>JALXJV020000022.1:19783720-24696977 GCA_024633595.2 Lepomis macrochirus
TGGTGTTACATGTAATGGAGGCACTTTACACAATAGGACCATACAGAGCAAAGTTTTTATCCACACTAGTGGCATGACTCAAGGGGCAGTGAGCCACGGCAGGGGGTACATGGATAGTCAGGGAAAAATTATTTAGTGGAACTATGTTGAATGAACATTTGTGTAGGGACATTTTAAGAAACAAGAGTTTGTGGATGCTATTGTGCTGACCTGAACACTTTGTATTATTGTTAATGATTGATTCAATCATAGATGAGAATTCAATCCATTTATGTCCAATCCTAGCCAGAGCTCATGTTTCTCACTGAAGAGAAAGTAGACAAGTTGCATATAAGAGAGAATGAAAGAGAAGAGGAGGTATTAAAGCTATTCATTTCTTAAGATGTGGTGAGTGTTAATTATAAAATTGGTTGAGACTACACTTCAATCACTTCAAGCTACACTTTTTATTTCAATTTTTATTTTACTTTACTTAAATCTAGAATTTATTATTAGAGCAGTTATTATTTATTAGACTCCAGTTTGATGTGAAGACTGATTGTTACTAATTGTTAAATATTATTTGATTTGACGTTCAGTTGTTAACTAAAAACATATGTTGATACAACTATACATTATTGTTCTGAATGATAATGTAAGTTAGTCGTTATGATGTTCCGGGTCCTTGCTTTGGGAAATTTTCTCTAATTGAATTTTAATGGAATACCCCTGCTGTAGACTGTTCATCAAGTTATATACTGTAAGAGTCAATGAACAGAGCTGAAACCATGGGATCCTAGTGCATTTTAGGACAACACATGTAGTGGGTTTGCCATTGGTCTGTGCCCCCCCATCACATTAAATTATCTCATGTCTTGCCCCCTGCACTGCAGCAAAACATGTCAGTCCTCCAGTGTTTCTGTCTGGCTGTATCTCTTTCTGTACAATACGTAAATGTCATGTCATGTCATGTCGCTGGATATATAGCTGAAGATGCATCCTGCTGTGCCTGTTTAAAATTCATGTTTTTTTTCTGTCTAAATAACATGGACGTAATTAGAAATCAAACCATGTAAGTTGCCTTAAAGCATTTTTCTCTGCAAACAGTTAATAAAAGGGGAGACGCAGCCCCTGAAACAAATGATGATGATCATTTTAAGTAATCTAAAGTAACAAAATGTGCCTGAAGATATCACATTTTTGTACACTTGCAGGCTAGAACTGCTAGTTAATATCCCCTCTTCCTGACATGCTGCTCCTTTCTTAAGAAAAAACCAGAAGGTCTTCAGTTCATGACAAACACAGATTGGGCTCAATGTTTTCAGAGCTACCTATGAATGTCATGTGTGAGTGCCGTTTTAAATAAAAGACAAAGGCTGGTAGAGAATGTGTCATTCAGAGGGACAAAGTAGAACTCCAGTTTTACTGAAGTAATTGTTTTGGGTTTTTTGTATTGAGAAATAGTCTATTCTTATTTTAAGTCCTCGCTCATCAACCAAATTTGTCAATATAAAGACAACATAATGAAGCGTTTTGTCAGCTTGAGAATAATGAATTTTAATGTGCTGTCAGGTTTACAATAAAAATACAATTACTGTTTTGACAACACAAAAAGAATGAGTGCTAGAGAATCAGACTGCTTGGCAAGATCCACACTTTGTTTAAATTGTTTTCTATTACCTTTCTGATTAGCTGGTGATTAATCTGTTTTTATTTTACGCATGCATGTTTAAATTAATTCTTGTATGCTGAAGAAACTTTACGTGCTTCAGAACTACAGAACATGTCTCAAGATTTGAGACATGTTCATGAACACAGTAAAATTGAAGCATATAAGAGCTTCTTATCTAAGTTTCTGTTTTTTTAAGGCTGTATGTTGTTTTTGTGTTTAATGAATCTGTAGTTCAGGGGAAATGTTTGTCTTTTCAGTACCAATATGATCTCATCATGTACTTTCAGTGTTTCTGCTTACAGTCCTCATTGCGTTTCCTGCTCTGGCGGGATTTATGACACCGCTTTTCTCTTGTATTATAAATCATCTTCATTTCTGGAGTTCCCGTACTCTCCCGTGTTCACAGGCCAGTTGACAAAGCATCCTAATGTTTGCAGCAGTTCACTGATTATCAAACAGCCTGACAGCCCCGTGGCAGCAGCACAGCCGGATGAGCCCATCGTCTATCTGTTTCTGGTCAGAGCTCTGCGGGGCTGATTTTTGGGGAACTGCGAGACATTTTTCAGCCTCGATGGCTGCCAACTTACAAATAGCTCCCTGTAGACCAAAACTGATGGAAGGTCAATTTGGTGGAGCAAAAGGGCTCAGCAAGCCTTGTGCCCCTATAATTTTGTGGGCTTGAATCTTTTTCCTGACCTTTGCTGCACGTTATCCTCTCTCCACCTCTACCTTTACTGCCTCTCCTCACACCTATTCTGTCTGTGTGTGTGGCACACCACATATAATGATACAGAAAATACCTTAACTTAAATTAGAAAGATATTATTACAAAGAATTTTCCATTTCCACCTAAAACATCTGCTTCTCCCTTTTTGTCTCTACTATACTATACTATCGATTATTTTTGTCTGCGGGCCCAAAAATATTATTTTGTCCATTTGTCGATTTTAAGTGATGTGATTGGAAGGAAGGTGTATTTTGGAGAGCGTAGGAAGCAGGGAGTCAAGGGTCAAAACTAACAGAGGGTGAAATGTTTTTAGAAGTCCCATTTTTATCTCAGCTACACTGCTGAGAAATTCTCTTCTGCTTCATCGCTTTATATGAGAGCTGGGAGATATACCGTATCAATAGCGTATTGACAGGATGTGAGACCAGATATGATGTGTGATCTTAGTTACATAAGTGATGTAGCTTAAAGTATGTCTTGGCATAAGTGTCATTTACACTGGGGATGCTGGGGACTTGTCCCCACCACATTTTGAAATGGCTGATCTTTTCCCCATCACTGTTTGAAAGCATTTGTTAAAAATGTTTTCAAAAATAGCACCAAGAAATGTTAGATAAATGAAAATGCTTTGAGAAAGGTTTATTTGCACAATAAGAAAACATGCAAAGCAATTTAAATATAAAAGAAACAAATGTGCATTGTCTAAAACAGTATGACTGCCGATTACTGCAGTATATTCTGTTGTATTTTTCTATTTCTGATTTGTCACCAACCAGCTGAATTTTTTGTTTCTCAATTCTAAACAAAGATATTTTCACCTTAAATTGGAGCAGAAAAAGTCTCCAGAATGCCAGAAATTAAGTGTTGGGGGCAGAGGAATCCCAGACCCTTAACTCATATAGCTCAGCATTTCATATTTCTTCAAAATAGTGTTAAAAAACCCTCTGATCTTGTTTTTGAGCATCATCAGGTCTTGTGACACAAGTTTATCATCATGCCCCTGATCTGAGCCCATATGTCCCCACTACTTTTCAACAAAAAGTGACGCCCTTGTGTCTTGGCCTGGTCTTTATATCTACAGTAAGTAAATTATGCAATTTTCTGTTGTTATTAGACAGTTTAACTCAACCAGCTTGGCCATTATACATATTAAATTGCAACCACATTTTTCTTAGACCATATTATGCAATTAAAGCAGTGAGGGTGAACTGAAACAGTAAAGTTGTGTTCAGATAGCTAAACAATGAGCTAAAACTCACTATAAGGCCTCGTAAAGCGAGGGGAGCTGCAGATTTGGGTAATAATTCTCTGTAGGTTAATCACTGTAAGAAACCCCTTTCACATTGTTATGTTGTCATTTTATACACTGCTATTATAAAAACAGAAATTATAGCTGCTTTAAATTAAGAGATATACATTTACGAAAATCCACCCTTTTTTAGTTATATTGGAACCTGTTCTGAAGAAGACGATGTTTGGTAGTGTACCAACTTACAGTGACTAAGTAGTTGATGTTAATTTCCTCCTTTCTCAAGTTGTTAGAAGTCTGATCGCAAGTACTTTTTCTGCTTTTTGTTTCAGTCTAATTTTAGCGCACTCCCCACAGTGTGATATCTTCTCCTCTGTTGTAGCTGAACTGCACAAACTGCTGCGTCTAAATAAAACCCCTTGGAAACTGCCAACGTGTCAAGCAGACTGCAAGGTGGTGTTTAGCTGGACAAGGACTTCCACCCACCTTATATTATTTCCTGTTGAAACAGTATTACTGCAGTGTCATGGCAGGTCAGGCTGGTGATGTCCACTCCACATGCCAACAGCTGAAGTCCCAGGCTCTGTGCCAGCAAAAGAATGTCAACCAACAGCAGAGCGAGCATTCAAGGATAAGGATCTGTTTCTCTACGGTCACCTTTAGTGGTCAAATTCATACAAGAAAACTCCCCCTTACCCTCTGCAGACTGCGGAGGCAGTGCCGTTATCTGCGGCTGCAGATTTGGCCACAGGGGTTCGGAGTCGATGCTTTGGATGTTGTCTTCTCCTGTGGTTCAGCTCATGGTTTGTGTGGGTTGGTTATCTGATGGCACCTTATAATCCTTCAAGTATCCCTATATGGTGTCTTGTACAATGCTTAACTTTGAGGCTTTACAGTGGATTACACTAAGAAATAGGGTCGGTAACCTTTCAGCTCTTAATCTCTACAGTATGAGCTATAAGAGGACATTTTTGCTTTTGGAGGAGAAAACACTACACATCCATTTAGGAATACTCTTTGTGACCTGTAATGTATTAGTTAATAACTTTGTAAAGCCCATCCTCTTATCTGTCTTTATTCATTTTATTTAAACAAAGGTCGTTAGTGTGGACTTTTCATTTTGATGATAATAGAATTTGCTCCCAAGCCGACATTATTTTTTTTTTGTGTGATTAAGTACCAATTGTTTCCATTTGCACATTTTAACATGTACATCTTCACAGAAGGTCATAAGCAGCCAATTAACGGTATGAGCCCCTTTCAATTGCTTTTACTTTTAAGTTATTTTATTTATACCTGTAATATAGAAGTAGCATTGTAATTTATGTAAAGGATACAGCATTTTATTCTTCAGTATATGGTCATTTCTAACAAAGAGCTAGTTCTGTGTTTTTTGCAACAATCTATATTGAGTGCAGGGCAGGAAAAGAAAGGCTGAACACTAGTGGTTATAGCCGATTCCCAAGGCTGCCAGCGCTGACTGCTCCTGAGTTCCTCTGAAGGTGTGTGTGTTTAAAAAAGCACCGAAACATTCTGCCGCTGTGAAAAATTGCTTCAAAGGGGCATTTCAGCAGTGTTGACTACGGTAAGATACGTCTTAAAGAAAACACTTTCTTTCTGTGATGGATCTTGGTAGAGGTGCATCCAAAGAAGACAGAAGAGGCAATATGTATGAAAATGAGCAGAGCAATGTTCCAAGGGCTTCAACACCAACAGAGAGGGGATGTTGTAAAATTATACCCCCTGAATATTATTGCTCTGGGACGCATCACTCGTCATAGCTCCCTGCAAGCCTCCCGGAATTAAAGACTTGTCTCCCTGCAGCAGGAAGAACAGCAACAATAGAAACACACACAGAGACACAGACACAGGCAGTAACACGCGTGACCAAAGACAAATCATGCAGAAACATGCACACTCACATACTGTAAGTCTTACGCTGGCATGTACCAATTGACTGGTCACTAAATTGCGCCCTGAAAAGCAATTAGATGTTTCCATCCAAATGTAGCGCACATTCAAGCAAGTTTCCAGAAAATGCAAATTAATATTTCCATCCACATGTGTTAAGCAAATATTAGGAAACAGCTGCTGATGCTAAATTTCAAGTCAGGTGCCATCAAACAATTGTAGAGGAAGACTGCAGGACTAGATAATACATAATGAAAAAATAATTGATACTAAATTGTTATTAAAATAATAATAAAATAATAAAAGCAACTTTCGAATCTAAAGTGATGGAAAACCATGTATAAAATGTGATGGAAATTTTGTTCAAATTTGTTTCATGAATTGAGGAAGATTACTCCAGTATTTAAACTTATGCATAAATTTAAAATGTGCATAAAAACATGAGATTAGAAAAGCACTTATTGGCCAAAATTGGCATCTTAGCAAAAGTAAAAACGATACTTGACACTTTGGAGGTTGGTGTCTTTTTTTTGCCTTTCCAAAACCAAAAACACAAGAGCAAAAGTGTAAGGAGCGGATTAAATGGTGTGTTTATCTGCTTTCAGCAGGCAGCCATTTTCAGTAAAAAAGAATAAAAAAAGCTCTAAAAATCCACTTTACACCTGCTTCTAACTGGTGAACATAGTGGAGCATTTAGCAGGTAAAGAGCCAGATATTTCCCTCAGGAGATAGAAGAGACTAAAAACAGAGCTTAAAGAGAGTGAATATTGGACTCATAGTCATCAAGTGGGCACAAACACAGCACTGCTTCATAAATGCTACATGTATAATCAAGCAACTATTTGCTAACAAGTTTGCTGCTCATCCATCCTCCTACATGGATCATCACCTGGTGAGGTGAAAGTGGTCTGACTTTTTGCCTGCAGCTTTAGTGTCAGCATTTCAAAATTACATCACATATGCCATTATAATCTGAAGTGTCCTTTTCAAACATTGTCATTCTAAAGCTTTAGCTAGAAACGGACATTTCACCCAACTCACGTAGTTTTATTATTAGCCATAGCTTATGCTAGCTAGTTACAGCAGATCAAATCTGTCATTGCTCAAAAAGGAGGAACCTGCTTTTGTTCAGTTCTGTGTCCTAGTTTTTGATACCAAAGCCCACTGTTTTAAAAAAACGGCCCACTGTTTAAAATGACTGCTAACACAACAGAAAGTATAAGAATGATAGCATCAGCATATAGGGGGGCGGGGTTTAAAGAACAGTCAATTGGTGGCTTGAAACCACAGGAAGCTCTCATCCTTTCTCATCCTTTCATGCATCATGTCTTCCTGTCTCTTTCTGTCTCCTCTCCCTGACCACTTCCCTCTGTCCCATTTCCCATCTCTCTCTCTCTCTCTCTCTCTCTCTCTCTCTCTCTCTCTCTCTCTCTCTCTCTCTCTCTGCCAACCAGGACGCTGACAATGGCTTCAATAAAGATGAATTGAAATTGGCTGTGGCTGGATTCGGCTTCCCAAGAACACAATGGAAGGACCTAGTGCTGTAATTATTACTCTGGATTCCAGCACACGGTTCGGCAAACTAATTCTCCCCGTGTTCCTACTCTTCTTCTATCTTCCTCTCACCCTCTTTGTCCATCAATTGTTTTTTTCAGTTTCTCTTCCTCTCAAGTTGATATTCCTCTTTGCCTAGTCCTCTCTTCTTCCTCCTCCTCTGTCTCAGCATCTCTTTCAGTCCTTCCCCCTTTCTCTCTTTTACTCCCTCTTTCTCGCCCTGTTCAACTTAGTACAGTCCATTATTGTTGTTTGCTAAAGTAGAACTATAATTTCACAGCTGAGGAGCCAGAGCAGGTCTGGAGTAGTGATTAATAATCTGACGGTGAATAATGATTTCATCCTCCATATTCAGCTGTAGGTAATTATTCGCTGTGTAATCGTGGAATAGATTTGCTCATGAAAAACAGACTTATTCAAATGTGAGATAGAAACCGAAGCGCCTTGGGTGTGTCGAGGCATCCGTGAAGCTAAATTTACACGGGTGGGATCCAAATATAGGCCCGGGAATAAGATTAGAACATTAGTGTGGGCGTCACTTCAAGCCTCTCTGGTCCCACAGTCTCACCCGGTCTTGTTTCAGCTGCTGAAGTGAAGCGCACTGCCTATCCTGCTCATCACAAATGTGATGAATGTGTCAAAAGAAGCGATGCGAGGCATTTCATTCTCTTTGTCCTTGTATCTCTTCTTGTCTATAATGATAATGGATTGCATTTATTTTCGCAATGGAAGTCAGAGGATCAAGAGGTGGCGGGCAGGCAACAGACAAGCGCGAGAGTAGATTGCAAGGAGGGCTGTAGACATGAGCCTTTATATTTAGTTTTTGTTGTTGTTTTGTTTGTTGCTTTGTTTTAATTGGTCTCAAAGCAGCTAAGCAGCGTACCAGGGGGTTTAAGACACCGGAAACACTAAGTCACTTACAAGGATTCAAATACACAAAAAGGAAACACTTGCTCCTGTGCACTGCCACACAAGTTTAAGTACATAAAACAAAATATAATTTACACTTTGCATACTTAACCGAGCTGTCTTGATTTACATTTGAGAATTGTGTGTGTGTGTGTGTGTGTGTGTGTGTGTGTGTGTGTGTGTGTGTGTGTGTGTGTGTGTGTGTGTGTGTCTTTGTATTTGATCAGCTTTGGTTATTTTGGATCTTGCTGAGGATTCTAACACACACATTATATAGATGATCAAAACAAAGGTCACAATGCAGTTAATCCTGATTTTCATAACAGTGCTAAGTGGATGTGCTTTGTACAATGTGTATGTGTGTGTGTGTTAACGTGGAGGTGGGTGTGTTTGCACAGGTTTGGTTATTTTGGGTGTTGTCAGCGAGAAGTGAAATCCTTTTTCTGTAGGTACAAGTTTCTCCAGTTGGTTGCCAGGCAACCAAAAGCCTTGGGTTGGTCCACAAAAGGCATGTGCGTGTACATGCATCCAGATGTACACACATGTGCACCGGCACACACACACGCATATGAACGCACACACATCTGCATGTTACTGTGGTAAATATTCAGCTCTAGTGGCAGATAAACAAGAGCTATCACCCCCCCATCACTGTGTCCACTCTGGGGTTTGTTCTCACAGATCACATGCCAGATCACAAACAGTGTGTGAGTGTGAGCATGTGCATGTCTGTGTGTTTGTGTGTGTGTGTGTGTGTGTCTGTGTGCGTGTGTGTGTGTGTGTGTGTGTGTGTGTGTGTGTGTGTGTGTGTCTGTGTGCGTGCATCAAGGGGATTTTTAAAGTGGCATTGTTTAGACTGTTTAGATAGCTCTGCTTGCCAAGGAATCAACAATCCCTTTCTGTATGCACACACAGCAACACACCAATACAGAAGCACACATGCACCCAAACACTTCACATATACAGACTCCAAATATGGATGCATAGAAACACACACACACACACACACACACACGTGCTAACACACATCAATGACAGGAAGATGCTCATCCCCATTCAGCCGTGGGAGATGGGCGTCAGGTAGATTTTTTTTCCTCCATATTTTCTCATCATGACAGGTGGGGTAATGGGCCATTAGATTAACACCAAACAGAGGAGGTGGTTTCGAGTGTAATGTAATGCTTTGTTGATAGAAACCAGACGCTGCTCTCCTCCTGACTTAAGCTTTTCTGCAGTGTATGCCCGTACACGCTTCGCTCAAAATAAGGCCAATGATGATAGAATGAGGCAATCTCTGCTCTTTAGGGTGTGTGTGTGTGTGTGTGTGTGTGTGTGTGTGTGTGTGTGTGTGTGTGCGTGTGTGTGCGTGTGTGTGCGTGTGTGTGTGTGTGTGTGTGTGCGTGTGTGTGTGTGTGTGTGTGTGTGTGTGTGTGTGTGTGTGCGTGTGTCAGAAGAGAATGAAAGTCACAAACACAGGGAGAGGAATCCAGATAGAGAGTTTATGTATGCATGTGGGGGTGTGTGAAAGTGTGTGCACGCTCATTAAAACAAAGGGAGAGAAAGTATAGAGAATACTCCGTGCCCATCAGCAAGGATTTACTGTTGAGGAAGTAAAGGGTCTCTCATCTCTCTCCTTAAGACGTTCCCTCACCAGCCTGCTCCGCTTCCTTACTGCCTTTTGTTAATTGCAATTGTTCAATACTGTAAATTCCCTTTGTCAGCATATAGCCTGTGAAGACGGAGAGAGTTAAAATTCTGACCAATTTCAAAGAGAAATTTTTGTTCCATCTTCCAGCTGTAGATGGAAAACGGTAAAACTAGCCTGCCTTCAGCTGCAGCTCGTTTCAAGTCAAAGCAGAGGGTTAGACTGCAGCTGAGCTCCTGCAACAGGTCTACAAAGCTAAGTTAAGTGAGAATGACTTGGAACTGCATTGTGTAATAGATAAATAGCACCTTGACTGGAAATGAGTAAAAAACATATTTGAAAAAACATCAAGGAATTTGCTTACCACTGTCATGAAAAGACAAAGATGTCAGGCGTATAATCCTCCCTCAAAAATTAGATACCCTCAATTTAAAAGAAAGGCCTTTGCAAAAATAAATGATGGCATATTAGAGTAAGTTAGAAAACACAATGGAAGGCTTTGTGTGTTGACAATGCTGTTACTATGGAACTCCAAAGTCCCCCTCAACTCAAAAATGTGTTTTGCTTATTGTTGTTTCATCCGGATGTTTGACCTTCACTGTGCAAGATGATGTATGTACAGAGTTTGACAGTAGAAGGCTATTTTTAAATTGTTCTGCTTAAGGAGGAAAGTTTGTCTGCGCTCCCCTTGAATTTGAGTTTAAGACTTGCACATAAGAGTGTGATTTTGTGATATTACAACTAATTTGAAAGCCAAATGTGGTCCAGTATGCAACTCACATGTGTCTTGTGTTCAACTTTTGAAATGAAATATGTTTGCATATTCATAGATTATGGATTTGTCAGTGAGGGAGAAGAAGTAGCATGATCAAGAATGTGAAGGTACGCGTGTGTGTGTGTGTGTGTGCATGTTCAAGAGGTAGACAATGGGAGGTGGTGTGGTGGAAACTGAGTTGGGAAGTAGGAGAGTAAATGCTTTGAATTTAGCAAAAAAACAAAAGGGGGGATTAAAAGAAGTAGAAAAAGAAAAACAACAGCAAGAAGAAATTGTAAATGAAGCTGAAAAAATCTTAATAATAATTATATTAAAAATAATAACAATAACATTCAATTAAATACAATACAAAATAATAAATAAAATTAAAAAGCAACACATTTAAGCTATAATTACAATAATATTAATATTTCTAACATATTGCAACAGTAACTACGTAATCTTAAGTGACATAATTTAAGTGATGGTAAGTTAACTGACTTAAGTTAACTTAAGGAACATAGTTATTTTAACACAAACCATGATCTTTTCCTAAACCTAACCAAGTAGTTTTGGTGCCTAAACTTAACTAAACTAACCAAATTATGACTTTCAACAACATTAACAAGCAGGTTTACTTTGAAAGTTGCTAACTTGACCGCAGAGCCCTACACGTCCAAAAACGATGCTAAAGGGGTATCCAAGGCATTAAAAGGGGCCCTAAGGGGTCTTGACCAATGCGACAAGTTGGGAGTGGGCTGGTAGGTGCTGAACCAGCTAGGAGAGGCTGTTGCATGGGTGATTGGCTGAAAATTGAAAGGGGCAAGATATCATAACACTGATAACAACAAAAATAAAAATGCTGAAAATTTGTATCTGTATTTAATATTGAACACTTTGGGGATAATTCAGACTGGATCTACAAATGAAAGACATGGTGCCACTTTTAAAGGCAGGGACCCTGCTCGAAACTGTGGGCCCCGTGACAACAACTCAACAGCAGCTCTGACACAATATCTATAATCCTTGACATGTTCTAGGGCCCTTGTCCAGCTCTGGGAGAAAAGCCTTTATCTGCACAGTGTCAACTTCTCACAGACTAAGGAAAACTATTTCACTTTTGCCTGGGTGACAATGCATTTTTGACATCATCCAGTGGGTTTCTGAGAGGGATTCATGAGCCAAAGAGACAGGAAAATATATATAACCTAAAGCGTGAGTCACCAAAATTGGACTTCTCACAAAAGAAATATATGAAAACATTTTATATGACGTTCTGTAACTGAGGTGGACATCCAAATAGCACACCCCCAGTGATGTCTGCGATAACAACTCACCACAGTTACAGCTTGAAGGTGAAACAATGAGCGAGCATAGTGGTCAGAAACCACATGGAGGGAGAAACGGGTTGATGGTCGGCTGTTTGTGTTTGCTTCTCGGCAGCTCAAGATGACTGAGTGTAAGCGAGCTAGTCAAGGCCGAGCCAAAGAATCCATATCAGGAGAGAAGCAGAGTTGTGGAATGCAGATCAATGTGCAAACAACCCAGCCTTGCAACAGAAAAGAAAACACAACACTCTGCTCTCTTATCTTAAGTCAGGGCTGAAAAATAAGTCTATAAACTATAAAAAAAGAAAAGTCTTGGCCTTGAAATGTTAAATTGGTAATCTGTGATAACCTGTTTTTGTTTTAGTAGGTCTTTGTCTGTGGTGTCTCATTGATCTGGTGTTTATGCTCTTTACTCTGTCTTTCCAACAAGGAGAAAAGTCTTTCTTCTTGAATGTTATATTGCTAAATTTCATTTTCGTGTAAATGGAGTTCTATTGTCCGTCTTTTTAGATGTGGTTGCTATTGTTGCTGATGCAAACTACCCAATTCATCTATTTACTCCAATCAAACTGCTGCTGCTGCTGCTTTTGCTGGGTGTTTTGGAAGCACAAATATAAAGACTTTTATGAGCTTGAACCGATCTTGTGCTGTTTTAATTCTGAAAAGGGGAGTAGAAAATTTGACATTTATTTGCACCGAAAGGTTAAGGATTATCATAACTGGATGGATAGATGGATGAGGATTATAACTTGGATGTGTATAGAATAGGGCACATTGCTGTTTAAAATACACCAGGCAAATCCAGGTAAAAGCAACAATCCTTCAACAATTTCACATTTTGACAAGCCAATGAAAACAAGGTGGAGGAGGTGGGTTAAAGAAGATTTTAAATCCTGAAGACAACTGTTAAGTGCAAAAGGGAGTCCAACTCAATATTTGTGAAATTGCACCTTTGCTTTCTGCTTCGCTTGTTTCTCCCTCTGTTTCTTCATTTCTATTGTCAGCCTCAGAGGCTATTTTGCCATCCATCTCTCCTCTTGGCCACAATAGAGAATGATGTGCTATACTGCAGGCAGACAGACAGAAAAGAAGATACACAGATTACCAGACAGATAGATCAGGAGGTGGTTGAATTATCTGAATTATCTATGCAGCGAATCACAGCAGTTACAAGTTGTGATCACAGAAGGATCGAGAGGCAGGGAGAGAGAACCAGAGTGACAGGCGGGGGGAGAGAGAGAGAGAGAGACAGAGAGAGAGAGACAGAGAGAAAGATGCAAAAACAGGTGCGGAGGGAGAGGAGGTGTAGTTGAAAGTAAGAAAAGAATTGAGCAGTGGAGGGAATCGATGTTCCCATGCGATCTATAGAACTCTCAATTATCCTACTGCAGCCTGTCGACGGCAGCTCTTGAGATGAAGAGGGGGAGTGGAGGAAACGTCAGTGCGAGGGGAAACAGGTCGCCCCTGTTTCAGCTGTATCTACTTGCGGTGCAGAATGTGTGATGGCGAACTCTGTGCTGCAATGCAAATTTACTGTCCTGTTTGTCTTGCAGCGCTGGCTGCAGAAGAAAAAAACGCAAGACACGGGAGAGAGAGGAGAGAGTGAAAAAGAGACAGAAAGAAAGAACATGAGAGGACAGAACAAAGGAATGTAGGCAAAGAGATGAAGGGAAAGAGAGACAAAGACAGCAGGAGGGGAAAGGATGAGAGGTGCTTTGAATGGAAGAAAGAAGAAACAGGAGGATGCGGAGAGAGAATGAAACGAAAAGGGGATAAATAAATCCAATAGAAACCTTCCACTTACAGCAGCTGACTTCCTCTGAGAAAATCAATGCAGACTGTAGCCAGAGTCCCCACAGGCCAAAGCAAAAGATCCACTCTGCATGAGCATTTTCACACTTACCACACATGTTGGTTATGCTACACCTGTGAGGACACTGTATTGACTCACCACTCATTTGCTGGAGGCTTACCAAACCTAGTTTTCTGGCAATGCAATACCCAATGTGAGCCGGCAATAGCTTATATATGGCTGCCAGGTTTGGTTATATTTTAGATTGCAGATGAAATTTAAGTTGAGAATGAACACTTGGACTAGTCCAAATACATTTTGGGCATTTCTGGCGCATCATCCATCACAAGTTCAGTGGGCATGAGTCCAGCAATCAGGAATGCCGAATTTAAGCCATGATTGGACAAAGTGGGAAACTGATATTTGGATCTGACCAAAGCCTGGTGTTTGTTCCACCATTTCCAAAGAAACTCTTGCTGTCATGAAGGCAAGGTCCTCTGTCAATAGCAAAGGAGGAAGTAGGGTGACGTTTTTCTGTAACAACAGTCAACATTGGTTCCTAACTCTACAGGATCAAACAGCTACATTTTCCTAACCTTAACAATGCCCCTAAGCCTACAGTATGTTTAGTTACTTTAACCATAAAGGTGGAAGGTCAGGATTTACTCGCACAAGGCATTTTCGGAGCAGTCACACACATGCTGATTGCTCTTGCATAATGAAGTTAAATATGTTTTAGAACACTGCTCTTCTGTATTCAACTCATTTTAACCATTTATTAGCAGCGTGTAGTCACAGCACTGTAATAGCTTACATGCATGTCTTTTGATGTGGGAGGAAGCACCCGGAGCATCAGGAGGAAATTCTTTCAAAAACTAGTAGCACATGCAAATTCCACACATAAAGTCCCAAGTTGGGTTCAAAACCAGTACCTTCTTGAGGCAACATTGTACAGCTGGGCCCCTCTGTCCCCGGCCACCTGCTCAGCTAAAGTAAACTGAAGTATGCACTGTGTGCTAACTGCCCAGGACCACACAACAGAGAAACAAAGTTTGCAACTAGATGGTGAAGAAAGTGGAACATCTTGCAAGCCAAAACATCCTAAACTGATGAAGACCAAAACAAAGCAAGAAAGACAAGTCAGGTCACTAGAACCACAATTCCAAACCAATTGATAACACATTGGCAATATCAACTTTTATAAAACTGTAACATGTAAAATGTGTTTGATTTTTAGCTTGTTGATTAATGCAGCTTTTAATATAGATTGACATTTTGGGAAATATCCGTATTTCCTCAGAGTTTGTGGAATGATCAACACTGAAGTGTGTGCATTATGTATAAACGTAGTTCATCATAAAGACAAGGGGGAAGGGGGAACAACTAGTCTGGCTCTCTTCGAAGTTCAAAAGCTGTGGCTCAGGAGTTGGAGCGGGTTTCCCAGTAATTGGAAATTCAGCGGTTCAATCCCCATCTCCTCCAAGAGGCATGTCAAAGTGAAGATAACCCAAATTGCCCACGATGGCTGTTCAATCAATGTATGAATGGGTAAATGCGATGTATTGTAAGAAGTGTTTTGAGTGGTCGCAAAGACTAGAAGGGGGCTATACAAATACAGAACATTTACATTCACAAAAGTATACCTACAAGCATCTAAAGCCTAGTAATTAGCCCTTTATTTCGATTGTTTAATTAATTTACAGAATTAGTGTAATGAGGTGCTTTAACAACACTAAGAAATAGAAATAGAAATATTAGGGAGCTTTAGAGGTGTTTGTGGACATATTTGTGGAGCAAGGTTTCTCCCTGCCTTTAGTCTTTATGCTAGGCTAATCGCCTCCTGGCTCGAACTCTGTACTTAACACAGACATGAGAGTGGTATTGACCTTCTCATCTAACTCTGGGAAAGAAAGAAAATAAGCCTGTTTCCTAAAATGTCAAACTATTCCAAAAATCTGTGTTTTTACAATAGTGCAGACCAGCCAAAAAATTCCTCACAAGAACAGTGGATTGTTACTGTAATTTGTGCCTCACAAGTATACCTAAACCAGAACACACACACACAAAAACACATACACACACACACAGATACATGCCGCACAATCAATGAGATGCCCCACCACAGACTAAACACATGCACGCACACCAACGCCAACATATAGACACTGACACGCTACACAGAAAAATAAATGCAATTTTAAGCTGCGTTGATGACTCATTTTAATCGATGGGAGACGGTCTAGCTACTCCAGTCTCTGGGGAGGGCTGGCTCTCCCAACTCAGTGGGGGTGCTGGGAGAGATTCTCCGGATCAATAGATCACTTACACTCGGACGGGGAAGAGAGAAGCAAAACCAGTCCATGAATCTGTTCAGTTATGTGTGATAACTAGATGGAGAGAGAGAGAAAGAAAAGAGATTGTATGTAGAGTGTGTGCACGTGAAGAGCAAAGAAGAGAAGAAAAAAGATTTGCGGCACTAAGAGATCTTCTGGGTCCGGGAGACCCAATTCTCTTTAACGAAACTTCATCATCCTCCCTGAGTTCCACTGTGTGTGTCTGTGTGTGTGTGTGTGTGTGTGTGTGTGTGTGTGTGTGTGTGTGTGTGTGTGTGTGTGTGTGTGTGTGTGTGTGTGTGTGTGTGTGTGTTTGTGTGTGTGTGAGCATGCACTCATACAGTATATGTGTGTTTAGGTGTGATAATTGGGCGTAAACAACAGTGAGACAGTAATTAGGGATATGCCATTTCCCTTCTCTTCTCAGCTTTATTGTTTTTAAAGGTGTCTGTGATTATGATTGATGTGCCTTTTATTTTGTGTGTGTGTGTGTGTGTGTGTGTGTGTGTGTGTGTGTGTGTGTGTGTGTGTGTGTGTGTGTCTGTGTGTCTGTGTGTCTGTGTGTCTGTGTGCGTGTGTGGACGCAAATAGATGGTAAAATGTGTGTGTATGCGTGTGAGATTCTGATAAAAGGTTATTGTAGTCGGACTCAAGCTGTGCTGCGCTGAAAGGGGGGCAGTACTGAGTCATTATGGTCAGGAAGACATCCATTGATCAAACTGTCAAGTATCTATGTTTGTGTGTATGTGTGTGTGCGTCTGCATAGTTTCAACTGTGTGTGCTCTTGTGTGATAAGCTAATTGCCCCTTGGCCAATGGAAATGCACAGTCTAATGGCTCAGAAACATCCAGTCAATTAGCACATATAACAACAGGCAATGATATGGTCATTCACTTACACATTTCCCTTCATCAAACACATTATTCAACTCACTCTGTTTGTTGTTCTTTTTTCTCCCCTGTCTTTGTGCTGCTGGTATGTGCATAAACCTATATTTGATACTAACATGCATGCACACACCCACCTATGCTGTGTCTATTTACTTACATGCAAACGTCTGTGCACACCAGCTGAAAATGGGGCTACATAATGTGTGAGAGCTGAGAGGTGGTGGTACCTTAGGGAGCTGATTTAGAGTGCAGGAGCATGTTTTACGTTAACACACACAAACACACAGATACATACAGACACAGATGCTTGCCAACACAGTAATTTATTCAATCTAAAAAAGGAGTCAGCTGCTGAATCCCTCCATCAACAGAACGCCTTCAAACCTGAATGTACACAACGCACATGAAAAACCAAAGCAGGGCTCACATCCACATGTGCAAAAGCACACATCTATCCATACAAGTGCGCACATAAACACAAAAACATGGATCACACACACTGAAGTATCGGCAATAAAATGGGATTAACTGGCTGCAGCTAATCCTGTTTGTTTTGGCTGTTTTTTTAAGTCAGATTTTTACTGCGCCACATTTGCAACAAGCTCTGGAGTTGAAACCCAAATCTGTCAATTTCCCCTTTCTCGGGGAAAGTGGGCGACCACTTTACTGTTATGTACCTCACACATGAACAGGTTAAAAATAAAAAAATAAAATTAAAAATGATTAATCGCATTAGTGTCTTTATCTTCTTATCTCTATATCCAGCCAAAAGGAAATTGTGATCTGGCGTGATTTGACGTAGCTTAGACTAATTCCATAAATGTTTTCACTGCTCTGGAAGCTTAAAGGTTAAAGCTTGAGAATGAGAATTCTGGCTCAGCTCCCCAGGTCGGCTCATGGAAAGTGTGCTCTGGAAAAATGAATGAGAAAGGCAGTTAGCACTCACATGCTCCAGTGGAGCCGCTCAGCAGTCGACAGTAGCAGAAAGGGGTTCTACTCCCAGGTGTGAATGTTTGTAAAAGCAGCAATATGCCAAAAACAAAATTGAACTTGTGCAAATCCAACTGCTGTCCATCACGGTACTGTGAGCAATACTCAAAGTAAGATCTGCTCATTTAGATGCTCCAGATGTGTGTTCTCGCAAATTGCAAATTAAAAGGTCACTTGTATCCAGCCATGCAGAGAATTTAGCTTTAGCTGCTTAACTGCAAACTGGTACTAATTATGGGGAAAATAAAGACAGGTCTTAGACAGATATTTGAGTTTACTGAGATGTGTTTACTTGCTTTTTGTTAGCCTGACTTTAAACAAATCTTAAATTTTTGCAAGTTCAGTTGACCATGGTTTTAATATCTATAATTATTGCAGGATCATTTCCAGGATACTGCGTAGAAAATTTTCAGGAATTTACTGATCGTCAAATATTTATATATCTTAATAACATATACAGTACTGTGCAAATGTTTAGGTCCCATAGGTTTTTGTTTAAAAACCTAGTAGTGGGGACAGATTCACCGTTTTAGTCTGGACAGGAGATGGAAAGCTAGCAGTGTGAGTAACCCCTTAAGCAGTTGTGAAAGAAATGCTGTAAAATAAGTATGCTTTCAAGAATAGACATGTTAATAAATTATTTTTATCAATTAATAAAATGCAAAGTGGGTGACTAGAAGAAAAATCCTTATCAAATCAATATTTGGTGTGACCATTCTTTGCCTTCAAAATGGCATAAAATCTTCTAGATACACTACCACACAGTTTTTGACCAAGAAATGCATGATGTGGTTTTTCATCTGCTGCTGCAAGTTTCTTTGGCTGACCACTGTGCCTAAGGTCCTCAGCGTTGGCAGTTTCTTTGTGCTTCTTCAAAATAGCTTGGACAGTGCATCTGGAACCCCCTGTTTGCCTTTAAATATCTGCCTGAGAGAGAACTTGCTGATGCAGTAATCCAGCCTTGGGTCTTCTTGCTGTACTCAGTCTTCCCATGGTGTATGACTTTTAACAGTTACTGTCTTCAGCAACCTCACCTTGATAACTGAGTTTGGCTGTTCCTCTCCACTCCATCATTACCACCTGTTTGGAATAGTTAATAATCATCCATCTGCCAACATGGCAACAAAATCCCTGACTGTGTGCAAGTGTACCTAGAAGAAATTAGGCTGTTTTAAAGGCAAAGGGTGGTCACACCAAATATTGATTTGATTAAGATTTGTCTTCTGTTCATTCACTTTGCATTTTTTTTATTTATACATATAATTAATAAATTATTAATGTTTTTTTGAAAGAATTCTTAGTTTTCTACATTTTCCATACTTACCACCATAGTGTATTTATAAAATAACTAACCTATAAAACAGCAAGAATTTTTTTTTTGCGGGTTGTCTTAATAATATGCATACATTGCTGTAAAGATTTTTTGTTGAAACTATTATTTATAAATGAAATAGTCAGTGACTGTGAGATCTGTGGATATCATATAACCATATTAGTGTCAGCGCACAGTAAAAGTTGAGAAACAAAATGATCCGTGGAACACTGTTGGTGAATTTTGCTTTCTCATATGTTTCTATTTGCTGGGTGTGGCTGCAAAACATTGTGCGTACTCAGTGAAACTCAGCCAGAATACGTAAATAAAGGTTAAAATTTGCACATTTGCATCTGGTCAAGGATGCGTGTCACTTCCTTCAAAAGGATGGATCTTTCAGTTTGAATTGAAAATCTCCACAAATGTTTCCTACGGCTTCAGTCCCCTGTTCTGTTTGACCCGATTTATCTGTCTAACTTCTGGCTGGCTAAGCCTTGCAGCTTTCTCTATGATCTTGTCTAAATTTACATCTCTCTACATGCCCCTCTAATCGTGGCTGAGGAGAAGTTCTCATAGCTGCTGATGAAAGAGTAAGAGGTCGATCAAATGCAAAGCAAGCTCTCTAAAGCCTCCTTTGCATCAGACATCGCTCTGTCTTTGTGGCCTACAGCTCAAAACACTACCAAGATGGTCTGAAGGAAGCGCTCACATAAAAATCAATGATCAAACTTTGGTATTCCACATAAAAAAATGTGAGAACATTTTTGAAAATACGGGGGATGATTAGTGTGAATGAATGTTTGTGTTCAGCTGTAATAAAGACAGCTGTGTGTGTGTGTGTGTGTGTGTGTGTGTGTGTGTGTGTGTGTGTGTGTGTGTGTGTGTGTGTGTGTGTGTGTGTGTGTGTGTGTGTGTGTGTGTGGAATAGGGGGATGTGAGGAAAACTAAATTCACTTCATGGTATCTGATGGACTAGGATGACCAGAGAGATGTTTGTCCTTTAATGTCCCAGATACAATAAAGATGTTGTGTAAAATATGCTCGTCAGCATACATCAATGTCAAGTTCAATATACATTGCAATACAATACAAACAAAACACAGGGTGATTGCAGAACATCAGATCCAATAGCATTGAGACACCAAAACGACAGGTTATAAATCACTCAAGGTTAACAGGAGCTTCCTATAGATGGGAATATTATGTTAAAATTCTTACGACTTAGTATCAGAGAGAGCAGTACTTTTAAACATTTCAAATTTAGTTTAAAAAAGATGGTTGAAAGACAATCAGGTCTGTAGCCTTTGAGCTAAGAGACATTGAATGTGGCTAGGATTGGCACTGAGTGTATGGTCGGTCACTTCTTGTACTGATGAACTGTCTGTTTTAATGATGTTGGGACTGGTGATGAGGTGCTCCATATACTCATGGGAATTTAAAATGGTTCTTCTGTTTGTGGTTGTTATTTTTTGTTTTGTTTCTTAGTGTTTTATATGGTCTCTTTTTTTAAATGTAAGGTTTTACAACATATCTTTTATCTCTGTGACCTGCACATCACTTGCGGCCACTACCCAGGGCCTACAGCTTTTAGCTATATCTGGTACAATTCATCTCTTGTGCATTGTCCTTGCTAAATAAACAGTAAATAATGGTTGCTTTACATAAAAATGGTCTAGGCTATAAGAAGATTGCCAATCTTCAAGATTGCCTCAGACCATGGACATTGAATTACTGGAACCATACCGTCTGGTCTGATGACAAAAAAATAAAGTTATTTGGTTCAGATGGTGTCAAGTGTGTGTGGAGGCAACCAGGTGAGGAGTACAAAGACAGTGGTGGGAGTGTCCTTGGCTTGGCTGCATGAGAGCTGCTGGCACTGGTGAGCAGTTCATTGAGGGTATCATGAATGCCAACTTGTACTGTGACATACTGAAGCAGAGCATGATCCCTTCCCTTCGGAGACTGGGCAGTATTCCAACATGATGACAACCTTAATCACACCTCCATGATGACCACTGTCTTGCTAAAGAAGCCGAGGGTAAAGGTGATGGACTGGCCAAGCATGTCTCCAGATCTAAACCCTATTGAGCATCTGTAGGGCATCCTCAAAAACGGAAAGTGGAGGAGCGCAAGGTCTCTAACATCAACCAGCTCTGTGATATCATCATGGAGGAGTGAAAGAGGACTCCAGTGGCAACCTGTGAAGCTCTGGGGAACTCCATGGCGAAGAGAGTTAAGGCAGTGTTAGAAAATAATTGTGGCCACACAAAATATTGACACACAATATTATAGAGGTGTTCTCACTTTTGTTGCCAGCAGTTTAGACATTAATGGCTGTGTGATGGATTATTTTTAGGGGACAGCAAATTAACACATTATATAAACTGTACATTCACTACTTTGCATTATTGCAAAGTGTCATTTCTTCAGTGTTGTCACATAAAAAGATACTATCAAGTATTTTCTAAAAAGGGGGGTGCACTCACTTTTGAGAGATACAGTAACTGTCATGACATCTTACTAGGCTGGATTTCCAACAAGGCACAAGTTTGAACTGAATGCGGTCAAATTAACATAAAGGCTCCAGCAGCACAAGGTTTAAAACACAGACAGAAATTAAATGGATGTATTTTTTATTTGGTTAAAGCTGCAGTAATCGATATGTCTACTCGTATGTCCACTCTGTCAACAGAGTGACGAACCAGCAGAGAATTAACACCTGACTCTACAGTTCCCCTCAGCTCTACAGAGCTTTAAAAATCTTTCAGCTCATTGTTTTGGTTTTATGGCCCACAATGTTTTGGTTTAGATAACTTTCACTGTTCTAATCACAGTTTCCAGCAGCTACAGGCAGCGAAAAAAAGCTCCAGACAGACCGAAGTTGACATGAAGACTTTGGTTTTGCTGTTTAGATAAGTTGTACTGCAATATTCTGCAGTATTAATGTCTTATTTGCTTTTTGTTATAATAGCATTAACCTCACATATGTTCTTTCATTTACAGTATTACAAACTTTCCAAATAAATTACAGCCAAATTTGACAGTATGTCCAATGTGGCTTCCTCGGTTCTCTGCACACAGTAATAATTGGCCTATGCACTACACATTTGGAACAAAATGTGAGATCAAGAACTACGAATGGACTTAAAGAAAACCCGCTAGGTATAATATAGCCTTTGTTGAGTTTCAGCTCCTGTATTATAAGTTTTGACTACCACCTTTAGCAAGAGAAGCTGTCCTTGATGATATACCATCCTGGCCTACAGAAGCAATAAAGATGCTGGAGATGGGATCCAGAAGGCAGTGGGAGGATAGTATCTTGGGCTAAGTGCACCTGGGATACACATTTGTTGTTAGTGTGTTTCTTTGGGTGTAGCTGAGGTTTGTTGGGTTTCCATGCAGAGAGCAAATTGCAGAAAAAAGAATATATTAAAACCATTACTTAACCTATGCTATTCATACAGGAGCAATGATTTACTTAAATGAGCTTCTAATTGGCTTAATGGTTGGTTACTTTGTATGACATGCTACTATATGGAGCTCTTAGATTTACTTGATTAATATTGCTTCATTTGCTTTAATGGGCTATGCATTAATAAGTTTGCTATGGGTCAGTAGCTACGCTTTACAGAGCAGCAGGTTAGCCGCATTCTGTTTATGGCCTATAAAGGACAACTTCACTGATTTCACACATAAAAGTCTGTTTACATGTCTTGTGGATTACTACTGCATGTGAATAAAGTTCACAGCCCCAGAGGGAGCTGCACGAAGTCTCATAAATTGCCTGAAGGCCTTGTGGATATATTATCTACTATTAGCATCAGACGCACAAATCATTCTCCACTATTCTCTACTGTACTACTGGAGTTTGAGTTGCATCATGGGTAATAGTCTATAGGCTGCAGGTTTTTCAAGGTGCAATAAAACAGACAATATCTCTGCTTTACCCTTTTTTAACTGTCCATCATTAGACTAACAATGTTATAGAAGTGCAATGCTAAATAAGGGGGGGTACTATTTTGAGATTTGAGATTGAGATTCTTATAGTAGTTTTGATATTCCTATAGTGTCTGTGATAGGGCTACATTCAATAATGACTTTATGACAACAATATAATTGTATAAGCCTGTACACATGCTCATCTACCAGTGTGCTATAGATATGTTATTAGTTTTTAAAAAGAACCACTTTTTTAGGATGACTTGGTTGGTATTTTGGTGTTTATCCTCTTTGTCTTTACAGTTCTTAAGTTTATGATGACATGTTTGACACTGTGCATTTGATATAATTGACAAGGTCAACAGCAAAGTCTTTAATCACTTGTGGCATCTTTCCTGATTGAACTTTCTACATATGGTGTACCTAAAAGTCCTGTGACTGGGATTTTGCTTTGCTGTTGTTTGCTGTGGAGTTTTCTGTTACCAGCCAATATTGAATCCAAATCCAAAATCCAAATCCAAATGGCCTTGAATGACATTCAGAGTATATATTTAAAAAATAATGTGATTTTTAATTGAAAGTTTTTTGGTATTCCTGTAATAAAATGACCTTGTAAAGTCAAATAATACTTATTCAATGACCCTGAGTAAGTATTATTTGTGTAGGAGGAATGAAATGCTTTTCAGTGATAAATAAAATTATTACTGGAGATGTGCATGCCCTTTCAGAGGGGTCATGTAATAGATAAATCACATCTTACAACAGTACATTGTACAGAATGCATCTTAACCTTACACCTTCAGTGCCACCATGTGGGAAAAACATGGAAGGTACTATTATATGTAGATTCATACACTTTTCAGAAAGTACAGTTAAAACATAGTATAATGTAAAACAATGGATGAAAGTTCAGCAAATTCACATTTCATAGAGGATTTTAGATCATTAATCATCATGTATGTGCTAAATTCTGATGTCTGATTTCTTACAGCAGGTGGAGACATTGGTCAACTAATGTACTTTGTACAGGGCAAAGTACATTTCGATCAGAACAACTTTATCATACTTGCGGGAGTTATGTTTGGCGGTGTGGCTCTGTTCTGGGATGCCCCTGCCTCTCCATGTCCCTATGCGAAGAGCCATGAGGCGGGGGAGAGCACATGTCCTTCCCTTCCAAATGCTTAAATGAAAAATCATAAGGCAGGGAAAGCATACCTCTCCTTCCCAGGTTTTCCATGAATGCATGTGTTAGAGCAGAGAGAGCAGCAGTAAAGACTCCCCAGGGTACACCGCAGAAAGCTTCAATAAATACAGAAATACATTGATTGGTCAGGAATAGCTTTAAAGGAGGAGCTGGGGTGGCGGTGGGTAACAAGCGGCTTGCAGAGAAAGCAGCAAGGGCAGATTTGAACAGGTTTTGCCAATGAATGGCAATGGTTTTGCTTAGATGGAAATCAGCTGAGCTGTCAGCTGATGTGAGTTTGACTTGACATGGGCTGCCATTAGCTAATGCACTGGGAGTGTGAGCTGAGCCTGACTTGTTGCCTTCCTGAAGTAACGTTATGCTTGATTTTATGATTACAAATCAATGTTTTTGTATTAACAATGGATCAAAAGACTATGTGTTATATGTCAGTGGTCGCTCATAGTGATGAACCTACCCAATAATTATCACTCAAGTGTGCAGTTCCCCTCAGCCCTATGGACTTTTTTAGCATCTTTCAGCTCATTGTTTTGGTTCACTCTCACTGCTCAAACCCCCTGTAAGCTACCTGCTCAGCACCAAATGGCAGACAGACAAAGTTATGAATAGCTAGAGAAAGGAGCATTTAGATATTTCCCTCAGGAGTTGATGGAGACCAAAACAGAGTTGAAAGGAGAGTGAATATTGGATATTTAGGACATAACTCCAAAAAATAAGCAACGGTTTGCCAATAAGTTCCCCACATCTACTTTTGAAAGTAATAATATGACAATACTGTGCTTCTAGCTGGTATCTGTTACCCCAGGTGGCCAAATAATATGTTACTCTGGGTTTAAAGTCCAGTTCTGGCACATGTGTTGTAGATTTTTTGTTCCACTCCTCATCTGTTTTTTTTCGTGCACAAAGGACTCACTGTAAAAAAAAAAGATTTATTACAGTTAACATAAAAATTGTAAATAAAACCCCAGCTACCCATTCTAAATGAAACCTAGAACGCTTTCTCTCTGCCTCACTTTCTCACAAGACAGTTCAGTCCCTACACAGGGTTGGGACATATTATTTAAAAACTATTTATTGAACATTTGGGACCATATTTCAGTTAAATACATAACTTCCAATACATACCCTAACAGCAGGGAATGGCTCCACTTCATTACACACTGAGAGGAGGGAATATTTCAGGACTTGGTAAGGCGCACACTGTGCTGAGAGTCATTTGGCCTTCTTTCTTCTGATGTTAAAGAGAAACAAAATCTGGGTCTGCCTCTCAAATGTCCATCTTTGCTTCCTCTCCTTGGTTACTTCTAATCTAATATTTCAATAAGAAGAGACTGTTGTGGTCTCTGAGGGCTATGCCAGGCTTTGGAAGATCTGCAGTATGATGTTGGTTTAGTGGATGAACAAGGCCCTGTGTGTCAAAGCTGTTTTGATTTGTGTTTCCAAAAGTGCTGGAGCATTGAGAAATTAGAAAAGCATTAGAGAGATTCTATAACATTCAAGCCCAAAAAAGCCCAATATTAGTTCTTTGTAGCTATTCTTAATGAAAAAATAATGTCAGCATGTTCAGGTATAGAACATTCATTACAAAAACTAGTGTTGTTTTGTCCAAGGATGTATTCTCAACCCACCAAATACATATATGGGCCTGAAAAGTCACAGGTTCATTGAGTCAGTCAGTCCAATTACAACATTGGTCCAGATTACAATATATCTCATCTATTGCCATGCAATTTGGTACATCCACTCATAGTTTCCAGACAATGGATCCTAAAGACTTTGGTGATCACCTGACTTTTTCTCAAACACCACCATGAGGTTGACATTTGTGGTTTGTCTCAACAACTATTAGATGGACTACCATGAACTTTAGGGCACACATTCAAGGTCCCCAGAGAAATAACTATAATAACTTTGGGGCTCCGCTTACTTTCATTTAGCTCTTGCACCATTCAAGGGTCAAATTTTTTATTTATCCAATACTTTGGTGCATGGCCAAATGGCATTTCCATCAGCCTCAGCTGTATTTTGTGTTTTGTGTGTTGCATTACACTCGCTAAACTTTGGCTTGTACAGTCTCTCAAAACTGCCAAGTATGTCTGCAGACTCTTTTTTGTGAAAATTTAATAATTGCAAATTGAAGTACAATATCAATTAAGCAAGAATTATTACCTTAATGATGTTGCCCTGTCTTGTAGCGGCACCCTGTTTGAAAATCCAAGGTGCAGTGTCTGTCAAATTCATACTTTGCTCAGATAGCCATACAGCTAACTTAGCGGTCCTATTAAACTGGAATGGGCACCAGAACCGGAGCTGAGCACACAGGCAACAGAACAGGACTCTGAGACTGATGGAGGCCAGTTTGACGACAGGGGATACAGCACTCAGGTGATTAACAGCAGCTCTGACCAGAACTCTGACTCTGTGGCTGACGAAGACAAGGCGGTTTCAGGTGGTGACAGGACAGGAGGGAGAGGGAGGTTTGGTATCAGAGCGGCAGCGAAAGCATGTAGAGCCAGAATATTTTCACACCAAACCAGAGTTGGTGATTGTTGGAACAGTACAGTTTTGCAGATTTAGTGAGTTTTGTTTCTGTCAAGCTTGAGTTAACAAGCCACTTAATTCCATGAAAGTGATGAACTTAAATTCAGAAAGACTACTGAAAATAGGCATAAGAACATTTCCCTTCTTTGTGAGTTTGTTTTATTTATTTATTAGACTAAAAAAGCTAAGAGAGCTTGTGTATGGGGGGGGGCCTGAGTCATACTATCGGATTATCACCTGCTGAGGTACAAAGTAGCATTATAAGACAGAATGGGCCTGGGCTAGCTTGTTAGCATGCAACTTCAGTTGTTGTCTCTGCAACACAATAGGTAGATGTCTTTGATATAACTGCTGAACTGTTACTTCTTAACATTCTGTTGATAGTGTTAGACCATAAATCTTAACATTCTGTTGATAGTGTTAGACCATAAATCTAAATTCTTACACATTGCACTTTTTTATATTTGCAATTCATATTGTGTACACAGAGGACACATTCATAAATAAAATTGTGTTTAATCAAAACACCACAACCTAAGACACAGAAAACTGGGAGCAAGGAAGTATTCCAACACCGAAGTACCTGACAAATAATGAAGCTCCATTTAAAGTCTGCTGTGTACTAGATGGGAACTTGGAGCTCTTCAATGGCTTAATCGAGCCGTGATTTTTTTATCTTTAATATCAAAGATGGCTGTTTTTTAAGTGCCATCTGTCACGATGAGTGTACAACAAATATTTCGCTGCCAGGGCCAGACTGACTCAGCAACAGAGGATCATGGTTATTTTTTCTCTTTGCTGACATCTGTTGGTGGAAAACAATATTTACTTTTAAAAAATTAAGTTTGACTGTGTATGATGGCTTGTATGATGACTGCTGCTGCCACTGCTACTGAACTATTAGAAAATTACTATTACTGCTATTACCACAACTACCAATACTGTGATATGTTAGAAATAACAGTTTTATTTAGTAATGCATAAATCATAACTTAGTAATAGTTTACATTATAATAAGGCTGGGTTTGAAATTACAGCTGGTGCAACAGGCTGTAGGAGAATAAAGAGAGCTGCTGCAGCTCAGCCGGAACAGTTGTCGACTGGGCTGCTGGCGTTGGACCTAGAGCAGGTGTCGGACCGACTACAGGGAGCTTCAACACATTTCAAAATGAGAATCTGTCTTTCACAAAAATCTATTACTGAATAACCAGATATTTTGCATCTGAACTGATGACCTTAATTAAGAACTGACCACATAATCTTTTCACCTCAGTGCTCCAGTATTATTTACATGTTAAAATTGTAGAAGAAAGAAAAATCTGATGACACAAGTGTTTGAGTTCAAAACTGTGACCTTTCTCATCCCACTTGAGTTTGCAAGCCTTAATTAAACATTTGTCAAGGTAAAGTAAGTAAGATATGACCATAAATTTGAGTGTTGTGGTCATATTAAAGGAAATGTACATTAGGTTCACAGTAGTTGTGATACCTTTCATGTGAGTGGACCTAAGAGCGGACACCGAACTGAAAAAATCAAATTTTAAGCTGTAAAAAAATAGATTCTGAAAACACAAAATGTGGAACTGAAAAAAATAGGTCCTTAAATATCAATCTATATGTTGTGAAAAATGAAAATCAATAATTTATTCAAAATAAATCCAGAAGTGAATAAACATTTTATCTAAACTGAAATAAACGGCACACTTATTTTTAGTTTGACTACAAGGTGGTATTTTTCAAGTTTAAAGGTGTGTAATATTTAGGCTAATCTGACAGAAATGCAAATGTAAATGCTCTGCATTTGTATAGCGCCTTTCTAGTCTTTGCAACCTCTCAAAGTGCTTTGCATACTGCATTTCCCATTCACAATGAGCCTAAGTGCTCAAACAGAAACTAACATTCAAACACATTCATACACTGGTGGAACAGCCACCAGGGACAATTCAGGATTCAGTTTCTTGCCCAAGGACACTTCAACATGCAGCCTGGAGGAGCTGGAGATTGAACCAACAATATTTCAATTAACAGGCAACCCGCTCTACCTCCTGAGCCACAGCAGAAATGCAATAAAATATACATAACTATGTTTTAAGTAGTGTATAAAGACCTTATATGGTGAACTGTTTTTTACCTCACAATGAGATATTTGTATGCACACATGCCGTGCGTCCCCTTACATGGACATTTCCATGTTGCACCACCATTTTTCTACAGCAGCCCAATTTAAATTTTCAATTTCAAGTTTTTAGTTTTTCTATTACAATTTTTTCTTTTTTTTCTCAAATTAACACAACCTTAGGCCCTGATTTACCTCCATGTTTCAGGTGGCCTAACACACAGGGGAAAAAACCCAACAAGAATTACTTTGAGGAGCAAGAGAGAATCACAAAAACTGACTTCACACTTTCCCTTCAAGGAATAACCACAATTATTACAGTTCATCCTGAGGGAAACACACTGTACATTGTACATACCACATTTTATGACAATTCTTCTGATAAAGTTAAAAACACTGGAGATTGAATTTCCTGAGGTACTCTACCTCGAGTAACAAGATTCCAGGAGTATTTGAACATGAACTTGATGAGCTGATCGGTAACAGATGTGTAGTTCTGATAGGTATCCAGCGTAAAGCCACACCCAGCACACACAAAGGCAATGACAAATGGAGAGGGAAAACAAAGAAAATACCAAAGTCATACTACTGGCTGTGAGAGGGTGATGCCAAGCAGTACCCTATACACTCAGAAAAGCAATGGTCCTGATGCAGAACCTTGAGACACCCCACTGGAAAAAACATGACTATCAAAGAAGGTGGTCTTATTGAATTACAGGGTCATTAAACAACGTTTAAAATCTAACAAGATAAGTTTATTTTTAACTAATATATTTCACATCTGTAGATTCTCCACTAATGACAGAACCAACCTTCTCACCTGACTTTATCAAGTCACTGTATTTTCAAACTCAGTTTTTCAGGTGTGTGTATAAAATCTGAAATGGTGACTAATTTCTGCCGCAGGATGTTTGGCAGAATGGACAAGTGGGAAAAACTCAGAGGTGTTTCTTCTCTGCATCGGTATCTTCATCTTCATGATTGTGGTTGTGAGATTCCCTCAGACATACTGGGCTATCCCAAACTCAATCCACAACCTTCCGTTGGGTTTTTAATTCTGCCCAAAGACACTTCGACATGCAGCCTGAGCCACAACAGAAATCTGCAAAACTATGTTTTAAGTAGTGTATTAAGAACGTACATAATGTACCATTATGTTTTTATTACCTCACAATGTGCCATTTGTATCTACATACACCGCGGGCCCCTCATGTGGACATTGCCATGTTGCACCGCCATGTTTCTACAGTAGCCCAAATGGAAAACTGCTGTATAGAGTGTGTTTCCTCATTACATTGAATACATACCAAGAAGAGGATAAGATGGAAAAGTAGTAGTAGTAGTAGTAATAGTTGTAGTAGTTGTCCAGTTCAGTAGAAGTGTAAAATCTGAAATGGTGACTAATTTCTGTCACAGGATTATACAATGTTTGGCAGAATGGACAAGTGGGGAATACTCAGAAGGGTTTCTTCTCTGCATGGGTATCTTCATCTTCATGATTGTGGTTGTGAGATTCCCTCAGACATACTGGGCTATCCCAAACTCAATCCACAACCTTCCATTGGGTTTTGGACTCTGCCCTCATGGATAGCTATCTGAGCAGACTATCACTGCCCTCAACAATAACAAGCACTTGCTGGTATCAGCCTGCTGTGCAGGCCATTAGCTCAGCAAAATAAAGTAATACTCAGACAACTTTGGTTTTCCCTTTCCCACTGCAGATGTCAGATTGCAGAAGTCAGTTTTCTGACTAAGCCAAATAGTGTGAAGGTATCTGCACATATTTGGCTCCCAATAACAAACCAGGAGACCAGTGGGAAGGTAGAGAACAGCACAGCTCCATACAGCACAGCTCCATACAGAACAGCACAGAGTGCATTGCAGGGCTTCTGGACTGCATACACTGTACAGGTGTTGCTGTTGTTATTCTCACTCAGGGTGGCGTGGGAAGTGTCACCATAGTACATGTGTCTTTGCTATTTGGTCATAGCTGCTAAATACCAAGGGATGGTAATATCAGTCTGATCTTGGCCAGTCAGTCCACCACTTTGGTCCAGACTGAAATATCTTAAAACCTGTTGGATGGATTGTAATTAAATTTTATACAGACATTAATGACCCAAACTTTTCCTGTAGCGCCACCATGAGGTTGAGTTTTTATTACAGTTTTTCCTCAATTGCTAAAACACAATTTCTGAAAACTTGCTCCATTTTCTGAAACATTAAACACAAAACCTCAGCATCAAGCACTGTTTAAAAAACCTCTGACTCCTCGTGCAAAATGAAACTTTTGCCTCAAAACAGATTTACCTGTGCTCAAAACCAAACATTGCTCTCAAATCATAAACAAAGCGATCAAAATGATATACACTATCAAGCAATCAGTAAACAATACACCAAAAAATAGAAAACCCGATGTTCAAAGCAAATAGTTCTCAGGGAGAAGTACATTTTTAATCTCAAAACGGATTTCATATTTTTCCGTCATTGTCTTTTGATGAATGAAAACATGTTCTATCATAGTAGGTCAAAATTGATCAGAAATTATACTCTGCTCTTTGCAATTTTTTGTTCTTCCTCTTCCTTGTACCCCTATTTTTACAGTACTGTACACTACATCTCACAAACTTGTCCTTTTTTTCTGTGATACTGTAATTCCTGTTCTTTGTTGATATGAACCTGCAACCAGTCAAAATCTACTGAGCAATCAGTAAACAAATGGAAAGCACACTGTTCAGGGCCACTCATCCTCATCCTCTCACATTGTTTCTTCCATCCATTCTTAGACTTTCTCCATCCCACCTTTAACAACCCGTTTGTTCTCTGAACTGGCTTAATATTGGTTGTGCCACATGATTTGAAACAAGTGAAATCAATTTTAAATGGTTGTGTTTACAGTTTCTCTCGATTGCTAAGACACATTTCTTGAAAGCTGCTCTCCTTTTCTCTAAACTGTGAACACAAAACCCAATTTTCAAGCTACATTCACAAAACCTCAGACTCTTCTTGCAAAACCAAACTTTCACCTCAAAACAGTTCAATCTGTGCTCAGAACTGAACTATGTTGTCAAATCGTGCCCCGAGTCAATCAAAATTAAAAACACTACTGAACAGTCACTAAACACCATGTAGAAAAATAGAAAACACAATGCTCAGGACATGAAGCTGGAGAAATAAATGTTTATTGTTCACTGTAGGCTAAATGCATGTTGCAAAACAAAAAAACCCTGTGCATTTACACATAGCACTTGTAAAAACAAACAAATCTAATGTGTTTGCCACTTGTGTACAGTAAGCCCATGTAAAAATAAAGTAAAAAATATACAAATAAGTGTATTACTCAGCCACAGCATCATGTCTCCGTACTGGGTCAGGCCACAGGACTTCATCCACATCACAGGCCACATTTTGTCTGGCCAGGCAACGGGGAAAAACCCTGGCATGCCGTATCCAGGCTTGGCATGCCTCCACACCTATGTCACCACAGGCAAGTCCCATGGCTTGCAGGAGATTTACCCTGGTGTAAGGTTGCCGTTCATATACCTTCCACCGCCATGAGGAGAAGAATTCCTCAATGGGGTTTAGGAATGGGGAGTACGGTGGAAGGCAAAGATTGATAAAACCTTGGTTCATATTGAACCACTCTCTAACCTGGAGGGCTCTGTGAAAACTCACATTGTCCCAAACAACAACATAGATGGGATGATCATCCTGCTGCCCTAACAAAGCATCTCGCATGTGATTGAGGGAAATGAGGAGCTGGTGAGTGTTGTAGGGCCCCAGGATGGCATGATGGTGGACAACCCCATGATTGCTGATGGCAGCACATAATGTGACATTGCCACCACGCTGCCCAGGAACACCAACAATGGCCCGATGGCCAATCACATTACGGCCTCTCCTTCTCCTTTTGGTGAGATTAAACCCAGCTTCATCCATGTAGATGTATCAATGGGCTCTTTCCAATGCATCCAGTTTAAAAACCCTCTGTAGAAATAGATATAGTTTTGTAAGTGATACGGAAAAAGTGATTTAGGCCACTACAGTAAATCACTACTTAGATTAATCAACATTGAATGTGTCTGGATATATGCCAACCTGTACATACTGGAATCTTAGCTCTTTGACTCTGTCGGAGTTGCGATCAAAGGGCACTCTGTATAGCTGTTTCATGCACAGTCTGTTGCGCTTGAGGACACGATCAACAGTAGAGAGGCTGACACTGTTGATACCCTCAAAATTTACATGGTCCTCAATGATCTTCTGCTGAATTTCACTCAGTTTAATGGCAGTGTTCTCACGGACCATAACAACAATTAGGGTCTCTTGGTGTGGGGAGAACATACCTGTCCTCCCACCCCCATGTGGCGGTCTTTCAATTCTACAAAAAGAGAACATTTTCATCAGATATTACTGTTCTCTTCGCTGACCACCTCGACCTCCTCTCACACAAACTCTTCCTCTCAGATTTCTATACATTGTAGGGCCTCACAAACCAGTGCTCTCTGAACTGGCTTATTTTATATGTTCCTGTTCCCTCACAACATTAGCCACAAGTGTGATCAATTTTGAGTTGTTGTGTTCAAGTGGTGACACCTGTGCTTTAATTGTGTTTAATTGTGACTTTTGTCACCTGTGCTCACCATTGTGCAGCACGGGTGCATCACAATGAAAATGTGTTGGCAAGTTTTGTCTAAACAGGTGAAAAGTGCTTATGGTTTTGCCAAAAGAGTGATTGATTCAATCAGTGGGTTCAGGCAACTGAGCATTTGGTTCAGACAATAGGGTTTAGTGTTTTAGCAATTGAGAAAAACTGTAAAATAAAATGTCTTGATAACTTTATCAGAAGAATTGTCATAAAATGTGGTATGTACAATGTACAGTGTGTTTCCCTCAGGATGAACTGTAATAATTGTGGTTATTCCTTGAAGGGAAAGTTTGATGTTTTCTTGCAGAAAGTTAGAAGAGAAGCATTCATGTTTGTATGGTAAATATTGAACTAGTGCCAGCAGCCCGTTAGCTTAGCTTAATTTCCCGAAGTCTGTGTTGGTTGAAAAACTTAAAACTTAAATACATCAGTATTTACCCAAAAGCACCGTTGTGACTCAAAGAGCCACTAGTGTGGCTGTAGCCTTTTTTAGACTTGTTTTGACTCAACATGACTTTTGCTGAGAACTTTAAAGTCTTTGTGCTTCACTTTGCTGCAGACTGCTGGGTGTAGACAGAGTGGTGTGTGAAAATCCCAGCTATAGTAGTGACTTTGGCCCTTATTTATTAAAAGTGCATACACCAAATTTCCAGCGTACACCTGGCGTACACCCAAGGTGACTTTGACATTTATCAATATGGACGTTGGCGTACGGCACGCTCAAATCCTACGCCAGCTCAGGAGGTGGTGTACATGTACGCAAGTTTTGAGTTAGAGCCGAAATGTGCAGAAATAATTTCCTAACATCACAAAACGCACTGACAATCTAAAATACATGGTATATTATGACCCATTGTAACAGAAACAACGTTTGAAACATTAATTTGGGTGTTTATTTTTGAGCAACACGGACTTTATACAGCCAATTGAGCGTCCAAAACATGCTTTGATTTGTATTTGGACTATTTTATCGTAGCTTTTGGTGCCTTTTATTTGGGTTTGCTTTTAATAAAATGTGTATGTGTCGCGCCGGGCGTGGCGGTTCTTACAATTACGAATTAAAATTAATTAACTAAAAATATATAGAAAAGGTTTGCCGACAACGCCACCTAGGGATAGCCGAGCCCCAGGACTCACAGGTTCTTTAAAATCGGGGTTGGAGCAGAGTAGAAATAGGACCACACGATTAAAATTATTAACAATTTATTAACAGTTTTAAAATACCCAAGGGTTAAAAAGGCCCAGCTAAAAGTCACAAGATATGTCAATAAAAGAAACTAAAAGCGGGGGGAATGTTCCATAGCTCGTTAGCTCCAGCAGCGGCCGTCAGTCACTCCATCGCCGTTCCTTAACCTAACGGCTCCTCGGGTCACTTCGGTCTGTCCCGTCTGCTCCGCCAGTCGCTCCGCTCACCCTGCAACAGAAGCGGGTACTGGCCAGTAGTGTGCTCTACTTCAGTTCACCCACACCCTATGCTTCACACCCCAATTCTGCAGCTCTCTCCTGGCGAAATCCTTCGTGCCGCCTAACATAGAGGTACTAAATTGTACTCCACGGTTTCCCTGGGCGACAGTTATACCGTTACGCCCAGGCCTGAGTAGAATCGCGTTAGCGGACACAGTCTGCTGCGGTCGCTTCCTCTTGCTTCTCCGAAGCTGTCTTTCTTCCCCTGCTCTGAGCGCCCACCGCTGCTTCTCCGAAGCTACTTCTCCGAGCTGCTTCTCCGAGCTACTTCTCCAAGCTGCTTCTCTCTTCCCCTGTTCTGAGCGCCCACCCGTTGTTAGTCCGCTGCTCTGACTCGCTGCCGTCCCGTCGCCTCTCTGCTCTCTTTGAGCTGTGTTTAAGAGGGGTCTTGGCTTATCTGCCACTTCAGCGTCCGCACCTGTCACTCATTGTCTTTTGATTATGGGAGTTGGAGTGTGGCGTTCAGAGTCAATGCATAAAGTTGTACAACTTAAAATCACACAGAACATGCTAAAACCACGCCACTCTACATGCAATAAAAAATCCAAAAAGCACCCAAAGAACACATTTAAAACAGAAAACCACATCACACAGAACATGCTAAAAACACGACACACTAAAACCAAAGGAATTTCTGACCCTGTCACATCCCCCCCATGACTAATGGTTAGCAGTCCCTGCAACACTTCAAAATCCATAACGAGTTGGGGGTTGACCTTTGTTCAGTCTACATGATCGTCTAGGCGGCACCTCATCCTCTTCCTCATCTGTGGCTATCTGGCCTACACCAGGGATATAATAAAAGGTTGGCATCACAGTAGTGTCCTCAACCCTTGGCTGGGCTACTGCAGTCTGGCTCTGGGTGTCTATGCAGAGTTTGAGGGCATTCCTGTGTAACACCTTCTCCTTGCCTCCCCTCTCTGGCCTAACCCTGTAGAGTAGACCTGTTTCTCCTACTGTCCCCAAAATGATCTGTGGCTCGGGGTCCCAATTACCATGCAATTTCCCTGACCTCGCCTGTTCCTGTCACGCACTCCAGACTCTCTCACCTATAAGTAGGGTGTTGCCTTCGCCTTGCGATCGTAGCGCTGTTTTGTCTGCTCCGCTGCCCTCCTCATGTTTTTCCGGGCCAAGTTGTAGGCATAGGCCAACTTCTGATGGTGGCCCCGCACCCAGCTGTCCAAGTCTCCAGTTGGCCTGGCATCGATTGCTCCCAGGCTGACGCCCACTGGCAGCCTCAAATGCCTCCCAAACATGAGGTAGGAAGGAGCAAACCCTGTAGCACTATGCACAGTGTTATTGTAAGCTTGCAACAATTCAGGTAAATGGTCAGCCCACTGGTGTTGTTTCTCTGCCCCCAAGGTGCGCAACATACCCAAAAGTGTCTGATTCACTCGTTCTACCCGACCATTTCCTGCTGGGTGGTATGGGGTAGTGCGACTCTTCAAGATGCCATAAAGTTCACACAATTGTTTCATCAACCCAGACTCGAAATTTGGGCCTTGATCTGAGTGGAATCGTGCAGGGCAGCCAAATGTTTGAATTATGTGCGACCAGATCACGCTACGCTGTGGTCCTTGCGGTTTGGTCACGGGTTGGTACAGCCCAGGCATAACGGGTGAACATGTCTGTCATTACTAAAATGTTCTGGTAGGTATCATTTGGTCTGCCAAGGGTAAGAAAATCCAATGCTACAACCTCCAAGGGGTAAGTCACATCAATTGGGTTTAAAGGGGCCCGGGGTTCACTTCTGTCCTGCAAACTACAGGTCCCACAACCCCGCTGCAACCCCCGTACCTCTTTGTCCATATCGGTCCAGAAGAAACGCTGTCGCAGGCAGGTCAACGTCCTTTCAGCACCTGCGTGAGCAGCGGCCTCATGAAGCTGTCTCCACACTTCTCGGCGCCTGGAAGCTGGACACACAATCTGGAAGCGTAGTTCGTGCGTGTTAGAGTCTAAAGTTCTACGGCACAAAACCCCACTCTGAATACACAATCTCTTATGCTGTCTCAACAGTCCAGCTACACCAGCTGGCAGCATCTTCCTCTCTTGCCCGCTTGGGACTAGACCCTGTTCCACATACCTTCGTACGTGCTGAATGTCCGGGTCTGCTGCCTGTGCAGCCTCCCATCCATCGTCCACATCAGGAATATTCTCCTCCGGTCCAGCTGCTGTCACAGCTTGTGTGGCAACTCCCGCCATATTGGAGTTAGTTCCTTCTGAGGGTGTTGGGGTTATGGGAAACCTGGAAAGTGCATCTGCATTGGCGTTCTCTCTCCCAGCCCTGTACTTTACTTCGAAATCAAATGAGGCTAACTGGGCCACCCAACGCTGCTCCACCGCTCCCAGTTTAGCAGACTGCAAGTGGGCCACGGGGTTATTGTCCGTAAACACCACAAACTTAGCCCCTGTCAAGTAGTCCTTGAATTTCTCTGTGATAGCCCACTTCAATGCCAAAAGTTCTAGCTTAAAAGAGCTATAATTTGCATCATTACGTTCAGTGGGATGTAAGCTTCGACTAGCATAGGCTATTACTCTCTCTTGGCCTTCTTGAATCTGTGCCAGCACAGCGCCCAGTCCTTGATGGCTAGCGTCTGTGTATAGCCTAAACGGTTGAGTGTAATCTGCATATGCCAATATTGGGGCCTCAGTTAGTGCTCTTTTGAGGGCCTCAAAAGCTACTTGGCACTCTGCTGCCCAACTAAGGGAACGAGAGCCCAACCTCTTATCATTAGGGATCCCCACTAACAAGGCATTCAAGGGGCGAGCAATCTTAGCAAACCCTGAGATAAAGCGCCTGTAGTAGCCAGCTAATCCTAAAAATGCCTTGAGTTGCTTAGCTGTAGTAGGTACTGGCCACTCTGTCACAGCAGACACCTTATCCGGGTTAGGCAGGACCCCTCTCTGGTCAACAACATGGCCCAGAAACTTTACCTGACGTTGGAACAGGTTACACTTGTCCGGCCGGAGCTTTAGTCCATGTTTATGGAGGCGCTCAAACACATCCTCCAGATGTTTCAGGTGGGTGGCAAAATCTGGGGAATAAACAATGATATCATCAAGGTAAACCAATAGCGATTCAGCTATTTGGCCACTAAGGCACTGCTGCATGAGGCGCTGAAAGGTTGCGGGTGCATTGCAAAGACCAAATGGCATGCGCTGAAACTCGAACAAGCCTAGAGGGGTGGTAAAGGCAGTTTTTTCTCGATCACATGGGTCTACTTCTACCTGCCAATACCCACTAGCCAGGTCCAAGGTCGAAAACCATGCTGCCTTTGTCATAGAGGTCAATGTCTCCTCGATCCGGGGCAGGGGGAAGGCATCCTTATGGGTGACAGAGTTTAATTTCCTGTAGTCCACACAGAAACGCCAACTCCCATCCTTCTTCCGCACCATCACGATAGGAGCCGCCCATGGGCTGGAGCTCTCTGCAATGATACCTCCTTCCAACATACCTGACAGCAAAGTCCTCATTTCTTTATACAGCAGAGGGGGCAGGGGCCGAAACCGCTCCCTTACAGGGACAGCATCACCTGTAGGGATCTGGTGCTGTACAACGTTAGTCCTACCAAAATCTTCCTCATTTTTGGAGAAGACCTTCTCCCATTTTTGTAGGAGGGTTGCTAACTCACCTTGCTCTTCTGTAGTGAGGTCTGATTGCGCAGCCAGCCCCATCAGGTCCAACCCTGGGTCTTTCCCCAAGTCTTCACTGGCTTCCACCACGCCGACCTCCACCACCCCGTCAGCACCTGGCACCAGGCTAACGTCGCGGGGACCATGCACATCCACTTCCTCCACTTGGAATAGCCTGCCCAGTTTCTGGTAGCGTCCTAGTGTGACAGGGAACTCATTCAAGTTACGCACACGGACAGGCACTCTACCTTGTTTCACCTGGGCAAGGGACCTTGCCACTGCAACAGCACTGGGTTCTGGAAGTGCTTCAACCAAGGCGCAATAGTCCCGCCCTCGGGCCCAGACCGGCACGCCCCCAGACCACGCACCTCCGCTCTGGGTGGGACAACAACGCCTCTTCGCCGGGCTGGCCAGACATAACCCACAAACCCGTCTTCTGTGGTCACCGTGGTCCTCCGGCAAACTGCGAATGCTCCCTCCAGGCGGGCTGGTACTTAGGGTTCTGGCAAGAAAACGACACGGGCCCATCTGGGTCCTTGAACACGACATCCCAACATGCCCGCACCACATTCATTCCTATAATGAGGGGGTTAGAGGAGAACTCGTCATCCACAATAAAGACACCTCGCTCAGCAATTTTATGCCCTTCGATCGTGAAGTCCATTACAGCATAACCTAAACAGGGGATCTTGAGGCCATTGGCTGCTTTCAATTTTATGAATGAAGGAAGGCCTTTGACACCATATTCTGGGAACTTCTCAGCCAACACACTCTGCCTCATTAGAGTGGTTTGAGAACCAGTGTCCAATAACCCAGTCATCTTCACCCCTCCTATCACAACTTCCACTTGTGGGCATTCAGCGATCAGAGCAGAGGTGGCCCCTTGTAATTCATTCTCCTGGTCTAACCCCACCGCTTGGGCCTCAGCAGCAGGGACAACTAGTTTAACGCCGGCGAGGACACAGCTGGTTCCTACAGTACCTAGCAATATGGCCTGGCTTCTTACAGAGTCTACAAATGGGCTTACCATCAGCGTCCCAGGTATTGGAGGAGGATGCGGGCACATACGCAGTGAGTCAGTCGCCTTTGGGGACGGTTTCACGTGAGGGGCTCCTAGGTTTCAGCTCCTGTAGCAATCCTTTAGTCCAATCCTTTAGCTGGTCCTTCAGTTCAGACATAATCTCTCGCTTAAGCTCCTGCTTCCAGTTAGCTTCCTGAGAACAAGATCTAGAGTTGTTAGTACCCCCACAGCTGTGCACGCTACCTCTGTCCTCCGATGTCCTCGTTGGTCCTCTTCCAGCAGCCCAGCCTCCTGTTGTAGGGCCGAATGTGCAATAGGGATTCTGTCGTGCGTATCTCCTCAGCACCTGCAGCAGGGGCCCTCTCCTAGGCCAAGCAGAAACTGTTCTTTCAGATGTTCATCAGTGGGGGCCTCGTCGGGGCATGTTGCTGCAACCTGTGGTGGAGCTCCCTTAACCTAAGGACATACTGATCGAACCGGCTCATCTAAATTCTGCTGACACCTAAAAAATTGGGACCTTACTAAAGCAATGGGCTGCCTTTCCCTATAAAGTTCATCTAGTGCCGCAAAAACTTTTGCCGCTGTATTCGGTCAGCCTTCAGCCAACACCTGAACTTGCCTTTTGGCTAACCCAGTCAGTGCCCCCACCAAAATGCTCACTTTCCGCAGCTCTGTTAAGCCAGGACATTCTAATAGTCCTTGCACTTGCTCCTTCCATTCCCCATACTTAAGTTCAGAATCAGCTCCCCCAAACTTAGGTACCCATGGGGCACCGGGATAAATTGGCATCATCATTCTTATTTAAAAACAATCAATATTAAAATAAATAAAATCCTGTGGTTTCCACTCTGCTCTTAACCCCGATCCTGCCGACAACGCCAGGAAATGTCGCGCCGGGCGTGGCGGTTCTTACAATTACGAATTAAAATTAATTAACTAAAAATATATAGAAAAGGTTTGCCGACAACGCCACCTAGGGATAGCCGAGCCCCAGGACTCACAGGTTCTTTAAAATCGGGGTTGGAGCAGAGTAGAAATAGGACCACACGATTAAAATTATTAACAATTTATTAACAGTTTTAAAATACCCAAGGGTTAAAAAGGCCCAGCTAAAAGTCACAAGATATGTCAATAAAAGAAACTAAAAGCGGGGGGAATGTTCCATAGCTCGTTAGCTCCAGCAGCGGCCGTCAGCCACTCCATCGGCGTTCCTCGACCTAACACCTCCTCGGGTCCCTTCGGTCTGTCCCGTCTGCTCCGCCAGTACTCTCCGCTCACCCTGCAACAGAAGCGGGTACTGGCCAGTAGTGTGCTCTACTTCAGTTCACCCACACCCTATGCTTCACACCCCAATTCTGCAGTCTCTCCTGGCGAAATCCTTCGTGCCGCCTAACATAGAGGTACTAAATTGTACTTCACGGTTTCCCTGGGCGACAGTTATACCGTTCAGCCCAGGCCTGAGTAGAATCGCGTTGGCGGACACAGTCTGCTGCGGTCGCTTCCTCTTGCTTCTCCGAGCTGTCTTTCTTCCCCTGCTCTGAGCGTCCACCGCTGCTCTCAAGCTCCTCCGAGCTGCTTCTCGAACTGCTTCTCCAGCTCTCGCAAGCTACTTCTCCAAGCTGCTTCTCTTCCCCTGTTCTGAGCGCCCACCCGTTGTTAGTCCGCTGCTCTGACTCGCTGCCGTCCCCGTCAGCTCTCTCTGCTCTCTTTGAGCTGTGTTTAAGAGGGGTCTTGGCTTATCTGCCACTCAGCGTCCAGCACCTGTCACTCATTGTCTTTTGATTATGGGAGTTGGAGTGTGGCGTTCAGAGTCAATGCATAAAGTTGTACAACTTAAAATCACACAGAACATGCTAAAACCACGCCACTCTACATGCAATAAAAAATCCAAAAAAGCACCCAAAGAACACATTTAAAAACAGAAAACCACATCACACAGAACATGCTAAAAACACGACACACTAAAACCAAAGGAATTTCTGACCCTGTCACATATGCACTACCTTGGCCAATCAACCACAGATAGACAGGTGATCACACAGGCCCTCACAAACTCGTAATCAAGGGCAGGTACTCAAATTGTAGAGACCAAAGTAATAACTCTTGATATTTCACGCCTAAGGACCTGTGATAATCTCAGTGTTGCTCATAGAAACATTCTCTGGTGGGTTGTTAGTGTTGTGGTTAAGTGGTAGGGTTTCAAATCCTTCATGTAGTTCTGGGCCCTCTGACATGGTGTTTTATCCCATGGAAAAGTGTCTCTTACAAATCACTAGGATACAATAACAGGGCGACAACACAGGGCGGAGCAGCAGCTCACTGGCTGGAAACTGAGCCATTATGTTTTTATAAATTTGTCCTAGATATTTCAAAGCCATACTTTGCTGACAAATAACTTACACTGTTGCCCTGCCTTGCTTTTCAGATTCATATCCTTAAATCTACAACTGAGTTTCGCAGCTATCATTATCTAGGTCATTCAGTGGAATCTGTAGCTTTTGTGTCCCAAAGAAATAATCATAGAATTGCTATAAAAACAAATCATTTTTAAAAATATATGATTAGTATGTCTTCTTTCCTCAATATAATAATATATTAAAACCAATTAAAGATTATTTTAAACAACTACAATTACTTTTTTGCTGATGAGGGTGAAGTTTTTTGGCCTGTCCCTCACAATGAATGTTCTATTTCAGCAAGGCTTTTAAGTTGTAAAAATAGCAAAATGTTAAAAATTTGGCATTTGTACATTTATATATTTATTGTTATTTATGGTACATCAGGATATCAACAGATCAAAGAAAAGTATGTTTTCCCCCATCTCTAATGTACTATTAATGATGTTTTATAAGGTTTGATGGGGGGCAACATAATCTGTCAATACTGTGACCATCTTTCAACATATAAATCTATACAATTATTTATTTCTCATAATATAATCAATATATACAAGTAATCACCTTTCAAAGTGCACAACTTGCAGTTTTGTGACCTTGACCTTTTAGGTAGAAATTTGCATATTAGCTTAACATGGTTAAATGTAACTGTCAAGCCTATTACTTTTCCAGAGTAACAGGTTTTGACATGTGAGTCACAGGCATGACATAGGTCAGTACTAACACCAGTGCCATTTTTCTAATGTCTGTGTCATTCAGTAATGGCATTGGCATTTTCCCATGATTCCTTAGGTAGCATATTTAATATAATACAGTGATGCCACAGAGCTTATTAATATATTGTTAATTAATAGATGCATTTCGTTCATAATGCTATGTTTATAGCATATAATTTTTTATTTTTTTACAGATGTAAGTAGTATGTAATTAAGTGCAGCGTAAAAACAAAGGCACTATCATGCTCACAGAGATGTAGATTCTGTCACACTACTGTGATGACTTCCTTCCGATGTTATATTGATTTGCATTTTATTGGTATTAAATGCAAAATACTCTTGTCAAGCCTGTTACCATACTGTCAAACCTGTTACTGTCATTAATTTGTTAACATTGTAAAATAAAATAAAAAATAAAATAAAAGACAATTGTAAATTTCAACTCTCACCATTATAATGAAAATAGTATATTTTGGACTGGAACACTCTTTCAAGATTTCCCTTCTAAAACCAAATTTTTTTTTTTCTTGAAAGACATGCGGTCCTCATCCACAATTAGGGTGCTCTTGGTCCTCTCAGGAAAAACATAATGTTGAAGAAATAATCCAAAATCTGAAAATAATCTCAGTGAAAAGCAGAGGTATGTACTGCTCATATGTGTTCTATTGTAAATTTATGATTAGAAATTTTGTATATAACAATGCTTATGTTGGTAACAGGTTTGACAAAAGTATCAAAACATTTAAGAGGAACACAGTCATAAGATATGAAATCCCTGGCTATTTAAAAAGTGGTGAGAGTTATTTTAATTCTAAACTTTTCAAAGTTGATAAGGCACCGATTTGACATAACCTGGCTATTACACAAAACACGTTTAAGGCACCCATGATTTCAACAATCCTTGAGAAAGTCTTTCTTCAAAAAGGGGTTCTTAATTGAACCCTTAATATTGAAAAGAACCTTTGGAGCAAATGGTTCTGAACCGCTCCTGGAAGAACCCTTTTAGAACCCTTATTTCAAAGAGTGTGCATGAAGGAGACAGGTGGTGGAGGTGTAACGTTTCGGATTAACCACTGACCCCGCGACCAAACAAAGAGAGACAACTGAAGCGCACGTAAAGAGGAGCAGACCGAGACAGGCTGCATATATTTTTTACCTTTTGGCTACCTGTTTGTCTTCCTCTGCCAGCGGCCCTACATCAGGAGGGGGAACGTGCTTCAGCTCTCAGTAAGTCTACTATTTAATATCTGGCGCGAACGTAATAGAGAGGGACAGCGACTATTTTCACTTTCTAAAAGACAGGTGTTGTTGTTTGAAAGTAAAATCTTGATGCTAGGAGCCCGAGCAAACTACATAGGCTGTAGCCTAAGACATATGTCAAATTTAATCAGAATCGCATGCACCTTGGGAGGTAACACTCATATAGCCTATTGTAAAAAAAAAAAAAAAGAAAGAAAGAAAAAAGAGGGGGATGCAGATCTCGGAAGGTAGCCTACAACCACTGTTCTGATCTGTTCCTTCAAGTCCTTTTCAGACTTTGCTGTGCACTTTGATCAGATGTTTACCACGGCATATATTTTGCTGAAGAATGCTGCTTCAAGTAAATGCAATAAAATGTTATTAACTCTAAATGTTCATAAAATATGTAGCCTACTTCGAATCATCTATCACCATTGATGAACTCCACAAAGAATATTACAGGCTCGTTGAAACAATAGGCTACGTAGGAGGTGCATTCAATTCTCCGCGGGCATGGAGAGCTCGGCACCACCTTTCAAGTTCAAGTTCAATCTGTTGAATTGAACATACCCATCACCAACAGCAGCACTCATATTAGCACATGCTTATGCACTTCATTGTGCAGTATTGAATATGATGAGTGTAGAGTAAATATGAGATAACTTATATACATGATGATTCCAACAGAGGCTTAAGAGTTTCTTTAGTAGAGGAGAAAATGGCAGAAAGACGAAGAGGGAGAAGGAATGTGTTGCAGACAACGGATGACAATGAGTTAATCAGACGCTATTGATTAGATCGTGCAGGGATCGTGTTTGTGACTGATCTTATTAGATACACGCTAACATCTCCGACACAGCGCAGGAATGAAAGTAATCACTACATTAGGATATTTGGCGATGCAGCGGTGATGATTTGGGTCTGTCACAACCTTCTGTAAGCGTGATCGCTAAGCTCCCTCGTCTGCTTCTCGCCCCGTGCTGTGACACCCGGCCCGAATTTTCCTTTTAGAATTGCCTTGTGTTTATCCACTAACTGGTCCAGTTGGGCTTTCTCGCCCTTCTTGGTTTTGATTCCATTAAAACCAACATTCAAACCACCACTTAAATAGAAACGCCAGCAATCAGTGTTATTAGAAAGAGTGGAACAATTTTTATCATTCCAAGCCAATCAAATACCTTATAGGAAATTAACAGCATTGTAAATAAAAAACAGGATTTATATACACATATATAATGTGTGTGTGTGTGTGTGTGTGTGTGTGTGTGTGTGTGTGTGTGTGTGTGTGAGAGAGTGAGGAGAGAACGGTCAAATAGGAAATATTAAGCATGTAATTTCCAAAGTGAAGGCTTAACCTACACTTGCTTAATCACAGTCTTCAAAAGATTGTGTCATACATAGCAATGGGGTCAACCCCGCCTCCTCACTAAGATAAAAGTTTTTGTCTTTTCCTTGCTCAGAGTTGCTCTCAGATCAGTCCTGAATAGCTCTTAAGCTAAGACTCCTAAGTAAAAGGTTTTAGGCTAAGATAAGAGTTTTCTGAGAGGACTCTTAGATTCTTTATGAATACGGGCCCAGATCTTTAAGTCAGACTGTCTGCACTGTTTGTTGTACGTGATCAGGTCAGATTTGTGAGTCATCACAATAGACTGTATAAAAGAAGTGGACATTGACACCATTACATCACCCATTAGTTTGTGGAGTACCGTTTTGGAAGCCTCAAGTTTGGCCTTTTTGCCTGTCTCCATCGTGGTTCATAGAAACCAGAAATGACCATATGAGAGGGTGGCACTAGCTAACTGGTTAGCAGGAACTTGAAAAAAAAAACAAGCTTGTTTTCTACTCCAGCCTACATATTATTAGCTGCTGCATCAAGTTGCTCTTACTCTAAATCACACAATGATTAGAAGACTTGCATTATAAATCCCTGAGTGTGGCTAGCCTTCTGAATGTAGGACAAACAAAATAACGGATGTCATTGTTTATTGTCAGCCCTTCACCTCTGTTTACCATCGCTATACCCTGTAGGTACCTGGTATTTTTTAGTAATCCTTACAAGATTGCAAACCAAAATGAGAGCACATAATCAAACTGTGATATGTGTTATTACAGCATGGCATTTCATACACTTTGAATGCTTATGAATACTTTTTGGGCTGTGTGTCTGTAGGTTCTGTGCTGTGCTGGCTGGTGGCTTTAACCTTGAGAAGCTGCAGTCTTTATTCACCAATCACTGTAACTTGCATTATAAATCTCATTTACACTGGGTACGTTTGGACATGTCCCCACCACTTTTTGAAAAGGCTGATTTTGTCCCCAACCACTTTTTGAAAGCATTTTCTAAAAGTTTTCTGAAAATTAGCTTGCAACAAGAAATGTTAAAATTCTATGTGAAAGGTTTACTGGCACACCATGAATGAATAAATAAAATGCCATGTAAATATAGAAGAAACAAGATCTGTCTTGTTCAAAAACGTAATTAGGCCAAAAAACAAGCTGCTGATTACTGCATTATATTCAATAATATTTTTATATTCTGAATTGTCACTAGCCACATGAATTTTGTTTCCCTTCAAATAAATAGACATTTCCACCATAAATTGGTGCAGAAAATGTTTCTAGAATGCAGGAAATTCAGAGTTTGATGCTCAAAATCTTCTGTGGGAGGACATCCAGACCTACGAATCGAGTAGCCTTTTTCTTCAATGAATGTTTTGTTCTAAATAGCATTGGAGTACCATCTTGCTCTCGTCACTCCAGTATTGTGCATTATCGCATCTCATGGAATAAGTGTTTTGTCACACCCCTAATATGAGCCCTTAAATGTCCCCACACTTGAATGTCAACACAAAGTGATGCCCTTGACTTGCACTGTACATTTAAAGCTAATCTGAGGCTTAATGTTCAGCCTTTTCTTTCTGCTCTGCTGCCATTCACCTGCTCACCTAGTTTCACACACACTCGCTCTTTCTCTTCCTTCTCAACTTCCACACTAACATACATGCACACTGACCCCGCTTCCTTAAAGGGGTTTTACGCTACTCTTATAACAGCCAGTTTCAAATTGCATATTTGGCACACTGTCTTTGTCTTGTCACTCAATTGAAAGTGCTCCTACTGAGCTAAGGTCTTCTGCTTTTTGTTTTCCCATCCAGGTGAACTGAAGCATGATGTTCACTGTTGTGAATTGGATATCATGAGCGCAAAAAAATATATATTTGAATCCCAAAATTGAAAATCGAATACCTATACAACAAACAAATATTTGAATATTTGGGTCCTTGGTTTAGGAAAGGATCATTTTTGATAAGCATATGAAAAGAGAAAATATGGGTGAACAACTCAGTCCTGTTTATGCGTGAAGCACAGGTCTCCTTCTATAGTAGGCTTACCCTACTTCATTCAATGGGCTTCTCCTGTGTTATTGCCATAATAATTGTTTTTGAGATTATGTTCATAGATGCTTTAGCAATAATCATATGGTGTTGGGTGCCTCATTGGAGATGGCAGCACTCTTCATATGAAAACAAATGGTTTGGTTGGCTTTATGTCCATTATCAACAAAGTGAATCATAAATGAAAGATTTTCCACGTTTCATCTGTCTCTAGTTCCATTGCTTTTAATGCAAAACACTGTATGATCTGTATTTTTATATTTATTTTTGACTTCAAGGAATAGTAAATTAACCAGTGTGGCAATTATTTAAATTGTATGTTTTTGGATGTGTATTTTGAATTTTGAGGAATACCTTTGGTTATTTCAATAAGTTTTGAAATGCTTTCCAGAGTGTTTTCAACCAGTTTTAAAAAGAGGCCTGCAGACAAATCCTGCTCATCATGTGGGCTTTCCAGGCTGTAGCAAAGAGGAAGCCCATTAACTGCAAGGTACTTCACTACTTCTCCAATTATATTAATGTATTACCTTTTTTTCTATCTGGGTGCACACTAGGAGGTTTGCAATAGTTTCCCCAGATTCTAGCCTTTACTTCATTTGCTACCAGGATACAGCACACCTCAAACAGCATTGACAAGGTGCATGCTTACTGAATGTCTTATCTTTCTCCAATGCAGTTTTCCAATCATTAAAACATTGCCTATTAAATACAAATATTTGAGCCATATGTGCGACAGGGGAAACAGAAGCATGCATCTAGCTTTGCAGAGTACTCAAGCCATGGTCTGTCATGGTACCAGAGTTGAATGCACGTGCAGTTTGTCCAGAGTGGCATTTGGGGACAACAACTGTGTTTCACCGTTGCCCGTTCCTTTGTGCTTCTTCAAAAGAGCTTTTCGATAGCACATCCTGAATAACCAGTTTAAGGCACTATTGATGTAGGTGTATACATAGGTACTGTAGCTGTAGGAAGTGAGAAGGCAGGGAAGTTAAGAAAAGTAGTGTTATTTTACAACAGTTTTTTTTACTAATTGTCTGGAGAGAGTATTTTATGTTCTGTATTTTATAATGCAGGTTAGTGAGTGAAGAATGATGAATGATATGAGTCAACAGTTAAGTGTCCAGGAAGAGCATTGTTGCCTGCGCCAGACCAACAACATGACACAGTAGGTGAAATACAGTCTGTAATTGAGAAGGAGAAGCTTTTGCATATCCTTGTATAAACAAAATAACATTTGGGGTTTAAAGGCCAGAGTGAGTTCAAGGTTTAACTGCCAAATACTTTTTTAGCACCAGTGCTGCTAGGCTTTGTTAAAAATCCCAAAATGTGGTAAAAAGTTTCTACACAGGTTTCAGTCTATTATTCAGTCTATACATTTTGAGTCTTACTGGAAAAGAAGGGCAGTGTCCATTTTTTTAATTAATTATTTAATCACACAGGACTACAAAACACTAAGTGTGGGTTTAGTAGAATGTATCCTGATCTCAACAACAACAAAAAAACAGTGCAGCAAGTAATTTTATTAAAACAGCTCAATATCACAAATTTGCCTTAATGGGTTTTACAATCTTTACAGCATACAATCATATCCTTAGACCCTCCATAATTGGTCTTTCCAGCTCACTTTTAAGAACTTCTCATCACTTCAAAAATCGCATTCATTTATTTAACGTTCTCAAAAGTGTTCTAAATTAACATCATAAAGAAACTACACGAAAAACCCAATCACGCCATTAAAAAGTGCTAAATGGTTGTTGAAAGACTGAATCTCAACATTAAGGGTTCTGAAAACTCACCCATACCTGCTCCCACACAAAATGAAGAGCGTTACAGGACCAGACTCTATAATACAAGATAGCATCTAAAATTAAATAAACATATTCATATTCATTCAGCCGCACATAAAAAAAATGAAACCCATTCATTTTACATTTACATTTACATTAACGGCTGCGACAGGCTGTGTGAAATGTACTTGGGAGCAAATAAAAAATATAAAACACATTTCAAAGTGCTAAGTAGGCTTACTGTCATATCTTAAAAGCCTAAAACATGTAGTAGCCCACAATGCTTTAGTAGCCACACCTCTGCACCACACAGCAAACAGAAAAGCAGCCTGTAAAACAGTTTGTGGGCTCTTCTAGGGGTGGTGAGGTTATTGATTGACAACTGATTGGTCAGTAGGCGGTGTTTTTAAAGAGTTGATCTCTATCTGTTACATGGTAACATATGCTGAACGCCAAACCTGCTCCAGAGCACCTAATTGTGTTGTACAAACAAAGAAGGGAAAGAAAAGCCACAACACTGAGGTGTGTGGAGAGAGGAGACTTATGCTGTGTTTCAGATCGGTCAGAACTGGGAAATTTCAAAGTTGAAATATCCCACTTCCAACCTCTCCATTCCAGGTCCATGGAGATGCCTGACTCAAAAAGTGAACGAAAAACATGGCTGACAAACTCTTTGTCAAGTGTGCACCCAGTTGCACCCTCAGCACTGTCCTTGGTGTTAAATAAAAATGTCCATTTTAATGAAAACAAGTGACTGATGTGGTCATACCATTTACAATGCTTGTTTCCATGGGAGCCACCATTGTTGTGTGACATCATTCAGCTGCTACTTGTGAAGTCGGGTTACACAGGGTGTTTTTCACAAGTAGGAAATCTGTACTTTTTCTAGTTGGAGATCGGAAATTTTCGAGTTCCAGTTGCCTGGAAGGCAGCATTACACTGGTCCCAGGTGTGTCCCATGCTACTCATTAACCTCCAACAGGTCTGCAGCTCTGGAGACGGAAAGCAAAACAACAGCAGAGTAAGCCAAGCAGGAAACAAACACCTAGAAGGAGAGACAGAGGAGAGTCTGAATCTCTAAAAGATCCAGATTCAAAACATCTGATGCACCAACAGCCAGGGAGAGAGAATGAGGTCCCTGGATGGCTGATGGTTCAACTGTCATGATCATGACATTTGGTTTTAAAGACCTTAACAGAGTCAGACTGTGGGATGTCAGCAGGAGGTCTAGAGGAACAAATACTTTTATTCATCTTCCGTAACTATTCCAGTAGCGGGTGGCTCTTACTGTGAATGCTGTTTGTCCAAACTTACTACGTCTGTGCTGTGCAATGCAGTCCCTTCTTTTAAACTGCTCGTTTGTAGTACTGCCAGCTGGATATGTTCTGCACATGCGCAAAAGTGACAAAGAAGGTTACTGCAAATGTGCCTATTCAAAATGATTGAACTAAACCATTCAAATCAAGATAACAAAATGGTCAGTGGAATCAATTCCCTTACGCACACACTGGAATAGTATAAGAAAAGGGGGAGAGACAACTCTCTGTAGAGTCTGCTGCGGGTTGCGTACGGACGCCCAGCCGGTGTTAAAGCTCGCTCTGCCGAGGGTGTTGGCTCTCCACTCTATTGGCGACGGTAAGAGTCCATTTGCTTTATACCAAGATTGTATTGGAGACATTGCTTATTGTGATTAAAGTGCCATAATATCACAGAAGTATATGTGTTTGTGTGGTCATTTCTGAGTGCCTATCCCTGACGATCCTCAAGAGGTGAAACAAATGTTTTAAAACATTGTGTAACCTTACAGTTTTATTTAGTTATAACGTTACACTGGTTTGAGAGTCTGCAGGGTGTGTTGACTTACAGTAGTTTATGCTGCCATTGATTGCATTGCACATTATTGTGCTCTGTAAGTTAAAAACAGGTTACAGCTTTATTGTATTGAGAGTCTGTGGGATGTGTTGACTTACAGTAGATTATAAGCTGTCATTAACTGTATTGCACATTATTATGTCATGCTCTGTAAGTTAAAAAAACAGGTTACCGCTTTATTGTTGACCATGTAACTTTACAGTTTTATTTAGTTAACTTTACACTGGGTTTGAAAATCAACAGGGTTTGTTGACTTACAGTAGTTTATAAGCTGTCATTAATTGTAGACGCATTGTACATTGGCTACATGGTTGTGCTCTGTAAGTTAAAAACAGGTTACAGGTTTATTGTTAATTATGCAACATCACAGTTTTATTTAGTTAACGTTACACTGGGTTTAAGAGTCTGGGGAGTGTTTTGACTTACAGTATTTAATAAGCAGTCAATAATCGCATTGTACATTACATGGTTGTGCTCTGTAAATGAAAAACAGGTTACAGTTACAGAGTTCCTTATAGCTATGCAGTTTTTTTAGCTACTTGGATTGAACGCAGCAGGTGTTACAACATTCGTAATAACCACGAGAGACTTGAGACTTGACTTGGACTCTAGCTCAAAGACTTCAGACTTGACTTGGACTCTAGCTCAAAGACTTGTGAGCATTTCTGGCTGCAGCACACAGTGACAACATCCACCTACTCTCCTCTCCTCTCCCTTCCAAACATTAGCTACCCTCAGGAGGTCAATGGACATAAAGTTGTTACTGTAATGTAGAGACAGTGCACAGATAAAACTTTATGGATGAAAGATATATTTGTTACAAATTAGTAACTCACCACTCTGAAACTCTTGTTCCAGTCTATGTTGCTAAGCTGGGGCAAGTTCAGCACCGGCAAAATGTAGCAAAACGTTTTTTTCAGCGGAAACAGTGTTGCCTCGAACACCCTGTTGTGTAAGCAAGCACGCTGCATTTTCCTGCCTTTTTAACACAGTTGTCTTTACAAACTGGTCGCAGCTGATTGGTCACACCTGTGACATGCCTACCAAATGGGAGAAAACATACCTGGAAGCCCAATGCGGATGTTTCACAAAATTACAAGGAAACATGTCATTCAGTTCCAAAACATTGCAAAGCAGTGCAGATGTGAAATTCATCACTCTACAGCTAAAACGAAGTGTTCAACTCACAGGGTGAAAAGACGAGCTGCAGCATTGTGCATTATGACAAAAATATGTTGTTATTTGAAAATGAAACCATGTAAAACTGTTCTGATACAAACCCTAAATAAGATTTTGAACCTGAAAATAAGCTTTAAAATCAGACACCACTGTGATCTTTTGTGATTTTGCCAAATTAACTTAAAACATTGCCTACACAAGCTGTTAAAAAGAGTTAACAAAGACTTTTGAACATGACAAGGCTTTGGGGTCAAATAAAACTTGGTCACATTTACATCTCATCGGGATTATTGGAGTAATGATGGAGCTGGTTTGCTTTGTTCTTCACATGTGTAATTTCTCTCTTTCTAATTCTGTCTCAGGTTGGTAATCTATCTCGTAAGTGGTTGGATGGACAAGTCAAACCCATTCAAAGCGAAGGTCCTTTTCCTCTTCATTGCTACCATCATCATCATCTGCTTCATCTATGTGAGATCACCCTGGACGTACAGGTCCATCCCAATGCTGCGTGGGCCTCTGAACACTTGCCCCTCCCCGGGTCTCTGAGCAAACCATAACCTCCCTCAACAATACCAAGCACTTACTGGTGTCAGCCTACATGGACCAGAGAGTGAATGGCTTCGATATACGCATCATTGGAATATTTAGGAGAGACTCCATCCAGACCCTTTACTGTTTTTTCTGCTGTGCTGGCCAGTTGTCAACTCCAACTCCAACAACAATTTTACAACATACAGACAACTTTGGCTTTCCCTTTGTGACTACAGATGTCATGTGTCAAATTCCTCAAAACTGCAACGCTACACATGTCACTCTTCTGACTCAACCAGATACAGTGATGGAGTTTAATCAGATGTGGCTTCCTATCAGAAACCAGAAGACGAATGAGATGCAGGAGAAAAGGTTGCAGTTCAACTTCACAGTCTGCATCTCCAACCTGTTCGGAGACTACAACAACGTGCTTCAGTTCGCACAGACACTGGAGATGTACAGGTCAGCACAGCAACAACACCACAAACCACAAAGTTAATGAGTTGAATCAACTAGCAGTCATCCATTGAATCAAATAATAGGTGTTTCTGTTACTGTTGGCTTTCATGCTTAAAAAAAAAAAAGTCAAATGTGATGCGTAACACAATTTATTTGAATCCATTTAAAACAACCCATATAGCATGCGAAGTCATTACAGTTTGTATATTTATTATGTTTATTAAAGGGACTTCCCTGCTGCTGAGTAATGAATGATAAGATGTTTTGTTGTTTGCGGCTTAACATTTTCTTGACTTACAGTGGTATCTACTGTACAGCACACACCACAAACCAGTGTCAGAAGCTGAGAAGCTGAGCTGAATCAACTTTTTCTCTGCGCAGGATGGGCAGTGTTACCATGGTGTATGGAAATCTTTGCTGTGCTTGCAGTCACACATGGCAACCATATGTGTTACGTTGTAAAAAAGGAGCAATGCAAATAAAGAAACAAGATTTTGTTTTACTATGATGTGCTCTAGTTTACGTAAACCTCGGAGAGTAAATGTTAATACTTTACTATGCAAATGTAGTACACTGGGGGTGACATGCCTGAAGTTTAACCGATGCCTCTTTGAGGAAGTCTAGAGATAAATTAAAGTGAAAGTCAACAAGTTGGGAAAAACATTTTGGTCGCTGGTGTTTTGGTGTTAGAAGAGAAGATCGATGCCAAATAAAAACACTTAAAAACATATTAGGCTACAGCCTGGAGCCAGTTAGCTTAGCTTAGCTAGCCTGGCTCTGTCCAAAGGTAACAAATCTGCCTTAAAGCACCTAGCCGCTATTAACACCTTATGTCACGCTAATTTGATCCATACGGGGAAAAAGGGTAAAATGACAGTAAAACTTCCCTGACCCATAACCCCCAGAAAATTGCAGCTTGTTGTTTTCTATCTGTTAAGGGGAAAAGTTTCTGATTGATTGACTTTTTAGTGAATTCAGAATACATCTCAACAACCTTTGCTAGCACTTATTTGCAATATGTCTCTAAGCACCTATACTACTTGTACTGTAGCATTGAATGTGCTTTAAGTTAAATTAGAAAATATCTAGTTCTTGCACCTATGTGGCCACTCTCAACAAAAGCAAAAAAATTAATGTAATATTATGAATCTGAACCTTTGCCTCAGGCTGCTGGGTGTGAACAGGGTGGTGATCTATAACACCAGCTGCGGCCCAGAACTTGACCGCCTGTTGCAGAGCTACAGCCAAGAGGGCTTCGTGGAGATGGTTCCTTGGCCCATTGACCAGCATCTGAATCCATCTTCTGGCTGGCTCTTCTCAGAGAGTGGTGGGGATGTGCACTACTTCGGCCAGCTGACTACGCTTAATGAATGCATTTACAGATCCATGGACCTGTCCCGCTACGTCATGCTGAACGACATAGACGAGATTATAATGCCCTACCAATACAATGACCTGATGTCACTGATTAACACAATCCAACAGCAGCACCCAAATGTAGGCTATTTTGTAAATGCATTTCATAAAAACATAGCATTTATCCCACACTTATTCATCATATTTAGTATTTATTTATACTATATTGTCTTTCCAACTTCCTGCTGCACCCATGGAACCTCACGTCCTGCAGACGGGGGTGTTCCTCATTGAGAACCATACATTTCCCAAGAAACCCTTTGAGGAAAGTAAAAAGGGCCCCCTGCCTCAATGGAGAGGGGTGCCAGGCTTTAATATTCTGGAGCACATCTACAGGGAGGAGCCCGACAGAAACATATACCACCCCCACAAGATGATTGTTCAGCCAAGGTAGGCTGACTTTTTAGAAGGAAGTGTATTATCATCAGATATATATTGAAACTCTTCAAAAAGCATTAAATATAATAAGTAGCAGCATTCATGTGATGCTTGGTGAATGCGGGGTTGACGTGATGTGTTAATTTTTATGTACATCACAGGATGGTGGAGCAGACCTCAGTACATGATGTGCTGAAGATGTTTGGAGACAAGTTTAAGGTTCCACCAGATGTCTGTCGGATCATTCACAGCCCAATCAGCACTCCGACACAACGGCCACTGAAGGAGCTGCATGTGGACACTCGACTGTGGGACTTTAAAGATGAACTGCTCCCCAGTGTGAGCAAGGTGCTGAGGAGAGCCAGGCTGCTGAGTTGAGAAGGGCAGTCGGACAGAGCTAGTGATTGTGATGGATGTATGCTCAGACGGACACACAAGCTGTACACTCGCTATAAAGCTCCGTAAAGCCAAGATGAACTGGAGATTCTGGTGATAATTCTCTGTTGGTTCATCACTACGAGCCAACCATTTCCCATTGTCACTTTCTTTTTATATTGCCATTTGATGCATTGTTGTTACAAAAAATATCAACAGTAATGTACAGCAAATTTGTCTTCCAACCTTCATGACAGTGAAGTACACCTCACATCAGTCATGTAAAAATCATGAGGAAATACAACACTGGTGAATGTGAGACATTCCTTTCTTAGAAACCACGGGAACCTGATAGGAAAGGGGGAGATTGCATCTTAACTGGGCTGGATTACTTTGCTGCTTCCCTGGCTGACCTCTCAGAGTTGATGTCAAGGCACTGCCTCAAGTCAAGTCACAATTCATTCAATGTGAGCTCAATGTACGTCACACACAGCCAGTGCTTGAAGTGGAAAAAAATAGGTGCCAGTACTCTAGTTGCAAGCTGTTCTTCAGAACATTTTTAACAAAAGCTTTCAAAAAGTTATGGAGACATTCAGATGTTGAGGTGCCGGTACTGCGTACCGGGAGTTCCGGTCCACTTCAAGCACTGCACACAGCAAATATGAACAAAATTAAATTAAACATAATTACATATTTAAATACATGTAATAAAAGAAATCGTCATCTCCTGGTGACTCACACATACCAAAGACAGAGGAAGTGAAAGAGAGAGAGAGAGGCGGTGGTGGTACCACATACCTGAGAGAACAGGTAAGTTTGCTTTTAAAAGACAACACAGGTGTGTACATCTTATATTACCAGGCAGTTTGTTCCATAGAATGGGTACACAATAAATGAATGCACCTTCACCAGATGAGTCAAGTTAGGAGACTGAAGTCTGATGATCTGAGAATTCTGTAGGGTTTATAAACAGTGAGCAGGACAGAGATATATTTAGGAGATATCCCAGTGAGTGATTTTTAAACAGTAAACAATATCAATTCTTTATTTTATTTTATCCAGTGAAGTGATCTAAGTACACGTATAGGAGTAATATGTTCAGTTTCTTTTGTCCCAGTGAGTACTCTGCCTGCAGCATTTTCAATGAGCTAGAGGCGTCCCACACTCCTTTTAGGAAGACATGTCAAGAAGGTCATGACATCAAAACCATTTTTTTAGTCTTTCTACTTCCCACAATCACCAACTCTAGGCCATCACCAGGATCTGTAATGACAGCAAACAATGTTAAATGTTAAATGCAACATTAGCAATATTATTAGTAATCATTTGTATTTTTATGTCCTTGGTAAATGCTGTAGTTTCTGTTTACAGTAAATGCTTCCTGGTAAATCCTATCCTACGTGGTCGAAATTAAGGAGCAACTCACTTTGAAAATTTACTGCTTTCCTATATTTGTGTAAACTAAATTAAATCTGTTGGAATCCTTGTTTTAATGCTACACATTTAATCCTCCATGAACACTATAATAAAAGGATGATATCTACCTGCTGTTTTGTTATCTTCAATCAGCTTCTCTCCCTCAGTGGTGTTGGTGCTGTGAAACAAAATAAGATAATAACAAATACCATACTTGACAATAAATTCAACTTCTTTTGCTCTAGCCATCATATAATGTTCCAAATTTTGGCAAAACTTAAGTTGTACAAAGAGGGCACTCCTCTATAGAAAAAACATAAAATACCTTACAGCAATAACAAAATGTAACTGTTGGGGAGAGACCGGAGAAAACTTAACATACAACAAAGAATAAAAAGAATGCATGACCAGGTTTAGAATTTATTAACATTTTACAAATGAGAGTAAATGTTTGTAGCACAGCAACAGTAAAGTTTACAACAGCCAAGTCACTACATACACTCAATAACACTCACTAGAAAAAGATCTGATGTCAAAACATATTCATGACATCAAAATACCAAGTTTAGATTAGAAATGATGTCCAGCCATCATCAGTCATTCATCCTGTCCCCCTCTAACATGTGCTGCTCAGGTGATCTAGTGGTTTGTCTCAGCCTGATAAGCAGTTAAAATGCATACAGACAGCTTTCCCTTCACCTTGTTTACAGCAAATTTCTATTAGCTTAGTGGTGTGGTTGTAACTACTGTGTAACTACCACTTTCAACTTGAGTAAATAAAACGTCTTTTCACTTGGCTGCCTCCTATCTATCTACTCATGCTGTCCGCCCTGTGTGTACGTGCAGCTTCAGGAGCTACACCCCCCCCCCATTATAATCGGTGTCTAGTTTTCATAAGGCACTGTGAAAAAACATGCATGTTGAGATAGTTTTCACAGCGCCGTATCACCAATATTAAAAACTAACCATAAAACTTTGCATGGTATATTTATACCATGCAAAGTTTTATGGTTAGTTATGGTTGTGCTAACATTAACATTAGCTTCGTTGTCGACGTTAGCATTAGCTTTTAATGCAGAAAACCCTAGCTATGACGGTTTTCAGAAAACTACCACCAGTGTGAATATTCATTAACTTTTACTAGCTGGACACTGGTGTGTCCTCTTGCTGACACTTGTTGTTGTTGCCAAGGCAGAGAGGCAGATTTCCCATGAGGCTGCACGATTAGCGTAATGTGTGGCGGGTAACTTACTCAATTTATTAAGTAGTAGTTAAAGTTGAAATAATATTAAATTGGAATAAGTAATAATTGTGGTTCTTGAAACTAATCATTTGAATTAATCCGTTCTAAAATATTTTGATTGAAATTTGCCAAAAATATTAAGGATATCTAAAAAATGTAATTTGTCAGGCAAATACTAGTTTTATTTTGGGAAATAAACTTAATGATAATTGTAAATTGAACAAAAAATTAGCTGTTAAATCTCTAAGCATATATTTTGGTATGTACAACTCAAACAATTACTAAAGTGATATTCACAGATTTTAATAAGTTAGTATAGCTATTTATTACTATGATATTTACTAAGCCTGTGAATCATTTTTTGACTGTATGGATGGGAATGTTGTTACACTAGTTTGGTCCAGAATACATCTCGACAACTATCCATGGTGCCCAGAGGTCAAATTTTTCATAGCCTAGGCCTGTATCTTGTGAAATATCTCAACATCTACAAGATGGATTGGCACCAACTGTAAAGTCAGTCATTGTTCCCAAGACATCCCCTGATTTTCCTCTAGTGTCCTCATCAGCTACTTTGCGTTTAATGCAAATGTTATCATGCCAATGCTGACATTTAGCACAAAGTACTACAGGGCTTAAGCACAGCCCCACAGAGTAACTTGTGTGGCTGACTCACACTCTTGCTAAAGAGGAAAAAGTGTGCAGAAGCAGGGCCGTGCAGAGACCTTTGGAAGGGCAGGTGCTCAACGTATAAAAGGGGCACATGGAACAAGGATTTAAACAGTGTTGTTTTCAAAATAACGATACAGAAATATATATCATTATGTACTCCTTGCTGATATGCGTATACTGATGCTTCTATCGATAAATCAACAAATGCTGTGATACAGTTTTGAGAAAGATACACAGGCAGGGAAATGCACGTTTTGGTGAGCAGCGGCTCAAGTGAAAAAAACGGCACTTGTCATGATTATTTATGATTTTTTTTGACAAAATGTTAAATATATTAACACAACTCTGACTACCTTACCAATTTATTTTGATTCCCACTTTTGCAAATGTTTAACCCTCAACATTTTTCTACAAAATAATCACACAAGAGCAGGCAACAGCAAAGTCAAATCTGCCACAATGTGCATGTTTTTTATGCTACTAATATATATTTAGAATAAATTACTGCACCAAGGAGAGGGACATAGTTTCACTAATTATTTGTTTATTTTTCACAAGGCAATAAATCCTTTTAATTCTTTTGGTCTTATTGGATCACATAACACTTAGTTTGTTAGGACTTGGTTTCACATTTGAGGGAGGGCTGTCTGTATCATGTAAAGATCTATCAGCATGCAACAAACTAATGGAATGGATAGTTATTAGATGAGGAGCCTCTACGATCAGAAATATAAAGTTACTGCTTAAGGCAGGACACTTTTTCATATAGTGGTCAAATTTCAAATTTGGGTCTATTTTGCTTCCATGTCTTCTTTTACTCTCATGGAAAGAAAACTTCCAAAATACACATTTAGATGGAGTTTACCCTGTATATTAAACAGAACATTTCAGGGGAAAAGAGTCTTGATGTAAGTCATTAACTGGGGAAGGTCTGTGGTGACATGATTTAGTTATTTTCTTTAGCCCATTCACCTGCAGTGACTTGTCAAATGTGTGCAAATTAGCACATTTTAATTATTTAGCGCCTAATTTGCATATCAATGTGGCGATCGTCATTACATTATTAGACACAGATTTTATTGTACTCACCTGTTGTGTCTCCATTAAGTAGGCAACAGTAACATTAGCCTGTATGGCCAACCATGATCCTTAGCTTGACTTTAGCTAATTATTTTAGCTCAGCTCATGAGTCATGCATGTTAGCAATGAACTCGAGGCACTGGTAGTTTACTTTTGTTAGTCTTTAGTCCATCACCACTCACCTCCGCACAAGCCAAGAAATCACTGCTGGGAGGGGCAGCTGCGGGTAGAGGCGGAGAGAGAGAGAGAGAGAGAGAGAGAGAGAGAGAGAGAGAGAGCGCATAGGAACTGACAATATTTGTTTGACAGGAAAGCTGTGCGCAAACAGGAATAGATATACTGTATATATAAATTCATTTATTTAAAAAAAGCATCCTGGAAAAAAGGGCACTTTCTCTTGAGGAAGAAAAAGGGCAGGTGCTTGAGCCCCTTTTGATGTCTATGTGTGCACGTGCCTGTGCAGAAGAACATGTTTTGCTGCACACATATTTCAGTATGACTGACATAATGGAAACAGGGCTAAGCTTGTATCAGATTGTCACTCACAGTCAGCAGGTAAGGGTGACAAATGATTTAAACAATAGTTGAATGAAAGCTACGCCTAATAATAATTGCAGTGGTATGCTTCTCACTTAATGGTTGGTTTGTTGATATATTCAGAAATTATTGAATTATTCAGGCTACCTGCTGATTATTATGTGGTTTACCAATAGTGTGGGGTCAATTGTACATATTCCTTACCAATATTATAAGCACTCTTGTATTTGTGGTTCATATGTTGACACATTGTAAACCTGTAGCTGACTGAGAAAAAGCTACTAATCTAAACTAGCCTGGCTCTGTCCAAAGGTAACACATCTACCTCAAAGCACCTAGCACACTAATTAACACCTTATGTCATGCTAATTTAATCCATACAAAAAAGGGTATAGTGACCCAGCCTATAACCCCTCCTAAAATCACAGCTTGTTGTTTTTTTATATCATCCTAGCTGTTTCCCCCTTTTTACAGTTTTTGTACTAAGCAAAACTAAAAGTAGGCTTCTCTGCTTCACACTTAATGGCTGGTTTGTTGATATATACATAAATTATTGAATTATTCAGGTTACCTGTTGATTATTTTGTGGTTTACCAATAGTGTTGCATCACTTGTATATTCCTTATAAGCACTCTTGTATTTATGGTTCATATGTTGACACATCGTAAACCTATAGGCCTAGCTGCTTGAGGAAAAGCTACTAATCTACTAATCAACCTTTTTTGTCCTTCATGCCAGTAAGTGTCTTGTGGAATGGTTACAGGCTTTCAACCAGCTTACAGATGCCATAAAGACAAAGGCAAAGGATACCATATTCGCTGAGAGTATCTGATTTTGTGTTAATCAAATTGGGCTTTGATAAAGTGCCATCTGTCTTGAATAGACAGAACAAATGCAACATGGTAACAGAGAACAATGTTATTGTTTGCTCTCTGGTGACATCTGCTGGTGGAAAACACACTTTACTCTTAAAAGTGTTGACTCCCAAGGAGATTACTGATTCTTAATATCAATAATACTTAAACTTCAATTACAAAAATGAATCATCATCCTCAACATAAACTAAGTTTATATTGTACTTGCAGAGTTGTAAAAAAAATTGTAATCCAATTTTTAAAATCTCATTAAAACAAAAAGGTGGTCAAAATAAACACAATACTAAACATACCACAAAGTCAAAATCCTCACACATAAAGAAGTAATATAATAAAGAACAGTGCCTAAGTTTTCTTGTGTCTTGAAGGTATAGTGCTAGAGATTTTTGCTCAAAGGACAAAGATTACAGTATCATTTAAATTTGCAAAGGAGCCTGGAGTGATACTGTGTAGCTTAGTAACTTGAGATCAAGAAGGATGAAACTTGTCAAACTGACCAGTTCACTTTCTCAAGTTTTCACCACACAGCACTTTGGTTCAGACAGGGAGAATATACTGCTTGTGAAAAAGAGCATATGGGTTAAATAATGTGTACATAGTAACTCTCCCAAGTGAAACTAGTCTATATTTTAAACAGTTGCTTTCATAATGAGGTCAGTTATATCAAAAGATTTTAAGAGCACAGGTATTTCATTGACATCAGGAGGAAAGTCTGTTAAATTGTAACACCAAATCAGTGCTTTGTTTTGATTGGTTTGATTGAAGAAGCACGGGGGACACAATGAAGTGAGTGGTTTTTCAACAACAACAAATGATACAAGTAATATGTTATTTTCTTTTTTTGATAACTGTGTATCATCTAGCAAATCAATTATGTTTAAATAGGTTATCATGCTTTCAGTAACAATGTGAGTAGGCGTATGCCAAAAAAATCAAATGTAGTGTAGCGTACCGTAGGCAAACTTTCTCTGTCCTTACCAGGAAAAATGCTTCATGTAGGGCTATGCAAGGGCGTCACTTTATGTTGAAAGGTGGTGGGGACATAAAGGCTCAGATTAGGGCCGTGATGATACAAGAGTGTTACAAGATGTGATGGTGGTCAAACACAAAAAAGATTTTAACACTATTTTGAAGAAAATGAAATGCTGAAATACATGAGTGGGGGACCTGGTGTTCCTCCCTCAGAAGATTTTGATCATTAAACACTTAATGTCCTGCATTCTGGAGACATTTTCTGCTCCAATGTATGGTGGAAATGTTTTTATATAGAGAGAGAGAAATTCAGCTGGCAGGTGACAATTCATAAATTTGAAAAAAGGGAATATAATGCCATCATTAGCTGCTTTTTTTTTTTTAGCTCAAGTTACTTTTTTTGGAAAATGCACATTTTATTCTTCTATATTTAAATCACATTTCATGTTTGTGCAAATGAAACCTTTCTCAAAACATTTTCACTTGTTTAATTAAGCTATTTTTCATGCAGTGACATGCAGTTTTAATCTTGATTAATATTGCCATTTGCTAAGAAGGGCTATTTATGTGCGTCTGTGGTAGAAAACCCACCACCTATCCAACGTGTTGACACGCCCACATCCAAAGGTGAATACAAGGTGGGTGACTGAGGAATACCGGAAGGGAGGGGAAAGGTTGTATCACAGGTGTAACAGCAAAATGTGTGACCTATCAGATTCTGTGACTAAACTCAAACGACGATGTTTTCCTAACCATAACCAATAACTTTTGGTGCCTACTCGTAATCAAGTGCTTTTAGTATCTAAACCAAACTGCAAGCGCTTCACGAAGTCAACAAAGCCTCTGGCGCTCAACTTCCCATTTGGGTCACAGAATCTGATAGGTCGCATATTTTGGTGTCACACCGGTACTTTATCTTGCAGAACACCTGCCGAAACAAGGATTCGGGAACTCCAACGTTAAGCGCATCTTGATTGTGTTTTCACTCGCCAGCCGTGTGACAACAGGACTTATAGTCTACACTACTTTCTGAGTGAGTTACTGTCTGTTAAATATCAATAGTAGCCTAATGTGAAATCTAATTGACCGACTAAGCGTGTTTCTCCAATGAGCTATAGAGACGTGTAGCCGTGAAACAGCTAACTGTAAAACACGATTCATTCAATAACCTGTCCCGCGTTGGAGACACTCAATAATAACGTGATACAATTAGTAGTGTTTATTCAGGCCTAAAATATCATTATGAAATCATAAACGTAGTGCAGTTTTCGCCACCGTCGCTGGCTGTGTAACGTTATTCAAACGCTTTTAAGATGTTGGGATTGCTGCAATGTCCCAACCGCATTCACAGTGAGTTATTAATGTTGTGTTTCAGTTATCACAGTAGTCTTCTCTTTAAATGCTATTGTGGGAAATAAAGGTTGAGGACTCGTTTGTATAATTTTTGATAATTAAAATTTGTATAATTGAAAATGCATCTAATAGGCCTACACTGCAGTAGTACTACTAAGCCTGCTATGCCTGATAAAACTGTTCCAAGGAAAGTATATTTGCTGAAAGATGCATAATAACTTATGTTACACACATGATCAAAACATAAAATCTGTTGGCATCTGTTAACTTCATTTGCCAGAACTGTATGGAGCAAAGTAGATGTTAATGTAGATGTTAATCTGGTCACAGTCTACTTGAATAGGGGAGACAGGGGACAATTTTTCCAAACAGAAACAAGACACTTTCTACTGCGATAGTTATTGTAACACCTCTTGTGAGAAGGATCAGGGTCCAGCCTGGACAGCTCTTCCTCTAGTGAGGAGAAAACGTTGATGTCTAGTGGCAGAAACTTGTTTACATGAGATGAGATGTCTTTCTCTCTCTCTCTCTCTCTCTCTCTCTCTCTCTCTCTCTCTCTCTCTCTCTCTCTCTCTCTCTCAATTCAATTCAAATAAGCTTTATTGGCATGAATGTGTACCAATATTGTATGTGTTTGTGTTTAAAAATATATTTTTTTAAATTAAAATATAATAAATAAAAACAGTAAGTGTGTTGTGTGTGTGTTAAAAAATATACTAAAAATAAATAAACAACAGTAAGCGTGTGTGTGTGTTAAAAATATATTAGAAATAAAATAAACAATAAATCTCTCTTTCTCTTGTGTATAATAAATTTTGGGCCAATCAAATTCAAACCCTGATGGTATTGACATGATGATTATACAGTACATGGGTATCTGCCTGCACTTCTCAGCATCAAGGAGACCATTAATTCTAATCAAATCTTCAACTCTGTTTGCAGAAATGCCAAATATATCAAACTTTGACTCATCAGTCCAGACCTGGTTGTTTTTAATAACACTAAGGAATTAGAATCAGATGTTTTAAATATTTATATAGCAGTATTGATTTAAGTCTTGTCTTTTCACTCATGAAAATTGATATTGCATGGATTTACAGTAATGAGCAATGCTACTCAAGTAATTTGGAGTTACCTTCACTCCACATTCAGTTGTCTGCAAATGGTCCAAAATGTTTCTATATTTGACTGCGGTATGTATGTCCCTGTTATAATTTCTTCTAAGTGGACCAAAAGTGTGTGTGTGTGTGTGTGTGTGTGTGTGTGTGTGTGTGTGTGTGTGTGTGTGTGTGTGTGTGTGTGTGTGTGTGTGTGTGTGTGTGTGTGTGTGTGTGTGTGTGTGTGTGCGCACATCTGGGAACTTCAGTCTGCCTGGGAGACACCTTGCAGATGGAGTATAACTAGCTTGTGTTGTGTTGCTGTGCTCAGTCTTGCCACAGTGTATGACTTTTGACAGAAAACGGTCTTCAGCAACTTCTCCTTGTCACCCAGTTGTAATCCTCCTACACAGCTGTTTCTGTTTAGGTTAATGATTGTGTTTCAACCTACATATTGAATTGGGGATTATTAACACCTGTTTGGTGTAATTGTTTAATCATACACCTGACAATACAAATGCCCTTGACTTGAAGTGTACGCTGTTTTGGAGGCAAATGGTGATCACACCAAATATTGATTTGTTTAAGGTTTTTCTTTCACTCCTTCACTTTCTATTTTATCAATTGATAAATATAATCTATTAACATGTCTATTTTTGAAAGAATTTTTACTTTTTACTGCGTTTTTCCAAACCTGTGGTTAAGGTTATAACTTTTGCACAGAAGGCCTACTGTATTTTGCTTAATTTCCTCATGAGAATGAGAGCTTTTAAAATGCATTTGAAAAGTTATGCTGATGAGCTCCACAGAGTTCAACAAAGCTGTTGGTTGTTGATCAACGTGATCAGTGTTAAGTTCTGCTTTTTTGATTGCTGCAAATGGTGTGGAAGGCTGCCAGAAATGACATTGCATTATTATACCATATTAACAATAGACCACTGTCACATCAGCACTGTTGGGAAGATGTAACTGATATCAAGACCAGACTGGCCCAGTGTAAGGCCTACAAAAAAACATAAAAACACTGTTTAAATTCTGTTGGAATGGAGAGTCCCATGTTTCAGACTTACAGAACCAATAACCCCTCCCATTTTGCAACTCTACTGTGTAGCCCTTGTCATTGTTATTTTTGCATGTGTGCTAAGCAATGGGGCATGATTGGTCATTTCATTTATGTGTTTCAAGTAATTTTCCAGGTGTGTGTGTGTGTGTGTGTGTGTGTGCATGCATCATGTTACAGCTGTTATGCCGTATTAAATGCCCATTTAAATTACACTGAAGAATCAAAATGTCATTTGACTGATGTGACTGATTTTATTTGCTGGGTACGACAGATATCTGTTTGATAAATAATTTATGTTCAGCTTCAAAATAAAAGTTTCTAGATGTTTTAGTTTGTTACACTACAGTTCACGATTAAGATGGTTGATTAATCATTTGATTTGGTTGGATTAGTGGGGAAGGGGATTTACAAATTATAAAGTTTTACTCATTTAAATAATTTTGAATTCTCACTTTCACTAAAAACAGCACTGTCCTTTACTGCATTATCTTTGACGGGTGTTAATTTCTAGGGTCTTTTGAGAATAAGTATTCGTATTTCCTGAGCAGTCAGAAGTTGTGAGACTTTGTTCAGCTCTCATTAGTTTGGTCAGTCTTCCTCACAGGCTGCATACAGCCTCAACAACCTTCTCCAAGAACATAAGCAAAAGAAACATGTAAATGACTTACTATTGCTCTTGAATCTGAATTGTTTCAGCGCTCAATAATACTGAAGCAAGGCTACTCTTATTTTATTGGATGTTCTCCACTGTATGGATTTTGGCTGAACAGTCAAAGATGTAAGGGATGGAATATGATTTTGGACATTATGTGCGTGATGGCACCCATAGGTTTCTGAGCGATTGTGAAGCTTAGTACAGGTTGCTCTGGGCCAAATAAAGACTGAGTGCTGTGTGTGACGCCCTCTACCTGTTGTTCGAATTGTTCATGACCTTAATTATTGTACCAGTCTGTAAACATGTTTATTTATACTGTGAAGTTGGACATTTACTCATGGGGGGTCTATAGGGATTGACCCGCTTTTGGAGCCAGCCTTAAGTGGTCATTTCATAAACTACAGTTTTTGGCACTTTGGATTGATTTCATTTTTCAGTCCTGAAGGTTGCTGCTCACCTACATGTGTCCTCTGTATGCAGGTTTCTGAGTGAGGAATGATACTGTATATGAGAGAAGCCCTGTAGATGTAACAGGATTTGGTACATGTGATAAAAATTTGCTTTCCACTGTAGGTAATCTAGATTGGATTTGTTTTTCCTAACAACCCCTTTAGGACTTAAAGCAGTGGTTTCCAACTTTTTTCCTTCGTGGCCTCCCTACTTTTATCTAAGAAAAGCTGAGCCCCTCCAACAGCTGGCAAAGCATGCACAGAGAAAAAGATTAATTAGTGTGAAGCATTCACTTACTAATAGCGAACTATTACTTACTAATAACTATTACTTACTTACTAATAGCGAACAAATGGAGTCAAATGACACCTCCATGGGTCTTGGCCTTCACCAATAGTCTCCTGGTGTTTTGTTTCTTGGTATTGCCGCTCCTAAAATTTTCCACAATCATTAAATAATGTGCTACAAATGTTTTCACTCGCACACTGTGCGAGAATGGCAGCACTAAAGGCTCGGCTCGCTTCCTCTCCTCGTTCTATGCAGAACATACGTGATAGATGGTGTTATAAGAGTAGCGTAACTCTGAATCAGGAGGTGCGTAGCGAGTGTTGGATTGTCCGAGCGGCAGAAAGTGACGGTGAACGCGAGCGGAGGAAAATATTCTGGCAATGAATGTGCGGTGTCTGTTACAGTGTGTTGGCTTCTCAACACCAAGAAAAGTCTGTTTCCCACCTGCTGGAAAAGTGAAGCTGGTTAGCGCTAATTTAGCTAACATCTCCCCTCCCCGTCAGACTGCGCAGCTGAGCAGGAAAGCTTCTACAGCAGCTACAAAGCTGCTATGTAACTTAATATTAGTTCAGTTTATAAAAGTAACTGGAAGCTGTATTTTATTACTGCCTACTTGTCCAAGGTTGAGAACATCAGGTACAAACTTAGACTAAACTGACGTAGCCTGCAGCTCTGTCCTGTACAGACTGATTAAATTCAGACTGAAAAAGTGGTTTTGGAAAAGAAAGGACGGAGGTGACTGGAGAAGCTGAGGTTAGCAAAACAAATTAGTGAAGACACAAAAGGCAAACATGAATATTCTTATCTACAATGATTCTGAGGTCACATTAACAGGGTTTTCCTGCCCCTTAAGGCTTAGGGGTGATGCCCAAAACATGCTGTGCCATCACTGTAAAATCACTGTGGAGCAACAGAACCAACCGAATTACTTTCTCCAGATCAAAAGGTTGTAGTATCTCCAGTAGACTTATCTTTGGGTGGTGTTTATTTATTATTTGCTCTAGCTTTTCCAACTATTTGTTCAGAGATATGGTGAAAATAAAATGTGATGTGAAATTCCATATTTTTTATTGGAAAACAATCTACAGACTGCAGACATTGGTTAAATAAGCTAGAATAGTTTAAGCGTTGTAATAGTTTAGTTTACTGAAGCCCGCGCCTGCGCTGTACTGGGTTTTGTTTTTGACCTGGAAAAAAAGTTGACCCCCGGTCGTCACTGTATAACTCGCACCCTGTCTGTCACAGTATATTTGGCAACCCAATTCAGCATTTTGCTACTGTGAGGGAGAGTTCATCTGGTATTACGTTAACGGTCACGTAGGAAATGTTACATTACGGAGCAACAGTGAACGCACCACTGCAGATCATCTCTAACGTTAAGTTTCAATTTCGATCCACATGCGACGCACTTGAAAACTGAATAACGGGTGAGTTTATCAAACAGAGCGACTTAATGAAACGTGGGCTACTGCTGATGGAGAAAATCAGGATACACATATACAGGGAGAGAGAAACAGAAAGAGGCGGAACAAGCCGGCTGTTTACAGTGAGAGACTAGAGGTGCGAACTAGGTGTGTGTGAGTGTGGGGAGAAGAGCAGAGGAGCAGATTCAAGTAAATAAACACTAAACTAAGGTGGAAAATCACCTACAATAACCTACTGTTAATATAATTGGCCTACAATATACACCGCTACCGAGCCCATCCCCCACCGCTGAAGGCAAAGTTGTAGGCTGTTACTGTCTTAATGAGAACTCAATAGTCGAATGAGCGGATGTGTCGCGGTTCTGTCTCTCAGATACGCCACACGAGAATGTGGACTTCCTCCCGTGTGTCGCGATTTTGGTCTGTGTTTCAAAACCGTTACAGCCCTACTACTAAGTAGTCTGTCTACTATTTTAAGTGACAGACTTTTGTATAAATTAACGATTTTTAAAAAATGTGCAACACAGATAAAGCCCCAGGTTGGAAACCACTGACCTAGAGGAACAAAACAAACTGCAAATCTTACAACTGTGAAAACTTGAGAGATGTAGGTCAACGACTGGATGTGCCAGAATTTTATCCAATTAAACAAGGATAAGACTGAAGTTATTGTTTTTGGAGCCAGGGAGGAACGATTGAAAGTCAGTGCTCGACTTCAATCTGTAATGTTAAGAACCACGGACCAAGCCAGAAATCTTGGTGTAGTCATGGACTCAGACCTGAATTTGAGGAGCCATATTAAGACAATTACAAAGTCAGCCTACTATCACCTGAAGAATATATCAAGGATAAGAGGCCTTATGTCTCAGCAGGACCTGGAAAAGCTTGTCCATGCATTTATCTTCAGTCGACTCGACTACTGTAACAGTGTCCTTACAGGGCTCCCTAAGAAATCCATCAGACAGCTGCAGCTGATTCAGAACACTGCTGCTCGAGTCCTCACTAAGACCAAAAAGGTGGATCACATCACTCCAGTTCTGAGGTCTTTACATTGGCTTCCTGTATGATTTCGAAATCCTGCTGTTAGTTTACAAAGCACTAAATGGTTTAGGACCAAAATATATTTCTGATCTTCTGCTTTGTTATGAACCAACCAGACCTCTCAGGTCGTCTGGGGCAGGTCTGCTTTCTGTCCCCAGAGTCAAAACTAAACAAGGAGAAGCAGCGTTCAGTTATTATGCTCCGTATATTTGGAACAAACTCCCAGATAACTGTCAGTTCTTTTAAATCAAGACTGAAGACCTTTCTTTTTACCACTGCTTTTAATTAAATATTTAAGATTTTTCTTTTTATTGATAACTTACACTGCACTGTAACTTTTACTGTCCTGTTTTCTTTTTCTTTGTTTTTAGCTTTTTACCATTGCTTTTAATTAAATATTTACACAGTGAGAAATGAGTAGGTAGCTGGGTTAGGATGTTTTGGGAGTGAGATTGAACAGAGTGAAGGAAGTGGATCTTAAATCTGGCGCCCGAGTGATTTGCAGGAACCTCTGTCCACCTGTAAACGTGCAGGTGGGTCCAGAGTATAACTGGATCAAAGGGGCCTGCTGACAGACATGTCCTGGTTTCTCTGTAGTGTCCGAGGGTTTTTGGAGTTTCAGTGGACCCAAAGATTGTTAGTACAGACTAGCTTGAGAGAGTAGATTAAGAGTACTTCTCTGTTTGTTCTCTTTTCAGAATGATTGTGACTCAGTTATTTGCTCAACCCCTCAGCCTGTTTTTATTTTCCATTTAACTCTTTTAACCCTGATTGTAACACTGGAACTTTTATTATATTTTATGTTGCTTTCAAACGTTTTTATTGTTTTTCCCTGTTGCTTTTATGTTTTATGTAAAGCACTTTGAATTGCCTTGTTGTTGAAATGTGCTATATAAATGAACTTGCCTTGCCTTACTGTGACAGTTGGAATGATGTTATGTGCCAAACATGTTGTAAGACCTGCTTTGTGACAGTTTTAATTGAGTAATACCTTCTACAACAGGAGAGTGGTAACTAATCTGTCACTTGATGAAAGTCTGTTTGATTTACTTCCTGATTTTCTTGTTAACTTTGCTGCACCCTGTTAGGTGCAACAAAGGGTACAACTTTTTTTATTAGCACACAGAGTCCACTGACCTTGTAATACCCAGCAGAGTAGCTCAGCCCACCTTTAACTAGAGCAGAGGTCTTATCAGCCAGTGCAGGTGTGCTGGGCTTTCAACAAAGCAAATTATTCCCTTTATTGTACAAATAGCATTTTTTTAGCATTGTTTAAATTCAGTTCCCACCAGGAAATTATCCCTTTGTTTGGAGACCATACTTGCATTTGATTACATGTTTACTCATTATCTAGCCTACATATCTCAATGACCTAAGATATATAATGCTAAACAGCCATGATTATACACTCAAAGGACTAGATAGGTCAACACAGCAAGCTCTGATGTAGTTGTCACACTTTTATTAACATTCTAGCAAAATAAATCAGTCAGATCACACCCATGTATTTTTAGCCACGGCAATGGCATGATGGTTGTTCATCATTTTGAGTGAAATGTCTTAACAACTGCTTGACATATTAGTTTTTTAGTTAATAGTCTGTACAAGCAATGAATGGATTACCATGAAATTTGGAACACACATTCATGTTCTCCTGAGGATGAATTAAAAATTAGTGTGTACATGACGGATGAAAATGAGGCCAAATTAACATCTGAATCAAGAAAACTGGTGGTGGTGAAACATCAATCGCAGAGAAAAGATTAAGAAAGGTTGCTTTTGAAGTTTCACATCTCAAGCCAGAAGTAAACCAATATTTGAAGTAAAGTTTTTTTCACATTCACACCTACTCAGGATGTTGCAGTAATGACATGGCCCAGCTTTATCTATCAATGCGTTTGCTTTTCTCCCCAAATGTTTAATCTCTCTAACTCTGATTTCTAATTTTGCCTCAGGTTGGTAATCTATCTCGCATGTGGCTGGATGGACAAGTCAAACCCATTCAGAGCAAAGGTCCTTTTCCTCTTCATTGCTACGATCATCCTCATCTACTTCATCTATGTGAGAACACCCAGGACGTACAGGTCCATCCCAATGCCGCGTGGGCCTCTGAACACTTGCCCCTCCCAGGTCTCTGAGCAAACCATAACCCCCCTCAACAATACCAAGCACTTACTGGTGTCAGCCTACATGGACCAGAGAGTGAATGGCTTCGATATACGCATCATTGGAATATTTAGGAGAGACTCCATCCAGACCCTTTACTGTTTTTTCTGCTGTGCTGGCCAGTTGTCAACTCCAACTCCAACAACAATTTTACAACATACAGACAACTTTGGCTTTCCCTTTGTGACTACAGATGTCATGTGTCAAATTCCTCAAAATTGCAACGCTACACATGTCACTCTTTTGACTCAGCCAGATACAGTGAGGGAGTTTAATCAGATGTGGCTTCCTATCAGAAACCAGAAGACGAATGAGATGCAGGAGAAAAGGTTGCAGTTCAACTTCACAGTCTGCATCTCCAACCTGTTCGGAGACTACAACAACGTGCTTCAGTTCGCACAGACACTGGAGATGTACAGGTCAGCACAGCAACAACACCACAAACCACAAAGTTAATGAGCTGAATAAACTAGCAGTCATCCATTGAATCAAATAATAGGTGTTTCTGTTACTGCTGCTGGTGAGCAGGACTTTCATACTTTAAAAAAAAGTCAGATGTGACACTTAACACAATTTTTTTTTGAATCCATTTAAAACAACCCATATAGCATGCGAAGTCATTACAGTTTGTATATTTATTATGTTTTTTAAAGGGACTTCATTACTGCTGCTGAGTAATGAAAGATAAGATGTTTTGTTGTTTGCGGCTTAACATTTTCTTAACTTACAGTGGTATCTACTGTAACCTGATTCATTTTATTTGTAATGAGATATCCATCTATCTGCCTCCACCCAATTCAAACAATAAAATGGCTACTTGTGTATGTAAAAAGTGAAGTGCTGAGCCCACAAAAAGGCTGTAAAAAAACTGTAAACATAGAGCTCTGTTTTAAAGGTTCACTGCGTAAGTTTTAGTGGCATCTAGTGATGAGGGTTGCAAATTGCCACCTCATTTTCCCGAGTTGTGAAGTCGTTCTTCCGACTTTGGTGTTCATGTGCTCTTAAGTCAGAATGTGGAATCAGCATGGACGCTACTACAAAGAACTGTTGGGTTAGCATTATCAGAGCATATTAGCAGACATCTACAATATCTTAATAACAAGTCATTCATTTCTAAATCCACCAACAAAAAGGCTGTGAAAACTTTCAACATATGGTCCTTTTATTATTTGTATGTTCATTAGGACTGTCCCCGACTAAGGATTTACATAGTCGAATCAGAATTGTCAAGTCTTGCCTACAGTTGACTGATAGTCGAATCACATGGGGGGGTGAGGCGTTACACACGGTAACTCTCCATTAATCTTGAGAAGCTGCAGAGCTGCAGTCTCTATTTATTACTCAGTGTAACTTACACTGTGCATTTCCAGCTAAACTGAGGCTTTTTGTTGACCATTTTCTCTCTGCTCGCCTGCCAGTCACCGGTCTTGTGCCAAGTTTTGCATGCGTGCCGTGTGACCGACAACTGCATGCAAGTCGATTTTTTAACAGGTATATTTCAAGTAGGCTACTTTTTAAAAACGATGTAACGTTCTTTGTGTGGTTCATCAGTGGTGATACATGATCAGAATGTCCTGCAAGGTGCGGACAAGTCGGCACAACACTGGCGAAGCTGGGCCTCCGTCTTTTCAGGATATACCAACACATAATAATAATTCCTTAAGGGTTAGGGTTATAATTTTAAATTTATTCACGCACTTTAAAAACCTTTATTAAAAAGCTTGTTTCACATTTTTATTTACAGCATTACAGTATATGTTTATCTGTTTTCTAATAGGTTGTATGTTAACTTATTGGGAGAAAACTGGTAGTTCTATCAGACGTTGAGCACCCCCATATTGCCAAAATGGTATAATCCTCATTTCATAACTGTGCTGCTCTGCCCATTGAAGCATAGAATCTTCGGCTATTTGGGCTCAGCCCTAGTCGTCATATATATTTGTATGCTGTTCTGTATACTTCTTTATGCCCCACGTACATGTTATTCCTCTTTTTGCAATAAAGATGGGTGGGGGGCCAGATTATTCCAACACCACATGAATGCATCATCAGTCACCGCTCATCCCTCCCTTTCCAGCCTGATGTGTTTTAAGTTTATTTAAGTTTTATTTTCCACCCAGTCAATCATCCTTGCAGTCCCACACTGTGTCCATCAAATGGTCTGAGGGATTACTTTCAGTGGAGCAGTAACATAATGCACACCAGAGAAAACTAGGGCAGGTAGATGTTTAAAAATTATGAATTTTCATTAAATGATGACGTTAGTGTCTTAATATTATATTATTTTTTTCTCAACATGTCAAGAACACAGATATGTAAAAGCAATTTTGAATGTGCTAAAAGTTTAGAACGTGAGCAGAAACAGAAGAACTACTAAAGTGCAGAATTTATAACTAAATTAAAATGAAATAATTTATCATTGAGTTACCAAGCGGTCGACATGAAAAGTTAGCAGGGAGCACAGTGGAGCATTGTTGCTGAAGACAGATATTATCCTCATAGATGGTAAAGACCAAAAGCAGAGCAAAAAGGTAAAATATAAATATAATATAAAGGAGTAAATATTGGACTTGCATACACAAGGGGGGCAGACACACAACTCCAACTATAATGGTAATCCTCATTAGCTAGACACAAAATAAGCAGTGTGTGTGTGTGAGCACCACAAACAAAAAATAGCTCTATTTATCTCCATTTTATTGGGATGTACTGGTGGCAGAATCTCAGAGATGTATATCTCAAATACTGAGCATATAAAGACAAAATTGACTACATGGCTAGATATTACTAGAACTAAATGAAAAAATGTGTTGTGGGTAAACCAATCATGTGACCTTTGCCTCACTTTTCACCAGGCTGTTGGGTGTGAACAGGGTGGTTATCTATAAGACCAGCTGCGGCCCAGAACTTGACCGCCTGTTGCAGAGCTACAGCCAAGAGGGCTTCGTGGAGATGGTTCCTTGGCCCATTGACCGGCATCTGAATCCATCTCGTGGCTGGCTCTTCTCAGAGAGCGGGGGGGACCTTCATTACTTTGGCCAGCTGACCACGCTTAATGAATGCATTTACAGATCCATGGACCGGTCCCGCTACGTCATGCTGAACGACATAGATGAGATTATAATGCCCTACAAACACAATGACCTGATGTCTTTGATGAACTCGCTCCAACAGGAGCATCCAAATGTAGGATATTTTTGGTGTGCCTTTGAGAAAGACAGATATTACATCAATATCCAAACTTTAATCATAATTGATATTCATATTTAAATTCACTTTCCATCTTTCATTCTGTAGACAGGGGTGTTCAAGATTGAGAACCATATCTTCCCTAAGATTCATTTTGAGCCAAGTGGGAGGTTTCACCTGCCTCAGTGGAATGGGGTGCCAGGAATTAATATTCTGGAGCACGTCTACAGGGAGGAACCCAACAGAAATATATACCACCCGTACAAGATGATAGTTCAGCCAAGGTAGGCTGAAATTGTCTGACTAAGGGCCTGTGTCCACCAAAGCATTTTTTTCTTATGCCAGCGTCTTTTTTTTTTTTTTTTTTTTTTAATTCATAATGATGGGAGCGGCACGTTTTTATGAGCTGATAAAAATGCCAGCAGCGTGACGAGGCGCTGAGCATTTTTTCCGCGCCGGACACTGAGCGCTGAGCTTTTTTCCGGTCACCGAGAGTTGAAAAATGTTCAACTTTGGGAAAAACGCTGCGCTCATCACTGTTACTTTTTTATTCAGCTGTCCAATCACAGTAGAGGAGGGTCGGGACAAATAACACACCGTAGCAATGGTTACTATCCTAGAACCGGGCTTTGTCGAACCCTTTTCATATACAGTCTATGGTCGAACCTCAGCTCTTGGACTAAACAGTGGTACTTGCTGAGATGTTTACTCGCCCACAAAATCTTATGAACCCACATCCGACGAGGCTGTCCTCTCTCTCTCAGGCTTCTCTTCATACAGAGCAATGGCCAGAGCAAAACTGTACTCTGTGTTGACATTTTTACATCCAGTAAAGTTAAGTAGAACTACTTCCAACAAGTGTATCATTGCAACCAAAGCAGTCGGAAAAAACGCTATGCCTCAATAACGCTCGCTAGCGCTTCCTGCTGGGCGTTTTCAGAAGAGCAGCTGGCCTTTTCAGCTGGCAAAAAACGCTTTGGTGGACATGGGGCCTAAAAGTTAATCACTCTTGACCCACACTCAGTGCTTTGGTTGAATAATATAACATTTGGTTCTGTTTGTGGAATTCTATATTATCCATCCACCCATCCATTGTCAAGCGCCTATCCTGTGTACAGTCTCGGGGGGGTGTACCCTGCCTTGCGCCCGAGCTGACATTGGGGGCAAGGCAGGGTACACCCTGGACAGGTCTCCAGTCCATTGCAGAACAATGTATATTATTTGACCTAAGCTAACACCTAGTCCTAATAAGGTTTATTGTGCTCCTTATTTAAGCCCCCAAATCCAATGAACTGAAGAAGCGACCAGTTCATTGGTAACCCCCACAGAAACCATGAATGTGCCACGAGACAAGCGCTACTCACCAGTTTCTCTCTACACAACAAAAACAACAAAGGGCGTCTTTTTTAAACTATGACAAACACACACAGTAGATTGACAAATCACTTGTTTGAGCAACCCTCTATTTTGTGTTGGCAAATGAAGGTAGAGAAATAATTTTAACTGAACTCATTTATGTGGTGCATCACAGGATGGTGGAGCAGACTTCAGTGCATGAAGTGCTCAAGGCTTTTGGACAACAGTACAAGGTTCCGCTTGAGGTTTGTCGGATCATTCACGTCCGCGTGGCGCTGCAGGGGGGGTTAACACTGGAGCAGCTCAATGTGGACAAACGACTGTGGGACTTCAGCAATCAACTGATTCCCAATGTGGACAAAAAACTGAAGAGGGTGGGGCTGCTGAGCTCAGAGGGGCAGAGCTGATGGACAAACAGTCCAACTATGGATGTACACCGTTGCCAGCAGGGATATTTAATATTTAATATATTTGGTTAAATCTGGGGATGGGATGTGAGTGGTGGTTTTGATTGTAATTTGTTGTCTTCTACACTGATTGTAAAAGCTGCTCAGTATTTGAAGAATGCTGAACTTTTGAAGAACTGTAGATTTGACTGTGTGCAATGATTGTGACTAACTGGTTTTAACCAGTTGCACCACCCCTCCAACTGAATCTTTAAAAAGCTGTTGTTTTGAATATTGTCAATATTATATTATGAATATCTGTACAAAATTAATGTGATGTTGAAATATTTTTGAGTCTGGTCCAAAATGGTGGACTGACTGACACTGTCATCCCCTGAGCCATGCCACAAGATACTGTAAAAACTGTAAATGAGTTTACTTATTAGTTACTGTGTTTTCAATAGAAGAGGGTTAAGGCTAAAAGAGGGCAGCTTGTGGTCCTGTCAGCAGCATAGTCAAATGTACACTTGGAAGCCTTTTAGGCTATACAGGAGCTTGCCGCTGACCTGCCACATCATATAACCTATTCGTCTTTATTTGAAGGGAGTGAAAGTTGATGTGCCATAATGTGTCACTAACTGTAGAATTTTTGTGTAATTGAAGTATCCTAAATTATTCTCATAGCATGATTAATTTAGATTTAGAAAATTAGTGTTGTTTATGTGTTGTTTCATCTCCACTCGATTATTTTTGTGCAGCAATTACTCTTGTTTGTGTCTCTGTTCAGTCACTGCTGTCATGTGAACACTCCACGGTGTTTGTGCTAAAACAGTCTTAGGGTGATCAAATAAAAATTGAAAGTTTCTTGAAGAACCCAAGTGATAAGAAAGTGAGGGGTATGTTTTGGATTAAAGGGATGTCCATATGTTTATTTTAGTATTTATTAGCATTTAACCCATCCCTCAAAGGGGCAGTGGTCAGCAAACCCATGAGAACATGCAAATTCTACACAGGAAGGTTGGGAAGATAGGGGTTTGAACCCAGGACCTTCTTGCTTTGAGGCCACAATGCTATCCAGGTGCATTAAGAATACATGTTTGCCAAATTACCTGTCCACCTTTTAAAAAAAATCTGAATCAGCTTTATTTCCAGGTATGTGTACACAAACGAGGAATCTGACTTTGGATTGTACATTGCTCACAATGTGCATGTACAGATATGAAATAATAAAAATAAAATAAAATCAGACAGACTTCAGTGTAGATAACACAGACGTATTGATAAATAGTGCGGTGATAATTACACAATTACATGTTTTGACACTGATTTTTCCTCATGGTGAAGGGTCTGAAGTTTTAGAAATGAGTAAAATGATCTGAGCTGTAGAGATTGTTACCTTTACTCAAATGCAGCAGGTCACAGTGAAATTAAAAATACAATTTTCTATTTCTAATCTCATTTAATCATATATTATCATTGATCTTTTGTTACATGCCAAATATGTGTCAATATGTGTATTGTACTTTTACATCAAAATTCCTCTCTTCTTAAATCACCTTAAAAAGATTTTTAAAAATATTTTCAGTGATGTATCTTGACCTTCAGGGTGGTTACATAAATGTATCCAGTCAAATGTGACTTGGGGTGACTAGTTAACCCCACCAATCATATAAAGCTGCTTTGTCATGTAAAACGCTTCACCCAGGACTGAACCAGAATTTAAAAGTTAATTGATTAAAGCAGGGTTTTCGGTTTTCTCACTGTGATCTTTAGCTTCCGCCCACCCAATGCAAGTCACAAAATTAGATTAGTTAACATCTACCTTTAAGTTTGTCAAAAAATCAGATACCGTTCTTAATCTTTTGTACTGATGATTTTACAAGCCAATCCAGTAAACAAAGTGTTACAGTTGTAAGTTATGTAACATCTCTTCTGCTAGAGGGAAATATTTGGCTCTTAAGCTGCTCCACGCTCCATTATGTTCACCACCTCGTTGCTAACTTTTTCTGTGTGCCATTTGGTGAAGAGCAGGTGCCTTTTTACTGAAAACAGCTGCCTGATGTTAATGAGTGCAGTGAGATTGAACCAACAGTTTCATTGGCAGGCATAAAACCAAAACAATCAGCTGAAAAAAACAAAAATGCTCTGTGGAACTGAGGGCAATTCTGTTTACTGTATAAATGTATGTGTGTTTATATATATATAATATAAAAATGTTGTACCTAAAGGAAGTGTAACTTATTTTTTTCAGGCTGGGAAGAATAATTAACACCTTGTGAATTTTTATCAAGCCATAGTGTATTGAGTAACATGTCCTAACCAGTGTGGAGACCAAACCAACGCCCTTCGATTCAGACGACTCAGGGGACTTTCTGTTTACTTTCTGCTAAATGGGGGAGGAATCAATGGCTTACAATCAACTTGACGCATATTGCTGTTAATTTGTTTGCTTTTTGTGAACATTTAAGAATATTTAAAAATAATGCATATTTTTTACTTCCTGGTTTATACATTGCTGGTGCATTTTGAACTAATAAAAAACTCTTGTTTCAAGTAAATCATTTCCTTCCATAGAATGAAAACCTGTTTCACACTGATAGCTTCAAACATGAATTGGAACATTGTGCAGACACAAAAAAGTGAATTGGCTGAGGAGTTTTAACTGTTCAGCTTCTTTGTCCTTCATTAAACATTGATCTAAAACTCACACCACTGCAAACTGCACGAACCACCCTACTTCTAGAACACCCTTAACAATCTTTCTTTGTTGTTTGTTTTTTTCACTGAATTTTTTTCCCTGTACAGAAAGTGGAGTTGACAACTTTTGCAGGAACAGGTTTCCAAAGCACTTGCACATTTGCAGATGATGCATTTCTGCCATAGGCTCAGTTTTGATATGACCAGACATCAGTGAGGCGGACAGCAGAATAGTGTTGCTCATTCCCAGGTCAATCTCTGACACTTCCTCATGTTTTACATACCAGAGGTGGAATATAACACTATGCTCAATGAGGTGGAGCACTACTTGAGCTTAACTTGAGTAATACTGTACAAGACTTTAATCCTTCTTTTCCTGTATCTTTGAACCATCCTTCCATCTCGACTCTCATTCCAAGTGTTTCCTGGCCTTAAGTAGTGTTCTGGCCAACACTCCAGGTGGAGAGCGGTGACAATTACGACTGGTGCTTCATAACCCTGAACCCTAGTTGTTCTCACGTACAAATACTCTGTCATACCCCTTTATAATTCTGCTCCCCTACATTTCAGAAGGTTATACTTTGTACTTTAAATGACAGCTATATAGCTAAGACTTAGCTATAGACTTATATAGCTAGATTTTTACACAAAAAATGTGCGTTCACAACATTGTTATACAATGTACATTGTTTGTTATACAAAATCCAACACTATATATACACATTGCACCTTATACTATATCTTATATAATGAACTATATTATGTTGATACTGCATTTCTAAATTATTATGGTATACACTATTTAAAATTATTATTTTTATCTTTCCCTATTTATCTGTACTTTTTTGAGCTGCTGCAACAACCAAATTTCCCCTCTGGGGATCAAAAAAATTTATCTTAAGTAACCTTAAGTTATTACCACTGTATCAACAGTATAATGCTACGTACACATGGATGAATCAGCATTGATTATCTACTAATAATATAACACAAGTACTTTGATCCCTCCTTTGACCAAGTTATTCTGGAACCCTTCTTTCCAACGTCATTTTCATGGTTTCCTTCTATGTTTTTTGCCCTGTGGAACTAAACAGCATTTCAGCTGACAAGAACAGTATCAAGGAAATTACTTAGTCGTTGATCCCAACTAAGGATTTTTTTAACCTAACCTTTTTTTTGGCTGAAAAAAATGTATTTGTTGTGCATATACGATAAGTATAAAAGTAGCAAAGGAGACAGCATATTTGTAGTGTTAATTTACAGTAACAAATTGTTAATCCCAACAACAATAAGCCAACAACAGTTTGATTCATAGTCTGTGGAGTGCAAAACAAAAAAATTATAAAAATGTCAAAGGTCAAGTTAAATTGTGGATAATGTATACACCAGGTTTGGACTTAAAAAAGGTTATTTCTGCTGCATCAATTTTGAACTGTCCAGCATGAGTCTGACAATGTTACAAAGTGCAATGCATTCTCTTTTACAGTGACTTACAGTGATATAAGTTGTACCTTGAAGTAACTGTTTAATTTAAAATTAATCTTGTATGTTGTTATTTTCAGGCAACATAAAAATAGGATGAAAAAAGCCTGAGCCTAACAAAGTCTAAAATGCTCTCTCACACGATGACAAACTCCATTCACTTAAGTAAAGAAGTCACCCCACACATATTGGACTCAGACACATTTAAAAAAGGCATCATCATTTGGAAACTATTTATTGAACATTTGCAACCAGATATCAGTTAAATACAGAACTTTCAATTTTCTCTCTACATCCCCCAACGGCAGGGACTTGCTCCACTTCATTACACTGAGAGGAGGGAATGTTACAGGACTTGGTAAGGCGCACATTGTGCTGTTAAGTCATTTGGCTTTCTTTCTTCTGATAATAAAGAGAAATGAAATCTGAGTCTGCCTCTCAAATGTCCAACACGGCTTCCTCTCCTCGTAGCTAGGTCCTGCACGCATAGACCATGGCAAAATGACACAAGCAGGGAGCCGAGATGAGAAAACCAGTATAGACGACTGAGACACACCCCTACTGAATGCGGTCTTAGATGTGTAGCCTTGATTGAAAAGCTAAAAGAAAAATGATCAACATGAATATATTAGAAAAATGGCAATTAGTCTTTAATAAACACCTCGCCTCACCTACTACGTGACCAGGGTTATAAATTAAAACTGTCCAAATAAAATCAATCAACCAAACACTTTGGGCCCATTCAGTTCCATTTCAAGACTGGAAAATCCTCATTGAAAAAAACAAATGGCACTTTTCAGTCTCTTGAACTGGAATCTAGAATATCGACTTCAACGAAATCGACCCCCAACTAAAATCAACTCTTTCTAATTTACACATATGGGTACGGCGCTCTTTCAAGCTTCCACCATTCTAGCAGTTGCTCCCCACAGGACAGGGGTGGGGTGGGGTGGGGTACTCTTCGGTCTCTGAGGGCTAGGCCACGGTTTTGAAGGTCTGCAGTATGAGGTTGGTTTGGTGGATGAGCCGGTTTGCACTGATGAAGACATTTATCGCCCTGGGGAAAACAGAGAATTACAACTTGAGAAAACAGGTTGGGGAAGCTCTTAGGCGGCGTTTACACAAATAGTTCCAGTAACTATTAGTGAGGAATGGGAGGGGTTAGTTAAAAATAATCAGCGACTGTAAACATTCCTCCCTCGGGTGATGCGATGAAGACATGCATGAAGAGTGGGAGGATTAGATAACAAACACATTCACAACATCCAGAGGGGCTTTTTAAGACAGTTGTCAGTTAAAGTACCAACAACAATAAACAGTGTTCTTTTGAAGATTACAGTTTTCAGTGCTGTTTGTTTGACAGTAGGATTACAATAAGACCACAGGCTCCGATTCTCATGATACTTGATAAAAGGGTATAGCGTGGGCCAAGGAAGAAACCATTTAATTTTGTAACTGATCCGAATCACAAGGCAGAAACAAATGATTTTTTACTTTCGTTGACAATGATTTAGGTCAGTGGTAACACCTATGGCAAAATGAACTGAACCCACTGTAATTAAAGTGAATGGCGACTAAACACATCAAAACATAGCACCCCGCCTCAAACATCACAGTAGAAACAAATGTAGCAGGTATGTAAGAAATAGGCAATCAGGGATATGGTTTTTGCATAGCTGACATGATGAGGCTTCAACTATATTTTGCCATACTGTAATTCTAATAATTCTAATAATTAGTTTACAACTAGCCAGGTTAGTTATTGATACGCCGGTTGATTAAAAAACGCATTGTGCGGTATTTACTGGTATTTACTCACACTAACTGTAGCAACACGTCCACAGACAGCACTTTGTGTACGAAGATTTATATGAGTCACAAGTACACAGAAGTGCTAATAAACAATATAAACTACAGCTTTCAGTAACTGTTGATACCCCCGACAGCCATCTTATTGAACATGATTTATTTTCATCACCAATTATCATAGTAGAACAGCTTTCTCAAGCAGTTTGTAGTCTTGAAATCCGTTTGCACACATATTCTGAATGCCTTCGGCAGAATTCAAATGAGTGCCCTTTTTTTGGTGGTGGTGGTGGTGTGTGTGTGTGTGTGTGTGGGGGGGGGGGGCGGTAAGAGATCTGGATAGTGGTTAGGGGGGCGCTGGCCCAAAAAAGGTTGAGAACCACTGCTGTAGATCCTGGTAGTGTGGATCAGTGAGTCGATGTCTCGCTCATTTCTGGCATACAGTTTGATGTCATCCATGTAGAGGAGGTGACTGATGGTTGTTCCGCTTCGGAATCGGTATCCGTAGCCAGTCTTTGTGATGATCTGGCTGAGGGGGTTCAGGCCTATGCAGAACAGCAGCGGGGATAGTGCGTCACCTTGGTATATGCCGCACTTGATGGTGACTTGTGCAATTGGCTTTGAGTTGGCTTCCAGACTTGTTTTCCACAGCTTCATTGAGTTCTTGATGAAGGTCGTTAGTGTCCTGTTGATCTTGTACATCTCCAAGCATTCCAGTATCCATGTGTGTGGCATTGAGTCGTAGGCTTTCTTGTAGTCAATCCAGGCAGTGCACAGATTGGTCTGTCTGGTCTTGCAGTCTCGAGTGACTGCTCTATCCACCAGTAGCTGGTGCTTGGCCCCTCTGGTGTTACTGCCTATTCCCTTCTGGGCCCTGTGCATGTATTGAGCCATGTGCCTACTCATCTTAGCCGCTATGATGCCTGACAGGAGTTTCCATGTTGTGCAGAGGCAGGTTATTGGCCGGTAGTTGGATGGGATTGTTCCCTTCTGGGGATCCTTCATGATCAGGATTGTCCGTCCTTGGGTTAACCATTCTGGGTGGGTCCCATCCATCAGCAGTTGGTTCATCTGTACTGCCAGGCATTCATGGAGTGCAGTTAGTTTCTTCAGCCAGTAGGTGTGGATCATGTCAGGGCCTGGTGCTGTCCAGCTCTTCATACCTGCCACTCTTTCTTGGATGTCTGCCGTTGTAATGGTTACTGGTTCTTGTTCTGGGAGATTGCTGTGATCTGTTCTTAGATCCACTAGCCACTGAGCATAGGTGTTGTGGGATGCCTCTTTCTCCCATATGTTCTTCCAGTACTGTTCAGTCTCAGCCCTGGGTGGATCTGATCTTGTGTTATTACCCTGCCACTGAGAGTACACTTTGGATGGTTTGGTGGAGAACATCCGGTTTATTCTCCTTGCTTCTGCTTCTACCTTGTATGTCTTTAGGCGGGTGGCCAGGGCGGTGAGTCTTTGTTTGGCAGTCTCTAGAGCCTCAGGTATCGACAGCTTGTTGTAATTCTTAGGTAACCCCTTCCTTACACCTTTCTGTAGCTCTGAGAGTTGACTAACCTCTCTTCGTGTTGCCTTGATCTTGGCCTCTAGCCTTCTCCTCCATGGGGGGTAATGCTCTTTGTGGCTTGTGTTGTTCATCTTATAGCCAAGCATCTCTAGGATCACTGTTGCTGTGGCGTACATCAGCTCATTGGTCTCGGTTATGGCTTTAGTAGGGATAGTATGTAGTGCTGCATTCACATCTTCTTGCAGTCTTTCAGAGGGTACTTTGTCACTTAGCCTTGGCAGCCTTGGTCGTTGTACTAGGGGCTCCAGCTTGGCTATGATCTTCATTCGTAGGTCAGCCGCCCTTATGTCGAGTTTTGTGCCGTAAGGGCTTATTGGGGCTTGGGACCCAATCTCTGAGTGTGGGGATGATGATGAAATCTCCCCCGCTGACCTGTCGTCCTGGCTCCCCCTTGCCGTAGCATATTTGTTGTACCTCATCAATCTATAGTTGTGATAGGAGCTGCCTTTGTGGATGTTAGTACACTGAGCTAGGAGTTGTTTCTTTGTCAGTGTTGAGGATGGGTTTCGAAGCATCCATATATCCCATAGTCTCTGCATATAACCCCTCTCACTGGGGTTGCTTGTATAGTAGCATTGCATCAGATCCAAGTTTTCTGCTCTAGTCCATGTATGTGTTGTTCCAGTAGCCCATTTCTCATCAGGTTGCCCTGGTTCCCTAGCAACTGACACGGACCTTGTTAACCCGGGGCGACGTCCGAGCCGGTATGGCTCTTGTATTTGCGGTTTCACTCATGCCTGAGGTAGGCCAGTACCATTAAGGACCTTGCCTAAGGGTCCACCTGGACACCCTCGCCCTGACCGGGATTCAGAAGAGGGATTTCCCACAAGGAAAATGTAAACAATACCAAAGTGGAGTGCTGGCAGGGAACTGGCGGTTTTTTACAGTTTTTCTCCATTGGTTTGGCTCATTTCTTGAAACAGAAATTACATTCCCAAAACATCATGGACAAACTTCCAACCCACTTGGCAATTGTTCACAACAGAATTGAATTTCTCATTCATTTCATCAAATTGCAAAAGTACATGTCTCAATGTCTCAGTACATCTTTGCAAATGATTAAGTACAGGTAGCCTACATTTAGCACAATTTTCAAGTGAATAGATCTTGTTGATCTAAACTGATTGTTGATTCTGCAGTCTAATGGTTGTTCACTTCAAAACATGTCAGCGTCATTTCATTGTATAAGTCATCACATGCACAATAGTCTGTTCAATTGTCAAAATTAGTCAATCACATAATACCATGAATCCCTTGGAACATTTGATAAATTTATTACAGCAATTGACTAACTTGGCTAACGAAGGAGGAGTCTCGCACATCTCAGATGACCAATCAAACAGTATGTTTAGTTACCTGGCAGGTGCTGTCCATTACTGTGAATGTATGTAAAGAGCTTGACCATGCAGGACCAGTACAATTTCTGAACATGGAGGCACCTGGCCAAGTAAATGAACAAGGGCCACTGCCTGCTAGAGGAAGAGGAAGAAGAGGATGAGGAAGAGGAGGAGGAGGAGTAAGGGTGCGTGGTGGTGGACTAGGGGGAAGAGGCCGAGGAGCACGAAGACACCATCTAGACAGCAGATAGACAAAAACAGTACAGTAACCATTGTCAATGAAGGACTGGGCTAAGATTGAAAGGTGGACATGAGGGATATTTCAGTGGTCCCCTGCCATAGTGACAAAACATCTAAAGATATTGACTTGCAGTGCTTAGACAATGCCAAAGGGGGAGCTGACTGTTTGAAAGAGAAGGAAATTTAGTTTTGACACAGGAGTGAACTGTTTTGGGAGAGGTATGAGCTTTTGCAGGTGAACCATGGTGTTGCGCCGACCCATCCACGTTATTCTGGCAAAAGCACCAAGAGTGTTGAGAACGTCTGGTCTGTTTCAAGAAATGAGCCAAAGCAATTGAGAAGGATCTTTGCCATTTTCTTGGCACTGACTCTTTGTATGGGAAAGGAATTTAGTTTTGAAGCATGAGTGAACAGTTTTGGGAGAGATATGAGCTTTTGCAAGTGAGCTATAGTGTTGTGCTGAACTGTAAGACTGTTTTGCCAAATGATCTTAGAGGTTTGAGAATGTAATTTCTGTTTCAAGAAATGAGTCAAAGCAATGGAGAAAAACTGTAACAGGGGAAATACAGCAGCAGGTGCAGCATATGGATCACAAGTGCCCAACACTTGCAGTTTGCGAGGGTGATCCAAATAAAATTTAAAGGCTTTTGCGGCGTCTGTATGAGGGAGTCCGGTGTGAGCTGCTATCTTGGTCTGTTGTTTTGCCCTCCAGGTCACCGCGCATGTTACGTGACTGAAAACTATGAATTGACACTTACTTTCCATCTTTGAAGTATGTTTTGAGGGTGTCGCTGAAACTTTTGGAGTATTTGACAAACTCCTTTTTCTGGTGCTCCAGGGCCTTCAAAACAGAGGAAAAAAACACGAAACTTTTTTAACATGGCAAAAAGTAAGAAATGTACACAGGTGCGTGTGTGTGTGTTTTTATTACTCACTCTGCGATTCTGGTACTGATATTTCTTAATGACATTGTTGACTGTGTCCAGGAGCTCTTTTATGGCGCTGGCTATGTCTCTGTAGGGAACCAACAACACCATAAGTGACAACACAAACACAACCAAGAGGTGTTCCAATATAAGTAATGATTGAACAGCAACAATGAATCATTGTAATAAGGATAGCAGTCATTTGACTATCCTCACCAATAATGGCTGTAATGCAATATATTCTATATTTGTATTGAAGGTCGCATTGGTTTTTTTTTCCTATCCTTTTTTGTATTTTAAATTCTAGTCGCTATTGGCGGCTACATCAAAATCTCGATTCTGATCTGTTCACACATCCAACTTTAAACACACATCCACATTTATCAGGAGGTCGTTTGACCTGACGTCACCACATCTATCACAGAGATCTAGGGTGACAAATTTCACAATTTAAGCACTTCCGCTTAACTTATCACATCAGTGACTCAGGTTATGGAGTTATGGACATTATATACACTTACAAACTCACTACACTGGCTGATTTAGCCACAATAGCGGCATGGCCATAGGGATGGCAATGTCAATCTGTCGGTCAATCAGGCTTATTTATTTCTCAGAATGATTTTAGCTCAAAACTTATGCCCAGTGGTACCACAACACTGGAGAGGTTCAAGTTGCTACATAACCGCAAAACTGAAATGTCCTATTGGTCAAGCCTACCGTGGAGGATGGCATGGCTGCAATAACCTCAATGTTCATACTTACACATACATACTTACACATACACTACAGTGCATGTTAAATTAATAAATTAGTGCTTAAAAAGTTCCACAACTGTAATGAACTCTGTAACGGGTCAAGAACGGATCACCATGAACTGTCACCTGACTTCAAACTAGGAAGCTGAAGGGGTTGCTGTATTGTATTGTATTGTATTTACTGTTTATTTTAAAAGTTAGCTAACTTGCGAAAGTATATTGCGCGGCTAATGTGGCTAACAAGCTCAGCGATGTTGTGATACTGAGGGACAGTCGAGAGAAACTGTGACCGGTAAGCCTCATTTGAAGCTCACTAATGACAGCAGTGTCAGATGCCTGCAGATGTTTTCATGTTGCTTTCTGTGGAAATTATTATTTTATAACATTACTACAGCGCAGTGTTTAGTTGTGTAAAGCTCATTCTGCTCCACACCAGGGTGTGTTGGTGGTTGTGTGTGCATTGCTGCGGTATGTAAATTAACTTGATAAACATGCCCTGAAGGTAACGATATAGCTGACGTTACATGTGAAAAAGTCCTGGGTCAAACTACACAAATGAATTTCCTTGGCAATGTTGTTGACTACCACCCAGCAGCTAGCTTGCTTCGACCATAAAGCTGCTGTTGGCGGCTGTCTAGACACTATAATAATACTGCGTACTACACTGTTGAGCTCCAACATATTACCGCAGGGGAAATTACTTCACGGCAACAGACCTCCAAGTTACTGAAGGTCAGAGCACTGGACCTTAAAGTACAGACCAGAATTTGATTGTAATGTGAAAATTTTGTGCATCTGTTGGTGCTATACAAATACTTGTATTTACTACTAAACACAGTGCATAGTTGTGTGTGTGTGTGTGTGTGTTCCCACTGCTAGCACTCACTTGATAGTCTGTAGGAAGCGTACTCTGTCATTGATCTCATCAGGGATTTTGCTGAGGATGTGTTTCAGAGCTCTGGCCTTCTCATTTAGGTCTTGGAACTCCTGCTCGGGCCGGTCAATCATGAACTCTGAAGGAAAGGGGTGTTTAGGGAATTCCCAGACATCAATGATTTATATAAATGGGCAGATAGACTAGATATTGAAGTCAGAACAGAACAGAACCAGTAAATACTGGCAAAACTGGTGACCATTACAGCTGCCATCACCTATACCTGGATCTTAGAGTCACAAAAAAAGACCACTGCCACAACAATATCTCAGTACCTCCTCTCATACACTCACCTTCCACATCATCAGCTGCCATGCGCAGTAGGGATTCAGTGAAGTTGAGCTGGACATTCTTTTTCTCCAAGATCTTCATTATGATGTCCTGCGTCAAGCCAGGGTTCTCCCTCTCCGCCTGAAAAAGGAGGAGTTCAATCAGGCGAGCAGGGTGAGGAAGAGAAGCAAGTAATTCACATAAGAGAGGGAAATAAGATATACCACGGTTTGTCCTCTGCAACAAAAGCAAGACAAGGCTCAGCACTGCAGAGAACAAAGCTAGAACTTTCCAGAATGTCAGATGCTGTGAGCCGTTCAGATAAATGCACAAAAGCTCTCCTCTTGAATAATTCATACTTGTATTACACCAGCAAGGAAGCAGCGGGGGGAGCAGTAGAGACACCAATCAGTGAGATAAGTAAACAAAAGACCCACAAATGTCAGTGAAACAGTTGTAAGGTGAGCATGTCTCCATTTTTGTTTAGATGATAACAAAGAGGCTTTTCCTTCATTAATATTTCAATCTGTGAATCCCCTCAACACTGCTGCTCCTCAGCGGCAGGACTACGGCCACTGTGCTTTTAGTACCCTTGTGCAATCACAGCAGCGTATAGATTCAAAAAAAAAAGGAGCAAGACATTAACAAAGTCTCATCTGATGTCTACTATCAAATATCACACAAAGCACGAGTCTGAATATTAGTACTTCTGATGTTATCTTGGTAAGAGTTCATTAATTTTAATCAACAATGTACAGTAAATTCTCTTGAAGGTTAATGCCTCCGCCAAGGATTATCATGTTTTCTGTGCCCTTTATTTGTTTGTCTGTCAGCAGGATTATGGAAAAACTACAGGCATGGGCCAAGCAAGAACCCATTACATTTTGCAGCAGATCCAAATCACAGGGTGGATACACGGTACACAAATCATTTTTCCACGTTAGTTGCCATTGAGAAATAGGTCAACTGTAACAGCAGTGTTTACGGCAAAATTAACTGAATTTGTTGTGCCTGTGCGAACCTGCTATAATTAAAGTGACAGGCGTGCTAACACTAAACCAACAGCCACCTCAAACATCACTGTAGAAAGAGCTGCAGCAGGTATGTATTGAAATGTCATTGAATAGTCGAGCTGCAATGTTTTGCATGTGAATCGACTTAAAACATTGCAATTGAGGAAGTCCAACAAAGCATTGAGAAAAAAGTTGTAAACTTGATTTTTTATTTTCTTCTAGTGTTCTAAGTGTTGAGATTTCTGAACATGGAGACATTGCTAAAAGTAGGTTCAAATCCGAAAGTGAGTATATCTATAATGTCGATAATAATCCCCTTTGCACAAAACACCAGTGAGTACACACAACTACGGCAAGTTAAGAATGTCAAAGCTGAACTAGGGAGTTGGGCTGAAGCTGTGGTGGGTTGGTGATTAAAACCTCTTTCAAATAAATACATTTTTAAAAAAATCTATATCGTCATCTGACCGCCCATCTTTGAACTGGAACAATCAGTTGACAGGAAACAAATGAGCAACTTAAATGATTGACTAATCAGTTAGGTGATTTCTCAAGGAAAAAAAATCTCTTCTTCCAGCTTCTCAAATGTGAGGATTTGTTGCTTTTGTCTCTCATGTATGTTTGTAAACTGAATGTCATTGAGATTTGGGCCATTGGTCAGACAAAAGAAGATGGAGTAATTTTGGGCTCTGGGAAATTATAATGGACGTTATTCAGTATTTGTGACATTATATATTCAAAACATTTAACCGAGAAAATAATCTGCAAATGAACTGATAATGAAAATAACTGCTAGTTGCAGCCTTAATTCACTGGAACTGTTTTTAGTGACATCGCAGCATTACAAAAGCTCAGTGCTTACTTTAGTTATTAATATATTAAAACACCAGACAGGACCGGTAGCCGCAGCTATGGAAATAAATACTCAGGTGTAATAGAATGTAATTATCCTTTAATGTGGCAGTACAACTGTACACTGGCGATGTCAACATTATAAAGGAAGAATGCAGCTGCTGTTTGCGGGAGTTGTTCTACTGCGGTTGTTGCAGCACTGTGGTAATGTTGTGATTAATTTCCATGACCTGGAATTTGCATATGGTAACATGTGTAGGGGCCTTGTTGTTGCCATCTTGAAACTGGGAAGTTACAGTTCGGCCCTTTGCTACAGCCACTGTGTTTACATGTTTGTTTTGGCATATTTGAGGCAGGAAACTGAACTGTAAGCAAAATATATTAGAACATCAGATAAAATGCAAAATGCAGGTACAATGTGTTTTTTGAAAAAACAAAATGGCTAGCTGGGATGCCTAGATTTAAATCAAAGATATTATGACAGGAAGTTGTGAGTGTCATGTAATGTCACTAATGTTGTACGTTTCGGTTCATCTGATTGTTGTATAGTCCTACCTTTATGAAGGCTGCTCTGAGCGTCTGAGCTGCTGATAGGTTGATTCTCTCCAGCTAATGAAAAAAACGAGAGAAAACACACATTATCACAGCTAAATTTCAACATTTTGGGGCTGTTGTTTATTCACCTTGCATCTGACAAGGAACTTGAAAAGGTTTCAACTGCAGCTTCATGCCAAGTTGAACCTAACTGCTCTGTCATATCAGGTTCACCTAAAGTTATTTTACAAAGGCGGGTGATTCAAAGGAGCACAACATGATAGCTTTTCATTTTTCTTGGAAATTGGTTTCACTTGTCGATGTTACAGGTCAGCAAACATATCATTTACCAAAAAAATACCACTGTAACATTATACAGTCTTCTTCTGGTAAAGAAAGAGCAAACTAATAGTGGATAAATAGGGCAACATAATACTGACAAACACTCCACCACACCAAGACAAATATATACTAAAATGTGATTGCTGTCATCCAGAGATGTTTTACCTCATTGAACACTGGATACATCACGGCATACAGTGTCATGGATACCATGGAGTTTGTCTCCGCTTCATTCTTCATCTCCTCCATTGTCATCCTCCAGGGAGGAGCGGCTCTTGGTGAAACGGTGAGGAGGAAACTGCAGCTCACACTCACACCCACACATACACTCACTCACCCACTCACTCACACACACTCTGAAAACCACACAAGCTCCAGAGTGACAAGAGTCTGGAAGAAAAGAATATTGAAAGAAAACAGTAGGTTATCAATAGTCTTTTATCTATGTGGCATTTGGATGGCATAGTATTTGAATAAGGTCAGCATATATTTTATTTCATAGGGATGGAAAAGTCTGATCCACTGTATCAGTTTTGGCACTAATCCTGACTTGAAGCGGATCGGGTACTGTCTATTATTATCATCATCCGCAGAGTCATTATAAAATTGAAATTACATTCATTCACTCTGGGGTGGATGCTGACTAGTAGCACATCAGTCCCTGGCCTCAAGCTTATTCCAGGTATAACAATTTTACATTTAGAGTACTGGTATCAGACTGGTACGTGAGTATAACTCATGAGCATTGGAATTGGAATTGCTATTGATAATAAAAAAGGACATTTTACAGTGCATATACAAACTTGTCAACACTCACTGATGGACAAACCAAGACAGTGTATCTGTATTACCTCAAGCATATGTTTGGCATTTACCTACTGCAACTTCTTATATCGATATACACCAACCAATACTCTAAATGACTATATTCTCTATGCTCTTACAAACAGCAAGACATGAGGAGGACAGTGGTGCAGATATAAGTTACCTGGCTGGTAACAGCAAGGCCATTGTGACCAAACAGCAGCTTAAATATGTAATAATGTACAATTACTTATACCTCACAAGCTTTGATATATTTGTAAGAGTGTAGAGCAAGAATACAATACTGATAATGTAATATTTGGCAGTGCAGCTCAGTTCTTAACTATCGTTAGCTAAATGGTAAGCATTTGTTCGGTTAGCTTTATCAATTATTTGTGCCATTCATGACCTGTCCAATATATAAGATACACAGAAATATTAACGTTACTGTTTGTCATCTACTGTGTCTGACGCGACGAGTGGCTAACTGGCAGGCTACAGCCCTGGGCTAAATGGAGGTGGCTAGATGGAAGTAGCCGATGTACAGTTAACTGAGATTTGCTGTTTTATTCAAGGTAACAGACCATCAAAATAAATTGTCAGAACGACAACCTACTGGGTGTAGACACAAATGTATCGCGATATAAACGTACAGATACCCTATTGAGGCCTATGGCCGACCAAATCGATGGTAGCGAATAGCTAGCAGTTAATAGCGTAGCTTACGTGCTAGCTACAGTAAACTGGAGATTGTATTTTCACTGATGAGCTAAAAACACGTCTACAAACTACTAAAGAATATATGTGTGAGTCGATATATGCGATTCAAATGTGTACTTGTGTCTACCTTTGGTCTGACTTCTTAAATGGGTTGGTTACGCCGTCGATTGCCTTTTAGCTGCTATGTTTTCTTTACAACTTAAGGCGGAAGTTTTTTAGGACTGGCCTGAGCGACATCTTCCGGACCGTTGCTGCGTAAACACACGCCGTCCAATCAGAGGGCGGGTGGACATAGCGTCATTTACAGTTTATAATCACTCTTTAACTGTTTAACTATATGACTATCCAGTAGGAAAAGTCTGTTTCTCTTCCCGTCCACGTAACAACAGAGCTATTCGTGCCTTGTTCCAACAAGATATAGTCTCTATTCCATATGACATGTATTATTGGAAATGATCTGTGCTGGAGAAACATCTGGATGTTGCCCCATAAATATTTACTTATTAACAAGACCAAGGAAGTATCCTTTAAGATTATTCATAGAGTGTACCCCACTAAGTATTACATGAAGAGGTTTAAAAAGGACATCGATCCTAACTGTACTTTTTGTGAGACTCATATAGAAACATTATTACATCTGTTCTGGCACTGTACTTTTGTAAAACAATTTTGGAAGGATGTTTGTACATTTATTAATGATTATATATATCCAGGTTTCAGCTTGTTCTGGCAAAATGTTGTTTTTGGGGTTTTTAGCAATGAAAAGCTGCACTGCGACCATTATTTTATAATAAATTTGCTTTTGTTTCTGGCTAAATTTCATATACATAAATGCAAATTTACAGGAAAAAAACCTCTTTTTATTGTCTTTAAGAAGGAAGTTGAAATGTATCTTGGAACCATTGGTTTTTCTTCCAACAAAAATCTCTGAAGGTACTTGATATCTGTACACGTTTGAAGGTCTTTCTGTGATATTTTTGTCCCCCCTTTTTTATTTTTTATTTATTTATTTTTTCTTTTAATGTTTCTCTAATTTTGCAGCCCCCTAGCTATATGTTGGTTTGTATGTTATATGTGTGTTGTACACATAGATTGTATGTTGAATTGTTAATGCTTAAAATACTAATAAAATTTAAAAAAAAACAAAAAAAACAAAAAAAAAACTGTTTAACTATAACTTTATGTTGTTTATAGTGCCTTTAAAACTGTCCCGATTTTATCAACAAGCTGTTTTGGCCTGGAAGCTGTGTTATACTCATAACGTTTCTGCACATAAGTCTATTATATGGAATCATGAATGCATCACTAGAGGAACAAAACTGGATGGTTAGAAATATCATCTTCTTAAGGGATTTGTCAGTCTGTACCTAAAGGTTTATTGAAACTAATGAAAAGCTTTAAAAAAAGAAACAACGTGGGGTGCCTAGTGTCACATGTACGGTTTATATAAATACTGATGATTTGAGCAGCAAATACACTAGCAAACATGTTAGAAAATGCTTTTTAAATAATAAAAAAAATAACATGCCTAGGAAATGTTTCTGGAATTCTCATTTTTCTGATATTAATTGGTGTAAGGTGTGGCTTGTTCCTTTTACATTCTGTATCAGAAGTAGGAACTTTCATATTCACAAAGCTAAATAGTCTAATTCAGAAGTATTCTTAATCGAAATTGATATATACTTTGAGTCTCTTAAACTATCAAATAAGATAAGAAAAAAATAAGAAAAGCATTTTAATATATTAAGTAATTTCTACTCAGAACTATTCACCTAAGAAATATCTTGTCACCAATTGTCAAGATAGTCTGTCGCCTAATCACTCATTCATCTCTCTTAGTTTGTTTTGTTTTTTTGTTTATTAGTTTCTTTGTTATTTATTTTATTATTTTATTTTATATATATTTTATCTTTTTATTTTTTTTATTTTTCTACCATTATATTTTATTAATCAATGCATTTGTTACTTTTAGACTGGATTACTGCAATTCCTTATTATCAGGCTCTTCGAAAAAGTCCATTAAGACTCTTCAACTGATCCAGAATGCTGCAGCACGTGTTCTGACAGGAACCAGTAAAAGAGATCATATCTCTCCCATCTTAGCTTCTCTGCATTAGCTTCCTGTAAAATCCAGAATAGAATTTAAAATCCTTCTTCTCAGGTGAGTCCTGAACCATCCCTTAATTATGCTGCTATAGGCCTAGACCGCCGGGGGATTTCCCATGATGCACTGAGCTCCTCTCTCCTCTTCTCTCTCTCCCTCTGAGTGCAACCTCATCCCATTAATGCATGTTACTAACTCGACTTCTTCCCTTTCCCGTGGTCGTGTGCTTCCTCCTCCTGTCGCTTCCTGCGGGTGTTACTGGCTCTGGAGCTGTGGAGTCTGGATCTGTGGTTGGGAGTCTCCTGCTGCCCCCGTGTCCCTGCTCGACGCCCTCTGCTACAGTTGCAACTGCTGTTACTAGTCCTATTGCTATTATTACTGTTATTATTACCATTAACGTTACTATAAATATCTGTACCATTTTTCATTCAGTCTATAGCAACATTACCTTTACTGTCTGTACCTCTATGTGTATACTGTGTAGGCTGCCTCCCTCTGCTCTCTCTCTGTTGCCCTCTCTCTCTCTCTCTCTCTCTTGCCCTCTCTCTCTCTCTCCCCCTCACCCCCAGCCGGTCGAGGCAGATGGCCGCCCACCCTGAGCCATGGTTCTGCTCGAGGTTTCTGCCTCTTAAAAGGAAGTTTTTCCTTGCCTGTGTCACCTAATGCTTGCTCTTGGCGGGAATTGTTGGGCTTCTGTAAATAACTTCAGAGTATGGTCTAGGCCTGCTCTTTATGAAAAGCACTGTGAGCTAACTGTTGTTATGATTTGGCGCTATATAAATAAAATTGAATTGAATTGAATTGAATAAGCCTCTCTCTTGTGTTCATGAACTGGAATGACTGACTGTTTGTAAATTGAATTCCAGTCAAGTTTATTAAAAAAAATATGTTGTTTATATTTTATGCTGAACACTGTTGAGTTGTGGGAGTCATTTAAATTCATAAATACACAAATGTTTAATCTGGCAGATATATGACGGTGCAATGCAACTGGTTACGATTACTTGTAATTAATATACAGTTACTTATGAAAATGTTCATGATTATTCAACCCTACATTTGAATATTTTATGTAAAAATCTAGGCTATATATTGAATTATATTAATTGTGTTTCTTTGGATGTTTTTTATGTGCACAATGTCTTCCTTTGCCATTTCCAGCCACAGCCATTCAATAAAGTTCTGATGCTTTAGATTGGTTGTCATGTTTGAATTTGCAGCGCCACCTGTCTACTGCCTCTTGAGCTGCCTTTTGAAAATGGTTAACAGTTGACTACTGGGCACTACTACTATATTTTAAACTTGTAATTGGTAACCTATTACATTTAGAAAGGTGCCTTCCCAACACTGCTATTAATGTTCTAATTTCGTTGTACAACCTTGTGTTGTATAATAATAAATACATTACCTTGATATTCAGTGTCAGAATTATATAAAACTACTGTGGAAAGTAATGAATCCGAGAAAATTATGCTGACAAAGAATGCAAATTTAAAAGAAGCAGCTTATTTCAATAATTGATTAGAGCTGAAATTAGTCACGTAGTGCTTAAGCGTACTTAATCAGCAAACATGTTTAACTGATTAATTATTTACTAAATAATCTCATTTAAAATTCCAACTTCTCAAATATAAGGATCTGCTTGTCTGTATCTTATGTGATAGCATTTTGAATATACTTGGGTTCTGGACTGTCCTCAGACAATGTGAATACAACATTTCATACACCAAAGATCAATCAATGACCAAGAAAAAGATTAATGAATTTGAAAGGAGTTTGAAAGTTTGTACCAGGCAAGAAGGGTCTAAGGCTTCATCATGTCATGAGTTATCATAATTAACATTGTTATTTTGTAAATACCATTCATGTCAATATCAAACTCATAATCACCCCTGGAAAACTCTGATATAGCCGATTCAACTAGGCATATAATCATTTTGAAGTGTGTGAAAGGCAAACAAGATAGTTATACCCAGATTAAGTGACTCATTACATTGTCATTGCAAGTATTCTTAGTCCTCACACAACCAATTCTGCAATAATACTGGAGTCCAGTGTTTTGGGACTCAACGTTTCTCCCAATCCCTGGAAGTACTGTACAGTCAGTAATTGATCTTCTAAACCTTTTATAGGTTTGGGTTTTTGGGCAGTCGGTCAGTTGGAGTAAACCATAAGTACTTTTGGGCTTAGGTAAATTGTGATTTAGAAAAACAGCTGAGAAATCTCAAAAGCTTAATAAGCTATTAAAGCTTCAGAGAACAAAACTTTTAGTTGTAACCTTAGCTTTAGTACAACCTCTTGAACTGATCAAACTGAAACAAATGTAGCTTATGTTGACAGTAATACTGAAGTCATACTTAGCAAAAGGAAGTCTAGGTGTTTTTAGCAAAATATATCATATATTTTCACTGAGGCGTATTTATGCCATCTCCTTCTTTTCTCCTTTTCCATGAAATTGATAGGTGAGTAATACTGTTTGTTTGCCTAAATTGCCTCTAGACATGTCAAGAGGTCAAGTATCTAACCCCCCCCCCCTTCCCCGAGGGAATGTAGAGGTCATCCTCCACACTGTTAGTTCAGTTGTCTGGTTAGTGTCACGCTGATGGATCTAAGGTACACAGGCTCCAGGTGGATGAAGCCTTCAGGTAATATGTCTGGCAACATAGTGGAGATGAAATCTTCTTTTTTATATTCAGCAATTCAGGGAACCTTAATATGGTCTAACCTAGAAAAGCTCACACAGAAGGTCATTTCCTGCTCGAATTAAACTGTGTTAAACTGGCACTAAAAAGCACTCCGAGATAAGACCAAGACCAATAAAAAGGAGTCTTATGACCGGTCTTAAGTCCAAGACCAGTCTTGAGTACAACACTACCATTAAAACATGAGATAATATTATTGTATTTTTTATTGTTTTAATTATTACCTACCTATTACATGTTTTTCATCAGCCGACAACTGCTCTGTGCTCCTCAGTTCCTCTTCTTCCCCTGTTATTTCCAGTTTATCTTCATATCAGTGTGTAAGTTGGGTTTAATTGCCACCAACAGTGTCCCAGTGTTATCAGATTGATCATTATTACAAGGTAACAGCAAAGATAGTAGTGATCAGTAGTAATAATAATAGTTTTGATTTTTACTGTTGCAGCTTCTTTTTCATTTTTTCTCTTTTGTAATGTAGTACGGCTCAGGTCTCATATTATCATTGTCATTCAATTCTCTCTTCACTTCTCCTTGCATCAACAACACTCCAGTTTTGTTGAACAATATTCCATATATAGCATAAAATAAAACTAATATTGATATTTTTAGGTGGCTAAAAAATATATTCTGCTGCTACATTGCATAGCTTCCGCAAGTAGGAATCTGAAATAACAGTGACAGAACTTGTTGATAGTGCTGCAGGCTCGCTGCGAACAACACTCGACTCTGTAGCCCCTCGACTCTGTAGAAAATACTAAAACAAAGACGGTTAGCTCCATGGTATAATACTGGAACTCGCAAATTAAATCAAATATCGAAGAAACTTGAGAGGAATTGGTGTTCCACCAAACTGGAAAATTCTCGTTTAATTTGGCAAGATAGTCTTAAAACTTATAGGAAGGCCCTCCGTAATGCCAAAGCAGCGTACTACTCGTCATTAATAGAGGGAAATAGCAACAACCCCAGGTTTCTTTTCGGCACTGTAGCCAGGCTGACAGAAAGTCACAGTTCTATTGAGCAAAGTATTCCCATAGCTCTCAGTAGTTACGACTTCATGAGCTTCTTTAATGATAAAATTCTAGCTATTAGAAACAAAATCCACCAAGACCTGCCCTCAACTGGCACCAACTTATCTCTAAACTCAGGAACTTTAGAAACAGCTGTAAAACCAGTTATATGTTTAGACTGCTTTGCTTCCCTCAATCTTTACCAACTAACTTCAATAATTTCTTCATCCAAACCATCAACCTGCCTCTTAGATCCCATCCCGACTAGGCTGCTTAAAGACGTTACCCTTAGTCAGCACTTCTCTAATCGATATGATCAATCTAGCTTTATCAACAGGCTATTTGCCACAGTACTTTAAAGTAGCTGTAATTAAACCTCTTCTGAAAAAGCCCGACCTGGATCCAGATGTTTTAGCCAACTATAGACCTATATCTAACCTTCCATTTATCTCTAAGGTCCTGGAGAAAGCAGTCGCCAAACAGCTGTGTGACTTTCTTCATAGCAATAGTTTATTTGAGGATTTTCAGTCAGGATTTAGAGTTCACCATAGCACAGAGACAGCACTGGTGAAAATTACTAATGACCTCCTAACTGCATCAGACAAAGGACTTGTCTCTGTATTGGTTTTACTAGATCTTAGTGCTGCATTTGATACCATTGACCATCAGATCCTATTACAGAGACTGGAACATTTCTTTGGCATTAAAGGAACCGCTCTAAGCTGGTTTAAGTCCTATTTATCAGATTGTATTATATTATATTATATTATCAGATTTCAGTTTGTACATGTTAACGATGAATCCTCCATGCATGCCAAAGTTAGTCATGGAGTTCCACAAGGATCTGTGCTCGGACCAATCCTCTTCACTTTATATATGCTTCCTTTAGGCAACATTATCAGGAAACACTGCATAAACTTTCATTGTTGTGCAGATGATACTCAGTTATATCTATCGATCAAGCAAGATGAACCTCATCAGTTAGCTAAGCTTCAAATGTGTCTTCAGGATGTTAAAACCTGGATGACCTGTAATTTTATAATGTTAAACTCAGATAAAACTGAAGTTATTGTTCTGGGGCCTAAGCACCTCCGTGACACATTATCTAAATATATAGTTTCCCTGGATGGCATCGCCCTAGCCTCCAGCATCACCGTGAGAAATCTTGGAGTTATCTTTGATCAGGACATGTCGTTTAACTCTCACATTAAGCAAATTTCAAGGACCGCCTTTTTTCACCTACATAATATTGCAAAAATCAGGAACATCCTGTCTAAAAATGATGCAGAAAAACTAGTCTATGCGTTTGTTACTTCTAGGCTGGATTACTGCAATTCCTTATTATCAGGCTCTTCGAAAAATTCCATTAAGACTCTTCAGCTGATCCAGAATGCTGCAGCACGTGTTCTGACAGGAACCAGTAAAAGAGATCATATTTCTCCTGTCTTAGCTTCTCTGCATTGGCTTCCTGAATCCAGAATAGAATTTAAAATTCTTCTTCTCACATACAAAGGTCTTAATGGTCAGGCACCATCTTATCTTAAAGAGCTCATAGTACCTTACTACCCCACCAGAGCACTGCACTCCCAGAATGCAGGATTACTTGTGGTTCCTAGAGTCTCCAAAAGTAGAATGGGAGCCAGAGCGTTCAGCTATCAGGCTCCTCTCCTGTGGAACCAGGTTCCACTTTGGTTCGGGAGGCAGGCAACGTCTCTACATTTAAGAGTAGGCTTAAGACTTTCCTTTTTGACAAAGCTTATAGTTAGGGCTGGCTTGGGTGAGTCCTGAACCATCCCTTAATTATGCTGCTATAGGCCTAGACCACGATGGGATTTCCCATGATGCACTGAGCTCCTCTCTCCTCTTCTCTCTCTCCCTCTGAGTGCAACCTCATCCCATTAATGCATGTTACTAACTCGACTTCTTCCCTTTCCCGTGGTCGTGTGCTTCCTCCTCCTGTCGCTTCCTGCGGGTGTTGCTGGCTCTGGAGCTGTGGAGTCTGGATCTGTGGTTGGGAGTCTCCTGCTGCCCCCGTGTTCCTGCTCGACGCCCTCTGCTACAGTTGCAACTGCTGTTGCTGGTCCTATTGCTATTATTACTGTTATTATTATCATTAACATTACTATAAATATCTGTCCCATTTTCATTCAGTCTATAGCAACATTACCTTTACTGTCTGTACCTCTGTGTATACTGTGTAGGTTGCCTCCCTCTGCTCTCTCTCTCTTGCCCTCTCTCTCTCTCTCTCTCTCTCACCCCAACCGGTCGAGGCAGATGGCCGCCCAACCTGAGCCATGGTTCTGCTCGAGGTTTCTGCCTCTTAAAAGGAAATTTTTCCTTGCCTGTGTCACCTAGTGCTTGCTCTTGGTGGGAATTGTTGGGCTTCTGTAAATAACTTAGTATGGTCTAGATCTGCTCTTTATGAAAAGCGCTGTGAGATAACTGTTGTTGTGATTTGGTGCTATATAAATAAAATTTAATTGAATTTAACTGTTAACAGCCCATGCTCAAAAATGACATTGCTCTTTTGTTGTATAAGGCATCACATCACCTGTCACATATCAGGTCTTCATACATGGGACCAAAAAAGTCAAACTTGTACCTTATTTTCTCTTGAGTGGACGGTCCAACCTGTTTGGCACATAACAGTAATTCTGCATTCTTGACTAGGTCAACATCCATCAAGTCCTCAGTATAGTAAGATTTGCATAAGTTTGTTCTGCAGCGATAAATGTTATAAACAGTTATTCCAAAAGGGGCTGTTAGAAAGAAAAAACAAATCCAATATACATTACCTACAGTTGAAATTTGTATCACATGTGGCAAATGTTCTTCCTCTTTGGGCCTGTATTTAATCAAAAATAGGCTAACTAAAAGGATAGCCCCACAACCAAAATTCAATCATATTACATGCTACTGTCAATTACTTTGATTACTCAAAAGCATGCAAATTCTTTGCTTGGATGCTTCGTTATTTCCATATACTATATACAGCTCACTGTTTTGCATAGATGATTATTAATGTCACACACCATGTGTACGCTATGGACAAGTGAAGACCACGTCATTTGATGGTGCAAATTGCAAAATGGAGGAAAGGAGAGAAAATAGTGAGGGATGAAGAGAGAAAAAGACAGAAAGTGTCCAAAGTATGTGATCATTTCATGCTAAAAGAAAACAACAGCTCGTTACAGTGTGTCTGCCATAAAACAGAACTAGCCACCACAACGACAATGCAGTCACATCTAAGCAGAACGCATCCAGTCTACGCATCGAGTCCACGGAGTGGACCGGAAAAAACGTAATTTAATGTAATTCATGATTGCTAGTTGAGATGAAGGCTAGCAAAGGTAAGACACAATTCTAAGTTGTAAAAGTATAAACTTGCATTTGTTGCTATTGTTCTCCCACTGGTTAGTCCGTGAATTTGAGCTATACAGTGATATGAGTTACACAGCTGAATCCTGGCTCCGGGTGCATTGAGCAAAAGAATTTCTTACCCGATTACTCTATGGAATAAAATGTATAATACTCAATTACTAAAATAATCGATAGCTGGAGCCCTACATGCTATCATTCGTAACTTTAAAGCAGCACACCACAAGCAGGAGCCAGTTGCCCTTTGAAACTTTTTTTCAGATTGTACGTTTTTCATGTACTACTGTCAGGATATAGTGACAGTTTTAGGAAATATGACAAAAAGTTAGTTACCTGCTGCAGCAGTCATCCAATAATCCACCTGCTGCTCTGACTCTGGGTCGGGTGCTGTGTCTCCCTCTTTCTCCTCTCTGGTGCAGCTAGCCTCTCCCGCCTCACCCCGCTGTCATCGTGTGTCTATCTGCAGGTGCACAGTGTTCATTATTCATTTTTATCCAAAGCGACTTACAATGTCTTGGTAGATGTCTTACAGTGAGAATTGAACCCAGGCCTCCCACACCAAAGGCAAACATCTTATCTATGCGCCATCACTAGGTAGATCCATCACTCTACTTAGGTAGATTTAGGAAAATTATCTGATTTGAGTTTAATTAATAAGTCAATAAGGTAATAAGTGATAATAATAAGTTTACTGGAGGGAGAAGGGGCTGCTAGATGTTACAACTTGTGACCTTACAGTAGTGTGACCATAGACTGTATATAAGAAATGGACGTAGTCATCATGACATCACCCTTTGGTTTGTGGACTGCCGTTTTGAAGCCGTGAGTTTGGCCGATAGGCTGCCAGCATGTCGAGTTTTTGCAACCAGGAAGTGCCCAAAAGTGACGATACAGCGGAGCTAACGGGTGCAGAGCTAGCTAGCTTGCTTAGCTAGGTGCAACTTTAACTCAAGTTAACTGTCATTTTAACATGGTGAAAAGATTATGTAAATCTGTGTGTCATCTGCATAATTATGCTAACATATTTTGTTGTTTTTCATAATCTGCTTATTTATTTCTGAGGGGAAAACAGAGAGACAGACAGGCAGAGGGGTTACTGGGGTAGCAGACACAACATTGAACACTAAACACAGGCCATAACAGATCAGAAATAACAAATTAACTCAGACACAAGCAGACAGATAACAACAAAACTAACACCAACAGGGAAAACAGACTGAGGCTGGGATAAAACAGAACTCAGAGCAGACATGGTTAAAACATAGAAGTACACAGATCCGGAGAAAACACTAAGCCATCATTGAAACCCAAAACACAGACAAACTATATAAAGGACACTGGACACAGAGCAATAGACAGGACAGAACCCAAAGCACAACATGCTATAAGACAGATACTAACAAGACTACAAATAACATGACTGAGAACCAAAACAGAGCAGACACACCCACAGTGTGATAATAAGATATTCTAAAAATATAAAATATAGAATATAACGATTAGCACTTACAACAAACAACAAATATGTGCGATATATGGGGTATGTATAATGATGTGAAATTAAATAAGCTGCAGTCTTTCCTGCACACCTCAGAATCCTGGAGGTGTACAGGTCCCGAAGTGATGGAAGACTGCAGCCAATCACCTTCTTTGCAGAGTGAATGATATGCTGCAGCCTGCATTTGTCCCTGCAGTGGCAGCAGTGTACCAGATGGTGATGGAGGAGGTGAGGATCGACTCAATGATGGCGGTGTAGAAGTGCACCATCATTGTCTCTGAACTTCTTCAACTGCCGCAGGAAGTACATCCTCTGCTGGGTCTTCTTGATGAAGGACGTTATGTTCATCTCCCACTTGATGCCCTGGAAGATGATGGTGCTCAGGAAGCGGAAAAACTCCACAGTGGCGACTGGGGAGTCACATAGGATGATGGGGGAGGGTGGGGCTGGGGTCTTTCTGAAGTTCACTGCTATCTCCACTGTCTTCAGAGTGTTGCGCTCCAGACTGTACTGGCTGTTCCAGATCACCAGATGGTTAATCTCCTACCTGTTGGTGGACTTGAATAGTGTTAAAATCTCACCTCATCCTGTGAGCTAAGGGTCTTATCAAATCTCATTATAAGCAACTACATTTTTATATTTTGAATTGTCACCTGCCACCTGAATTTGAGTTTCCCTTTATGTGGAAAAGGCAGAATTGGTTATTGGTTGGACATTTAACAAGAATGCAGGAAATTAAGTATTTAAAGGTCAAAATGTTTTGTGGGAGGACCCCCAGACCCTCCGCTTAATTTTATAATAACAATGATAACTATTATTATTATTATTATTATTATTATTATTATTAATATTAATATTACTATCATTATTACAGTAATAATAATCGGTCTAATAATAATACATTTATTTATATAACCTATCACATTTAAGAAATCAAATGTAGCTCAATGATGTAGAGAAGGGGGGAAAAAGAGTTATATGGAAGGTGTAAAACCCACCAATGTTTCAGCATCTTAACAACACCACTTATTCCAGCAGACTAATCCAGGGCCAGGACAACATGGTGTCCCTGGCGTCACAGAGTTCCTTCTTTTATTGGTCTGGGTACTGAGAAACCCCTTAAAGACATTGTATCTTTCTGGAAAGAAAACACGTGCATATTAAGCTCCATCATACTAGAATATTCGAAGGAGTATTTTGGCATGTTTTCGTCCCACCCATAATCCGAACAAACCGTATACGCTGCAGTTGCCACTTTTCGTCATATTTCCTAAAACTGTCACTATATCCTGACAGTAGAAGGCTACATGAAAAAGGTACAATCTAAAAAAAGATTCAAAGGGAAACTGGCTCCTGCTTGTGGTGTGCAGTTGCCACGCAGTGCTAAAGCCTCAGGGTTGCATAAGAGGGACAGAGCAGTCTGATTGGCACGTGCGCCGATTACGTCGAACGAGGTTGAATAAGTAAAAGCGCCTTTTAGACGAAAAGGACTGGAAACTTCCATTCACACAGCTAAGTTACCTGTGTAAAGAGCTACCTGCGAGAAGCGCTTCATCTAAGAGAAGTCACTTACAGATATCTGCAGTCAACTCCTTTAAGTGCACAAGGTAAGGGAATTTCCGGGTTTAGTTTTGGTTCATATGCGTGTTATTCATTTCTTTGCACATCTGTTTATCCGTGTTTAATTGACAGAAATAGCTCAATATGGTCTGACAGGAATTGCGAACAAGAATTATACAGTTTGGTCAATTCGGGAGGAATTAAGACTAGCCATAACTTGCCTCTTCCTGCTGCTTAAGTTAGAAATGACGTGTTGATTTTCTATGGCGTTCATTTTAATACTAAACCCCGCGAACTTAACAGCCAGGCTTGTGCAGTGCGATACGAAACCAGCACAACATTATCCGCGAATGCAAAACTACGAGGTGTGGATAGTAATGTTAGACTTTTTTAATACTGTAATATTATAGTAGGCTATGGAGCGTGAAAGATGACACCACTTCCCTCTAAGCACTCAGTCGCGTGGATCGCGGAGCACCTTGCTATGACACTCTCCTTGATTGCGTATCGTGCAGTGACTTCATGTTGTCAGTTATCACCAAATAACGCAGCAATGTTAGAGCTTACTTCCATAGTTGCTTTGCTTATAGCAAGCTGACCTCCACGTCAATATATTTCTTTTAGACTAATAAAACATAATGTTTCACCGCTATGGCAATGAGGCTTTCATCAACAGGCTTCGTTTGAATGAAAACAGAGGCATCGCGATATCGGAGGTCACACTACATTTTTATGCCATGCTAGTTTAAAACTTGCATGGAAATAGGCTGTAGCTCTGAAATGGCAAGCCATCTACAGCAGTCCCCAGTTTGTTGACATCATGTATTTCAGGGCAAAAACTATGCAGTTTTATATAGAGCTTTCCATAACTGAGAGTTTCCCATAATGTTTATAAATAATGTGGTCCTAAACAATAGGAAGCTGTTGTTTCACTAAGCTGTTGTGAAGGTGAATCATTTTTATTCAAATATAAGTTAGTAGTCAATGTGAGGATACTGTGAAACCCGCTGACATAAGTAATTACATATTACACATCACACACAGGATCATGTTCTCCAAATCCCCCGAGACCCAACCCAGGTATGGCAACACTCTTAAGTCCAAAACACTTAAACAGTACAGAAGTCTACAGAAGCTAAACCAAAGGAGTCATTGGTGAGTCAGTTAGCTAGTGGTGTGTGAACAGAACGATGGCTTTACCACTACAGAGTCTGCTGCAGCTGTGCTTTCTACCATCCGACCTTGTTCTCCTTCTGTGTTGTCGAGGAGTTTGTGAGCGTCCTTGTGACCATAGTAACTCTGTGCTGCTGTCAGAGCCATAGGTCAGAACCCTCTGACTGGTATTTCTCTGAGCACACTCCACACTACGGACATACTAACTTGTATGATATCTAGTATATAATAACAGAAATTATTATTATTATTATTATTATTATTATTATTATTATACAGATCAGGAAAATAAGAATGGCATCTTATTTATATAGTAAGTTGCTGATCATTTTATTAGAACAGCATTTGTTGTAAACTATATGTTGGTTTGTTTAGAAGCAGATTTTGGTTCTAAATCTAAGGTGCAATAAGTGAAAGTTAACATAGCCTTTTGTACAGCAGAAAGTGGAGATGCGTTGTCCATGTTTATGTCTGTACCGTCCATACCAAATTCTACACCCTTGCCACCAACACAGTCGCAGTTGAAAGATTTCTTTCATAAGGCGCTGGTTAATGTAGACACATCAGTTCTCCTCTCAGTTAGCAAGTAATCCAGTTCTGTGTCAGCTTTCACATCCCATAGAAAACCATCCTCATGAGGGAGATTTCTGCTTCACATGCACAAATACTGTCCTCCCTAATTTGGCAGGGATGGAATAGACAGATAGACAGACGGTGATGTTTACGTTCCTTTGATTGGTCACTTTTAATTCCGACCATCATCTTTGATTGGCTGTTTGGTTTGATTACTGACACAATTGAAGACAAGCAGTTGCTACCACTGGCATTAACTAACTTAAGCACTGGGTCTATGTTTTTTTCTTAGTAATTGTAAACAACATTGATCATATATGCGACTGCTGTCATGTTGTATTATATTTTGAGACTAATTAAATGCCATACATTTCCACCTACAGAGAAATAATTTGGGTAAATACAGTTTGTTTTTGTGTTTTTCTTTTCACACCTATGTATTTGCAGACTCTGCGGCCATGTCTGTGAATATTGATATCAGCAGCCCTAATGTGAGGTACACAGATACACACATTGTGGCTCATTATCACTACCAGACCACATCAGCGCACAGAGAGGGCAACAACATCACGGTAAGTGGACTCCTCTTACATTTTTTGAGTCCACACATGCATCTGTATGCGTCATCTGTTTATTCTCCCCTCTTATTTTGTTATATATGAAACAGTTGACCCCCCGGACCACTGAAATGACATTTCGCACAGAGCGGCGTGTGCCCCGCCTGGGTGTGATGTTGGTGGGCTGGGGTGGCAACAACGGGACAACAGTCACAGCAGCCGTACTAGCCAACAAGCTGGGTCTCACCTGGAGAACCAAGAATGGAGTGAAGGTGAGTGAAGTGACTCAAACATGCCTGTACACATACTGGCCCTCATTTATCATTCTTGCGTAGAAATGGGTGTATTTTTGTGTGTGAGATTATGCTTACACTGTTCTCAGCGCCTGATTTATCAATGAGAGTGTACCCTGGCATTTCAGGTGTGCGGACCACTTGGTGTTGATAAATGCGGCGGCTCAAATATGTGTAATTTGAATGAAACGCCCCCAATCATTCAAGCTTCAGGAGGCCGCATGACTTCACGGCAGGGACTGTCGAATCGCAGAAATACATGGTTTGGACTGAATCCAGAATTAAAACTTAGAAACAAAATATTATGTTGTCTTGACAGATTTAGATAAATATTAAATGTTTAGTTTCACTACTAGAGCCCCTCCCCGGCATAAATGTTCAAAAATATTGTGCATTTTAATATTACGAGATTTTTCTTTTGGAAACAATTCAATACATTTTTATTCGATGATTTAAAGTGGATACATTTTTGACAAAATATTCAACGCGCTTAAAACTGGACACGAACGGTCAGATGAGCCATAAACAGTTCAGGTCCAGCCCGAGAGCCAGTGCTGGAGTCAGGGGGACCACCGCGCGCTGTCAGCCCCAGAGGAGGATGTGTTCATCCCGGAGGAGCAGGGCACGGACCAAGAGCCTCTCGCTCAGCGTTTACTTTGAACGGAGGACATACTGACAGATACGGGGCGGTGTAGCCCCAGCGTGCATAAGGAAGCCTTCATAATATTTTGTGGCTTTGGGAAACAGTGCTCTGTGCTGTCCTGGGACTATTATGCACGGACACGGGTCTGGACACGCATGGACTTGGATCTGACCATCCGCGGTGTAACTTTTCTCCTATGTTCAGAGTGAAACATTGTCCAAACACAATGATGAGCTGCACCACGTCTCTACCACCTGTTTGTGGAGCGCGTTCCGTGCAAACTAGTTTTTGTCTGTTCCTAGAATTATACATTGGCTACTTGTGGTGCTCCAAGAGATAGATTTAGCACTGCTAAAACGCCATCAAAGTTAAGACCCAAATAAGCTCCAAATGAAAGTATGTTGCTCTGATAAAAAGCTGCTCTATCACCTCCGGGACTGGGCTTTACGCACTGACCCAGGACTCACACATGAACCGAGATCAGCGTGCACCAGAGTCCTGGGATGCGCAGCCTTTAGCGGGGGTGTCGGTGCTCGCTGTGCTGTCATAATATAAAGTTTATCTTATAATAAATGCAGGGCCTTGTGCACGACATGTCTGTGCCCGCCTCACCTAAAGGGCGTGGGGCTGTGTCCATTTCAGCAGCCAGTCTCAGTGCTTCAAGCCATCCGCTTATGCTCTTCGTTGTTTGTATGCAGTATATATTTACCTTACAACGTTTTTTGCTTGTAGCCTTTTCATTTGAAGGTACACATTTTATTAAAAGCATACCCAAATAAAAGGCACCTAAAGCTACGATAAAATAGTCCAAATACAAATCAAAGCATGTTTTGGACACTCAATAGGCTGTATAAAGTCCGTGTTGCTCAAATATAAACACCCAAATTAATGTTTCAAACGTTGTTTCTGTTACAGTGGGTCATAATATATCATGTATTTTAGTTTGTCAGTGCGTTTTGTGATGTTAGCAAATGATTCTGCACATTTCGGCTCTAACTCAAAACTTGCGTACATGTACACCACCTCCTGAGCTGGCGTAGGATTTGAGCGTGCCGTACGCCAACGTCCATATTAATAAATCTCAAAGCCACCGTGGTTTTGGGTGTACGCAAGGTGTACGCTGGAAATTTGGTGACGCACTTTTGATAAATGAGGGCCACTGTGTGCACAGTGAGTCAGATGCTGGCTTACGTTCCCTTCAATAAAACACAGAAAAGCATTTAGCCTAGACTTAAAAGTTTTATTTACTATTTGAGATAGTTAATTTACTTATAAATTACTTCACTCTGACGATAACAAATCTAACTTTCATTATGTAACTTTAATGATGTTCATGGTGTGGATTAACTATCACAAGCAGCTTCCTGCAATTTCCAAACTGAGTACTGTAATGAAATGAATGCAAAATAGTCAAAGATTTGATCCTTCAATGGGTGGAGCCTGATACGACTCAACCTCACAGTCGAAGCTTTGCAATGAAATAAGGATGATGCTATTTTGGCGACATAGGGGTGCTGATGTTACATAGAATTACCAGTTTTCTCCCAATAAGTTGATATAAAGCCTATTACAATATACATTTCAACGTTTAATGCTGTAAAGAAACTTGTGAAAAGAAAAAAAAATTATTAAATGTTGCGTGTTAATTTACACTGTAAGTTGAATGAACAGAGACTGAGCGGAGCCACCATGTGTTACAACTATCAGTCGACTATAGGCAGGACTTGACGATTGTGATTCGACTATGTAAATCCTTAGTCAGGGACAGCCCTAAAAGCTACTGGTTAGCTTGGATAATGGCTATCACTTGTATAAAGCATATGTTTGTAACTCAGCAGCTAAAACATGCAAACACCACAGTCATTCTTCTTTCCAAAAAAGTTCTATATGATGAATGAAATCTTTATAACTTTATAAAGACTGTAATAGGATGTGAAAACCTGAGGCTTCCACAAGCAAGCTTATAGAGAACCTTCTTGTCAGATTACAGACTCATAAGCTGGTTATGCTGACATGTTCAGTAGAGCGTTAAGGGTTTAACTGATGTGGTCTTGGGAATTTCCCCATATATGGACATACATTTTTGCCTCTGAGCTTGCCTGTGATTCCCATTTTGGCCATCTGTCTCTGGTTCATAGGATTTAACACACTTGTAATAAACCTTTAAAAGCTGTAGAAATGTATTCCTCCTTAGAGGGACTGAAATCAGTGTTTTTCTCACTGTCTCATCTCTCTCTCCTACATTCTCACAGAAAGCAAACTACTTCGGCTCCCTCCTGCAGAGTTCTACTGTTTGTGTGGGATCAGGGCCTGAGGGCGAAGTCAACGTGCCCTTCCGTGACCTTCTACCCATGGTGCACCCTAATGATATTGTCTTTGACGGTATGGATAACAGTCTGCTCAAGCTCAGACCTCTGACACAGATGTGTCATGTGCCAGAGTGTGTACATAGACACGTGTGTGTGAGCGGGCAAGTCAGGTAACAGCAGGAAAATCTGACCCCCTTACAGCTTCAGGGGCCAGAGAGCCCCTTCACAAGGTGGAGCTGGCCACATATCTGCGCTTAGCATTTCCACTAATGCAATTTGCAGAGGTCAGCCTTTGTCCCTTTTAGTTCTGGAAAATGAGAGCCATCTAAAGAATCCAGCACCTTTTTTTAACTTGAAGAATGTTGGTATTTTTAGGCTGGGATATCTCCTCAATGGATCTTGGCAGTGCAATGGAGAGAGCTCAGGTGCTTGACTGGTCATTACAAGAGCAGCTGCGGCCATATATGAGCCGCATGAAACCCAGACCATCCATCTATATCCCAGAATTCATTGCTGCAAACCAAGAGAGTCGAGCAGACAATGTCCTCACCGGGACCATGGCAGAGCAGGTAATGCTCAGTTTACTATTCCACCTTAGATTGTGTTGTTTACTGTCATTTTTAAAAGAAATTCTTAAAGAGTAAATGGTCTTCCAGGTGGAGCAGATCAGAGCTGACATAAGGGATTTCCGTCAGTCAAGCGGTGTGGACAAAGTCATCGTTCTGTGGACCGCTAACACTGAGCGCTTCTGTGATATCATACCCGGGGTCAATGACAGCGCAAAGAACCTGCTCGCTACTATCCAGGTGAAAGCAGGAGCCTTGAAGAGAGTTTTGTTCAAAAACTTTCAGAGTCATAAAACATCTCAAACATGAAGTGCAAGATCTAAAGGCACAAATCCATAAGTTGGTTTCAGTAGAGATCAAGTATGAAAGGCTTCATAAGTCCTCGAAATTCTGTTGGTGGCCAGTAGTCATGAATCACCCAATCAACTTTAATTTCCTCCAAATGGCGAGGACCAAACAGTAATCATGCATCACATTTAGTGATTAATAAAGCTTAGAGGATGAAAAGATTAGCTCTCCGACACTTTACTGTAGATTTGTAGATGAAATGCTGTAATGAGTTTGAAATAGTCAGCTATTCTTTTTATATCAGATCGGGGGAAGAAAATTATGATTTGCCTCTCATGGTTGAGTATTTTATCGCCTGTCTCCAGCATGCTTGTACTGCTGTCATCAACGATAATAGTCAATTTCACAGACTTATGATCTTCAGCAAATAGCTCAATTTTAGGCGAGAAGTCGACAATAGTGTTGTGCTACAGAGACGATCTGAGAAGAGTCTTAGGGGAAATGCAGCCTTGTTAGTCAAGCTTTCTTCAGTAATATGATGAAACAGTCAGTAAACAATGTTTCTTTCCATCCCTCCCCCCAAAATCCATTAGGCTGGACACAAGGTTTCTCCATCCACTCTGTTTGCAGTGGCCAGCATACTGGAGGATTGTGCCTACATCAACGGTTCCCCACAGAACACTTTCGTACCAGGAGCCATAGAGCTGGCTGTGCAGAAAGGAGTGTTCATTGGAGGAGACGACTTCAAATCTGGTCAGACCAAGATCAAGTCTGTGTTGGTGGACTTTCTGGTCAGCTCAGGTATCAAGGTGAGAGAAAGGATGAGCTGCTTGAAGAAAGGTGGATCGATGAATATAGGATCTGAAACTAATGAGGCTGAGTGACCGCACCCATGTAGTAATATGGTTATATACAAGAAAAGCTAATAACATTAGAATGTAGGGTTAATGATTTGAGAATGATGCTTCCTATCTAAGACCAGAATTAAAGTGAGAATGAACTCATTAGCATGTCAGAGGAAATCTGACCTCAGACTTCAAAGATAGTGCTTCTATCATTTTCAGGGTAAGAAATGACACTGGTCCCACAAACTACAGTATTTTACACTTTACTCTTCAAGTGGGAATATATTTAACAACTTATGTCAAGTCAATCACTTTTATTTATAAAGCCTCAAAAGACTTTACAGTCTGTACAGCATACAACAACCTCTATGTAGACACATGGATTGTTTAAGGAAAAATTCAGAGAGAGTGTAATCGTTCTACCAGATGATATGAAACTAAGATGACAGCTACAAACTTACAGTGCCTTTATTTCTAAACAAAGAGACTTCAATGAGTTCCTCTGCTCCTCGACAGCCGGCCTCCATTGTCAGCTACAATCACCTTGGAAACAACGACGGGAAGAACCTATCGGCTCCGGAGCAGTTTCGCTCCAAAGAGATCTCCAAGAGCAACGTGGTGGATGACATGGTCGAGTCGAACTCCGTGTTGTACAAGCCCGGGGAAAAACCGGACCACTGTGTGAGTGACCTGGACACAGAAAGATGACCTTCATGTGAATGTTTGTTCACAAAAAACAACTGATCAGACATGTTAACTTTCTTTGTGTGTTATTTCAGGTGGTGATTAAGTATGTCCCCTATGTGGGAGACAGCAAGCGTGCCATGGATGAATACACTTCTGAAATAATGATGGGAGGGACGAACACTATTGCACTGCACAACACCTGTGAGGTTCGTGTTACTGTAAAACGTGAAACTGACAAAGACAAATCTGGCATGTTAGAGCAATTTTCAATGTCCAAATGCTAATTGCTAAATGCAACATTCAGAGATATTCTGCTTTATCCGACTGCAGTTGGGGAGGAGGAGACTCGGGAGGGCCAGAGCTTACTGTTAATCCTTCTTGACAAGTCTTGGAGCTAATTTAAAGAGACATCATCAGGTCATTGACATAGTTATTTCCTGTTTCACTGGCATAGCTGCTTTTGACCGACACCATACCTACACACAAAATAATTAATCAATTCTGTTTTGTTTATACACTTTATCTGCATGACAAACTACATCAATGTTGATTATGTCATTACAAAATATATACAATATTTTACTTGTTTAAAAATATATATGCAGCAAATTTAAGTATTTCGTAAAAGTGAAATAGACCTAAAGGTACTATGTGTTCAATTTGAACATTTCCAACATTGGCGTCCCCCAGTGGTAGTATTTAGAGAAAAAAAGACATAATACCAGATAGCTGCACTGACACGAATGGCCTGAGAGCAAAAGATTGACCGTGAGATTTTCACTAAGATTGTCCCATTTTTCTACAAACAAAAATGATCAAAATAATTTTGAAAGATTCTGCAGTTACACAAATGTGACGCATAGTGGCTTTAAATTAGGAATAAATAACTGTATTTTGTGCATTTCATATGTACTATCCAGTCAAATAAATGCTGAATTTATAGTTAATCAAAACAATTATAATTCACTTAAGTGGTTGGCAGATGGATCCAACAGACAAACAATTGACACAATGTGATGTAATCTTACCTGCGTCAGTATTGTTGACATTAAAGCCCTTTATGTGTAGAATTTGAACACGCCTGCATTGACAACTCCTAGTGGTAATATTAAAAAAGACATTGCCCTAGTTTAATGTAATTCCTGCATGTGCAAGTACCTGCATTATTCTGAGTTCTATGTATTGACAAATGTCTTAAACCATTCCCTATTCCCAGTATTACACTATTATACTCACATCATCATCTGTCTTTGCAACAGGACTCCCTACTCGCCAGCCCAATCATCCTGGACCTGGTGATGCTGACAGAGCTTTGCCAGCGTGTGACTGTCCGGCCCCAGGAGGAGGAGGACTTCCAGTCCTTCCACAGTGTTTTAGCACTGCTCTCCTTCCTTTGCAAGGCCCCCCTGGTACCATCAGGGACCCCGGTCATCAACGCTTTCTTTCGCCAGAGGGCCTGCATAGAAAACATCATGAGGTATGGACATGAATTTGTTTCTTTACCTAGAGTAAAAATTGTACAATTTTTTTGTTTCACTGAATGATAGAAGTTGACCACCTTGTCTTTTTCAGAGCGTGCCTCGGCCTTCCTCCTCAGAACCACATGCTGCTGGAGTACAAGCTGCAGAGAAGCTTCCTGCCCCCACATACGCCCTACATCAATGGCGAAGAGGCTGTTTTGAAAAAAGTTGGCCTTACCAACGGAAACCATGTGCCACTAACAAATGGCATCTGTGCTTATGCCAATGATGCAGCACATGAAATATGACTGCAAATACTAAACACTACAGCCCAAGTCAGAAAAGATACATAATACTATTGTAAAGTTGATACCTTGTGTGAAAAGACCAAAAGGCCCTCATTGATCAAGCAACAACAAAATCAAAACTGGTTTTACAACTTTGCAGAGTCAATGTGACCTTTGTGTAAGATTATCACCAAATCTAGGCCTATTTAAGAAAGGAACGGTCGTGCAACATTTCCATATTATACATGCAGTTCTGTCTGCTATTAACTTAGCAACAGAAGCCTAAAGAGGGCTTTAGTCCTTCACTTCTGCTTCCACCCTATGGGGCCTTATTTTGGTAAAAATATAAACAGTATCCCATTTGAATTGTGCACTGAATCACATGTTTATCAAATTAAAAGCTGATTTTGTAAGTCAAGAAAGTCGCAGATTGTCATAAAGTAGTAAAATAACTCACTGAACTACATCTGTTGTCTCGCACAATATGTCACCAACTGGTAACACTGTTATGCTGACTTATGTTTAGCTACTAGCAAGGTAACTTAGCAATGCTCCATGCACAAATGTATCTCACCTGATGTGTTTAACCCAACAACCCTTGTTCCTTTCTTCACATCATCTACATGTAAGTTCTTTGATGTTAGCTTCAGTAATGTTTGCTTCAGTCAGTGCACAATTCAAACGGGTGCAGGCTATCGCCATTGACTACCATACATGAGAATCAGAGTCAGGTTTATTGCCAGGTACATTTTCACATACGAGGAGTTTGCCCTGGTATGTTGGTGCTTAACAGTGCACAAACATAATTATAGAAATGTAGAAAAAGTAAAGAGATCCAAAATGTGTAAGTATACATATTAATACAAAAATATACATGATATTTGACAGGGAATGCACAACCACAATATGAGCAATCAGCATAATGGTCACTGCAGGCTATTTTGTTACAGTGTATTTTACAGAGCTTTTTATGCAGAACTAACTGTGTGTTGAATATTTAAAAAACTAAATACAGTGTTTTAGTTTTTCATGGTATTTATATCTGTATTCATGTAGTTTTTCATGTGTAATGTAAAATACAATTGTACAGTAAAGTTCTTAACTGGGTGGAAAATTGTAAATGTTTTACAAGCAAATGTAATACTGATCTTGCCGCTGTGAAAATAAAATGAAGCTAAATATAGATAATACAGAAAATATGGATGTAGTTATGACTATTTTGTTTTAAAGACAAACATGGCCTATTCATGTACAATTAATGTTTACATGTTGATTGAACTTCATGTAGCTGAGGCATCATTTATTGTTTTTCCTTCTGAATTCTTCATTAAGCCATCTCTCAAGTTCTAATATATTTAATGTGACACACCATATAAAAAACACTGTAATGAGAAACAAGAACACAGAACACCAGTGTTGAATTAGAATGGGCATTTTCTTAAGAAAATCTGCATGAGAGCTGCCAGCTGTTAGCTTCGCACTAGGATCACATTTCAAATAATACCCAACTATACATGGAGCCACAACTGGAATTATAAGGTAAAGGACGCATACAAAATATTCAGTTGGGTTATTTTATCTTTAAATAAAAAAGAAAAAAAAGCCATCCGGCGGGGAGAAGGCTGGTTAGAAATGTTAGGCAGTGGGCCAAGTCTGTTTTTCTCCTTTAGTTTTCGATTTGATAGATCTCCTCCAGGGAACTGGTTCATTTTTTGTATATGTCTATATAAATTGTTGTTGAATACATTACTGCTTGTTTCCAACTTTAATTGTTGCACATTAAAAATATATCGTGATATAATCTCGCTAGCTAACCACAACATGTTAGCCGGAGTAACAACCAATCAAAGCTCGTGTTGTTACCTTGTCAACTTGCGTTGGCCAATCACGTCATTGTTTAAACCGGTGCCCGAAGACCGGTGAAGAACGGTGCCGCTCTGAACTCACTTTAGGTGCAGCCTCCGCTCTCAAGTCCGCCCTGCTGCCAGACTGGAAATGATATGCTGACTTTTTCGTCACCGAAAGCACGTAACTTCTCCGTTGTTTTGGCTACAGTGTATGGCTGCACCACACATCGTGGCAACGGTAGGTAACTGACTGGCACTACCTGAAACATTGTAAAACATCCAAAAGCATGGGGTCTATGTTCACTGCCAAAAAAGCTACTGCAATCAGTATTTGTGCAACTAAAAAAGCAACGTACTGAATGCTTCACACGTGGGTAATATTAGACTATTTGTCGTTTTAAATGTAATGTTAGTCTACTGCAAGTTGGCTAGCGTTAGCACCTGAAGTAACTTAGTATAGTTGAATTAGCTTTTTTCTGTGGAAACAGCAAGCTAATTATTTAACTGTGTGTTTGGCTTTATTGTTGTAAAGCCGCTCAGCAAGGACATATTTACATTGTCTTAAAATGTTGACTATGATGTTGAAGTTGTTTTTGTCATCCAAAAGAAGATACAATTAAGATTTAAGTTTTAAAATTATAGTTTTCATTCAGCCAGTCCCAGTGTAGACTGGCTGTATGAATTTATCTTATTTGAAGTGAAGCTGATGTACTGTGACAGTGATTTAAACAGCTTCCTATGTTGGGACAAGGGGAGATCTACAACACATGTATATAAATATTTATCTTGTGTTATCTCCTGTTTCCTGTCTAATCACACTTTGGATTTTGGATTTTTTGCATGTTTTTTCCTGACCTGACAGTGGAGCCGATCTTAGAGTGGATCCTTTTATATACAGTCTATGGAGTGGAGCCTAGATCAGGAGGGGAGAAGGCAGACAGTCTTGGAACACCTCACTTGGGTGATGTGGTTACACAGGCTACATTATCTCCATGAGACAACGTCCAGGTGGGATTTTTTTTGTAATGGTAGTTTGCTAACGGTACAGTAAGCAAACCTTTACTTGGTAAGTTTCACTCAATTCCTGGATGCTATGGGATCATGATTATATTGTTAGATTATCAACAGCTTACTGGGGCTATTTAGTGAATTAACAACACCAGACAAAATGGACTTGGTTTTGTCGTGTTATTCAAAGATGCACTTAGGCCATGGCTGCACGCTCACAATGTTGTGAGTTAGCGCCCTTAGACAGCGTTGGAGCAGTTCCTACATTATGCACTGGCAATACACAAGCTTCAAGCTGGTCCTGATGGAAGTGTCATCCTGCATAGAATTCCCCCTCACATTTATTCATGACGCTGGCACTTTTATCCAATTTATTTATTTATTTAGTGCGATATATGCGGTCGCACACCTCTGGAGCAGCTAGGACATGTGTCTTATCCACTGCTTCATCACCACCCCCTCAATCCTGGTATGTCTGTCAGGCTTTGCAAACTTCTCCTGCAGAAGAGAGGAATAGACAGTATTTTTGTTTATATTCCGACATGCGGTCAACCATGCAGGGATCAAAGATTTTTGTCGCTCTTTGATTGGACAGCAATTTGGAGTATATTTTGTAACATGGCTACAGTCAGCTAAAATAATCCCCATTATGATACAGTGCTTCTCAAAGCAGATTTGATTTAATTTATTTTGATACATGTTATGGTTGCTTTAATTTGTGTTTTATTTATATACCTTTACAGTTTGAGCATTTTTGCCCATCCCTGCGTAACATTGGTATCGCTTGTTCTTACATTAGTTCCTTTTCTGCAGGATGTAGTGAAGGGCCATGTTTACTGAGTTGGTTGCAGTGTCATCACTGACTTCCTCTGGCAGCAGTTTATCTACATGGTTATGGGACCCCAGGTAGGCTTACAGAACAAAGGGGACAAAGAATGTGTTAATGAAAGGTGGTTACTTTTAATCTACTAATCTCAAAGTTTAGTTTTGGAAGAACAACATGTAATGTATTTGTTTCAAATAAAACATTTCTAAAAAAAACAGTGCCTTTTGTGTTCAATTCATTATTTGATTATAAATACTGGCCAATAGCCTACCTCACACTATTCAATGTAATCTTATATTGAATCTTTTGCCCTTGTTAAATTTCCAGCTTTTCAATACAAATTTTAAGATGCAAAGTGTTATATATTAATTAAATTATATATTAATTAAAAATCACATTGTGTAATTAAGATTCACAGGTAGTGTGAGGTTTATTTTAAAGTACATTTTTCAACTAACTAGACAGACATTCATAGCCTGGGAATCAGCATCACAGAGAGAACCTGACATGGTCATCTCACACCTCCACGCTGTGGAGGAAAGCCCAGATTCCCACGGCAAGTACAGAAAGCATCCTAACTGGAAACATCACTATGGGATATGCACAGCCCAGGACCAGAGGGCTCTGCAGCAGGTGATAAAAACTGCTCAGAAGATCATCGGTACCCAGCTCCTGGGCATCAGTGATATCTGTGAGGTGAGGTACCCAGCCACAGCCTGTTCACCCTGCTGCCTTCTGGGAAGAGATATACAAGTTTCAGCTGCTGCATCAGCTACTTTTCCCCCGAGCTATCAGGCTCTTAAACTATAATTCATCCTCAGCACTGCTCCACTGATGATAGTTTTTCTGTTGCCATTTTTCATAATTGATTCTTTATTAAGGTAAATCTTCTGCTATGTAGCAGAAGGGAGTTATAAAACTCAATTTCATTCTTTTAACTTGTTTTATTGTGACAATAAACCTACCTACCTACATGATGCATCAATACACAATTATTTAAATAGATCATTAAAATAAAATTGATGGATTTGATCCAGACCTTCTGTATCTTTTGCTGTCTTTTCTCTCCTCCGACATGCTCTTGCAATGTGATCTTTGTTGATATTGTCGCATACCGGCTGTCAATCGCGTCCCGCTTTATTGTTATGTGCTTTATGTAAATACATTAGGTCACAGAAGCCCGCCCATGGGTGATCACTAACGCTAGAGGTCTTTCTGACGGTAAGGGATCAATGTATAGTTTAGCTTGTGTAGACAAAAAGTATATCACGCCTATTTTAGTGGCTAGCTGAACAGGAATTCGCTATCCAGAGAGCAACGCTACGGTATCAACTACCCGGTTGTCAAGAAGACGTAACAGGTTGTCAAGGAAACGGGTGATTTGTTTACGCTTTCACGCCACGCATTTAGTAGTCCCACAAATTTGCCCGCTTAAAAATATAAGACTTTTCGATCGATTTCTTTATCACATGTGCACACATCAAAGTTGGAAACAATGCTTACACTACTTATAAGAATTTTTACATGCCATCTGTAAACAAATTTCTTAGTTCCTTGGCAGGGATCAATGAAAGTCACAATTTCGGGGTCCGGCCCACGGCCTATGTAGACCTAATTTACATTTTGATAGAGAAATAGGCTATGCAGTACCACAAGGTTGTATTTCAGTTTCATGCTTGTTTTTTAATGAATTTCTTTTCAACATAGCAAAATGGGGGCCAGGTAGTGGTGTTAACTTTTGCACAGGGGATCCTGACACCATCGTACATCCATGCTACGCACGCCCCTGCTCATGCTACCTGACGCACACAGCGTCCATGGTAACGAGACCGTAAGATGGGGTCGAGGTGATGAAGCTATGTATGAGGGGATTTTGCTTAGGCCTTTTAAGTGGTTGTAAATCACCGGATAATTTTGCGACGTTTGCATGGTTATTTATTGATCACCGATATGAAAGGCAAGCTTTAAACTGGTCCGTTTCCTGTCTCCCGACCCGCTCTTAAATCACTTCCGCTGCCGTTGCTGCTCCGATCACGGCTTCATCGCGTCATCAGCAATGGCGGACAAGGAGAAACGCCGGTCCGGGGCTACTCCTCCAGGGATGCCCGAGGGCAAAGCCACCAAATCGGACAGTGACAGGGAGTTCTTGTCGCAGGCTGGGGTGGGAGAACTACTCCGCGGGGCCATCCTGAAGATGGTAGAGGCTAGATCGGACGACCCCATCGGGTTCCTGGCCGACCACTTCTGCAACCTGGCCTCGGTCACAGAGACCGGCACAGCTGGATGCGGCGATGGGGATCAATTGATCAACGGCCCGCTGAGCGCAGGCGCGCAGGAGCAGCAGCATCTCAACCGGGCACTGTGGCACCTGCGGCTGGCGCACCACTCCCAGAGGCAAAGCTCTTAACTTTTTACTAATGAAGCGAATATTTTTCTAATAGAATCAGTGATCAAACCATCATATTAGGCTCTCACTGTGGCAGACATTAAATAATTCAGCTAGTCATAATTTTGCTTGGCAGCCCTGGCTGGCTGGCTGGTAGGCTCTAGTCTGACATGAATGCAGCTATGTGTTTTAAGATCACGCTCTCTCTTGCTCTGTTGTAGTCTTCCCTTACTGTCATTGTCAAACCTATAAAGATATAACAACATGTATGATTAATATGTGATAATGACTAGGCCTGGGTGTTTTGGAGTTACTCACAATACCATACTATCACAATATGCTGGCCTATCCACAATGGCAATGGTGTTATAATGGAGTAAATTCTACGATGCGCAATAAACTGTATAGTGTTTATAGAAAATTCACTCATTCAGCAAAACAACTCAATACCAATTACTATTAAAGTGCCTTTTATAAGCTGTAACTAATTGATTTGTTAATAGTTAGTAAATCATTTATTAATGCTTAATAAAACAGTTATAATCCATTAATAAGAACAACTTTTGGGTTACCAGGTTGACTGTTTAACCTCTCTTTAAAATAATTGCAGAGCATCTGGACCAAATGAAATATTTTAACAATGTAATAAAAATAATGACATGAATAATAATGAATAATGTACAACAGCACACTTGGATTATTTTAAGGACCCTTGCCATTAAGTGGTGCTCTCTTGCCCCTTCTATAAATGACTTTATTGTTAGCGACTCAACAGCCAGAGAGATTTTTCGCAACTTGGCAACCCAGATCTTATTGATGGCTTTTAAGGGATTTAAGCACGTGTAAACAATACATTAGCTATTAATTAGCCATTAGTACCACCTTCTATATAAAAGACGACATATTAGAATGTTGCACCAAATCTGGTTTCCCAAAGCTCTCAAACATTTTGTCAACATCTGTGTCCAGAAACCGTCCCTACTCTGCATATTCCTCAGATCTTGCTATTTGATAATAAATGACTGAAAAATAGAAATGATATATATATATTATACCTCTATGAAAACCAACAATCCTTTGCCATCATTCACTGATGTTAAAGCTGTGTAGTGAAATATGAAAAAAAAACATTTACTTATTTTTATCCCATCTTTCATTTAAAACCCAGATCTGCCTTCAGCAACAACGTCCGTGTGGCTTACGACCTTTTGAACCTCTCTGGCCCCCGCAGACGTTCAGATGAGGTCCCTGAAGGCCCTCATGGCTCCTGCACTGACAGCACCCCCGGAGGTGGAGGAGGGGTGAGGGGAGGCCTCTACACGCAGACCCTGCAGTGCCTGTGCAGTGAGGGTGGAGTCCCTGCCTCCACCTCCGCTCCGCTCCTCCGACGCCTCCACTGCCAAGACCACGAGGCCGTCCCTTATGATGTCTTCCGTCACGGCGTGCTTACATGTGCAGTTTTCTCAGACTACATCCGGCAGGCTCAGAGGCTTTATGCTGAAGTGTGCTGCCCGGACGAAAGGCCTGCCTCACGGGCACTGTGCCTGGCTGTGCTGGGGACCTTAAAGGAAGCCCTGAAGACTTCCCAAGGCTGCGATGCAAACTGCTGTGTTAATGCAAATTATAAAGCTAATTCCTGTCTGGAGGCTAACGCAAAGGCTATACGCTACCTTGAGGCCAGTGCCAAGATCTCTCCATACAAGCTAGCGCAGGCCATAGCCGGAGCACAGACACAGGGCCCAGGTGGTAATATGGATGCAAAGGAGTTTGAGAATGCAGCGGCAGAGCTCTTTATCACTCGAGTGAGAGTTGTGTCCTAGGTTTCATTTCCGTCTTCTCATAATTTATGAATGTACAGCAATTTACAGTATATCTACAGAGTAAATAATTACCTTAAAAGTACCTTCTCTAATTCCTGCTGCTTAAATAGCTACTAAGCTACACCTAGGCCAATATAACAAGAAATAATAAAGCAAAACCCCACTTTTGGAAGATAAACACACATTGTAAATCACATTATTTCATGTCTGTTATTGAACCTGTGGAAGAGATGAAAAATCGACATCTGCTGAAACCGAGCAAGCAGCTACGCTGCTGTGTGAAGGACAATGAGTTCCTTTCATAGACTAAATGCGTTCAGTGCGATCCATATTTATCCTGACTGTTTCCATTATTTAGCCTTTGACACGAAATGCTTAGATTAGAAAGCAGCAGTCTGTATTGATCTAAATCTAATGCACTCCAATACAACGAGTCTGTAATAAATCCTCCTTTTTTGATGTGTCAATTTCATGTTTTGTTGAGAGGGATGTTAATTAAACTGTCATTTTGGCAGCTATAATTTGTTATGCTGTTGTATTGCATTATATTTATGCAATTATGTAACATTACAAGTATTTTGTTAACCAATTATAAGAAACTGTCACCCAGTTTGACTGGGGCCAATTGCATATTTTGTCCCATTGTAGCAGAAAACATTATGGGGAATAAACAGGAGAATAGCTGTGTTCATTTATTTATTTGAACCTGTTTCCTTAGCTGAAGTCTGCCATTAAAGATAAGACAAAGAAAGTGCCCACATCACACACTTCCAAACACTGAGAAACTGATGCAAAAGAAAGACGTTTACAGACAGATAAAGTTGAGAGAAAGCAAACATGAGACCTTTAAGCATGAATAAAAGAGAATTCTCTAGTCCTTACCCTGGACTCACTGACACATGAGTGACGTCCCTCAGACAAGCATTTGCTCAGCAACAGTCCTGAAAGGAAGAGAAGATTGTGGGTTTGGTCAAGTTAAAAGAGACTGAGCAGAACTACACCTCCTAGAAGAATGAAATGAAGCAAGACTTAAGAAACCTAAAAAGAGCAAGGCAATGACGAACATAACGCATATCATGTAAGAGAATTAAAACATGAAAGCGTTATATTCATGTAAGATTAATTGTTTCTGATTCGCAGACCGAAAGAGGATGAGACATCTAGGCTAAAACTGGAATACATTTAAATGGCTGTATTTTGATGTGAAGCAACGACAACTTAGCAAATTTGCATCACAATTTGTATAGGTCAAATACACTAAATGCTAAAACAACATATAAACCAATGAAGGCCAACCTCCATTTACTTTTATCTCAGAGTAAGTCATAGTTCAAAGTCAAAATGAACTTTGTTGTCAATTCGGTAATATGTACAGGACATAGACGGGATTAAAATGCTGTTTGTCAGTCCTCCAATGTAAAACAATAACACACAACAGAAAATATTTTTAAAAAATAAAATAACTAATTAAGTACTAAAACAAAAGTACATAACCTTGAAGTTGAGGGCGGTACATACATACGAAACGTGATGCATGCAGTAGTGCAAATAGCTCAGTGGATGTGGGAGACTGTACAATGTTCAAAGTAATGATTCATCTACAGGATGAGTAATGAGCAGGTTTAGTGGAAAAGTGTAAAGTGACAGTGCGTAAAAAGGAAAGTTCAGATTTACTGCAATAACTATCTGATTTATTTGGAGATGAAGGGGAGGTAATTCAGTTTCCTGACAGCTTGATGTATGAAGGTGTTTGCCAGTCTGGTGGAGCTAGATCGGATTTTAACAGAAGGCCGGAGTGGGCCCATTTATGTGACGTATTAGAAATTTGTCACACAATTGAATGTTCTCTCAAGCGCTGCTTAGTTTCTGCCACTAGATGGCAGCACCACTCAGACAGAGTCGGACATACACATAAGAAGATAGCGGAAGTACAGCTGTAGCTTACAGCATATGTTGAAAGCTGCAACAACAGCTGAGCTGCTTGCTTTCATGCTATATATTACTTTCATCTCCATAAATTAATGTCTTGCGTGCTTCCGGTTGAACTTTTCAATATGGAAGAAGAGGAGCAGCTGCGGTCTTTCATGTTCCTCATGACATACATGCTGCTGAAGCGCAGGAGGGACATAAACAACGCGAACATTCAGAGGCGCAATGAGATCCAAAGACGCATCAGACACCGGCAGTACTTCTTCCAAAGGCAGAGAAGGATGCTCATGGTCAGCAGTCTCTCTCTCTCTCTCTCTCTCTCTCTCTATACATACATTTATTTAACTGTTGAATTAATTAATTGAATAATTATTGATGTATTAATTTCTCACTTTAATTAGCAGCTGACTTATTTTTTACTACGTACTAAATAATATTTATTTGATAACCAAACCTATCGCTAGTGAAAGTAAAGTAATATATTTCTCCTTCAACTGTTGTGGAGTAAAAATATACAAGTACTTAGGCTTAAGTACAGTACTTACTGTAAGTAAAAGTTCACCACTGATTTTACATTAGACTTGGACACTTTCTTCATCTATCTATCTATCTATCTATCTATCTATCTATCTATCTATCTATCTATCTATCTATCTATAACGCAAATACCTAGTTTTGTCTGACCAACAATCCAACATATATAAAAAAAATAAAATAAAAATATTTTGACTAAAATGATGGATTATCAAAATTGTTGCAAATTTATTTTCTGTCGATCGACAATTGATTAATTGTTTAAGCCCTAAGCATAAAATACCAGAAAAGTTGCATTTATACAAACAAGAAAGATAAAGTAAAGTGGTAAACTACATAGATTTTACCAAAAAGGCACAAAATAAATAAAAAACATACAAAAATTAGATGGATTTTGACATCTTTTCTGTTTGCACTGTAAGCAATAATAGAAATATAGTTTTAAATTTCCCCAGGGAAAAAAAGTTTATTGTTAAGTTATTTAAATTTATGGATATACAATTTAGTTTAATATATAATGCAATTGATAAGGTAGAGTTCTATTATATTTCTTGCTGCAAACCAAACATTTTCCCATTTAAGAGATATAAAGAGAACATTCTGTTTGCAATTAAATGAGTTGAGTCTTAAAAGAGTCTGTGAATTAATTTAGAGGAAATCTGTATTTTATTATTGATCTTCTTCTCCCCAGATGATGATAGCAGGAGGGATCCGCTCCAATGTCCGCATCCGCACACGTCCCTGGACCACCACTCCAAGCACTGATTGGTGGGAACGGGTGGTGATGACAGAATTCCAGCCGTCAGATTGGCTAGATAAGTTCCGCATGAGCAGGGAGACATTCTTTTACCTATGTGACAAACTGAGGCCCCGTCTGGCTCGGCAGGACACCAGCTTCCGTTTGGCGCTGCCGGTGGAGAAACGCGTAGCAGTGGCTCTGTGGCGTCTGGCGTCGAACATTGAATACCGCACCATCAGCTCCCTGTTTGGTGTGGGGAAGTCCACCGTGTGCAGGTGTGTTAGAGACATGTGTCACGCCATTGTAGCGCTTCTCAGCTCCATCTACCTGCGGTCACCGAATGAGCAGGAGCTGGAGGATTCAGCCCAGCTCTTCCTGTCCCATTGGGGCTTCCCTCACTGCGTTGCTGCCATAACAACACTCCACACAGCTATCATCACCCCATCAAACAATGCGGCTGACTATGCCAACCCGTCTGGCTGGCTCTCAGTGATGTCTCAGGTAGAGAGGGCACCCACGTATGCTGCTGCAAATTAAAGCTCACTAGTTGTGCTAAGTCAGATTTTGACCTCTTTCTGTCTCTTCTGTGTTTCAGGTGGCTGTTAGCGGCCGGGGTCTCTTCTGGGATGTATGCGCCAGTTTCCCAGGTGGCACGGACCCAGCTGACATCTTACAGAACTCATCGCTGTGGGCCACAGCTGCAGAGGGTGGACTGTCGCCTGCTCCGTCGCCTGTCTTCATGGGAAAACCTCTCAGGTAAAGTTAAAGCAAGCAGCATAACAGCTGAGCCAGGATCAAGTTCATTAATAAGTATGTCTCATTTTTCAGGTATTTAAGGATACTAAATGCAAATTTGAAGTAAATTGTTAGTCTGTTCCATCCTCTCCCTTGGTTTATTAGGTTTTTTTTATTAGGCCCTTGTCACACATCTGTACAGCGTTAGCGTTAGTATTAGAGCCAGTTTTTAGTTTTGCCTCTCTATTGTGGCCTCTGTCCTCAATAGAAAATGAAAGGACTGCAATTCCTACGCTGCCCCAGCCAATTAATATTGACAGGTGCGAGAAGTTGGAGGCAGGAGACACCTACTAGAGACAGTTCTCAAACGCTGAACAGATAATTTAAGTTTGCTTGTCATTTTATATGACATTTGCCTCTTTGATTTGATTTTCATCATTGTAAAGGCCTATTTTCTTTATTGAATTTGTTTTGGAGCAACCTTGATTTATTTGGGTTGCCCACTCAAACCATTCAACATCAAGCATGCTTGACAAGCCAACCATTCATCAAGCCAAAATCACTTGAATGATAACGTGTAGGAAAGATCTATATCTATAAGGCGTCCAAAATGGCTTTTGCAAAACAAGTGGAAGGAAGCCGTGGCAATCAGGCTTAGATACACTCCATCGATGAAACCTCCACAATTGTCAAAGAAGCAGCCCATAACACTCCAAATGTCACTGAATGGCCAATGGAAGGATTGACATAAACACCATCAGCAGACTGCTGTTATATATTGTTTCCATTTTATTTTTTGTTTTAAAATTAAAAGGTTGTGTGTTGTATCATTAGTGCAGTTGCACCCTTTTTCTGATTTCCAAAATTCACCGCAAGGGATTGTAAAGTTGTTGAAAGACCTACGAGTTTGACAAAATAATAATAATAATAGCTCCATTTCACAGATCTACTATGAAAACAAATTAGAACAGGTTAGTGAGATTAATTCTTATCTGTTGTCTCATCTTGTCCAAAAACTGGCTTGCTCACACTTATTAACTCCAACTGAGAGCTATTGACGAAGACGTAATAAATAGAAGCTATGGAGTATCCTAAAAACGTACATTTTAACCACCAGGTATTGTATCTGCTTATTGCTGTTTCGTATTATGGCTCTTACACATAGCCTGGTGACTTGGTACCCAGACGCTATAACATGCTCTATACATTTTTGAACCTGATTACGATATTTTGGCCATGATGTGAGAACTCCACATCACAGCGCTAAGCATTAGTGCACAGTCTCTTGCTCATATTTATACTATACATATACTATATCCTATGTTATACACAATCAACTGTACATTTTCTGTTTATACTGCACTTGCAACCCTTATATATACACTCCCCTTGTTTGTGAAGGTTCTCAGTCATCCAGTTCATAGTTATCCAACGAAAATTGAGGTCAAGGGCAACTGGACTTGGTTGAAGATACTTGAAGACGTTTCGTCCCTCATCCAAGAGACTTCTTAAGTTCTGACTTAATGTGGGATTGTTAGCTAGGATTGTCAATACCGCTGGTTCGTTAGTTATACATATGCACCGATCAGCCATAACATTATGAACACTTGCCTAATATAAAGGGGGATCTAATAAGATCCCCCTTTTGCCGTCAAATCAGCCCTGACCCGTTGAGGCACAAGCTCCACTAGACCTCGGAAGGTGTGCTGTGGTTTCTGGCACCAAGACGTTAGCAGCAGATTCTTCACGTCCTGGGAGATGGGGTCTCCATGGATCTGACTTATGACTTCAGCACCTTAAACTTGTTGTTGTGTTCCTCAAACTATTCCTGAATAATTTTTGATTTGTCCACTGCTATCAGGGAATACTGTTTCCATGAAAGGGTGTACATAGTCTGCGGCTTGGGTAGGTGGTAGGTGGGTCAGAGAAAAATCCACATGAATGACAGGACCCAAGGTCCCCCAATAGAACATTACCCAAAGCATCACACTGCCTCCTCTGACTTGTTCCCATAGTGCATCCAGGTGCCATCCGTTCCCCAGGTAAGCAATGCACACGGACCCGACCATCCATGTGGTGTGAAAAGAAAGCTTGCTGTTTTGGAGATGCTCTGACCCAGTCATCTTGTCATCACAATTTGGCCATTGTCAAAGTCGTTCAAATCCTTACGCTTGCCCATTTTTCCTGCTTCTAACACATCAACTTTGAGGAGAAAATGTTCACTTGCTGCCTAATATATCCCGACCACTGACAGGTGCCATGGTAACGAGATAATCAGGGTTATTCAATTCATCTGTTAGTGGTCATAATTTTATGGCTGATCAGTGTATACATACTGTACATATACATACACAATCTGTGCATGTTCTGCTCTCCACTGTAAAAAACACTGTAAATACTACTATCCTTCCTTTGTGTACTCCTAGTTAGATGCTAACTGCATTTCATTGGCTTTGTATCTGTACTCTGCACAATGATGACAAAGTTAAATCCAATCTAATATGTACACTGGGCATCTACTATCTGAGCTAAAGGCAGAATTTCTGCTGGGTCATTTTCTGATGTTGTCTACCAGTGTGTGCTATAAGTGACTGAAAACCATCTGCTGTGTCTAGGTATGTGCTGCTGGGGGAGGTCTGCTACCCTTTGCAGAGCTGGCTAATGAAGGCTTATCCTGTGGAAAAGGGTAGGAGGGCAAGCCACACAGCTCTGACAGAGCCACAGCGGATCTTTAATCGGCGGCTCACCAGAGCACTGCGTGTGCCTGAGGAGGCGCTGCTGAGGCTGAGGGGACGCTGGCAGTGTCTGAGCAAGAGGAATGACTGTGGACTGGACGTGGTGCCCACTATGATTCTAGCTTGCTGCATTCTGCACAACATGTGCGAGGCCCACGGTGACGCCTTCAAGGCAGACTGGCAGGTGGAGGTGGCCGAGGCAGAAAGCCCTCAGCCCAGCCACAAGCAACTCCTCTCAACCAGCATTGACCAAAGTCATGCTGAGGAGGTCCGACACCTCTTCTGTGACTATTTTGAGCAGCAGAGTAATTGAAAAAGCTTCCTACACATAAAGACTAATGTTTTGAGGGCACTGGAAACATTTGTACGTATACTACTATACTACTACATATTTAGTGTGTTTTTGGCCACACTAGGTTGTACTGGATGGATGGTGATGTTGGCGTAGTGGTTGGTGTCATGTATATTTATGCTAACTGTAAACAGGCATTTTAAATGTGGCAATGTTAGCATTGATCTCAAAGCATAGTTGAACCTAAATGAACCAGAGATGGACAAATTACATCTTAGACTGACCTCAACCTGTCAACCATAATGGGAGATGTTCCAAAATCATAATACATATGTGGTAAAACACTTTTAATTTAGGCAGGAACATGCTTTCTTTAGTGCCACCATGTGGCCAATCTTCACGTTTCCACCAGGGACAAGAACAGCAAAATAAGCTTTTCCCATTTTTTAATCAATCAAACTTTTTTTATTGTGTAATAAGCATCACAACCCATAAGGGCTAATACACTTTTGTTTTGTACATTTAATGTAGTGCATCATTACATAAAGATTCCAGTTTTGTAAGTACATTTGTTGTTTATGGTTTTGTCTCATATTTGATACTGTCTTATTAGCTATTTTGTATGTTTGTAACCAGTGTGTATTGTAAACATTTGTTACACAGTTATGGAAAATAATTATCTAGTTAATTTCCAGGAAACCAGTATTAGGCATTGGCTCTAAAAGAGTAAGTGACAGTTCCACCAAGTGTTAAGTTAAGAGTCAAGACACTGAGATGCCTTTTTGATTCCTGGACTTACTGAATGAATACTTTGAACAGATGTTAAATGCAACTGTATACTAAGGCCACAAGATGTCACTACTATCACAGCACACGCCCACCACAGTCGTCACTAATGATATCTTGTACAGTGCTATTTGCATTATACTGCGGGTTATTGATGGAGTTAAGGGGATTAGCTACTTATTGAAATGTCTTCTGTCTCGATGATCAGGTACCATGATACACCACACTTTGAAAGACATGTTTCTGCTGTGCAGAATATTGTGCAAACAGCAGCAGGTGGTCTCACATGCATTGCCTAAGATGTATAACAACTGAAATCAGGAAAAGATAGTGGGTTTTGCAGCTTCTTATCGACCTCAGTCGCTGTCAGATCTCACCCCGAGGACCCGCCTCGTCCATTCAATTGGTTTGTCATAAACCTGTTTTATGCAATTCTCCGTCTGTCACTCAACACCCCAGTATCTCCTCCTCTTTGCTTGGCATCAGACTGGTGTGTGTGTGTGTGTGTGTGTGTGTGTTGTGTGTGTGTGTGTGTGTGTGTGTGTGTGTGTGTGTGTGTGTGTGTGTGTATGTGCGCGCGCGCGCGCCGACCTTGTTCCAGCGACGAGCTACCCGAAAGCCAGCTGTTTGCAGCGAATACATTTCTGGCAAAAGCCGCCGGTCCGGCACGCATTTACCCCCTGTTTCAGGCTGTGGTCGTAGCCTTATATTTTACCGTCATAATGAGTCAGGGTGTGATGGGGTGCTGTCCTGCAATCGCTAGCTAGGCGGACAAATTCCTTCAACCAGCTTTGCTGTTTCAATCACTGCGGGTTGACACAACATTAGCTAGCTGAGGCGTTGTTAAGTGAGCTAGCAAGACAGCGTTCGTAGCCGTTACGTGCAAGTTAGCCAGCGTTAGCTAATGTAGTTACTTAGCAAACGGACGCATTGCTGCGGCGTGGATAGTGCAATAACGGTGGTCACTAGTAAGGACTACTACTTTTTCTAGCGTAAACTAGGTAACTAACGTTGGGGCAACTGCGCCGATATTAACTGTTACGGGTTTGGTTGTCGCGACACTGCAGTTTTGAAACACTTTTTTGCGGGCTGTGAAGATATAATTGGACTACAGTGACAGACGAAAAGGTAGAATTGGACCAAGTGACAGAGGGGGTTAATGGTTTAAAGTAGGTATTAAGTGGCTAATCTGTGGCAGCCACAGTAATTTTAACAATATCTGTATTAAGGCAGAGCATCTCTGGGAGGCCCTGCCGTCTCCTCACTCCCTCCCCAGTCCGAATCTCCCGTGATTTGCCGAGAACACTCGGGGAAGTCGCAGTTGCTCTCGGCTGGGGGGACAACTTGACAGCGAGGCCCTTAGCTAGTCTCCCCTCCCCCCAGTCCCGTCCACCCATCCGTCCAGTCTGACAGACCACCTCCTCCGCCTGACATCGAAGCGAGTACCGGGGATTCGGGATAAGCTGAAACCGTGGGCGAGTGTTGCCGGGTCCCGTTTAAACCGGGCTGCCAAAACCAGAGGGGATGACTCTGGAGTCCATGATGGCTTGTTGCCTGAGCGAAGAGGCGAAGGAGTCGAAACGAATCAATGCAGAAATTGACAAACAACTCCGCCGAGACAAGCGAGACTCCAGGAGGGAGCTCAAATTACTTCTTCTCGGTATGTGACGTGCTAATTCTCAAATACATTTTTATTGTCATGTCTTGTGTCGTTGTATGGAAAACCAACCTCCTTGGGCCTTCTTGGCAATGCTAGCAAATAACGTTATGCTACTTGTTAAGGTTGCTAGCTGGACGCCTGGTTTCAGTAACGAAATGCGTGGCTTATCTTGTATGCTTGTTGAGTTGAATTTGTTGAACTGTCTTGTCCAGGTGCATCTGTGCAAGAACTGGCTAACCAGCGGTAACGTCGCTGTCTTTTTATTCGAGTGGACTATTTGCATTGGTGTGCAGACGACAAGCTCGTTAGGCATCGAAGTTACTAAGATGTAACATTAACCGTTTACAAGCTACCACATGCTTGTCAGTGGGCCAGTTGGACACCATGGACTAACCATAGCCCTCATGCTAACCTGTCGGCCAGACTTAAAACTTCCACTATGGTTTGTTAGCTGGTGGTGGTTAAAATGTGAAGATGGTCACTTGATAACTGAAGAAGTAGCAGCTTCGGGTTTGCCTTACACTGTTGCTTTCGGGTTGCATAACGTTTGTACAACTGGATGACTCCAGGTGCCTCACCTGTACCTTGCTTGGTGCCCATTCATCCATTTCATTTAATCAATTCTCCTATTTATTACTATTTATTACTACACACAATCTACCCTTCCAGATGACAAGGATACTGTGGGATTGGCCCCCTCATCCAGAAGTCTAGCTGAGTAGGTTAGCTATTTTTATAGCTGGTGTGTGGGCAGGTGGGAGCTGCTGTTGAATAAGTTGCTCTGTGTTGCATTGATTCATAGTTCCGTGGACACAAAAAGGAACAATAGGCTATGCTGTACCACAAATGTGCGCCTTTCAGGAAAATGTATTATGTGTGCATACTTCTAAAACACTGTTGTTAAACCTTATGTGCATGATGTGACACTTAAAACAACAGATAAGTGTGTAAGCTCCTTGGGAAAAAAGAAGCTGGTATCCATTTTTAGGACAATTAGAATTATCTAGGTTGCATCCTTAGCTTCTAAACGTTTGCTCCCATTTATCGCCCACCTAAAGCAGCCCTGGTTATTTGACATGTGTGTCTCCTTTCATTTCCCTGCTGAATACCTCAGCTTGGAGAAGTAGGCCACACCAGAGCCATACTATTGATGGGACATATTCCATTCTGTGTCATACATTTAAATTGCTACTGCACATGATTGTACCTGGTGGCCCAGATGAGCGGGGGTTAAAGGAGTTTTTTATTTTTATGTCACCGTTTTGAAATGATTTACTTTTCTCTTGGATGCTGATTTACACTCTTTTGCGTCTGCTGTTTCCAGTATATCCCTGATTTTGATTGCAGATACTTAAAAAATAATTATCAAAGTGTCTGTGTGCGAGGGAGAAGGCAAGCATGAACTGCAATCAGTCGTGGTGTAAGTGGCCCATCCTGTGTGAGTTAAGGCTGTCAGTGGACGCCCGGATAAGGACGTGTAAGGCAGGATTAGTGCAGGTTTTAATAGGCTTGGTTAAACACATCCGCTGCTCAGACTTTGAGATGTCACTGACTCCTATTATCCCCTGGCATTATTCTCAGGGCTACAGGCTGCCTGCCTCTCCATACCTCACTGGAGGAAGAGGACAACCTCTGTTTATGAACATTTACCAACCACATTCCATCAAGTGTATTTTAAAGGGGAGGGAAAGTGATATTGAGCTGTGGATTGAGTGCTGGGCGTTTATCCATCTCACTTGAATGTTGCAATTTTGTTGTGTCATTGGCTACCCTGCAGTTCAGTGTATGCACTGAGATGGATATGTACATTTCAGCTAGGGTCAATGCAATGTATTCTAAAGCTCCTGGAACGATGAATCGATCATGATAAAATGATTCTGCAACAATTCTGATGGTCCAAATAGTAGTCTGTCATTTATTAAGCAAAAGTGCTATTAGCTCCTAGTTACAGGTTCCACAGTGAGTCAAGATGAAGCTATTCTTTTATATCATTTTGAATTGAATATTTTTGGGCTTTGAACAAAAACAACGGACATTTGAAGATGTCACCTTGAGAGCTGGCAAATTGTGGCTGGCAAATTGTGACAGGCATTTTCACTATTTTCTGACATTTTAAACACTAATTGAGGTAGGCCAACATCATCAAAACAATTTTCGGCAGATTAAGCAATAATTAAAATGATCTTAGTTGCACTACATTAGAAATAGAAAGTGCTTGGATACTAGTACTTACATAAATACTAGGGCCCTATGAAATCTGTTTAAAATTTAATAAAAAAATTTCATTTTTTCCCAAACTCTGTGTTGACTGTTTGAGTTTTTCTGAATTATGTGTTTTACAATTTGAGCATATTGTGTCATCAGAAATAGTGTATAATCATAGGCTGGATGAATGCAGTGTCAACAATTTAGTAAGAACATAAAAAATGTTATCAGTAATACACTGATGTATCATGCAAATATACTTATAGAGATATTCAAATGTGTGTGCAGTTATTTATGGGGACAATTCACAATAAATGTTGGATACTAAAGTACTATAATACTATTTAATAGACTATAACTCGCAATAGATGCTTTGTTGCAATACATGTACTGTGAATTGTCCTAATCAACAAGTTATTACTTGACTACTGACAATTTCTTTCCCCGGTTCTTCTGTAGGACAGCCTCCATATCCCGCCCAAACTACTGTCACGTGAGCAAACGCTCCTCCTTGTTTAGAAAGCTTGACTGGACGTAGCGCAAATGACGCCAATGTCTTCAACAAGCTCGTGTCTTGCATTTGCACATGTGGTTGTACTTCCGAGAGTTTGTTGAAGATTTGAGCTCTTGCTAGTGCAACGACTTTCTTCAATAGTGTGTGTGTGCACGTGTGTGGAGGAGTTGCTGAGCCCCGCCCTCAGTTACAAACACAGGGGACCGAAGCGACACCAAAACACAACAGTTTTTTTTTTTTTCTGTGGAAAAAATACTTGTAATGCTAGGGGATTACATCCACATTTTGACCGATTCCACGTTTTGCAGTTTATTCCATTTTTATTATAAAATTCTGCGATTTCATCCGTGTTTTCTGCATCACAGAAAACATAGGGTCCTACATAAGTACATACCAACTGAAGTCCATCGTGATGTGTTAAACTTGCTCATCCGAAGTTCAGAATGCCAAGGTATTCTGTTGGGGAATGTAAATCAGAAAAAGTAACGAATCCTTATGTTTAAGAAGCTGGAACAATGCTTGAAAAATGCCTTAAATGATAAATTCATAGTCAAAATACTAGAGGTTTTAACGTCTAATCGATTTATCTGCTAAAAATGTTTCAGTTCTAGATTGATATAACAGCTACTGCTGCTTGTAGCATGTAGTGTTTTTCTAATTCAGGTCCACCCTGCCTGTGTGTCCCTCCCTTCCTGGCAGGGTTTACGATATGGCCAGGGTGCACTGCCAAAATAGCTATGTCTCGACAAAACAGTTATGAGGTTTGGTTCCATTTCATGTCAGACACTGGCAGGAAGTTTTAAAACTAAGAATACGGTGAGGGTGAATGTCAGGTTTAGTTTTGCAGGTGAAAGGTATAACAACCTCAAGCTTAGCCACTTGGTCAGAAAATAACACCTCTGCCAGGGCTGCAGCAGTGCCCACAGTCTGGCTGTCTGTCACTGAGGGCCATATCAGGCCATACCGCTAGCTTCCTGCTCCACAGACCAGTGGTTTGCCTCTACTTGGTCAAAACACAGTGGGCCAGGAGCTGTGGCCTTTGCTGCATCGGGTAAATGAACTGCTGGAGCGAGCGAACGGTCAGTAAAGTGAGATGGAAGGGCAAACGCTTTAGGGTTTCTCAAAGTGCTGACTGTGGTAAACTGTAAGCTCCCACTCAAGCTGTCAGTGTACAAGTTGGCATTCGCTTTTCATGAAACTGTGGGTTTCACATGAAATATGAGGAACAGAATGCTTGGTGATTAGTAAAAAAAATCCTAACAATTACTTCAGAAAGGCATTTTTGGTTATCAGAGAATTTGTCAAGAGCAGTTATAAAGGAAGGGGTCAGACAGGGGCAAAAGTTGGCTTAACAGCCAAAATGGATGGCTTGGTAGCACGCCATCCCAGGCAGAAGTTTAATGTACAGTTGTTTGCCAAGTCCTCATTGATGGAGTTGTTCTTGTTGATCCTTCCCATCTCAGCAGTTACCAGGTTAAGACATCCTTCAGAGGAACAGTCTGATTGAACTAGGAAGAGGATCAGGGGTTAGGCTCAGATGTTTTGCTGACCTTCCTTCTCTTGCCAAGCTGTCTTATTTTGATCATATATGGCAATAGGGATTCTCAAGCTCGACTCCACAGTGTGTGTGTGTGTGTGTGTGTGTTGTGTGCCAGTGAATGTCAAGCAATTTGGATGGTCAGTTATTACTGAAATCCTCTTTATTATCATGGTCAATCTAACACAGTTTCAATGTCAATATGAAATTTCACATTCATATGGAAATTATTGTGAGACAGGCCTTTGCAATATTTGAGAGTTTAGAAATCTGACTGATATTTTGGCTGATATAGATTTACATTAATATATGCAAAAAGCATATTTTACAAATGAGGTTATTAAGCAATTGTGACCAAAATATGTGCTGGGCTAGATATTTTTACAGTTGAAAATAAACTTTTCTGTTGGACAAACTAGGGCTGTTCAATAAAACAATAATGAAGATTATCATGATATAATTGATCTCAATAACAATTTAACAAATATTCAATAAATCTTCAGTACATGTTTGTATTAATTCATTTGAATCATGACAGAATTAGCACTTCATATCTTTTGAGATATTCTGTTGAGGGGAAAACAAAAAGTGAAAAAATATTTTACTCTTTATTATATTTAAATATTTTACAATTATTTTCTCCTGCATATTTGTTGAAAAAATATTTTATCACAATTGTTTTGAATATTCTACTTGTTAAGTGATCCACTGTTTGGCATCAAGTGTTTTGTCATGTTCTGACCATAAAGAATAGTTTAAAACCACAATTAACCATCTGGTTTCTTCAACTTTCACTCAGGAACAAAAATCAGCCTTTAAACTTCAAAGAAATAATTATTTGACATTTATCATGATAATTATCGATATTGAATGGTGTGAACATTTTTATTCTGATAATGTTTTTGGCCTTATCGCCCAGCCCTAAGACAAACTATGTAATGGATGCAGTGTTTCTAAATAAGAGTGTCTTTAGAGTTTCTGTATTGCAATTTCTCATTTCGTATCGGCTGACATATGCTATAAACCCAACTGCTATAACACTTAGCTGTCACTTATTCTCAATGTAGTAAAAAAAAGATCTGACATACCAAATTCTTCTGTACTGATACAGCTTCAGAGAAATACTTGGGCAGCCATGTTATCTTTTTCTGAGCATATTTGGTTATGAATGCAGTGGGAGCATTGCTGTGAATGGAAATGTTTTGCCAACCTTTATCATTCAGAAATACGCTTCTATGACTTGATTTTATATTAACAATGCAAGGAAAGTAATGTCTTTAGTTAAAGTGCTGCATTTGATCTCATTATTTGCATGACTACAACTACTAATACTACTACTGCTTCTGGAGGAAAAACTATTTACCACAACCAGTTTTACCAAAAGCTTATCTAGTTCACTCCTGAGTATCTTTAAGTTAAGGCCAGGTACATTTAACTGTGGAAACAAGGACTCTCAGCACTACAGTGTTAAATGCCAGAATTTGTCTTCCTTTAATTTGATTTTTGGGCAGGAGGGGCTGTCGCTAGCTTTTTTATTAGAAAGTTGACGACAGAGAGGCGCGCAGTAAAGGTCCAGTGCCGGACTCTATCCGGATGTTGCAGTTCGTGGTCAGTGCCTTAAACTCCTTGGCCTTCAGGTTGCCCCAAAGATTTCTTTATGCAAAAAATAATTTTATTTATCTACTGTTCTGTTGTCTGAAGCAGGTTTGAGATTTGTGTCAGAAAAAAATGACCGGCTGCGTGTCGTGCAAGTGTGGTAGTTTGTTTATAAATATTTTATTATGGATACATTTAAGTGTGATGAATTGTAATAGAGGCACTGTATGTTGGATCATCTTCTTGATTGTAGCAGGTTTTGTATTTTAATGTACTACCTATCTTACTCAATACACTAACCAGTGGCCAATAATTATTAATTTTAACATTACACTGCACAAGTATAAAATATGAAATGTCTCTTTAAGTCATTCATTAATCTTGAAGTCACAGTGAAGGTAGCACAAACTGTATGTTCTCCATCACAGAACATAGCCAGCGCCTCCATCCAGGAGACTCCCCTCTCTGCTAGTTTTTTGGAAATGTTCTGGCAGCCAACCTCACCTCAGCCAGCCTTGCACGCATTCTTTGTCTCTTGCTGCCACATGGAGCGTTTTATACTGTTGCTCATATTGCTCACAAGTGCACTGATAAACACACACCTGATCTTAAATGGGGTCATGGCTGCTTCTCCGGAGATATGGGGGTGAAGGAGGCTACATGGTGACTGTCCCACATACCGCTGCTACCCCAGTCCCCAGACAGGACAGGGACCGGGCTGCCTCTCTGTTCACTGCCAGTATCTTCAGCTTCTCTGTGCTGACAGGATGGCATGTTCATTCCTGTTTACTCCCACCAGCTGCTGCGTACAGTAAAGCCCACACATCTCTGTGATCGTTTCAACTTCTGTCACTTCATCTTTCAGTTTCAAGTTAGATTTGGAATGACAGACTATACTTACGCTTGTAGGTTTTTTGGAGGATGTTAGGGCTTGCAACTTGGTTGTGAATTCTGGTGCGAAAACCTAATGTGGATAAGTTTAAATGAGTGCACCAGAGATGTGTAATAAATGTGTTCTGCCCATGTGTGGACATGGAGTGATGATATCTCATAGAACCTCCATAATGAGATTCCCTAAAATAAGAGCAGTGGCTTAAGAAATAATGTCAACATCTAGGATTTTTCTGTTTTTAGTTCGTAGCAGCCGACACATGGTGTGTATTGCAGACTGAAATACTGCTGCTTGCTCCAAATCTTTTGTAAAGCCTGTATTTGATTTTTCCTTTTTTGCACACCCACACCCACTCGAGCAGAACAGCACTCGGCGCATACTCACTGGTGAACAGACAAAGCCGTCCTAAGGTGGTCAAATAAAGATGTGCAAGTGTGCGTACAATGATGTCCAGTGCATGCTAAAGCATGTATGTTCAGTTTACAGCCCTGACACCCACACACATAGAGCACTCCGCAGATGCAGAGACAGCTGCACAAAGCAGTAGTGGTGTGCTCAGAACAGCAAGCAGCACATGTTAGAAAGCTGCAGTAAAGCTCAGAGAGACATAGTGCTCTTTCCCTTTGTCTCTATGCTTTGTGTGTGTGTGTGTGTTTTGCTGGAGTCCTGTACTGTATGCAAGGCCCATGCCATTGCAGGAAAATGGAAAGAAAATGGGCCATCACAGTGAAGGTAACATCCGTGCCTTGAGGTTGACCACAGGATCCGTGTGTGTCCACAGTTGGTTAAGCAGCTGGTGTGTGTGTTGTGTAGCTCCAGGCTGCCTTGGCTCAATCCCTTTCCTTTGTCTGCCTGAAAGAGGCCAGTTTCCAAGATGAATTTAGTGAAAGATTGAGACCGACACTACATTTTGGTTAGCCTTGTGACTGCCTGATTCATATGGTATCTTTCCAGGGTGCTGATAAAAAGGCTAACACCTGGCTGATGCCATCTTGGAGGTTTTCCCTTAATACTTTACCTCTGCTGTGTTTATATCACCATGCAAATTTCTTTGCTCTACTGAGATTGGTTTGCCACGCGCTGCCTGAAGGGAGAGTTCATAAACCCAGATAAGCAAACACTTTTCATATCAATGGACCGTTAAGTTTGTGTGAATTTGAATGCAGGTTAGCATGTAAAGGGAAGCCGGGGTTAACACAAATGGGCCTTGCTTGTGCATGTGGCCTTTTGTGGCCACCCGTGCCATATGAAGCACGATGGAAGAATTTCAGGATATGAGCAGACACTGTAAACAAAGCAGGCCCTGCACACACACACAGACATAACCAGATAAACTGACAACCTGGGTTTAACCAAAACTGCTGCACTAAGACACCAATGTGTCAAGCCCGTCAGGTAATGTCACAAGCTGACATCAATCACGTTATGTAAAGTCTTATGAAAGCTAACCTGACAGAGGATACAGGTGAAGTGTTTACCGTCTTAATGTGATGGATTACTGTAACTATTTAAGTAATGTTTTCATTTCACTTGTTCTTAATTTGGCTATTCAGTTTTAATTTTATGCTTATTGTTGTTGGGTTACCCCTGAGACTTCTAGCTCTGTTCCAAGAAACACACCGGCTCCACAAAAGACCAGTGTTGGTGTGGGCTGTGTAGTGTACCTTGCACGGTTGCATTGGAGCATAATCTGAGCGCGCTCTCTCTCACACACTCGTAGCTACCTAGAAAAGAAAACGTTATCAAACCCAAGTAGTGTGTGAGCTATTAAAAGGTGACCTCCTTTTTTAGGTCATTACCTAAAAAAGAATGGATATATTCTAGTTATGAATATCCAAAATTCTTGACAGAGAGAGAGATGTGAATATAGAGGCATATTTCTAGCCTAAGGGAGGTTAGGAGGGGTTGTGATGAAGGGAGAGGAGGGGAGAGAAAGTGTATTTGTGGGGAAGAGCTGGTGAGGGCATGTAAATGGTGGTGGCTGGTGCTGGTACAATCTGGGGAGGAAAAAAGGGAGGACAGAGGCTCGTAGTGTGTTGTCTGGTGAAAAGGGGACACGACAGTTACACGAACACAGCAGAGGGAGATCTTGTGACGGGGTCACGAGAAATAAATCAGACATCAAGCTGGAGAGTGATCCTCTCGCTTCTTTGCTGAAGCAGTCTGCAGTCACTACCAGGACGCTAGTGCCGCAGCCCAATACAAAGAATACGCTGTCTGTACTTGACTCCTTTTTTGTTAGCAAAACAGTCACAGTTTTTATTAGACTGACTACCTTATAGGCACCACTCTGTAGAATTAACTGCAATGCATTGATTCACCCTGGAGAAAGTTTAAAGATAAAATGGATATTTGCTGAATCATATGAGTCTATCAAGTCTATGTTCTACAAAATTGGACATTTTGTTGAAAGAGAAGATGGAGAAGGGTTATTTCCCTGAACACAGTGTTGAAGCCCAAAAGTTTTATCTGAGATTAAGGCATTTGTTCTTGCATCAATGGAGAGGCTGCTATGTCTCCCAACATTTTTACAGTCCTTGGTGTTAGGAACCCTCTGGCACTGACCTCAGACCAGCCCCCCAAAAGATTCTGGTGGAGCCGAGGCCCTTTTTCCATGGTGCACCAAAAAGATGACGAGCACAGAGCGAGCCTGAGGGGCTCAGTTATATTTACTGTCTGCTACGAGAGAGAGGAGGGAGAGAAAGAGAGACGGGGTGGATGGGAGGGGTTAAAAAAAAGAAGAAAAAAGGAAAAAAAACACAGGAACGAAAAAGAGAGGGAGACAGAGGAGGGGTTGCTATGGTAACGGAAATATGGCTGCTCTTCAAAAACCTTGAATGTAGGTGGTGTGTGTGTGTGTGTGTGTGTGTGTGTGTCCCTCCTCGTCCTTCCCTTTCAGTTTTGCAGATATTATGGATGTGCTGGATCCCTTTTGATTTCACTGAGGACTGAAATGCCATCAGCGTGTGTGTGTGTGTGTGTGTGTGTGTGTGTGTGTGTGTGTGTGTGTGTGGCCTGAGGGTGGTGTTTCTGGGCATGTAGAACATAGAAGGCTAGTGTGAAATGTGGGTTAGGCCCAACAGACCCACACCCCCAGCAAATGGGGGTTTATTTGGCCCGGTCATTGTAAGTCTTTAAAAAATAAATAGTTTGCACTCGATGCAGATATTGTGATTGCAGTAGGCCATACTACAGTTTTCGATAAGATTCTGATTAATTGTTCAGCCCTACTGTGTAATTTTAATTGTGTATTGTGATATAATATTGTGAGTAAATGTTCTTGAAAATCAAGTGAAAAACAGTTTGCTGTATTAAATAACCAGAAAGGAATGACTGTTTTTGGTCAAAGCAGCAAATTACATGAAAAGTCATGGTACTACATCACATTGTTGTAAAGTCATAAAAATTCAGCATTACCATAAAGCGGTCCTGTTCATTACATTGCCTACAAATTGTCTGAGACATCCAGAGATATTAAGGGGAAACTCTTGTCAGTTGACAGTCTCATAGTATATAACATGATATCAACCAACCCTAGTGTCTAACTGTGGGCTTTTGTTGTCTATTATAGATGTAACTCAGAAAAAGTCTTTTGACTTTTGATGTACTTGTTAAAAAGCGAGAGAGCTATAGAAAAGTCTCTGTACTCACTGCCCTTTCATCTCTCGCACTTGCTGCATAGATATATGACCATAATTGGAAAGTGGCCAGGGACTTGATGTAGGTTTATGAAGAATGCCATTTTATGTTCGATGTTTTCCCTTGACTCCATCTCCCTCTGTGAAGCAGACAGTGTATCACCTCACCCTCCTTTTACCCTCCTCCCATTCCCTTGGTATCATCAATGAATTAATGTAATTGTGTACTGTGTGTAGACTGTATTAGGCAAACAAAACTGAAAACTGCCAGAAATAAAACTGTGTATGTCACCAGAATGGTTTGAAATGCTTATATGCACCCATTGTCTCCTGTTTCTTCGATCTTATTGTCTAACATCATTAATATTCTGAATGTGATAACAGGCTAGGCCATAGATTGTTTTGCCATCTGTGCCAACAACGTAACTTTGCTAACTCCATGCCTGTGTCTTGTTCAGGTACAGGAGAAAGTGGCAAGAGCACCTTCATCAAGCAGATGAGGATCATTCATGGAGCCGGGTACTCAGACGAGGATAAGAGAGGCTTCATCCGCCTTGTTTACCAAAACATCTTCACCTCCATGCAGTCCATGATCCGTGCCACTGAGACCCTTAAGATCCCCTACAAATTTGAACAGAATCGGGTAAGGACTAGGGCTGGGTATCGTTCAAAGATTTTCGATATCGATACCTCAACTTTGATACCGGTTCCTGAACGATACTTTTTTCAATACCATGTGATGTATATTTTCTCAACAAACGGACAACCATTGTTGTTTGTATAAAGTAACTTAATCATTATTATCATTAATAGTTTATTTTAATAATTGTTCCTTTGAAAAATGCTACTGCTTGTCAAAACCAAGACATATTTTCAAGGTAACATCAGCCTATATTGTGTTTTTGTTGTTTTTATTCCTCTTTCTTTAGTTTTTATAATGTAATTTCATTGTTTATTAATTATACATTTTTTACTGTTTATATGTGAATTTGTGCTCTGGCAACATTGCAACCTAAACATTCATGGCAACAGGCCTGAGAGAAAGACAGAGAAATCTCATCATCTCATCTCATGGAAACATGTTTCTGCCAATATCAAAGTTTCCTCCTCACTAGAGGAAGAGGTGGCCAGGCAACAACTATCACAACAGAAAGTAAACTCAGCCGCGCATGTCTTTAATCCACTGCAGCAAAGTCGCAGACATCAGCCCAAATATCGGTATGTGATGTCAGTATCACACGGAAGCGCTTCTGCTGGCTGAACATACAGGTCCGTGTGCGGCGGTGGCGTCACTTAACTGATTCTTCAGAAACACTTGGAAAAATGTAGCGTGTGTGGAAGCTGCCCGCTACTCTGTCAATAAAAGAGCTTTGATTTGATTCAGAAAACAGCGACGCTGCCATCAAGCTACTGAGAAATGTCGTTAAACTAGTAACAGTGCTACTTGCAGCGACGCTGCTGCCCGACGCTGCTGCCCAACGCTACTCGTACGGTGGGTATGTTGAAGCAGGCTCGGTGGCAGCAGGGCGCTGAGACGATGATGCAACAGCTCTGTCTTGTTGCAGCAAAGACGGAGCGACTTTCTGCTCTTAAGTTTATTTCACGCACAGTCAAAGGCTTCACCAGGTTTGTCGTGTCGCCGCTCTTGGCAGCATCTTATGTCCCAAATATTGCATCGCACGCTGTTGCATCAAGCCACACTTGATTTTCTCCACGTCTTTTACATCCACGAGCCACATCTCTGTGCGTAACCGGCGTGAGCTAGTGTTTATATCACCACAGCCAATTACAATCACTTTTAGATGTGGACACATCAAGCATGCTGCATGCTTATTGGCTCATTGGCGTTGACAAGAACCCTTAGGTATCGGACTTTGGTACCGAAAGAGAAGACATTTTTTGATACTCGGTGGTATTGAAGCAATTCGGTCGGTGCCTAAAAAGTATTGAACTCGATACCCAGCCCTAGTAAGGACTGACCCACGGATGCTAACCTCCCAGTTAGACCAACTGCATGTTTAGGTCTTTCCTAGGAAAACTCTTTAGACGCATAAGAAGTGATGCATTTAGTTTGTCTAACAGAAACATCATCTTTGGAATAAGTAGAATATGTGGGTGGTTTGGATCAGCCACCAGATCCAAACAGGCAATGAAGAAAGTTACATACAGATTCTCTCAAATATCTTTGGCTGAATAAATGATGAAAATGGATGAATCTGGTAGCTTTGTTGCTCTTTTTATGTCTGACCCATTGTCTCTTTCACTTTCCTTCCCATTCATCATTATCCTACATCTCAACTTTCCCTTCTCTTTCTCACCTTTCCCCCCTTGCGTCCGTCTTCTCAGTCTAACGCCATGCTTGTGAAAGAGGTGGACATCGAGAAGATCAATGGGTTTGACCATCCCTACATTGTGGCTATCAAAAGCCTGTGGGCTGACCCAGGGATCCAAGAGGCCTATGACCGCCGCAGAGAGTACCAGCTCTCTGACTCCACTAAATAGTACGTCTGTCTGTCTCTCTGTCTGTGTGTGTTTGTGCCTCTATGCGGAGATATCAGGTATGATCTCTGTCTGGGATTTAAGAATGGTATTTGTGTGACTGACTGTGTGTGTGTGTGTGTGTGTGAGTGTGCTTATGAAATTTTTCTGTGTATGTCTGTGATGCTGGTTTGGGATTCAGTAGATGAGATCTGGTAGATTAGCATTTTTAGAAAATTCTGAATTTGTAAGGATTTGATCGGTAACCTGACCCTCTAATTTAATGTGTGGCAGTTGTATCCAGAGATCTAGACACCAATTTTCAAAATAGTTAGTGTGTTGAGATGTGTGTTTGGTGGGCTGTGTATGAATGCTGTCTGAGTAATTACCTTGTTGGTTTTGTTATAAATGCTGGGCAGGGCAGCACATTAGCCTTTTCTCCACACATGGTATTGGCTGACAAATTTCAAAATTCACCAGCCTTTCTCACCGTTCAGTAGTCATGGGTGCAAGAGCCACTAAAAACTATCCTGATTTCATTTCATTTGTAATATGTGACCTCAAGCTTAATGGCCAAAGATACATAAAAGTCACTTACTCGTGACCCCTGGTTGTGAAATCTCTTTAGTACAGTTAAATGCTGCTTAGAGTCATCATGCATGCAGGTGTACTTGCTATGTTGGGAATACGAATGCAATGGTAAATATGTAAGCTATGTGTTTGTTTTGTATGTGTGAGTGAGAAAAATAAGTCATTTAAATGTCTATTCCAGTGTTATCCAAAGTATCATAATGCATATCTCCAGTTACCTTAGCGATATAGACCGAGTGACTGCAGAGGGATACGTTCCCACCCAGCAGGATGTGCTGAGGGTCCGTGTTCCCACCACGGGTATAATAGAGTACCCGTTTGATCTGGAGAACGTGATCTTCAGGTACCCCCATGGCACCTGGACCGCAGCATCACTAGAGAACAGAAACCACTGACTGTCAGGATATTAACACAGTTAATCAGGTTTTATTTTTGTTTTTTGTTTAAAAAACCAAAAAAATCCATTTCTAGATGATTGGTATACAAAGGTTACTTTCACAGTGCCAAAATGACAGTTACAAAATTGCAAATGCCCTCACGTTACTATGGTGAAAGCACATGTTACTTGGCAGGAAACCATTTGCCTGAATAGATCCAGTTGTCCTACAGAGAAAAATAAAGATTAGGTTATGTTTAGATCAAATGAGCCTGAAGGCAACATTGGTTAACCTGACTAGATACCAGTGGTTTGTGTTCAGAATTGTGCTGAGGTTCTGTCAGGATAAAAACTAAAGGCCCTTTCAGACACACCACGATTTGAGCGGCGCGCTGTGCTCGACACAGCAAAAAGCCTCCATGAAGTGGCACAAGCTATTAGAAATAATGGGTTTCAGAGCGCAGTGGTGCCGTTGTGGTGTCTGAAAGAGCCTTAAGGCCGGACATACTGCACTGAAGCATGTGGGGAGCAGCCATTAAATACCAGATGAAGAAGGATTAGACAGTGATGTCAAAGATTCTCCAGGAAGTTATAAAATCAGTGAGACAATTGGGTACAGTTAAAAATACATAAAGTGTAAACTTTTTAAGTTGAATTTCAAATTGAAACACCTGTGGGGTGGGGTGGGGTGGGGTGAGGGGGATTAGGAAATGTATTTCCTGCTATCCTTGATGTCATACTTGTCTGAATCTTCTTTATCTAACCAAGGTGCTGCTGTCTCTGCTGCTGAAGTCACTGCTACTATGGTCACTGATGCCACCTCACTGTCTACTGCATAATCCACAAACTACTTGACCTCACTGCAAATTACAGTCAATTAAAAAGAGAGTCAATTAAACAAAGCTACACTTCAGTTAACAGCTAATCTCAAAAGTCTTATGTTGGTTTATGGATAGGATGTTGGTGGAGCAGTGACACTGACTAACCCTTTTGTTTCTAAAATGTGGCCTTTTCTGTGAAGCCTCCTCAACAGGACTGATCCACACTTCCTAGAATGGCAGGGGGGTTGCGGTAATTGCCTGTCACGCTTTATATAACTGTTTTCCTGTCTTTTTTTCTCTTTTTCCGACTGGCCTGCCTGTAGTTATCTTTCCGATCTGGATCGTATTGCAGATTCCAACTATCTTCCCACTCAGCAGGATGTGCTCAGGGTGCGCATCCCCACTACAGGAATCATAGAGTATCCATTCGACTTGCAAAGCATCATTTTCAGGTAGAAAGATGCCTATTTTGACTCAGTCCCTCTTTGTTATGTTGTGACATCATTACCCATACGCCATCTAGTGTGTTTTTGTCCAAGCTCCAAATGAACAATGTTTTTTGTCTTCCCATTAAAGGAAAGAACTTGTAACCCATGACTTTTAATTTGTGTTTGACTTAAGTATCTGTGTCCCATTCTTACTCCTAAACGCTTCCCTCCAATCAGAATTTAAAGTCATTACCATTTTAGTCCTACTCTTTCTTTTACCTCCTGCCACCGACAGCAGTCATCCCACACATAACACAACCCCCTAATGAACACAAAGTCCTACATTCTGGTGCCCGGTCTCTGTAAATGGGTCAGCTCCTCTCTTCTTCCTCCTCTCCTCCTTTCCTCTCCGGCTGGCAGAAGAAACGAGGTCGTCCTCTCCGTGGTGGAGGAATGTTATTTTGGGCAGCAGGTCCTGCAGGGCCTATATTGGCCCTGGGTCTCTGTGGACCACAATGGACTGGGCCACCACCAGGGGGCAGCCTTGCATTATGAATTATAATAGATTTGTGCAGCTTCCTCAGAGACCATGAGACACCTGGTCTGGAGGCTTGCACCTGTGCGTCCAGAGGTGCATCTACACAAAGTTAAGTGTTGGATTTAACTGAAGTTGTCATTTATATAAAGGTTTCTTGAAAGGAAAGATTTTACTATATCAGTTGTCACAAATGAAGCCTTAATGAAACTGGGACCTAAACTCCCTGACGAGTGAAGGGTGACCTTGTCAAGGTGAAGCTTAGGAAACCTTAATTAGGATCCACACATGTATCTGTCAGTATTTCAGTCAGGATTGCTGTTCATGAATGCTTCGGCGAATATTCATGAGCAATTTTAAGCCATTTTTTCTAGGTTAGATGTGTTAGTTTATATCCAAGAAATTAAATATATCATACTTCTTTGATGCAATTTTCTCAGCTTGTAGCTTCTCATTAGGTTACATAGGAGGCGTCCTTCTACCATGAAAAGGATCCCACCATCAGAGGTGCCCCCTGTATTTTTCATCAACATTTCAACTCTGCCTCCTGTCCTCTATCTGTCCTCTATCTTTTGTCCCTGAGCCCCTTTCATTTCTTCTTTTGACCTTCATTTTATGTTCCTCCTGTTTCCCCATTTGTCTTCTCGAAGCGCATTTCAAAACATCACAGTTGTGCTTGTGCGTTGCTTTATCACACACACACCAGGGAAGGTTGAGAAAGCTGTCTAGTAGAGAAATTAATGCCTCATGACCCTCCACTTTCACCGTACCACATAAACTGAAGTATAGATTGATCTAGTATCAGATGTAGTTGTGTGACCAGATGAATGCCACTCAGTTTAAGAATTCCAGTAAGGTTTTTCCTTCAAGAATACATATTTCCTACAAGGGCCGTTTAAATGCATAACCCAGTAGATCAGTTGCTCGCTATCTTTTTCTGTCATGACCACTACCCACCACACGTAAATGGATTAAATTCCTTATCAATCATTAGTAATATTTGGGGAGCAATAAATTAAAAAAGAATCCCAGTTGATTGAAATAAAGAAATGATTTAGGTCAGCACAATGGCGCTAGCAAGCTAGTTTTTATTTTCCTACAAAAATCATATTATATTAAGATTAGTTCAACTCCATTGTTCCCCTTGTCATTATCAATCATCCATATTAGTTGGTAGTAACTGGTTTTATATATCACACCTGACATTCTGGACTTTTGACAAACTGTGAAAATAACACAATTTCCTAAACGGAGTGGCATTGTTTTTTAAAACTGATCCTAGATCTGTCTTAAACAGGAAGCTTCCATCTTTGTGGCGGCATGCATGACTCGCTTACTTAACAAGTACAAAAGCATATTCACACTGCACATTTATTTGTTTAGTTTTCTTGGCAAATATAGAGATCACATTTTCTCTGAGACACTTTAAAGGTCATGGCCAAGTTGTAAATTTGATTAATCATCTTAAGGTTTTGAATCCATCAGGTGTGTTTTTTAACAATTGACCAGGACCCCAAATAACTCTTCCTATATGTCCTTAAATGTCCTAGGATAAGAGACTTTATCTTTATGTGGGTCATGTGCTGAAAATTTTTAAGGAAGACATACACCAGAGACTGTCTTTATGAAAAAACATAAGTGTGTTATAGTGATATATATATACTCCTTATTTTGTACAAAGCAGGTCATAATTCAGTATATTTATAATGTAATTGAATAAACATGGTTCACAACTTGGTGCCTCTTGTAAATATATCTTGATGGATTCAAAACATTCCTTAAACACCAAAGTAGTACAGTAGACCAGTGGTTCTCAAAGCTTTTCACATTAAGGACCCCTAAACTGACACAAATTAGACCATGGACCCACATTTGATAGTTTTATTTTTAGATGTTTAATTACAAAGTGTATGAAACCAGTGACCAGAATATTCATACTTTCATCATTGTGTTAGTGCATTGAATTATGGTGAGAATAAATGTTTCCCCTTCTTGCTGGGGAACCCTTGGAGCACCCTCAAGGAACCCACGGCATCCCCACACCCCACTTTGAGAACCACTGCAGTAGATAATACGAATTTAAACTGCTGTCCTGTTAAAACTCTGAGCACTGTTAGTCAGTGATTTCAAAATAGATCACTGAACATGAACTAGGGCAGCAAGAGATATATGCTAATATGTTTTTGTCGTTCTTGGTTCTACACTCGTTATCTCCCTCTTCACCTTCATCCTGCCGTCAGGATGGTGGATGTAGGGGGTCAGAGGTCAGAGAGGAGGAAGTGGATTCACTGCTTTGAGAACGTCACCTCCATTATGTTTCTGGTGGCCCTGAGTGAGTACGACCAGGTCCTGGTGGAATCAGACAACGAGGTAGGTGGACAAAAGCACAGCTTGTTTCAAGTGTTTGTTTTACATGTTTCACTGATGCCTTGATCTGTAGTGAAATGAAACTTAACATGACTCTGCTTTCTGCACCAGAACCGCATGGAGGAGAGTAAAGCTCTGTTCAGGACTATCATTACGTACCCCTGGTTTCAAAACTCCTCCGTTATCCTCTTCCTCAACAAGAAGGACCTGCTAGAGGAGAAGATCGCCTACTCACACTTGGTGGACTATTTCCCTGAGTTTGATGGTGAGATCATTTAGTAGGGGTGTATGAGAGAGAGTATTGACTAATCTGGCCCATTGCTGATCTAGGAATGAACAGCTGGAGGTCACATCCTCAGATAAATGAATGTACAGTATCTTACAAAAGTAAGTACACCCCTCACATTTGTGTAAATATTTGATTATATCTTTTGGTGTGACAACACTGAAGAAATGGCACTTTGCTACAATGTAAAGTAGTGATTGTTCAGCTTGAATAACACTGTAAATTTGCTGTCCCCTAAACCTAACACATCACACAGCCAGTAATGTCTAAATCGCTGGCAACAAAAGTGAGTATACCCCTAACTGTCAAAGTGTCAATATTTTGTCTGGCCACCATTATTTTCCAGCACTGCCCTAACCCACTTGGGCATGGAGTTCACTAGACTTTCACAGGTTGCCAGTGAAATCACGAAGCTGGTGGATGTTAGAGACCTAGCGCTCCTCCAACTTCTGTTTGCTTGTTCTACTCCACTTGGCCAGTCCATCACTTTTACCCTAAGCTTCTTTAGCATGGCAGCAGTCGTCTTGGAGGTGTGTTTAGGGTCGTTATCATGTTGGAATACTGTCCTGCAGCCCAGTCTCCGACCTGAGGTGATCATGCTTGCAACAGTATGTCACAGTATAATGTTGGCATTCATGGTTCCCTCAATGAACTGTAGCTGTAGCTCCCCAGTGCCAACAGCACTCATGCAGTCCCAGACCATGACACTCTGTTGACACTGGATGCTGCCACACACTTAAAACCAACTCAACCAAATAACTTTATCTTCATCTCATCAGACCACAGGACATAGTTCTAGTAATCCATGTCCTTAGTCTGCTTGTCCTCAGCAAACTGTTTGTGGGCTGTCTTGTACATCATCATTAGAAGAGGCTTCCTTCTGGGACAACAGCCATGCAGATGCAGCTTGAATTTGATGCAGTGTGCATCATATGTGTTAATCCACTGTATGGTTTTGGCCACCATGCTGCAGCTCAGTTTCAGGGTCTTGACAATCTTCTTATACCCTAGGCCATCTTTATGTAGAGCAACCTTTATTTTTTCAGATCCTCAGAGAGTTCTTTGCTATGAGGTGCCATGTTGAACTTCCAGTGACCAGTATGACAGAGTGTGAGAGCGATAACACCAAATTTAACACAGCTGCTTCCCATTCACACCTGAGACCTTCTAACACTAACGAGTCACATGACACCGGGGAGGGAAAATGGCTAATTGGGCCCAATTTGGACATTTTCACTTAGGGGTGTGCTCACTTTTGTTGCCTGCACTTTAGACATTAATGGCTGTGTGATGAGTTATTTGGAGGGGACAGCAAATTTACGCTGTTATGTAAATGTAAATGCTCCGTATTTGTATAGCGCCTTACTAGTCTTTTCAACCACTCAAAGCGCTTTTACACTACATATGCATTCACACAGATTCATTCACTGAGCCTAAGTGCTCAAACAGACACATTTGAGATGCAGCCTAGAGGAGCCGGACCAGCTCTACCTCCTGAGCCACAGCTGCCCCTATTATACAAGCTGTACACTCACAACTTTACATTGTAGCAAAATGTCATTTCTTCAGTGTTGTCATATGAAAAGATATAATCAATTATTTACAAAAATGTGAGGGGTGTACTCACTTTTTTGAGATAGTGCTGACAGAGGATTTATCCCACTTTCAAATCTCTGTGTTCAGTACAGAGCTCAGTTGGTGTAACAACTGGGAGCTGAGGGAAACAGTGTTCCATAGAACAGTGTATGGTTTTAAATGTCAGTTTCTGTTTTTAGGGGGCATGACATGTTGAAACTGAGGTGTTCAAGTGTGGGCTGCTCTTTATGGTCAGTGAGCACAAGTTTTATTCTAGATGGATGTCTGTGTACAAGTATGATTGTGCCAGACCTGTAAAGCGGACTGTGAAGACAAGACATTTCTAACACAAAAGTTATTCAGGCTGCTTTACATTGGCTATTGCTTGTCAACAAATATTTACAGCAGGTAACTCCCACTAAACCACACATTATTCCTGTTTTTTTGTATGACTTTAAAAAAATGTAATACAGTCTGTTAATTAGTGAGTTTCAGAGCTGAAAGCTACAGCCAGTAACAACTGCTGTCTACAGATCGCATTGGGGCCCAGGGCAGAGCGCCCCAGGCTTCAGAGGCAGCTGTGGCAAAGTCTAACAGAGGGATTAGAGGCTAGTACACTACTGACCCCCTCAAAAGTTATTATCCACTGTTTGTCATTATGCCTCTTTTCTACTTGTCAATACAAGCACCATAGCGTCAAACGTAATGAGCTCCGTGTGAAGCCGGGATGTGATCACACGTGTTTTTTACTGTATGCTGGGACAGGAGGGATGGGCAGTTCTTTCATTGTCGGTGGTTGTTTCTCAGATATTGTTTTTGTAAAATTTCTGAAGATATAGAGCTTGACTGAGTGAAAGAGCTTGTGCGAGGAGGGGCATGAGAAGTGACTGAGACAGCTCCCGGCTCTGAGTGGTGGTTTTTACTCAGGAGGAGAAAGAGTGGGGGATTCTTGTAAATGGTTTTAGGAGCACAAGTTATAAGCCAGAGGAACCAGATTTTTTTTAAATTTATTTACAGATTATTTGTCTCATGTACTACTGTCAGGATATTGTGGCAGTTTTAGCAAATATGAAGTTATAAAAGAAATCCCTACTCCTTTAAGATAAGCTGCTGCTACAAGCTAACACTGTTATTTCTACAAAGGTGGAAGGCAGAGTGAAACTTAGGATCATTAGAAATTATTCATTTTTATTCATTCTCTGACCTTTCAGTGCCATGGAAATATTATTATTGTTGTTGTTGTTGTTGTTATTACTACTACTGTTATACTATAGGCCAGCCATGCTCCTGTTCTACACAAGTACCCAACATGTGGTTTGTGACCCTTCTCGGTCAGATTGCTCTTATTGGCTATTTTCATAAGCTAAGCCGCTCTTCTAAAGCTCCATCAAAGCACAGACATGACGTATCAATCGTCTCATCTGATGCTCAAAAATAAAACGATTACTGTTATTTCCCCAAATTGTTTCCTTATTCTTTTAAATTACAGTGTTTATGTTGAGAAATATATCAACGCTTGCATGTGCTTGTCTGTCTCTGAATCTCAGGTCCACAGAGAGATGCACAGGCAGCGCGGGAGTTCATCCTCAAGATGTTTGTGGACTTAAACCCAGACAGCGACAAGATCATCTACTCTCACTTCACTTGTGCCACGGACACTGAGAACATCCGCTTTGTGTTTGCAGCTGTCAAAGACACCATCCTACAGCTCAATCTCAAAGAGTACAATCTGGTGTGAGGGCTCACGTACAACGCACATCTCCCCATTGCACAAATGCACACTTCTTTTCGTAGCGTGCGTTCAACTCCACATGCATTACACAGCACACCATGCCGGCTCGCTCTTTCACACACACACCCCTCCACACAAATACACAAACAGAACCCTTATTTTTTCCAGTACAGTACATTCACCAATCCTCCCACCTGCAAACGCCACCCCTTCTCTTTCACCAAAGCTAGCCCTCTTCCTCCTTCGCTCGGCAGCTTAAGTCCTTGCTCCTCCCAAAGCTGCTCCATGTGTCGGATTTGGCCCTTGCTGCTGGCTCTGGCACATTTCATCTGGCACACAAACCTTTCACACAGGCTGTACAGTGACTGAAGGGGAATTTGGTGTTTGTGTGTGTTAAGTGTGTGTGCGTGTGTGTATTTGGGGCAGCATTGACTAGTGAGGAGCTGTTATGGTGAATAACGCCATCAAACCCCTTTTGGCCCTCGGGTTTACCCTCTCCGGTGTTAGGTCAGATCCTCTGTCGTGTCCTTTCTGAGCTCCTTTCCGGTGTGGAAGGAAGTGAATACTGTAGCTCCTGAAACCAACCAAGGACCAGTGAGTGGCATCATGCTTCTTGGGACAGAGTGACATGGACAGGAAAAGCGGTCACACACCGGATACAAGGGGACCGGGCTGAGGATTCTGACTCCACCTCGCATCTATGAATGTACCCACCAGTGTGAGCATCGCAATCGCAAAAAAAAAATGAAGTAAATGCATATGTAAACACACTTAAGACAAAAAGCACGAGAGGACAAGACATAGCTAATCAAAATCTATTCGTTGAGATTTTTTAAATGTTTTTAATGATAGAAATTTGTTGCTACGTCTACTTCTATTTAACAAATAATGGCTAAAAGGAATGGTGATAAGAAGTGGTAAGAAAATCTATAAAAACAAAACAGACATATAAAAAAGAAGCAACCAGAAATTTACTTTGACTTAAGTATCCTTTAAAGATTTCTGTGGGATTTGTGTTCTATGTTAAAGTCAATCACATCGCTTCCCTTCTCCAGATGTGTTCTGTATGGATTCACAGGGACAATCTTCCATGTGCTCCGTCACAGCATCTGGCGCCCCCACACCCTTATTACAAAACACTAGTAGCAGGTGAGAGGACCTTGCTTTCGACACAGGCCCTACTCTGATTGGTGGAGGCGGATGTGGACGGGAAGGGGGATGTTTATTCCCCTCCCCGTCCACTCCCTGACGTTTTATTATAAAGCTCACAGAGCACATCTGCAGATCGGGCTACAAGTAGCTTATTCAACAAAATAAAAGCTGTAAATTAAACATGCCCACACCCTGAGGTGTGAAAGGAATCCATGCGGTAACATCTCTGACGTCACACCTGCGTCACTCAACCGTCCAATCAGACAGACTTCCTGACGGTGATGCAGTCATCAAATCAGGATGTGCTTCTGTTTACTTTTTTTATTTTTATTTTTTTTACTGTCACTTTGTTTATATAAAGATCGCTTGCAGTTGGGGGGGGGCAATGAACCTTTCATAGAAAACGCACTCTGAAGTCTGCAAACGCTGTTTGTGTATATTTGTTTGTAAATACATATACACAAAACACTCCTGTACAAAAACGCTCTGTGGTACACCATATTTGGCAAAAAACAAGTGAAAAAGCAACAAAAAAAGTATCAACTTCTTTCATTAGCATACAGTTTTTTTCCTATGAATTTATGGTAGTAGTGATACTGTGATTATGGATTTTGTTCAATTGATTAATAGGACTACACAGAGCTAAGTGGTGTTGAGGAAACAATCTGCAAGGAGCAATAGTCAGAGAAAAGAGGTTCCTCCTAACCAGCCTCATGACTCCACACTACTGCAACAGCTCTGGCTCCTAAGTATACTAAGTAGGGCTGGCTTAAAAAAATCTTCACAGTATGACGACAAGATGATTTTAAGAGTAATTAAATTTTTTTTTATTTATCTAATTTATGGACCAGATTTGAAGGTGTTGATAATTTGACTGATTTTGATTCTGTCATGTTGAAGTGCTCCTTTGCTCATGGCGGAGCCTACTTGAGTCTGAACTGCTGTAAAAAAAAAAAAAAAAACTTTAAAAAAACCCCCTAAAAACTAAAAAAAAAAACAAAAAAAAACGAATGTCTGGTATAGTAAGGACTTTATCTCTGCTTTCTATTTCTTATTGAGACATTTCCAGTTGTACTTACCATCACATCTCCATCCATGATAATACTGTTTGGTTTTCTTTAGGAGCCCTCACATTTGTTTCATTTTGATTTTTTAAAAAGAAAAAAACCTTCTATTTCCTCTTGGTTTATAGATGCAGCGCTGTAATGCATACCTAGAGAAATGTACAGTACGAACGTAGGTGGACTTTTTTAAATCAGTGATTGAAGACCCACGCGGTCCATGCTTGCTGTTTGTAATTTAACACAAATTCTGTTGTCGGTTTTTTTGCATTGTTGATTTAAAGTTTTTTGAGGCTTGCTTTGATAGTGCCAGTGAAGTGCAGATATAATTTTTTGGTCTTTGACCTTTTCAACAGGTGACTTATCCTTCATCATTAAGGGCTAGCACAGTGCATCAGACAGCTGGGAGTGTAGGACCACAGTGAACCAAGTCATCCACTACTAATCCTTGTTGAGATTGGTTGCAGTATGTGCTATAACAAGTATAGGCAGGGCGTTAATGCAAAACATAAGGTGTGTGTAGAGAGAGTTTACCAACACTAAGCAGTTTTCTTTATGTAATTAATATATCTGGCCCCTTTTGTGAATTAAGTGGACCCAGTATCTGAGATTCTGACCTCCGTATGACTTCAGTATAGAAACGTTTATCACTAAACCAGGATGAGTATTGCATGCTTCCCCAAGTATTTGACTTGTAGCTGATAGCCATAAAAATCTTAATGACCATGCTTGTGGTTTTGCATGTTTTAACCCATTAACTACAAATCTCACACTTTGTTTACCATTTCTCCAGTTTATGAATTGATTTCCTACTTTGCATGCAGCTATTGGTTTCCGTTCTTGCCAGTAAGTTTTGAAAAGTAACTTGCAGAGAGTTAAACCTGGATTGTGAGTGAAAATTCACACCACAGTACACGTTTAGTCACTTTTTTTATATATTTTTTGTCATGCTTGCATTATTGTGATAGTTACAGTGGTACTTAGTGGGCAGGAGCTCCCTTGCATTCGAAAGCTGCATTGTCATAAAATCAAACTTATAAGAGGAAAAACTTATGTAACGTGTGAATTACAACACTACTAATACTAGCATGCTCTTTTCTTTTTTTGTCCAAATTTCAATTCGGTATACCACAGTGCATGGAACTTTTTTGGAATAATTACATTGTTAGGTAACGCAAGACCAGGGACAGCTGGGGCACTAAAGGAGGTACTTTGTTACTGAATGAATGTAACCGATGGAGGAAACACTAAATTTCATAATGACACTCGCAAAGAAACTATAAATAATGTGGGGGAAAAAGTTTCTTGTCCCTGTTTAAAGTTGATTTTCTTAGATGAACACAACCCAAAAGCTGCCAAAAAGATAGGGAATCAATCTAAAAATGGAAGGGATGTTTCAAAGATGGTAAGCAGTGAAGTAAAGTTTGAACACTAGCTAAGCTGATGGGGCTAAAACATGTATTTTGTAAATCGCTAATGCAGTCCTTAACTACCATTTTGTCTGCTGAAAATGACATTAACCTTGAGCGTAAGAAGCTGACAGCCATCAGTTAGACTGCTGTCATAAAGATAAAGGGTCTAGACGCCAGTATTTAAGTGGAGCAATGAACCCGTATAGATAACCAAGTATTTATCACTTGTGCAGTCATAGTTGTGTTAAAATTTACTTTGTGTTGAGTGCAGCTCACTTTAATAGTGACAAACCAAGTTGTATTATTAGACTTGACACTACAACTCTGGCACATGGTGACAGGCTGTTTAGTGTGTGTTTCGGTAGTGCAGTGTTGCAGTGTGGTTTCGACACATTTAATCTCTATATATATATGAGCTGGAAAGAGGGAAGGGCAGTCTGTGGGGAAACCTCAGTCTCCTTTCATTCTTGTCCATTTCGAGCAGTGACCAGTAGAAAGACTGGATTGGTGTTTCACTACAACTCACACTTATTTATTGCCTTGACTAATAAAGGATGGTGTTGCGGGCCCTTTATGGTTTTCAGAGCTCTGCTCTGTGACCATCTGGGAGGCCGTGGTTATGTGACATCTCCTGTGGGCTTGTTAGAATAAGTGGAAGCAAACTTATCTTTTGGACATCGGCTTGGAGTCAGTGCGTATTGCAAACTTAAATCCTGTTCCCTTTTTTGTTTTTGTTCTTTTCATTTCCTGTATGATAAGAAAACATTACCAGAACACTATTATTTAGGACCACTTGATTTTATTTTTCCTCACTCCAATGAAACCTGAAGGTCAATTGTGTAGTGGTGTATAAAATGCTGTTTTTTTTTCTTTTCTTTATTTTGTATGTAAACCAAATGTAAATGATGTATTATACTGAGTGTGCCAACCCCACTCTCTCTAGAGCCAGGCTCTCTCTAAGTGCCAACGCTGTGGTCATCATCAAAGGACCACCTGAGATGGTCCTCCTTTTTAAATAAAACACACCGGAGACTAAAAGGATAGATGATTAAGTACACACAAAGACTTTATTCTGTATTTAAGATTGAAGATTTAAAAGATAATCTGCTGTTTTTTAAGAAACTGTAATTATAATTGCATGTGCTGTTTATTTTGTGTTGGAAGTGAGGGCTTTGATGTTTTCATTGAAGCAGAGCCCTTGATGAAGGGGGTTCAATCAGTTGGTTATTATCGATTATTGATTTACATAACTCTTGCCATATTTTTTTATGTTTCATGTATTTGTTTCAACCACTGTTGCCTGATCCTCATTCAAACATGAACATGACTTATGATCATTGCCGCCTTCTAAGAGAGAAACATAATGACAAGGTATCTGTTTTAAATTGAAATAAATTTGTTCCTATACTTGCTCATGGTGTGCGTGTTGAGTGCATTTCCTCATTTTGTATGTTTTAAGTTGTCGAAGTCTGAGGTAACTTGACATGTTTCAGAAGTCACTCGATGTGTTACGATTATTACATTTTTGATGCCCAAGACACCCCAGGTAGCAAAGATATAGTATGCTGTTTATCATTGTAAATCTCAGAATAAGACTATTGGGATCTTCAAGGATCTAAAGTTTCAAATTTAACAAAACAATTTGCAGTGGGAGCATTTTTTTTTCCAAGATGATTCCCTTGCTCCTGTGTGGCTTTTCGTGTGGCCCCCTCTGATGGTTTCTGTTATTTAATTTGCTTATTTTTTTGTATAATATCCTTAAAGGTGTGCAATGCCACCCTGCTGTAGCTGCATTTTTAAGGCTAAAGGTCTGGACTATTAATACTGGTCTGTGTATAACTTAAGTTCTACTGACAGTGAAGATGGTTCCCTTCTGGAGCCCTTGGTTGGTTATCATTGTTTTCTCTTTTAATATATGTCAAATTAGTATATTGTGGCCGCAGTAGAGCTGGGCAGGAGGGTCTGGGTATCTCTGGATAATCCGTAATTCGTATGTAATTCAAAGACGAAAATACCGTTTATCTGTTTTTTGTTTCAAAACGAAAAACCAAATAACCATTTTTGGTGTCAGCATCAAAAAAACGAACCATGTAGTTAGAAAGGTGATTATAGACTAAAACTAAACTAAAATAACGTTTTTTAGTAAAACTAATGTAGCACTGGGTGTGAGGGAAAAAAAACTTTAATTAAATTAAAACAATAATTAATAAAATAACTGTTAGGCTGTTAGGGAGAATTAAATATTTGCAAGGCCATTGGTGACCTGTAACTTCAGATTAAGACAAGTTAACTAATGTTATATGTAGCTTAGGATAGCAGTTAGCATTTTTATTTATGTTTATAATATTTAATTCATGTTTAATTTTCTTAACATATTTATAGGCCTTCTTGCTATGTGGAAGCTCAACTAGCAGAGGTCACTCTACCCCCTTCTGTGACGCCAACAGGCAATAAGGGTTGGTCCTTTTGACTTGTGTTTATATCAAAGAGAAGGCTTCACCTGCCCTCCAGCTTCTCTTTCTATGGTGCTGTAGCTGCTAAAAACTCTCAGCTTCGACCATCTAATGTTATGTGTCAAAACAAAACTCTTCCAAAACAAATCTGTGGTGTTGTAAACTTTTTATTTTCCTTTGCTATTTTCGCCAGTGTAAAATACTTATGTTAGTTAAGTAGAGTAAATATTTTTAATGCAGCCTGTAGTTCTCATAAGTTATGTAGGCATACTTATGTGTGAAACCTGGTGAGCATTAATAAGAGTCAAAAATGATCTTTAGCTCTGGGGCTTTCAGATCTTTTAATGCTTTTTTGGGTTTATTTCTGTTTGATGAACCACCAGGGAAAGGCCGTGCTCTGTACTGTTCATACTTGTGTAAAGTAAAATAAAAGTGAAGTTGAGTCATTTAGTTTTTCTCCCTGGTACTCATCTCAGGACCTCCCAGATTTTCCCCAACACCTGGAGGATGTGAACCTGTGCAGGGTCTCATGATAGTATCAAGGCTGGCCCCATCGCCTACCGTCACTCTCTTCAAATTAATGCTGGACTGTCAGGACAAAGCAGCATGCCACTCCTTCCTCCAGCACCATAAAAGGGCCCTGTTGTCACTTTCAGATATTTACATCATGATTTATGGTAACCACACCTTGTAACTGTGGCACTGTTTTTGTAAATAAGGATGATGGCAACTTATGTCTTTTAATACACTCATATACAGTAGGCTAGTATGTACAATAGTACAGTGAAGCAGTGGTCTGCAGTGCAACTCTTTCACTAACAGATGCCCAGAAATGTTTTACAAGCACAGTGGGTTAGTGAAGACTAAAACCTACTGTAAATAATGTTAAGATTATATTATACCAATAGTCATTTATACTAGTTCCTTCTCCAGGTTGTGGTTAGAGCCTCTGCAGTGGACAGATGTAGATTTATAAAATCTACAACATTTGTAGCCCCATGTCAAGCGTTCAGTTCCAATTTTTATTAATTAATTCTGTGCTACTTGAACATTTTTGGACTACTGTCTTACTTAGAAGAAAGGTTAGCATAGCGGTACAAGCAAATAAGCAAGCTTGGGAACAGATCCATAATATAAACTCTTATTTTAAGCCATGGGATTTTTTAAATTTTTTTTAACAGAGCATTTCTTTACAAGAGAGACATGCGTTTTCGAAAGGTGATTTATGAAACATCAAAATTTAAAGATCAGGTTTTGAGCAGTTTTATTAACTACACAAGCTCAAACAATAAACCAACAAGATGTTAAGACCAATGCTGCAGAGGACCTCAGCCAATGCTATACCTGAGAGGGTGAAACTAGGAGCCTTTCTCATTTCCCAAATTTCCACCTCCTCGATCCTCACTCCTCGATGTGCATTTTAAGAATTGAGATGTCCTTCAAGATGGCGTGCTGAGATTGATTTCTGGGTCACATGCTTGAGGATGGAGGATTGAGGCGACAGAAATTTGGAAAATGAGAAAGTCCCTAGATTGGGGCATTAGTAGGCCGAAAGCCTATCCATCACAACAAGAAAATGGAAAACCACACAGGCCAACTAATTCAGTGATATACAAGCTTAAATTTAAACAGCTAGCCTTAGCCTAGTTCGTTATCAAACTCGAACCATCGGTTAATATTTAGTTTTATCAGAGTTATTAAGCAGCAAGCTATCAATACACAAACATGGTCGTTTTTTGTTTGTCTTTTTACTAAACGGGACTGGGGCTAAACTCCCCTAAACAGATGAGAAAGTCTGAGTACATTGTTCAGTCTTCTCCAGAGCAGCCTTTACTGCCAGTTAACAATCTGAGGGGTCATCAGTCAGATGAACACAAAGCTGTATTTGGACATTAAATCATTAATTGAGAGGAAAAACCTTCTGGATATTCCCTCTGTCATATCACAGAATACAAACAACAACTTCTAATGACATTTTCTCACATCTGATACAAATCAGCAGACTCAGAGCAGGACTGAGTTCTCTTCCTTTTAACATATCAAACATGTCCCACAAAACAAGCAACACGCAGCATTGAATCAATCAGTCAACACACATGCCTCACACTGTCTTAATGTTGCAACATGTCTGCAAGGATAAAGATAGAATCTCATTGACGGTGCTATACGTACTTTTGAAAACAAATTGCAACAAACACATAACCCACCAAAAGATCAGGAACATTAACTCGATCCAGTTACCATCGCATATTACATTCAGCCTCCAGGAAACAGACAGGATGACCAAGTAAACAGCAGATTTCCCCCCGAGACTGACGTTTTGTCTCTAATTCCTTTAAATAAATCGAGAATTACAAATGTAACTATGGTTCTATGAATTCTGGATGACCGCCAGACGGCGGTGCAGTAGCACTGGATGTCTGCATCTCGCACATGCGCAGGTCAAGTAATTATATCAACAAAGTCACCTGTGACCATGCGATGATGTAGGGCGCATGCCTCAGTATAAAACCTCACGTCATCATGCAATCTGTTCCTACAGAATCTTCTCGCCCAGATTCCGAGTGACAGACAACTCTGGCGGTCATCCGTCCGGATGAGAACATGCCGGCTTTTCAGTGCCGGTAGAGAAAATGCCGCAGTGCCAGATGTATTGCCCTGAGCTCGAGCACATTTATGTGCTCTAACTTCTGCCGGCCGCCCCATCGGCCCTTGATGGTCCTGTGTTGCCAGACCGCACCCCAGCCTGACAAAGAGGCGTCTGTCTCCACAACCTCCCTGCGGGAGGGGATCACTCCCAAAGGAACCCCCCCGGCAAGATACATTTTTTGCTGCCAGGGTTCCAAGGCCTGGCAAAAAAGGGTGGACACTCTGACGCCCCTGATACTGTGCCACTTGGGATCCAAGTGGAGACTGTTGACTGTCGAGTGCCATACCCAGGTAATTCACCCTCTGACTGGGTGTAAGACTGCTCTTCATGAAGTTCACCATAAGGCCCAGCTGGTTCACATGGCCAAGGAGCGCATCTGCGTCCCTGACTGCCTGCTCTGCAGTCGGGGAAATGATTAGCCAATTGTCCAGGTACGGCAAGATTGTCAACCCTGCGGCTTGCATTGGGGAAAGGGCCGCTGCCATGCACCTCGTGAATACACAAGGGGCAAGCGAAAGACCGAACGGCATCACCTTGAACTGGTAAGCCTGTCCCCGAAAGGCGAACCTCAGGAACTGCCTGTGGTGTGGTGCAATAGGCATGTGAAAATAAGCATCATTGAGGTCTATTGACACAAACCAGGCCCCACGCGTCACCGACTGGATGACGTCTGCTGTCCGTAACATTCTGAACAGAAGCAAAACTTGTTCAGCCCCCTCAGGTCCAGGATTGGGTGAAACCTGCCATCCTTCTTTGGAACTAAAAAATACACTGAATAGAACCCACTGAGCTGTGTATGCCCTTCTACAGGCTCGATGGCGTCCTTCTCTAGAAGGGCTGCAAGTTCCTGGCTGAGGGCCAGGGATTTTGCAGGATCTCTGACCACAGACCTTCTGATCCCGCAGAAGAGTGGCGGCCACCATAGGAATTGTAGTGTGTATCCCTTGGACAGTGTGGACACCACCCATGGGCCTGTGGTCTGCCTCTCCCAGTAGCTGAGGTGCTGCAGAGAGAAGCGTCCGACAACGGTGCTGTGGTTCTCATAGCTGGGGGTGGCCACCTGGGGCAGGACCTCTTGGCACCTGAAAGGCCGGCCGGGCAGGAGCACGCCGGCGCTGATCATAGTGCCCAGAGTAGCGAGACGCTCTAGGGCAACCGCCTGGGCGAGCAGGCGGATGGCTGCAACTGGGACTAGAGGGCACAAGAGCCCTCTGCTGTGGAACCGAACTAGGGGCCCATCTCAGGCCAGCAAACCGCTGCCTGGCTTGCTCTGCCTGCACACTGCGCTCCAGTGCCTGCTGAGCCGCTGGTCCAAACATTTGACCCGGAACCACAGGAAGGGAACGGAGGGTGCGACGACACCCCTCTGACGGAGGGGACGTGCCAGCGTCACTGTTGACATCAACCTTCCAAGCTCCTTAGACATGAATGCAAAGGTCTGAAGGGATGCATCACTAAGTGAGCCCGGCCACTCTTAACACAATTAACAATAAGGCTAGACGTCCAAATGTAACGTTAGCCTACTTACCTGCGTCTAGTAGTAACTTATGCTCCTACGAACCTCAACGGCGAGACCACCGCTGTCCGTCCGGGAATGAAAAGTTTGCAACAGAAGAAAAAACAGCCGATCGCAGCCTCTGGTGGACGTGAACACGAAGCACCAACCCTCAGGTTCCAAGGCTAAAAGCGACGAGCCGAATTGACCTGCTATGTTATGTCCTCAATGCGAGAAGATTGAAGGAACCGATTGCGTGATGATGTGAGGTTTTATACTGGGGCGTGCGCCCTACGTCATCGCATGGTCACAGGTGACTTTGTTGGTGTAATTACTCAACCTGGGCAAATGCGAGATGGAGACATCCAGTGCTACTGCAGCGCCGTCTGGCGGTCACGAAGAATGAAATAGAACCAATGCAATACAAAATGAGACTTTTAAATGCTTTAGAAACAATTATTTTCTTTTAACGTTGAAAGCCTCAAGTACTAGGCTACACATGTGAGATGTTGTCTGTAAAGAGGGTGAAGGTGATTGGTATTAAAGGTGGGTGACCCGGGTAAGGTAAACATGTTGGAGCTGTGTCTAGTACAGGTCACCTATGTATTTCCTTATGCACAAAAGCCAAGCCACAGTTACAAGGTGTTGTTGGTTACCATAAATCATGATGTAAATATCTGAAAGTGACAACATAGCCCTTTTCTGGTGCTGGAGGCAGGAGTGGTGTTCTGCTTTGTCCTGCCAGTCCAGCATTCATTTGAACTAGTGTTGTGTTGTTCAAAGAACACTTCGTTCATTTGACCTAATCTTGTATGTGACTCAAGAGGAATGGGCTGTCTCAGTGAGTAATTTGTTCATTTTCACGCATGCGTGAATAGTCTTGGACTCTTACGTTCACTCGTTACACAGCAGCTGTATGGTCTCCGTCAGCATAGGAAACAGTATTGATTAGTTCATGACTCTCAACTGTGGGTCTCTAGGTCTGAGTCGTTCATTTTTCACGTGACAGGTTTCACATATAAGTATGCCTACATAACTAATGAGAACTACAGGCTGCATTAAAAATATTCAATCTACTTAACTAACATGATAATCCTAATCCTAATCCTATGTTATCCTAAGCTACATATAACATTAGTTCACTTGTCTTAATCTGAAGTTACAGGTCACCAATGGCCTTACAAATGTTTAAAGCCCCCCTCCAGTGTACTTTGACATTTCTATGATATTTCATATTTTTCCTGAGTCATTTCCTTATAATGTTGATTACCCACATAGTTCACCAAATATTTTTTGACAAATAGCCCAATTTTGTGCTCAAAGTTGCAAAAGTTGCTTAGTTGTTAAAACGGGGTGGTGACGTATGAATAGTAAATTACATCAGTCATACGTCATTCTCCAAGCTTGCGCAGGCGCACTGTCATGCCTCGTTAAAAAACTGTCACGCCGTCACGCCTCTTTAAGTCAGAGCATCAAACCGATAAACATCGTTGTGAGCTAGCTAACCAATTTATCATGTAATTTACTTAGAACTTGCAGCAGGTATGTTCATTATGGCATCTGTGCGTGCGGTGTTGGAGGACAGATGACAGAAAACGCGTCGCTCTTTCACCTGCCACCGTCTTATATACAGTCTGCAACATGCATTTTACTGACGGCCGTTTTACCAATGCATCGGCGAGAAAGAACGTTCACCAAAAACGGCAGTTAAAACTGGCTGGAGGGGCGCTTTAATTCTCCCTAACAGCCTAACAGTTATTATTTTATTAGTTATTGTTTTTATTTCAGTTAACTAAAGTGTTTTTTCACACCCAGTGCTACTTTAGTTTCACTAAAAAAGTTATTTTAGTTTAGTTTTAGTCTATAATCACCTTTCTAACTACATGGTATGTGGGCTATTTTTATTTTGAAGGTTTTAACGGTTACTATCTCTTCCAAAAAAGGAACAGACCATGTGACTTCTGTTTTTGGTTTATAACGAAAAACGAATCGACAGAAGTTCACAGACTCTTCATTCTTTGTTCAAAAAGAAATAACGATAAAATAAATCGCCAAAAACGAAAAACGGGACGTTTTTAATTGGTTTTTCGTTTTTTGATTCTGACACCAACCAAACAAAACAAACAACCAGATAAACGGTATTTTCATTTTTGTATCACAAACGAATTACGGATTATCCAGAGATACCCAAACCCAGGAGTGTAAACAAACCAAGCAGCCCACCAATAAATTTAAAATGTTAAAACTCCTTGTGTTTTTGATTTAGTTAAAATAACCAACAGGACCTTCAAAAACAACATTTGGGGGTGCATGGTCAGGGTCACATGTATTGGGTTACATATGCAGCTCCTGGCTGCCAGCTGGGTGGAGCTGTAGGAACATGTTCAGGATTTGGGAGGTGCTATAAATTAGTTTTTTGGGGCACTGTATTACATTCAGGGTGATCATGGAGTTTTCGTGTTCAAACTACTATGTATAGGATTTGAAATGTTCTGATTTATGCAACTCGTAGTGTTAGTATAATAAAGGAAAAATTTGATGCAGATGTCTCCCCAATCCCAACAAATGACACCTGGGGATGACAATTACCAAAACAATCAGAAAAATCTGAAAGATACTATAGTAACACAAAATTCTACACATCTGGGCTTTAGGGTTATTTATATATTTTTTTTCTCTCTTTGAGGTCAATGTCAAATAATATAATGGTTGCTTTGTATTGGCTATAGGGTGTGGTATATGTGGGATGAACCTGTAACAAGAGCGTGGGATGCAGATTTGCTGTTGGGCTGCCTGTGACCTCTGTAAAATAACAGCTGACTGCGCGTTGGCAAAGAAACGCACCAGTACAGGTCACTCTCATGCAAGAATAATACTCAAGGTTTACGGTGTGTCACTCAGTTTGTGGTAACTGGATTAAAAATAATTTACCTCCTAAGTAAAGATGTGCAGCATGTAAATATAGCATGAAGTAAAATACACTGAAAAAAAATTATAAACATAACACTTTTGTTTTTGCCCCAAAGATCTAAGATTTTCTCTAAGTACACAAAAGGCCTATTTGGCTCATATACTGTTCACAAATATGTCAAAATCTGTGTTTGTGAGCACTTCTCCTTTGCCCAGATAATCCATCCACCTCACAGGTGTGGAATATCAAGATGCTGATCAGACAACATGGGTACTGCACAGATGTGCTGTAGGCTGGACAAAATTAAAGGCCATATTTTCACACTGCCCCCCCTAGACTACATAGCCAGATCTTTAAGGTTGTATCACCTTAGTTGATACTGAACTTTAATGGCGCGAATGCCCTAACAAATTTACAATTGATTAAATTACTAAAAGCAATAGATGCAGATAAATATCATTCTGGGATACCTGCTGGTTGATAATCCAGCACAACTATAAACAATCCCAACAATAGTAGATCATGTCACAGCAGTTTGCTCACTAATGAGTATTAATATTTGGTAAAAATGTAAAGACATGAAAGGATTAAGGCTAAAACTGAAAATTATTGATTCATCTGGTAGAGCTGCAACAATTAGCTGTCAACCATTAAATTAATCATCAACTATTTTGATAATCCATTAGTTTTTCTAAGAAAAAACATCCAATTTCTGTGATTTCAACATCTCAGTGTGAATATTTTCTGGTTTCTTTGGCAGAAAACAGAATGCCTTTGGGTTGTGGACAAAACTGAATGTAATCTTAGGCTTAGGGTGGAAATTTTTCACCATTATCAATTACTTAAACAATAGATTAATGGTGAAAATAATCGACAGATTAATTGATAACCCTAACAAATTAGCACTTGATTAAATTCCTAAAAACAATACATGCACAGTAAATACCTAGTAAATCCACAGACCTAGGTGTCAGACTCTGCTCCAGGGCCCCAGGATCTCTCGCTGCGGCCCTGGCTGCTGCGTTGAGCGGGTCAGTTCAGCTCTGTGGCGCACGGGGCGCCCGCTTCTCCGCGGCTCGGTTTGGTTTCCGGGTGATGCTGCTCTTCTCTTCAAAGCCGAGGAAAGTCGGGGGCTCATGTGTCAACATCCAGGGTTTCCCCGGGGAGGTGTAGCGTTAACGTTATTCCAAAAAAACCTAATGTTCCTTTGAAAACCGTTTTCTTTTTGTTAGTCTAGTCTTCCCCGGACGCGGCGCTCCCGCACCGCTGACACCAGAAGACGATCTTCGGCTCCTGCTGCTTTGACGTTAGCTAACGTTATTTTAAACGATGACAGAGTACAAAGTGCGAATAGCGTCTCCAATCATTTAATAATATCTGGGGACCTGTTAGCTTAGCCAGCTAGCCTGGTAATTCGACTAGAACAAGGAATCACGGCGAAACACACTGCTGACATGATGTTTCCTCAATCAAGGCACTCGGTAAGTTTGCTAGTTGAACTTGTCCCAGTAGGAAACTAAACCGCTAAAGCAAGCTGAGCTAACGCTAGCTAGCAGCCGACAGCTGATACTAGCTCTGAGGCTGCAGGTTGCTGTCAGCTTGTCTCACAATGCCGGACCTCTCCGCATCTCATCACGACGTTTGTGGCGTTATGGTACAGCACAGGCGGCAGTCCAACACTTTAAATTAATCTGTATACTCGCTGTAACACTTCCTTAGCTGTATTTAGCTAATATTCACAGTGTGTAGCTAGGTAGCTGTTAGTCAAAACAGCTAATTTAAGTTGATGGTTGAGTGTGAGTTTTTCTACGTTGGTTAGCCTAATTCACTGTTTCTACTGTCAACAAACCAAAGTGCATGAATAAAAGGGTGCAGCAAAATGTATATACAACAGTCGACTTTGATTTAAAAAAAACTTCTTTTGACACATGGTGGGAAAAGATTTTATCTCTAAATTAAATTATTAAAATAACACATATTGCTACAAATACTAGGTTGAATTTCAGTATATCAGCTGCAAAAAAGAGTTCCATGAAACAGCATAAGTAACGTTACAGGATGCTTAAAGCAAAATGAGACAAATACCTGTTCTTCTAGCCCCCCAAAAGCTGCATAAATCGCTCAGTATTTCTATAAAAGCAGTCTAGGAGGTCATGACCAACTTTTGTTAAACTAACTGCATTAAGAAGTCATTATCAACAACCAGCAAGTGTAGAAAATGAGTTTTTGAACTATAGCTAAATGAGGAAAGAGATTCAACCACAAGTATACACTCTGGAAAAAGACCTTAACTGAAGATCATGCTTCAGCAGTCTGCTCACTAATGAGGATTAATATTTGGTAAAAAAATACTATTGGTTGCTAAATTAAATATTTTCATTGTCTCTTCATCTGCAGAGCTGCAACAGTTAGTCAATTAATCCATTAGTTTCCAACTATTTAACTAATCGCCTATTTTGATTTTTGACTATTTTGATTATCAATTCATCGTTCTTAGTCATTTTTCCAAGAAAAAAGTCAAATTTCTCTGATTTCAGCTTTTCCAGTTTCTTCAATTTTCTGTGAAAGTAAACTTAATATCTTTTGGGTTGTGGACAAAACAAGACATTTGAGGACGTCATCTTGGGTTTTTGGAAAAAATTATTTTGAAATATTAATTGATATTGAAAATAATCGGTGGTTGCAGCCCTAATCTGCAGATTGTTTTCTAGATTTATTGTCCAAAATCAAAGGAGATGTCTTCAGATGTGTTATTTTTGCCTCACCAACAGACCAAAACCTCAAGATATCCAGTTTACAATGATAAAACCACAAAGAAAAGCAGCAAGTCCTCACAATGGAGAAGCTTGTTTGGGCATTTTTTCCTAAGCGATTAATCAACTACTCATTGCAGCTCAAGAAAACAATGAATCGCGTGCTGGATCGACAATAAATTAATCTGCAACTTTAAATAATTGTTTGAGTAATTTTTAAGCAGAAATATATATACTATATCCTGGTTTTCTTCGTTTTCTTGATGGTAAACTGAATATTTTTTAGATTAGTACTGTTAATGGGGAAAAAAAACAATCAATTTAAGTTAGACCTGTAATGATTAGTCGATTATTTGATTGAAAGAAAATTAATTTGCAACTATTTTGATGATCTAATCATTCTTTCAGTAATATTTAAGCATAAAAAAAACAAACATTTGCTGGTTTCCGGCTTCTCGAATGTGTGTATTATGTTTTTCTTTGTCATACATGATAGTAAACTGAATAGCTTTGGATTTTTTTGACTGAGTCAGACAATAATCAGGCTCAGTGAAATTACACAGGGCATTTTTCACTATTTTTCAATGTTTTCTACCCCAAAATTATCATTATTATCTATTAATTTAGAAAATGACAAATGAAAATAATCGTTCTTTGCAACCCTAGTTAAAAGATGTCAAATTTGTTCACTGAGACATTTCTTACTATTTTCTGACTGTTCTGACATTTTATTTTACATCTGATAACTTGAGTTAATAACATTAATCTATAACGAAAGTAATCATTGGTTGCAGCTGTATTCGTGGTTTGATATGTTTAACATTACAAACAGAAGAATTTTTATGACTATATAATGCCAGGCAAACTGCATTAAACAACAAACACCCAAAGCAGGAAGTAACACTTGTAAACCACAGGTGAGGGAAGACCTGCACAAGTATACACAAATAACACCGACCATAAACCGAAGCACCACCGCAGACAGCCCCACAGTCTCATGGTCATATAAGGTCACATGTCAAATATTTCTTAGTGTGTGTATGTATATATATATTTTTGTTGTTGTTGTTTTTTTTTTTTGTTAGTCTCAACATGTGACTGCTGTTCCTCTTTCTGAGGCAAACCTGTATCAAAGATCCTCCTAAAGAAACACTATGGAGCAACATGAACATGACAAGTTGAACCACTGCAGTGCCATCATAGTCTATTGATAGGACACACCGTTTATACATACTCCGTGTGTTTGAAGACTGTGACTTAGAATTCTTTTCATTATTGAATATCAATCAATATCAATTTGTCCTTTTATTTTTATGATTTAATGGATTCATCTTTTAGTTTAGAAAACGTCAAAACCTGGAGCCCAAGGTGACGTCTTCAAATAACCTGTCTTATCTGACCAACGTTTCAAAACACAAAGATATTTATTTTACGGATAAATGCAGTTGATTCTGACATTTTTGAGGAGCAGGAAAGGGTCAATATTTGCCTTTTTTGTTCTTGATAAATAACTCAAAGGATTAATTGATGGTAAGTATAATTTTCTTTCAATCAACACATCTTTTATCCATTATCTATTAAATTGACAGCTGTTAGTGTCATTACTCAATGAATTGTTTGGTATCTAAAATGTCAGAGAACAATATAGCATGCCTGTCAAACATTTCCCAGATCAAGTAATCAATGGATCATCTAATAGTTTCAGCACTATATTACATGTAGTACATTAGTTTTTGACCTCTGTGAGAAGGTGACTCTATCCTCTCTGTTCAGTCTCATAATCCCACTCGTAACCTCTTGCCCTTGGGTCACTTGGAGAGTAATGAGTTTTAGGGCATTAGATAAACCCTGGATTACAGCTTTGGAGTGATTGTGAAGTGTAGTCTATACATATCTGGACTTCTAATGCAGCCTCTTAATACCTCTCACATATGGTCACCATGGACACACTTTAAGCTGGTCTTCTGTAAACACATTTCCTCTATCACCACGCTTGGCGGCTCTGAAAGAGTTGGGCCGGCAGTTTTCTAAAGACAGATGTTGCTAATTAATTTACCAAGTTAACACGCTGTCTGCTTCTTTTTCTCATTTTATTCTGTACACACACGCCCAGACATGAAGCCGGATGTAATTTAGGCCTCCGTGTGTATTCATACAAACTGATCATGTTGTTGTTGTGTTTCCCAGGCATCCTCTCAGTCCAGCCAACCCCTCAAGTTTACCACGTCTGACTCCTGTGACCGCATCAAGGATGAGTTCCAGTTCCTCCAAGCGCAGTACCACAGGTACGCAGCTAACACAAGCATACACACACTTACTATAATTTCAGCAAAAATTGCCCTCTGATTAGCATGTCAACTGCCTTAACGTAGATGCATGTTAGTGTAATTCCCAAAATGTCAAACTATTCCTTGGCAGAACGGATGCATAAGTTTTGCCTTTCTTTGTTTTATATTTATTATTCTCTTTCTACCCAGTTTGAAGTTGGAGTGTGATAAACTGGCATCTGAAAAGTCAGAGATGCAGCGCCACTATATCATGGTAAGTGCTGCGTTAACTCTTTTGTCAGTGAGATGTGGCTGTTTATCTTGATCTGATCTCCTGTCAAAGTCACTTAGTGTTACGGTATAAGCGTAGAAATTCCAGCGCAACCCAGGAATGTTCAGATTGTCTCTATTTGTTCGTTCAGTTGCACATATTCACATATTTATGAGCGAACACTTAGCAGCTTCCTCAGCTTCACTTATCACATAATCAGCAACGGCAATATGTTTTCAAAGCTTCTCTGATAGGCAATGATCAGTTACATATTACATCCACATTTCTCAATACACAGTCCAGTGTGTGTGTGTGTGTGTGTGTAATTTTTATTAACTTGCTGTAGTATCCAGAAAGTCTAAAGCTTCTCACTCTTTGTTTTGTAGTACTATGAAATGTCCTACGGGCTGAATATTGAAATGCACAAACAGGTAATTGCCGTCTCCTATAATGAATCCTTCTTTTTAGTAGCCCAGATTTTGTACTTTGCCTGTCTGACCTCTTTTTTTTATTCTCCTACTTTTTCCTTTTCAGGCTGAAATAGTGAAGAGACTGAATGGGATCTGTGCTCAGGTGCTGCCTTATCTGTCACAAGAGGTAACGGCACTCCCACGTTCACGAATATGTTCAACATCCACCTGTAGCGCCTCTCTGCCTAGCGGGAATTTTTGTCGGCTAATCAACAGTCGAGGAGCTAGCTTTTCCTTGTGTAATCTACATTTTGGTTGTATTTATCAAAGCTTTCAAAATTTTTACAAACTTAATATTTTGCTATTTATTCTTTAAGTCAGATACTGTAAAACTACATTTTTAAAGCCTTGTCCCCATTAGACACTTGTCTCTTTTATTGGCCTGGTGTGGCTACAGGTTTTGGCAAGTAAAAGCAGGTCTCAATTAGAAGACTGGTCTGGTTTTAATATAAGTTCTTTGGGTGTATAAAACCCTTTGAAGCCCACCAGGTCACCTGCTTGAGCTTGTTCCAAGCTTAGTAGACTGTGTATACCAAAATAAATGTTTAAACCTTTATCAACATGCACATGGCACACATTGTTAGATCAGTTAGATTCTCCACAATTCAATGCCTTACTTTTTCAGTTCATTCAGATTTACCAGTTTAGTAAAGGAATTAAAGACCTGTCCCATATAGATGCCTGTCCCAAATATAGGCAGGATGAGTTCAGTTAATTTAAGCAAATAAAAGCCCTAGATATTAAAATTTTCGGTAAAAAAAACAACTTTTCTACAAAAAACTGTCCAATCATCATCATTTGTCTTCTTTTGTGTTTGAAGATTACCACTTATGTTAATGCACTTAGATCACTTGCCAAGTTTGTGTTTCTGACCATGTGTTGTCTTTGTTTCAGCATCAACAGCAAGTCATGGGTGCTATAGAGAGAGCCAAGCAAGTCACACCCCCTGAGATGAACTCCATCATACGGGTGGGCTTCATACACGAGTAAAGGCTTGATGATGGATGAATCTTGTCTCATCCCAAGCATGAAATAAAACTAAATCAAACCATATATAAACCAGTCATGGTCCATTTTTCTGGCCAGTAGACTACAATGACTCTTCATGTATTGAGTGGATCTTTTTCTTATTATGTTTTATGTAACAAGGTTTCCTAATATACCAAGATAGTGATATGAACCCAACATAACTTTGTTCAAACAGAATAAGTTAGTAAGTAGTAATATCAATAAAAATACTTGCAAGCCAGTTGGGTTCCTAGCTAGCTTGCTAAAATAGCTATTATGACTGAGTAGCTCTAGCATGTCTGTGGTTGGCTAGCTTGTTAACGGGTAGCTTGCCAGCTATGAGAGCTTAAAAAGTAGTCTTTGAACACCAACTATTTAATGGATAAACTTTGATGTCATTTTAAGGTGTAACAAGGATTTAAAAGCCAAACATCCTGAAATTGAAAGTTATTGAAATAATTTATAATCATGCTGAGCAATTCAAAACATGCAACACAGAAACACATAATACAAGACATGCAAAGTGGGCAATATTATGTAAATGGAAACATGCACTAAATATGAACAATGTGCTGCATTGTCAGGTACAGAAAACACAACCTCTAACGTATTGTACCATGTTTGTTTTCAGCAACAGCTCCAGGTGCAACACCTGTCCCAGCTGCAGGGCCTGGCCCTGCCGGTGACCCCACTGCCCCTGGGCCTCACCCCTCCCACCCTGCCCGCCGTGTCCTCCAGCTCTGGCCTGCTCTCCCTCTCCTCCATCCTGGCCAACTACTCCCATGGCCAGGCCCAGGCAGTGAAGGAGGACAAGGCGAGGGAAGCCGCGGAGAGAGCGCCCCGAGGAGAGGACGGTGACAAGTCAGACTAATGCAGACACGACAAGAAGGTTTTAGAGGTGGGAGTGTTGAGAAAGGAAAAAAAAGAAAGGTTAAACTGTAAATGGAGATTGTTGTAAGTCTGCCTGTCTGCTGAGTGTTGATGTAGAAGAGTAACTGCAGGGATGATGACAAGAGGACAGAATTGAAACTTTTGGATGTGCAGAGAATGAAACTGCTGAATGGCTGAGAGTTAAATGTTCTTATTTTTTAGTGATAATAAGGCTTCAGGCTTCTAGACATTAAATAGATGCTTCTTTTTTTAAGTGTAAGCCACTATTAGGCTTAACCGAGATAAATGTTTTCCTGTTTGGAGTGAGAGCTGAGGATGAAAGCTAACAGCAGTGTCCCTTACATGGATCTGCCTCTCACAGGTTTATATTTCTTACTTATTTTGTATCAGATCTGATGCTTTAGTCCCTCTGATTGTTTCTTACTGGCCCCCATCTCTAGTCATAGTAAGCAGTTCTAACAACATCTCGGTTCCCTATAAGTCCTTTACCTCCTCATTACATACAACAGCGCCATTAACTTTTTTCCAAAATGTTGACTGGAGCTGTTCTGGACAGTGATACCATTCATTTCTTTACTTGGAGCCAAATTGAATCTTAGTCTGCTATTAAATAGGATCTTTTTTAAAGGGATGTTTCACTTGTCAGGTGCATTCAAACCCTTCTAACATAAAGTAATGCATCTTTTCACTTTTTTTTTCTTCATACGACCAACCACTGGATGCATTACCTTTAGCTGTGTACCTCAATCCTAAATAAATGGGATTATATTACATTAAAAAACCTATAGCTAGTACAAATGGTAGTATACCTATCTAAGGGGTTAATTTGTGTTTCATAGGCCTTGCTGCTGCTACGCTACAAGGCACGGACCATGACTGGTCTTGGAATGACAAGAATTTAAGCTCTGAAAAAATTGACTTTATTTTGACATGTTGTTTTCGTGATGTTAAAGACAGGCTAATTAGACATTTAAAATGTGTCTGTGTGTGCTTGAGTGAATGTGATTGGAAAGAAGAAAACACTTGTTTAATTTAACTTTTTTTTTTAAAAGCACCTTTTGTATTTCCCTCCCCTCCCCACCCCACCCCACTCACCCACCCCACCCCACTCACCCACTCCTGCCTCTTCCTCGCTGACCAAGACAAACTTGAACAGGATCTAAACTTCAGAACCAGACGGTCGTTAAACACATAAATGTACTGTACTGTAAGTTAGCACATTTCAGTTTATACTGAGACTGTATCAAGCGCCTGTCTTCTCCTGTCTTGCTAACTTGTATGTGATTGTCAGGGAAAGCTCTTCCCATTTTTCTAATTTTCCCATTGTTTTAATAAAGAATGTGTCCCAGGTGAGTTGCAAAAACTCTGTAACCAACATCCAACAAGCGTTCCCTCAGAAAACAGCATATTTAAACATGATTCTCACAGTCAGAATTTGTGCTGGTGACCAAATTATTGTGCCCTGTAGCAAAAATAAACTCCACAACAACAAAAAACCCTACTTTAATTATTGAATTAAATTAAACAAAATGGAGGTACAGATGGTGTTGTAGAGGTCTGGCTAGTGTTAACACTCCACATGCTCTGAAAGTTTTTACATTACATTTATTCATTTAGCTGACACTTTTGTCCAAAGCGACTTATAATTGCTATATATGTCAGAGGTCGCACACCTCTGGAGCAACTAGAGGTTAAGTGTCTTGCTCAGGGACACATTGGGGGATGTGTCACAGTGGGGAATTGAACGTGGGTGTCTCATACCAAAGGTATGCATCTTATCCACTGCGCCATCACATGTAGTATGGATTTGAAATCCACTAAAGGTGCCACGATACGTCATCAGAAGTGTTTCATCTGTGCTTCATGACACTTTTCAGGCGTTTTGGAGTAGCAGCATCTGACTATTTCTATCACTATCCAAAACAGACAATGCGACATTCACTCTCATTTTATGCTGCAGTTCGCCAGGTGTGTGGAGGTGAGAAAGTAAGCTGGGTATGAACATCTCTCTAGCGCTTTTTTTCATCCTTAACTCACTTTTCTTGTGGACAAATGAGTGCGACACTGCGAATACCTTCACAAGAGTGGACTGTAGTCCCCATATTTAAACAATTATCACTGTAGCTCTGAAAGTAAACACCACCCGTCTCACCTGGGCAGCTTTTCACCCCACTTTAAAGTGTGGCTGTTCAGAACACTTGCCTTCTGACATGGTCATGTGACTTGCTGTACAAACTAGTTCTTTTCTAGCATAACCTGGCGCTTATACTATGCATAGTATGGAGCGTGAAGAAATCATGCTGGAAACATTCAGTAAGCAGACAAAAAAACACTGATGCTTTTTGAGTGCGCTGTTGATGGACTCTATTGTCCCACAATGCAGTGCAGAAAGAAAATGGAGGAGCTGCCATGCACAGCTAGAAAACATTTGAATTGATGGTGGGGAAACACCTCACTGAACACCCCAGAAAACAGGGAAAAAACATTTTGATGTCCTTTAATATTAATTTTAATTGGCAGTGGCTTTCAAAAGTGGCTTTTTAATTTACCTCCAATAGAGCAAGACAATACAATAAAGGATGGTATATTCATACTGTATGTGGCTTAGTACTTTGTAGTATGGATTTGGGACTCAGCTTGATGCGTGTGGTTGAGAAATAGGAATCTTCATATTTAAACCAGCAGGGGGCAGCAGTGCTCTCTCATTGATTACAAGTCACATTTACAACTAGTGAATGTCTAAAGAGGTCAGTCTGCCATGTTCACCTTAATGTCACCGCTGTTTTCTTCTCGTCTTCATTTCCTCACTTTGTGCTGAGCATCTGTACACTGCAGGTGTTTGCTATTATTCCCCTGAAATATGAGTGCTTCCCAGAGCTTTGGCAACCCACATTTTAACGTCTGAGCATGTCTGAAATTGGAGCTTAAACCGTTCCTCTGTATTTTAATTTGAAAAGCACTTAAGTTGTGGCTCAGTGCTCTTTTTTTTTTGTTTTTCTTCTTCTTGTCTGTGCTAGTGTTGGGGAGCTGAACAGTTTCCCTCCCTGGAGATTTGACCTTAATATATCAAGTGCGAGAACAGATCAGTTAGTCATTTGCACTCTTTATACTGACGTCAGTCTCTGTAGAAAACCTCCTTTGGCAAAACTCAGACATATGAATGGTATGTGTGTTTGTTTTTTGCTGTGAAGGGCCAATTTGTATACATATGAATATATCAATATACATATTTTTTAAAGCATTTTTGTATGTTTCAAAGCTGCTTTTTAACGTGTGTGTATCATGGAAGATTTGGTGTTGTATGTGTGCATTATAAGCCTACAATTAAGAGAGGCACAATGTTGTATACCATGTCGTTTTTCCTGTTTTTTCTCCCATTCTCTCAGTAGGCAGTAACACTTAACATTGTTTTCTAGGTTTGTAAATGTTTTATCTTCTGCTTTTTTGGTGCAAAGAAAAACGTGTTTATGAACACAGTCTCATTTTAAGATACCTGGGGCAAAAAAACCAACAACAAAAAAGATGTAAACAAGCAACTGTGTACTCTAATGAGAATGAATCAACCTTTTAGCAGTAAGGAAGCTTCTCTGGTGCCTTACAAATAAAAGACGTGATTGAGAGTGGTCATTTGTCTTTGGTTGGTAATTTTCTGTGTGTGTGTGTGTGTGTGTGTGTGGGGGGGGGTGTTAGTTTGTTAGTCAACTCTCCTTTGCAGCTTGATGAAATTTGTGGGATGAGGTTTGATATCGTGACGAATCTCATAACAGGAACATGGAGAGTCACGGTGTAATTTAAAAACATTCCCTTTGGATTAGTAGCATCTCATTGGATGAGTCAGTTGCTAACCTTGCTCAAAAGAAAATTGCTCAAAAGTAATTGCTCACCCAATTACAAAAAAAAAAAAAAAAAAAATACAGTATTTTCTCATTTTCTGCTGCCACCCGGCTGTGGCTCAGGAGGTAGAGCGGGTTGTCCACAAATCAGAACATCGATTCAATCCTCAGCTCTTCCAGTCTGCATGTTAAAGTGTCTTTGGGCAAGATACTGAAACCCAAATTGCCCCCAATGGCTGTGATTTTGGTGTCTGGATGTTAATTTCTTTTTCTGATGAGCAGTATGCATCTTACCCTCGGCCATTAGTGTATGAATGGGTCAATATGACGTATTGAAACAATGATGATTTATCGTGGCATTTTGTGGTGCTCACAACTGTGAAACATTACTAAAGTGTGATCAGCTCTCTTTTTTCAGTGTCCTTGTTAGTCTAATCCCCATTAACATGTTTTAATAGCGATCTGGGTAGAAAGTACTTTAGCTAAATGAAGATGTAGTGCTCAACTAATACTGGATTTTTGAAGCAAATATTTTTTGAGGGTTACAAACATCCCATAGATTCCCAATTTATTCCTCCTGTTTTTGCCTTTCATTCCTCTTCAGTGACCTGATTTAATTCACCTGCTCACACTTTATTTAAGCACTGCCCTCCCTTTCACTCACTCTTTCACTTTGGGGGGCAGTTCTGATTGAACAACTTGTTTTTTTGTCTTTCCCTGATTATGTTGACAAATGCAAACTTTAAGTTGGAAGAAATAAAAGGTGGTTCAGAGGATTTTTCAAGTTTCCTGGCTGACTTCTATGCATTCTGACCGATGCCCCCAATGGTGATAGTAAATGTACCCTTTGAACCTCCTACTTTACACAACTGATTAAATATTGGCTGATATTCACTTTTTTAAATAAACAAAAATGACTAATTATTTAACAGTGAAATTGTATTTTAATCAATTCGGATCTCCACATTTCTGTACTGCAATTTCTTGTTGTCTCACTTGCTGTACACACAGACAGTAACATAAACCTGGCATATTCATCAGTCTGGTTCTAGCAAGTCATGTGGATTATCCAGTCGGCACTTTCTTGAAAAAGATGTTGATTTTTTTCTTATTTGTGAGCGTCAGAATAGATATCTCAAAACTGGACAAATTAAATCCAAACTATCTGCATGACTACATACTAGTTGGGGTACATGGGAAAATATTTTGTTATATGGCTTAAGGGACCTTTTTATACATGATGTTGGCATGGTTCTTAACACCCCACATAATACCTCTAGCATGAGGGGGTAAAAATATTCACAGCTGATATAACCAGTATAATTACTAATCACCGAACTGATTTTTTAAAACCACCTCTTACGTGGCCTCTCAGCCCCATTCCTTTGGCAGTGAAGAATCCCACAACCGTCAGCAGCAGGTCCAGACATGAAAAGGACTCGGCACAAAAGGACTCCTTTGCATTTCTTCCCACCCCCCACCTGTCTGTGAAGTAAGCACTCATAGACAACATGCTGGCTAGTATTTATGGAGAAAAATTACACAAACAGGCTGAAAGCGATTACATTGTGGGGAGTTTCACAACAGGTTACACATGTTATAAGAGGGAAGGAAAGGCTCTATGAAGATGTAGATTAGTTCGTGTCAGACTTGAAATGAAATTGTGGCTCCATAAGAATTTGAGGTACGAGGAAGCTGAAAAAGAATTTGTGGTTTATGGGATGAATATGTCTCAGTAATGCCTCCATACGACTCTGGACTTGGCGTTTGGCCCTCCCTTTGGCCCTCCCTTTAGGTGAAAAAATCCAGAACAATTTTTTGCAGCTCAAAAAGGTGTACTAACGTCACAGAAACGCAGTGGTAACATATTCTTGAAAAGCTATACAATTTATTAGATACAGTAGTTAAACATAATAAAGATGTTAGCACTATACATAATCATGTATATAGTTAAAAGCAGTCGATCATTACACATGCACATCTTCTAAAGACAGTAAAATGTAGAGACATCTGCGAGAGAACAATGGCAGAAGTCTCAAGGACAGGCAGATATAATCTAGCTCCAGTGTAGGTAAAACAAAGGTTTTTTCTGACTGCACTAAGCAACAAAGTGGGAAACATTCAGCCTCAAAGGTTTTGTCACTCCACTCAAGGACAGAAAGTAATCTCTGGGCTGTAGTTTTTGAAATCTGCAGATCCATTTTGCAGTCTGCTCATGTTAACTTATAGCGTAAATTCTCCCCCACAAATCAGAAACTTTTTTTTGCTCGTAAAACGCAGCACACAATTGCAAAAAAAGCTAAACATAAAAATATATTTATATATATATATATATAGCATTGCACACTTTTGGGCATGCTTGTATACATGTACACAAAACATGCTGCAAATCAATCACATATTTTCATAAACACACCCTTACTAAAAGAGACAGACGATGGAGCTTCTGTTCCAACAGGTTTTGGAACTCTATTGGAGTTTTTATGGCTCTACAATTTTTTTGGAAGCCGTCACAGAGTGGAGCAGGTCTAGTCTGGATATCCAGGTAGTGGTTACTGCAGGTTTTTTTGTTTTTTTCGTTTTTCTGCACAAGTTACAGGTCCTTTTGGTTTGCTGTTAGAGAGTGTTGGCCCGGGTTGGTAAAAGTAGCTGCTGCTGCTACATAGAGCTCATACAGGTCCAGAGTAGTTGTAGTGGTTTCCGTGCTGTGAGTCGTGAGGCTGCGGGCTTGGTTTGCGTTCAAGGTGTTCACTCTCAGGTGTGTCTTGTTGCGTACTGAGAGGGAAGCGCTCCTTGAAGAAGTCAGACACATATCGGACCTTAAAGGACACAAGAAGAGCAAAAAAAAAAAGTGCTGGTTGTTATGCTATTTACTGTATTGACCAACAGCTTTCAAAGGAGGATTGATGGAAGTTAATTGATATACACTATAAACCTCTACAGTGTTTGATAGTTTTCCATCATGTGTTAACCTTATACAGGTAACTCTTATCATGGAACTCACAAAAACAAGTATCTCACTTTTAATTACAATTAATTACCTTTTGGACTTTATAGGTGCATCTAAAAATTTTTTTAGAAAAAATAACTAATATTTTGAGCTGTACCTTCAGATTCTTAAACGGGGCCAAGTAAAAACATAAAAGATTTTGAGTCTTCTGCCCTTATGTTGCTATGGTCATATAAACATCCTGCAACCCCAGGGGCTTTAAAACAACCATTTCAATCAATTTCAGTATTGAAATCTGTCTCTTTCTGTACAAAGAAACACACTGTTATACTCACAGTGAGCACAGCGATGAGAGCTCCCTGCAGTAGCCCCAGCAGCACGTCACTCCAATGATGTTTGTAGTCAGACACGCGCGTGTATCCGACATACAGAGAAAACGCCACCAGGAAGAACTGGATGGTTGGTCGAACCAGTCGCGTCCACTTGCCCTGCATCCGGGCTTGGACGTAGAGCTGCGCACACACAAACACTTTCTTGTTTAAAATGAACAGGTGCCAGAATTTAAACCATATCTTTAGATTCTGAGCCAGTCCAGTGCAAACAGTTTTTTGCATATATGATTTATATTTTTCATGAGCTGCCTTTTCTGGAAACTATGTTTTATTGTTCATAAATACATTTCAGTTTTGGTATGTACAAAAAAAGGTTTGTTCTTTTTAAACATTTAAATCAACTCAAACTGAACCACAAAATTCACTTGAAACCAGCCAAAAACATAAAATAAACCTTCTTCCCAATCCCAAATTTGACCTACATTTAACAAAACAAAGAATTATATAGTTATGTATGTATGAAATATTCAAATCATTTATGTTTTTATAAAAATAAAAAAATAATGCCATCATCTCTCCATATCTTGTTTATTTAAAATGTCATCATAAAAATGTGAGTTATGAGACTATACAGTCTTGTATTATTGGAAAATATCTGACTGTTTACTGATGGAGAAGATGTCTTTTGGCCCAGTCCTCCACAGAAAGGTCAAAGGTCATGCTCGGCTACAGAACAGGGCTGTATCTCACTCCTGAACACTCAAACAGGGATTAAACTGTTGAATGTGCCATCTTCCCGGCCATTGTGCAACGTGTAGTACTACAACAATGAATGTTTTCAAACAGCAGCCGTGTGTCTGTGTTTACCACGCCCCTCCTGATCAGTCTTTGGTAAACAGACATTTCACAGCCAAAGAATTCTCACGCAACGACGACAACGATAACACACTCACCGACAGAAAGAGCATGCAGTACATCCCGAAGGATGAATGGCCAGAGTAGAACGATAACCTGAGGAGCAAAACGGCAAGAGAACACAATTAATGTACAAATACACTCATTTTTTATGTGGGATTTTCAATAAATATCATAATAAAGTCAAAGAGTAAGGATTAGAGTCAGACCCACTTATTGTGTATTTCTAATTGAACCAATACACCAACCTAAATGATTCCAATTGGACATTTTGATTTCATTATATTTTATTTTACAATGGTCCAAACTCAAACATACTGATAATACTAAATGTGTTTAATGCTGAACAATTAGTCTGTCAATTGAAAAGTTGAGGCTGGTTCTCAAAAGATTTGCTTGTTTTCTACATCACTGAAAGAGTTTTTGGGAACTGACCATGAGTCAAAATAAGTAATTTTAATACTTTACTTTGGGCACTCATGGGTTGAAAACAGTTAATTATAATGACTTATAGTGGTTATCAGTTGAAATATCAAAAATTTGAAATATGTCAAACTTCCTAATAAATTTTTTTTTTTTTAATAATAATAATATATTTTTTTAAGGGCAGTGAGTAACTCCACCTGGATTCAGTCACATTGCGATGGTTGCCGGTGCAGTTGATCTGCAGCATGTATCCATTACAGGTGACCGGGGCGCACACGGCTAAGAAGTTCGGACGTGGACGACCTATGGTGAACTTGGCCAGGTCGGTCAGTGATTGGCTTACAGCCCCTCCAAACAAGAAGGTGCCCACCACCTTATAAAGAGCTGACAGGTACTGGTTGAACTGGGAGTTTGAGCGCAGACGCTTTGTGTGCACAAGGTAGGCCTCTCCAGTGGTGATCTGTGGAGTGGATAGAAGAGGCATAATGATGAGTATTTGGTAATGATCTGTAGAGGAAATTAATCTTTTCTGTCAGATTTATTTTTATCAATGTGTACACTGCTCAGAGGGACATGATGTTCATGACTCACAATGACGATTGAGCAGATGATGGTGACGGCAGCCATGGTTCCATGGGAGATGGTGTCTCTTCTGTATGGATAGCTGATGCTCTCATCATTGCAGTAGATTCCTCTTTGGTATGGACTGAACATCAGCGTCAGGATGGCTGACGGCAAAGCCGCTGGAGGAACAAGAGATGACAGTCTGTCCTCTGTATTGTGAGCACACAATCCACTATGGCTGAAGAAAGTATAAAATTAAAATAGAATGGCCTAATCAGATCAAATGCATTTAAAAAGTACCCCTAGCGAAGCTGTACATTCCCACTACATTTGTTATTTAATCTTAAAAAATGCCGATATATTTTTAATCTGCACCACAACTTAGACCTCTATCAAATTAAGTTAGTTATAAACAATCAGGGATACGCGTACCGGGTATTATGTGATGAAATGTTTTAAAATGACCTATACTGCAGTGTTGCATTTCCATGAAAAGATTCCTGAAGCTGCACCTTTTTCCATCACATTTTTTTTTTGTGAGGTTACTGAGATATCCTGCTAACTAAAAGATAAACAAATCACAAACATAACAACACACTGCAGGTAATATCACAAGAAAATGGCACTGTTTCTTACACGGTAAAGCACAAGCATAACCAAAAAGAAAACAATGCAGTTAAAATGTATCTGCAATAACAGCACAAATGCAAATTAGAGATAACTGCAGACAGGACTTGTTAGTATGATCAGTGTTACTACAGAGTGTTTTCTATTTTAAAGTAGAAGACTTCAGAGTTGAGCAACTGTAATTGAGGCATTGAAACAGTATAGTCTTTGGGGGCCACGGTGTGTTGTTAAGAGCTGAAGAGCAGCTTCGAACCTTCAGCTGTACGTTGACAAATGAGGTGCAGCTCAGGAAACAGCTAAGAACACACTGGTGGACTCACCTTTTGACTTTGGGCAGAAGGCCCGACTCTGCCAAGTAAATGAATTTGTCATCAGTAGAGCTCAGTGGCAACAATTTCATCTCTATGGGGGGAACCACATGTTGCCATGGAAATACAGAGGACAGGACAGCCATAACCTTTGACATCGGAGCACCGTTTAAACAGTGAAGGGCCTGGGAGCTGAGGATTGAACTAGGACACACACTGGCTTACATATACAAAGATGTGCACGACTGCATGCAGACAGGCTCATACACACATATAAAAAGGGGGCCTATAACCTACAGAGCTTTTTAAAGACTGTAATGACAATGTTTGCATAGGTACGACAGACAGACATTTTGGTTTGTAACACAGCAGCAGCAGCAGAAGCACATAAATCTGTCTCTAAACGCTGATATCATGAACCCTCTAAAGTAAGACTCTTAAATTGTTTTCTTGTTTTCAAGAACTCCGAGGTGGAAGAAGTAGGGGAGACTTGGTATGGTTGTAACATGGGGAGACTTTTAACACCAATTCCAACAATTAGAAGTAAGATAGGAGTCATGAGATCATTTCAGTATTTTCCTACTTGCTTTCTACTCAGGCATGGTAGTTGTCAAGGCTGGAAATGGTTACATTCAGAAAATGATTTTGAGGTAAGAAGGCACATTTTTTGACCAAGACTACATTTTGTTTAGTATCTATACTATTGCAGATAAAATTATTACATCATGATTTATTTGTTGATTATATTCTGTCTTATTAATCTGAATCGGCAAGGAAATTAATAACTAAAGTTATCAAAATAAATGTAGTGAAGTAAAAAGAATATTTGCCTCAGAGATGTAGAGGAGTCAAAATATAAAGTAGCACAAAGTGGCAATACTCCAGTACAAGTACCTCAGAATTGTACTTATAAATGTACTTGTGAGTAATGGAAGTAGTTTGTTCGGGTAATGTCCAACATGAGTTGCTCTCTGCTAACAGATTGCTTCCTTCCTGTGTGTAGTGTGTAACCGTCGACAGTCAGAACTGAAACCACATGAAGACAAACAAACACAGAAAGGAAAACAAGTTCCAGACAGGTAATTTTAGCAAGGTAATTCTAATACGATGTCACGTGTACTAATGTGGATGTCAACAGGTCAGGCGTGGGAGGTCGTACATGCCGTGGCAACCAGTCAGGTGTGAACATTTACAGCGAGTGTTTTCTCTTCTCTGTTTCCTGCTACATGCAAGATATTAAATATACAACAATGAAAGTATTAAAAAACTTTGCTGAATGGTGAATGCAGACTCTCGAAGGAGCACATTTGAAAATGGACATATGAAGGAAAGAAAAAAAAAAAAATACCCAAAACACAGAAAGTGAAGCGCTTTCTTGCATGAAAAGAAATGCTCACCTCTTAAAACTCTTGATTTTACCTTTACATTTCATGTCAGGCTTCAAATGAAAAAAACAAACAAACACAGTATGACAATGTCGCATGTACACGATATATACATAGTAGCCACAGTTTTTACGGCTTCAGTGTTTTAATCCGTCTCTTAATACTTTCTGATAAACACACGCTTCAACCCCAAGTCCATTTGTTGCCCACTCCTGAAGAGGTGGACCTTTGGAAACTAGCTGTTTATCACCACACACAGAGCTTTAACAACTTCACAAAAATGTGTTGAACTGCAAATTCCAGAAAGATCTGAGTCGCTGCCACACAGCGCAAAAATGCAAAACATGGTAATGAAGGAATACGTCACACAGCATTGCTCATTTATGTGTTTTAATAGTTTTTGGACAACAATGGAGCTCTATGGAGGAATAAGGTATATCTGGTTTTGGCTAGACCTGCGATGGACTGGCAATCTGTCCAGGATGTACCCCATCTTTCGCCCGATGTCAGCTGGGATTGGCTCCAGCCACGCCACGACCCTGTATGCAGGATAAGTGGGTGACAATGGATGGATGGATGGATGGATTTAGGTTCTGGCTACACTGCTCAATTCAGTGTTGGTTTTAGGCTTTTTTACTGGGATATGTTGACAATAAGAAATATAAAGACAATCATCAGACGTTTCCTTTAACATGTTCAAGAGCTTCATAACAAGGAACAAAGATTTTGCACTTTAATCCTCCACACTATATGTGTCAGAAAAGGGAGACAGAATTTAAAGGATATCTATTGAAAAACATCCTTAAATCTAGGGAAGCATGAACCACTGTAGGGAGCCTGTTGGCCTGATATGTACCGATATAAGGAAATCTCAATAAAAAATCTCAAAAAGTTGATTAAATCTGTGAGGCATGTAAGAGAAATGTCTGAAAATATGAAAATAATTAAGCATACAAGGAATTCTGAAAGGATGACATTAATGATTAGCTGTTTGTGGAGTAACTAGTTTTTCTGGCCAGTTGGGGGCAGCAGAAACAAGTTGTGGACACTACATGGACATGTCATCACTTTGTTGCTATGGCGAACTTGTTGGAAAACAGGTGCCTATTTAAATTTCCAGCAGATACAGAGCAGCATTATCCTTAATTTGTCCATGTCCATCCAAGTCCATCTGATCAATATGAACTGAGAGGAAGTACTGCGGAATTTTGCTGCTAAATGCTTCATTATATTCACCAGTTAGTTGCAAACTGTGTCTGTAGTTTGGTGCTGAGCAGGCAGCGTACATTGGGTTCTTCCAGCTTTTTCAATGACAGCAGCTTCCTGCTACAGCCAGAAATGACGCTCTGAGATAAGTGATAGTGAATCAAAACAGTGAAGTGGCAGACAGCTAAACAATGAGCTGAAACTCGCTATAAAGTTGTAGATTCAGGTGATAAACCGCTATAGGATCATCACTACGACCCCTTTCATCTTACAGATTGTTTTCACATTGTCATTTGATACTATAAAATGTTGATTATAGCCGCTTTACACATCTTTGTATCTTTGTGTATTTGTATATTTACAATATTAGCAATAACTGTACAATGAAATGCAGTCAAATTAAAGAACAAACTACAAGACATGCCATATTTAATGGTGGTGTTGTGCTAAAATGCATTATATTTTAAAGTTGTCCTTGTTATTGTGTGCATACATGTTGCTTTGCATGTCTCTTTAAGCACATATCAGTCTGCCCCACCCAGTAGTTTGTCACTACACACTGCCTGAGAAACACACACACACACACACACACACACACACACACACACACACACACACACACAGGCTACCCTGTCTAATGTAAAATTTGTTCCATTTTCTGAACAAGTGCATTTAATGATCTTTGATGACAAGCAGTTTCCTCATTAAAGAGAATTTATTTTCATTGAAAGGAAGCCCTTCCTTTGCTCGTCACATCTCAAGAGTTGATTATTCCAGCAGGTCAAGCGTATCCTCAACGTCTCTTTGAAGTGAAGCCCAACCATTGTTTATTCTGCAGGGTGCAAGGATAACATTTAGATAAGAGACTGTGTGTTTGACACAAGTCTCTGGAGGGTACACACTGCCAGGGTAGAGATGTGAGTGGCCAGAGTTGGGCAATGGCCATCAAAACACACACACACACACACACACACACACACACACACACACACACACACACACACACACACACACACACACACACACACACACACACACACACACACACACACACACACACACACACACACACACACACACACACACACACACACACACACACAGAGCAAAGCTTATTCAACAGAATTAGAGAGGAAGTTAATTCCTCTTTGTATCAAACATGCTCCACCAGTCTCTGGGAGCGGAGTCCATGGGGAGTTGCTATTATCTCAGTGGGACTGACTTGACTGTTTTTATCTGCTTTATTATTTCAGAAGGCCTGGTATGTTTTTAAAAGCCTGTACCTGTGGGTCGGCCGAGAGGTTAGGTCAAACTGAGGGGAGAGATGTTCATTCCCCCAATTTACTCCAATTATCTTTTTTAAAATAAGACTGCAGTCTTTCCTTTACTTTTAAGAGGTGAACTTATTCTCATTTATCAAGCTGTTCATGTAGCAGAACCAATAAGAGAATTTCACTGCTTGCCATAAACCAAGACATGCTATCATGTATGAAAAAATGTCTCTGCTATTTCTAGATCAGAGTATTTTTCACTTTATTTAGGTGATATCTTCTCAGTAACTATTTGTTCCGCGTACAGTGTAAAAGTTTGTTTGCTTGCTTTACCCACGTTCTGCGATAAGAATACACAATAAAGCTCACCATAGTGAGATACATTATTGGAAAATAACTGTATTGTAATGAGTGTACTTAAAGGAATAATTTGACAGTTTGAAGAAGACTGATCCTCTAACTCTCAAGTCTGTGTGGTAAGTACAGAGCTGGAGTTAGGACGTGGTGAACCTGGCTTGGTGTAAAAACTAAAGGCAGGGGAAAACAGCTAGACTGGCTCTGTCCTAAGCGCAGAAATATACCTAGCAATATCTCCATTGCCATCTTAATTCTATTATTTACTTGTATGTTATGGAATATACATTGGCAGAAGAAACAGTAATAAAATGTGATTAGTACTGGAAACCAGTCTCCCCCACCTCTCATGCCTTTGAAACACTCAGCTGAACCTGGGAGACAATTAGCCTAGCTTAGACTGGAAGCAGTGGGAAACAGCTAGCCTTGTCATGTCACATTGTTGTCTTATTTGTTTAACCTGTTTTTGGTGAACAACAGCCAGGTGCAGTGACATTCCCGAGTCTTGTCATCACAGTGGGGTTGCCAGTCCACCAGCAAAGACGCTTTACGTTAGTTACAGCACGTAACTCTCTAGAACAAAGAGTTGTGGTTTTAACTTTTACTGTTTCTATACAGAGGAAACAAATAAGATATAACCACAATAGTATGTGAGATTCAGAGGTGCTGGTAGGTGGATTTTTCTTTGGAGAGCGCAGGATGCAAATTATTCAAAGACAACAGGTGGGGGGTCAACTTTTGTCCAGTTTATGAAGGAAACCCAACACAGCACAGGTACATACAACAGTGAACTAGCATCTTACAATGGATACAATATCCATGCTTATTTAACTAATGTCATCAGTCTGCAGATGATAAATCAAAATCATTCCACCAGCTGATGAGTGCCTCATACCACACAACAACTTTTGTAGTCAGAGGTGATCAAGTATTCTAGAGCAAAATACAACAACACAACAACAGACCATCAAAACGCTCAAACACAGACCCACACAATGCTGAACCAGAACCAAAGACACTCCCATAAAATACAGGCTGCGTTATCATCTCTAATTCCTAATTCTTATCATTTTAAGTTAAAAGTTTCAACTTAATCTTTTTTAGCAAATGTCTCCTTTCCTCTTGCTCAAGTTTAATGTGAATACAATGTAATACAATGTTCAATAAAGCAGTAGTCATACATTGTTAGGGAATCGGGAATTGCTGGATCTCTTCCCTGCTCTATGTATAAAGTGCAATGAGATGACTTTTGTTATGAATTGGCGCTACATAAATAAAACTGAATCTGAACACACTTGAAATAACAAACCCAGATTTTAACATATATCTCGGCAAATAGAACTTATGACTGCTTATTGTAAATAGACAAAATATTTAAATAAATAATGACAGCAAAACACTCGTACGTGCTGGTGTGTATGGGACTAAAAGGTCAGAAATATAATAAGGCGATAGGCCGTGAAGAGCTTTAAAAGTGATCAATAAAATTTTAAATTAAATTCTAAAACACTGGGAGCCAGTGTAATGAAGCTAAACAGCTAGTTCTGGTTAAAAGCCTGGCAGCTGAGTTATGGTCTTGGTGTCCATAAAAGTTAACATAGATCGAATTTTTGCTATATTTCTAAATTGATAAAAACATGATTGAACACGCTTTGTGGTGCACTGCTCGAAATTTAAATTACTATCAAACCAAACACCAAGGTTCTTTGCAACATGCTTAATGTGATTTACTAGGGAACCAGCAGATGGGAGTATTTGTTTTGCCATCTGCTGGGACCCAATGACCACGATTTCTGTTTTGTCTGAGTTCAGCTGGAGGAAATTATTTGGCATCCATTTTTTAACTTCACAAAGGCGGTAGGTAAGTGAACTCAGCATTCCAGGGTCAGTGGATCTGATGGGCAAGTACATTTGAGTGTCATCAGCATAAATATGAAAAGAAATACCATGTTTATGGTTAATTATATGCTGTTTATGGATAATATGCCCAAGAGGGAGCAGATACAAGGAAAACAAAATGGGTCCTAAGACCGACCCCTGAGGCACGCCATATTTAACTGGACAGAACGAAGAGACATAGTTGTGTACAGACACGCAAAACCCGAAATCCCCACCCAGTGCCTCAGTCTGTCTAACATGATGTTGTGGTCAATGGTGTCAAAAGCTGCACTAAGATCCAGAAGTACCAGGACTGAGCACATACCTTCATCAGCAGACATTAAAAGGTCATTGGTGACTAAGCAGGGCAGTCTCAGTGCTGTGGTACTTCCTAAAACCAGATTGAAACTTTTCAAATAATTTGTTATTTTCCAGTACAGTGAGCAGCTGTTTGGACACAATTCTTTCTAAAATCTCTTTCTAAAAGAGATCAAATGGGGCCCAACAGAATCCATTACTTTCAGTAAAAACTTTGTAGGTATTACATCAAGTGGGTGGAAGACACTCTAATTTGTGATACTGTTTTTAAAAGCTCAGACAAGTCGATGGGATAAAACTGGTTAAAACTCTCTTGTTGCCGGTGAGGGACCTCTGAGTAAGAGGCCATGGGGGTAATGGGGGCTCTGACTGACACCACCTTATTGGTAAAATAGGATAAAAACAATTCACAGTCATCATTACTTCCATCTGAGGCACAAGGAGGGGTTGGGTTTATCAGCTGATCCACAGTCTTAAACAGAAAGCTGGGATTGTGTTTATGTGTAGTAATGAGTTCAGAAAAATACTGCGTTCTTGCATCCTTAACCATGTTATTGTAGTTAATTAATAAATCCTTCAGACTGAGGTAATGGACTTGGAGACTGGATTTTTAACATCTGTGCTCTGCTTTCCTGCATTCCCTTTTTAGGCTGTGAATGCTGTCATTTATCCAGGGTTGCTTACTAGCTTTAGACGTAGACCTATCCTTTAGAGCAGCAGTAATATTTAGTGTCAACAAGCGTATATGATTGAAGTGATCGACCAGATTGTTGGTGTTGGAATCAGACAGGTGTTGGCTTTGGCTCTGAAAGAATGCGCAAAACTTTGAAACACTTTGTTCATTAAAGATGCGAGAAGACACGGAGCTTGGTGAGGTGGCATGAGTAACAGACGAATCGCAGCTAATAATACATGTGTGGTCGGATATGGTCATGTCCACTGATTCCACAGAGGAAATGCTGACACCCAGGTTAAAACCAAGTCCAGTGTATGACCACGGTTTTGTGTTTGCCCTTTGACATGTTTGAAATTAAAAAAAGTGGCCATATTTAAAATTCAGTTGCATTAACATTGGTGGGTTCTTCAACATAAATATTAAAATCTCCACAAAGAACAATTCTATCATAATTTAAAACCAGAATAGATAAAAATTCAGGAAGTTCTGATAAAAATCCTCCAGGCGGTTTTGGGGGGGGCGATAAATTATAACAAATATGATAGGTTGCAGCCCTCCAAGTTTAAGAGTGAGAATTTCAAAGGAGTTAACTTCATCACAGCATACTTGATGACATTTAAAATTTTTCCTATACATGCTCACTAGCCCACCACCACGACCACTGACTAAAACAATCATATTGAGGCAGACACAGTTTAGCTAGCTGGCTATAGTCATTCATTTGCAACCATGATTCAGTTAAAAACATAAAATCTAGATTTGCAGACAAGATAAAATCATTTAAGATAAAAGTCTTACTTGACAGAGATCTCACATTGAAGAGAGCCATTTTAAATGAGTTTGTTTTGGGTGCTGGAGTTGGTGCAGTTGTCCTAATCCTTATAAGATTACTATGATTTCTGTGTGGGAAGTACACATTTCGGTTTACTGGTCCATGCGTGATGATCTTTTTTATATACAGTCTATGGTGATGATGAAAGGAAAAGAAGTCTTTGGAAGAACGCTGGTAGGAGACGGCTTTACATGCCAGCAGGTGGAGACAGTCGTTTGTCGCAGTGAGGCAGAGTTCTGTTCAGTGACCGGTGGTGTGTCCAGGTGTGCTGCATGAATGATTAGTCATTCACGTAAGTCATGTGAGACATTCTTTGCCAGAAAATATTAAAGTTATCCACATAACACACACCGTGAGCCCTGGAGGCGGACTGGAGCCAGTCGTGGAGGCCAAGGAGTCTGAAGCGGCCAACGGTGTCACGATCCTGTCCTGTGTGCTGTGGTTTTGGGTTTTTGTTCTGAGGGTTTTGGGTTTGTAGCTGCATGTTAGTCTTGTCATCTGTTCTGTTTAGTTCTGAGTTTATTCCTGTATCTGTTAGTCTGTGTTTTGGCATTTTCCTGATTTCAGTTCTGTCACAGTTTCATGTATTTGTTACTTAGTATCTGTCTTGTCTAGTATGTTAGTTCTTAGTCCTGTACCTTGTTCACATCTTTAGTGTTTTCTCCTGGTCTGTGTACTTCTGTGTGATACCCCATGACTGCCTGTCTAGTGTTCCGTCTGTCCCCTTTGTTGTCTCTGCCTGCCTGCCTCTCTGTTGCCCCCTGTTGTTTCTGTCTCTCTGCCTGCCTCGTTACCTTGATCCCACTCACCTGTGTTGCTCCCGCTCTGCTCGTTAGTCCCTTGTGTGTGTATATATACCTGGTGTTTCTGTTTAGTCCTGGTCCGGTCATTGTTCAGTGTGCTCAGTTTGCATAGTAAGTCACAGTGTGTTCCAGAGTTTTTGCCGTTCTTTCTCCGTCTTGTCTCATGCCCTGTCCTGCCCTGTCTTTGGTTCGTTGGAGTTTGCTTTTTGAGTTTTTGGATTACTGGTTTTGTTTGGATTGTTTATTTCTTTTGGATACCTTGTTTTGGACTCTGTATCAGCCACTCTGCCAGAAGTGTGCTCGCCTTTAGTTTGCCAATAAATCCCCCTTTTGAACTTTACCTGCTCTGCATGTCCTGCATTTGGGTCCACCAGCCTGCCACACCACACACAAACCCCGCACCCAGACCGTGACAAACGGACTTTCCACACTGCTTTAAAAAGTTAAAAAGATGGTTAAAATCTGATTTTGTCAGCTCAGACTGCTGAAGAGCTGTCATTTGTTCCCACATGGACTATCACTCTTGTGATTGATGACGGGAGCGACGGCATCAGTAGCGTTGATGGCGTTTTTACGGTCATCTATCTTAAAATCCATGTCGGATGACTAAAATCCTTAACCCACGTAAAACTCATATTTTAAGATAAAATATGGATATAGTGGTAATGAAATTATATGATGGGCTATCAGCTTGTTAACATCAGGTGGCTCATTTAAAGTAAAAGAACTGTTGTTTTTGCCTGTTTTTGGGGTAATTAGGGGGGTGAGAATTCCCAATCCCCCCAATAATTCTAACCATGGGAGAGAGCCACACTAGCATTTCCCTGTTTCCAGACCTTCTGCTAAGCAAGGCAAATCTAGCTCAGTACTAAATTAAAAGAGCCATAAAGATCCTTTTCTGCCTCTCTGGAACAATAAGTATGTTTCCCAAAATGATGAACAATTCCCTTAAGTACACTCTTCTGGCACTTTATACAAAACTTAGTTACTGCTTGCTTTGCAGATTTAGAGATTTTACTTTAAACATGAGGTTTAAAAAAGTTAAAGTGTTGTATCTCCAAAATATCAACATTTCAGGAATTCTAAAAAAAACAGCTTTATTGCGCCTTAGTAACAAAATAATTTTTTGACATGATGGCTTTTAGACGATATTCTCAACCTTTCTTTTCTTATTACATGCTTTCTTCCTTCTTCCCTCACTGTCCCTCCTCAGATCCTTTCTTTCATTCTCTGAAAATCCCCAAAACTCTAGTCTTCTACCCATATCTAATTTAACTTTTTTTTGGTACATTTTACTCCCGATGCCTATTGTATAACTAGGTACAACTTTGATCAGGTATTCTTACTTACAGTAAAGCATTTGAGTACAACTGAAAAAATATATTTTTTGGTTCCTTTGGTGGACTGTATCAGTTTGAATTATCATATGCTGACATTTTACGTGTGGCTGTTGAGTTTTTTTCCTCTCCCTCTCTTTTAGAGCTGCAAACAATGTAGAAACTAGTTTCAACCGCTCTTTTAAAAGAGGCAAACACAAAGGCTCTGCTAAGTTTTGTCTTCGGTAACAAAACGTCCTCAGGAGAGATTAAAAAAAGGAAGAAGGGAAAGTATTGTTTTAAGCTTTCACAATCTCCTCTGGCAATAGCGCACCCCTGATTCCACTCTGAGAAAATAAACATGATGGAATTTGGAATCAGACACAAGTACAACTTCCCCTTGACCTCTGACCCAGCGGGAAGTGGGAATTGTTCCTGTTATTCAGCCCCCAAGATGAGTGGCTCAGCCCCATGAATAACTGACACTTTGTCAGGAAACAGAACCATTTAACAGTGTTGTAGGTGAACATTTGTTTGAGGCCTGCATGTCAGTTCTCAACAGACGGCCGTGAGATATGTGCATCTGCTCGGCGACCTCGCAGTTTGTTAGCTAACAGGGAGTCACGACCGGTGTTCCACATCACACTCAGGTGCCCAGAAAACCAATATTTTACTTGTGAAGATCCTGCTTTGCTTTTTTGACTATATCTTTAGTTGTAGACACTCATTGCTGTGGGATTTCTGCACTGCATTTATACTGTATGTATAATGGCTATCATTGTAAATTATTTTTGGAGGGTTAATCTACTAAACCCAGGAAAACTGTTGTTGGAAAGAAAGTGCATCATTTCCTTTGAGAACAAAGGTTTCTCTTGGGAAAGTCCTACACAACGCTGAATGATACAAATCTATATCTTGGTTTACTAAAAAAGTGAAAAACCTGTATCAAAAAGGTTGAATGTCACTACTTTAACCCCTTCAGTTTTGAATTTGTACAGCCATAAAACATTGTTTGAAAGGTAGTCATGATTTCCTGCCATGTATGTGCTAACTATGCACATGGGTAGGCCTACAATGTGCTATTTTTACTCAACATAAGTTGTTTTAAGCCTGTTGATTTTTAGGCTATTAACTATTAAGACCACATTGACACGGTTTCATCTTAAAAAGTTGATACGGTGAACAAACACCTATTGCAGGTATAGAGCAGCATTATCATTTATTTTGATTTGTGTCCACCTGACAAATGTTAGTCCAACTTTCACGCTCTTTTTAACTCTGTTTTGGTCTCCAATAACTCCTGATGTAAATATCTCCACTATGTTCACTAGCTAGTCATTAACTTTGTCTGTCTGCTGTTTGGTGTTGAGCAGGCAGGCTATCTTTAAGTGAATTCATTGAGATGAACGTTCCATTTGGACAAGATCCTGTGTTCTCTAGATTTAAGAAATCTAGAAATTAAATTTTTCACAATTTATTATGTTACTATATTTCCAGTTCAAGAAAGTAAGGTCTGCATGTATATAAATGGACAGAAACCTCTATACTTCCTGTTTTGTCTGGTCTTGTGTCATGCATTACTCTTTTACCTGTCAACTTATACTGTATGTCAAAACAGTGTCACTGCCTGAGACCAAAGAATATGTGATGTCCAATTACAATGGACACTGAAGGGTTTAAACAGTAATACTACACACTCTTTGTGTTGGATTGTATCCCATGCAACTGAATTGTCTTGCCAAGGAGGAGATAGTTGTAACAGTGTATAATGTAACAGATAACAGTGTACCTCATGTACCAAATGTGTTGAACAGCAGATTTCAGTGACATTGTTGGTGTGAATCCAGATGCCGTCATTTTTTATGGTTTCTCAACATTGTGAGTCAGTTTCCCAAAATGTTCTACTTCTCATTAAAGTACTGTGCTTGAATGAGAAAGAATCTGGCACACACATGTCCCATGAATATCTTTAACTTTGTGATTAATGCAGGTTCTACATTAAACACTTTCTATTATTAATGTAGATTTTAAAAGGATTGTGTGATTGTCCTTGTTGAAGACTTTGTAGTTTGCATCACATTCAAAAGACTCTGTAATTAAAAACAATACATCCTACAGACTTCTGAAGTTCATATCTTACTGAAGGTGTGCTAAGTAACAGTGAAAAACTAACTCTGACCTTTAATCATAGAAAACAGAAATAATTCTTCCTCTCACATGAAACCTCAACAGCAGTGACAAGACCTTCTGAAACCCCTGTGGACAATAAATTTAACTACACACATTCAGTGCAGTAACAGTACATTACTGTGTTTTACAAGAAGCTAGCCCACAGAAATACACACATACATGTTTGTTCCTCTATCCCCAATAGGGCCATTTCATTGACATAATGCACTGTCTGGCCCCTTACCTTAACCTCATTGTCGCCTGATCCCTAAAACCAAGTCATAACCCCCCAAAAGCAGTCTCCACCTCATCATTTTTTGTCCCCACAGTGACATGAGTACATCACTTAGTGTGCACTGAAGTCCCCACCAGGATAAAAAAATATGAAACAGACACACAGACACACAGTATCTGCTTCTGCCAAATATGTGTCAAAGTCAAGTGGGAAGTATACTTCTGCTCCTTGACATTTCTGTGTGAAAATCAGAGGAGAGTGTGTGTGTGTGTGTTTGTGTGTGTGTCCGTGTGTTTGCATGTGTGTTAATGAAACGGTTGGAGAAGCATCTCAAACATGTCAGCAAAATGTTAAAATGGAACATAAATAACATTCTGCAGCTGTTGTCAGTGGCCTCTGCACCTCAACAATTCTGTTACAAAACCCCTGACGTTTCCGAAACAGTTCAGTTAAATCTTAAATCTTGTGATAAGGTTAGGGTTAGGGTTAATAAATTATAATAGAGGACGGATGAGGATGTATTCATAGCTACACAAGCAAAAAAACCCCTCTCATTTCCTCAATGCCAATTCTCAGATAGTTTATTTTGTGTCATCACTTACCATTGCCAAATGATTCTAAACATACTTTTACAACTGATTAAATGTATTTTTTAAAGCAAAAAATAGAATCAGTTTTATTCCTCTATGATAGTAAACTGAAGATGTTTGGGTTTTGGACCATTGGTTTGACAAAACAAGACATTCTATCACCTTGGGCCTTGTGATGGGCATTTTACTATTTCCTGACCATCTATCACACTAATAATATGCGCAAATTTAAAACAACTGTCATTATTCACTGTCATTTACCACTTATTTTTCCTTTTATTTACTCTGGTTCCCATTAACAGACACTTTATAACTGTGTCACCCAACTTTCTCCTGCACCAACAACCTGTTTTAGCCAGAAATACATTAAATAAAAAAGCACATTGCCTTTAAAGTGCTTTATTTTATCATCAACACATATAATCCAGCAAATTAACTGATAAAATTAACATTATGTGAAAAAACATAACTTCTTAATGCTAAAATAAATAATGAATGCTTAAAGGCATTGTGGGGACATTAAGAAATACAGTGCTATTGCAGATTTCCTTACTGATCAGGATATAAATGTTAACACTGAGTTGTACGTGTGTATATATGTTAAAGTGAGTTGTTCCAAGCTCACAAAGTAGGTAGTGAACTGTCAAAGATCATCTGACTGAAGTGATTTTTCAGAATGACCGGTATTTGCTTTTAAGTTTAAGAGTTGCTGACCTGCCCCTCTGAGTTTGGCTCCAGACACCGAACATTGGAAATTTTTTTAGCTGTGAACACATTATATGGTTCCTTTTATCCTGCCCAGTAACCACGAGTGCTACAAATGAAGTGAAATTACTGGAAATCAAAAACTATCAACAGTAAATCCAATTTGTGTGAAAATTATTGGCATCATTATTAAACAAACACTCCGGGGCAGATATGGTGCCTTAACTGAATCAAAACGGAACTACCACAGTTATAGAAATTAATTAAACAGTGATTATGAAACTAATATCCCAATGACCTCTGTGTAGTTGAAAAGTGCCGCACCAGCTGTGCTCAGTCTTGCTGACAGGCAGCCAGAAAGACTGCAGCTCTTCAGTGTCTCATAATGTACAAACACCATTAAAATTGAGCCAAACCCTGATTAAAACAGTGTCAAAGCTGAAAGCAATGAGTTCAGACTGTTTATTCAGATGGATTTGTTCAGCTTTGTGAAGTAAACAACTGGGAACAGAAGGTTTTTTGAAACAGAATAATGATAAATATGCTATTCCGCCTTCTTGCCACTACTACTGACATCTCTGTCAGCTAAATATGAAGCTACAGTCAAGAAAAGGTTAGCTTAGCTTGCACAAAGACCAGAAAGAGCTGCAAACCGTTAGCCAGCCTTATGTACCAGATTAATTCTTGGCTAAAGAGTAGTTTCCCTGATTCCAGTCTTAAAGCTAGCTAATTGGCCAGTTCATAACCCCCGGAAAACCATGTGTTGTTATCACACTTTTTTGTAAGAATTAAATTATATTTAATGTGTTAATTAGTGGAATTTATAGATTTTGTTACTCTCAGACAGAGCTTGGCTAGCCGTTTCCCTCTTTTCCCAGTCTTTATGCTAAGCTAAGCTAACTCATCGTATCATCTTAAGTCGCGTTTCCACCAAAAGAACTATACTGCGGAACTAGGACTCACTGAGTTTCTGATGAAGGGACCAAGGTCTAAATTTAGTTCTAGGGTCTTTATAGTTTTTCATTATATTCCAATCAAATCTGATGTTCATTTAAAAATTAATATAAAAAATGAACAAGAGTGGTATCAATCTTTTCATTGAACTCTCTCCTAAAAAAGGAAATAAGCTTATTTTCCAAATGCTTCCTTTAAACAGGAAACATTAACTTGTATACTGTTGTCTTGTGAAAGTAAATATATACAACCTGGACAGAGTTCAGATACACTGTGTAAGAAAAGATGTAGGCTGGGGGAAAAGTGAAACAATATGAACAGAGCGCCCTGTTCTCATAAAAGTTCATTTTAACAATCTTGATGATGCGAAATGTAACTGCAGCCTGATTGTCATGCAGACACTGTAACAATTATACAGTCTATGGTAACAAGAGACTGCCTGCTGGTTGTCATATATGTATATGTGTATATGGGTGTGCAGTACAGTGTCTCTGTGTGTATGTTTGCAAGTTGTGCTGTATCTACTGTGTGCAGTGGTAACAAATAATGGCAGGATGGACGTTTGACTGCAGAGGGGAAGAGAGAGAAATAAAACACTAAGCTGAATCACAGATCTATTACAATCTGGACACTCAGCACATTCCAGTTGTATCTCTCTCTCTCACACACACACACACACCACAGCAGATCACTGTTCTCTAAATAAGAACAAACACAAGGCAACAAGGGAGTAAAAAAATGAAGATACAAAAATTAAAAGATCAGACATGGAGGTGTGTTTGTATAGCCTCCTGTTATTGTAAACCTGGTTATGAAAACTTCATGCAAAAGCAGGCAAAGCACAGACAAGACATCTTGTGATTAAAATGTCACTAAGGATCACAAATGTTAAGGTTTGGTGCTCTTCCTTGTTGTAAATTAGAGTAAATTTGTTGATGTTTTCTAGAGCTCAAGGCACTGAGATCAGTTGCAAATAATTGTCTTTCCTTTGACTGATTAATCAACTATGTTGCAGCTTAAGTTTGGTCATCACATTCACACAAGTCAGACAGTGCTTTACAACAACATTAAAACTCACAGAATTAAAACATAGAATATAAAATGACCACCCGGCCCACATAAAGTAGTGAGCTTAAAACACAACACGTAATAAGAATACATAATCAAAACATAGAGTGATCCATATATTATATTGCTATACGTATTCAGGTGTATTTCTTTTGTGAACCACATTCTTTAAGATCATTAATACTGATTTTCATCTGCTAATTTTGTCTATAAAAAAAGTACATTATAAGCTCACTCGCCACCGTAACAGCAGATTGGATCTCTCAGCCACTTTTAAGCGACTCATACAAAATGATTCAGAGCATAACATCTTAAAACTAGTGCTTTCACTTTTTAAAGAGTGATGACTAACTTTCACCTCTGACTGGCACTTTCACACCCCTGACACACCATGATTGTGATAAAAACATGTACTCTACAGCTGTGTCTCACTAAGAAGTGGAATCTTTAGTTGATGAATCAATAATCATGTAAATGTAATAAATGTTACATTTATTTACACTCTTAAATGTTAAACTACTTAATTTTAACAGTTCTTTCTATGTGGTTGCTTTTATCCAGACAGAGGAAAGACTTTCTCTTTGACTCTCCTGGCCAACTAGGGAAAAATGTGGCAAATGTTTTTATTAAATGAGCTTAATAATATGAAAGAAATTCTCATTGTTCCTCGCCTTTATGCCAGTCTTATTCCCCAGCAGGTTTTTTTTACCAATACTTTATTTCATTCTTCTCTAAAAGCCATTGGTTGAGGAATTATTTAGCCTTCTTTACCCTAGACTTAAGTAAATGTAGTAACACCAAAATGTAAGAATACTCTGCAAAGTAAAATTCATGTAATCAGGAAAACATTATTACTTGACATAATTACTTGAAAAATACTCAATACAGAAAAATGCCCCCTGTGACTGTTATACTAAACCATATTATTTTATTATATTATATCAACTATTATTACTCATGCATTAAATGTAAAAAGCAGGTGCTGGTTGAGGTGGAGCTCATTTTGAACTATTCTACCTAGGAGTGCAAACAATGATTATTTTCATTATAGATGAATCTGCTGATTATTCTCTCAATTAATTGGATGTTTAGTTATAAAAATTTGTGAGAAATACTCATTACAATAAACCAGAGCCCAAAGTGACACCTACAACATACTTTTTCTATCTGATCAACAGGCCAAACCTCTGAATTATTAATACATTGAAATCATTAAAATAATTCAAAAGGCAAAGGAGGAAATCCTTACATATGAAACTGGAACATAAAATGTTTATAACAAATGTCATATTTTATAAGCACTTCATATGTTTTGTGTGCAAAAATCTTAATTTGTAAAGCAACTGCAGCTGTCAGATAAATGTGGTAAAGTAAAATGTACAATGATTCCACCAGAAATGTGGCGGAGTTGAAGGTATCATGAAAAGAAAAGGTACAAGTACCTCGAATGGGTACCTAAGTAAAGTACTTGAGTAAATGTACTTTGTTACTTCCCACCACTGCCTAAAGCTTAAGACACTTTTATTCCCTTCAAAATGGATGTGTAGGGCGTTGACAATGTAGTCCTCCTCAGGTGTGCACACACATGAACTTAGATTTTGAGCATACTGTAATTATCATCCATCCCTGTCAGTCACCAGATGGATCCACTACTGGGTACACACATTCACTCACACACACACACCTACATGCCTATTAACCCTAACCCAATCTAAATACTCAAAAAGCCCTTTAAACTTGTGTAGTCCAGCATTTTGGTCCCCACAAAGCCGTCGGAACCCATTTCTTGGACCCCACTAATGTAGTAGGTCCACAAGCGCACACACACTCATTTCTTGCTGCCGTCATAGGGATTCCATTGCAGGCAAGTTCTAGTTTAACCCCATACATCACCCTTAAAAATATCTACAGAAAATGAACTCAGTGAGAAAGGAGCATCCCTGACACCCTCTCCTTCTTTTATCATCTCAAATACAACCTCTGTTAGCCTGGTGGTGCCAGAAATGTGAGCAGATGTGCACAAACAGCTGCAGGATGTCAATTGGGTTCTTGAGTCCAGACAAAAGAACCGTTTCCTTCCCTATACAGTATTCACACATACACACCAGAGCCCGCACGCGCTCTCTCTCTCTCTCACACACACACGCGTATCTCCAATTTCCAGAATCAGGATTTTAATTGTCACAGAAAGAGAGATTCATTGGCAATGATCTTTGCTCTTCCTCCTAATGCTAAGTTTAAAAAAGAAAAAGGGCCATGGGGTGCAGGATGTAAGATACACAAAAATCATGAATTATTTATCAAAGAAAAAAAAGAGACAGTGGACGCATCCATGTAGCGAAACCAACTTTGGTGGTAACTTTCACACAACAAACACACAGCCTGTGGGCTGCCAAAACATGACGAATTCAAACTGGCCTCAGCAACTCAGCACTTACACATCAGATTGTGAGATAAGATAGGATGTGCTCTATCTGAACCCAAATGACTTCAGGGAAGATCAACTAAAGTCCCACCAGCAGCATTGGGAAATAGGCTACTCTGTTTTGGCTTGTTTGAACAAGATATAGAGTCCAATGATGACTTGTTTAATTGTAGCGTATAGTGACTTTACAATCACTGCCTATGAGTGACTCTACTTTGCATCTGTATTTGTATCAGAATATTGTGCAAGTTGCGGTATTTTAATGAAGATCGGGCATTTTTAAACAGGTGTCAGTCACTTCTTCTAAACCTATCCAAGACCCACTAAGCAACACGTGGATTGACTGTTATAGATCTACTAAACTGTGTGCGCTTATGTGTGTGTGTTGGGCAATCCCATACGTCACCGTGCATACTTCAAAAAAAGTTGTTTTTCCCCCTTATCATTGGAGTTCTATATCTGATTCAAAATCACAAGTTAAGGCACCACAGATGCGTTCGACAGAAACTGATAATATTTTCAGCCATATTGTCAGGAGGAGAGGAGAACAAGGGTAGTCACTCACCGACAAAGACGCAAAGAATATCCACCACGATCAGAATCAACTTCTTTCTTTGCTCTGTCATGTTTACTCCGATGCCGCTTCACTTTTTAAAAAAATCGTTTTTCTAACGAAAGCAGAGCGCAGAGTTGTAGTCTAATAAACACCTGGAGTTACTATTGGAAAAGTGCTATCAGGACAAGCAGACCTGCTTGTTCTTCCGGCTCTGCGCCTCTGTGTACCTGCCCGCCCTCTAGTCAGTCTGTCTGCACACTGCTCTTTCAGGTGAGCAGGAGGAGTCCTGCCTTTTTACGCATGGGGGACACGTCTGTCTGCACAAACAGCAATCTGGACGGATTTGGTTTCCCGAATACTCCCCGCTTTCTCTCTATTTCCCTTTCTCTGCTTGCCGTCTGGATTTATACAATAAAATCCAAGCAGTGAAATGAACCACGAGATTAAAAGTTCAGGTAAAGGCATGGCACATCGCCTCAAAACTTCATATAGTAGGACAGTGTTTTAACAGAGGTCTCAGACTTGTAGGGATAACGAAAGTTTGATTCACTGGGGACAAAAAGTTTTGAAGGCGGCTAACACCACTGATTTTGGGATTAAAGTATTTACCAAACGGATGAACAGTAGGCTATGCCTTTTCAGGTAGGCTATAACTTGTTTATGTCCACATTATGGAAGCCTTTTCTAACCAAGAAAACAGATAGGGATAATAACTTTTGAGTCACAATCTCATATTTGAACCTAAAAAACCCACATTTTGAGCATCTCATGATTCTGACTTAATTTGTCACAGTTTTGACATGTACATAAATACACAGAAGTCACGAGTTTGATTTAAAGAGGTCATATCCAGCTTTTGGCTTCCCCCCTTATTGCGTTATACATTATTTTTTGTGCATGCAATAACTTTAAAAGAGTCCAAAGTCCAACTCAGAGGTAGTTACTATCTCCCACAGAAAACACTGCTCCTGAACTGCCTAAAAACAGCTGGATTGTATTCCAGCTTTACTTCTGTTACACCTGTGATACATCCACCAAACAGAAGAAAACAACCCCATGCGGAACGTTGTGCAGTGTTTCAGGGAAACATAGGCTATGGTTCAATCCAAACATACGTTGCAAACCATTTTGAGATTGAACTTGCCCCTGGTTTCTGGTTTGTCAGAACCCGCTCTACTCTGCTTCTGATTGGCTGGTAGTTCTTAACTAAGAGCTGCACACGCACAACTCTTTCAGAAACTGCTTCCACCACATTGAGTGCCATCCGAAAACAGTGAAGGTGGAGTAGTTGTGGCTTGTTGAAGGTGTGTAACACTTTCTGCTGCACATGGGGGACCTTTCTTTCTTTTCTGTGTGACTTCGCCGGTTAACATGTAGGATTTTTAAATTCAGAAACTACACTAACATCCATATCACCATTCACAGGTTAACAATATTGCGTTCAATAAAAAAATGCTATTGTCTGATAGACAATACAACCAGTGGTGTAGTCTAGTTTTTTCTAGTGAGTATACTGTGACCCCACCACCACCACCACCACCAATAGTATGCATGTACATGTAGCCTAATAGAGAGCATTCTGAAGGACTGCTTAGGCTGTGTGTTATCAACAACGCAAAGACTGTAACAGCCAATGACAGTTACAGGTGGGAAAGGCGTCACTTTGAGTTTTTGAGACATTTTAGGGCTCAGATTAGCGGTGTGACAAAACATTTAGCATATGAGATGTGACAATCCAGAATATTGAGGTTACGAGATCAAGACTAGAAGATATTTTAATAGTATTTTTAAAAATATTCATTGATGAGTACATGATTGGGGGGTCTGGGGTCCTCCCCCAGAAGATTTTGAGCATTAAACATTTAATTTCCTGCATTCTGGACACATTTCAATGTTTTGGTGTAAATGTCTGTTTAGTGTTAATCACCATTTAAGTCAACTACATTTAGATGTTATATGAGTCTGAGTTTATCATCTGGCAATTTTCAATGCACATTTCACAGTGCAAGTTGCAACTATTATTAACAATAATGGAAAGCTGAGGCTTTTCAGTAGCAGTAATAATAATGAACACAGGCCTGTGTGCAGTTCTATCACCAAAACTCATTCATTACAGAATATTAGGACTGAGGACACCAAAAGGGGTCCACATCCTCTCAAGCTCACTTATCTTCCAAAAACGTATAGGTTATGTACTTTATCAGCTTAAATGCATGAGCCAGCATCCAGGAACTGCTACTGTACACACACACACACACACACACACACACACACACACACACACACACACACACACAGTAATCCGCATTCACTGATCCATTAACGTTAGTTAACTATTTCTAGATTCAAACCAATAGACCAACAATACTGTTACAGTTCTGTTACTGATTACAGCGTTAATGATAACATCGGCCTATAAGCTATTTTCACTCACCAGGTAACGTTACGATAACATCAGCATCATCTGGCTCGTTTTCTGTGTTTCAGTAACTCCAACGTTCCTGTCATGGTGTCACATGGTGAGCGGCAGCAGCTTCTGCAGGCTTACGAAAACACTAAAAAGAGTGTAGTTTGCGTTTGCTCGCGTTTCACATCTCCATCAGTGATTCACATTAGTTAATTTCAAACTTGCGCCGAGTGACCGCCACACAGCTGTTTGGTAGCTGACGTCAGATCCCGGTCACAGGCCACGGAAGCCGCAAACGTCAGTTGAGCTTCACAACACAAACTGGGTGAATTTATGAATGAACGTGTGGAAGTTCTGCCACAAAACGATGTTGTTACGTTATCATCTCGCTATTTTAAGTGGGTATACGCAAATCTTTGACTATTCCTAGTGGGTATACGGCGTATACCTGCGTATCACGTAGACTACACCACTGAATACAACTGCTGTTTTTATTGAATCTTATTTCATCTCATACGAAAATCTTCAGCCAAAACAAAATAGCCTACATTAAACGACAGAATAACAGAACATGGCACAACTAGGCATGCAGTGGTATTACATAACAAGCAACAAAGGCATTTAAAAAAAATATTTAAATATACATTTTTACTGTTTTAAATTCTTCAGACTTTAAATTCTTCAGACTAAATTTAGTATTTGTGAATGTAGGCCTACTATTTTTAAAGATAAGGAGGTTCAAACAGGCTTTTCTTTTACAGTGAATATCAATCTTTTCATAAAATAATAAATTTCTTTTCCGTAAATATCTAAAGCCATAGTCTTAAAGAACTCTTGAAATCTAACCAAAATAATTTGATTCATAAACAAACACAAATGACAAATGCTTTCAGTTTTGTTACTGTAAAAACACACTTTTCCAGCTGTAGTTCAGGTGTAACATCAGATCCTATTTACTCTGAGGGGAGAGGGTTTTTCATCCAAAAGTTGGATACAGTATTTATACCCTACGTGGATTTGGGTGCTTGATATGGCTTTTGGTGACTTCAACCGGAGTTCACTCCGTGTCGAAGTGGAAGTGGTGAGAGTCTAGTTTTGCAAAAAGCCAATAGACTGTACAAAAAAAGTGCAACTCAATACAAAGATCAAATAGAAGAGATGCTTTACTCGGTAGCGAAAACGGAGCGGTCAACAAAGGTGAAAAAAGGTGCCGCAGCAATGTGCAGTATAACAAAAATATGGTGTTTTTTGAAAATTAAACCATGTAAACCTATTCCAGTAAAACCCCTAAATAAATCTATGTTCCTGAAAATTTGCATATGACCACTTTATTATGTAAGTGTTTTTGTCATCCCTGACATTTACTATGTAACGTTTCCTGTCAGAAAAGACCTTCTGTTTTGATCCATATCAAATAACTGTAATTTAGATTGAGTATTTATTCTTTTTTGTCATTTCCAACATTTCATCTATCTTTTTCCTTTCTTGGCAGTCATGGGATTCCATACACACAGGTTTTACTTATAGGCAAAGTAGGAAAAGCACACATGTAAATAATACAAAGAATAATAGTTGAATTCTATTTAGCTGCTTCAGTTTCAGGTTCTGCTATCTGCACACTAGGCACACTGTCAGGACTTACTGGGACACTTGAAATAAAACAGAGCGATAGTTAATGTTATCACTAACTCCTGTGCTTTTCCTGCTGTGAATAAGGGCTACAAACAAAAAGAATAGAAAGAATATAAGCAAAGAATAGAAAGAATACAAACAAAAAAAACCTTTGAGCTGAGAAGGTATCAAAGTAATTTGCTCGGCTGAAAATAACTTCATCCACAAAAGTTAGGCAGAATAAATAACTCATCAATCCAAGAATTACATCATCACAAAGCATATGCACTTTTTTAATGTTGAAAAAGTGGTTCATGTATTGACTGCACATTTTAATGCTCAAACATGCAAATAATGTAAACTGAAAAGAACTTCTGAAGTAATCACAGTTAAGGTGGCTCATTGGAAGGCTGAATTCCAGTCAGCAGCACTTTAGCCATAAAAGAGGTCTGAATTTGAGGTATGTGAGTTTTCTAAGCAACATGAGGCACCTAACAGAACTCTGACAAGGTGAGAAAGTCCCTGTCCAAACTGCATGTGCGTAACAGAGGAGTCGAGAAAAACTGCATCAACAAAGAAAAACAGTTGCCACCAGGAGAAACCAACCAGCTGGATGATGGATACAGTACACAGGAAGAAATGAAAAGATGTTAACTGGCATGCAATCTAGCTAGTCTTTGTTCGCAGTGTTAAGTTACTTCAGTGTTAAAGTCTTCTTTTTATAATACCCACCCAATGCCTGGTGAAAATTCATGCACACACAACCCCAAAGTAGAGCTTTCATCATAAGTTGGTTTAGTTGTATAATAGTACTTCCATAAATGAAGGTGCACTGAATTAAGAAAAATAAATCAGGCATTCTCAAACATCAGTGTAGAAGACAGTGTTACAAGCAGTGTTTTGTGTTATTTACATTCCTCAGTATTCAAAGCAAGGCTCAAACATACTGTACAGTATGCATCAGCTGTATATAGTAAGCAGCACAATGCCAAAAACACATCATAAAACCTTCACAGAGGATCAAACATGTTCAAAATTTAATACATCAATCATAAATACGACAATGTCTATAAAAAATTCACCCACCCCTTCACTTTTTCTTGTTTTGTCTTGTCAAACTGAAGCAAAATGGATATAATTAAAATATTGGTTCTATGTTTTGAGAAATTCGCTTTCTTGCCGAGAGTTAGATGAGAAGATTCATACCACTCTGGAATCTGTATGGTAAATCTGAAGATACAGCAAGAGGGCTGCTTTAGGTTAAAGACAGCTAGCTTTGCCCTGTCTGAAGGAAAGCAAATAATCCCTGTAGAACCACAGTTCTTGTTTTTACAATTCAGTTTTTTGTATTGATCAAACAAATTAGATATTACATGGTCATTACATGGAGAGCTTTAGAGGTGCATGTAGGCCAGTTTCTTTTACCATTGGACAGAGCCAGGCTAGCTGTTTCTCCTTGTTTTCATTTTTTATGCTAAGTTAAGTTAATTAGCAGCTGGCTACATATTCATATTGAAGAGACAGACATGAGTGTGGTATAAATCTCAGCAAGAAAGCAAATAAGCGTATTTCCTAAAGTTATTCCTTTTAAACATTTATGGATACTGATCATTAAAAAATGTCTCTTATCTTTTGTCTCTAATCTAATCTCTTACTCTTATTCAGATTTAAAATGATTACAAAATTTGTTTCCAATAGACAATGCTATTGTCAAGTGAAAGGGTTGTGCATTTTCGTTATGGACACTGCAATGAAACAAATCGCCATTTTATTTCTCTGCTATGCAACTAAACAGCAGCGGAAATATAAGGATCACACTCCACAGGACAGTATGAGAAATCCACAAAAACAGAGTGAGGAAAAGGTGACAATGACGTATTAGAAAGAAGATTGGTGCGAGTAAAGGTGTCAGGCTGAAGCGACGGGACAGAGTTGTAGAGGCTTTGAGAAAAAGGGTGTTGGGGCAACGTGACCTCAGCTGGGCGAGAAAGCAAGACGGTGGAATGATAGATGCTACCGAATTCAGAGAGGGAGACGGGGCTTCGATGTTGTCTCAGAAAAAGTTGGAAGGTTTTCAATTCATCGGATTGGGAAAGAGGTGAACCTGATTTTGTGGCTCCTGCTGTGCAGAGAAATAGACGGCTCATTGTCTCCACCTAGCTGGACATCATTAACACCGACAGTGCTGTGCTGCCAGTCATTGGACTGGGGGGATAGGAGGGGTGTAGACAGATTTCTGAGGGTCTGAGAGAGGAGGACATTGGAGTAGATGGTGGGGCAGGAGGAGAGATCAGTGTTGGAGGTCATCTTGACTAAGGTTTTGGTGCACTTCTGCTCTGATCTTATGCTATTTTGAGGTGTCTGATTCCCCAACACTGGGTGCAGAGAGTAGCAGGGAGAGGAATTGTTTTGCAGATTACAAACACTTTGATAGCGAAGGTCCTGATCTGTGTCGGAGTTCTGCAGCAAATTCTCACCAAGCAAAATAATTTCAGAGTATTTGATTTTGGTCTTCTCTTCCATTGTAGGCCGCTTCACACTCTGAGTTGAAAAACAAAAATCCACATTTTAAATTAGTTTCCCCCCTTTGAACCTGCAACAACCAAATTATTTTTGGCCACTTAGGGGCAGCAGAAACAAGCTGTGGACACAATATGGACATAACATAAGGTTTTAAGTTAAAAACTTGTTACTTACACATCCTGGAGTTTCATTAATTTGAAATTGTGTTTCAGGTAACCTGGCAAGTCCAATGCATGCTTTTTAGCTCACTTTTTGGTCTGTACCAACCCTTGAGGGAAATATCTGGCTCTTTAGCTGCTAAATGCTCCACTTTTATCACCAGCTAGTGGCTAACTGTGCCTGTCTGGCGGTTGATGTTGAGGAGTTTGTGTCCACATAATGTCAACATAATGTAGATATTTAATTATTTTGTTTCTTACTGGTATGAGGAACAAACAACAGCATAGCTACAGGTTTGTGAATCCAGTTTCCTTGTTACTACTGCAGGAACAATGTAACCCACCTGCTGGTCAGTGAGGTTTAAAGGCTTGGAATTGAGCTTTTGATGCCATCTAGTGGTTGAAAATTGAAATTGTGGATTGCCTGACATCAGTTTTAAAATTCCTTGTTGTCAAAAGTGTGACAGAATTAAACTGTTTCTTGTTGTTTAATATCTAGAAGTCATGGAAGCCTACAGTTACCAATGCGTACCAACCATCCCTTAGGTCACATTAAAACATAAGATTCTACCTCCAAAGTTGTTTTGGGGATCCAGTGGCCCAAGCTGCTATTGGAAGGATCTGGAATCTCTCGACACAGCTTCTGTTTCATCCTACAAGGTTATTTGTTAAGAAAAGCATTATGTAATTAGAAATAGGTACCCCTAAATAGGTAGGTAAAAGAGTAAAAGTAGGACACTGAGCTCTGAGTAGGTATGTGTTTGTGTTGTTAATGTTATTGGTGCTTACATCTTATTCTGTGCCAGGCAGGCCATTAGCACTAGCGTCAGTGAAGTCAGGATGAGAGGAAGGAGTGTATACATCACTATTGAAATTTCCTCAGGTCCTACACACACACATACACACACACACACACACACACACACACACATACTTAAGTTAAAGATCTATCAATGTATGGTTTTTACTTTGTGGGTATGGTGATTCTGTGTCCAGTATTCACCTATATGCACTTTAGCGATGGGCCCAGCTGCGCCAGCTCCAGCGTCAGTGTTCGCCTGCATAAAGATGTCGTAGTTACCAGGCGACAGATTCTCTAGAGAGTAACGGTGAGCGTGACCAGGCACATACACTCCTGAATGAACAAGAACAGGTACAACATGGACAAAATGTGATATTAAAGAATATGGATGAAAACATAATAAAAACAAAGTGTTCATTTTTTCCTCACAAGGAAACAAAGATAAGGAAAAATCTTTTACTGGTCCTCATCTCTTCAGGGGCTATAGTACCTTTGACAAAGTATACCATTGTGTTTTAAAACATCTCTAAATAATTTGTAACTAGTCTCTGTGGTTGTTATTTTAGTGTGTTTTTGTTTTGTATGTATATTTTTATTTGAACAGTAATATAAACTGACTCCCACTCCCATAAAGTTCTAAACAAAAATTTAGGATAAAAGTTACAATTGCTAATTTGATTGAGATTAGGGTTAATACTAATCAAGCAAATAGGACAGGTTTTATTGCAGGATTGAGATAATGTCCTGAACGCATTAAAAACATACCAATACACACGCATATGTAACAGACAAATAAAGAGTGCTATATATCTCAAAGGTATTTGTGAAATGAAAGAATACAAACAGATTAATTCCCACAGAACTACAATTTAAGTGTTCCAAATGTAGTATTTCTGATTCAGTATTTTGTAAGCATTGGCCATAACGTCCAGTTCCTGCAAAGTTCCTGCACTGCACCTTACTGTCTCTAAGTAAACTAGACTAATAGTCTGCAGCCATGCAAGCAGCTTTGTGAGGCTGTACTTAACTGCTTTGAGCTAGCTAAATGCAAATTTAAGCATGCTAAGATGCTCAAAATGACAATGTTAACATGCTGATGTTCAGCATAATTTAGCTTACATTTGCTAATTAAGACTAAACACAACGTACAGCTAAGGCTGATGAGAAAGTCATTAGTTTGGGAAGTATTCGATAATTAGCCAAAGACTATGAGAGACCTACATCATGATTAGGATTTACCCTCTGTGCAATTTGGATATCTGTACCACATTTCACTGGTAATCCATCCAAAAGTTCATAATTAACTGAAAACCACAAATGTCAACAAAGGGCTGCTTTTCCTCAGTGGGCTAAGATGTGTTTATCGCTCACTCTTGGCTGGTTGCTTTGCTGCTGAGTAGTAGAGTGTGTAGTTGCAGATGAAACCATGAAGCAGCTCCACAGGTACAGGAGCCCAGATGAGCTCTACTGTGCTGCCAGAGATCCGCTGCACCACCACTTTAGGACCAGCTGAGGGCGCTATACAGGCAGAGAGATGAGAGTGGGAAAGAGCAATGGGGATCAACCACAAGACATGTTGCGAAAACGATACATATCTCCATTTCTCAACTAGTCTGAAAAAGCTGATCTGGTGGACAAATGAAGGCAGAGACACTCACAATTAAATAAAACTTAAGTAGTAAGTTGTCTCACAAACAAGCTACCCTGGTCTTGGGTCACTGTCATGACTTCATCATGCTTGTTAAAGTGGATAAAAGTCAGCCACAGATTATATCTGGCAGAACCAGTCTAAACAGTGACTAAATGTCATTTAGTATTAGTTTACATTTTAAATTAAACAACACTGTGTCCTTTACATTCTTAGAGATAAAAAATATGCATAAGTAAATAAATATTAAATAAAAGTAAAACCAATGATCTTTTTTGCTAAATCTCAAAATCCTGCCTCTGTATCCCTTCACCACACACCCAAAACGATCACTATATACCTCTTCCCCTACATGTTGCATCATCGTTCATACAATCTCATAACTTAAAACACATTACTGTTTATTTAGCTAAGGGATATTGGAGAAATGGTAGACAAATCCATAAAAAAATATAAATAGCATTATAAAAGTATATTATAATAAGAAGAAGAGGAGGAAGAAGAAGAAGAAGAGTCCAGAAAAGGGATTCCTAAGGAAGAAAAATAGGTTTACATCTCATGTCCATGTTCTCTCAAACAAATCTTTAGTCATGCAGTTAGTCTTTCTAAAGGTAAAACTTTATACGTTTTGTGGTACCACTGTGTGACTGATGGATGCTTATCACTTATCCACTGCTTTAAAATACATCTCATAGCCAGTTTGAAGCTGGATCTTGAATATATCTGAGGGATCTATGGAATAGAACAGCGAGCAGGAAATATAAAAGACAACAGTGTCTGTGGGGAGATTTTCCACCTTAGATTGAATAAAATGATGGAGTTCAAGGTAAAGTTTTGTTGATGTTAATGGAAGGACATTATTAGTGTATTGTCCTGGTATAAATCCCCAATAAGTCAGATCCCCTTTGCAAGTCATAAGGTTTTATACACACAAACTGTCACGGTTGGCGTGTGGTGCAGGGCAGTGCAGAACAGGTTGAGGACCCAAACGCAGGACACGGATGGCAGGTAAAGTTCAGTGATTTATTAACGAAAAGGCAAAAGCAACAAAAGGCGAGCACACTTACTGGTGGCTGATAAAGCAAAGTCCAGAACCAAAATACAAAATCCAAAAAAAGACAGGGAATCCAAATACTGGAGGGACACAGAACACGAGCACAAACACCAGAACATGAACTCCAGAGCAACAGAACAATGATCCGACAAAGACAAGACAGAAACACCAGGTATATATACACAGGGGTAACGAGCAGGGCGGGAGCAACACAGGTGATGGGAATCAGGGATAACGAGGCACAGGCAGGGAGCAGAGGAAAACAGAGACAGACATGCAGAGGGATCACTGGGGAAACACAAGACAATACAAAACACTAGATAATACAGAACTCCAAACAGACCAAAATAATGAACACAAGAACTAAGACTAATGACATAAAACTAAACCCCCCAACATAACACACAGACAGGATAAACAGACAGGATCATGACACAAACAAGCTCCAATTGCTTGTTCCGTTTAGAGTCGACTTCCATTTATCAAGTACACATAAAAAAGCCTCTAATGGTGTACTCTATGCACACTGCTGCAGGAGAGTATAGTATAAGTCATGTCATATTTTATTGTTTTCTGCCAACAAATCCCATTGAAACAAACAACAATTATTGGCTGTATAACCAATAAGCAAAACTCCACTGTTGTCCAAAAACTATTATTTGACATGTTTCTTCATTATGTTGAACATGGACACGGTAATTTATTTTGAGTCGATCCCACATACACTGTCCTGCATCATTTAGTTACGAATGGGCTTGAAGCTGAGAGCCATTGTGTGTGGGGAAGTCATTTTAGGACCCAAACATTCACAAAACAATCACACTCCCACAAAATAATCATTAGTGTTTTCTGAAGCTACTTTAAAAAAACTGAGGTATGAGGTAACACGTCCACCATGAAGATCACGTACCTCCTTGACGTGTGTAAATGTGGACCGTCCTGTTCTGCCCTGCTCCTTGGTCATCATACAGTGCTTTGACAGAAACAACATAGCGCTCCAATGGCTTTACTCCCTCTGAAACAACACAAAGATGAAAGTACTGATCAGTCTCCAAATAACTAGGATTGGTAATCCTGCTTGATGAATACAAAAAACACTTTAATCATTTCAGCTCTATAAAGGCAAAAGGAACATAATATTTTACACATTAAGCTCTTGTATGGATTGTTGGATTACCTGTGATGACTAGTGCTGTAAAGGACCCATTCAGCCTTTCCCAGTATAGGATGCTGCTGTTTATCTCTCTGGCAGCAAACCACTCCACTACAAAGCCGCGCGTTGACCAATTAACTGGAGCCATCCAACGAACATCCAAGCCACTGTCACCCAGTGGACTCACAGTGATTTGGCTAAGGGGTGGTGGCTCTGAAGAAAAATAAGGAAGAAAGAAGTTTTAGGCATGGGGTTATGTACAGTAAAAAACAAAGGCCTGATTGGAGATGTTTAATATTGTGATTTCAGTATGTAATCTATTTAGTGAAAAGTACCAAATACATCTACTGTGTTTCAATGCTTTTTTTTCTGGGATTTGTGAATGTCATAATGAACCTAAGAGAAAACTTTGCAGCTTAAAAAGCACTCATGGAAAAAAAATCTGAACCCTCTTTATTATTTTCTGTAAACTCCAGGGAACACAGTCCTCATGCCACAGGAAACCAGGGAAAAAAATCTGGTACATAGGAATGTACAGACACAGAACAAATAAATGGAAAAACCTGAATAAATAAGTGAAGAAACATAACAAATGAAGATGCCTTCATACAGAGCATGAAGGGTCACTAAAAGGTTTGATGTGAATCAGAACACCTGTGGGAAACATTGGAACGGTGTTTTATGGGTGCACTATGCTTGAAATGAACTGGTTCATACTAAGATTCATCTAACTAACAGATAAAGAAAAAAAGAAAAAAAATGCTTAGTCCTGTTCTGAAACACCTGCCGTCATTGGCCTTGTTCTGGCTGGATCTCACTGCTTCTCTAATCTTTCCAAATGTCTTTTTTTATGTGTCTTTGCAGCCTTGCACAAAATACTTTTTTGTGTTTTTTATGTGCACAAATGGGAATAATGGCACAGAGAGCGAGCAGTTGCATCCACTCTAGCTATAATAATAGTGTCATGTTGCTAAACATTTCTTATATTTCAATGTCCAACCTGCTCTACTGAGATGTGATTAGAGTAGGTGCATAGTAGCAGCATGTGATAAACAGGCTAATAGGATCAGAGGTAGCCTGGAGCTGTGGCTACATGTCAAAACATAGAACAGTGAACATGTCGTTGCTGCACTCTCTCTGTTGTACACAAAATAAAAGTCAAAGGTAGGGTTGTGGAGAATGACAAAAGAGAACTTGAAAGAAAATTTACACACTTGTTTTGGGAAGTTACAGAAAAAAAGTGAATTTGAACTGGACTTTCATCACTTTTCATCTGTAAATCGCAGTGAAAAACCTGTTTAAACTGATCAAAGTAACTTAAATTTCAGGTGAATCTTGGAATTTAAGTGAGACTCTACCTGTCTCAGAAGCTCCAAGGAGCCACATTCTGGCTTCTGGCGAGGTCCCCGCAGCGGTGGAGGCTGTCAGAGCGCAGGAGCATCGTCCGGCAGGGACGAGCAGGCTACAGGAAGTATTTGTGTTGTGCAAATCTCGGCAGCTCCCGTGATCTTTCAGGATCTGAGCGCTTTCTGTCTGACAAGTCACATTGAAGAAGAGAACCCTTCCACGGGCTAGAAAGCGAGGCAAGGGCTGACCGGCGTAAACAACAGAAAAAACAGAAAGCAAAAAGGAAAAGTGAGCTGCTGTGAGATGATGGAGAAATTCTTATGAAGAGAAGTTAAAATGCTTTCTTTCTATTTCTATTTCAGTCAGGTTTGCTTTCAGCTTGAATATGAAAACAAATTAGGCACAGTCAGTGAGGAGATGGTGATTAAAAAGTAATCACATTCAAAACTGATTAAACTCCAACTCTCAACCACTCAGGACTCACATTCACAAAATATTCAACACACACACACACACACACACACACACACACACACACACACACACACACACACACACACACACACACACACCTTCCAGAGCAGTGACACAAGTCTCCAACCATTCTTGTCTGTGTGTTTCATTTGCCTCCAGAAGGCTGGTGCTGCAGATGGAGCTGGTAGATGGAGAGAGGATAAAAATATTACAGCAGAAAAGAGCAGTGAAAACCAGACAAGTCTTCACGTATGCCTTCTATAGCAGTGCATTACAGTGAATGTAGAAAAGGCTCCAAAGTTATGTTAGTGTTGCTATTATTTAGTACAGTTGACCATATTGGGCTGTGTGTTTCACGTTTATTTCCGTTTATTTAGCATTGTAACCGGGTAGCCAAAGCGCGTGCTGGCTTGTATATTATCTGACGTCACACAGGTAGTATGCAGTGTGATAGAGGTAGTCGGTTAGCTGGACTGTAGTTGTGAGCGGCACCTTTCTTCAGAGTGTGCGTAAATGAGAAGAGTAAGTACAACTGTGATATTGCATTTTATTTGTCAAACCAGTTGTTATTTCTGCTGTTTGATGTGGATAAGAGTTTGGAGTTTAAGGGGTCGCTACGCGACCGTGGTACTAATTACACCCGCATTCGTACATTCACTTTCGAGCTTCAGCTCATCTGATTTGGTACGGCGGGTTAAAAATACGTAATATTGTGTTTAGACAGGTTTACACTTTACTGCTTGTTGTTAGGATTGTTCACTACTTGGTGGTTGAGTAGAATAAGAAGTAAGTGGTGTTAAATACCGTTATTTGGAGCGCACTCGAGGCTTCTGAATCAAGGCTTTGCTAGCTCGAACGGAACATAGCATCCGGTACGGGTTTTTTCACAATAAAAGCAGCCAGCCGTTTAGTCAGTTGGAGGCTATAAAGCGCATCAAAAATGACAGGAAGTGCTGTCTGTTAGTGGGAGCTTAACACATAATAGAAAATCTGAGAATCCCATATAATAAGTGCTTGAATCCTTTCTTTATGATTATATTATTAGAGTTTAGGAGATATAGTCATATTCAGACTATTGTTTTTGTTATGTTTTGTAATTTATATCATATCATATTGCTTAAGGAGGAATGAGTGTATGCATATGTTTCCTTTATTCATCTGTATTTGTTTCTCTCTTTATAGAAACCACACTTAGCATTACATCCATCCTCAATCTCTTTCACACAAGAAAGAGAAATAAAGAAACAGAATAAGAACTATCTCTCCGCTCATCATTTCATACTCTGGAACATTTGGACTAAGTGGTGTTCTGGCCGACACACCTGAGTGAACTTAGTGAAAACCCAGAACTAGTACCTAGACTGAGCGTCTACCCAGTATCTTCACTACAGTGAAATTGTGAGATGGAGATGTTTCGTAGGTTCATTTATGTCTTTCACCTTTGTGTCACTTATTTGCTGACAACAGCACACACACCAGCACATATTGGACTGTTCAATATATCATTTGTGCAATACATAGGGTACTAGGAATGTGCAATATCTCATTGCGCAAGGGTTGTGCAACATTTATGTGAAATGCAGCCGACAGGGTTGTTCAATCAAAAACTGCCATTGGAAGAAGGAGTTAATGTGCTTACTATATAATGTAGCTGCCTATCTAATGTATATGAGAGCATGTGCTGAGAGATGTTTTTTTCTGTATTTTGTGAAGAATGAACAGAGTCTAAAACAAATTTCCCTTCGGGGAAAATAATGTATATCTTATCATATCTTAAGCCACAATGACATTTTGATTAATCACAAAAAGACACCTGCACCTCAGTGAGGCTGCTTTGCTGCAATATGTTGCACCCATTTCCATGTAGGCAACATGCATGGTGTTTCTTCTTTTCTGTTTCTCTGCCTTTCTTTTCCGTTTTGAACTCACCTCTCGACAGATGTTGGACTAACCAATTAGCTCATGTAGGTCCGTACAAAATACTACTCTAAATGCCCTTCTCTGCATAGTTCTGCAGAGGCGTTGATGTTTTCCTTTGCAGACACATAATTCTAAACCTATGGTGGCTTAAAGTATTGTCCTCTGCTGAGTGGCAGTCCCACACAACACCGACTTGAGATTGCTGTATTTGTGAGTCTTCTTGTTATCTTTGTTGCTAGGAACCAGCATTGGTTTCATTATTAAGTAGGACTATAGTGATTGAGACTTTCAAAAAACACAAAACACAAGTTTGTCAACTCTCACCGTCCTCTCCAGTCCTTCCCTGGAGGGCGTTGCTCCACAGGCTCCAGGGACTCTGTGGGCCCTGGTAGCGGTGACGAAGCCTGATAGTGTAAGAGGTGTCAGGTCTGAAGACACAAGCAAGGAAGCTGAAGTCTGTCACAGTCACATTTTTGACCTGAACATCGAACTGTATAGGAAAGAGAATCAGGACAGAGGATTAACGTAAAGAAACATATTTGTCTTTATTTTTGAAAGGTGCTACATGAAGCATTTTAATAATAATACATAGTTACAGTCTATTCATTAACCAGGGAAGCAAGCTAGGCAGTTTTTTACACTGTGTGCCACTTGCTCAGATTTGATGAGACACCTGTTTGATCTCTTTAACATTAAAAAACATCAAAAGGGTGTGGTCTTCACTTTGAGATATGGCACCACTGATGTGGGTTGTTTATCTTAAAATGCCACCTTGCACCTTTAATTTATGAATGAATGTGCATTCATACAGGGGTGTGGTGTGTTTTTTGTGTTTCAGCATATTTGGGAATGGCAGACCTGTCCGTGTGGTGTGAACTCAATTTGGGATGTCAGGTCTCCTGCTCTGATTTCAGAGAAAGACACAGGAAACTCAGGAACAGTAAAGTCAGGCAAGGTGGGGTTCCAGACTACATTCAGACACTGAGGTCTCCCAGCGACTGGTTTTATGCTGTCCAAAGTCACAGGAGGTAACATCACTGAGAAAGACAGGGCGAGAACAATGAGACAGAAGGAAGAAAGAAACAATAAGCGTGCTATTAGAAGCACAACAGCCTTACCTTCAGTCCTACCAGATTGACATCGACGTGCTGATTTTATATCCTCGCTGTGACCGTGTGCTGTGACAGTGATGCAAAAGGTGAACCTCACAGATGAGCCGGTGATCACTGTGCAGCTGGTGCCAGACGTGGTGCAGTTGAACAGATTGAAAGGTCTGCTTGTTGTTGTGGCCTCAGCTCTGTGTAGCCTCAAATACGCACAACTATATAAAGCATTGTTAATTCACTGCCTGTCCTGCTCTACCCAGTCACAACAATCAGCAAGCAGACATAAAACTCAAAGAGGTGCAAAATGCCAAGCCCAAAGAGATGTCACGCAAATGGGTATACACACACACATCACAAGACTGCTCATATATGCCGTGCAATATTACCCAACTAACATCGTGTGATGGAAGCCGATTTATCATCTCAGGGGATCAAACTAACCATCAAAGCTTCACACGAATGTGAGATTCAAAGCTGATAACCAACCCAAGGCTTTATATACAGCCTATTATCAATGCTGGCACAAAATTGCAAACATGCCAACATGCAAAAACACAGCGGTTTGCTATTGCCGCTATTGAGGACTAGTCTAATCCCATATCACTGTCATTTTTAATCTGTTATAAACACTGATAAAGACACTGCAGAGAGCAAAATAAATGTTGGGTTAGTGAGCAATATGTTGGGATCATTCTTGTGATAACTTTTTGAACAATACTTCTCGTAGGTTAATTGGTGACTAAATTAGGTGTGAATGTTTCTATATGTGTGGCCACGTGATGGACTGGTGACCTGTCCAAGATGTACCAATGTACATAAACTAAACATATCAGATATCAAAGGTAAATATAAGAGAATACCAGACAGTCAGTTTCCTGTTCATCAACTACTCAGTGGAAAATGCTAATTTTATCTCTATAGGAAGTCTGAACTTTACACAATAAAGATTTTTCAAGCAGGTTGCAGACTTTTAAAATGGAAGCTGTTTCTCAATAAATGTAATACAAAGAGTGAATGAAAACAGTCTGTCACTCTCTCTCTAGTAACTGTATCCTCTGTCTCAACTTATTACTAATAATAAATGGTTCTGCACTTCACTTCACACAAACTCCTACAAAAAGATTGGTTTCACAAATTTCAAACAAATTAAAGGAATTTCTCAAAGGGATGGAACAAAATGTATGTGTGTTGCTGACAAATTTGCGTTACAGAGAGTGAATACTGCTGTTTAGATATCTGTAGTAATTATTGGTAATGATTTTATATACACTGCTCAAAAAAATAAAGGGAACACTAAAATACACATCCTAGATCTGAATGAATGAAATAATCTAATTAAATACCCCTTTCTTTACATAGTTGAATGTGCTGACAACAAAATCACACAAAAATTATCAAAGTCAAATCAAATTTATCAACCTATGCAGGGCTGGATTTGGAGTCACACTCAAAATCAAAGTGGAAAACCACACTACAGGCCGATCCAACTTTGATGTAATGTCCTTAAAACAAGTCAAAATGAGGCTCAGTAGTGTGTGTGGCCTCCACGTGCCTGTATGACCTCCCTACAATGCCTGGGCATGCTCCTGATGAGATGGCGGATGGTCTCCTGAGGGATCTCCTCCCAGACCTGGAATAAAGCATCCGCCAACTCCTGGACAGTGTGGTGCAACGTGGCAGTGTTGGATGGAGCGAGACATGATGTCCCAATTGAGCACATGATGTGCTCAATTGGATTCTGGTCTGGGGAACGGGCAGGCCAGTCCATAACATCAATGCCTTCCTCTTGCAGGAACTGCTGACACACTCCAGCCACATGAGGTCTAGCATTGTCTTGCATTAGGAAGAACCCAGGGCCAACCGCACCAGCATATGGTCTCACAAGGGGTCTGAGGATCTCATCTCGGTACCTAATGGTAGTCAGACTACCTCTGCCGAGATCATGGAGGGCTGTGCGGCCCCCCAAAGAAATGCTACACCACACCATTACTGCCAAACTGGTGATGCTGGAGGATGTTGCAGGCAGCACAGCGTTCTCCACGGCGTCTCCTGCACTGTGTTGGGCTGTAAGCACAACCCCCACCTGTGGACCTTGGGCCCTCATACCACCCTCATGGAGTCTGTTTCTGACCATTTGAGCAGACACATGCACATTTGTGGCCTGCTGGAGGTCATTTTGCAGGGCTCTAGCAGTGCTCCTCCTTGCACAAAGGCGGAGGTAGCGGTCTCCTGATGTACTGGCCTGTCTCCTGGTAGCGTCTCCATGCTCTGGACACCACGCTGACAGACACAGCAAACCTTCTTGCCAAAGCTCGCAGTGACTACGTTTACATGCAGCCAATAACCCGTTCAAAACCGGGATATTAGCAATAACCCGGTCGCGCACGGCCATGTAAACACCGGCAAAAACCCGGATATGCTCATAACCTGGTTTTTAAAAACCCGGATATTACCCCTGGGGTACCCCTTTTCTAACCTGAATATTTGGTCATGTAAACGCGTATCGGCATATCCCCATCCCCAAAGGAACATTGATTTGTGTTCTCGCATGCTCTATTCGCAAGGAATCTTGGTCTTTTGAGTATAGGAACTTCTTGTATGCGCCAAACCCGCGTGCAGTATACCGGAAGTAAACGAGGTAAACATGGCGAAACGCAACACAGCACCGTACTTCTGGAGCGAGGAAAACCAATTTTCTCTCCTTCTATTAATGAAGAACATGACGCACAGTAGTGTCAAGTGCTGCTGGTGGGTCAGTACCAGCACTAAAGCGCAAACAAAGGCGATCGCTATCTGCCCCGAACTATTCATTATCCGTCCGCCTGCTGTTGTTGTCTTTGGATACATACAGGAAGAAGAATCGGAAATGACGCATATTGCGTCTTAAGGTTGTCCGTACGTCCAGACGTTAACCGTGCGTCGCCGTTTACATCGGGGTATTGCCAATTGATTACAAATTCCATGTATACAGGAGAAACTCTCTCTGCTCACGCATGTAAACGGGTTATCCCGAATGTTTCAGAAACCCGAATCGTGACCTTAACCCGACCATAACCCGAATATTGACAACATGTAAACGTAGTCATTGATGTGCCATCCTGGATGAGCTGCACAACCTGAGCAACTTGTGTGGGTTGTAGACTCCGTCTCATGCTAACACTAGAGTGAAAGCACCACAAGCAATCAAAAGTGACCAAAACATCAGCCAGGAAGCATAGGAACTGAGAAGTGGTCTGTGGTCACCACCTGCACAACCACTCGTTTATTTGAGGTGTCTTGCTAATTGCCTATAATTTCCACCTGGTGTAGATTCCATTTGCACAACAGCATGTGAAATTGATTGTCAATCAGCGTTGCTTCCTAAGTGGACAGTTTGATTTCACAGGAGTGTGATTGACTTGGAGTTACATTGTGTTGTTTAAGTGTTGCCTTTATTTTTTTGAGCAGTGTATACACACAAATTAGAGGATAAGGCTAGCATATTTCTATATTTCCCTTAATGTCAACAATTATTGTCTGTGTAGCCTGAAATATCTTCTTCTGTATTATAGAGCTGCATTGTTGTAAAACAAATATGAAAAACATTAATGAGCATTTATGTTATGTTCATTTATTACAAAAAACATGGGCAGTGTAGTTTATTTTAAATCAATCCCACACAACCTGTCCTGCTGCCATTAACACACCAAATGTGTATTAATTAAATGTATAAAAATGAAACTACATATTTGTGACACATTTTTAAGGTTTAAATCTGCCACAGATACTGTAGGGAAGTCAGAAAGTACTGATTTTTTTATTCAATTTGTTGACATTTAGGAAACGATAGATTAACAGCAACCTTATCCTTGAAGGGAAAACCTGAAACAAAGGAATTGAGACAGATGCAAATGTTTTTACAGGGCGTGAGGGCTCACTGAATAGGTGATGAGTATGAAAATTATGTAAATCATATGCTATGACCTTCACAGTCACCAGATCCAAAACTACTGGATATTTTTTTAAATGTTTGTAAGCGTCAACTGCCACTGTCAGTATGACTACAGCTGTTATGAAGACTTCTGGTGGCCTTTCCCTTCCCTTTACTTTCCCTTTACTTTGTCACCTATCTGTAAATAGATCTATGTACTAGATTACTAAATCAAACACCAAAATGCCTCTTTCTGTCTTGTATTGTGAAAGAAAACACAATATAACAAACTGTATAAAGTGCTTCACAAAACCTGGATGAACTGAAGATGAAGCATGCTCACATACTTGTATGTGTTTGAGCATGACTCCTAATATATTAAAGGAATGCTTTGTCTCACCAAGGCACCCTCTGAACTTGCAGAGTGTAGTGCGTCGCTGGGGTGTCTCCAGCCTCCCAGTGGCAGGTGACGTTAGCTCGATTTAGGAACACACAGCCAATTAGCCGCGGGGGTCGTGGGACAGTCTTCGGGGTTGCAATGGAGGAGGCTGGAGGCGAGGCTGAAGAAGGAAGTTTGGAGTTTTTAGTTTGTTATAAAGCTGTCTTCAGGTTAAAGTAAAAAAGATCACTAGAGATGCAATATTTGTGCAGAAGATGCTTTTAACAGGTAGGAAATGGATTTACAGAAATAATTTTAAAAAGGAAATGTGGGACAGATTAGCAGTAACGAAATACGTGGCTCTGTTCTATAAGCTGTTGCCACACGTAAGCACTTCTTGAGGAACTTATTAAAACAGATCTTATGAGGATTATATCTGATGCCAATTAAACCATGTAGGATGCACACAATTTAGCTTGTCAAATATGAAAGACTGCAACTGCTATATGGCCTGAGGTTTACAGAGATCATCACTCAAGATGTTTGACTTGATCTGACTTGCTGAATCATCTTGCCACTGGGTATGTGTGGTGATAATCAACATGATCATACTAGGTCTCTCATAACAGTGGCTCACCTGCTTTTAAATAAATACGTTGCACACTTTTCAGTTGGAGGAACCTTTTCAGGGACATTTTTAGGAAGTTAGGAACTTTTTAGGAAGTTAGGAGCCCTTTTCTATCTGAAATATGATCAATCACAGTGCCTTCTTACACCACTGGAACACTGGGCTCCCAGAATGCAGGCTTACTTGTGGTTCCTAGAGTCTCCAAAACTAGAAAGGGAGCTACCTGTAGAATCTGGTCCCAGTTTTGGTTTGGGGGGGGAGAGACACCATCTCCACATTTAACAGTAAGTTAAAAACTTTACTCTCTGATAAATCTTATAAATAGGGATGGCTCATGTGAGATCTGAACCATGCTCCTCCCTCCTCTCATTCTTCATCTGTATGCATTCTTATTCTATTAATTCATGTTACTCAACTAGTTCACTTTACTGTAGTCTTGTGGTTTCTCATCTCTGCCTGTCACTTTCAACAGGTAATTTTGCCTTCAGAACTGTAGAGTCTGGAAATGTTCCTGCAAGCCACCTACTGCGCCTGAGTTCCTGCTCAACAGCTTCTTCCTTATTATAACTATTCATTTTTAATGTTATTTGCATTATTACCACTACCATTACTATTATTTTACATCTATATGTGGAACTTGCACAGTGCTACTGTTTCATCATGCTCTCTTTCCAATGCAGGGCCTAGATCCTGCTTGAGGTTTCTGCCTGTTAAAAGGGAGTTCTTCCTTGCCATTGTCCCCTAGTGCTTGGTCATGGTGGGAGTTGTTGGGTCTCTGTAAATAATATTTTAAAAAGTGCGGTCCAGACCTGCTCTAAATTAAAAAGTGTTGCTATCTATATAAAACACTGAATTGACTTGAATTTATTTTTAACTGTGTCACAATGCTGCTGGATCAATGTTTAATCTGTTCCTGGTGTTCAAATGTTGCTATCGTTTGCCTCTTTGTCATGATCTTAGTCATGTTCGAAGATAGAACTCCCCAATAAGTAAAATATAATTCAAACATTTAACATATGGCTTGCTAATATTTCTATTTAACAGACAAACTGATATACTGCAAGTAGGTGATATGTATCAGACCTATTGATGTAGGCCTATAACATCTGCAAAAAACAGTTGAACCACAGCATGACTGGCTGAGGTAATAACTTTCTCCTACTTCTGACATTATCCAATTTACATACCGTAATCATCATCCCTGTCTAGTGACGGTTTGCAACTACAACCTGCAACTACAAATGGCACTCTGACTAATATCATAAGGAGACGACACTGAACATTACCCAGAGCGAGTCCAGCCACCAGCAGCCAGGTCCACGCCATAGACAGGCTCTGCTCCATGAAAACCAACCGGTCTTTCTTGGCACTGCAGCCCTCCTCAATCACGCACTACCTCTGACTCAGCACGAGGACCATGCACACTGAATAGTTAAATGAAAAAAGATCATACTGTGTTTTCATACCGTCAAATTTTAAACATGTCAGCACAGGATACCCAAGAATGACTCAGTTTAGTGGTTGCATTTCATAATTTGCTTAGAAAGGCTTCCTGAGTAAGCTTTGAGCCCTATAGCTGCATTCTAACATTTTTCCACCTGGCACTACACGTTTAAAAAGTGTATAAAATTCAGAAATTAGTTAAATTAGAAGTAGAAGAGACAAAGTGATTTCCCTAAAATGAGTGTTAGTGTGTACATTTGTGGATTTTCACAGATTCTGCTGTCAAAGGAAAGACTTTCAGGTCTGACCTTACAGCATAGAAACACCACAATGGTGTAAGAGTTTAGACTCATTATGTTGGTGTTACAAACATGAGGGAGCAGCTCCAGATTTTCCATTTTTTTTTAAATCAGAGTGTGACACTCTCAGACAGGTTCAACACACCTGTAATATCTAAAGTAAAAGCCCTACATTAAAACTAATCTTTGTACAGCTTATACAGCTTATAACCTTTAGACTGACCCTGAGAGAGAGGTTAGGAGACTCATTTTGGGGGCTGTTGGTTGTGGTGATATTGTAGTGCTTTTATTAACCATTTAGCATTTCTAAGCAGAATATAAACCTATAATAAAACACTATCTAGGTGTAAGAATGTTTTTATCATTTATTTTGGAGTAATTGTTGCTATTATTATTGTATTGTTAATATGTCAATACAGCAAAAAATGCAGCAATGCAGCAAAAGAATACAGCATCTTCTTTATGCACGCCTATAACCATTGTTTTCCGTTCTCTTCCCTTAGGCCTCTTTTATATATTTACCTATAGAAGTATCAGGATCAAAAAAGTAGGCTAGTAGGCCTATCTAGTAAGAGCCTTGTATCATTTAAGTAGATTATTATTATGCATCAACATGTTAGATGCATTTTAAGGTTGCAGCTGGTTGAGGTGATTTTTAAAAATATTTTTATAGCTGCTGTTGGGTAGACAATACATCATGCATTATAGGCAGTGTGTATGCTTTGTAACAGAAATAATTTCAACCATCAAATCATTTAAAACAGTAAAACGTAGGCTACAATATTAGCCTACTCTCTGTAGGGGAGCGGTGAATTAAGCAGCATTAGGCTACATGGAAATTACATTTACATTTACTCATTTGGCAGACGCTTTTATCCAAAGCGACTTGCATTTGAGGAACAACATACAAGCATCAACAGAGCATCCAATACAGATTTACACCTGACAATCCATACTAGTAAGAGCAGCAATAAATACTAATAAGAGCTCATAGTACATATCACATCAATGGGTAAATACCTAGGGAAGGAAGTAAGAGTTAACATAAAGTTCAATTAAAACAAAAAAAAATCAATACAAGATAATTGTATGGGATAGAAGAAGAGCACAGGAATTGCATGTAATATACTCAAGTAGGCTACCTCACAGTAGGTAGTAGGTAGTAGGTACTCAAGTTACTTTCAACCACTGATTTCTTGCAGGGCTGATGTATTAAATTACATTTGATTGAAACTGATAAACTGGTAACTTAGTATTTGTCCAGTGACAGAGATGCTGTGGTCAGTCACTCTATAGTTTCAGGAATGTAGTTTTCTTTTCCCGAAAAACGTCTCTTTTCAGTTTATAATAGGCTAGTTGATTGTTTTCATTATCAATTCATCTATAGATTATTTTCTCAATTAATCAATACATCGTTTAGTCTTTGAAATATCAGAACATGGTGAAAATGGCTTTCACAAACTCCATAATTTCTTCAAACTGGAGATGAGCCGCAAATCTCCACATTTTAGAAGTTTCACGCAGGGAACCTTTGGTATTTACTTTAAATATAATATCAATTGTCGCACATTGATTCATCGAGTGATGCTTCAACTTTACTTACAGTTAAAGAAAACTCGAAAGACAACAGCCATTAATTCCCAACAGTCTCTAGATTAAATGAAACCCTAACACGTGCATTAATGTTTAACTCACATATGTGAAGAATAGGGTCCTCAATAGATTCTATAAGGAATGATAAAGTTAAGAAATCACATATTTAAAGTAGGAACGATCCACCTCGGTCTGTTTGTTAGACACAATCACGTTGAACTACCTAACTACACAGCATTCTGTTTCAACAAGTACGCTCGAGTTTCTTGTTGAAGCCGAGCGGTACAGTTCAGAGACACAAGCGCTAAATGAAAACATGACTGCAAAAGGTTTGAACCCAAATCCTGTCCACTTACCGGCGTCAGCTCGGACAACGTGCGCGTCTCGCCGACTCCATCCACGGTGGTTCACTGTATGCAGGAGCAGCAGCCTCTCTCAGCTTGTAGTAAACACATCTGTTCCGCCCAGCTGTTTGTCACTGCCCTTGGCCCCTGCGGTGCCAAATCTGGAGTTCGATGTCCCGTGGGGGTCAAGCTTTCCGCGAAATGAAGATTTGACTCCTGGATTGTTGAATCCACGTGATATTTAAACAACCAATCAATGAAAGTAAAAATAAAAAGCCTACATAAAAAGGAAGTAACTTTCATTTTGTTCACTCTCTGTAAGTTTCAGACAGTTGACAGACAAAAACTGAAACAATGGTCCATGTATTCATCTGGATTTGGGATAATGGTATAAACAACATATTCAAGGACATAACTTTTTTTCTCTAAGCAACGACCACTGTGGTTCATGTAGCCTTTGAAATGGATTATTCATCTTCTAACATATCACTGCAGAGCTGACTCATTGCCTCTCTTTGTGTTAACAATAAACTTAGAAAACAATTAAGAAGTGAAGGATGTGCAGCTGCAGGATGTCTCTAAGCAATTTCAGCCGCAATTTAAAATATCTCCCTGATCGACTGTTTTATTTTATGGTCTAACTATGACATTTCTGCAATTACGCAAATTATTGTCTTGTTTATAATTGACTAATGACACACCTGAGCATTTGAGCAATTAAAATTGCATTACACACATATGCAAGTGTGTGTAATATTATTCAACAGACTTTGATTGATGCCCCAAAACCAATGTTGCTCTAACCAGAGTGACAAGTTGTTGTTTGAAATGTACACTGAAGAATTGAAGGGTTGCTCTTTACCACAGTGGGCCAGAAGAAATTATAGTTTCCAGAGTCCAATAAACAAGGTCATATACAGTAGGATGCAGCACTAAATGAATGTGTACATTCATGTAACAGAGCAAGAAATAGGCTTTAGACATGATTTTCCAACAACTTCATCACAGTGAAACGAGAACAAACAACACTTCCCTGGGGATCAGACCTCATCCTTCCTAGTTTGAGCTACATTTGCGAGGCAGAGGCAGACAGAGCTGTTGTATCCGAGGTGAGGGGCTGGCAGAGCGGGCTGCCCGGCTAACTATGTACGGGTCGTATCCCTCAAACAGCGCCTTCCTGTCTTTGGGACTGGACAGCTCATGAATTCTCTGGCTGGCTGAGCAGTTCCTCGCTGCTTTGGAGACGAGCCAGCACACTGAGCGCTCTCCTTCGAACTTGGGGTGGTCATGCTTAGGGGCTGCAAAGATAAAAGTAGTCATGTCAAATAGCGAGTAAAACTAGAACTTGATGCCACAATGGAGCAAAATTTGATCTGAACCATTGCATGATGGAAAGACAGACTTACTAGCGAGGAGCTCTATGTGTGCCGATGCTTTGCAGGGTAGGTGAATCATGGGTACAGGTTTAAATTTGTGGCCAGAGCCTTGATGAACCAGCCTTTGTTTTGGTTGGGAAAGCTGGCAAATTCGTGTAGTGGCGACTGCCGTCTGCGTGGCTCTGTTCAACTGCAATCACATTTCAGGTAATGGATAAGGTTATATTAAACTCACAAATGGACAATATTAAACAGGAGCTCCTCGGAATCAATCAACCAAATGAAATCGGGATTCATTTTACTAAGTATTAACCCTCACATTTTTAGCCAAGCCAGCGGCGTGGCTCAAGGGATGGCAATGTAGGTCTGTCAGTCGGTGCGTCCACGAGTTTGGTTGAGACTGAAATATCTCAACAAGTATTGGATGACTTTGATTGAACATTTTTGCAGATATTCATGATCCCCAGATTACGAATCTTACTGACTGGTGGTCCCCTGAACTGGCGCCACCACTAAGTGCACATTTGTGGATGAAAGATAAATGTCTCAACAACCATTGGATGGATTAGACCGTGATCCCGCGTCTTTCTCTCTAGAGCCATCACCAGGTCAAAGTTTTCATTTGTCCAATACTTATGACAAAATGCAAAGCTAAAACCTGCAAAATGAATTACTTTCGCATCATCCTCAGCATTGCTGACATACTTGATGGAGGAACGTAGTAGACTTATACCTGCTAAATATCTGCATGTCAGCTTTGTCATTATGAACATGTTAGCATGTATGACAATGACACTACAGAGCCACTACATCAACTTAAGACTGAACAATAAAAGTAAAAAGCCTACATAAAATATGTGAACTGTGGGAAAATCTGGGGAAAAATTATGTGTAATTTCTCTTTCTGTGTTGACTAATATTGTTCAACATAACGACAGTAAACCAAAATTGACCCCTCTTTCCTCAGAGTGAATAATCAGAACAAGCAGCATTTTAAATTAGCTATTTATACTCAAGACAGTGTCAAAAAAGTCCATCCTATTCTAGTAAAGTAGATTATACTCTTATTGTATATTCTATATGTTAATGCTCAACTTAAAAAGATATAATCCTTAACTTTCCTAAGTTGAGGTTGTAACTTGTATTCAGCACATAGATATCTGAAAGTTAAATGGAACCATTTTAAGACATTTTATTGCTTAAAGAATATGTAAAAAACCTTGAAAACAAGCTTAAAACCTATGAAAACAGCTATTATCACTTGTGCTATCAAGAAAAACCAAAACCAGCAAACCACCCTGGCTGTACTAACACAGTTGGCTGTGGAGTTTAAAAGACCTTGTGGCACACTTATAAAACTACCATGATCTACAACATACACAGCAGTGTCGCAGGAAATGGAGTGTGTTACTCACAGGGGCCAGCAGCGGGCGGTTTGGCTGCCAACCAGCTGCGGGGGCCCGAGGTTGAGCCAGACTACACAGCCGATCGGATGCAACAGCCCTGAGAGCCCATTCACTCACCTCCCATATGGGAGAAAGTCTGGGGAAGGAACAATAGATGGGTGGAGGAGGCAGGAGGAGGTAGAGAACAGGAGAGAAAGAGGGCAATTTAGAGCATGAATGAGAGAAGAAATAAAGAGATGAAGAGAAACGTGATATGAAGATGAAAAGGTAACTAAAGTATGAAGAAAGGGGAAGGAAGTGGGCAGCATGGTAGATAAAGGCAAAAGACACAAGGGGAGGATATAAAACATAGAGCCAGAAGGAGATGAGTTTAGAACAATCTAAAAAGTAAACTGTGGAGGTTTCTTGTCAACAAGAATGTATCAAACACACATGTTTTCCCTTCCTCATAAAACATTTGCAAAGCTAATTTGATTAAAATATTTTTACTAGTTAGCATCTTTTCCCCTGCTTTTGCTGGGATATTGCTGTTTCTTGGCACTAAATTGTAGTGATTTGATGATCTGTGAGCCAGATCTTTTAAGTGAACGATTGAAGCCAGCTCCCATCTTACATTTCCACTGCATTATTTCAGATTTTTTCTTTGGTTAACTCCTGATCGAAGCCACTTCCTCATGTTTTTCACATTAAAAACCTATCTATGATGGGTAAGACTTTTAATGTGAAATTTCAGAGGAAGTGTTGAGTTTCATTCATGATACTTTAACATAATTAGGGGCGTAAAAGGTGCAATGCCTGACATGACTCTTGTTGTACTGATGGTGATGTGGAAGCAGACATGCCATAATACTGTCTTTTTAAAACAAAAGAAAGTTTTCCTAAACTGCGGAAAGGAGAGAGTACAAATAAAGGCCTGTCTCAAATTTAAGCCTGAATCTCTCAGCCACTCGGATAAATCAAGATTGAGAGTCATGGCATTATAAGCTAGTACCTAAAGAACCTAGTACCTAAAAAACTGAATCATATATACAATGAATATATTTTTTCATAAAGCAGACAAGGCAAAAAAGTATCAAAGACATCCATAAAATAAACCACACATGCATTGGTGGATGGTTAGTTAGTAATTAGTAGTATCTGGCATTAGTAAGAGTATAACTTATTATATTTACGCGACTTGAGTGTAGAACTTTTTGCTTCTACATAGCTCCAACCAGCGAGGGGTCAACTCTACAAAGAAAAACAGTTATGCATATCATCACAAAAAGAGCAGTACATGGCAGGTTTGCCAACAGAAGAAAAAAGTGGAGAGAGCCTGATAAACTCACCAGTTTCGGTGGTAGATCCAGTCTTCTCTGGTGGCAGCTTATCCAGCCAGTAAACAGAACGACTGGAAACCCAAAAAAAGGCCTCATCAGAGAAAGGAGACAGAGAGAGACAGAGGGAGGCGGAGGGGTTCAATCAGGCCTACCGGTCTGGATATTTGAGTCGGTTGGGTTTGGGTTGAGCAAGCTTCTGCGTCCGAGTTGCCATGGAAACAGCTGATGCTGATGAGAGAACAGAGCATATTGCTGCTGAAATTATCCCATTATGCAACTAATATGACAATGCCAACAACCTTCACAAACAGGAGTACAATTGTAGCTTTTTGTTTCACAGATCAGGGGAGAAATTTATATACAGCATTTGCATGACAAAAGTTTAATCCATCAAAGCTTTTTGTGTTGTGTGTAGATTGTAGATTTTCTTATTAATATTATTATTTATTATACCTTTATTTAACCAGAAACAAAACCCATTAAAAATCTCTATTTCAAGAGTGTCCTGGTCAAGACAGGAAGCAGCACAATTAACAGGGTTACAGACATACACAACACTTCACAATGGGAATAAATTGTAAGTTACAAGATCATAAAATATCCAAATTTCAACAAGGATGAAATGAGTAATCGATCATAACATCTACAGCCAGAATTGCCAGTCTCCAAGTAATTTAAAAGTACTTTAAAAGCAACCAGTGAAACCGGCTCCCCGAAGATTCAGCACATTTTGCAGCTGATTCCAAGCAGACTGAGCAGCATACTTAAACGCCCCTTTTCCCTCAGTCCGGACTTAAGGGGCAGATAGTAGTATTAAGTCCTCTAAATGAACTCAGTATCTTCCTGTATGTTTATCTTTGATGTATATTTGTATGTAGGGTTGAAGCAGACCAAGAAGCCTTATAAATGAGAATGTGCCAGTGATTAAGTCTACGTATGGTCAATGCAGACCAAACAAACCAGGCATACAAGGAGCAATGATGAGTAAGGGCTCTAAAGTTTGTGATGAACCTCAGTGCTCTTTCGCCATAGTCCAGCACTGACATAAACGTGGCAGCAACAACTCGCCCTTTGGCCTTAAAAAAAACACAACTAGGTTCTAAAATAAAAAACCCAAATTCTCTTTGTTTTTTTGCCAGTTGCTGAATGTGAGGTTTAAAAGAGAGTATCACCAATTAGGATACCAAGATCCTTGTAATAAGATACTGACTCAATCTCGGAGCCCTGAGAAATGGTGATGGATAGAAGGTGATTTTTATTTTACATTTGAAAACAACAGATTATATGGCTTATGATATGTCAGAATATGATGGCAGTCTGTTAATGAAACAATGACATTTATGTTTTAAAGATGCCATTTAAGCTAGACCTGAAATAATTAACTGACAGAAAATGAGTTTGCTAAGCTCTGCTCAACTAACAAATGTTTTGCTTATTGTTACTTCAAATGGATGTTTAGCCTTCCTTGTGCAGAATGATGAACAGCATGTAGGAGTTTCATCTACCAAAGGGGAAATGTTTCTTGCGCTTGCTCATCTGAAAGTTTAATACGTATCTGTACAAGCATGATTTGTGACATTAGAACTAGTTTGGATGGCAATCGTGACAACTTACAAAAGTCAGTGCACACCTAGAATTGAGACATCTTGTCTAGTAGTTATAAGTCTATATATCAGCATATTTAGAGATTCTGGATATTTTCTAAATAAGGGAGAAGTAGATGTAATATTGAGAATTGTTTAACTAGGTATCTGAAACATTCTGTGGAGAAAAAAAAAACACTGGCTGGAGGATTTTTTGCTTTTTTTATTTATGTGAATTAAATATATATTGGTTTTGGGCTGTTGGGGAGACAAAAACAAGCAATTTGGGGTATTGGGAAACTGTGATAGGCATTTTTGCTATACTTGTCACAGTATGTGGTGAGCAGGTTGTTGGACCCAAATGCAGAACACAGAGCAGGATCAGTTCAAAAGGTTTAACAAACTACAGGAGAGCACACTTACAATGAGAAGCTGAACCCAGGTAATCCAAAATAAACAGTCCAAGCAAACAAGGCAATCCAACAGAACATCCAAAAAAAGGTTATCCAAAATCCACAGACAAGACAGACCAAGTAACTGAGAAACACAGGCAACTCCACAAGACAGAACAGACTAAGATAACTGAACAGAACAGACTAAGACAGAATGATCATAAACAAATGCACAAATCAGGCAGAGATCACAATTAACACTTAGCAGACAGGCAGACGAAGAAACCAAGCATGAAACAAACATCAGATAACAGAATGAAACAGAAACTGAAGCAAACACAAATAAACACCAAACTACACAGGAAACAGACAAAACAGCACTACACAATTTTTAAAACAGCGGATGAATTTGTAATGACTATAATCATATAAAACCACCACAAACTTTGGATTTCATCCTCTCAATCATTACATATTTAGGGTTACACCCTCATATGAGCAGCAGAAACCAACCACAAAATGAATTTAATTTTTGTATTTTAAGAGTAACACATATTCTCTGAACAAATACAACAGCTTGTTGGTAATCTTCAATTTATAGCTTACCTGTAGTACATCTGCAGTCGCTCCTTCTCTTGTTGTGACACAGAGCTGTGGGTTGCTAGGGGATCAGGTGACACTGGTGGGGTACAGTATACCAAAGATTGTCTATGTACAGGGCAGGTCAAGGCGGCCAACTCTGCCTTCCCGAGTCTTCCAGGCAGGTGTTTCCCAAGTAACCACTTAACATTGAAATACATAATAACTCTTGAGGTGATGATTCATGTTTTCTTACAATGTGGACATGTCTTGTTTACGGTTATTGTGGTCCAGGAACCGTGTGCAAACGCATATACAACGTGGTTCCTGGAAAGACGAGCAGAGTTGACTCCATCTTTTACTGTTCTCAGCTGACAATGACCATCATCTACAGATTGTTGTCCAAGGGAAGTGTTGGCTGAAATGATTATTAATTCAAATTTTATTTCTACAGGCTGGTCCAATGCATGGATGGCATATGTATACATGAAAATAAGAGCAAGAAAAAAATTTCATTAAGTCAATCAATTCCATTTTAAATCTTATTCCTAAATATGCTGAAAGAAAATAAACCAAAGAGTTTCTATCAATGACAATTTACAGAAGGAAGTTATCTCAAAACAGGAGAAGATAAACAGAATGACAATGTTTGAACCAAAATAAACAATATATTTTCTGTGGCTTTAAATATTACACTTGCAGCTAGTTAGCTAGTCTTTTCCCCTGCTTTTGCTGGGATATTGCTGTTTCTTGGCACTAAATTGTAGTGATGTGATGATCTATGAGCCAGGTCTTTTAAGTGAACAATGGAAGCCATCAAGTAGTACATCATTTTCTTCATCTAGGCCATAAAAGACAGCTGAATGACGCAGACAAGTTCAAGCTCTCAGTCCTTGTTTTATCTGACAAGATAAAGCTCAGCCTAATAAACCTTAAACTATACTTAAAAAAAAGACTAGAGCATGAAAAAACAGACCAAAAATCTTCAATTTGGCCACAACATGATATATGATGAAGGTCTTTATATGCAGTGAAACACCTGCTTCGCAAACATTCACTCAAAATTCAAAGACACACAATGAGAAATTAAACAGCACATAGATAATTTAAAAACAGATGACACCTTTATTTTTATGACATTTAAAATATTATAAAACAGCACAGTAAATAATCTAACAAAGCTTCTTTAAAAGTCATGATCACAAAAGCCACACACTTTCAATATAATACTGTAGTTATTATTGTCTAAACTAGCTTTGCAGGAGTCTGTTACTGTGTGAAGTTGACAAGTCATGTCCGTCTGACCTTATACTGTCACTTTGTGTTGTTCACACATAACATGAACTGAGGTGAACAATGCAGGGCACGTGGCAACAGCATCATATGACAATCACACGCCTCTGAAACAGAGAAACCCAGCGCCAACAGACAGCGAGAGTTAAATATGTAGTGTTCGGTTGATATTTTAACTAACACTTAAAGGATAGTCATCTAGTTTAAATCCACACGGCCCATAACCATAATTTTGATTTTTTTTGTCCTTTTCAAAAGATAGAAACCACATGAAAATAAATGCTGCCTTGGCTGAAAAGCCAATCTAGATGACTGGCAAAAACCAAAAGAAAAACACCACTATTATCCTTGATAGTGACCTGGCAGCACAGTCTCTCTCCGCAATACAGTAAAAAGAGACATCTCCATGCAATAAACTGTAGATTCTACCATCTCGAGACACCTCAAGACGAGTGTTTGTCTTTTTATCTTTTACCTAAAAGTACTCAGCTACCAATCTTAATATGAATGGTCACTGATTTTCAGGAGTCCGTGGTATTTAAAATACAGGGATTTCAGTGACAATACCAGTTCACAGGAGAAGGTTCATGAGCCACTGAGCTCTCTTTGTAAGCAGCCAGTGTCGTTACAGGGATTATGATAAACAAGATGGCACAAACAGTCCAATCTCTTCAGAACAGTGCAGATACAATTGTAGTGAGAAGGCATGTAGGAAAAGGGGCAGACGTAGGTATATATTGAGTATATATCGTATTCAGTAGCACCAGGAGAAAGAGTATACGAGCGTGTCAGTGTCAGAGGGTCTGCACTATGACAGGATACAGTAGGGACATATGCTCAGCTCCTCTGATTGGCAACTTGTGTGTAGTGTAGTAGTGGATGACCTCAGGGATGGTGGAGAAGGGAGGGCTGTTTTCCCCGAGCACGTATCGCCCCTCTGCAGACTGAGTGAACTTCATATGCATGAAGCCCTTACAACTCCTGACAGAGAGAGAGGGAAGAGGGAAATGTTCATCTTTATTTCATTTTAAAACTAGACTGTTGCAACATATTGTATACAGAAAAAGGCTTAACATTCATCTGGGAATCGTTAATCCGTTTAAGACCAAACATTCACCAAGAAAAAATGCTGTGCTGAGTAACCCCCCCCCCTCATCTGGAAGACACATGTTAAGTTAAGGGCAACACGCGCTGTTTTAGAAGTAAATGTGAGAAAATTATGAAAGCTGGTACATCCCACTGTCTCAAGTTCCCACAATTTGTATGCACTCATGGTGGGCTCCACAACCTCAATCCATTTTACTATGTTCATAATCAGTGTTGGGGAGTAACGGATTACATATAACGGCGTTACGTAATCAGGATACTAAAATAAAGTAACTGTATTTTGTTACATTACAGAAAATAAAGACATAATCAAATTACTGGTACATTTTGTAAAAATGAGGATTACACATTACTTTAAGAACAAAGTGATATTTTCTATTTACATGTTTCCTGTAAAAACACACAGCTAATGAGGGATTTTTCAGATATTGAATGGTGTGTAGTCAGTAGTTGACTGTAGGGCTGCAACTAACAACTATATGGATAGTTGATTAATCTATTGATTATAAAAATGAATAATCAACTATTTGGATTATGACTGAATGCCTCTCATTTAGCTATTAGCTATTAAACCAGAGGTTGTTTAGGCATGTGCTAATTAACAGTCAAGACATTAAATTAAATACTGCTTTCAAATGCATCTTTTAATGAACGTTTCTGCTGCAGCAACAGAAATTTCCACTGAAATCACGTCCTGATAAGCAGCTGATCTGTTATTTAGTTATGGAGCAGCTTTCACGCCAGTACTGCAACGCAACAGGACAAACTGACACTGTATACAAAGAAAGGAATAACGTCATGCATTTCATTTGCCGAATTTACAAGAGGGGATCAATAATAATGATTTTGCAGATTATATAATTAGAATATCATCAAAAAGTTGATTTATTTCAGTAATTCCATTCAAAAAGTGAAACTTGGATATTATATTCATTCATTCATTCATTCCACACAGACTGATATATTTCAAATGTTTATTTCATTTAATTGTGATAATTAAAACTGACAACTAATGAAAATCCCAAATTCTGTATCTGTAAATTAGAAAGGATTTTTAGAAATGTTGGCCAATTGAAAAGTATGAACATGAAAAGTATGAGCATGTACAGCACTCAATACTTAGTTGGGGCTCCTTTTGCCTGAATTACTGCAGCAATGCGGCGTGGCATGGAGTTGATCAGTCTGTGGCAATGCTCGGGTGTTATAAGAGCCCAGGTTGTTCTGATAGTGGCCTTCAGCTCTTCTGCATTGTTGGGTCTGGCCTATCGCATCTTCCTCTTCACAATACCTCATAGATTTTCTATGTCCACGAGTTTGCTGACCAAATAACAACAGTGATACCATGGTCTTTAAACCAGGTACTGGTAGCTTTGGTACTGTGTGCAGGTGCCAAGTCCTGTTGGAAAATGAAATCTCCAGCTCCATAAAGTCTGTCAGCAGCAAGAAGCATGAACTGCTCTAAAACTTCCTGGTAGCTGGCTGTGTTGACCTTGGACCTCAGAAAAGACAGTGGATCAACACCAGCAGATGACATGGCACCCCAAACCATCACTGACTGTGGAAACTTTACACTGGACTTCAAGCAACGTGGATTCTGTGCCCCTCCTCTCTTCCTCCAGACTCTGGAACCTTGATTTCCAAAGGAAATGCAAAATTTACTTTCATCAGAGAACATAACTTTGGACCACTCAGCAGCAGTCCAGTCCTTTTTGTCTTTAGCCCAGGTGAGACGCTTCTGAAGCTGTGTCTTGTTCAAGAGTGGCTTGACACAAGGAATGCGACAGCTGAAACCCAGGTCTTGCAAACGTCTGTGCGTGGTGGTTCTTGAAGCACTGACTCCCGCTGCAGTCCATTCTTTGTGAATCTCCCCTACATTTTTGAACGGGTTTTGTTGCACAGTCCTCTCCAGGGTGTGGTCATCCCTATTGCGTGTACACTTTTTTCTACCACACCTTTTCCTTCCCCTCTCTATTAATGTCCTTGGACAGAGAGCTCTGTGAACAGCCATCCACTTTAGCAATGACCTTCCCCATGTGTAGCCTACAGAACTAGACTGAGAGACCATTTAAAAGGCCTTTGCAGGTGTTTTGAGTTAATTAGCTGATTAGAGTGTGGCACCAGGTGTCTTCAATATTGAACCTTCTCACAATATTTCATTTTTCTCAGATACTGATTTTGGGGTTTTCATTAACTGTCAGTTAAAATCAACAAAATTAAAAAGAATGAACACTTGAAATATATCAGTCTGTGTGTAATGAATGTATATATTATACAAGTTTCAGTTTTTGAATGGAATTACTGAAATAAATCAACTTTTTGGTGATATTTTAATTATATGACCAGCACCTGTAGTTTCCCCTAACTCAACAACACACAAAACTCTGATTTTTTTAAGGACAGGAGAACTGTTTTCACTTCTTTATAAAGTATGAAATTGTCCGGTGTTGTCTAATCGTGCGCAATCGGCAGTAACACGTTCTCCAGCTGGGAACGTTGCCATGAGCGATGCATCGTTTATGATTGAAAGTCAGGGCACGTCTGGAATGTGAACGCGGTGTGTATCATAATTATGTGCTACTCACAGCATCATTACTGTAATACTCAAATTGACCAACTGTATAGAAAACGTTTCAGCTCATAACACAAAGTAACACGGCTTAACGTGAAGCTAGCTTGCTAACTAGCTTACCGAGACAAGTCTTCATCAACCACAGAGACACAACATTACGCGCCTCCTCTTCACTCCGAAGTTTCCAGGAGAGCTCAGCTTTGCTGCAGTTCACGACCTTTCTAGCTGAAGGAAGAGTGAAATGCTGCCACACTCTGGAGGTTTTAGGTTGTGAAAGTGTTACTTCAGCTCTGATGTTGTTTTAGTAACTAATGTTACCGTTTACATCACTTTACTCTGTTAAGATGACAGTGTCGCTACGACCCGATGACGTCATGAACGAATCGATTATTAAATTCGTTCACAACAAATTTAACAGAAAAAAGAAAGTACTGGAAACTGCAAAGAATTGTCACTTGAACTTTAAAAACAATCTCTGCTCACTTAGATGTAAATGTGTCTACCGGTTTTATCCCATCATATTGTGATAAATTTGCTAAATGTGAAACAATCCTTCACTTTTACTACTCAATAAAGGCTTTCTCTCCACTTAAAGAGGTGGTATTATGCTTTTTGGCTCTTCCCCTCTCCTTTATTGAGTTATATATATATATATTTTTTGTGCATGTAACAGGTTTGCAAAGTGAAAAAGTCCAGCCCAAAGAGAGTTACCATCTTCCACAGAAACACTGCTCTGAACCGCTTGAAAACAGCTTCTTTGTAGTCTAGCCTTTCGCTTCCTTTACTTGTAACGTCACAATGAAAACATGTCATAAAGCTTGCCAAGCGGCTAGCGGGGTCAGACACACCCTCAAACCAAGCTAGTCTGAGCGGAGGCCCTTAGGCTCAACACGCCTTTGTTTGGGTTTCCATTGTAAAAATTATATACCTGTACCTGCCTCCAGGTACTTCTTTTCGCATCATCTCAACTCCCTTCGAGGTTCCAAGCGAGCTGAGCGTTACTAAAATGTAAGGTGAAAACACGACAGACTGCTGATTGGTCTGCCAGAATATTCACTATTCACTGCATCATCATTGCTGCACCAGACAGAGGCCAGCAACAGAAAGGTTTATATTTTACAGTTTTCGTATGGAATTTCATCACTAAATCCACTTCTGAGAAGTTTTGAGGTGAGAAATCAGCGGTGTAGATTTCTAATATTGACAGGAGGAAGCCTGTGCCAACCCGCGGGAAGAGCGTGTGAGGCTAGGCGCTCGCTCACTGCTTCTCTGTCTTTACATTCTGAGGAATGTTGAAACGTTTTAACTTTAAAAAAAAAAAAAAAAAAGCTGTGTGAGTCTGGTGTGGGTGTCGAATTACGTTGCGGCAGTTGTGTGTGGTGTTGCTATAACGACAAGCTACGTACTATCTCTTGGTACTATCTGCAATAGAAAACGGAGCAGAGCCGAGTAGAGTCGAGTCTGTCGATTTGTGCTGCGGTAGCATTTTTCGGCAAGGCAGCATAGATCGTCTGAACACCGGCAACATTTCAACATTTAGTCCTAAAAGATGATGCAATTCCGACTCTGTTTGGGCCTGGAAATTCATAATCACAACCTGTAAGTATGCTTTATTGGGTGTGAATTATATTTAAAATAAATACAGCAATGCAACTTCACAGACTGTTCAAGTGCAGAGTTGTTGTAAACGTTGGCTAACAGCTAAAGTTATAACTATAATACTAATGTTACACCTGATGTGAAAGCTACTGAGCAAACGTTCAAATTGTTTGGCCAATTTTTTTGAGTTGAAATATGGTGATTTTTGTAGTGGTTCATTGTAAGATGTGGAACAATGATGCGGTGTGGTTGTGGACTTGAGAGTAACTTATACCATCTGCTAGGTTATGGTCGCAGTCTGAAGAGGCTTTGAAGCGGCCTGAATTAAAAAAAAAATGGCTGTGGCATGGAGATGTGTTTTGAATTGTGGGGTAAATATTCTAAATACAACGTCCAGTTACTTAGATATATTTGTATAGCTTTCGACCATATCAAATGGCTGCCTTCAGCAAACAGAACTTGACCGATGTATAGGACTTTGAGCACATGATAACAGGTGGTCATAGGATCACCTTATAGTCTTATAAGCTGTGTTTCGACCAAAGGAACTTTACCCCGGAACCAGGAACCTTTGGAGGAACTCACTAGCCCTTTTTCCACCAAAGCATTTTGAGAGCCGGTTCGGAGCCGGTGCCTACTCGCGAACCAGTTCTTTTTGTTTCGACAGCCAAAGAACCGGTTCGCGGCCAGGAAAAGTGGTTCCAAAGCGGCACCAACTCTTTGCTGGACTGGAACTGTTCTTTTACCACGTCATGCTGATGTAGGGGCCGGGGTTATTGTGACCAACAACACAGTGACGTAATGACGTCGTTCGCTGGGCTCTCTAGTCAGTGGAAAGAGAAACAGGTTCTGAGAAGGTTCGCAAGTTGAACCAACTTTGAACCAGCACCAGTTCCGAACCAGTTCTTTTTTTGGTGGAAAAGAGGTAAATGTGTTCCCACCAGAGGGACCAGGGTCTAAATGTAGTTCTGGGGTCTTCATTTTACCCCCTAAAAAGACCCTGCTTAGGGAGTAGTACTTTCCGAAAGTACCAGGTACTTTGGGGGTGCGGGGCTTGCCTTGCAATGAATTTCTGAATGGGCGAGTAGAGGCTACTTGCTTTAACTGGAGAATGTTGAGTGTTTGTCTGCTTACCAATAAATCACAATCAGCAGTCAAATAGCCACACGTCTCGCCGCTGTCCGCCTGAGCTCAATCACCTGCATTACATGTAAATAGCAGCCTACGTTTACAGCGAACAGCTGAAGGAGTTAAAACTGGGTCCAGAGTTGTTGTTTTTAAGTTTTCATCAGTCAGGAACACAGAGCTGAAGTCGGTCTCCTCTTCAAAACCAGCTGATTACAGCAGGTAATAAAGCTCGTTAAAAATCACGTTCCTCCGACCCTCAAAGAAGCGACAAAGAAGTGAGTCCTGAAGCTGATCTGCAGCTCTTGTCACTGGAAATGTTTTAATAACCTTCCAAACTGTCGCAATTTTATTTTTGCATTGTTTTATCTGTGCTGGAGTTATTTTAAGAACTTGATGGTTTTATCCAGTTTGTTATCCACACTTCTCACGGATGTCCGCCTGAGATTGTATGTTGGCATTAAATTTAGGCTATAGTCATTATATTCCAGTCAAATCTGATGTTCATTTATAAATGTTGCTCTGCCTACGTCAGCTGGTTAATTTGGATAATCTTCGCAGGTCTTTAGACCACGGTGGAAACGCACAAACAACAGTGGGCTGAAGGAACCTTTTAGTTCCTTGAAAAGAGATATGGGGACTTAAAAGTCCTGGGTACTTTTGGTCGAGTGCCTATAGTTGGGTCACGTGTTGACACATGAGCAAGCGTGATTTGCTGAAGATGGAGATTTGAATAGCTACGTGGTTTATTCCTTGTGACATTAGACAGATGCATTCACTGACACTCCTTGACCTATCGCTCTTCTCCTGCTCTGTTTGATTATGTTAATTTGGTTGGCTACACACAAAGGCTTTCTGTTGGGTGCAATCAAATCAAAGTGCTGTGATCCACCAGACATTGCTTAAAAAAAAAAAGAGCACAGATGTGAGAATAGGAACAATTCCCAGCATGAAGATGATCACTTGCAAAACAGCTGATTATTCATTCAGGCTGAAAAGACACTTGCAGAAAGGAAAAGGAGAGGGGGGAGGGGGCAACACAAATGAAGTGATTTGGCTGGAAGGAAGATAACAAAGAAAGGAGAAGTTGCCTCAGGGCTCAGATCTGAGAAGATTCTCTCACCACCCACAGACCATAATACCCAAACGACACAAAAACTGGATCAGATATTTTTGGAAACAGCACATTACAGTGTGATACACTGGGGTAGAATTTCCCTTTAAGAGACTGCAATGATGTTTCAAATTAAGGGATAGCCTAGTCTAAGGAGGACTGGGTTTGTTTGTTTTTTTGAATCCAGTACAGCTTACAATAAAGCATGAAGAGAAAGCTGCTACAACTAGCACAGAGGCAAGACAAGCCCAGGACATGCCGTACATAACTCTTAATGGACAAACATGGGATGCTAATGATATTAATCAGAACTGCAGCAGGAGTGTCTACCTGAGTGAGAGAGAGTAATCGTTCCGGCAGGTCTGGCTGTTCCTCACCAGGTAGGAGCTCTCCTTGCACAGAGTCAGCAGAGTCTCTGCCTCCGAGCGGCTCAGGGTTCCATGGTACCATCTGAAGGTGACCCGGAGGAAAAAGGACAACAAACAGTTTTACATCAATACATGATTCTTCTCCAAGTCTGTCTTCACCCTGTCTTGAGCCATGGTTTAAGTTACACAGCCCCTTACAATTTATCCCTTCATTTACCGTAACCACCTAAATTTAACTTGAAACTGAAAAACACTGCTCCATATATACATGCATACATTGAAATCACTTACTTTGAAATAGTTTTTCTCTCAGTCTACTGTTCTTGTAAACAGTAAAATAAATGTAACAAGCTAAATAACTAACACAATATGTAAACAATAAATGAAGATGATAGCAGCCTAAATTGTAGTTGCTTGTACTCATTTTATTCATTTCAGAATGTGTTGTAATAAAAAAACAGACTAGAGTCAGGGGACACACAGTGTTAGACAGTTGTTAGACATAGCGAGACGAAAAGCAACAAAATGAAGCACTGTCCTCATAAATACACTCCCAAAAGAAATTAAACTTGGCATTTTGTTTTGATCAATATAAGTCATTTCCTCTATTAAAATCCAGTTTGTTCCTGTGTGAAAAATATCTTTTAGTATCTCACACACACACACACACACACACACACACACACACACACAGTAAGAATACTCGGAAGGATCATTTATATTCATTCAGGTTATACTGTAGAGTTGTGTAAATTAAACCTCTACCCATTTAAAAAATGGCTACCAATATCTGTTCTATGCCTTTCATTTTAATAAAATTCTCATTTTCCTTTATTTTTATTTCAGAGTTCCATTTCCTTTTGATTTTTTTTGATTTCTTCAATTTTTAGCCGTGGATGCTGATAACATATATGGAATAATTTGAGTTTTTACCAAACGCTACAATGGCGACTTGTCAATTAAGATAGAGTTGACTTATACCCGCTGCACTGTGTAAATTTGATCAGTGCCACTGAAAAAGCTTATTTGGAGTCAGCTGTTCATTTTTCCCTTAAGTACATTTTCCAAGCAAAATTAGCATCCCGGTGAAGAGTTAATGTGAATTACAGATGCACCTTTCTAACCAAGCTAGCTAGCGCCACCCTCTCGTCTAAATATGGTCACGTTTAGTTCCACAAAAAACCAAGATGGCGACGGCCTATATGACAAACTCTAGGCTTCAAAATGGCCGTCCACAAAACAATGGGTGACACCATGATGACTACATCCAGTTCTTTTTTACAGTCTATGGCTTTAACCTAGGGGAATTTTTCTATAAACAAACCTTAAAATTTTTGATGGGGAATTCTACTTACTAGCAATGAAATCTGATTTAGGTGATTATGAAGTAATGTGAAATAGAAAGTGGCTGAAATGAGCACAACCCCTTGAAGCATTTCGCATCTTTTAACATTGCAGCTGTCTACTTACACTTGTCTCTCCAGTGGCAGAGATGGGTCCACTCTCTCTCCCAGGAGAGGAGGGGTGTCACCAACCAGACGGAGTGTAGTTGATTCAGTTGTTGTAGATGTAGTTCCCGTCTTGGTGAGTCTGGTCTGCTCTGTCTGAGCTCTGCAGCGTTCCCTTTCTGCACCTTCAAACTGAACTATGGCCACACAAAGATATAGTACGTTAGTTTTAAAAATAAAATAAAAACTAAAAAAAACAAACAACTTTTGACATGTACATACTGAGAATGCCAGTTTACCCGCTAGAGCTTTAGAGATGTTGTCCTTCTTCCACTCCCAGGGCTGGTCGTATTCATCTGCCGGCCTCTCATCATCCTGTGGCAGCCTGCTCTCTCTGCTGTCTATCTGGGAAGGTCCGCCCACAACCCTCTGAGTTTGTAGTTGTACTGGTGGAGCAGCTCGGTGGTAGTGACGAGTCCTCTCCTCATACGGGTTATCATACAACTGGTCGCCATCTCCGCTCTCAGACCTGTTAGTCATCACGCTGTGTTGTATCTCTGCACAGCAAACACAGTAAATGACTGTCAGCAGAATTTAAAGCTGGGGAATGCAATGTTGTAGAAACAAGCATTTAATTTTGGTCTGGATGAAATCGTTGGCTATATTTATTAGTCCTGCAACGACCACAGATAACATTTTTTTTTTCATTTGTGGATGAGAGCATTTTATTTGTTGATTGCTGTAGAGATTTAAAAAGGATTTTAAAAAATGATTCTATAATAAACTGCCTACCCTAGCTTTAAAATCACAAGCAGGTAAACAAGTGTGTTGATCATAATTTGCCAAAAACTGAAAATTTGTAACACTGATGTAGAAGTCATAAAATCTCTTGCGCAAATGTTTTAGATCCCCGTCTGTTATGTCTTTTGTCAAATGTCAATGTAGTTCCATAACATTTGCCTTAAACTTGTTCTTTTTGTCTGCAACAAATCAAGTCCACAACATAAAATCCCATCAAGGCAAAGTGCTTGGCCAGATGATGCTGACTCACATCCTTCCAGTTTGTAGTCGAGATGAAAAGTTGGCAAACTGGCAGCTACATTTAGAAGACAGCATGTACTGTATGACATCTTGTCATTACAAGATATGTAATAGTCCACCATTCAACTATAAAGTAATGTCACACATACACCAGTCTTGGCAGGCAGTACATTGCTTTAACATCAAAAGGGCAAAGGCCCAGTAATTGATGGTAGCTGTTAAGTTTAGAAATACCTTAAAATACCTTTTATCAACAGCTTAACTGAGTAGTAAGAAAAAGATCCTTAGCTGACAAACCTGAGATGATCCGCTGAGCCTCAAATGGTTCCATGTAGCTGCAGCAGTCTGTTGGTGCAGATTTGGGCTCCCAGTTTGGTCTGCTTCTTGGGTCTGGCCGCACATCAAATGGATCAGAGTAATCCGTGTCAGCGTCCGACGCTGCTGGGGCAGATGGAACCACCTTGGTAGGGAGCGACAACAAAAGAGGATCTCACAAGTAAGAGAGCTGGAAATATGTTGTACTGTGTGTGTATCTATGTGTCTACGAGAGAAAATGAGTAAGTGAATGAGATTAAGAAAAAGCAAAAGATGAATGACGCAGAATGCTAACAAAAACAGTTCTTACAGGTTCCTCTTGAACAGTCACAGGACTCAGGGGGACTTTACAGCGGCCAAACTCCTGAGAGTCCACTTTAATTAGTCTGTGCTTGGGAGACACCACTTTAACCTAGAACACATCGCATTCATTGTTGATTCAAAAATCACCAATACTTAATGCCTATAGATCAAGGAGAAAAGACACAGTATACAATAAAATAACGTTATTCACATACATGACCGTAAAAATATGCATGTCATACCTCCACACCATTCGGCAGCACTGAACCAAATGCTGGGAAAGAGGGAAGGCTCACTGTGGCACTACAGGGGCTGAAGTCGCCATTCTGATGCTCCTTTTCAGTGTGTTGGTAGGGGTCCTCAAAATCTAGCTCCTTCTGAGCTCTGTAGGCCCTCAAAATCTCACTCTCACTGTAGTCTGGCCTTGGAGGCTGTGGAGGGTCACGCCTGGTGCCAAAATTTAGGTAGTCCTTCAGCCACTTTGCCATGGATCTGGGAATTAAATGGCAAATATACAGTTTAGAACGACAGTGATGAAACGATGTCAAAAATAAAGTTTGGACACGTGAGGATTTATGGCACTTGTCACTTTTTTGCATTTTGTAACTTTAATGACTATAAACCTGATAAAACCTTGCATCAAGGCTATAAAAGACATGCTCAACCTAACTAAAGTGTGTGGTCCAAGCAATAAAGTTGCTGCCTTTAGATAATCTATCACTGAAAAACCGTAACCTTGAGTTGGGCCTGTAAAATCTTTTAAGTAACGTTAAAGCAGGCTCATGCTCACCATGAGGTTTTTTGTTTACGTTAGCCACATTCAATTTGGCTAGAGCTGTTAAGACCCCAGAACAATTACCCGTGCCCCGAAGGAGAAAGGTGCTGACATCAATCAACAGGTCCGGATTAAAATAAGATTAAGATTAAGAGCAGGATTAACGTTGATAAAGTTAAACAGAGAGTTGCGTTTGATTGAATAGGTCAACGCTAGCAGGCGTGCTAAATCAGCAAATCATTGGAGCCATCGACATTGCTGGTTAGCATAAGGGACAAATTAGGGGGTTTCAATTAATTATTTACTCATAACAATATATTAAGGACATCATTTCCTTCAAATCAGCACTTAGATAAATAGTTTGCTAATGCTGTTATATTATTTATTATAAAAAGTAGAAGGTTAGAGCAATGTGAGTCGTACTACTTATGGTACCGCTCTTCTGTAAATATGCCAAAGCTAAGTTAGCAGCTAACGTCGAAGCTAAGCCGTTAACTAACATTAACCGTCAACTTTACGTCGTTAAGCTCACCCTCTTTCTTGGCATTGACGGCTCCCCGTTCCAGTTGCGTCTTCCTGGTTACCATCCAGCTTTTTGCCTTGGCGTTATCAAGCCTAAAAATAAAACATTGTCATCCGTGAAATCCAGTTCAGCTTCTGGAGCCAAACAGGTCAGTCAGCTAATGTTAGCTGGACCAGATCAGACCGTGGAGCAGACGGTCTCCTCCGCCACAACACCAACACTCACTGGCACGGCGGGCTGGATTAAAGGGGAGTTGCGAGACATTTACGTTTGGTCGACACTAAAGCTTCAGACATGACTGCTGCTAAATCCACAGAATCGATTAGGGCTGCAACTAACGATTCTTTATTTTCGATTAATCTGTCTATTATTTTCACGATTAGTTGTTAGGTCCAGAAAACTGTGAAGAATACAGATGACTATTTACCAAAGCGAAGTTGGATGTTTGTTCTTTAAAAATGACTCAAAGAGATTAATCGATTGTCAAAATTACTTTCATCCTGGTACGTGGTAAAATGGCAACCGGTCTATTTATAAACTAATTGTTGCAGCTCTGGATACAATCATTTTTTTCTCACAGTTGCAGTTACAGTAATGTGAACAAAACCATTGTTTATATACTTTTATCATCTCTGTTGAATATTGTCTTTGCTCCAGCTCTCCACCTTTAAGACGAAGTGCCTTGTTGTGATCAAAGCTATGATGTATTTCCAATATCAAATGTCAGGTATTGACTCAGATCTTTAAAGCAGCAACATTTAAGATATGGATATGAGTATATTTAAATTAAACCCTGTCTTGTTTTATAAGGAATGCTGAGGAAAACTAATAGTGGTGTGGACATGATAGCAAACAGGTAGGCATAGATTTTAATGTCAGTGACAGCAAGACGAGTCTTGCAGGGCACAGCTAACGCACTGGACGTAGTTAAAAAATACAAGATTGGGTTAACGTAAAATATTAATATTAAGTTAATATTAAAATTAATATTACCACTTTAGACCATCCACAGCTCCATTCCAAATAAAGCAAACTCCATCTGCTGGTGAAGACTGTACATTATGATCAAAGCTACGTAACAAGCAGTAAGTGAACCTTGCGTTGAGACTGCTTTGCCCCCTTCTGTTTCCAAGGTCAAGAATGAACTGTACAAATCCACAATAAAAGGTATAAAAATAGAAACTCCAGATATCTTAATACCAATACCATTACATAAATAAATACATATATGTGCCAGCTCTAACAGAAATCAAACATCACATGAACTTCACTTTATCCCTATGAATTATGAAATCACATTAATGTTTACTGTCCAAAATGTTGAATTCCATAAAATCAACATTATGAACTCAGTGTATAAATATCATGATAAGTTTGTAGTTAATACTTGCTTTTCTCATCTAAATAAGCTAAGACACTTTGCAAGATGTCAAAATATGTCAAGGACAAAGACTTAAACAGATTTTAATAAACACTAAAATATATACCTGATAGTATGGTTCACCTCACAAAATTAAAAAAAAATAAAAATCAAACATTACCATTTCTTCTAGGTTAAATACTTGGTAACAACACCCATGAACCAGCTAAGGAAAAGGATTTTATTTTCACTGGGTTTTGAGAGCAGACAGTACAAGTCTGCTGAAAATTGCCCACCAACACGTTGACTTATTATCAGTTTTAATAGAATATAAAGACTTATCAGTCTTTATACAAAAGGTTTTTATAGGAGAGACCCAGAAACTGGTTTATATATGATTTCTATCATTCATTACAAAAAAGCCCATATCATTAAATTCCTTTCTGCATCCTTCATACAATTGTGCGTCAGTCACTCAAATCAAAACCCATCCCATGCATCTTTTCATCCGCTGTCATAGCTGTCACTGTCTGAATAGGCCCCCAGCAGGCTGAGAGATGATGACCCATTTTGTGTGGTAACGGGCTTAGAGGCATTTTTGGAGTCAGCTGCAGATGCCTTTGAATCTGTAGAAAGAAGACACAATGACTGTGCTTTACAAATCATATGCAAACTTTTGATTAAAGATATGAGCAAGCAGCAAAAGAGTTGTGTGTCCAAGAAAACAGAAATCCTAAAACCATACAAAAATCATAGGGACAAATAACAAATATAATAAATAACAAATGTCTAATGTTTCAGGAGTGTCTTGCTATACAGGGCTTTCATATAAACTTAAAGAGAAATTAATCTGTTACCTGTTTGTGATGTGGGAACAACAACAGACGCCACTGGACTGTGTTTGTTCACAGCTGCTGCTGGTTTCTTTCGCACGACCAGGGACCCTAGTGCCCCTCCTCCACCCAGCGTTCCCACACTCCTCTCCCAGCTCTCCACCTTCACCCTCTTCACTCCTCCAGCTGAGGTTCCCTGTGGAAACACACAGCATGAGACAATCCACTATTTCCTCCTCACGGGATGGCTCCTGTTGATTATTTGCATCTTTGTCTAAATTTTAGTTTATAAGACTTTTAAAGACCTTAAACTCTTTGAACTACATTTAAGAACAATTTGTAAAAAACAGTCTTAAAAAAGGCTACAGGAACTGAGAAGCCTCTATGACAGAACAATTTATATGCACAGCATATTACTCATCCTGCAATGTCTTTGTTTGAAAAAATAAAATATAAAATATATAACCCACTAGATAAAGGTTTTCATGAAATCTGTTCTGCATCTTCACAGCAATATTTCTATTTGTAATTACCTCACTTTATAACAGCTTTGATTGTTCGGGGTGAGGTCTGTTAGCCTGACATCGCCAGATTAATTCGCAAACGCGCATTTGTCTGGAACATCTCAGCTCCTTTTCGATTTCCAAGGAGCGTTATCACCAGCGTTATTGGTACAGACCAAAATGCATCTGGATGCAACTGTATAGACCTACTACCAATAAGAGCTGTTTTCAAGCACGAAAAAATTAGCAGCCTGGTCACAAAGTTTCTCAAAGTACAGCTAAATAGCTAAAATATGTTTCTGAAAACATATGAAGTAAAGTAAAAGGAGCAGAATCTTGATATTTGATGAGCGCTGCCTAGTTTAAAAGTTTGAGTTTTGTGAGCTATATGGACCTGCAGACTGGATGCAGGTCCAGACCTACAACCAGTCAGAGCAGCGAAACGTAAAATGTGGTTTTACAAGTCTGGACCGGTCATACTTCTCTGTCAGTCATCTTATCAAACCCGATGCTGTGATTGGCCTGACTGATTCAGGACAGGGGGAAATAATTATAAATTATTGTAAATAATTATTGTTTTGTTTGTTGTGTATCTATGTTGATCGTTTGAGACAAATAATAAAGAAAGAAAGAAATCTGTCTGACTGGGAGAGAGACCAGGCCTATCTGCCAGGGCAAATGAAACATGAGCTCAGCAGATCATGAGCACCTCAGATCTGGTTCCACATGAGATTTAAATTGCATGGGATTTACAGGAAACGCTTCCCACATGCAACCCCGTGTTTTAATTCTCATTAAAGTAAGCCTCACTGTTTACTGCTCATTCTTTTAAAGCTGTATCTGCATCTTCAAGGTGAAATTCTCAGTAACAATGCACCCATGAACCAGCGTATCAGCTAAGGAAGATTAATAATTGTTTCACTGGGTTTCGACAACAGACAATACAATTCCCGCTAACGACTGCCCACTAACACGTTGACTCCTAAAGCTGTATCTGCTAAAGCTGCTAATCCAAACCCAGTTTCCTACGGCTGCTCGTTTATGTAAAAAGTGGTCAACTGGTGAAACACGGGGGGACTTTTATTATGAAGCAGCAAAGCAATGTATTTGTCACTGAGATTAGAGCTGACAGCAATAGTTCAGTCTCCAAACCAAGATGTGGTCCTATCATCATCATCATCAGCATCAGTTTATAACGTTGCAGGAAAAAGAGTTTAACTGGATATAACGAACCATGACAAATATTTGCAAATGTCCTTTCAACCCATTCAATTCCAAGGCATTTTGTTCAACATGAGTGTCTTACGTACCGGTGCTTCTGTGGGTTTGTCAGTGGTGAGGATGTCTGTTGGTTTGTTTGTGCTGGCCTTCTTTGACTGCAAGCTGCTCCCCTCCTCCTCCTTCTCTTCCTCTGAGTCAGAGTCTCTGAGTCTTTTCACCAGGGCACGATCCAACATCTCTCTGAGAAACAATTGATGCATTCAAATTTAATTTGGTTTTTAATGAGTGTTGCTCAGAGTTCACACCGATTATAAGAATAATACACGTGACAAATAACATATTCTGACAAATAAGCAGAGATTAAAGTTCCTATTTATCTGCAGCATTAGTTATTCAGTCTAGTGTAGAGTTGGATTTTTGAATGGTTCTAGAAAATAACTTTTATATAAATGTTAAATACACATTGTCTATTTAAACCTTCCTCACTCACTTTGTCTCTCGCTCATCCTCTTCTTTCTCCCTTTCCCTCTCTCTCTTCTCCATCTCTCTGTACCGGTCAATCATTCCCTCAAAGTCCACCTGAGCCTGCCTCTGGTTCAGCTCCTTTAACTCCTGGAGGTTCTCTAGAACCTCCATCTCCATCTTGGAATCCTTTGTGCGGTTCTCCAACACCTGGCAGAAGATTGGGAAACCATTAGCTCTTCATTCCTATTTCCAAAACAATAACAGTACATGACATTTAAAACACAAACCTTCATGGGGTTGTTCAGTTCCTCTTCTTCCCTCTCCTGTTGCATTCTCTTCTGCTCCTCCTCAATCAGTTTCTCTGCCTGGAAGTTTCGTGTTGCGCCATGCTCCATTGCGTAGTCTGTGTTCTCCGGGTCAGTCTATAGTAACAACATCAGATATGAAAGTGTGAGAATTTTTTATGCATAATCCTGGAGATGTCTGTTTAAGAAGGTAGCACCGATACAGTTATATATTCACCTTTAAAATACTTGTTTTGTCTCATTTCAATAAATATCACAGTGACAATTGGACCATCAAATACCCTTACCTTAAACGTAATCTCAGCGAGACACCGCGTACATTTGATGTAGAAACGGAAGATGGGCAGTCCCATGTACAGCTCATTCTGAACAGTCTCTTTGCGCGCATTGAACTTCTTCCCCTTGTAGATGTACTCACCACATGTTTTACACCTGCAAACAACCAGGGAGGCAATGCAAATGAAACCACAGTCACAGAACTCATTTACAAAGGCCAAAGAGACCTTGTCGCTAAGAGGTTCTGTAGCCCTAGTAAATACAACCAAAATCGACACTCCTATGTGTGCCTCAGTTTGAAACAAGACAGCAACCTGAAACCTCAAAGAAACCATAAAGCATTTTCCTAGAAATCTCAACCGGATCCTTAATGGCTCAGACAACAGAAGCTTAAATAAATACCAGCTGCAATCTTCTTCCTCTTCACCAGGTGCTTAAACCTATCCAGAATTATAGCCAGACCAACAATATCGTTATGGCTGATATTTTAGACTAATTCGAGCTTATAACAAATATATCAGACTCTCTGTATATGTTGGCCGATTACAGTAACAAGAAATGGTGTTGTTCCCATTACATAGTACACTGGTAAGTAGACAAGTTTATTCTCCTTCTGTCAATAACAAAATTTAAGAAATTCTTATTGTACATGCTTGTTTATATTTAAATAAACTATATCAGCCAATGAAACTGTCAAATATTTAAATATTGACTTTGGCCTCAAAATTAGATACCACTGATGTGGAAATACAGAACCTGGAAACATGACTTGATATGTTTAAAGGTTTGATGAAAACAGTGAAAATGGGCTACTAATACCCAGACAATAGAGCAAGTGAAAAAAAATATCAAAGAACTGCCTCCTCCATTATTACCGGACAATTACTTTCCCAAGAGATCAAGAAAAGCAGATTATATTCTTTAAACCTATCCTTTCTCTCAACTAATATTCAATTCAAATATCTACCCTATATGTAAAAGTTGACATGTAACAACTCCACTAAGTTGTTTATGTTTAACCCTGTAATGGAAACTCCATCATGTATCACACCAGCTGTGTGACAATAAAATTAAGTGGACATGACATAATAGATGAAACATACCTCATATTGAATGGAGCCATCAATCTGACCACATACTGACGGTCTTTTGGGAGTTTAAGTTTTGGGATTTTGGATGGATCAAAATCCGGGGGGTAGTATTTCTGTGGAGAACAAAACACAGATGTGAGTTACTGAAAATCCTGAACTTGTAATGAAACTAGTAACGTTACGTTAGTAACAATGAAGTTTGATTTCAATATATTCATATTCTTTGCTAATAACATTAACGTACATACTATACTTTAAATGCCCCAAATGAGTAGTAGCAACAGTTCTACCAGCCCACAGTTTACTTTTAAACATTTTAATGTTTCACAATGAACTCTTCAATTAGCTTCAAAGCTAAAGTTAGCCTGCTTGGTCACACAACACGGACAACTGTTTTAAACGCTGCAAACAGAGACACACCGTTAGTGTTCACATACTTACATTCAACACTTTTCTTTCGGACATTGTTGCTTGTACTGAAAACTCAACGTGGGGAATGAAACGTTGAAATAATTAGATTAAGGGATACTTCCACGATTCTGCTAGCTGCTTGGACGATGCACTATAAAGTTCCGGTTGTCTCAATTTAGTTTCCTGTGCTTGAAAGTGCGCTGCTGCCCCCCTGCGACAGGCGAGAGTGCCTACAACAACAGCCGATTTTATTTTCCAGAAGGCATAAAACACTGCAAAACACAGGACAACGTTGTGATTAGATATAAAGAGACAGTTACAGGTAAGTTAAAGTAAACATTCTTTACGAACTCCTTTGCTGCTGTGGAAAGTAATGCAATAATACAAATAGATAGATAGATAGATAGATAGATAGATAGATAGATAGATAGATAGATAGATAGATAGATAGATAGATAGATAGATATAGATAGATAGATAGATAGATAGATAGATAGATAGATAGATAGATAGATAGATAGATAGATAGATAGATAGATAGATAGATAGATAGATAGATAGATAGATAGATAGATAGATAGATAGAAAACAAAAATGACAATAACAGTACATTCTTATACACATACAGTACATTCAAATATGTTTAAATGAATTATAACCAGTGTGGCAAGCTACTTTATGAATGAAGCTCCACTACACAGAAGCTACCCCCCAGTGAAATGTAGCAAGCTAAGCTACAGCAACGTGGCAAAAGTAGCTTAGTTACATCTAAGTTACTTTTAATTTTAATAGTTTGTAGTTAGGAAATTTATATATAAATATTTATAGACACACACTCACACACACAACATAGGTTGCTAGTTTATATTGAACCAACGTCATTCAGTAGCAATAGAAGAAAGACTGAAAACGTGCTGTGTGTGCGCGAGAGAGCTAAATCAGACACAGAAACTCTCCTACTTACTGCCATATCATTGCTGCTAAATGTACTTCCTCATGCAACAAACGGAGAACCATTGTTGTTTGTATAAAGCAACTTAATTATCATATTATTCATTAATTTAATTAATTAATTATTAATTAATTCTTTATTTTTTATAGTTTATATTTGACTTTGTGCTCTGGCAACATTGCAACCTAAACAACCTAAACATTCATGGCAGCTAGAGAGAGAGAGACACTCCGTCGCTCGTGTCTTTATTCCCCTGCAGCAAAGTCGCAAACATCAACCCAAGGATCGGTGCGGGATGTCACCATCACAGGGAAGCGCTTCTGCCGGCTGCACATACAGGTCCGTGTGTGGCGGTGGTGTCACTTATTGAACCATCAGAAAATGCTTGGGAAAATGTTGCGTGTGTGGAAGCTACCGCGCTACTCGGTCAATAAAAGGGCTTCGTTACTGAAAAGCTATTTGATTCAGAAAATAGCGACGCTACCACCAAGCTACTGAGAAATGTAGTTAAACTAGTAACTACTGCCAAACACTGATTATAACAAGGCACAGTACAAGTTTATGATCAGCAATACAAATGTTGTTGAGAGGGAATGTCAGAAAATGTTACAACCAGTCTTATGTTTTAGGGCAGGACAGGCACTATACTGAATCAGTGTGAAATAATAATACACAGCAGTTCTAGAGTAAATTAGCTGTCTTTACTGCATTTGCTAGGGATCAGAGTTTAAGTTAAAAGTATATTTAAGTAATATTTATTCATGCAAGATCTCCATGTGCATTGCTGCATTTGTGTCATTTACTTATAATTATATAAAATCAATTGCACCTTACAGTAGATTGAATAGACACTTACGTATGACTTGTGCATGTTTCTATTCACTTTTATACACATAGTTTAAATACTTTCTTCATTTTTTGTGGTATCATTTGTTACATCTTAAGTCACTGAGTGAGCCAGTGAGTGAGGCTATGATCCTGTAATGAGATCGCAAGGCATCTGTCATGACATGAGTGAGATAATATAAGTGTATGAACATGGTGACATATCTTTTATTGTCTATGTACACACACCCCAAAACCATACCGTAAAATATATTCCCCCCTTGTTTTTACCCAACCTGAATGAGTCATGGGCTTTATGTATTGACTGCTGCCCTGTCTGCCTTAGATCGCGTCTCTTTCAGGAGACAGAAGACGTGATCAACACGGTGGAGGAATGGCCTCTCAGGGGTAACATGAATTGCCAGTGACATGAGGTCTCTGACAGGGTTGGTGTGTAAACAAATGTCTTCCAGCCACACACACACACGTACATTTCTTTAGGGGGGCGGTTAAGGTTAGTCCTACAAAAGGAAATTGGATCCTGATTACAGATTGGTGTCAATGCGGGTTAACTGGCCGGGCTGATTTCTGCTTTATTGAACAGAGGTGACAGGAGAAGATAGGCAGAATAGATTAGCAGCAAAACGTGGAGTTAGAAAAGGTTTGTGCTTACAAAAGTTAAGAGGTAAGATAGGTAATTAAGAGTATGATATTTTTGATACAAACTAACTGTATCATTTCTCATTTGAATTCGACAGGTTCAGATTCACAGTTTTTTCCAATGGTTGCTCTAGTGACTTCTCAGCCTGATTATGACACTTCAAATGACTCAGATATGAGTCAAATATATCTTTAACTGAAAAGGCTACACTTGCATACAATAGGCCACAGATTAAGATAAGATTTAAAAAACAGACCAGTTTGAAAGGAAAATGAGTTTGATCCTTATCGAGCCACTAGATTACTTTATCAAACATGTGTATTCGTGAAATGTAAATCCAACTTTAGCCACCTTTGATTTTATCTGGTCAGGTCCCTTCCTGTGATCAGCCAAAGATACAAAGGTGCTGAGAAGTGTCACCGATGTCAAAAATTTTCATGAATATTTCAGAAGCTGGCTGATGTCAACAGCAGCTGTAAAGCGCCTATAAAGAGGGTATCCTCTGTACATGAGACCTCCAAACCCTCTTCACGTCTAGGCAGCCTCCGCAGATTTTCCACTTTTCTCCAACCGCCGAAGAAAAGGACTCCTCCCGCCTGTGTTTCAGCACCATGGTCAGCGCTCGGACTCTCCTTCTCGCGGCTACCTGCTGCTGCACCTACCTGTGGCTCGCTCGTGCTGAAGACTCCTCACTGGAGACGCGCTCGTTGGATTTCCCCCTGAAAACCCAACAAGAGAAAGACCTGGTGAGAGTCTTTTTTAAAGGGTGTGAAATGTGTCAGCTGGATGCATGGAGGCTGTTGGTGCTTTGCATGACTGTCGATATTTAGATTGTTTGGGAAAGTGACTCTTAAAAACGATCAATATATAAAAGCCAAAGAAGCACTGACAGTTACTGCATGAGTTGTTGAGTTTTTAACTTCAATGAATCCCCCGAAATGATTTAAATGGCCTCATTTCTTTTATGACAATATAACTCTCTTGACATTTTCTTTCGCTGCAGATTGACGCGTTGCAGGAAGTTTTGGAGAAACTGAGAAGCAAAGAGATGCCCTTAGAGAAAAAGCTTGGCTGGCTGCCTTCGGTATGTACCCCAAATTGAAATGCGTGACCTTATCCGCACCGTATTCTATGAAATTATAATAACTATAAATTTGTTATGATATAATAATTCTGGAGATGTGATTTGTGGTTTCTCGGACAACACAAGACGATGGTTTTACCTCGTTTAAATAACACAGCTTTAAACGTAGGCTAGCAAACAAAGCACGTGCTTACATTTCTGACTTTTTCTGACTATGACTTTGGGAATTCTGTTCTTCTCGTCATGTCAGATCAAGAAAATGAAATATACAAACAGTTTCCGCATTTTCATGCGTTTGTGTTGTTCTTCTCATTCCAGTGTGACGCAGGAGAGCCGTGCGCCGTGCGTAAAGGCGCGCGAATCGGCACGCTGTGCAGCTGTCCCCGGGGGACTTCCTGTAACTTTTATGTTCTCAAATGTTTGTGAAGAAAGAAGATAACAGAAATACAAAGAAAACACCATGGAGAGTTTAGGAGGGCTGGAGTGACAACATCAGTTGTCATTCTCCTTGTGACAAAATTAAAAACGCAATGTAATGTGTGATTAATAATAATATTAAAGGACGCTTTTATTTTATAAACTCGGACTGTTAAATGTTAGATTATATGTTTTGAATAGAGCTGATGGTCTGTTTGCACCTGTCTCTCTTTGTCAGTGTTTATGAAGCTATTTGTGCGGGATTAAGGCATCTTGTGACAGACTTTGAATGTAGTTTTTGTCTTGAATCCTTGTAATTTTGGTTTTCGCTTTGTTTGTTGTTGTTCCTGTTATGGGGGAAATAGTAAAGCTATCATGGCATCGGTTTCTAAACACGTTTGTAAGATAAGGAAGTCAATAAATCAACGAAGTTACATTTAATTGTCTGTGTGTCTGTTGTAGGCTACCATTAAAAAAGAAAAAGCATCACCTCATTTGCAGCTATTCGCCGCTGTTTCCCCAGAAACATCAGTTGTTGGTAGTTTGATAGGCCTAATATGATTTTGTTTATTTATTTTTATTTTAAATTACTAAAACACTTACGCGCGCACAAAGGGAAAATATATTGATTCCTTTTGCCAGGTGTCATCAATAATTCAGCCCCTTCCCACACTGTCACTAATGCACTGCTGCTTTCCAGCACACCAGCTGTCATCTCTCTGTAATAAAAGGCGCTGTCAGGCTTTTTCAATGACATCACATCCAACTGCAAGTTTCCAACATGGCGTCCAGCCGGGTGCTGGGGAGGGAGGTCCAGGACGAGCCGAGGCGCGCTGCGACTGCAAACTCCGACTTCTGCCGCCACAAATATTCCCTGCTCATCATTATCGGACGGACCGCTCACCTCAGGCAGGCAGGACACATCAGCGGGGAGATTGAACGAGGTACGGTTTTTTGGTTTTTTATTTTGCTAACCGCTAATGCTTTTCTGTACATTTGCATAAAAATCAGATGCCTGCAAGTTCTCGCCGCCTAAATAATCAGAGAGGATACCACTCTGACCCTATTGCAGTGTTTATGTAATTTTATTCTCCCTACTGACCGAGGATGCGTCATCAGGCGCTACTCCACCATCAGCATCACCTCACCCCTCTGGGCACATTATAATTAAAAGCAGTCTGGAGCGGGTGGTTTGTCTTTCGCCTCAGTTTGTCGTCATGTTAGGTGAAGCTTTTGGGGAAATGTTGCAGGGCGGTTATTTAGTCAACACATTGCCACTTGTGAACGATGTGCCATTAACCTTTGTGTTTATGTGCAGCAGTAACCGTGGAGACTGTAAGCTATAATTACAGGCTGTGGGAGTGCAACTATAGATGTATATGGTATATATGAGTGCATCCAATTTATGTAAACAACAAACAGCATAGCGGCTATAGTTAGGCCTAGTACAGGATGACAAATACAGAGAGAAATGAAGACAGAGAGATATTTTAAATTTTCATCAGGCCTATCAACATTTCATCACTGGTGAAAACCATGTAGGCCTACTTCCAAAATGTCAGCTTTTCACAAGCTATGAAAAACAACCCTGTGTTCAGCTGTGCATTTTTTTTCAAGTATTGCAATGTGTTTTTTTAAAAGTGTATTTAGCTAAAAATTATAATTTCACACTTTTTTGTTAGTAAGTATTTGGAGTTGTGTGTTTGTTGGTTATTAGACAGTCAAACCATTATTTGCCCCATGTGACCATATGTGACCTGTGGCCATCTTTTATGTCTTTTTATGTCAGGTATTCGGTCATGGGACGTCGACTTAAAATCCTGTAATTTAAACCTCTATCTTCAAGAATTTCTCTCCCATCACACTGCGTCTTTCAAGGGTTCAGGTAGGTATCAGTGTGTTTATTTCACCCCCTTTGACCCTTTATCACACAGAAAGCCCTGTCACCATGGCAACTCACCGGTTTGGCTGTCCTGGGGGTAAATGAGGAAGGAAGGAAGGAAGGAAAGTGGAGGAGCAGGGAGTAGTTAAACATGGGTGGACCCTTTGGACAGAAAACAATAGAGGCCTGCAACCAAGCTGTGCCACCTATCGTTCTGCATGTGTTACAGCCTTTCAGTATGCAGAGCCAATGATAACTAGGGAAAATGGTAAAAAGGCAGAAAAACATCAGAGTCAGAGACAGTCATGTTACAGCTGAACTGTGAAATGAGGTGACGAACACAGACAGGAACAAAATGGCAGCTAGAAAGGTTGCCTGTATGTGATAAATATGACAGTGAATCCTCTTATAATATACAGGGGTTGTGATGGTGCATTGGATAAGACACATCCACCAGTGTGTCCCTAAGCAAGACACTTAACCCCTAACTGCTCCAGAGGCGTGCGACCTCTGAAATATATAGCAATTGTAAGTCGCTTTGGATAAAAGTGTCATCTAAAATGACAAATTAATACAGTATAGATCTTGTTATTTTGGATGTCAGGGTTTTGCAAAATGGCGGGGTTTTACATTACATAAGAGACTTGAAGAAAAAGTTTTCGGCAATACGCTTATTTGCTTTCTTGTAAAGAGTTAGATGATAACATTGATACCTTTACGTTAAATATGTAGCTGTAGCAAACAGCTAGTTAGCTTAGCTTAGCATAGGACGAACACTGGGAACAGGGGGAAACAGCTGGCCTGGCTCAGTCCAAAAGTAAGAAGATCAATTGACCAGAACCTCTAAAGTTGACTGATTAACACATTATATATTGTTTGTTTAGTTTGTTCAAATGCTTAAGTGTTACACACTCCACACATAAAGTTTATAAGTAAAATTTATTTATAATGAGCTTCTCGAAAAACCAGAGTTACATGTTGCTGTACAATGCTTTTCATTTTTACATAAAGTTTTTTCAATGAATTAAAAAATTATATATAACATGTTAATTAGTGAACTTTAACGACTGGAAGGCAGAACCAGGCTAGCTGTTCCCCCCTGTTTCCAGTCTTTATGCTAAGGTAAGCTAATCGGCTTGCTGGCTCTGATGATGGCTATCATTTTCTTTTTTTCTAGTTGGCTGTGTTTAGCTCTGTATCCTAAAACGATGATCCAGTTCAGACTGGATATTCACTGAGATTGAGTTAACTTGGCATCTCATCTTTAGACAGTCCCTCTGACTCAGCTGTTCCACTCTTCTTCTATCCTCTTTTTTGCTCAGGGAGTCAATCACCCACTCGGTTATGCCAGCTGACTTTTTCATTGACCTCTTTGAGTTCCCCTCTTGTTTGCTTCTGGCCTCTCACTCACTGCTCAGATCCGTTGGCATGTTTCCTAACTCCCTCAGCACTCATACCTTCCCTGTATCTTGTTTGCTTCCCCTTGGCTGTCTGTCCTTCTCTTTCTATTCTTTGTTTTTTTCTCTGCCTCCTCAGGGCACAAGTGTCTGCGCCACAGCACCAGAGTGTTGGACACTCAGGTGCTGATCAGTCCATCTCAGGAACAGGTTTGTTCAGAGGTGAGGGCATAAATCCTGGTTCCTTCAGAGATACAGCAAGTTCTTGGAAGATAGTTGTCCAAGACAGGTGTTGTAACAATGCAGTGATGAAAGTATTTGGATTTTGATTTATTTTTCATCATAGTTTTGAATGATAAAATCAATTAAAATGATAATCTTTTTTTAAATGGGGTCTTGAAGCAAAGCATGGAATATTATTTTACTGTTTTGCAGATATAATCATATAAAGCAGATAAATCAGTAAATAGTCACAATTAAGAAGCTGTTAAAACCAAATGGTTGGTATTTTAGCTTGTAAAGTGACCCAAATATGAGTAATAAATAATCAAAATAGTTGTAAAATTACTTATATGCTGATTGAGCTCAAAAATCATGTTAGCTTATGAAGTATTCTCTGTGTAATTAGATTTTTCTCTTGCCTATTATTTTTGCTTTATTCTCTAAAGCTATTATTTTACTTTTGATTTTGTGCTTTGTATTTGATTAAATTACATCTTTGCATCTCTGGCCTGGCCAGGTGTTGGCTCTGCTGTCCAGGGAATCGGCCCATAAGCTGTTGATCTTGGCTGGCCAGAGTGTGGAGGACAGTGGAGACCTGCTGTTTCACAGAGGACTGTTCTCACCACAGCATCTGAAACAAATACTGGCGGAACAGGTATGACAATGTCTCTCTGAAAACTTGTCAGTGCTGTCCACTGGACTAACTATACAATGTAGACACTCTTTTTAAAGTACCTTAACCATATCGTTTGCATTTTTGTACCTAATGTCTGGATCCTTATCAGCCGACGTAGATGTTGTTACAAAATGTCTATAATATTGGCCCAGCTAATGTTATTGATTGGCCTCTAAGGTAAAATTGTTGCAAAACAAACAGGTTTATGATGTATGCTAAGAAAAATGTTCTGTCTTTAGTTCATAGATCAAGACAGCTCCGCCTCCAAACTCAGTCTGACTGTCAGCTGTCCCAACATTGGCCAGTGGAGGAAGACACTCTTGGGAAACCAGCCTCTGCAGGGTCCTTTCAGTCTGCACATCAATCCCCCAGAGGTGCTGCCTGCCATGGAGGCCCTGGGGGAATTTACCTCCCTCATCTCTGGTACCCTTTCCCCTCCATCTCCCTTTGACCTCCTGCCTCCTCCCACCACTATTGGTTTTCTCAAGCTGTCCCGCCCCTGCTGCTATGTGTTCCCTGCCGGCCGCGGTGACTGTGCCTTTTTTGCCGTGAATGGGTTCACGGTGCTTGTAGACGGCGGCTCAGACTCTCAGGCGTGTTTCTGGAAGCTGGTCCGCCACCTCGACCGAGTTGATGCAGTTTTGTTGACGCACATAGGAACAGAGAACCTGCATGGGGTCAATACCTTCCTGGAGAGGAAGGTGGCTGAGTTGGAGCTGAGGTCTGATATCAAAGGCAAGGATTCATAGCCTAGCAATGCCAGACTTTTTTCGCAAATATGTATTATGAAACATAATGAGATTGAGTTTTCTCTGTAGTGCATGTGTCTTTATATTATTTTGTATCAACAGATGACTCGTCTAAGAGGCTCATATCCCCAGAGCTTGGAGTAGTGTTCTTTAACGCCCCCAGCAGGTTGCAGATGGAAGAACAGCCTTGTGAGTGATGCATTTAAACCTACTTTAGTAAAGTACTGAATAAGATATGACTGAACAGGCAATATGCGCTAGAGTGTCTCCATTTAATCAAATACATGTGTATTAACATGTTCATTTGCAATGCAGATGTCAATGGGCAAACCACCAAACCTACTTGAATCTCCAAACAAATGACATGTGGCTGTTTATATGTATTACTAGGGGTGGGAATCACCAGCGGACCCATGATACGATATTATCATGATACTTATGTCACGATATGATATCATTGTGATTTTAACATATCGCAATATATTGCAATTTATTACCTTTATTCCATCTTGAAATTCTGTCCTGAAAGGAAAACTCTTTTTCTCGTGGACTGAAAATGTAACTGATTTTATTATTTTAGTACCAAAAAGTAAAATTCTCATTTACAATTCATATAATAAAAGATTGATACTTGACCTCAATGTATCGATACAATATTGCCCCTGAAAATATTGCGATACTATGCTGTATCAATTTTTCCCCCCACCCCTATGTGTTACTGCCCTCTGCAATTGGTAGGAACGTGTATGGCTTCACCTGTGTGCATATGTGTGTAAATGACACAAGACACAAAAAAGGGGCTCCACTCATTGAAATACTATACAATAATAGCTCAACTAGTGGTCTAAACCCAACAGATTCCCCTAGTCATGGGGTAATAATCAGTTATGTAGGGACACCGGCTAGATTTCTAATGTGAGTGACTTTTATCAAGTGAAGTTATCATTTTTCTCATGGTAGGTGCAGACAATGTATTGAAGAGCACACACCAGGCGGCCCTCACCCTACAATTGTTAAAGAAGTTGGACATCAGACCACAGTCTTTGTTTCGCCCGCAAGGGGTTCCCATTGAGCCGTTAACCCTGTTCCAGAAGATGGGAGTGGGACAGTTGGATTTATACATCCTCAACCCCAGCAAAAACAGTCAGGAGTACCAGACATTCATGGAAAACTGGCCTGATGAAGCATCATCAGCACCTAAATCCCAAACTCTCCCTCTCACCGCCCTGGCCTCAGTGTCCGCCCTGCTTGTGTGGCACCCAGCATGTCCCCAGGAGAAGGTGGTCAGGGTGCTGTTCCCTGGTCCTACCCCACAGGCAAAGCTGCTGCAGGGGATGGAGAAGCTCAAGGGGCTGGCCTTCCTCCAGAAACCCACGGTGACCACCGGGGACCTGGAGAGGCTGCAGGAGGACAGAAAGACCAAGAGGACAGAGAGCCAGGACAGTGGCAAGTCACAGGGGAAGGAATCAACAGGCAAACATGGAAAAGATAGGGGAGAGGGAAAGGAAATACTGGTAAGAGAAAAGGGAAAGGTATTTAATGGAGTCACTACAAGAGATGCAGATAAAACCAGAATCAAAGAGATAGGTGCAAAGCAAAAAGGAGCATCGTCAGAAAAGAATACTTCAAAGAAAGGAGGGGGGAAGGATGGGAAAAAGGAGGAGAAGCCTGGCACCAAAGAGGAGAATAATGCTATGAGGAATGACCAGGGGAGAAAGAATGCTTTCTCTTCCAAACCAAAGAATGAAAATAAAACAAAGCTCAAAAAGGAAGCAAAAAATGATTCTAAAACTGGGGTGAAGAAAACAAGAAAACTGTTAGGAAAGGAGGGAAATAATGGCAAAAAGGCACATGTAAACACTGAACTGACAAATAACAACTCAAACAAACCTGATGCTGGGACTGAGTCAGAGGTTCAGGATTCTGCTGCTCTACATCAAGTAGAGCAGCAGAATCAAAATCCAGAGAAAGAGTCTGAAGAGAATCCCTGTGGCTCCAAAATGTCTACCCCTGAGGATATGACAGCTGACTTTCTCAGGCTGCGGGAGGAAACTGAAAGAGAAGTGGTGCAGGTGGAAATAGCAGATAAAGGAGAGCAGAAAAGCAGTGAGTCAGGCAATGAAAAGAGCCTTGAAGGTTCAAACAAAGAGACAAGTAATGAAGCTGCTGAGACAGCTTCAGGGGAAGAAGCAGCAGGTAGCGCAGGGATAATGGGAGGAGAAGGTGGGGATAATGGAGACCAAGATAAGGCTTTGAGGACTGGAGAGAAAGCTGGTGTAGACCTGCAGAAAGCACCTGTAGGCCAGCCTGGAAATGCTGCCAAACCAGTAAAGGTTGTAGGATTTCCAACTCCCTTGAACAAGACGCCAAAGAATGATGCCACAGTCCAGCTAGATGTAACCCCGACTGAATACACTCTCCTAGATGGGGCTTTGAGAAACAGCCCTCCGTCGCGATCTTCTCCAGATAACCAAGCACCTGTCAGCCTTGATGAGGAGACCATAGAGCCCGCCTCCCCTGATTCACGGCCCAACAGTGCAGGCCACACTCCTTACTGTCTGTCCCCAGACGATGTGTGGTGCAACAGGGCCACTCTCAGCAGATTACAGGCCCAGATAAGTAACTTAGAGTCAGCTGATGCCAACCAGCCAAATGGATCATCCAAACAATGTGAGGGGCAGCTATGCCCGTCCAAAGGCACTCCAGAGAACCACACAAGAGAGAAGCAACTCAGTTTCCTCTCTTTGGGTACATTTAAAGACGGATCTTCAGACCCTTCTCCCTCTGTTGCTACCACCACTACACACTCCATGCCAGCAGAGGTGGGCTCACCACAGTCCACAGAAGTAGATGAATCATTATCCATGTCCTTAGAGCAGGGACCAACCACTGTGAGCCAGAGAGAGGGGGATGACAGTGTTCATAACTCCCACTCCAATGGAGGCCATTTTGTGGGGATGTCTTTGCCAATGAAGAAGCCCCCAAGATCTTTAGGGCAGGCTTCAGAGATGGGGCGGCCTCCAGCCCCTAACATACTTAATTTTGAGATGTCAGCTCATGATGTGGATTTATGTCTGGTTTCCCCCTGTGAGTTCAAGCATTTTAAACCGCCTGACTCCAGTTCAGGTGCGAGCGAGCCCTCCAGAGGAACCTTTGCTCCACATCATCACGGCAACAACAACCCCAAAGACATGTCGCCCAGTGAGTCAAATGCCCCCGTCTGCACGGAAGACTGCCCGTCCACCACAGCAGATGGAGCTCTGGACTCAGACGAGGATGAGTCTGGTAGTGAGCCGTCTAACTCCCCCCACGACCTCCGGACCAGTCAAGCTCTGCCGCAGGATCCTCTTCCAGCCCCTCTCAGGGACAGTCCACCTCTACCCCCACAACCCGACGCCTCCATGCCCGTTCCTCAGTCTGATTCCGAGGCTCATGGGAAGAGAGCAAAGGCCACTGGCATGCGAGGGAAAAAAACGCCAGCGGTAGGTTTGTCTTATTAGCATTCAAGTAAAGGATGTCTCTGCACTTTGGTGCATGTGGTCATCTGTGTATTCAGGGTAGATATTTGTTTAATATACATTGTATTTGTAGCTTTAATCAAGCAATAGCATCCCTGTGCTAGAAGTGCTAGGGAATCATAAAGGTATTGCATTGTGTCCTCTTAGTCCTGGTCACTGTTGAAAAGTTTAATCTATTTTAGAAAGCCATAAACTGACATTTTGACACATTACAGTTTTAACTATAGGTCAGGCCCTATAGGCAGGTTACTTTTTGCTAAAAAATGTTAATTCAAATATAGAAAATACAATTGGCTTCCAGTACAAAAAAAAACATATAAGAAGAATAGAAAGGAGATGAGAAAATATTTCAAGGCACAAATCTAAGAAATAAAAAAAAGCAAGCAAACCATTCTGTTATTAAACTGGCAACAACAATAGGTATGTATGCATCCGTCTCCAACAATCTGAGTATTCATAAAAATCCTGTAGATTCACAAAATAGACATTTTGAGCACCTGGATTACTTTTTAATATAATTCATACTAAACTTTAAGTTATATATTTGCCAAGTTATTATGGTTTTGAGGAGAACAGTATTGTTTATTTATGGCTGGTGCAAAATATAATTATCACCTTTGTATATCACTTTGCTTTTTTGTTACCAGGTTATTGAGGCTTCCCCAAAATCAGGCTCAGGGAAAAGCAGGACTGGGAACCAAAGTGTAGTCGGAAAGGGGAATGTCTCATCTACTCTTATGCCTTCCTCAAGCACCCGCTCAGCACCAGCAAAATCTTCACCCAATCCAGGTATGATTTGTAAAATGTAAATGATATAAAATACTGTACATTTTTTAGATACTTCTTTCTTTGTGTACTTTGTAGACTCAAGTCCACTGATTTCTGTTGAATTGGTGTCTTTCACACCACAGTTTGTTCTCTCTCTCTCTCTCTCCTGTCACAGGCTCTAAGTCTCCCTCTGTTGGTGAAGTCAGTGTGTACGTGGACCTAGCCTATATTCCCTCTGCAGCCTCCTCTGCAACAGTCAACGTGGACTTCTTCAGATGCGTTCGCTCCTCCTGTTACATCATCAGCGCCGACAGCCCAGAGAGAGAAGAGCTAATGAGGCATACACTGGACACGCTACTGGATGGCAAGATATCCTGGCCTGACACTATGCAGGTAGAAACACACACACACACACACACACACACACACACACACACACACACACACACACACACACACACACACACACACAAAATGAGATTCATGCACAATTAGCCCTCTTAAAGAATTTAACATTAAATGCAAATAATTGTTTTAATTTGGCTTGAAAAAGATAAAACAACAATGATTGTTGTCTTTGTTTATCAATGTTTAAATAATTACTCTGTTAGTGTTCAACAGCTCCCATTAGCTTATAGCATAGCTCTGGCTAAGAATAATGGGAACTGTAGTTGCTGAATGCTAACAAAGTCATCTTTATTTATCTTAGTTAAACTACAAAGTACTGAAATTTTTACTTTCCATTTAAAATCCCAAATGTCATTAATTAGCTTTTAATTAGCTTTTGTTTTATTAATTGTCTTTGTTGTGCTTTTATTGTATGTATTTATTTGTAGACTGTGTTCAACACTTTGGTCAACAGTGTTGTTTTTAAGGTGCTATATAAATAAAGGTGGATTAGATTGGATTGGATTTCAGAAACACATGAGATAAGTAACAAAATAATTTACTAATAAAATAAGCAATGAAATGACAGCTGGAGAAACAGAAGCTAACAACATTAGACTGAAACTATATTTGACATGTCCTGATATCAGAGGTCCCCATACTTTTTCTCAGTTTTAATTGCATTGTCTTTTCTCTGGATCTCCAGGTGACAGTGATCCCTACCTTTGAGTCGCTACCGATGCAGGAGTGGTACCAGCAGACCCTGGACAGACAGAGGGAGATGGGAATCACCGTACTGGGATCCAACAGTACTGTTGCCATGCAGGACGAAACCTTTCCTGCCTGCAAGATAGAGTTTTGAGGCAGACTTCGGGATGCAGCAATGGAGGGTGAATATAAGCTGAAAGATGGCAATTAATATGTGATAAAAAAAGAGCCAGGGCTTAAAGTGTGACAGAAATAGAAAGTTTGAAACAGAGATTATGGGGAAATAAAGGGACTATATGGCCCCTTTTCACATGAACACAACTGAGTGGGTGATGACATAGGACGTTCACCCATCCCCTCCTGTTTAATCACTTCTTTGTGGCCTACTTTTGCTCCAAAAGCCCTTATTTCTCTTTATCCAAGGAGAACACACATTCTGGTGGGAGTATTGCATGCATTTTTTGACCCATGACCCTGTGCAAAACAGGAGAGGAGATCACACTGATTGCAAGAAAAGCATGTCTGGGTGCAAACATGTGGATCCACATGAAAACTGATGTTGTAGATTAGTCAGTATAGTTAGTATATGTGGGGTTAAAGGCACTATGTGTAGGCTTATTTTCTTAACACAGCAGTGAGACATGATAGTCTGTGCTATGTTTAAGAGCCCATTTTGCTGCTTTTAATGGCAACATGTAACGGTAGACGTTAAAGGAATCCAGAGATTATTCCGCAAATCAAACTACTCCAGATACTCCTAAATGGCTAGCGTGTGTATTTATGAAAGCATTGGTCACATTGTATCTCTCTTATTTCCTAAAATTATATTTGCACGATTAGCACAGAAAATGTCAATATCATGAAAAGAAAGTCCTTTAATGAACTCACATTCACAGTGAATGGTCAGGTGTTTGTTGTAAACGGTGTAGCAGATGTGAGATGAGCTGTGTGTGTGTGTTGTGCTTCAAAAAGTATCATGCCACTGTGGCTTCACTGGCCTTGAAATCTCTGCAGAGCAAATGCACCTGTGAGGTATCTGATGTTAGTGAGTGATAATCGCCTGCTGAATGTGAGATTACTGCATCTGAGTGTGTAAAGACAACTCTGTCAGCAGGGATTAGAGTGCCAGATTAAATGTAATAGCATTACAGCAATCATTTTAGTAATTAACTGTAATCTATTCCAATTGCTTAAAACCATGCTAATCAGTAATCAGACAGTAAATGCATTTGTAGAAATATATGTTAACATGTTATCTTATTTTAAATAAACATTTAAAGTAGATGCATATGATTATATAGTTAATTGGAGAAATATATTTTGCACATTGTAAAATCATGGTTTAGTGGGTGGTAATGACAGCTTCCCAAGCTATGGTTTGTAAATTGTGCTACTGAATAACTAACTAAATTGTACACAGTAATCTTTTAATTTATGGGACCAAAATGTCAGCATAATTTCCTAGAAAGTTTCCTGGAATCATTTGGAACTAGAAATAGGGAGTACATTTCCCAATAATACATTATTAATGAATGAATATTTACTCTGGTTTAAATGGAGCAGTTCCTTCTGCAAATATACAACTGCTTCCACTCTCAACACAACTAACTAAACTAACTCACTCTATTTTCCCTGGTATTAAGGTTCGATGCACTTTTTTCCCCAGGAAATTACAGATCACTAGTGACTTAAAGCACTTTGCCCCCTAGTAAAGTAACTGGTAATATGTAATGTAATGGATTACATCATGATCTCTCCACAATTGTCTGTCCATTGTTTTCCTTTTTGTTTCCTTTGTCCCAGTCTGGATGTCCAGGAATGGATATCCTATTCTGATGAGATATAACTACTGTAAATCATGTCTGATTATCCATGTTACTGTTTTGCCTTTAAATGGATTAGTTTGCAGAAATGAAAATGTGGCATATAGAGTTTCCTAAATGCCAAAGCATGCGATTACCACTGACCAGTTTCCCTTCTGTCTGAATGCCTACATATACCGAAAAAAAAATGTAATTTTGATTCAGCACATCTAAATGCTAAAAGCTATTTTGTAATTATGTATATGCAATGTTAAATTTGCACTGTTAAACAGTTATCACAGACTTGTACTATCCTTGCAACTTCTTTTATTTTGTGCAATCATCTTTATTATTTTTTCCAAACTGCGTTAATGTCATATATGTTTATTACAACCCCAATGAACTCCCCCTCCTATGTTTTACACACTTTTGTCTTTTTTTGTAAAAGGCTGTGAGATCTCATGATTAATTTGGATTGGAGGGTTGACCTAATTCTGTAATCATGGATATAGCAACTTCTTGAACCACACAGTAGCAAAGTGATTCGTAACTATATATGTATGTGTCCCGCATGTATAAAATGCTGTATGTAGGCCTACTGTATGTTGTTTCATTCATGATATTCATGAACACAGAGAGCAAAGGGCTGTGGCAGATTAGAGGCAGTGTGGGATAACAATTGATGAACCTTTCGCTTAGTTGTTGTCTGTAAGTAAGTACAGTAACAAAATATGTGGGTTGTTGAGCCATGAGCAATGTATGAATAAAGAATGTGCATCATCATTCAAAGGTGTCATACACTGCCTGCACAATTATTAGGCAAGTATGTTGACCATATCATTTTTATGCATATTTTCCAACTCCAAGCTGTATGAAGTTGAATGCTTATTGGATTAAAGCATATCAGGTGATATGTGAAATGATTGTGAAATGAGGGAGGGTGTGGCCTAAGGAGATCAACATCCCATATCAAGGTGTGCATAATTATTAGGAAGCTTCTTTTCTTCAGGCAAAATGTGCCAAAAAACACTGAAATTGCCAAACTTGGTGACCACCAGATAATAAAAAGTTTTGTTACTAATAGTCAACTGGGGCGCAAAAAGCGCACGGAGAAGAAAACTCTGAACGGTCTAAAGAACATTAAATACGCTCTCGCCTTAAACTTTAAAAAATAGGCCTATAGCCTAAACTTCGAATTGTTTATCACCACTGAAAAAGTATAAAAGGATTAAAATTAAATAAATAAAATCCTACAAGGCTACGTCATTAGTTACAAAATTACGCCCTTCTTTATTGAGATATAGGCCTAAATTATTTTCCCATTGTGGTGGCCTAGGCTATTGACCGGGGTGAAGTTAGTTTAACGACGATGTTGAATATTAAACTAACTTCACCCCGGTAGGCTATTGTAACTTTTTTAAGTGGATAACTGGATGAAAGTTCTCATCTTCAGTTAGCTTTAATTTTTCAGCATTTTATACTAAAATCTCAGACTAAATTTGCTTCATTCCAGAATCCTGCTACCCGCCCTTACATTTTTAGGCTAGGCGTGTATTTACAAAGGATGGAAACACCCAAAGAGCCTGCCGTAAAATACCAAAAGCGGTCGGCTTTCACTTTCGTTCTGACCCTCGAAACTACTGAGCCACAGCGATCTGCTGCTTTTACCATAAATCCTGTTCTGGGCCTACTTCAGGTGAGTCTGATAACATTTTGTGTTAAGATGAAACACGTAGGGCTATTTACATCGTTTTTCTATGCGTATTTTCAAGTAGCCTATTAGAACAAGTTAAAAACCTGGCAAAATTAGAAAAAAATCCTTAATTTCACTTTTACGTTTTTATGCTCGCTTGAGGTGTTTTTTGCCTTTGTCGAAAAAGAGTTAATGCGCTAAGTGGGAGATGGAAACACTTTTGCCAAATAAATTCTGACATAACGAACTTGTAACTCACGGCTGATCAGGGGCGAGTTCAATCTCAAAACGTTTTGCTATGTTTTGTCGGCGCTGAATTTGCCCCAGCTGTTTCCACTGTCTGCGGCTTGCCGGTGTAACACCAAAATCTGTGACCTATCAGATTCTGTGACTACACCCAAACGATGATGTTTCCCTAACCATAACTTTTAGTGCCTAAACCCAACAAAATTCTTTTAGTACCTAAACCCAACCAAGTAGGCTACTTTTCATGCCTAAACCCAACCACGCTACAACCGCTTCACATCGCCAAATAAGTCTCTGGCGCTTAACTTCCCTACCACCAAAGGTTGGTTCCTGTTTTAATATATGTATACTATGTATACAAATCTTTACAGACACCTTTAAAAAAAATACTACTTACAAAATGTCATTGTCCGCAGTTTAATCCATACCTATAAAAATATCTATTATCACAAATACAGGTTATAATTTAAAAGAGCATTACAATTTTTACAATTTTAACCCATCAATGGGAAAATGGTTGAATATCAATTAAAAAAACAAACAAACAAGTAAATAGATTCTATATTTTTTTCACCAAAATATTGAGATAACTTTTTAAAAGACTGTATAAAACAAATCTAACATAATATCTATTCATAGGTATACCTCCTCAGTTCTGTTTGGACAGTCTGCCTTCAGTCATGTCTGCAGTCACATCCAGACTGTCTAAAGAGCAGCACAAGATGCTGCTCTCTCTCCTCGGTCATGTCAGACTCCACCTGCTCTACAAAGCCAGCATCCATGGCTTCACCGCTGAGGCTTTCCACAACCGCTGTGACAAACAGGGGCCCACTGTCATTGTTGCCTACAACGCTGCTGGATTTGTCTTTGGGGCTTACACCTCTAAAGACTACACCCAGAGTGAGCAGGGCGTTAATGACGAGGAAGCCTTCCTCTACAGCATCAATGCAGAGCGGACAAAAACACTGAGGGTGGCAGGTATTGGTGGAGAGTGCGCTTTCACTGATGGAAAAATTGGTCCAGATTATGGTGCTTTAGTGTTCCTGTGTAATAATGAACCTGAGGTCAAGTCTTCCCCAGGGACAAGATTCAACTTTCAGGGTGCAGAGATGCACGGAGAAGACTTGACACTGACTGAGTTTGAAGTTTATCGAGTTCAAGGTGTGTGATGATAAGCACTTTCTCTTTTCAAATATAGATTGTGTATTTTGTCTACACACTCTGAGACAACCTTTAAAGCATATAATTGGTATTTTTATTTTGAATTATTATAATTATAACTATATAAGACTATTTAGGTAAATTGACAAAAAATTACTAAAATGGCATTGTTTTGTCAAGGTGGTGCTGAGTGAATACATTTTTGATCATGACATCATGTTAAAATAAATTTCTTTTCCTCATGCAGGCTATGGAGATCTCCTGGCCAAACCCTGGAGGAATGTCCAGTGGACTGCTGAGTATGTAGAAATCTTTGGCAACTTTTGCCACAAGGAATTAACTCATTTAAAAATTGTAACTCAAGTAATACTAGAGCAAAGAACAAAAGTATCCAAATCCAAAATGTAATGCCCTAATTTGTAATTGCCTGAAATTCTTCTTTTGGTACCTCTTCCTTCTCAGTAGTGACACCGTTTATCAATCAAGTCACTGAACTTAACTTTAAAAAGTAGTTTGTCTTGTTTTTCTCAACTTCCAGTGGTTTAACTCACCTTGTTGTAGTGATGTAGAAGAGTGTGAAGTTGCACTGTGACATCACTGTTAGCTGTGGTTAAGGGTGCAAGAGACTGAAAATGTTCAAACTTTCTACATTAAACACATCCGTCAAACTAATCCTGTGCAGCAAACCTGTGATTGTTGTCTGTATTGTTTCTGCTACCTCTAGGAGAAAGCAGCAGTTGATGCAGGCCATTCAGAGCTATAAGCCTGACATTGGAACAGTTCATCAAGCTCGGGTGTTGTTAGTGGGACCTGTCGGGGCCGGCAAGTCCAGTTTCTTCAACTCCATCAACTCAGTGTTTCGAGGCAACATGACATCCCAGGCGATCGCGGGTACAGCAGGGAAGAGTGTGACCACTCAGGTACTGGCACAACTTATAATCTTTGTGATAGTCTGCTGTAGGGTTGGGTGATATGACGGTAGAAATGTGTTCACTGGTAGAGATTTGGCAATACTATTTCCACCACAGGAGCTACACCTTAGTGTTAGTGATGTGTCTGTCTATTTGAATTAACTTTAAATGCTTTTTTAATAAGCATAGTTTTTCATTGTGTGTTATTTTAAAGAAAGTGGAATAGTTATTCTTGATATATCTCACTTTTCAGTCAGTATGTCACAATATTTCTGTGCATAGCAGATGAAGAATCTTGAATAATTATTTCTTGCAACCAATAAGAATGTAACTTAAGTCAGTGACCAGCACATGGTTCTAAATGAAAAGCCGTTTGGAAACTGAAAGAGCTGGCTTTTATTGTTGAACACAGCCAAATGATCTGGCTCAATAGAAAGAGTCGCTTGTAATATGAATATAAAACTGTCCACCTGCTCTGATTATGCAGTTTGTCCCATTAAATTACTTTTCATGTCTCTCCTGTAGTTCCGCACCTACACCATCAAGGCAGGGAAAGGCGGTGGAGCCATTCCTCTGATCCTGTGTGACACAATGGGGCTGGAGGAAAAGGACGATGCTGGTTTGGACATTGAGGACTTAGTGAACATCTACAAGGGTCACATAAAGGATCGCTACCAGGTCTCCTACCTAACTAATTACCTACATCTTCATGTAACTGATTTTGTGGAAGAATGTAGGATATAAATGCCCATAACAAATGTATCTGCCTCTGCTTTGTTTGTTCCTCAGTTCAGCCCCTCCAATCCTCTCCTGGCGGATGCTCCTGGCTATAAGCAGAAAGTGACTCTGAAAGACATGATTCACTGTGTGGTTTATGTCGTCGATACCTGCAAGGTCTCTCTCCTCTCCCAAAAAATGCTGGACAAGTTTGCAGTCATCCGGAAAAAGACCAACCAACTGGGTAAGCAGTATTGTAATGTTATTTTCAGAAGAGTTCCACCATCTCACTGTGTATATCTTAATATTTGTTACTCCATATGTTATATATATTTTAACATTGCTGACATTTGTGACACCAACTGAGACCAGTAAACATAACTTTTCTTTGTGTGCACCAATTATTTCACTTTATCTTCACCTCTATTTCGATCTCTCTCTACTTCTGAACCCCAATAGGAATTCCTCAGATTCTGCTGATGACTAAAGTAGATGAGGCCTGTCCACTGGTGGCAGAAGACCTAAAGAATGTTTATCACAGTGTTTATATCCAGAAGAAGGTAACTTACAGACATGTACTAATGTCCTCCACAAGATCATCATGTTAAGAAATCATATTGGTAACAATGATGCTGTAATCACTGAGGTGGAAACCTGTTTTGGTATTGATAACTTAATCCCTGTACATTTATATCACTCTCTTTCAGGCCCGGGAGTTGAGTGAGTCTCTGGGCATCCCTTTGTCTTTCATGCTGCCATTGAAGAACTACAACGAGGAGCTGGAACTGAACCAGGACACTGACATTCTGCTTTTGACTGCTGTCGAGCAGATGCTGAACTATGCAGACAGCTTCTTTGAGAACCAGATTATTGAGAACCAAGAGCCGAGTGACCAGCTGGAGCTCTATAGATCTAATGATCATCTCCGCCCAAACTTCAGTAATTCAAACTAATGAGTCAGTTGATCAAATATATTAGAGGTGGGGAATGTGATTCTGGACAAATCCAGTACCATGGTAAAGAGTGAACAATGACTCAGCAAGTAATGTGACTTATGTTAGCTAAGTTGAGGGTTCGCAAACTGTCTCTACAGTTGCTAAGAGAGAACAAGACAGTCCCAGAGCCAGCAAACCAACAGCGATACTCACAATTCTCCTGCTACAATAGCTAACATAACAACAACATCATGTCTTCGGCAACTAGAAAGTAAGCTGAATGTCTGAATGGGTGGCAAGTCATTTAACATTACCTGACACACAAATCATGGCTGGATGGGCAGGAATAGTGTTGTGTGGCTCAGTCTGAGCCACTTAGTTTGTTTCCTATTTAAAGAGAAAGGGCTGTGTATGACACTGGATTTATTCAGTGCACACACAGAATGGGCAGCTAGCACACCTTGAGGATACAGGAATTTGACAAAAAGACATGTATTGGATTAGAATTGCATGTCCCACCTTTAAATATTTTTTAGCGTAAGTAACTTTTTTTGGACAATGCACACTTGTTTCTTCTATAATTAAATTGCATTGCACGTTTTCTTATTGTGCAAATAAACCTTTCTCAAAACATTTTCATTTCTTAGTTAACATTTATTGGTGCAAGCTATTTTTCAGAAAGGTTTTAACAAATCGTGCTTTAAAAAAGTGATCGGGACAAAATCAGCCATTTTAAAAAGTTGTGGGGACATGTCCCTAGCGTAAATTACAGTAGTGGTTATTCTTTTCTTTCCCGCAGTCAGCCACAAGATGTCAGTCATAATTTCATAATCACTGGTTTTCAGTTATAGAAACATGAGATGTTGTGAAAAGATGATCGGGCTCATGTTGCACAACTGCATCTTGTCCAACATATTTAAGAGGGTGATTTTTAATTAGATGATTTGATTTGATTGATTATATATTATTAATGCGCTAATTATCACAGATCACCAAGTCAGAATGACAAAGCAAAAGTGTTTCATGTTACTGAGTTACTAAGTGTTACTTTCATGTTGTGTAAAATCATAACTCAGTGTAACCACACAAACAATCCACCAGTCCACATGACAAAGAGGGACGTTGGGTTTCTTCGGAGCCAATTCCAAAACTCTCGTAGTTTCGGTGCCGCCCTCCTCTCAGCTCCGGTATAAAGAGTGTGTCGCAACGTTGCCAACAACAAACGCTCCTGCAGAGCCTGGAGACTCTTAGGGAATATTCAAACCACCGGACTACTGTTACGCGTTTCTCACTGGGTTTCATTTTTGATTTGTAAACATGGTTCCAGCGGAAAGCTTTGGGTCCATCGAGAACAGGTGAGATTTCTTGCTTGGTTTTCTGCACTCTGTCTGGTATAGCGGAATCCTAGTTGTAAGGCTGTCTGAGCCATGTGGTTTGAAATCGTGCTGGACAGTAATGCATTTCGTCCTTTGACCCTTCCAGGCTGCTGAGGTCGGCGATCATACGTCGAGCTCGGTTTTACGCTTTTATCCGGCTGCAGAGCAGATAATTAAAGCACGAAATACTCTATATGTCAGTGCCAGAAGAGCTACCATCTTTGTAAAGAGTTTGACAACATATACTCAACTAATACAACTTTAAAAGTTCTTGCATGAATTAATTTTGATTTTTAAAAAGTTTTACGATTATAGGATTTGCTTAAGCAGGATTTGCTTGAGCAAGCATGCATATGCATGCATATAAAATCCCTCTTTATTTTATCGGTTACATGCAACATAGCTGCTGAACATGGCTGCTGATGTGACTGGAGTATATATTAATGACTTCTCATAGCTGTAATTTTGACTTTTCTTAAATTTCTTAAGTATTCTTACAACATTTATTAAATTGATTGATGCAATAATGGAACCATTTTGCAGCAGATGTATGACATGACCAATATTTATTTTTATTTCAGAATACAAAAGGTCAATTGTTCCTTCTTTCCCTCTCAGGATGCAGTCTGTTGGTCTGGCTCTGGAGGAGTTGCTGGTGACGGCTCAGAAACAAGACTGCCTGACCATTGGCATCTATGAATCAGCTAAACTTCTTAATGTGTGAGTTCAGCCAATTAAGGTTGGCTATTAAGTTTAAGTTTGGGGTCACAGTGCCTATAATGTTTACAGCACACAAGTATATGCATCTCTACATTTCAGAAAATAACTTTGCTCTGCCTAATTGTCCCAGATGTGGGACTATAGGTGTCTAAAAGTCATCCTTTTCTCTTTCCTCCTCAGAGACCCAGACAGTGTGGTCCTGTGCGTTCTGGCAGCTGATGATGCAAACGATGTGGCGCTGCAGATCCACTTCACCCTGCTACAGTCCTTCTGCTGTGACAGTGGCCTTACCATCCTGCGAGTCTCAGGAGTTCAGCGACTCAAGCAGCTGCTGGGTGCTGTGGATGCCAACAGAAACCAGGGAGAGCACGGAGACCTCCACTGCATGCTGGTTACGGTGTGTTGATTCAGCACAATCTTATATAAATGAAGGGCCAATGTGGAAAATATATTATTACAGAGTATTTCATGCTGTAGCTAAAATGTTGCTTCACAGTCTTGGCAATATCTGTATGAACTGCTTTCTGCAGATAAAATTCACCTTTAAAGCCTGAACATGAATTTGATGTTGTGTTTGTTTCCTGTGCAGAATCCCCAGGCCAATCACCGCAGGCTACAAGAGGTGGGGACCTACTGCCAGGAGAGCCGACGCCTTAACCAGTGGGTGCCTGAACTTGTCCTGCAAGAACGGTGAAGGGTCTGGCACCCACATACACCAACAAACACAGGAGCTTCCTGGATTCACATATTGATGAACTGAAGAATCCATTGTTGCTCATGCAGGGATGGCCCAGAGTGAACTCGGGTGGGCTGTCCTGACTGATGACGAGCAGAAACCAAAGACAACCCTTCAGTGACTAATGAAACAGAGTGGAGACTGCTGTACAAAATCGGTTTTGTGCAAAAGATATAGACAGAAAAGCATATTCCCAACCAGCCCACATTATTTTTACATTGTCAGTAAAACTAGATTAAGCTTCTATTTTGTGCTTCTGTTTGGGTAGAATGTTTATGGGGTGTGACAATCACAACAGTAGTAGTAGTATTAACAGAAAGATGTCCACACCTTGACTTTTACCTGGGAGACCAGTCTGTTTCTGTGAACTGGACAGGAATGCTGTAATGAAACTGTGCCCAACATTCCTGTGTATTCTGACATGGGAGAGTCCTTGGAGAGAACGTGTGTGTGTGAATGTGTGGTATGTGTGTACAATACATGGGTCTTTCTTTAGAAAAGACTGGGCGTGCAGCGTGTGCATTCTTGAAATGAGCAGCTGAACCTGTGGAAGAATCGTCACCATGGAAACTGAAATTGAAATGATGTTTTTTAAGTCACACAGAATTGATTGGCCAAAGAGAATTGCAAAAGGGTTGCAGAAGTTGATGTTTTTGGTCAAAGGGGGATACAGAATAGGCCCTATTATGAACTGTGTCTGATGTAATTGAAAAAGTTGGCTGTAAATTCTCATTGTGCTGCAAAAGAAACCTCAGTCAATATCTTTGTGCCTTTTTTAAGAGCGCTGCTTTGTTGACAAAATGCTGTTAAACTAATACAGTGTGACAGCAGTAATTTATTGATTGTATCAGTTGTTTGTGTAGCTATTTATGGTATAACTTTGTGCTCTGTTAAATGAGTCAATAAATTATTGTATTCATAACTGACTACTTTATCAAGAAGTTTCTGCTCAAATTTCAAAACAAAAGCCATGTATGTGTCATGGAACTGGAACTATAACTGAGTGACGCAACTAAAGTTTACATTCAGTTTTGGGGGGGGGACACTTAGGGCAAAGTCTGTGTAGACATTAGGGCCTTACAAATTGTGTGGAAAGCTTTCTTGTTGTAAACATCAGTCAGAGGGAGACACTGGGGTGGAAACAGAAACTCTTTGTGGCTGGGGAAAAAGCAGGCAAAACAAGTTGACGCAGTCCTAAACAAGTTGACGCAGTCCTAATGTCCCTACATGTCAACAAAACGTGAAAATATAAGTTGCCCGCTAAACCGTTTGACATAATTTCTAAAGCCTTTGCATTCTACTTTTGAACATGCTTTATGTCATTATGCAGTTAATCCTGCAGATGCATGTTCAAGAGCGAAGGCATGTGAAAATAAGTCTTGGGCAGCCCCACCCATGCCATGGTATCGCCACATGATCAGGTAGCAAGATGTTCCTGCAACACAGTGCAAGTGTTGCATGAACATCCCCTCTGCCCTCCTTGTGTTTTGCTCACCGCTCCACCCTCTGCTCTCACATGTCAGTGCACAGCTTGGTCTGCAGAGCAGAAGAGAAGGAACATTCAGGCACATGGACCTGCTATTTGTTTACTATCAGCTGGACAGGGGAGTGACTGTTGAGGGGACTGCCTTCTGATTGGTGTGGTTCACCTACCCTAAATATGATTGGCTTTGACTTGCAAAGGGGTGAGGTGGGGCAATGGTTTGAACTTGGAGGGCACTCGTGACTGTTGAAGCAGTGCTTGAAAGGGTACATAGACCGAGGCCTTGTAACAATGACATTCCTGTCAAATGACCCAAATGGGAGGATTTATCCTTCCTAGCCGTGCCCTCAGTTTACTCTGGTTTCCGTCCTTGTATTGCACACCATATCAAATAGGCATGTGTGTGAGAAAAAGCCAGACTCTCCTACACAGACACCACAAGAAAATAAAATCAATAAAATGCATCTAATAATTAATTAATTGTAAGAGTCTACAATCTTGCTGGTAGGTGGCTCTGTGAGACTGTACTTAGGCTGTGTTCATGTCATATCAGAGTTATTGTAATTAGGATTTTCTGACATGTAAATAACATTCATGTCAACTTCCAAGTAATTAGGACTGGGAAACACTGAAATATCCAGCTTTCCGCTAACTAATGTGAGTGCCAGAAAACCAAACAATGACCTCACATCAGCCAGTGGCATTCAAACCATATTCAATGGATATGGTTACTTTGTCAATGTGCAGTATGTTAATCCTCACATGGTAAATATTGTTATATGTGTTAGCAGCAATATTTACCATTTTCGACATCTTAGTCAACTTGCATTTGTGTGGACCAAAGTAAGAACCATGAATGTCAAAACATTTCATGTCAATCCATGCAATAGTTGATGAGATATTTCAAGTAAAATAAAAAATCTTGACCTGTTGGTGGCACTAAAGAAAAAAGTCAAGGGATTCTCAAAGTTGTTATTATTCATAATCTGGGAATCATGAATTTGTTCATCTGTTTTTCATGGCAATAGTTGTTTAGATATTTCTGTCTGGACTAAAGTAGTGGATCAACTAATAGACTGACATTGCCAACCAGTAAAAGTTACACAAGAGCGTATGTTATTATATCATCTTTTTAATAATGTTATCTACTTCTCAATATCATCTTTTTAACAGCAATATCCACAAAATATTAACAGTGTGCAAGAAAACATGAGTTATGGCACATCAGAGAACAGTTACAAAAAATAGATATATTTTCTTCATAATTAATCAAGGCAAAAAGATACATATACTGTATGCATACACAGGAGATCAGAACACAAAAGATGAGTCTCGGGAAGGGCTCAGAGCCGATTTGTGATTTCAAAGTCCACAAGGGAGGAGCCTCAACTCTCCCCACCTGACCAGAAATGAATTTCACCGGGCTTGTTTTGTGTCACAACACCAGTCGATTTCCATCTGGAGCCATGTGTTACTACTTTAGCACTGTTCATTCTGTCGATCCGATAACCCCAAGACCAGCATTATCACAATATACGTCACAGTAAGGCAAACTAACCAACCAATCAATGAGACAAACTGTCAGCCAAAAGTGGGTTTAGGCCGGCTGTCTTTGATTGTAAGCCCAACCAGCTATGGAATGATAAAACAATAATGGTAAAAAAAGAGCATCTGTCAGACATCTCCAGGACAACATCAGTGTGTGTATGTTTGTGTGCTGATATGTATGCATGTTTATTAAGTGTGAATCTTTTGCAGTTGTTTGACTTCAGGTGCACCTTGCAAGAAATAACAAGGAACTGCCATTCCTTACCCAAACACTAATAAAGAATCTGTTTTTAACTCAGTCTTACAGTAGTTCAGATTCCAGGAAAAGTAAACTTATCCCAGTTCAGTTCCTTCCTATCTGTTACTGCAGTTTGTATTCAGGTTTCTGTTAAAAGGTTTCTGTATAATTATATTTCTTCAGCTGGCTCCTTATTTTTATTTTCATGAAAGGGCACCAGCCATATCAGCCTACATGAAGTCTAACTATTTCTTCAATTATTTCTACAGATTATACAAGGAATGTATTTAATTTAAAGGAACAGTTTGACATTTTGGGACATGCTGAGAGTTTGATGTGAAGATCGACACCTATTTGCTAAATCTAAGCCAGCACCTTAGACTAGCATAAAGACTAGAAACACGCCAAAACAGCTAGCTTAGCTCTTTATGAAGAGCCTAAGTGAAACTAAAACGTCCGGGTTCCTGTAAGTCTATGGCTTAATGAGGTGAAAATAAACTGCAGCTAATATACTGTAGCTGAGTCAGGCACAGATAAAGCTAAACAGAAAAAAAAAAATCTTGCACAAAGTTAATTTGTCAGTTTTGTGACTATTGTTGGGGTTATTATCGTTCATCACATGAAAAATAGCCTCCCACACTTCAACTGAACACTTTTAGCTTGGGACAGATCCTCTTTCACTCTTGTCCAGAATATGCACCCTAACCTCCGACTGACAAAAAGTGTGAGTGGAGGTCATACATGGTGTTCTGCCTCACACAGTGTCACATGACCTCTCCTCCGGTCAGACTCACCCTGACCTAGAATCGCGGCGCTGCAGTACTGTAACATTACTATGTGAACACACGGCACTGGAGGCACTGTGTGTTTGTACACACTGTCTCTCACAAGTACACCCTCACGAATGCACACACACACACACACACACACACACACACACACACACACACACACACACACACACACACACACACACACACACACACACACACACACACACACACACACACACACACGTGTACCTCTTCTTTATCTTCTCTGCCTACTGCTCTGCCAAATCATCCTTTTTAGCTACTAAACACTAGCACCCAACACCCCCCACACACATGCACAGGCACATGCACACCCACACCCTCAGCCCTCTCTAGGGCCTTTCTCCAGCTTCTGTTCTCTCTGTGCTTTGGGAACGGCCTGCTCCCTCTGTTTGGAACAAAAGCAAATGAGAGATTATGCAGGGCTTTGTATCAGAAAGCATCACCTACAGCGAACAAGCAGTGATGTTAATTAATAATTTCACCTTGATTTGAATTGTAAAGCTATATTTTTTTAAATAAATTGTTTTCACATTATAGGGCATACACTTATTCACTATCTTGCCAAGAGTTAGATTAGATTATTGATATCATTCTCATGACTGGTTACGCTGGTTAGCATAGCTTAGCATGAAGACTAAAAATGGGGAAACATAAAACCTGGCTTTGTAAAATGTGACAAAATCAGCCTAGCCACACCTCTAAAGCTTAACTCCCTTCACTGATTAAACAAATGAGATGTACCATGTTAATTAGGTGCTGGTAAGTTGATTTTCATACCTTTGGACAGAGCCAGCCTAGCTGTTTCCCCCTTGTTTCTAGTGATTATCCTAAGCTAAGCTAACCAGGTGCTGGCTTTAGCTTCGTATTGGACATATAGATATGAGAAATGTATACATAACTTAACTCTCAGCAAATCACAAAATGTCAAACTTTTCCTCTAAAAGACAAGTTCACAAACTGCTTAAGGGAACATTTTTCAAACTAAATACAATGCTGAATCACCTTCAATGTGGGTATTTTTGCAAGTTGTCCCACACAAACTGTCTACCTTTCAAACTGTGTACACACTCTCATGCACAAGAGAATTTGTGGACCCATTAAGACACAAATAACTGCTTGCCTGTCACCGCCCCCCCAAAAAACCCTGACTCTCAAAAGTCAGTGTAGCAGGTGGCTCATATTGACCTAGTGATTAGAGAACAAAAAAGCAGTGGGTTGAACTCCCCTGACAGTCCATCAGCAGCCATAAGTCCTGTCCAAATGACTCCACCCTGCTCTGTCACTGTATGCTCCTCCTGACAAAAGCCTCAGCTAAACACTGAAATGTATATATGATGGCACGAAGCTCCCTTCTTTCAGCAATTGAAAACAGATCTCTTTGAACTCTGACAATCAAACCTAACAACAACTGCAAGAGACAGTGTGTATTACGTGTGTTGTCCTAGTTGCCTGTCACCCACCAAAATCAGCACTTGAGAAAAACTTGTGGGCTGCTCAGGTGTTGAAGAATAGATCAGGAGGTTGGTTTTCACCACTGGAATGAGGTCCGATGTTGATTCACCCTCTGGCATGATATGATCCTAAACCTAACAGGGTTTCTTATCTTTCAATGTTAATTTATTATTATAATATGTCCTCATTAGGTGTGTGTGTTTTTATCTGTGGTTAAAACCATCCTCCGCTATCGCAAGCCTCTAAAACCTGAATGACAAAAATAATAAAAATTTAAAAAATGAAGACAGACATGATCCTGACATAACAGAATAAGTAGTACTAAAAAATCCAACATCCACAGAGGGGGATTCTGTGTTTAGATTTTGTATCTTACAAACACTGTACAGGGTAATACTCAACTGACCAGGTTCCATGGACTCCATAGAAAGAAGAAACTCAAAAATAAATCCAAAACAGCTACTCTTCAACTTATCACTTCTGCACGTCTGAAAGAAAGTTTATACACTTAGTTTGTTTCTCTTGACTTGTTTGTTTCACTTCATCCCCAGTTTTTACAATCAAGTTTGGTTTGTTAGAGAGAAGGGGCGTTGTGGAGGAGAGGAGGAAAGAGGGTGTTGCTGGCTCTTACCCGATCCAGTCCCTGACCGGATTGAGCTCACACTGAAAAGAGGTCTTCCACTGGGGAGGCCGGGTAATATTTATTCTAATTTGATTTAAAGCCAGAATTATTCTGCATTAAAGGATGTGTTCCCCTTCTCTACTGTAGAGGCAAACAATAAAAACATCCATCTTTTCTAAGTCGAATGCAATAAATCTCTTGTCTTTCTTCAATTAACCTTTTAAAACTGCCAATTGAAAGAATCAAGCAAAAGCCAAGAAGGTAGGAAAGGGAAATCTTAATTTTTACTTTTTAAGACAGCTTCACTTTTACTTTGTAGTTTGGGTTTTCTCCTCCAGCCTGGGAGTTCTTGCAGACTGATTATCAGGTGTGGTCAGTCTGTGACCTTGCCCTCTCTCAGGTTAAAGCACAGGGAGGCTTGATGTACAGTAGAAACTTTTGTTTAAGATCCTAGTAGGTATCTGGTTAGGTTTTACCCCTGGCTACAGCGCTCCTGTCGTTTGATTAGTGTTAATCATCAGACAGGAAGAGAAACCGGATCAGCCAGGGGCAATACCTATGTCAAAGCAAAACAATAAAAAAGTACAGTATTATCTTATCTGTTAAGTAATGTTTCAACAAAATATCAAAACGTACATTAAGTTCACAAACAAGTATTTCTTAAGAAAAATGCAGTAAACGTTCAGGGTTAATAGCTTGAGTTCTGCGTAAAGCAGTTCACTGTGTTCCCCTCATAGGTACAGATCTGAGGTCAGCTTAGACATCGATTTCAACCAACAGCAGCCGTAATGAACTGCAGTGGAATCGGTGACAGCAGATCAGCATCTAGACATAACTTTCTGTACAGGTTGGCACAGCTAGAGGTTTGGCCAAAGGCTGCAGATGGCCATAGTTTGGCCTCAGGCAGAGAAGGTCTGTTGAAAGAGGTTTGGGTGGGAACATGCTAACCCGATAAAGGCAAAGGCTTCAGCCACTCGCTTCAAAATGACCTGCCGTGATGTAACACAGGCAGGTTCAAGGGCAAAGCTCTTAGACCTTTTTTTAAGTACCTCACAAAAACCCATTTATTGAGCTTTTAACGGGACACCAGGTCGTGTTTGGCATGGTTGGCGTGAGCACCTACCGTCCATGTCTGTTGCCCACATGCATCCTCCCACTCCTTGCCTATAGCTCTGTTGTTCATCTTTTATCCAACCTTTTTTTTCATGACAAAAGAAGGAAAAATAAATCCTGGTTTCCTACTACTAATTATTAATGTCCAAATCCCTTTTCAAGTTAAGCTGACATTTGTAGTTAATTTACCAGCATATATGAATATTACCAAAGCACCTTGGATCATACTCAGTGATATACTGATCTCAGCCACGGTGAGCACAAGATACCTGCCCCCGAGCTGTGGCTCCAGGGTATGGCGCTTTTCCAGAGTGGCTATTTTGGGAATGCGTGTGTTTCTATGGAGTGTGTGTGTGTGTGTGTGTGTGTGTGTGTGTATTCTGGATGGGCTGCTTGAACTGTGTGTTTGCATGTGTGTGTCTGGGTATTAATTTAAGTACTGAATGTGTACGTGTGAGTGTGTGTGTGTGTGCATAGGTGTATGTGTGTTTGAGTGTGTGTGGTGAGGGCTGGAGGGGCGTAGCGCAGCTATAGAATGATGCAGGGTTTCTTGTCTTTGAAAGGGTTTTCGGAGGTGGGAACTCCAACCAGCAGAGGGTCGCTACGAGCGTGCTGCTCACAGTAACTCATCAGGTCCGCTGCTGCTTTAGACACCTGCCAGGAGAGAGGGAAGGGTGGGGGAAGGTGAGAGGGGAAAGAGAGAAAAGAAGGTGGGGGAGTTTAATTGGAGGACCGAAATTTGACAGGTAAGCGACAAGAAAGAGAAGATGGTGGAAAATGGAGGACAGGAGAAAAGGAAGTTGTCAGGGTGGTAGATGAAGGAGGAAGCAACAGGAGGCATCAGAGGTAAAAGGAGGAAGGGGGGGGGTATAAGGAGAAAACGTTCAGTTGTGGATGAATAACCACACTCACACATATACAAACATGGCTGTAAACTATAGTCCTACCTTAATACGTTCAATCCCTGCCTCAATCCTCAGCTGTTCCACCAGTTTCCTGGCCTGGGCGATATTATTAGTGGTAGACATACTGATCCATCAGACTACACCAACACAGTAGAAAACTGAATGAGAGACAAAGAGAAAGAGTAAGAAAAGGATTGCTATGCAGACAATTAAATATGCTGGCACACCTTAGGTGGATACACGGGTAGAGGAGGTGAGGGAACTCCTGGCTACTAAATACTGACTTAGGACATAGTTTTGCATGTACAGAGTACATCCTGACTCCTTTGATTATGTTTTGATTTGTGTGTAACCAAGACAAGACTGAGTGGATCATCCTGGTGACATAAAGCAAAGATACTGTGTGTACATAGAATATATTATATCTTATTAAAGATAACATAAAAGATACATTTGTTGTAATTGATAGAGTTGCTTATTGTTGGTTGTAACTAGTGCTGGTATAACTACACACATTTACCGTAGTACTATACAAGTACAATGTACAATGTTTTGTTACGATTTGGTTTTGAAACAAAATAACCAAAGAATGAACCACACAACGATTTGAACAGTACAGTTTTGATTAACTTGAGTATTTTCATTTTATGCAACTTCTACTTCTGCTTCATTACATTTCAGAGAGAAAGACTGCACGTTTTACTCTGCTTTATTTATCTGGCAGCTACAGCTACTAGTTACTTTGCAGATTATAATTTCATATGAATGAATATGATCAGATTATGAAATATCATGTACTGTTATAGAAACTACACAACAGGCCATAAGGTACTTTAATTAGCTTTGCTGTACAACATTAAAATGCTTAATACATGTTAATGCATCAGTAGCAATGAACCAATAATATTACATATGTATATAAGTTTTTCCATGCTGGCCTTTTATTTGCAACACATCTTTCACCACTGTTTGTTGCATATAAAACAATAAGCTTGCAGGCAAAACTAAACTGGTAACAGCACTTGTGAGCTGAAGTGAAGAGGATCACTCTTGAGAGACGTGTTTCAAAACAGAGAAAATTAAACAAAGGAGATCTTTATTCTGACTCCTGATATACGTCTCTCACTTACTTCTCTCTTTAAAGCCAACTACATATATTTTAAACATTACAAATTCAACCTTTGTGAAACGGTTTCCTCATTTTGCGCTATACAGGAATACTCTGCATGACTTATAATTTTGTTTTTACAATACTGGACTGATTTATGAGCTGAATCACTTCAACAGTATGGCCTCAGTTGCAGAGTTATAGCACCACTGTCAGGTGACTACATGGAGGTGCAACACTATTAAGGGGTGAAATATGGCAGTTATATGGTAGAGTTTGGATGGGTGATGGGCACAGTATAACTAAAGAATATTTAAAAAAATATTTAAGTTAATATATTTTTTATATTTTCATGCTTAATATTCTTCAAGCTCTTAGCATGTAGTCACTAGAGATGATGAGAGTGTTACCTGACTGTTGGTAGGCAGACAGGACTCTTTCTGTAAACAAGCGTGACTGGATGGAGAGGATGATCTGAGAGGCGCAGGGACAGTTGCCAAGTCAAAATGACAGAGCTGGACGGCAGCTGAGCTCACATTGGCTTGTCTCTGTGAAAAGAAGGAGAGCAGGTGAGGTGGCGGCTTACAAGGCTAGGTTACCGACAGGCACACATATTATAAATTTCAAATTGTTAGTCTCTGTTTGCAGTTGGAAAAATGTTTGATGTCACAGATCCCACACACTCACTGGATTTCAGATTTTGTTCCATGGATCCATATGGGAAGCCTTTTTGTTAATAACTGCTGACTTCAATTAGAAAAAGCTCAAACTATTTGTTTTGTGGAGGGCCAAAATAAATTGTAGTTGAAGATTTTTTTCATATTACAATAACAAAACTACAAACATTTTCAGGTCATGAGGGTGGTACGTGCTTCAATGTCATCAGCCTTATGATTCATATTACAATATCTATCATCACAACTTCATTTTTCTTCACAACACACCAGTAATACCACGTAATTGATGAGATGGTAGGACATTCCTGCACCGCTGATCCAAAAAAAGGAATATTCAAGTCCTTTCATACCTATGGTGTCCAACTCATTTAAAAACCTCATAAACCTCTAGTCTCTTTCTTTCACACTTCTGTTAGCACAGTGTAGATGTTTACCCACCAGTGCATATGATCAAAACATACCTCGCTCCACCCTTACATCACTATGAGTGTTACGACTGTGTCTCTCACTCTGCCTCTGTGTCTGTCGCCCTCTCTCCCGGGGAAGAGAGTCCTGCTTTAATTACTCTTACTGTGGAATAGCTTAGAGATTCATGTCTGTAATTAGGGCTTTTGTGTGTATGTGTGTGTGTGTGTGTGTAAGGAAGAGAGAGGGAGAGAAAAGAAAGAAAGCAGGGATTTAATAGACTTATAACACCTGTTGAAATTCTCTCTCTTTCTGTCTCTGCACACACATTGGGTATTATACTTGTGTGGACATTTATTGAATCTTAACCCTGAACCCAAATCCTAATCCCAGTTAGACCCTTAGAGGCCAAAATGGAGGCTTTTTGTCCTTTTTCAGTTTATTTGTTCTCTCTCATGCTCAAGCAAACTTTTTTTTGATGGCACTGCATTGATTTAAATGATTTCCCCAGAGATTATAGTATCAATTCTGCTGATACTTAAGCCTTATATTGAGTATCAATATTAGCATCAATAAAGTTGATTCCGAAAAGAATACATTTGTGCCGTATTAGATTTGACATAAACACTTGTTACTTTTTTTCACCATTGTAAACAGTCTTGGGTTTTGCCAGGCATGTTATTACCAAAGCATAAAACCTAAAAACCTAACCTTTCCAATGTATCTTCTCATTATCTTTCAGGGTTTTGAGCATGGTCCCTAATTCATTCCACATGCAGCAACATTGACAGCCACCAGAAGAATATAAATGTGCATATGAACAACAGCAACTCCTTACAATAGACCAGTACCACACACTACAGTCTGACAAACTAAGCACATTGTTGAATCAACACCAGTCACACACACAAAAATAAACTACTATATTATTTATTATTTTAGTGTGTTATATGCTACAATGGGCCCTTACTGGATCGGCTTCCTCTAAAACAAAAAATTGAAAGGAGGTGACAGCACTTTTATCCTCTTTGTTTATAACCTCATCTTTGAAAGTGAATTTTCAAATGCAATTTATAATTTTGTTCAGAAATGCATGTTTTCGTTTTGCCTCATTTGAATAAGCAACACGTGTGGCAACTGTCAGGGACAGTAAAATTAAGAAACATAATTGCTAAATTACTTTTTCACACTTCAATGGTGACAAAACATGGTACTTTGATTTCTTCAGCCTGTTGATTTTTCAAACTTTCTGCTATTGCGCATCCCGTGCAATAGAAAGGAAGCTGGAGCCTTAAAAAACAGCACAAATATGAATGTCTGCCCTTCCACAGTCAAATCTCCCTTCTTCTACGCCCCCAAACTGAAAACAGTTCCTTGTAAAGCCGATGAACAGAAACAAACCCTAAACTAGTCATTTGTGTTGACCTGGACCAAAAACATCACCAGAGCTGGACAGGCCCCGTCAGCCAGCCAGATATCCAGCGAACCCACAGCTGTTCTCAAGACGCACATAAATGCATAAATCCTTATTGATCCTAGCAGCTCCTAAGCGCTGATCGGGCCTGCACTTCGAAGCCATGTCCTCCGCTATAGGCCCTGCTTGCTGCTCTACCGTGTGAAAACACAATGCGGGCATTTTGATGGATAGAACAGCATGTCCTCTCTCTCCCGTGGCTATCCACACTCCACACACGCATACATATACACGCATACGCACAGGCGCGCAAGCACAGGCGGACCTTGTGCATATATCAAAGCCAGAGATATTTTCCCAAGTGAAGACCAGATTAGACCGCTTCAGGTCTGCAAATAGGCCCCTGATTGTTAGCCGTGATTGTTAGGGTGGTGACATGTTTTGAGGGAGGCAGGCTCCAGCAGCCGATATGAACCTATCCAGCGACAATGGGCACAAGACTGGAGCGCATGCCTTTATGTTCCGCTATTATGCAAATTGGTCGGCATACGGCCTACTTCAGTTTATAAAATCCAGAGGTTTTTGGATACTGTGGCTTGAGCGTTCTCAGAGTCCAGCCGAGCTGTAGGAAATCTTCCACTGACCCTGTCCCCGGTCCTCCCCACCCTCTCTGCCGGCAAAGGGCTAGGGAAAACCGGATTCGTGACACTGATGAAGCCCCTCTCCGCTGCAGCCGCCCTCGGTGACGAGAAGCCGGGGTTGCAGAGGCGCACAGACGCGTTACAATTATTATACACAGGGAGAAAAATACCCGAATATCTCCAAACTCACCTCCGAATGCGCTGTATTGGTGATTTAAAGGGCCAGATCCGCTGGTTTCTCACCCTCTCTGCTCGTTCACTCCCCGTTTTCACCGAGCCAAACGCCTCCCCCTCCGTTACCAATGTCTGTCCACTCCTCTACCCCCTCCCATCCCTTCCCTTCCTTCCCTTCCTTCCCTTCCTCCCTCTCTCCTTCTCCCTCCTTCCATCCGATCCGGTGACAGCACCTTTAACCCAGGGGCTCCAAAACAGACATTTTCAGATGTTCACGCAGATCGCTGAACGCCTCCTCTTAATGGTCTGGATGGATATATTTTCCAATTATTTTTAATTAAAGATGTAAAAACTAGTCTTCTATAAATAATCTATTTTGTTGGGGACTCCTGGTGCCTTATCAGGAGCGCTAGATTGGGAAACGGAAATACATGAATGAAAGCCCCATTCAAAATGAATTACCTGCTCTCAGTGTGTTCACTTTTATTTAACAATGAAGTAAAAAAAGGTCACAAAAGGTTACAAAAAATATTCTGCTGGATGGAAGGGATCCAGCAGAATATTATCTGTAACCTTGACAAGTAGAATAGTGGCTTAGTGGTTAAATGGCTTTATCCACCAGTCTCTGATCGTATTGTAATAGCTTTTCCGGGCAAATAATTAAATAGGTTGTTACAGAATTTCCCTGAATATTTTCAGCACACATATGAATTTAACTAAAATGCATTTTACTTTTAGGAGATCCTTATTCAAAACACTGTATAATCCATTTTGAGTGACCTGAATAGATCTGTTTTGTATATATTTTCAGATTTTGGATATGTTGTCTATTTCAAACATCTTCAACATACTGATATTATTTTGATTATACGTGATCATAAGAAGGCCTACCCTAAATGCACTATGCTTACAATTATTCTATGTTAAAGCGGAAAAATCTGAGTTCCAGTTATAATCCTCTTCTCGGTGCTAGACCTAAGAAGGGAAGGCAAAAAAGTATATATCAATGAAGACTGTAGGCTCCTACATGACTCTTAAATATTTTCTACAATCATTGTACTTTAGCACTACCACTGGTGCTCAAATAAACTACATTGGCCTGAGCTTTTTCTGCTGCAAGCTTGGCCTAAAAAGCCATATTTCACAACTCAGCCATGACCTTAACCCTGCTCCCTATCCAACAAGCAAGTTGTGTATTTGTCCTCTGTCATGCACCTTTGAATCTGTGTAGTGTACTACACAGTAAAAAAACAAACAAACAAATCTCCACTTGAGACCACTGCGCTATGATGCCACGTGGGGGCGCCAGTGACCAACTTCTAGTTCCCTCTTCTCCGGTGAGGTGTGGGCTGCTCCTTCTATTCCTAACAGGCCGACGCCAAAAACGCATCCTCCGTTTCCACCGAGCTGTAGTCCACTCCTCCACATTGACCTAAAAGTGCTGCATTTACTGTTGAGTGTTGGCTGAATATGCACCGCTTGCACCATGGTGAAGGGGACACAAAGGTCTGATGTTTAGGATAACATCTTATTTTCACACTAGATCTTTTTGTTTGTTTGTGTGGGCCATGAATGAAACCTTCGGTGATGCTGACAGAGATGGAGAAAGGTACATCCACTCAGCCATCTCTTCTTTAAGATTGTAAGATTTTTTTTTCAAACACTGCTTATAATAACCAGAGGAGCGCTATTTATAACTCCCACATAGTACCGCATTGGCCTCATTTCCACTGAAGTGTGAAATGATGCTGATGCCTATACATTTCTCCTTCATTTCCTCACCTTTTAGCTCTCTTTCACCTTCTCCTCACTCCACTCTTCAATTTCTCTCCCCCCTCCTTTCCCCCCTCACTCAAGTGTGTCTTGTTGAAGAGGCTGTATAAGGTTACAGTGGATTACTTCATTTTCTGAGAAATCAGTGGTGGAAGTCCATGAGTCACACAGCTAAAAGCCTTTGAACATGACTGTTATTTGGATCATCTGCAGATGTTGATTGTTTGTTTTTAGTTAGTTTTTGTTGTTGTCTTTTAACATGTTCAATAAAGAGTTGGAAAAAAAAAGATGCTCCCAGGCTGACAGAGCTGACAGAGGTGGTATCCCCACCAACCCACCCACACAGACATTTTTTTGTCTCTTGCTTTGAGCTGTCATGTATGCAGGCCTGCTGGGTGGGAGGGGGTATAGCCTAGGCCTACAGCCCAGCAGCAGCCTGGGAGACCTCTGCCTGTCGTAATGCATCGCTGTCTCCACCAGGGTCACACCACACACTGATGAGACAACCATAGACAACGTCACACCATCTCCATAGCAACCTCACTGGGCACAGCATCCCCAAGCAGATGTTGGAGGGTTAAGAGGAAAGTGAGAGTGAAAGGAGCAGTGCGAGTCTCTGTGTGTGTTACGTGTGAAGTGGGAATTCAGCTAGAAGAAAACAACAAGAAGACTATACTAGCATGGGCTGTTAGGTATGACAGTGCATTGAGCCAAAGACATGGTCATCATCATAATGATGGTGATGCTTAGCAGAAATAAATGTTTACCATGTTCATCAACTTCGTTTAGCATACGGTGGTGGATGTAACTAAATTCATTTCCTCATGTAGGGGAGACCAGGGATGGTTGTAACATTTTTGACGTTTCTCTGAGCTCTTTTAAGCCAGTGAGTTCAAAGTGTGATACATTTACATTTACATGTGTCTGCTATTAAATGGTGTGGCTGTCTCTGCAACACAGTCCAAAAATGTATGGTTTATGTTAAGGAGCTTTACAATTCACCCCATAGACTGGGTTAGTTGGAACATACTCTGGGGTGAAAATAATGTAGGCCCTACTTAAAGTTATAGGCATTTTATTTCAAAAGTATTTTCAGTTAGCCTATGTTCATTAAAATTCTCTATACATCCAGGCAGCAATTAATAAATAAAATGCTCTGACACACACATTTAAAAAAAATCTGTTACCTAATAAGCACACCAAATCATTTCATTTGGTCCAAATGAAATATTGTCCTGCCTACTTGCCTGTCTAGCTGCATGCGCTCTGTAGGTGAAGATTCGACACATAACACATATAAGCTTGTACAATTGCACTCCTTGTTATAGGTTAAACCATCAGACGACACGCAGCTCTACCTATTATTCAGATGACAAATTCATACTTAGGGGGATGTGAATGTCTGTACTAAATTTCATGGCCATTGATCCATTAGTTGTTGAGATATTTCAGTCTGGACCAAAGTGGTGGATGGTATCATAGACAGTGGCAATCAAGAGAAAATCAATAAGAAACACAAGAAACACTTCTCGGTTCACATTTTTATTAGGAAAATCATTTTGCAGATTTGATTATTATAGTCACATATATATATATATATATATATATATATATATATATATATATATATATATATATATATATATATATATATATATATATATATATATATATATGTATATATATATAGTGTTGTTTTCAGTTATTCAGAGGATGCATCAGCACAGTATATCTTAATAGGAAGACTATTGCTAGAATAAATATCTATACATCATAATTAGTTAAATAAAAAAGTCCCAACAGAAAAACCCCCAATAACAATAGAATAATTTACAAAAAGCAATAAGTGCTTAAAAGAAATAAACCATTTGCGAAACCGAAGCCTTAAATGCTGCTGAGGAATTTATTTAAAAAATACAAAGATGATTCACAGTTTGTGTCCTTGTTCTCATGCTGGCTGGAACACTAATAGGGACCATGCAGGAATGAAGGGCCAGAGCAACAGGATAGTACCAAACTACATTACCCACAATGTCTATATGCCCCTTGTCCGCAAAAAAACAGCTTGTGAGGATCTGAGGTAATCAGATGAAATGTAAAGGGGTGAGCCAGAGATTTTAACAGAATCAGTTTTCTGCCTCCAGCACTGATTTCCTTTAGATCCTTTACCTCTCAGCTCAACTAGACTGTAACCTGTCCTTGTTGATAGAATGAGTTTATAGAACATACCTTTGTTAGAATAGAAAACTACCACCTTTCCTGTGTATTTAAATTTTACTGACAGCCCTCAGTTTCAGCGTCACAGGGTCATACTTCCCATCCTGCTATGGAAGAACACATGAGAACCACGCTTCCTCTGCTGTACGAGACTCGTCAGCAACATGACCAGTAAGTTCCTCACTGATGACAAACAAGGTGAGGTAAACTTTGCCTAGTCCTAATAGAGATTTGGGACAAGTGCTGAAGAGTTTTATGGAAACCCAAGTGTTCAATATTAAATAAATATGGCATTGTGAATTACATAACACAAAGAACCTACTGAAATAATCCTAAATATTTTAAAACTCAGCTCAACATTATTACATATAATTTTATCCTGTTTCTTTTTTAAAAAGCATAGTTGAATTTTGTAACCTTTGTTATTTTATTCAGGCAATATTTATTTCAAAATCTCCTTTTTCCAAAGTTTGTTTTTAATTTCACAATGCCATTTTCCCATTGGCTGTTTATTTTATAATGCCACTTTCCATCTCAACCAACAACGAAGATTCTGTTATGTGACTGGCTGCTGGTTTGGTTTGATTAGACACACAGCCAATCACATGGCTGGTTCTACCCTGTTTGTTATGATTGATGAACATAGACTATGATGAAAAGTGGTGTTAAAATAAATGTCCAAGGATGAAAATAACAAATTAAAAAACACACTTTGTAAAATTGACATTTGGAAATAAAAAATGCTGAACTAAATTTAAAAAAAATGCCTACTAGCAATAAACTGATAAAACTAATAATAGCTGGATTCCAAACATTTATTTCAGAATTTCATGGTTATATTATAAATGTTTAGATATATGATTATTAATTTTACAACATTTTACTTATTTAATCTAATATTGAGCACTCTGGGCCTCCATAGATTTCCTTATAAAGTCAATTAGCTGTTTTTCTTGCATTGCAATTGAAGCACACTTTGGATGCTTTGAGTAGAAGAAGGAAACACAGGCGACGACACCTTCCCAACACAGCATCCTTTCCTCTGCACATTCTCCTCTCTCATCTCTGAAATATTAAGTCCTTTGAACACTATTTACAACTATCTACAATCAGATGTGAGCAGAGTCTGTTCAAGTGCAACTGACTCACAAAAAACACACATACTGTACACACACACACACAAAAAAATCCGAGGGATGAACGTGAAACAAACTTAGGTTTTCAGGGGGCGGACGGCTGATATATGGAGAAGCACAACAGCTCAGAGCAGAAAAACAGCCAGTGAGCAAATAAGGTTTCACTGACAAGGCCTGTGTGAATTTAACATGTGTGTATAAGTTTGTGTGTGTGTGCAACTAATCTATTTTGCCTCCATGCCTGTTTCATGTGCTTTTGTGTGTGTCTGTGTTGTTATAGTGGTATGTTTGAGCAGTGTGGTATGACTCATGCAAAAAATGTGTAGGCATTCTCCACAGGAAAGCTTCAAATATCTGACAGACATTTCATAAGATGGTACAACAACAGCACACAAACATGCACCAAACACGAGTGAAGGGATACAAATAGGTGGCTGATTGAGCACATACATGGATGCACTCATGGTTGCACACAGACACAGATAGTGAATATGCTTCATTGACAAATGAGATGAGACAAGCCAAGGGAAGACAGGAGCAGAGGTGTCTGTCCTGATTCATGCCAGCGTTTAACTCACACAGCCCAGAAAACACGATGGATGCTCACACACTTCCCATGCACGCCTCCCCACATGCAAGCAAGTTTGAATCTTATACAGGGCATGGGCCATATTTTTACACTATTTCTATGAACAGCGAAGCTCCCTCTATTGCCCCAGCTTGTTGTCCATAGTGCTCTTGCAAGCTGTCTCATTGTTTTTCGTCCCTGCTGTATCATATTCCACGCAGGAACATGAGCAACGACAGTCTCCTGTAGACGTCAGCAGAACAACAGATTGCACAAACATGCACTCGCAATCTAGCATTCAGCGTGAAGCAAGCACACGCGTCAAGATCATATTTATGCAGCATGTGCATCACCGCTGCCGGTAGCTACACATCAGATCAGACCCGAACTGTCTGATAGTTGTACAGATATTTCCAGCTTTTGTGTTTTTTTTAACTTTGTAACCTTTAGATGGCCACATCAGGTAGGTACATGACAGAAATCACTCCATCCTTTTTAACAGGCTGAAACAAACCGAAACAAATGCAAATACAACTGTATGGAGAAAAAACAAAAATGAAGGAGCACGAGTGAGCATCCCTGGCATCTAACAGGTAAAGGGTACGTTTACTATGTAGATTTTTGAGTTTAACAGGACCTCACGTCAGTGCAAAGTACAACACATCTTAAACAACAGATTCATTCAGCTCTCAAAATAAAGAAAGAAACAGCCATGGAGTGGAACCTTTAGTTACATATTCACATTTTGCTAGTATTATCTGATTGATATATCTGAAGAGTGGATGTGTCAAATACAATATTTCATGAGCATCATTATTAAGCTGTATATTACAGTACATAGCAACATCAAACTTCCTACTGTAACATTTCCTGATTACAAAGGACTTATTCCAAGAAAGACAGCGGGTACAGTTTTTCTTTACATGGGTAACATCTTACTTGAAGCTCTTATAAATATTTAATTCAACTACCATAATTCTTATTTACAAAAACTACGCATTTTAAGTAGTTTTTATGGGTGTGTGTGTGTGTGTGTGTGTGTGAATGAATGTTGAAAGGACATTTTAATGGTGCTTATAAATGAGGCATTCCTGATTAATAAGCAAGTCTTCAAGTAAAATGTCACCCTAAAGCGCCCAGTTGTTGATTCTGCTGCACACATAAAGACAGAGAAGGGGACAGAGGAAAACAATTGCTGTGCTTTTTCTTTTTTTCCAGAGAGATTTACACACAGTTAAAAGGGGCATTATCTGTGTCTTTGGGTATAACAGTACAGGCGTAGATTATCCTCCACCCAGATTGTTGTTGAAAACTGCCTGAGAGATGGAGAAACGTGGACAAAATAATCTGGCCCTCCTCAGCGTCCTACGAGCTACAATCCTGTGGGGTGACGCCACTTTTACACGTTTCACGACCACAGCTAACCGTTCACATCATGGTACCCTGTTGTTCAGCAGAACCACAACTTCATTGTGCCGGGACAATTAAAACACCTTAACATCGAGACGGAGAGCTACCTATGATCATGATGTTATTGTTCCTCCATGTTCAGGACTGGTGAATAAATATTGAAAGATGAAAATCGCACAAAGAAAACAAAAAAGAACAATTTACAAAAAAAGAAACAAACAAATGTACAAAAAGATATGTTGGTAAAAAAGTATTGTGCTTTTGGCTGTCCTGTGTACACTGTGTACAGTATTCAGAGCTCCTGCATGAAAAAAGGGTGTATACATGCACTTTGGACATACAGTGGAGCTATTTAATGGCTCCAGGAGGATATTCTGTTTTAAGCAAAGAATGCATAATATTGGCAAAAAACATGACATGACATTACAGTTGTGTGTGTGTGTGTGTGTGTTTATGATATAAAGTGCAATGTGAGGGCATTTAGGCTGAGTGAGCCCTGCAAGTCTTCAGTCAATTGTGTTACTCAGATTAACTTTTTTTGACAGTTGCATGAATGCATTTGTGCGCATGCTGTCTGTGTGATGTTATGTGTGTATGTATGTGTGTGTGAGACCCATTCTGTTTCCAGTTTACCGATGCCTGCATGAGCATATGACGGGCAATGTGACCAAACCAATCAAAGAGGAAATGCATTGAATGATCTGCATGGAGCATTTTTACATCCATCCCTTATTTATTTATCTTTCTCTGTGTGCTTTTTGTTTAAGGTGGGTTTTAAAAAAACTTTTACATGAATTTAAGGAGCAACATGAAGTAAATAAACAAGAACAAAAAGGCAAAGAAAGGGAACGTTCACATGAAAAGTGCCAAAGCAAACTGACATTCACAACCTTAAAACCAAAAATCACTCCTGTTCGCTTTTGTCTTACCAGCTTGGCAATGATTATCCAAGATTATCATCCTCAAGGCAGACTAATATTTCTGTATCATATTTTGATAAGAGCCCAACTTCTTTTCATCCAGAGGGATTCTACAGATGAGAGTCTTAAAAGGATTGTTGCGTTGTATCAGTAGCGTGTGTGCATACCCTGCCGCTGGATGTTTCTGCACTTCAGATGAGGACATTTAGAGAGTTTGCAGATGAGTTTTCAAAATAACGACAGGTAGGGTCTTTTTCATCTTTCAGGAAGGATGGTTAGGGTGAAAGGATTTGTCCGCTAGCCACAATTTTAAGCTAACTAAACTAACTTCACCATATTCCTGTGACTTACTCGTTTGGGCAGGACATTTGTAAAATAATTGGAATATATTTAAGTAGCCCGTGTTTATATACATCAGAGTCCTCAGGAGTGGCTCTGGGATGTAGCTGGGTCATATGTTTGCTGCTGTGATGCGCGTTGTTCATGGTAGCAGTCTCAAACCTCTGGGGTCCTGTGCTTTCTAGCATGACGGACACCTCAGTCTCTTAAAATAATGTTTCTACCAGATGAGTGAGCTTAACTAACTGCGTCGACTCTGTTACATATACATTACATTTCTCTATATTTGTTATAGTATTGGGAGGTATGCGTAGGATGAGGGTGCTGGGAGGACGAGGGTGAGTTAAGGTGTGAGCTGAGCTGGGAGGGAGGGGCAGGTGTGGAAGTGAGAGAGGACACTAAATGTTTTGTGTAGATCAGAAACCTTCAGTCTTTTTTCAAGGGGCGCTGGCGCCTGTGGTCTTTATTGCATTTCAAGGTCTTGATGAGCTCCTCGGCCATGTTTTGTGGCACTTGGATGATGCAAAAGCCCACGCCCACACTGTCCGACTATGGCGGACGTCCACAGGTAATTCATCTGTGACATGCACTTCTTGTTTCAAATTTGCTTCTTGATATTCTGCGCAACTCTCCCTCATCCCTCCTTTTAGCAGAATGCACATGGATGTAATGCTCCAAACTGAAATCCTGTATGATTTCAAAATAATTGCTGATTTGTGTTTGCGAATGCACCAGTCAAACAGAGGAGGATGTGGATGATAAGATTCCTGTTGCCTTCCAGACATTTTGCTCTGAGTGATACGGGTAGTGAGTCTCTCTTCTCTCTTGTCTTGCTTCTTTTACTCTTTTCCTCTGTATTTCCTCCCTCCTCTCTCACCTCCACCTCCAGTCTCCTACTCGCCTGGATTTACATTACGCTGCATTTGCCCTTCAGTCTCTCGGCACGGGACTGCTTCCCCGAGCGCTTGCCATCAATGTTGAGGCTCATGTTCCTCTTCTTGTCTAGGTTGAGGAGCTCCTGGAAGAGCTCGGTTACGTTATGGTTGGTCTTGGCCGACGTCTCCATGAAGGCGCACTTCCACTGGTTAGCCTGGGCTTCCCCGTCCTTGGTCTCCACCTCCCGCTGGGTCTCATCACTCTTGTTGCCCACAAGCATGATGGGGATGGCCTCAACATTGCCCTTTATGGCCAAGACCTGCAGAGGAGGAGGAAAATAAAGGAATAGGTTATGTTTGGGCTGGTCAGTGCACATCTTTGGTGATAATCTTAACCACATTTACAAGAGCTGAAGAACATATATGCTTAAATGATGAAATACAGGACATTTGTAGACATGTAATCGTTTACATGTTGATTTCTCTTAAAATGTTTTGAGGAGAAAGCAACATTTGAGCTTAAATGTATTGTGTTTTTCCTGGTTCTGTTCCAGAAGTAAGACCATACACATTCGTAATCATGGAAATAACTAAAAATACAGCCTTTGAACATAGCCTTACTTAACAGTATGTTGTGTGTTTCATTTCATATGTCTGGATAAAATTGATTGTTTAAAAAAGTATATATCTGTTTATTAAATATTTCAGTTTTTATTCAGTATTTCTTTTGTTAATATTTCCCATAAGCCCCAAAATAGAGACAAGTCCAGTTAGCAGTTAGCTCATATAAGTCTGTAATAACAGCAGGAAAGAGAGGACTGAACATTGTACAAGTTTTTAGACACCAGAGATTACAGGTAAAAAGATGAAAGATTAATTGTAAATTTTCACGGACGCTGTTGTAGGTTTGTAGGCTCTCAAAGAAACCATTTAAGTTTGTCTCCATTTCTTGACTTCAGCTCTCTGTAAAGTATACACTATGGAGAAGAATTTTGAGCGTGTTGAGCAAAATATCACACAAACAGCAGGTACAAAATCTCACTAATCTCACCATCAGTTGATCCCCACACTTAAATACTCATCTTAAAACCCATCCTTCTCCTTTACAGCACACACCCCAGCTACCCACACACACACACACACACACACACACACGAACATCATCACTCCCCACCTGTTGGTAAATGGGTTTGAGCTCCTCCAGGGACTGTTTGCTCGTGATGGAGTAGACCAGGATGAAGGCGTGGCCTTTAGAGATGGACAGGCGCTGCATGGCTGGGAACTGGTGGCTCCCTGTAGTGTCGGTGATCTGGAGGGTGCACACGCTTTTATCACAGCTGATCACCTGGCGGTAGGTGTCCTCCACTGTTGGGATGTAGGTGTCCCTGAAAGTGCCCTTCACGAAGCGCAGGACCAGGGAGCTCTTTCCCACTCCACCCGCCCCGAACACCACCACTCGATAGTCGTTGCTCTGCTCCGGCATTCTGCCCCCCTCAGGCTTAAGACAGTGTTACACCTATGATGTTGAGGGTGGGAGCATGGGGAGAAGGCAGGGTGAGAAGGGTGAGGGTTGGGGAGAAGAGGATAATTTTAGCACGGAGGAATTTTAGAAAGTGAGCAGTCAGCAGATACAAAGCAGGGAGGGAGGGACAGGAAGGGAAGTGCTGGTGGGACTCAACCTCAGGCCAGTGGGTGTGAAAGCACTCTAACTGTCCTCGTGGTCTGACTATGAGCCAGAGTACAAATTAGAGAGGATGAGGTTGGTGAGGCTCCAAGTGTTTCACCTGACGCAGATATTTGCCTTAATCAATACTATTCGCAGAGTTACAGTTTCTCAGTTTCAACCCCAGAAACATTCCAGCATTTCCTCATTTATCAACTTCAGCAACTGCAGCAAACCCTGGAAGAGACAGACACAGAATGGCCTTGCAGAATCGGAGAACAACAATAACAATAACATGAACTCATGCATAATACAATGCAACAAAACCTCAAACAACAGCCTTAAAAATGACAGAGTTGAACCAACACCTCGCTAACACATAAACAGAACATTATTAGCACCACAAAAGAAGTATGTACTGCACTGGACTGGATTGCATTAGGTTGCATGTGTATGTGATAATGCGTACTTATCCTTGAAGAATTTATGACAAGACTGACTGTAAATTGACTAAAACTGATTCTCCTCAGTTCCTCTAGGCTGTGTATCCTTTTGGTATGGTTCCGAGCACAGTGTAGTAAGGATAGGCTGTTACTGTACATGAAAGCTAAAACTAAAAAGATGAGAACTAGATGTGAAAAACAACCCTGCATGCCATATGTTTTTCCTTGTGATTTGTGTTCATGTGAAAGGTAAACACCGACATTTATTTGGAAACTGATTTTCCTTTCTGAGCACTGTGAGGTGATACAATTTTGTAACATTACTCTGAAACAACTCTGGCTCTATGGGGAAATTTGAATGTTGCCAGAGCCAACTGTATTTCTATTTGTCTATTTGTTTCATATTATAATATAATAATATAATATATTATAATTCAAACAGAGCCAGGATTGTATCATATCTAATCTACAATTAAACATTCTGTACAAAAAAACTCATCATTAAACTACCAAATCCACATTGTGTTATAAAGAATTAAAAAGCTATAATAAACCTAGTTTGTAGTCAACAGCAACACTGCACAGTGAAGGACACTTCATTCTCAATAATATTTGCTGCAACTCATACATATGCATCTGAACAATGTCCTCACACCTAATCTATTGCTATCTCTCTAAGTGCTTGTGTGTCTGCTGAGTGTCTGTGCACTATTAAGCATTGCATCTATTGCATTATTTATCTGCTATGGTTCTAAACTCGCTTTAAGGTCCCATAATAAGATACTCATTCAGTTGTGATCATGTGCTGTTCTCTAAGCTCTTGCTGTAATGAAACAGTAAATTGACATCAATACCAGATGGAATAAGTGGATTTCTGTCATGCTTGCACTGCTGGAACCCAGAATTGATGGCAAGGCCTCTGGAATTGCATTGCCAAGTTCTAGATAATATCAGTCAAGGAGTTCACAATAAATGGGGTTTCAGGGAAAGCCTCTTGAGTTTTATAGTCAATCTATAGCTGTGAGTCTGGGTGACATATAAGAGTGTTTTATATCCATACTGAACACACAACCACAGTTTCATTTGTGTTTGAGCCTATCTTCTGCTCATATGCCTGCAGACAGCTGACTTTTACTCTGGTCTGGCAAAGCAGAAAATCTTGTTTAATGGCTCTTCAGTCCTTTAGGGTGATGAAGCATTTTGCATTTATTGAAAAAGTGAGAGATACTGTCAAAAATGCCTAAATGTTGCCTGTTAAAACAATATACCAATGCGACTGAAATATAAATTCTGAAATACAAGTTTAAACCTGCAATAACTGATTTCTTTGGCTTCTTAAGGTCAGCAACACAAATGTAAACACAATGCAAACATTGGCTTATTTACACATCCAGCAGTTATGCATCAGAATTAGTTGTCATGAGTTGCGTTCAAGTATTAAATCTCCAGGTCTGAGAAGTGAAGCCTTAAACCTGCATTCTTTCTATTGGCCAGCAGGGGACGACTCCACTGGCTGTAAAAAGAAGTCTGACTGTATAGAAGTCTATGACAAAATGACCCTACTTCTCACTTGCTTTATTACTTTAGTAAACCTTTTTTAATGAGTTTATGGTCTCTTGAACACTAGTTTAAGTCTTCTTTAACACAACATGATGTTTACTTTGTAAATTCTGGTCCCGTTTCGAGTGAAATAGCCAATAAAGCAGGGTATGCTTTAGGGTGTGTCTACTTTGTGATTGACTTTGTCCACCTCTCAGGCATAGCAATGCAATGCTCCATCCTCTTGTCCAAATATTGTCACTTCTAGTTACAAAAAACTAAAATATAAACGTATATAAATAAAGTATTCCTTATTCTGAAAACACCAAGATGGCGACGGCCAAAATGCCAGACTCAAGGCTTCAAAACAGTAGTCTACAAACCAATTAATGACATCACAGGTTGCTACGTCCACTTTTGTTTAACAGTCTATGGTCATGTTTCTGGATGAATGTCTCTTTTAGCTCTGCTGCTTTGGTCTCCACTGACTCCTGAGGGAAATATCTGTCACATCCTCAACCAGCCATGATGAAACTAGGAAATATTATAACATTAACCACTTTGCGCATACACCACTTAATTTCCTGCATTCTGAAAACATTTTCTGCACCAGCTTATGGAGGAAATGTCTTTAAGTTGACAATTGTAAATATAATGGAATATAATCCAGTAATCCGCTTTTGGACAATGCAAATTTGTTTCTTCTATATTTCAATTGCATTGCATTTTTTCTTACATTTACATTTACTCATTTGGCAGACGCTTCTATCCAAAGCAACTTACATTTGAGGAACAACTTACAAGTATCAACAGAGCATCAAATACAGATCTACAACTGACAATACATACTAGTAAGAGCAGCAATAAATCCTAGTAAATCACATCAATGGGTAAATGCCTAGGGAAGGAAGTAAGAGTTAACAGAAAGTGCAATCAGAACAAAAAGTGCAGTCAATACAAGATAATTGTAGGGATTGAAGAAGAAGAGCACAGGAAGTGCATGTTAGAGGTTAGTTAGTTAGAGGTGTTATAAGAGGAAGTGTTCTCGGAAGAGATGAGTTTTCAAGAGCTTCTTGAAGTTAGAGAGGGACGCCCCTGCTCTGATGGCGTGTGGTAGCTCGTTCCACCATCGTGGTGTCACAGATGAGAACAGCAGGGACTGGGATTGCTTTGTGTGAAGGGCTGGCAGAGCCAGGCGCCGTTCGTTGGAGGAGCGTAGAGGCCGAGAAGGAACGTAGGTTTGTATAATGGAGTTTAGGTAGATGGGTGCAGACCCGGTGGTCACTCTGTATGCAAGCATTAGTGACTTGAATTTGATTCTGGAGGCCACGGGATGCCAGTGGAGGTCACTGAGTAATGGAGTGACATGAGTCCTTTTGGGCTGATCAAAAACCAGACGCGCTGCTGCATTCTGAACCATTTGTAACCATTGTATTCTTACTGTGCATTGTTTCAATTGGTATTAAACATTTCTAGTTGCAAGCTGTTTTTCAGATTTTCTTTAACAAAAGCTTTGAAAAAGTGATGGAGACATTCTGATTCTGACCTGTCCCCAGCGTCGTCAGTGTAAATGACACCTATCTGTCAACACTTTTAAATGTACCGCCCACATTGACGAGCTACATTCAGCACGCAGCTGCTTGAAAGGCACCCGAGCTTCTCTTCTCCCTCGTCTCTCTCCGCCGACAGAGTTTAGCAGGCAGAGAGAACGGTATAATATGGAGAGGGCAGAGGAGAGTACCGGCAGCTTGGGAGAAGTCCCGGTACGCAAGAAAATGTCCCGTTCCGGCCCACTTCAAGCACTGAGCAGGAGCATATGGGTTTTTAGAGCTTTTTCACTGAAAACAGCTGCCTATTCCACCCAAAAATGTCGCTTTGAGACTGGTGAGAGTGAAATTGTGGACCGAACAGTTAAACTAAGAGCTAAAACTCGCTATGAGCTACATAAAGTCAAAGGGGAGCTGCAGATTCAGGTGATAATTCTCTGTAGGTTCATCTCTATGAGCAACGCTTCTCACATTTTCACATTGTTCTCACATTGTTCTCACATTGTTATTTGATACATAGGTAAAATGAAAACATTAACAAAACAACCAGCAAGTTGCCTTCATTTTCTCTTTCAAATAAATTTGTCCAAAGTCCGGTCTGACTTATTTTTAGCAGTGTAGCTGGGTTTCCAGATCACAGCAATTTGGTGAGTACAGTGGAATTATTTTAAAAGGTAAAAATAATGGCCAATACTACAAAAATAAAACCCAACTTGTAATAAACCAGATTTTGGCACTGTGCTTCTATTGTTTTGATAATTTGACATTTCTAATAAAATACTGCAAGGAAATGGATAACAAAAATACAGCTGGTAAAATATCTATAATAAAAGCATATGAATGGGTACAATTTCTGTGGCTTAAAGCTGATATGTTGGCGCATCCGTGGTGGAGCAACACTCTTTTAAATGATCTGATGATTGATATGCTCGCTAGTATTCTTTTTACATTGTCATCTGTAGCTCTTAGTCTGTCTCTCCTCTTCATTTATGCATCTTCAAAATGTTTTTCTTTGACCTACTCCCTGAGATTCTTCTGACAGTTTCTCCTCTTGTCTCCTGCTCTCCCCCTCCCCAGGTCTCTATGCTGTATGATCAATAAACTAAGGTCGCTGTGGTTTTGATCGATGGGGCTTGTCTGTCTGGGCCCTGTCAGTCTGTCATCCTCCCTCGCTTGGTGCCTGTTGGGGTTTATTTGAACGTGGATTTCAGTTCTGTGACAATGATCCTGCTCATCAAAACCTTCCTCCGCTCCCCTTTCCTTTCACCTGAACTAAAATTAGCTGTCTCCCTCCCTCTGTCAGCAGCTATAACTGTACACAGCGCACACAGGTGCAACCTCACAGTGACATGCATACACATGAAAGCACAGACACACACACACACACACGCACACACACACACACACACACACACACACACACACACACACACACACACACACACACACACACACACTTCCGCTCCTTTACCATTGTCCTTGACACCAGGCCTCTGAGATTAATGAAACTCCTCCCAAATGCAATCTGTCTCTCTCCCTTTCCTCCTCCTCGTCTCTTTATTTTATTTGAAATGAGAGGACTGCAGTTCCTTAATGAATTAATGGTATACTATAAATGCATCTGTGGCAGTGCAGCCAAATTCCATTAGCAGATAGCTTTGGCTCAGACCAAACAGGCCTCCTCTCCTCTCAGTCAGAAAATAGATGCAAAGCAGCCTTCTCCACTCGTTTATTTCACAGAGCGAGCAAGGAAATGTCACCTTTAGCAAAAATATGCACATAATTTCCCTCAAGAGAGCCACTTACGTAGCTGCACAAAGGAAGTGCATTAACCAACATCAAACACAATGCCATTCAACAGATCAAGAGCTTGATTAAATAGACACCCACAAAGCGGTCCCATGGTATCTTGTGGGGAACGGGGTTTAATCAAGCTGCAAATACTGGAATGCTGCGGATACACGCCTATTTGGCAAAGAGTGATTTACAGGAACAGACTTTCGGCTACAGGTTTTTGTGAAATATTCAGTCCTCCTCTGGCCACAGCCATGGGCACACACACTCACACAAACATCATCACGTTGTCTGAAACCTGCGCAAAGTTTCTTTAGCTGCCAGACTGTCAGTTGATGTATGAACGTGGTGTGTGTGCGCAGTCAAGCAGGAGATTCTCTGTGCACACATTAGCTCAGGCTTTTCAAGTGTGTGTGTGTGTGTTTTACCAGAGGAATGAATCTGCATTTTTAGAGAGAGCAATTTTTAGAGCCAGGGTTTTCATTAGCTTTGAGCAGTCTCTGGAGGTTCAATTTATAAATTTTGATTCAGTCTCACACATTCGGTCACACTGCTGCTTCACTGTGTTTACATCAGCCAACAAAACACACATGGAAAGCCCACAAAAAACAGCTTACATGTGCTTATTTTAAAGTCTTTTATCGTCTGTTGGAGGTCATTTAAGATTTATGAATGTGAAAATGTTTCTCCATCATTTTCCTTGAGAAAAAGGAGGATAAAACCACATCTCTTCCTGTCTGCTTCAGTCTGTGTGTGTGTGTGTGTGTGTCTTTTAGAGGGTGATGATGCAAATAAAGGAAACATTCCTTTCATGTCCATCAGAGCCAATTCTATAAAATACGTTAACGAGCCATCAAAACAATGGATCCTCTCCATGGAATATGGAGTGTACATTGTTGTGCAACACAATAGTTGTAATATGATAAGATGTTACATATGTTTTATGATGTTAAAATTCTAGTTATTAGATACACATAATGGGATGGAAGTTGCAGGAATTTACCACTCTATATTCATTTTCTTTTAGAAAGCTACTTCTTTGGAAGTTTTACATCCCACCAATTGTATGAAAATAAATGTAAATTTAAATAAATGTTATCTATATGAATATCTTGTCTTCAGAAACATAGAGAAACAGCATCAATTTAGTTAGACAACAGTGCATTTTTTAAGTCAAATGAATTGTTTATTAGGTTCTTGCCAAGAGTTAGAAGAAAAGAAAGACTCTGCTCTTATGTGTGTACCATAAGCTACAGTCAGCAGCTGGTAAGCTTAGCCTAGCACAATGAGTGGAAATGGGGAAACAGCTTGCCTGGCTCTGTAACAGCCCAGCGCCTACAAACAAATATGAAGCTCACTAATTGACATGACTTCTTAATATATACAAATAATACAAAAAATACAAAAATCAAAGTGTAAAAATGACAATTTTTGGTGCACTGTCATCACTGATTACCAGGCAACCTTACTGCAGGAACTCACTACACCTGACCAAGAAATAAAAAGAGTCCTCCCACAAACCCTGTTGATATAACTTGTTAATTAGTGAGCTTTAGAGGTGCTGGCAGGTAGATGTTGTGACAGTTGGTCTAAGCCAGGCTAGCTGATTCCGCTTGTTCCCAGTCTTTTTGCTAGGCTAAGCTAACAGACAGACCGGAGATCTTATCTAACTATCGGCAAGCATGCATGTAAACTATTTCTTTAAGAAAACAAAAATTAAAGAATCTCTACAGTCCAAGAGACTGAAAAATGTTCTTGAATGTGCCATTCTTCAAACAAAGTACAACTTGCATTACCCTTTACAAAGAAAATACACCTGTATTACATCCATAGACCTATATGTCTAAATGACTGTATTCAAGATGCATTTCAAATTTAGAATTGAACATCTAATACAATACCCATTTGCATTAAATCCCTGCATTACATAATTAAATTAAACAACATTTAAGTCAGGCTAGAGATCATATATGTGCGCATGAAAAATATACATGTAACAATACCTGTATGTATGCTTGAGGTTTTTGGAAGCTGTGTCTGCTCTTCATCAGTGTCAATCTATAGTGTAATTGAGCATACACCACTGTACATGCATGGAGTATGTGTGTTAGACTGTACAAGAGTTTGCAGCGCTGTGGTCTTGGCTTAGTAGCTAATCATTGAGCTTAACCTCCTCTGTGCTCCTGGCCTGCACTGCATTGACCCAATTCCCAGGACTTAAGTTACCAGCGGCCTCCCTATAAGACTACATGCAGCGCCTGATGCACGCTGAAGCCCTCTGACACTCTGTTCACATCCCTTTGACTCGGCATGCACCAACACTAACACTGTGGCATGGGAATATCAGCACAGCCAGACACACAAAAAATAAAGATGAAATGTATCTGTCTATTGATAGTCACAACATCACATTTAACTTGGAGCAGAAAGTTTTGCAGCAGAAAAGCCATCTATTAACAACAGAACACCCACCATACTAATTCTCAAGTTCACCACTTGTGATCCATAAACATTTTAGGCTTGCCCTGGATGATTGCGACTGTAAAGAAATGAAAACAACCACAAATGTTTTATTACTTTTAACAAACAGGTTCAGACCAAATTGTTCTACATTATCCAATCCAAGCACAATGCATGCCATAGGCCTGTCAATGTAAGCCTACTATCAGTAGAATGAGATAATTCTGTCTCATTATCCAGTCAAAAACAAGTCCCTGAAACACTGACATTTTAGAGTTGTGAAGTTTTAACCACAAAAACTACAGTTTTCAGATTATCTAAGAAAAACAGTGCAATATTGCAAATTGATGGGTTTTTTTGGCAAACACCTCGTATCTAAGCAAAACAACCTTTTGGCCTGGATCATTAAAATTTTAATCCTTATTTCATTGATCTGGCAACTCCCATGGTTAATGTAGAAACAGGAAGTGTGTTTAAATATTACAGCAAACCCCCATTGAGCAAGTAGTGTATCTGTTTAAAGTGCAACCAAGTATACCCAAGTTGGTGATATGCAGAGGTAATTTGAATCTAGTGTGGGAATGGCTGACTCTGTCACCAATTATGGAAACTACTATAGAGACATAATTACAGAACGCAAATACATTGAATAGTTGTTGCAGAACAAACAATGCAGACCATCAATAGTATAAAAAATGAGTTCAATTTAATGTAAATATTAAGGGTTATAAATTTAAGTAATTTGTTTCAAATGACTTAAAATGAGTATTCAATTATTTATGCTACTGATTTACTGACACTGTAGTCTTACACAACCAGATCTACAGTATGTCTTCACTATACTCGCACGTCACTAGGGCAGGAGAAAGATGTAACTTCAAATTGAACCCACTATCTTCAAACAATAGTGTTAAATGTCTTACCATTTGAAATTATCCAGGGCAAACCACAATGTGCTTAGCTCACTGGTGTCATGTGATTGCAGAATAATAATGCACAAACAATAAGAAACTTTTGTACTAAACAATTTGAGGAGTAGATCAGTCTGGAGGCTCGTGTTTCATTTGCTCTGGCATATGTGTCTGGCCCCCCGCCCATTGAGACAGATATCCACCAGTCCTGGATCTGGCCAGGCAAATCAGAATCGTTTATCAAATATGGGCCAGGTTTGATAAGATAACTGAGGAGCACAACCTTATTGGTCGTTGAGGCATTTTTGTAAACAACCAATATGGCTGCCGCAGATGTGTAACTGTTTCTGTTGAGTCTGCTATCATGTCAGTATTAACCAAACTGGACAGTATATTTTCTCTAAAAGAAGAACAAACAACACACAAGCTTTTGTTGACAAGAAAGATGTGTTTTCTGTGCTTCTGAATAACCAAGTACGCTCCATCAAACATTTTGTTGCTCTGATTGGTTGTAGGTCTATCCAGTTGCATCCAAAGGCATTTTGGTCGGCCCCCCTGACTATGCCAAACTAAAAATCTTCCAAAATATCTTTAAACATTTCCACTGATGTGTGCTTTTCATAAGCAAGGTGTCGAAATCCTTCAACTTATTTAAACTAAATAGTAGGACACAGTAACTTGTGTTACAGGTTTAGGTATCTATTAAACATCCTTCTACCTGCAACTACTCCTTAATAAGTCCAAATGAAAATATATACTAAATGTGCGCTTCAGTAAGGGTTAAGGAAAACATTTCACCCTCCAGCAGATTGATTCTTCAGCTTTAATCACACCCTGCAACCATAGTCAAGCTGATTCTATGCTGCAGCGTTTACACAGGACTGCATGCAAGATGGCCATGTAATTAGTCTTTGAGTGTGTATTAAGACTGAGTATTAGCTTGATCTGGGGAACCCTGGGTTGCTCCGTCTGGCCTTTCTATAAGACCCTGCTAATACTTTGGCCTGACAATCCGGGAAACACAGAAGCACCTGGCTTTAAGTACCAAGAAATAATAAAGGAATGTAGTTTCCAGCATGGTAATAGAGCAATGAAGTTTATTTTCATGTCTGTAAAATGTATTCAGTTTTCTCAAGAAAGACTATTCTTAGAAGCTGTGAAGGCCCCAACCTGACTGAAGCACTAATTACAGACTGGTTGTTGCAGAAGTCTGCCTGCAGCGACAGATGGTGACAGGGTTGGTACTTTTGGATTGACTCCACTGGTTTCTACTGGCGAGATCAACCAGGCACAGCTTTTTTATAATACCAGTTGATTCACGTCGGATAACAACGCAGATGGTTAAAAGCGGAGACAACATGGGAATCCCGCTTGAGACTGCTTGTGACGCTCTCATGATGCAACAAGGATTATATGAAAATGGCCATTAACTTTTCTTTATTTCAAACCACAACATACTTTTATTTTTTTCTCAGTTCTTATAATACCGTAAATTTAAAAAATGGATGCTGGTAATAGGGTTTTACATTAAATGATAATGATGCTGATATTTGAACAAAATGTCAAATAAAACAGTAACTCAGAGTTCACAGTGTGCATAATTGATGAGAACAGCCATCCTGGTCTTCAATTAGTTCTGCACAAGACCAAGAAAATCCTGCCTGTCATGTATAATGAAAACTATATGGACCTTTCAAATGAGCTGATGCCGTCAGAACAACTAAAACCCTTTAGCATCGATCTGTTAAAGCAGACATTTTGCAGTATATAGTTATATATAGCTCAGGAGTGCACAACAGGGAAGGTGAACTTGACTAGACTTGTTCTGTCAAAGCACCAGACAGACTTAAACATCATGAGGAGCAATTAACTGTTTCCCCCCCCAATAACAATAACCGAATAATAAAAGGCTGAGAAAGCCTTATAGTGGTAAATTCAGTTTCAGAAGAGAATACATTTGTGGAAAATGGTAACAAACTGTAAGCTTCTCTCTCTTCATGAAGCAGCAATACACCTGAACATGATGAAATGAACTTCTTTGAGTATTTCTCTTTACCAATTAGCCTACTTAAAATCAAAGAGCCATAAATATAATTAAACACAAATACATGCATAACTGAAAAATTATATGTATATTTTTTAAAACTTTTATTCAAGAAAGGTTCAGTGAGCATGCATCTTCCTCCTGAGCAACAACCTGTGTCAAATTCACACATTTTTGCTCATTACAAATGGCAGCCGTCCAACAAAAAAACTATGTCTCACCGGCTTCAAACACTAAATGGAAGTTGCTCTGCATTTGTTTTGTTAAGAAAAGGGGAGAAATGCCTTTCCCCACAACATTTTATCAGCCAGAAACCTCCCAATCATGGGCATGTTTCTGCATTTTCTGGCCTGCTGATGCCTCACAGTAAGCAATAATGTATATTTGTGTATATTTACATGTGTATATTTGCACTTTATTTTTCTCATTTAGTTATATATTGCTATTTGACTTATGTTCTCTTTTCACTCTGTTTACTTTTTGTGTAGCAATTTCTATTCACTGATTTTTACATGCTTACGTGCTTTATTTATTGTTATTTAAATTAGAAAATAATGACAGTGGCATTAAAGTTGCAGAAAGGAAATGGTAAAAAGGAACATTGTTGGATGGGAAAACTATTGCTGTCAGACCTTGGTAACCCTGGGTCTCACTACAATTATAGTGCCTTGGATCTTACATACATGACTAAATAATTAAGTTAACAAACTGCACTCAAACGATCCCATTAATATATTTTTTTAATTATCTGAGCCCACAAAATTGGTTATCTCACACAGCTTTGTGTAGTTTGGTTTATTGGGACTTAGCTAAAAACAAACAAACAAACAAAAAAACTCAATCATCATCATCAGTTATCAACATCAGAATTGTCAGCACCATCTCCTCTTTCCGTGTTTCTTCTTGTTACCATGTATTGAGTCATTTCATTGTCCTGCCTCAGCAGAGAGAATTGTTCTTATGCAACCGTACTGTGGCCATTCAAGATGGACTAACAAACGTACAGAAAGGCAGGCAGGACAGTGACACTCCCCCACACTTCCTCTCATCCCCCATCCCCACATGCATGCTTTAACATCTGCATCCCTATGCTACTTTAAAGCGTAATCACTGGATTTAATGTCATGCATCTCTCCTCTCCTCTCTTGCAGCCACACACACACACACACACACACACAACACACACACACACACACGACTGTCAGTGTGCAATGCATACAGGAAGTTGAGTCACATGCATATTTATACATAGGCTCCATAGAGAAGGCCCGAGTGATTCACAACTCCTTTTGCATGTCATGATGGCTCTCCTCTCCGGTCTTGAGACCCACCACAAACAGCACATCAGGCATGGACGAGGAGACATGAAGAAACATCCAGATGGAGGATTAACCATGACATTTGCCACAGAAATCGGGCTTTATGCGTCACGATAGCGTCATTATTAGAGTATAGTCTAAATGTTGACTTGCATCTCCGACTCGGCTGTAGTCGGGATGGGGTGGCAGGTGGGGCTTGCCGTCGGTCCGCAGATTGGTGCGCAACGCCATTACAGACCACCCCACTCTGCTTGGTTCATTCATAAATACCAGAGGATCGCCATCTCGCAGAGGTACCATAATTTCGCAGTCGCAGCGACCCCCCCTCCCCCCCAACTCATCAAAGCAATACCATAAACCCAACACCCTCATATCTCCGGGTGTCTCTCTATGGCTGTACGGGCAAAGGCTACATACAATTCACACGACCGAGGCTATCAAACGCAAATGTCGTGATAGGAGCCGGTGCAGATGAATTTAAATCAACAGCTACCGGATAAATAAACAAAATATGTTTATGTCTTATCCCGTATTGGCCGCGAACAGCAGCAATCGTCTGCGCGCAACAGTCAGCAAGGCAGAAGGACTGCCGTTACGCCACTGAATACCAACCTCCATGTAAGTGGGGGATGAGCAGCATCTCCATACCTGGTCGTGAAGTATAGCTCCGCTTCAGGCTTGTCCTTGGTTCAGACGGATGAAAGACAAACGCCGAAAGCGTCTTAAAGCATTTTACACGCTTCACGTAGAGCTCATGTCGTCCGATTTCCAACACCACCACAGCAGACTCTCTCTCTCCCTTTCTCCCTCTCTCGCATATAGGACGTGGGAGGTGCTATGCCCTCTCCCTTTTCTGTCCACACTTGATTTTCTTTCAGTTCATACACTTCCTAGTGGTTGGATGGCCGCAAAGCTATTTAATTTAAATGAGCTATTTAAAAAAAAAAGACTTCCTCTAAAAGAAAGGTCTTTTATCCTGGATGGGCGCACTTGTGGCAATGTTTGGCATTATTACACGTGCCAACTAATCCTAATGGGCTATGCATGTGTGGTACACACTCATACGTAATACGTTTCTTAAATAAAAAACCTGGAAGTAAAACTATTGATTCCTGAGAAACAGCCCGATAGATGAAATTAAATCCACTAACCAGACCCCCATTTCATTTCCAAATCAATGAGTCGATGTTTCAGCCAGAGCATCCCGTACTGGCTATTGAATGTTTTCTATTTTCCGGTAGTTGAATTAATAAGGTCAAATGTGAAGTCAGCTTGGAGAGCTTTTAATGAAAAAGCAATTCGCAGCTCTAGTTATCTGATCCAGGATCAGCACCACGGACAGCGAGCAGATTGTGTTTTAGCACCATGGAGAGAGACAGGAATCGTGTGTACAATAGGCTATGTGGGCTAAAGGCTGCATATACTGTCAATACACGCATAATAGAGCAAAACAACATGTAATAGGTGGAAAGAAGGTAAGAGCTCAGAGTCGATAAACCAGGAAGTAGGCCTACACTAACCCAAGTATAAAGACGCACAGTTGAATCCTCAACCCATGTCGGCAGAAATGACAACATTTCATTCATTTCGTTTAATGTCACAAATAAGTGTGAAGAGGCCTATTCCTGGTGTTAATAACGGCCTATGGCCGAGTTAGACCAGTCCTTGAGGTGTTTGTCTGTACGTGACAGTCTCTTTGTATGACTCACCAACTCTCCATCCACACAGCATTGTGTTTGTCCCCGTCTGTAGGTGAGCCAAGGAACTGCAGGAGCCGTTTAAAACCAGCCGGTGATGGTCACACGAACTGACAGGGTGATCGCATGTAGCATTGATTGTTTCACTCGGGGGGGAGATAATGAGCAGAAGATTAGGAAGGCCGGGGATAATGATGGTTTAAGACGTTAAGACAGGGAAATATTGTGCAAGAATATCCAGATAGATTGGAGAGGAGAAGTGAGAGATCCAGAGACTCAAATCAAAACAGGACTTAAAACATGAAATAAAGTACAGTGCTGCTAACAGCCCTGTGAAGCTGTAAACCCAACCTCGGTGCTCTAGGCGCTTATAAGTCTTATTACCTTCCTAGGTTAACATTAACTTACCCTATTTGTAATAGGCTTAAATGTGATCTATGCGGTATAGCCTAATAGGCCTACATGAGTTTTAGGCCATATCAAATTTAATAGTCCTAATACCATTATTCAAGTGTAAGAATCAACTTTAAAATCTTAACTTTGTAGAAAACATCACAAAGAGTCTGGGTGTGCTACATCTGAGCGAAATGCTAACTTGCTGTTGTTTAGCAGGCATGTTTACCATGGAGACTAGATTAGCGTGTTAGTACTAACATTTGCTAATTAGTACTATATGCACAGCTGATGCGGGAACGTCATCCACTTTGCAGCTATTCGGTCATTATGAAGAGTATTGGACAAGTAAAACTTGCTAAGAATATTGCATCAGATTTCATGGCAATACATTCCTAAGTTATCAGGACATGTCACTAAAACCAGTTAGTGGCACAAATCGAAAGATCACTAGTCAGTAGGATCCATTCTTTGCAGAACATGAGTGTATAGAATATTGAGATGTTCAGTCTTCAGAGCCATAAAAGACCTTGAAATAATAAAAAGTGTGCTGAAAAATGTGTATGTATAAGCCATGCTTTTGTACAATCATTCTTGTACGAATGGAAGAATGCATTCATACAAGAATGCATTCTTTTTTATCCTTTGTTCTCTCCTGCTTTTCTTTGACTGTCTCTAACTCAAAACAAGGCCTTGGATCAACAACACAATGCAATAATCGCTTTCTGTTTCCAATTCCTGTTTAATCAATAACCTGTCGGCCATGGTGGCTGAGGGTATACATAACAAACACCCAGCAGACGAATCTTCACAGGAGCCAGTTCCAGATGGGTGCCTTTTCTCTCCCTGTGGCAGTGTGTGGCCATCGTACTGGCTCTGTCCACCATTTCCCATGCATTACATCCAGTGCATGAACACAAAGGGCCTCCCATTCGGAGCCCCTCAAGCGTGAATACAGAGCCAAACACAAATTAAAGTGTGCGTGGTTAGGCTGTCTGAATGCTGGCAAATGTGCTAGAGGATGACAGGTCAAAGATCAAATGGATACGTAGGTTGGAAGAGAATATGTGGTATTAGTATTTTCCCTGCAATTATTCAACAAAAAACATTTTCCTCTACACCCAATTTAAATAAGAGTTTAATACAATTATCTACAGCTACTCATTTGTTTTTTTTAAAACATTCTGTAGTTCAGAGATGTTTCATAATGAATTTCAAGTAATAATTATTTAAGTGGATATATAACAATTTGGAAAAGGGTAAATGAAACTTTTAATGTTTCCCAAGATAGCGAGCGAGATATTTGGGCATTATTTAATATTTTTGCAGACAAGGTTCATTATTAAGAAACATTTGGTGCTGCAAAATGAACTACAGCCAAATCTGCAGAGGTTATGGATCCAGAAATCCAATTTCCTTGGACTTGCCACTGCTATAAAAAGAAACAATTACAGAAATCACTGGTGCATGAACATTGTAATTTGGACCAAATAAAATCCAATTTCCCACTTTGTGAGGAATGACACTGCTTAGAGAGAGTACACCAGAAGACAGAAATAAATCTGAAAGTTTAAAGCCAGGAAGACACTGTTCTTCAGTTCATCAGGGTTCCAGTTTTATTGTTTCACTATTATGAGATGATAAATTAAGACAAATGAAAAGACAGAAGTCATTTAGTTAAACGTACAAATTTAGAACCTTTCCAATAGCTCAAACAGGCTTTAAATACTACCTGGCACATGTGAGAGTAAGGCTTTTAAGAGCAAGAAGACATTAATGACATGTGAAAGTTCCAAAAGAAAATGCTGTTTACAGACACATTTGAAGATGACCTGCTTTTATAACTGTTATGTTACCAGCCTCTGTCACAAATGGCTCAATTAGACATAATAACTTCACTGCCAGTGGTGCTGAAACCTGCAGGCACACAATCAACATTTTTTTTGCTATGAACGTATTTCTTTCCACTTATTTTTTTCACAGTACAATGATGAAAATCATAAGAGAAGTGGTTTCACTGATTGCCTTCGCAGTACAGATGGCAGTAAACTGATGTGAATAAACAAGCAAACTCTGCTTTTATTTATTTTCATGAGTGTAAAGATTCCATTCACCACATGACGGAGTCGTTGATCATCATCATCATCATTCGCAACTGGAAGGCAGGGAGGAGGACGCACCAAAAGTGAGACAACACACACACTTAAACTCATTCAATAACTCTCTCAAGTACTCAAACACACACACGCACACATATAACGGCTTCCCATGTCTCTCACTGGTTCTTGTCATGGTTAAGGGCCCGGTTAACAGCTGATGGAACAAAGAGAAAAAACCCACTATATTTTACAGAAAGGTAAAAAAAGACTCAAAGATACACCAATTGTATTTGAGGATTACACACTGTGGAGTGTGATGTTAGGGCTGGGCAATTATTCATAACGTTACTGAAACAGATATTTTAACTTTAAACTTTAATTTCAGCCACATAGATAAGTTTGATAAATTCATTCCTTCTTACAGGCTGCCACCTAACCCTGCAATGCACCTGAAAGCTGCTGCATGGATTAATTTCATAAGTCACGGCATTGTTCCAGCTAGCTGTTTTAAGCATGTCTGAAAGAGATGGAGCAAGAGGAGAGGAAGAAAGAGCGAGAGACAGTGTTAGCTGTTTAAGTGAAGCCAGGTTAGCTGTAAACCACTAATGTAATAGTGAATGTTAATTTGTGTCACACTGTAGGAGCTACAGTTTGACACAAATTAAATTTACAGCTCTTCAGTAACCAAGCAGAGTTCCCAAAGTTAACTACAACTTAGCCCTGGAATAGTAAAGGATTGTCTCTAGACACAGTCTAGAGTCTGGAGGGTTGAGGTTAGCAAGTCGTGTCAGACGCAGCCATCTATTACATAGGCTTTTTGCCAAAATATTTTGACTCTGTCACCTACAACAGCTGGCTTTAACAGTGTTATTTAAATCAAATGCTTAATTGTTCTGACTTGACAGTCATTTCCTGTTTTACCAATATATAGCATATACCTGAAAGTATTCTAAATGAATATGTTACATAAATATTTCTCTGAAACATAATTTAAGGTTTTGTTTATTATTCAGAATAGCAAATTAATATGAGATTCACTGAGATAAAGTTTATTAATCGTTACCTAGGTTTAAATGTGGCATTTCATGGTTTTGATTTTTACCCAGCCCTCTGTGAGGTAATGCACAGTTTTGTCTGTCAATAAATAAAGTATATAAATGTGGCTGTACTTGCATGTATACTATAGCTGTCTCACCCTCCTTTGCGACGTTATCAGTTATGTTCTTAGCCTTGGCACTCAGATCGCTGACCACATTATCCATGGTAGACTCGTGTTTCAAGAAAAATGGCCTGATCACACGCTTGTACAAGATGTCAGAACCGTTCCAAGTCACCGGAGCCATGCACCAAATCAGGAACAAACACTGAGGAGAGATCAGAGGGCAGGTCTTTAGACATAATGCTGCTGTACTGTCTGGTTCTTTATCTTATGATAAAAAACTGAGTTACTTTGGGTTTTGGGTTTTAGACTGTATAGACAAGCACTCATTTTTCATTATTGTTTCACATTTTATAGGCTTTCTTATGAATTATTTAATTTACAAATTTGTGCCTTGAATAAGAGAAGTTTTTAGATTTTGCTGAAATGTGTGCTGCCGTATTTTGTTAGGTTACATAACAAGCCTAAGTTAATTTACCACATTATAAGGCGTTGTTTATTAATCCTATTTTTCGAGGATTAAGTTTATTCATTGAAACAAAGCCATTTTAATGAAGGCAAGCAATGTCGATCATGGTAATTAGGCCAGAACAATAGATAGCGAGGTGACTTTGCCAAAGGGCTTTCTGATATGTGGGGTCACTTTGTCTCAGAACATAACTTTGCTCGGATTACTATGACAAACTCATCTCTCAGGTCAAAAGGGACATGAAATAGTCCGAAATACGTTTTCTGTAACTAATGGGGAGTGATGTGTCCCAATTCATGCTACATACTAATTGTGTACATTATGTATATACTAATCTTTATAGAATATCACTTTTAGTTAGTATACAGAAACATGTTTACAAACAATATACTTTATGGGTTTTATAACATAGTTGTAAGAAAATTCCACATTACTCGCTCACTTGGACACAAATTTTACTTTGGAATGCCACTGCCAATTAAACTTTAACAACAGAGGGCAAAACGTTTTACCAAAGTTATGATACTTATTTGTTTGTTTTCTAATATATATATCTAGAGGTGTTGTTCTTATGTTTTGCAGCTGTGAGTAGCTACTTCATTTCTTTGTACAATGCATTGTGGGACAAAATTGTCAATCAACAGCACACTTGAATATCTTATTACAGGATGTGTCCACAAGGGTGCGCTGCTGGCAAACTGCAATGTCCAGAGGCCCAAAAACATCAACCTTTATGTGATTCAATGCCACATGACTGACTTCGGGCAGTTGTCGACTTCATACAGAGGAGCTAAAGAGTCAAAAGAGTAAAGTAAAAAGTACCAAATACCACCCATACAAAAACACCCTTGATACTAAAAGGTCGGCATACCTTGCCAGCATAGTAAAAGGGGAACCAGAAGAGGAAGATGTCAGAGAAGGACTCGACGATGCTGAAGAGGCCATAAACAACCCAGTAGGTCAGCCACTGTGTGTCATCCTCTTTAATTTGGCTCTCGATGGCTTTAATACTGAATGAAGAGGAAGACTGATGAAGTCACGACATAAACAGTACAAAAATGTTTAAAGTCTAAACTATGTGTGCTTTTAAGAAAGGTACGCTGTGGAGTTTTCGAGAACTTGCGGCACTGCAGAGTAAAGTACCAGCATTTCTCGTGAGGGCTCTCGTAAAAAACATTCAAAAAAGAGCTTTCTAAACTGTTTAATTTAAGGAAATGTTCTCAATGTGTTTGTTAGGCCTGAAAGAAACACACATTGTCATTTAGGCAAGAACAATAAAAGTTTAAAAACCTGTTTGTTTATAAAAAAATTTAAATCCACAGGGTAACTTGAAGCAGAACTAAAAGCATAGGTTCACATGCAGATATGTCGACTGAAAGACTTATTGGTCGCTGTAATGATTCCTCATCCTTACTGGTCGTAACGTAATACCTTACTATCACAACTGCAAGTAACGGGGGACAAAATCCAGTCCTTGCTCTGTGTAAATAGGATTCAGAAGTTCAGCCATTGCCAAAGTGATGCTTCAGTAATCAGACATAGCCTAATACAATGGGTATTTTCAGAAGTTGTGAGTCTTTTAGAATAAAAACTTTTCTTTTAAAATGATCTGATAGTGTTTTCCTTGCTGAGCTGCAGTGGGAGAACTAACAGGAGAAATTATTACAGTGACCACTATCTTTCAGTGTACTGTACATATGGGCATGTGAGTGTTGTGTTAAGACAGACTTAAAACAATCTATTGTTTAAATCTTTGACTTCTCACTTTTACTTGAACATAACAAATAACAATTGAAAGATATGAAGAAAAAAAACAAAGAAACAGTCAATCGTCCATAAAGTAACAAAATTAAAAGTAAGATCCATTCTCAGTTGTAATACTAAAAGCAAAAACTGTCTTTTCTCAGCACGTTTTGATATGTTGTAGAAGGAAAACCACACGTGTAATCAACGGCATTGAACAATGGCTGCATTTCATTTAGATATAGGGTACTGCACATACTACTGACCTATCGCAGAGCCATAATTAAAGATAAACCTGTGCTTTTATTGCTAAGACAAATGAAACTAGTTGACACTGAACTCTGAATTAATGTGGCCATATTATGCTCATTTTCAGGTTCATAATTTTATTTAGGGTTTGTACCAGAACAGGTTTACATGGTCTCATTTTCAAAAAAGAAACAAACTTTTTTGTCATATTGCACATTACTGTAGCACCTCTTTTCCCCATGTTTAAAGCTCCATTTTAGCTACAAAGTGAAGCATCTCACTTCTATTTGATCTTTGTTGAAAGTTGCACATGCACAGTACGCAGTGAAGGACTACTAGTCAATCAGAAGCAGAAAAGGGCGGGTCCTGACAAGCAGGTAACTACAGCTTCGGTTCAACTGTGCATGTTCCAGCTTTGCAAACCTAGACTTCCTAGTGGTAGCCTAAGTTACTAATCTCTACTAAATTGATCTTTCATATGTAAAGTTTTAACTGTGCACTGACTCTACATCACAGTAACAACTTCATGTCCATTGCTCAGTGTGTTTCTCCACCAGTGTTTTTGAAGACATGCAAGACTAGCGGCTAGGCGAGCATTATGACGTGTTACATGGTAAAGCTGATATGCAACGAAGGTAAAGGATGGACTACAATCCAACTGTTTTTAGACAGTTCCAGAGCAGTGTTTTATATTGGAGATGGTAACTTCCTTTGGGCAAGGCTTTTTCACTTCACAAACCTATTAAATGCACAAAAAAGATATATAACACAATAAAGGAAAGGGAAAAAAGCATAATATGACCTCCTTAAAATATACTTATGGAATACTATATTTTCTAAATGCTTTACTTTTTTACAAACTGTGTCACTTTGGCATTTATTGAAATAAGTTTAACTTCATACATACGAGAAATATGATGGATAGATAAAGCCAATCAGGTTGCAGAGAAGTGAGGCTCCATATCCGAACAGAAGATACAACCCGATAAAACTCAGAGCACCTGAAAAAGGAGAAAGATGAGAGGCAGCATGATATGAGGGCAGAAGGCAGGAAGGGGAGTAACCCCTAAACCAATTTATATGGGTTTTTTAGTAGTAGTGACAGATTCAGGCCCCAATCTTGACATTTTGATGTCCCCACCACCCTTCTCCCTCCTTTAAAAACATCTCTTGACTGCAGACTATGGAGAGGAGTATTAGTGAAAAGCAGATTGTGTATAGTGATTGAGTAGTTTGATTGTACTGCCAGTATAGATTTGTATAAATTTTATAGTTGTGTGTTTACAGTATATAGTGAGTTAGTCATTTTAGACAGTTGTTAGATTTTTCCAATTTTAGTAGTTCTAAAGGTCGTAGTAGTTTACAAAAGGACCATCATGAAAGTCCTTCTAATGAATCAAGCAGACACAGAGACTCTGCATCAGCTGCTCATGGCTGGTTAGCTCTTACTGCCAGCTTCATATGGCTCGCCGTTCTGCTAAACTGAGTGGAGGGCTGTTACTCTCGGCTGCTCTGGTCGGTGTCGTCTTACCTCTCCACTTCACATACTAAGTAGCCACGCCCACAGTGGCAGTCCTGTGTGGTTCTCTGCTGTATTTTTTTAATATGCTTGGAAAAGGCCGCTAATAGAATTGGGTGTGTAGTTGCTCTTTAACAAACATATCTAATGTCAAGTCACATTCATTTGTTGTCAACAGAGTGTCTGATAACAGGATGTAAGGACAGCACAGAACCAGGATTAGGAGGAGCAGTAAACACAAGTCAAACACTGATAACCCAATCCAGTCAGTGGAAGAATTGACTTTTAATACACCAGAAAGCTCACGTCATGTGAGTATATACAGTATGTGAGAGATTCCACAAATGTGATTGGTTTTCCATAACTTAAAACAAAATTTTTATTACCATTACAGTGTATGTGTAATGTGTATGTGTAATGTCTGAAGGAATCTTATTAGATTATTTTTAATAATAAAAAGGATTTCTGCACATAATGTACAGACATTATTTTTGCTGAGCTTAAAGGTAATAGTTTTATCAAGTTAATCAATTAAGCAAATGATACGACATTAATCAGCAATTATTTAGATAATAAAATAAAAAAGCCAAACAACTGCTGATTCCAGCTCCTGAAATCAGTTGATGTTTTTCTTTGCCACATATGATAGTTAATATAGTTAATATAGTATAGTTAATGAATATCTTTGAGACTTGGATTGGTTGGATAAAAAACTAATTTATGAAGACTTCACATTGGGCACTGGGAAATTATAATGGCCACTTTCTGACTTTTTATAGCCAAAGTGATAATTGTGATAAATGAATCCCTTTGGCTGGCTTAATTGCAGCCCTATGTTTCATCTGTATACAACATATACACAGTGGCCACTTTATTAAGTGCACCTGCATAATCTAATGAAATCCAATACAACTACACTGCCGTAAAGTATATTTTGATGATGTCTATAATGTTCAGTTTTTGCTGAAAATGTCAAAGACTAGCTGTGTCATAAGTGATAAGTGACATGTCATAAGTGATTTTGCACAAATCATAGTTACTATACTTTTTTTTGTCCCACGTACACTTTATTCCTCCACACCACGTGAATGCACCATCAGTGTTCTTGTGTTAAATAACATGTGTGGGCATTCATTTGTCCAAATTCTTTTTTTTTAAACTACGAATTCTTCTTTTCTTACTTCAAATAAACCAGACAACTACTACTAATAATAACATTATTTGTTGTTGTTAAACATATAATTGAATTTAGACATTTCTGACAATGTCAACAAAAACTGAACATTACGTTTGCAAAGGTAGAATTTATGGCCGAGCTGTTTTATTGAATTGCAATAGACTGTACAGGTAATAAAGTGGCCACTGATTGTAGCCTATAGGATGTTGTGCTTTACGTGTCTATGTTTTGAATTACACACAAACACACCAAAAAAATAAATTCAAAAAATAAAAAATCTGCAGGGACAATCTGCTCTGTATAATGAATTGAACTTTATACTGCTTGCTTTTAACAATGCATTCCTTCATCAGAGGCTGAAACAGGCTTACTGGTTAGCTGGCAGCAAGATGTTGACTTCAAAGCAAATACACTGCGGTCTGGTCAGCCAGTTTAGCCTACTCATTTCTTCCATTTGTGATCAAATTCTCAAGCTTAGTCATGTTTTTCTTCATTCAAAACTCATGTTTTCACTTAATGCTCAATTATAGTTTTCCATTATTTTCAAAACTCTGCCCAGGCCAGTAACAAAATATAAAACCCCAGATCTTTTTTCAGATTGTTTGTCTCTAGGGTAACTCCGTTTTAATGCAAACCTTGAGACAGGTTTAAGGCAATGTCTGGATGTCTAACCCTCAAGCAGCTGCCATAATCATTTAAACTTATGCAAAACCTAAATTAATAACAAAATTGAACTATCATAAATGCCATAAATATAGTGAAGTCACACAGTATCCAAAACACTTCAAGCTTTTGATACCGTTCAAACCATCGCATGCTCTTTACATCTCATTTGTTTGTCCAAGCTAATATACAAATAACCATGCATTTCCCAGTCTACCCATACCTCTTATATGAAGGCAGAACTCGAAGAACAGGTTGAAACAGAAGCCCCCAAAGAGACAGCTGACAAAGCAGACACTCCTATCTGGACAGCAACGCTTTGCATAGGGAAATCAACAACTGACACTTTTAATCAGTCAGTGATTAATAATACAAAGCTGACTGCAGGATCACTTTAACAGCAATAAACACATCCAAACTAGCATGCCATTTGGCTCTACACTGCGAGTAAGCAACTCAAGAACTTCTCTACGAAAATTAACAATGCATCCATGTGACAAGGCATGGATTCTATAGCCTTAAATGAAAACACACTTGTGGGAAAGCTAAAGGGCACTAAGGATATTAGTTGCGTAATCTTGTATTGTATGACTCAAACTCTTTATTGGAGTTGGAGGAGTTGAAAATCCACTTCCTCTTATCATGAAATCATCGCAAAGCCTGTTCTTACAAGTGAGCATTGATGTTGGCTTTAAAAACAAACAACGGCCACTGACTCAGTGAGTTTGGCTGCGAACACAGTGGAAATGAGACCTCCCTATTCCAGTTAGCAAATCAGTCTTCACACTGTCACAGTGTCACAAGAGTCAGCATGAACTTGAGACGTTTCTCAGCTAAACACAAGACAACATTTTGTAACTCTGTTTGACTGACAAGCCCCAGGTCAAGGCAAAGTACAACATAGCATTCTGGTGAGCCAACAGGGAATGTAACCCATTATCATTGTACACGTTCGTAACAAACCTGCAATGTGGCCAAAGTGTCAAAAGAAGGGCTGTTGCCTCACTAACAAGCCAACAAGACACTTAAGAAGACAGTTGGGCAACGACAGGACAGGTCATGGTGTAATTTGGCTGCATTGTCTGGTTGTACCCTCTGCTAAATGCAGGCTAGAGGCGTGTCAAGGGATGATCTGCATACAGTCCTCTGTATTTGTTTTGCTAGTTTGGTAGTGTGTGTCGTGACAAAAACATGCAAGTATTTAAATAAAGATCTGACTGATCTTTACCTAACACCCACTGTATCTGGCAAAATGACATTTTCTTTTTCATGTGATCATTTTTTAAATTATAAATTAGAGATCTGGCCTTTTTTACTTGATGTCGGATAGAGCCAGACAGATAAATCACCTGACTTGTGTGGACCCATATTAGCTTATCAAGGATACATTAGCATCAAAGATCTGTCAGCCGATAAGCAGCAATATGCAGAACAAAAATGCAATGGGGAACTTTAGAGCAGGGCTGCAATGAACGTTTGTTCTATTAAATGTCAGAAAATAGTGAAAAATGTCAATCATGCTTTTTTGAGTCCAAGTTGACAACCTCAAATTTCTGAATTTATCCAACCAAGAGATATTCAAAATTCATGTCCCCATAATTTTCTGTAAATTTACTAATCGATTAATCACCGATCATTTCAACTCTAGTTTAGAGTGTTTCCAATACATAGTTAGTCCACCTGAGATAACCAATACGTTTACTTTTCATAGTAGCCTACATGTACATACTCATAGTACATAATGTACCTTGGTCACAGTTCTTTAATAACCAAAGGATCCTTACCTAAAATGTGCTGTGTTTATTATGTTAAAAATATAGAAAATCTGCTGTTATATTGTTGAACTTGTTAAAATATGAATATCAATCACAAAAGTCCAAACATGTTTGTGATCCCGATCTGATATCACGCGGATAAACACAGACAACACATTTCCCACGCACCATTTAACATCCACAGATATTTATCCTCTGTAACCTTGAAATTGGCTGTTTAAATGGATAGCTACTGTTGTGAACACACATCTGTGTAGATCAATTTTGAGTTAAGATAGTGGGTTTGAATGTAGATCACCCTGGCTAACCTGTTTCCTGTAGCTGAGTGGTATCATTGGCATCTACTGTGCTGTGACAACAAAGACTCAAAAACACAACTCCTAAATGTAAACATAGAGCAGCCTGCAGCTGAATAACCCTCTGAGAATCTCCTTCCATATCTGCCCTGCACTGGGTATTTCAGGACATGATAAAAATACCCCGGGGACCAGCTGGTTGTGGCCCTTGGATATTGGAAGCCGTTCATTTCAACAGCAATATTTTGAAATAGGCTAGATGTATGCATAGAAGGATTATATACCAAGTCTAATCTTGTAATGTAGCATAAAGTTGGACTGGGTGAACTTTGGTATTCCCAGCATGAGAAGGGTAATAAAATGAGCCAGCTCATCGTGCCACAGGATATGAAACTAGCGCACACAAAGTATGTTAGCGTGTAACAGTGTGACCACAACTTGCTGCCAGTTGCAGTATGAATGCCAAATGTTAGTTTGTATGCTAGAATGTAGCTAGTTATTAGCGGAGACTTTATAAGCTCCTAAGCAAGTTCATACTGTCTTCAGTATTTTAAAGTACACTGAAGCATTAAAGGATGTTTGACTTCTTCTCTTTTCACTGAGCCGTTAACATACCCAAAACGATATACTCTCTCTTCACTCCCGTTTTTTGCTCCAACGTCGCCAACTGATCTGTCACAAAGTTCTTCTCACGGAGCAGAGTCACGAAGCGCTCCTTAAACTGACTCATTTTCGGGCTTTCCAGATCCTGTGACCAACACAAACCGCACAGAAAAACAGACACAATGTTAAACGTACCAATGCAGTAAGTATTTTTGATAAAACAATGCGTCATTTAACTAACTTTGGCTTGATAGTTCGCCCAAAAACTTGCCGTTGGGTGGATGGCCGCTGACTCCGCAGAGATGCGGTGGCGGTGAGGGGGAGGAGTTTGAAAGTCGCCATGCTGGCGCTGACCAATCACAGAGCTCCGGTGAGTAACGTGTACGGCAGCAGGTGATTAAAGGTTTGTGCTGAAGGTGAACTGGAAAAATATATCGTTCATACAAGTACCTCTTTACTAATAAGGGGAAGTTTCTTTTAAAGTTATACATTGTATCCTGCCAGCCACTTTCTTCGCAAACTTAAAGGGAGATATATTCTCTCATTCTGTGAAACGTAGGCTTTGCAGAGACAATAACTCACCTGTTCTTTCAATGTCCCCACTGTAGCAAATTCTGGACAGATATGTCTCAATGTATTAGGCTATTGGTAACATTGAGTCTGAATTTTCCATTTGTTGGAAAAATGTACTGTCCACAAAACAGTATTAATAAAATATTATTTCTAATCAATCTTTTGATCATTCTTGGAAAGTACCATGTTCACAAAGCCAAACTTAGTCATTCCTGTATTTATAGTCTTTGAAAAGGAATCTGTGCAGTACATAACATTTCAAATCAAAAAAAATATCAAACGTCTCATTTGTGCTGTTTGTGTATAAAAGCTCCCCTGCCTGTTCATGTTTTTTGTTAATGACAATGTTTGTCCTTGTTCATTGTCTTTGCTAATAAAGTAAAAAACAAATAAGCAGGGGGAGGTTTGTGCTGAAGATAATTATGGAGAAGCTATCTTCGAGGTCCTAGCTTCCTTCTTAACTGCTAAAAACATACTAAACATGTTTCATTGAAAAACAGGATTTTTTGAATTGATGACATGATTCAGAAGTCAACTCGCTGGCAACTCACTACTTCTGTTTCTGGTACAGAGGCCCCTGCTGTAAACCATAACCTAATACAATGGTTTTGTGTTATCTTAGGACATGTGACAGCACTTTTTTGCCCAGCACTACCACTACTAAATCCTCATGTGAGTAAGTCTGTGATGTATGTCTTCTGAGCTATAAAAAAGTTTGTTCTTAAGCATCTGATTGGCTTTTTGGCAAGCATTGCTATATATTTTTGTTATTAAATTATGAAATGTTTCCTTATTTGCTTATATTAACACTTTGTTTGGTCATTTCTGTGTTTCATCAAATGTGTTTGTGCAGTATGTGGCAAACAGGGAATGGCTACCAGTTCAAAAGGGGGGGAAAGAAAACTGAAGGAAAACTGATAATTTTGCAATTATTAATATTAATTTTACACATGCAGCATTGGGGACTGTGAGACCACAAAAATGAGGAAGTAAAGCAAACACTTGAATGTAATTTTTACATTTGCATCATATTTAATTGAGATGATTTTGTGTTTTAGTTGCAAAATCTAAACTAGTGAGCAGCTATAGGCTATTGTACCTCGAATAAATGTACCTCTGACTTTAAACCATTTAAACCACCATCACTACTTCAAAAATAGTTATATCTTTTTGCTAAAATATGTTTAAAATCTCACACTGGCCTGATACCTCATCAACGCTTTTTGTGTTTAAGGAGAGACATATTGCATAGCTATAATGTTGTAGTTTGATAAAAGCTTTCAACTGCATTTCATGGTCTTCCTCTGTGGATGGAGATTACTCAGTTGTAATGAAATTAGTTACAGTACAGTATATTATATATACTATAGTATATAGATTTATATAAATAAAAATATATATAACGTTTTACATTTAGTTATTAGTATCAGTTAGTTAATTAATTAGTATTGTTTAAATATGTTGGCACAGGAAAATGTTGGACAAATTCTAGGATTTATGAGAATTGTTGGTTGTAAAACATCCACCTCATGAAACTGTTTTTAAACAGTTGGTAAATAATCTTTAAACAATTAACAAATCACTAGTTTACAAAAATGTCTAATATGCTGTTTTGTTTGTTTTAAATGCAGTATACCTGTAGTTAATCAAATTATATATTCTTTAGTAGCTGTTCTAGACATTTTGATCACATCACAAGATCTTCAACTGTAGATATATAAATTGTCATATTTTTTCCCAAGCATGTTACATGTTGGCGTGTCCATGTTGGCTTAAACGTTGAGAACTCAAAGCTATTTTTTTCTCTGTGTGTACCAATAGATTGATGGTGGGAATCTTCTGTTTGATAAAGGCTTAAAAAAGTAACTAATGTCGGCCTACTCTGCTGCAAATAACACACAAAGGCCTGTCAATGCTAACAGGAACCTATAGGAAGGAAAGAAGTCTTCATTTCTGAAAATGAAAGCCTGTTAACACTGAGGTTAAGTTTCATTCATGGCCTCTCTTTGAATGTTTAGTTTTATTTTTCTTTATATCACAGCTGAAGTATCTGGGTTAAGAGATTGATGTACATGATCATAAAATGAAATAAATTACAAATTAAATCAAATGTCAATATAAAATTGTTGTGAAGCTGGAGTGCCAGCAGAGGGCAGCATGTATCTATTTATGAACACAAAGGCCAAACAGCAGAGAGGAAGAGAACGCCAAAAGTTTCTATAGACGCTTAATCCACCCACAGGGAGACTATAACTACTTCATCTCATTTCTCCATTTCAGTTTCACAAAGAAAGTTGTGCCCTGTAAATGTATTTTGCATGACTTTTATGCATCACCGCTACTCAGTTTGAGTTCTCATGTCACAGAGGTCCATGCGCACAGATCTGAACTGTTTTCATGCACTCACACTGAAAACTGCATCAGAATGATGTTACTAGTAACTCTGCTTGTGTTGTTGGGTTTCCTGAGTCAGGGTGAGAGATTTATAACAATTAACCACAACTTAACAATAACTAACACTGTTAAATTATTAATGTTCATTTTTGATATACATTTCACTTCCATGTGCAGTCTTAAACATATATTCTTTGTTTCCAAAGAAAAATTGTCACAAAGTAAGTCCAGATATCCTGTACTATCAGAAAAGAAACAAAGACATTGACCAGTTACAATTCATAGTTTAATTGAACAATGGTTTAATGTTCATGCCACATTTTTGATGAATGAATAGTTTAAGTGAAACTAATCTAATTCAGTTAAATTTGAAAAGTAATGAACATGAATAATAATATGCAGAAGATTAATATAAGACAGCAAAGGAATGAGAGTGAAGGCTTGGTAATAAAGAAAAATGACATGCTGGTAATTTCTTATATTTGATCAAATAAAACAGAAGAACGTGTGCTGCTGTTCATAAATCTCTCAGTATCAGACCATCAGACACATGATTCAACTGTAAATGCAACTAAAAAGGTTAAATGATAATGAATATTGATGACATCTTTATGTGTTTCATAATGTGTGACAGTGAAAAACTTATCACTGTGTTGAGTTTCTTCCGTTTAATCTGTCAGAGCTGAAACACTCATGTGAATACAATTAAAACTTTGTCATCTGTCTTTTTCACTTCCTTTTCACTACATGTAAAATTAATGAACTGTGAACAGAAAGATTAGCTGATCAACAGTTTTAATGTTCAAAATAATTATATTGAAATATAATGTAATTGTATTGTAAATAATATATTGAAATTGATCTACTGAAGTTATTTCCTAAATATAAAAAAATACTTGACCACATTTTACATTCAAGCATATCTAAGCAAACAATAACTCAACTTTATCATGAAACTGAACAATTAGAAAATAGTTGTTTTCAACCTTATCAATATTGAATAAATATTAATCTTAGCAATGCATCTTCTCAGTTTGTGAGATCAGCCTGGTTGACAAACTAATCAAAGTTATCATCAAAACACAAACAATGAACTTGTTTAGAGTCTAATTTCAACATTTGATAAAAGTATTTGCTTTGTTTTGTATAAAATAAAAAAATACTTACAGTCAACGATGAATTTGGTTCCTCCACCAAAAGTCCACCACAGTGATACAAACTATGTAAGTGGTTGTACAAAAACCTCTTGCACTGTGAACAAGCTTCTATAGACTGAACAAACTCTCTGCTTTTTCTAATAACAGATAAACTTATACTTCATTGAATCAAAGTTGCATTGCTTTTCAACACGTGGCAGAGAAACCATTACAGTCTATTTGCAACAAAGTAATTTGCTTCACATATTTATATTAGTTGATACACAAAAATGAACATGACACTTTTAAATAATAATAAATTCCAAACGTATTAAGCTGAACTCTAATATGTTATTTATTTACAGTAAAGCCAAAACACACTTAAAAGCAGACAAACAGACATATCATACCAATTCCAGTGGACACAAAATTAACCTTAACTCCTCAACTGCACTTCTGATATAAATATTTTCTTCTGTTCCATTAAGATCATAGATGGTGTAATTCCAAGCAGGATTCCACCTGATTTCAGGGTGGGCCGCACCACACCCACTGGAGGAGAGAGGGGGAGGAGAGGGGGGACAAAGACAAAGGAATGGAGTGAAGTCTTGGTAATAAAGAAAAATGACATGCTGGTAATTTCTTATATTTGATCAAATAAAACAGAACAAATTGTGCTGCTGTTCATAAATCACTCAGTATCAAACCATCAGACACATGATTCAAGTGTAAATGCAACTAAAAATGTTAACTGATAATGATTATTGATGACATCCTTATGTATGTGTTTCATAATGTGTGACAGTTTATTGAATCACTTAAGTTTTTTAATGATATGGATTAAAGATGCATAGATTAATTTATTTTGCATTACTTTTCAACACCTGGCAGAGAAATCATTACAGTGTCCTTGCAGCAAAGTCATTTACATCTTTAAATTAGTTGATACATGAATATGCTACTTTTAAATTATAATAATTTCCAAACTTATATTTAGCAGAACTGAAGTATGTAATTTATTTACTGTAAAGCCTGTGAGAAAATTAAAAGTCAAACAGACATATCATACCAACCATAGTGGACACTTATCCTTAAATCCTCAACTGCACTTCTAACATAAATATTTTCTTCCATTAAGATCATAGATGGTGTAAATCCAAACAGTATTCCTCCTGATTTTGTGTCCCACGTTGCCTTCAGTCTGTTGAGAGCAGAGAAATAATTTCCATAGAGAGGAGGCTTTGCATCATCAGCTGATCCTCCAGTGAACTGAGAAGGTTTATAGTCCTGTGAGTTCAACAATGCAGGACTCAGATCTGTCAGTCAACACAGCAGAAACCACAACCACCATGACTCTCATCACCATCCTCATCTGGACGCTGGCCTGCTGCTGTTTTACAGGTTCATTCACTCAGCAACATTTCAGACATGAAGTCCTGCCTTTTCTCTCATTTCTCTCTGCTGATAAAGGAATGATTTGTTTTTGTCTGCAGGATGCAGCGGTCAGGTGACTGTGACTCAGCCCCCCAGGAGTGACATCTACTCCAGGATCCACTGTCACTCTCACCTGTAAAATCAACAAAGATGTTGCAGGGTGTGGTGGTGATGGTAAATGTATGTTCTGGTATCAACAGAAATCTGGACAGCCTCCAAAGCTTCTAATAAGACTTATCAGTATTAGTCAATCAGGAACACCAGCTCGGTTTAGTGGCAGTGGAAGCAACTCTGACTTCACTTTGACCATCAGTGGAGTTCAGGCTGAAGATGCAGCAGTTTATTACTGTAAGAGTGTACACTACATAAACAGTGCTGATGTGTTCACACAGTGATTTGTAGTTGTACAAAAACCTCCAGGAAGCGTTGATGAGGTTGCAGCAGTAACTGACTGCAGCTGCTGAAGAGGAAGAGACTCTGACACAGACCAGTGAATACAGAGCTGACAGTATCCTCACCAAGCAAAAACGTTTGTGAACCTTGCTTTTCACGTCAAAGTATTTTTCACTTCAAAGTATTATTTTTAACATTTTTAAATTGGAGCAGCGACTAGTAAAGTACTCCTGGACGTGGTTGCTGTTCTTCTAGCACTTTCCTGATGCAACCATAATTTTTACCAAACTTAATTTAAAAAACTAACTAGAAGACAACAAAATGCCCAAAATGATAATTTGATATCAGATCAGATCTTTTCATTACTACTTCAAAATCTTTTGTCAGTCTAACTTTGTCAGTCTAACTTGGCTCTACAGAATACTTTGGAAACATGTCCTTACCAGTGCTGTTGGGATTATTTTGACCAACTTTGGTTAAAACAAATCTCACACTTGCTCTGATGTGCATACCATCTTTGGATATTACAGCAGCATTTGACACAGTTGACCACAGCGCCCTAATGTCTCGCTTCGAGCATAACATGGGGATTAAGGGCACTGCCTTAAATTGCTTTAAGTCATTCTCAGATTTGGTGGTTCCATTTCACCTTCTGTGTCCCTCACATGGGGAGATCCCCAGGGTTCAATTCTCGGGCCAATTCTTTTCTCACTCTATTTGCTTCCCCTTGGATCAATCTTAAAACAACATAACATGGGCTTCCATTTTTACGCAAATGTTTCACAAATCTACCTGCCCATTAAAAGAAATGATGGTAGCTCTTTAAAAAGATTGGTTGACTGTTTTAATGATATTAAAGCCTGGATGGCCTTACATTTTTTAAACTTTAACGATAACTTTAATGATATTTAGACCCAGTGTTGCCTCTGATATCTCTCAAATATATCTGGGCACCTTGGAACCTTATGTTATGTCTGTTGCAACAAACCTAGGCGTTAAAATGGGTTGTGATTTTCAAATGGAGAAGCAGATCAATTCTGTTGTGAAAGCAAGTCTCTTTCAACTTAGGCTTCTTACGAAGCTAAAGCCCTTTTTATCCTTCACAGACTTTGAGAGAGTTAAATATTTATCACAACAACCCTTAATTATTGTAATTATTGTATTGTACACGCCTGATCTATTGAAGCCGCATGCTACTTTAAGGTCATTAATGTCCGCGAACCAGTCACTTCTTGTTATCCCTAAATCACGGCTCAAGAACAGAGGGGATCAAGCTTTATCAGTCACAGCCCCAAGGCTGTGGAATGAATTGTCTCCTAAGTGTCAAACTGGCCCCCAGCCTTCCAGTTTTTAAATTGCAACTTAAAACTAATGTTTAATCCTTGTCTTTTAATCCAGGATGAGAGTTGTATGTTGCTGTTTTCTTGGTGTTGTTTTTGTCTATGTATTAATTCATGTGAATGTACAGCACTTCAGTCAACCTGGTAGTTTTTTAAATGTGCTTTAGAAATAAAGTTGGATTGGACTGGATTTGAAAAAAAGCCTATAAACTGTAATTGTTGTTAATACATAGAAGAAGATACTATAACAAGAACATAGTAACCATTATTATAAAGCATAGTATAGCACCATATCTGTTTTTTAACAAAGTACGTTCACTAGTTCTGAGTAGACCTTCAAAGAACCAGCACAACATCATTTATATTCTATAAGATTCTATAGTCTACAATTCTATAAGAGACATTTCAGCTCTACATTTTTACAGGCTAGTTTCTGCACCACATTTATCTTACAACTAGTTGTTTCACAAAGTAAGATCACATGGAAACTCTCAATAAACTGTTCAATAAACACAGAAAACATAGGGTTTCTGTTGCTGCGACATTCTTGGCAAACGTCACAATATTTTATTTATTGTTGTTTTTTTGTTTGTTTTTTTAGCTATATTTAATCCTATTTTATATTGCATATGCTTATATTTATACAGTTTTTTTCTTTTCTTTTAACTTTTTAACTTAACTTTTATTGGAGCATTGCAAAGTAATCATGTTCAACGTACAATGTGAATGTGCAGTTGAATGACAATAAAGTCTGAATAAAGTCTAAAGTCTAAGTCTATTGAGTTGATGCAGTGAGCGCGACCTAGTAATAAGTTTTTGTAATGCAGAATAAAATGCAAATTTATTTTATGGATTTTTAGATTTAAATTAAAGCTCTCTCTACATGAGAGAATGTAAAATTTATAAAATTAAAGTTTTATTATTACAATAAATGTATAATTTAAATCTCTGTTAGGGATTGTTATTCAAAATTCACTTGTGATACTTTTATTCACTGAAAATAATACTTTTAGTTACCCTCATTTTGAAATCAGTCAGACAAACAGAATTTCTGATACTAATCTTATGTTTTGTGTTTTCCTTGAGAATTTTACTGTTCGTTTTCATAAATAAAATTGTTGACGTGGTACATTTTTTATTTTGGTATGTTTCATGTACCTTTACCACAACAGAACATAGAAAATGAATATTAATTCCTACAATTAATGTATAAATTAAATTTCTGCAAATGATTGTTCTGCGCAATATTTTTTTTTCTTGTGATACTTTTATTTCATGTATACTTAAAATACAGTAATAGTATTAATATTCTCAAATATATTTGTTCTCTGTTTTGGCACTGCATGTTTCAATTGCTTACATACTTTTCCCACACCTAGATTTAGGTGTGGGAAAGATAAATTAAGACTCTCTCCTAGCACATCATAATGTTGAAGTTCATCATCAGTCAAAGCTGAAGTGAAAAATTTAGATGAACGTGTCACTTGGCATTTGTCCCTCCAAGAATGAAATACCTGCAGGTGTAACACTTGCAGCAATGATTCATTTGATATTCGTTCATACAAATTAATATGAATATAAGAAATGACAAATAAAATTGCTACAAAATATAACATGAGTTCATGAAAGATTTATTTCTGTCACAAAATCACAAAGAATATAGCATGCAAAGTTCATAATGTAAAATGTGGAAGAAAAGAAATGAAGAAATGTGAAAAGCAGAAAGGCAGTATATAACATGTTAATTAAACAGACCAACAGAACGGCAGGTTTGAATTGCTGCATCATTTCCAGACAGGAAGTGTTGCTGAAGCTCTACTCTGAGCAGCCATCAGGGTCCAGAGTTTGAGTGACAGGGCTCTGGTCATTCAGATTGACCTCCACTGGTCTGCAGGGAGGCTCAGGGTGCTGCTCCAGCTGTAGTGGCCGTCCCTCCCCAGGACCTCCAGGCTGTGTGACACCCCTGAGGAGCTGCTGCTGCCCCCCACCTTCCAGCCCAGCCTCCAGGCTGAGGGGAAGCCCCCACTGGCCAGACACACCAGTGTGGCGCTGCCCTGCAGCAGCTCCTCTGTGGAGGGGGGGAGGACGATCAGGGTGGGCCGCACCACACCCACTGGAGGAGAGAGGGGGAGGAGAGGGGGGACAAAGACAAAGGAATGGAGTGAAGTCTTGGTAATAAAGAAAAATGACATGCTGGTAATTTCTTATATTTGATCAAATAAAACAGAACAAATTGTGCTGCTGTTCATAAATCACTCAGTATCAAACCATCAGACACATGATTCCAAGTGTAAATGCAACTAAAAATGTTAACTGATAATGATTATTGATGACATCCTTATGTATGTGTTTCATAATGTGTGACAGTGAAAATCTGTCTCTTTCACTTCCTTTTCACTACATGTAAAATGAATGAACTGTGAACACAAAGATAAGCTGCATTTACTGATAAAAACAAATTAGTGTTTAACAGGAATCCACATCAGATTATAAATCTAGAAAATGTTTCAATGTTCAAAATTAAAAGAAGAAAATAAAACAAAAGTGATATTTATTTTTTCAATATATAGTAATCACTTGAACAAATTTACATTCAAGAATTTTAACTAAATAAAAATGTAAGTTACCATGAAAAAGAACTATTAAAAATAGATGTTTTTTCAGTTTCTGTCAATCTTATGAATATGGAATAAATACTGATTTCTGCAAAGTTTCATCAAACATTGTGAGATCAGACTTGCTTGATAAATTAACAAAACATATCAACAACATACAAACACTGAACTTGATTTCCTTCTTATTCAACATTTGTATTTGTACAACATTTGTCAGAATTTGTATTTGTTAGGTGTTGTATAAAATAAAAATCTCTGGTACTTACAGTCAATGATGAGTTTGGTTCCTCCACCAAAAGTCCTCCACAGTGATACAAATTCATTAAGTGGCCGTACAAAAACCTCCTGCACTGTGAACAAGCATCTGCACACTGAAAAAAAATCTCTGCCTTTTCTAATAACACATAAAAATTATACTTTATTGAATCACTTTAAGTTTTTTAATTGATATGGATTAAAGATGTATAGATTAATTTATTTTGCATTACTTTTCAACACCTGGCAGAGAAACCATTACAGTGTCCTTGCAGCAAAGTCATTTACATCTTTAAATTAGTTGATACATGATTAAATGAATATGCTACTTTTAAATTATAATAATTTCCAAACTTATATTTAGCAGAACTGAAGTATGTAATTTATTTACTGTAAAGCCTGTGAGAAAATTAAAAGTCAAACAGACATATCATACCAACCATAGTGGACACTTATCCTTAAATCCTCAACTGCACTTCTAACATAAATATTTTCTTCCATTAAGATCATAGATGGTGTAAATCCAAACAGTATTCCTCCTGATTTTGTGTCCCACGTTGCCTTCAGTCTGTTGAGAGCTAGAAATCATTCCCATAAAGAGGAGGCTTTGCATCATCAGCTGATCACTCCAGTGAACTGAGAAGGTTTATAGTTCAACACTGCAGAAAACCACAACCACCATGACTCTCATCAGAATCCTCATCTGGACGCTGGCCTGCTGCTGTTTTACAGGTTCATTCACTCAGCAACATTTCAGACATGATGTGTTGCCTTTTCTCTCATTTCTTTCTGCTGATAAATGAATGATTTGTTTTGTCTGCAGGATGCAGCGGTCAGGTGACTGTGACTCAGCCTGCAGTAGTGACATTTACTCCAGGATCCACTGTCACTCTCACCTGTAAAATCAACCCACATGTTAATTTAGTATGTCCTACTGATTGATTGTCTGCACTGGTATCACCAGAAGTCTGGACAGACTCCAAAGCTCCTTATTAAATGTGTGAACACATGTGAATCAGGAACATCAGCTCGGAGATCTGTCAGTCAACATAGCAAATACCAGGTTATCAGGTTATCTGGTTCAGTCACTCAGTTTTACAGCTTGCACCAGCAGCTATCATTTTTGGTTTTAAGTGAAATGTCTTAATAACCTATTGGGGGATTGCTATGAAATTTGGTTCAGATAACCATGGAGCCCAGAAGATCAGTTTTACTGATACTCATATTACTGGAATCAAAAACACTGGTGAAAGTGGTTGGGGTTACAGCTCTGATATAACAGTAAATTTAGAATTAAATTAAGATTAAATTTGGATCATTTGTTAATCTTAGGACTCAAAGAAACTAAGATAGCAGGAAATGTTTACAATGTTTACAAAGAAACAGACACAAATCTTTCTAAGTGCGTGTGTTCCTTTTGTACCATTCATTGATCTTGCTGCGTGCGTTGCCCAAGACAAGGATTAGATGTTATTGGATTGCTTACAGGTGACACAGGCTGATGTTGTTGAAAGGACGTAGTCAAATTTGGATCTGTTCCTGGGTCAGCATGGATGCTGTGACGTCAGCAGACGTAGGTCAACTGCAAGAATTAAGAAAACAAGCAAACAGCACGCTAGTGTCACCAGGACGGCTGATAACAATGGCATGCCGTGATTTCTGTTAAGGGCTGAACAGTTGACAAAGCCTAATGTCACACTGTAAGATCAGGCATGTCCTGAACATTGAGGACTAATGCTGGTGTCTTACCTTTGGCCTCTGCCCTCTGATAATCCTGCCTGCACAGTGGAACACGTTCACTTACACATAGTGAAATCAAGATCCACTTACTGTGTCCTCAAAAAAGGAACAATTATATCAGTGGTCATTTAAACAGGATGGGAGCCTTCCAAACTGGTAGGAGACCCCGGGGTAGACCCAGAGCACAGTGGAGAGATTATATATCTCATCTAGAGGAGCAGGGAAGGATTGCTGTTAGGACTAACTCGCTTAGCCTGTTGCCAACAACCTGGCCCAGGGTTAGCAGCATATAATTAATGATAATGAACATTTAATGCAGCTTTTATCTTGTTAAGATTACTCTTATTTACGTTTCCTTTCAATAACTTTTGTCTCAAGAGTGTCATCTAATTAGAAAATTAACCCAAAACATGATTGATTGGAGAATGTTAAGAACATACATGTTCACCATATGCAAAGTTAAGACACCTGTTTTATGAATGGAATGACTTTGAGGAGGTAGTAATAAGTCATAATGAGCTATAAACGGGGGAGCCAATCGTTGCTGAAGTCTTGTCTTCATCCAAGCCTGAGTGGCTGCCGAGGAGACTCTGTTAGCATGGGGTAGGGATAATCCTTTTAGGCAATGCTGTACCGGGAATCAGTTAGTCAACACTTCTTCTCTCAGACTGGATGAGCTCCTCATTGTGAGACAGGACCTGCACAGGATAAGTCTAACTGGCTGTCCTCCGCCTCAGATCTTGTAGGATACATATTGATCGACTTCACTCACCAGGAGATTTGTATATCTGTAGTCACTCAGGGGGTAGGGGGGTCTTGCTGGGTTAGGACCTGAAGCCTGAATTATCATGGAGGGGTTGAAGAAGTTGTTGAAGGGTATGGTGTCGGCAAAAGTCAGAGCGTACATAAAGGACTACTGCAAGAGAAATGGCCTGCTGACACTCTCTGTCATTGCTGTAATAACGGGCTGTGTGCTTGGATTCATCCTCAGGTCGCTCAACCTGTCCACACAGGTATGTTAAAGCCAGTTATGTTATATTGAGGGCGGAAGCAGGTAGCAGGTACAACAGGCTACAATCAATATTTGTATATTAATATTGGATCATTAGATACCACAGTAAATTGTCTCCTGACTGCAGTTCCACCTCAGCATTAGGTTTTAAAGCATCTTTTACCTTGTTGTTTTGGATTTACAGCCTTGCTTCACTCTCACCACTCTCATAACATTGTTTTCAACTGTCAATGTTCTAACCAAAAAAAAGTTCTAGAAACTGCCACGGTACACTGACAGACACAGTTAGCTTCTAGCTGGTGATTATAATGTAGAATATGGCAGCTAAGTAGAAGATAAGAGTGATATTTCCTTCAGCAGCTGGTGGAGACCAAAACAGAGCTAAAAGAGAAAGAAAACTGACTTTACATTAACCAGGTGGACAGAAACACAACCCCAGATGAATGAAAATGTTCCTCAGTAGCTGCTGAATGTTTAAGGCAACTAGTCAGTCAGTGTTGTGTTTACAGTTTGTTTCCACTGGCGGCCACAAAATCAGTTAACTGTTTGATAAAATTCTTTTAAATGCGTTTTGTTGTCATTTCATGATAAATGTCTTTCATTCAATTTTTTCTCCAGTACGCAGCAAATTATTTAGACATGTTGAAATATCTGTTTTGCGGCTGCTTGTTCTCCTGACTTTACGTTACTGTGATGTAAGATGCTCTAAATGGATCAAGTAGCTTATGTGTTTTGGCAGAGGCTGAATCAGTGATTAGCGTCTGCAATGTAACCGTGTGTTCTGGCAGCAGCTCATCCATTACTTCCATCAGTATTATCATCGCAATGAAAAAAGCAGTTACAATCAGTTAACACATACACAAAGAAATATTTTGTCATATAAAAGCAATTTAAAGGTTATCAAAAACATAGGCACATAATTGAGCTACTGTCAAGATCTTAACATATGAGTTACACTCAAATGAGACAAACAAAGCATTTTAAAAATGTGATTAATTTTGACAAAAAAAATTAACAGAGCATTGTGTTTTCAACATAAACAAAACTTTATCAAATTTATCAAAATGAGGAATTGTACTTAATTAAACAGCAAAGAAATATGTGCATGATAATGATATTTCATAATATCATCTATTTGCAAAACGCTTGCACATCTTTCCCTTCCAAGTGCTGAATCTGAATCTGTACTAAAATAAGAAAAGGGAACGTTTTACAGTGTTGCAAGTCTGTGGGTGGCATAAATCATAATATGTTTATCTTTCACACTCAGGCTAAGATCTACTTCTCCTTCCCTGGAGAACTGCTGATGAGGATGTTAAAGATGCTGATCCTGCCGCTCATCACCTCCAGGTAAGAAAGGTCCTCACCTGTGTTAGTCCAGACTCAGGTCAAATGCAGTGGAAAATATGTATGTGAAGATTCCCAGTCATCCAGGTCATAGTTATCCAAGGAGGGTAGTATCAAGGGGAACTGGACTTGGTTGAAGATACTTAAAGAGGCTTCATTGGGTCTCACTGTTACTGGTCAGAGAAGACCCCTGATATACCAACAGATAAACTGATATTATTTCAACTGTAAAATTAAGCATCAGCAACACAAAACTTCCCACATACAATAATTGCATTAATTGTTCACATCCTGTCACCTGGAATTCTGGATGAAAAGTGTTTACTTGCATGTCTTAATGGAAGCCTTCATCTCTAAAAGAGCAAGACCTGGATTTTCAATTTAGTGTAAGTAGATTTTTTACTGAGCAATGCATCAAAGAAGAAATATAAGTATGAAGTTTTTGTCCTGAAGGGTTCGAGGTTACAAGTGGTAGCTGATTTAGAAAATATATACAATTACCTTTCAAAGTGATAAGTCTGGGCAATGCTGGTGGCACACTTGGCAAAGACTAATGCAGCATTCAAACAAGATGCTGACTTAGAATTTTGTCATGGGAGACAAAAGTCTATTCGGTTTGAACTAATGAACTTGCTGATTTCACAAGTCACTAAATCACAATGTTTTCTCTTAAGAGAGATACATTGAAACTAAATTATACAACTCTTGAAATGTGTTAAACAACTGTTCACTGTTTAAACCAGAGTTAATCAGACACCCCCTGTTTTCACATCCAGTCTTATGTCTGGCCTGTCCGCCATGGACACGAAGGCAAGTGGTCGGCTGGGAGTTCTGACCATCACCTACTACCTGTGGACGACCTTCATCGCTGTCATCGTTGGCATTGTGCTTGTGCTCATCATCCACCCGGGCACGGGCTCAGAGAAAGAGGGCCACCATACAAGTTCAGGGCCTGTTATGACCTCCGCTGATGCTCTGCTGGACCTTATCAGGTTAATATATACAAACACGATCACCCTTTGACAAAGTAGGCCCAAAACATAGCGATGGGGATGCTGTGATTCAAAAATTTACCTTACTGAAGTGCCCTTGAACACAGATGCTGAGTCTCTACAAGTTCTGCATGCTCTCTGTCCGACTTCTGACAGGACCTCTGACAATATAATTCTTCCTTCTATGATATTTACAGCGATGTCATCAGCTCTGCAAAGCTCTACTTAAGCAATGCTTTGAGCTAAATGCTAATTTCAACATGCTAACATGTGTGCAATGACAGCATTAAAAGAGTAAACGTCAAGAAGATGACTAGTCATAAAGATTCATCATCTCAGAACCAATGCAGGTCTACATAAGTTTTGGTGCCAGTCCTTCTAGCAGATGTTGATATATATTACTGGATAAGTCAAAATGTTTTATTCACTCTCTGGGATTTTTACTCTTTGCACTATAAATATGTGTACCAAGGCTATCCATCAAACAGAGGTTGAGATATTTCAGTTTAGACCAAAGTGGTCAACCTACAGATTTACATTGCCATCCATTGAGTTCTGTTGTTTTCCAGGATGAGGATTTGATGTGTAATACTCGTTAATATGTGTGAAAAACATTGGAAATACCAGTACGGATCAATTAAATCCAGTAAGATCCAGTTCATCCCTTATGACCTTCCTGTGCTTCCTCAGGAGCAGGAAGCTCCACTAATTGCAAAATCTCAAGGCACCATTTTGATCGTGGGAGTTAATACCTTTCACTACAAAATGAGGGAAAGACAGAAATCATGAAATCCTTTGCATGTAAGCCTTTCTGAAAATGTAGTTTTATCTAACATTTAGTGAACACTAAGGAAACAAACAAAAAATAAATAAAATTAAGCAAATTTGAATCCATGCTTACATATGATAAAACCATTCACAACACACAACTAAAAGTCATTTTGCCAGCAGGGGATGCAATTCAGCATTAAATTATAGAGAAGGAGGAAATGTCCTAGTTGCAGGGTCACTCTTACGCAGCAGGTTGGCTAAGAATAGGGAAACACTTAATTGTGATCTGTTAAGCCTTCACTTTCTCAGAAAGTCTTTAGGCAATGCTACTCTTTCTAAGATTGAGCCTGCCATCTCGTCTGCGTGCTCGGGCTTACTGCAGCGCCATTCATGACGGAGATCAGCTAATACCTTCTTCTTAAACCTGATTATTTTAGTGAGCTGTGGCCGGAGTGTATCTTTCGGTGTAAGCCAAAAAGCCAAGTGTACATTTCAGTCCTCTTATGTCTTTGACAAGCTTTGTGTCTGGCTTTAGTGTCACTGACGCATGCTGTATAAATACTGTCCCAGCACATGAAGATGGCTGTGCACTTGCATGAAAGCCTCTCTCTCATTTTACTGGAGCTCCTTTAGCTTCATATGTTGTCGGGTATTTTTTATTGTTTTCGTTTGATGAAGTGGAATAGGAGAAAAAAAGTGAAATGGAAATATTCACATAAAGCACAAGTACTTTGAAATTGTGCAGAACTTCAGTAAATGTGCACTTCACCACTGGCAACCGCCAGTGTCATTACAGTATTACCTCAACTAATATTATCCACCCACAATCAGACACTAATACAGGCTTATAGTAAGTAAGACTAAGTAAATACATAATAAGTCATTAAATTTTTTACAAATGGATGGTTGGTGTGAAATTCACCAAGATTTCTCTTGGATCTTGTACCTCAGTATAAATAATTTTACCAAGATAATACTAAATTCTTGCATTTGAACATCACTACACTGTAATTGCTTTGGCATTTAAAGGCACAATTATCTTGCCGTGGACTACATGGAAATTTTTAATTGCAAAATTAAATGAAAAGAACACAAAAGCAACAGGTTGAATGATATCTTTTATTACAGACATGATCTGATATATTTGTCTGTATATTGTCTTTTACAGGAACATGATCCCGTCAAATCTAATCGAAGCAACTTTTCAGCAGGTGAGTGGACAAAAGAAGGAAACTCACAATGGCTTGTGCAAATGTTCTTTTATTCACTAGTCAATATCCACATATTAACAAATCTCTGTGTGTTTGTTCTCTTTCACCCCACTCCAGTACCGAACAGACCTGGTACCTATTATACAGAACTCTGATGTAAAAGAGTCTCAGGCAAACTATGTCTATGTCATGCCTGACTACCACAACCCTAAGCTGGGCCACCCAGTCTTCCTGGAGATCACCCCTGCTCCTGACATCAAGTATAAAATCGCCCCCAGTACCAGCAAGGGCATGAACGTACTTGGGATTGTCATCTTCTCTGCCACCATGGGTAAGACAATCACGCAGCTCATTATAACAGAAAACATTTCAAAACTCTAACCCATATTTGTTTAAGTTAAATCATGGTACTGCTTTCTTTTTGGTTCTATAGTAAATCAAGAAGACTCGTATTAGTGAAGGTTCTAATAACCATTATTTAAGTAATTAGGTACGACTTGTGAACCCTTTATCAGCGTTAACTTGTAAGACAGTGGAACCATAATGGCTAAGTACAAAAACACATGTGAATGTACTGTCTGCTCTCAGGTCTGCTGCTTGGGAAGATGGGAGAACGTGGAGCGCCACTGGTCAACGTGTGCCAGTGCATTAATGAGTGCGTCATGAAGATCATTAACGCTGCTATGTGGTAAGATTGCACTCCTACGCTGTTGTCACACACAACAACAGACACATACAACAGCAGAACCAGATTACATCTAAAAATAAATCTCACGCAGTAACTCAGGGAAGTCACTCGTGGTGTCCTTTTCTGCGCCTCACGGGCGCTTATGAGGCAACTGGGATTACATTTGTGTGAAGGGAGCAAAGAGGCACTTTCATAAATAAATACAAATACAATTGGTTGGGATGGTGGACACTCGAGACAACAACACACCCATAGGCCTATGTGATTTTTGAACATCGCCATTCCAAAGTCACAGGAATTAATCTGCTGCTGTAACAGCCTCAGCGCTCCTGGAGCCTGACTGAAGGGATTTGCTCACACTGAGCCACAAGAGCATTAGTGAGGTCCAACAATGATGCTGGCCAGTAAGACCAGATAAGGCTCACAGTCTGCATTCCAATTAATCCCAAAGGTGCTGAGGTTGAGGTCAGACATTTTATTTGTTACATGCTCATACTGAAAAGGTGAATCATGTGCAATAAAGACATACATATTGGTCATATGTGCAGGAGGGCTGTGCAGTTTTTGAAGGGATATTAAGTGATTATAATCCAGTACACTTTTTGTTAAATTTAGTGAATATTTCCACAAGGCTTGCTTGCTCTCTGTATTGTATGAACTCCTAAAAAGTCTGGTATTCCTACACAGACCTGGCTCTGTAATTGCAAAACAAAAAAAGTGGAACACAACATTGTTCCAGCTGATCAGCAACAGTTAGTGCTGATAGGGGAAGGGGGCAGTGGGAGAGGGAGTTCAGCACACTTGAAATTTTGGGGGGTGGAGTTTCTGTATCTGTTTCTAGTGTATGAATAAACCTAATGCATCACAGACTAATTAAACAATGTCTTTCACATTGTGGAGTGAAGCTCTGTGTTTAAGCCTGATATAGCTCATTTCCTCCTGAGTCTATTTTTATTGTGTGCATTCACATGCTGAGCCAAATGGTGAAGTGTGAGATCAATACTTTCACAACAACATCCATGATCACGATCTTCTCCCTCTTTGCTCCCCTATGCAGGTACTTCCCCTTCGGCATTGTGTTCCTCGTGGCAGGAAAGATCCTGGATATGCATGACCCGGCCCACCTTGGAGAGAAGCTGGGCATGTACTTCCTCACGGTCCTGTCTGGTTTATTTGTGCACGGCCTCATCCTGCTGCCTAGCTTCTTCTACTTCTTCACTCGCAAAAACCCCTTCCCGTTTATCAGAGGGCTGCTGCAGGCTCTTGTCATTGCACTGGCCACATCATCCAGGTAAGAGGAGATGAGTTTTTCATTTTTTATTTTTCTTTATCCCAGCCAAGTAGATCACAGCGTCTTGGCTCTCTCTTTTTTAATCTTAAAAATATGTCATGTGGGGACATCCTACCAGTTCTAAATGGTCATATTTGGGACTGAAGCCCACTGAGTACCCTGACCATCTGTTCCTCTGCAGTTCAGCCACATTGCCAATCACCATGAAGTGTCTCCTGGAGAACTGTGGAGTGGACCGGCAGATCGCTCGCTTCGTGCTGCCAGTGGGAGCTACCATCAACATGGATGGGACAGCCCTGTACGAGGCAGTGGCGGCCATATTTATCGCCCAGGTCAATGAGTATGACCTGGACTTTGGCCAGCTGGTCACAATTAGGTGAGAACAACCACTGAGCTCATTATCCTCTCGTGACAAGTAGATTTATTTCACACCTTTAACATCCTGTCTTTTTTCTCATTAGTATAACCGCAACAGCAGCCAGCATTGGGGCAGCTGGGATCCCTCAAGCCGGTCTGGTTACCATGGTGATTGTCCTGACCTCTGTGGGGTTACCACCTGCTGACATCTCCCTGATTGTGGCCATCGATTGGGTTCTGTGAGTCCCACCAAAAATGATCATACTTTATAGAGCATCAGTCGGTCTTATAGGGGCTGTTTGAACAATGTGTAAATCATTTTTTCCGTCTCATTCTCAGTGATCGGTTCCGGACGATGATCAATGTTCTTGGTGATGCCTTAGCTGCTGGGATTATGGCTCATTTATGTAAGAAGGACTTTGAAAAAGCAGCCGCTGCTGCAGCTACTGCCTCTGCTGCTGCCAGTAACGGAGGTGGCCCCCAACGGGTGAGGACAGTTTCTTTGTTCAGGTCAAAGTGCACATGCATTAGAGGATTTCAAAGCCCTAAAAACTTGATTGAATATTAAGCCACTGTCAAAGATACATTTTAGGAAAACAAGATTTTTTAACTCTGTTATACCCTTTTAGCCGTTTTAACCTTTCAGAACTACTATCTTGACTAACTGTAGGCTTCTGTTGGTGACTTCTCCCCTACAGAGAGACACAGTAATCTCCTTTGGTAATCAGAGCGTGGCATTGTCGGATGCTCCTCTGATTGCACACCGCTGCGATTATGTCTTTGAGGTGGATGGAGACAATGTGCTTGAGAAACCTGTGGGATCCTACAACCTTTGCCAAGTCTGAGACACTTTTACAGGATGGACAACAAGGGATACTGCCTTCTACAGGACATAGATTCACCTCTCATTAGCAAAGGGACCATCATCCGAGGCCCAGAAAAATCCAGTTTGGTTAAATTCCAGTTAGGTTTCCATCTTTAATGAGATCATCGAATATGTTGTGGTGTTGGGGTTTAGCAGTTTTATTGGATTTTGCCTTTGCCATGCCGAAAACAAAAACCTTCATTACTTGATGTACTGTATGTCTCCATTCACTTTCAGCAGGAGTTGGGAGGAAATGCACTAAGTTTCACATGTAACCTAAACAGACAATATGAATGCACCTGCAGTTATGATAATGTGTTGCACTGACATGCATTCGATAGATTAGTGTTCATCAGTCAGTGGTGGTGACAGATAAGAGATTCACAAAAGTGTGCCAGAATGCAGTTTGATTGCAGGTTTAGACTTTAGTCAAGGTTTTGAGTTGCCTTAATATGATCTCAGTTTTGACAATAATTCTGAGAACTTGAAAGACTTGAAAGTAAACTGATAGACGAAGAGCAAATTCCTATTGTTGAAGTGAACCTTTATCTGTTAGACAATGCATTTATGGATAAATATTGAAGCACTACTAATAAGAATATTTACATTATGCTAATTCGATTTGCGTTTTGATACCAATGCTCTTAATTTTGTGTTCGTTATTTTCTAATAAAAACCTGCTGTACTCCAAGTCCTGTCACTTTTTTTAAATTTTAGACCATGTTTATCTACACACACACACACACACATGCACAATCTCTACATATTTGTGTTTTGAAAGAAAAATATCACACAAATAGGATAATAAATTGGTTTGAGGCCAATTTAACTTTATTTACGGTAACAATAACATAAAAAGTAGTGAGCAAGCCATCATCAGTACACATTGACAGATAAAAGTAACAGATATTTGGTTGAAATATCCAGCTTGTATTCCTGTAAGTGGCAGTAATGTTGTATTATTCCATATTTGACCAAATATACTGGAGAAAAATAAAGAAGCCTGTCCTAAAAATCCCCACTTGCAGGATCATTATGGCTTGTAGTGTTGGCTGCGGATCAGGAAGTAGTGCAGGTTGGAGGTTCCTAGCTGCTCTTGTCTTCATGTCGAAGTCTAAGCTCTATTGCTCCCAAAGGTCAGGCTTGTGCCTTGAAGCTAGTGCCAGTGGTGTGTGTGTGTGTGTGAGAGAGATTGAGAGGCCCTTTGGATAAAAGTGTTACATAAATATAATTGACATTTGTCAGATAGTTTCCTCTGCAGTGACAACAAAAACAGAATTCACAACCTTTAAGATAATTTCTATGAAAAGTGCAGTCCTTCCACTGCTTCAGATTACTAACCTTCCCTTTTTCAAATATACTCAGTGTGGATAGTGGTGTCAGTTACTCTATATATATATATGCAAATGTCTCCACCATCTGGTCTCAGAAGGTAATCACTAGGCTTATACTGACATGATGCTGAAGGCCTGGTGACATTACAAGATAAATCATCTTCAGACAACAGCACACAAATTATTTCTGTTGCTGTTGTGTTATGTCATGTCATTTCTGCTTCCACTTGTTGACATGCTGATGAGTAAAATAGGAAATAGTAATTTTATGAACACTAACATGCAAAACATTGATTTCAAAGTCAAATGGTGCATCCATGTCCATAGCACTTTAGCATTTGTCAAGAAACTCCGAGAAAATCCACAAACTTCTGAAGAGACATTTAATTATTTCAATTTTGAAAAGCCACCATGTTTTTATTGAAATGATTCAATGTTAGAAGACATTTATTGGGCTTCAACTTAGTGTCCTTCAATACCAAGAAAACAAAAGTAAATCATTAAAACACTCCAATACGTAACAAGTATAACCACATACATTGCCAAATAAATATTTGCGCCTCCTCTGATGTAAAATACACCATTTCCACTTATAAATTAAGGCAGAATGCAGTTTATTCTGACTGCCTCTAAAGCAAATTCACTTGCATCTTTCATGCAATTCCAACTAGACTGCTGAGAAAACTAAGCAGTAACATATGTCAGTAGAAAAAAGAAATTATATAAAAAAAAGACGACAGCCCAAGACCACAACAAATGTCTATTACCTGCTTTGAGCAAGTCATGAAATATTGCACAAAGTTAAGGATTGGGACACAAATATAACATGGAAATACTAAATCATAAAGCACTTTTAAAGACCAACATCTGAAGCTTGTGATGGGAATACTTCTTTCAGAGGCGGCACACATTAAATGCATTCAATGACGCATATGGGGAATTATTGCTGGAAAAAAAACATGTTCTTTAGGGTGAATACTATAACAGTACCTGCGGACAGTAATGTGCCCAGGTTGTGATAGTTTTCATGGTCAGGTTAAATCAAGAACAAATACAGTACCGATTCTAAAACTCCATTTTCAACCACCTTGGAAAACAAAACAATCTACCAAATTTATCACTATAAAAAGATGAGCTGTGATATGCCAATGATCTTCCAGAAATGGATGATATAAAAAAATGTATCACTGAGCAAGTAAATAAAGCCATGTCCTCTCTAGTAAAGGATATCCATATTAGGCAAAGATCAGAGTAATTTAATGGTTTTGTGTCTGAAGGCCTAAATCTTCTGAACAGTGTATTATTTTCTGTGTTGAAATATCAAACCCTACTAATGCACATCAAATCTGGCTTCACTAGTTTCTACACTCAAACTGAGAACTCTAATTTAATCTCCCTAAAAAGCCAGGTACCAAAGAGCAGATTTACTGAGCCAGGTGTCATTAAATAATCCTGACATTCAACTCACAACGGCTGAAAATATGACGGTAACAAAAGTGTCAACTTATAGCTTCAACTTGCTAGTTATGTTTCTTTTCAGTGGTTCAATCTCTGGCAATCTTAGAAAAGTAGCTTCATGAAATGTTTGCAGGACAATCACTTTCTTTCAGGTGTCTGTATACAAGTTAAATAACCATATCTCAACAAACATTGGTCCAAATGTTGTTAATTTAAGCCTGTTTCAGACGTTTAAAAGCCTCCAGTGGTAACACTTTTTCCTTGACCAGGGATCTTATATCATCACTGCAGATTTGCCACTAGAAAAATAACTGAACAAAACTCCAAACCAAATCTTAAAAAAAAAAAAAAGGTAAATAAAAAAAGAAACAAACCAAACAAAACTTTCAGCAAAAAGAAATAAAATTTAATGGTTTATGCTCAAAGTGAAACAATCAAAACAAAAGAAAGGAAGAAAAGAAAGCAAATCTAAACTGAAATCATTAACAAAGGCCATTAATTTCTCTCCAAACTTGAGATAAGCACTCGTTAAAACAAGTTTGTAACTTACAGTATAACAATCTATGCCTCTAAAGAAAACAAATCAACTAAAAGAAAAGAAAAAAACAAAAAGGCAAACTGAGCCATGGTTACGTTGCACTCAGTCAACGCTAAATATAACCTCCGTACCTCAAGAAAACAAAACAAAGGTATACATTTTCATTGGGAAAAAAAAATCTGCTCAGAAAACCCTTCTGAGGTTATAGGATCAAATCTCTCACAATCTCTCGCTGCCTTTGGTCCATCTTAATTCCCTACTCATTGACTGGGGTTCATATTCAACAGGACTCTCCTGAAATACAGCTTATAATAAAAAGACACTTCACACAGGGACAACTAAACAGAAACGTTTCCCTCCAGAGCTCGTCATGTTTAAAAGTGTTATCTTGGTATGAGGGTGAGCAAATGTCATAGATTAACATCCAAAGCACTGATCCTCATATTAACCTAAAACAGACTGATTAAAAGTGCTTTGCTCTTAGATTGACTTTAGACAGCAAGTGGTATTTTAGGCTACGGGCAACATATTGTTCTTCACTTTCTTTACACTAAACAATCCCCTAAAATCTCAACACCTGGTGATCAATTTGCAGGGCTTTCCTTATGCTCCATATTTTCAGTGCACTGCTAAGAACCATTTGACCATTTGTCATCCTCCTTTATGTACAGTTATACAAGCAACACATACAGACAATATTTTAGCTTTTTAGATAATTTTCAAGAGTTATTTTGGGGTGGGTGGGTGGGGGGGGTCATGGGATTTTTACCTCTCCATCACCTCCCTTAAAATTAAAACTACTGAGTATCCTCAAGCCACAAGCATGAGTATAAAGATGGAAAAAAACAAGTACGAGTACAAAGGTGCAGAAGAGCGAACATCTCACTTAACTCTGAATACACTAAAACCCAAACAGATGTGTCAGACTTTGCAAACTGTAATAAAAGTCTGACGCAGGTCACTTCCATCTCTCCTCTACACCAGATTGTCCAGATCTCTCTACTTGTGGCCCTTGCTGGTCTTGAAGGACACTTGCAGTATCTTGTCTCCGAGCCGGTAGCCGTTCAGGCTGGCGATGGCCATGGCCGCCTCCTCGTAGTTAGTCATGGTAACAAAGCCGAAGCCCTTGCACTTGTTGGTGTTGAAGTCACGGATCACTTTGACGTTGGTGACGGCGCCGAAGGGGCCGAACATCTGCCAAAGGATGCTCTCGTCTGCGTCCTGGCCCAGGTTGTAGATGAAGATGCACCAGCCGGATGTGGCGTTCCCAGGAACACTGACGCCTCCCATGCTGCCCATGTGATCAACACCCATGGGGGAGAACCTGGAAATGAGAATGTTGAGAGAGAGAGAAAGAGACAGTTGAGAACTGTTTCACATGTATCACAGGTTTCAAAACCTTCTGGTCTATCCCACTTTTGTCCCTTGTGTGTGAATTCATTGCATATTTTATCACTAATTAAATGTTCAGTGTGTAGGTTTTAGTGGCATCTAGTGGTGAAGGTTGCGAATTGCAACTAAGGGCTCACGGTGCATTCACATGCTCCTTGAATGGCCCCATTTCCTGAATTGTGAAGTCATTCTTCCAACTTCAGTGTCTTCATGTTCTGTTAAGTTGGATGGTGGAATCAACATAGATGCTACAACAAAGGCTATGTTCAGACTGCAGACTGCCTTAATGCTCAATTCTGATTTTTTTTTTGTTTTTGACAGTTCACATTATAGTTTAAATGTGGCCCATATCAGACTCCAGTGTGAACTATCTGCGGCCTGAAAGTGATCTGCACGTGCAGAAGAATAACACGACGTCACACGAAACACGCTGTTGCAGGCTACAGAAGTAATCATGGAGCAACATCGCTCCAGTTAGCTTACAGGAGACTCCTGTTTTTCACTGTCCTCTCACGGGTCACATTTATCCCGAATTATGACAGGTGTTCACAACTTTCTGTTCGTTTCATTACAGTTTCTGGCGCTGTACAACACAACTGCCCCACAACTCACCCCCTCCCGCTCTCTTTCGCCCCACTATGTCTGCTCGGACAAGTGGAAGAGAGCTTGCGGTCCAGTGGATTTCAGGTATAAGAAAGGGATTTGTGAGCAGATGATAGCAAGGTAGAGAAGGAAGAGAGCCACATGTTTAATAATGGCTTTTTGTGGAGCTTTTTTGTTCACAGCAGCTCCGTCTACTGCAGAAGAGCTGCTCTACAGTGATGTCAAAGTCGTATCAAAGGTCGCATTTATAAAGATCTGATCTGTATTGGATTTGGACCACATATGGAAGTGGCCCAAATCCTAACGGGAAAAGATCAGATTCTATGTGACTTGGCCTGTTCACACTGTCATAAAAAGATCAGATCTGAGTCACATATGGGCAAAAAAATAAAAAATAAAATAAAAAGAGATTTGGGTCACATTGGCCTGCAGTCTGAACGTAGCCAAAATTGTGTTGGATAAGTATTATCAGAGCAATTGTATTTTTAAATCCAACAACAAAAAGGCTATGAAAACTTTCTTCTTACATATTTGTATACTTCTTTATACCACATGTACACCTTATTCCTCTTTTGAAAAATAAATTCTGAGTATTCTGACACCGCATGTATACACCATCAGTCACCACTCACCCCTCCCTTTTCAAGCACGCAGGAGAAGCTACTATGGCCATTCCACAAATGTTTCTTTTAAATTTCAAGAGTAGACTATCAAGTTCAATTTGACAAACCCTGCAGAGTTTTACAAAGCTGTTGTTCTACGATATCAAATTTTGAATTTGGAAAGTTAATTTTCTTAATAACTGAATTCATAAAGTGAAACTTTCATATCTTGTAGATTGAGAGAAAATTTTCTAGAATGAGAAAGCAAACGTCAGAGGTTCAGTTAGAGAAAATTTCCTGAAGCAAAGGTCCAGAACATTATAACAACTAACTTGCGTTATCATTCAGTACCATAACATATAGTTGTATTAACATGTTTTTAGTCAACAACTGACAATATTTCAACAATATTCAGTTTTCACATCAAACTGTAAAAAACTGTAATAATAAATTCTAAATTTAAGTAAACTAAAATAAAGTGCTTAATTTCAGGGGGGAAAAAAATACAAAATGTGTAGCTTGAAGTGATGAAGTAAACACTCAACACATCTTATCAAATGAATAGCTGTAATGCCTCCCTCTTTCATTCTCTCATAGAGCTACCACTTTCCTACTTTCTCTTGTATGTGAGCTCTAGCTTGTCCTGCCAGCTAGCACTGGAGATCTATGAGATATTCTAGTTTTGAACTGCCCATGGGAAGAATGTACATGTCGGAATCTGTACATTCTTGATTAAAAGCCATATGAAATATCCGTGTATCGCACTCACGGACTCACAATGCCAGCATCACGAGACAATTAGAGCACAAGAGACTGGTCTGAGCATTTCCTGAGCCGTTAAACCTGTACAATAAATGCTAGAAAAGCTGCGCGGGTTTAAAAAAAGAAACGCTCCATCACGAGGTAGTAATTCTCTATAATAAATCGCCTGTAGGTTGGCGGTCCGGATCCGGACCACGGTCTGCCTATTAGTGACCTCTGCGCTACACAAACAAACTGAACAGCAGTGAAAACACCTAATTGTGCTGTTATAAGACTACCTAACGCTGGTCTTATAACAGCACCGGTCACGTAGATGTCCTTTGATGAATGAGGAGAAGAAGCTAGCAAAGTGTGATTTACTGTGCTCACACAGCGTGCGGGTAAAAATCATTGGTTCCGCATTGATATTTGATTAACTGAGTGTAAGTTTAGTAGCAGCAGTCATAATTCAGCAACAGCGCCTAATATAGGGGAAACACGTCTATGATGTGCACATCCACCATACCTTATTAATTTAACATTAATACAATGGATTTGTGAAATATGTGAATAAATAAACCCAGCTTTAATAGTTGAGCATATTTACAATACAAATCTTGTCAGTAAACTATGAGGTCAAAAAAACATTCAAAAAAAAAAATCGTTGACTAATCGTAATCGAGGTGAAATGTTCAATTAATTGCGACTTTGATTTTAGGTGAAATCGTCCAGCCCTACTATTTATGTTAAAAGCATTGGAGGAAGGAGTCAATGTGTTACCAATTTAAAATTTTATACAGCGTTAATCATTTATCAGACCAGAATTTCCCTAATGAATGATAAAGTACTGGAATTCTCCTACAGCCCATTACATTAATTTTAAATGTCTAGGTTCAAACTGACTGTAAAGTTTGACATTTTTTTAGACTTTTTTACATTAGTAAAATCTTTCTCATTTTATATTTTACAAAATATATTCAGTTCTAATGTTACAGTCAGTGTGACTACAATATGTAAGATTACTGTTCATAGATCAGTTTTATACATTAGTTTAAACAGTGATTACTATGGTAATGTAGCCCACGGTAAGTGTTTCTGTGCAACTGCTTCCAACTTGACAGCTGCCTTAATGTCCACAGAGTCACTGTGTTATAAAGGACAGTGTAACCTAGAGATTTTATTCTGTGCTGAGGATAAATCTACAATGTTCAAAGATAACCATGTCCATACATCAATGACAGATTGATCATAAAATGGTCATGTTCAAGATCACGTTTGGGCCTATCTAACCGGGATTTCGATGTTACTAAAGACGCAATTGATTTCCAATAGGTGCTTTGATAGACAGTATGAATGAGGAAGTGCCAGGCAGCTGCTTCAGGCTCCGCAGGGGGGAGGAGTCAGAGAAAAACTCTGCGTTTATTGAAGTAAACCCCAGAGTTTCCTTCATTTCAGGCTTACCATACTGAGTTTTCACAAAACACGGTTTCTGAAACAGGGCCATGAACCTTTAATCTCTCAGTCAAGTTCCGGTGCCCACAAGGAACTTTTCCATGATATTCTAATTTTTTAGATGCACCTATATATTCTCACTGGCTTTAAGTGCATGACAGACTTCCCCATGTTTTGGATTTGACTGGTGTGTTTGCTGTTTTTTTAAGTCAACATATGTTTTCTATTGTTATGCATACTGACTATCTATAGATAAATAAAGGTTATAATTAGCGATCACCAAAGTCTTTATGATCACAAGACTAAAAGGTAAGATTATGTCGTATCCAGTACATGTAAGTGTTCACAACTTTTCTTACCTAAACCGCTGTGCCTGGTGGTGTAAGGGCCCCCCGAAGCGTCTGGACTGGTTGTGGTAGAGCTGCGAGATGAGCTGCGTGTTCTTCGCCTGGTTTGGGTTGGCAGCAAATTTCACGGTGATTGGCTCAGAGGCTCCGGGTGGTTTTTGGCCATTAAGATTTTTGACGGCATCCTCAGCCTCTGCCCGTTTATCAAACCGGATAAAGGCCACCCCGCGGGACCCGCCTGGGTATGAGAGGGCAGTTGTTGACAGCCTATTCTGCTACAAGCAGCATAATGACGGCTTTTTTTGTCAAACACAGAGGCTATCTGTTATTTGAGGGGATGTTTGAAAAGTAAGGAAGTAATTCACCTGTCGTACCTGTAGCCTGATCAACAAGTACTCGAGAGTTTATGATGTGTCCATAACGTGAAAACATGTCCTCCACATCCTTCTGGGTCATGGACTTTGGCAGGCCGCTGATATATAGGTTGGCATCCTTTATTGTATCAGAGCTGGGTCGTGCGTATGAAACCTGGCAACAGGAAGCAACGACTGCTTGATTAAAACTCCACTGATACACAGGTACAAAACAAAGTAACAAAAAACTATCAGTACAAGTACTTAAGTCTATTGAACTTTCAACATTTTAAATGTTTTGAATTTACAAGGGCAATTATATCAGGTGTTTTATAAGTTACAATGATCAACTCATTCACCGGAAAAGGTTTGTCTATCAAAAAACAACATTGTTGGACTATATAAATGAAAAACAAAATTATCTTAACTGCAAAGTTTTAGGTATTAAGTCCTTGGTCTCAGCAAAAATGAGTGGAGTCAGAAGCACAAAAGAAAACTACAGCAACAAAAAAAATTAAATCAAACTGGTAAAAAATGTACTTTTAAGGAATTAAATACATGAAATACACTGAATTTGACAGAATGTGTCAAATAAAATAAGTAAAAATTAAAGTCAAACTCAGACATGTCAGATAAGGCCATAAGTGAGCTGTAAAAGCAGTATCACTTCTTCGGGCTGACATGTTCTAGCTAGTTAGCGGACAGCACAGGAGCCACAGGAGAGTTATATGACATGACATCTTTGGTTTGAGAATTGTAGAACACCTTATTGCACGTTACCTTGATAGTTTTGGACTGTAGCCTTAGTCCATTCAGTGTACTGATAGCTCTGTCTGCATCACTAGGGTTAAGATAGTTAACAAATCCGTACCCTAAACTGTGGCCTAGAGAAAAAAAAAGGAAAACAATAAAATAAAACAAAAAAAACTTTGTATAGTTAAAAAAAATCTGCAAACAAATAAATGTTTAAAAACAAAAACAAATCTTAACATTGCATGCTAGTCTAAACAAACCAACAAAGAAACTGTCTACAGTTAAACAGGGTTGGACTGGTTGGAATAAATAAAAACTTTGTGGTGGTGAAAAACTTTGAGCAAACTACCCAACTCAAATAGGTAATCAATTTGGGATATTGTTCAAAGAAAAATTACACTGAGGACAGAGGAGCCAGAATCCTCCCATTTAAGACAAGGTCATTTGAAAAGGAGTGCCAGGCCAACCTATTCTGTATGTCATGAACTGAACCACCACTGATACATTCAGTCTGTGTTAAGTCTGTAACACAAATCCTTTGCCATTAAAAAAACAAAAAAAACAAAATCAAAATCTCGTGTTTAAGCGTCGATCTGGTCTGTTACAGGTCTTATCACTTCAGACTGTAGCATACCTGCGACTTTGTCTCGAATCAGCTTTGCAGACTCCACCTCTCCGATGCTGCTGAAGAGGCTCCGCAGCTCATCCTGCGTCATGCTCTGAGGCAGGTAGTTCACTATCAGGTTGGTTTTGGCGTCCTTCCCCTCGTCCCCTCCCATGTGGTCTTCATAACCATTAGACATGTCATACACCTCCTGCAGGTCGGCCTGGCACACAACAGCAAGGTTAGCGAGTGGGTTACGCCGAGGAAGAGCTGAAGCAATTAGCTAACTTACATCTTTGGATTTGTGAGTGTTGGTGGAAATAAACAAGCTATTTGAATGTGTCACCTTTGGCTCTATAACTATCTATAACAGGCATTTTTCACTATTTTCAAACATTTGATATAATGAAAGTAATCATTAGTTCCAGCCCGACACAGGTCTTAATATTTTAATGCACAATCAGACTGAGCTCTCTCTAAAAGCACTATGACAAGTTCCTAGAGGCTGTCAACTGTAAACCTAGACAGAATAAAAAAAGATTAGACACTAAAGGAAATTGATTCAAAACACATTACTTTCACATTCATGGCCAGCAGCAAAAATTAAAAATCGAGTAAAACTGTCAGTGTCTCATAGACTTCCTATAATTTATACTGTTCAGGCTTCACTGGCCTCACCTCTACCCTGCTTCCTCACACAACCCCATTACATCACTGACCCGGATACAGTAACACACAAATGAGAGAATACAGCAGGTAACACTACAGACAAATCCCTGCAAATCTCTATTCAACAGAAAAGTTCAATTTGAAGAAATGTTTAATGTTTGTTCTCTACCTCTACACTTTAAAAAAAAGAAAAAGTCAGTTTGTGGTTTCCTCTCTCAAGCATTAAGCAATTTCACAAAAAGCATTGAATTATCAGTGAACCGGAGGAACCAGGGACAAATTTAGTTAAAAATTATGAAAATTTCCCTTCTCCGTAGGTAGTAATTTCCAAAGCTTTAGAAACTCAAGGAGTTTAGTTTGCAGGGATGACTGTTGTTGACCGGTGAAACAGACACAGCAGCTGCTTTAACTCATATGGTTGACCAACTGCTTCATTCATAAAAAACAAAGTACTGTAATACTGAAGATATTAGAATGAGGAGCAGACATTTCTTGTTGCACATTAATGTTAAAAACAAAGTTATGCTTGGTCTTCTCAGCTTGTTTAAAAAAAGAGTGAGAAAGAACAATGTGTGAACAGGCTGTGAACACAAGTGAAGGAGCGCTGGAGCTGTGATGACAGAACATAGCGAGTGAACAGGAGAAATTAAAAATGCTGAATCATGGCGGTTACTTTCTAAAGCTGAAATAAATAATCACCTAACACTCTGCAGAATGTCAACTTTGGATCTCCTTCTCAACCCCTCCGTGTCTCATTTTAATTTTTTCATTACATCTAACTCAAACATCACAAGGATCAAGGCCACATAATAGTAACGACTTATATTACACAAGCATGTGATTCTATTTAAGCTGCAATTTGGTCTCAATGTTACACTAAGCCAACTTGAAGTATAAACAATGTAATGTAATGTAACATAAAAAGGCCTCACACACATTTTACATTTTCCAAGTAGGCAACGTTTAACCCCAGATTACCTCAACCACATGTTCATCTGCAATCTAGTCTGACAATCAGTCTAAAAGGGCCCAAGACTAATTTAATTAACAATTTGCACAACAAGAATGGAGTCCAACTTCAAAATCAATCGGAAAAAGTTGCCCTTGCTATCTGTTCAGCAGAACACGTCCGGGTGGGTATATTTGCTGGTGGCTGAAACGGTAGCGGGCCTGAAAGGGGAACCAGTCCAGCGGTCAACCTGACAGAGATCCATTCATGCAAGAGAAGGGTTGTGATTGTGTATTCTGGTGGGTAAGATACACAGCCTGAGCGGATGAATGAGAGTCCTGTATTAAACCAGTAAACATGGGCATAGCCTGTGGGAGCTAGCATGCATGTGTTTTTGATTTCTCTTAATGCTGATCTCACATTTAAAGAATAGTAAAATCACTTAGAGTGATATAGACTCGCGCCATCTTTTCCACACGTGTCAGCATGAAGTGAAACTTTATAGTGAGCCTGTACATTTCCCGCAGCCATATTTCTTAACATAGCTAGATTGAGAATTAAGCTTTCAAGTCAGTCACCCCAGTCAACAGAAATATTAGATCTAACATTCAGATAAGCTCAAAGGCGGTGAAGCTGTTTGAAAGGGGAGCCGAGATCTCATACTTACTTTCAAGTACTTAATGTGTCCTCGACGAACTGCCATGAAGACACTTCACTGCTCCTGAGGCTGGGCGGGGGTAAGACAAAAATCAAAACAACTTGATCAATATGGCAGTGAGCAAACAAGTAAACTTGACATTAAGAAAATAATACACTTGAAATGATATAGTTTTAAAAAGGCTCTTCTTGTTGAATCATTCTTTAATTTATTTTTTTAAGTAGCACAAAGTTCAGTGCAGATGACTGATGCACAACTGCATGAATGTCTCTCACACAACATAAAAGGCACTGGTTTTCCAAAAGTGATCAATTTGTATTAATTCAGTGGTGGCTCATAGGTTTTTAATGAATGATCACCAGTACCCCTAGCGGAAAACTACTCTAGTGTGCTAGTATTTTGTATAGCATCTAGAGGAAAGGGGAGCGTCAAAGTGAAACTGTTGTGGCAGGAGGGTTGGGTCTGAATTTGACCGTGCAGTATTTGAATGAATGTACTGTGAAATATCGTGCAAATATAATAAGGCAGTTTCACGACATTTTGACCAGCTTTCTCTGGATGAACAACCTTGCATTTGAATTTCATTAGTAAGTTAGCTGAAGCTTTCAGAAAATCGACTGACATTTCTCTACTGTTTTGTAGTGCTACAAACAGGAATTACTACAGAAATAACCTAACATTGTCTAGTGCAACCACAAACCCCATTTTAATTTTTGCCAGGGGTGAAGAGCACATCAATTCACGAGCTGATGTCTTGCTCTGTGTGCAGAGGCCTGACTAAGTTAGCCTCACTAGCAGGCTAGCCAGCTGCATGTCCACTCTCCTCTCTGGTTAGAAGAGTAAACCTACGTCCAACCAGCTTCGACAAAAACAAGGCACAATGTTACTACTCTGAACTTAACATACAGACAACACAACCACTCGCATCATGCAAAGGGGATATATTACGTGCCCGTCTCTTTTCGGCTAGCAAACGGAGAGCATCGTGTCCCTATTTTGGAGAGCGTCGGATCAATGCATGTCTGTCCCCGCGCCTAAACCCCAGCGGCCTGCTAACAGGCCACGGAGGCTAACTTTAGCCACCGCCAGCTAAGCAACGACTCCAAGGGCCGCGAGAAAAGCATGGCAGTCATTCGTATCTGACAAGCCTGCTTACATCGAAATATCAAAGTATAAACCTGAGAGTCTTCAGGAGACACGCGTCATTGAGTTAAATCTTACCAGCTTTTAGGGGGTAGTTTATTGTTTCTACTCTTTTCTCCTATTTTTCCCTTTCTTGGCGAAGATCCCTTCCCTCCAAGTCAGCCACACGTAACGAAGAAGCCGATGTAGGAGCTACGTGACGAATCCCACCACGCCCACTCGCGTCCAGCCACGCCTCTGCAGAGGAGACAGCGTGGTCAGCTTCCAATGGTCAACATCCACTACTGAAATACAGCTAAACGGTGTTTTTCTGTTGTATAATTAAAGGCCATTCAAACATTTAGGGTGCCAATTCATGTTAAAGAATATGCTACTATTTTGCACAGAGCCTTTTTCAATTAGTAAGGAATTACAATTTCATGGAGAAAATGTCAGCTCTAGTTACTGGAGAAATGAACACTGATTAATTGGAATCATGTAGTAAAACGCACATACTTGAAACTATACTTAACATTTCCTGCAGCAAAATGCTTTTGGACTTCTATACAAGGATACAGTATCTGCAGCTCAGGATGTTACATGCTCACAGTAGACTGGTTTGCTGCAATATAAATATTTCATTGGTCATAGCCCTGATGTTCTGCCCCTCAAAAAAACATACTTAACATTATTTAATCTCCTTGATACTTTGTGTCTTTTTTTTAATTTTCAGGTACAGTGTGATATGTAACTATGTACATATGTGGTACCTTGTAATACTTGCAGAGCTCTACCAGGGACAATTGAGTGCAGGATATACAGAACAAGACAAGAAATGTGGTAAATACAAGGAACAAGTATTCAGATCAATAAACACACCATTCAAATGTAATAAAGTGCACAATGCAAGCAAATGGGGTTTAGTTTTATTTTAGTGTATTGTCCCTTGAGAAATTAACTCTGTGTGTTATAAATTCAGACATACATCAAAAAATTACAACTAGAGACAATAAAATGTGCTCTGTATAAAACAATAACATGAAAGGACAACACAATATAAGCTTACATACCCAGACATGAACTATTGTCATCTTTTCAGTGTAAAAATACCAATAATTAACATTACATCTACATTACACAAAGGATCTTTCACCACTTTTATGTACCATGTTTTAGTGTACTAGAAGAAGAATCAGCAGTAGTGAGAATGTCTGCAGCTCAGGAACAATCATTCTAACAACAATTCCAATAATAATTTGATGCACATTTACACAAGATAATAACACATATTACATACATAATTGCAATGTTGTCTAATCTGTCTTCAGTTTATGCCCAGTACTTGATATTCCATATATGGTTGGTCCTTCATCAGCTGTGCCACCGTCAGAAATAAAACAACCTGCATGATAAGAGGAAAGAAAGGAGAGGAGGTTTCTGGTTAACTGCCTAAATAAATAATGCTCAATAATTAATTAATAATTAATAATGTCTGGACTGTAATAATTACTATTATGCAATTAATCAAAATGTTTTCACAATTCTATGACCAGCAAATGATACAAAGAGAAAAGTCACAGCCATAGCATGCTAACAGGCAGAAACAGTGGAACATTTAGCAGCTAAAGAGCCAGATATTTCCACCTGGAGTTGGTGGAGACAAAAACAAAGCTAAAAGCAGAGTGAACTTAAATTCACTGGGTCATCAGAAACATGACAAATGAACGCTAATGTTCACCACATTTGCCACAACAACTTGATAAGGTGTCAAGGTGATAATATGCCAGTGTTGTGTATACTTCTTGGACAAAATAATTTAATAAGAAATTAAAAGATTAGTTAATGAACCTTTAAGGAATCACCGATCTAAAGTAGCAAAATATCCTTTCTATCTGTGTTTTGTTTTTCCGTCATGATGCATTTTGTATTAAGTGAATACAAATAGTCCAAAAATGTTATGAAGTTTTTCACACCTCCACCACAAAAACCAGCAGGGAGACCCAGATGATGAAACTCAGTACAAACTGTAACGCCATCTCCAGCTTCACCTGGCATCCCTGAAAGAAAAAGACATTTGAAAACCTGGATTGAGAAACAGAAGGGTTCTATTGAACATTCATACTGATTTATAAAGTTTATAGGCATTAAATCTATTTCTAGATGTCTACCTGTGCATAAAGCTGCCATGGCTGGTCCACAGTGCCATTGCAGGAGGGGAAAGTAGAGTTGCAGCAGCTGCGAGGAACCAAGAGTCCTCCTGTTTGGTTAAACCAGGAGGTTTCCAGCCAGTCTCTGTAGTCATGGACACCACAACACTGCAACTAACAGGGGCCAAAAGAGAAAGTATTCTAATACTACAAATCAGAAAAAACCCAAATACATCTTCAGTTAATCTGAGAGTTATTGTAGGCAGGACAAAATGGCACCATAAGTTGATGAATGGATTATGTGAGGCCTGAGGTTTGGTTTGGTTTGGGTTGGGTTGAGGTGAGGTGGAGCAAATCAGGGCCAATTATCACAGCTGATACCTTTCAATCAAGACAAATAACTCCCCGACATAGCCCTATCATTTTAAGGAAAAATACATTTCCAAATTGCCATCTAAGGAAAATGGAAGATTTTCATTTTCAAGACAAAATCTGGCAACCATTAGAGGAAGTGCAGCCCAAGGTGCTTATATACCAACACCCATTTGCTGTTTGTTTTCATGTCCCTGCTACTTGTGTGTTTTGCTTGGCTATATTTGTGTTGGCTATATGGGCGTTTTAATTAGGTATTTACACATTTTACACACCAGATACAGACCTGCATTGGGTCTGTGGTTGAAGTTCACATGGGTTATGACTGAAAACAACACACCTTTTCTTGTGTAGTATCCACAGCTCGAGAGTTGGGGTCCTGGCTGCTGCCTGTGTATTTCTGAAACACCCCTCTGAGGGGAGCTATGTCTAAATCCAGCTAAAGAAAAGGAAGTACACACAAAGAACATAAATGGGACCCCCAGAATAGTCTACAGTGACATGAAAACAAAACTTTCCAGTGCACATTAATTTTTGTTCAAATAACATACCTTTGTAGAGTGAAAATAAGCCAAGGCAGTAGCTGTACTTTCCAGACAAAAGACCAAAACTAGCAGATAAACAAACTGGAGAAGAAAACACTTTATTATTATCATTCTGAAGGCTAATGTACATACACATACCCACATTCACACAAACACACACACACACACACACACACATGCACACATACACACAAGCTTACCAGTCCCTGCTTAAAGGTGGAATCTCTGAGGTTCAGCCAGGTGCCGAAGCACCCACTGGTCACCAGGAACACAGCGCTGCAAAGAGCTAGGCCAGCTGGCAGAGTGATGTAGGTGTGAGAAAAAAATAAGCTGCTTTGTTTGTATTTTATCAGCAAGTAGACTCCACTCAGGCCCACCACCAACCCCAAAACCTGTTAGATAAAACAACAATAATAATAATTCAATATTACACAACAGACAGTGTGAGCACTGTATATTATATGTAGCCTACTCAGACAACAATCTACAAAAATAATGTTGTGTGTTATGTGTTTGTCTTGTTACAATAGAACTGAGTTACATGACTGCCAAAAATAGAAATAAATGCATATACAACGCACAAAAAGAAAATTAACGTAACAATACTGTACAGTTCATATCATGAAATTAAGTACCACTTTTCAAACACTTGTGTTTACAATATAGAAAGACGTCCAATCCATCTTGTTAGTTCCTGTCTCTAAACAACACGTGCACTCTTGTGTCACATGACATGTCACATGTGAAACTCAAATATCTGCACCAAATACCTTATATCGGGCATTTAATTCACAAACAAGGTATGTTTTACTATTTATAGCTCTGTTTTTATGATTTTAAACCAGTCAGCCTACGATTTAGTCTATCAAGATTTTTTATGGTAACATAATAATCCTCAATAAGATAATTATTGCCATGCTATTTAGAGACAGAATAAAAAACAATACAAGATGCTGCAAATACAGCAACACTGATATGGTCTTACATACCCACAGAAGTTGACACGTCAACTGGAGTATTGTTTTTAAAGCGTTTCTCCTCCGATCACTCATTTTCGGACTTTAAGAGCTGCGGGGAAGGAGCGCGCAGTAATGGACGCAAATCTGAACGCGCTACTGCGAATATGGCTCAATCATAACTGAATCATGTGAAGAAAATGCAATCTGTTTGATGAAATTAGGAAAACTTGCAGGCACGAGGATTTATACAGCGAGTGCAACTTTTCTTCCGTGATGGCCAAAGACCAACTTCCCCAAAGAACGCGGAAACGTAGAGGGATTGGTGGAATTAGCGCTATGGTTTATAGTTTTAGAAGATCCTGCACAAGATCTGACATCCTTTGCTTGATGTGCAAATAAAACATAAAAGTAGTTTAACATTAATTTGTTTACTTAATGTGTTTGAGAGGATTATGAGACCGCAAATGCATTTTTGCAATTCTACATCTGATCAATGCTACCCTCTAGCGGATTTAAGCGAAATAACTGCAAAAAGACACTTGAACAATCCTATCCAGAAATGGGACAAGGTCGTGTTCATGATCAGTAGTGGAAGAAAATGCCCATTCTGTTACTTAATGGGAAGCGATACCACAATGTAACAATACTCCTTTACAAGTAAAAGTCTTGCATTCAAAACATAACTTAAGTAAAAGTGTAGAGTATCAACAAAAGCAGAAGGGCCCCTCTGTGTTGTTATTATGTACATCGTTCAGTTATTGATTATTGAATTTCTAGGATAGGCTATTTTAGCCACTTTATTATATACTGTATTATCTATAATGATGTATTCACTTTATAAACAGATTATATTGTTTAATGTCTTAATCTGTAAGGTAACAAGTTGTAAAACAAATGTAGTTGAGACTGTTTGCTTTTCAGTCCCTCTCTTCTACAACACTGTCCCATGTATAAACCCTCCCGATTGCTCTCTGTCCCGTTCTCTGGCTCCTACGCCTGAGATCCTCTATCTCTCCGCCAGATACCTTCAGACATTTCCTCCTTTCCTTTTCATCTGACTACCACACACAACTACTCACTTCCCATCAGCCCTGCAGTTACCTGGCCTTCTGCACCCACCCTTCACCTGCAAATAATTCCGTCATTAACATCATTGTATCCTGTTTGCCATGTTGCCAGTTGATTGCTGAATTTTGCATTTCCGTTACCTAGACCTTTGTCAGCCTCAGTTGTTTGCCTGCCTGCCTGCCTGCCTGCCTGCCTGCCTGCCTGCCTGCCTGCCTGCCTGCCTGCCTGCCTGCCTGCCTGCCTGCCTGCCTGCCTGCCTGCCTGCCTACCAACTAGTGATGTGAACGTAACGTAATTTAACGCCTCAGTAAAACTAACTAATTTTGTTTCGATTAATGTTGTTCATTTTAACTCATTATTGTGACACAACGCTTTGGCTGAACTGTCCCATGAAAATTAAGTGACTCAAACCCAAAGAACCATAGTTATGAGTTTGAACCAATCATTTCTGTCTGAGCCAATGCAGCTGCCATGTGACAACTGAACGTAAGAGTCCAAGACCATTCAAACATGCATGAAAATGATTGAACCACTCACTGAGACTGCTCATTACTCCCAAGTCATATAAAAGATTAGTTGAAAATGAACAAATCGTTCATGACCAAAATAACACTAGTACAAACACGCAATACATCCTTAGACTTTTTTTACCAATTTGCCCATTTAGCCTGCATTTGGGTCCAATCCTCATTGCCCTGGCAAACCCATCCTTGACAGCAGTACAGTATAAACTAAATTTCCCAGTGAATGTGCTGGAGTATATATTTAAAGTGACAGAGAACTCAAAGTGCCTGAAAATTGTAATCAAGTAGCCTTGATTACAATTTTGAAATGTGAAATGTATTTATGTTCAACATCAGGTACTGTCTTAATTCTCTAACCTACACTATTTCATCAGATGGATATAACATATGCAGCATGACGTGCATTAATGCCCAAAGTCTAATATTGTGCCACAAAGTTTATATCCAAAAAATATGGTGTTGTTGTTAGAGCACTGATCGTGTGAATCTGTAGTTTGTGCTTGTACACTCTTACAGTAATAAACTGCTGCATCTTCGGTCTGAACTCCATTGATGGTCAAAGTGAAGTCAGAGCTGCTTCCACTGCCACTAAACCGAGCTGGTGTTCCTGATGCATGAGTGTTCACACATTTAATAAGAAACTTTGGAGGCTGTCCAGATTTCTGTTGATACCAGCTTAGAAGATCACAACCCGAGCAACTAAATGTGAGCGTGGTTAATAACTGTCATGTTGATGATTGATGATTTTCCTAATAAAGCTTGCACTGATAAATAACTTCATGGAGTGTTTGGTGTTTAATCTCATGAACAGTAAGAAATTAAGAATATTTTCTGACTTTAATTGGTAGTAATTGTAATATTATGGTAGACAGAAAAAGAAAAGAATAGACATTTTAATGAAGATAAAAAACAGACATAACCTAATTTTAGTAAGGCAAAATTTCATGACTGAAATGTGTCATCAGGTGATGTCATTAGATTTTTGAGAATATTTTGATAAATTTATTTATTTGTATAATTATGTAGTTTACTTTTTATATTCAATGGACATAAATAAGAGTGGCATTGGTTAACAAAATCCATCCATCCATCCATCCATCCATCCATCCATCCATCCATCCATCCATCCATCCATCCATCCATCCATCCATCCACCCATCCATCGTGAGCCTATTATCCTGGATACAGGGTCGCGGGGGGCTGGAGCCAATCCCACTGCACCACTGTGCCGCCCGTCAACAAAACCTAATAAGTCTATTTCCAAAAAATAATTAATTTTTTAAAAATAATCTGCTACATGTTTTGTTTCAAAGTCATGTTTTTCATAAGTTCTATTGAAATTTGATTTGTATTTATGCTTTCTCACTGCGACCTGTACCTTCACATTTAATGGAAAGATATGAGAGTGGAATTGTAAAATGTTAGTTAATGTAATATTTTTTGAGTGATGCAAAACATGTTTATGTGTATTTGAGTTACTGAGGTAAATGTTTTTTTTAATAAATACTGTATCAAATAAATATAGTTGGATATGATAACTGTGTAACTTTCCCACATTGTCATATGGAATTGAAAGAACTGGGAAAAAATGAATATACCATTATGTTAATGTGAATCTGTAGTTTGTGCTTGGTGAGGTTACTGTCAGCTCTGTGTTCAGTGGTCTGTGTCAGAGTTTCTTCCTCTTCAGCAGCTGCCGTTGATTCCTGCTGTAACAGCTCAGTGTCTCTGCAGTCTGACTGAGGGAGGTTTTTGTACGACTACAAATCACTGTGTGAACACTGGGCCACTGTGTACACTCTTACAGTAATAAACTGCTGCATCTTGAGCCTGAACTCCACTGATGGTCAAAGTGAAATCCGAGCTGCTTCCACTGCCACTAAAACGAGTCGGTGTTCCTGAGTGCTTTATGCTGACATGTCTTATTAGGAGCTTTGGAGGCTGTCCAGGGTTCTGTTGATACCAGAATATACATAAACCAATATTGTTACATATGTAAACAGGCTGGCTAATTTTACAGGTGAGAGTGACAGTGGATCCTGGAGTAGATGTCACTACTGGGGGTTGAGTCACAGTCACCTGGCCGCTGCATCCTGCATGGAAAAACAAATCATTCATTTATCAGTAAGAAATGAGAGAAAAGGCAGCACATCATGTCTGAAATGTTGTTGAGTGAATGAACCTGTAAAACAGCAGCAGGCCAGCGTCCAGATGAGGATGGTGATGAGAGTCATGGTGGTTGTGGTTTCTGCTGTGTTGACTGACAGATCTGAGTCCTTCAGTGTTGAAATCACAGGACTATAAACCTTCTCAGTTCACTGGAGGATCAGCTGACAATGCAAAGCCTCCTCTCTATGGAAATGATTTCTCTGCTCTCAACAGACTGAAGGCAACATGGGACACAAAATCAGGAGAAAAACTGTCTGGATTTACACCATGTATGATGTTAATGGAACAGAAGAAAATATTTATAGTAGAGTGTAGTTGAGGATTTAAGGATACGTTTGTGTCCACTGTGGTTGGTATGATACGTCTGTTTGTTTGCCTTTACATACAGCGTTTACTGTAGATAAATAACATATTTCATTTCTGTAAGTTTAAAAAGTTATAAGTTTGAAAAATCTTATTATTTTCAAGTAAGAAATCTTTTTTACAAAGGAGACTGTAATTGTTTCTCTTTCAGGTTTAGAAACATAAAGCATTTAAAAAATAAATTGCCATTTATACTATAATTTCTATCCATATAATTAAAAAATGCTTTGTAGATTTAATGAAGTATCAATATTTCTGTTTTGTTAGAAAAAGCAAAGAGTTTATTCAGCGTATAGATGCTTGTTCACAGTGCAGGAGGTTTTTGTACGGCCACTTAATGAGTTTGTATCACTGTGGTACACTTTTGGTGGAGGAACCAAACTCATCATGTTCTGTAAGTACCAGAGATTTTTAATTTCTACCACATAAAATATAAAACTAAATTTTGCATGAAAAATGACTTTCATTGAATATTATACATGTTGTGGATATATTTTTACATTTATGACTTGGGTTATATTTAAGTTTATTATTACAATATCATTGCAGATTGAATAAAATCATCAAGTATTATAGATGATCTAAAGGACAAAAATCTGAATTTTGAATCAAAGTTATTTTCACAAAGGTTCGTTGTAGCATATGCCTCAGGAACAATTTCAAAATAAAAAGATCATGTTTCTTATCCTTTAATTTGTTATGTTCAAAAATCTCCTATTTAATAAATCTGATGTGAGTGTCGTCAAAACAAATAAATGTGTTAATATGAACATCCATTACAGCTGCAGTTTGCATTGACAGTGTGTTAGTTTAAAGTTGTAAAAGGGAAGTGAAACAGACAGATGACAAGATTTTAACTGTAACAGACATTTTACATTTAAACAAGAAAACAATTGCAAGGATGAATTATTTACTGAAAAACATTCTAAAGCACATATAAACATTTTAGATGATGATCATTGATTACAATTGTTGACTACATTTACCATTTAGTTGTGTTGCATTGTCTAAGTTTTATTGATTTATGATGAGTGGAACAGTAAAAGATTATTTACTTTAAAGTACATCAAGTTTTACCATTTTGTCTTCTTTGTTAAACTCACAGCATTACGCACACAGCGGATCCACAGTAGTATTAACGTCTGTCATGTATCATAAGTGTCTCATGTTCAGCCGTCTGTCCTACAGTGGAAGTTGATCTGCTCCTTGTGTGTCTCTGCTCTCCCCTCCAGCTGGCCCCATGGTCAGACCCTCAGTCTCTCTGCTTCCCCCCTCCTCTGAGCAGCTCTCTGGAGGCTCGGCCACCCTGGCCTGCCTGCTGACTGGCTACTCTCCTCAGGGAGCCGTAGTGAGCTGGGAGGTGGACGGTACAGAGGTGACAGAGGGGGTCCTGACCAGCTCAGAGGAGGAGAAGAGTGGACGCTACAGCAGCAGCAGCACCCTGAGCCTGAGCCAGGAGCGCTGGATGGGAGGAGAGCTGTACTCCTGCAGGGTCCTCCATCATGACCACAGCCAGACCCAGTCCCTCCGCAGGAGCCAGTGTAAGGGCTAGAGGGGCTGGCTGAAGCCCAGGACAGGAGCTCTGTGTGTGGGGAGCAGGATGAACACACCTGCAGCTCTAATCAATATGACTTTAATGTTCGTAGAGGAAACTGAAGCTATATGTGACAGAGAACAACACTGCTGTAAAGTGTTGGACAACAACAACTTAGAGAGTAATGTGTGTAGCTCAGCAGCTAGATGTGAGTGTGCTTAATAACTGTCATGTTGATTAATGTATTTGCTAATAAAGGTTGCACTGAAAAATATCTGTATGAAGTGTTTTGTCTTTTATTTTCCGAACAGAAGTAAGAATGAAATGGTTTTATAACTACGACTGATACTCCTCTCAGCGGAAAATATTGAGCTGATAATGTAAATATTAATGTTTTTCATTTTGTAATTGGTAATAAATGTAACGTTACTTACTGAAATGAAAAGTAAAGAATACACATTTTTATGAAGATAAATGTCGACAAAATGTAATTTTTAATTAGGTAAAAATCATGGCTCAAATGTGTGATCAGGCAACATTTGTCTCGAGTAGAGAGTAAATGTTAACAGAACATATCGTGGTGTCATTCTGTATCAAAAGCAAAAATATTTGATCTAGATAAGAGGGCAGAAGTTTGATTGCTTTGGTGTATGTTGTTGTTACAGATGAATAAATAAATTAAAAAATCCAAACTTTCTGGATCGGGGAAGGACCTAAGCTTTTGGGGGCCTAATCATTCTGAACCAAGGTCATCATGATAAACAGTAATAAAATCTGAGATTGCTGCTCCAATCTAGTTTGAAGTACATATAGTAATATTTACATAATAGTTTGAAATGAGAATCAAAGTTCACAAAAAGGTTTGTGCTTGGTGAGGTTACTGTCAGCTCTGTGTTCACTGGTCTGTGTCAGAGTTTCTTCCTCTTCAGCAGCTGCAGTTGGTTCCTGCTGTAACAGCTCAGTGTCTCTGCAGTCTGAGTGAGGGAGGTTTTTGTACGACTACAAATCACTGTGTGAACACATTACCACTATGGTAACTCTGACAGTAATAAACTGCAGCATCTTCAGCCTGAACTCCACTGATGGTCAAAGTGAAGTCAGTCTTGCTTCCACTGCCACTAAACCGAGCTGGTGTTCCTGACTGAAGTGTTTTCACATATCTTATTAGGAGCTTTGGAGGCTGTGCAGATTTCTGTTGATACCAGGACATACCCTCATCACCATCAGACCATCTGTAAACAGCTTGGTTGGTTTTACAAGTGAGAGTGACAGTGGATCCTGGAGTAGATGTCACTACTGGAGGCTGAGTCACAGTCACCTGACTGCTGCATCCTGGAGACAAAAGCAAATCATTCTTTTATCAGCAGAAAGAAATTAGAGAAAAGGCAGCACATCATGTCTGAAATGTTGCTGAGTGAATGAACCTGTAAAACAGCAGCAGGCCAGCGTCCAGATGAGGATGGTGATGAGAGTCATGGTGGTTGTGTTTTCTGCTGTGTTGACTGACAGATCTGAGTCCTGCAGTGTTGAACTCACAGGACTATAAACCTTCTCAGTTCACTGGAGGATCAGCTGATGATGCAAAGCCTCCTCTCTATGGAAATGATTTCTCTGCTCTCAACAGACTGAAGGCAACGTGGGACACAAAATCAGGAGGAATACTTTATGGACCATTTATGATCTTAATGGGACAGAAGAAAATATTTATATTAGAAGTGCAGTTGAGGAATTAAGGATTATTTTGTGTCCACTGTGGTTGGTATGATGTGCCTGTTTGCCTTCTTTTATTTTATTACAGGCTTTACAGTAAATAAATTACATTCAGTTCTGCTAAATATAAGTAAATATATGTTTGAAAATTATCATAATTTTAAAGTGTCATATCCATTTAATTATATATCAACCAACATAAATCTATGATATAAATGCCTTTGTTGCAACAACACTGTAATTGTTTCTCTGCAAGGTGTTGAAATGTAATGGATAATAAATTAATTTGTACAATATCTTCAATCCATGTCATTAAAAAAACGTAGTTGATTCAATGAAGAATATTTTTTTCTGTGGTATTACAAAAAGGAGAGAGTTTGTTCAGTCTATAGCTGCTTGTTCACAGTGCAGGAGGTTTTTGTACGGCCACTTAATGAGTTTGTATCACTGTGGTTGACTTTTGGTGGAGGAACTAAACTCATCATGTTCTGTAAGTACCAAAGATTTTTAATTTCTACAACATAAAACATTACAGTACATTTCACAAAATTACGTGACAAAAGAATAATTTATTTTGGGTACCTTATTTGTTGTTTATATTTGTTATTACGTATCAAGCTCTCTGATATAAGACTTTGGAATAAACCTTGTGCAGAGATTAATGTTACTTTAATATTATTGTTAATGTTAGGGTTAAACATATGGCAAAAGTAATTATTAAATTTTTTATTACATTTTCAATTGAATTCTTGCTTAACAAAATGTGGTGCTATCTGGGGGTCATTTTAATAGTCAAATAGTGAATATCAGGTTTCTCTTATTTAATTATTTTTACATTTTAACAGGGGTTTAAATTAAATCTAATATGGCTTTAAAAAATAAGTGAGTTTATATGAACACCCAGTATAGCTGCAGCTTGCGTTCACAGTTCGTTAGTTTAAAGTGGTGAAAAGGAAGTGAAACAAACAGATGACAAAGTGTTTAACTCTATACAAATATTACATTTTAAAGACAATCATAGGGAAAATGATTTACTGTCACACCTTATTAAGTAGTTATGAACATTTCATTGAATGAAAAGTAATGATACATTTCAATTACATTTACAGGTAAGTCATCCTGGATAATTCTTAGTGATTTATGATGACTGCCACAGCAGAAGATATATAACTTTAAATTACATCAAGTTTTCTTTGTTAAACCCTCATTTCCTCTAATTCCTCACCTCCTCTCCTCTGTCTGATCACAGCATCATGCACACAGCTGATCCACAGTAATGTTAACCTCTGTCATGTATCATAAGTGTCTCATGTTCAGCTGTCTGTCCTACAAAGTGAGTTTATAAATTATTATTTAAAAGTATGATGTACATTTAACTACAGTATGTAACAACTCGCATAAAACTGTGAAAAATTACTTTTACCATCAGACTGTAAACTTTTCTCTCTCAGGTGCAGAAAAGTGATGAAATAATCATCATTTATACAATATGTTCAATTCATATCATTTAGAAAGGTTTTTAGATACAATAAAGTATAACTTTTCGTTCAATTAGAAAAGCAGAGAGTTTTTTCATTGGATAGATGATTGTTCACTGTGCAGGAGGTTTTTGTACGGCCACTTAATGAGTTTGTATCACTGTGGCACACTTTTGGTGGAGGAACCAAACTCATAATTCACTGTAAGTACCAGAGAATTTTTAATTTCTACAAAATAAAAGATTAAAGTACATTTTGCAGAATAATGTGATTAAACAAGAATTTATTTTAGGCACCTTATATGTTGTGGATATATTTTGTTATTTACCAAGGAGATGGCTGATATTTCACTCTGGAATAAACCTTGTGCAGATATTATTATTGTTTTAGCATTAAAGATGTTATACTAAAATATATGCTGAAAGAAATTAAATTTTCATGTGTTACATTTTTAGTTGATTTTTTTGCTCAACAAAAAATGGTTGTGTAATTTGTCGGAGGAACATTTTAATGCTGATTTTTTAAAAATTATTTTTCTAATTATTAACAGTATTTAAAATTAAAAAGTGCATTTTTTTGAACAATCAGTATTGCTGCTGTTTGCATTCACAGTTTGTTAATTTAAAGTGGTGAAAAGGAAGTGAAACAGAGAGATGACAAAGTCTTTAACTGTAAGAGACATTACATTTTTCATTCGAGAATCATTGCAGGAATAAATTATTTGCTGTCACATGTTATTAGGGAGATATAAACATTTCATTGAATGACAAGTAATGATACTTTTTCATTACATTTACAGGACAGCTGTGCTGCTTAATTCTGAGCAATTTATGATGAGTGCCATGAGAATTCATTAGTTTGAATTAAATCTATAAAAATAAGAAAAGTTTTTCATTTTTTTATTTGTTAAGCCCTCATTTCCTCATTCTGCACCTCCTCTCTTCTTTCTGATCTCAGCATTATGCACACAGCTGATCCAAAGTATTGTTAACCTCTGTCGTGTATCATAAGTGTCTCATGTTCAGCTGTCTGTCCTACAGTGGAAGTTGATCTCCTCCTTGTGTTTTCTGCTCTCCCCTCCAGCTGGCCCCATGGTCAGACCCTCAGTCTCTCTGCTTCCCCCCTCCTCTGAGCAACTATCTGGGGGCTCAGCCACACTGGCCTGCCTGCTGACTGGCTATTCTCCTCAGGGAGCCGTAGTGAGCTGGGAGGTGGACGGTACAGAGGTGACAGAGGGGGTCCTGACCAGCTCAGAGGAGGAGAAGAGTGGACGCTACAGCAGCAGCAGCACCCTGAGCCTGAGCCAGGAGCACTGGATGGGAGGAGAGCTGTACTCCTGCAGGGTCCTCCATCATGACCACAGCCAGACCCAGTCCCTCCGCAGGAGCCAGTGTAAGGGCTAGAGGGGCTGGCTGAAGCCCAGGACAGGAGCTCTGTGTGTGGGGAGCAGTAGGAACACACCTGCTGCTCTGATCAATATGACTTTAATATTCGTAGAGGAAACTGAAGCTATATGTGACAGAGAACAACACTGCTGTAAAGTGTTGGACAACAACAACTTAGAGAGTAATGTGTGTAGCTCAGCAGCTAGATGTGAGTGTGCTTAATAACTGTCATGTTGATGATTGATGATTTTCCTAATAAAGCTTGCACTGATAAATAACAATATGGAGTGTTTGGTCTTTTATCTTCCAAAGAGCAGAAAGAGTGAAATGGTTTTATAACTGCGACTTATACTCCTCTCAGTGGAAAATATTAAGCTGATAATGTAAATATCAATGTCTTTCATTTTGTAATTGGTAATAAATGTAACATTATGTAGAAATGAAAATACAGACTTTTATGAAGATAAATGTCAACACAACAAAATATTTAATTAGGTAAAAATCACAGCTAAAATATGTAATCAGGTAACATTTGTCTCGAGCAAAGAATAAATGTTTACAGAAAATTCCAAAGTGTCATTATATTAATAGAGAGATAATAGTTTGATTTCGTGTTTTAAGAAAGTGGTACTGATCAGCAAGAAAGCTATAGAGCAATTGTTATAACTCTCCCTAAAATAATTATCATGGGATGTTGGTTATCGGAACAGTTTTACATGGTGAAAAAAGGAACTTTTCATTCATCATAAATGTGGTATTAACATTAAACCATCCTTTAAAACAGTGGAATATAATGAGTTATTGTCTTTGGTTTTTTTTGTTATCATCTTAGCACCATAAATATTTAGTGTAGGAGATCGTTGTATTTTTATTGCTTTGTGATATGTAATTAGAAAATGCTACATTTAGAGTATAAAAATGTATTTTTAAACTTAATTGGAAAAAGTTTGTTTCTGTTAGGGCTGTTGTTATGTTAGATTGTTTTGTGCAGCTATCAGAGTCACTGTTAAACATTTTATTTGTGTCAGTGTCTACAGTCCCACAAGACTTTTACTTTCCCAACTTCCTCAGAAAGATATAATAATATAAGTTTGACTCTGTATATGGAAGAGTGTCTGTGAATTTCTTTCAGTTTTCTTCAGGTTCTTTGTGGTTCTGACTCTTGTGTTGTGTTCACTGGACCAGTTATTCTTCACCAACCCTCTGCACCTGCATCAGGCCGTTTTCACTTCAGTCAAAGTGAAGGAGGTTTTTGTACGGCTCTAAATCACTGTGTGAACACTCCACCACCATGGTCACCTAGACAGTAATAATCTCCAGCATCTTCAGCCTGAACACCACGGATGGTCAGAGTATAGTCAGAACCAGATCTACTGCCACTGAATCGAGACGGCGTTCCAGAGAAGAGAGCTGATACTCTGTATATAAGAAGTTGGGGAGCCTGTCCAGGTTTCTGAAGGTACCAACTGAGATCAGCACCAATATCTGAACTCCCTGTGGCGCTGATAGTCACAGTCCCTCCAAGACTAACAGACTTGGATTTGTCAGTCTGAGTCAGAAAATTGTTGGCAGAAGACTCTGAAATGAGAAATTAAACACGAACCTTGAGAATTAGCAGTGTAGATTATGGTAAATTAGACATCAATGATTTGAGGCAAACGGCAAAGGTAAGTGATATTTATGCCAAATATGAACTTTTGACAAATTAACAATGTTAGCTAACTGTTAAAGATCTCTCACCCTGACTCAGAAAACCCAACAACACAAGCAAAGTTATTAGCAACATCATCCTGATGCAGTTTTCAGTGTGAGTACATGAAAACAGTTCAGACTATCTGTGACAGAAGAACTTAAACTCTGAGGAGCAGTGATGCATAAAATTCATGCAAAATATATTTAAAAAGGCAAACACACACCTGTTCTTGTGAAACAGAAAGCAAAGGTGACAAAATGTGTCTATAATGAAAAATTTAATTTTGAGGATCATTCAGCCATTGATTCAAAGATTTAGATTTAGAAAAAGGTCGACCCTGTACACAGGATAAGTGGTTGACAATGGATGGATGGATGAGTTTGTGTTGCTTTACATTGTTTCTCTTAATTTTGAATATTCTTCTTTTACTTCTCTTTTGTCCCACATGGTTATGGGCTCATTAACAGATGAACGTCGTCCCCTGCTGGCAAACTCCATCAACACTGGACTCACAATGAACCAACACAACATTTGATCGATTTTGAATTACTTTATTTTCACATTCAGTTTTTCCTCCTCATTCTGGTGAAAAACAGAGTTTAGATCCTGCTCAGAGTTTAGGTGATAAACCACCTGATGTTTCCCTTCACATTTCATAACAAGATCATGACAGGTTTAAACTGTAAGTTTAAAGGGAACTGGATGAGGTTGAAGAGAGGTTTTTCTTTTTGGCGTCCAGGATCTTAGACAGTCTCACAAATGTGTCTCCGTTGGAGCTGCTTGAATTTTGTGGTAATTAACTGATGTTTTTAGTGAAAAAGGAAAAATATTTATATGTAGATTAATTGTTTAACAGCAACTCAAAAAGAACGAGTTTGACTGAAATCAGAAAGTAAAAATGAAGTTTGCGCTTGGTGAGGTTACCATCATTTATAGGTTTCACTACATTACATTAACTAGTCTTGTAGCATATATACCACAGAATGTATCATGACAAACTATATGATTCATTTTTATTATTATTTTTATGTTTTATCTATTTACCTCATAACTGTGTCACTTTCTTGTGCAAGAAACATATAACATTTTTGTTCTTTGCTGACAACCATGTGCAGTTTTTCACGTGAAGGTAAAACTCAGTTTCACCTTCACCTTTTTCAGCCCTTTGTATATCAGTACTGCTTTAGAATTTGTATAACTGAAAATGCTGAAAATTTTATTTATGCTAATACTGTATGTGGGTTTTTTTGGTTGTTCTGATTTTCTAGTTTTACTTTAACATTGATCTTACTGCCCTCATTAAACCGTCTTCATTAAGTGCACTAACTTCACATTTGTCTCATTGCTGTGTACACTGCAATGAGACAAATATATTTCACAATTAAAACCTATTCAACATGTTGGTGTGAATCTGTAGTTTGTGCTTATGTGACGGAAGCCAATGAGGCTGTGCAGTGAGTTAACCTCACTCCCCGACACCTTAAGAGACACACTGACTGAAGCTGGTTTTAGCCCCCTCATCAGTGTGTCTGCCTCCAGTACCCAAGGTCGACCGGTTCGAGTCTAGACCTTGCAGTATGTTCTCAGGGGCAGCCGGTAACATTGGTTAGGTTACTGTCAGCTCTGTGTTCACTGGTCTGTGTCAGAGTCTTTCCCTCTTCAGCAGCTGCAGTCAGTTCCTGCTGTAACAGCTCAGTCTCTCTGCATTCTGACTGAGGGAGGTTTTTGTACGACTACAAATCACTGTGTGAACACTGGGCCACGGTATACACCCATACAGTAATAATCTCCTGAATCTTCTGCCTGAACTCCACTGATTGTCAGAGTGAATACAGGTTCAGATCCACTGCTGCTGAAATGACTTGGAGTACCAGATTCACGACGACTTATTTTGTAAAACAGCAGTTTGGGAGGCTCTCCAGGCTTCTGCAGGTACCAACTGAGATCATCATCAACTCCTGTACTGGCTGTGCAGCTTAGAGAGACTGTCTCTTCCAGACTAGCAGACTTTGATACAGGAGTCTGAGTCACAGATGGACTGGCTCCTGAACCTGGAAATTAAAAGTAGAAAAAGTTTAAAACATTTATTTAAAAAATCTGCAGTGTGAGGTAAAGTACAACACACAACGCCAAACCATGATAGTGTAAATATTAATACAATTAAGTAACATTTTCACAGTCCAGATTCCAATATAACAGTGAACAGGTCATAAAAGAAACACACTACTTCCCACCTTGAAGTCCAAACAGCAGTGTGGTCAGCAGTGCAATCACTAACATCATCATCATCATTGATCTCACTGTCAGACTGCACAGACGTCACTCAGCGGTTCATCTTAAACTGGTCTAGGAGCAGTGATGCACAGCAGTCATTCAAAACACCACCTTCATAGTCAAACAAATATCTGTGTTTGTGGAAAGTGTTTGCTTATATCAGTTGCAGGTTAAATCTGTTCCCGCTGCACATTACAGCAAACATTTTTGACATTGTTCTAATATTGATCGTTAGACGACCAGGCTCCGTTAGATTATTAGTATCATTTCACCTTTTTCTTTTTAAACTTCAGTCATGTAGTGTTAAACTCTTTGTGCACCACAGCAGAATTAATCTTGGTTGATGCAGGATTAATTATGGTTGAAGTAGGGAAGTGCCAGATGAACAGAAACCAAGTCCAGGAGCACCAAGTTCCCAAGTCATAATGTTTTTGTCTGGATTTCAGCAGACAGTGAGCTAAAATATTACGAAAAGTGAGAAGCCAATATGAACCTCTACAGAAGAGATAGTCGAAAGGAATAATATAATGGAATTTACTAGTTTGAGGGAGAGGCACAAGAAAGAAAAAGAAGAAAGCTTTGGTATAGGTGGTTGTTACAGATGAAAAAATACTAGTAAAAAATCCTGACTTTCTGAATATGTGTAGGAACAAAACTAATGAAGAAAGAGGCCCTGTCATTCGGAACCAAGGTCAGGGTGATAAATCAGTAATAAAATCTGAGAAGGTCGCTGCTCCAATCTAGTTAAAAATATTAGTTTGAAGTGAGAAGTTAAGTTCACAAAAAGGTTTGTGCTTAGTGAGGTTACTGTCAGCTCTGTATTCACTGGTCTGTGTCAAAGTATCTTCCACTTCAGCAGCTGCAGTCGGTTCCTGCTGTAACAGCTCAGTGTCTCTGCAGTCTGAGTGAGGGAGGTTTTGTACAACTACAAATCACTGTGTGAACACTGGTCCACGGTGTACACTCTTACAGTAATAAACTGCTGCATCTTCGGTCTGAACTCCACTGATGGTCAAAGTGAAGTCAGAGCTGCTTCCACTGCCACTAAACCGAGCTGGTGTTCCTGATTGAAGCGTTTTCACATATTTTATTAGAAGCTTTGGAGGCTGTCCAGATTTCTGTTGATACCAGAGCATACCCTCATCTCCATCACTATATCTGAAAACCGCTTGGTTGGTTTTACAGCTGAGAGTGACAGTGGATCCTGGAGTAGATGTCACTACAGAAGGCTGAGTCACAGTCAACTGACCGCTGCATCCTGCAGACAAAAACAAATCATTCATTTGTCAGCAGAAAAAAATGAGAGAAAAGGCAGCACATCATGTCTGAAATGTTGCTGAGTGAATGAACCTGTAAAACAGCAGCAGGCCAGCGTCCAGATGAGGATGGTGATGAGAGTCATGGTGGTTGTGTTTTCTGCTGTGTTGACTGACAGATCTGAGTCCTGCAGTGTTGAACTCACAGGACTATAAACCTTCTCAGTTCACTGGAGGATCAGCTGATGATGCAAAGCCTCCTCTCTATGGAAATGATTTCTCTGCTCTCAACAGACTGAAGGCAACGTGGGACACAAAATCAGGAGGAATAATGCATGGATTTAATAGAACAAAAGATAATAATTATATTAGAAGTGCAGTTGAGGATTCCAACTTAAGAATGTGTCCATGTGGTTGGTATGATGTGTCTGTTTGTCTGGCTTTAATTTACTTACAGTGCTCACTGCAGATAAATAACACATCTCTATTGGCTAAAAATTGTATTGGAAATTACCATTTAAAAGTATCATGTTCATTTTACCTTATCAAGAGATAAAAACTGAGAGAAAATACTTTGTTACAAAGGAGACTAATTCTTTCTATTTCAGGTGTAGAAACATAAAGAAAAATTCCATATCGATAATTCCAATCCATATCACTAAAAAATGGTAGAGTCAATAAAGTCTACATTTATCAGTGTATTTAGAAAACATAGAAACACATTTTTTTTCAGTGTATAGATGTTTTCGTAATTCGTACGGCCACTAAATGAGTTTGTATCACTGTGGAGAACCTTTGGTGGAGGAACCAAATTCATCGTTGACTGTCTGTAACAAAGATTTTTATTTTATACAACATATTGCAAATGTGACTTTAATCTGATATTCACTAAAACTCTGACCAAGTTCAGTGTTTGTTTGTTGTTGATACTTTTGGTTATTTTCTTAAACCAGGCTGCACTCACAATCTGAGACACAACAATTTTTCATTGTATATAGTTTAAATTTCAAGAAACAAAAAATAACTCATTCATTTAATGCTTTTCTATTTTTAAGTAACATTCTGTCAAGTAAAACTTCATTGTCATCATTAGGAAAAAAATAAAATTGTTTATTCATTTTGAACTGTATTTTTTTATTTACCAGACCAGACTTTAAGTTTCCCAGCTTACTCATAAAGACACTTAATAAACTATCAAGAATATACCTCTAAAACTGTATATAGAAGAGCCAATACGAGTTTGTTTCAGATATTTTTCAATTCATTTTGGTTCTGCTTGATGGCCCTTGCATTGTGTTCACTGGACCAGCTAGCAACAGTCAAACTGAAGGAGGTTTTTGTACGGCTCTAAATCACTGTGTGATCACATTGCCACTATGCCAGCCCATACAGTAATAATCTCCAACATCTTCAGCCTGAACACCACTGATGGTCAGAGTGTAGTCAGAACCAGATCTACTGCCACTGAATCGAGACGGGGTTCCAGAGAAGAGAGTTGATGCTTTGTATATAAGAAGTTTGGAAGCCTGTCCAGGTTTCTGAAGGTACCAACTGAGATCAGCATCAATATCTGAACTCCCTGTGGCACTGATGGTCACAGTCCCTCCAAGACTAACAGACTTGAATTTGTCAGTCTGAGTCAGAAATTTGTTTGCTGAAGACTCTGAAATGAGAAATGAAATGTTGATCTTGAGAAGAAATTTTGATACCCAACAACAAGCAGCAGTTTAAATTAAAATAGTAACAAAAAGACAAAAACAGAAAAGCCCATTGGACCAAAGATGAAATATGTCAGACTCATTTTCAAGCTCTCTCACCCTGACTCAGAAAACCTAACACTACAAGCAGAGTTATTGGCAACATCATCCTGATTCTGTTTTCAGTGTGAGTGCATGAAAACAGTTCAGAGTTATCTGTGACAGAAGAACTTAAACTCTGAGGAGCAGTGATGCATAAAAGTTATGCAAACACACACCTGTTCTTGTGAAACAGAAAGTAGAGGTGATGTAGAGGGGAAGTTAAGTTTGTAAGTTAAGCCATTTATTCATAGAACTTCAGAAAATGACTTTTTGTGGCTTATTGTTTCCCTTCATTGTTAACATTTTTCTCTTATTTGTGTCCCAGATGATTTTGGGCTCATTAGCAGATGAACAGTGTCCCCTGCTGGAAATTACATCAATACTGGACTCAACTTGAGCCAACACAACATTTGATCGTTTTTGAATTGCCTTTTTACATTCAGTTTTTCCTCCTCATACTGGTGAAAACACACACAGTGTTTAGATCCTGCTCATAGTTTAGGTGATAAACCACCTGATGTTTCTCTTCACACATTATGACAACATCATGACAGTTATAGTTACAGTTATAGACAGTAACATACTGTCTGCGAAGGTTCTCAGTCAGCCAGGTTATAGCTATGATTATAGCAATATAATTTTAAAATGAGTATTCCTACAAGCTGCACAAATAACATTGGTCTCAATAGACTTTTGCTGTTTTATTTCCTTATTTAATGAAATGTATGAAATGAATTGTCCTTATGTACTTTATTTGTAGCTTTGGCAATATTGTTGCTACATTCATAACAATAAAGCTCATTTTGAATTTGAATTTGAGGTCTCTACATCTGTGCAGATGGCTTTGAGTGCGCAGGGACCATCTACAAAGTGCAATGCCAAAAAGAAATATTCAGTGACACTTCTGTGTGTTCACTCTTGTACAACGTAGTGTCTGCGAAAATCACCTCACACATTCATAATCTCCTGCTGGTTATACTACAACATTTAGTTAAGGGAAAAAAGGCTTTTATATGATTTTTGGGGAATTTTATATTCAATCATTTTAATGTTTTAAGCTGTAGTGGATTCAAAATCTCCTAACACATTTATGATATCCTGCTTATAGGCTATTACAACATTTAGATTGGAGAAATGTAGTTTTGTATAATTTTGGGAATTTTTTATGTTCAGTAACTTCACAGTTGTTAGCTGTAGGGGAGAGCGGGGTACAACCTAACACATTTTGGTTTAGTCTAAATAATTAAAAAAGTTTGACTAATGAAAGCCTATTTTTATACAAGCAACACACACATCTCTGCTATGAATGAACACTTGACGTTTGTTTCTAGTACCTGAAATGTTACGACTTAGCCCTTGAGTGGGGTTAGTTGTAACAAAGAAAGGGTTACTTATGACAAGAAGTGGACTCTGTGTTTTATATTGATGATGCTTGGTGCTCAAACACAAGATGTTTCCCAAATGTCAGACTGTTTATTGTGAAGATGAATATATATTATCATCTGGCTGCTGCTGTTTATCGCCTTTTAATACCAGGTGTTAATGGGGCGTGAGACCCCCCACGAATCTCAGATTATAAGGAGCAAAGGAATTATATACGCTCAATATATCACTGCTATGAACCAATCAGATTGCTTGATTTGAGCTACCCTTTTTATAATATATAAATAACTCTATGTATTTTTTTTATTTTAAATTTTACCACATTTTAATATAGGCCTACCTACACTTAATAATATATGGTGTGCATAGCATTAAGGAAGTACAAATTTCGTTTTGTTAGTGGGGGCAGGGCTTCATCGCAGGGCCCACCAGCAACCAATTCATTTAAACCAAGTTTACATGACTCCAGACTTACTCCGAAAGTCCACTGAGTCCGTTTGCATCACTGCTGCTGGAGCTAATCGCAGTCATTCTAGTAAATGTTTGTGCTCACACTAGAAGCGCTGCATGTCCCAGCATCAAGCAGCATAGAGCAGAACACAGACACATCTCAGAATCCGGTCAATTTTCAAAATATAATACCCTGTACAGACCACAGACTCCCGATCGTATGACAACCATTATCATTGTCTGGTGAGTTTGTCTTTTTGACTTTGTCCTTCTTGTTTTTCTTTGAGTTCAGTGTGTAAATTTTAGTGGCTACAAGTTCTGAGGGTTGCGAATTGCAATCAGCGGCTCACGGTGCATTCACATGCTCCTGGTATGGTCCCATTTCTTGAGTTGTGAAGTTCTTCTTCCAGTTTCAGTGTGTGTTCACGTGCTTTTAAAGGTTCAGTGTGTAATATTTCTGAGGATCTGCTGACAGAAATGCAATATAAGATTCATAACTTTGTTTTACATAATAAACCATTATGTTTTTATTCCTTTAGAATGAGCCATTCATATCTTCATAACTGTGGGCAATCCCTTCCATGGACATCATCATGTTTGTACAGTAGCTGAAAATGCACAAAGAGCGCTACAGAGAGCGTTTCGTCACTACGTTCTTGTTCTATTTCTGGTAGAATTCAGGCACACTCATCACTATGTTGAATACGTACGTTAGAAGAATAAGAAGTAGTATTAATGTCAGGGAGGCACTCCCTCCTGCATGGCGGCGTTTGTTGGCGCCCATGATCCTCCCTTCCCCTCGCCAGGTGCATCCCCACGCCCTTTCAGGGGGGCCCCTGGCTAGACATCCCCCCCCCCCCGAACCGTTGCGGTGGCGAGGGCAGCAGAGCCTCATCAGCAGGTCTGACCACTTTCAGAGCACTACTCAGAGTGGCTCACTTCCTGCCCAATGGACAGATTAATGGACGGCCAGAGCCGCAGGGGTCACAGGCTACAGTTCACCTCCCCCTGCCCCCTTCACTGGGATTGTGGAGACCGTGCTCTCAACCCACCCTTCAGGCAGCACTCCAGGAGATCCAGGAGAAACAGGCCATCTCCAGGGTTCCTCCTGGGAAGGAGAATCAGGGGTTTTACTCCAGCTAACTGCGGGAGGTCTCCCGACTCTCTCTGACTCAGTCAGTACTGAGTGTTTTGGCCGAGTGATCCTCCTTGTGAATGTATGAATGTACCTACAAAGAGGAAGTGATTATGTCAGTAATTGTTGGTGTCATGACTGAGATCCATTTCAGCACCGCCACAAAGTATTTATTTATTTATTTTTATTTTATGCCATTATCAAAGCATCATAATCTGGCCGCAGGACAGATATTATTGTTGATGGGCAGTTTTGGCAAGGATCCATAATCAAAGACAATGAATGTGTTTCACTTGTTAATGTTTGTTTAAACTTTATTTAATGTGTGGTTTATAATGGACTGTGGTGCAGAAACAGTGAAAATGTTTCACACTCTTGGCTTACATTTTCTATGTTATCTGCCAATGGAAAAGTCACAGTAACATATGGTTTTACTGATAACTAAGTAAAACTCATTTCTTAATCTGTCTACCTAAAGAAACCTCATTTCTTGCCTGGCTACTCTCTCAGAAGAGAAACCTTTTGTGCTGTGTCAGCCACCGTAGCTATGCTCTTTGAAAGGGTATAGGTGACAGTGGTAGACTGGACAGATGGTTGCAATTCACAACCCACACATGGCACTAAAACTTACACACTGAACCTTGAGTATGTGAAATCAATATGGACGCTACTACAGCGATGTGTTGGATTAGCATTATGAGAGCATATTAACAACACGCAGACATCTAGTTCACTCTACATAGATAACAAGCCAAGCGTTATAGCAATATTACAAATTACAAGTTTGCAAAAAACATGTCTGTGCATAATACATGTGGGCCTACATTTGTTCAAAAAGAAACTCTTCTTTTATTGATTCTAATATACCATGCAACTATTACTAGCACTACTAATGTTACTTCTGTTCTTCTTATTTGTATATATTCAATGTAGTGACAAAACAAGCTCTGTAGAGCTGTTTGAGCTACTGTAGAAACATGGCGGAGCAACATAGCGACATTCATGTAAGAGGAGGCAATAAAAATATAATTACTTCATTATGTAAGATCTTTATACACCACTGAAAACATAGCTATCCTCCTAAATATTGCATGCTGAACCTTTAAGCCTACTTAACACTTGCTATTAGTTGGTCAGATAGTTAAAAACTGTACTATGTTTTGGGCAAAAACACAGTTATTAAGGTAAAACACGACTGGATTCATTGACTTACACACACAGCTCAGTAGGCCTTAATGACTTTGCAATCTCATAAAATGGACTCATGGAAACTAAAGTCAGTGTTTTTTATTTAGGAGGCCATGCTGGTAGAAAGTGATATCCAAGGAAGGTTATAATTAAGGGCAACTGGACTGGGTTGAAAAGCGGCTAAATATCTCAACCCAGTCCTGCGGTTCATGTGAAGTAAAAATTTGAGGGTCTTATTTCTGACGTCCAGGATATTAGACAGTCAAGTTCAATTTCACGTTTATTTATTTAGCACATTTTAAAACAACCCTAGTTGATTAAAGTGCTTTCAAAGTTCAGGATACACAACAAATATACACAACAAAAATGAATGTGTCTCAGTTGGAGCTGCTGTTTTGTGCTGTAAAGCGTTGGACAACCATCTTAAAAAATAGTGTGATTAGCTCAGCAGCAAGATACGAGTGAGCTTCATAACTGTTGATGGTCAGGATAATAAAGTGCAGCCTGTTTTTCATTTTCATTTTAAAACACAGTGTGGTATGAATGTTTTTTACAATTAAATGTTCCACTATTTACTAACAAGATGAAGTGTGATGATCTTTTAGTGGACAGTATTCAAATATTACATTAATGGAAAGCATCTACTAATACTGCACTACAGTAAGAGTAAGTGATGAACATATTGAGTTATTTTATCTTTTGACTACCTTTTCAACAAAAAATTTAAATAAAGATTTACCTGACGCTTTTTTCCAAAGTGACTTAAAGTTGCTACATTTGTGAGATGTCACGCTCCTCTGGAGCACCTAAGGGTTAAGTGTCCTGCTCAGGGACACAGTGGCGGATGTGTTGCAGCGGGAATGGGAATTCAAACTGGGAATCAAACCACCAGTCTCACACGCCATGAGTCTTCTCCACTGATCCATCGCCATGCCATTGTTATTTTTTGTTTTAATGATTTTTCGAATTTTAATTTAACTTTTAATCTTATTGCCCTTATGAAACCGTCTTGGTTGCATCTACTAACTTCACATTTGTCTCATTGCTGTGACTGACTGAGGGATGTTTTTGTAAGACTACAAATCAGTGTGTGAACACATAAGCACTCAGGTTTCTGTTGATACCAGTGCATCCAGTCACCTCCTTCTCCATCTCTCACAACAGCAAGGTTGAGAGTGACAGTGGATCCTGGAGTAGATGTCACTACTGCAGGCTGAGTCACAGTCACCTGGCCGCTGTATCCTGCAGACAAAAACAAATCATTCATTTATCAGCAGAAAGAAATGAGAGAAAAGGCAGCACATCATGTCTGAAATGTTGCTGAGTGAATGAACCTGTAAAACAGCAGCAGGCCAGCGTCCAGATGAGGATGGTGATGAGAGTCATGGTGGTTGTGGTTTCTGCTGTGTTGACTGACAGATCTGAGTCCTGCAGTGTTGAACTCACAGGACTATAAACCTTCTCAGTTCACTGGAGGATCAGCTGATGATGCAAAGCCTCCTCTCTATGGAAATGATTTCTCTGCTCTCAACAGACTGAAGGCAACGTGGGACACAAAATCAGGAGGAATACTGTTTGGATTTACACCATCTATGATCTTAATGGAACAGAAGAAAATATTTATATTAGAAGGGCAGTTGAGGATTTAAGGATCATTTGTGTCTATGTGGTTGGTATGTAGGTTTGTTTGCTTTTAATTAATGACACGGTTTACTGTAGTTAAATAACGTATTTTCATTCTGTTTAACAGGAAATTGTCTTTATTATCATCTAAATGCATCAAGTTAATTAAACCATGGATCAAATAATTTAAAACTGGGGAGGAAATGTCATTGTTGCAAAAAGACTGTAAATGTATCTCTGTCAGGTGTAGAAATCCCAAGCAAAATAATATCAATAAGCTTCATTAAAACAGTAAATTTAATCCATATTGTTGTATAAGCTTTGTAGATTCCGTAAAATATAATTTTGTATGTTTAATTAGAAAAGCAGATCGTTTTTTTACCGGGTAGTTGCTTGTTCACAGTGCAGGAGGTTTTTGTACGGCCACTTAATGAGTTTGTATCACTGTGGTACACTTTTGGTGGAGGAACCAAACTCATCGTTGACTGTAAGTACCAAAGAGTTTTATTTTATACAATATATTGCAAATGTGAGTTTAATCTAATATTCACACAGACTCTGATCAAGTTCAGTGTTCATATGTTGTTGAGAATTTTGGTTATTTTCTTCAACCAGGCTGAGCTCACACTCTGAGACAAAACTTAATACCATTCATTGTATACAATTTCAATTTCAAGAAACAAAACTCATTGATTTTGTATTCTATTTTTATTGAATTCATTGATTTTATGTTTTCTATTTTTATTGAAATGTTGAATTGTTCTATGTTTAAAGTAACAATTTGTCAAATAGTGCATAAAAATATCAGGAGTCAATTTTATTTTTTTTAAATTAATTTTGAACATTCAAACTGTATTTTTTAAGTCTTAAGTGGATTCCTGTTAAACACAAACAGGATTTTATCAGTAAATGCAGCTTATCTTTGCGTTCATGGTTCATTCATTTTACATGTAGTGAAAAGGAAGTGAAAGAGACAGATGACAAAGTTTTAACGGTATTCACAGGAGTGTTTCAGCTCTGTCAGTTTAAACAGAAATTACCACCATGTAATTTTTCTTCATTACCAAAACTCGCCTCTCTTTCTTTGTCTTTTCTCCCCCTCTCCTCACCCTCTCTCCTCCAGTGGGTGTGGTGCGGCCCACCCTGACCGTCCTCCCCCCCTCCACAGAGGAGCTGCTGCAGGGCAGTGCCACACTGGTGTGTCTGGCCAGTGGGGGCTTCCCCTCAGCCTGGAGCCTGGGCTGGAAGGTGGGGGGCAGCAGCAGCTCCTCAGGGGTGTCACACAGCCTGGAGGTCCTGGGGATGGATGGCCACTACAGCTGGAGCAGCACCCTGAGCCTCCCTGCAGACCAGTGGAGGAAGGCAGGCTCAGTGAGCTGTGAGGCCAGTCTGAATAACCAGAGCCCTGTCACACAAACCCTGGTCCCTGACCACTGCTCAGAGTAGAGCTTCAGCAACACTTCCTGTCTGGAAATGATGCTGCTTCTTTGATAGAGATCTTGATGAAGCTGCAGATCTCCTCTGTTCACATATTTTCTGCAAGTTTCACAGCTCTCTACTCAGTGTTTTAGTGTGCATGTTGCTTTCTAATACTGCTCTTCTGCATATTCTTCTTTATGTTCATCACGTACAAATTAAATTGAATGTTATTATTAGTTTCGCTGCAAGAGAAACTTTTTATTCATCAAAAATGTGGCATGAATCTTAAAGCATCATTAAATAAAACTGGATTATAATTCGTTAGCGTCCTTGTATTTGTTTCACAACACATCATCTCAGCATTATTCCTGATTTTAACAGTATGCGTGATAGTACAAATCATGGCGTTTTTATTATTTTGTGACATTTAAATAGAAATTACAACATTTTGAGCATGAAATAATTAGCATTTTAAAATGAGGAGTAAGAAATTTGAAACGTTTGTTTCTTTTGTTATTTTAAATTGTTTTGTGCAACTATTAGAGACACAATGTTAAACATTTGTTGATTTCAGTGGCTATAGTCCAACAATATAAGTTTCCCAGATTACTCATAAAGAGACTTAATAAACTAACAAGAATATACCTCCAAAACTGTATATGGAAGAGCTAATGTGAGTTTGTTTCAGCAATATTTAGATTCATTTTGGTTCTGCTTGATGGCTCTTGCGTTGTGTTCACTGGACCAAATAAACAGTCAAACTGAAGAAGGTTTTTGTCCAGCTCTACATCACTGTGTATGTAAAAACCAGGGTAGCCCATCCAGTAGTGATCACCAGCATCTTCAGGCTGAGTGTAGTCAGAACCAGATCTACTGCCACGGAATCGAGACGGAGCTTTTGGCCAAGTAATGCCACAATCAGTTGCAACCTTTCATACCTCTTTTCCACCAAAAAGAACTGGTTCGGAACTGGTGCTGGTTCAAAGTCGGTTCAAACTTGGTTCAACTTGAGAACCTTCTCAGAACCTGTTTGTTTGACTAGAGAACCCAGGGAACGACGTCATTACGTCACAGTGTACGTGGTAAAAGAACGGTTCCAGTCCAGCAAAGAGTTGGTGCCTCTTTGGAACCAGTTTTCCTGGCCGCGAACCGGTTCTTTGGCTGTCGAAACACAAAGAACTGGTTCGCGAGTAGGCACCGGCTCCGAACCGGCTCTCAAAATGCTTTGGTGGAAAAGGGGCTTGAGTATGAGAGAGCTGGACCCAAAAGCACGACAGAGCCCGATAACAGGTCACTAGTCAAAAGGAGTTTACTGATGAATAAACAATCTGCTGGGGGCGAGGGAGTGATCCAGGTCCAAATAAATCAAGGGAAATCAAGTGAGGTGGTTGAGCTGAAGCTGTGAGGGTGAAGCTGGTGGTCAGGCAGGTGGCTGGCAGGCATGTTCAAATGGTTCTGTGAGAGCGAGCGAAGGAAAATCACAAACACTAAATCACTACAGGAGAAGGCCAAGGTGTGTACCACGGATGATACGCAGACAATCTGGTGAATACTGGCATGCTGGACTGGGGTAGATAACCGGCGGTTGATTGGGAACGAGGTGAAGGTGTGTGGAGGCACAGTGCAGGAGCCAGGAAGAAACACACCCACCTGTAGACTAAACAACTTGCAGGGAAAACCGACAGACAGGCACAATAGGATGGGGAAACAACAGAGAACAAAAGGTAAACAGAGGAGAGGGACCACTGGATACAACACACCTCCTCTCTTCTGTCTGATCACAGCATCATGCACACAGCTGATCCACAGTACTGTTAACCTCTGTCATGTATCACGAGTGTCTCATGTTCAGCTGTCTGTCCTACAGTGGAAGTTGATCTGCTCCTTGTGTTTCTCTGCTCTCCCCTCCAGCTGGCCCCATGGTCAGACCAGGAGAGCTGTACTCCTGCAGGGTCCTCCATCATGACCACAGACAGACCCAGTCTCACCACAGGAGCCAGTGTAAGGGCTAGAGGGACTGGCTGAAGCCCAGGACAGGAGCGCTGTGTGGGGGGAGCAGGAGGAACACACCTGCTGCTCTGATCAATATGATTTTTAATGTTTGTAGAGGAAACTAAAGCTTTGTGTGACAGAGAACAACACTGCTGTAAAGTGTTGGACAACAACAACTTAGAGAGTAATGTGTGTAGCTCAGCAGCTAGATGTGAGTGTGCTTAATAACGGTCACGTTGAGGACTGATGTTTTTGCTAATAAGGCTTGCACTGAAAAATAATTTTATGAAGTCTTTGGCCTTTCGTTTGGAGAAGTAAGAATGACATTGTTTATAACTTCAACTGATATTCCTCTCTGTGAAAAATAAAAAGCTTTTGATTGATCATGTAAATATTAATGTATCCCTGTATTTTTTGATACCAATGGCGTATGTACATGGAAGAACGTCTGTTAGTTTGTTTTAGTTTTATTTCACGGTGGTTCTGTTTGATGACTCTTGTGTTGTGTTCACTGGACCAGTTATTATTATCACAGTCTCTTCACCAACCCTCTGCACCTGCAGCAGGCTGTTTTCGCTTCAGTCAAACAGAAGGAGGTTTTTGTACGGCTCTAAATCACTGTGTGAACACTCCACCACCATGGTTACCCAGACAGTAGTAATCTCCAGCATCTTCAGCCTGAACCCCACGGATGGTCAAAGTGTAGTCAGAACCAGATTTACTGCCACTGAATCGAGATGGAGTTCCAGAGAAGAGAGTTGTTGCAGAGCTTGTAAGAAGTTTTGGAGCCTGTCCAGGTTTCTGGAGGTACCAATAAAGATCGCTACCAATATTTGAACTCCCTGTGGCACTGATAGCCACAGTCCCTCCAAGACTAACAGACTTGGATTTGTCTGTCTGAGTCAGAAAATTGTTTGCAGAACACTCTGAAATGAGAATTTAAATGCAAATCTTGAGAATTTGCAGTGTAGATTACAATACTTTAGGCATAAGAGATATGAGATAAAAGTTACGTTATATTTATATCAAAAATGAACATTGAGAATTTAACAGGGTTAGGTAAGTTGTTGGTTAGTTGTTATAAATCTCTCACCCTGACTCAGGAAACCCAACATGACAAGCAGAGTTATTGGCAACATCATTCTGATGCAGTTTTCAGTGTGAGTCCATGAAAACACTTCAGACTCTCTGTGACATGAGAACTTAAATTCTGAGGAGCGATGACGCATAAAAGTCATGCAAACTACTTTTCAGGACACATCTGTTATGAAACTGAAAGGGAGAGATGAGGTGGATTAAATATAGACTACATCTCCCTGTGGACTGATTAAGCACATGTGGAAACTTACAGCTTTCTGTTCCTCTCTGCTGTAAGGCCTTTGTGTTCATAAACAGATACAAGATTCCTTCTGCTGACCCTCCAGCTTCACAACAACTATATATTGACATGAGATTGATTCAGATGCTTCAGCTGTGATATAAAAAAACTAAAACTGTACATTCAAACTGAGGCAATGAATGAAACCTAAACTCCATGTTAGCAGATTTTTATTTTCATTTCACTAACAAGGACCACGCCAGTGTTAGATTTTATAGTGGTTTATTATGATGAATAGTTATGAAAGGTTGTTTAGGGTTACTTTAGGGTCGAGATTCGGGGGGGGGGGTCAGGGTGGTTCCTGTTGTAGAAGACAAGATGATTAGGCAGAATTGTGGATTTAGCGTGCATATCTTTTATGGTGGGAGGAAGCCGGAGCGCCTGGGGGACACCCACTCAACGCAGGGAGAACGTGCAAGGACTCGGCTGAGCAGGGTTTGGGTGGGAGGGATGTGAGAACTGAGAAACGGGAGAGATAACGGGTTAGACAGCTAATATACGTGAGTGCATGGGATTGGATTGAGAAGCACAGGTGGATAGAATGAGTGAAGTACGGGTGGTTGAATGAAGTGCAGGTGGTAAAATGAGTGAGAGGGGTGGGGTCCTGTTCCTGAACCTCCGTTTACATAATTCCATATATTAAAACGTCTCTCCCTCCTACCATTGGCCCTCATAGGCCTTTGTGTGTTATTTGCAGCAGAGTGGGCCTACATCAGTCACTTTTTAAGCCTTTATCAAGTCAAATATAATTCTTTTCATAATTGTGTGGTAAGTTTCATTCATTTCTTCAGTTATTTTCGAAATTAATTTATGAATTTCACACAATGTAATCATATGATGATTGTCTTGTTTAGTTACGTAATGTAAAACACCTTGCGAAAACTGAATAGGTGACTGCAACATGGTGTAAAAATGCTTTGAGTGGTTGGAAGACCACTATGTAAGAATAGATCATTTACCATTTAACATTCAGTTACAGAAAAAAAGAGTTGAAGCCTCACTGGGGTTGATTTGTCACCTTCAGGTTGAAGATGATAATACAACATGTGTGTGAAAGTCAGGCACAAATCCAAGTTTACAAAACAATTAATCCTGAGAGCAGGAGAGAAAATATCAGCTGCTACACCAGAGTTGAGACTGAGGCTGGGGGAAACGTTTAAATCAAACAACAGAAGTGATACTATACTATGCTTTATAATAATGGTTACTACACTCTGGTTATACGTGTATCTTCTTTTATGTGTTAACAGCCATTACAGTATACTGTGGCATTTGTACTGGCTTGTATGTTTGTCAGAGCAAGTGGGAGATTTTCTTAAAGCAAAGTTGGTCAAAATATTCCCTAGCACTGATAAGAACACATTTCCAAAGTATTCTGTTGAGAAAAGTGAGACAGACAAAATGTGATTTTGAAGTAGGGATGCAAAGATATGAGCAAGTCATTCTGCTATTTCAATAGTGAAAATATAATTTTGTACAAGCTCTCTCTGTTGTCATTTGTTTTGGTTTTTTTCTTTTTGATTATTTTGGTAAAATTATGGTTGACTTAGGAAAGTGCTAGAAGAACGGAAACCAAGTGCAGGAGTACTGAGGACTACTGAGGAGTACTGTATCAAAGTCTCAGAGGTCAGAATGATTTTGTCAGGATTATGGCAGACAGTGAGCTAAAATGTTATAAAAATTGAAAAGAAAATATGAACAATTACAGTGAAGATGTAGTTGATAGGAATTTCCTAGTTCGGGGCCGAGGCACAAAAATAGCCAGTAGCTTGTCTGAAGAAGATGACGTGTTAATCAAAAGCAAAAAAAAAAAAAGGCCCTGGAATGAGCACAGAAGTCCAATTGCTTTGGTGTAGGTTGTTGTTACAGATGAAAAAAAAGCATTACAAAAATTCTTACTCATTGAATTGGGGTATGAACAACACTGTTGCAGAAGGAGGGCCTGTTATTCTGAAACGAGGTCTTGGTGATAATACAGCAACTAAAACTGAGAAGGTTGCTACTCTGTGTCAGAGTCTCTTTAGCTGACAGTAGATGTGGATGGAACATGATGTGGTGTCATTAGATTTTCAAAAGTCTTTTGATCGATGTATTAATGTGAATCTATAGTTTGTGCTTGGCGAGGTTACTGTCAGCTCTGTGTTCACTGGTCTGTGTCAGAGTCTCTTCCTCTTCAGCAGCTGGAGTCGGTTCCTTCTGTAACAGCTCAGTGTCTCTGCAGTGTGACTGAGGGAGGTTTTTGTACGACTACAAATCACTGTGTGAACACCCAAGCGCTGTTTATGCTGTGTAAACTCTGACAGTAATAAACTGCAGCATCTTCAGCCTGAACTCCACTGACGGTCAAAGTGAAGTCAGCGCTGCTTCCACCGCCACTAAAACGAGCTGGTGTTCCTGACTGAAGTGTTTTCACATATTTTATTAGGAGCTTTGGAGGCTGTCCAGATTTCTGTTGATACCAGAACATGCCCTCATCTCCATCGCTATATCTGTAAACCGCTTGGTTGGTTTTACAGGTGAGAGTGACAGAGGATCCTGGAGTAAATGTCACTACTGGAGGCTGAGTCACAGTCACCTGACCGCTGCATCCTGGAGACAAAACATATCATTCATTTATCAGCAGAAAGAAATGAGAGAAAAGGCAGCACATCATGTCTGAAATGTTGCGCAGTGAATGAACCTGTAAAACGGCAGCAGGCCAGCGTCAAGATGAGGATGGTGATGAGAGTCATGGTGGTTGTGGTTTCTGCTGTGTTGACTGACAGATCTGAGTCCTGCAGTGTTGAACTCACAGGACTATAAACCTTCTCAGTTCACTGGAGGATCAGCTGATGATGCAAAGCCTCCTCTCTATGGAAATGATTTCCCTGCTGTCAACAGACTGAAGGCAACGTGGCACAGAAAATCAGGAGAAAAACTGTCTGGATTTACACCATGTATGATGTTAATGGAACAGAAGAAAATATTTATATTAGAGTGTAGTTGAGGATTTAAGGATAAGTTTGTGTCCACTGTGGTTGGTATGTATGTTGATGTTGTATGATTCCATAAAATATAATTCTGTATGTGTTATTAGCAGATCGTTTTTCACAGGATAGTTGCTTGTTCACTGTGCAGGAGGTTTTTGTACGGCCACTTAATGAGTTTGTATCACTGTGGTGGACTTTTGGTGGAGGAACCAAACTCATTGTTGACTGTAAGTACCAGACAGTTTTATTTTATACAACAAATTGCAAATGTGACTTTAATCTAATATTCACTCAGACTCTGATCAAGTTCAGTGTTCATATGTTGTTGAGAATTTTGGTTATTTTCTTAAACCAGGCTGAGCTCACACTCTGAGACAAAACGTAATACCATTCATTGTATACAATTTCAATTTCAAGAAACAAAACTATTTTTATTGAACTCATTGATTTCATGTTTTCTATTTTTATTGAAACATTGAATTGTTGTATAATGTTTAAAGTAACAATTTGTCAAGTAAAACTTTTAATGCATAAAAATATCAGGAGTAAATTTTATTTTTTTAATTCATTTTGAACATTCAAACTGTATTTTTTGATTTTAAGAATAAAGTGGATTCCTGTTAAACACAAACAGGATTTTATCATTTAATGCAGCTTATCTTTGCGTTCACGGTTCATTTATTTTACATATAGTGAAAAGGAAGTGAAAGAGACAGATGACAATGTTTTAACTGTATTCACAGGAGTGTTTCAGCTCTGTCAGTTTAAACAGAAATTTCTTTATTACCAAGACTTAACTCTCATTCCTTTGTATTTCTCCCCCTCTCCTCACCCTCTCTCTCCTCCAGTGGGTGTGGTGCGGCCCACCCTGACCGTCCTCCCCCCCTCCACAGAGCAGCTGCTGCAGGGCAGCGCCACACTGGTGTGTCTGGCCAGCAGGGGCTTCCCCTCAGCCTGGAGGCTGGGCTGGAAGGTGGGGGGCAGCAGCAGCTCCTCAGGGGTGTCACACAGCCTGGAGGTCCTTGGGATGGACGGCCACTACAGCTGGAGCAGCACCCTGAGCCTCTCTGCAGACCAGTGGAGGAAGGCGGGCTCAGTGAGCTGTGAGGCCAGTCTGAATGACCAGAGCCCTGTCACACAAACCCTGGACCCTGACCGCTGCTCAGAGTAGAGCTTCAGCAACACTTCCTGCCTGGAAATGATGCTGCTTCTTTGATAGAGATGGGCGGATGAAGCTGCAGATCTCCTCTGTTCACATATTTCTGCAAGTTTCACAGCTCTCTACTCAGTGTTTCAGTGTTCATGTTGCTTTCTAATACTGATTTTCTGCATATTATTCTTTATGTTCATTAGTTTTCAAATAAAATGAACAATACTTGTTTCAGTCCAAGAGAAACTTTTTACTCATCAAAAATGTTGCATGAATATTAAAGCATCATTAAATAAAGCTGTGGATTATAATTAGTACTTGTATTTGTTTTACAATGCATCATCACAGCATCATTCCTGATTTTAACAGTATACGTTATAGTACAAATCATTGTATTTTTATTACTTTGTAACATTTACATAGAAAATACTACATTTCAGGGGCATTTCCTTAGCCCAGCCGTATTGTCACCCCTCTGTGGTCTGGGGGTCTTCCCCCTGAAATATTTGGGCTTGAAACACTTCATTTCCTGCATTCTTCACCAGTTGGTTGAGGAAAGGTCTTGATTTATATAAAAGGTGATCCTGTTGGCATCTTTTCACCTCAATGAGAAATTAATTTATTCTTTTTCAATTAGAAACTCCAGGACTTTAACAGCTCCTATGTTTCAGCAGGTTATCTGCTCATGTTCTTGTATTTTCGCATTCTGTTGCCACAATGCAGTACGGCACAAACGCGAACTTCTTCACCTGTGAGCTCCGATCATCACTCTTCACACACTACGCTCCTCTCACCTGCACACTGCTATTTATCTTTTTCCGGCAACAACAAACGGAGTTCCCACGGGACTTCAGCGCGAGACTACAGCTAGCCGTCTAAAAACACTATTTAGGTGAATTTAAACAATGGCTAAGTTGCTAAACGCCTGTTGTTGTCATGTAAGAGCCCTGTTCATGTTGGACGGACATTTTAATTGCATTTTGTGTCTGTTAAGAGGCTCAAAGACAATCTTTATGTAAATGCCCCCATAACTGCCGTTTTAGCTACGTGGGAGCTCTGGGCATTAGCTGTAGCAGCTCCGTGTTGCAAGCACCAATCCAGCTCATTTTTTTTTCTATAGACAGTACTCACAAAGGTATAACGATCGAGATTAACTTAAAAATTGCCAGGAGTTCTCCTTTAAATTTAAAAAAAAGTGGATTACAATGAGTTAAGTCTTTTCTCTTTTAGTTGGTCTTTTTATTTATTTTATGTCCTGTCAGCAATATCATTCATGATATTTGAATTGAAAATGCTACATTTAGAGTATTAAATATTTTGCATTTTTTAAATGAATTGGAAATGTTTGTTTCTGTGCGGTGGTTAGCACTGTCGCCTTACAGCAAGAAGGTCATGGGTTTGAACCTCGGCTGTCCCAGGCCTTTCTGTGTGGAGTGTGTATGTTCTCCCCATGTCTGGGTTCTCTCCGGGTGCTCCAGCTTCCTCCCACCAACCAAAGACATGCGGACTAGGTTGACTGGTGACCCTAAATTGTCCTTCGGTGTGGGTTTGAGTGGTTGTTTGTATGTGTGGCCGTGCGATGGACTGCCGACCTGTCCGGGGTGTACCCCGCTTTTCACCCAATGTCAGCTGGGATTGGCTCCAGCCCCCCACGACCTTGTATGCAAGATAAGCGGTTGACGATGGATGGATGGATGTTTCTGTTGGGGCTGTTGTGTTAGATTGTTTTGTGCAGCTGTCAGAGTCACTGTTCAACATTTTATTTTTGTCAGTCTAGGGTCCAATGAAGAATTTCACTTTCCCAACTTATTCATAAAGAGACTTAATGAAATGACACAATTATAAATGTGAAACTAAAAAGTGTCAGTGAGTTTCTTTCAGTTTTCTTTAGATTTATTGTACTTCTGCTTGATGACTCTTGTGTTGTGTTCACTGGACCAGTTATCCTCATCACAGTCCCTCTGCACCTGCAGCAGGCCGTTTTCACTTCAGTTAAACTGAAGGAGGTTTTTGTACGGCTCTAAATCACTGTGTGAACACCCCACTACCATGGTAGCCCAGACAGTAGTAATCTCCAACATCTTCAGCCTGAACACTGCTGATAGTCAGAGTGTAGTCAGAACCAGATCTACTGCCACTGAATCGAGATGGAGTTCCTGAGAAGTGATTTGATGTATAGTATATAAGGAGTTTGGGAGCCTGTCCCGGTTTCTGAAGGTACCAACTGAGATCAGCACCAATATTTGAACTCCCTGTGGCGCTGATGGCCACCGTCCCTCCAAGACTGACAGACTTGGATTTGTCAGTCTGAGTCAAAAAATTGTTGGCAGAAGACTCTGAAATGAAAAATTAAATACAAATGTTGAGAATTAGCAGTGTAGATTACAAAAAATTAGACATCAAAGATTTGAGGCAAAAGCACGATAAGGCATATTTATGCTAAATATTAACTTTTGAGAATTTACCAATGTTAGCTAACTGTTAAAAACCTCTCACCCTGACTCAGAAAACCCAACACGACAAGCAGAGTTATTGACAACATCATCCGGATGTCGTTTTCAGTATGAGTGCATGAAAACAGTTCAGACTCTCTGTGACATGAGAACTTAAACTCTAAGGAGCAGTGATGCACAAAAGTCATGCAAAATAAGGATGCAAAAACACATGTGTCCTTATGAAACAGGAAGCAGAGGTGAATCATTCTGATGAAGAAAAATTGTGAGCCAGGTTCGAGTGTGAAGAAGTTTCGGACACTGATGAAGACTTTACATAGCATGGTTCATTGAGCAGCACTGCCGAGGACATACAGTACCAGCATACAACATGTGAACACATCAAACACCAAAATCTGAAGGATAACATCTGTTGGTTCCGTTTATCTTTCTGTTTTCCCCCTAGTGCCTGTAGGTTTCTTTTTTAGGTCATCTTTCACCTAGAATAACTAATCTATCTTATGTTTAGACTCCAATGCTTCGTCATTTTGGAATCTATCACAATCCATGAGTTGTACTCTGTATCTGCGGAGCCAGTGAGTTCTTGTAAACATTCTTGTAGGACTCAACCCTGTAAGATTCCCAGAGAAGACTGATATCTGCTAGACTGACGCCTGAGCTACTGTTTCTAACTAGTCTGTTGTTATCTCCCTAACAACGACAGTTACATGTGAGAAATAACTGTTGGACGGTCAGAAGGGCTGGACTGGTAATCTGGCATACGCGAATGCGCGAGAACAACCGATATGTTTGGTGCCGGGGCAGCGGTAGATTCAACATCAGCTGCAGTACCCTGCGCAGAGCAGCCACAGGCACCTGAAGGAGTATAAGAGCTGTGGTGGCCTCTGCCAGGCAAAGCTGGAGGCAGGTGTGAGCGAAACAGAGGGACAAATTGACAGGGCTGAGTGAGAAAGAGAGCAGGAGGAGAGTGGGGGTGAAGCGGTAAGCATGGACTGGCTCAACCTGTAGGGAGGGAGGTTCACTTTTTTGAGCGTTTGTTAAAAATGTTCTGAAAAATGGCTTGCACCAAGAAATGTTGATTAACAAATAAAAATGCTATGAGAAAGGTTTATTTGCACAATAAGAAAACCTGCAATGTAAATATAGAAGAAACATGTGCATTTTTGTCTGTACCTCTATGTGTATACTGTGTAGGTTGCCTCCCTCTGCTCTCTCTCTCTTGCTCTCTCTCTTTCTCTTGCTCTCTCTCTCTCTCTCCCCCTCACCCCAACCGGTCAAGGCAGATGGCCGCCCACCCTGAGCCATGGTTCTGCTCGAGGTTTCTGCCTCTTAAAAGGAAGTTTTTCCTTGCCTGTGTCGCCTAGTGCTTGCTCTTGGTGGGAATTGTTGGGCTTCTGTAAATAACTTCAGAGTATGGTCTAGACCTGCTCTTTATGAAAAGCACTGTGAGCTAACTGTTGTTGTGATTTGGCGCTATATAAATAAAATTGAATTGAATTGAATTGAATTTTCCAAAAAAAAAAGTAACTTAAGCAAAAAATAATAAGCGACTGATTACTGCATTATATTTTATTAGATTTTTATATTGTGAATTGTCATTTGCCACCTGAATTGTATGCTTCCCTTTATAAAAATAAAGACATTTCCACCACAAATTGGTGCAGAAAATGTCTCCAGAATGCAGGAAATTAAGTGTTTAATGCTAAAAATCTTCTAGACCCCCCCTATCAAATATTTCATCTATAAATATTTTCCGAAATAGTAGGTCTTTTACAATATATTCTTGTCTTGTATTCATGCACACCAATCATGTGCAAATGTTACATCTCAGTGTTTTATCACCCCTAATCAGACCCCCTAAATGGATCGATGGTGTATCGTGAGGGGTGTCCAACCGATTTTCGTTGGCTGCCTGGGCCAAAAATGCCAGGGCCGATATTTTGTCCCAGTCCAGCCCTGGTCAGAAGACACTTATGGGGTCAGCTAAATTACCCTAAGCTAGACCTGTCTTACCTTTCCCTGTTACATCAACTAAGCCCCTTAAGAAATATTCTCAACACATTCGGCCATTTATTCAAAGAACTATATTTGGAAAATGTTGACTATGTGTTGCTTTATATTATTTCTCTTCAATGTGAACATTCTTCTTTTACTTTTGTCTTGTCCCACAGGCTTTTGGGCTCATTAACAGATGAACGGCGTCCCCTGCTGGCAAACTGCATCAACACTGGACTCATGATGAACCTTTAATTCAATTTTGAATTACCTTGTTTTCACATTAATTTTGTCCTCCTCATACTGATGAAAACACACACAGAGTTTAGATCCTGCTCAGAGTTTTAAGTGACAAACCGCCTGATGTTTCCATGTTCTCAGTCAGACAGGTCATACTTATACAAGGAAGTTTAAAATCAAAAGAAACTTGACTAGGTTGAAGAGAGACGAAATGTCTTGGAGTAACTTAAACCTACCTAGTCCAATTGTTTATATAAAGTAAAAATTTTCTCTGTTTGGTGTCCAGGATCTTAGACAGTCACACAAATGTGTCTCAGATGGAGCTGCTGTTTTGTGGTAATTAACTGATGTTTTTGTTGAAAAAGGTCAAATATTTATATGTTATCTGTCTGTTTAACAGCAACCCAACAAGAATGAGTTTGACTGAAATCAGAGAACAAACCTGCTGTAAAGTGTGGGAAAAACAACATCTAAAAGAATAATGAGATTAGCTCAGCAGCTACATGTAAGTGTCCTTAATAACTGTTGGTGGTCAGGATATCGTTTTTATGCTTTAAAACATAATGTTAAATGTTTTTCACAAATAAATGTTCCACTAATTACTAACAAGATAAAGTGTGATGATATTTTAATAGAGAGGATTCTTATAAGTATACACTAATACTGCACTACAGTAAGTGTAGATGACAAACATTTGAATTATATTCAATTATGTTGAATTATGTTTTATCTTTTGACTACCCTTTCAACAAAGAATTTAAATAAAGGTTGGTTTAAGTAAAAGGGATTTTAAAAAATCAATTTTTTAAAAGTAAATATGAAGTTTCACTTCACTAAATTGTTCAGCCCCTTATACATCAGTACTGCTAGGGTTTGTATAGCTGAAAATACTGTATGTGCTTATTTTTTTAGTTGTTATGATGTTTGTAATTTTATTTTAACGTTGGTCTCATCGCCCTTATTAAACGGTCTTCATTAAGTCTACCAACTTCACGTTTGTCTCATTGCTGTGTACACTGCATTGAAACATGTAACAATAAAAACCTTGAAATATATTCAACATGTTATTGTGAGTCTGTAGTTTGTGCTTGTTGAGGTTACTGTCAGCTATGTGATTAGTGGTCTGTGTCAGAGTCTCTTCCTCTTCAGCAGCTGGAGTCGGTTCCTGCTGTAACAGCTCAGTGTCTCTGGTCTCAGTCTGACTGGTTTTTGTACAGCTACAAATCACTGTGTCAACGCTCCACCACTGTGTTCACTCTGACAGTAATAAATTGCTGCATCATCAGTCTGACCTCCACTGATGGTCAAGGTGAAGGCAGTCCTGCTTCCACTGCCACTAAACCGAGCTGGTGTTCCCGATGCACGTGTGTTCACACATTTAATAAGGGGTTTTGGAGGCTGTCCAGATTTCTGTTGATACCAGCCAAGACGCTCACAACTTTCCCAACTGCCAACAGCTTGCTTGGTTTTACAGCTGAGAGTGACAGTGGATCCTGGAGTAGATGTCACTACTGCAGGCTGAGTCACAGTCACCTGACCGCTGCATCCTGCAGACAAAAACAAATCATTCATTTATCAGCAGAGAGAAATGAGAGAAAAGGCAGCACTTCATGTCTGAAATGTTGCTGAGTGAATGAACCTGTAAAACAGCAGCAGGCCAGCGTCCACATGAGGATGGTGATGAGAGTCATGGTGGTTGTGGTTTCTGCTGTGTTGACTGACAGATCTGAGTCCTGCAGTGTTGAACTCACAGGACTATAAACCTTCTCAGTTCACTGGAGGATCAGCTGACGATGCAAAGCCTCCTCTCTATGGAAATTATTTCTCTGCTCTCAACAGACTGAAGGCAACATGGGACACAAAATCAGGAGGAATACTGTTTGGATTTACACCATCGATGATCTTAATGGAACAGAAAAAAATATTTAAATTAGAAGTGCAGTTGAGGATTTAAGGATGAGTTTGTGTCCACTGTGGTTGGTATGATATGTCTGTTTGTATGTCTGTATGTTTGCCAATATACATACAGGGTTTACTGTAGATAAATAACATATTTAAGTTCTGCTAAATGTGAGTTTGTAAATTATTATTTAAAAGTATGATGCACATTTAACTATGTAACAACTCACATAAAACTGTGAAAAAAAATTACTTTTTACCATCAGGCTGTAATCTTTTCTCTCTCAAGTATAGAAAAGTGATGAAGTAATAATCATTTGTACAATAAGTTCAATCCATGTCATTTAGAAAGGTTTTTAGATACAATGAAGTACAACGTTTTTTTTGCAATTAGAAAAGCAGAGAGTTTTTTCATTGGATAGATGATTGTTCACAGTGCATGAGGTTTTTGTACGGCCACTTAATGAGTTTGTATCACTGTGGTGGACTTTTGGTGGAGGAACCAAACTCATAATTCACTGTAAGTACCAGACAGTTTTTTTTATTTTTACAACATAAAATATGGAATTTGTACATTTTGCAGAATAATGTGATTAAACAAGAATTTCTTTTAGGCACCTTATATGTCGTGGATATTTTTTGTTGTTTACCAAGGAGATGGCTGATATTGCACTTTGGAATAAACCTTGTGCAGATATTATTATTGTTTTAGCATTAAAGATGTTATTCTAAAATATATGCTGAAAGAAATTAAATTTTCTTGTGATACATTTGTGTTGATTTTTTTGCTCAACAAAAAAATGGTTGTGTAATTTGTTGAAGGAACATTTTAACGCTGAATTTTTTTAAATTATTTTTCTAATTGTTAACAGTATTTAAAATTAAAAAGTGCATTTTTTAAACATCCAGTATTGCTGTGTGAAAGTGGTGAAAAAGGAAGTGAAACAGACAGATGACAAAGTCTTTAACTGTAAGAGACATTACATTTTTAATAAGACAATCATTGCAGGGATAAATTATTTGCTGTCACATGTTATTAGGCAGATATATACATTTCATTGAATGATAAGTAATGATACTTTTCCATTACATTTACAGGACAGCTGTGTTTCTTAATTCTGAGCAATTTATGATGAGTGCCATGAGGATTCATTAGCTTGAATTAAATCTATAAAAATAAGAAAAGTTTTTCATTTTTTTATTTGTTAAACCCTCATTTCCTCTCATTCCTCACCTCCTCTCCTCTGCCTGATCACAGCACCATGCACACAGCTGATCCTCAGTACTGTTAACCTCTGTCATGTATCATAAGTGTCTCATGTTCAGCTGTCTGTCCTACAGTGGAAGTTGATCTCCTCCTTGTGTTTTCTGCTCTCCCCTCCAGCTGGCCCCATGGTCAGACCCTCAGTCTCTCTGCTTCCCCCCTCCTCTGAGCAGCTCTCTGGAGGCTCGGCCACACTGGCCTGCCTGCTGACTGGCTATTCTCCTCAGGGGGCCGTAGTGAGCTGGGAGGTGGACGGTACAGAGGTGACAGAGGGGGTCCTGACCAGCTCAGAGGAGGAGAAGAGTGGACGCTACAGCAGCAGCAGCACCCTCAGCCTGAGCCAGGAGCGCTGGATGGGAGGAGAGCTGTACTCCTGCAGGGTCCTCCATCATGACCACAGACAGACCCAGTCCTTCCACAGGAGCCAGTGTAAGGGCTAGAGGGGCTGGCTGGCGCCCAGGACAGGAGCTCTGTGTGTGAGGAGTGGGATGAACACACCTGCAGCTCTGATCAATATGACTTTTAATGTTTGTAGAGGAAACTAAAGCTTTGTGTGACAGAGAACAACACTGCTGTAAAGTGTTGGACAACAACAACATAGAGAGTAATGTGTGTAGTTCAGCAGCTAGATGTGAGCGTGCTTAATAACTGTCATGTTGATGATTGATGTTTTTGCTAATAAAGCTGGCACTGATAAATAACTTAATGAAATGTTTGGTCTTTTATCTTATTAAGTAGAGAAAGAATTAAACGGTATTCTGACTTTAATTGGTTATGGTGATATTTTATCGTTGACAAGATGATAAAACAACACATGTTTTATTGAAGATAAAAGACAGACATATTCACATATATAGGGTGGCATGGTGGTGCAGTGGTTAGCACTTTTGTGGGTTCAAACCCCGGTTGCCCCGGCCTTTCTGTGTGGAGTTTGCTTGTTCTCCCCATGTCTGCGTGGGTTTTCTCCGGGTGCTCTGGCTTCCTCCAACCTCCAAAATTGTCCTTAGGTGTGGTTGTGAGTGTGCGTGGTTGTTTGTCTATGCGTGTTCCTGCGATGGACTGGCGACCTGTCCAGGGTGTACCCTGCCTTTTGCCCATTGTAAGCTGGAATAGGCTCCAGCCCCCCGTGACCCTGTACGCAGGATAAGCGGTTGACAATGGATGGATTTACATACAAGGCAAAACTTCATGGCTCAAATATGTCATAAGGCATTAAATGTCTCCAGCAAAGAGTAAATACGTTTTATTAAACAGAACATGACATGGTGTCATTAGATTTTTGAGAATATCTTGATAAATTAAATTATTTGTATGATTATGGTGTTTACTTTTTATATTTAATGGACAGATATGAGAGTGGTATTGATCAGCAAAAAAGAGTATTTCTGAAAAATAATGTTTTTTTAAGTAATCCGCAACATGTTGGGTTTCAAAGTTATATGTTTTTTCACAAGTTCTATTGAAAATTGATTTGTATTTCTGCTAAAATAAGATACCCGGCTGCTAACTGTAGCTTTATATTTAATGATCAGGAGTGAGAGTGGTACTGGTCTGCAAGAAAGCAAATAAGTGTAATAAGCAATCTAAAATGTTTAATGTATTTTTTCAAGTGATACAAAACATGTGAATGTATGTTTGGGTTTCTAAGTTTAATGTGTTTTTTAAAAAATAAATTCTGTCGAAATTAAACATACTGGGATGTTGGATATCATAACTATGTAAGTTTCACACTTAGTCAAGTGGAATTGAAAGAATATAAAAATTATGAAATAGGCCATTGTGTAGTGTGAATCGGTCGAGCTCTGTGTTCAGTAGTCTGTGTCAGAGTCTCGTCCTCTTCAGCAGCTGCAGTCGGTCCTGCTCGAACAGCTCAGTGTCTCTGCAGTCTGACTGACGGAGGTTTTTGTACGACGACAAATCACTGTGTGAACACCCAAGCACTGTTTATGTCATCGTATCTCTGACAGTAATAAACTGCTGCATCTTCAGTCTGAACTTCCCTGATGGTCATCACAGCATTCACTCCATCTCCTTTGCCAGAGAATCGGGAGGAAAACTCACTTGTAGTATTTTTACCTACTTTGATGACCAACTTGGGAGCTTCTCCAGATTTCTGCTGAAACCAATGCATTCTACTAGTTCCATCTGACCATGTCATAACTTTTGGGTTGGTTTTACAGGTCAGAGTGACTGTAAATCCAGGAGACGATGTGATAACAGCTGGTTGAGTGACAGTCAGTTCACTACTAGATCCTGAAAAAGAAGGGAAACACTGAACATTAATTGAGTGATATTAACATGTAGACGTGTGTTAAATCATGCAGTATGCTGTATGTGTATGTGAATGATTTTAGCGATCTAATTAGTTTCTAATTTTATGTTCAAAATAATTCCTGACCTTTGACGCAGCAGAAGGCCAGCGTCCAGATAAGGATGGTGATGAGAGTCATGGTGGTTGTGGTTTCTGCTGCGTTGACTGACAGATCTGAGTCCTGCAGTGTTGAACTCACAGGACTATAAACCTTCTCAGTTCACTGGAGGATCAGCTGATGATGCAAAGCCTCGTCTCTATGGAAATGATTTCTCTGCTCTCAACAGACTGAAGGATTTACACTATCTTTAATCTTAATGGAACAGAAGAAAATATTTATATTAGAAGTGCAGCTGAAGATTTAACGATGCATTTGTGTACACTGTTTGTCTGCCTTTAATTTACTCACTACAGTGTTTACTGTAGATAAATCGCATATTTAAATAATAAGTATTTGTATAGCTATCTAGTCTAGTCTCTTCACAGTCTTTCCAACCACTCAAAGCGCTTTACACTACATCACATGCACACACTAGTGAGCAGAGGCTAAAGTGCAAACTGCCCACCAGAACCAAAAATAAACTCATATATACACACACATCACATCATTCAACAAGTCATTCATAAACATTTACACATTCACAATTTGGGGTTCAGATTCAGTTCTGCCCAAGGACACTTTACAGAACATGCAGAAAAAGGGAGCCAGAAACCTTCTGATAAACCCACTGATCCACTGCCACTCCAGTTCATTTTCTGCTAAAAACGAGTTTGTATATTAGTATTATGTAAAAGCATCATGTACATTTAATATGTATCAACTGATTTGAAACTATAAAAACAATGACTTTGTTTCAAGCAGACTGTAATCGTTTGTCTTGTGTAGAAACGTAAATAAAATCCTCACTAATTTTTTTGATGACAGTAAGTATAGTCCAAGAACAATTTAACTTTCCCAGCTTACTCAAATAGAGATTTAATAAACTAACAAGATAATTAGTTTAAGACTGTTTATGGAAGATTGTCGCCAACACTAACAGACTTGGATTTGTCAGTCTGAGTTAGAAAATTGTTGGCAGAAGATTTGAAAAAAAGTTAAGACAGATTGCAGATTGCAGATTTGCACCTAATATTTTCTAAACTTCTCAACCTGACTCAGAAACCCCAACAAGAAAAGCAGAGTTAGTAGCAACATCATCTTGATTTCAGTGTGCGTGCATGAAAACAGTTCATGCTCTCTGTGACATAAGAACTTAAACTCTGAGGAGCAGCAATGCATTAAAAGTCATGCAAAATATATTTAAGAAGGCAAACACACATCTGTTCTTGTGAATCAGAAAAGGCAGAGATGAGTTGAGGTGACAGTTCATCATCATGAACATTGGGTTATTTAAAGCCCTAAAAACTTATTTCTCTTGTTTCAAACTTTTCTCCTTTGTTAACATTGGTCTTCTCATCTCATAAATGGGTGCCCCCTACTGTCAAATGGATTCACAATGAACACAATAAGCTACTGATGAGCGAGTGACTTTTATTTTCTTCCTTGTTTTCACAATTGATCAAATAGATCCAGGTGCTACATTTATAAGCAATAAGGACAGTAACCGAGATGCAGGGATGTAAATCCATCCTACACAGTATACATGAACATCAACATTCATTTCTGACACGAGCTGTCTTTTGTTTTTCTTAGTGAGGAAAAATGTGTGCATAATTGAACATCTGGAGCTGTAAAAAGGGAACAAACCCTGAGTGTCAGGGACATGAAAATCTGATTTTCACTTCCCTTTTGACTAGGGATGAAATTACAGAAGTTACCATAAGTTGTGGTCCTGCTTTGCATGACTGTGCTATGTTCTGGTGAGCAGTGGTGCATATCAGAATCTTCTGGAACAGGTCACAGCTGCAACGCAGCAATCTGTACGCAGTCTAATTTGAGGGAGGTGTTTGTACGACTCTTTTTCACTGTGTGCGCAGGCCCACATACGCTCCCATACATTAGTAATCGCCTGCATCTTCTGCCTGGACTCCACTGATGTTCAGAGTGAATTCAGGTTCACTGCTGAATCCACTGCTGCTGAAACGACTCACAGTACCAGATTCACGTGTAGTTATTTTGTAAAACAGCAATTTGGGAGGCTGTCCAAGGTTCTGTAGGTACCAACTGAGATTATCATCAACTCCTTGGCTGGCTGCACAGCTCAGAGAGACCGTCTGTCCCAGACCTACAGACATTGATACAGGAGACTGACTAACCGTTGGATTGGCTGTCGATCCTGCAAAAAAAATAAAACATTACTGCTGTATGTAATATATTATATAAAGAATTCCAATGTAACTAACTCTGTATAAGTTATTGAAAGTTTGGTTAACCACTCTGTATAGAGTCAAATCAATCAAAGCAGGATCTTACCCTGAATGTGAGCTGCCAATTTTAGCAGGAAAACCAGCACCATCTTCAGTATGGATGTATGTGTGAGAAAAAAATAAAATTATGTGTTCTTGACACAAGACTTGCCGCCTTAAAAACACCTGGTGTGCAAGAAAGCACAACCGATATTCAAATTATAATGTCTGGGTGAAGGCACTTGTGCCTGTGAGAGCTGTCTGTTTCTGCCATATGAAGATGAATACTGCTCTCTAGTGTCAAAACAGGTGAATGTAAATTAATTTGAATTATTTACATCATCATGGAGGGCAGTACGGTGGTGCAGTGGTTAGCACAGTCACCTCACAGCAAGAACTTTGTGGTCAAACCCCGGTTGCCCCAACCTTTCTGTGTGGAGTTTGCATGCCCCCGCAATCCTGTATGCAGGATAAGCGGTTGAAGATGGATGGATTAGGAGATAATGCCCCCCCACCGCTCCTTTGTAGATCCTTAGACTGTTTGTAGTTGTATGTCTTTCTAATTGTTTTTAGTCTACTATAGACCTTTTCTTTCTAAAGATGAGTGTCTCTTTGAAGTTGTTTTGTGTCTCCTTGTGGTCATTTTGTCTCTGTTGATGTTTTGTATGTGTTTGAGGTTATTTGACTGACCTTCCAACAAGAACTTTGAACAGAAGCTCTGGCCCCTGGGCCCCCTGACAGTATGCAGATTCAGTGATCCAGACACAAACCACTTAAGGTCCACTTTTAATAATAATTTACAAACTGTATGACTTTTATTCAAATGCAGAAAATTACTGGTATCATGATGAACAACACCACATTTATTTAACACTTCAATTGTTCATATTACACATACAACTGGAATGTGTGTTCTTGTCAAAAGCCACAAAACAGTGTTTTCCAGCCTGTTAATAGTAATCTCAAAGTATTCTGTATTTGTGTCAACCTGTTGGGTACCATGCGAGTGGGTTTAAGGCACATTTACAAATGGCTTTTAAATATTTTTCAGTGATTGTCTAAACTTGCTGTAAAATTATGTATAAACCAATCATTTGGTACTCCAAGGTTAACAAATAATTAAACAAATAATTGTTTTCAAATACTGCTTGACTCAGGTCTGGCTCAAGTGTCCAGGCTCATCACTACATTTCATGGTTGGGAGTTCATACTTTGCACAGTTCAGGGAACTGAGGATGAATTGGTACACAAAAGCAGGTTGAAAACACAAAAGTATCTTCTGTTGTGTTAGTTACAAATATAAAACAATGATATACATACTTTGAAAAAGCTGTTAAAAAAACACAGGACATCACCAATACATAATATACATAAAAAATGGAAAGTCTTCCTCCAGTTCAACACATTTAGACAATTTCATACAGTATTTGTGTTGTACTTGCACCAACACACTGACAGTAGAAAGAAAAAACATTGTAATAGAAATGTATGAGATGTAGCCAAACTGAAACGTGCCACGCAGGTTTTACCTGACGACTGGCAGTGACACGTTGATACCAGGCAAATGTAAAAACTAAGGAAAACCTTTTTTAAAGACAAGGCAATAAACTATAATATTTTTTGACGATTCCACAAATCGAAAATCATGGCCCATCTGTAGAAAACAGAGTGTTGAGATGGGTTTGCATAGTTTGTAGAAGAGCGTGTACAGAGAGTTTCACAGCAGAGGTGTAAGTCTGAGATAGTGTGTTTTGGTGCCTGGTAACACCCTGAACTGCCACCAGGGGGTTGAAACCCTTAACAGAAATTTCATTTACATAAACAGAATCAAAACAAGCTTAAATCCCATTCCTTTTACTGAAATGACTGACTTTTCTGTGAGATACAGGGTCAAACAAGGACACTGGTATGGCTTTTCCACTGCACAAACACTGCACTGTCTCATGCTGGGCCACAGTACAGCACAGTATCGGTACACTTGAGTTTTCCATGGCCCTTTTGCACATGTGTACTCATAGCTACAGCAACCACAGATTACCAGTTGCAAAGGTTAGGGTCTCTCCACACACCAAAATTTAACATACCGTTCTTCATGTCTCACAACAAGTTTGCTGATTCATCTGATATTTAAGCTCTAAAAGTAGTTTATAACTGGCCATGTTAGAAGAAACAAAAAATAAGGGCTGGCAAGTTGATAAAGATCCAATCAGATCAACAACAAATCCAAACAATCCGGTAAGACCAGAGGTGATGGTTTGCACAACTCGCTACAAACCAGTAGATACAGTGAGTAAGTTAATTCATTAAACATGATGCTTGCGGCAGCTTTTTGAACAGGTTTTAAGAAGAGACTCTCAGGCTGGAACCTTCACCGCATTTCAGGAACACTGTTGGTAAAATAAACCCTGTTTGAATATGGCCCTTGGTGTGCAAAGAGTCTTCAACCTTTGCAACCGTGATCTCGCATTCCTGTGGCTACAACAAACAGAAACCACATTATGGCTGTATGCGGCTTTAAAACAAGGCACAATGGTAAGATACATCTAGCATCAGTAGAGAAACACTGGGGAGGGGTGGAGAGGCATTTTGTGATCCTTGGAAAAAAACAAACACTAGCAGGTTGTTGACGGTCATCATACATAGACCTGTGGAAGATGCTGCCTGATTTGGCTGGTTTGCTGTCATTGGAGTTAGCTCTTATAGTCTTTAGAGACTGGGATTTAGCGGTTGCTCCTCATGGCCTCCTTGGCTGCCAGGATGAGCGGGGTGAGGCTGGACAGAGGCTTGGCCAGCTTCAGGAATGGGTGCTACAGACAGATAGACAGACAAAGGAGTGCACACATGAAATATAATAAGACGAGGAATGAAGACCTTTAATTATTACAAACACAAATGTCAAACATTTCCTGGTTCCAGCTTCTTAGTGGTGAAAGTTTTGGCTCTAAGTAATCATAATGGCCTTTTTCACAATTTTCTGACATTTCTTTAGACAAATACATTAACTGATAAATTGACAATAAAAATAATAATAATAATACTTCCAGCCCTAAAGCATGGGATGTTTTTGAGAGAGATATATCTTCTACCTGCAGCAGTTCTCTGCCTGATCCTCGTTTTTCCACGTCCATCTCCAGGCAACGGGACAGAAAGGATCTGAAGACAGGAGACAGCTTCTCTGGACTCTGCAGCTCAGGAGTCCCATTGGTGGCGATTAAATACAACGCCTAAGACCAGCACAAAAGCATATAAGAAAAGCAGTATAACGCAATTTTTAAGCATTTCAACATGAATTCAGTCTGTCACAGTGATGGTCGTTGTAGTAGACTCTTGCTTCCAACATCGGACAGATAAAATATTACAAATAAAAACATTTTCAGACCTTTTGTTAATAATAATGATCAAATATGATAATGTGGAAGCAGAGACCATAATAGAAAAAAAAACTAAACTATCCACTCTAGTTTGTGGTCACTGTTCTAAATGATCTAAATGCTGGTCTACCTTTGGAAGAAAGAAATAGTTAAATAATAGTCATTGTGGGAAATACATTTTTTGCTTTCTGGCAGTTAGATTAGACGATCAACACCACTCTCATATCTGTCTGTTAAATATGAAGTTAGAGCCAGCAGCCAGTTAGCTCAGCTTAGCTCAACAACTGCAAACAGGGTAAAACAGCTAGCCTGGTCTTGTCCTATGGTAACCACATACAAGTACCTAAAGCTCACTAACTATCTTTATATAATTAGTAAGCAAAAATGCCAAGATTTGCTGGTTGCAGCATCTCCAATTTGAAGAGTTTCTGCTTTTGTCTGTTTTATATTTTTTCAAATGAAATGTGTTTAGGATTTGGACTGTTGGTCAGACGTCACCTTGAGCTCCAGGAAACAGTGATTATTCACAATTTTCTTGCATTTCATAAACTTTCCCCCAGCACGCACTCACCCTGAGAGGGTTCTCGTTAAGATATGGAGGCTCTCCCTCCACCATCTCTATGGCCATGATCCCCAAAGACCAAATGTCCACTTTGGGTCCGTAGGCTTTCCTGGTCACCACCTCTGGAGCCATCCAGTACGGGGTCCCCACCATGGTGCTGCGTTTGCTCTGCTCTGGGGTGATTTGGGCACAGAAGCCGAAGTCAGCTGCAAAGAGAGAAAGACATATCTGGTTAGATTGATTTATTCACGGTCCACCCCACAGTTAAGATAAAAAGTACATGTGCAAATTACAAAACAGTGTGCTATTCTGTCAGATATGTACAATATGTGTCTGTTGATATGTGCATGTTTGCGTGAGCTCTCCCTCACTGAGTTTGACTGATCCGTCCATCCCAAGTAATACGTTGTCACTCTTGATGTCTCTGTGGATGACCTGGTTGGCATGAAGAAACTCCAGAGCCTGGATGACCTGGACGCAGAGAGGGAGGGTGGTTACGATACCCAAAAGTTAATGCACACAAGGATTAAAAACAAAAATAAAACATTAGATAAATATAGTCTTTTGTTTTACTTTGGTAAATACAAAGACGTGAGAGCCTCGTGTGTGTAGAGGTAATTTTGTGACAATTGTACATAATAATAAAAAAGCAAAATAACACTAGCGTTATCCTTTGAAAGCCTGCAAATTCTGCAGATTTGCTTGCTAGATGCTCATTGGCTAACCTGACAATAAATCACTCATGGATGGTTATTCAGGTTGACTACCTAATGGCTACGAGATGTCACATTAGCCAGTGAAAGCAAATGACAGTTCAGGGCCTGGTTTTATCAAGAGTCACGTCTCAAAACTAAAGGTGACCGTGCATTCCAAGTGGTGGTACGGACACTGTGGTATTCCCTCAGACCCGAGACCTGGGGTCTCAGTTGAAGCATTTTAAAATCAGCGGAAGACTCTTTCATTTAAGCAGGCCTTTGTCCCCAGTTAAGTTTTAAAGGTGAATATTCTTGTGCTCTTCAAAATACAAAAATTGCTTTTTAATATTGATTTTATTGATAGATGACATTTATGGTTTAATAATGTTTGATGCTTATGTATGATGATTGCTAAACTTTTTTATTGTTGATATTTTTTAAATATTATAAAGCACCTTGTGACTTGCTCTGTGAAAGGTGCTATATTAAATACATTTTACTCACTTACTTTTACATCTCAGAATCACACTGAACAGTAAGGAGCAAAAACATTCTTTTATGAAACTACCTACACTTACTCTCAACAAGGAGGAAGACCACTTCTAGGAGAGAGTGTTGTGTTGCTTTTTTAAGACACTCAGAGCCGCATTATAATATCATGTTTTCTGACAGTTGAGATTCGAAAAATTAGACAGTGATACACTTTTAAATGTAGAAAATAGTAAAACTTTATGTGTATTGGTAAACAGGTTATACTATGTATGATTCCCTGTGTGTGCAAAGTGTGCCAAAACTAATAAAATGGTTGCACGAGTAGTTGATTAAACAAATAGTTTTTTAAAAAAGGTACTAGTTTTGACCTTCAGGAGTTTTCTTTTTTTTTAGTGGGTCCCCGTTGATTCATTGATCAATCATCATCATCTCTCCTCCCACAGTATGTATGCACATAACTCTGTTATCTCTTGGCAATTCCTGCAACAGGTTAGGATACCTATGGAGCTCTCCTAAATAATGGGTGAGATAGGACTCATTTCCAAAGTTAAGAGTCGATAAAATGTTTTCATAAAAAAATGCCCCACTCTTAAAATTGTAAGCCATGTTAGATATGTTTCCTATTTTGAGACAATTGATAAATACAGGCCCTGGCCAATAAATGACATGAGGAGACCTCAGTTGTCTGAATAGAATCTTACCTCTCTGCAGACGGCAGCGATCTGGGCCTCGTCCATGCACGTCTCTGTCACAACATCAGTTAGGGAGCCACCAGCCAGGTACTCCATCACCACGAAAAGTTCATCTCCAACGAGAAAACTAAAAACGCACGCAAACACAGTCACATCCACAAAGCAGTCAACTTATATTTGCTATTGACGTATGGACATGTACTGTATGTTTGTCTGTACATCTGTACATTGTCAGTGTTACCTATCTACAAAGTTGACAATGTTGGGGTTCTTCATCTCCTTCATGACCAGGATCTCATTGATAATTAGCTCCTTCTTTGGCTGCTTCTGCAAGTTGATCTGTTTGATGGCCACCTGCAGAACACAACATCCTGTAAATGTGGTACCACAGGTCCATGCAATCTATCTGGTTAACTGCAAGGCACAATTCTCAGGATCTGTAGTTCAGTCCAACCTCTTTTTCAACTTGAGGGGACACTGACATGTTTTTGTTTTGTTTTTTGGCAGAGGCACACGAAGAAGTAACCTTACCTCTTGCCCTGTGGCAACATCTATGGCTGTGTAAACTGTGCCAGATGCCCTGGAAGTGAAAAGCAGTAAGAGGTAAAATGAAAGACTTTTCCTTATTTTTTACCATACTGCACAATTCAGGATTGGTTTACCTTACTCTTTTGGTCAGTTTGGACAGGCCACCTTTTACACAGTCTCCAAATACCTACCAATTTTCATTGTTTACACTGTCCTAAATTCTGACTCACCCTTGGCCAATCTTCTCATAGCGAGTGTACTTCTTCTTAGGATCTCCAATACTGACAATAGTTCCTAGGAGTTACAAAAAAAAATTGTTAAGTCAGCTGTACTGACTGGAGCTAAGAATAGATGAGGCTTTGCCTGCGATGTGTCATTTCCAGTTTGACATACTGAGTTTCTCCATGATCTCTTCATCGGTCATCTTGCCTCCCTTCTTCTTCTGTTTGTCAGCTGCCTTAGAGGCGGAGTCTACATCTGGAGGTGGGAGTGGGTCTATCACCGACCTCGTGTACATCTGCACAACACAAGAAAGAAAACTAAGGAACTCAGGAATACTGACCATGGGTGATCTTGCCCTTTGTATTTTTTCGGCAACTGGATCTTAAGCTTAGTAACTCTGGGTAACTATCAACTAAATGCCTAAAAATTAAAAGGTAAATCAAGTGAGATTAGCACACTGTAAATAAAACTGATTTTATTTATTATAGTATTTATTTATATAATATAGTATTAGAGTATTTTTTTAAGCATTTTATTTTAAGTTTTTTAAGTATCGCTCAAAATAACAATATGGTCTACGATGCCACTATCCTGTGTTAATTTTTTTTTTCTTTTAAATCAAAATCTTTGATCTTGACTCACTGATTTTGTGTGTTCTGGCCGTGGTGCCACAATCGGAGGTGGGGTTTCGTCGTCATCATCATCGTCTCCATCCTTGCAACCTGATGGGGAGGTCACTGTACCCTGTTTGCCTAGCTGCAACAGCAAACATACAAAGGTTAATCAGAATGACAGTCATACGTTGCTTAATGTAATCAAAGTAATGCTATGAATGAGGGTGTAAAGGTTGAACCGAACTACTCACCGACTGCGAGTCTTTATCTGAAAGAGATAAAGTGTAAGGACAGACGAGTGAGTCATGCGCAGGTACAACATTGGACTTTAATTGATCTGTTGAGCAAAAGAAAACTGACCTGAGGCGGAAAAACTGAGGTATTTCTGTTTTCCACTGGTGGAGTCGTAGAACTTGAGAATGTCGAGGACAGCCTGAGGATTCTGTTTCTGTTCTGATTTACTGATGTTGGAGGACTGAAGGAGACGGGCCCACTGCTCCGGCATGCCCTGGACAAACAAACAAACACACACACTCATTGAAAAACATACAGGTCTCCAAAGAACAAGCCATTCAATAAAGAACACAAAAAAAGACACTATGATCGGAGGTCATATTCAGAAGTCCATTCAATATCCCAACAATATCCCAAAAGCAAAAAGACATTTGTTAATTACCAGTTTTCCAGCGTTGAACCATTACAATTTTAAGAATAAAATCTGTATGCTCACTTTGCATTATGAATGACATAAAAGGTTAGCTTGCTTGAACCACAACTGATGCCAGAAGAAGATTTCTGGGTTAAATGACGCATGTGTAAAAAGGATTGACATACGTATGCTCAGCTTGCCCTTGGCTGGATTCACTAATACAACAACGGCAATATTCTTATGGCACAACTACAACTGTAATTTAAAATCTAAAAATAACCTCTCAGACAGCGAAACATCTGAAGCCTGTTCCACCAGCTTGTCATGAGTTGAAACTTGGCTTAGATATAACATGGATGTATTAAGGGGGATTTACACATCACTAAATTAAAACCGGCTGCAACACACAAAATGATTCTTATGTAAAAATTAGTTGTTAAAAAGTATAAGTAAGTGTCAGGCATTACTGTTGTGTAACTAACTGAACCAACTAGCAAAGAGAACCTTAGTTATGCTGTTAAATAAAAATTATGTTTAATAATGACATAAGCAGGGTACTTTTTAAATATGTCAAATTACTGAACGAGTTAATGGCCAAATTGTTTCAACTAAGTTAGCAGAAATGGATATTTCCCCCTCATACTAAACTATGTGAATACTACTAACTCTCCAACACACATTTGTATATATTAATGAGTAAAACAAAGTTATACCTTCATTTAAAAATAATTGACAGTTCATCAATGCATTGTTTTGCCCTGTAAACCTGTTTGTTTTTTTACAGCTTGTGATGCTACAGTGACTTCCTATTTACATAATTGATTATTTTGATGGGACAGAGCTCTAGAAATTTTCAAGTAGCAATTTACACATTACTGGAGTCTTTACTAGACGACACATTACACTTTGACACTTTGGGAAATATGCTTTGCTTAATTGCAGAGGGTAAAATGAGTAGATATGATTGTCATGTCTGTACGGTTATGAAGCTGGAAATTAGTGAGACTTTGGACAGAGCCAGGCTAGCTCTGCTGCTAAGCTAATCCAAGCAGCTGTTGTCTCCAGCTTCATTTTTAGCATATTGGACATGAGAGCTGCATCGAAGATTTAATGGTGCAACACAATTTAGTCAATCACAAGTTTTAAATGAACAAGTAGTTATTAGGAACTTAGGAAAGAATGACGTATTTACAAATAGCTGGTGCAAAATGTTACAAATATTAACAAGCACATCTCTCAGTTTTAAGGTTAGATACTTACAGTGAACTCTCCAGTGACAGCATCAAAACCCACATGGATGGTGTGTTCAAAGTCTGAGGGGGAGGAGATCTCAGGCCTTTCCTTGTCCCGGTCCTTCTTCCTACCTCCTGCAGGTAAAAAGTCAAGGGTCAGTGTTTAGGTCACCTACTGCAATTGCATTTAGGTTTTTTTTACTGTATGTGTGTCTATGTGAATGTGTATATTCTTCACATCTCTCACCTTTCTCAGAGGCAAACATGGAGATGATCTTGTTTCTGGACTTCTTCTCCTCTGGTACAGAGGGAAGTGGCCGAGAGCTGTGATTGGCTGACTGTGAGTCCTTGGGTCCTCCTCCTTGGCTGCTCATCCTGACTGGGGGGGCTGGGGGCTTGTCTTCACACACTCCGCTGTCACACATCTACACACACGTAAACCTGCAGAAACGGGATGAGACACACAAATGACAATGCATTATAGAATTGCAGTAAGCCTGTCGCTAGTTCAATCACTGGTTCTTCCTGTTTTTTTTTTTCATTTCACAATGCTAGCCTTACATGTTAGCCAAAAATGCTACTGAGAAACGGCTGCAAATCAAGTAAAACTTAAGTCTGTTACGCACAGAAAGAAACAACTGAACAACAAGTTAAGAACTCACGCAGACCTAACTAATCCATCCATGCCACAATCTGTGGGACAGCACTGAGAGTTGCAGCGAAGGGAACAGAGAGTGTGAACAGGAAGCAGCGCTGAACGGGCAGAGTGACGTGTTGAGTCTCGTTCACTGTTACAAATGAATGAGGAAGGAAAGGAGAAAGAGAGAGAGGCAGAGAGAGGGGGTGTCTTCGAGTGAGTGAGCGAGAATGGTATGACTACTGGAGTTAAAGGGACAGGACAGAATAGCTCAGTGAGAAGAACTGTGCTGGGTAGTGTGAAACCTCAGAAGAATGATAGACATTCAAGTAGTGCACTTAAGTGCAATTTTGAATTACTTGTACTTGACAGAAGTATTTACATTTCTTGCTACTTCATACTTTTAGTCCACTACATTTCAGAGGGAAATAATCTGCTTTTTATTCTACTTATTTATTATGACTTTAAAACAATATATGATGAGTGCATATATTATCGTTATATACTAAACCAGTGGTTTCCAATCTTTTTGGCTTGTGATCCCTTACAAAAAAAGCAGTTTCTAGGGTCCCCTTGTCACATTTCAGATGTCCTTAAGTCCTTAAGGCATGTTGTCTCAAAGCTTCTCATATTTTATCATTTAAATAATAGTATGAGGTCCAAAGAGATTTTTAAAAATCCAATATTGCACAAAAAAATCACAGTTCTGAGAAAGGTAAAAAAAATACATATTTGTGTAGCAGAACTTGTTCTTCTTTCCGTTCCTGTTAATCATCTCACCACCGCTCAAAGTTATCTTGTAACCCTTTGGAAGGGGCCCGACCCCTACGTTGGAAACACTAACATGTTACTTAGTTGTATGTCAGTATTAACAAAACAGTTATGTCACATATAATGAATATATCAATAATAGAATAATACTTCTGTGCAAGTTGGATTTTGAATTAGGGGACCTTAACTTATAGTGGAGTATTTTAACATTGTTGTATTTGTTTTTGATTTGAGTACTTCTTCCCCCACTGGCAGACATGTGTGAGTGTAATCCATTACCCTAATATGGTGAAAACTGAGATTGTAGATACGTGCACACGCATAAAAAAACAACAAAACAAAACACTTAACCAAAAGTGCACCTCTTCCAGTTTTGCAGAGAAAGCAGCGCGTTCGTCTCCAAACTGCAACCTGCATTCTTGGTGACATCACAGACAGGAAACAGGAAGCAAACAAAAGGTTTCCTCACTTCCTGTGTCTGACCGCTGATGACACAGCGGGTATTAAACGCATATACAAGAAGGGGGCCAGGCAGGTATGCCTATGACCTCCTTTTCACACATACACTGTAAATCCTCCTCCTTCGATGGCTCTGCTGACCTGACTAACCTTTGATACTTAACACCATGAAATCAATGAAATCAGGATTCAGATGTCTTGATACAGACTCCTTCCCTTAACACATATCCAACACACACACAACATCAGGCCTTCAAAATAAGCCATTCACGCAAGCTGATTTGTTCTATGTAATAACCATGTCCTCAGGTCGCAAGCTGAAGACACATCAGCACTAGTTTGACTTGAGGCTATATTTTCCCCCTCCCTTAAACACTGTTGTAACATTAACGTAACACTGTGTCACACTAATGTACTGTGATTTGACGCTATGTGATGGAGGCTATCCCAGCTATCAGCTACCCTGCTGTGTGCTTACCTGTAGTAAGGCCTGTCACACCTGAGATCTTGTAAACTGACTGTAAACTTCAAATTTTCCAATGTGGCGCGAGTCACATCGCTATAAAAACACAACCCAAGGAGCTAGTCCACCCACAGCAAATGAGACACTCCCCTAACTCTCTTTACGCCCCTAAATCTCTTTTCAATGGCTTTGCCTCTTTTATATAATAAAGTACTCACCTTTTTGTTGCTTCCTCTGCACCTTACAGAAGACCACGTAAACAATGAAAACTGTTCTATTCCCAGCAAGTGTATGCAGCTCTTTCTCTAGATCATCTGTCTAGCTGCTCTCTTACCCCTCTTTCTTTCTTTTTCAGCCTTCTCAGGGCAGGTTTTAGCAGGCTGCCTCATTCCTCAGCAATCTTGGACTGGACAAGTGTATTCTTGCCCAGGCAGGATAAAATTAAACCTAGTCCAGCCTTAGTGTGCATTTTTAAAGTCTGTGTGTATGCGTGTGTGTTTGTGTGGCCAGGCTTAGACAAGTTGTCTCTCAGTAGGAATTCCATAGCTGCAGGGCTGCAGGGCTTGGGCGTGTACTCCCGTTTATGTCACACATCTCACACACTCACTCACACACACACACACACACACAACACACACACACACATAAGGCTCCTCCTCATGAAGGCCCTATCTCACACACACACATTCCCTGCCCTAAACACACACTCCCTTTGCCAACAGGGGCTTCATTGTAAGCACTTGAACTTCTTGTAGCTCCGGGCTACTCTTACTGAGCGCCCGCAGAAAAAACTTTGAGGGGAGCAGGCAGGTGCACACATGAACACTGCAGGCCACACGCTTGTGTGTTTGTATAACTGCACACTCCCTATTACTGCTGAATAGAACATGATGAACATGACACATTGATCGCTTTAAATCAGTTATCAAGAACAAACACCAAAGACTTGCTAGCTACAGAAACGCCAACAGCAGAAATGTCAACAGCTGCTTCCTGCTGTTCTTAATTTGATGTCATTATACTGTAATTATATGAAACAGAGAAAGGCAGTAGTTACCAATCTTGGGGCCGGAAACCCCAAAGGAGTCGCAAGATACTGTATTTTGAGTGGTCCCAAAACAATTAAGAGTAAGAGGGACTCAAAAACATTTTACTTTTACAAAATTATGGGGGGGGTTTTCTGACTTTTTTAGGATAGTTTCCCCCTTTCATGACCAAACCTTAATACTTTTTCAGTACTAGGTGAAAATGTGTCAATAGCACCGTAGAGTCTCCAAATATGTCAAGTACTGCAAGCTGGCATTGAATGTCAGAATACTGTATACCTGAGCTTGTTTACTTTTTGTTTGATTAGATAGTTCAATGATAGCTACTCTGATCAAAATGTTTATCAGTGGATCAAATAAATACGAGTAATGTTAAAGTGGCCTCTTGTAGTGATGAACTGGCAAGTCTGCTGTCCTCTTGAATTTGTTTTAACGCCTTTCAGCTCAACTGTTTTGGTTTTGCAACCTGCAAATTTACTGTTTTGGTTCACTCTTGCCACTCAATCGTTTTCAACAATTGTGGGCAGTTGTTCTTAGTAAAAAAAAAAAGCTGTAAAAAGCTACTTTTCTGTCTGCAAAGCACCAAAAAGCAGACAGACTCTGTTAGCAAGTAGCTGGTGAACATAGTGTGTAGCATTTAGCTGCTAAAGAGTTACATATTTCCCTCAGGAGTTACTGGAGGTCAAAACACAGCTAACCGGGGAATGAATGTTGGACTTATATTCATCGGGTGGGCACAAACACCACTTCAAATACTGATGTTGCTCCGTATCTGCTACATGTGCAAATATAAGCAACTGTGTTCTAATAAGTTCACTACCTCCACCTTATAAGGGGATAATATGTCAGTTTTGCCTTTACAGCTTGTTGAACTTCCCCTAATCGGCCAAAGAAATTCAATGAATGCAGATTTATATCCACATTTTGGATACATTTATTTAATGCACAAGTACTTATATGCGCTCTAGCATTGGTTTTGTGAAATTTAAAAAAGCAGGGTTGTAAAGAATGTGTTGATATCGCTCCAAATAAGGTAATGAATAAGTGTAATTTTAGTATCAGCACCAAAAATTACTTAACCAAACCAAAGAGTGAATATGTAATGATATAAAAGAGAGGGATTCAGTTACTTTTCACATTTGAGATGCTGGAAACAGCAACTTGTTTAAAAAGTCTTTCAAATAATCAATCTGTCAATGGACTAATCAATTTAGTGAGTAATCATTTCAGCTATATTGACATGGATATGCCTGTCGCTATGCTTTTATTATGCCCTCCAACTCTGCAAGCATAGTTACCAAAAAGATTATTTTGCATCCAGACAACAACCAACTGCATCTCTCAGCTGCTGTCAATTCACAGAAACTCTCAACTTTCATCATCCCCCTGCCATTTGTAATTTCTATTCCTCATTCTCTGCTCTCGCTGCATCAGAGCACTTTCTATTCCCTGTGGCAGGCCGCCATCAAGGGAAGCCCACTTCCTTATCCTGGAACTCCCCGAGCCGCAGAGGATCACAGGACCGGGCCGGCCTACCAGAATGCAGCAAACACAGCCACTGAGCTGTTTACAGGAAGTGGACAGCAAGCCTTTTGTATTCAGCTTCTATAAAAGGAAATTCTGCGGAGGACTTCCTGGAAGGAGTGATGAAGCCGAATCACACACACACACAAACACACCACACGCACTCTACCCACCTCTAAACATACAGATACACACGGACAGACATAAAAACACGCACATGTACTATACACACACACATACTCTTTCTCTGTCTGAGCTCACTACAGTCACTTCACTGATTATGGGTCTGGCAGTGACTGAAGCATGAACACACTGCCCAGCTGCACACCTTATCCTGTTATTCAAACAGCTGCCTCACCCCTGTGTCAACACTGGATCACATCACCAACCCGGCGACCTGAAGTCCCAGCTCGCTGTCAGAACTTAACTCTACTATTTGGAACAGCTACAAAACCAGCCTCAGGACTCACAATGGACGTCTGTTTATCTCAGGGCCTATGAATGACTGATTCAGTTTACCTGCAGGATTACCAGTCTGGACTGAAAAATCACAGACATACACTCATGTGCAGAGTTTGCAGGCAACTCAAGACTTTAGAAATCCAAAGGCCCAAACTCCCCCAGTGAAACCCACACTGTGGTAGCTACGTTTAGAAGGAAGCTAGGTGGAAAGCAAATAAACCAAGGTAACATTTCCAGAATTCTTCTAAATGCTTCTGCTGTAAGCCAGTTTAATGCATCTCATGGTAAAAAAAAAATGAATAAGAAGCATGTAAAATATTTTCTGACATCTCCAAAAGGGATGATTTCCAAACACCAAGCTGAAAAATATGAAACTACAATGAAAACATAAGCAGGCGTGTCCTGTGTCTACATAAACATTATACTATATGGATGCTGTACATTGTTGTACCCTAACTTTAAATTCAATTGCATTTTATTAAACCAGCTTCTAAACTGCTTGCCAGATTTAGGCCCATTTAACTTAAGACTCAAGTGGCTGCTACTGCAGATGTTTTGATTTAACCTCGCGTTATTACAATACCAGTGTCCCTGTAGACTGTCATTACTTTGCTTTAAAATAAAAAGAAAGCAAGCCACAAATCCTATTTACACTAGGATCTGGATCTCTTGCCTGCAATACTTTCTTTTTATACCCTTAAGAGAGAATGAGTGTCTCCTCAACAATTATGGAAGAACTCAGTCTGAATGCTTCCTGTGCCAAAGAGAAGGTTTGTATTAAGCATACTATTAGCAAATAAGCAACGTGTATGTAAGACTGACTGACCGGCTGTGTTGAATGAGCGAATCTAAACTCACCGGCTGCTGTCAACCGCAAAGAAATCAACCGCACTCCAGCCACACAACCGAAACTCCGCCCCGTTAGTGTTGCTTTTCAGTCCGTTTAAAGCCCAGATTTGACGCTGAGATTTCACAAACTTCCCTGGGGATGAGAAAAAACTCTTTGGTCTTTTATCGTTGATACACTTTATCCCTCGCTTTCCCAGAGTACTCTCAGACTGGCCCTTTCCTTGGCCCGGGGAGGAGCCTGGCGGAGAGGAAGCGGAAAATCGTAGAAACAAACCGGGGAATCGGAACTTCACGGCTTCCGTAGCGTTCATTCGGCAAACCGCAAAGGGCGCGTAAAAGGCAATCGGCAAAATGCTGCGGTTCCCTGTCTACACTGCGTCGGCCCGTAAAAGTGAACGGAGACAACACCGGAAACAAGGGCACTTTTATTTCAAAATAAAATATATAATGTCAATATTACAGACCAACAAACGATCATTTTCATCATTGATTAATCTCCTGGTTATTTTCTTGATTAAATGATTAATTATTTGTCTGTATCAGTGTCAGTATTGAATGTCATCTGTATGTCACTATTGAAAATAGTGCGCATCCTTCTACGCATCAGCTAATCAGTATATCAGCTAATTGTTGCTCTAATAGACTTTATCTCTATAAATTCCAAAACACTAAACTGATTGTGCAAAGCATGTACCCCATGTGTCATTAGGGCCAGTAAAAGGTGATAACATCTCAATTAATTATCTGTGACAACTAAAATGTACTACATACAATATTCAACTGTTGCATTAACAATATTATGTCAGTCCCTACAAAGCATTTTTTTAAACAACACATTTTAGCTGCAAATATTCAGAATGATAATATACACTGGGCTGCCAAAAAAATAGAAGAAAGGAAATTCTCCAACACCCAACTCAAACAAGGCATGATAGATCATTTAACTTGAGTAATTTGAACCAGTTTCAGCATCTCTGTTGATGGAGTTGGTCAAAAGCTATAGGGTGGCCTGGATCATTACAGGCCACTGCTGCCATTTACAAGCTATGGAAATGACAGCAGTGACTACATTTTTAATAAATATGTATTTATATTTATCATATCTATATACTATATATACATATTTAAACTATACTGTTTATAGTTTAAATATGTATTAAATATAAACAGCAGCATATGACTGTCATTTCAGAAAAAGAAAAGTGGATCAGGATCACATTCTGTGTAAAAGGTTTATTGTTATTACAAGATTTTTTTTTTCACGTTTTTGCAAAACACAAATTTATCAAATTTTTAAACCTTCTTGTAATAATAGGCTAAACTATTGGTCTTTTTTATAAAATGTAACATTTCATGTTATAACTTGATAAAATAGTGTTACAACATAAAATTCCTCGCATTATAAAATTGTAACATTATAACATTAGTATTAGAACATTATAACATTATTGTTTTAACATCATTGTCATGGAAATTGTATATTTCCCAGTGGAGAACTGAGCAAATAATAATATCATCAGCTCCAGAGACCTGCCACTTATGATAGCATTGAGCATCTGGGATCTAGAGGGGTGTATAATTATTTAGACAGTCCAGGCAGTCCTCACATAATGAGAATAATAATAAGAAAAGGTGAAAGATAAAATATAATAATAATAATAATAATAATAATAATAATAATAATAATAATAATAATAATAATAATAATAATAATAATAATAATAGAGACAGATTTAATGTAAGTAGAAACAATTCTCTGCCATTACAGTTATAACAATATAAGTTTTCATGTCATAAAGTGGTAGTTTTGTATGTCGTAATAACGCAAAAATATATTTTTAATGAAAAACATCCAGTTATAACAATTTGCAGTTGCAGCATCATAACAAATTGTTACAAAATAAGAATTTATTTTGAAGGCTACTACCGGAATGTCAACACTAACAGAAGCTAACTTGATACTTCCTGATTTACAAAACATCAGTAAGTACCACAAACATACGCATCAATTTCAACGGCTACGCATCAGAAATCATTTTCTAAAAGTCGACAACCGCCGAGGGGAGGAAAATTTGTACGAAAATGATAATTGCAGATAAACCACACACTTTGTCTGTAACGTTAATTATTTATATAGACTCATTACTAGACAAGATAGCGAACAACCAGCTAACAGCCGTTATAACTCAAGCAGCAATTAACGCTAACGTTAGCTGTCGTTAGGATTACCTTTAACCATGTAGGTTAGTTTGCAAGCTGCGTCAACGGTTACGTTATTGTATAAATAGCTCAGAGAGACGAGTCAGTCACTTGGCTGTGCGCCGTTCCATCAACATTTAACATAACCGTTAGGTATACGTTTATGTTAGTTTTCTGCATATAAACGTTTCCTGTAACGTTAAATTATATAACGTTGTGCGCACCTAAGGACAGGCTTATGGGTCACGTTCAGTTAAAGCTGCTGTCTACTAAGTTATCTTAACGTGTTTAATTATTTTTGTCTGTGTGTGTATGTCTGTGTGTGTATGTGTGCTCCAGGTGTCATGTTTTCCCGCAGGTGGAGGTTTGGCTGGGACAGGTACAGTGAGGTGGACCTCTTCACAGACCGCCATGAGACCAGTGCAGAGACCCTGTCACAGGCCATCAGAGCTGCAGCGTCTGAGGAGCCGGATGCGGACGGCAGTGTGCAGTTTGGCCATCTTAAGGGCACTGTGGTCGGCCTCAGATATTACACAGGGGTGGTGAGGATCAATCAGGGTCACTGATATTCCCCTAGTGCACTCATTCCCAAAGGAAACAAGACACAGCTAATATAGGTTGAGAATCCCTAAAATCATCTATGTTTTACAGGTAATTCCAGGGGAAATGGTCGGTTTGGTGCGACAGCCTCAAAATCCATATGACCGCAATGCAGTGATGGTCAGCAACATTTATGGCAATCAAGTGGGTCACATAAAGCGGGAGCTGGCAGCAGCTTTGGCCTACATCATGGACAACAATTTGGCTAAGGTAGAGGGGTGAGTAGATCGTAATTGGCCTGTCAGTGTCACTCCCTGCCTTCCTCCCCTTTTTCATTTATTGTGTGATTTTGTGTGTGTGTTTATCATTGCCTTGTTGCTGAGTCAGGGTGGTGCATTCAGGGACAAATAACTTGTACAACATGCCAGTGATGCTGTCCTTCTGGGGGAAGGAAGAGAACAAAAATGCTGTGATTGAATCCATGACACGTCGCGGATTTAAACTGAACAGCAAACCAACAGGTACACACGCAACCATCCCATCTTGCTTGTCTCCTGATGGGAAAACCTCTAACATTTAAACATGCAGCACACACGTTGTTGCAAATGTCAGTATTCAGTCATTGTCATTAACTTCACTGTTTATTTTGTGCGTGTCTGTTTGTGTTGGATTTCAGGTGTGAATGAGAAATCATATAAAAATCAAGGTGCTTGGGCATCGCCATCTAAAAAGGGTTTGACCATCCCACTAACCGCACAGGAGGTAATCAGCTTCCATTTAGTTTATGTAATGTCTCACAGTAAAGCATGACCTTTATACAACATTTCAGGCAATATTTGGCATTAATTGAATCAGAAGTGTGAGCTTTTCCTTATCCGTCAGTGTTTGACAGTAGATTCTGATTTATCATCCACTTTCCTAAAAATGTAAATTTAAAAAAATTAAATCATGTCCACGTCATCTGCAACCGGTGAAGTTGAATCTTTTTTTCCTTTCAGCTGAAGAATGCTTTTGACAACCTTTTTGAGGACTTAATGGAGAGTAAAGATGGAGAGAAAGAAGCAGCAGAGGTGTGTACTTGATCTGTTTGTCTGAATTTAATCTTTTTTTTTTGTATTTCTTACTACTCTCCTAACACTTCAGTCAGTATGTTTCTTAAAAATTCTTTTTAACCTCTTTAGTATGTTGACAAAATGGAAAACTGTGCCCAAAAATCTGTTTTACAAGAATTTTATTAGAGCCATTCAGCTTAGACTCCTACTTCATCTCCTGTTTTGCTGCTGATTTAGAAATTGAAGATTATTCTATTAATTGTCAAATTGTAGTTCAATGTGGATAAAATAATCAGCTAAATATCAGCAAACTTTGACCTCAATTCATTTCTTGTTGCAGTTTTCTGGTGAAATGGCTTCTCACCTCCTAGTTGTCACCTTCTGGCTTCCTGATAGATAGTTGTTTTTGCTTATATCTATCAGCATCTTAGTGCAGCTTTAATGTGAACATGCAGCTCTCTTTCTCTGCAGTGTGTGGGTACTTCTCTCATGCCACACCAGAAGCAGGCGCTGTCCTGGATGTGCTCTCGAGAAAACAAATCTGTGCTGCCACCCTTCTGGGAGAAGAGAGGCGAGCTGTACTACAACAGCCTCACATGTTTCTCTGCCAAAGAAATACCAGAGAGAGTTCGTGGGGGAATACTGGCAGATGACATGGGACTGGTGAGTAACACACACACAGTATATATTTCACACTTATCTGACTGCACACATTCTGAATGTGTTACCTTTAGACTGTTATATTATGTATCATACCTTTAAAATAAATATGTGGTTATTGGTGTATTGCAGGTTAATTTATATATTAACTCATGATGTGATGTTTAGTCAGTTACTGTTACTGTACATTAAAGAGAAACATTTAGAAATTAGGTTCTGTTTTTGTGGTATAGTTGAAAATGAGGCTGGAAATATTTGCCTCCAAATTCAATTCAGGCAATTCAGGCAAACATAATTCAACCCCAAAACTCCTGTTTATTTTTTTCTAGGGGAAAACTCTGACAACCATCGCTCTGATCCTCACCAACTTCCACAAAGGAAAGCCGCTGCCTGTGGAGAAATGTGTAAGTGTAGCTCCGTGTGAATGTGTTCTTTTCAATCAATATGCAGTGACTTGTGTGTAACCAGCAGTAAGTGTTTGTTGTACATGTGTTCAGGAGGAGCACTGTTCACCCCTCAAAGCCAAAACAAAAACACAGATGACCTCCAAACTGCAAGGTACTCTCAGCTTGCAAAAAAAAAGTTCTGCCTCATGTTCAGTCTTCCTTTATCTCACAGGACAGATTATGTGGTGTCTCTGTTTCAGGAAGCAGCAGTGCAGGAGATGGAGCAGGAGTGAGTGATGCAGCAGCTGGTTCTCTATGCTCAGACGTGTGAGTGTGATTTAAGCCTAGTTCACACTACATGATTTTAAGCCTGATTTACCAGTCAGTAATTCAGCGAATGATCTACGTTCACCAGTCGTTGTGTGAATTGCTCAACGAGGCTTCAAAACGGCTCCCCGACATTTCTGACACATTGCAGACGCCAGCCAGAAATCTAGCATGCCAAATATCTGGAGGAGTCGGCCGACTCAACATCCACATCCAGCCAATGAGAGCAGGCAGCTGGCAGAGCAGACAGCTACTTTTTCACAGAACACTTTTTACTCACCTCCAGCTCTCTCTGTAGCACAGACAATCCCTGCTACCTGCGTGTGCCAATCCATTCTTTCACCCATATTCTTTGTCTTTAGAATTGCTATCTTTATGATAACAAACTAAAGCTGTTTCATGTGTAGGTTTGCGTCATTTCATCGTTTAACATTTCACATTTGTTTTCTTTTAAAAAAATCAGTCATGTAGTGTAAACGCTACAACTACTTCCAAGTCTCCCATCACAAGACGGCCAGTTGTGTAGTCTGAACACCACGGCCATCGGCTGATGCTGAAAGTCGTGTAGTCTGCACGAGCCTTTAATTGAATTTGCCATGGTCACACACTGTATTGTCTTTTTTTTTATTATCGCTACATAATTGTCTCAGGTGTAAACATAAGAATGCAAATTACTGCATCTGGAAATATTTCCATAAATCTTTCCATCAGTCTAAACCTGTTCTGTAAAATGTTGTAATGTTTGGGGCAATCAGTGATATTTTTGATTTTAGCTAGCTCACTTTGCTTTCTGTATTTCATTCAAATTACTCAATTTCTTCACAGAAATCAGTTCAATTTCTTCTTACATAACCTGCTATGCTCCTGTGTGGGTCAGTCCTCAGGTGGAGGTGATCTCTGTTGATTCGCCTGACGTTGTGGAGATAGTGGACACGTCAGATAAAAGTAATAGATTGGCATCTCCATATATTTTTCAACTTTTAAATGTTTTTGCTTTGTTTACATACATATTTACCTGACATTTCTGCTTGCAGGTACAAAGAAAGGAAAAATGAAAGCCGTCAAGCGAAAGCCCAGTAAAGGTACAAGCCTAGTAAGCTCTTTGCATCTGTCAAAAGACATGCGTGTTACATGACAGGGAAAATTCTTGAGACCAGTACATTTTTTTTTAAAGTCTAATTTTGTTGTGGTAGCATTTCTCAGTGCTGTTGTTGTTTGGCTTTTATAATGTCATAAATGACCATTCCCTATGAAGTAAATCATTATTCTGTATGTTTACTGTGCAGATGCCCCAGTATTGCTGGAGGATCTGGACTTTGCTGCAGCACTGGGTGGCTCAGCATCAGATACAAGCTCAAAGAAGAAGAAAACTGCAAAGAAGGCCACTCCCAAATCTAGTGAGTTCGAACAGTATATTTTTACCTGCCATTTTCTTTTTCACACACTATATTATTTAGTGAAAAGAAAGTTTTATGTAGTGATATTGGAGATGTTCATGTACCTTTTTGTATGTGCAGGTGTAGAATCCTTCATTCCTGAAATTGCAGATGACTTATCAGCTAGAACAACTCTCATCATCTCCCCACTGTCTGTGCTCAGCAACTGGCTGGTAGGAAGATACCCTTACACACAAAAAAGACAAAATTCGTCACTTAAGTCCATTTATGTACTGCCCTGCTAATTGGCTTGGTGACAAGTATAGGTGGGTAAAGTGAAAGGGAAGCTTGATTGCTGCTCCAGGTAAAAAACAAAACGTGTTTACCATTACAGCGCAGCAAGAAGAGTAAGTGAAATATTAACATGTGTACAGCATTGTCAAAAAGGCTCTTTTGAATGTTGGTCATTTTGTAAACCTTTGACAACGGTGATGCCACATTTAATGCTACTTTTCAATCCTTGAAGTCACCATGTGTCATGTTTTCTTCCTCTGTCTTGTGTGTGTGTGTGTGTGTGTGTGCGTGCATGTAGGACCAGTTTGAGCAGCATGTGCACGCTAACGTGAAGCTAAACGTGTACCTGTATTACGGCTCAGAGCGTAACAGGAGCAAGACCTTTCTGTCCTCTCAGGATGTGGTGATCACCACCTACAATGTCCTCTCTGCCGACTTTGGGGTGAGTGTAGACAGGGTGCATGTATTTCTGTCGCTGTAAGGTGAGCCAACGTGTTCAGAAAAGAAAACATGAGAAACAAATGAAGCACAGTGGTGCAGACTGTGCATTGATTTATTTATTATGTAAACCTCCTCTAAGGGCAGCAAATGAATGTCTGTCCTGAACCTGGACTGTATGTTTCATTCATGTCAATATTCTGTTGAGCGATGTGTCCTTATATAGATAGAGATAAGGACAGAGATTCTTTAGGTCTCTTTTAATAACAAGTATAATTATGTTTGTTTCCCCTTCAGAATAAGAGTCCCCTCCATGGGATCAATTGGCTGAGAGTTGTGCTGGATGAAGGACACATCATAAGAAACCCCAATGCACAAATGAGTAAGGCAGTGCTCGACCTAAAAGCTCAGCGCCGCTGGATTTTGTCAGGTACACTTACACAACACACACACACACACACCCACACACAGATAGTCCAACATATAAATACATAGACACTTATTTATTATTGTTTGTCAACTCTCCATGATTTCGTGGTCCACAACTGTCTTGTCTAAATGAAAAAGATTTTATATACTTTATTTTTAAATTAGATTTTTGTACTAAAACCAAAATGTTTTGATTTAATGGGTTGAATATTATTTTAAACTTTTACCATGTGATTTTGAATACTTCAGTAAATATCGTAACATATCATTATCAAGATAATGAGATAATATCACAATAGTACTTTTATCCATAGTGTGCAACCACAAATACTCGTTTGGATGGACTATTTGGAGGACATTACACACAGAGACAGTCTTGGTATTAAGGAAGTCATCTAATGGTGGGTGCGTGTGTTCGTTCTTCCATCCATCCAGGTACTCCTATCCAGAACAGTGTGAAGGACCTGTGGATGCTGCTGGCCTTCCTGCGTCTGAAGCCCTTTGATATGAGAGAGTGGTGGAATAGACTGATCCAGAGACCCGTTACTCAAGGAGACAGGGCCGGCCTGCAGTGAGTGCTCACCATACTGAATAAAATATGGGGACAGTGACAGAGACGTCAAGTGGCCATTTGGAGTGTTTGGTACTTCCTCATTGGCTTATTTTTCAGCCCCCGTGGTGCTGCATGGTGCTCACAGAAACATATCACACTGCTGCAGTGTAGTAATAATACTCCAGATGGCGCTATTCACTGTACGTGAGCAGTGGTACTGTCTGAGTGAAATTATTGCTGTGGTGAAGTTGAATTCCATACATATTCTTCATATGTTTACACTCATTCATATATTTTGTCTACTCAGTACATGCGATCTCTCTTCTGTTGCTCTTCCGGAGATTTCTCCCTTTTTCCCCAAAGTTTTTTCTTTTTTGAATCCTGGGTATAAAAACTAGGGTGTAATATGTTGTAGATATTACAAAGCCTATTGAGGTAAATGTGTTATTTTGGGGCTATATAAATAATTTTGACTTGACTTATTCTCAAAAGAAGTTAACCGCTGCTGTTAGGCCCCATGCACACTACTTCATTTTTCGAATTAAAATGACCTTTTGCTACATTTCCACCTCCCATCCAGACTAAAACGTTGAAAACGAAGACCTAAAACAGAGAAGTTTAGAAACGCTGCCGACCCCGTTTTGTGTTTCAAAACTCCGGAGGGCGTTTTAGTGAAGACGGGCCAAAACGGAGGACTTTAGAAATGATGACACAGCCGCGCACGCGCAGCTCTCTGATTGGGTCTTGCAAAGCAGAAACACGACGCTACTGACCAGGTTTTTGACATCTTATTCAAATATTATGTACCGTGCAAATAACACTTGTCTGCCTACACTTGTACTGTGCATGTTGCCGTTTACTTTGCAACAACTCCCAGTCTGTTTTCCGCCGCCACACTCCCGTGTTATATTCAGTAACAGTCCCGGCTCGTTAATGGTGCATCCAAAATAAAGGTCTCATGTTTCCTCTATATTTATTTATTCTTTTGTCAAATCTTCAGTAACTACAGAATAGACCATCTGCTTCTTATTTACACTGGCACGCGCATGCCCAGTGTACCTGAACAGGTCCTAGTTGTGCGTTTTCAGTTGTTTTAATGTAGATGGAGATCAACTCCAAAACGTAGCTAAAACGCTGGTGTGGATGGAGATCGTATTCGTTTTCATTCTCCGTTTGTAAACTAAAACGGAGTAGTGTGGATAGGGCCGATAACGAATTTACTTCTTACTAGTTAATTAACATACAGAAAAGGTTTTATAATCCATAATGTGTGTTGGCTGCATAGACGTGACATCATTTGGCCACTTTCTGTCTATTTAAACAGTACAAAAGTATATTTAGACACGTTGAATTCAATTTATGTGATTACAGTGGCACGTCCCCCCTCATAGAGTCCTGAATCTAGCAGTCTGAGTGAGTGTTGGATGGAAGTTTGTCATTTTAGCTAATATACAAACATTTGTCATATTACACTATTGATAATCAGACATCAGATATTAATAAACTCAGCCAATTGATTCTGTGTGCAGAAACCTTCAGACCCTGGTGAAGTGCATCACCCTACGGCGGACAAAGAGCAGTGAGGTGAATGGGCGCCCCCTGGTGTGTCTGCCTGAGAAGACAGTATGTGTGGAGCAGGTCGAGCTGAGCCAGCCGGAGAGAGAGGAGTATGAGCTGGCACGCAATGAGGGAAGAAACACCATCGGCAGGCATGTGTCAGTGTGTATGTGCATGTGCATGCATGTTTGAATGAATCAACTACATGATAAAACTGATCAGCAACAAATAAAGAGATAGTTAGTAGATAAAATAGCAATTTTGACAGAACATACAGCTGTTGATAGATGTATGCCTGTTGTTTTGTTTGTTTTACTGTAAAATGTTGCATATTGCTGTGTTTAAGTTGTCTTAACTGTGCGTTTGTGCGTGTAGATACGTAGCTGAAGGGACAGTCTTGAGAAATTATGCAGATGTGCTGGCTATCCTGATGAGGCTTCGACAGCTCTGCTGCCACCCTGATCTGCTGGCAAAAACATCCTCTGACCTGGGTAAGACCTGTAGTGTGATATGCGAATAACTTAAATATGGCACCTGAACCCTGGGGTCACTCACTTGATATGCAGACAGGCTTGCTGGAGAGTTCTAATGATTTATTTGGTTGAAATATTATACTTTTTATTAGAAAATCTATTCAGATACCCAGGTTTACCTCTGGGCCTTTTGCTAAATCAGTTATGGATTGCTCCTGTTTAAATAGTTCAGGACATGTACATAAAATAGACAGTTTGCTGTGTGTCGTGCACACCAGATGTTTTTTTGTTTTGTTAGTTAGTTTTTGTGTTTGGCTGACCTCTTTTCGATTATCTTGAATCTATGCTTGAATTTGCTAAGATCACAGTTTGTTTTGAAGCATATGAGCCACCATTTTGTGTAAATCGTCCTGCCATAAGCTATCATGAGACTCAGGGAGAGAATTTTCTCTTCAAGCCCGTGCAGTTCATAGAAGAGGTCCGAGGTCCGTTTAACCTGTAGCTTTTGGGGTATACAGTATATTTAGATCACTTATTTTCTAGGTTCTACACATTTATCTTCATATCGTATCATAATCCTTTTCTTTTTTTGTCCTTTCTCCACCTTACTCAACTCAACTGTTAATCCCACTTTTAGGTCTTTCTCTCTTCACTTTCTGTTGAAAAAAATTTTACTCTGAAAGTTTGTTTCTCATTTATTCTTAGTTTTTTTTCTATAGCTCTATAAGAGCTGTTAGGTGAATATGTGTAATCCCAGCCCAACATGTGTAATATGTAATATTTAATCCTAGAATATAAACACATCTGTCATTATGAAACACCAGATTTCCCAAAATGAAAGAGGACATGACGTCGGTGTCCTCAATTGTAGCTCTGACCCTGACCTCAATACATGTTTGAGAGTGATTTCCTCTGCCATCATTTTCACATGTTAATGTATCAAATATTTTGTCTGTAGGCGCTGCAGCAACACCTGCGGAGCTGCGAGAGCGTCTGATAGAGAAGCTGCGGTTGGTGTTGGCCAGCGGCTCTGACGAGGAGTGCTCTGTGTGTCTGGATTCAGTTCGTCTGCCCGTCATTACACACTGTGCCCACGTTTACTGCCGGCCATGCATCGCCCAAGTTATCAGCACCGAACAGGTACATGTGCAGCCCTAAGCAGACAGGAGGGGTCCGTGATTTAATTTTCATTTGACAGTTAATTTAGAAGGCAAGTTTTCACTATTATGTAGTCAATTATTTTGCTGCTAATCATCAACGGATCCATCTTTTCCTCATGCTGTGTGTGTATGTCTGTGCATAGGAAGTGGCGCGCTGCCCTCTCTGTCGAAGCGAGATCAAGTCCAGTGAACTGGTGGAGTTTCCACAGGAGGAAATCGAGGACGAGAACAGTACAGACTCTGAGAAGTGGAGGACAAGCTCTAAGGTACGCTGCTCCTTCTGAAGCTGCAGAATTTACTGAGGATAAAAATAGCATAAACACTCTGTAGATCACAAAGAATGCAGAACACTATTTATTTAAACCAAAAAAGGAAATGTGCTTGAGTTGGACCTTTTGAAAGATGTTCTGGTGCCGTGCACAATCTTTCACTTTAAGTTGCTGTGGTCTTCTCTTAGATTCATTCATTTTAATATTCTTTTTTTAATTCTCAGTTGAAAATGAAATGCTTAGACACAAATCAACGCTTTTCCCATTTTATAGCTATGTTGTTTTCCCTCAATTCTTTAGTCAGCCTTCAGTCAAAACGTTTTCTTCAGCAGCATGACAGTGATGGGAATTGATATGACAGCCATGTTGATCCTCCTTTAAAGTCTGCATTTGTCTGTTCAGGTGCAGGCGCTGATGGGAAACTTGCTCCGGCTGCGATGTGAAGACAGCAGCATTAAGTGTTTAATCGTCTCTCAGTTTACACGCTTCCTCACCATACTAGAGAGTCCACTCAGGTAAAACACACATTCACAGTAGAGGGTCAGGATTTTCAGAAGTCTGTTTTAGTGGTCTAAATATCTGTTAGCAGTGCACCACAATCTATTGAGTTAATCTATTCAGGAGGGAATTTCCAGATTTAATGAATTTATTTGTACGCTGTGTACTCCCTCCTCTTCACCAGAGAGCATGGTTTCAGTTTTGTGCGTTTGGACGGCACCATGAGCCAGAAGAGGAGGACTCAAGTCATCCAGGAGTTTCAGAGCTCTGCAGCTGACAGCCCTGTTATCATGCTTCTATCACTGAAAGCTGGAGGGGTGGGGCTTAACTTGACCGCCGCCTCTCATGTTTTTCTCATGGACCCTGTAAGTACCGATTCTGGTGAGGAGCCAGACACATTCACGCGGTTGTGCATGCTGAAAGGCCACATACAAACGTTTGTGAACTAATTTACTGTCTGGATTTAAGTTAACTGTGTGTGTCTTAGGCATGGAATCCTGCAACTGAGGAGCAGTGTATCGACCGCTGCCACCGTCTGGGACAGACGAGGAAAGTCGTCGTCACCAAGGTCAGAAAATTAGGACTCTAATATACATTGAAATATTTTTTTGTCCTCACATTTTTATTTAGTGTGCATCTGTTGCTGCAGTTCATTGTAAAAGGTTCAGTGGAGGAGAGCATGGTGAAGATCCAGAGGCAGAAGCAGGACCTGGTGGAGAAGGCTTTTGGATCTACAAACACCGATAGGAAAACAACTCGCATTGATGACATCAAAGCTCTGATGGAGCTGTAGATGTCTGACAGTGGACCTGAACTGCTGTATAAACATGGAAACAAACACTGAGTGGTATTTGAACTGTACTGCCAGTTGACCATTTGTTTTTTGGGGGTCTCGCAGTTCACATCTGATGGTTTGCAGAGTATTTTTTCACACATTGTTGATGTTTGTTTATATTTTCATTAAGGTTCTAAATTCTGTTTTATTTCTACTTCTACTAATTAATTTACAGAAAGCACCACATGGAAAGCTTTCATTTTTGTTCACTTGTGATCTGTAGGACCTGATAAGGATTTTGTCAAACGTTAATACCGTGGGATGAATATTGGGTAGAAATACCCACCCGGTGTAGCAGCTTAACTCTTGAGCTGTCAATAAGCCACATTTAACAGCCAAGAAGATTAAGATGTTCTCTATGTTGGATTTAGTTTTCCCAGTCTCTGGATTAAAGAAATACTGACTACTGACATTGTGCATTTGTAACTTCTGTATTTAACCAGGCATAGAGCAGCTTTCAGAAAATCATTGCTTTTAAAGGAGAAAATTAGGTTTACTACATAGGTGTGCATCTGATTAGAGCTGAAACAATTAATCAATTTTGATAATCCATGTAATCAATTAAGTGGTTTTCTCCATGGTTCTTGAAGTTGATGTTTTGCTTTTCTTTGCTTAATGCAATGGGTCAGACAGAACAAGATATTTAAAGACATCAACTTGAACTCTAAGATTGTGATGGACATTTTTTACCATTTTATAAACTAAACAATTGATTTGCTGCCCTATTTCCAATCATTACATTAAAAGAAAATAAGTCATGACACAAGGGATGGGTAAGAGGTGATCTTTTGCCAGTTTATTAGCGCTTCAACAGGGATGTACAGCTGGAGAACAGGACAGACCTGCAATAACCGATACACCACAATTATGTTACTCTTCCACACTCATGCATATTCAGGATTTAGCAGGCTATCAAGATTTGAAAAAAAATGGATTTCTCGACCTTGCCAGCTTCTTAGGAGTGTATTTAATGGACTGAGGAGAATTATTGTTAGGAAATACAGGTTATAGTTTAGACCACTCAGCTGGAGTGAAGTAAAAGATATTGGCAACAGGAAAGGAGGGACTAAAGAAATTCCAATTTAATGTGCTACTAGCAGCAGTTACAGTAAGTGAGGTTTTGTAAACAGTGAACGGTAATAAGGCAGCTGGTAACTCTAGAGACAGGAAGTGATGAAAAGGGTCTTGGCATAAAGATACACTGATGTGGGTCTGGCATAGATATAACATGCAGGGCACACACACAAATACATACAAAATTGGCTATCGACATCACTAGGATGTGGGTGGAAGGACTTTGTTACTGACCCATGTTTTAACTCTGTGCCATGCAAATAGAACACAACAGGCCCTGGCCCTACTACAATACCAGACATTTGAAAGCTGAAGTTACAGGGAGCTGGTGAGTGTCTGAGGCACAGATAGGGATGTTAATCTATGTACTCTGGTGAGGTGAACGCTGTCTGATTTAAAGCAAGATTATTTTTTTTTTATAATACTGGCTGAATAGGAGAGAAATAAGGAGGAAGTGAGCCAGTTGCTGCATATCTGCCTGAAAGTGGTTTAGACAGACGTTTATTGCAGGATAGGAGTTGTGGTAAAATGCAGCAACAACTTCTAAAGTTTGACTTCCCTCCAGCTCGGAGGCTTTGCCCAAGGCCATTTTCTCAGCTTGTGTTGTTGCTGAATGTTTCCACAGGTTAGGAAGACTCAGGATTATGAATCCATCTCCATCAGATACACAAGAACAACATGTAAAGCTAGGGTAGGCAACTTGGAGAAACTAGCGACAGACAGCTAGATTTCAAAAGGAGCCAACCCAAAAAAAATCCCACCTTTTCCCTTTAGGCCTCCTAAATGCCACTTCCCTAAAACACATTTTCACGCACAATGAGTGCACGGACCAGGTGCACACATGTAGGCAAGTAGAAAGACAGGTAGGCCTCGGACCAAATGAAACGATTGGCCGTGCTTCTTACAGTCCTGTGATGGTCATAGACACAGGATTTGTTTTGCATTTTTGTGACAGATCATTTCATTTATTGAAATAAAGTGACTACCCTAGCTTTAAAGAAGAGTGACATTTTGGGAAGCACACTTATCCACTTTATTGCTGAGAGTTGGATGAGAAAGTTATAGCACTCGTCTGTACGGGGAAGGTACCGCACAGAACAAAGACTGGAAACCGGTTAATAGCTAGCCTTGCTCTGTCCGGCCAAGAAATGGTCAGGTAAGTTGACGATGAAAAACTGCATAATGTTTATTTCGGTTGTAAACTTGGACATTTTAGCATGGGGGTTTATGGGGACTGACTCGCTTTTTGAGCCTTAAGTGGCCATTTGAAGAACTGCTGTTTTTGGGACTTTAGCATTGGTTTCATTTCTCAGCCACAGAGGTTGCAGCTTGATTGATCATTCCAGGCACACAGTAAACATCTGAGATTACAAAAATGTTTGACATGTTTATTTTTTCCCCTAAGGTTTGCGTACATAAAACTATGTGACCAAATCATAGAGCAACATACGCAGTAATGAGGTCGCAGATGGGGTTAGCTGATTCCAGTGTTAATGCTAAGCTAATTCAGTTGGCTGCAGCTTCATATTTACCATACGAACATGTGAGTGCTATCAATCTTCTCGTCTAACTCAAATGAGTGCACTTCCTGAAACGTCCTTTGACAGAAAAAGTGAATGCTAAGAGTGTATGGGAATTGTGTCATTCATACACACACTGACAGGATACAGAGAGTGAGACTGAAAGTTGCACAGGGGCATCCATCCAGTCACCTGCTAATCAAGCCTCTGATTGGCTGAGCAGTGCTTAAATCTCCATCCACACAAAGCTTCATACGGTGCTCTCTCTGTTGGTCACGCTCGCTCGCATGGCCACTACTTTAAGAAGGAGTCAAGCTTTCGCTCGATGTTGACAAAGGAGTCATCACCCATATAGTCGATCTGGCCCGCTTCCCAGCGCTGCTTCCTTTCCTCTGATGAAACCTTTTGGGGAGGAGGAGCAAAAGGCTCCGGCTGCTCTGTCACATCCTCATGAAGCTTACTCTGCATGACAGACAGAAAGAGAGAGAGAGAATGAATGAATCATTAAACAGGACTGGAGCAATGCTTTATAAGGACTGGTTTCACCTAGCTCAGCCATGCTCGACTCAACTTGCTCTTTTCTACAGTTAACATGTAGGCGTTAGAAGACTCAATCTAGAAGCAAGACATTTTGCAACACACTTGGCAGATAAGAGTTGACGTTTTTTTTTCTCCAGATGATGAAAGTTGTTTAACCTACATGATTTGAAGAAAAAGAAAGGTTTGGCTTCCCACAGTAGATGTATACTCAATAAGTCAATACCAATCAAAACACAATGGCTCTATTGAGGAGGGAGCACATTAACAGAGTGCAAGAAGACCTAGAATGAAAAAATTCTTTAAAGATCCCTGCCAGACATAATATTTTTTAAGGCATATAGTATGAAGTTGTTTTATAAAACAACTCTCCTCCAGCAACTTTAAAAGTTGCTGGAAGATGTCTAATATTTCCCTGAAAAGTCCATTCTTAGTGTATGTTCACTGAAGACTTTTAAGCTTCCACATCACAGTTATTGCATGTTACACTCCTGTGATGTCACATTGCATTGCTGTGTAACAATACTGAGTGCATTTTTTGAGTGCATCTCTGTCAGGTTGCTTAACTTTAAAGTTCCTGACTCAGAAGAATTTGGGGAAAATTAAGGATGCACTTTGAGGCATTAGGCAACTGAGAAAAGCTGCAGGTTTTGGCAGCAATTCCTTTTTTGACCTAGTATTTCACTTCTGCTCTGTTACAACAGGCAGCATGGCAACTTCCCGCTACTCTGCAGGAAATGAATGCATACCAGAGAAAGGAGAGTTCACTTAGTAGTAAGAGATTACAACAGTCGGGACATGATAATTATGCAACAAGTTAAAAACACTATGACACATTCTCAATCATTCTCATTTCTGTTTCAACACATGTATACAGGGGTGGAGGTCTGGGTGGGAAAGGGGAGTGAGTATACAGCCCCCACAAAGATACTTAACTGTGAATGTGGGGAGGGACCTAGAGAGAGGTCCAGAATTTTGTGCTACGTGCCTGCATGCATACCCACAACCATAACCAACCACACCTAGAACTGAACACTCTTCTTTCACACACACAAAGACACCATGGCCGCTGACATACATCCTCGCTTGCCTCTACGAAGCCACTGCTGAAGGGCGTGTCCCCGTAGGCCTGCTGCAGTAAAGGGAGCACAGATTTGGCATACAACTGCCACCACATGAGCAGGTAGTCAGGGTGCAGTTGGCACAGGTCAGGGGACAGGGAGTGACCTTTGACCTCATCCCTCTGAGCATCGTAGGAGTGGTTCCATGGCTTCACCTTACCCAGGAAGTGCACCACCTTGGCATCTCTGCCAAACCTGCAAAAACACCGCAGGTAAAGAGAATGTTAAGATAGCAGGAAAGAGTGCAAAAGATTAGCATCAAAACTCCAGTTTGTTTCAACTTAGGTCTTTCTTTCATATGTTTAACTATCATTTCCATCGCTCATAATAACATTGAAACCACTGTCGTGGCTATGTCCTATACTTTAGCCGATACTGGTTGCTAATTTGGTAATTGTTTGGAACGTGTACTCAGAAAAACGATGTCCAATCATTTTTCCTATTATTTGCAGTTTAAGGAGTTTATTTTCTGCGTCCTTACAGCGTCCACTCCCAATGTATAATACTAAGTCATATAAAGTTAAATAAAAACATAATCCGAGTACAGTTAAAAACTGTTTGCTCTTCTTTGATCAACAACACCTGTTTGCATCAATAGAGGAACTTACCTGAGGCCAGCATCGGCCCTAAAAACACAATATCATGCCCCTTGTGGCTTGGAGGAAAAAAACAAATATGGCTCCTACGACCACAAAGTACCTTTTCACTAAATATGCATATTGCAAACTGCAATTTGCAACATGAACTAATTTCCTCTCATATTGATTTTACTCAAATACCATATTTGTGACCCATGCATGAGTATGGGAGCTCGCTGAAAGCCTTGCAAATGTATCTGCAATTTGCAAGAGGCAATCATTTGTGAAACAGGACTGCCACCATCTGCAATCTGCACGTCTGCAGTGCAGATTTTGTGAAACGAGGCCGAGGAATGGAGTGATATCGCTACTACAACGTCAAAAGGGGGCAAGAAATAGGAGTGGGACAAGTTAACAGTTTAGCCAGAATATCTTAACACATAATTTGGAGATAATGTGTGTGCATCCAAAATGTCTGTAAAAAAATCCCTCATTGCACAGCAAACTGTGTACACACAAGCACCAGATGTATGTTAAATCTGAACAGGATTTGTTTATAAGCTGTGAGATACTCTAGTACTCGGGTTTCTTGCCCCATCTGACTTATTTTAATTGATGTTGCAATGTTCCCAGCTCACATTGGAAGAACCCTTTAATACTTACCGTACTCCACAACAGAAGATAAATAAAAAAGACATTGTACAGGTGTCGCTACAGTAGTTCCTCTTTTGAGGCAGGCTGTGGCAGAATGTGTGCTGTGCTTGTTCTAATTTTCAGCAGATTCTTGTAATTCAGCACCCACTCACAGACACACACACACACAATCTTTGAACTGACCTTGGATAAACTTTATGCCTCCTAACACAAACACCCTCAAGCTTGACTCGAGCTTAAGTACAGAATAACAGGAATAAGTTGGTTACACATGAACATACAGTATGAAGAAACCCTGGATGGATGCACTGATCATATTTCTGTCTGTGTGTGTGTGTGTGTGTGTGTTGTGTGTGTGTGTGTGTGTGTGTGTGTGTGTGTGTGTGTGTGTGTGTGTACTGACTGTTTGAAAGCTGGCAGGTAGGAGTAGATGGCAATACTGCTGAGGTTGTAGATGAAGGGAAGGTGTTTGGAAATATCTGCCGTCGCCCAAGTGTTAAAGAAACTATTGAGAACTCCCTGATCTCCACCTGCAGAAATGATCAGACACACACACAAATATGCTCAGAATAAATAATAAAGCTCTGATTTGCCACGTTAAAAAAAACCCACATACATTTGCCAAAATACAAACATTTACCATATCTGACTTCTCTTCCCTAGTTGTTGAAATGCAGTCACACGTACATACCTGAATGGTCAACACTTCACACACATCCAGTACAGTCCCACCTAACTGTGGCCTTTCTGACAAGTATAAATAGAAACTGGAAAGGAGTGTGAGAGGACAGCTGTGAGAGGATGCTACACAAATGGTTGCGATCACATTGATCAGTTGATTTTCTTTGGTCTGAGCCACAGTGGAAATATTTGCTGCTGTCTTGTATTTGTTTCATATTCACGCTGTCCAATGACAACAAGGGTTTAGAAACAAAAGTGGAATATAGTCATATACTCTCGAATTTCTTTATTCAAAGAACCTGTCCAACCTGCCATCCCTCTGCAGTTAGAAAGTTAATTGGCAGACCCTGTAACTTTGGCGTTTTGATGCCAGTGTCTTAGTACGTAGGGATCTAGTAATGGCCACAAAATGCTGGCTTCATAAAGACTAAGACAGAGTTTTTTTAAGGCATTTTTTGACGGGAAACCTTAAAAAAACATTCCCATTAGCCTCAGCTGTACTTGTGTATAGTGCTAATTAGCAAATAATAGCATGCTAACACACTAGAGGTATATGGTGAACATCATGGTGAGCATGTTAGCATTGCCATTGTGAGCAACTTAGCATGCTAATGTTAGCATTTAGCTGTTTCTACAGTAGGTACAGCCTCACAGAGCTGCTAGCGTGGCTGTAGACTCTTACTGTTTTCCAGAACCATTACTAGGTAACTTTACTTCTAATGTATGTCTTGACATTTAGGTTTACAGAGGGGTATGTTTGGGAGTGTCGCTGCCTTGATAGGTAAGCCTCTAAGCTTCAACACTCACCCCATAATGGTTGTGCTTGGTTATGCAAAGTCTGTTACAAACAAAATGATCTAATGTTATCTTTGTATTAAATTTTAATTGTCTGAATTTATTTGCTTTATTGCAGTCCTGAAATGTTTTTATCAAGGTTCAGCCATGTAAAGCACTTTGTAACTCTGTTCTGAAAAGTGCTATATGAATAAAGTTTCAAGTTTATTTAATCTTGTCTCTTCAGATTATGTTCTCACTTCTAATGAGCCTTTGAGGGACAGAAAAAGAAAGATAAAAACACTCAGGTCTCACCATCGAAGCTGCCATTTTCACTGCAGAACGTGAGCAGCTTCTCATGCGTCTCGTTGGACGGTCTGAAGACAAACACCCCGGAGTTGAAGCAGTCAGGCCAACCAGGATCTGGCGCTGCAGATAGTTCCTCTCTCTCAAAGAGTTCATCTATATTTGATAGTACCTGAATACATTAAAACAAAGGTCACTTACTTGCTCAGACATATTGAGTTTCATTTATCATTATTTCCAAAGTAGTTGTATGCTGAAGAAGTGCAGTAGTCTGAGGGAAAAACTTGAAACATGCCTTCCAGGTATTTAAATTAGTCACTCAGATGAAATACTAAATCCAATCACTCTTTATCAAACGTAGGTTCAAGAATTTTGGAAGTGTTTGCCCCTTTAACTACTGTAAAAGCACACTTTTTCCTCATTCAGAAGTCAGTACATGATGAAATAAATGAAACAGGCTGTTTCATGACGTGATCAACGGACAATTAGTTGTAAGAGCAAAACAAACCTATTTCAAACCTTTTTTTTTTTTTTTTTTAAATCTCACCAGTGTGTCTGCGTCCATGAACACACACTTGCTGTAGTGTGTGAGAGTCCAGCAGTGCAGTTTAGTGAATGTTACTCCCAGGTCCGGACGCTTCATAAGGGAGAGATGAGCCACATCACCTGAGTCCATAACATCCACCACACGCACCTCATCAAAAATGGAGCGCAGTGCATCTCTACAACACAAGACAATATGATTAACATCAGTGTGTACTGTTGGCTATAATTTGTGTCTGAATAATGGCCTGAGGGTGATGTGTGTTACCTGCAAGGTTCTGCAACATGAGGTCCCACAAGTGCGACCAGTTTCCTGGTTGTGTTGTGGTTTCGTAATGACTGGCCAAGAACCATTGCGCCCTTGGCGTAGCTGTCAGTTGTGGCCAGCGTCACAAAAGCTTGGTCTGCTTGGAGAAACACACAAAAACAAGCGGTGGAATGTAACATCCACTCAAGTACTGTACATAAGTAGAAATTTGAAAAACTTGTACTTACTTAACTTTTATGGTTTTTCCATAAAAATATACAAATCGCTTATCAATGTAATGTTTTGTTATAAATTAAACTAAACTTATACTGTACAGCTGCTTTTCCTTTAAATTATTTTAATTCTTTTTTTTTTTTGGACTGTTGGTTGGACAGTACAAACATTGTGAAGTATATTTACTTAAGTAATGGGTCACAACACACACACACACACACACACACACACACCCCATATGGCACAATATCATATTGGTGTCATTATTTCCTGTCTTTTGTCTTGTGAGCTTAAAACTGTATGGATTGTATGTGATCTTTATCAGAATAACCAAGTCTGTTAGAAAATTAAGAATTATTTGATGTGAATAAATAGTAACATCACTCATGATGAATTATTTCTGTGCAGAATTTAGGTTCTTAAAGAAAAGTTCTGTTATAATATAACAATAATAGAATTCTAAAAGCTGTCAAATACTCAACTCAAATAGCCTAATCAGTGAAATCTGGGACTTTTTTGGGTAAAACTGACAAACTATGGGCTCAATACAGCCTCATAGCTAATAAATCAAAAGTGCAACAACACACATTTGCTCAGGTTTCACTCCAGTCATCCCGTGTCAGACATTTCATAGAGGTCAAAGACAACACCTAACTGGATAGTTTATAAAAGCATCAGAATCAATAAATTACACAGTGAACTCTTTCCAGCCTTTTCCCCCATTAGGGGCAATGGGACACAGCCAAGCTGAAATGCTCACATGTTGCTCAGATCGCCATGACAACAGGCAAGGATGGGTTACAACGCAGCATGATAACTCATTTTGCTCACAAGGAACAGGGCTATTGATATGTTGACTGACATGGAGATACACCAGTCACTTCATGTGCAGGAATCACAAACTGGGCAGAACGCCAGCAGGGGTTGAACAGGTTGATAAAAACTTTATTTATGAGAACTCCTGGTGTTTCCCCAACCCTCCTGCACACTCACTTATTTTCTGTGCTATAGTGTTACAGTAATGGATGACCTATTTATCATGCTGTTGATTAAGATAAACTGACACCAGTTATTGATGTACAATTTTCTCTGTTTTCATTACCTCAGAATTTGCTGTCCATGCTACTCACATGTAACTGTTGCAGCTGTTTTTTGAGTGTTTATATTTAAACTTGCTATTAAAGCAAGTGAACTTACTCAGAAAGAAACAGTAAGAAAGCAACATTTTGTTTTGCTTTCCACCATAAACTTGCTGCCAATACCAATGCACCCTTTTCCACATTTCCTCCATAACAACCATGAACCAAATCCACTGTCCCATCACATCTAACCCACTCCAACAGTACCAGTATGTCCAATTTATCTGCAGGCCTATTGTGTGAAGACCAGTTTTGGATAAGTTCCCCTCATGCATATATTAACAGCAAAAGGGGGGCACACCGCGTCACCGCTTGAGTGACAGTAGGCCCAAAGCCAGCAGATAGTATTCATCAAGCTGAATGTGTGTGTTGCAAGGGGTTTCTAGGAAACCTGATCAGAGAAGTAGCATTGTACGGTTGCTAGGGTGTGTTTCAAGGAACTTTAAAGTGACTATCGAAACAGTGTAAGGCCCATCTTGCCTACAGGGCTATACAGGAAGCATGTGTTGTGTTCCCAGAGAGTTATCTGTAGCTAAATATAACCACATGACCAATTACACCTCTGGTTCTAAAGACCACTAAGGAAGTGATGTGTGAATAATAATTCTGGTAAATAAGGTTGAAATGTTAGCCAGTGGCAAAAATAGTCTGGAGTGAGTGTCCTTTTTATATTGTGGTAAATTCTTGAATAATCTGGGAAAATATACATTTATATGTTTTATTGTATGCAAATATAATGCATAGAGCTTGCATGTAAAGTGTCTTTTAAGAACATTTAAGCTTTGTTTCTGTAGCCTATGTAATTTCATAATATGATTCTATAAAATAAAATTGTACTCTTTTTGCATATGATTACCGCTATCAATCCTTTATTATAGAATGTTTTTTTCTAGAGATCACATAAATACGAATATACTATAAAAAGGTGTGACACTACTACGTGCCTTTTATAGTATTAGAAAAAGGAAACTTCCGAGGCCACACACTGCACGTACGCACTAAAACAACTTGTCAAGTTAACCAAAAATCCCACATTAATCCAGGAAGTTAATAGTCTTCTTTCAAAAATAAAAGCACACATGAGCTATGAACTAAAGTTTGATTGAATAACTAGGGCAAGTTTTGGATATTTGGAGAGCCTTAAAATCCTGACAGCACCTTCAAATCCTCAGTTTCTCAATTAATAATTTGGTCAAGAAATAGGTCAAGAAGCGCAAAAATGCCCATTTTCCTAAATCCCAAGATGAAGTCTTTAAATTACATGTGTCAAACCAACCGTCTAACCTAATAAAACAACTGTTACTTTAGAGGAATAGAGTTGGATGACATAATCAATAGGCTACCACTCTCATGTCTATACTGTAAATATGAAGGTAAAGCAAGTATTTGGTTGGCGGTCTTTGTGCTAAAGCTAAGCTATTTACATGGAGAAATCATGTTGGTAAGCATTATAATTTCCACTTATTTTGTGACACACAGACATGTAGTGGTCACAATCTACACTTCTGCTTTGACTTTATTATGACTTTGCGCTGCGCTGGCAACGGGGTTCTGCGCAAAAATTCAACTATTTTGAACTTTGACCACGGCGTGCGCGGAGCACGCCACTGAACAGTGCGCCACGCTTGCGCTTTGCTCCACGCAGTAACATACCGCCTTGGCGCGGCGCAAACTATTGAAATTATGTGTTTCACAGCGCAGCAGTGCGGTCGTCGTAGTCCGTCGGAAAGGCCCATTAGGCCTATATAATACTCACACTTTCGAGTTAAACACAAAACACATTACTTTATACAAAGAATGCTGCACTATGTTAATTGATGATTTGTTTGTACTAGAACAAATTCATCTCTTTAATACACCCTTTTTAATGTAGTTTTAAATTTATATTTAGTGAAATGTTAATTTTCAACAAAAGTATGTCAAAAACACACAAACAAGCTGCTTAACGTTACATTGGCCACGTGGCTTGGGGGCAATTGTAACACTGTGTTGCAGCCGTGATAAAATCTTGAATGCCCGCTAGCCACAACGATATTAGCATTGTTTGTTAGTGTTGATTGCTAAATAACCTAAAGATGCAGTCATCTAAACTAACCGGATGCGCTCTTTTTGTGTGCCGACAGCTTTACTCTGGTCCAAACCGCTGCAGCAGCTCATCAAATCGAACACATCAACTTTTAAAAATGGACACAGGGATAAATGCACTAACGATTTAAACTCATAACCTCAGCTCTGTTCCTATGCTTACAACAGTGCTTGTCGCAGCTGGTGTTTTCTGCAGCGTGTGATAAAATAGCGATATAAGGGAGAAGAGGGCAGTTCGCGCTACCCCGGTCCGGTCCGGAGCGGCCGTGTTCCGGTGTCAGTACGTGTAGTGTCGGCGAAGCCCCTGTGTGTCTTACCTGACATGGTGCGATGAGGAGAGTCTGCCCGGGGTGCCTGGGTCGTGATGGGGCAGATGGAGGGTATGCACTGCCAAGGGTAAAGCTTCAGCAGCTGAGAGCAGTTCAACACAGGAATTAAGCCCCACATTTTCCGGGTCATGTGACCAGTGACAGTTGACACGCCCCCTGCGTTGTCTTTTTCTACTTCTATTTGTGGTGGGAAAATAAATCAAAAATATTAAACAACACTTATACGGCCATAGAAAGCTAGTGAAAGAAGTATACAATAGCAATACCACAGTGTAGAAAAACTCTGTTACAACTAAATGTAGTGCATTTAAAACTATTTGCATCACATTATAATAAAAGTAGACTAGCAAAAATAAAAATAGCCTATCATTTATGGTTTGTTTGTTGTTGTATAATTAAATTTGCACCAGAAGAATAACTTGCAAGAATGAGAAACTAATTATGTCTGATTACTGACTTAAGGTCAAGTTGTCAGAAATGACAATTAATATATAATATACAATAGGTCCTGTTTGCTACAGTTTGGGAAGTCTATGGCAACATGTTGTGGTGCACAAACACAGCAGCAGGACGACCTTCACTACACTGATCTGCTTTCCTAAGAAACAGAAAGATCCTCTATACTCCATCAGCTTGAGTCAGCACTGCCTCTGAGTGGTCATGACTTCACATTACAGCTGATTAAAGCGTCAAAGGCTCAACCAAACATGGATATGCAGGTGGGTGTAGGGATCTCTCCCAGCTGTTACTACATTACATATAAATAAGTAAAGACGAGAGTGTGTGACGCAAAAAAGTTTTTCCTTTTTACTTAAAAGATAGGTCTAGGTTTTTTCGTGCCTTATACTTATGTGCACTGAAAGAGTCACCTTACTCTCCATAATAGCTGTGAAGACATCCCATTGTAGGGTAGCTGCCCTGTTAGAAATGGTGACAGGATTAAAGTGGGTAACTTCCAAAGTTACAGTCTTTTTAGTACAAACTTCTTCTGTTTTCTTAGAAAGTGTTTCCTTGCTGAGCTGCAGGGGGAAATTATCTTAAATCAAAGCAATCCTTTGTTCCTGCTGCTGTCATGGTGTTTAACATCCAAACTGCTACTGACACTGTAGCACTGTTTGTAAATGGTGTCATGGTGCTGCATCTATCATTGTCTAATACTGCTCTTTTAAAAAAAAAATCTCTACATCTTTCTACTATTTTTGTTCTGTTACTGTTTTGTACTGTTTCCACCCCTATATGTAACTCTGACCAAATACATTACCTCTTTTGGATTAAAAAGTTAGAAATGTGAATTCGAATGAGTAAAATAGATTCAGAAGAGGTCTGCAAAAAGGGGAGAACTCTTTAAGAGTGTTGGTCTTCTCTCTTTAAGATTTCTTCCTCGTGAACATCTGGATTTCCTTTCTTTCTTAATTAGAAATTGTTAAGGCTAAACTGAAAACCTACCTCTGCAACATGAGTATGATGATACTTTAAAATAAAGGTCTTTAACTCCAATAATAATGCTGATATCACTATATTTTAGAAGCAATAGTCACAGAAAAATTTGCCTATACTAGTAATATTTTTTGTATCACAATATTTCTAAGCTCAATAACCATCTGCCATACATTATTAAAAGTCTGTTTATAAATTCAGACTATTTGGGCTGTTTGTGTGTGTGCATGTAATACTTGAGTGTGTGCTCTATGCTTATGTGGTTTTAACTCAGTCCGCCTTCATGCGCATGTGCTCTAAGTTGCCTGTGAATAAGGCAGGAGGCTTATGAGAAAGTCTTTGGCCAGCTCTAACACTCTTACACCAACAACTGACCCTGTCTCAGGGTCCACAACCAGAACCATGGCTGTTATATCAATGGCTAGAGGTAGAGCGCTTACCTTAGACGGGCGATTAGGAGGAGAGGGTAACCGGAGAGCACCTCAGAGTCACAGAGTGAAACTGGGCTGATCAGGTGTCTGAGGAAGAGACCAGAAGGGGAAATAGAACAGAGTCCTGGAGCTGTGTGGATTCAGAGGCAGCATTTAGATTCTGTATGACTTTGTAGTGAGCAGGTTTCAAACATGAATTTACTAAGTTTGTCTGAGCCAAGAGAAACACCTTTTGCACTGTCTTGTGTCCTGGTGTTGGCTGGTTGTGGGACTATGAGTGACTTTTTGAGCAGTGGTACAGGTGAAAGGAGAGCCTGACAGGTAAAAACTGAGGAAAGGAAGGGAGGTGAGGAAAAGAAGGAGGTGAAGACAGAGGGGAAAGGGTTAATACAAAGGAAGGAGAGAAGGAAAAAGAGAGGTCTGAAAAGGAGTATAATAAAGAAAGAGGCCCAAAACTAGTCTGCAGCAAGCTGATTTTCTACTTTGGACTGACCCTGCTCTGGACTCTGAGCCCCTCAGGCTGCCTGGAATTGAATGTAAGCTCCTTACTTCTGTTCTTTCTTTACATTACAGTTTGATATTCTGAAATACAGGTGAACTTTGCTGCGAAAAGTAAACTCTAATATTCTATAGCTTATAGAAATATGTTGCCTGGAGTTTTCCTAGGCCAAACACACAGGTCAAATGCCAGTGATTTAAGAAGAAGAAAGGAAAAAGAGACAAGGAAAACAAAAGGCATAATCTGCTACTGCAAAGCATTGCTGTGTGTTGGAATAAAGAGATAAGTTGCAGTAAAGTGGCAGTGTTGCTACGAAGAGTGCAGTTGTGATGCAGTTGCCTCTGTGCCTCGGGTTACAGGGCATTGTGTGGCAGGGAGGCAAGCTGTGCATGTGCACCTTTCTCATATCTGTCCATTAAGTAGGGTATGGTAAGAGCCTAATTATTTTAACATACTGTCCATCTTCTATATTCTTCTGAATAATTCTACATGAGAATAGTTGTTAAATAATTGTCAATACAGTTTGCTCCTATAAAGTTAGATATAATCATTTGTGGATTTTTGCCTTAATGTAGTTAAAACATAGTTTGGTAAACCTTAAAGGTCATCCATTGTTGTTAAAGTGCACCTCATAGCGTTGTCAAGCAGAAGTCACCAATAATTTATGGATGGTTGCCGCCTCATTAGTTCGGCTCGGTACATTTTTTTTGACTACTTCAGCTACATTTGGATTAGATTTTGTTCCTGTTTGCTACAGAAAGTCTGTACATTTTGAAGATACATTCCAGTTATGTAAAAGGAAGGATTGTTGCTCTCTACTTGGAGAACTGGAACGATTGGTTTAAGTAAAGTGCCAAAATATCTATCTGACTCATCTGATCTGATGTGTGACTATGTATTCAGATGCAGACATAATGGAATCATAAGAAGAAAAAATGCATCAAAACTGCACATAAATTAAAGTGGCAACTTGCTAAACCGGAATTTGAAATTTGCCATTATAAATATGAAACTAGAGCCAGGATACTGTTGGCTTAGCTTTAGCAGAAAGGAAACAGGGGAAACAGCTAGCCACTCAAAACAAAGCAAAAAATATACACCACCAGCACCTCAAAAGCTCCCTAGTTAACATGTTAAATCTGGTTTGTTTTATCCATTCAAAAACCAAAGTATAAAAACAAAAAGTTGTCGTTTTACAGGAGGTTATGTGAGAGACTCCAGGAAGTCATTGTGCCATGGATGGAGGCAGGTCCAGTCTTTATACTAAGCTAATCAAACCATCTCCTGGATGTAGTTTCAGGCACAGGCATGGGAATGGTATCAATCTTCTCATCTAACTTGGAAAGAAAACAAATATTTCTTTAAATTGATAAGGTGAGATGTTGGGCAATGTGTTTGGCTTTAAGCCAAGGTAAGTCCTCATAAAACAGCAAATGTGTTCACATATTAAGCGAAATGTCTGCCTGTTTGGTTGAACTAGCAGCAACTGCTGCCATAATGTGGATATAGCGGAGTGTGAATTTGCCACACATATTTAATCACCGTTGTTAGTGTTTTCCCTTTAATTTATTTAGTTCCTTGATGTTCCATTCCTATCTGTTGTCCCCACAGTGTCTTGTGCACCCAGTTTAGTGTTTAACATTATGCCACTGTACAGTACTGTACTGTAGGTAATAGGTACTAAGTGCAAAACAATTGCCTGAAAGAGAAAAGCAGATGAACCTCTTTCTATAGACAATAACATGATGACACAGCTGAGGTGTTAAATGTTAACTGTCAGACTACGCCTGTCCCAGGGTCCAGGGAGGCCAAAGGTCCACTCTGTGCCTCTCCGAGTGACTCCTCCTTGGAGAGATAACCAGCTCTCTAGCCACTCCGGGATCCAGCTTCTGCTCTGCCCCAGTTTGAAGCCTCGCAGAGCTCTGGAAGACTCAACTCCTGTAGCCAATCCAGAGGGATCTGCACCAGGAGGCTTACTGTATCACTCCAAGACAGGGCTGACAGGAAACACAGACTCTTATGGAGGTACTTGTCTCTGTCTTGATTGCATGTTGTCTTTTCTTTGTCGTCACCTTAAGCAAAGAAGTCAAGGTATGCGCTTCCACCACTCACTTGCAGTGGTGGAATCATATATTTTACTTAAGTAAAAGTAGCAATACAACAAGGTAAAAATACTCAAGTAAATGAAAAATCATTGCATTAAAAATCCTAGTAGTAGTATTAAAAGTACAGTTATAGCTGTAACATGTGCTTAGCATCCAATTGTCATCATTCCAGTAACATCTCCCCAGTAAGACTTTATCATATATTATATATGACATCATTAGATTGATAAGACTGAGAAGCATCAATGTGTAAGCATCGATTCGCCCTTGTAGCTGGTGGAGGTGGAGCTAGTTTTAACCATTTTATATACAGTTAGTTAGGTTAGTCAAATGGTTTCCATCCTAGGGGTCACCAGATCAATCTGAACATTGTGAGATGATAAATGGGAGAGGGAGGAATAAAAAACGAAGTAGTGATAGACAAATCTCTCTTTTTTTGTGAAACACTGGTAAATATTACCTCTTCGGACTAAAATCAATTAAATGCCTACTTGGAGGAACTGCTCACAACTAAAAGATATCTGAAACAAATTGCACACAAACCTTTTGTAGTTTAGGTCACACACCATAAAGGTTGGGAGCCACTGTATCATTCTTTAACAATGCATCATGTTTTAAATGTTTATTATATGTTTTTAAATGTGAAATCGTATTGTGAAAAGTAAACAACTACAGCTGTTTGACCTCTGGAATGTGGTGGATTATAAAGTAGCATTAAATGAAAATACCCAAGAAAGTACAAGCACCTCAAAACTGTCCTGAAGTACAGTACACTACTTGAGTTACTTTCCTCCGCTGCTCCCCTTGTTAATTCAACATGTTGCTCAATCATGCAAAATCAGCTTCTATTGTGAGTCCACTATAATCAGAAATGTGCTTTTGTGTGTGTGTGTGTGTGTGTGTGTGTGTGTGTGTGTGTGTGTGTGTGTGTGTGTGTGTGTGTGTGTGTTTCAGGTACACGAAGCTGAAGCTACTATGGAGAACCATGTCACACAGATTTCCAGAGAGGACCTGGAAGAGCTCAGAGAGGCTTTTAATAGAATTGGTCTGTTTCACACACACGCATGTCTAACCTGACCGGATAATTGTATCGGAATTCTGACCTTAGTCAGTTTTACAGCCGACCATAAAGTATGATTCTTATGTAAGAGATTTTTATGGCTTGAGTTGTTAAGCATATGGGTACTCTGTGTGTGAAGAATTTTCAAATGCAATAATAAGAAGCTGACAGATTGTTATCAGTTAATCATAATGAATGTATATTACAAAAATTTGCTGATAATACAGAGTAATATAAATAAGGCAGTCCTATTGCGGTATGATATACAAAAACAAAGAACAATTATAAACAGGTTTAGTGAGTGAGACAAAGATTTTGTCCAGTTTTAAACAAGTGTAAAACTTTATATTACTGTTCCAAGTTGGTTAATGTAATGTCCTACAAAATAACTAACGTATAATTGTAAATGCATAAAAAGGTTCTGGAAATTAAGATGTACTTTGATGTACTAATTATAGGTCAAATGGAGACAGTGTTTAGGGTGTCCGAAGCTGACAGGTCTGAGGCTCAACAAAGTCATTAGAATTCATCCTCTGTGGACCATGAATGTTTGAACAAAATTTGACTTTTTTTAAGCTTGTGAAATACTGGAAACCTTGACCTCTTCAGGCTTGTAAATGAAAGCCACTGAAGGCAAAGTCACTCTTTTGTTGATTACTCCTGTTCACACTAAGGCAACAACATATGATGAGGGATCAAAAGTAGACATATGATTTCAACATATGTGAAGGGTTTCTCAACACAATTAAACTAAAATATGAATCTTTATTCTCCTTATTATCAGTACCAAATTACTATCCTGGAAAATATTAACAAATTATTAGGAAAGTTCTGTTTATGAATTAGCCTACCAGACTTGTGTTTGGCTTTTTATTATCTGTGCAATATTTACTATAAATATTGGCTCATTTGTTTCAGATTAATATCTGTGAAGCAGATTAAGTAATTATGTCTGTGTGTGCATTCCTTTGTGTGTCTCTTGTGTTCAGATATTGATAACAGTGGCTATGTGAGCGACTTTGAGCTCCAGGAGCTGTTCAGAGAGGCGAGTTTCTCCCTGCCAGGGTACAAGGTGCGAGAGATCATGGAGGCCTTCATTGCTGGAGACACTAACAAGGACGAGAAGATCAGCTTTGAGGAATTTGTTTCTGTGAGTTCTGATACAGATTGTGAGAAAATGTGTGAACTTACTCATCCAGCCAGACAACGAGTAACAGAGTCTGTCCATGTGCAGATCTATCAAGAGCTGAAGAGCAAGGAGTTCAGTGAGACGTTTAGGAAAACGATCACAAGGAGAGATGGGATCCGCTCCTTCGGGGGATTGTCAGGAATCTCCAGCGAGGGAACGCAGCACTCCTACTCTGGTGCGAGAGAGTATGCTTTGTTTGTATGTGTGTGTTCATGTGTGCATCTCCTGTCTGTGCCTATCATGTGTTAACATTATGTTCAAGTCACAGAATTAAGCATCTAGTAATCTTGAAAAACCCAGAAAACATTTGTCTGTTCTGTTGTGACATATTTCCAGAAACCTTAAAAATTATTCCATCTGTTACACATTTCCCAAGTTGCGCCTCTTTTTCTTGATACAAACAAAGATTGTAACAAATGTTAGATCATGTTCTTATAAGACTCATCAGACTATAGGAAATACACAGCACTTGCAACTTGTGAAACGGGTTTAAAATCTTTTTTGTTGTGCAGAGGCAAGGAATCTTTTTCATCAAGATGGGGAAAAACTTTCAGAGCAGTGCCAAGTCTGGTTTTTCAAAGATTGCCCGCTATTCACTTTTTGAAAAATCAGGCACTGGCTCAAATGTAATGGTAATACATGAGAGGCACAAACTGGTGCCAATTTATGATCTGATAAATGTTGAATATTATTCTGCACATATTGTACATTAGAAGGTTAATGATATCGTGTTCAATAAGGCTGCATAACACTTTACTTTAAGTCCCCTATTTAGCTTCTGTGAGCAGCACACATTATAAATGGTTTAATCTAGTTGTAAGCAGATGTAAGTGTTAATCTACTCCTCCTGTGGGTACCCATAAGTGGAGGCTGGTATATTAGATAATAACGTAGTAAAACATTGTTGTAATAACATAAAAGATGTCTTCACAGGAGAAGTTGTAATTGCTGACAAATTATGTACATTAATATATAACATTTAAAATGTCCTTATAGCTGCATACAACTACAGTATAGTTTGTATAAACCTTTTATTATGTTTGTGGAAGTTAAATTAAAGTGTCTTCTATAGCTAGTTATTATTTTTATCATCAGTTAATCTGCCAATTATAATTATCTGATTCATTGTTTTGTCTGTTAACCTTCGAAAAGTACTGACATATGTCCATCACAATTTGCTAGAGCACACGGTCATGTCTGCATATTGTCATTAGCCATGGATTTTCAACTAACTATCAAAATTTTAAAAAGCAGCAAATTCCTTCAGATGAGAAGCTGGAATCAATGAATCTTTGGCATTTCTGCTTTTAAAATGGTGATTAATCAATTATCTAAACAGTTACTTTTTAATTTTTTATATGCGACCAAGAAACTAATTGTTTTAGCTGACACATCCTGATGTGTGTGTGTTTAGATGAGGAGAAGGTGGCATTTGTCCACTGGATCAACAAAGCCTTGGCGAAAGATCCAGACTGCCAACACCTGCTGCCCATGAACCCTGACGATGAAAGCCTCTTCACCTCTGTCCGCGATGGCATCCTGTTATGGTAACACACTTGTAATCATGCACACAGGCAGGCATACAATTACCCAACAATAAGTGCAATCACATCCTTACAGCGTGTTTCATAAGTTTTATAGCAAGTTAACAAGAAGGTTTTATCTGTTTTCAGCATACAGCATACATTGTTACCTTAAGGACCCTTTGTCTTCTATGTTATTGATTCCAATAATTCTTTGCAAAAGTAAACACCTCAAATGGAATGGCAAAGATAGCAAAGATTACTTTTGTCAACAAAGGTTAAGGCAGCAATTTCAATCTATTTTATTGTAGTTTTTATAGTGGTTCACTCCTCCTCCTTGTTCACTTTCACTCCCAGTGAGTGTTTCACCACATGGTGAACAGAGTACATCTCACAGAGTCTTTTTTGATCTCGTTCTGAACAAATCTGATGTTACACACACTGAAATGGCATTAGGCATTATTCATTCACTCACTCACTCACTCACTCACTCAGTTTCCACAAGCTCACACTCCTTGTTTTCTTTCAGTAAAATGATCAACCTGTCTCAGCCTGACACGATTGACGAAAGAGTCATCAACACTAAGAAACTTTCCACCTTCAAAATGACAGTGAGTAGTAGCTTTTCACCTGTTTAGTAAATTCATAACACCCAGTCACTGCAAATACTAAGACATTTCCCATGCATTGTAATCCTTACGGGAATAGCCTACATGTACTGAGACATACAAGGCTAGGAGCACCAAATTTATAATAGTCATGCTAATTTGTTTTCTTGCCAAGATTTAGATGAAAAGATTGAAAGCTACCTCTCTAATAGCAGCCTGTTAGCTTTGCATAGCATAAAGACCAGAAACAGGGGGTAAAGGTAACAAAATATGCTCACCAGCAGCTTTAAACCTCACAAAATAACACATTAGTGTACAGTCAGGGGTTATGTGCCTTCATCTACTAAAAGAAGCTAAATTAGAGAATTTGACTTCTAATAAGTTAGCTATTCTTTGGAGGATTCATTTTTTTGTTTTTGCTGAGATTTTACAACGACAGAAGTTTTAACCATGCTGTCGTTTGGCTATTAAATCCCTGACTGTAAGCAAAAATTCACATGTTGATACCCAATTAATTTGCATCTGTAGGAGAATCTGGTCCTGGCTCTGAACTCAGCCTCAGCAATCGGCTGTATGGTGGTGAGCATTGATGCCCATGATCTGATGGCTGGGAAACCCCATCTGGTCCTGGGACTGCTCTGGCAGATTATTAAGGTTGGCCTCTTTGCTGACATAGAAATCAGCAGGAACGAAGGTCAGCACACACACACACACACACACACACACACACACATTAACTTTCCAGATACACAATTAACCTTGTTCTAAATATAATGTCATAAGTTTGAAGTTAAGGCTGAAACAACAGTCATTGACAAAAATGTCAGAAAATCTTCATTAATCCGAGTACTTTTAGGATTTCTAGAGTAAATGGACCTTGAGAAGAAATGCTTTTGTCAATTGCTGTTTCCAAAGTCAAGAATGAACTTTGGTGCACAGCAGAACTGAGATTAAATGACCTTTTCTGTAAGTGTTCCAGCATGAAGAAGTAGTAATAAAAGTAATGATGCAATGTTTTTTCCCCCGCTGTCATTAGACAATAAAGGCAAAAATTCTATTGCTTCAAGTGACTTCATCCCCTTTCTTCCCTTGTATCACTTGTATAGACATTTTCCAGTGCAGGGGAGAAAAAAACCTCTACTCTAGTGCCATGGCTATCTTTGTAATGACTACAGGGATAGGAAGGGTCAGGGTCAGGGTCAGGGTCTACAGTAGGCGTGAAAGGGTGTGTTTGGTTTTTATTATGAGATTATTGCTGTGTTGTAAGAAAAAAACAAAAAAACAAAATAATGCTACATTTTTTTTAAATTGTTAGATGCTTTGCTATTGTGTCACTGTTTTGTTTGATGCTGTTCAATTCATCAAAACAGGTTCAGATTTTAAACATTTTTACTTTATCAAGTGGAATGAAATATGAGCAAACATGATAATTAGCATTTTAGGTAGGAAGAAATTAAATCCAAGGAAATGGTCAAAGGGTGCAAAGTGGTGCACCACTTGGAGTGTCTTTTGTTCACACCACTGATGAACATTCATTTCAGGAACAACATCAGCAAGCATCAGTAAAGTAAGAGATCTAAAAGTGACAATAGACGCTAGTTAGAACAGCAATTAATAATACTAATAATACTACTACTACTACTACTACTACTACTAATAATAATAATAATAATAATAATAATAATAATAATAATAATAATAATAATAATAATAATAATAATAATAATAATAATAATATTTTATATAGAGAGAGAGCAAATCTCAAAACAATGTTACAAAGTGCTTTCACAAGTGCTTTCACAAGAGCAATGAAAATAGCACAGCAAACAAAATAGGATACACGGTAAAAGCAGAAAGAATATTATGAAATTAAATTATAGTTAAATGAAAAATAGATAATTAAAATCAACTGAAATCAGGCTCTTCTATAAAAGTATGTTTTAAGAATGGACTAAAAAGAGTTCACTGACTCAGCCTACCTGATTTCCTTGGGCAGGCTGTTCCAGAGCCTCAGGGACCTGACTGCAAACACTCTGTCCCCTTTAGTTTTCAGTCGAGATTCTGGAACAGACAAAAGACCTCTGACCTCTAGAAATATCAATAAGAGATAGTAGCACACATGGCATCAATAGGACATTAACCTTGGCATTCCTGTTTAACCGGCACACATTGCACATGCAGTATGAATGCTCAAATTTAGAATAGGAAGACAGAATGCCATTCAACACTTGGTTTGTCAAAATGTCACACCTTCCAGATTAAGGCAAGATGTCCGAAAACGTTTGGCGAATAGCATATGAAGTACAGGAGATACTGTACTGTAAGAGTTGTGCGATGTTTTGGACTTGTTTTGAAGCGCACGCTGTTCTGCACCTTGCTGTGTGTTTTTTTTTTAACAAAGAAAATTTCTGAGTATGAAAAAGATTAAAGAAATACTTTTAATAGTGATTATACTATGTGTGTATCTAGGTCTGATTGGCCTTCTGACAGAAGGGGAGCATCTAGACCATCTGATGTCCCTCTCTCCTGAGGATCTGCTGCTCCGCTGGGTCAACCATCATCTAAAAAACGCAGGAACAAAGACCATATGCAACTTCAGTGATGATATTAAGGTCCTCTTTAGAACATACACACACTCATACAAACAATTACATGAACACATGAGTGTAACCCCTTCTTGTACTGTAGGACTCGCGAGCCTACTTCTACCTGTTGGACCAGATTGCTCTTCAAGGAGAGCATGACTACAAAATGATCATCAAAATTGACATGAGCGGCCTCAATGTGAGTCAGTTTATGAAGTTTTTAAATCACAGTGATAAACTGATAGTGGAAATTGTCAGAGGTGAGGGTAAAAATTGTGAACCAGAAGCTCATAAATGTGATAGGTTGAGTATTAAAGTATTTAAGGATAATTGCTCGTTTTGATGTAAGATGTTATTAATACTAAACAATGACCTTCCTATTGGATTCTGTCATGTTTACATGTCTGTAGTGTATGTACCGTGCATGTACATGTGTCTGTTTTATGCGTATGTGAAGGAGCCTGATTTGGACCAAAGAGCTGAGCTGATGCTGCAACAGGCGGCTCGGCTGGACTGCAGACAGTTTGTTTCTCCTCATGACGTCACATCTGGAAACAGTAAACTCAACTTGGCCTTTGTGGCCAACCTGTTCAACATGCATCCTGCTCTGCAGAAGGCTCATAGCAATGGCATAGAGACTGCACAGATAGAGGGTGAGACAGACACAGCTCACTGAATAAAAATATTTTGTCCAACATGGTCAGCTGCATCATCATGTGGTCTTGAGGCTGCTCATTGCATCTCTGTCAAGCCAAAACTAAAATTCACTCATAAAATGATGACATGCACACACTCTACCTGTACATACTGTACAGGTGATGCTAGGCACAGTGGGGACATAGCCCAATAAAAAGTACAAGACAATATATGTTTTGGGCAATTTGTGGCAGCCATAAATACATGTTTACTGTATATAAATGATGGCTGAACATTAAAACAAAAACATTTCTACCAGGTGACAGCAACTGTATGGGAACAGCTGGTAGAGAACGTGATGGTTTTTATAATGTCTTCATGTCTTTTCAGCTGAGTCCAATGAAGAGAAAACATTTAGAAACTGGATGAACTCTCTGGGCGTCTCTCCATATGTCAACCACCTGTACTGGTATGTCATCAGTTACACATCAATGTGGTTAACCTTATCAAGGAATGGGAATGGACCCTTAACATTCCTACAGTTACCAATTTATATCCAAGGGCTGCCCAGTATAACCAGTGATGAGGATAGTAGGACACTTGTCATCTTGGCAACACATATAATATAAAATAGTGGATTATTCTGCTGGTAGATGTTCAACAGGGTTATAGCAGAAATAGCAATATTAATACTATATTTTCGGTTCATACATTTACCACACTGACCATCGGTTTACTCAAAGTGATAATTTTCTCTGTAATTCTTTGTGCCTTTAGTGTACTGTTTTTATTACTTTATTTAATTTATTACTAAATTCATTTTTTCACTCTGTTAGTAATTTTTGCACTCAAGGGCACCTCAGCAGTGCCCCAAAGGTGAACTGGCACCATTCCATCTAGCAGTCTAGTCATCTAGCATATCAGCCTCTGGTCCCCAAGCCAAGTCTGTATGGACTGAGTTACTGCCACTGAGAACCTAGAATCTTCCAGTTTATAATAAGTGTCATGAACAAGGCTATAGCCAGGGATTTAAAAACACTGTGGTCATGAGTCCATGTGAATCTACAATGAAATCTACAATGATTTATTTATTTGTTGGTCAAAGAGTAATCGAATGTTAACATACTGAGTCTAAAATATTCTGGACTTTAAAATGTCCACACAGTGTTAAAACACCTTAACAAGAATCCCAGCGCACAAAGATAAAAATAAGGTAGCTTGTTGAAGTTTATAAAAAAAGCCAGAATTAGTTCTAACTTAGTTAATTCGAATGAGTGATACTAAACCAAAGTTGTGGATGCACAAATGTTCTTGTTTTTTTAATCTATGTATTTATATGCTCTCCTGTAACAAAAAAATTACCACTGTAGTTGCAGCGATACTTAGATTTCAAAATGGTTAACACAGATGGAACTGTGAGGCTCTCTGTTTTCAAATGACAAATAGTTTGTCAAGATTAAGTGAGAATTCCACTGAATGCTATTTCAAATTAATGTACTATAACAACCACCCCTCCAAACCCAGCTGCTTCTGAAGTATATCCTCAATGGTAGCTAAACGGTAAATGGTCTGTATTTCTATAGCTCCTTTCTAGTTTTTCGGACCACTCAGAGTGTTCAAATCAAATTCACTTCGTTCACAAACATTCATACACTGATGAACAGAGGCTAAGGTGCCAACTGCCCACCAGAAACAGAAATTAACCCACCTTCTGATAAGTGGTGACCACTCTGAGTCACAGCCACCCCATAAGGCCCTGGTCATCGATTACAGTTGACTTTGTTGTTGTAATTCTGAGTACATGTAATCAAACTCTGCAGAGCTCCTGAGAGACATATGTAGTGCATAATACAGAGATTTGTGTTGATTTTCCTTACTTTCTCTGTGTTTTCTCTTTTAAAGTGACCTGTGTGATGGTTTGGTGATCCTGCAGCTCTATGAGAAGGTTAATGTGCCTGTGAACTGGAAGAGAATAAACAACCCACCTTATCCTGTCCTGGGGGCCAATATGAAGAAGGTGTGCATGCTATGTACACACATTAAAGAAACAGAAAGCTGGTGAGCACAAAACATTTTGACAGGAACGTGAAAGGAATGTAATATTATTTTTCTTCACGTGTCCTAGCTGGAGAACTGTAACTATGCAGTGGAGCTGGGCAGGGATGTAGCTCACTTCTCTCTGGTCGGCATTGGAGGAGAGAACTTGAATGATGGGAGTCCATTGCACACCCTGGCGCTGCTCTGGCAGCTGATGAGGAGGTACACACACCATCCAAGGCTGTGGGACATGTCACTTACTTTAACAGATTGTACAAGACAGACTGTCAAATCAATTTTAGTGGTTCCTTTCAGTGTACAGCTTCAGTTATGTGTCCTGCTTGTTATCCTTCAGGTACACAGTGCTTGTTTTGTCAGATTTGGGTGATGGAGAGAAGGTGGGAGATCAGATCATCCTCAACTGGGTCAACACCACTTTGAGCCAGAAACGCAAGGACACACAGATCAGCAGCTTCAAGGTGTGTGTGTGTATGTGTGCGCGTGTAAGAGAGTGTCAGTGCATGGTTTATTTGAGTAAAAGAAAGGCTGAATTTGCATTTGACCCTTTTTTCTGCAGGACAAACTAATCAGCACCAGCCTGCCAGTGATTGATGTGATCGACGCCATCGCTCCCGGTACAGTCAAATGGGACATGGTGAAGAGAGGAGAGAGGGGAGTGCTGAAGCATGCTGATAAACTCAACAATGCCAAGTAAAAGACAAAATCTCAACTCTTTTATTCCCCCTTCCTTCGTCTTTGTATGACCAGATCATCATTTCCTAACTCTCTCTTTCTCCCTCTCTCTGTCTCCCTCTCCCCTGTTCCTCTCCCAGGTATGCAATCTCATTGGCTCGCAAGATCGGAGCTTGTGTCTATGCGCTGCCTGACGATTTGGTGGATGTGAATCCCAAGATGGTGCTGACGCTGTTTGCCAGCCTCATGGGGCATGGTTTGAAAAAGGCTAACCGCTGAATAAGACATGAACAAACATCTGGAAACCAACCACCAATATGCATTTTGTTTCTATGCGGTTTTTTTGTCTTTTTGCTCCATCATTTTCATATCAATGTAATTTCTTTTCTTTGACTTTTAACCTTGCTTCAGACAGAGTAAGACAATCTGATTCATGATAACAACGTGAGTCTACCTAAAGTTGGAAATCTTTTCTCATCAGTGAAGCCACTGCATTTGTTTGTTTTCTCAGAATTTATAGAACAAGCTCCTAATTGCTCTTTGCTCTATTATATTTAATAGGGCATTACATTTATTTAATCCTTCTGCTAAGTGACCAATAAAGGAGTTACAGCAGAAGAAATGCAGAATCATACACACACATCTACCCTACATGTCTGTAAATGTTGTGCATTGAATATTGCTTTTTCATTATTAAAAATAATCTACAAGATGTACTTAACAGCCTTGTATGTGTGTGTTGTCTTTTGATACAAATTCTTTCAGCACTTTTAGAAGTTTTAACCAGTTAGATTATAACATATTTTACTCTGTAGGTACATTAAATACAAATATACATAAAGTCATGCCTCAATGATGTAGTGAGTAAATTAAAACCACCAGCCCTTTCTGAGAGTCTTTAAAACTCTGAAGGCTTCATGGCGAAAAGAACCTTCAAAGGAGAGAGGCAATTTACATGTTATTTAACAGCAGTCGCAAGGAAATTAGGCGACACTTTCTTATTGAAGTATAAATACTTTACATTTTGAACATTTTAACTTAGGATGTGCATCGAAATCTACTTGAATAAAAATATAAACATTGCCTACTTTGTTTTAGATGAATTTGCAAACTCATTATGTATCTTAAGAACAATTTAGAGGTACTATTTTAATGAGTAATTTCATTTTCTGCTACATTATATTTTAACTCCTCTGCATTTCAAAAATATAACTAACAAATAAATTATGATATTTGTTAATTAAATTAAGCATTCAATATATACATTACCCCCACTTTTACCCACTGCAACATAAAAGGTATGTTTACACATTCATGCCTCAGTAATTATGAATATTACTTAAGTAAGTTGTATTATTCTTCACATTACTTTTAATCAAGCAAAATATCCGAGTAATTATACCACTGTACATAAATGTACCTATTTACTTTAAAGCTAAGTATTAAGCACATATCCAGGGGGAGCATTTTTCATTTCGAGTTAATGAGTAGGTCTAATGACCTTCGGTGGCTGCCGTATCAAAACAAAAACGTCATTTTGGAGCGAAAGTTTTCGAAAGGACATGGGGGACATGGCGTGTGAAGAGTGCTAGTTAAAATGACCTGACAAATCCTTAATATGTTTTGAAGACGTTGTTCAAACAGCGAGATATAAAGCTGCTATAAAAATGGAAGGACTGGAGATGTCTGCGATGATACCGGCTCTTCAGGAGCTCGGGAGGCGAGTAACCGGCTAAAGTTGGCTAAGCTAAGCTGTTAACACGAATGTTATGTCCGAGTCTGAAACTGCTTTAGGTTTAACTGAGGTTTAACTTTTTGTATAAGTTAATGAAACTCTTCGCTTTGCTATGTTTCCATAAATAAAGTTACACCATGTTGGTATTCACAGTGCCAGCGCGGCTGAGTACGACCAGGCGGTGCAGAAACCTCGACAGATCCTCTGTCAGTTCATTGACAGGATACTGACGGATGTGGATGTCGGTAAGTCAGGAGTCTCAAGCTCAGGAGGTTGACCATAGAGGTGGGCACAGGAACAGATAGCCCTGACAGTACAGTAATAAATAACAGCTTGACTGTCAGATTTTTCTATTCAACTAAATTTAATTTAATGTCCAAAATGATTCTTAAGACTTCTCTTGCCAAAATTTTGCAGTTGTGACTGAAGTCTTGTGTACTGTGAGCTAGGCACCTGCATTTGTGTCAGGTTTTTTTGTGAAAACGAGTACATAACTCAGTTTTAGCCATGTGAATGTCAGAAATGAAAGTGGCTGTTGCATGTATTTACTTGTCAATTAATTTAGTCATAGTTCTTTTGCACCTTAAACCATACCTACCGTTACCTACCAGGACTGTTTGGTTTGTTTGTTGTTGTTATTTTTTCTTTTATCCTGGGTTCTCCCTAAGGATTAGTATCTAAAATGGTGACGTTTTACCCCTGCTTTAGGTCTAAAATCTTACATGCACATTATTTGTTTATTTTGATTGAACTAACAACAGCTCCGTACAGTTAAAGAGGTAATGAAGTGGTACCCAACCTTTTGGCTTATGACTCCTCGTTGCAGGTTGCATATTGAGCAGTTTAATTAAAGTGTGATTTTTGTAAACTTTTCAGACTTATCTTGTAAACCATCTGGGAGGTTAATCTAATCTATTGTTGTGTCAGTTGCTCTAGGGCTGAATAAGAAGTCCAGTTCAGAGCCGGCCTGTGTGATGCTGCTGGACTTTGTGCAGCATATAATCAAATCCTCATCTCTGATGTTCGCCAACCCTGCCTGCCAGCCTGCCGAGTACCCGGACACCACACAGAGCTGTACTGGTACAAGATCCTCTTCAAAAAGCTGCAATATCAAGTTATAGATAAATTCTATTCTTAACTGTACAATCATTATGTGATTTTTCTTCCACCGATCCTCATCTCTCCTTTGATTCAGACTTTGCTAGGTGGGTGGCGGTGCGTTTGCTTCGTGTGGCTGCAGCTCCAGACTGTGACGTCATCCACGGGCGGGTCTCTGCTGTGTTGTGCTCTTTACTTCACACTCTGAGAGCCAGGGCGCCATTCATCTTCAGCCGCCTCACTCAGGAGCTCATTTTTTTGGCCCAGGACCTCAGTAACATCCTGTACACTCATATTGCCACACTGGCGGGAAAGGGACACACTTTGGGCATTCACACACAAAGCCGATGGCCTGTAACACTCAAGTGCTTCAGCATCTCCCCTGTTTGTGCCTCCTCGTACCTCACCCCCTCCACTCTTGTTCTCTCCTCGCCTGCTGCCCTGGAATCACTGACTACCGTAACAATCGGTGTCATAACTGACGCCCTGAGGGGGATTGTCTCCCGTCGTGATGTCACTGTGGTCTGGGAGACGGCTTGCTCCTTCCTGGCCAATGGCAACACCAAGCTGAGGACGATCTCCATGGTGATGCTGAGGCGACTGGTGGAGCTCAGAGGGTTTCCTGAGATGCAGGGCCACGAGTTCTTCACGGCTTACCTTCAGCTGCTGGAAACACACTCCTACACAGCAAACACATACTTAGATGAGAAACATCCCTATGAAGGAGAGCTGCTACACCTGACTCGCTGTGTGTTTCAGTCCTCTGGATTCTCTCACTCACACTTTGAGCCCATCTATCTCTCGCAGATGTTCGAGTGTGTTTGTACTCTTGGAGGTGCAGGTGTCAAGCTGGGGAAAGAGGTTACAGAATCACTCTGCTTGCTGTTCAGCTTCTTGCTGTCTGTTGCCATAGTTTATGAAAGTGCGGCATTGTTAAGAAGGCAGCGAGTCACAGAGGTCTGCAGGGCGCTGGCACAGACTGTTGGAACAGAAAATCAAGCTGAAGTATGTTTCTGCTCTTCATGTTTCTTTTAAAAATCTCTCTTGTACAGTGTTTGTCACATCTTTTCTTTCTCGCCCTCTTTACAATATCTGAGGTGCTTGTGATTTGCAGTGTGCTGAGGGGTTTCTCCGAGCCGCACTTAGGGCCGAGACTGCTACGGTGATGCAGAAGTCAGGAGATGGAGAGACTGCTGTCAAGAAATCATGCATATCCACAACCAATTCACTCAGCAAAACAACAAAAACATCATCAGAGTGAGTTCATAAACAATCACAACTGAGCTCTAAATAGTTCAGTGGTCAGATTCTGTAGTAAAAGACGCCATAGTGCATTGTAGGGGGGGGCTGCCAGAACACACCTTCTACATAGAAGATATATGCCTCGTAACATATCAGTTTTTAAAGGTTTTGCTACCAGTTTTGAACATATAGCAAATTGGAGAACTCAAGGCAAGATGCCATGAGAAGCTGTGCTCCTATATTGAGGTAATTTAAAAGTGTTTTCTGTAGTATTTCCAGCTTGCAGATATGCTTGCAGAAAATGAGCTGAAGCAACTGAGTTTTTTTTTGAGCAAATAAAAGCTTCACTTGCTTACATGGTGGTTGGTAGGAATTGTTATTAGTGCTGCATCATAAATCAATACAGCAGATTTCCTGTATTTAAATTATTATTTGTATCTGTGCCTCAAGTGAAATGGACATGCGTGTTCGCAGTGAGGTTTGGGCTGTGGTGAACGGTCGGCTAGAGGAGCTGCTGACCTTTTTGAACTCTGACAAACCTGAAACCACACAGTCGCTGTCTGCTCTGGAGGGTCTTGCCCTCATCCTCCACCTGGCAGCTCTCTGCTCCTCTCCCACCAGGTAATACACAAACATGTACACATGTGTTCACTGTAGCTCCCCTTCTTTATGTTTTTGTTTTATTTCCTTACACAAGGATATACAAACTTTCCAATATTTTTATAGTTTTGTCTTATTTCTTTCACTGAACTCAGTCACATTTTCTGTCACTTCCTTCTCCGATGTCTTTTCTGACAGCCCTTCTCCTCTTCTCTGGGTGCCCACTGAGACTCTCGGCAGGGCGCTGAAGAGCTGTCAGTCAGTGTTAGAAGGAGGTCCTCAGACCATCTCAAATCAGAACTACTTTCTGTCTGCTGCCCAGACTACTGTTGGGGTCCTGGACTCCATCCTCTACCTGACAAGTAAGGATATATACTCCAACAAAAACACACATTATACATGCTGCTCTTATTTGTTTGCTGTGTTTTTTTATTTATTTTATGTCATAATGAAGGTATCCTTGTCAGTACAGTATCTGTTTTCAACACTGCGTGTGTCTATGGGTGTGTGTGTAGTGAGCAGCCACAGTGAGGACGGGCTCCAGCGGCGAGTGTGTGCTCTGCTGTCTCTTCCCTGGGTGTGTGAGAACAAGTCTGTTTCAGCCTATAAGAGTTCAGGATTCCCCTCCTGGCTGCCTTCCTTCGCCAACAGACTTAGCTTCTGTTACTGTGAGTATTTCTCCTGCATCACAACTGCTCTGGTCACCTGTAGCTGCTACCTGCTTGTTTTTGTGAAGTCAGGACGTAAATAGCTGACATTTTATTTGTAAAAAACCTGAATTGAAAACCTTTGAATCAAACTGTGCGTGTTTGTTTTTCCAGCACCTAAGATCCAGGCAGACTGTGTGTCACTGCTGGCCCTTCTGCGTCGTGGTGTGTACGAGACGTGGCGCGTGTTTGTGTTTTCCAAGACTTTGCAGAGTCCAGATGAGGTGGTGAGAGCGGCAGCAGTCAGGGCCTTTCCTCTTTTTCTTCACCACCTGGGAAACGAGCACCACAACCTCATCAGCTCTACTCTGCTGTAAGTACATATATATGTTTGAACAGTATATACACAGTCACAAATATGATCATGGAAGTGTTCTCTCTCGCTTTAGTGTAATTTTTTCATCATTTATGATTTTACTTTTTTATCTATTAAACTTGGTGTACATTTCACCATTTGCAGTTCTAGGCTGGAGGACAGTTCAGAGCAGGTGAAGAAGGAGCTTGCCGGGATCATTGGTCATCTGAGCTGTATCCAATCAGAGCTCTCCGAGCTCAGTGACACCCACTCAGAGTCCACTGATCGCCCTGAAATCCTCTGCCACCAACTAAACCTTGCAACAAAGCATGCTGGGAACACTTTCCCATCCCTTAGGGCAACTTTTATCAAATCCTTCCTGCCACTGCTCAGACAGCAAGCTCCAAGTAGTGTTAAACAAGGTATTGTTTGTCAGTTGTCTTTCAAAATGAGTTATAACATGCTGAAAAACCTTAAATATACTGTATTTATATCAGTATACAGTACATTGCTGTGATCAGGGTAAATCAGTCACTATAGATTATTGTCAAATGCAGTATTATTTCATTCAGGTTATTTACTTATTTATTTCACTTTCTTAGCTTTCCTAGAAGCTCTGCCTCACCTCTGCCAACATGTGAATCTGGTTGGTGGAGAGAGCGACTCCAGGGCAGTTCTCTATGCTCTGATTGGTTTAATGGAAGACTCAGATCCAATGGTCAGAATACACTTCAGCCAATCAGTGCGTTTCCTGCTAACAGAAACCACCAGAAACTCAGAGCAGGGCTCTATGAATGAGGTGAGTATTTGTAAGACTCAAGCGTCTGTGCTTTACACTCAGATTCAACCATCTAAATGCCATCATTTCGAATATAAGTACATTATTGTCAGACAAAATAGGATCAAATACATAAAAAAATGTAAATTAGGCAATAACTGAGAAGTTGATCTCAGTTTAAATGCTGCATTAAAATCAGAATTTCCTCAGTTCAGTGAAAAATTCAGTCGAAGAAGTGAAAAGGTTTTTACATTTTTAGTGCATACTTTATTTTAGAGCTGACCTGCCCTCACCTTTTTGGGATGATGCCTTTTTATGAATACTTTTTGAGAATGATGGTGAGGTTAATGATGTGTGTGTGTGTGTGTTTGTTTTCGCTATCAAAGCTCCTGGTTGCCCGTCTGAAAGAGGCATTCAACAATGCTAAACTGAACACAGATGACGACCTGCGCAACACTCTCATCCTCACCACTGGAGAGATTGGCAGGTACAGTTGACCTGCATCTATCCACAAGGGCAAATAGCAGCGCCACTAGCTGTGCTGTGACCACTCAAAACAATTTTCATTTGCTCAGCATATATGACCATAAAAGTACATTTTTTTATGACTGAGGGTAGCAAAATTGCAGACATAATTTGCACATCTTAACATGCATGTTTAATATAGTGTAATTTTGATTATATTAAAAAGTTTTTAATTATGTTTTTAATTATGGTATCTTTAATTGTCCCTGATATTGTCATTATTGATGAGATTTAATATTTTGAAAAGATTTATATAAAATAATTGTTTTGGTTAAATGTGTTCATCGGTTTCCTCTTCTATCAGAGCGTCTCTGGGTAGTTTGGTGTCATTCTCTCTGCTGCGGCTGCTTCACTGTCTGCTGTCCAAGTCATCCTCGGTGTCTGTAGCTGCATACACTCAGATCAGAGCCCTGGCTACTGCTAAAGGTCTTAAACTTCAGACCCTCTTCAGTCAGTACAAGAACCCTATTTGCCAGGTATAAAATCTGTGATGTTTAATAAACTCAGTTATAATCCCGTACAACCCCTAAATAAGATTTTGAATCTCAAAATGAGCATAATAGGACCTCTTTAAGATTCAGTGCCCAGCTTGTATTGCAATTGAGATTAAATAGATTTTACCTAAATAAACTTGTGTATGTGTTTAGTTCCTGGTGGAGTCACTGCATTCACGCCACGCATCCGCCCTGCGGAGCACACCTGATCAGGGCAGCGAATCAGCCAATCAAAGAGAGCTGGCCTTGGACATCCTGGCTCAGATTGCACACGCTTTTGATTTCCCAGATCTCCATCCTTCCTCACTGTATGTCATACACATAAATACACAACATTACACAAAATATACATTATGTACTGTGCACAGTATGTTGGATGTGATTACATTGATACTGTATTATGTATATGTACGTGCATATTTCTGACATACGTTTTTATGCGATACTTGTACATGTAGAGGACCCTCCAGGTGCTCCTGCCTTACCTGGCGGCTAAGGCGAGCTCTACTGGCTCTGCCCTCATCCGTACTCTGGCCAATGAGCTGAAGGCAAACAGGAGAGAGATCCTGATCAACAACTTCAAGTACATCTTCAGCCATCTGGTCTGTTCCTGCACCAAGGAGGAGCTAGAGAGGGCTTTCCACTACCTACAGGTATTACACTTAACCTACCTAGCTGTAATCTGTAATTGTCTGCACATTCAAGCTACAGCAAATACAACGGGGCAATTAGTCTGGCATTGTTAACAGAATCAACATTTTTCAACTGCTGCACATGGGGAGCATCTACAAGCAGTGTCTGGCCGATGACTACAGCATTTGTCCTGCAATGGATGTTCTCCATAGTAAATAATTTGATTACCAGACTGATGTACCTCTAACCCTTTTTTTGTTTTTCTAATGTTCTCCCAGAGTGAGACAGAGATTGAACTGGGCTCTCTGCTCAGGCAAGACTTCCAGGGTCTTCACAACGAGCTGCTGCTGCGCCTGGGAGAGCACTACCAACAGGTCGACACACACATAAACACAAGTTCCCAGACAAAGTCTTTTTCAGTGTATATTTTTGCTGCCTTTGTGTGCATATATGTCAGTAATTCATTCACTTGTGTGTTTTACATTTCTATGTAGGTATTCAATGGTCTGGCAATCCTGGCTTCCTTTGCGTCCAATGATGACCCGTACCAGGGTCCCCGAGACATCAACACACCAGAACGCATGGTACATGACAAGTTGAATATGGTGTTAAGGTTTTATTTAGTACTTTAACCAAATAGATAGTTTGGAAATGTTTTTAAGAAAATATAGTTTCACAAAATATCAAAATGAAATTATAACTATATCTAACTCAGAAAATGTTGTTCAATAAATAAATAAATAAATAAATAAATCAACATCTCTTGTTTTGTTTGTTTTTTTACATGCATCTATATTTTCCTCACTTGTCTTTATGTGGTCATTCTGTGACAGGCAGACTACCTGCAACCGAAACTGCTGGGAATTCTTGCCTTCTTCAACATGCAGCTGCTCAGCTCCAGCGCAGGAGAGAAGGACCGCAAGAAGTTGGTGTGTGATCCACTACTGAGAACTAATTTAAATAACTGATATTTGAGCATGTGTTGTTCCAGTGAGAAAGAGTTCATAGATCATAGACAATATTGTTCACGGCAAGAAAAACCTAAATGCTTTTACATGATTGATTATATATCTGATTTGGTCAAGGTTGTTTTCTGTCCACCGATTTTCTGTGCAGGCATTGACAAGTGTGATGGCTCTAATGCGACTGATGGGCTCCAAACACATCAGCTCTGTCAGAGTAAAGATGATGACAACGCTTCGCACAGGCCTCCGATACAGAGAGGACTTCCCTCTGCTCTGCTGCCAGTCAGTACTCACTCTCACACTTAAGGTCACAAAAATAATTGTACATCGGATATAGCTTCTGTAATTGTCAAAACTGACATGTAATCTTTTTTTTGATTTATTTACTTAAAAATGTTTGTTATAAATGCACATTTTTGCACCTGTCTCCCTTAAGGCATAGAGGAACATTGCTTTATTGCTGAATTGCCGCAAAGTGTTGTCTGAAGGCAAATGTTAGTTATCCTCCCTGATCCTTACTGTGACTTTTGACACATATAAATGTATTTAACCCTCTTTACCATCATCGTTATAACACTGCAGACTGACAGTTTCTGTTTGATTACATACTCGATAGAAACTTAAACTATCTTTGTCTACTCAGTCCTGTGTGATTAGCTGAAACACCTGCTTCTGATACTAACAGGACATGGGACTGTTTTGTGAGGAGCGTGGAGCCGGCGCACTTAGGCCCTCTTCTAAGTCATGTCATTGTTGCACTGCTCCCCCTGATCCCACTGCAGCCCAAAGAAACCGCTGCTATTATCCACTTCCTGATACTGGACAACAGGTAATAAACATATACGTACAAAAACACCAAACTGGGCCTGTGCAGAAAGTCACACATCAAAACCTATCAAATGCAAAACCAAGTTAATTTTCATCTTTTTCCTGCATTAATTAAAATGAATGGCAAAAGACATGAGCGCTTTATTCCAGACAGCAGGAACCTGATTTAGTCAATTTCCCACAGAGAAGAAGTCAACGACTACCTCCATGAGATTTACTTTCTGCCGGACCACCCTGAGCTGAAAGACATCCACACAGTTCTGCAGGACTACAAGAAGGTCAGTATGGACAGGAGGAAGATCATCATGATAAGTAAATGAAGGATGCACATGGTGGCAAGGGTTACTGGTTTACATGAGTCGTGTTAAAGATAAAAAATATACAGAAAATGTTCATTACGATGTCTGATTCCACCCACCAGCTGACAGCCAGCAGCAGTGACCTGGCCGCAGTGCTGCAGCTCTCCATGAGAGCCGTTCAGCATGAAAACGTTGATGTCAGGATTCACGCTCTGACCAGCCTCAGGGACATGATGCACAACAAGCAGGTATGCAAACACACAGAGTTCAAGTTTCTTACTTACAAGTTAAAATAATAATGTCCTTATTGGAATCAAAGTATCTGAATAAAGTTAGTAGTAGTTAATAATAGTTTACTTTCTGGTGTTAACATAATTAGTAAATACATCACCTTCACTGACCATGGTCCCATACAGTAAAATAAGTGCGGGTTGGGAAGGAATACCTTTATGTGGACATCTACAACACTTTACATATTTCAGCACTATGGTGCCACGTAAATACAGAGTACTATATTTTTTCTTTTTTGTTGTGCGCCGCAGGAGTGGCTGCTGCGGCAGGTTTGCGCAAGTGAGGCGGTGGAGCCCGTCATCTCCAGCCTGGTGTCGGTGCTGCTGAAGGGCTGCCAGGACTCATCCCCAGAGGCAAGGCTCCTCTGTGGCGAGTGTCTGGGGGAGCTGGGGGCCGTGGATCCTGGACGTCTGGACCTATCACGCACTCACACCCATGGCGACCGCAACACCTTCGTGGTAAGCAAGATATGACCAAAGGGGTGTGTGTGGAAAATTACATTTTTATACTTCCATCCATGCAGAGACATGCATGTGTTTATTTTTACTGTGAACAGAGTGGGGTTGATGATCCGAACTTTGCCTACGACCTGCTGACTGAACTGACCAGAACATTTCTGGCTTACGCTGATGATGTGAGGGCACAGGACTCTGCTGCTTATGCAATTCAGGTACACACATGTGCTGCACTTACACTTGTGCAAACAGTCACTTTGCTTATCCAACAACTTAAATGAGTGTGTGTGCCTTTCTGTCTGTGTCTTGGCTCGTGTCTTGGCTCATGTCTTGTCTGTAATATGTGTTTGTGTTGGTGCTGTCATGTGAACCTGTAGGAGCTGCTGTCCATATTTGAGTGTCGTGAGGGTCGAACCGACTCACCAGGGCGGCGCCTGTGGAGGAGATTCCCAGAGCAGATCCAAGAAATACTGGAACCACACCTCAACAGCAGGTGTTCAAGTATTCACACTCAGCCGTACAGCACATATAAACTCTGATCTTGTCTTGTAATGGTCTCACATCTAATTCAGGGGATCATAATCCCCAAGTAAAAGTTGTTGTTGTTTTTTTGTCTTTTCTTTCATTCCTTGTCTCCAGCCTTTTTCCCAACTTCTAACCTGGTCTTACTCTCTATCTTATTTTATTTACAATCCTCTCATCATTTCTCCCTCTCTATCTTCAGGTATAAGAGCAGTCAGAAGGATGTTAACTGGTCTAAACTGAAGAAGCCAGTGTACTTAAGTAAGAGAGGTAGCAAATTCTCTGACTGGTCAGCCACCTGGGCCGGATACCTCATCAGCAAGGTAATCTAATTTATTTCACAACGGATCTCTTCAAATTTGTCATATACTTAGTACTTTGAGTTTTATTGGACTGATGCATTCTCTCTGAAGGCCTATTTTCACAGTGAATATTTTGACTTTCCAAATGCAATTGTAACTAATGTAATGATATTTTGAAAATCACTGTGGAGGTCAAAAATCTGCTGTGAGAAAGTCAGTTGTTGACAACCTGACATGACAACAGATACATGCATAAAATACATGCAAAGGTTTCAAGCACATAGAGACCACACATAAACAACCAACAAAAATAATGTATAGTCAAGAAGTATAATGATGAAGAATTACATTTCAGGCAAATAATATAACATTTTAAACATGTTCAATTTCACATAACTTATGAAAGAGATGTTAAAAAAGCACATCATTTGTCTCTACAATGGCATAAACTTGTGTTTCAAGTCAGCTTCTATGGGTTTTAGGTGAGACATGAGCTGGCCGGCCGAGTGTTCACCTGCTGCAGTTTCATCATCAAACACGACTACAAGGTCACTATCTACCTGCTGCCTCATATTCTGCTCTACATGCTGCTGGGCTGCACACCTGCAGAGCAACAGGAGGTGAGGACACATTTGTATCACTTGCATTTGTAAAAGAATTGATCCAGGATTTGGGGTGGAGGCTAATGATAACACACGTCCTTCCAGGTAACGGAGGAAATGATGGCCGTGCTGACTGAAGGCGATGGACGAGGAGAGGGGGGTTGTCAGGAGACGGCCTCCAGCTTATCACAGCTCAGCATTCAGACTGTGTTCAGCATGTTGTCTCACCTCACACAGTGGAGCCGCCATATCCTCTACTCCAAACCCAAACACAACGGTTGGTGATGCATTCCCCCAATTCACAAAATCTCTTTCACTCTTTCACCGCAGTGTTGAAATGGATCAGTTAGAGGAAAAGAACATTAGTTTGTTTAAATTATAATTTATTGATTATAAGTTATTGACTCCCTTTTTTGTAGATTTATATGGTCAGTGGCATTAGAATCTGAATTTTGACTCAGATTAGACAGAAACATACTTAACCTCTTTTGCTTCATATCTTCAGTATTATTACAAGAGATCTGAGGCTTTTAAATAACGTTTAAAGGTTGAATCAGCTGTAAGTCAGTCACAACAGTACAGTTATTTACAAGAAAATATTGTTCAGAAATATTTACACCTTACTTTCATTGCACTGAATGTAAATGCATGTATCCTTGTTCTCTAACCTGCATTATTGACATGCAGTGTGGAAAAACTACAATGTTTTATTGCAGAGAGTGGGGAGTATCAGCGTGTGGTGGCCTTCCTGAAGGGTATTCCACAGGACGTTCTGGCCAAGGCCTCGCTACGATCCAAAGCATACACTCGTGCCCTTATGCACTTTGAAGCATACATCTTGGAAAACAAAGAGAACATCCTGGACCATCTCACGTTCCTGCAGGTCAGTTAACAGTCAGTGGAATATATTTCTTTGCTAAAGTGTGCTAATTTCTTCTACTTTTAGATTTAAAAAAAAACACGTTACTTGGGGACGTCTTGGCTGTTACTAACATGTTTAGATATCTAATAGAATTACAGTTATTAGAGTTTTTTAGAGCCAGCAAAAATTATTTGAAAAAGGTAAAATAAGCAATCAAAACATGTTCTTTGTACAAGAGTCCAAAATCTCATCTTACCTTACTCATTCATGTGCTTTCATGTGTTTGAGTATACAGAACAACATTGATTTATTACGTGCTTTTATAGGGTTTTATGCAGTAGCATTTCTGCTACTGCATAAAACCCTATTTAAGAGTGTGGAGGACTAAGGATAGTTAATCAATCACCTCATTACATCTGCTTTACACCTTTAGCTCATCGTTGTAGCGAATATTAATTTGTCAGTACGTTTGATAGAAGTATGGTTAAGGGAAGGGGTTGAAATATAAGGCTGAAATCATAATCAAAATATTAAAAATAATAATATACTATTTTCTGATTATAATTTACGATATGGAAAATGAAAGAAAAAAATCATATAATTAGACTACTGTCCCATGGGTATGTATAATATCACCCCAAACAACAGCAATTTGTAGAGCAATAAAATAAGACAATAAGAAGACCATATCATCAAATGTGATGCTGAAAATCAATAAACGAGAATACAAATGATCTCCTAGTCCTTGTTAAGAGTAAGTTGCAGCTCTCTGAAATTTTTTTATGATTGGCATTGCAGACACTGTACGCTGCGATGCACGAGCCTGATGGAGTGAGGGGGGTCAATGCCCTGAGGAGGGAGGAGCCATCACTACAGGAACAGATACTGGAGCATGAGAGCATTGGCCTGCTCCGAGATGCAACCGCCTGCTATGACCGGGCCATACAGCTGGAGTCAGACCAGGTACACACACACACACACACACACACACACACACAGCTATGAGAGCTTCAGCGTCATCATAAAACATTGTCCCTTAACAACGTTGTCCCTTTCATGTTTAGATTGGTCACTATCACGGGGTGATGACCTCTATGCTCGGCCTGGGACAGCTATCAACAGTCATCACTCAGGTCAATGGAGTACTGGCAAACAAGTGAGACACACATTATAGCCTATCTCATTCTCCCGTAAAGTGCTTTCTAATTTAAGATAAACCCACCTTAACTGTAGGTGGTGAAGAAATACATTGTTTTATTTTCAAGTCAATCTTATGACTTGATTTCTTCATGCTTTCTTAACTAATGCACTATTGTGTTTTTTACTTGGAGCGCATGTGAGTCAGTTAAGGTCCACTGAATGCAGCTATACTATACATGTACACATTTAGGCACCAGTGGAAGTCGGAGCTGAACACCTACAGGGTGGAGGCAGCGTGGAAACTCGGAAAATGGGACCTGCTGGAAGATTATTTGAGTTCAGGTAATAAAATACACAGATTATCTTCAACCACAGGTGGCACTATATGGCAGCAATAGACATCTACATTTTAAAAGTCTAATTCAAAGACGTTTAGAATTAAGTTTTGCACTACCTTTGTGTCTCCAGACCGTCAGTCCAGTACCTGGGGTGTACGGCTTGGCCAGTTACTGCTGTCAGCTAAGAAGCAAGACTCTGAGGCTTTCTATGAGAAGCTGAAGCTGGTGAGGAAGGAACAGGTTGTCCCTCTGTCTGCAGCCAGTTATGAGTGTGGAACCTACCAGAGAGGCTATGAGTACATCGTCAGGTATGTGTGTGTCAGTGTATTCTTTGAATCAGTTATGTTTTCTATGGGTTTTTTTATAGTTGATTTCTACTTGTTAGTAGCAATAACTTGTGAATCCAAAATCTTTGTGCGTATGTGTGGTTTTTTTTAGACTCCACATGCTCAGCGAGTTGGAGCACTCTTTTACCGAACTGCAGAAACAGAGGGAATGCTCGGCCCCCAGCCTCAGCCAGCTGCCTCCTCATTGGTCAGATCGATTGGAGATGACCCAGAATTCCTTTAGGGCCAAGGAGCCAATCCTGGCCCTCCGCCGTGCCTTGTTAAGCCTGGGACCCCAGTAAGGATGTAGAAACACCTGCATGCAAACAGACGCACTTTATCATATTTCTCGTTTGTGAAGCATTTCTTTGAACTTCACAGTATTTATTTCTTAATTATTGATATTTAACATTAAATAACATGAAATTAAGGTGAGTACAACAATACTCCCTGTACAACAATTATGTGCTGTGTGAGCTCCTGTTTAAGATGTTAATCTGAATAAAATATATGCAACTTTTCCAAGTCCTGGCCATGTCACAAATCAGGCCTTCCATGTGCTTTGCAGGCCTATGAGCAAGGAGCTGGTAGGGGAGTGCTGGCTGCAAAGTGCCCGGGTAGCCAGAAAAGCAGGACACCACCAGACTGCCTTCAATGCACTTCTGAACGCTGAGAACACGCACCTGGCCGAGCTGGTTACAGAGAAGGCCAAGTGGCTTTTTTCCAAGGTAAAACCAACATTTAAATTCAACTAATATATAGTATGACTAAGAATTTCATGAAGAATTGTGTTATTTATTCATGCTGTTCAGGTGTGTTGTTTTGCCTGCTGTGATCAAGTAGCACTATGTATTTTGGATCTGTAAATTATAGTACTAAAACTTCTTAAAGCACACTATCAGTGTCTCGCTGATCCTGTTTTGTGCCTGCATTACTGCTAAAACTCTTACTAAAAGGTATATTAGTGTCAGCTAATGCATGTCAGAAAAAATATCAGATCACAAAATCAGATTTTCATACAGTGTGCACACACAAAACGACACCTATAAAAGCTTCTGTGTTGGTCTGTCATCAGGGCGATGTACACCAGGCCCTGATTGTCCTGCAGAAGGGCGTGGCCCAGTGTTTCCCCGATGATCAGCCGCTGACAGATCCTCGCATCCTGCAGACCAAAGGGAAGGCCATGCTGCTGGTGGGACGCTTCATGGAGGAGACGGCCAACTTCGAGTCAAACGCCATCATGAAGGCATACAGGGTAACAGCCATGATATTTGTAGAAGGACTGAACCGCTGTGCAGGAAGTTGATGGCTTTGATTAAACGCTATCAGTGAGTTTGAAAATTATATTAACTCATTAACAAACTGGACATCGACATTAATATGAATGCTTCATGTAGAGCTTTCAAGATGCACTTGACAATTTTCTGGACACTGCATAGCCAATAATGCAAATATTACAAGCCACCATGCATATATCTTTTTATATTTGTCAAATATTTTGATTGGTTTCATAGCAAACATTTCCTATTCCTTTTCATTGCCTTTGAAATTGTGAGGATATGCTGCTTGTTTGTCTTACTTAATAAGTAAACTACATTTTTTTAGGCTGTCTTTACAAAACTTTTGTTTGTAGGTTTCATTCTCATTGAAGAAGGTCTCAGAAACTCAGGATGTCTTACATAGCATTGTTTAATGATGCTGAATAGATCATAGCATCAGCATACAGAGTGAGAACACAATGCATAACCAACACCAAAATCTGAAGAATCCCTCTTTGGTCCACAATGTTTTTCTCTCAGCTATCCCATAGTGTATATGGTCTTTCCCTTCATGGTCATCTTTAAGTGGCCTAAATCTGAGCAGCCAATCTGCTGGATGTTTAGACGTTAATGTCTTATCTAAGAAGGCTGCAGGATACATGCATGACATTCTAAATGAAAGTACACATACAAGACACAAGAAAACCCTGTTATCTGCTAGGCTTGAGCCTGAACAACAGTGTCTCCTTATACACCCAGCTGTCATCACCATGACAGAGAAAGAGACAAAGGGTGAGTGAAGAGCAATATCTAAGGAGTCAAGGATCAGTCTCCTTCTGAGCCTGCTAGTGACCTTGAGGGGTACTTGTTAGTTTCCTCACCTGTTACGTGAATTAAGCCCGCTAAGAAAATTCACCCACAATGGGCATATTTCACACTTTTCTACAGACATTTTATGGACCAGTTAATTGATTAATCAAGGAAATAATTGTCTGATTAACCAATAACACAAAAAACTTAGCCCTGATTTAAAAGTGCGTTTGTTGTGTTTTTTAGGATGTGACCAACCTTCTGCCTGAGTGGGAAGATGGAAACTTCTACCTGGCCAAGTACTATGACAAAGTGATGCCAATGGTGACTGATAACAAGCTGGAGAAACAGGGGAACCTCATCCGATACATTGTCACATTCTTTGGAAAGTAAGTTATTGTTATTACTGCTAATTCCCAGCCTTTCACTCTATGACAAAGCTTTAAAAAGACATGCTGTAAAATGTCCTTTAGTCCACCGTAGACTCATTAGTTATGTCATCAACCATATCATTGTGGTTGTTTTCCTCTCAGAGCCTTGCAGTTTGGAAACCAGTACATCTATCAGGCCATGCCTCGCATGTTGTCTCTCTGGCTGGATTTTGGAGCCAAAGTATGCGAGTGTGAGAAAGGTGGGTGCCTAGTAGTGACCGGAAGTGTAAAATAAATATACTGTACATGCAGGGCAAGAAAATACTTTGTGTCTGGCTAACTCATTAGCAGTTCCACCACTTTATGCTTATTTACGTTGAGCTTTTTATAAGCGATTGACAGTGGTGACAGAAAAACATGTAAACACATTTAAATACTATCTACAAATCCCTCCACTACAGCTGGGCGAGCAGACAGACAGATGCGACTGGAGCTGGGGAAAATCAATACAGTGGTGAGCGAGCACTGTGAAAACTTGGCACCATACCAGTTCCTGACTGCCTTCTCCCAGCTCATCTCCAGGGTGTGTCACTCCAGCGACGAGGTCTTCACCGTCCTCATGACCATCGTAGCCAAAGTGTTCCTGGCTTACCCCCAACAGGCCATGTGGCTAATGACTGCTGTCTCTAAGGTAGGTGTGTATGTGTGGTTGTCACCTTGATAAGGCACATGCACTTCCTGTGCCCTTCTTCTTCTATCCCTATAATTATCTTGTATTGACTGCACTTTTTGTTCTGATTGCACCTTCTGTTAACTCTTACTTCCTTCCCTAGGTATTTACCCATTGATGTGATATGTACTATGAGCTCTTACTAGGATTTATTGCTGCTCTTACTAGTATGTATTGTCAGTTGTTAGATCTGTATTTGATGCTCTGTTGATACTTGTAAGTTGTTCCTCAAATGTAAGTCGCTTTGGATAAAAGCGTCTGCCAAATGAGTAAATGTAAATGTAAATAATTATCATGGCCTTGTGTACTGCATTGTTGCAGTTTAATTTTTCAAGGCATGGTCAAGAAACCCCTAGCTGCATATTTCCATACATTTCCTTAACTATAGTTTTTGTAATTTAATGGATAAGTTCCCTTTACAAACATTACAATGCCTTATACAATATTTTTTCAGGTTAAATGACCAGATTTTTTAGCACAAACTCACAAGACTGTTATATTGCTTTTATAAAAAGTGTTGTTTGGCGCTTTTTTTTTTCAGTCTTCCTACCCAATGCGTATGAATCGCTGTAATCAGATCCTTAAGAAAGCCATCAGTCTTAAACAGTCTCTGGAGAAATTCATTGGAGATGCCAACAGACTGACTGACAAGCTGCTGGAGCTCTGCAACAAGCCGGTACACAGACACACATACAAAATATTATATATTGCATGAAATTAAAATAGAATGTACACATCGAAACTATGGTTATTGAAGCCTTATAAATGTTATCTACACAATAGTTTGTGAATTCTTAATCTTAAAAATATACATTTTTTTTAAACTAAAGATGGCAAATCTATAATTATCAATATGGATTACTATAAATAGGTGTAAGTTCATTCTAAAAGTAAGAGAGCATGTGTACATATTATGTAAACATTTGTATTGCAGAGCAATACTCTGTTTAAGGTACTATTCATTTGATAAAGCATGTTGTTTGATTATTAGTTTCAATGGAGTGTGGAGTCGCAACATAAAAATATAGTTGTCCACGTAATTCAAAAGCTCCCTATAAAATCCTGAAATCCTATAAAAGTGAATCTGGACCACCACATATTATTGGTAGACACGATTAGATTAGATCAAACATTTATTGATCCCCCTCAGGAACAGGAGTGCTTGCAGTAGCCAGTAAAAGAGGGACACATAAAAAGAAAATATATAAAGGCAGCACCAGATACATGTTTGTGTGAATGTGTCTTTCAGGTGGATGGTAACAGCACCACTCTCAGTATGAGCGTTCATTTCAAGCAGCTAAAACGCTTGGTGGAGGAGCCGACCTTCAGCCAGATCCTGATTCCGCTGCAGTCGGTTCTCATCCCTACGCTTCCCTCTACTGGTGGGGCAAACACACAGCACGACGCCTTCCCTGGACACTGGGCATACCTGGATGGCTTTGAAGATAATGTAAGAGAAAGGAAAGACGGCATTGATTCTTGTCGTCAGCCTTTTTCATAGGAAGGTGCCTAAGATTACTTTATTGTTTTGTCTACAAAGACAAGTTTACAAAGACATTTTACAGGCAAAGAGCAGTCATGATGTAGAAAATCTGATTTGATGATCATAAAAATCACCTTGAAATGGCATATGCCTCATAAACTAAACATGTGCGTGTATGTAGGTGGAGATCTTGGCCTCCTTACAGAAGCCTAAGAAGATAAGTCTGAAGGGTTCAGATGGGCGGAGCTACACCATGATGTGTAAACCTAAAGATGACCTGAGAAAGGACTGCAGACTCATGGAGTTCAACTGCCTCATCAACAAGGTGTGTGATATTCTCCAAGTCCTCATAGTTTTATATTTTATGAGTTAATTTCTCCATGGAATTGTACTTACTTATTAAGTTAAGCTTAGTAAGTTTGTGAGTGTGGTCTTACTTTTTGCTTTATTGCAGCAATAAGGATTATCATATAGATGTGAAATCCACAAAAATAACATTTATTATAGGACTATTGTGTGGATCGCATTAGAATGTATCTTATAAATTGGTATATCTGTGTACTGTGCACTCTAAAGAAGTTATGGAACAAGCAGAAGCTATAATGTATGTATATTGTTTCTCTTTGTCTTTGTGTGTGTGTGTGTGTGTGTGTGTGTGTGTGTGTGTGTGTGTGTGTGTGTGTGTGTGTGTGTGTGTAGTGCCTACGTAAAGATGCTGAGTCAAGACGGAGGGAGCTACATATCCGAACCTATGCTGTGATTCCCCTCAACGAGGAGTGCGGCATCATTGAATGGGTCAACAACACTGCCGGACTTCGACACATTCTCACCAAACTGTACAAGGAGAGAGGTATCTTCCTACATAAAGCCTCTAAATAGAGGTTGAGATAAACAAACTTTAAGCTTAAGCAATGTGATAAAAAATTTAATTTGGTTGTATTTGCGTGTGTGTTCTAGGTATCTACCTATCAGGTAAAGAGCTCAGGAAACTTATTCTACCAAAGACAGCTCCCTTTGAGGAGAAGCTACGAATCCACAAGGAGGTGCTGTGTGCTCGACATGTCCCTGTCTTCCACGAGTGGTTCCTTCGGACCTTCCCTGACCCCACATCATGGTATAACCCCGCCCTACACCTCTCCTGCAATTACATTTTAGAGGATCACTGATTTGTTGTGTGTCTGTGTATCTTACTACATTTGAGAGGAAAGTCAGGAGTTTTTGGATGGCTATAAATTTGAAAAGGGTACAGTTCAGGTCTAGAGTAACATTAAGTATCAGATTAAAATCGTGGATAACATTTTCACAAGGAATACCAAGTATTGTTTATGTTTACAGGTACAGCAGTCGCTCTGCATACTGCCGCTCCACTGCTGTGATGTCCATGGTGGGCTACATCCTAGGTCTGGGAGATCGTCACGGAGAAAACATCCTCTTTGACTCTTTCACTGGGGAATGTGTTCATGTCGACTTCAACTGCCTCTTCAATAAGGTTTGTGTTTGCCTTAAATTTTCTTAAAATATAAAACAGTTAGGAGTCATTTTATATTATAAATCCTCCAATAGAAATCATGAAATATATAGTTATATTGAGTTATATATAGTTTTTATTGACTATGTTTCCTTTTGTCTCCCTTTTCCCTGCATTTCTCTTGTAATCCATCTTTCTCTATCCACTAGGGGGAGACATTTGATGTACCTGAGGTGGTTCCTTTCCGTCTGACTCAGAATATGGTCCACGCCATGGGTCCAATGGGCACCGAGGGACTCTTCAGACAGGCCTGTGAGGTCACCCTGAGACTCATGAGAGACCAAAGAGAACCACTCATGAGGTACACACACATAAATACTTTATGATTATTGAATGATCTTGTAAAACTTTAATATATACATAACCTGAGCATACACCTACAGTGGGGTACATATATAAAACAATGCTTGAAAAACACTGGGAGTAAGGCAAGGAGCAAAATTAATTAACTAACTCAATTTAAGTACACATCCATATGAATGAATGAATTTTGGATGAATGGATTTTTAAGATTCTTTAAACTTAAAATGTGATAAAGGTGATGACGATGCTAGCTGGTAAATTCATTATGTTTTTTTTTATCTGTCTCAAATTTACATAATTCTCTTTTAAAAGGGTTTCCAAGTTCATAATTTCTGTTTCTAATTTTCCCTTCAAGTGTGCTCAAGACCTTCCTTCATGACCCGCTGGTGGAGTGGAGCAAGCAAGCCAAAGGACTTTGTAAAGCTCAGGCCAACGAGACAGGAGAGATAGTTAATGAAAAGGTGTGTATTTCTTGGCCTTGCTTCTGGAGTTATGCTTACATGCATTTAGAGCAGTGTGGATGTCTAATAATCTATAAATGTCACATTTTTTGGTATAGGTATTATTGTATTGTCTAATATTTCCCCCTCCTTTTCTGCCAGGCTAAAACTCACGTGTGTGACATCGATCAGCGTCTGCAGGGTGTAATAAAGAGCAGAAATAAAGTGTTGGGTCTGCCTCTGTCTATAGAGGGACACGTCCACTACCTCATACAGGAAGCCACAGACGACAAACTGCTTTGTCAGATGTATCTGGGCTGGGGGCCTTACCTGTGAAACATGCACTTAAGTTTTTTTTAAAAATGAGAGGAACACATTTTGAAGTCAATTCTGGAGAAAATAAGATACTTTGCCGTGATAAGATACTTACACAGACAACCTTAAGTGCCCTGATGTGGCTCCAAGTCAAACTGCTAACAGGTGGAAAGAAATATAAGCGCATAAAGTAGTAATAACAACCCAGAAACTTTTCCTACACTCATGACTGTTGAAAATCGATTTCTAATGCCATTTTTTCTTCTAGTAATTACATCATTGTTTTCTAAAAACAAATGATATTGGTTGCATTCCTGTACATTGTCTTGTAATAAAGTATGTTTTGCATATTTGATTTTGTAGGTAATTATATCTGTAAGTAGTGACTCTTCCGATCTCTTAACCCTCTTTCTCTTTAGCAATCTGATTGTTTTAATCCCGTGCGTGTGTCTGTGTGTGCACATATAGTGGTCCAATCAGCTCACCTTTTTCACAGGAGCACCAATGAGAGCAAAGTGTTTGCTTATAAAAGCTCTAAAGACGCTGGGGTGAGGTGTGTGAGAAGTAAGTGATGTGGAATTTCATTTAAGTGAGCTAGATTTTTGTTGTGAAGTTATGAGTTCAGACACTCAAAGGGTCACTGTATTTTTTATCATTACTTTTCTTGTTTTTGTCAACGCGTGGCTGCTGTTTCAGCTTGCTCTTGGCTAGAAGACTTTCATACTAATCCTTGCTTAAACTCGAAGAGGAGCTTTCCAATCCAGCACTGGACAGAGGCCTATTTCGAAGAAATCATTGAGTGACTTTTTGCATGATGCAGCATACAAAGATTATCTTTGCACGAGTGTGCTGGAGTTTGTATCTAGAAAAACAACATGGAAATGTGCGATAACCAACCTGTGGACTTCGATGCTCCCTTTAATGTGTGTAGGTTTAGTTTATACAGTCTATGCTTTAGTCGTTGAGTGCCGTAGGCATGTAGAGATTATGCTTTTATTCTGAAAATTGCAGCCGGAAGTGTAGGGTACTATTATTTCTATATCATGAAGTGTCCAAGTTCAAGACCGCTAACAACGCCTATACGTTCAGCTTCGACACAGAAACGTTGGTTAACATAAATGTACAGGTAACTGAAATCATTATGATCGTTACACACCGCGGTGAAGCTAGCGTGAAGCTGCAAATTAAAACTCATTTAGCAACAAAGCGGAGATAACGGTAACGTTACTCATAACTACACAATGTTAAGGTACTGAAAGCCAGCCAGCCGTTAACGTTACGGCCAAACCGAGTTTGTAAGTTAAACCAGCTGTAAACGCAGTCAGTATGTCAGAAGGAGCATGCAGCATGGCTGAAGGCTAAACGGTCAACAACACAAGCAGGTGCTTCCTCTTGCGTCGTCTTCATGTGCTTGGCTGGTCGGTGTTAACGCTAGCCAGATTACGGATCGTTAACAGAGTTATGGTTTGCGTTTGAGGCCATGGCCAAGTCAGTTGTTGTTGGCCACTGTGCTTTTTATAGCTAACGTTAGCGTAAGCTCAGTCCTGCCGTTAACTGCTCTGGCTGGACCGTTGGACCACCGAGGGCTGCGAACGACCTTGGGGACGTTGTCATGGATTTGACACGGTTGGCTGTGGATGCTGGTCAGTTCATCAACCGGGCTGTTCAGGTAAAGAAAAAAAACAGACACCAGAAAAACAAAGGCTTTTACTCGAGATTTATTAATCTTAGAATTTGCTCACAGTATTCGTTTGTAAATAAACTGCTTGTGGTCCAGAGACGTTCACGTATCAACCTAAATGACGGTGTTATGACACCTTGTAATAATAACCTTAGTACAATGATCACATAAAAATGCGTAGGGGTAGTTCATCAAAGCTTTGTTTTTAAGTTGTGTATGTTATCTTATCTTCTGTAATTCCGCTCCAGTACACGGGGGAGAGTCTTGGCCAGGTAGAAAAGACAGAGTTGGACCCCGAGCTGGAGGAGCTCCTGGCCCAGGCAGACGCCACCAAAACCTGGACAGACAGGATAATCTCTCAGACTGAGGTTTTATTGCAGCCCAACCCCGGTGAGAGACTATACATTGTTTGTTTAAGTTGTATGCTGGTCGTGAAAATATTTAAACAGTATCTCTTCAATTCAGCTGAACTCACAAGACTTTTATTTATGAAGTCTAGATTTCATAGCAACTTTATAAAATGTGTTTTTGTCAGAATTAGTAGATGTTTTAAAAGTAATTGCACTGAGCTCTAGCTAATATACAGTACATCCCTGATGTAGGGTATTGGCAAAAATCCTGTTTTATTGTGAATGAACCAAACTCCCTGACTGTGGAGAGAAAACAATCTAATGTTACAGTATTTATGTATAAAGTAATTAAATGTGATGGTGGGGTTGTGGTTGCAATGCAATGAGCATGCATATCAACTTCTTACAAACAAAATATTTCCTTCAATAATTGCACATTTAGTATGTTGTACTGTACATATAAGTCATTAACTGGCCAAACATATTGTCCTGATAAACACACCATCTTTATGTTTGCACCAAACCACAACCAGCTGCACTGTCACCATCAAGGGGGTACTAACTTTTATGGTCTATTTCAGCTTTGTTTGCCCTCCTGTTACATTTACGTCTCCTGTGTGCTCTTCTGTTTGCTTTCACTGTAATTGCCTGTTCAGATGAATAGGGATGTTTTGTTTTGGTTTTTTTTGACTGTTTGAAACCTCAGCTAATGGACTTATGAGTGGATGTGGGTTGTAAGATATAAAATAAAGTGATCATCCAGCTGCCAGAAATAGTCTCATACGTTTATTCCTCAATGATATATTTGCAGATAATGTCTTCTCTATTGACCGAGGGCTTTTAGTAGCATTTGGAGAATAAGGTTTGTTTACCTTAGGTATGCTTCATGGGCTTCTGGCAAGAACCAGCAGTTTGCGAGAAGCTGCCTACTCTTTTGTTTTCAGTGCTTGTCCTAGTAGAATACATTATTAAATATATGCAGGAGGTTACATAGCCTGTTTAGTGATATATTAATGGCTTGTGTTAACTATTCAATCCTTTTAATCTGTAGAATACTGACACCTGTTTTTGACACCAAAAACAGTATTTTGTTGCGTATTTATTTGTGTGCTCAGGTCACACAGTAAGCATATACTTGTATTAGCCCAATGGTATCTCCTGAATAAAAAATATCACAATACATTTTCAGTGGCTTCTTATAAAAATAAACACTTTAAACTGAATTGAACTCTCTGATCTATGATGAACAGGAGCACGGTTAGAGGACCGGCTGTATGAGCATCTGGATTGGAGCGCCCCACTTCGGCTTCGAACGCATGAGATACTGGGAGACCAAATGATCCAGGCTGGGCTGGAGATAGGGTGCAACACACCCTATGGTGAGTATACATTAATATGGATAATGTTTATCTGAATAATATGGTTTAAATCATATGAGAAAATACTTAGCAGATGTTGGATAACAACTGCAATTTAAAAGAAGGGAAGTATGTATGCATTCTAAGTAGGGCTGAACGATTTTGGAAAATAATCTAATTGCAATTTTTTTTTTACCAATATTGCGATTACGATTTAATGTGAGATTAATTTTTAAGCTCTTGACCTACTGTATTATTCAAAACGGACAAGCAATAAATCAGTGTATAGTATGACCAGCACAATATTAGATAGATTAAACATAGACTGTTCTTTCTTGTGGGCCAGGCCTGTGTTATGATGAATTAGGTAGAATTATTATTATAATGAGCAATGGTGGAGAAGATATCAAATTATAATAATATGAGAAACATAATCTGAGTCAAGTCATGGCATTAAATTGTATGGTATAATATCAGGTCGGCCTACCTTTTCACCACTGGATATTATACAGTAAGCGCTCAATACAAAACTCACAATTCAACCACCAATTAATGAGTCCTTAATCTCAGCTCAAATCTCCTGGAGTCCATCTTTCTGTATCTCCGTAAGCAAACTAAAAATACTCAGTTTGAGGTTCAATTCAAAAGTTGGCAAACGAAAATAAAACAGAGTGACGGCTCTCGTGTTAATAGACAAGCTGAGTAATTCTCCGAAAACACCGGAGTGCCCCGCAGCTTCTGATGGTGGTGAGCAGCGCAACGGCTGTAACCAGGCGGTAACTCGGGACAGACTGGGCCTCTTTCGTACTTAGGTGTTTTGTTTGAAACGCCATTTCACAGATATTTCTTCAGCGGACTGGTGGCTGTGTGTGTGACGCCGGTGTGACAGTTTACCCATTAACGGGTAAAGTTACCCGCGGTGGCGGGTGCTACTGTCATTCTGTGTGACACTAAAGTTTATGTAGCGTGAGCTTCTGTCAAGCTTAAGGCCATTGTACAACAAGAAGGCAAGTTACAGCGTAATGTGCAGAGGAAGCATTAACTTCGTCAGGCTGCTTTACTCTTGGGTGTCATGTGACCAGAGTGTAATCGCAGCCTTTGCGAGTAGAAAATCTCGTTTTATTACATCGCGATAATATCGCAAATGCAATTAATCGTTCAGCCCTAATTCTAAGATCTCGTTAGCCTTTTTATTTCTTTAACATGGACGTGTTGAAATGTTGTCAATGCGGATACTTTTTAGACAGCACTATGTTTTGTGTTAAGGAACCGCACTGCTCAGGTGTGGAGAGGCTCAGAAGCAGTTTGGTGAAGCAGAAAGGAAGTTTGTCCAAAGCACCAACATCCACTTTCTCACCCCTCTGAGAAGTTTCACTGAGGGGGAATACAGAGCCATACAGGTAACACACCCAAGAATGCATACACTTACCATCACCATTATGTTTGTGGCACTTAATTGTAAGTTTTGGAAGTCACATTCTACGTAATTGCTTCTCTAATCTCTTTCTTTGTTATTTTGTTCATGCACAGTGTGATGTTCATGTATGTTCATAACATGGATTTCAAAATGTGTGTGTGTGTGTTTGTAGGATGAGCGTAGGATGTTGGTGAATAAGCGTTTGGACTTGGACATAGCAAATACCAGACTGAGGAGAGCCCACGAGGCTGACCAAGAGGCCAGAGTGAGTTGTCACTTAGAAAACATCGCCTTCAACACATTTATCATACCTCAATCAGTCCAAAATAACACCAAAATCCTTACTTCTATCATACAGTCGATTTAATTATCTTCCTAATTCCACCATCATGCTTTCTCCTGTCTCTTTGTCAGAACCTGAATGCAAACCCGCTGGACGTCGACTACTTGTCTCATGTTTCCTACATGTTCAGCTTCCTGCGTGTTAAATGGTTAAAGGTCAGTGATGCTGAAGGACACTGACAGACACATCTGAACTTGCTGCTTGTTCATTGAGTAAGTCATTTGCCCTCCTCTGTCTTTCTCATCCAATCAGATGTGGGCTCAGGAAATCTCTCAGGTGAGTAAATGTTTATCTTTGTACGCACACACGATCTGATATAAATGTTCTTCATGCTGTAATTGAGGAAGACTATTTTGACACTACCAGCAGTTATAGAATTTAGTATTGTCCTTTAATTAAATAGATTCTATTGTTTAGTTCATTTAGACTTTAGGGATTTGGATGCTGCTAATGGGACATTTTGGGAAAACAAAAGCTGGACATAATTAGAGAGACAATGAAAGATGTGTTTGTGTGTAGGCAGAGTTGGAGCTGAGGATCTGTCAGAGTCTGTTCGATCGACAGTCAGAAATTACAAGACGAGTTGCGGAAGGAATCAGCAACACTCACGTATGTGCACACAAACACACATAGAAAGATAGAATATAATATTCTGTTATGTTATGTGTCTCAACCTTGGTAATTTTGTGTATCCTTTTACTGCTAGGTTGCTGCAACATTTGTAACATAAACAATATACACATCACCCTTTTCTGTTTTAGAAGATATAGATAGTTAATCTCACATACTGTAGCTTAACCTGTAGTTATTAAATTCTGTAATAAAAAGAATCCAGATTTTTTGCTAACTTCATGTTTTTCCATCTCTGTTGTGTTTTATGTGTCTTGTGGTGTTGTTTTTTTGTTTTTTTTTCAGACCAACCACATGCGGAGCCTGACTGACTTTGTAGAGACTCAGGCCTGTTATTTCGACTATTGCAACCAACATGCTCAGGAGCTTCAGAAACAGCTGGCCAGGTCTGTATGTCTGACACCTAATGAAAAAGTCTTTATAGAATTAAAATAATTTATGGAAGCCCCTCATTTGCATCCATATGCTATTTGAATGGGATTTTCTCCAAGCAGCAACCTCCAGGGCCAAAGAATTATCAAAGTAGCTTCAGTAAGTTTTCATTACAGGCCTTTTATAAAATTTGTTATCTCAGGAAAAAAGGAAAATGGTTTAAAACTTTTAGAAGCTGTAAATTCAGATGCTGAATACCTTTCTAAAATGCATGTAGTAAAATTCCAAGCTAAAAACCCAGTTGGCAAAGATCTCTGTTAGCAAGAAGATGCCCAACTTTACCACAAAGATGTATTTGTAGGAGCCAGGACATCTGGCCTCATAAAGAACACAAGACTATTGAGAATCATTTTTAAAGCAAATACATTTTTTCACATCAACATCATTATGATTTTGTTTCTCCTTGCAGCATTCCAACAGTCCTCTGCTCCAATAACTGGCAGTCAGTAATTAATAATGCAGTTCATCACCCATCGACAAGCAACCTTATAGGCAATGAGCCCATTGGCTCAACTCGGATCTCTCAAATTCCCATATTCGTCCACCAACTTCCAGAATTCGACCAGGACTCATGGACTGCAAATCCACCTCCCGGAACTGAGAAAACAACAGATTCCTCTTTATCCTTGGAACCACATAATCAGACAAATAACAACAACAACACCTTCTTTACTGATGTTCAGGCAACCAACCACTGTTCAGCGGTCCATCAATCATTAAATTCAGACAGTCACCTAACAGCTCAGATCTCAGCACTCAGCAGAGCAGCCAGCAGATTAACAGACAGAGCAACAGCTGCAATAACCGATGATGCATGTAGTCTGACGACAACAACAACAGCAGCAGCTTCCCTGCCTTCTGAACTCAGTGGAACCTCAAATCAGTCTCAGATAGCAAATCCAGTCACTAGTGAGGACAAAACAACTGATAACATGGCTACTGAGACTGTGACTACCAATGGCATGGCTCCTGAGTCCCAACCAACCAATAGCATGGCTCCTGAGCCCCAAATAACCACTGGCATGGCTCCTGAGCCCCAACAAACCAATGGCGTGACTCCAGAGACCCAAACAACCAATGGCAAGGCTTCTGAACCCCAAACAACCAATGAAACTGCAAGCGAGCTGCCCGCCAATAATGGAGATGTCCAGCAGTCATAGACAGCTAATGTCTGGCAGCTGATTTAGACCAGTGGTAATTGGCATTGTTGACCTGAGAATAATACAGGCTGTTAGAAAGGAACAGATACAAAATCATTTTAACATGTAATATGTTTTAAAAATAATCCCATTAATTAATCCCATAGGTAAGATAATGTGAAATGGTTGCAAAAGTGCTTTTTCTAAATGTGATATAGTGCCACAACAATTTTAGCGCTTAGCCATATTCAGATATTATTCATGATGTTTGAAAACAATGTCTGTTGACTATCAGTCCCCTCTTGTGGCAATGGATGTAATGTCTACTCTGTAATATTTCCTAGTCTCTGGCTGGGAGATGAGTTCTGACTGACTGTCAGTGTATATTTGCTGCGTGCGATTGTGAAAAGTTCTTTTGAGTCTGTGAAACTAAATCTTTATTTTTACATCTAGCTAAATAAGAGAACTAATGAAGATTTGTGCCAAGTGTATCTGTACATGTGTTTGTTGAAAACATCAGTTCAGGTGTGAGTGTCCATATTTGTCAGTGACCCATGTGTCACCTATGTTTAGTTTCCCCCCATCTTGTGACATATAAAAGTGGGGTGTGTATACATGTATGTGACTCTGCTGCCTCTTGACTCATGTTACCACAGGTTGAGGTCATTTTCCATATGAAACATGTTACTTAAGTGTGTTGGGAAGTCCAGAGAGGTGACAAAACACCAAGCTGAACAGGACCTTTTTGCTGTAGGGTGTTGCAAAATACGTTTCCTAATACACACTGTCGGTGTATATTAGGAACTGCATTATATTTACCCCCTTAAAGCCCCCACTAGGTGAAATGGGTAGAAGTTTCCATGTCCAGATGTTAATTTTCTTTGTGAGGGCAGCTCTGCTCTACTGTGGTGTGTGTGGGTCCACTCTGGGGACCCTGAATGGAAACACATACATTTGTACCAATGGCCCTACTGATGTAATCACCCACCATCTCTATACTCTACGCTTGTGTCCCAATACGTAAGATGTGTGTGTATGGATAGCTGCAGTATTCACAATTGTAGTTGCTGCCAGTTTTGAGCTGCATGTATGCAGTCATAATTCAGTCACATGTTGAACATTGAGCTGATGTCAGGCATTTTCACTTGATTCATGTGAAGATGTGGAAATAAATATGCAAACACTGATGTCATGTCAATCCAAGTGTGGATTCTGTCTCTGTTCTCCAGTCAAGGTGTTTCTGTTATTTCCTTATTAAAATCTGCTGCTCGCTGCTCAATAATATACTTTCTCATATCAGCCAAACCTCCCAATACACACTCACACACACACACATAATCATTTCCAGGTTGAGGTCTTGAGTAGGCTTCCCAGGCCAAGTCTAATAATATTCAAAACCATTGCTGACACACTACTGTGACTTCACTGGTCACATTATTATGTGTGTTAACTGGATAATAAGGTCCGGTGGTGTATGACATTGACCAACCTCAACACATGAACACACACACAAAATACTCCAAATACAGTGATGAAAGTGTGTGTTTTTTTCCCTGTCTTTTGCTCCCACTTCTTCACCTCTTTCCCATCTGAGGCTGTGCAAACAGATCGATCAATTAATGGGCCATTATGTGATATTGATCTGGGTACAGTCACGACACTTATGGTTCAATAACACCAAAAACACTTCTATCACACTATATCAGCTCTGTATTTTAGAGGGGCCTCACAGGATGCGCAGCCAAAGCTTTAAAGACAGATTAAATAGTGAATTGCTCCTGTAGCTTTCCTATGACTCAGCCAAACAAGAATAGATTCTCCTCAGTCTGTCCCTAGTTGCTGAAGAGTTCCTTCCTGCCACACATACATACAGCGAGTTCTTGATATGATTCCAACTTATTTTTATAATTTCCAGTATGCACTGTGTTCGTCAGCAGAGACAACTCTCTTTGGTGGTGAACATGAGTGAGTTATGAAAGCAGATAAATGGAAATGGGATCTTTCTAATTGTATTTGATGTGGTTCTTTCCTTTAGCTGAAGGGCACAGATAGATACAGTATATTATTTTATTTAACCAGGTAAATTTCACTGAGCTACAATACGAAATCAGACAAAAAGATAAAACAATACTAAATACACTATAACATTGAAATAAGGCTAATAGTAGGCTAAGAACAGACAGAATTAACAATGGAGTCATTTATCATATAGTTTACACTGCACAGGTTTTAAATTCTGCCAGAAATATCAGATTCATATATTTGAAGTCATTTTGCAGTGACTGTAGCTGAAACATGAAGGTTTTCTTTTCTGTCTTTGTACATCCTTAAGGGACAGACAGCAGAGCTACAGTATTTCTTGGGATCTGAGATAATTGCTAAGTGACATTTGCAGAGATATAATAATTTGGACCAGATGTCTACAAATAAAAATATACTAATGGACAGAGAAAGTGGTATGATGTTTGAATGGTTTATGTTTGCTTGCAAATCTCTCTCGATGCTCTACAATGTCCACAATCCAATGTGGGGACACTATGCTGATGCATTCATTTACAACAAATCCTATCATAACTAAGAACCAGTTAAAAGGTGGTGATGTCCAGCCTTCTCCTATCTTGAAAAGAGAGACAGGATTTGCGTCTATGTATAAAACACATTGATATTTGTAACAGGTAACTTTCATTGTCTTCCTCTGAGCTGTGACAGTCTCCACAGTTTCTATAGGCTTCCTCCTAGTATAAGAAAACATCAGCTTCATCTCCATTCAGAACAAGTTTGAGTTGAGTGAGCTGAGACTCAAAATATTAAAGATTTATTTGCGTTAAGAGAAAATAAAAGTGGGCCAAACACAGAGTCTTGAGGTACTCATTCAGTACATTAAGCCAGTTTGAACTGTGCCTATTGACACATCAAACACTACCTCAGAGATTATTACTTAATTATCAAATTACTGCCAGATCAGATAACCCAAAATGAAGCAACCTCTGCTTCAGCATGGCATAGTTTGCAGTATCAAAGACTTTTCTTAGCTCACATATTATTCTTTTGAATCCTAACTGTGCATCTCACAATAACATAATCATCAACTAAAACACCTATTTTCATCATTAAATGTTTTTATTATTATTATTATTATTATTATTATTATTATTATTATTATTATTATTATTATTATTATTATTATTATTATTATTATTATTAATAAATCAGCTATATTCTTATAATGGCTCTGTTGTTTTGCAGCATTCTGTATTTTAATATTTGTATTTTTGACTCTGTGGTTTCCCTCCCCTTCCTAAATCCACCCAGCTGTCATAAAACTGGCCTGAGTGGGCTGACTTTGCTTTGTTAGTGTTAATGTGCGGTTTGTTCATTAGTCCTGTTGCTTTTAAACCGGCTGTTTTTAGCTAATGTCAGTCATGCTGACAACACCCATTGTCCCATTTTTTCTTGCTTCTCTGGTTTTGTCAGGACAAGCCGGATGACAGGATCTTTTTCACTTGTAATTCCGCCTGAATAAAATTAGTGCCAGTGCATAAGGAACCCTCTCCCTAAATCCAACTTTCATCATCAATCTCTGTCTTTTCTCTTTCCATCTTCCTCTCTCTGTTCTGTTTCCGTCAAGCCTTCATCTCTCATCACTTCTCCCCCTCACTGCCAGCTGGGAGTGTTTTGTGTGACAGCTAAGCTGTAGGTGTGGTGTGCAGGTGGGGTGGTAAACAGCGTCTGGTGGCTGCTGATAAATGTTGCTCCTCTTTTATGGAGTCATATGATGACCTAAATAGAAAGATGACCTATTGAGAGAAAAGGTGAGAGTTGGAATGCCTCAGATGGGCACCAAATGAGGAAAGGATGAGAACGCCAACTGTTTCTGATGTACATTCACACTGAAATTTGCATCCCAACTGCATGTTTTGACATATATATGTAATGCTTTCCTAAAGGGATTCTAAGTACTTGCATTTTATGGAACTGGGTCATGGAAATGCACACACACACAGGCCCCTTGTACCTTTCCTCGCCAACTATCAACCTCTGTCTCCACCTCTCTGTTTAAATCTCTTTCTGGCCATCTTTTCCCCTGCATGTTTTCTCTTTTCCTGAGATAAACCTGCCAGCTCCCAGCCCAATTCGTCCCTCTACTACAATTACAACTTGCCAGACAGACAAAATCACACATGGAATGCGGACATCTGCAGGGGGATCTCAGTTTGGAGGTCCGCAGAGAGTAGGGAGGTCAGGGCTTTTCCCTTGACCTTGACATGTCCCACTTTTGCTGCTTAACCCCAACACCTGCTGACCAGAGCCCCCTGTCTATGAGAATAAGGCCATTTAGTTTTGCTAAGAGTCCAGTAATTCTAATACTTCCTTGAGGAATGTTTAATTGACAAGGTAACCAGTCAAACAAAATACAACCACAGCCAGAAAGCAAATTTCTGTGTTGCTTAGCAACTAAATTTAATTTCATGTGGTAGAAACAAACTCATTGAGAGCTTAAAATATAGCCCAGACTCTGCAAATTTTAAGGTTAAGGGATTTGGTATTGATGCACAGAGCAGGGAGTGACTCTGACTCATAAGTACAAAGGTTAAAAAGGCAGATGGACCTACAGTGTGTGGGTTGAATCATTGATTACTAAAAAGCTCATTTTAAAGAAGAGAAATTCATTTTATATTGTCCATATTGTGTGTTTCCATGTAGGTTTATTATGTACAACTGTATATTTTCCTATAGATAGTGTAGTTTTCTTTCTGTTTTAATGCTATTGTGATTTGATTTATTTTTCAAATGTATTTATTTATACAGTTTCTGTCTGTGTAGCTTGGATGAGGCTACAAGTGCATTTCATTTTACAATCCTCTATTGTATAATACCCATAAAGCAGGACCCTAAATGATTTTCAAGCTGAAATATTATAATATATATATAGAGGCAAAAACAATGAAAACTTGAATATGGAATATGTTTTTCATTTGCCTGGTAGATTGCAATTCTGATCTCACACTGACAGCTTGGTTATTTTACAATAAGAAGGAACATCTACCGAAAGACTTCACGTGTGGACATATTTCTGACACTGGGTGGACTGTAACAGTGAAAAGGTGAAGTTTTGGTATTATCTGTTTTTTGTCTGCTTTTAAACTAAAGTTGGCAAGCAAATTTTCTAAGTGATGTGTTACAACAGGCACAAGTGGCAATTATGCTGAGTGCTAAAACCTACTGTAACATTAGAACAAGTGGAGAAGAGCCATTAAATCAACAAACTGACTCAGATATGTTAGTTATACAACATCTATATGAAGCTTGCTACCTTCTACTAACATTAGCCAATGTAAGTGACACGGCATATGTGACCAACAAGGCTGCAAAGTAGGAGATGTTGAGGTTATTTCTCAATTGTTAGTCTTGCTTCAAAGAAATGTATTATAAAAAACTGAAACACACGTACATTTAAACATTTTTATTCTGCCTGGTTTGTCTTCCTTTCTCCCTATTTCATTCTTCTTCTGTCTCTTCCTTTCATCCCTCTCTTTACATCCATGCTTTCCCTGTACCTCAAAATTTCTCCCTCTGTTTTCCATAATGCCCCTATTTCAAAACTTTTCAACTTTCTACATTACTGTAACACCCAGCCTCCACAGCACCCCCACCTCTGTCCCACCCTCTTTAACTTCCCTCCTTCTTCCCCCGTTATAAACTCAACACCCGCAACAGTTGGCTCAGTGTGAAGAGCTTTACATGTGGTGAAGGGGTGAAGAAAAGAGGAGAGAGCAACTCAAAAACTGGGTGACAAGCATACCTGAAATAACCACATACTTGGTTATATTGGTGATATTTTTCAAAACCAACACAATTAAAGCTTCGTCATGCATGTGTTCAGGATCTGGCGTGCGCTGTGCATGCTTGGCTTCCTGGGTGCATCCTTGTGTGTGAAAGAGGTCGAGTATGAAGGGAACTACGTAGACAACTATGACAACGAGATCTCGCAGGACCAGCGGGAGGGTGAGTTTTGTTTGTTTGTCCTCTTGTCTCTTTTGCATTCCCTGCTTGTTTGAACAGATGGCTCATTGTGAAGAATTTGTCCTCAGCTGCCATGCCTGATGTCTTTAAGCCATAAGCCATTCTTATGTGTTTTGATTAAAAATTCATCAGTATACACAGTTATTTATTAGTTTTGGAAAGGTGTCCCACAAGGGTCATCCTCTATTTACTTTAAACATAGAAAATAACTAGTCAAGGAGTGCCATTGTACAGTGCCATTGTTATTGATCTAAAAATAATGTAAATATGATGTCAGGTCACAGGTCGTTAAAACTTTAGCTGTAATGCAACTGGAAACTGTTTTTAATATAGATGTATAATATATATAATATGATATAGAAGTATCAGCTGCCGCACCACAACAGCTTTTCCCCCAAGCTATCAGACACTTAAGCCAAATTCTTCCTCATCACTGCTCCACTGAATATAGTTTATTTCTGTTACCCATTTTTATAATTGCTTCTATATTATTGTATATTGTCTGCTACATAGTACGACAGAGTTACATACTCGATTTCAATCTATAACCTGTTATTTATCCATCCATCATCAACCGCTTATCCTGTGTACAGGGTTGAAAGGCGGGGTACACCCTGGATAGGTCGCCAATCCATTGCAGGGCCACATCTAGACAAACAACCACTCACACTCACACTCACACCCTAAGGTGACCCTAAGGATAATTTAGGGTCACCAATCAACCTAGTCCGCATGTCTGAACCCACACAGGCACGGGGACAACAGTGCTATCCACTAGACCACCGTGCTGCCCCCTGTTATTTATTTTGTGACAAAATAAATTAACCTACCTACCTACCTTTAAATACTAGGCCTATAGCACCTATAGCAGATGAAACACGTAATTGTTTATTGTGTATGTAAATTGTAGATTGTGCGTTTGTCTATGTTTATACTATATGTTTAGGCGGTAACACTTACTAATACATCTGGGATTAGTAGTGTAACTTGTTGAATGAATCAATGAAATACTTAGTGGTTCCAACTGTGGAAGAAATTGTGAAACTGTGGGTAACAAGGGGAAAACAATTTAAGTCCCTGTACAAACTGATCAGTGTTTTATTAGTACCTGATTCATACAATACAGTTCCACTGTAATACACTGTATCATAAATTGTTATATTTTGGTTGGGTTTGCTTTGTGTTAACATTACTTACTTTTCAACTGACTATGGAACTGTATAATTGATTCTTCCCTGTGGCTGTTGTCTACAGGGGACTCTCCAACCACGCCATGCCCAGCTGCAGATATCACCCGCTGGGACAAGCTTTTCATTGCTCTGGAGGACTCCCACATGAGGCAGAACATGCTGCTGGAGTCTCTGGAGCAATGCTGTGGGGGAATGGTCTCTCTCACGACCTGGGTAGACAAGCTGGCTAAGGGGACATGTCAGCAGTGTCTGCCCACCCTGGAGTCAGCGTGCAGGGCGCATGCAGAGCAGACGAGTGTCAGGCTGCAACAGGGCTTGATGGAGCTCCGGGAGGAGGAAGCTGAGAGGGAGAGGAGGTTAAACACTACCTTGCAGCAGCTCCTGCACAGTGACCATGTGGGGAATGCCCGGCTAAAACCGCTGGAGGAAGGTGGAGGCCACAGAGTGGTGCCATCAGGAGCAGCAGAGAGCAGGATGGGACACCAACCAACACAGAAACCTGGAAGTTTAGGGGTGACTTTAGGCTTAGGGATGAAACCGTTCCCATCTCTCCTGAAGGAGCAGGAAGTGACTTCACCGCTGGACATGGCCTCAATGGAAAAGGCCCTGGTTGCCATAGCAACAGAACTGCAGAAGGTTCACCTCCTGCTGAGCAGAGTGATAGAGCAGACAGGAACATTGAGGAACAACAGAGGAGACACATGAGTTGCCCAGAGGGAAAAACTAATTTACGGGGGACACTCCAGTGATAACAATTTTTTGTACACATACTCAGTTTTTAATGTTGTTTTTAAGGGGCTTAATTTTATATGTGAGCTTGTTTTGTCTGGTGACAATGAATTTAAATGTACCATAAATGTTGTGGGTTTGCTATAATGAATAAAAATATATTAAACAACCTAATCAGCCTCACGGAAAGGTTTCCTCCCTCCTCCCACAGAGTGAGCAACTCGTTTTCAGAGCACACTTAATATTTCCATGCCTGCACTTTCATTTGTGCAAGTTAGTGCATGTGCACTATCCTTTCCTGCACAAGTCAGGGTTTACACCACTACCTCAGTGTTTGGGTAATTGTGGTGATGTCTGCAAATACCAACGACCGCAAGAAAGTGTGTGAGAGGTTTTGGATTGTGTTTAATTCTGGGCAGGCCTCACCCTCTCATTAGCTCCTTTAAGAGTCTGTTCGCTACGAGGCCACAACTTACGATACTCCGAGTGTTTATGATGTAGGAAACCGTGCCAGAGCTATTACACTGCTGCCCATCCCTCCTGCAGCCACACACATACACTCACGTTGTTATAAACCACACAATGGCTGACAGGTCCATATATTTTGCTGTTTCTGTGTGATGGTCTTTGGTCCCAGATCACATCTTCATTCAAGTATAATATTTTTGTTTTATTAGAGATTGAGAGGAAATTGAGGAAAATGAGAAAGCAGAAAGAGGAAGAGAACAATTGAGCCTGATCAAAAAAAGTAAAAGTAGCAATACCGCAATGTAAAATATTATTTTATCGTCATTAGTGATGCATTAAGCTGTAAGGAGCAATTTGTAAATGGTCAGGAGGTGATCATTTGAAATAAATTATATATATTTAGGTAGTTTAATCTATAATAAAACAGCATAATATATAAAATTTCAACATGCAGAGTAACTAGCAACTATTGGCTATCAAATAGGAGGGGAAATCTAATGTAGGTGAGTAAAAAGTATGTTGTGTAGTAAATGTGGAAGAGAAATTAAATGTAAGTACCCAAGTAGAAGTACAAGTAGCCTAAGATTGTGGTTCACTAAATGTATGTTGCTACATCCACACACAAGTAATCGTAATCGAGAACAGACTCCGATCCGAGTGACCATTGATGAGTTACTGTACCTTCCACCACTGGGTAAAATATAGCAACAAATAACATTTGAACCATATGTAAGTTTAGGCCAGCCAACTGACATCACTAATGAAAGCAATGAAACCATGGCATGAATGCATTCTTGTGCCCGTGTGTGTGTGTTTGTGTGAACCTTCCCCTATAAATCTGCAGCTGGGTGGAGAATTGTAGGCAAGATCTGAAGTTTTTTTCTGATATATTTCTTAAATGTCACTGCTAACAAGTTGTATTGGAGCTCTGAGGTAGAGTAACAAGGATCGTAGTTGTATCTCGTGTTCAGACTTCCTACTCCACTTGTTTTCATCATGGTATAGCCAGCATGTCTGTTAAATGCGGGGGCACTTGCTTGTTTTATTTCAGAAATTGCCATCTGTGCCTGTGTGTTTGTTTAGGGGAATTTCAGTGAATGGAAGCTTTGTCATGTCATCTTATGTTGGTGCCTCATTCATTTTTAACACAGAGAAAAAGAGAAAGAGGTAAAAAGGAAAGCAGGAGGCTAACTATGAGGAAAACAGAGGAGAGTCCCAGAAGAGTGACAGTGTTTATGTCTGACAGGTAGTTATTAGACATAATGACTGTTCCCCACACACAGGACAGTGTTTTTATCAGCCAGCTGGCCAGACACAGTGCAATACTCAACCACTGTCAGCCTCGCTTTCGGCCCTGCCTTCTTTCTCTTTTATCTCTGTTTTGTCACCTGCCATCCCTCACCTTTCTCTCCTGCTTCTTATCTATATGCCAATCCCATCATCTCTTCTCTCTCTCTCACTTTACCCCCATTTATCTTCCTCCGACTGTGTGTCTCACTCCTCACTCTTGTCTCATCCCATCTCCTGTTTTTTCTTTGTCTTGCCGGCGGCCAGCAACCAAATAGCTGGCATCAATCCTCAGCTAACCCTCAGCTGGCTGGTAAAAGTGACTGGCATTACATTCTTGTGAAAATGCAGCGAATATATGCAGACAAACACACTCTTAAGGAGGTGACATACTGATCACAAGTTGCTTCAGGAATGCAGTGTCTTCATCAGACAGATTTTAATATCACATCACATGGTCACTTTAACAGACAGCACAATATTGGCACTTTCCCAAAAGCAAAGAAGACAATACAAAATAGCTAAAGCTCCAATAAACATTTAGCAGTCTCTTATGTACACTGGAACCAATCTTGTGAAGGGAAGACAAGGAGGAGGTCTATTTGATGGGCGAGTCCAGAATCTCCTCATACTCCTCTCTCTGGCGTCGCCCACCCCCACGAGATGGTAGAAGCTTCATCGCCACTAGCCAACCAACGCTTAATATGATCATCACATTCCCAACGACTTCCGGTGCAGTGGGAGCCAACGGCAGCACGGACAGATGCAGCAGCATGGCAACAGGTACCTCCAGGCTCTGAGAGGCAGAGACCAGAGCCGGGTGGAGTCGGGTGAGGGCATGCGTCATCCCCAGAAAGGCTGCTACCGAGCAGGCAACCAGGACCAGGACCAGGCCCCAGGCTGTGGTACTCATAGGCCAGGACCAGCCCTCCTGGAGCAGAGCCAAGGAGGCCGGGGCGAGCAGGCAGCCCGTCCAGCTTACTGTGAACAAAGCTGTGCCCACTCCCACCCGCTCCTTCAGGGATCGATACCCAACCAGTGCCAGAGCCATCCACAGCCCTGCAAGAGCCGAAAGAGACCATCCAAAAGCACCCCTCCAGAACACAACCGGGTCAGTTGGTGAATCTGAGTTGCTCTCATCTGCTGTGGGAAGCAACACAAGCCCCAAACCACACAGTCCTGCAGCTATGGTGATCCCATCAGCCAGTACCAGCCTCTCCTCCAACAGCAGGAAGGCTAGGGTCGCTGACAGCGGCTGTGGTTGCCAGGCGCCAGGTTGTAGTGCCGTTTCCTGGTGACACGAAGGTTAAGGAGGAGTAGGCGCAGCAGAGGGAGAGAGAGTAGGCGACGCCATAACAGAGCAGACGTAGACGATAGCCCTCTGGTCCGAAAGGGTTCTCCCCCCCCTGTGCAGTGGCACAGCCACAGAGAGGAGTTGGACGATGGACCGAACCAAGAGCAGAAACAGGGGGCCCAGGTCAAAGCGTTCAGAGGCCACGCGGGTCAGAACGATCAAACAGCCGTGAGCCAGCGCTGCACCGAGCAGCCCCACCCAGGTGAGCCGAGACGCAGACACTGAAGCCTCCCCGAAACTGGCCAGCTGTTCCCCTACCCCTCTCCCAGACCCCTTTGCTGCTCTGCCTCCTCCCTCACTCCCATCTCCTCCTCCAGCAGCCTGAGATTTGTTGGCCGTATCTTTGTCTTTGGAGCTAAAGAGAGTCAAAGGCCACCTCTTGCTCTCCGTCAGCTGTTTCTTGTCTGACGTCTCCTCCACGAAGGATCCAAAGTCCTCGAAAGACGGAGCGTCATCGTAGCCTTCGTCCCCGGGCTGGGGGAAGTGTGTGTGTACTCCAGGTTGAGGGGAGTAGGGGGTGTGCGTGGCATATTTGGCTGTGACAGTATGAGGGTGGATCTTTACTCTCTTCTTAGAGCTCAGGAGGTGAGTGGACTCCATTTTAAAACTTCTGTGACGACAGACACCTGCGAGGGAAGAGAAAAGACACTTAGAGCTCCATAGAATATATATTTTACACACACCCTCCTGCAGATTCTCCTTCACGGTGTCTCTCTGGGATGCCGCTTGATGTCTCATATATCTTTAATATCGCAGATAATAATAGCAGTGACTCACATCTTCCCATGTGCCCTGTGTGTTTGGCAGGGAATATACGTAAGCCCTGCCCCTCTAAGCAGTCACCACTTTAATTGTTTTTTTTCTCCATGTGATGAGAGTTCACATTAAGTACATATTATCAGAATCATTCAGAACCATAATGGCAGATTAGCAGTGCTATTATGCCTTTCAGTCTTCTTGGATATTATGACGTTTAATGTAAAGATATTACATTTACAGTTATGTAATCAAGTTCCTCCTGCCTCATTTGTCTTTTTTCTCTCTCTCCCTCTGTCTTTTATTTCCTCTTCCTCACTCTATACATTCAAGCAGGGGAAGTAAGAAATATAAAAGTATGGTTCACATCAGTTCTAATATTTCTCATTCTTTCAAAATACTAGATATGTCATCTTTTACATAAATAACAGGTATATGCATCCTACCTCCTTCTCCATGACATCCTTCTCAACCATCTCTCTACCCTCCTTTCCTTTCTTTATCTCTTTAATTCTTTCCTTTAGGGTCCTGCTCCACAGATGACTAACTTATAATCGGTGTAGTTTTATCCCTCTGCAGCAGAACTGATACTCTGCAGATTTGGCCATTCAGGTGCTGCACAGCACATTCCCACTGCTGCATTTCAGGTTGTAAAACCTTGTTTCTCCTGGTTTCTCTATGAATGGAGAATACTTTCACATGACCTAATGTTTATTCATGCAAAGGAATATGGGGTGTATAGTGTTTGGTTATTTCCCTGGAGTTGCAATGTATTGCTCTACAGTCATTTGGCTACCACTGGGTTGCTTTCCCTTCTTGTCTTTATTGTATAGCCTACAAAACAATTCTACACATGTGTACAAGCATGTACACAATGTGCACTGACAACAATTCTGTAGAATTGACAAAAATGTTACATAAACAATATTTATCTAAATGAGGTGAGAGAATAGACAGACTGCCTTTTTATTCCAATATTTTATCAAAATGACATTGCTAACATGCAGATGCTGGAACAGGTAATATTTATTGTGTTCACTATCTTAAGTGTTAGCATGACAACATTAGCTATTTAGCACTAAACAGTACAGATAAGGCTGATGGGAACTTCATTAGTTTGCAAGTAGACCTATTTGGTTATAAACTAAAGTATACTGAACACAGTATACTGATGATGGTGCTAGATAAAATGTTAAGGAATCAAAGTTATTACAATTCCTCTTGAGGAGAACTTGAATAGAAAAAAATGTCATAGCAATCTAGTAGTTGATCACTCAAAACCAAAAATGTCAGCCTCTTGGTGGTGCTTGAGGAAAATTTCAGGAGATCATCAAAGTCAGTAGAATACATTGTTAGGCGACTGTTAAATGTGGTGGGGGGGGGCGACCAAACATTGTACCAATCCATCATAGTTGTTGAGAGATGTTAGACTGGACCACAGTGATGCACTGATCGACCAAAATTACCATAGAGCCAAGCTGCTAGCGTAGCTATAAATCACAAAGAGTAGAAAGAAAATATGACATGAGAATACTAGCAGTGGGCTACATGGATACCATCATGGTTTATTACATTTTATATTTGATATCAATATATTTTGTGATCTAGTCCATTTTCTGGAAATCAACTTGATTAATGGATAAAATTACTAGACAGCAGGATATGTTTGTGGCTAATCTAGCAAATAAAATACCTAATAAACCAAGGTACTTCATCACATTGATGCAAAAATCATATTAAAAAAACAATGTTAGCACAAAGCATACTGTCCACAATGACATAATACACCCAGAGATGTAAAGCGATACTAACCTGGCATACCCCGTATGGCAAAATCTCTGACCGATGAACATCACCTACTCCTAACAATTACGATGCGTGCATGACAAAGGTGCATATCAGACCATAAAAACAGTATTTCAGTTTCCTATTTTCCTGATCTGACTGCAGCTGGCAGTAAAAGCCGGCAGCTTTCGTCAGCTCGCGGTTTCTTAGCCTATTGGTGATACAGTCCTTTTGATATGGTAAGAGCAGGGGAGGCTGTGAATTTGTGGCAGGCTACCTGGCCTTTACTCTCCCTGGAGATGTTGATTATTCCCTCAGATCAGCCTGAATAGCCCTGTTCCAAATTACAGCTGCAAGGAGGGTCATGGTGTGAGTGCTATTTTCGGCTGTGTGCTTCTCTCTGGTTGACGGCAGTGTGCTCATAAATAATTTAATTTAAAATAAGATATAAATAGCTTTCTTTGAAAATATTGGATTTATGGAATTTCTTAATGACTTCAAAGTGAATAAACTGTTTAGCCTTAATTAATAGCTCTAAACAACTCAGGTTTTGCCCCAAACATTTGGGCAAAAACAGGCATGGATCTGGACTGAATGAAACAGTGGCTTAATTTCACAACTCCACAGCTCACTGACTGAAGTGAAAAAAAAATATCCACAGGCATAAGTTCACACTGATGACATGTAAGAAGACTTAGTCATTTACTCTCACCAAAGGGTCAAAGAAATCCGATCTGCTGCTCTGTGAAATCAGGATGTTCCTGTCTGAGTCCTCTCTTCTCTGTCAATAATATTTATTGTTCTGGATGATGCAGCCTACCTCTGCAATGCTACTGCTGCCTCTGCTGCTGCTCTCAAAAGCTTGTTTCACACCTTACACAACATTAACATGAAGAGCTACGAGCCAACACCAAACCTGCCCAAAGTGAGAACAGCAGCAGACGGATTTCCAGTGAATGCTCTTCTGATGAAGTCTGGCAGAAGGCAATAAAACTGTACACTGTCCTCCTGGTGTAAGATGCATTTATCTGATAAACACCCTCTACAGCCTACATGCTTTTAAAAGCAATAAAATCTTTGATATGGACTATTAATAAACCAATCACTTTATAAATGGTAATACACAGTTAATTGAACAGTCTGAAAGCAGCTGTCATAGCTTATTAATCACAGTAAGACGATTAGTAAGGCTGATGTACTGCATAGTAGCCAATATTATTTTGTAGGTATACTTAATATTTGTGTGTGCTTCAGGGTTATTAAATGTTATTATGTAAATCTTTGTGTATGTGTATTAAGGTGTGTGGGTGTGTGTCTGTGAAAGGAGATGTTATTCTCAAGGTTATAGGTTCCTTGGTGATGCGCCCCTGTGACGCCAGAGGGTTGACACACACACACACACACACACACGCATACACATACATACACACACACACGGAAGAAAACTGAAGTGGCTGTGCTGGATGTGTGTCGCATTTGCATTCTATAATGTTGTCGTTTTTACATAATAAAACATAGCCTAATATCTCTGCTGGTCCCGATATTAGGCTATAGGCCACCCCCGCCGCCCTGCACCTGCAAGGATGTCTGTTCGATTGCCACCTCGCACACGCTGAGTTTTTGTCAGCATCCATCAAGCAGCATGTGTGTATGTATTATGTTGTAGCCGATAATGACACCCCGACTCGTGACCCATGACGAATTATTGAATGGAGAGGAGCGCGCCCTCGCTCATACTGCACGCAGATTGGCACACGGCAGCTCAATCAACAAACCCTGATTGAGTTTCAGACGGTTTCCCAATTAGTGACATGCTGAAATTTCGTATTTTTGCATAATGTGCTCCAATCAATAAATCACCAAGTGGGTTATTCATAGCCTACACCTATTAAAATATGCCCCCACTCCGCCTCAATTCACCTGCTATCCCGCAAAACGGCGGATGAACTTCACTGTCGGTCGTTCTCAGTCAGTTAGCGAGCATCTCCAACGCTTCATCACCTCTTCTTGGCCATTTGCTCTTCTTCTTTTGCTACTATCCTCTCTTTCTCTTCTTCTCTCTTGCGGCAGTGGAGAATCTCCTCAAGGTCACGGCGACACGCCTCAGCCCGGACAGACCCGACACCTGCGGTCACCTCACCTCACTCTGCGGGAGGATAATGTGTGTGTTATGGCGACCTGCTGCCCGTCCATCTCTCTGAGCACTGATACAGATGCTCCTCCTCGGCTTGGCCAAAGAGTAAGAGAGAGAGAGAGACAGAGAGAGAGAGAGAGAGAGAAAGGGGGGTAATCATAACGTCTGAGCATGCGTGACAACTACTGAACACCAGCACTATCGTTGTATGTAATCTGTCACCCCACTGTGTGTGCGTGTGTGTGTGTGTGTGAGTGAGTAAGAGAGGAGGGGGGTGTTTATGAGATGGGGCTAATCAAAGTAAAGACAATAGTCTACTAATGTCGTTTTTTGCATGTGTTGTAGCTGGCAGGGGCCATAGGATGTATAATGGCCTGACAAACGCACAACACTAACACATGAATGTTCTCTTGTGTGTAACTTGTGTGTGTGGGCCTATGAGTGTGTGTTTGTCTCATCACATCAGTTTCCTTTACTATATTGTTCTCTCTCTTATGCAAATTTAAATGTGTTTTTTTTGGCATCATGCCCTATAGTGCTCAAAGACCCTCAGGGCCCCCAAAAGTCCTAGTTTTCACGTGCAGGATTTGTGGTAATTTAATTAACTGCAAATTAGTTTGGCAATAGGCCTGTGCACTGTTAAATTACAACAGCTTTTAAACCGGGTCCAGCCCTATTTCTGGGCATGTTTTCATCACCTTCATTATTTAAGATTGCACTTTGTCTCTAGTGGATATAACATTTTTTTTTAATTCTGTGTAAATGTTGTTGTTTATTTACTTTAAGGTGACAGGATACGGTAGCGGTGTCAAGGGGGTTACAGCCACCTTATCCCTGCTTGCCATGATCTTAATTAGGAACAGCATGCAAAAAAGGGTTGTATGTACAAAGTTCACAAAGTTAATTAATATGAGAATACATTTTAAATCAGAATCTTTCGAGGCAAATCATTGCAAAAAGAAAATTAGAGAAAATAAGTACACCGGCAGAGATATGTGTGTACTATATGGCCAAACGTACCTGTCTACATTATTTTGTGTAAGCCTACTATAATTGGTCTGGAGTTGTTTTTTTATGGTTTAAGTAAGGCCCCTTATGCAAATAATGGAAATGTTAATGCTACAGCATACAGTGATATTTTAGACAACAATGTGCTTCAAATTTTGTGGCGACAGTTTAGAGCAGGCTCTTTCCTGTTACAACATTGCAATGTCCCTATGCACAAAGCAAAGTCCAAAAAGAAATTATTTTCCCTGTTTGGCATGGAACAGAGCTTGACTGGGCTGCACAGAGAGCCAATCCCACGACAGCAAGCCAGGCCAGCCCAACCTCATTAATTCTCTTGTGTCTGAATGGGAGAAAATCACTGCTGCTATAGGTACAAAAATCTTGTCAAAATCCTTCACAGAAAAGATGAGGCTGTTATAGGAGAATGTTAATGGGTTCTGTCAACACTTGCTGTACATGGGTGTAATGTTTGGGTGTCTGTCCACATACCTTGGAACATGTCATGTACTTTATAATTGCATGTAATAGTGAGAATGGTGAGAAGAGAGGCAGATTTTGGAGGGAGATTTTGAAGGAGCTCAGTGGAGTTTCTCTCCTCTGTCCTCTACTCCACAAAAGCAGGACAATCTCACACACTTCCATCTTTTTGCCAGCTGACAGTAATTGGTTTGACATTTGGCTGCCATAACACTTGCTTGTGCTCTGTTCCATTTCAGGCTGGATTAACCTTTTTCAAATACAGCTGAGGTCACTGTTGTTAGGTTGAAACCATTGCACTGTTTAAGAAGAAGCCTCGGGCTGCTGTTACCACGGGAGACTGATTTCTCCACTGGGACCACTGGGAGATGCATAGTGGTCAATATCAAGATCAAACACAGTATGTACCCATGAGTTTATAGTAATTAAAAGACATCTCTCCATGTTCATTAAGTGCCCCAGATATTTGGACTATGGGGATAATAAATATCAGCAACATTTGATGGAGTTCAGGTAACAAGTCTCTGTACTGGATGTTTTGCTTTTTTTATGTCTGTTGGGTCCAAATGAGTGCGATGGAGAGTGGGCAGGTTTCCATGCCAACCAATTACAGGTGATTTTAATAATTAGCTCTTTACTCTGTGATGAGGGTATGTCAAGTAGATATCGCTGTTAACAGTGCCATTTAATACTTACCAACAAATAATGGATAATCTGTGCTGTAGAATGTTGACTACTACTATAATTAGGCAACTGTAGCAGTACGCAAACAGTTGCCTAATTACACATTAGGCAGACATGCAGCAATATTAGCATTCATTTGGAATCATGTCTCTGGCCACAAACGTAAGTCTGATATTTTTTTCTTCTTTTGTTTGTTTTTGACTCATTCCAAAGGTGAATTTCTGGCTTTTTAGCTTCTACATGTTCCACCCACCTGGTACGCTACCTTTTTTTCTCTTCTTTTTGGTGTGGAGCAGGACATTTTTGAACTTTTGAATGAAAAACAGCTGCCTGTGGTGAGAACCAAAATTGTGAAGTTGCGGGCCATTAAACCAAAACAATGAGCTGATGTTACAGATGCTCCAAAGAGCTGACTACAACTGCGGAGTCAGGTGATAATCATCTGTGATTTGTATATTCTTACGGTTTTGTATAACCTCTTAAGCACTTGTGTGTTTGTACATCCTGGATCTTTAAAACAGTAGCACTGTGGAGCATCTTAGCCTAGCTATCTTTGCTGTCTACCAGCAAATATGAGTGCTTAAAAACTTGTTCTATTGAAATTGTCACTCTAACAACAGCAATCTATTGCTATTTCACTCTCTTCTCTCAAATTTACTTAATTGTAAGTCACTTCAGACAAAAGTGGCCTAAATGTAAATGTGAATGTAATGCATGTTATTATTAATATTATAAAAATATTGACATGTGCAGCTTTAAGTTGCTTAAGCACTTGAGGATGTCATCTGTAAATCAGTTCCATGTGATTGAGAAATGTACTGCATCTTTAAAATAATGTGGTTTACTGCTGAACTCATTTTTAATGTTAATTAAATGAAGCCACCAATTTAAAGACCATTATCAAAGGGCGTCGTTTTGCCATGCAACGCTGCTTTCTAAATGTGGTCTAGCAGAAACGTGCTGGAATACAACAGGGTTTGTGGATGTTCAATTTGATGTATTTTTAACATGGACCACCACCTCAACTGCCCTGCTTCATCTTATTCAGAAGACAGAATTTGAGCTTACTCTCAGGAGTCCTGTGCTGCTTAAAACTCATGAACACTATGTAAATCAGAGATGTCAGACTAAACTTGTACTCTTTATTTGTTTAATGCAACTGGGGTGAGGTTTTTACATAATTGCCCTGGAAATACCATCCAAATTGGCTGTTGAGAATGAGTTCAATATGGACAAATGGAGCACTGACAGGAAAAGTTAATGTCTTCGTGTATTGTCCCTGGGGCTATTTTTATAGTGGCCACGCTCCTGATGCATGGTGGTTTAGAACTGACTACAATTCTTTCTTTCTTTCTTTCTTTCTTTCTTTCTTTCTTTCTTTCTTTCTTTCTTTCTTTCTTTCTTTCTTTCTTGTCCACGCATTTGCTTTCGGCATTTTCTCTGAGGATTAGGAGGAATGGCTAGTGTTTCCATGGTTACCGTGAATAAGAGCGCATCGAACACAGCTATTTAGGACACTGTTTAAATCCCATCGATGACTCCGCTGCTCCGGTTTTGGGAATAGGTTCATCATATCCATACACAGAGGTGCAGCCTCCAGGGAGGAGTTGGTGACGTGCTGTGATAAGAATATGCTAAGGGAAGCTGCGATAAGCTGACAGCAGGGAAGAAATGGAGGAGGGAGGAAAGGGTGGGGTGGGGGTGAGAGCGGTGAAGTGGAGACAAGAGGGAGAAGAGGATGGAGAGTATAGGAGAGGTTTTTGATGAATTCAAGCACATGTGAGAACCAAGAAAAATAAGCTTTCTGTACTGTCTCTCTCTCTGCCATCTTCACACTTGTTTGACACTGAAGTCTGTCAGCCAGATATGACCATTCATGCACATAAAATTAAAAAATGTTAACAGATTAATTAACAGTTTGGTGATTTATATAATAAATAAACATGAGGTATTCACTGATAAAGATTTGTATTCAGCAATCAAGCCACAACACTTCCACACTACGCTGCCTCTGCCTCGGGGATTAAATGAATCTGTTTTGGGCGTTTGATGTTTATGAACTATAAACAGGATGTCATTATTCAAAGCTTGGGTCCTTGCATGTCTGAGCGCGTGTTCTCATTACAGCAGGAACTGATGAGAGCAGAAATAAGTGAAGCGCAACGGCAGACAGGACACATTCATCACCTGGCTTCTGCAGTGAAGGGGAGGAACAAGGGAGTTAAAAGAAAATGGACACAACACCCCTGCTGAGACTAAAATAACATGAGGATTTTCAATGAAAATTAGTATCCTGAACTGGTGGTGTATGACACCCACTGCAGCAACAAACCTTGGCTCTGTCCACTACCATCTGTGTGTGTGTTCCAGTGAGGAAGGTGGATGTCACTCCCTTGTTCAAGTGAGGTTGTGATAGACTGTTGTCGGGGGTTTTTCCAGCTAATATAGCACTCTCATACATTTTGCATTGGCACAGTGGTGGAAAGGAAGAGAGAAAGGAGAAAGGGGGAAGGCAAGAAGAGGAAGAGAAACGTGGAGAGAGTCAGAAAAGGGGTCTCAGAGAGGTAGCGGGCAAAACCCAAAAAAAAAGCACTCAGGAGTGACAACTCCAAGCAAGGTCAGAGGAAATTCAAAATAGAACAGGCATACAGACGTAGAAGAGCTACGTAAAGAGTGATTCTGTTAGTGAACATCTCCAGAGATGAGCCAGAGGAAAGAATAAAATAGATCTTATTGCATAACTCTCAGTACGTCAAATGAGTGTGTTTTCGCATAAATCAAGATAGAAGGTCAGGAATGAGCCCATGTAACTGTCATCAAAGCACCCTTAAAGGCCCCCGGCCCTGTGTTTTCCCCCTGATTGAGATGTTGTTGACTATTGGAGTGATAACCTGTGATTACCTTGACAGTCTAAAAGGGTTTGCTCCGCTGATGCCGCGCCAGACAGCCTCTGTTGCCATGGTTACAGCCCTGGGATAAGTTTTTATATTCTGATGGATGCCCTGATGGAGCGTGTTGTGTGTGTGCATCCACATATGCCCATGTTTGTGTGTGTGTATGTATGTATACACACAGTTGCAATCTGCACTTAAAAAGTCCAAACTGGGGCAATATAAACACTAACATGTGTCCAGACTGAGTTTGTTTTTTTCTAAGCAGACGCCATGGAAGTCTACCCGTTATGTAATTCAATACTGCACCATGCATGCCTGAAAAGTAAGGTGTAGTCTGAGTAAAACCTCTCACAAGCTTAAATACTGGGGTAGATTTAAAACAGATTATCCTAGGCAAGTGTCTGCAGAATGAGTTAAAGAGGCTGATACTGTTAGTGTTTGTGCTCAAAGGAAAGATGAAAAGCTTGAAAAACCAGACCAAAACACTGCAATATATTGCAACACCCTGCACAGACAGCCCCCTTTTGTCTGAGTTTGTCTGAACATGGGTGAAAGGAAATGCACAAGATAAGAGGGTAATAAGCCAGACAGTGTCTCATAAGTGGTAGTATGTAGTGTTTGTGGGCTTTGTTGCCTTTTTCAAGACTTGGTTGTGTAATAGCACAAATCTAAATGATGAATGCAGCATTTCTTAGAACAATGTAGGAGGTTAAATATGCAGTTATAGTTATATAAATGTATAAATATACGCAAATGTATTATTTATGTGTTCATGTGTTTACTCATGCTAAATCACTGCTGTGAGTCAGTAAGTGTAAATGAGAGCAGTGACAGCTATGAAAAGCTAAATTTAGACCATACACTATCTTATATATAAAAAGACAGAGAAAAAAGAGCAAACATGCAAATTACTGCAAATGTAGGCCAGGGTACAATAATGGCATTCTTATAATGTCATAGAGTTACATGTTTTTAAAATAAAATGTCATTATCTGGCAGGAGCAAAATCTAAATGAAATACTGTAAATAAAACAGACAGAACTGAGTGCAAGAGACGGCAAAGATGCAAAGATAAAGAGATTTCTTGCTATCCTATCAGTGATACTCTGACATGTACCAGATCATCCTACTGTCATGCAAAATAATCAGTTTCTGGCACTGATTTGATTCATTTTCTTGTTTATCTGGACAAATAAAGAATAGCAATGTCTGCTATCTGCATGGTGCTGTTCTGACCATCTTTTCTATTGTACACAAGGTAATTTTGCTCTGTAGAAGGATCTTTTATCTCAACAGGAGCATCTAGCCTTGAGAGCTTTTTCGAGCATCAATGAAACATATAACCTGATAAATAAACTAAAACAGCAAAAAGATGGCACAGACTACTCATTATCCAACATGGCCTCCATTCTGTTGACATGACCTGGATAAAAAGACAGATTTCTTGCTTATTCCAGTGTTGCCATTTGCAGCTGACCTCTGACCTTTCAGTAAAATAAGGGGAACGAGAAAAGATGTCGTTTTTTTATCAAATAGGAATCAACAGAGAACCTTAAGATAACATTAAGGTCAATTATTTCACTGGTTTGTATCTTCAGAGCAACCAAGGAGAGGTGGCGGGTGTAAAATCACTCTGACGTTCCCTGGAGTTGCCTATAGCAGTTCATTTAAAGCTCCAGAGAGGTAGTCACGCTTGAATATGTCTGTAGGTGTGCGGATGTATGTGTCAGCAGAAGTGAGTATGTGTACTTTATGCAAAAACAGAAAAGATTTGTAAGTGTGGAATTAGACAAAAAGGGTAACTATTGTTATATTCACATATTATTCCAATTCTCACAACCTTTTAAATGCAGGGTTATCACAACAAAGAAAAAATATGAATTGTACATCCTTTTTCCATTTGCTTTGTCAGAAAATCTACACATATGTTCTTATTTTACAAAGTGAGGATGTGGCAATGGAATTATAGTAAAGGGCAGCTTCATTATTATTTTGGCCTTGTTGATACACAAAGCACCTGTGGTAATGGCTCATCACACCAAACATTAGAGAATAATGTCTGAATATGTGTGTGCTTGTGTGTATTTGTTTTTGTGAAATAGCCCTGAGGGGAGAATCTGGCTGCATCTTTTATGGGGCACGCGTGCTGTTGCTATGGCAAACAACAGTGCATCCGTCAGATGAAACACCACCTGATACATTTGTGTGTGTGTGCGTCACTGCCTAGCACACAAAATCATTGAATTGAAAATCAAAAGAAATCTGCCTTTCTTTTTTGTTTCACACACTCACACACATAATGCAGGTGCTTGATATCCACTTAATGACTCTCCAGTGAGACTAATATAATTACCTGAAGCCTCTCTGTCTCTATCTTTCTCTTTCTGGCAATCGCAGGCCACAGCGAGCTGGAGTGAGTAATGTGTGTGCTCTGTAATTGAGTTTATGCACGTCCACTTCCAGCCCAAGGACCTCGTGGAGACAAATGACATAGGAGTTTGGCCATTTATACATACTCACTCTTTTCTGTCTCTCTCCCTCCATCTGAGGATGAGATGCAGAGATGGAAGAGAAGGGGAGAGGGAGGTAGAGGAAGAGCATCAAACATTGCCCCAGGTCAAAGGTCATTAATGCACACATTGAGATTGCATTATTATTTTGTAAATATCATAAAGCATATCTCTATGCAGACATGTGAGAGAGTTTATTAGAGTTGCAACAATTAGTTGAGTCATCAATTACTCAATCAATAGAAAGTTTAATATTAAACTATTTTGATAATTGAAAAATTTGGATTTTGATGTTGGTCAGATAATGCAAGATATTTGAAGACCTTATTTTGGGTACTGGGAAAATGTGGTATGCGTTTTTCTCCACGTTTTTTGGCATAGACTAAATGATTAATCAAGAAAATTATCTACAGATTAATCAGTATTGAATATGATCATTAATTATAGCCCTACAGCTTCAGGTAGGCTTTATCATGTCCTATCAACGTATCCTTTAATCTCCTATGGCAGTGGTTCCCAACCTTTTTGGTGTAAGGTATCCCCACAGACATGTCAATTGAACTTGTTTTCCCCTTCATCAATCACGCTTATCATGTACACTATTTCTTGTATATGAGTGAATATTGTTTGTTTTTTTCATACAATTTAAGATAAGGTTGTTTTGGCCAGCTCAACTATTACCATATGAAGTTGATATTCCAACCATTTAACCATTATTTTTGGCTTTATTTGTAGTGCTGCAACTAATGATTATTTTTATTGTTGATTATTTTCTCGATTAACTAATTAGTCGTTGGTCTGTAAAATGGTGACAAATTTCTTGTTTTCCAAAGTCCATAATGACCTCCTGAAATATCTTGTTTTGTCCACAGCACAAAGATATGTAGGAGCTTGCTGTCATAGAGTTACAAAACCACAAACTATTTACATTTTGAAGGGAAAAAATGCACAAAATAGTTGTCAATTAATTGACTGTAATAGTTGACAACTAATCTATTCATTGATTAATTGTTAGCAATTTAGTTAGATCTTTTATCTAACCTTTACCTGTTTACCTGACTTGTGTGCTTGCTTGCTAGTTTTCAAGCACTCTCACATAATTGCAACAGGTACAGTGGTGTTCAGGTGTCACAGCTGCCTTAATGTGTTTATGTATTATATTTCTAAAATAATAAATTGTGTTTTTTCAAATTAGTTGGGCAATCTTTAACATGCACCCTAGCAACTGCAGAAGCACCCTCTTGGATACAAGTACTCCTTGTTGGGAATTAATGTCCTAAGGTATTACTCAAGTAGCCTATTTTATGATGATGATGTTATGATTACTCATTGTAGTTGTATTGATATTTGTCTTGCTGTAACTAAGAGGGAAAGTATGCGTGTGTTGTTTTTCAGCATATACACACTTTAGAGTGCTTTGTATACTGTATTTTCATTAGACAGTCCTGTCAAACTGATTGAACTGATAGATAAGCGGGTGTCTGTACCTGTGCGTGTTCCCGTGAGTGTTGGCGGGGTCTTGCGGTCCCTCCCTTCCCATGCTCGCCCCCCTCGCTGCGCGTGTCCGCCGCGGCTCAGTGTGTCCGCCAGGGGGCAGCTGTGTCTCGGTCTGAGGCTGCGCCGCTCCCGCTGCATCACAGAGAGGAAAATACCACCAGATGGCGGTTTAGGATTGCTGCTCTTCTCTCAAGGCGCGGTTCCGCTCGCACGGCCAATTTTCAATATTAAAATACGCACAATATTAAAACGAAAATCGATTGATTATTTTGGAAGGTGATAAACGATTCGGGGATGGTCGCTAAAGGTGAGTGTCTTGTGTTTTTGTCGTGTTTTGTGCGGTGGGAAGGGAAACGGAGCACAGATTAAAGATGGTGGACACAGACAGGGAAGACTGGTTGGTTGGGGGATGGGCGTTAGCGGCTAACGGAGGTGAATGTGCTTTCTCTCTCTTCCTCAGTTACATTATAGCCTAGCAGCACCATTAGCTTGCGAGCTAGCCCCAAAATTTCGGCAAGACAACTTGCTAGAGGGGCAAGTGCTTGTCGCAGCGGCGGCCTGTTTTGCCACCAATTTCCATCCGGCGCTGGAGTTGAGCTTGTCAACAAATAAAGACCCATGCGGTGTGACGTGTTTTCTTGCTCTTTGCAAGGCAGGATTCAGAGCATCACCTTCTCTCATTTGCACAGCCGTATTATAATTGTACGTTACAGTATTGCCCTTCTGCCGTGCGGTGCTTTCTTTGCTTAGGTTTGTCATCAACGCTAATGTCACGTTGTTTTTGACTTTGTTATCAACCACTGGGAGTTCTGTTTTTTTGCATACACAAGTGATGTACAATGTCAGATATGAACGTGTTCCTAGTTGCTACTTTTTCTTGTGTCAACATCAGCATTCAAGCTCCTTCTTGCCTTCAAGTTTTCAGAGTGTACTGGTGACTTTTCACACGGCTAATAAACATGTTGCTTTTTAATGAATGACCGCACGTGATTGCTTCGTAATGTAATGTTTGCAGGATGGACTGGCGCATGTTTCACAACATTATTATGGCGCTTCTTTCCCCTTCCCGCCCCCTTCTGTGCGGGAAGCAGGCAACACTGAGCGGGGAAACATGAGTCACATTAGGGGGGATGGGCTCCACCAGCTATCCCTACAGGTCTAAATGGTCTCCAGTTCTGGCCGTCCGTCCCCTCCCACAGTGACCTATGCACAGCTCACACTGTGCAGTGCAGTTAGGGATAGTTGATATTGGGTCAGAGTGCCTCCTGGCTGTGTGCATGAATCTCAGATTGTTGCATAACTGCATTGTTTACAGTCAGCCATGTGATTTTTTTTTTTAATCCAGGCTGTCTTGGATTGCTATCTGCAGCCCACTTGCCTGCCAACTTGTCTTCCATTATCACTCAATGTTTCCACCTCACACTGCACAAGCCATATTTTGTTCATCCTGCAGAACAAGTTAAGCAACACATGGAGATCACTGTGAGGATTTAATTTGCAAGTGTTCATGACATGTATCATGGCCCTTTTAGAGTGTTTTGCTCTCTATAAACAGTTGTAGTCCTGGTCTGTTGACATTTTGTTTTTTAAATGAGGCTGCTGAAAGCGATATTACAATCATGTTATCTACAAGTTCAAATATTTGGCCAGATATTATTTTTGCAGTAGTAAACATTCCTATCACAATGTCCTGAAAGCATGTTGAAAATTAATCATTTTATGATTAAATAATTCATAAATAATTTAATAACTGTTATTGCTTAGAAGAGCTGCATAATATCAGAGTGGCCCATGGTGGGATGTGTGTAATTATCTATCTATCTATCTATCTATCTATCTATCTATCTATCTATCTATCTATCTATCTATCTATCTATCTATCTGTGTGTGTGTATATACATATATGTAATACATATATAAGTATATGTATGTATGAACTAAACAATGCCTCAAAGTTTGAGGTCTGAATCGATCTGTGGATTTGGTGTATCGTTAGGAGTAATGTACCTCTGTACAGAGTGGAAAAGATGAGATTTGAATGCAGTTATGTTTTTAGTGCACTGATTAATGGGAAATATCTTGGGTGCTCTTTTATTGCATCAGGATCGTGCACAGCGATAGGTATAATGCCCCTGGAGACCCTCGACTCCCACGCTAATAAAACACACTGTGACCTCTGCCCTTCTGACCTGTGAAGAGACATTTTGTTTGATGTCTCAGCACATAGTATTCAGATTAATCTAAAGTGCAGCGCTTTTGAACTTTTTCATTAATGAACACAATCGGGCCATTGTCTGTTGCTGTAGTACATAAACTCCAGTGTTTCCCACAGAATGACAGTGTAACTGTGGCGGTGGCAGTGGGGGGGTGCATGCGCACATCAATATTGACTACTAGACCGTGTGCTAGCCTCAAAAATCCAGCTGCATTCTAGCATTAACTCATTAACTTAGCTCTCCTTATTAGCTAGGCTCCTTGCATGCTGGCTAACAACTTTTTTAAGCTGGTCTCTGACATTGACAGCGTTGTGTTGGACAGATTTGTGTAGCGGTGTTCTATGAGGGAGAGAGAGAGAGAGGGACGAGCGAGAGGATGTGCTGCGCAATAGCGCTACGGCGCTCTGCAATCAAAAAGATTGTAAATATGGCTAGTAAAAAAATCGAAAATCAATCTGTGGCGGTCACCTTTGATATAAATGAACTTATGGGAAACACTGAACTCATTAAAACACAGAATTATTCTTTATGTTTTATGTTGCTGTATTATAGACATCTACCATTAAAGATCCCATATTATGCAAACTACACTTTTCATAAATGTGTGTCCCCTCTCTCTCTTTATCTCCTGCTCAGTCTCCGTTTGAATTTGTCGCCATTTGTGATGATATCACACAGTTCTGTTCATTATAGGACCTCCCCTGGCCCTTCAGTTCAGTAAAAAAGCCCTGACCACTGAACCCATACTGAATACACCGCTCTCAGAGAGGGCTGTGCAACATGACGATATCGTTTGACGATTATTATGCTCTATTATTTATTTAATTGTGTCGCAAATTCCGTACTTTACCTAATATTTTTGGCGGTAAGCTCTTCCATACTTGCTGGTGTTGCAGGGAACAAATTTGCATTCAAAATAAACAAACATGGAGGAGAGAGAAGTTTACTTGGGTACAGTGTTTCCTCTAGGATTTTTTTCAGCAGCGCAGGCAGGACAAACAGTCCACCCCAACCCCCGAAGAAATAGTCACACTTCACATTAGTCACATTTCATTTTTGTCTGAATATAAAACCCCAACACAAGACGTCTCAGCAATATTGCTCTTGTGTCCATGAGCATGCGATGCACCTTAGAATAACTTAAAACTGCGGTGTTTTCCCAGTTTAATGTGTTTATTTTCACCATATCTCTGACCAAATAGTTGGAAAAGCTAGAGAAGATGATAAACAACACCCAAAGATCAGTCTACTGGAGGAACTACAACCTTTAGATCTGGAGAAAGTAATTCGGTCGGTTATGTTGCTCCACAGTGATTTTACAGTGATGGCACAGCATGTTTTGACCATCACCCCTAAGCCTTAACGGCAGTAAAACCCTGTTAATATGACCTCAGAATCATTATAGATATGACTGTTCATGTTTGCCTTTTGTGTCTTCATTTTACAGCTTTTGACATTTATCTGTAGACATTAATATAAAAAATAGGCAACATGAGAAACCTCCTCCCTTCTGATGTGCATGTTATTTGCACATTAAAATCCAAAAAGAAACGTCCCCTCATTAGCTTAAAAGGACTAGTTTGCATCACTAATTTGTTTTGCTAACCTCAGCTCCTCCAGTCACCTCGGTCCTTTCGTTTCCAAAACCACTTTTCCAGACTGAAAATTGAAAAATAATTTAATTAGTCTGTACAGGACAGAGCTGCAGGCTATGTCAGTTTAGGCTAAGTTTGTAACTGATGTTCTCAACATTGGACAAGTTGGCAGTAATAAAATACAGATTCCAGTTACTTTCTATAAATGCAGCTAATGTTAAGTTACATTGCAGCTATGTAGCTGCTGTTGATGTTTTCCTGCTCAGCTGCGCAGTCTGACGGGGAGGGGAGATATTAGTTAACTTAACGCTAACCAGCTTCACTTTTCCAGCAGGTGGGAAACAACAGACTTTTCTTAGTCTTGAGAAGCCAACACACTGTAACAGACACCGTACATTTACTGCCAGAATATTTTTCTCCGCTTGTGTTCATCGTCACTGTCTGCCGCTCGGACAATCAGCCTCTACGCACCTCCCGATTCAGAGTTACGCTTCTCTTATAACACCATCTGTCACATATGTGACAGAGGGTGGAATGGCGCAATGGTTAAGACGACCGCCTTAGACGACCACCTCTGACAGGTATAGCAATTGTAAGTCGCTTTGGATAAAAGCGTCAGCTAAATGAATAAAAATGTAAAATGTAAATATGTTCTACATAGAACGAGGAGAGGAAGCGAGCCGAGCATTCAGTGCTGCCATGCTTGCACAGTGTGCAAGTGAAAACATTTGTAGCGCATAGCTTAAAGATCGTGGGAAATTTTAGGAGCGATGGTCGTGATTCAGCAGTGGCGCACCGACGCTCCTGAATGCATATAGAGGAAACACTGGGGTAAAACTGAACTGGAGGACTCAAACCATGCAAGCAAAAACGAGGAGCTCATACCTAAGAGAGAAGTCTGTTGTACAGATGAGCCACACAAGACTATCTAGTCATGTCATGTAACATTAAATGACTTGCCCACAGACATTAAGCTTACTTAATAGTTCACCAAGATATGCTGTTGTTGTGATGTTAGCTATAGAAGTGGCAGAGCTGTGACTTTTGCAGTCTGGAGCTGCTGTGATGGCTCTGAGACCATTTCACCCTCTTATGCTAGCTTTGCAGCAGCAAGTAGACACAGGTTGCCAACCCACAACCTAGCTAACATTAGTTACATTACTTGCTGTTTTTGTTCAGCCAAGGTATATGTCATGGTATTGGATATCTCCAGAATCGCACAACCACCTTTATGATGAATGAATTTTCTCCAATCATGATCCACTTTGACCAAAATCAGTGAAGTTGTATTTTTGTACAGTAATCAGTGAGACCTAGTCTTGCATAGCCAGACCTAGCTCCATAGATTGATTCAGCAGCTCTATGCCAGCTAGTATCTGCCCCTCAGGAGTCTTCTGGGAAGTTGGCCAATCAGAAGAAAGTGGGCTTCTAGGGAGGGGGGCTTAAAGAGACAGGAGCTAAAATGGTCCCGACTGAGGGTGAATCAGTGGCCAGTATAAGAATAATGTGTTTTTTTTGAACATTAAAACATTTTCTAATAGACACCCAAAATAAAAGTAGGAGCCTGAGAATGTGGGATATGGGACCTTTAAGGAAGGCATAGACATATCCATGTTAATAGGAATGTATACAGTTGGTCTGATGCCAGTCAGAAGTGCTCTGTGTTTTGGCGTGTACTGAAGAAATCCTCCTTGAACAAGATTCTCATTAAGTGGCTTTATCCATGAAGAACAAAACCACAGTTTCTTTCTTAACATCCACAGTTTGATTTCTGTTTGTGACAATAATAAATATTCAGTTATACACCAACCTGTCCTTGCCATGGGCTTGGAAACAGTTTGAAGATGACAGGCGGTAGCATTTCCTGCATAACTTCTAAAGGTGGCTGATGTGAATAACATGCCATTGTATAAACCTTTAGATAACATTGAGGGTTAAGAGAAATGGTGAATAATCCCTCCTCCTTCCTCTATCCCTTGAATAGCTTGGCTCTTTGCCCTGGCTCTTCCCATAGTAAGCATATAAAGGACTCAGAATACCATAATGGTTCTTATTAGTAGTAGGATACACATGTACCATAGTTCGTTGTCATTTTAAAGGTGGTAATGGGTAGTGGTGAATATGTTATTGTTATTTGTTTTGAGGATAATTAGTTTCATGCAGCTTTTATGAAAAAAAGACAGATGGCTTGTCCATAATTTGCAGACAATTTACTTTATAAATGGGTCCTAATGAAAGCAAGATACTATGTCTTAATTATTTGAAAAATAAGGGTATTAACAAGTATTGTTTAAGGCTATAAATAAAATTGTAAAGAGCAGAACTGGATTCTACATCATGAATTGTTCCATAGTAATTGCTAAGCCAGAGGCTCACCACTCAACTGCAGTGGGCTTTGTTAGAACCATATGCTTATAATGACACAGCTCAGGAGATTATGTAATGGCTTTGACATTTTTCAGAGCCTATTACACAGTGACCTTGTTGGATTTAGAAAAAACAATATTTGCTGTTCATATTGTTGTCCAGCCTTTGGCGTTTTTCAGCACAGTTGAAGGAATGTCAAAGAAAAACCAAATATTGCTGCCATCTACTGTCATTAGTCTACTTAAATTGGTTTATTAATATATTAAACTTGCAGTGCTGAACCTTTGTCTCCCCTTTTGGCAGTGAGAGTAATTACACAAACACTGTTGTACTGTGCCTATGAAGAGCTTGCCCCAGGCTTCAGGTTTGGAAATAGTTAAAGAAATTCAGAAAGGTTTCCACAGTTCCAAAATAATAATCCATTATTTCGGTAGAGTAAATGTAGTAAGTACATAGCCTACTCACAATATTTTACAAATAACAACCTGTCTAAGAAGATCAACCGGAGTCCTATTTTCTACAGCCTACATTGGCGCTACGGTTACTCCGGAGTAGGGCTGCCGCGGTGAAGTAATTTCCCACGTAGTGATTTCTTGTGGCTTAACCACATTATTATTATTGCCATTTTGTTTTGTTTTGTGCCATATTGCATATGAAATATGTCTGTGGATCTTACCACTGCACAGCCAGTCACTAACTGCAGCTTTATGGTCTGAGCAAGGTAGCTGCTGGTGCTAGTCAAAGTTACATAACTTTGCTGAGCAAAATCATTCTTCAAGATCAATACAAATGACAGCTTTCTTCATAATTATGATTATGAAAATAATAGAATAAGAGAGATTTTACACCTTATTTTCTAAGCGATATGATGATGCTACAGTAGTGCGATTATCTTTTTTCTTTTTAAAGAAAGCCCTGAAGCCTGCTCATGTCAATATACTAAAAGACCAGTGTAACGCAGATCATTTTGTCACCCTTGGCTGGCTGTTATCAGATCTGTAGACTTTCTCTTTTTTGTGCAGGGCAACTCAGGTCAAGTGTGGGATAAGAAGACTGGAGAATACGAAAGATGGATAAGAAAGAGTCAAGCCAAATTGTTTACTTAACTGTAGGCTGGTAAAATGAGGTCCTCCTTTATTCATGTGAGTCTGGGAGTTTGTTTAACACAGTTGCAAAGAAGCGGCATCATAGGCTAAATTAAAATTAATAGGCTATTAGATACAAAAAAACTATTGGAAATGCCATCTTAGCTTTGAACACCTAGTTCCACAGCTCTTGTTTGCACTTTTAAAAGCTAGACAAAATGAATTGTTTACATAGCTCATAACTGGTAGCAAGCTTCTGTGGTTTAACAACAACAGTTTTAAAATGTTTTCTCAGTTTTGTAGTGTTATGCTTCAACATATTATGCAGATTAATTCGCCACATGTACACAATATTATTTCATTGCAGCCTCATTAAACAGACATTAGAGCGATGTAACCTATTGGTTCTGACCTTTTTAAGCCATTACACTTGCACAGAAAACTCGGGCACCATTAATTTAAATATTGATTGTTTGGAAATGTCATGTGCAGCGGAGTGTGATCATCTGAGAAGATATACCGAAGTGTGAAAAGCTGTGGGCCATGGAGTAAATTTCATTAACTATGAGAAGTGCACACTTGGGAGTTTGGTATATACCAACATTGTCACTTTTTAAAAATCAAATAATACTATCCAGTGGCATAAATTGTTCTATTAGTCACTATTAGTCACAGTTATCAGCTCTGTCAATATGTTAGTGCTCAAGGGTGGCTACAGGGTGGCAGCATATAAACAAACTTTAAAAGATTTTCTGCATTCACATACAATGCCCAAGCCCTCTGTAACTCAAAAAATCAACTCAAACAAGTTTACTGCACCAACTCGTGACCACAGCATGTGTACTTGCTCGGATGTTTCACCTGTTGATGTTTACATGGATGTTTACAAGGGAAATATTACTAAGCTTAGTCTGCTGGAAATTGCCAGGCTGATTGGAAAGGAAAATTGCATATTGTCAGATAGCTTAGCAACATCATGTTCACATAATGATAATGTGATGACAACCTATTCTATTTGTAGTACCATAAGAGATGCAAAGTCTGTAGTCAGGGTATTTGTTAAAGTAATGCTATTCATCTGTCAGGTTGAGCAGTAATGAGACTAGGTGTGTCGTGTGTGTTAGATAGGTTTGTGATCTCTCCCTGGTATTCCTACATGGCACAGTGGTTGATTTGCTGTGCAAGCTGCTTTTACCTGTAGCTGACGCATAAGTGTGTTTCCTGTTGCAGCTAGGCTACCAGCTGACAGTGGCTATTAGTAGTTTTATAAAAAGTCAAGAATAGGACAACACTACCAAGGCTTTACTTTCCGACGTCAAGACATATACCACTTCCAGTAAACGACTGATCCTGGATTCCTTGTACAGCTTTACGTGTATAATATTGCAAACTTAATTACTGAAAGTCTGTGTGTAGGTTTTTTGTTTTGTTTTTTTAACAAAACCTCCAAATGAGGCAAAGCTGACTCTTCTGGCCTTGAAAATCTGTGGTTAGATGGCTTTACTTATCTCACTGAACAGATTTGGAAAGTAACATTAAAGTCTAACTGAAATTAAATAGATTTGTATTTATGTATCTGCTCTGTAAATCACTTTCCATGTGTTCTCCTTTGAGAAACAATCAGAAACCAAAAGAGAGAAATGTATATTTTATATTTTTATATTTTCATGACGCTACCCCATTAGCGGGCACCTTAAATATGCAATTTAAGGGAGAGATAGCAATCTTCTTATTAAGAATATTTCTGGTTGTTCATTTCTAATGGAAATGCACTACAGGAAGTGCTGGGGGCAGTATCACTTCCACTGTCTGCCATGACTGCTTGCCTGTAACACTATTCACAAAGAAGTTTTCATGCGAGAATCGCAAAGCTACGGAGAAAGAGGCTAACAGCAACATTTTTTTGTTTTTACAAGATTTGTATGCTATTTCATCACTAAATACACTTTTGAGAGGTTTTGAGCTGAGAAATCTACTGTATAAAACTTGAATATGGGGAGTTTTATGAAAGTTGATGGCGAATCGAAATTACGCTCAAAACATTTTCGCGTTTGAGAAGCTCCACAAGCACTGCAATGTTAGTGGTCCCACCCTGCCAGTCACACCCTCAAGTCCCAGTTACACAGACCACTGCAGCAGCAACAACAGAGCAGCAACGACAGAGGAAAAGCCACAACTATAAGATAGTTTCAATGTTCATTCGTCTGTTATTCTTTCTTTACAATCTGGGTAATGGTTTAACATTTTAAGGTAAATCAAGAAACTGGCTTGTGATGTAGCCTACACAACATTCTCTGCTTAAAAAAAGTATAAGCACTTTATTATTCTAAATAGATATTACATTGATAGTGTACAGTTGTGGTTATAGTACTTGCTTTAAATTTGTTTTAATTTTATATAGTTCCAAGTAGGGCTGAAATGATTCATAAATTAAATCGATAAATTCTATTAATGCAATTACTAAAAAGCATTGACGCAAATTTTTTGCACCGATGCTTTGTTTAATCCATATAACTATATAGCGCACTGTCTCGCACAGACATTTATTATTGTGGCATTTCACACTTATTCTGTGTGAACACGACGTGATATTTTGGCGCTGTTTGCAAAGTCGAGGAAGAGAGTGAAAATAGCGAGGGACAAAGAAGAAAGTGTCCAAAGTATGGGATTATTTCAAGCTAAATGAAAACAACAACTCTAATGTTAAAGTCCGCCCACCGGAAAACAAAACTTATGTTGCGTCCTGCAATGTCACGACAATGCCTGATCAGAAAACACCCAGTGTTACGCCAGCGGACCACAGACAAGGTAACAGCAACCTTAGCATTTAACTGAAATCAGATTAGGGCTGTACCTAACAATTATTTTTCAAGCCGATTAATCTAACGATTATTTTTTCAATTAGTTGATTAATCTAACAACTCTTTTTTTGTGTATTGTGTATTCTAAAGAAAATATTGCCTGTTACTCAATTAACATACCATTTTATCCAAAATAAATATCAAAAACATGTCTAATCATAAATATTTTATTCAGTCATCCTGCTGAAGCACATTACAATACTGACGATGAATTGTAGCATAGCTTAAAATGAATAAAATTTCCACGTCACTGATGTGTTGTGATAATAACAAACAGTAACTAGGGTATTTTACTTAAAACTTTAAATGTTTCTTAAGTGTATTTGTTTCAGTATTGACTAAAGCAGTATGATAAATGTATTTCTGCATCAGTGTGGGGCAAAGAAAATATCTAAAACGATTCACAGATTGTACAGTCACAGATTGTCTGTAATGTTAAATTCAGCTGTTTTCTCGCTCATATGTGGCCCTTAAATAAACAGAAAATATGAAACGGACTACGTGTCCTCCTGCTGATAATGTGCTGTGTTGTGTGGAGACATTTACATGCTGTCATCTAAACAATGTGCTCCGGGATATTTTTACTTTTCGTGTTCGTGGACAGCTGTTGTGCTACAGTGAAGCTATTTCCAATTCACAGATCTAATGGAGCAGCACGTTATTGAGTGTCTGTTTAAAATACTCCCAATCTTTAGACGGTCGAAGGCGTGGTCTTGTAGCTAGAGCTTGTCCAGGGGAATCCCACTAACACCGGATCCAGCGACGCTTCGACGCACGTAATGCGAGCATAGACTGTATAAGAAATGGATGTAGTCATCGTGACATCACCCGTTGGTTTGTGGACTGCTGTTTTGAAGCCTCGGTTTGGCCGATAGGTTGCCGCCATGTTAACGGCCGTGTGCAGAGCTAGCTAGCTTGTTTAGCTAGGTGCATCTGTAATTACCTTAAATCTGAGATCAAGACATATATTTATAAGCATTGTTTTTACAATTAAAATACATTACAGTTTTGCTGCAAGTAGACTTATAGTACTACTAGTATTTTCTCTAACAACACAGATGCTGGTAATGAATCATAAACCTCAATCCCACAATGGCTCAATGGAATGTAATCCATGGTAACACAACACAAAAATAAACAAGTCATGTACTATAATTCTAAATAGTGTGAATGTTATTTGTGAGATTGTGTTAATTAGATGTTCAACCTGACTGCAACCACAAACCTTTCTCTCACTGGCAGCATAATAGGTGAAACATTACTGTCTTGTTATTTTCATCACTTGAAAAACATGCAATTAAAATCCCAAAGCTGTGGTATTTTTCACATTACAGTTCATGTAAAGGAATGAAATAATTGCCATTATTAGCCCACTTGCATCAGAAATGTGATGTTATATCTGGAAGTGTTTTGCAACATGAAAAACATTTACAAAATAAGTCATAGTGCATACATATGAGTATATTTTGGCATGAATTGAATAAAGGTTCTGCACTTATAGGACTTTTGGGTGGATGTTTTGTCTCATCTGCCTTCTACTGTTAGGACAGTGAGGAAGCGTTACTCCCGCCTGTGTTTGGATTGCCTGCTCTGTTGATACTGACAGCAGTTCATTTTTACACCAGTGCTGTAAAGTGGAGCTTTGTAGACTGGAACACCTTATTAAAGACTGAGCCTCAGACAAACGGCTCAAAGAAAAGGTGCCGCCTGTGCTGCACACATATTGAACGCACGGGGAGAGTTTTAAGGGGGTAACAGTGAGCCTTTGTGTGATGCAGGTCTCTGTACATTCACATTTATGTAAGGTTGATATTTAGCTGACGAATGTGAGAAATACATTAGAAAAGAGTAGAGACACTGCATAAAAATGTCTGTTAACACTTGATTTAATCTCACGCACATTTAGCATTTATGTGATGGTTTAATAACACACTATTATGTTATTGTAAACGGATATAAGTGTGTGTTAAGAACTGTGCGTCCTCCTGTGAGGCATTTATAAGTGGATACTGGTATATAAACAAATAATCACAAAAATGTAAAACACAGTTGTAATAATACTGTAATAAAATTTCTTCATTGGGGTTATAAAGTTATAATTGCTGATAAATATTGTAAATAGATCAAAGATTAAACATGTCATTTTGTCACGCATTTTCTGTAATTTGCGTATTCAATCAATCAAACTGTATTTGTATAGCACAGCAAAATATATTTGAGACTAATGCACACAAGAAATAAAATAAAGACAAAATAGTTTTAAAAAAACAAAACAAACTAGGTCGAAGACTGACAAAATAATAGATAAGAGGGAAAAAACATGAATACAATAAAAGAAAGAATTAAATAAACGAAATAATGGCTGTAAAACATTTTTATCAAAAGCCAGATTAAAGAGCTGCTCTCGGATGTTCTGGCAGGCTGTTTCAACGGCTCAGAGCAGGAAAACCTAAAGCTAGCTCACCAAATACTGTTCATTTGTCAGTTTTCTAATTCCTGGGTGGAAAGAATTTCTTTCGTAGCACTGGCCAACAGTACTGTAGAGAAGTGAAAGCCATGGATTTGCATAAACATTGATGTGTATTTTCTATGTCCCTCCTCAGGGAGTGCAGTCTGTTTTTTTATGAATGAAAAAGAGAGGTTATGATACATTATTTATCTCTTTGTGGGGCGTTAAAGATAGCCTCCAGTTTCAAAGCCAGATATTGACATCTTCCTTATTTTCTACAGGGGTACATGTATCTAAATTCTCTCCTCTGCTATGAAGGGTTTTGACTCGTTATCTGGATTTGTGTTTGTCAGAGCAGGCAGATCTAAATTTGGCACCAGACCAGACCTGCAAATCCTTCAGGTGTCATTTATACAGGCAAGGTTAACAACCAGCTTCAAGCACCAGCAAATAAAACCTCCTCAGCATTGGCTGTGGCAGTGTGTATCTAGCAGTCAGTGTTATTTGTACACACTCTTACTTAATATTGATTCGCTTGCCTGTGCCAAGTCAGTTCTGTGGCTGTACAGAGTGGAAATGAAGTGGTCACAAAAAGAATGGAAATTTCAGCAAAGTGAGCTCCTAGACAGGGCTTCTACACAGGTCTGTAAACCGTAAAAGCACCAAATATTTATTGGTATTGGAAACAGACATCATGAAGAACGTTTTACCATGGGGGAAAAACCAAATTGATAGTTTCACGAAATTGTCTATATAAAAAGTCAGGTCTGGGAAAGCATTTCAGAGCAGGAAAAGGACTCATGACTAGAAAGTTGGATTGATGCTGGGACTGGGGCAACAAAACTGTGTTATCGAGTGTACATGTTTCCATGGATTTCAGATGAATACCGCTGAAGTACAAGTGGAAATGTGAAGGGCTAGATTTCCCCACTACCCTACCCTAAGACATCATTAGTTTGTATCTCTCAGACCCCATCTGCTCTTTCAGCCTGTGTATGTGGGATTAAGGGGTTTCCCTGTCTGCGCTGGCTGACTCCATCAGATTATTTACCCGTAAACCTCCTTCCTTATTCCCTACTGAGTGCGTATTATCCTGCCAGTGTTATCCACATGTAAACCAAACAGTCCAGCACAGTATCAGACAAACCCACATCAAACAGCTTCCTAAACCTGTTGACAATTGTAGTCCAGGTTAGACTAGCCTTTTTTGGAAACCATCTACAGGGGGTGATGGACTGTAAGAGGGCCCAGACATAATTACTATTTGTTTGTATTTGTACACGTGTACCACAATTGTTATTTTATTGATTTGATTTATTAAGAGGGAAATAAATGTCATTTATTCGCAATTAATAATATCAACTGGAAAACTGTTTTGCATTTTGCCAGTTTATGGTCAATTTAGCTGTGAATGATTGTGCATGTAGCATTCATTTATTTAAATTTCGAAAGCTGGAACCAGACAGTACTATTTGCTATTTTTACTTTATTAAACAGCTCTAATGGTTAATTGACCATCAAAATAGTTTATGGAATACTGCAGAATTTCTGTCCATTGAGTAATCTATTAATCAACCAATTGTTTTAGTTCTATTGTGGACAACATATTATCACAGTATCTTATTGTGACAAGCCTGGTAATTCACATCCCTAATCTACAGTCAGGATTTACCACCCGTAAATGCTGATTTTGCACCTGGGCTTTTTGAATGGGATTGACTGAGAGGTCTCCCTTACTTGTCTCTTTGTTCTTAGCAGCCCAGCCTGGCCTGGCTATTACCACAAACTGCTGAAGATTCAATGGGGCAATCTGTTTTAAAATAAGAAAAACTCATAATTGAATTGGTAGGTGCATCCATAATCCCAGGTAATTGATTTATCTCTGCGCCACCCTAGTAATGATCCCTTTGTTGTGTGATGTGTAAACAACCCCCCTTAGACAAAACTATTGTGTGTCCTACAGCAGGAGAGGTTCATCTTAAAACATTATTCAATGTTCCGCTCACTATGAATCCACCCTGTTGCTATTTCTTTAAAAAAAATCTTCCTCTTTGTCTTGCAATTTCTGTTTGACACCTGGCTGGGATTTACATACACTATCTCCTTGAAGTACTGTTTTTAAATAAGCCATCTGCTTCAACTGAGTTGCCAAGTCTCACGCATTGGCCGTGGGATTCACGCAGTTGACACTTTTCACACACTTTCACACCACAATTCCGTCTCACGCAATGAAATGTGTGTGCCTCCAGTAGTAACATTATTGCTAGAACTTGCAATTATGCAACGCCAACAACAGCAATCTTGATGAATTCATCTGTGTTATTGATTAACTGCTGTCTTTTACATTCTTGCACATTTACAAATGTAAAAGTTAAGAACAAATACATGATAGCAAGAAGGATTTTGTTTCTGAAATTAACAATTTTTCTGGGGGTAAGACCCTGTTTTGTTTTGGTCTCCCAATTTTAGCCTATGATTCCTAGAGATCAACCATACATATTCATCAATTATCCATTCCTGGGGCTTGAGGAGTCATGACCCCGACCCCTGTTGTGAGTAATATCACAAAAGGCCTACTCATAAAATGCAATTTCACCGATACCGATTCTCAAACTAAATTTAAAAAGGTGGCAGACCTGGCTTCAGTCAAAGCTCACGAGCCTCTTCTTCTGATTCCCTCACCCTCAGTCTATATCTGGACAGTCATTATTCCCCACAGCCGCCTGCTCATTATTGCTACATAACAGCCTTTTCTTTTGCTTTGACATCTGCCTGCTCAAATTAGCAGGCATCTCCCGTTCCTGTGAGATCTTCGACGTGCCGCTAGATCATTAGGAAGTAATAATCGGTGCGAGGACTGATGGCCTCCGCAACGGGTGTGTGTCAATGTGTGTTTGTGAGTGTGTGTCCCACCCCCGTCCTTCCTCTTTCTCCCCCTTCTATTGGAAGTGAATATGAGGCAGCCTTAAAATCTGGGCCAAGGTGAGAGAGGGAGCCCAGACAGATGAGAGAAGAACAAATGAGTGTCTTTTTCTACTCTACACTCTCTCCTGCTGTTATTCCCCTCTGTGCTTCTGTCACACTTTCTCTTTACCCACCTTACCCCTCCTCCCATTTGCCCCCTCACTCCCCTGTAACCCCCCCCCCTCTCACGGCTCCATTTTGCGTCAGCTGCAGCCAAGCAGGCAGCCATTGCATAGAGAGGGGGAGAAACATCCATTGCCTCTTCTGTGTCTCTCTTTTATGCTGTTCCATAGCCTTGCCCTTTTTTCTTATGATCTATTTATCCTTTATTCACAGACGTAGTTCTCAGGAGGTTGGGGGGAGTCTATTTTTCAGAAGAGATTTTATCAGTTTGTGCAGTTTGTACAGCAATCTCTCCCTTCCCTCCTTTATGCTAAGATTAGGCTTTGTGTGCTGCAGAGAACAAGCATACAGTAGTTTGTGGCTATAACAGATGGCTGTGTGTGTGTGTGTGTGTGTGTGTGTGTGTGTGTGTGTGTGTGTGTGTGTGTGTGTGTGTGTGTGTGTGTGTGTGTGTGTGTGTGTGTGTGTGTGTGTGTGTGTGTGTGTGTGTGTGTGTGTGTGTGTGTGTGTGTGCGTGTGCAGGACTATGTGTCTGACTCTTTAACTCTCAGTGTCGGATGGGTAATCTCCAGTGTGACATAATCATAATCTGGTTAAACCAGACGGCCATAGTTGGCCTCAAGGCTGTTCCACATTATAAGGCCAAGACTCTTTAGTCTCACTTTGTATCGGGGCTGACAGCATGATAAAGTGCAATTATTGTCTTGGTGGTTGAAGCTCAAGTCAGGCTCTGGTTGGCCTGTTGTTGTAGAGAGGTTTTGAGAGCTTGCTGATTTTTTTAAAAAATTGTTTCTTTCTTGTAGTTTAGAGCAACAGTCCTGAAACTATAGCTCTATGTCGGAACTATATTCCGCACTATTTGGAAGGAAAACAAGAGGCGGGAAACATTTTCTTATCAAATTAACTTACTGCTCACTAAAGCTCCCTGCATGTGATTATTTTATCAGTCAATCTTTTTTCTTGATTAATAGATAAATTGTTCAGTCTATGTACGCTACCTGCTCAGCAGCAAAGGGCAGAAAGACAAAGTTTAAGCGACTAGCTGCTGAACATAGTAAAGCATTTAGCAGTTAACAAAATAGATATTTCCCTCTAGGGCTGGGCGATATGGCCAAAAATGTTATCACGATAAAAACATTTCATATCATTTGATATCGATAATTATCATGATATATATGAAATCTTTATTTCTTCCAAGTTTAAAGGCTTATTTTTGCTCCTGAGTGAAAATTGAAGAAACCAGGTGGTTAATTATTTGGTTAAACTTTTTTTTAATAGTCATAATGTGACAAAAACTTGATGAGTCGATAACTTCACAAATCTGAGGTAGAACAATCAAAACTATTATGATAAAATCTTTTTCAACAAATAATGATTAGTTAATATTTTTTCAGTCCCACTTTCCTCAACAAAATAAATATTGTAATAGAAAAATTAAGTACTAATTTGTTTGTGATTCAAATGAATTAAACCAAATATTTATTGACGATATATTGAACATTTATTATATTGTTATTGAGGAAAATTATATTGTGATAATTATTATTGTTTTATAGCCCAGCCCTATTTCCCTCTGGAGTTGGAGACCAAAATGTGTGTAAATAAAGCAGCCTAGTTCACACTACACATGTCTGATGTGCCGGTCGGCGAGACAGGCAACTGCCGGCGATCAATCGCAGATGCAATCCAGATATCTAGGATGCCAAATCTCTGGAAGAGTAGGTCGACTCGACATCCACATCCAGCCAATGAGAGCAGGCAGCTACTATTTCACTGCAAAACACTTTTTACTCGCTTCCTGCTCTCTGTAGCACGGACAGTCCCTGCTAGCTGCGTGTGCTAATCCAGTCTTTCACCCATATTCTTTATATTTCTTTATAATTGCTATCTTTAATATAATGAACAACAGATGTTTTGTGTGTAGTTTTGCGTAATTTCCCGTTTTCACACTTTGTCTGTGTTTCCTTGACAAAACGTGGTTTGGAGACCTGCCGTCGGGTGACACAGCCATTGTCAGCTCGTGTATTGTGTGACCGACTGTAACCAATCAGTCACATAGCGTGAACACAACGACTTCAAGACTCCTGTCACAAGCAACTATATATAGTATATCAATGTTATATACACAGTTTCCACTGCCCCCGAAAAAGTGTTTAAATATTCAGTTTACTATCTTATGAGACAAAAAATAAAGACAAAAAGTGGATTCTTGGCATATTTGCTTTAAAAATTAGTTAAATATTTAATAAATTGAGAAAAAGTATGCCTTTATTTTTCCATCTTTGTAATCAAACACCTCAAGATCAGTAATGACACACACACCACTTCTGGCTTCACACTTTTGGCCTTAAACAAATTCAGTGTTACATATTTTCCAGGGATGAGGAGAGAACAGAATGCATTTGTGACAGCAGGATGATTTCGGTAGCAGAGAATACTGTCTATAAAGTGGAGACTCAAGGTTACTGAGGCACCTTTCTGCTAAACACTGGTGTCATGTAGGGTCAATAAAGGGATTAGTACAGTGTACACAATATAATTAAAAGCAGTATACATCATCACTCCATGGCTGACTTAATTACCCATCCCTTTTATATCTGCCTTGTATCATTTTTAACTACATGTTTTTAAATTTTGCAGAACTGAAGGACTAATTCAATTACTATTTGTCCTGCCTTTTTAAAGGCCTTGGCATCACTTTATTGCTACTTTAACCCTGGTGAGGAAGTATCTGAGGCATCATGCTGTTTAGGATTAGAAGTGCATTTGATTTAAGTTATTGTTCTTACGTGACGTTAATTCAGTCTGCTGAGTCACAAGGGCGTCAAACTTCCTGTTTCTTGTTGGGTATTGGTGCAGCATGTGCAGATCATGAAGGGTTACTGCCTGATGTTGTCATCTTCTGTTTCAGTTTCTTTTTTTCATAGGCAGTAAAAGCGAGAATATCTTGTGTCTTATCTTCTGGTGTATCTGTACTTGTTGGATTTGCATCTGTCATCTTGATATTTCTTCCCTGACAGCTTCTCTGTCTTTGTCTCAAACTCTTTGCACTGCTAGCAGATATTCCATCAGAAGCAAATTCTCGTTTCCTAATTTTACTGTACAGCTCCATGAGTACTACCTGTACATAGTGTTTGCTCATTGGTCCATCCGTGAAGCCTATTGTCTTAACTGACAACACTGTAAACAAGAAGACGTGGAGATTTTCCCTGCGGCCTGAGGGCTTTTTTGGCCTGCAGTTAATTATCAACTTAACCGGCAGCAATGATATAGCAAGCTTTTTTAATAGCAGGAGAATCCACTCAACAGATGCGACTCACTCTCTCCTGCAGTGCCACTGTGCGAGGTTGTGCACACCAAATATGACTTTTGTCAAACGAGAATATAAAAGTTGAATCTGTCACAGGGTAGCCACAGTCGCATAGACCTGTAGACCGTCAGCCTCCCTGTCAGCTTTTATCCTCATATCACATCATATCGTCATGTCACTACATGTTTTAATAAAACTAGTCATGCCATTTTGGAATGCCCAAGATGCGTTTGTATGGGAATAATCTGGAAAATAAAGACCTGTATTCTCGTTTCAGGTGGACGTATCTCCAGTTACTCAGAGCTGCCAGAGCTTCATAATGATGAACATAAGTCCAGTCAGAGCTCTGAGGAAATTCAGATGCATTTAGTTTTTATCTTTTGAATCTTATACAGCGATGCAGCACTTTTATTATTTACAATAAGAAGCTACTCGTGTTTATCTTAAAAGACTACATATTTTCATAAAAAAGGAGCTTCACACACAACCTTATCAGTAACTCTTGAAAACCACTAGCCACATTGGCTTGTGAGCAAAAAAGTTAATGTCAACCCCTGTCACTGAAATAAAATGATCTCAATCATTTGTCTCTTATGTGCAAAATCAGTTGCTTGGAAACTTGGAAACACTGTGGAAAGGCCAATTATAAGACACTGAGTAGATCAGTCTTCTCGTATCACATGTCTATAAAAATCATGTTCTCCTCTCGGTTTAATCAGAAAAAAATGTTAAAAACCTTCTTAGAAAAGATTAGACTAGATTCAACCTTGTTGTCACCATGCAATAATCAGACCAACAGTCTCTCCATGTATTCCCACTGTTCATTCATTTCAACTGCATGGATGATTAAATTAATAGCCAGCAAAACTCTACATACAGCACGCTAGCAAATAGCATCTGAACAAGAATTCCAGCTGATTGTTCTGTCATTCAATGCTTAAACTTTGCTATTTAAATACAGGCAGTGAGATTTGCTTTTAAATAACATTAAGTGGTGAAACTGATGTGAAAACAAATCAGTAGTTTCATTGTTCAAATGAAGCCATGGCAATTCGTGCTCATGGTGGTCATTAAACTTGTGAGAGAATATTATTCCCAATATCATAACTTTTTATCTCACTGCTGTCTCTCTCTCTCTCTCTGCTCCTCCCTTCCTTTCCTGCACTGTATCACTTTATGACTTTAACAGATGATCTGCTGGTAAAGCCAGCAGTGTTACATAGACCGTGTCTGAATAGGGCTCAGGACATTCAGCATTGCATATTACAAGATGCAATTAGTTTGCCAGTGCATATGCTTATTTAAAAATTATGAATGTTCTGGCTTTCTCTCTCTCTCTTTTGTATTTTCTGTTTGAAACCAGGCAATTCAGCTGAAGAAAATACAAAGAGAAACAAGAAACTGAGACACAAATTGCACAGTAAAGTGGGTGTGCCTGAAAGCAAAACTCAACAGAAACAGAAACTTTTCTTTTGTTTTTTTTCCATTGTGGTTACTTAGGTAAATTAAAAATAGAAGAAAATGCAGTATAGTACTGAGTGACATATTAGGCAAAGAGTTGCAAGTTTCAAGCATATTTGTAGCAGATGTTGCTGTTGTGGTAGTCATAAAGCAGCAGCTCATCTGCTTACAGCAGGATGACCTCAAAGCTCTACCAAATATATATTCTGACAATATGACATGACCTAGTCTTAAACTTGACTTACACCAGTCCTGTCTGTAAATGAACAACTGCCAGTAGTCAGTTTGCTTCATTTGCTCTGCTAAATCTGTTCTAATTAAATGAAGACGCTGCTCTGGCTGTGAAAATACCACATTACCACATCTATGTGTTTTGCTTTTTCATTTGATTTATGTTTTGCATAGTCTAGTTTCATTCTGTGGTTTGAATTTACACACACACTCCTGAAAGGTCACTTTTGTTTTCTCCTAACACTCTTCCTAATAGGGCTTGTGATGTAAAAAACACATTAATTCAACTCTTTGTATCCTTCTCTTACTTTGTTATATAAACAAGATACTTTCTGTAAACTGCCACATCTTTCAGACATTAACCTCATGAACAAATGTAATGTCAGGCTGTTGGAAAAATTGGGTTGCTGTATACCACAAAGGCTTTAATTATCTGTATCTGGTTATTCACAATAGCTGGATGCATGTCAACATACTGCCAAGCTTTTTGAATTAGTGATTTAGTGTATATCAAATGTTCTCACTCTGAGTATTATATTCTTTTGCTGCACACTGAAAATAGGCTCACACTTTTTCAACTGCATTTGTACTCCTGTATGATTGTTTCCCCCTTTCCCTTTGATGTGTTCTGCAGATTTGAACTGTGAAAACACCGGCCTGTTGTAATCAGATACCAGCATGAAGAATAAGCACTACCGTATATGATGCAGCAGGACTCCTGGCTAAAGCGTTTTCAGTAAAAATATGTTGGTTTGACAGGCAGAAAGGTCTGGTATTGAAATATTTAAAGATGGGATGTTACACTGATCATACCAGTGCGTCGACCTTGTTGACCCTGCAGATCCCAAAGTTAAAACTGAGCAGTTTATTCACAGTTCAGCTGCTGACTGCATGATGGACACTCACCAGAGTGTTTTGTAGAACAGAAAAATCCTCAGCTTTACCAGTTTTCCTCCAGTGGTTTGTGATGACAGGCACTATACTATTATATTTAATTATAGAAGTACATCATGTGTCAGTTACAACCAGTGGTTGCCATTCACAGCCATTCCTGTGAGTGCTTCTCTCTTAATTATGTTTGTGTAGCAGCTTATCGAACTTCTCATTGAGCCTTACAGGCATAATGCATATGACCTTGGCCAGTGTACTTAATGAAATCCACAATATACAGCCTGCCAGTGTAGCTGTTGTCTTTTTTTATTTCTTTCTTTTTTGGCAGGGACATACAGCTTTGTTGTGAACATACACCTGAGTAATTAAATTTCTGTCACACGCACAGACACATTATTGATTATATTGGCTGTGTGATATAATTATCACCTTTGAAAAAAGCTAGGTATTGAACATAAATCCTTTTTTGAGAAGCTACCAAATTGTATCTATCGCAGAGTATCAAACTGAATGCTTGATTAGATTCTTTGTTTTTCTTGTCATTTAAATTAGAGTTTTGTAATTTGTAAATGCTTGTTCTGACATTGTAGAAATGATTTGGCCTCATATTGTTTGATTGTGAAGTAGTACATACAGTAGATTAAGGTTAAGGCAAGGTTTGGACTTGTAGATGTATGAATGTAGATGTACTTGAAATATATGCCATTTTTTGTTAAATAAATAAAACAAGATTTATCTAGACAAATACATAGTATTGGTATGAAGACCTGACTAGCGACAGACCTTTGACTGGCCCTGCTGGAAATATTGGATGACCCCAAAAAGTGGAAGCTGAAATGCAACATTAAAACAAGTTTTATTAAATCCATTGGCGAGATTTATCAGAGCTTTGAAGGATCACGAAGAGAATAACATCATCCTAACGTGTCTGAAGTCAGACAAGAACAGATGTTCGCCATAATAACTAACCTTTTTTGTTTCAAAAAAGATCAGTGTCAGAGTTGACACAGCGGTATAAAACAACAGAGGTAATTATCAGAGTAAACAGTGATAAGCTGTGAGGAAACTGGCTCCTCCTGAGATGTTCTCCAGCTCAGAACTACACATGCTGACTTGATTGCAGGATGTTTGTCATACTTTCAGCTGCTGTGATGTAGTTTACAACACAGGCATGAAGATACCTGGAGGGCTGTATGACAACTAACCATGTGATTCAGACATTTACATACATTTTTGTCTATTTCAGTCTTTCTCCCTCCTGGCATTTGTAGGAAACACCTGATTGATGATTTTTTGGGGGTTTTTTTTGGTTCATTTCACACAGTCTTATGAATACTCTGCACAAGAATTGTTTTTCCTTTTAAAGCTCCAGTGTGTAATATTTAGAAGGATCCATTGACAGAAATGCAACATAATGAACATAACTATCAGTAGTGTATAAAGACCTTACATAATGAACCGTTGTTTTATTACCTTAGAATGAGCCATTTATATCTTACACAGCGGGTGCTCTTACATGGACGTCGCCATGTTTCTACAGTAGCTCAAACGTCACGTTTGATAGGTAAAAAGAACAATAACAAAGAGTAACAGTAGTTGTAGTTGTCGACTGGCAAGATACAAACACAAAAACTTTGATTCATGCAAAATCGTACTAAATATATATTTTGCAAACATGTAATTTTAATATGTATATATAGCTGTCCATGTAGAGTGAACCAGATGTCTGTGTGTTGTTTATATGCTCTCAAAATGCTAATCCAACACATCTAGTAGCGTCCATGTTGATTCCACATTCTGACTTAAGAGCACATGAACACACCAGAGTCGAAATAAACAGCTTCACAGCTCGGGAAATAGGACCATTCGAAGGGCGCATGAATGCACTGAGAGTTGCTGGATGCAATTTGCAACCCTCACCACTGGATGCCACTAAAACTTACACATTGAACCTGAACCAACGTTATACATGCATCAGCCAGAAGGCTGATAGCACAGTACGAGGCATTTCCTCAGTCTGGTGCTTTCAGGACACTGTTTCACTTTGTTGTACCCCCCTCTCGTTAGAAAGAATACTTTTAACAGCCGAAGTGGGAAACATATTTCGGCAAATTGTGTGGTTCCACTGACATAAAGGTCTGTTTTTCTTCTACTACACATGCGCGGTAGTGGTGATGCATGTGTAGTAGAAGTGTAATGGGTTGGGAAAATGCTTTTTAAACCTTATTTTGAGGCAAAGTTGTCAAACTTTTTCTGCGATTTTCATCACCACTGAAAGTGCAGTTCTTGCTCTCTCCCTATTAGATAGGGGCCCGGGGCCATATTACAGAAACTTCCTAATCAGCAGATCCTATCCTAACTGCTTGGTAACCATGGTAATAAGGGTTAGAAACTGATTTAGGAAAAAGGCCGTTACAGATTGACAGATCCTAAGTCAATATTCCTTTCCTAACTTTAAATAAGAAAAGTGTAGGCTATTACAGAAGCATCCTCATAAAATCTTAAATAAACTCTCCTAACTTTAGGATAACTGTTGAGCTGTCCTAAATATTACTTTTCCACCAGTTAGTGTTTGCTAGTGTTTAATCCACATGGTTGCTCTTTAATTGCTTTTACAAAATCAACTAAATGTTTGATGACAAAATGCTATTAACTTCCTTGCAAAGAGTAGCCTAGCCTAGGGGTTTCTGCCGGGGTCAGTGAGGGAGCACAGGAGGAGCCACTGTTTGGACACATCAGTTGCCCTTCCCTTCGTGTCACTGTAAATTGACTGATTTTCATTTTAACAGCATATGCGGCGGTGACTGTGTCTGTTATTTTAGCCCACTCTCTCTTAAGCGTTACGTGAATTTGGATTTCTTAATGGAGGTTACCAACACCTCTAAGTCATCTGACTTGCTAGTGTATGTTTCATTAAAAAACTACAAAAAAAACAGCAATTAAAAGCTGTTTAGCTTGCCGAAATAAGAAAAGTGGCATCGGTTGCTAGGTAACAGACATAAAAGTTGATAACCAATGTTGGATCGAGTATTTAGGATTTTCTAACCTGAGATAAGATAGGATGAAGTAAGATAAGATAGGTTTCCTAAAGCAAGTTAGGATTTGCTTCTGTAATACTAAGTTGAGAAAATTCCTATCTTAGACTCTTCCTATCTTAACTGAAAACTTGAGATAGGAACTTTCTGTAATATGGCCCCTGGTCTTGTTAGTCCAAAATAATTGCCTGGAGGCATTGCCACGATGGCTACAGAGTGACAGGACTTACCTTTAAGTACTTTGTATTTTACTTAAGTATTTTACTAATTTTTAATTAAAAAAAATAAGTAATCGAAAATAATATGTGGCGGCCACCGTTGACATTGTGGCAGGCCACCAGAAATAAATCAATAAATGGGAAGCACTGAAATCATAACACTGTCATATAGAGTGTTGTGATAAAAGTACACCGAGAACACCAGTGTGGAGAGGAGATACGCTGCATGGTGTACAGTTACAGATAACAGCTGAGGCTGATTTGTGTCAAATCCTCCACGAGCCGAAACTGTCAAGATAGATTGTTTTTAAGAAAGTAATAAAAGTAATAAATGGCCGTTGAGCAGAAAATGACTTGATTTGAGCTCTGGAATGGGTGTGTTGCTACGGAAACCAGCTTTGTAAAGTGAGTGCTTCACAGGGGTTAATATCCATTTGAGCAGACAGAACGTTCGATCAGTTTTTAGTAATTGAGTCTGCCAAATTATTGCACAGACCACTTTTGAATGTAGCCACACAGAACGAGAGAGAGAGAGAGAGAGAGAGTGTGTGAAAGTTAATCCACTTGAGCCTGAGCTCGATGTAACATCAGCTCAGGAAGTCAGCAGCTAAGTGTTTAGAGACTGGAGAGACAAACTTGAGCGTCTTTAGCTTGTGCCAGTCAGTTAGAGCAGAGCAGTGCATTTGCTGAGGCAATGGCTGAAATATAAAGAGAGAAGAATATCTTCCCAGTGTGTGCTAGTTTAATTTTCATCACTCTGGCTCTACTAAGTGCTGTCTTGTTTTTAATTATGGACTACAGTTTATTAAGTATACTTGCTAAGTAACAGTTTAAGCAAGTATACTTGCTTTAACTGTTACCCAGCTTTGTTTGCTGCAAGGACAACGATATAGATTTAATACAGATTTTTTGGTTTGAAGTCACGGTTTTGAATCTCCTTATGTAGCTTATTTATGTCATGTTAAGTTTTCCGATTGTTCCTGTCTGTTTGAAGAGCTTGGTGAGTTTGAGGAGATAGTGAGGGAACACGCTCCCTTGTGGCATGTAGTCATGGTGTCTGTGTACGCTCTTTAGAAGAAGCTCTTACGAGTGAAATTATTTTGTAAATGGAAGTAATAATGCATAGTATTGTGGTGGAATGCATGAAGAGGAAAGCTTCTTAGCTGTATGGAAATGTTATGTTTTTTTGTCCATTGCCCAAACATCTTGTAAAATCTTAAAATAATAAAGTTCATAAGTTTACCCATTATACTTGTGCTTCTTCAGTTACGAGTCTTAAGCAGAATGTAGACTGCAGCAAAAACTTGTATTGTTACTTGTGTGCGTTTCACTGCATTTGTAATGAAGTTGTAGCGAGTCCTGTTGACACTGTCCTTTTTGTGGAGCTTGAATTTCTTTATGCTTTCACCAGCAGCACACTTTGATGTTTTGCTTTGTGCCAGCTTCCTACCTGCACCTGAGGGACACAAACACTGTGTAAAAAAAATAAATAAAATAAAGGCTAATTATGTATTGTCGCTTAATTAACATGACAATAAAAGCATTGGCTTGCAAACAGTCTGCTTGCAGACAGTCTGTTTGACAAAACACACTGAAAGTCATCTTTTCTGTTTGGCCTTTACAGTGAATCAAATTAGTATTGGACTATCAGGTTGTCTTGAGTTGTTTGTATTTTCAATCTTACAATTCATATATATATATATATATATATATATATATATATATATATATATATATGAATACAAGGATTACAACTTTTTCTGGTTTATTCTCCAAAGTAATTATTTCATTTCATCTTTCCCATTATTTCTTGATATTTTTTTGTCTTTTTTCTACTTTGTTCTGTCCTAATCCCGTTTTATAAATTTACATATTCCTCTCATAGGTGGCCCCAGTGGGAAGTGTTAATACCCAGCTTTACTCGCCAATGCAGGATCACTGTCTCATACCCTGAAATATTAACTGTAGAGACAGAAATAGCACGCAAGTCTCGATTGGCTTTAGTGATGGCAAGTCATTACCGAAGGACAGGACAGTATCTGGGCAACCATCCTTTTTTAAAGTCTTTGTTTTTCCCTCTTGATGTTATTAGTGGTAAATCAAGTCCTGTGGGGGTTTTTTGTCTCAAACACTGCACAGTTGTAGCCCACAGTATTGGGAACAGAGACTTACTATACCTTGTCTCAGGAGGTAATGGCCAATTATAGCACATGTAGTACAGGTTATAGTTGTCATAAGAACTGGCCAGCAGGGACCGTGGAAGGGGCGTGCGTGCGTGCATTTGTGAGTTCTCAGGAAAGAAATTGCAAGACCAGCTCTTTCACAATCCTAACCTTATTGTTATCACCTGTTAAATCGTCTTTGTGGTCATTTAAACCATTAAACTGATTAAAGGGAACAATTGTAAATTACCAAGTGCAAGTCAGTGTTAGAGAAGTGCTTAGTTTGATATTTGTGAGAGCTGTGCTTCCACCTGTTTCGCATACACCGTATCGTTTCATATTTGCATTATTTTCAGAAACTTGAAATATTTTTATGAAGGTAGTAGATGTGTTGCTCCCCCACAGCTACTGGCATCCACCTTGCTGAAGTGTCACCATTGTTGAAGTGATGTTGAATCATTACCACCTGCAGTGGTACTGTAGTGTGATTAACCCTGCACTCTCTGATCTCCCTGTAGGAGGGAGGGGAGGTTTCCTTTAGGGATCAGTAAAATAAAACATAACAATAATCTGTACACTATTTACCATTTTCCTTGCTGCTATATTGCTGTTGCTGTTCTGTTTTGCTAATTGGTATATTTCCTTTACTAGACTGCTGCCTTTTTTGTTTTTGCCTTGAGATGAGAGCAGTATTTTAATTGTCATATTTGTGAGAAATGGAAAAAGCAGATTATTCAACACTATTTTCAGCCCCAAAGAAATCTTTTTCACAGTTGAAGGGCATGAAGTGACCATGAAAGACATGCGATTTAGTGAGAGGTACTTTATAAAAACCTAATTTATGCTTTTCTGTCAAGGTGGATTCCTCTAGCACTGGAATTGATTTATTACTTTGAATAAAATCTCTCCTGTTGAATGTCATAGTCCAGCCGCATCACATGCATTCATTTACTGTAACGTGATGTTGTTTACATTAGCCTTGTGATAAAGCCTGATGACAGAAGTTTGCCTCTGGAAATTATTTGCCTGTTAGAACACAAATTTTAAATTTGTCTAGCTTCTCCAAAATAAGTCCACTATAGTGACCATTACGGAGCCTATTTTCAACTTGCTCCATGCTGTCTGCATGATAACTTTTTTTCCTTCCTGTGCTACCTTTAGGCAAAGTTTATGAGACGATTTTCTTTTGTAGCCGCCTGATGCAGGAGGAAAACTGAACTACACTGAAAATATTGCACAATGGTTTATAATACTATACAGGTTCTGTTTACTGGTCTAAAAAGTTATTATTGTGACTTATTTTATTCTCCAGTCAAGACAATCACAAGGGAAACAGTAGAAATATTCAAATGAGAAATGTGGCGCTTTTCCAGATGTTGGGGCAAAGTTTTAAGCAAGATTCAATGTTTTTAAAGGGCAACCCTGTAGTTTTTTGTCTTTTTTTCTTTTTTTCCCCTGGTAGGCTTTGGCAAATGACGTTCACATTGCGTTCAGGCAAAAGTTGGGCCAGGTTAAACTGTTTTGTACAATGTCACTGTGTTTGTTTTTTACCATTGTACCATTATTGCAGTGGTTGCATTCAAACACGCACTTCAGATGGGACTTCCACTCTAATCAAACCTTATTTATGACCTGAAAGTTTTGAGAGAAAGCAGTGTTATTGTGCGCACTGATGTTAGAAGTCAGCATTTATGGACTACTTCATACACATTGTTAGGCAATAAAACAATAATGATGATATCACGATATTACTAACAATATAACAAACAATAAATGTTTGATTTAATTCATTCAATCATGAATAAATTAGCACTTAATTTTTCTATTAAGATATTTATTTTGTTGAAGGAAAGGGACTGATTTGATTACTTGATTTTTCTTGTACATATTAACAGATGTTACCATAATTGTTTTGAAAGATCCACCTCAGATTTGCAAGAGAAGTGATCCAAGTGTTTGTTCTGACCATAAAGAATAGTTTGAAACCACAATTTAACCATCCGGTTTCTTGCACTCAGGAGCAAAAATCAGCCTTTAAACTTGAAAGAAATAAAGATTGGAAATTTATCGTGATAATTATCGATATTGTATAATGACTTTTTTTTAAAATAATTTTGTCCATATTGCTCAGACCTACATTAATATATGTGTTTTATTTTATACTTACCTATAACTCGTTGCTACGTTTTAAGATTTGCTGCAAATTTCAGCAATATCGTGAATGGTGTCCACAAGGAAGGAAACACCCGGCTTCATTTTAGCTAGCTATGTGATAAATGTGCGTCTACATCTGCAGAATTCTTTTAGATAGAGGAAAACTAATCTGAAAATAACTTGAGGAGTCCTATAAGAGTCAGTAAGTCAGATTTTTACCCCACTCGCTGTGGTCCCCTCCTGCCTCCACTCAGCCAATCAAATATGCCATCACCGCCGGGCTTATGACCCACACCAGTTGCTATAGTAACGGCGGCCTGCCTCCTAGAGAACATGTCATGCATTTTAAGTGGTTCTCAGATGCTCGCTAGTTGTCTCTCTGTCTTGCACTCTCTTAAGTATACACAACACACACACACAACACACACACACACACACACACACAACACACACAGCATGTAGTGACTCGACAGGATATAGTTAACACAAGGTTTTGTTTTAGTGCCTATGAAGCACCCGGTGTGTCTGTTTAAAGCATGAGTGGCTACTGTTACATGCTGAATATCACTAATTTAATTTCTTACCACTTATTAGTGCTAGAGAAAGTTTTTGTGTATAAAAGCAGAAGAAAACTCAACTGCTTCACATGTTTGGATAATACAGCATTCTAGAAGACAAAAACATGCATGTCTCAGAACAGTGTTTTTACTGTTCTCACATTAAAATGTACAGATTTTCCCTCTGTGTAGTCCACTGTTTTCCAGTAAACCTAAAACCTGTAGATCACCAATAAGAACATTACCTGGTGTTAAGTTTTGGGACCATATTTTACAGATTCTTTTGTTCCAAACAGAGAAGTTCACATTGTATTTTATATGGCTATTAGCTCCCCATAACCTGGACAGGATTTCTGTTGGCCCGATCTTTCTGTTCAAAGTGGCTACATGACGTTTTATTATTATGACAGGGCTGGGCTTCATTTAATTTATTTAGGGAATATTTGGTTCAGTCCTGTGAAAGTTTCAGGGCAGTTTACTTGATCCTGTTCATCTCCTCTTGATATGAAATGTAGATAGTCTGTCACCACCTGGAATGTCAGGGCAAGTGTTTTATAATACTTGAAGTAGACAGACTGGCCTTCAACCAACTACCAGCCGTACAGCTGCCTGCACTCCTGCTGCCAGAATTAATCTCCTCTACTGGCAAGGTTATAAGTGACTGTGTGTGTAAGTGTTACTTGATGAGAACATTGGCCCTGTCTTGTACTATTAAATGTAAATAGTTAACTGTTCTTGTTTTTCATCATTCTGAGGCATATGGGATAACCCTGCCGTGCTATACATTGAGCAACTGTGATCAGAGCCCACAATGCAGGTACTGCAACTGCACAAGTGATTTCAATATGACAGGGAGCCTTGGTAAAATGTGTGGCTTTGCTAATGATGATTTGCGTTTCTTAATTGCTGCTCTTCATCCAACCAGCTGACTGGCTTCCCTTTTTTTCTTTTTTTTCTTTACCTTTACTCACTTAAAAGTGGTCTAGTTGCAAAAGTGCTAAAAAAATGTACCAGTGGATCAGAAGACTCTAGTGCTGAAACAGTTTGTCTGTCTTGCTGGTTTTCTTTCTCTTCTGTGATAGTACACTAAATGTAATACCTTTGGGTTTTGCACTGCTAGTCAGACAAAACAACATATTTGAACCACCAACTCTAACCTGCATGGCCACACATGTTTATCAGTTATCAGAGACACCACAGCTCCGTTTAGGGCAGAGACAGTCACAGCTCTTGTGCAGAATATAATGGGTGCAGGTCAGTGCTGTTATTCACATGCCACAGTGCACCCAAACTAAACTGAGTGAACAAGTGGCTTAACATGTATAATCCATTATTCTTCTTTGACAGTAATTGTTATTTTAAAATGAGTTTGTTTGTATTCATGTCTTTAGAGTAAACTGCAGTGAACTGAGAAAGGGCGAGGAGAGGTGCAAAATGAATGTGGTTGGCAGCTTCTGTCTTCCAAAATTGAGGAACAGTTCAGGAGACTCAGTGCAAATTATTCATAGCCTCATGTTGAAACCGCTACAATCTGTGTGTGTGTGTGTGTGTGTGTGTGTGTGTGTGTGTGTGTGTGTGTGTGTGTGTGTGTGCATGCGCGTGTGTGCGCATGTGCGTGTGTGAGAAAGCCAAAGAGTGCTGGTGTGTCGAGAAAATGAGGAAAGCCAATGTGCATTGAGGATTATTTAGTTTTTGGTCGATAATGGGTCAGACAGGCTCCAAGCTTTCACACACCTTTTTCCTGTTCCTCTTTTTCTGTGTAGCTCAGGACTGAGAAAAAATAAACATGACACAATAGTTTCAAATCAAGATAATCTGATGATGAAAGACGCATGTTGGGATAAAAAAAGAGTAAGCTTTTGAGATTTAACAGTCTATGAAGTACAGAGGGATGATTACGGTGGAGGTGGCATCTCCAGCAGTGGAGGGGAGAGGTGGCAGGTGGGACAGTAGTGAAATGACATAATAGGAACAGTCCCGCCTCCTCTGTTTTGTACTGTGTCAGTCATCTGAAGCTGCACCGCTGTGGCTTTAATCCAGTTACTTTGCTACATATTGTGATTACTTATACCAGTATCAAGAGTCAGTTATTGGAGGAGCAATGTCATTTCACTGTGCGCATGGTGTCTTGCCTCTATATCTTGATTAACCTATTTTCTCTCTAAATTATGTGAAGAGTTTTAGTGGGATTAATCCACAAATTAAAATCACTCAAAATAATTAGACAAGATCAAACGAGGTGATGTTTCATTAACACCAGCATCTTTTAGTTATTTTCCTGTTAATTATAGTCAGACTACCCCAACTAACTGCATCTCTATACCATGGGTAATTTAAAGTTTAATAATTTTTTTGTTGTAGTTGGCTTTTGACAGGAATCTGTTCGGACTCTCTGTTTTTTCATAGGTGTCCCTGTTTCCACATTGTTTACCTTCACTGTTTTTGTTTGTTTGTTCAGATCACAACCCTCTTTCCCAATTCAAATTCTCCAGTTTGTTTGTACTGTTTATGTGCCCCTGGTCTTAGTGAGTAGGCTTTGTTGAGTACAAAACAGCCAGGATGAGAGTCTCTCCTAGATTACCTGTTTGTGTGTACTGCGTACTAACTTTGGGTGAAACTGGCCTTTTCAATACAAGTGTTTTTAGCAGGGATGTGATTTTTGTGCTTGAGTGTGCAGGTGCAATATCTGTTATATAGGGCTGAACGATTTGGGGGAAAATCTAATTGTAATTTTTCTGCCAGATATTGCGATTACGATTCGATTTGCAAATTTTTTATTATTGAAGTTTAGCTTAAGTTCAATATTCACTGCCAGTCTATTTTTGACAGAAGCCGTGTCAAGCAGCACAGAGCAGATGAACCAGGCTGGAAGTCAGACAAAGAACGACATAGAGAATCTGGTCGATTTTCAAAATAAAACACCCTTTGCGGACTCCCGATCGCACTTTAACAATAAACACAGTTAAAACAGATAAATAAGAAACAATTTAACTACATAGCCTACCTAACCATAGTACACACACAAAAATCAAGGACAACTGAACTCTGGTACACAGAGAGCTGTTATCCATAGTTGAAGCACAGAAATGACAAATTAACAACATGTTAACAACGTGTAGGCTAAACGCTCCACTGCTGGAACACTTCAGTGTGAGTTCGCGCCGGACAAAACTGTGGCACAGCCGCTGCCTGTGTCAGTTTGGCTATCGCTATAAACCCATGTTTTCCTCTAGTTTCATTTGTTGTAAAATGTACGTACCCTGTTCCCGCTCTGATTGGTGAGTAAGACCATAACAGGAGGCGCATGATGTTTGTGATATGTGAGCAAATCTGTCACACAAGGATGACAACGGAATGAATTTGTAACTGCATGCCTGTTTAAACCGGGTCAGATGCGCTGTGTAATTTCAATTTCAATTTGAAAACGATTAATTGTTCAGCCCTACTTAGGGCTGGACGATATGGCCAATAATGTTATCACAATAAAAAGTTTCATATCTTTCGATATTGATAATTATCACGACAAGTATCAAATTGTAATTTCCTTCGAGTTTAAAGGCTGATTTTTGCTCCTGAGTGAAAGTTGAAGAAACCTGATGCTTGTGGTTTAAATGTTTCTTAATGGTCAGAACATGACAAACACTTGAGTGGATCACTTCACAAATCTGAGGTAGAAGATTCAAAAGAATTATGATAAATTCTTTGTCAACAAATGCATGAGTAATATTATGTAAAAGCTTCTTTCAGTCCTTTTTCCTCAACAAAATAAACATCTTGATAAAAGAATGAAGTCCAAATTTGTGTATGATTCAAGTGAATACAATCAAACATGTATTGAACATTTATTGAACATTTGTTATATTGTTATTGAAAAAAATTATATTGCAATAACTATTATTGTTTTATTGTCCAGCCCTATCCCTACTGTTAATGGTTGTTTTACTTTTTTTTAGAATTTCCAATGATAAATTAGGTCTTCATTCTTACTGTATCTCCAAAATGTATTTGAACGTCTCAAATCTGTTTTAATCTAAAAAGGATAGAAAAATACTTTGCATGTACTTCAGAGCTGGAGGTGAAGGATGAAGGATGCTTTGAAGCGCATGCTGTGTGCAAATCTTTTTTCTATGTTGATGAAACTTGCAAGCTCGTCGTGCTTGACGTTCCAAAATATACAGAGTATATTCCTTTTAATTCTAGTATTGTGTTCTTATTCTTGTTGCTCTTTCATATTTTTCACTAATGCCCTTTTCCCTGATTGACTGCCAGCATGTTAATTAAGGTTGCATGTAAGAAGCTTAAAACTTAACTTTCCTAGATGTTATTTCCATTACGTTCTCACTTCCATTGTATGAAAGATCCTCCTAATGCTGTGATGCAAAATTTATGTGAGCAGAAAAACATCTTCAGGTTACAAATAAAAATGTTGAAAAGCAAGTGGATTTGTCATCTTTATTGTGGCATTGTGCTAGTTTCTGCCATGTCCGAGTTTTTGAATGCTGTTCCACAAATGGCCGGGATTATTTCCCTCACCATTCATATGTGCGGCCGTGTTGGCATAATCAGGCCTCTCTATCCTTTTTTATGTTTAATGTCTGTGCAGCAGGAATATCAAGTGCCAAAAGTCAGAAGCTTATGTTCATTTTGAGCTTGGAAGTCCGATAAAGGCCAACTTCTGATTTTATTTAAATATTATTCCAACTAACTAGCCACTATACAGGCAGGAAAAAATATATAATGTAGTTGTAATTATTGAAATCCTGTGTTCACCTGAAGTTTCTTTCTCAGGCTCAGATGACAGTCTGACTGTGAGAAAAGTGTGTGTGTGTGTGTGTGTGTGTGTGTGCAGGTCAGTTTCTGCCCATGCTATTCCTCAGTATAAACACATTGTGGAAGACTGCATTTAAATACACACTCTCTTAGCCTGCCCCCTACTGTTGCCCAGACCTACTTTCAAACACACACATATACACTCACACACACTCTGGGGAAAATACACTATTAAAACACTTTGTAGGTGAACAGAACTGAACTGGAACCGAGCTGTGAGCTAAATGGGTATTAGGGGATTTTTGTAAGCCCACTTTCCCCAGTTAAAACGCAATTAAGCAGTTTGGAAATAGACTTTGGGCAGAGGACTTTGTGGATCATACTGCCTCTTGTGGTGAAGAGCGTCATTGCTCCTCCTTTGCTCTTTGCTCTCATTTGCATATGAACAGGTAAATAACTGATATTGTAATTAACAGTCTTCTATATGAGAATTTAGCTTTACTGTTAGCTCTGGCTGCAAGACATTTTGGGATTGTTTCACTGAATATGAATCATTTGTGGCACCTCAAAAGTTTCATAATTCAGGAACCAATTTTTCTAAATCCTTTTTGTCTTCAGCCTTTGTCTTACAAAGACTCAAAGATGTTTCACTTTTATTTTGACCAAAGGGCAAAGCTTTGATTAAGTCAAAGCAGCTTTCTACTTTCTGTATAATGCTACTTTTACAAAGTTTAAAATAGTGTAATGTCACAATTTGAGCTGATTGTATTCTTAATTTAATAGAGAAAGCTTACTTAGTTTATGTATTATAGTATGGTGGATGCAGGTTTCAGGCTCGTTTTTGAAATAGTTTTACAGAAACACTCCTGTGTGTACAAATCCCCACTACATGTCCCATAATATTTTGCTGTTGTAGTTCTCAAAGCGGGCAGTTGGTGTCCTCCTCTCCCCATTTCCACTTCCACAGCCAGCCAGACCAGAGTAAAAGATTGAACTGTCTCTGTCTGCTTTCAGTGACATTTCACAATTGTGACACATAGCCTTCACGCATCATATAAACTGTCAGGTATTAACTAGAGTTACAAATTATTTGCCACAGTTTAATAAATTGGTAGTGATTTGAGGGGCATCACTTTATTACTTCATTAATAAACCTGATAGCTTCCAGTTTATCTAAATCAGTTTTCTGTTTATGTGCAACAAAGCACCTGTATCATTTATGGTTGTTACTGGTAGGATTTGTTTTGAAATGTTTTAATAATCATTTCCTCATTTTTGCTGTGTTTGTTTTCCAGGAGCTGAAGAGAGTTAAGTGCCAGCAAGTTGAGCTCGGTCCATCCTGGAGCCTCTCCTCCCTGCCCTTTCCTGAATTTTCCCCCAGCCAAGCTCCTGTCTTGTGCCTCCCATCTTTTGACCTGAACCCCACTCAGTCCTGAGGACGCACATAAACACACACCACACCGCCATCCTCACTAACCAGGATGATCACCTCGGAGCTCCCCGTCCTACAGTGAGTGAATCATACAATTTGCAGAAAGAGAACATTGTATGCATTTACCGACCTGTAGAAAATATGTCTGTTGGACTCTGTGGATGTAAATTTTGTTTTTAATTTGTGAATGACTCATTTATGTCTGCTCAAAACACATGAACTTTGCGAAAATACTTGTGAGTGTGTCAATGTTTATACTAGGGCAGCACAATATGGTAAAAAAACATACTGCAATTATTTTGATGGATATTACATTACATATTACATTAGCTTTATGCTTCACGATTAGTGTCAATTAATTATTGTGCATCACAAAATCATAATGGTGTGACATTTGTTGGGGTCTATACCAAACAAACATGTTTTCTTATAACAGGATAACACAATTTCTAGGCTGGGACATCTCTGCAGCACTACAGTACTTCACTTCTCAATGCTGTATTGTATTGTCACACATTTGACCCTCATCAAAATATTGCAGTAATTGTGGAGCCCTGGTTTATACTTCACTAAAACAAGTACTTTGGTTTGCACTTGTCATCCAGATAGTTTCACTATTCTGATATGTCATTTTGAAACTGAATTCTTAATTTGCTCTGTGGATCAATAAAAGCTTCTAAATTTGTATGTGTTTTGCTCTCTCAGGGACTCATCCAATGAGTCTGGGGCAACAGACGCAGTGGGCTTAAGTATGAGCATGAGTGAGTTGGAAGATCCAGAGATGAAAGGCAAGAAAAAGAGAGGGAGGCCTGGAAAACAAGCACCGGTATGAATCTGCGATAGAGGAAAGAGGAAATTAGTTTGTGATTGTCTCTGTTTTTGTGTATGGTTGTTTGTGTGTGTGCATGCATGTGTGTATGTTGGAAGAGGTGAGGAAACAAGCCCTTATAACACCTAGAGTACACAGGTCTGTGTTTGTGTGTGCCTGAAGGTGTATTTCTGTTAGATAACTAAGTTAGAGTGTTTGGGTTACCTACCTGTGTTATTGACACCTCCGTCCCCACAGACATCCAATAAGAAGCCTCGGAAGTCACCGATGGACAAGGCTGTGGGTGTAGCAAGAGGGCGAGGTAAAGCCAACGGTGTGGCTCAACATAACGGAGACGGTGGAGACCCCGTCACTTTGTTTGAAGTGGTGAAACTGGGCAAGAGTGCCATGCAGGTGGGTGAATGTGTTTTTAATTTTCTTAAGTGGCCATAGTCTTACTTGCTAAATAATAGATTCAATCAAATAAATCTAATTGTTTTTGTTTATACCTCACAAGGTGTTTTATTATAAAAAAAAAAGCTGTTTTGCACATGGTTTAACAGGACCTGTCCATTTTGTAGGTTAGATTTTGTAAAATAGTGACTTTTAAAAATCTTACTGTGTGTGTTTTCTGTGTGTAAACAGTCTGTGGTAGATGAGTGGATCGAGTCGTATAAGCAAGACAGAGACTTGGCGCTGCTGGACCTCATTAATTTTTTCATTCAGTGCTCAGGGTGCAAAGGTAAGTCTAGTATAACTGCTGCAACTAAGCAAAATCAGTTGTTCTGTGTACATGAGTCAAACAGGTAGACTTTTAAATATTATGTTGTTATTGTTGTGTAACCAGGCACTGTGAGGATTGAGATGTTCAGGAATATGCAGAACGCAGAGATCATCCGCAAGATGACTGAAGAGTTTGATGAGGTAACGGTCTGCTTCCGTTAGGGAGTAATTAATGCAAGTGAAATTGCTGTGGTGTAATCATTTGCAAAGATGTGGGGCTGTGCAAACAGGTGGCCTTTCTAAAGATGTTGTGTGCACAGGGTGTGCTCGTCAGGTTTTTTTTTTTTTGTTACAGCAGGAATAATCCTCCACAGGATAATTAACGCTTCAAATGGATTTGAGACTTTCATGTCTCTTCAGCAGCTCAAACCAATTTTCTTTTTATATTCAATATAAGTTAGAAACTATTTTTTAAGTATAAGCAGAAGGAACAGATATTTGTAAGTGGGTGCGGTTTTAATTACACAATAAAAATGAAAGTCACGGACATTTGACAGGAATAAACCTCAACATCAGTTTTCAGTTGTTGTTTTTTTTACTAAGCTCTAACCACATTAGACATTTTGACATAACAGATCGTAACAAACAAATAGCAGTGGTTCAACAAATAAAAGGGATTCTGCTCTCCTTCACTGGTAACAAATGTGTTCTTAAACTCAACCAGAAATCATAACAAGCATGTTACTGAAAATATACACACATCTATAACAACCATAGTTTTAATAGCAGCAAATAATCCAACTGTCTGAAGACACAAATCTAAAATCGTCACTTGAAAGCTATAACCCCTAACCCAGTAATAGACAGTAGAGTTTGCTGCATGAGCAGAACACTGACCTAAATGATGGAGTGCGGTCTATTATCTTTGAGACTTGGAAGAAAATTGTTCATGTTGCTCAGAAACACTCCAGCTGGATTGCCAGCACAGAGGCTTGAACCAGATCATTTTGATAAATGATAATGAAGTCTCTCTGATCATTGTCTGTTTTTGTCAACAGGACAGCGGGGATTATCCCCTCACCATGCCAGGGCCTATGTGGAAGAAGTTCCGCTACAACTTCTGTGAGTTTATCAGCGTATTGATCCGACAGTGTCAGTACAGCATCATCTACGACGAGTACATGATGGACACGGTGATCTCCCTCCTCACCGGGCTGTCTGACTCTCAAGTGCGAGCGTTCAGACACACCTCCACGTTAGCAGGTAATGGCACCAGCTTTATGAGTGCTGCAACAGTTATCATCATTACAGTAACATTATGACATTTATTTGTTATTTCAGTAACGTTGTCGAAACGAGTTTTTTCCAGCTTCGCCTTTTATCTAAAGTTAAGCCTTTTCTTAACAGGCATGACCTAGAAAAAGTAATTCATGCCTTTATTAGTTCGAGGTTGGATTATTGTAATGCTTTTTATGTTGGTTTAAATCAAAGCTCCGTCTCACGACTTCAACTTGTGCAAAATGCTGCTGCTCGGTTTTTAACAAATACATCTAGGCATGCTCACATCACACCCGTCCTTTACGATTTACATTGGCTCCCAGTGCAGTATAGAATAAATTTTAAGATTTTGCTGTTTGGTTTTAAGGCTCTAAATGGCCTGGCTCCGGAGTATTTAACTGAGATTTTAACCCTGCGTGAGCACAGCCGGTCGTTACGGTCTTCAAACCAATTGGTTTTGGAAGTCCCAAGGTCAAAGTATAAGCGATGGGGTGATCAGGCATTTGCAGTTGCTGCTCCGAGAACAAGCTACCCCCTGATAGTCGCACAATTGCAGATGAAACTACTTTTAGGTCTAAACTTAAAACCCACCTATTTAGAATGGCTTTTAATACGCAGCAGTAGAGTGACAATTTCCTTTTCTTGTTTCTTTTAACTTTTTCTTTTCTTTTTTGTTATGTGTATCTATTGTATAATATGCTGTTTTATTATGTTTTATTATTTTTTATGGTGTGAAGCACTTTGGATACCTGACGGTTGTTGTAAAGCGCTATAGAAATAAATGTTGATTGACTGATTGATTGATTTGTACAGTATGTTGCTGAACATTTATTAAGTGAGTTGCACACACCTCCACATTAGCTGGCAGTGAATGAAAACACCACTGATGTTGATTGGGTAGTGCTGAATCTTACAACAATAAAACAAAGTGTGATTCCTCTGCGGTAAACTTGATATTGTACAACTGAATCTTGTGCACAGGTCTTTTACAAGAGGTAGAAACTTAACATCACAAACAAAACTCCTGCAAGGAAAAGTCTGAAGAATTTAAGTGTGTATTTATTACAGAGCCTTATTATGTGCATTTTTGTCTCTACATAGCAATGAAGCTGATGACAGCGCTGGTGAATGTGGCGCTGAACCTGAGCATTCACCAGGACAACACCCAGAGACAGTATGAGGCTGAGAGGAACAAGATAGCAGGCAAACGGGCCAATGAGAAGCTGGAATTGCTGCTACAGAAGAGGAAGGAGGTTGGCTGGTGTTCAGATTGTTAATAATTAGGAATAACAGCTGTTGTCACTGTTTAGCCTATTGAGATACTGCGCTACATACCCAAATCTTTGTAAAATGTCCTGTCCACAGTCTGTCCTTCCTAAAACTTGGTGTTTGTCCTCTTTACAGCTTCAAGAAAACCAGGACGAAATAGAGAATATGATGAACTCCATCTTCAAGGGAATCTTTGTGCATCGCTACAGGTACATTTTGTGTTTGTTGATGTTAATAATTAACAGTCAAACATGACTATTCTTTGTCAAATGTTGTCTGCCCGAGTAGTACAGAGACTTGTTTGTCATAATAATAATAATGATGTTTGTGGTGATTGTAATTTTGTTTCCAGGGATGCAATTGCTGAAATCCGAGCCATCTGTATTGAGGAGATTGGAGTATGGATGAAGATGTACAGCGATGCTTTTCTTAATGATAGTTACCTGAAATATGTTGGTTGGACATTACACGATAGGGTAAGCACACCACCACTGTTTTGTTGTTTTTTTTTCTCACATATCTCCAAGACTCTGTTGATGTTTTCTTATGATATTGGTGCACCACTTCTGAATTGATTCAGTGGGTCTGATAATATTTGCACCACAATCTGCTTTTCTTTGATAATTTTTTAACTCTTGTTTCTTTCTCTTTTTCAGCAAGGAGAGGTTCGTCTGAAGTGCCTCAAGGCTTTGCAGAATCTGTACACCAACCGAGAACTGTTCCCCAAGTTAGAGTTATTCACCAACCGCTTCAAGGTAACATCCACAAGAATTAAAAGTTAGAATCGTGACTGCTTTCACTCAACAGTAGGACTGAGTCATGCTTAGATTTGAAGATGTCTAATTTCTGTTGCGCTTATTATATCTGTTTTGACAGGACCGTATAGTATCAATGACGCTGGATAAGGAGTATGACGTGGCTGTGGAGGCCATCAGACTGGTCACACTCATCTTGCAGTAAGTAACTTTAATGCTGTTTGCCCTTGTCCCACAATAGTTGGATAGTTAGTTCAGTGGACACGACTGTTCATTCAAATCACTTTTACAATGGACATCACTTTATATGCCTAATAAATTTAGTTTCATGTGCTCTAATACTCTTCCCTATGTTATTATTTCTGCTTCTCGTGCTCCTTGATTTGTACTGAAGAGACACCAAAGCCAATTTTTAAATCTTTGTGTTGAGTGTTCCTCATTTTTATTATCTGTTGCAGGGGCAGTGAAGACGCCTTATCCAATGAGGACTGTGAGAATGTGTACCACCTGGTTTACTCTGCCCACAGACCAGTGGCAGTTGCTGCTGGAGAGTTCCTACATAGGAAGTGAGTCTTGAAATAATGTTGAGCTTGCCTTTTAGTTTGAATCTTATTTGTCATTTAATAGTGGGTTCTAAAGTCTGTCATATTTGCTTCCTCCCCTGTCTTTAATCTTTTTCACTCTCTCCTTCTCTGTATTGCTCTTTTCTTCTCCTGAATTCTCACTCTGCTCTTTCCTATCTCTCAATCTCTTCTTCTACTGTCAGGTTATTCAGTCGTCATGACCCACAGGCAGAAGAAGCGCTGGCTAAGCGCAGAGGGAGGAGCAGTCCCAACGGAAATCTCATCCGTATGCTGGTGCTCTTCTTTCTGGAGAGTGAGGTAACACTCACACACTGTCACTGTTAATACACATAATGCACAAACAATGACAAATTATACATACCGCCTATGCACAAAGGTAGAATATATCTTAAACGTTTAAATAATATATTGTTACCGTATTCTTGTGGGTAAAACCTATAAACTGGCACATTTACATTGTTGGATACACATAATGCCTGCAAAACCTGATCATGTACTTTCTGTGTGTAGCTCCATGAGCATGCAGCCTACCTGGTGGACTCATTGTGGGAAAGCTCTCAGGAGCTGCTGAAAGACTGGGAGTGTATGACCGAACTTCTGCTGGAGGAGCCTGTGCAGGGAGAGGAGTGTAAGACACACACACTGTTTTTGTTCTCTCTTTAAACCAGTGAAGTGTCTTTAGGCTACTTCACGTCAAGCACAACTTCACAACCAAAAAACACAACGATACAATGAAATCTCTTTCCCTTGAAACTCTTTCTTGGTCCCTGTTTAAATTCCTTTCTTTGTTTCTCTCTCACATTTGCTTCCCTCTCTTCTCTTTGTATCCATCTCTTTCTCTCTCTACTTTGTTTTAATTCACCCCGTCTTCCTCTGCAGTGTTGTCAGACAGACAGGAGAGTGCCCTGATAGAGCTGACAGTGTGCACCATTCGACAGGCGGCAGAGGCACATCCACCTGTTGGCAGAGGCACTGGCAAACGGGTTGGTCAAGTATACACTCCATACACCCTTAGCACTCTTTCAGAATTCACTGAATTGTGCACCAGTTGAGTAGAAGGTGAGACTCATGTGAGGAGGTGATCTGCCAACAGAGGCCTAGAGCAATACTTACAAATCTCTGTTCATGTGTTGTAAGTTAGCTAAATGTCTGCTCAAGGTGGCAAAATTGGTTACCAGGAGGTCTACAGTGCTCGTCACAGTTTTTTAAAAGGCCAAGGCGTACACTGCTGTGTAAAATTGTGACACCCTGGGTTCAAATCTAGGCCATGGCTCTTCTTGCCTGCCTTCCCCTCTCTTTGTACAAAAAATCTGTCTAAATTTAGACGTGGTGGTCTTACTAGCCAATTTGAATCCCAGAATGTGTACTTTGACAGGAGATCAGGAGATCAAGTAGATGTGTGTCATTATAGAATAGTTTGTGTTGGTTTTGAAGATGAGAGAAACAAATGAGTTAAATGCTACTAGAGGATTAATCCAAGCACTGTTAAATTTGAAAAAATGAACCCATCTCGCTATGTTAATAATAAAAATGGATCATTTTAAATAACATCTGTATTTAACATTTTCTTATTTATTGTAATTGCCTGTTACTGGGCCACAATTGTCACTGGTAACTTTACATCTGGGTGCAATGTAGAGGGACCTCAGCACAAACTATTGTCTGAGGTAGCACATGGAGAATGTCTGTGAATAACTTTTTATGGCCCTTTTTCTGCCTATTTTTACACCTACTACTACATTTGACCTTAAGCTTTTTTGTGTGCTCATCCAGGTGCTGACAGCAAAGGAGAGGAAGACTCAGATAGACGATAAGAACAAACTGACAGAGCACTTCATCATGGCTCTGCCCATGCTTTTGTCCAAGGTAAGATCTTCCTAAAAGCCAGCCTGCACGGGACCAGCAAAGAGGAGGCTGTTGACACTGATTAATGAGTGGGCTGGGTGACTGATCCGTTTGTCGAAATTATCGATCAAAGTGTTACTTACATATTCATGGGAAGTGTTAAATGAATGCCACACTGGACAAATGTGCTGGCTAAATACTTTGTATTGTAAATGTAATCAACTATTTTACTGACTGGGAAACAGAAAGAAGGATCAGGTGTTTATTGAAGGGTCTCTCTCTTTACTGCCTCTGGTATGCTATAAGTCGTCTATATAATTCCCACCTCTCCATTTCCTCCACAGTACCAGGCGGACTCGGAGAAGGTAGCCAACCTGCTGCAGATCCCTCAGTTCTTTGACCTGGACGTGTACAGCGCTGGGCGCATGGAGAAGCACCTGGACGCCTTGCTGAAGCAGATCAGGCTGGTGGTGGAGAAGCACATCGAGATGGACGTGCTTGAGGCCTGCAGCAAGACCTATAGCATCCTCTGCTCTGAGGAGTACACCATCATGAACCGTGTGGATATCGCCCGCTCACAGCTCATCGACGAGATGACAGATCGCTTCACACACTCTGTGGAAGAGCTGCTGCAGGAGGTATGACGGAAGACTGGCAGGTTTTTGTTTGTGATTCATAATGTTTGTAAGGGGTCCATAGCTTTTAAATTTAGTGTCAAGCTACAAATGAAAATATTTGGATGATTAGAAATATGCAGTTTTGAGGTGTCCTGATCTACTGGTGGTTAAGACGCATATATATAATAGATCTAGGCCATATCCCTCCCCACCACCAATTTTTCACTGTCACTATCAAATACAAGCGAAATACCCCCCAAAAAAATCTTTTAAGTAATTTGATTTATAAATCTATGAAGATTTATATCATTTTCAATTTTTTTGTGCCAGGCCCAAATGTTGGTGCAACTGGAAATAACAGAAGGAAACACCAGTTGCAGAAAGCAACAAAACCTGCAAGAGAACAGAGCTTGGGGCGGATAAAAAACAGACAAACAAACAAACAAAAACAAAGAGACAACCAGCTGAAATAGCAGCCATAAACAGCTGACAGAGAAAGACAACTGAGAGAGAAATGAAAACAAACAGTCAAGCAACATAAGTAAACAACACAGCACAGCCATGAGAGCTGGAATAATAACAATTAATTTAAATAAGTAACTGAAAGAAAAGCATCAAGAATAATTCTACCAGAGACAACCTTTGTTTGTGTGTTTGTGTCTATATGTGAGACTGTATGTGTCTGTATGTGTGTGTGCTTAAGCCTATTATAATGTGTGGAATCTTAAACTGGGTAACATGTCTAGGGTTAGTGTTTATTTCAGTTGTTTAAGTGAGTAGCAGAAATATTAGTCTAGCTTTTGTGTACTAACAGGTGTTTGTTACACTGCAGGCTGAGGAGGCCGATGATGACGATATCTACAATGTTTTGTCGACTCTCAAGAGACTCACAGCCTTCCACAAGTAAGACTCTCGCCTTACTTTTTACTTTCCATTCGTTTAGCTTCACTAAAATATTATTTTCATCACTGAGTAATATTTTGATTGTTTTCTCAAGTAATTATTTAGTCTTTATCTCAAAATATCAGAAATTAATGAATAGTCCAAGGTGATGGCAAAGGCTAACACTCTAAAACATCCATACCACATCAAAACATACTCTTTAAAGTTATTATAAAACTGACCGAAAGCACTGGATAAAAACTTCCACTAAATAAATTTGATTACTAAGTGAAATCTAATGTGTTTTCCCTCTTGTTTCCGGCCTTAGTGCCCACGACTTGACGCGGTGGGACTTATTTGGGAATTGCTACCGGCTGCTGAAGGCGGGCATCGAGCAGGGCTCCATGCCAGAGCAGATAGCTGTCCAGGCCCTGCAGTGTTCCCACTACTCCATCCTCTGGCAGCTGGTCAAGATCACAGAGGGGGCTCCCAGCAAGGTGCTCAACTCACCTCACTGACAGAGCTTTTAACACAGCATTTATCCTCGGTCAGGGGCTCAGAGTTAAGACTGCTGTGTCTGAGCATCGGTGACCCAGAGGGACAGGAGCTTATCTGTATTTCTGCTGAGAAGGGCACCTTAGGTGTGAAAATTAATCTCTTGATCAAACATGATGCTTACCACCGAATCAGGGGCTTACCCCCAATCTATTTGATTTAACACTTAAACACCGCACAGAGGCAGCAGATCAGGCTGTTATGTTGAGGAAGACTGAAAGCCAAACCTCCAAGACAGTTTAACCCCTAATTCACTGCTGGGGAACATTTTGCATCTCCTACAGTGCAAAATTTCAAAAAAGTTTGTTTTTTTTAACTCAAGTTCAGTAGTTCTGCACTCTGACCTACAGTAGTCTCAATATTCTGTATGTGTACCCATTATTATTATTATTATGATTATTATTATTATTATTATTATTATTATTATTGTCTTTTTTAATTATTCACTATTAACTAATGATGCAACTACAGATAGTTTTCTTAATTAACGGTCTATTAAAGGCCTAATGAACAAATATTAATTTTTTAAATATTCATTTATTCATATTTGAGAACCCGGGACGTCTTTTTGGCATTTTCGCTTAAAAAAATTACTTAAATGATTAATGAATTGTCAGATGTTGCCAGTTAATTATTTGTTAGATCGAAGCAGCCAGTATTAGTAAAAAATGCACTGACAACTGTTCTTTTAACTCTCTTTCTTGTGAAATCAGAAAAACAGGAATGGATCCGACTACATGTCATTTAAACCTGTAGGGATTTATTGGTTGCTGATGTAAAATGCATTATAACAGCATCACCACTGACCATTAATATTTAAATTATGCAGAATAACAATTCCTGACTATGTGTCAAGAATAAAAAAAGAAAACTTGATCATCATTAGTTGATCAGTCTACAATGTCCCACTGTGCTCTCTGAGGCCCTTTGACAGACTCAACCAGCGTTAACACAAAGTGTATAGATTCTTCTGCCTCAATGAAGTTAGTAGATAATTAATTGAAATCATTAAAGCTTGATGACTTCTCTGGTGCAGTTAGCCAGGGCAAGACATTTAGACTGTCCAATAATGATTTTTAATATTGATTTTCTGTTAAAATGTTGCTAATGGTTGTGGTTTCTTGTGTGTATGTGTACACACACATATGTTTGCGAGTGCGCAGGATGACCTTTTGGCTCTCAGAAGAGTGGTGAAGTCTTTCCTGGCTGTGTGCCAGCAGTGCCTGTCCAACGTCAACACACCAGTCAAAGAACAGGTGACAATGCACACCTGATATGACCTGCTCACACTGTCACCAAAAAATCTAAAGGATTTAATTTTTGTTCATTATTGTCAAAATGTGTATGGATAACAAGTTAAAAAATAAACTTTTTAGTTTGACTAAACAAGCATGTTTCCCATTATCACAAGAAAGAAATCAGTCATAAGGTTTTGTCTTTTTATGTCATATCATAACTCCTCATTTTCCCTCTTGTTCAGGCATTCATGCTTCTCTGCGACCTGCTGATGATCTTTAGTCATCAGCTGACTTCTGGCGCCAGGGAGGGCCTCCAGCCACTGGTATTCAACCCAGATAGCACTCTGCAAAATGAGCTGCTCAACTTCGTCCTGGATCACGTCTTCATCGACCAGGACGACGAGAGTCAGAGCATGGGTGAGAGAGACACAGCTCTCATTGAATTACAGCTCTTGCTGAATTAGATTGAGGAGATTGACGATAGTTTGAAAAATCAACAAAATTCCCCTCATTTATTTGACATTTTCCTCTTTGTCTTTTGTTCTCCTGTTCATTTCTCTGTCCGTCTGCCTCTAGAGGGAGATGAGGAGGACGAAGCCAACAAGATCGAGGCTCTCCACAAAAGGAGAAATCTGCTTGCAGCTTTCTGCAAACTCATCATCTACGACATCGTAGACATGCCCGCTGCTGCCGACATCTTCAAACACTACATGAAGGTGGCTGTTTATCTGTACTTGACAGCAATATTGACATAATCAGCATAGATAAATAAGGCAATATGACATATTCAGAAACCATTAAAACGGTATCTAAAGAGGTGAATTAAGAGATTTGAGTTGATTACCTGTCTGATTGGGCCTTATTGCAAAAATGCAGTGTAGATTACAGCAGTTTCTCTTAGCAATGTCTTTGATTTCCTATTATAATTTAATGATACACTATTTTTAAGTTTGTGGTTGTTAAATGTTAAAATGAGACTGCTCTAGGATGTAGGAGATTTATTTTAGAAATAATTTTTAGTTAAAAATGAATAAATCCAAAATGACAAAATAGGAAATAATAATAAATAAATAGAGCAAATAACTGTAAATGAAATGCATTAGGGAAAAACAAGGACCTTAAGAAGAATATTTTTTTTCTTTTTAACACACAAAAAAATAACCTAATATGGATGTCAAATTAAATTCTGGTTTAGATTGCAGTTGTGAAAATCTGTAGATGGCATGAGATTGAATGCACTCCAGTGTGTCATCTTGCATGTTTTTAACTGTTTTGTTTTTCTGTCTCAGTATTATAATGATTATGGCGACATCATCAAGGAGACTCTGAGTAAAACCAGACAGACAGACAAGATTCTCTGTGCCAAGACACTCATCCTCAGCCTGCAGCAGGTGAGACTCTGATAAAGACAAAATTACAGGCTGCATACACAGCTGTCTGGTTTGAAATGGTGCATTCTTTAAGTGCTCTCATGTGCATAGCCACAAACACTTGTCAATGTGTGTGTGTTGCAGCTGTTCAACGAGCTTCTGCAGGATCAGGGACCCAATTTGGACCGAACGTCGTCTCACGTCAGCGGCATCAAGGAGCTGGCCCGCCGCTTTGCGCTCACCTTTGGCCTGGATCAGATCAAGACCAGAGAGGCTGTTGCCACGCTGCACAAGTAAGACCACGACGGCTCTTTCCTCTAGGGAGCTCTAGACTGGGTTTACAGCTGTAATCTGACATTTGGGTAGTTAAGAAAACTTAGCTAAGGTTCAAGTGAGATGGTGAGGGTGTTTCCCACAACAGAATAAGAGAGTTTGTAGATAACTGTGCTACATTTTAGTGAATAAAAAGGTGAATATTAGGTGTAGGATTTTGATTCAGTCAGGCATGTCGAGGATTTTCTGCCAGTAGATTTTCTGCCATTATTAACACTTAACAGAAATAAACCTTTTTCAAGGTGTCTGTCTAACCTAATATGATCTGAAATGGTAATGCTCCTAAAATGCTTGAGCAAGCCTGACTAAGAAAAGCAAAAGCACAGACTGAGAGCAAAATAGGAAATAAATCTTCTACAGATGTTTAAAATTGAAGAGTTGATTGTGTCCGTATTTGCTCAGTACTACAGCGTCCACTCAAACTCTGGCTACCATAACATACACAGGATGCTACAGGATAGGTGACATAGCCTAAACTCCTTACATGCTGACTAAAAGTACATTGATATCTGGTGACATTTTTATATTTTAAGATTTGCAGGTAAAGTAAATTCTAATAAATTCACATTGTATTAAATGTATGGAAATATTTTCCGCTAGCAACTCATTTTCTTCCTTTCTGACTCTGTCTTGTGCACTGTTGTCAGGGATGGAATAGAGTTTGCATTTAAGTACCAGAATCCTCGAGGACCTGAGTTTCCTCCTATCAACCTGGCCTTCCTTGAGGTTCTGAGTGAATTTTCCTCCAAACTAATCCGCCAAGACAAAAAGACAGTGTAAGTACTCCCACTCTAAGACAAAGCTTAATGTTACACTTAAAACCTTCATAATGTTGTTTCAAAATAAATGAATCATGCTAAAATGCTACGTGCCTTCTCAGCCACTCGTACCTGGAGAAGTTCATGTCAGAGTCGATGTCGGAGCGTCGGGAGGATGTGTGGCTGCCGCTGATTTCCTACAGGAACAGCCTCCTCACCGGAGGGGACGAGGACCACATGTCTGTCACATCGGGCTCCAGCAGCAAGACCGGCTCAGTCCGCAGCAAGAAGGGACGGCCGCCTCTACACAAGAAACGCATTGAGGGTGAGACGGGCGTACAAACACAGATGAGGGTTATTCTATATTTCAGTTGGCTTTTATGCACTGTATCCGTCACTTGGAATTATGTCTGTTCACAGTTACCTGCAATTGTGTTTCTGATACTATCGACTTTTCTCTATGCGTTCGTTTTCAGAAGAGAGTAGTGTGGAGGGCTCGTGGATGATGCGTAATGACACTCTTCAGACACCGGGTGCGCTGCAGACTCCTCAGCTCACCTCAACAGTCCTCAGAGAGAACAGACCGGCAGAACACATGCCTGACCCAGACTCAGAACCCGGATCAGAGAACGACTACGTACACAAGTGAGTGTATACACATTATGAAACTATACACATTCATACATACCAACATGAAATGGTTTGTGAAGTTAAAACTAATTCATGAATTACCTTAAATCTGTGAATTACAAGTAACTGAGCCTTCATGTAATAGCAGGTACTAAGAAGTGATATTAAAGTGGACTATGTTGACCCTCTGTTTGTCTTCAGTCCTCAGATGCAGATGTCGTGGCTCGGCCAGCAGAAGATGGACGAGGTCAACAGGAAGGACCGGACAGGCATGAACTACATCAAGTCACGCAGCAATCAGGGCGTCCGGCAGACTGTGTAAGTGTGTAAAACTTTTAAGACAGCAGCACAAACCGATGAAGCCTGGCTTCACATCTCCACCATGCCTCTTGTCAGACTGCTGTTAAATTAGAGAGCTGCAAAAAATGTTTTTAATGAATAAAGACAATAAGAAAAAAGAATGTAATCAGTTGGATGTGCTGCTGCTTTTCTAATTGTGCTCCTTGTACTTTATGCGTCTTTTTAATTTTCCATTAGCCGCGGGTTGATGGAGGATGACGCAGAGCCCATCTTCGAGGATGTGATGATGTCATCGCGGGGCCAGTTGGAGGACATGAACGAGGAGTTTGAAGACACGATGGTGATTGACCTGGTTAGTGACAATGCTTTCTCTCACCGCATTTTAAATGTGAAATTCCAGTGAAGAAACGATGCATCAAGCGCTGTGTCTCAATTAATTATCTTACTTCATTAAAGCAATTGTGGCTTTTGTCCTTTCTAGCCACCATCAAGGAATAGACGTGAAAGAGCGGAATTAAGACCAGACTTCTTTGACTCTGCAGCGATGATTGAGGACGAGTCGGTAAGTAAACTTTGACACATGTAACCATACTGATAATAAATTATTTAAGTCATTTAAAGCAAGAATGTAAACATTCACTGCTTTCAGCCTCTAAAATGTGAGTGTCCTCTGTTTATTTTACTGTCCATGATGGTAAACTGAATATCTTGAGCTCTTTTCTGACCACGATACTTAATCTATTAATTTAATCTAGATTAATTGATCATGTGTTGCAGCCCTATTCGTAAACTATTTATCTCAAATCACATACAGTACCTGAGTGATTTGATTGATTGAAACTGGACTTTTGAGACTTTAAAGCAGTGCTCGGCATAGATGGCATGTGGGCCAAAGCTTGCCCGCCAGCAATAATATCTGCTACTTTGGTAGCGTCAAAAAATAATAATTATAGCAGCTGGTGCTGAAACAGAGCTCAGTCATGACAGCAAAAGTTACTCACAGAATCACTTCCTCTTAAATGATTGTGCTTACAAAATAAAAGTGCAAGAACAGTTTTGCAGCAGTAATTTATGTCGAAAAACATTTGGCCCGATGCCAGACTTATTTGCCGACCCCTGCTTTAAAGCCGCTATGCGTAGAATTTGAGTTTTTAGATTTCCAGTGCCAATTTTAAAAAAGACAGGGACAGCGATGCATATTGCTTACTGCAGAGTTGATATTTTCTGACAGTCCCTCTCTTCTCCGTTGTTCCAGGGATTCAGCATGCCCATGTTCTGATCTGAGAAGAGGCAAAGATCCTGAGATCAGGATCCATGTCAGGAGATAAAACAAGGGGTGGGGGGTGGGGGGGAGCTGGGACATCGAACCCACATAACCTGCCAATCAGACTCTTAAGAAGAAGAAAAAAACATTGTCGAAGTACTTTTCTCTTTCTGCAAGACATGGTGGAAGGATGTTTGTCAAGTGGATCTGCAGATGGATCCCGCGTCGACTGGATCTCACCTGGAAGTGTGAAGCGAGGATCTGCTCTGTTCTTTCAGGCGGTCCGGAGGATCCAGAATATTCTCCAGTAACTAGTCCGGATTATTCAAGAGCTTCATCTTGCTCCCAATCTTCCTCCTCCTCCTCCTCTCCAGCCTGTTGGTTAAGCTCTTGTTAGCGTTAACTCTGACGGCGTTCTGGCTGCCGGCCGACAAGTACTCGCAGTTTTTACGCTCACCTGTTACACAGATGTACAGTTGTTTGATTCCGCTCCTGATCAGCAGCACAGAGCAATGTAACACTGTACAGCCCCCCGCCGCCTTCTTTTGGTGTCGCACTTCGATCTGTCTGATTAAATCCAACATAGAGGGGATCTCAATACTAAATGTACTATAACTTTGCTCTTATTACCACCCACCTATCACCCTCCTCTCTCTGTTCGCCATCTGAGTCCTTGTATGTGGTGGTGCTGGTGTGTGATGTGTGTGTAAAGTGTTGGTGGTGGTGGTGGTGGTGATGATGATGATGGTTGAGTAGCACTGGCACACAGAGGTCAACGGCTGTAGACCGACCTGGAGGAAGAGATGTTGTTTGTGTGTCAAAGCAAAACGAGTGTTGTCATTTGACTGTGAAGCCCACCCCTTTACCCCCCCACACAAAACGGACCCTGGACAGAAGCCCTCCCCTCTCAGATCTCGGACACGTTCTGTTCACACACACACACCCTTGAATAACGGCTTTTTGAAGTTAAAGTTTAAAAAAAGACAATAAACATATTTTGAATTCTGTAGCTTTAGTACTAAAGTTTTAAATCAAGTGTGTTTCTGTTTTTGTCTGATGTTTGTACAGCTTTTTCTTGAATATGTATCTTGTTTGTTGCCAAATTGTGGCCTATATACTTACAGTATATTTCAGCCCCTTCCCCCTAAACCTAAAACTCATATCCAACGGTTACCAAGTTCAGATTGTTGCTGTGGGGTACCAGATTTTTAACGCTGTATGGTCTGATTGTAATTGTTTCACAGTTCAGTATTACAGAAGATTATCTCTTAGGTTTGTTCATTTTACAGGTCAGATCAAGTTAAGTTTTTACATCTGCCTACAGTGTTAACTGATCCAAGAAGCTGACGATTTGTTGTTACCATTGTTCATATCCAGTGCAGTGATGGATCTCTGTCTGACAGATTAGTTTGAATGTGTTTTGAATGTTTCCAGCCATATCGTCGTTCAACCACCATTTGTTTATCGATCATTTACCTTTCTCTTGGCTGGCTTGGCAGTTCTGTAAATATCAGAGACAATTGGATCTTTTCTGCAGTGCAGTTGACATCAGTTGCCCTAAAATGCTCTAAATCCCTTTTTTTTCTGTGAACCTAAATTCTTTTTAATAAAATAAAATCTGTAATCGATTTATGTACCAGTGTTTCTGTGTGCCTTTGTTTCAGTTTCGACTATACTTATAACTTATACTTATAACTGTGTACAGCTGGACAGTTCGCTTTTGACATTGGAAATAAGTTGACGAAACAGTCTCAACTCAAGGTTAACATTCTTGCTTGTTCTGGAGCTTTTGACTGTTTCACCTGATGTTTAGCAGACTGAGTTTGCTCATTTGCCATGGAAACTTTCTAAAATTTAGAGCTCTTCTTAATTTTAATTTTTGTCAACCATGATGACTTAAAAGTTGATCTCAACCGGACTGCTAGCTGTAGCTTTTTTTTTTTTACCATACAGGCATGACCTTAACTTTATCTTCTCATCTAGCATTGTCACTTTTAATTGCTTGAATATTTCAGCTCTCTGAATATGAGTTTCACTGAAATTTTAGTTGTACTTTCAAATCACTCAGCGGACAAAGCTGACACTTATTTCAAACCATGTGATTTTATCCTTAAACCAACTGACCCAAAAGAAACTATTGCATTATAAAAGTAAAGAAAACACACTTGGTAACTGTATTGTCGAATGATTTATTTTACAAATGGCCGGCCAGAGCCTGCCTGAGAGAAAAGGCACAGTTCCAGATTGTAAGGATGACTAAATGGAAGACAAGAAACACAGGGAGTGCGTATGAAAGCGCAAACTACTGCTGTACACACCAAAACCTCAAGAACTAAATACAGTACGTTGACAACTACGGAAACACTACATGACAACAGAGACCGCATGTTTGCATTTTCCACTACAACTATCTTGTTGACAGTCGCTTGTGTTTTCTTAAGTTGCAGTCAGTCTGCCCTTTCAGATACAGTTCTGATTTCAAATTGTCACATCAGACCAACAACACTGACCAACATGGCCAACACTGCTATGATGATTACCTTAAAATGTGTGACCAATGTATTATTCCATTCAGGTATTGTAGTTAATAGGATTTTCCTATTAACATCTTGCATATTGGTGATAAAAATGTAAAGATACACGTGCTGATTTTGTTTACAGAGCACCAATATTTCCTCCAAATCCAGTCACAGCTGGAGGTTCACGTTTTAAAACTGTTTATATATTAAATATAAATTTGGGACTGCACTTACAAAATCAGGGCGTTCTTTACTTCTTTCAGCGGAGTGGTGACAGTGAATGACCGTTAAGTATGACAACAGACGTGTGCTTGGCAGGCAAGTCGTCATCATGTGGTACCACTGCAGTTTGAATGTGAATGTGACAACATGAAGAAAACCCCACAGTGCCTTTAAATAGTGTTAATGTGGTAACAGTTTGGGTGTGCTTCACAGAGGAATGTTGGCGTGTTTCTTCCAGGGGTTGACCTGCTTCTTGCTGGCCAGCACCTCTAGATCTCTGCAGATCTTCTTGCGAGTGCTTGATGGCTCAATGATGTCATCCACAAAACCTAAACCGAACATTTGGCCGGTCAGAAAGAGAAGTGTATAATGGATTATACTGATGCATACAATTTAAGCATATGCAAGGATGAGGGTGGACGATTTCTGGAGAGCTGTAACGTGAGAAAACTTACCTCTGACAGCAGCGGGGAAGGGGTTGGCGAATTTCTCCACGTATTCGGCCTCGGCCTCGGCCTGGTTCTCCTTTCCTCTGAAGATAATCTGAACAGCACCCTGAGAAAGAAAGAAAACAGAATATACACATTGTCAAATCAAAAGTAAAGGAAAGCAGGAGAGAAACAGTAAAAATTAGTGTGATTGTACCTTGGCACCCATGACAGCAACCTCAGCTGATGGCCAGGCGTAGTTCACATCTCCTCTCAAGTGTTTGGAGCTCATGACGTCATAGGCTCCTCCGTAAGCCTTGGATACACAGACATGTTGAGTCATATGTCTTATTTATACAGTGTACAACATTTATTCTGACTCGCATTCTTTCACTTTGAGATTTTCTCTTCTCATTTTGTTCACACACACACATACCTTTCTGGTGATAATGGTTATCTTCGGGACAGTGGCCTCTGCAAAGGCAAAAAGCAGTTTTGCTCCATGTCTGATGATGCCTCCATACTCCTGAGCAGTACCTGTTGAGGGCCATCACAATAGTTGTAATGGGAGTGATAGTGGGTGCTTTCAGATGTGACAGTAGCTACATTTCAATGCAAGGAGAATGCCTGCTTACATGTGAAGCAGCCCAGTTTTTGGCTCATGGGTACAGATCACAATATAGCAAGGTCAGGCAATATTTATGAGTATCCTATTTAAGATACCTGGCTTACTACTACCATATCAAAATCTGTTACTGTAGTATATATTTACTAGCTGGCAGACAAATTTCCTTTGTGAAGGCCAATCTGTGACCAAGAGTCAACCGGTAGACAAAATCATTCTGCTAAATGTATTATTCATGGAATCGTAGGTCAATACCCTAACCTGATTAAGATATAAAATATGAGTATTTCCAGTAAACTGGACAACTTAATGATGTCAGTGCAGCAGGTGTATGCCTGAGAGATTTTCAAATACCTGGCAGGAAGCCCGGCACATCCACAAAGGTGATTATGGGAATGTTGAAAGCATCACAGAAGCGTACAAAGCGGGCTCCCTTCACTGAAGAGTTGATGTCCAAACAACCTGATAAAGAACAACAGCAAGATTAAAAACACACCAGAGTATTTTATAAATCAACTGACAATTCCTGTGTTCCAAACTTATTTTCTCCCTTTTTGGGACTTTTGGGGTTTGTTTGCATATATAATTTTTAAAAAGGGAAAAATGCCTAATTCACACAACACTGATTATATATTTCTTTTCATCACTGCTCTTACTTTTGGCCCTTCAATTATTTTACTCACCAGAAGCCACTTTGGGCTGGTTACCCACAATGCCTACAGTGCGTCCATTCATGCGGGCAAATCCAACCACAATGTTTTTGGCATAGTTGGGCATGATCTCAAAGAAGTCCCTCTCATCCACTATCTGAACAGATGCATGAAGAAAGGAAACTGTTACTCGCTGATGAGATGAGGTTCCACATATAATAGTGAGAGGGTGATTGTTAGTGCACATACTGTCTGAATGATGTCCAACATGTCATAGGCTTTAGTCGTCTCAAACGGGACAATGGTGTCCAATGAAGGTACCAGACGATCGCTAAAAAAGGAGCGAGATGTCAGGCATGAGTTAGATCAAAAATGTGTCCCAATAAGAACAGGTGATCGGTTGTTCTGTAAAGTGGAGGTAAAGGTGATTGGTTACCTGGGGTCGTGGCACTCCCTGATGGGGGCGGGATCCTGATTGCTCAATGGCAGGAAGTTGTAGAATTCTCGCAGGTGGAGCAAGGCTTCGACGTCATTCTCAAATGCATGGTGAGCCACTCCTGGGAACAAGACATGAGACACTTTTGAGACCTTAAAGACAATATTTTAACTCAAACAATCTCAGATGAGTTATTTCTCACTTTTATGTTGATGTAACTAGTAATCCTGGATCAGCTTTCATACACTCAAAAGGTGTTAGTAATATGGCCAATAGGAAGTAAATCAAAGGCAGGATGCTGTTAAACAGAGACAGTGGCTATTACAGCTGAACATTTGACATGACAACAGCACCATGAGATTGATTTTGGAAAAAACCTCAATTCAACAAAGCAAAATAAAGTCAGGAGCGATATAGCTTTTACAAACTAACTAACCAGACATGGTGGTGTGTGTTTTGGCTCCACCGAGCTCCTCCTGAGTCACGTCTTCATTGGTGACAGACTTCACAACATCAGGTCCTGTGATGAACAGGTATGATGTGTCCTATACACACACACACACACACACACACACACACACACACATGCACACAGCTGTGAGAATACAATCTTAGAAACAGGTATGCATAATTAATTTGCAGAAAAGCTAAAATTAAAAGAATGCTGACACTTCAGAAACACTGAAACATTTGATTTCGCATCACAGCTGTGGCTAAAAATGAAAGAAAGTGTTGAGTATAAGATGATTATTAGTTAATATAAAAAATTTGATTTTAGTGTTTTAGCTGTCTTTGTGCAGCTCCTTACCTTAACCATGAAGGTGAAATCTGTCAGGGCGGGCGAGTACACAGCTCCCCCTGCACATGGACCCATGATGAGGGATATCTGAGGGACGACTCCTGAAGCCAACACGTTCCTCTTGAAAAGCAGAATGTTTTGTTTTTACTTAACCTTACTTACTTACTTTATAGTGTCTAAAAACCTTAAACCTCCACCCATGTGTATTTCAAAATGTTAAGATTGGGAATATGTTAAATGCACAAAAGTGTGTGGCACTTATAGCGTCACCCACTCAGCCCAGCACGTATGATTTTAAGTATAATGTACATGTATTGAGTATGATTAATATTTCAATGAATGAGCAGGGTTGTCCAAAGACTCTTTACAAAATAACCACACCAGAAATATATCTGCATATCCAGCCAGGGACTCCACTCCTTCCTGGATGCGAGCTCCTCCAGAGTCATTCAAGCCAATGACCGGGGCTCCAACTGTCATGGCCTGATCCATAATCTGAGCACAGAACATTTATATGTTGAACATCGAAATGAGTATTTGAATGGTCTGAGATCAAATAAGAAGAAGCAACAAAATTACACCCACATACATTAAGTCTTGTTGTCACCAAGGACCTTTTACTGAGTGAAAAAGACTCACACACATCAATATCTCAGTTTTTTTTTTACCTTACAGATCTTCTGTGCATGAGCTCCAGACAGACTGCCGCCAAACACTGTGAAGTCCTGAAAGAAAACAGAAAAGGGCAAGATAGGAAAAATATTATACAGGTGAAACCAATCTGCTGTGGCGTACTGTCACAATGTAGTATTCTTACAGTATAATTACACATTATACCTGACTGAATACATAAACCAGCCTGCCATTGATCCTGCCACGGCCTGTCACAACGCTGTCACCCGGGAACTATGACAGAGAGAGAAAAAGTATTATGACAATTAATATTTTAAACCCCAGAGAAAGAAATGTTTCCAGTGGATAAAGCGTGCTGTTGCTGAGTTGTGTCCTGTGTACGCCCATCCTGTTACCTTGTTTCTATCCTGCTCCATATTGAAGTCAGAGCAGCGATGCTCAACGAACATGTCCGACTCCACAAAGGACTCGGGGTCCAGCAGGAGCTCCACTCGCTCCCTGGCTGTCAGCTTACCCTGCAGAACATAACACTGAGTTACTACACATTTACCTGGATTTAAGAACACTACACTAGTTGCTTGTTATGCCGACACAATACAAATTTGTCACTTGTCAGAGATTTTGCCAAACTCCTTTTAATGTGGAACCTATCCCTTTCATGTCTCTGGGTGTATTAGGCTATTGTGGCCAATGTTGTCTATTGTTCAGAAGGCCTGCTGTGTATGACAATACTTTTAATTTTTATATGAGCTTAGTACCTTGATTTGTTAGGTATTTAATTTATATTCCAGGCTGTGTTTCTCCAAAATATTTTCTCAGCTGTTTAAAAAAATACTGTATACTATTTATATAAATATCATAGTATTAAATAACCTATGATCTATAGAGGGTTTTGTCAATATCAACTACTTCTATGAGTATACTGACCAAGTTACATCTACGGATTTCACTGAGCAAAACAGCGTAACATCTGACAATCCTTACAACTATTACATTAATTTGTGCAAACAAATCAGGACTGGTCATAATAACCAGAAGGAACTTTATTATTCTAGTGAAATACGTCACAATATTGGTATGGAAAAATCACATGTCAAGGTGTCTCACTTATGTCCTTCACATTGGGCTGTGGACACTGCAATTGTTATCATTTGTAGAAAAGAGTATCAGAGTTAAACCTGCCAAGTGGAACTACTACATGAAGCTGTTAGAGGATTAATCCTTTGCTCAGGGTCACAGGGGATCAGCAAGTTGGATGTTCAACATGGGACATTTCTGAAAGTGGCACTGAAATTAAAGACTCCAGCAGTAAGTTAACTGTTGACTTGGAGCCCTTGCGCCAGGTATTGCACACCTTAACTACTCCAGCTGTCAATGTATTTGAAGCTTTAAGTCCAGTAAAACGCACACATGCTAGCGTAAATGCAGGTGAACATAAAAAGAAAGTAAGTCAATGTTAGCTGACTTTACCCTTTTGTGTTGTGCATCTATTCTCTTCTGACCTCCCCCGACTAGCGCCGCCTTCCGTTTCTTGTCAATTCTCTCCTTAACAGACAGGTGGCTGACGGAATACCAGCGGCAGTCCCGTAGCAGGTTCGTCTGCTGCACTGCGGCAGCGACTGCGGCATGCTTTACTGGCGCTAAACTCCTGTAAGATATCCTCAACCCGTTTATTAGTCCGCAGCTGCTTCGAGCCACACTGAAAGCCGCCATCATTGCCCTGCGTGTTCTCTGGTGACAGAGGGTAGGAAATGAAAGACAGAAATTTGAGCCAATAGCAAATGGGGGGCGAGCTCTCACAACCAATAAGAAAGAATGAATACGTAGCAGGGCTTAATGGGCGGGACCTCGAGGGGAACAAGTTTTCCTGTAGTTCGCCGTAGGCTGAAACATGAAAGTCAAGGTATTAGGATATGTTTGCCCTGAATTCAGCTTTTCCGGTTGACCTCTTTCTCATTTAGGGGTCTCGATCGTTACTTATTAATACTCAACCCCTAATATTCCCCGAATATACAAGGAAATATAACAATTTGATTGACAGAGCTTGTTGGGGACCCGGAGGTAAGGGCTGCCTGACAGTTCTACAATAGGGCAAAATAACGACCTTCCATAATGTATTGATTTTCATGACAAGCATTCAATTAGGCTACTTACTGGTCTTCTTTTATAAGACTAATATGTTGAGAATCCTATGTAATAGGTGTTATAATTATGACCTAAACAGATTTATCTGTATATAAGCGAAGTTATAAGCAGACCAGATATTGCATAAGGTAATAGTCTGGGAAACAATTAAATTTCTCTAGGATCACTGCAGTCCACGGGAAGTAGCCAACTGCCTCAACTGAATCGCACAATATACACTTAACAACGTTCTCAACTGTACCTGACTTTATTCTGCATTGAAGAACATAGTGTCATTCACAGGGTAGAAGGGGCAGTTTCTACTTTTTTAGTCATTTTAGAACATGTGAGTTTTCAGTCCTAAAAGTCGTAATTTGAGCTTGAAGGTTCATTCTTGGCTTAGGAAAAAGTAGTTTGACAAAAATATCTTTACTCAAGGTCCACCCTGCCTGAGAAGCGGTCACACACTGGAAAAACTTTTCACTCTGCATTCAATGGCTATTAGTAAATGTAAACACTGCAATAATAGAATAATAAAAAACTGCTGAGGAAAAGGCAGTGAAAAATTTTAAAATAAAGATTTTACTTAATTTTACTCATGCATATTTGTTGAAAAAAGAGGATATCATAATTGTTTTGATTGCTCAGATTTGTTAGCTGATCCACTGTTTGGCAAGTGTTTTTCATGTTCTAGAATAGTTTAAAACCACAATTAATCATTTGGTTTCTTCAACTTTCAGTCAGGACAAAAAATAGCCTTTAAACTTGAAAGAATTAACAATTTGAAATCTATCCTGATATGGAATGATATCTAAAAAATTGTTTTATCATGATAACATTTTTGGCCATATTGCCCAGCCTTAGGCCTATTTCAAGTGATTCTAAAACTGTACAAATTAATACTGTACAAACTATTACTTTTACATTCTTACTTTTATTGTGTCAGACACACAGACCCTGTTATTAAACTGGACCTTGTAGTGCAATACTTCACATTTTGTGCAATATTATCTGTTTTAATACTTAATGTGCAATGTTCTCTGTTTTAATATTCATTGTGCAATATTCTTTAAGGATTTCTTTTAAGGATTTATAATCCATTCTACATCGATCCTACCAGTATTCATTATTACTAGGCTACTAGGCCTACTATTTATTCACTACTTCTGTTCATCATTACAGTTCTGTTAATAACTGAACTAAATATTCTACATATCCACACTCTCCTTTATATATTTTCTTTATATCTTATATTTATATATTTCTTCACCTACCAAATTTCTATTATTATTTCTATTCCTTTATGCCTTGGTGTGCAATGTGTGCAACTGTGTCAGAGTTGAATTCCCCTCTCTGTGGTCAATGCTCCAAGTCTTTCTAATTTCTGATTATTCCATGGTAATAAATGAATAGAACTGACACAGACAATTCAGTAAACCACAGCAACCATAAAATGGATGTAGGTAAGCCTATTCGCTTTTGATATTCTCTATAATAATAGCAACCACACAGTCATGGGCATCATCACTTGCAACATGATATTCATTGTTTGTTGTTAGTTGAGTTTCACCCCCCAGCTGCGGTCTGGAACTGGTAAAAGGTGGTTATATAGATCGATGGTTCGATCCTTCTTCAAGTCAATCTCATTTCTTACACTCTTCTTGAAATACTTAAGTAATTACTACTTTTAATTGGCAAGTTGTTGTGTTGGTTATCGCAGTAAAGAAAGTGAATGAGGAAACGAGTTGTGTGGTGTGTACGGTTCGGAATAGAACGTGATCCCTTCGTACACTACGGTAACCAGGGTAACTAGACGAAGTCTCGCGAGATGATCATGCCTGGGGAGAGGGGTTGATGCGAGGAAAAGTGGAAAATCGAATGATTGATGCATTTGTAAAACGAGTAGTTAGCTATGTTCCGATCGATGCTCTCCAAGTATTATAGCAAAACGTATAAAAATCGTAGGATTTCAATTTACAGCTTGTATTTCCCTCCTACGCGTGAGGTATAAGGCGGCTCTAGAGGGGGGTAGTGATACGCTTGGATTTTCGCTAGCTAATTTGGCTAGCCATGCTAACGCTAACTGGTTAGCTTTGTTTACATCAAGAGCGCGCCTGGTATCTGGTAGCTAATTGCTAACCAAACAAATGTGTGATCTTTTGAGTAACTTTTCGTTCGGTTAGGCATCGACGAGGACACAGTATTGGATAGCAAATGTGCTTTATGGCTAACTTCGACCATCTATCGTGTAGAACGTTTGCCTGATATCGTAAGCTAACTGTAGCTACATAATGCTAACCTTTTGATCATGGGTCGTTTGACCGTTTGATTCACTGTTAGCTGCAGGTAGAGTTAGGGATAATGTAAGGAATTACATTACCTAGGTTCTAATTGGTCCAAATTAAGAGAAACCTTATTTGTGATATGAAAGCTCGTCGATGAATTGGAGCGACTATGAACCGATGATGCTAACTATAGTTAGCCGACCAAACGTTGTGCGCGTCTAGTGATAACCGCTTCACCATGTTCGTTGTCCATTATTGTGTCTATTATTAATTCATATGTCTGCATTGACACGCTGGAGTGTCTGATTGTTGCTCTGCCAGGTCAGTTTATACTCCCTCCATCCACACTGAGCTCCGTCGCAGAGAGTGGTTGGATTTTTTTCCCGTGCCGTGTTTCCCCGAGGCTGCGGAGTACACCGCTATGAACCCCGTTAATGCAACCGCTCTGTACGTGTCCGCCAGCCGGGCCGTGCTGCAGTGTGACCCGCGGCATCCTCACACCTTCGCCGAGATGTACAAGCTACTGCCCGTCTTCCGACAGTCCCTCGCCTGCCTTGTCTGTGGTAAGCATCGTGAAAATATTTGTCGTATTGTGTCACCGCATTGCAAGATTATCATCAGTACCACAAATGACTTTCACATTGATAAAAGCGAATGATCATAACCTTAGTATTCATATTGACTTTAGTGTCCGTGGGCGTGCGTGTGCTTGCAGCAGTTGACACGATTTGTCGTGCTCACCACCGTGGTCTCCTTAGCAACTGAGGCTGAGCCCCAGTCATCTGTCCTCTTGTCAAGACAGATGACTCCTCTGTTGTTGTGTCTGCTGCAGAGCCATGTGTTTTCTATTCATGCTTTATTTGCCCACTCCGTTTGCTGGCACAGCTTGTATTTAGAGATGGGTAATATTGACAGAATGCTATGGCAGTATTTCTGGCCTCTCTCGATTGTTCAGTAGTGTTTTTGGCATGATTTATTTGTGCTTTCATGCAATATTTAAGAAGCGCTTTCATGCAATATTCACAGGTTGGTGTTGTAAACAGCAAAAGTCAGTCATGTCACCATAATGATTGCACAGGTTGGAGTCTTTTTGTTTATTTTAATAAACTGGGACAGATGTTTTTTTAAAAGTCTGAGAAACACCAACATGAAATGTATAGATATGATCAAAATCCCAGATTGAACAAGGTATACGAAGAAATCCCTCTGGCAAATTGTTTTCTAATGTTTTACAGATCAAGAGGCTAATTGGTAAAATAATTAGCTGATTAATCAATTATAATTGATTCAAGTTCTTTCTGTAAAGGTGTGTCAGTGAATGGGTATGACTCTTGTCCAGCTAGTTGATTGTGCTATCTTTAGTGTACATAAGTGCAAAGTGGATAAACACATAGATTAACAGCTCACTCATGTTTTTGTCTCAGGTAAACTGCTCCATGATCCCATTTCCCCAACACATCCTGAGTGTCAGCATTATGTCTGCTCAGGCTGTAAAGGCCAGAAGATGCAGATCAGGTCGTCATGCAGCCGCTGTAAGGACTATTCCTGTTTCCAGGAGAACAAACAGCTCTGTTTGCTGGTGCAGTGCTACAGGAAGCTCTGTCTCTATGTAACTCATTCACCGTTGCTGCAGCCAATCAGCAGCCATGTAGGAGGGTCTCCAGAGGTTATGGCTTTGCTGGAGGAGGCACTAATATCACACGAAGAGGAAATAGAGATAGAGGACCCAAGCCTAGCACAAGAAGATGTGAATCCCTCTGCCCCTGAGTCCCTTACCCCCACAGAGGCACCACCTGCTCCTGCAGAGCTGTCAGCTGTACCACAGAGCTCCTCCTCTGATCCTCCCTGTTCCAATGGACCACAGGAATGCAATGGAGAAGTGCTGGAGGACCTGGATCCCTCGTCTCCTGAGCTGGAAGTATGTGAGCTGGTAGAGGAGCAGCCACAGGCAGGCCTGTCTGTGTCCAATACTGGTTGTAGTGGTCTGGAACTGAGTCTGACCACTGGACCTTTAGCCCCAACTCCAGGCACTGTGTGCTCACTCAGGGATGGGGGATCTAGCAGCAGGGAGCTGGAGGAGGGGGAGGTGTTGCTTCTCAGTGTGGAGGAGGTGTTACAGACTTTGGATCCTCTTCAGCCTGGTCGAGATTCTCCTCATACACAGCCAGAAAGAACTCACACTCACATAAGCACGGACAGAGCACATGCTCAAATGTACATACAGCTGGATGCAACTCACAACTACACACAGATACGAACAGACAGGACTAGCACAGTGTCAGGCCACAGTGCTTACATACACACATCTTCCTATGATCCCCCTCCAAACTCCAAGCCCCCGCCAGTCTGCCTTAAACGTAAACGATCTCGTTCAGAGAGTGACAGGGAAAAGGTGAAACCCCTCCCTATCGCCTCCATCCTGCAGGGTTCCTCTTCACAGCTACACACTCCAAACCCCGCTCAGACACTGCACACACAACCACCCACACCCCCCTTAACAGTACCAGCACACACATACTCATCGCTTCATAATGGGGCACCTCCCAAACCCAGTCGCCCTGCACTGAACCACAATAAGAGTGCCAGGAAGCATGTTGATCCGGTTCCTAAGAAGCCCCATGCTAAGGCCCGCACTGGTGGAGGCTCCAAGACCAAGGACGGCAAAGACCAACGGTTGATGTCAGGCTGCCTTGTGCCCCCAGCGCCTGTCAGGCCTCCGTATAAGAAGCCAGTGGAGAAGAAAGGATGCAAGTGTGGCAGGGCCACCCAGAATCCTTCTGTGCTGACCTGCAGGGGGCAGCGCTGTCCTTGTTATTCAAACCGCAAGGTGAGACTATGGCCACTGCATATATTGAATGTTTGGGGTCAATTTTTAGACTGTTTTTAGACTGTTAGGCAATTTAACTAGTGCTTAAGAAGTGTAATGGTATCTTTATGTGATTACTTAACAGTTTTATTTTGTGTAACATTCATTGATCGTTGATAACATTGATAAAGCTATAATACTATTTTTTTTAATATGGACCGCTGGAAGAATGGCTGTTGCTGAGACAACTAATGGGAATTGAAATGACCAAACTATAAAATTTAAGACCTGTCTCAAAGCTTGCATTTTAAGGTAAAGGTTAAATCATGTTTAAACATTTTCAAAGAGAAGAATATTTGTCTAAACTGCATGTTATTATTAAATGACTGCTCTACCAGGATGTTCTTATTCACTTCATTCTCAAAATCAGCCTAAGGTTGGAGCAGAGATAATTTTGCAATTTTTATGCGACAGTGTGATGCAAATGCACTAATGTTCCTCCTCTATTTTTGTCATGTTTTTCAGGCATGCCTGGATTGTATCTGTCGAGGTTGCCAGAACTCCTACATGGCCAACGGTGAGAAGAAGCTAGAGGCCTTCGCTGTGCCAGAGAAAGCCTTGGAGCAGACGCGGCTAACACTCGGCATCAACCTCACCAGCATTACAGCGGCCGCAGCACTCCGCAACCCGGCAACCACCAGCATCCGTGCGAACAGCCTCCTCAATGTTGCCACAGCAACAGGGGCTCCTGTGACCACGGCCTACCTGTCTCCCAGTCCCCCACAAGAGTCCAACTATGAGGACAGCCTGGAGCTGCTAATTGGATGAGAGGCTGGGACTCAAAAACAAAACAGACAGCTCGGTGCTGATTGAATGTGATGACTGATCATTGTGTCTCTCAGACAACCCCTCCTCCTCCAGAGGGGAGGAAATCTAAGGCAGCTATGGGTCTGTCCTGTCCTGTAACCTGCTCTTCTGTGTTGGAAATGCTGAGTAGTAAGACTAGCATGGGTGTGCCAAAGCCTCCTGTATTGTGCCTGTGTGCTGGTGTGTATTGTTGCCTGCCTGTAGTTAAACACTTATACTCGGTTCCAAGGCTGTTGTGTACTTCAGAGGTGCTTTTTGTTCATAGACACAGACATACTGTAAGGCAACAGGAACCCATACCAGGTTTTGTGTTTGTTAGTGTGTGCACACAATTATAGATTGGAGTGTGTGCGTATGTGTGATTATTGGTGCATAACGATAACAAAAAACAGCATCATTATCTATCTATATCTCAAGTCACCTGTCAGCATTTTCCATGTTTGAGTATTACTCCATGTATGTTTAAGAAATGCAGTGCATCATTGGTATTAGGACGGCCCTTACTAATCCTTAACCCTGTATGTGTTCACTCCTTAATTGTGAATGAATCTTATGACTAATCTTTGGAGAAGTTCTGTCTCAAACAAGACTGTATGCCTTTCTAGCTCGTTAACTCACTCAATCCAAGTACTGTCAGCTAATAATGAATTTGTCTTAATGAACTTGACTGATGCAGGCATTGTACAGGCAGCAAGATAATGTCAAAGCACTTGGCTGGCTCCACAGTTTGTAAGAGTGTGTGTGAGTGTGTATGCGCCTGCTGAGATTTAATGTAATGTCAGTGGGGAGGCGTCTGGTGGGTTGTAAGCACTTAGGTTGATTGATTGGCCAAATTACAACTAAAACCATTCTTGGTTACCATAGCAATAGGAGCCCCCAACAAGGAGCCTCCCAGCTCTTGTGCGCGCACACAGTTGTTTACAGTGTTGCCATTTATATAAACTTTAACTGTCTTCTAATATTACACTGTTAGGTTTTGTTTATGGGATTGTACATGCCTCTGTGTGTGTGTGTGTGTGTTTAGATAAACTGAAGCCATAGGTTATCATTAACGAGATAAAATATCCTTTGTGTGTGCATTTTTCCCCGTTTTAGTGTCCTGACTGATTAGAGATCCACTCGGAGACTATTTTTGATACCAAATGTATGAGATTTGGTACCTCTGTCTTTTTGTGTGTTTTAGTTAAAGCACCTTGAAGTCCTCCTATAACTCGAGGCTGTGTATTGTCTGTGTTTGTGTTTACTGTCTCAGCTGTAACTACAACATGTTTGTCAGTCCAGTCATGGTGACCAAAAAGAGACTGAAGGGGAGAGAGAGGACTCAGGCCGACCAAACAAACACCTTGGTTCTCCACTCATAAACCAGGAAGTAGCAGGTGGATTGCAGTATGATCGGAAAATCTGATCTATCTTCCTGCGTGTGCGTATGTTTCAAAATGTATTTCTTTTGGGCATTACTTGAACCCTGATTAGTTTTTGGTATTGTTTTTTTTATGTAAAAGCTCTTGTTTGAGGAGTGACTTATTGCTGAAACATTCACTGCCATAATATGGAAACATGTAATACAACATGAATTAAATCATAGTTTTTTACTTTTTCAGTTTTGTGTCTTTTTGTGTTGAGGGATATTTGACTCAGGTTTACTTTGAAACATGCTCCCAGATGGGTGTAGACACTAACAATAACTGAGAACACAGCAGTGGATGAAGATTTGTGTTTGAGGCTAGGCTTTTTTCCTCTGGCTGAAGTTAGAATCTGGAAAATGGCTCCATGAAAATGTTGTGATAGTATTTATACTGTATTTCCAATTTAATGAGGATTAAGAGTGAGAAACACCTAAAAATGATGGACCAATACAGGAGGGTCTGTGTGCCCCCCCTTCATTACCCTGTGTTATTAGTTATTTGTATTTAGTTCAACATATTAAGACCTAAAACGTCTGAAAAGTCAGCTGCTGAGATATTCCCATCCCTAGAGCCATGCCACTAGCTGGCTAGGCTAATAAGTTATGGAATATGTAGATTGTGCTAAATCCATTAAATATTTATAACTACAATTTATAAATGAATTTATCCAGCACTCTGGATTGGCATCCATTGGAAATGTAAATGTGTCAAAACACTTTCAATACTCAGTCCAGACACACTAGATCAGTTCTTTTTGGCCGCAGGATATCGAATCTGTGTCATACTACACACATTCAAGACATTGCACAATGAGGAAACTCAACAAGCACTGTAAACAAAAAATAAGCTTCATCCATAATATTGAACCTGATACTTATTGTCAATAAAAGACCATTTAGTGTCATATGTCCAACAGCACTATCATTTCCTGGGGAACTCAGGCAAAACAGCTCACTCTGTTCTCCATAGAAGTCATTCACACATGACAGCACAACATTTAAACTGGATCTATTGTACTGCTCCAAATACCCTATACTCTGAGTGCACCATATAATCCATGTTTGCTCTGTTATTCTGTTTACCAGCTTTAAAAACAGTGAAAAACCTGTGCGAGGAACAATTAATTGGTCACTGCTGAGTAAATACGCAGCAAATGGTTCTTCTTCCTTGCAATTTCGGGCCACTGAAAAGTCTGCCAGCAGCTCAGTTTGTTCATAACCCTACAGCACTAAGGTCCTGAAAAAGTCCTCTGCGCTCCTCACACTCCATTCTTCTTCTCCAATCCTGTACCCTCAGACAGCTGCTCATATTATCAAGTAAACCCCTGATATTTGGGTTAACTTCTGTTGATGTCTATATCAAGTCATCCCAGTCCTGGACACTTCTAACTGAGGTTCCCTCTATTTAGCCAACAAGGAAGGCCCCAAAGTAGCTTGCCCTCCCGTCCATCTCCATGGTGCTTGCATTGCTAACGGTGATGAAGAGGCGGTCGGCAGGCTGTAGAAAGGCAGAACCGGCCTGATGCAGAGAGAAAAGACCAGGCTCTTGACCCCGAGGCCAGCAGGCACTCCGGGTTGATTTCATCAGCAGGATGGGTACCGTGTAGGAACTGATCTGTGGACCATATGACCCAAAAAAAAATCAAAACCTTCATAGACGTTACATTATACATCATATTAGAATATAGCATTGGTTTATAAGGATTATATCTTTCTGATACCATCTGAAATTAATAGATTAATTTCTTAGGTTGGGCACTTCAAGGAAACTGACATTTGAGGTTTGAGTATTGGCCTGCATTCACGAGCTATGTTATCAAAAAAATCAGTATCCACAATAAGCCTAACCTTCTTGTAGATGTACTGGACAAGCTGCACTCCCTCCTCCTCCTTTGTTTCCCCCATCTCCCCCTTTGCCTCCCCATCCGTCTCCCCCGTGGAGGGCAGTCTGAAGTAGGTCTGGGCATAGATGTAGTAGAGGCCTGCTCTGGGAACCAGCAGTTCTCCTCCGCTTAGCTCCATGTCCTGCAGGAAGGCCAGACCTCTCTTGCCCTCCCATGCTCTAATTCGCTCCCCCAGGTACCCCCTGCTGTTTCGCAGGCCTGCAACCACACATAGAAACGCACAAACAAGCAACATAAACACTACTATGATGACACACATCACACTTACTATGATGCAAGATCATTTGAGTTTACAGGGTGGAGTGATAGCAGTCACTGCTATCTAAACAAAGAACAAATATTGAAGAGACTCACAGTCTGTAAATAGGGTTTACAATAATACAATACTGTGCTCACAGACCAGCTGCTACCCAACAACCACAATTGCTTCTTTGATAGACTAAAATAATACTCAGCTAGGTGCTAAGAAACATTCAGTTCCACATGTTAAACAGCACCAGAAAGAACAGATGAGATCCAGCCACCCTGATGGATGTGGACGTGTGTGTCATAAAGCTAGAAGGTTGACCAACCTGATGGATGTGGACGTGTGTGTCATAAAGCTAGAAGGTTGACCAACCTTCTAGCTTTAGGACATTCAGTAACATATTCCTTATGGACAACAAAATCCATATTCATATTTATCCTTAGGATAAGACTGATGTGATTATGTGATGTTGTTATGTGATACGTATGATGCTTTGCTAATAGTATTTTACAGTCATGCCAATAAAGCTTGAATTGAAATTGAAATTGACTGGTTACAGTATATATTTTAATAAGATCCCATGAAAATACTAAAACTCTCTCAATGCTTTCCCATTCTGTCTGTGGTTCTCAGCCTCAAAGATTTTTTGTTCCCATTAGAGACATAAATCTTTAAAAACATTTCAAAACATTCTTTTAAACATAGATAAACTAGATAATTTCCTAAAACAGCTGTAATTTTCAGCAAACCTTACTTAAACAGATGTAAAGAGTGCATCTGTTGAGGACTATTTCCACTGTGGATTAATACACATTTGGTGCTCTTGTGAGTGTTTAAGACAGCAGGTTGTGTATGTGGGATCGATGTAAAATAAACCACAGCACCAAGGTTTTTTATAACGAAGGAACATATCACCCAGTGCAGTGGTGTGGCTCATTGATTGTTATAACTAATTTTTGGACAACAAAAGAAGCTCTATCTTACTTACAATTAATAGAGAACATTACCAGACTTACCCTTTAAAGCAACAGTGTAGAATTAGGAAAACTTCACTTTGGCGTCCCCCAGTGGTGGTATCTAAAACACTGGCTGATAGCAATACATATATCTACCCTACATCCCCCCCTCCTTCCTACAGACCTCCGTGAAGATGCAGAGATGAATGGTCTGAGAGCAATGCATAGACTAAGTTACATTGTAACATATCATATTATTCAATTTAAATAAGCATTTTCCTGTTTCTAGAGACAAAAGTTAAGCTCAGATTTGAAAAATGCTGTGACTTTGAATTGATTCAAACCAAATGTAACTGGCTCAATTGAATGAAAATAAAAACTAAAGTCACCTATTTTGTTTGGCTTGCATCATTTAAAAAACAAAGTTATTGAGGCAGGTGGAGGAGACACAGTGTCAGCATACAACGTGCGAAAACACAGAATGCCAACACCAAATCTGAAGAATAATTCCTGTTTGGGAATATTCATCCTTCCTAGATCTACAGAGATTCAGCAAGTGTCCAAATAAGGTTATTGGTCACCTCTCTATACACCCCTCCTTCAAGCCACACTTTCTACATATTGTCAGTCAGTCTGTAATGAAACATTATAATCTCAACCTTGGGTTATCTTAACAAATGTGAAACAGTGCATTATCAAGTCTGCTGTGTCAGTAAGTTGACAAGCAAGCAGAGAGGAGCGATAGCGTCTGACCTACTGATTTGGAGAGTCCCTGGCTATCACCCTGGCTTACTTTAGCCCAGCAATTGACCCTATCATGAGCTGGGAAACCTGCGTCATAGTACCCATTAATTATTCTTTCTCAAAAACAAAATGATAAAAATTGTATCACATAAGGACTACCACACACCTGGAATTTCTGAAGATGCTTGTTTGTTAACAGAGACATTGACTGGTCAAAGAGACGACACTTTGCCAAAGATAAAGCAGCTGCACATCTGCATGTCCTGACAAAAACAGGTATGAAGATGTTACTGACGCTGAGAGCGGCGTGGGAAGCCTTGAAACACATCCCTCACCCAGGAGAGGTTTGGGTGAAGTATAGTACTTCGAAGCATGTAAACACTGATTATGTGTCAGGAAATCATAGGTCCTGTGTTCAGATGTCAGTCATGCTTTCCAGGACTTCATTCTAAATGTAACAGTCTCTACTTGGTGTTCATATTGGATATTTTACTTCTATACTGCATTAAATATTCCTCACCATCTGTTGTTGGAGGCTCTGTGGATGAGGTGACACCGGTCACATGGGCAGCAACTTTAGGAAGAGGGACCCCTCTAACCCCAGGGCTCAGGATAGGCATCACTCCTGTCAGCTTATCTGTGAAAACACACAGAAGATTTTTAGTAGAAAAAGACATGTAGTCCTATTAGTAGTAACTGATAGTGAAGAGAGGCATTGTCCTCACCCCTCATAGCAGTGGATATCTCCTTCTGGAATCTATCAGCCATCTTCTGGACAAAAAACACCCAGTCAGACAAAGAAAAAGAGAGAGTGAAACAGCAGTTAGCTAAAGTAGCTTGTCCTTTTCAGTTATTATGCCTTTTAGGTATATATTAACAACATCCAGTAATTCACCAGGGACCTTGTCACCCCCCATTAAACACTCCTCTGTCTGGGTCAACAATTATGTCATCTGTTGAACTGAATAGCAGTATTTCCCTTTTGGGTGAGTCATTTAGAAGTGATGTGGAGTTCATTTTCCCAGCTCCAGTCAGTGGTGTCTGAGTAATTGCAAGTTAACGAACAAATTATAGGTCTAATTTCTGAAAATGCTGCAACACTGTGGGCAGAACACACACTACGTGGAAGTCCTTGTCCCCTAAAAGGGGCCACTAGGGCATATGATAATAAATAAGGAATTAACCCAGCACTCAAAAAAACCAACAGCGCATTTCATAATTAGAGAACACTAAACTGAAGTTTAACAAGATTAAAACATAAATCAAAAACCTTCTCTATGTGGTAGTGGAGCTGTTGCGTGACTTGCCAGCAGGGGTCGCTCTTCTTGTCCTCTGCTGAATCTTCGAACTCAGAGTGCAGATCTGTGTTAATCAGACAGGAAACGCTACTACGGGAGAAACTCTCCTGCATCTGTCAACATAAAATTAGTCAAACAAACAATGCAAACAACGGTTATTTTCATTGTCTATTCATCTGTTAATTATTTTCTTGATGAACCAATAACACAACTGGGGAACAACAACATTTTGGATGGAAAATGAGTATATTAGCTCCTTTTCTGTAGTTCAACCTATAGATTTATTGATTAATTGTTTCAGCTACACAAAAAGTAAGCATTAAAAAACAACAAGCTGTTACATTAGAGCTAATCATGCAAACCACAGTTTCATGTGGCTTTTGGCTTGGACAATATGGCGACAAGTTCAACACATCATTGCAATGAAAATGATGATACTTCAATACATATTTTTAATCTTTACTAATTAAAAAATACAAAATATTCTATGTCAGAGTATTATTAAGCCAAATATAAAGTAGTGGTACAGCTGGATGCCAATTAGAGCATTAATACGCAATTATCTCTGACGTGGTCGCAGGTGAGGTTGTTTTTACAGGGAGTCTCAGCCAATCAGATATCAGCAAGGATCTATCAGCTTATTCTGCTCGTTATAACGTCTGCTCGAGCCTGGGATGTGTTGCTTTACTGTGCCACAACCTCTCTGTCCCGACTAGTCTCGTTTCCTGCCATTGTTTTCTGTTATCTACTCTGACAACTTTCTCCTCTCTCATTGTCCAGCCTCAAAATAACTGGGACTTTCAGCTTAGAAGATTATTCAGGTTGTTAAAGGCCACATCATAGCTACATATCAGTTGTTTGGGGGTACTAAATAGTGAGTTCAGGATGGAATATCTAGTGTCCTGTCCCTATAATCGTAGCCTGTAAAATTGTGTCACTGTTGTATCCCTGTAAAATGAATGATAGATCACTAAGCTCTGTGTTGAAAGTAAAGTTAACTTGTCATTAATATGCGTCAAACCTTTTCCCAGTTAGATGGCAGTCACTTATGTGTAAGGTGAAGGGGAAGACTCACGCATATCTTACCGTGTTCAGGACTTTGTTGAAGTACATAAAACTGACGGCAACGGCGATGGTCTGGAGGAGGATTGCTGCGAGTATGATGAGCCCCAGACACTGGAGAGAAACAGAAATGGCCATATCACAGCGCGAGTGTGGCACCCGAATAAGTTCCGAGGATCAAGAAAACACTTCCAGCAGGGAGGACAAGTCAGATCAAGCTCTGCTGCATTTCTGCTCTGGAGGGAGGGAGGGAGAGAGAGGGGGAGGCAGTTTTAGGTGGAGCAGAGAGAGAGAGAGGAGCTATGGAGGATTACAACAGCCTCAAGATGTCACTGTTATTAGAAAGAAATGAGCTGGGAGCTAGACGCTGCACATGCAAGTTCATGACGCCTTTGGGTGCTGTGGGAAATGTGGAAACTTCACGTGTAGCTACAACCCAAACAAGAGCCAAATACAACTTAAAAATAAAGTTTATTATATTGTTATATTAGTATTGAATATTTTATGTATAGTTATATGTATGTTTATATATATAGTTATATATGCCACATACAAGAGGTACTTTTAAAAAAACAAACAATATTTGTTGTTTTACTTTCCAGACACATGCAAAATCCTCCTATCTATAAAGTCTAAAAGTCTAAAAATAACCAAACATTCAAACTAATTGTTTGTTAGTATGTGGAGCACAAAGGGACTTCAGGTTCAGGATCAGTTTTTTGTAGAACAGAACTTTTTTCTTCTAGAGTTTTAAACTGCAAAATCCTGTATGTGAAGCTGATGCTTGTAGAAGTAGCAGAAGTCTTTTCTTTCAGTATTTGAAACTGTTTACTCCTTTCTGTGGTTCAAAGTAGCTCTGTTCCACTTAAATGCTATTGTCCAATCATCAGCCACAATTTGTAACTGGGTTAATTTACTTATTACTTCCCGCCAGGAGCACCTCAATACATTACAAATGTTTTAACAACTTCCAGAATTGAATGAGACGTTAGGAGAGGTTGGGAGAGCATGGAGGCTCTGGAAACAATCAGTGGTCAGTGTTTGATTTAGATATTGGGCCTTTTGTCTGTAGATTAATCATATTTTAACCTATTATTCAACTTTTCATTATCACATACTTTGCCTGTATAATACTGAAATTCTCTTTATGTTTAACAGATAACCAGCTGCAGATAAAATTAATGTAAAACAAATGTGCACTTATTGCACAAAGTGCAATAAGTTACTAAAACTCAAACTTTTCTTTCACTCCTCTTGTCTGTGTTCTCCTCTTGACTCTTGCATTGGAGATCAAACTACATCTGAATGGCTGTTACCTGATTATAAAAGATAAAACAATGTTATAATGTCATGTCATCACGTGACCACAAGCACTTGAATGTGCCATGAGTTGTACGAATGACCATCGAAATCAGTCAAAGCTTGAGTGGAGCACATGAAGGGGAATCACCACTTGAAAATTGCAGGCAGGAGCAGATAATCGGCATCTGAACATAAGAAAAACAGGCAGTTTTTCTTCTCTTTCCTGCCATTGTGAAGTGATCTGAGAGAATGCTAGCAGATTAGTGCCAAATGACCTGCCATTGTTAGTGCTTCAGTGTAGCCCTAAGTAGTATTTGTCACAGGGGAGTGATTCAATTTGCAGAACTTAACCTTGAATGATTTCTGGTGGTTCCTTTACTTTCATTCCTTCACCTTTAGCCCCTGCTCCATTGTCTGTGTGAGGAAGTGAGAGTGGACCTGAGGGAATTCACAGCTCCTGGATGTGAATGACCCTCCCAACAATCAAGACCTGTGTTAAAGAATGTGTTACACACTGAAATTGGCACACAAGATGTTATAATGTTCGCATAGTCATAAACGTGCACTATACATTTCACAGCAGGTTCAAAGAAATAAGTAGTACTGTACTAGATTAAAATGAAAATGTTGCAAGTGTACATGAGAACAATAGCTGAGGAAAAGAAGCATTTTATTTGTTTCTTTTACTTAATAAAATCCCCAAAAATGTGGAAGTTAAAGTGATAAGAGATTCCTGTGTTCTCTTAAGTGTGTCAGTTCCCAGGATTGTCAGAGAGTGGAGGAGAAGGTGATTGGTATTTGAAGATTGTCTGGCCTCAGGCAGGGAAGATGACACCCTGAGAGACATTCCTGTTTATAGTCCCATGACACACAAACAGAGAGAGAGAGAGAGAGAGAGAGAGAGAGAGAGAGAGAAAGAAAAGGTGTTTATTTAATTATGTTTAAACACTTGCATCAACGTCTTTTCCTATTATGTTATATTTTATCTCTTCCTCTTGGGTCTAATCAGCCGGTGACCTTTGACCTCATGCAGCAGGCCCTGACAGGCTTTAATCCTCTGGTGTTTTGAATTTTAAAGAAATAGTTTTACATTTCTGGAAATATGATTATTTGCTTTCTTGCCAAGAAGTTAAATGAGAAGCTTGGTAACACTCTCTGCTGTGAAGGTGGTGCCTACTAGCATCTCTAAAGCTCATTAATTAACATGGTATGTTTGTAAGCAACTTGTCATGGTTTTATGGTGGGTTATGTGTCTATCTCTGTCATATTATTATATTTTTATAAATCAATGAGTTAAATTTACAAACAGTAATGCTAGATTACATACATACATTTCCTGTGAATCCTTCCTGCGTGTGAAGGCAATTTGACTCCAGTGCTGGAATGGCGGACTACCAATACCAATACCAATACCACTGGGCCAATACCACTGGGCCAATACCAATATATAGAAAGGTAATTACAAAATGTTGAATTGATATTGCTGAAAAATGCCCACCACAGATAGAATCAAAAACAAGATTTTAAGTCACTTAACTTGTTTTATAACTTTATAACCCGCAAACTGGAACACACCTTTGGTTAACACGAAAATCATCAAATACACCTGTCTTTTTTTGAGGAACGTAGAGTACTGTGAAATTATTAGACTCAGTGACTCAGACCAAACTATTTTCCAAACCCTAAATCTGAAATAAGTTACAAGAACAATAGGAAACAGGAACGCATCAGGGATAGCTGCAGCTTCTCTGGAAATAAAAGCAGTCTCCCCCTGAAGCGAAGAGCTTCAATAATACCCAGAAGACATTCAATGGATTTTAAGGACGGATCATGCTCTATCCACCCTCCTCTGTCCTCCACTCCCCTTTTCCCTCCCCTGGGGCTTCTCCTCCCAACACTTGTCTCTGTAATGTCATGGAATCTCCCTAAATTCCCATTTGAGCACTGTAGTTGCTCATTTTCTCATTTATAGAACAAAGACTAGCGCTGAAAAATGCTACAGCAGCACAATACACTCACACAGCTGCCAATGAGTTAGTGAGTATGTCAGTAGAAGGGTGTCTCCCTGATAGGAAACTACTGTTTGTGAATGTGGGAGAAACAGAGCCTTCATTCTATCATCTATCATTTTAATGTGTTCACTGTAAATGTTTAGACTAAGGTTTGGATCAGGATTACATTTGGGCATACAGTTATGAGGATCAATACGTTAAGGTAAATATTAAATTAAGTTATTACAAAAAGACGTGTTCAATGCTCAATAAATATATATCACACAGTGGTGGAGGTAGAGTTCAGATCCTTCACTAAATAGCAATGCAGCAATGTAAAAAAACTTACAAAATACTTTACATTACAAATAAGAGCTTTGCATTCAAAATGTTTCTTTAAACTAAGTAAATTTTTATTAGCAAAATATCTTTAAAACATCAAAAGGCTTTGACATGCAGACAAATAGGCCCCTGTGAGTGTCATCAAATGCGTTCATGTGTAATTGCCAAATGTGTGTTAAATTAACAGTATGCAAGGCTCATGTTGTTCTCTGTCCGCTAGAGGGGAGTGTTGCATTGATTATTAGTGCTGCTGGATTTGATGACCCAGAAATGCACTTCTCTGAGAAACCTAAGCATGTCTGGACTTGAAAGTGATTGAGAGCTTGTGCAGATGTGAGAGCCTTGAGGGTCTCTGCATTCTCTAGCAATAGCAATGTAGAGTACACATGCAACATGAATTATCTATTCAGCAGCTGTGTCATCAAAACCACACTGTTATTCATATCTTTCTGGTAGACGACTTATTAAAATAACTTTATTTGTGTGTGTGTGTGTGTGTGTGTGTGTGTGTGTGTGTTAAAGTTAGAACTGAAGAGAACGTTTCTCCTCTGTTCCTATAAACCATTTCAAACTTTCATTACTTTTTTTTAAATAGCTGGAGAGCATATCCACAGACTAGTTGATACTTATACATATGCCTCCAAATTTGGAGGAGCTTAAATAAGTTATTAGGTATTTTGTCTTTTATTTCACTGTTTGAATCTTGTCCAGAATTAAATGTTTGTACTAAAATTACTAGAATTAAATGTTTGAACTAAAACACATGTGCAAATGTAAAAATGTTGTACTAAATACATAGCAAATAAACAAATATCAGCTTCAGAGTTAAGTAATGAACAACAGGCATTGTCCAGTGCATTAATTTAAGCATAATCTTGCATGAAGAGTATTTTCTCATGTTGACTAACTGCAGCTTAATGTTATTCTATACAATATCATCACAGAAAATATTTTTTTCTACTTTTACAAGGTACATGTTGCCATCACATATCAGCAGAAGCACTTGAATATGCTACAAGCAAAACAGAAGTCATATTGAATAGTCAAAGTGAACATAGTCACAAAGAACCTCCGGGTACAGTAAAGGTGCAACATTCAGACTTATACTTTACTACTAGCTGTAAGATACTGTGGTAAACATAAATGTCACTAAAGAGGGAGGTCGTGCAGAAAGCAGGTTCACTGAAAACTAAAACACAGAAGTAGTAAATAAACACAACAATTTAGGCTTTATTAGCATGATTTGTATTGACACCATTCATCAGGTCCTTCATAAATCATAATAGCGAGCATGGCAGAAGATAGCAGAAGGCTGCAAATTTTAAAAGTGATTGCAACTGGCAACTTCGGTGATTCATTCATATCCAAAGTATCAGGCATATATAATCACAAATATCTATAATAACAAACATTTCATTCATAGTAAATTAAGGGCATGTTCTGATGCATAGAATGTCCTGTAAGTTTAACACACAATAAAAAAATTAATTAGAATGAAACTTGAAGAAAATAGTGCGTGTTGTTAGTGATTGTCAAGCGCCAACATCATGTCAGTGAAGATGTTACCTTCTACAGAATGGGTGTTACTAACAGCTAAGTGAGTGGTCAACTATGAAACAAGTTCAATACTGTCCACAAGAAAGGTAATGAACTTCCCGAATTTAAAAAAAGTAGCTTAACAAAGCAGTGTGCCTTAATTTTGATGAATATAAGATACAATATCATTTACTTTTGTTAACTGTTCTGTACCATGTTTGATGTGAACATTGTAGTAGAAGAATAGAAGAAACATTCTCTCTAGCGTTCTGGACTTTATTGGACATCTCCCTGCCTGTTCCTCTGCCTAGGCCAGCTTTCCCTTGGAACCCCTTAGACTTTCTCTAATCCCTGGAGTCTGCTGAGTGCATATTCTAAGAGTACCTGCTAAAAATATTTCTGGTTCTGTGTTTGGGTTCTCTCTGAAAGTCTAGCTGTAACTGGTGAACAGACCACCCGAATGACAGTGCCATCCTCAGTGCCATTCACTAAAATAGGTACTGAACAATGTTGAAATGAATTGTAGTGAATCAAACCAGATTTCATATTATGTTAACACTAGCAATACAATGATTTGTGAGGTATTATGACAAAATGTAACTGGCTGGTTTAGAATGTTGTTTTTTTTTTAACACTGTTCACTAACGTGAACTTTTGATTAGGGACTTCCTACTTAAAATACTTCTTCCAATTACAACCCTTGTGGCATACTACTCTTGTATTTGTGGAGTTGGCAAGAATCAGTGTGTGATGTGGCTCCTCCCAGTGTTTAATTTATCCATTGATGGAAAGCTTGTGGCTATGTGTCCAAGTGTTTATTAGAGGATAATCTTGGTATTTTTAAACCTGGTCCCCATTTTCATATATTACAAAAGTTTTGTCATCTGTGCAGTAGATGTCTTCAGCCAGCAGCTGCACAGTTGCTGCAACATATTCCTTCTGGGGCAATTACGTCCACGAAAGTACTTCTTTTTGCCACTGACAGGCTAAGACTGTTATACGACGTGTCTGATAACATCATGGAAAGGTTGTTTTTTAACAAGAAACAAGTCTCGCTCACAGAGTTTGTTGCGTTGACATTATGTTAGGAAACAAAGTCTTGCAAGCAGTTCCTCCATATAAATAACAAATTCCTCTCCCTCATTCCCACTGGTGTTTCCTGCAAGAGCTCACCTCTCATAACATTTCAAAGCGACACCAAAATATGTGAAAATAGGGCCCAGGTTTAAAAATAACAAAATTATCCTTTATATATTTTATCTGCTGGTCACAGTGTCATGTTAAATTTAACATATTTGCCCTTCTCCATTGCAGAACTTAAAGAATCTCCTTAAAATCATGTAAACTTTATATCTACAAAGGTGGTGCGTGTATATCTGCAGGTACATGAGGGCCCTGAGCTTGGATCTTATATTCTTACACAAAGAGCAAATGCACATGTCCTTAGCAAGTCTGTGCATCATTCATTTCAGTGAAACACAAACATACATCCTCTTACAAGTTGTTCTTGAGCCAGTTGAGGTAACCCCTGACTACCCTTTTCCCTACATCAAATTCAAAAGGCCAGTTTATTAAGCTGAAACATCCGTGGAAGCCGTCCTCATAGTGGTCGTTGGTAACGGTGACGCCTGCGTCCTGTAAGCGCCGTGCGTACATCAGGCCATCATCCCTCAACACATCATACTCGCACGTTAGTATGTACGCCCGAGGGCATTTAGCCAAAACCTCTGGTCCTGCTAACAGTGGTGCTGCCCTAATGTCCAGCAACCCTGGCACCTTTGCTGCCCCCTGTAAACCTTTTTTCACAATCAGAGGCTTGTAGTTCTTCTGGTATTTCGGGGACAGGAGGGTGGTCCAGTCTAGCCGTGCCCTCAACTCTGGGGTGATGTTTGAGTCGTGTAAGGAGCTGTGGTTGTTCACCATCAACTGGGACTCCAGGGAGAGGTCAGCACCGAGGTACTGCAGCCAGAAGCGGATTGTGAGGCTCCGGTAGAGGATGGGTATATATTGGTTTTGCAAGTAGGAGGGTGTGTTGAAGTCAAGAGCCTGGAGCGCTGGATAGATCAACGCCTGGACACTGAATTTCACACTTGTACTGTCATCTATGGAAATCTGGGAAAATATAAAAACATGCTCTAATAATCTTTTAATCTTTTCTATCTACAGTACATTGTTACACACATTCCTACAGGAGATGGCTGTTGTATGTACCTCCTGAGCGACTGCAGCTGCCAGGTTTCCTCCTGCACTGTCACCTGATACAGCCACACGCTCTGGGTCAATTGCATAATTGGCCAGAACCTCTGGGGACAAGAAGTGCTTGGCAGCGGCGAGGCAGTCTAAATACGGCACTGGGAAATGCACCTCTGGATACAGACGATACCTACACAGACATTGGCAGCAAATCATCATTTACTGGAGGTTTAGAAAGCTTTGGAGCATGTGATTGTAAGTGCTCAGTTCACTAGTCATGAGGAGTACTACTCAACCTGTGAAAACATTGAAGGGAGCTTTCTAAAATCTGAGTTAACATGCAAAAGTGTCCTTTATGTTTATTAAAGTGTAGATCTGTATCAGCAGTTGGTTTCTGTATTTGAGCCGAAAAATGTTGAAAATGTAAATTAGTGTTGCAGGAGGAGACACACTTACTCAACAGAGACCACAACAGTGTTGAGCTCGTCGGACAACATCCGGTTGATCACATCATAAGACCCTTTCTCTGAGGAAGTGCGAGAGAAATGAGGATAAGTTAAGTGAATTTCTGAATAATCTATTCATTAGAAATTTTGTTACTACACACTCCTCTTGTGGAATCTGGAAAAATCAATCCCCTTAAAAAGGAAGAAAATGTAACATATCGCATTCAATTAAACCAAACCAAAAATACTATTTATCTGCAGGTTTTGTAAGGCCAAATTTAAAATCCTAATGTTGCATATATAGTTTGCAATTGTAACCCATTTAAAATACAAAATAAAGAAAAACAAAACTTACAATATGACTACAGGGCTAAGAGCAAAAAATATACAGAGAAATAAAATCTACATTGTGTTACTAGCATTAGGTGTACTATTTGCACCTGTAGAGCAAAGACATTTGTGATTAAAAAACATAACGAAGACAGAAGCAACATCTGTACTCACTAGCACTGCCAAAGGCCCAGCCTCCCCCATGGAAAAACATCAACCCTCTCCTCAGATGCCCCTCTCCTCCAGCAGGGGGCTCATAAACACGGACCGGGACACCGACAAAAGTGATGTCGCTGACTTTCACTCCGGGCATGACCCCTCCGCCGGGCTCAGAACTGTGCAGCCCCTTCATCATGCCCTCGAATCCCTCTATAGACTGCCTGACAGACTCAATGTAATTGCCAAAGCCCAGCCAAGCCTTCAAAGACGCCTAAAGACAGAGAAAATAAATAAAACCTTCAGCATCTCAGGACACAAATGACAGATTTAAGATATATTTAGGTTATGAGTGAGACTTGAGACACAACTGTCTCCCCCAGTCACCTATGTCCTTCTGCACTGGATCTTACTGATGTGTCTCAGTATGTCTGCCCTCCCCTCCACAACATCTCAGACTGTCTTAATCATTGGGTTCAGCCAAGGCCAGCAGACATATCTGCTTGGCACGGTGGGAGCCAGCCAGCTACACTTATTAATAAATACCCAAACTTGGAGTATCTGCTGATAGTGAATATTGATCTCATAGTGCTGCATGAAGTTTGATAAACTGCCATATGTAACAAGACCACAAGCTCAGTGGGTGAGTTGGAAAGAAGTGAGTTCACCAGGCCCCTGTAGCCCACTACTTGTCTCTGCTTCTACTTTATCAATTTTGATCCTTTTCCTTCATTGAAACTGTCCTTCAGGAGTCTGACAATGTCAGTGCAATACTAAATCACTGGATTACTTTTAATAAAATCAGTATTTTTCCTGCATGAGATCAATGCAGCCCTACTTTGGATGTATTTTAGTAAACTAGCGCAATTAGCATTTTAAACAAAAAAACACAGAAATCTTGCTCCACAGCATTCATTTTACGGTTTAATGATTTTTTTAAAAAATTTAAGGTACTTAATGTTTCACTAGAGTGTGTTTCACTAGGTGCTTAACATTTCACTCGAGTGCTGTGTTTCAGTTCTTTTCAGTTATCACATATGTTGTATATGATACATGTTACTGTGCTGCTTTTATGTTTTGTTGCCTTGCAATTATCCACTCTACTGCACAATGAAGTTGTATTCTATTAAATATTCTATTTTCAACAAAACACTTAACTAATTTGTTATTTTTATAACATGTGAACCCATTTTGCACATAATGTTAGCTGCAGAAGAGAAAAAAGGCCAATTTATCTATATGCAGTTAAAAATCCTGTTCTTTTGACCCTTGCCCGACTTGCCTGCCTCACCTTCTCATAAGCCAACTTCATTGTTTGGAAAAGAAAGACAATGAAAAAATAACTTGTGTAAAGAGTTCTGTTTGCTTTGGAGCAAATAAGGCTTTATTAGTAGCCCATTAATCTGCAAACTCTCTCAGCCACTCCCTCAGCCAGTGTGGCAATATCTGATATCATTACTCTTCACCTATAGAGCCAATGTAGAACAAAGGTGAGGGTGAAGAGTTGCTTGTCCTCACAGGGCCAGAATAAACTCCCACCACAACGAACAGGGTGACAGTTTTAAAATCACACTGTTACTGTAAAAATGAAAAGGCTAGTTGTACACTGCCTCAGATGTTTGATTTACAGCTATGCATGTCATAGTGCTGCTCTGAAAACACACTACTACAAATAAGGCTACACATTGTAAGACATTGTGTAAGAATATGCAGTAACTACAGAGACTAAAGATCGGCATGCATTATTCTTTTGAGGCACTACACTTAAAGCACGTGTACCAGAATTCATTCCCAATGAAAATATCTCCCCTCTTACCAGGTGCATCGTTGTCTGAAATCCAGAACCCAGAATCATCAACTTCCACGGCTCCTGGATGTCATCAGGCAGCGGGATGTAAACATAATAAGCGACCGCCACCGTCATTGACACTGTAAGAACAACTGGCAACAGCCTCATCTTGTAACTGGCAGCCTCAGTATCTTCAGTGACTAATGAACGAGCTGACAGAGGATCCGGGCTGACTCTGCTGGCTGCAGCTGATACACTCTGATTTCTCACTGCAGGGCCAACGAAGACCCAGACCATAGAAGCATTAGAAATAAGTGGGAGCGATCGTAGACCGCACGCACTGAATACTTCCGTTGATAATCCCCAAAATAAAAGCTTTGATTCGTTTCTTTATGAGCCTGTCTTCTGGAGCTGAATATACTGAATGGTGAAGGCAAATATCTAGGGCTACATTTACAAGTGTAGCGTTAAAGACCTCTTTCATGTGTATTACACATATCAGCCTACAAATTAGTTGTTGCTTGTTTTTTACATTTTGGCTTGATTTTAATGCAATAAATCGATTTGTGTAAAAAAAAAGTGTAAAACCAGAGAGGGGGGATGGGTTTTTCTAATGACAATGCCCCCCCGCCAGAAATTTGGCAAGACTCGCGCTTTTATTTTGAAGGCGCGGAGACAACAACGAATGGAAGTCTGGGAAATGTAGGTTTCCTATGACAGCTGTTTGTGGATACCAGATTGTAATACATACATGTGACCACGTAGAGGCACAATAGAGCTGCAGACTGCACATTAGAGCTTGCTCTATCCACTTTCTCAGACAGTGGACATGTAAGTAAAAATATCAAAGAGGCTAGCAGAACTACTTTAATAACTGAACCTGAAAATTTTATTTTGAAAGTGCAGATGGAACAAATGTGTCTTTGGGAAAACAATGTAACCTGTGAGGTACATATACATATTTACCATATATTTTTCATCTAAGATGATGCAAAATTAGTGTGATTACAGGTTTAGGCCATGTTTAGTTCTAACCAAACCAATTAGACGCAATCAAAAAAACATTTCAGCTCCATCTGGAGCTTACTCTACGTCTTCCCATGTGAGAGAGTACAGTCTGGTGTGGAAATATAGCAAAGACAGGCAAATAAATCTAAATGCATAATTGCTCGAATGGCAGGATGTATAGAGTAGTTTTGATATTGCGGGAAAATGAAAAAGGAACTCTTCCTTTTCTACACAGCTGATACTTGATCTCTTCATGTCTTAATATAAACAATAACAATATTCTGCTAACAATATAATGATCCCACCAACTCGTGTCTCCCGTTGATATAAGAAAACTGTGAATGAAATCAAAGTTTAAATACAGCATGTATATTATAACAGTAAAATGCACCATTCCTGTTAATGTTCTAAATGTCAATTACAACAATTATTACACGGATGCAAAAAAACCCCATTGTATCAAACACTATGAGTTATGATTCTTTTTAATGCTTTAAACAAGAAGGGTCTGGTGTGAAGTAATGGCCCTGTACATCTGGTAAAGTCAGAAATGTTTTTCTCACTGACTATTGGTGCCTTTTATGTGTAGACATCAATACTCGACTGAAGTCTTATTGGAACTGATTAGAGGTGCAAGTTGTTGGAAAGAGAGCAGACTCGTCATGACTGTTCACAACCTATTGATCTCTCGCCCTCCTTACTTTTTTGTCTTTCCATCTGCTTTTAGATAAAGGATCATTTGTTGCTTTTCTGGTTTGGTTTGGTGTTCAATTTTTACATTAGGCCAGTGTTTCACACAAACACAGACACTTCAGGCAGAGCAAATTTGACAAACTTGTCAAACCCGGAAAATTGGATGCATGCCTTTTACATTGATTACAGCAAAGATTTTGCATGATATGTTCATGGGCAAGGGCAAGTTTTTAAGATTATTTTTGGGCTTTATTTTGCTTTAATAGAGTAGAGAAGAGAATAAGACAGGAAACAAGAAGGGGAGTCATGCATCAAAGGTCCCTGGTCAAATTCATAGGACAATGTAATTACATAATATGCATCTTAGACAACTAAGGCCACAGCGACGCCCTGTGACTGATTTCAGAATTGGTCTAAATCCAGGTCACAGTCACAGAAAGGAGTACACAGTAGCCGACAGTGCAGACAGGGCAAAGAGTCTCAGTGTCACTTTCTCTCTGTGCTATTTATCGCCATGTTTCTTCCCACGGTTTAACTTTTAAATGGACACTGTCTGTCCCTGGTGGCCCTGTGTGAGAATGTAAACAAACATCAGAGCTGATGAGGATCTGACTGCTGCAGATGGTTGGTTTTCCAAAACACAGCAACCAGACTACCAGACCATGTCAGATTAGCCTCTTGGAAGACATGGAAAGGTGGCTGTAGAGGACCATTGTGATGTCCTTAGTCAACAAAACTGGTTAGTAATCTTTCAAGTAACAAAACTGGTGGGAATTGTAAATGTAAATGTCTGTCCATATTGGAAAAAGACAAAGAGATGGAACATTTAACTGCCCAGCTAATATTATGGGACGATGAACATGTACAGTGATGTCATACAAAAATATATCCAGATGGACATCAAGACTTCATCATTTTGGGAATTTCACATTTCGCTTTCTTCCCAAGTGTTAGATGAGACGACCAGGCCACTCTCATATCAGTCCTTTCAAAATAAAGCTACAGCTGCAGCTGGTTAGCTTAGCTTAACATTAAGACTGGGAACAGGGGAAACACCTAGCCTGGCTCTGCCCCAAGGGAAAGAAAATCCACCTATCAGTGTCATACACATCATACCTTGTTTGTATAATTAACACACTATATCTCGTTTGTTTAATCAGTCTCAATTCCTTCCTGAAGTGAAGGACAATTTCATGGCTGGGACCAGTTGCCAGGTAAACAGCGGAGACTTCAGAGAGTAACTGGTTCTGGAAAAATAATATGGAAATAAAAAATAGTCTGGGTCATAACCCCCCATCATTTTTACACTTAAGATTTTTTGTAGGGATTGAACAAGCACAATTTAACATATTAAGTGGGGAGCATATGAGGTGCTAGATTTTGTTTATTGGACAGGCCAGTTGTTGCCCAATGCTTCCAGTCTTTATGTTTAGCTAAATCTTGATCTTCTTCTAAAACCAACTTCATATTGACCTAAAGACTTAAGTATTATCAATCTTCTCATCTAACTCCCTGCAGGAAAGCAAATAAGTGCATTTACCGAAATGTCTTTTGTTTAAATGCACTCTACTTTGTCTACTTTGATATGTTTGAATTCTTTCTGCCATTTTCCTTCCACATTGAATATGAACACAGGGGCTGTCGATGCATTATGGTATTATTCCCTAATATGAGGGATTTCATCTGTGCCTTATGCAACTTTAGGTAAAAACACCTTGACGTAAGCTGTAAAAAATAGATGAAGAAATGGTATGTAGGTTTTATTATGCATTTTATGTTGAAAATATATTTTACATGCCAATGAGCATAGGGATGTGTAGCAGAAGTGGTTTGAAAAGTTTGCTGTAGATGATTTTAATTCTTTTCCTCCCACAACCAATACACCAATACACCTTAATCTGACCACAGCTGCTGTTCCTCATGACGCACGAAACTACAGACGTTTTGCAGTCATCTTGAAACTCTGAATCCTACAGGGGGTGAGTGTTTCACACTCAGAGATCACTTCAGACACAGATGCCATAGTTGCTCTCTTTCCAAAAGGTCTGTCTGAACAAGAGCGTCAGCAGAAAGCTTAAATTGTAAATGTGATATATGTGTTTTGGTGTGTGTGTATGTGTGTGTGTGTGTGTGTGTGTGGTGTAAAGAGTGTGCATTAAAATTCCCTCCTCCTCCTCCCCCCTCCCTCCCTCCCTCCCTCCCTCCTGTTTGCTGGTCTGGCGTCTCCCTCCAGTCTGTGGTATGGAGGGCAGAGAGGGGGCCTCTCTTGTGTCGCTGACTGGAATTACACTTATAGTCATTTAACATGACTAAACGCATGAGGCAGAAATGGAGGTTTTCCATTTCATACAGTCCTGTCTTGTGGTTAAGTCACTCTCTTGACACTGCCTTTATATGTGTTTATATGCATTATATGTGTATATGCGTGCCTGTACATATGTAGGATTTAGACCTATGCAATGCTGCAGTATGTCACAGAGACACAACACAAACATTAGATTTCCCTTGAGTGCCCTTCCACCATATATATCCCAGCTGGGTCCAGGTGAAATGTTCTAAACAAACACTTGCATTCACATTGAATTTGGGTGGAGCTATATTATTCTTTTGTGACATTTTGAATTTAATTCATCTACTTCAATTTTAGGGTCCTGCTGGCTGACTGTCCCACTGTCTTGGCTTACTGGGATGCCTGAATATAACAAATTCATTGTTAGTATTATTAATAGCAACTGTGCTTCCAGTTTTCTGCTACTTTATACTTCCACCACTGGTCTGAATAGACCCAACCTTATATACACCACACAAATGCAAATTTACTTTATTATTGCATTAGAAAACAGGAATGTCTTTAGTGTTATGACAGAGGGCAGAATCTGTGTGACATAGGAAACATTACAGGCTTTCTTTTGGCATTGCAAGTGTGATTAATCAATTTATCGCAATCTATGTATATTTCAATGGAGTATTTTATACATACCTCACATATGGGATATGGATACAACACACTGTGTGCTTCTGTATGTTGGCACACACGCATGCATACACACAGTGACAATAATGTATTGTGGTATTCAGGAATGTCATGGACAGCAGGCCAGTCGGTATGCTTAAACTGAAACACAGACTCTATTTCTGAAATGACAAACTACAACCTGTTGTTAGCCTGCCCTCTGCAAAGCAAGGTGTCACGTCTGAAAGAGTAAGAACAGAAGCAGGATCGGTTTTGTGCTGGGTGGCATGTTGTTGGTGGTGCATTGTGTTCAAGTACACAATGTTTCTTGGGTGGTTGAAGGCTATTTGATCTGCTCCTGAAGAAATACAGTCTTAGTGGGTGGAATCTTGCAGTTTTTCTTTTCCTGCTGTAAGAAACATTTGGCGTTAGCGTCTGTATTCTAAGTTTCCATTACAGCAATAGCATTATGCTGTGATGTTGTTAATCTGTTAAAAATGGTATAAACACTTGTAAATAGATTGTTTACACTGTCTTAATTTGTCCAATGGCTCATTCTGTATGTGTGTACTTAGTGGCATGCAACCTAAAAGACAACAGAGGAACTTGACATACTGATTGTTCTTCTACATGTATATTAGCAATTAACGATTAAATTTAACTGGCCCTAAATTGTTGCAATCTCGCCACACATGATGAGGCTTTGTTCCACTGTCAGCTTGGAAGTGAGGACGTGAAACAGAAAAACTGAATGATGAAATCAAACACCTCTTTGACTGAATTCACACAGTCTATGCTCAGCCATTACCACATGCGTAATGTGGTTTTCATTTCCTTCATCCAGTGGATAGACGCACACAACAGTTGAAAACAAAGACACAGTAACACCCCTTTCTAGACATAATTAGCCTAACTACTGGAACTAAAGAAAAACTCCACTGCGGACAGTGAACAACTGGTCCAAAAGGAAGTCATCCATTGTTTTAATCGGTGTACGCACTGTACATGTACCATTCTAGCGGCATGGCTCTTGGAATGGCAATGTCTGTATGCTGATCAGTTTGTCGGTCGGTGTGCCACCTTGGCTGAGACTGAAATATCTCAAGATGGTTTGATAAATTGCCATATAATTTGGTACAGGCATCCATGGTTCCCAGTGGAAGAATCCTACTGACTTTGGTAATCCTCTGGGCCTAGGCGATCCCTTAATTTTTTTAAAATCTAGTGCCATTATGAGTTCAAAAGGTCAAACTTATGAATGAATACCTGCAAAACCTATAGCATTCCAATCAACCTCAGCTGCAAATGTTAGCATGCTAACATGCTGAACTAAGATGGTAAACACTGTAAGTGTTATACCTGCTCAACATCAGCAAGTCAAGTAGCCTCGTAAAGATGCTAGCATGGCTACAGACTCTTAGTCTGCAGATTTTAGTTCTGTTTTTACTATTGTCATACTCTTTGCAAACAATTTATAGAAGATGAATAAAGAAATAAATATGTTATGGAGTCTAATCAGCACAGTCTTTTCTGAGTCATGGTGCACAGGCCAGCTAATAACAATATGTTGGAGAGATTTTCCGAATCTTATTTACTGTAGGCCTATTAAATGCCCATACAAAATAGCCAGATGCAAAGACAGGCTCTGACTAACAGCATCTTCAGGAATTAATTCAAATATTTGTTTAAGTGTTAGCAAGAGCATGAGGTTACCAGATCACCAGATTCCTCATTTTTCGTCAAACCCCTCCCTTCCATTCCTAAAAAAAGGCTTTCCACGACCAACTCTAGCTCATATCTAGTTACTGTCAGACTCAAGTTTTCCATTGGTCTCCTGGGGATCCTGGACTTTAGAAGATGGATGGTGTAGACCATTCCCTGTAGCCAATGGCAGATAGCAAAGTAGTTTCTTCAGTTTGTGCATCCTACACTTTGGAAAAAGCATCAGGCTGGTGGTCGGCCTGGCAGAGAGAGGTCAAAGGTCAAGTGTCGCATAGGGACTGATGTGGCCAGCGACATGCCTCAGCCCTGGCCTTTAACCTGGAGGGGCATTAGGACAGTGCTGTATTGTTCTGCAGAGGAGAGATACAGCCTTTTCACGACACAAACACACACACACACACACACACACACACACAAACAAACACACAAGGACACAAGGACACACAGTCTCATTACAATTCTTTAATGTCGAACAGTGGCAAATGCAAACAACCACATTAAAGACAATACATCATAAGGCTCATAAGGCTGCAGAGATTAACATAGCAGCTATGATTAAACATGCATTAAAAAACACGTAGCTGAACATGTACACACACATGACCTCCCACTTCCTCCTTGGCATACTCAGCCGACGCCCTGATCCGCTCCCATGAGCCGCCCTATGGTTTAAATGGGATCCTGATGTTCTACTAAGCAAACCCCCACCCCCTCCCCACATTCCCTTCAGCCAGAACCAAGGCTGTTAAACGCGGTTTCGCACTCCTCCCCTCGTCCTCAGCTGCTGCAGAGCGACATTGACAAGAGGCAGCTGTTGCTGTGGTGAGAGGGTATGATTGATGCAGTAGGCAGCAACCAGAGAAGATACATAGATATATAGGGAGATCCTCAGGCATATGGTGGGGGTCAGAATGCACATACACATAATAAATATGTGAGTGATTGCCATTTTAACAGCACATAAGCCCGCGGTTGTGGCTTGTGGGATTCTTCAGGCTAATTTGTAGCCTGAGTACCTCAAATGAGCATGGATGAGAACATTTAGACAAAAGAGTTGCAGTGGAGGATCGTGAGATATTGAGAGAACCTGCAGCACGTCTGCCCACTAGTTGGAGAGCCTGGCTTAAAGACAGGAACGAGACTATTGGTCTGGTTTACTTACAAAATCCAATTCATACACAGTTCGACAAGCCTGCTGACAAGCCTGCAGGCAAGTGGGCTCACCTTGTAAAAGTGCATGTGCAGTCAAGGGTTTTATTAACTGTGGCTTTCTAATAAGTGCACCTCTGCCTGCCAGATTCAGGCCCGGATAGTTGAACTGTGGTGCATGTGTGAAAGTGTGTGTGATTGTGTGACCTCTTTGCCCTTGGCTCTATATGTAATGTTTTATTTCTGGCATCTGTTACTTTCAGCATAAGCTCAGATCCAGGTGCCTAGTTCTCAAGCTCTCATGTACTGCACGTATGCCAATGTGTGTACTGTATTTGTGTTTGTGTGTGAGGTGCTGAGTGACACTCCCTGTTCCATTTTGTCAGGATGTGTCAGCACCCTCATTGCCTTTTCTTTATATTCCTACAGCCCTCTCCCCAGTCTTTTTTAGCTCAGTGTTGCAACTCTTACCAGTTCGGGATGGCCTGGCCTCTTCTGAATTTTTAATATTTCTTTTCAATGCTGTGAGCACCACAAACAATATTCAATTGTACTGGCATAGAGCCATACATCTCTAAGGTTGTACATTTAAAAGCTTTGCAGTTAAAACCAAATTTATGTACCACAAATGTTACTAAATTAGACTTTTTTGGTAATTTTGGTAAACTGAAACTTTAGGGTTTTACTTTATTGCTGTTCTTCACAGGGTGTAATACATGTGGTATTGTATCTGGGAAGTGTTCCCGGGCATGGCAAACAAAATTAGATGCAGGATAAAATTGCATTCTGCTCTCTACTGCCATCCGGGACTCGTTATGTATGTAGTTTAAAAAGTTTAGGCATCTTCTTGTTGTCCCTCTAGCTGGTCCTCTTCCTATAACGCTGTATTAGTGTTTATTTTTACACTGTGGACAGAACAAGGCACTGTCCCTTATGCGTGCACACACGCAGCTTCCCAGAGATATACAGACAGACACGCACACACAGACAAACAGGCCCTTCTTGTCATGTGATGCAGGCCTTGTGACAGATGATGTTGTTATAGGAGACACATTCCACCAGAATTTGGAGGGGGATCTTAGGTGTGAGTGTGTATCTAGAAGTGTGTGTGCAAAGAGCTGGGGTGCTTTAAATCAAATCCAACACACATCGTCCATCAGCAGGTCTTACTTTCACTCATCGGCATGGTAACTTCACACCGCCATCAACGCAACCACAGACCATTTCCCATTTTAGCTGGCCCCCTTTGGGTCATCTGGTAAAAATGCGGTTTCAAGTCCATGATCAAGCGGCGCCAGCGTCCTCAGCACCTCTCATAATATTGATGGAGGACACAGAAGTCCCATCAAACAATGTTGACCATGTGGATCTAATAGCAGAGGTCATGCATGTGTTAAAAGAGAGCAGATTCACATTCATTTTTGTATTAACACAACAGAGTATACCTCTGTTAAAGGCGTTTTCCACCTGAAGTCATTGTGTGGGTGGCACTGTCAGCCATCTGTCTAACTAAAATTTTATTTCTTGTCTACATTTATAAACTCAAACTGTATCATGATCTGCAGTCTGTGCAGTAGCCGACCACCTGGTCTCCATAGAAACACATTTTTTGAGCACAGAAGTCTTGCACTTCATCAAATAAGAAGAATGGCTAAACTATACTTGCTGCCTGATGTGAACATTGCATTTGACTTTTCTACTCCATAATGCACTGATTATTATTTCAAGACGCCCAGTGCATAAATCTTTAGTGATGATAAACTACGATTTTCCCAAATTATTCATGTAATGGACCAAAATGAGAAGATGTTTTGCTGCTGATTTTGTGTATGTTACGAAGTCATTCTATTGTGTAATTTAATACACTGTGAAGCTGACACGATTAATTGATTAACAGATTAGTGAATTTTGGAAAAAATACTCCGCAACAATACTGATATGTTTTAGTAAGCTTTTTAAGCAAAAATCCACTGTTTATCAACATCTCAAATGTGACTATATGCTGGTTTCCTTATGTTCTATTATAGTAAATTAAACATATTTGGATTTTTGCACAGTTGATTGAACAAAACAAGCAATTTGAAGATATTACCTTGGGCTTTGGGAAATTGCAATGGGAATTTTTCACTATTTTATAGAACAAAATGATCAGTTGATTGAGGAAATCATCAGCAAATTGACCAGTAATGAGAATGATCATTAGTTGCAACTTTAATTTATAGCAAAATCATATTTTATAAGCTTGTATGTTTTGTATATAGGCTAATATCTTCTGTGACATCGGCCATCTCTTAGAACAATATGGTAGAAAAAGGATATTTACCCTAATAGCGACCAGTATAAAGTTGGACATTTGGAAATACTATGTAAAGTACACATACTCCGAAATGATATGCAACAATATGCACAAAAAGGGCTGGCAAAAAATGTTATCATCATAAAAAATGTCATATCAGTCAGATAATATCATGATAAATGTCAAATCACTATTTCTTTAAGTTTAAAGGCTGACTTTTGCTCCTGAGTGAAAGTTGAAGAGACCAGATGGTTAATTGTGGTTTTACACAGGGGATAATTTCACAAATCTGAGGTAAAACATTCAAAACAAATATGATGATACAATCTTTTTTCAACCAATATGCAGGCATATGAGTTAAGTTAAATCTTCCCTCCACAAAATAAATATCTTAATAGAAAAAAGTGCTGATTTGTTCGTGATTCAAAGGAATTACTTCGAACATTTATTGAACATTTGTTATATTTCTACCGAGGAAATTTCGAAGTACAAATACAATAATTGGGTACATGCAGGCATATTTGTTACTTTTTGTTACGAAAATATACTGTTTAAACACAGAAATGAGCTGTTAACCTAAACACTGGCCAGCCTGTCACTCTACGCGAGCCCCCGCCCCGCCTGTCTATTGACGGGAACTCCCCCTAAGTTCCCCGGTTCTCCTCTCTCTGCTCATTCTCTCCCGAGCTGTCACACACACAGACACACACATGCTCACACACACATATACGTTCACAAACACGGAGCCGCTGCACGTTGGCGCAAACGTCTCCTACTCTCTCTGCTCTTGCCAGGTTACCGAAAAGCGGCTGTTTTCTTTCGCAGTCTGCGGCGAGCCTCGTCGTGACAGAGTTCGGAAACGGCTGAAGGAGGAGTGAAGGGGGGGAGAAAAAGGTAAGAGATGGTGTCAACAGGAGTGTTTTCTCTCCTCTCTGTTTTGAAACTTTACCGTACGTTTACCGTCTCCTTCGCTTTCTCGTGCGCTGCGGGGATATCGCCTGTATCGTCAGCTGCAGGGATTTTTGATAACTAGGGCGTGTTTATTGAAGTATCTCTGTTTTGCGCGCGCGTATATGTGCGTGCATGTGCGCGCGCGTGCTCTTTCACATAGGGGGGATCCTCCTGGTGTGTCACAGGAAGTTTGGAGATTGGACGCGCAGATTGTAGCGGATCATTGAAGAGGGCAAACCAAAAATATCTCATGTGAGTGAGCTGGTCTTAGAGGATTTTCAGGTAACTTAACTAACTTCATTTTGTTAGCGTCATCTTATCGTCTTTATTTAAGTACCGTTTTTTAGGTTTTTAGATTAAAATCAAGTTTCAGAGTAGGCCTTTGTGGCAGAAGTTCAAGACATGAGTTGTGTTTGGATACTGAGCTCAGAAAGTACGATTTTCCATAACCCTAACCCTGACCAACAATATATCCCCCTTTAAAAAAATGGATGTTAAATTTGTGAAAGAGACCATTATATATATTTATTAATTGTTGTTGTGACCCTTTGTGTCCTTTTAATTAGCCTGGTAGTTGACTGTAAAGCACAGTTTAATCACTGTAGCAGATGTTCTACTGAATAAGGCAAGGCATGTTTATTACTAAAGCACCTTTTATACACAGAGGCAATTTGAAGTGCTTTACACAAGGCAAATATATCCATTTAATGGCATTTAAAAACATAATAAAATAGATGAAAAAAAACAACAACTAAGTTGTGTATAACCTACATACACACGTGGTGCTCACAGTTTGTCACTGCTGAGTCTTTTGTGCATGCAAGTGTGTGTGTATGTTGACACTCCCATCATTTGTTTGTTTCTGTGTGTATGTGCATAAGTATGTGTGTGAGTGTGCCCTAGTGGTGATATCCTGTCAGATCCTGTGGGGTGGGGGTTGGTCACAGGGTCTCCCCTGTGGAATTCTCCTAGAATAGATGTGACACACACACACACTGGGCAAACACTTTGAGCGACATCTCCAGTCAGTCAGCTTAACATCTTTTCTTTCTTTTCATTTAATAATGACCCATAATGACCACAGGGCTTTGATTTTTATACTGTACAAAATCGACTCTGAAATCGACTTTATGTGATGTTGTGTGCAAGTTAAGCCGTGTTCTTCTGCATGATGCTGATACTGATGTACTTATCATTTACATCTTATCTCTTTCATCATTGGATCTCAGTGCCCTTCCGTCCAGTTAAGTCCGTGTGTGTAAAACTGTGTTTGCCTTTGATCTTCTTCTTTGTATTTTCTGCTTTTGGAGTCTTGTCACATTCAACCTATTGTTAGTCACTACTCCTCATTTTTGAGATATATATATCTATATATCTATATCTATATCTATATATCTATATATCTATATATCTATATCTATATATAAAAAGTGTCCATGTTAAAAGTACATTGAATGTAATTACATTAGGAACAGGCTCTACACACATGGAACTAGCACTGTAGATACTCACTTGCTCGTAAAACACGGTGTGGTTCAGCTGCTGGGGAAATGGTGAAGGAGACCATGGCTCCATGTAACATCTGTAGCTCTTGTCTGACTGTTCTTAGAGGCAGGTCTTCTGGTTCCCCCTTGAGGCCCAGCTGCTGGGCTGCTGAGTGGAGGAGGATAGTACGTTCTGACCCATCATCCAGAATTGCATAGGCCTCCATGGTTTGGTCTCCGTTTCTCAGCACCACTTTACTGACTTTAAGCAAAACCTTTCTCCCCTCTAGTGGTTGATCGATATATAAAATCTCCTCTGTGGGGCTGTTAAGACATTTTGCGGAAAGTCAATAAGTGAATTATCAGATAAGGCATTAATTCACAATATTCACTGAACCTCACTGCATGGAACTGATTGGTTGAAGCAATGAGTCACTCTTGTAGTGACATTAGCTCTCCACAACAATTGAGCAGAACAGAAAAGAAAACAATGGGGTTGAGAATGCATTTTGAAAGAGAAAAGAACTGAATTAGAACTGCTGGCAAAAATGTATAAATAAGGGAATATTATGCACAATGGATTACCTTGGTGCTTAATATTCCGTCTGTGACATTGTACAACTAAATAAAGGGGGAATCATAGATAAAAGGACAGTAACAAAGTCATTCATGTCTGGCTGATACCTGATCTTAATAAGGATTCAAGCCATTTTCAAGCAAAAAAAAGGTTTCCAGGTTCTCAAAGGTAAAATTTTGATGCAGTAAATTCTGTGTCGTTGGGTTTTGGACTGCGGATCGGACAAAACAATTTGAAAGCATCAACTCATGCTCTAGGTTATTAGCAGCTCATGCGGTTGCATTTTTGTGTGTGTATGGCACCTTCTTAGTCTCAGTAAGTGTTTTTAAGAGAAAAGCTCATTTGGAAGTGTATAATGTGATTATTTATGCATACGTTTTTCGCCTCTCCTCATGGATGGACAGATGCAGAAGAATGCTTTACCTTTGTGAAACATTTAGCTTGGGGCCAAACATGTACTCTTTGTGTGAACTTATTCAAGAGTCTCAACCCTCAAGGGAAAAATTTGTAAATTCACACTTGAGAGAAAGAGATAGAGACAGAGAGAGAGACCGAGAGAAACCTTCTTCTTCCAGTGGTCAGTGGTAGCTGTGTTTTTCCTCTTTAATGAAAGGATTTCAGGGCTTCTCATCTTATTTGAGCCAGAGTTGCCCTTCTTCATACCAAAATGACTATCATTATGCATTTTTAAAGGGGCTATATGTAGTTTTTCTACTAAAATGAATCCTTTTTTTATTGCCTGTGTGTGAAGGGGTTGTAATCTGACATTAAAATGATCCACTTGCCGGGTTTGGCTATTAACTCTGAAGGCAAGTATTCCTATTCCTATTCGAAGGCTCCGGGTCGGATTTTCCACGAAATCCAGTGACTGACACCTGTATGCGCGCTCCCAAGCTTCTTGTCTACTTTGCACTCAGCAGCGACGACACTGCAACTTCCGACATAGAGTCTGCTAACACTAAGCAAGACCTGCTCCCAGCACAACATAGACTCCAACATAAACTCAACTTGTCAAAGCCTGCAAGAAATGATGTAACGGTAAAAAGCTAATGTGGAGCGATTTGTTTACTATCCCATAGTGATGCATCCTTTTACTGATAGGTACACAGCTTCTCCACCTCTCAGTCGCTGTAACTAACATGACCCACATAATATACAACCCAGACGAAGAGCCATGTCCACTGACACTAGCTACAGTAAATTTACTTACTGCGGTTTAACTGTCATAAAGTGTGACACAGTCTTCCCAGCAAGCAATAGCCGTCGTTTCGCCGTCTAGGTTTGCTATAGACCTGATTTAGTCCGGCTATACGTAACCCACTTCTAGCCGAAATAACTTTACATGGGGTTTCGTGACATTTTTGCCAAAATAACTTGCAATGTGTATGATATCCCATCATTTAAGCAAGGTCTACAGTGATGACAAGGTTTTTTATTTCATTTCTGTCACTTGATTTACACGCAGGCTGTGCGTGAAGCGATTTAGCTTCGTTGACAGACCGGCTGTTTATAGCCCACTTTTAGTCAAAAAAAGTAAAAAATGATTAAAAGTGGGTTTTGCCCTGGCAGCACGTGAGATAGTTGATATCCCATTATTTTTGCTATGTCAATAATATCAACACGCTATTAAGTGACATTAAAATGTCATGGTCTATCTATAGCCACGATTTAGCTCTTATTTGGACAGGCTACGTGTAGCCTGCTTTTACCCACCGGCGAAATAGAGGCGATCAGTGGTCTAATGTCACCGGCTTGGCTGTAGCCGTGTTTCAGACCAAATTGGTTACATGTAGCTTTCACCCATGCAGCTGTTGAGGTGCGTGATATCATTTCATCAAATGCAAGTAAACGTTTAAACATTTAAATTATCTTTATTTTCGCTGTAACGTTCACTACATTAACTTTCATTTTAATTTAAAACAAAATGCAATTACTATTTTCAACCGCTAGATGGCAGCTGTAGCCCTACTGAGACATGACTACTGGCAACGCGAGACTTGAAAGTTAGACATCAGCAGAGCCCTTTAGGGACGGCCAGATCTCGCGATAAAGACATCTGCCATTTTTAAGCGAGGGATACGTTACGATTTCGACCTTTCAGCGAGCAGCGGTGAGAGTTTAGTGCAAACACTGGAAGCGAAAAGATATTTACTTTGGTCTTGTAAGTATCTGTGTCTTTGTTTGACATGTCTTCATTATTTATCTACATTATATGTTAGCGATGTAGAAACCGTGGCATTTCAGCGGGTAACAGTGTAGAGTAAGTTAGGCACGTTGTGGTTAGCTTAACATGCTGCATGCAGGTGTAACTTAACGTTACACCATGATACCACGGGTTTCCTCCTCGTGCCCTTAAAAACTCTATTATCTGAATTCAGAGGGGTGAACATGAAACATGTACAACCTTACCCATTATAATTTGTAATGAAAGCCACACATTTTACTCACTAGATCATTATGATGTGAAAATATGAGTTTTTGACTTTTGACACTAAATATTTATTGCTAATTCTCCAGCATACAGGCAGCAAAGACAGCAATAAATATTCAGAACAGAACTACATTCACAGCACAAAGCTTTCTCAAAAGAATGAAAGCAACTTTCTCTATTTGGTTGTTCTAATGCAACATGTGTCCTGTTCAAGTAACGTTACCTTTATATTTTCCATAGAGATAAATGGGTCAGTAATAAATACTTTTAAATTAAAAAGAAAGAAACGTTATAAATGATTTTATTAACCTTCATTAGAATGATAATTAGAAATATACTGTATGTTTTCATTTAAAATCATTTGACGATAGTGGTCATGTCTTATGGGAAAACAGTGAACATAGTCAAATGATAATATTTACTTTATATTCATATTCTTACATATTCAACAGTTATGGATCCCATTTACCCGAGAGACTGGGGCCAACCGAGACCCATCTGCTGCTCTTCCTGTATCAAGCAGCAGTGTAGATGAAGATCTAGATTTGGATGTGGCCAACAAATTTATTTTGTCATTATTTATGTTGTTATTACCACATGTTGTTAACATTGTTTGAATTTTCATATACATACGAACTGTTTTGTATTCATAATATTTTAGCAATAATTCATTTATATTTCCATCATGTTGTATTATCTTAAGTTGTCTACGTTGTAATCCTTTGTCTTAATAAAATCTTTACATTTAATTTGTTTGGACGGATTACTATTTGTGACAACCTGTTTTGTTTGAGTGAAAACAATCCTTTAGCCACTATTCTGTTGTCTGTTAGAGGTAGATATGTAGTCATTCAAAGTCTGTGTATTTGGTCTATTCTTGGGCTATGGTTAGACGTCTATTAACTTTTCACTGACAGCCCAAATTCAGCCCTGTTTTAGCCTACACCGATTTTCAACGTCTATTAGACGTCTATATGTAGCCGTTCAATAGTGGTCTGATTGATAGACTATTTTTGGGCTGTGGTTAGACGTCTACCAAACTTTCACTGACAGCCCAAATTCAGCCCTGTTTTAGCCTACACCGATTTTCAACGTCTATTAGACGTCTATATGTAGCCGTTCAAAAGTGGTCTAATTGATAACGTCTATTTTTGGGCTATGGTTAGACGTCTACCAAACTTTCACTGACAGCCCAAATTTAGCCCTTTTTTAGCCTAGACGTCTGGGCTCTGTTTAGACGTTTATTAGACGTCTTTTAACCGTGAAATTGCTTGCTGGGTTATAATATTCAGTCCAGCTCACTACCCGTTTCATTATCATCCAGTACATGTAGCTGTGCTGACATTGCTGAGCCTCCGGTGACAGATTCAGAGATAGTAAAGATAGTTAATGAAAGCAGCAGGCGAACAATGTAGCACGTTGGCTAAATGCAGAAAATGTACCGTGATCATGTAACTAGCGCGGATTAGTTAAACCTGCAGCTGATAAAACTATTACGGCAATGCTGCAGTGGGAGTTCACCTACCATGTTGTGTGAAGCTGGCTCCCCACCTGTCTATAGCCGCTCTGACTTTGCCTTTTCTCGGGAGTACTGTGCCGATATGTCGGTGTCTCGCTGCGCTGAATGAAGTAACGTTACAGCGCCGGGGTTGATCCGCCTCTGAGACGGGAACGTTGAAGTAACCGAGCCTGAACATGTCTGAGTGAAAAGCCACAGCCTGCATGCTGCTGTTCCTGCGTTTATTGCAGGATTTCTGTATGAAAGTGGTTGTGTTTCGGATTCTGATCGCTCATGAGTTCAAGCGAGCATGCGTACGAGCACACACCTGGTTGCAATCTTAAAACCGCACCGCTAGTGGCCGCTGGAAACTACATAATGCCCTTTAAAGTGCCACTGATATCAATTTAATCTATGTAAATGACAGAACATTTGAATAAATGCAGCCCTTGCCTCCCCTTTTTTACACAATTACTAAATTTCTCCTCTGTCCTTTCCTTTCTACTACACTTAGTGTAGGAGGTTGTGTTATGTGTTTTAACTTCCAGATAAGTTGCCTGATCCGTTACTTGGTCTGTTGCCTCCCAGCTTGAATGGATGGTTTGTGGGTGGATTGGTGGGCGGGTGGTCGACAGATTCTGTGTCTGTTGTGGAAGTTTATTTATGTGAGCCATGGTTTCTCTCAGTCCCTCACAGATGTGTGTCTTTTCACAGGTGCTTGTTGTTCCCAAGCTTTGTGTGTACAACTTTTCAGGTGTGTGTGTGCTTGTGTAATGGTGTGCATGCATGTGTGATATAAATCTGGGATTTATTCATTTCACACATAGGTGTAGAAGGACATTAAGTGCCTAGCAACAATATCCCACTTGAATACATTGGGAGTGTCTTGATTTAATGGAGTAATGACTGTAGTTGGTGGTTTAGTTCAGACAGATGTATGATTTTTCAGTGAGCTGAGTCACAGAAAGTAGACCCACAACGCCCTGTTTTTTAAACTAGGATCAGTCATGTCGATCTGCTACTCTGCTAATCTGCAACTATTTTAGTAACTGAGTAATCCTTTAAGATATTTTCAAGCAAAAATCCCAAAAATATGACTCAGGCTCTCAAATGGGAGATTGTGCTGCCTTTCTTGGTCTTGCATTATAGTAAATTGAATATCTTTCAGTTTTGGACTGTGGTTCGGCCAAAACGAGCCATTTGAATGTCTTGTGGTACAGGATATTGTGACACACATGTTTCTTTGCTTTATGGTAGTTTCTAGACCAAAAAATGAATCAGTTAAGAAAGAAAATAATTGGCAGATCAATTGATTGTGAAAATATCTGCCCTAGTCAGTACTACTACTAGCAGTAAGTATATAGAACTTACATTAGTCTGTCTGGCCTGGAGTAGAGCTCCTTTTTTTGTTGCACTTCCTGAGGTTTCATTCCCTTTTTTCTCCCGTTAAAGGTTTTTGGCTTGACTTGACTTAACTATGCTCTTGAAGTACATTGTAGCAGGTTGGAGCCTTTTTTCATTCAAGGTCGTTGTTGATGATGTATACATGAAGTTAAGTTTACTTGCCATTAAATATCACCACCCCCCTACTTGTGTGGGACTTCTACTGTCTTGTGTAGCTCTGGAGGGAGTTTTTTAAAGTCTGAGAAAATAACCTTGAAGATGACATCAGGAGTTGATTGAATGTGGGCTTGGAGACTACATTTGTAACAGAAAGCCTCTGTTTCAAACTTGTGGCGTTTACCAGGTAAGAAGGGTGTAACGGTGCTATTGAGTTGCAATAAGGGAAATGCAACTTGTGCAACTATTGTGTATTTTGTAATTTCTGTCTTGAAAATTGCTACATAAATAAGCATGTGGTTAAATACGATATGTAAGATCCATAGTTTTTGGTGTTTGACCCACACTACGTACTAGTATGCTTTTAAGGGACCATATAGAAAATTAAACATCCATGTTACCATTTGATATATTGTGCCAGTGTTAGATAAAAGCTAATTTCCCCAGCTTTGTGGAAGTGTAATTCTAAATCACTGAAGTAGCCCTTTAAAATATGTTTTTGAAACTTAATGCAGTTCACAGTTTAGTTTCAAAACAAACAAATAATGAGTTGGGAGGAAATCTATGAGTGCTGTTGGGCATTGTGAAAAATTTAGTACAGTATAAGACCAGATATTTAGTTAGCCTCTATTTATCTTTACTGGTTATTTGTCTTTATTGGCCTCTATCTAAGCAAGCTTTTTCATTGGTTTCTAACCAAGGAAATAGAAGCACAAGAAGAAATACACGGGTATATAAATTCAGCAGATTCAGATGTTATGAATCTGTGAATTTAACGCTAGCACAGACATACAAGGTAATTTACAACAGGAGTGCAGTCAATATAGGAGCGATATGTAATAACAAAGTAACAGAAGTGGAAACAATTTAAATTAAAATAGACAGACACAGCTTTTTTGTTAAGTCAGGACAACTCCCTGCTACTGTGTTTGACTGTCTGACAGTCCCTGTGTGTGAATAAGTGTGTCTGTATGTGTGTTCTTTTTTATGTAAGGGGGTAATAAAAGGCTAAACAGAGTGAGATGCACATAAAGAGAAGACAGAATCCTGTAGAATACAAAAGTTTCATTTTTTGGATTACTTTCAGGTGTAATTATGATTTACCCACACCCTCACTATGTGTGTTTGTGTGTGTGTGTGTGTGTGTGTGTGTATGTGTGTGTGTCTGTCTGGCTGTCTGGCTGGATGTATGTGTGTTGTATGGGTGTGGTGCGTCTGTAATCAAGCCAGCATTAAACTGTATACCAGTGCACAGGAATGCATAGGACTTCTCACATTTATACTTTCTAATTGATTCACAGTGTGATTTGAATGTCTCTGCACCCACATGTAATTGCGTGCCCTTCGTTTTACAACACACAAACAAGTGCAGGCACACATATATGCGTGCACACACAGACACACAAATGCTCTGAGTTACTCATCACTGCAGAACAAGGCACTATTGTATTTAGCGTCTTCATGGCACTTTTAGTGACACAGTCATTCACATTTCCCAGCAGCATATGTGTGTGAGTGTGTGTGGGTGGTCGTCTCATATTCCATGTAACACTGTCGGCTGCTAAAAATGAAGACGTGACAGGGAAAGTGTGAGTGTGTGATAGTGAGAAGTGGGTGGGTGGGGGGTTGTGGAGCTGCATCTCAATAAGCTGAGGTTATGCGCTCTGCTTGGTTATCACTGATTTTTGTGATACAGTTCACTAACCTTCATAACACAAATTCCTATTCAAATAGTGAAAGATGGGAAAGTTAATACAGCATCAACCAAAGTAGCCACCTTGAACTGCGCCTGACATATCTTGTGTTTCTCTGCATTAAGAAAAAGAGAGTGACACAGAGAAATTAAGAAATGGGAATTCAAAGATAGGTAGATAGGAGATACTTAAAAGGTAGCTTACAAGCAGTTCACCTGTTGTTTTTGAATGTTGTGGTTTGTGGCAAACCACAAAAGTGGGCTACCATTACCGGAGAAAGGTTGGATTAGATTGACTACTTGTCAGTTTTGGTGGTAGCCTAAAGCTGGGTTGGTGTAGTTGTGGGTGATGTGGGCAAAACCGCTGTCATTATCATAGCTTTTCCTTGATATTGATATAACATTTCCTGAAATTTAAGAACCGTGTAAAAAGTAATTAAAGGAGAACTCCGGGCAATTTTTAAGTTAATCTTGATCGTTATACCTTTTGTGAGTAATGTCTATAGAAAAAAAAAAAACGAGCCGGATTGGTGCTTGCAACAAGGAGCTGCTACAGCTAATGCCCAGAGCTCCCACGTAGCTAAAACGGCAGATATGGGGGCATTTACATAAAGAGTGTCTTTGTGCCTCTTAACAGACACAAAATGCAATTAAAATGTCTGTCCAACATGAACAGGGCTCTTACATGACAGCAAGATGCGTTTAGCAACTTAGCCATTGTTTAAATTCACCTAAATAGTGTTTTAGACGACTAGCTGTAGTCTCGCGCTGAAGTCCTGTGGGAACTCCGTTCGTTGTTGCCTGAAAAAGGTAAATAGCAGTGTGCAGGTGAGAGGAGTGTAGTGTGTGAAGAGTGATGATCGGAGCTCACAGGTGAAGAAGAAATGGTTTGCGGAATTCAGAACGGCACAAAGGCGAACCATTTCTTCTTCACTTTTGAGCAACTCTGATGCTATTTACCTTTTTTCGGTAACAACGAACGGATTCCCACGGGACTTCAGCGCGAGACTACAGCTAGCCGTATAAAACACTATTTAGGTGAATTTACGCAATGGCTATGCAATGGCTATGTTGCTAAACGCATCGTGTCTCCTTTAAATTCAAAAGAAAAACTCATGTGCATCTGAGGTACATGTTGTCTTACTAGAACAACACCCAAAGTTTACGCATATTTAAAGAGTAATTCCACTTTATTGCAACTTCAGTCCATAGTTGTGGACATTGATTCTATCAGTTCTGATAACATTGTACTCATAAAAGTCATTGCTGAAATCTGGGAAAACAGAGCAAGTTAGTCTGGGCTAGAAGCACAAGCAATGAGAGGATCAGGCATTTTGAATTTGAGTTTGCACAAGTTAAAATCAAATGCCTCACAAACAAATAATAATGAAGATAGAGAGGAGGAAAAATACCAAATGTACTTATTATTTACGCCTACTGAAATAATTTAAAAACAAATTCACACTCTTAAAAATATTTTTAATGACATGAAAAAACAAGAGTTTTAAATGGAGATGAGAAAAAGAGATTTTTTTTAGTTCCTCTAGGACTTCAAGGAAATTGGCATCTGCTTGGAAAATGTTTGGGAGGATGAAATCAGATGAATCTCTAGTTGAGTAGAAATGAATCTGTGGACTAGTTTGAAAATAAGACTTGAAATGATCTGGATCTCTAAAAAGTATGGAAAATTCATGTTTTCAACAGACATTTTGGCCATGTTTTGTGTTCTGTTTAAAACCTGTGTGATCGCATAGGTGCTTGTGTTTCTTGCCACATAGGACGTCCTTTTAGATGTGACACTGCAATGGATGTAGATCATGTTTAACTTATTATTTATTATGGGATAAATAACCTCTTGAGATGTGAACATTGAGTGATGGACACTGAAATAGTCTACTAGTCTTATTAGTCTGTGAATCACCTCTTAGTCACCTCTTTCCTTTTTGGCTTGTACCCATTCTAACATGGGTTCAAAAAAATTTAAAAACAACCCACTTAGTAGTTGCATGTGGTTGTCAAAATAAAGCCCATACACAGAGGAGTCCCAAAATCGAAAGCACCAGTGTTAGGAATCGAACCCAGGCCACAATAGGCTGATTCATACATGAATGTGAGGGAGGTGGTCTGTGCTGGATGGCCTCTTCTAACCACCTTTGACCACAGAGAGATCCACCCTGTGGAAAAAGAAGGAAGGGGAGAATGAAAGGAGGAGGGGGAGAGAGGGTGAAGATTAGTTAGACAGGGATGAGGAGCCGGACACTTTGATTCACAGATCTCCCATCATCCTCTGCTGCTCATTGACTGGCTCCATTGTGGCTGTGGTAAAAGCGTGCTGATTGGTTGGTTGGGTCTGAATGTCGCTGCTTCTCGTCCGTGGACTCTGGAATTTGTGTGTGTGTGTTTGTATGTATGTGATGAGTTAATAGCTATCCATTGAGTGGTGGATTGTGTTCTGTTGTCCACACTGGCTCTCTTTGTCCAGATTCCACACACACACACACACACACGTGAATCTGAACCAGGCATTCCTCCAGTGGCAGGGCACTTGCCAAGAGAGGAAGAAAGAGAGCAAGGGAAGAAAGAACGAGAAAGAAAATACTAACTAACAGTACCATTCATAGTCATGGCAGTGTGGTTCTTTCTGGCCCTGGTTTGAGACATGAATGGGTCTGAAGCTAAAAATATTTTACTGCTGTTTTTTATGCCTCTTTTACTCACCCTACTCTATTCATTATTTCTCTGTTGTGATCTCTGTCACAGTGGATGCAGATGAAGGTTGTGCTGAATTAAGATGCATTTAAATGCATTAAATGCAGAGCCAGACTGTGGCTGAAGTTCCTCAAGGTGTAAATGTGTGCAAGTAACCTCTTGGTTAAAATGACTAGAAAACAGAAGCAGGATTTTTAGATTAGATAGTGAGCAAAGGGGAGGACAACGTGCACGAAAGGTCGTGAGACCAATCCGAACTTGTGACATCAGAAGTAGACAGTCTGTGTCTCTGACCGCCGAAGCAGTGGGATGTCCTGGCCTGAAACATCCTGAGCTGTATAACAGACAGGCCGACTAAATGACAGAGGCAAAGGGCTGCTTTTTATTGGTCAGTGTGGGTAGACCATGCGTCTCACTGCCTACCACAGATGGAGAGAAAAGAAGGAGAAATGGCGAGATAGAGTAAAAGAGAGGGGTGAGGAGATGTGAAGAGAAGGTGGCAGAAAGAGAATGAGTAAGCCAGAAAAATTCACAGAGAGCGGGAAGTAGAAAGAAAGAGCAGTGGGTAGATTATTTGATCCAACACTAGGAATTTGCTTCACCACGGAAATACCTCCAGTGCAGTATGGGAAATAGTGGTAGAGACTATTTCAGGCTTTGCTCCTGTTTGTTATGCCAGCCAGCATCTCAGGGCAGAGGGGAGCTTTGCTGAGCTATAAGTACATTAACATGTGAGGTGGGAGGAGGAGGAGGGCAGCAGCCTCTCCCAGGGGGGTAAAAAAAATACCCATTTGCACTAGTGTGCCCTCTCTTGATTTTTTCCCTCTCTGTTTAATCTAAATCCATTCAAGAGGCTTTATTGGCAAGATAAGATTGTTCTGACATTGCCAAGGCTTAAGTGCATCTCTCCCTCTTTCTGGCTGAGGGAGGAGGAAGTAGGTTGGTGTTGAGAGAGGAATTACAGCCTTTATCTCGGTCAGTAAACACAAGCCAAGGGAGTCCCTACGTTGTTTATACTGTGTCTTTAACTCCCCAATCCCATGCATACACAATTAGAGGACACTGTAACACAATCGCTCACGCAGAGACACACACACACTGTATATATGGATATGCAGGCCTACTGTACACACAAAAACAAGGTCAAACTCACATGGATACTCTAGTGCTCACACACGTGTGGATGTATGCAAAGGCACACGTAGACATACATGAATACACACACACACATACGCACGCTGTGGTTGGACAATGCAGTGGTGTGTTTTTGTGTGTGTGTGTGGTGGATTGTTGGCAGCCAGTACACGGTGAACTGGTCAGATCCCAGCACACTCAAGCTTCACTACTGCCTGCCAGTCTGACCACTAGTGGATATGTGTGTTTCTGTGTGTGTGCGTGTGTGTATGTGTGTAACTGTGTGTCAACTGAATTTGCCATAAACCAGAGATCATTTCACACAAAACCTTGCATGAACCTGCACTGTATTTTTCTCTTATAGCTGCTCATTTGGTAAATTGTATGATACTTCTGAAGTATTTTCATGACATGCATGCTTTTCTGTGTCTACAGCTCTTTCGAAGGAGAGCAGTGCTTCATGTTGTAGTCCCGCATTTGTAGAGCTGCTGTTGTTCCTCCCTTGTAGGTCAGAAATCAGTACTTGGTTTTTACTCTCTTTGATTCATTCACTACTGCCTATAGAACAGACATTGAATACATTACTCTATTGTGTGCAGTAAAGTGAGAATACAGACACCTGTCAATCATTTAATGTCATCACTGACACTTATTTATGTTAATTTTCACATCTATGAAATTTGACAAATTGCATTGTGGGACATAATGATGGACTGTCTAGAGAGCCTGGACTTCACACTTAGAGTTCTGACGCTGAAATAAAATGGTATAGTAAATATAGAGCTTCTTTCTTTCTGTCTTACCCTTTATCTTTCTCTGTGCCTCTTCACTGCCTTACCGGCCTACTCCATTACCCGTCCTCTGCTCAACCAAGTGAACCTAATCCAAATTATCCGTCTATTTCCACACCAGCTTGTAGGTTTTTGGGCGAGACTGATCGTGACTGATCATGTCTGTTATACAGTAGGCCTTTATGACCTTCTTTTCATCCTACTTTCACAGCATTTCTGCTTTATGAGATAGATTACAGTGGCACAGCAGGAGGGAAAGATGAGGGACCATAACAGTTTCAACCTTATGTAACATATGTACATAACGTACATATACATACACATACATACATGGTATGATTGCCAATTCACAAAGAAGACCTCAGTGGTTTTGTTTTTGTGGCCTGGAGTTGCCGGGAAGAGGTTTTGTGTAGTGTGGCTATAACTGATGCAGCAGGCTCATAACCAACGTGCTGCTGGATTGAGAAAGGCATAGGAAGTCTGGACAAGGAAAGTAAACAGGCATAAAGTAAACAGGTCAAATTGCCCTTGAGCAACACGTTGAACTTGAATCACTCTAGTGAAGTTGCTCCTTAGCAAACAGCAGAGGCCTCAGTAGCTAAATGAATGTGATGCAGGGCTCCCCCAGAAGTAAGTGTACTCAGCTCACCTGTCAAGGAGTGTTCTTTTCGCTTCAACAAAACACAGAGGCAAAGTCCCAGCGGACTCTTGAGGAAGCCAACTGTGTGACTTTTCCCCTACTTTGATCATGGGAAGATGGCTTTGTGTGTGTGTGTGTGTGTGTTGTGGCATCTGTATAATATGCCATTACATCCTGTGATTGTCAACGCTAAATCCTTGTGGTTTCCATGGTTACAGACAGTGCTGGAAACCTACTGTGAGACAGACATGCACAGACACCAGACGGATGAGAGTAACTTCAACTGGTTGTTAGAGCCGAGTCGTGCTGAGACCCAAGAAACACTCAAACAAGGGTCTTTTTTTTCTCTTTTTCTCTTCTTCTGATATCTTGGAGAGACGTCAGAGAAATTTCCCTGTCTCTATTGAGTAAAAGCAAGGCTACAATTTAGATAAATTCTTACCAATCATACAGAAACATTTTTCCAACTTTAGGTGGATTCAATTCAAAAATTACATGGGTTTGGCATGATCAGCCGTGTGGTTCAGTTTTATTGTGAAGGACTCCAGAAATGTCTTGAGTTGTTGGTCAGAGTTTTTAAAAACCTCCCAGAAACATCACACCTGTTGCTGTTCTGGCTGTATAGATATTAATGTATGTACCATAGTGTTTAAATTAAACTGGATGTCATTTATTTCTGTTTCTTTTTGGATGAAAGGATGATATATAAGCAACATTTACTGACTCTGTAAGAAAATAACAGCTTGACTCTTTCCACATTTTCGTTGTGGATGTTTTTTTTATATTCAGGAAGCCTGTTTATTCACTTAAGCCCAGCTATTGGTAGTGATGCATTTTAGCTTTTTTTGGGGGGGGGGGCATTTTGGGAGTTTACTCTAAATTCCCTCGGCAGCTGGATGGAAACATAGCTTGCCCCTCCTTTCATCCATTTTGCTTTTCTGGAAGCAACCTTAAACATGCACGAGGACTGAGGACAGGTAGGTTTAACTGATTTTGTTTTATCTTTGCCTTGTGCTTTCTTTCTTTCTTTCTTTCTTTCTTTCTTTCTTTCTTTCTTTCTTTCTTTCTTTCTTTCTTTCTTTCTTTCTTTCTTTCTTTCTTTCTTTCTTTCTTTCTTTCTTTCTTCTGTTTATTGCTCTGTTCAGACAACCCTTAAAACCTTTTCTTCCTTACTGTCCCCCCCAGTATCTTCTTCTTATGGTGCTTTCAAACCAAAAGCGAAGCGAGCGTTCGGGCGGTGAGTTTACATACAAAGTCAATGCAAAGACACGTAGAGCCGTCATTTTCTGTCGGGCGACACGAAGTGACGCGAAGGGGGTGTTGCCGGCGACGCAAAGGCGAAACAAAGGCAACGCAGAGGAATTCAGAATTGAATATTTTCAACTCAAGTGAGAAATTCGCACAACGCTGAGTCACGTTAGCCTATCAACGTTGAGATTGTCTGTACGTCACCGACAGCTGCAGAGCGTTGTGTGGAGAGGGCCAGGCAGAGCGGGAGATTGAAAATCTGCCCGCCCGGCTGACAGCTGCTAAACTTGGGCTAGAGGGGCAGGGAGCAGCGCTCCAGCTTTCGGACAAATAAACACCCATGGTTGGACTGGACTTTGCTTGCAACTACGCCGTTTGCTCGATGGAGGAGCTCGGAGTAAACTGCTTTTATTAAATTAGCTTTTACTTTAGTTTTTAGGGTTACAACGCTGATTTATATTCACTCGAGCTTCTCAGCAGCTAGATTCCGTCCACATCTGGTTCCAGTGTTGTTAGAGTAGTTTGGCACTACTTCATATTTATATAAAAAACGGGCAAAACTGGCCATTACTGGGAGAAAAGAAAGCGAGAAGGTTGAACTACTTGGTGAGTTCAGAAAACGTGTATGTAACTTTATTCCAGCTGTCGTTGTACTTTACTGGGACCAAGTTAACGTTGCCCTGATGGATCCAAACTCCATTCAGAAAACAAACATTTTAGAAGTTGTTGTCCTGCTGCCTTGCTGACAGACCTGACAAAGCATGAATTGATATGTTTAACAAAACTGCATTATATTGTAGTTATTTTGCCATCAATTTGATCTGTTTATTACTATTTAATCACAGCAAAATGTTTACTTTGGGTTCATACAGCTGTAGTAATGGCAAGTTGTGTTTTTCGCAGTTGGTCTGAAAGCACCATTAGACACACTTCTCATCTGGCCAGGTACAGGCCCCTCAGGGGGGGAAACACCAGAGACATTAGAGTCTGATCCAAACTGAATGACTGGATTTGTGTGTGTAAAACATTTGTCCATATACAGTTTAGGGAACAAACTGCTGCACATACCTGTGTCCTTGCCTTTATAATGCTTGTATAAATGTCTACATGCTCTCATCATCACTTCTCCTGTGAGGGACCTTAGTATAATGTATAGAGTGTGTGTGTGTGTGTGTGTGTGTGTGTGTGTGTGTGTGTGTGTGTGTGTGTGTGTGTGTGTGTGTGTGTGTGTGTGTGTGTGTGTGTGTGTGTGTGTCTGTGCCCAATGCCTGGAAGAGCCGAGATGTGGTAGTTTGATATCATTGGCGTCCTTTCATCAGTGAGGTGATTCTCCTGGTATGTGTTTGAACTGGAGAGAATCAAAGACAGCTTGTTGTACAGCTGCAGCTGTGGCCAGATCACCTGCACACTGTATCTACCGGGTCTTTCTTTCTCTCTCTCGTTCTCTTCTTTCCCGTTTCTTGATTTTGTGCATGAAGCTAAATACAGGCCAGAGAATTCTATGTTAAAAGACTGCAACTTTGGAAGATACCCACCTTATTTATCTAAATACTAAATATCTAAGTACTCCTATCTTTCATGAAGCATGGCACTCTTTTTACATTTTGTGGAACTCAGTGGAATCGATTGTGATGGTATATAAGGTAACATTAGGCCAGGTAATGCTGTGGCACTAAAAACTGCACACACTGACTTATATTGACATTGACAAAGAAACTGTATTAAATGTGGGTTTGTCAATAATTGATCAATATCAGCACCAATAGCAATCTGGTGCATTGCATTGGTGCTTTCCCAAAATAAATAGGCTACTTAACCCTAAATTTGTACTTTTGTGTCAATTAATAACACTTCGTTATTTTGTTTTTGTTATTGGACAAGGTTGTACTTCTGTGTTTATGGAGAATGAAGCTTACAAAAGTTTTTGCCAGCGGCTACTTATTGTAGCAGCATGAGAGTCAATCTGTTCTTCTATTGATAAATATCTGGCTTATCTTGATTAGCCTTGGAATGCAGGAATTGTATCTGTATTTGTTTTATTTGTACATTTGCTCATGTATTGGCTCTTTTCCATATGCTATTATTTCTGGTTTGTTTGTTTTGTTTGTTTCTCTCTTCCTAACACTAGTCGCAGGTCACACAAACATTCAGTCATTAGTGTTTCTCTTTTTTCTTTGAATTTAGATCTTAGATATTAGAAGGGCATGCATCTTGATTTCTAAAGATGATTTATGTTTTCCTGTTATTCCTCCCTTCCTATAAACTACACACAATGTCTCCTGTCCCACACACAGTGTCAACTCTGAGTAAGAACAGGAGTTATGTTACAGTGATAGTGAGTTTACATTGACAACATACTAAATGTCAAATTAGCTACATATAAAATAATAATTCAATCTCATGCTCTGGCTTTCTCAGTCCGCACTTTTTGATTGCATTCTGATTAAAGACTTAGTTTTGAAGCATTCATCTCAGAAACATAGAGACGACGAGCAACATGTTGACTACATTGATGTGGCTCTTGTGTGTAATTACACTGTAATTTCATCATAGTAACGTTGTGATTAAGCAGTGATCTACTGGTTTATTTGGAGCAACATTGTCTTGAGTTTCACAATAGAAACCAACGCAATCCAGTGACAGACTGTGTGGGCGTGTGCGCTCATGGGAACCAGTGGAGCTCTTAGTGTTTCGGGTCCTTGGGGACAGCTGGGACTATGTTGTTGTTGTTTATAAACGCACTCCCACAGTTCCAGGGCCAAAACATACAGCACACACACACACACACACAAAATAAAGTTCCTTCTTGTGCTCAAAAATAGAAACACACGCAAGTTGGAAAATCACATACCATTACTGAATGGTGAAAACTTGGTATCATAATAATATTAACTTTCAGGAAACAAAAAAATAGCTTGGTGTTTTTCATACTGGTTCACTCAGGCACACGCTGCACTTGTGTTCACTAATACTTATGTTCACAAGCCCAGATTATCAGATACAGTATGTATGAATACACAAATACACATGAAAGCTGAGGTTCAGAGACGTGGATCAGAGCCAAAAAACACAACAAATAGGCTGTAGCCTCTTTCTCCTCTGTCGTCTGCCCTTTAAGTCACACAGGGAATATTTTGCTACTTTGTAATTTAGTCAGTTCCTTATTTCCTTGATTCTTCTTCTTGCACTGTTCTTCCCAGTATGTTTATAATCAGTAAACAACTTGTCATAAAAACAGATAACTCTTTTCGCTAATGAACTGATTATATACTGTACACCAGTGTTTCATAATTTTTTGGCTTGTGACTTCTTGTGTTTTCCAGTGATGACAAATATAACCAAAAGGGGTAAAATTTCTAATTATTTGCAAGGTTAAAAAGCACATCTTAGATTTGTTTTGCCGCCCACTGTGGGGGCCCTGATATGTACTGATACGCACTGAAGAAACGCTGTATTAGGGACGTTTTTCTAAAACTCAAAATTTACAGATAAATTCCATATTTTACCACATTTGAGGGCCAGGTTATCAAAATGTTGTCACCTGTTATCGTTTGAATGATCCTGTAGAAGTATAAGGATTTAGTTTTCAGGATTATATAGAATGAAAAAATGACATCGCAGAATATTAACTATTTTGATAATCTGTTAATTGTTTTAGTAATTTTTCAAGCAAAAAGACTGAACTTCCTTCGTTTCTAGCTTTCACAAAATGAGGATTTACACTTTAATCCCTTTTTATGTTATGGTACATTTAATATGTTTCATTTTTGGACCATTTGTGGGGCTTTTGGCAAAACAAGATATCTCAATATGTTGCCTTGGACTTTAGGACACTGTGTTTGGCAATTTTTTTTTTTTTTGCTTTTTTTTTAAACTTCCATTTCATATACAAAGCGATTAATCAATGATGGCAATATTCGCAGCCCCACTTTTTTGTATTCATAATGTGTAAGACTATTTGATGAAAACAGTTGTCCATGATGCAAATGAAATTCAAATCCTATTTCCATATGTTGCTGTGGCATCCTGAATCATTATGGCAATCAAGTGGCACATTTTCTGGCATGCATGAGTATAAAGTGTCAAAGGAGGCGATGATAGGAGTTGTGTGTTAAGATTCACCCTTAGGCAAGGCAGGCTGTTAAGAGAGAGAGACTGTGACAGTGAGGGAAGACATGTAAGATATCCATCGTTTAGGCTGAATCAGAGGAATGCAGGCTACTCTACCCCCAGGCGTCACGACTTATATATAGGATGCACACATACAGGACACCAGCTTTGCCCTCTGTACACCCACCTCTTATGCATGCAACATACAACTACAGCATATTAATCACACACTAAAACACTGTCATACTGTTTTCTCATAAGTAATGCTGTAATGATGTCAAATCTGTCTGCTTGTCATAATGAAAGGGGATGATGATGGATTGCAAGTTAGACGGGGTAAAATGAGAAGCCTTTCTCTAAACAGAGACAACCATTAGATGTGTAGAGGTGGCAAATGTTTAATCTTTTCTGTCTTTATTCTTTTTTTGCTCTGTCTAATTTGGTCTTTTTTTCCACGTGGATGTGTTGCCTGAATTGTTGGTCACGAGGATTTCTGTGTTTCGTTAATTAGCATGTGAACATGGGTGGACATGAGTAGCTGTAAGGGAATGAATAGTGTTTTAAGTCTGTGGAGTTTTTTTGTTATTACCTCAAAATATCTCTCTGCCTTCCTTTCTGACTCCCTAAGCATGATGGACTTCCTCAATACCAGTCTTTTAAGTCAGAATATCTCCTCTGCTAAAACCCAGAGTCTTAATCCCAAACAGTGCAACGTGTCAGTGGGAAAAAGAGAGTTGAGGAGATGGGAAGCTTTTAAAGACTCTCACGAATGACTGATGCTTTTGAAATGAGCAAGTATTTCCCAAAATGAGGATACAGTCTCTGGACTTAACTTGATACAAAGGCCCAGGGCTTTTTGAATAGATCATTATATCAAGAAGCTTCTCTCTTGACTTTATAATGAAGCTTTTCGGGAAACTGCTCTTCAGTTGCAAACTGAGGGGTGGAGACAGGGCGAGGATTGAAGCCAGTTTCCCAGAGGTTTACTGACTCCTGACTTCAAAGGCCAAAACAGTCACACTGTCACTGCTGCTGGAGGAGCCAAATCCTGAGGGATCAGAACTATGTGTTTGTGTGCGTACATTTCCAGAAGTGGGAAATTATATCTCAGGGCTGTTGATTTGAAGGGCCACTTAAGGCAAAATGGCAGGTATATAGAATAAGTAGCTTGTTGCTGTAACTTTAAATGATAGGGGTAAGTATGCAGAATGATTATTTACTATGTTCAGGTATCAGTTTTGATTATGTGGTACCAGTTTCACCTGTTGCAAGCAGGTGCTGATTGACTCATAAGATGGAAACAAGACTCATGGAACTTAATGCAATAAAAAGGGTCTGAAAAGCTTCTTATTCACTCTAATTGACAGTGTTTTATTATTAGCTATATTGCTTCAGAAAGTATGAACTCATATTTTGGACTGTGAGGTCAACGCCTCTTTTCAAGCATTCAAATGGGATATAAACTTGATTTATCCATGAATAATTTGCAAAGTATGCACATTCTTTTCAGCCAATACTGGCAGTTTGGTTCAGGAACTTGTGTGGGTGGTTTGTGTGGGAGTTAAAGACCTCTCTTTCACCGAACCAAGCAAGTGTAGGTGTTGGTGTGTGGCTGTTGTAACAGAACGCATCTTAGAGCTCTTAAAGTACACATTAAGTACTCTAAGATGCGTTTGTGTGTTTGTATATGTATGTGTAACGGCAAACAGATGTGAGACATGAACATGGAAGACTTGGCAGTATACCTACAGGATGACTGTGTGTCTGCCTTCCCTGTCTGCCAGGAGCTCAGTAATGCTGACTGGGAAATTTGGACTCATGGCGCTCACTGCCTGCTCATGTTATATGGAAACACACTCACATTTACAGTATTTACCAGCAGCTAATGGTAAGAAGAAAGACACCCACACACCTACTTGACATATAGAATTTACTGCCTTCTCAACTTTTATGGAAATATACACACACACACACACACACTGAGATATGAGCCACATGACACATCCCAGCAGTAAACGGCATGCCGTCATACCAAATGCATGAGGGATTTGAGGCAGACAAAGACTTGACTTGGATTTTGTTGTGTGCTTTTTCTTAGAGTGTGTGTGTGTGTGTATTAGACCACTCCAGATAAGGCAGCCTTAGTGCATTTAGCCTTCCTCTGACCTACCTTACACAGCCACATACTGCACAGCATCTCATTCTTCACATTGACTCACAGTAGCGATGATGATGTCCAGTCCATACAGTCTTTTTAGTTTTACCTAGCTGTTCTTTATCTCTTTAAGCAGATTTATAATTTTTGTAAGACACACAGTAACAGTACATAGTAGTTAGTAGAGTAGCAGTTGAACGAACAATCATTTTAATAATATTAGCGTTCATTTTAGTAGTTGATGAATTACCTATATTGGGGATATGATGGTTCAAATGACCTGGGATTTCGGTCATCATAGTAGGTACGATTTAGCCTAAATGTTGTTTTTTTTTCTCCTGGTGTTAAATGCTTCCTTACAGATCAGTAATAACATCAATCTCTAACAATTTATTTTTTGGTTTATTTAACAGGCAGTGTACAGCTGTAAATGTGCTGGAATTAGCCAAAAGGCCATTTTTCATCTGTAGTCCCTGAACAGATGTTACTATATGGTGTTATATTTTTGTCAAATGTTATGAGCATGTAAGACATGCTCACGAGCACATTAAGTAAATGTCGGCAAACTGACAGGGAGTAACGTTAACTTATAGTAACTTAACCAGTGAAGTGTTGCTCAGGTTAGCTAGCTGCACTTCGAATCTGATGAAATTAGTTAATATCTTCCGAACTAAACTAAAGTTAAACTAAAGCTGGCTACATAAAATACCACTATTGACTAAATTCACAAGAGGTCAGTGGATGAATTAAAATGTCGGTCATTTCATCAACTTACCAGCGAGTGTAGGTTCATCGGACACAACAAAAATGAAGGGGACACAGCCTGATATAGTCTCTGGATGCAGCACTGAAACTTCTTCTTTTGTTTATTGGCGGTGGGCAAACCAGTTTAATGGCGCATTACCGCCACCAACTGGACTGGAGTGTGGAACAAGCAATTAAGTGGCAAAATAAAGAAACAAAACAGAAAAATAGTTTATCTAAATCAGTTTCTTTAAGAAACTTAATTATATAACAATATATCTTGCTTGCAGTTTTCCCCAAGAGACCTGACAATGATGGATCATGATATTTTCAGAACTATTCAGTGTTTGGAACTATCGGCTGCCTCGTGAACGCGTCACTTCCGGATTCCACAGTTCCGATAGAAGTCAATGGGAGTGTCGCAACTCTCTTATTTAAGGGCTCTGCTTGTGATCACGTTGAAAGTGACCAATCATAAGAGGGTCAGTGCCCTCCTTGATTTCCGTCCCCAAATTGTCAAAAGTCCTGTAGACTCGAGCGAGAAGAGATTAGTTGAGCGAGAAGAAATCCACTGCGCGAGCTAAACACCACTCCGCGAGCAGAAGCACACTGCAAGCTAGCAGAATTAGCAGAATTCCACTGTGCAAGCAGAGTTATCCTTTGAGAACAAACCAGGCGCTCGCTCACAGAAACTTGTACAACTCTCGGTTATTGAATTTGTGCGCGAGTACTGTATCGTGCACGTGGGAAGATACATTTTTGCGCGTGTGAAATAACATAATGTGCTCGTGAGCATGTCTTACACGCTCATAACATTTGACAAAAATAAATTCAGACAGACTGTGGTGTCCTTCCTGCTGTGCTGTGAAACTCATTACTTTCAGTGGCTTGCGCCGCGCTACTGCTGCGTCAAGCTAACTGCAAGCGCAGTACAGCGCATTGCTCAGTGACTTTGCGCACACGGCCCAGTCAAAGTTCATAATAAAACTTTTGTACTGAACCTCGCTGCCAGCGCAACGCAAAATGCTTCCTATCAGAAAGGGCCATAAGATACCTTCAAACTGGCCCTGTAACGGCCAGTTTTGAAGGCAGCATCGATGGTTACTTGATGCTGTTTATTACCCATAAATATTTTTAAAAGTTTTTAGTAGTTTTGTCGCTTCAATTTTTGACACGCTAGTGAAAATTAAACACTGAACCATATTAGCCCGTGACTGTTACCAACCAATTTTCTTCAATATGATTTCTGAGGCGTCTGTTAGCCGTTTGGCTTTTCAATAGCTAGTTAGTTGATGCTAATGCTACCGTCTCTCTTCCGACAGCCAGAAGAGATGCAAGATGGTGTGCTGACATCACGAAACTTTTAGGTTACTTGGGTAACCCCGGTTCTCAGAGTAGCATGGAGTAAAAGCCGCTCTGACTCTGTTCGGGAGGCACTACACATATCGCTGTCTTTTCTAACAGCAAGACAATTTCCTCCTGTAGAATACGAGCTGACTCCCCCTGCACCCAGGAGCATACAATGCCTGAGAAGCAAGGTGGGGCGACAGCGAATTGATGCCTGTAACCCCTTGATATCGTTCTCAGCACCCAGGCCAAGGTCGTGAGCGCCACCCACCTCTCCCCCATCAGCGAGAGAGGGGTGGCAGCCACTGGTGTGTCTTCCCCACTGTGCGCTGTCAATAATGGCGTTATGGGGCCATCTAGCGGGGGGGGCGCGAGCATGACTCCTGGTGGAAACTGTGCATGCGTGAGGTGTTCATGCACCGACGTAGTCGGCGGCATCCCGCATCCTTAAGAGAGCCGTAGCTGTCCTCGGGAGCGGTGAGGCTGCCGAACAGCTTATTGCTTTTCTGTTCATTGTTTTTAACTGCGCCCTTGACCTTAGGCCTGGATGCGGCAGCGGAACACGCTTTATTGTTAATAAAGGGTGTGTGCTTGTGCGACTTAAAGGGAGGACAGAACCTGCTGCCTCCTCTGCAAAGTCTCTCTTCCCCTCGACCGAGACGCGCCAGTGCCTCTCTGGCACTACACTCCACAGCGGGGAGTCGGGGAGCATCACACTCCGGAACAGAACAGGTGGGGCTGGAGAACGGGGAACAGCCAGGGCCATCACTGGTGGTGAGAGGGAGGCTGTCAAACTGCCCTCTACTTCTTCCTGGCCTGCTGACCGGCAGCCTGGACCAGCTGTCCCTGGGGTGCCACTGTCAGCGTTGGAGCCTTCCTGGGCCAGCCCGCTCTCGCCTCCTGCCGTGGAGGAGCAGCTGGGGTGGGCTGGGGCTTCGGCCGCTTAGGGAGTTTAAACGGGGGAGTGAGACAGCCTGAGCGAAGGTCTGGGGGGTGGGCCTCAGCTTTCCGGGGTAGACCGAGGTGGAGAGCTTCGTCCTCCTTTTTCTTAGCCTCACATCTCTGCTGCATGGAGGCCAGAGCGGTGCCAAAAACCCCGTCAGGGACAATCAGCATGTCCAAGATAGGTTTGTCAGGTTGAGCCATCTCGCTCTTTCCTGTAAAGCCATCACTCCCATAGATTTACCTGTGGCTTGGACAGAGCAGCGCTGCACGCGGAGGTCCGTTATCATGGTAATTTCTTCCCACACTACGGGGTCAGGCTTGGTTGCCATGTCTTCCATCAACTCCGCTTGGTACGCAGTGAGCATGGAGGAGACATTCAGGGGTCTGACACTCAAAGCTGACACTTTGTAAGCCGTCTCTGTCACAGCGGACTGGAAACGGTCCGTTTTTGATGGCAGTGTTGGGTTCCTGATATAGATGCCGTGGTCTGTTGCGGGTGGAGGTGGACTGCGGAGCATGCCAAGCTTTTCCATGCCCTCAAAATCCAGGGAGGAAGTGCCCTGTATCGGGGTCTTTCTGCTGAACGGGTGGTCCTTCCATGAAACCGAGACCACATCCAGCAGAACAGGAAAAACTGGGAGTAGCTGTTTTGCCATCCTCTTGGCCTGGGGCAATTATCTTCCCCTCATAACGGGATCTGGTGGTCCCCGTCACAACCGCAGGCCAGGGAATATTCAGTCTGGCTGCAGCGCGTTTGCACACGTCCTGCATATCCATGCTGGGAGCAGGGGAAGCCGGCGTACTCCCGTCATCGCCCGCGGAGGCAGACACAGCGTCAGGCTTGGCAGCCTGAACAGAGGGGATGAACATTTCGTCCTCATCATCATCATCCTCAGATATGAGGAGCTCCGAGGTGCTCTCGTCATCATCCTCATAATCCAGCACATCTAGCACATCTAGCACTTCCATAAGTGGGGCCGCCGCGGCTAGGTCTAGCTGTGAGCCCCAGCTAGTGCTAGCACATGGTTCAGCGTCTGCATCGGTCCCCTCATTGCCAGCCGGCAAGTCGTTGGTGGACAGGTAAGGGTTCTTTCCCAACAAACTAGCTTGGCGTGCTAGCCGTCTTCAAAGGCTCTTCATGGTGAAGCAGGTGCAGTGCCTGCATGAACCAGGGGCTTGAACGGCCAAGCGGGCGTGTTCCAGCCCGAGGCAGGAAGAGCAGCTCTTATCAGTGGACAGTTAAGCTAGCTAGCCCGTACGACAGGTTGAGATATGCTCCGAAGCGAGAAGAGGTGTTTGAATGGTGTATGCGTTGTAGCGCAAGCTATTTAAGGGCAGGTGGGTCCACTAGACGCAGACACCACAATCACCAGCCAATCATGATTGGCGTAATGAGATAAATACTTCTGAGGAATACGCAGGGAAGCGCATCCCATAGTGAGACATCACAAATGAATGCTTGAATGAGAACAGATGTTAACAGAGATCCTTTCACTTGAAAGTGATTCCTTCTGGGGCAGCTGTCTATTACGGTATCATGGCAGCGAGGCAACTGCCTTCCGTTTTAAACACAGCCTTTGTGGAACGGCTCAGCAAACGTCATGGTGTCCTGTATATTTAGAGATATCTTTATCTTATGCTACATATAGTTGATAATCTGATGTGAGTGCAGTGCTAGAACATAGGGCAGGAGGTCATTAAAATCATCAGGATTCAACCTATGTAAACAATGACTCTCTACAACAACCTATGGACAGACCTACCTACAGATAGATGGATAGACCAACATTGCCATTCTTAAGAGTGCTCCACCAATTTAGAATTCAAAAGAATAATTAATTAAAGATTCATGCAGCAAAAACAGAAATTTTGTTTTGTTCTAGTTCTAGTCCTAGTTTGGACATTTGAGTGTGATATGCTGTAGCCTTGAGCTGTCACATTACTTGAGTCAATTTAGAGCTAGCAGAGCTAAAAAAGAACACATTGGTAACTTACTGCAGTGACATTACTTGTCAGTGCTTGTAGTAAATACTAAGAAATCCCACATTTTTAAAGTGTTGGGCTAGATACTCAAAAAAGGTAATGGATTACACATTACTAGTTACTTCTAAAAAAGTAATGCCTTACTTTACTAGATTAGGCTACTCACTGCTGAAAGTAACTAGTTACACTACTAGTTACTGCGTAGCATCACCTGTGATGCACAATAACAATATGTAGTTACACCTCATATATGCCCAGATCAACACAAATGCTTATTACAATGAGACATACACAGCATCTCTCTTTTATGCTCTTTAATACCACAAAGTGACAACAGAGTTGTGAACATCAGCCCAACATTTGTCAAGAGAAGAACAAGGCTAGAGTACAGTACAACAGACTGTCATTCTTACCGCTTAATCATTAATAGCTGTAAGCATGTAGGCCTGGGGCTGACAGTGAAAGAATCAGGCATGTATGTCTTATTATAATAATAAATAGGCTATTATTATTATTCAAATCAAAATCAAATCAAATCAATTGTACTTTATTTGTTGCGATATTCATCCTCTGCATTTAACCCATCCCTCAAGGGAGCAGTGGGCAGCCGCTGTGCAGCGCCCGGGGGCCAACTCCAGATCTTATGTCAGTGTCTGGTCAAAGCACTGACTGAAGAAACCTAACATGTTTTTTTATCATATGTGGCCATTTTGCTACAATTACACGTGAGAGGGAAGAAAGTTGCGTCGCGCTGCAGAGAGCCCCCAGCTGCAGTAGTGCATGGATTATGCGTCATATTCATTCAGCCAGAGGGAATGATCACGAACTGTTCATCAACCTGTTCCTCTTGGAGTCAGCATAAGACTGCCCAGACTAAAGAACCTTGCCACATGTGCACTAGAGGGTATCGCTGTCCTTTCGCAAACAATGTGAAGTAATACATCAACCCCTTGAAAGCCTTCTTTGGCAGCTCTGCAATTTCTGCGTCCTCATGAACTGGCGTTGAAGTCAAAAGTGAGGTCGGAAAAGTGTTACGTAAACACTCATGAAAATGGACTTGATTTATGTTTCTCTCTTCCAGAGACCAGTACGCAAGTAACGCGATGATTTTGTTATTAGTAACTTTTATGTGATTACTGAAGTTATATTTACATTACAGTACTGTGTCACAGACAAAAGTAATCTGATTACTGCATTTTAACAATTTAAATATTTGCAACAAAATAGTCTAAGCTCACTGGTCCACTCTCTAAAGGTCAGAAATGAACTTCCATGCTCAAATGCAAATTTACTTAGCTCCCACTGACTCCCCTTCAAATTCTGAATTCCTCAAAATCCTTTCTCTGCATAGTGGGGACTACCTCCTACAGTTTGTTACTAAAGCGCTATTATCACATTATTATGTGCTTTGAGCAGGGCTTGTTGAGTGTATTGCTTCAGAGTTGAAAACAAAGCTGATCAGCTTTTGAGGTGTGGAACTCTTGGTTTAGTTTTTTCTATGTTAGCATTATGTCAGCAGTTCATGTTTTCTCATCCTCTTTACCTATTTATAATTCTGAAGCGTTTCAAAGGTGTCATACTATATATTAAAGGTGCTTTACTTCTAAGTTTTGGTTTTGTGACGCTACAAGGTCACTTACTAATGATCCAGTAATAGTCTATAATTCACATCACTGTTGACCAGTCAGGGTGTGTGTGTGTGTGTGTGTGTGTGTGTGTGTGTGTGTTTGTGTGACTTGCTAGGTTATTCGTCAGTGTGTTAGTGTGATAAATTATGACATTAGTCAGTGTGATGGTCCAGGCTTGCAGCCAGTTAGAGCCATAGTAACAGCACCACATTCCCACTCTGCCTTTGAACTGCTGCTTTGCTGCTATAATGAGCGAATGTTCTTTTCTAAGCCTAACCCAAGGGAGTGTGTGTGTGTGTGTGTGTCATGGTGAGTCATACATGCTGCAGCCATTGTCTTTACTCTTGACATACTGGCCTGTAACCTGTGCATTCGGTGTGTGTGTGTGTGAATATATGTTGCCCTAGGGTGAATACTTTCCTCATATATAGTCTCACATGAGATCACCATGTTCATTCTACTTTACAAGGATTGGTCTACAAGGCTAGGTGGCCTGTCAAGAAATGTGGTGTGTGTATTTGTGTGCATGTGTGTGTGTGTGTGTGTGTGTGTGTGTGTGTGTGTGTGTGATGACAGAAGAGACAGGTAGCCCCCCTCCACCCCAGCTCAGAGACTCTGTTAAGTCCTGGTTTGACATTATTGGAGTCTAATAAGCCGTACTTGAGTCAGCCTATGTAGTAAATCTTTGCCATTGTGCTGCCATATTACAAACAGATGTGCTACACGTAAATACAGCCTGCAGCTATATTTGGAAGCCAGAAAAAAACACTCTGTCCTTTCCTTCTTGTGTTTACTTTGATTCTTTGTTGAGGCCAAACCCAGTTTTCTAGCCTGGTTTAACAAACAAGCTCTTTTCATAATGTCACATTATATTATGCTCATTTCAGTTTTTATGGAGCCACTTACTTTTTACTCATGCTTTATTCAGTTATTATTACCTTACCTTTACACTTTCTTTACTTTTGCTGCCCTCCTTCTCTTTTCTTCTCTTTTACTTATTGCTTCTTGATTTAAACCAGTGTCCCCATCATCTTTCTTTTAGGTTGAAGCCGTAGCAGAAAACATTTGTTCCTTTTTTTATTTCATCTTTCACCTCTCATTTACCCCTTTTGTTCACCTTTGTTGTTTTTTTTCCAGCTATTCTCAAATCCGTGGGGATATTTGTAAATTCCTTCCTAACTTTACTACTAGCCAATTTCAAGCAAGTAGGTTACTAAATCTGATCGCACCATTGAAATGTAAGAAATGTCTTAGCTATTAAAAACCTTATTAATGAAACTGATTGTGAGATAACATCTGTAGCTCTTCCCAGTCAAAAGAAACCACTATGCAAACGGAGAGTCAAATTACAGCTTTAGAGGGGCAAACAATACATTAAAGATAACTACCAATCTTTTATAAATGTAGGGTTATAGGTATATACATACATGAAGAAATATGAAATTATCAAGTGTATCATGTGTCAACAACATTAAGCTAACAGTAATTTTGATAGTTGGTTCAATTCATTAGCTAGGTATGCAATAATTACACCCAGCAGTTAGTTGCTGTAAATATTTAGTGAGCTGCTTCTCATTAGGAAAGTCTAGACCTAAACCCCAGGCTTATAGCGGCAGATCCACAGCCACAGCCACATGCTCGGCTAAACCCACATCCCAGCCGGAGACTGTATGCACTTGGCCTCCACTCAGGGTTTATGTGTAAGTGAATGAAAAACCCTGCTGTGTGCATTGATGTCTCAAGCTGATTGAATAAAATGTCATGCAAAACATGAGTACACAAAGGATGAGAGGAGAGAAATGGAAGGAGACTGTCTGTATTTATCTTTCAGGATCCTGAGGGGGGGATGTGATTCACAGAGTGGATAAAACTAAAGAGGTGTTGATTAAGAGATGAAAGATGAAAGAAGAGGAGAAGGGAGAGTGCTTGGGAAGAAGACAATAGGAGAAATCTTGAATGGATGTAGTAAGCAGGTACTAGGATGTAAAAGGCAAGGACAAGTGGAAAAAATTTTGGGGGTGGCCCATGGTGATGTGGACCAGAACGTGTAAACATGGCCCCGTCTCTGTGGATCAAGTTGTGTGTGACGCACTAAGTGACAGTGAGACTCACCAACATGTGCACACATTCATACCCTGAGATGAAAAGGCAGCCGGACATTTGACCGTGAGCAGAGACTGGGGTCACATGCACAAACACAACTCTAAGAATAGACTCTAAACACTAGGGAAGAAAATAACCCAGTAACAGATGATGTGACTTGTGTATTAATGTAAGAGGGCTAGAGAAAGGCATATTTGTGTGTTTTTCATGTGTTTCTGCTATATATTTATTTGAAGGGTTAACTGGGCTTATACATGAGCCATCCAATTACTTTTTTGGTCTTGCTTTCATCCCTAGCTGTAATGAATCCCATAAGCTGTTTAATATCAATGAAATCTTTGTGTTGTGTCTTTATTGTTGTTCCCACTAATTTTCCTTCAGTTGAGGGTGTGTACAGGCACACATTTAATAGAAGGAAGGGAGGAGAGTTGAGGGAGAGGTGAGGGGAGTCTAGTTTTATGGTCTTGTTTTTATGTTGGCTTGTAAATGCCCCCCTAACAGGCTTAAAGTGACAGCTGGTCCAGCAGACTGTCATAGCTGATCCTGCTGAAAATGTAACGTAGAAACAATTAACATGATATATTTTATTTCTCAAATTCAAAACTGTTGTTTGATGACATCACCTCTGCCTTTATGGTTTTCAGTAAAGAGTGGAAACCACAGTGCCTCATGCTCCAGTTTTTGAATAATTGCTGTGTAAGAGAAATACAATAAGAGCCAGGGTTATGGTCCCAGAGGTAGATGAAATCCACTAATAGTAGGGATAATTTAGACTACTGTTGGGACAATTTATATCAAATTTGCCATACCAACATACATCATGGAAATCCTGATTAGAGGGTTGGTCAGGCTCATTGCACAGAGTGATCTGAGCTCCACTGAAGTTTTAATCTTCAGCTCCACAGACAGCATAAAGAAGGTGGAAAAGATTAAAACTGAAAAAAGAAGGCAACTATTTGATAATGAATTAGTCGTCCAAGTCAAACATTCCCTAGTTCCAGCTTGTCAACTGTGAGGATTTGCTGCTTTTCTTTGTTTTATATCATTGGAAACTACAGCATTGGAAACTAAAATCAATTAATCATCCAAGTCAAACATTACCTAGTTCCAGCTTCAAAATTCTTACATTAAATATGAAATTGACAAAGACAAGTGGGACTTTTTTCTGATTTACATTGACAGGATTTTAATCAAACTTGTACATGTGCTATTAATCTGTTTACGTAGTGTGTATATAGGTGTATGGTTGGTTCAGTTTTCACTGAGATACTAAGATTATTACTAAGATACTACTGTGTTTTGACATTTTAACATCTGGAGACCATATTGGAAATAAGTATTCTCACTTTAACCACCTTTGGATTGCTGTTATTTTTGTAGATCCATAGATAAATCAAATGAAAAAACCAAAGCCGAGATAAAACAAATAATACAAAAATAATCATTAGTTGCAGCCCTAATTTGGATGATGGCATTCATCTGCTCTGTCTCAAACTGATGTGGCTGCATCAAGGCTGCAGAAGGGATGATGAACGTGAGATAGGCTGCACCACAAAGCCCTGATTTAGATTTGGTTTTGCATGTGTTTTCAGTGTATTTGTGTGCATGGTGGTGAGATTAGGAGGGGTGAGTCAGTGGTGGTTCGGAACACGATGACTCTCCTCACCTTCTCCATCACGATGGGCCATGGCGACAGGGGTTTGCGGTTAGAAACCTTAATCTGCTCCTCATATGACCCTCTGATGGACAGGGACAGCAGTCAACTCACACACACACACACACACACACACACACACACACACACACACACACACACACACACACACACACTCAGACAGCTCTCAGACTAGTTAGTCTAGCTTTCGCTCTCCTGTATAAACATGCACTTATATGGATTTCTATTAAAATCTGGAGATCTCTACTCTTTCTTTCATTATAAACACATAGTCCTGCTGCCTACATGTCTCTGCCCAATGAGCACAACCATGTGCACACCATCTGAAAGACAGCATGTTTGGACATCCAGAAAATGTATTTAGGGAATAGAGAGTGAATGTGATATTGTATATAGTGTGCGTCATTGATTAGACGTCTTTAAGATGCTACTTTTGGGCATTCAGACTGCATTTCCAGAGAGGTCAGAGTCATCAACATTTTATACTTCTTTTTGCATATCTATTTATATTTATTTTCCAGCTGTTCATCTGTATTTAAAAGACGTTGAACATTTTTAAAATATGCAGCTTCTCATGTTTGAGATTGAATAAACTTGTCAACATTAACCTTTATATTTTTGTAAAGATTTAGAAACAATGGAAGAAAAACAGGGGGAAAACTGTGGCTCTGTTCTCCTAGAAGGTTTCATGTGGTTTTCAGATTTGGGCCTCTGTTGCATTCTGTTGGTGAGAAAGTGATTGGAAATCATATTGCAGGCAGTTTTGTAAAATTTGTCTGGATGGAACTAGACCAATTTCAATAAATGTTGTCTCAAATAAACACAAAAAACATGGGAAAATAGGTTGAAATAGGTCCAGGTTGAAAAATACCTTTTAACTGATGCCACCAATGGTCATTCTACTGCTTATATCCATGGTTGTAGCAGTTTGTGGACTTCAGCACAATACACCTAACGGAGGAGTGTGTGAGTGAGTCTGTGTTTTGCAATTTTCTGAGTGGATGTTACTTGTTGAATAATGTCTGTTAGTGTAAAAGCACTCTGGGTATCTGGGGAATGTCTGAGTCCAGAACTTTTTTGGAATAAGTCATTCAGCTCTGTCCAGCAGTGGGTCTGGGACTTCGTTCTGGTCTGGCTGTGGCTCCATGTTGTCTAGTTTTGGTCTCCTTCTCTTCCTTTTTGGGCTCTAAGTGTGCCTGAGCACTCAACACCTCTTAATTAATTGTGTTCACCTCTTTGTTTTTGTCATATTAGCTATTTTTGTACTACTGGAGCTCTGATAAATCTTTACTAGATTACGCTAGAGGACCAATTGCAAAAAAAATAAAAATGTAGAAAACCATAATAATTACGTAAGACTTCCTAAATGGAAAGCTGTACTGCAGGCTATATTTTACTGATGAAGTTATTTTGCTATTGCACGTGTAATTGACTCAGTATTGTCAGATACTCCGTATTAAAGAGGAACTAATTTGACGTATCAAAGTCTGTTTACAGGTCTTGGGGAGTCTGGGGGAGACCAGTGATGGTTGTAACAAAGGGATAGTTGTAACAGCCACACTTTTACCAAGAACGGATGACCTAACTCACATGATCATTTTCATGTATGACCTGTTCCTTCTGATCTTGTATGTGAAGAAGTATGTGATTTTACAGCCAACCCACTGATTTTCAAGTAAGAAAGAAAACAAGTCTGTAGTTTGATTAGTATTGATACTGTTGAAGTTAAAATGGTGTACTTATATTGTATATTGTATTATGTTAGAGAGTAGTCTCTTAGGTAAAATGTGAGGCATTTCATCCTTGCTAATTTTAAACCACCATGCTGCTACAGCTAGCTAAACAATGCCTGACAGGGGTGGGGGTGGTTTTACCACCTTTTTAAAAAGTGTTACAACTAACCCCATACTACTGACACCTAAACACATCAGATGAAGTAAGGCAGGGACAGACAGTAAGGTTATACTCTGTCTCTGTGAATACTCTGTCTGCCATGTGACATTAAGCGGATACTGCAAGAAATTATAATTTAACCTCAGAGTACAAAAGTAAAACTTCACAGCAGTGGTAAGGAAATAGCGTTCGTGGGCCAAATCTGGCGAAAGCTGTCATTTTCCTATACATTGTTCAAAACATTTACATGATTTTCCATTAATCTATCATAGGTAAAAATGTAAATACAAAATCTGCATAAATCCCAATAAATATGACCTCATACAGTAACATCTTAATCTGCCCCAGTGTGCAGACAGCCAGTAGGCTTTCTGAGCAGTGCCTGGTACTAACATTAAGTCTAATAAACGTACCGAATGAATTACACTTCAATGTTTTTTTGGCTCCAGAAGGAGCTGCATGAAATTGATAAGTGATGTCACTTGAGTCAATGTCGGTTAGGGCTGAATACTACAAGTTTGAAGTCATAAAGAATATCTGGGGGTTTGGAAACAGGTAAGGTTACTTTTGTAGGCTGCTCCCCATCTCTGCTTGGGGTTACCGGCTCGAGGCTGCATTAGCTGCTACTAACACAATAGAATCTCCGACTGAAAATACTGAACCCCAAATGTTGACATGTAGTGTAAAGCGGTTTGAGTGGTTGGAACACAAGAAAGGTGCTATATAGATGCAGTCCATTTTACTCTTAAAGGACGATGGGGATCCTAATGTTATATTAATGATCAAAGTTTAAATGCTACCGGTATACAAATCAGCAACAAGAGAAGCAGCCTAACTGTAGTCCAGACACCGTATCTAGCCAGAGCTGCTGGCCATTTTGGTTAAAAGGCATTTTTATCTGTATGTGATGATTATTTATTTTCCAAATTCTTCAACAAACTGTAAACATTTCCCTACTTTACAGTAGCAATACTTCACAAAACAGATTGTGTTGTGTACAATGAACATCCTGCTCTATTAAAATGGACTCTTACAAATTTTAATTGCAATGAAATTCCTTACCACTGATTTATAGCACTGATTCATGCTTTGGCTCGTTGATTTTGAGCCCCGCTGCCCCACATTTCCTCATGTTATTGTTAGACGTCAGTGTATGATTTTGGATGTGTCTGCATTCAGCTGTCTGTTTTCTTGTTGGAAGTGGTTGGTGTAAACTGGTTGCCTTTGGGTCTGGATTGTAGGTGGTAGCAGGAATAAACTGTCGACTGGCTGAATCCAGGTCAGCTGTCTTTGTACATTACGTTAGATTTATTTGTGTGTCCTTTGTCTTCTGTGCCAACGTGCGTGTTTGTGTGGGCATGCACGTGTCTGTGCATTAGCAGAACACAGCCAAAAACATGACATCACCCTAAATGTGCTTTTTAAATTAGCAGCAATGCAGAGACCGGGTCATAGTGAGCTTCAGGCGAGGCAGAATGGATTTGTGTGTGTGTGTGTGTAGGTGTTTGTTTTTATTTGTGAGTAAATGTGTGCTTTGTGCATGCTTACATTCATGTGCATGTTTGCATTTGTGTGAGGGTTGTAGTGTGTGTTAGGCTGTGTATGTTAGTGTCTGCAATTGTGTATGTGTGCTCAATCTTTGCTATTTGTAAGTGTGCACAAATGCGTGTGTGTGTGTCTGCATGTACCGCAGGTTTGGATTTTTGAAGACTATGCCAGCTTTCATCATCATCTCATGTGGCCTACAGTGTTGCGTATTTACAGCATGTTTTTTCTGCCATCTGCAATGGAACAGCAGGATCTGTGTGTGTGTGTATGTGTGTGTGTGTGTGTGCGTGTGTTGGCCCTATAAGGCCAAGCTGTTTTAACCAGGAAACATTTAAGGATAAGAAAAGATGTCATTGTTTTTCCTCATCTGCTCAGAAGCACAAAAACATCCTCTTCCCTGCCCTCATCACCTTCCCTAAGGGGATATATAGTGTGTGTTTGTGTGTGTCCACACGTGTGTGTCCTGTACTTCTTGGGGTTACTGACTTGTTCCTAATGAGGTGGTGAGCTATTCACACAGCCTATTTTCCCAAGAGATCTGGATAGCGCTGGGGGAACAGCTGGTATGCTTGTGCCATCTCAGCCTGTAAAGTAGGAGTGGGCTGCCAGTTAGAGAAGAGTGGGAAAGAACTGAGTAAAGGAGAAGAAGTATGAAGACATTAAACAGGGAAGAGAAGAGAGACGGGCAGAAATGATGGAACAAGTGAGAGCAAGAGGAAGAAAGTCTTGCGGTAATTTGTTATATAACTGACTGACCCAGAATCTGTTCTGTGTGTCATTTGGCGGTATGTTAAATGATGGGCTATCCTAGCTTAGCTCAGTTTCAAAAACTTGTCAAGGAACTGACCATTCATAGCAAATGGTTATACAGCTACAAATGGCAGAAACATCTTTGATGGAGAATCTGAGCAGCAATGAGGATTCTGGCTTCTATGAACATTAAATATTTGTTAGCGCAACATTAACAAATAGTTCACACATAAGGAGGAGGTTGGGGAAATATGTTATAAAAATGAATTATAATAATGTTAATGAGAGGTATTAGGTTTTAATGGCCAGTCTGTACACTAGCATGATTATGATTGGAATGTTTTAGTCAGCTGGTAGCCAAACAGCTGAATTACTGTAAAGCATGAATGAAGCAGTTGATGCCAGTCAGCTAATGCTAATTAGCTAAAGGACAATTTCACTAATTTATGCTATGCTGCATAAATGCATGTAGGGATACAATTAACGATTATTTTCATACATTTTCATCGACTAATTTGCAGCTTATTTGATCAATTAATCAGTTCCTAATGAGCAAATCAAATAGTTACATATTATTTTTTATCAAATAATTAAATTTATTGACTAATTGTTCCAACTCTGAATAGATGACTATAGGATCATGTAGGACCTTCTCTAAATTGTAGGAAAATACCCAGTTGCTGTCTTTCTTTTAATGGTTTTCCACACATAAATTGAAATAATAATCATGGTCAACATAGGATAGTTGGAGCTAAGGTTGGGCGATAACGTCCATAGCATTGTTATCATTTATCGTTCTCAGTGGAATGTACTTTAGTTCACATAATGATTTTTGATTTTGATTTTGATTCTGTGCATTGAAACATCTGTAATGTCATGGTTGTTCACCATGACATTAGCCATCTGTGCTGCCAATAGAAGCAAAATACCTTTTAAAGCCCACTCCTGCCTGCTACATTGACCTTCAAAGACCATTTAACTTTGTTGTCTGGTGGGAAAAAATAATAGAAAAGACATTAATCATCATCTGTCATAACATTTATACCACCTATACAGATATAAATCAATACTCTCTTTGTCTCGTCTATCCACTTAATGTTAACTTAAAACATGCCTTCATATGATTTTATAAAACTGTCCCTATTGGTGTGGCTCTGCCTGCATGGACTTTTGTCCTGTTCAGGCCTGACTGCTGTTCTGACCCATAAAGACCAGTGCTGAGATGTGCTCTATCAGGCCTGCAGATGTGATGGCAGTTTGGCAGGCATAAGAGAGAACATCTCTGCCTCTCTTTGTCTCTCTCTTTTTGTCTCTGTTTCCCTTTTTTTGTGTTCACTCATTTGTACTGTGAGTTGATTATGAAATTAAATTTAATGTAAGGCATTAAATTATGTGGCACTTTCTTTAAAACAATTTTGTCAAAAAGAACAAGGTAAACACATATAAGGATACAGTCACATGGAAAACAAAAACAATCAAACTATGGGGTGAATGCCTGTTCATGTGTGGCATATATTTGTACTCGCACATACTGTGTGTGAGCACACCCTTCTCTCGTTTTAGGGAGATTCCTCATCCACAGATGTGGAGAAAATGGTTATTTTATGCTTTCCACTGTTTGTAAAATCTAAACTAACCTTAAACATCCCTTAATCCTTAATTGTGTCAGATATCCCCTCTGATCCTTCTTCTGCCTGTGTTTTGGCTCGTGTACAGATGTCTGGTTTCCATAACAGCTCCCTGCTTGTCTCTGTGTGGGACCTATGGGGCTTTTTTGCAGTCCAGGCCCCAAAACTCCAGCTTTCCTCCTCAAGAAAGACTGATGGCCTTGTGCATCTGGCACAGTCAACAGAAACCCCCTGCTGTGTTTTAAATGTCACATATTTAACTTCATTACTTGTATTTTAAGCTATTTTTTCTTTATTAGACAATAGACAGAGGGAAATATGGAGGGGATGATTTTCTCCTGTGCTGAATAGCTTTAAGTTGCATTTTTTTCACCTGCACAAGCAAGAAGAATTGTTTCTCTTCTTCCCATTTTGGTTGACCTGATTGCCAGAAGAGGCCATCTTTCTCCCATTTTCCTAGTCTGACTGCAGCTGTAGCTGATGTAGAAAATGATGATGATTGTGAAAGTGTGGCCCGGGCCTGACAAAGACTGAGCTGTCAGCCAGAGTATTTCTTTCTCTCTGCCTGGACTTCTGTCTCTGCGCCAGAAAGTGACAGCAAGAAAGCTGATTGATGCACAGCTGATGAACATGCTCTGATACAGAATAAAATTGACTCTTTTTTCAAGAGAATTTGACTGTGTACTCTGTGTGCGTGTGTGTATGTGTTGAGGCAAAAAGTCAACTGAGAAGTCAGAGTAAATAATTCATGTGAGGATTAGATAAAGAAGCAGAGAAGTGGGTCAGAACTGCAGCTCATTTGCTGGACATTTGTAAAGAAGAACAGAGTATGGGAGAGGGGAAATTGAGAGAAAGAATTAAAGAAAGAAAATATAGACATATAGATTGATGGAAAACAAAGGATTAAATACGTGAATATAAAAACACATATTTGTAGTGCTCATTTGTTTGTGTGTGCACACATTTCATCATGTGAGTATGTGTGTTTCTCAGGGGAGAGCAACGTATAAAACCAAGTGATCTCTCTTTTGTAGCTACTGTTGACCCCTATTGTAGGGCAGAAGTCAGTATCCACAGAGCCACTAGTCTCTCTCTCGGTTCTGTTTAGTATGTGCATGGCATAGAGCTCTGTTCTCTCTGTGTAATCTCAGTAGCAACGCTGAAGTTGTGCATCAAACTGTGTGTGTGTGTGTGTGTGTATGTGTGTGTATACAGTAAGAGGGCTAGTATAGACCTGTCCTCTCCCCCTGGGGGTATGTTTGGGCTTCCTATTTGGTCCTTCTTCACAAAGACCCACTTCCCCTGAGAGGCCGCCCTGGCCCCTTGGCTGTGTACCCATTGACACACACACACGCAGAGCAAAGCAACATGCATGTATTAACGTGAGCAAAGTTGCACAAAGTACACAGCCTCTTTCCGTGCACATGCAGATGCACACACACATGCACACATGCTGAAATACACTTTAAGTGACAGGATTGGAGGTTGTGACAGAAGTGGCCTCCGGTGATTTAGTGCTTCCTGGTGAAGGTCAGATTGAAGGAAGGACTTTTTTAAATGGAGGAGAAAGGAAGAGGGGAGAGACAGAGGGAAGAAGAGGCAGAGAAAGAGGGACAGAATGTGAGGATGGGAAGGAGAGAGGGTAAAACACAAACAACCTCGGGGGAACTCAGGAAACACAATCAACCAATCTACCTCCTCTATCTTTCTCTTTTTCTGCATTTATATCCATTCACACAGAGAGTGCAATAAAATCGCTGAAAAGAAAGAAGTGGAGGAAGCAAAGGATAAAGGGGATGGATCAGATTCTGCTGCAAATTGTTTAAACCTTATATAAAGCTTAGAGGGAACCACCATGTATTGTACTTGTACTATGTACTTGGTCAATAGTAAGTTTCAATCTTATGACAGTTTGTCTCTATTTACTGTTTCAAGCAATGAAAAAAACTGAGAACTACTTGTATTTGGAATTTATAGGTTATGAGAATTAACAAATGTTTAGTTCTCATTGGGTTTTTTCTTTAAAAGTTTTCTCAAAAATACACCAACATGAACATTTTTCATGTTCAAAGACATTCCTGATTCCAACTTTAAGCTTGTTGACGTTAAACTGAAAGCTGATGCCTCCACGCATTCTCAACTAACTCGTCCATAAAATATGTCAAAAACTCCCCCCCAACACTTGACTGCCAGTAAATCATAGCAAGGCTTGAAAAGACACCACAGAGTATGTGTGTGTGTGTGTTGTGTGTGTGTGTGTGTGTGTGTGTGTCTCTCTCTCTTCACTGGTGAATCATCTTTTTCTGTAATATGTCAGTGTGACATGTCCAGGCATTCATGAGTAGGTGTATGCACGTGCATGTGTGTGGAGTGTTATAAATGCCAGTGGAGTTTGTTAACATGCTCGCTATCACTTTGTGTATGTCATTTACAAAGACATACAGATGTTAAGTGTCTGTTTAACAAGGAGGAAAGAGTATGTGTGGGGATATGTTTGTTTGCATGTGTGTGCGATTATTATCCTATAATAGTCTATTTCTAACTGTCTGTCCAGATTTCAAGTGCAGCTTGCCAGGAAGTGCAATTTCCTGCTCAAGAGACTGATTCAGCAGCATCCAGCTGTTGTGTTTGTGTGTAGAGAAAGGAGAGCGAAAGGGAGACGACTGCCTGTTTTTTCCATGTAACTACTTAATAGTTGTTTTTCCAGGTGCCACAAACCCCCATCCCCACCTTGCCAGTCATTTTCCCCCACCCACCGTTAAGCCCACCCATCATTTCTTGTGCTTCTCCCCAGTTACACTTTTAAGTAAGAAACTCTGACTTGTAATTTCCTCAAGAACCCACTGCAGATCATATGTCGGCACTCTCAGTCTGAGTTGTAATAACCTTTCAATGTTGTTATTTCTTCCTTTGGTTATTTTGAATAACCTGCAACAGGTATGTGTGTCTATGTTGGTGTGTTTTGTGAATGCTTAAGAAATCTGAAAAAAATCAATAATTTGAAGACAAGACCTTGACTTTTCCAGATATTTACTTTTTTTTTTTTGAAAATCTTTTGTTGATTCGAATGTGCAGAGTAAATAAGTCTTACATTTGGATTTATGAAATTCAGATATCCTCACAGTTTCAGTAAATAAACAGTATGTTTGAATAGTTGAGCTTAAGTTTGACGTTTGCATGTGTGTGGTTTTGGCTATACTAGTGCCAGCTCACTACAATATTACAGTATATGCATGTGAGGAATGTGTTGCCCCTGTGGAGGGGAAGGAGAAACAGAGGAAGAAAGAGAAAAATAAATAGGTTGTAAATGAAGACTCAAACTGAGACACAAAGGCAAATCTAAAACAAATTAATAGGGAGGAGAGAGATAAAGAGAATGACAGACAAACATAAAAGGGTGGACGAGATACCACACAAAAAGGAAAGTGGGTGTTGATTTACTGCACTGTTTACCTTCTAGTCAGGCTCTGTTAGTTCCTGGTATGTGGCATGTTATTGGTATTTACATATTGCTTGACTTCTTTAACTGTACAGAGCTGCCTCCGATATCAAGCCATCAGCAGTGGATGTTTATTTTCACACTACAAAGTGTTGTCAGGCCTGTGTTACGATGAAATTAGGTAGAATTATTATTATGAGCAATAGAGGAGAAGATATATCAAATTATAATATGAGAAAGATAATTTGAGTCAAGTCACGGCATTAAATAATATGATTTAATACTATCAGGTCGGCCTACCTACAGACCACATGAAAAACTAACTCACCACAGTGTGTTATACAGTAAGCGCTCAATACAAAACCCACAGTTCATCTCCATCTCCTAGGACTTCATCTTTCTATATCCCAGTAAGCAAACAAAAAATCCTCTGTTTGGGGTTCAATTCAAAAGTTGGCCATGAAAATAAAACAGAATGAAGACTCTTGTGTTTAATAGACAAGCTTCGTAATTCTCAGACAACACTGGAGTCCTCCTCCTCACCCGCATTCACCGATGCGGGTGAGCAGCTCACCGGCTGTAACCAGGCTGTAACTCGGGACAGACTGGGCCTCTTTCGGACTTGTGAGTTTGGTCTGAAACGCTGTTTTACAGATAGTTACTGAGCTGACTGGTGGCTGTGTGTGAGACGCAGGCGCCGATCTCTATGCTTACCTCACTACACGCGTCTTTCTGTTGTGCACTTTTCCTGTCTGTCAAAGGCGCGGATGGCCCGACGATTTCACCCACCCCCACCAAGTTACCCAAGGGTGGCGGCTGCTACTTTCATTCCCTGTGTGACACTAAAGTTTATGTAGCGTCAGCCTCTGTCAAGCTTAAGGCCATTGTACAACAACAAGGCAGCGTAACGTGAAGACGAAGCACCAACTTCGTCAGACTGCTTTCGTCTTGGGTGTCATTTGACCAGAGTATAATCGGAGCCTTTGCGATTAGAAAATCTTGTTTTATTACATCGCGATAATATTAATTGCAAATGCAATTAATCGTTCAGGCCTACTTCTGAAGCACTGTAAGTTCGATAAGAGGAGATAGAATGGAATAAAACACAGTAGAATGGAAAATTACATCTTTCTTGCCTTTACAAACAGATTTGTGCTGAAGCACAGTGATCTTGAAAGTAACAGGTGTTTTCGACACACCTGCATGTCTGTAACTTAATCATGATTTCTCAGCAGGGTTACAGAAAACTCTGTGTAGCTCTGTTGTAATGAGAGAGGGAGTCACATCTTTTTATTATTTTCCTGTTTAACCTTCTGCACTTCTATGTCTCGCTTCCTCCCTTCCTTTAGCTGTGTATGTATTTATTTGAGGTTGATGTGGCAGGAAGTTGAGTGTGGTTTTGCAGGGTTTATCATGATAAAGTGGCTCAGCCCTTCTATCAGCTGTCATCTGAATAGCTGGAGGAAAAGTGTCTTGCTCATCAGTTACACACGCACTTTCCTGCATTTATAGTCACAATGATCCACTTCTTGATAACTGTCTTAATGATGTGCTTTCTCTTCCTCTTTCTCTCTCTCTCATGCTCTCTCCTCTCTCCCTCCCCTCTCTGCTGACTCACAGGTGGTGTCCTCCTGTCAGAAACACACACTTCCTCTGACACATGGCTGACAGCGGGAGACGGAAGGGGTGAGAGAGAGTGCGGGACTGACATACACGCACAGAAAGAAAAAGGCAGTCGGCCATCTGTGGTCAGTCCCCTGCTATTCTGCAGCTGCGCCGGAGTCAGCAAACGGTTCTCAGCTCTGTCAGGACTACAGAAACAACAAAGAAAGTGAGATAAGGGGGTTCTTCCTACATCCTCCAGCACGGGCAATGTTCAGGCCTCGCTGGTATTGAATTAGGCCCCTGGGGCTGCTTCTTTGGCGAAATGGGTGATACCCCAGCTGGATCTTCTGCTGTCACCATCCTCCACAACTATCATTAGTGGCTAATGAGCTGCTGCTAGAGAGGAAACGGAGAAGGTGCCTATGGAGAGAGGAGGAACCTTACAGCTGTTATTTAGAGGCCCAGAGATCTCAGACAAGGAATTATTTGCCTCTACAAGAGAGTCAAACCCTTTCAAGCATGAGCGGATATCAACTTTGGAAGACGTTTTTGTGTAGACATTTCTTTTTTTAGGTGTTGATTGCTATTTTTTTACTATAGAATTGTATGTATTTGAAAGTTGTCAACATGCAGTTAAAAGACATGTTTTTTCGGCAAGATGATTCATTAGTAAGACAGAGTTTGAACAAAACATTATAATCTATATAATCGATTTTTTTGTTTAAGCTATATTGTTTTTTACTTTGATATTATTTTGACCTTCCTATGCCCTGAAGGACATTGGTCACAATGGCAGCAGCCTATCGTGTAGTGGTGAGCAGTGTGAGCTGCTACAACAGTGTGGTAGTGGACCGGCGCACTCACTCCCATGCTGTGCACTACTGCTCGGGGCCATGTGGGGCGCTGTCCCAGGGACTAGACTGTACTGTTGCACACCGTGGCACATGCTCCGAGCTGCTTGTTGCACCTGACCCTGCATATACCAACCCAAACAGCTCACTCTTAGAGTCCTGTAACATGAACAGCCATCAAATTCCAAACCATAGTAAAATTAGTGTTACCATGGATACCAGTTATAATAGTGGTCTAGAGAGGGCTAGCAGCAGTAGTAATTTGTCTTTAGGGGAGGACAGCCCCACGTGGCGTAGTAAAAAGACTCCTTGTGGCGGAGCATCGACTGGGAACCTGAGCTCCTCTGGCAGTCTGAAGGACATTACCGAAGAGGCCATCAACCTGGCCAGTGGTAAGCTCAAAGAGTTTTCTTTTGACAAGCTGCGCCTGTCCTCCTCTAGCCACGTCACCTTCAGGAAAGGTCGTAAGGTTCGCCCCGACTCTTTCAGCCGTCGCTCCACCGACCTGGAAATCATCTACGGCCACATCAGCTCCAACATCACCACAAACGGAATGACTAATGGCATGACAAATGGCATGGCGGCTTCTAATGATGAGAACCTGCCACCATTTGTGCCAGGGAAAGGAGCAGGCCTGGAGGAGACAAAGTTAAAGGGCAACACAGGCACCATGTCAGCCATCACCAAAGTTGGAGGTGGATCAACAAGCAGTCTATCGAGCATTGGGTCTTTGGACCAAAGTCTGAACACAGTGGCATCCCTATACCTTAACGCCCTGGGAGAGGAGAACCTGATTGCCCGGTTGCTGGAAAAGACACGGGCGGAGGCGGGCAGTGGGGGAGCAGGCGGGGAGGACATTCGTGCCTGCCTTGACATCCTGCTTAAATGTTCTGAGGACCTAAAGAAATGCACTGACATCATCAAACAGTGCATCAGACGCAAAGCTGGTGGAGGGCCAGAAGAAGGAGGAGCCAGTCCTGACAGTGTGTATCGGGCTGTGATGACCCGACTCAGCTCCTATTTGAAGAGACTACCTCTGGAGCTGGAAGGCATTGGAAGTTTGGGAGGCAGTGGACCGGGGGGTCAGGGTGCACCTGGAACTGGGCACAGCGATCTGGCTGAGCTGGTCAACACTCTTCACTCCATCCAGCAGGGACCTTACTCTCCAATATTTGGCAATGAGCAGCCTCCTCGCTATGAGGATGTGGTGCAGTCACCTCCCATTCAAAAGACCGTTCCTCATTCTGCATCTTCTACTCCCTCTGTTTTATCTTCCACCTCATCTTCTTTCAAATCAGATTCCATCCATACCAAACCAGCCCAAAGCTCCCAGTCCAGAGGTACTTCACTTACCAATGGACTACAAAATCCACATCCTTCTTTTATTACACAACACACACTCACTCCCTCATCTGTCACAAGCTCTCCCTCCAGCTCCTCACCAACACATTCTCCATCCTCTCTTCGCACCTCCCCGACACCACTGTACACACACACTCCTCCAGCATCCCCCATGGAGGCTCTTTATATTGAGGAGGAGGAAGCAGATGTGGGCAAGACACCAGAACAGATCTCACAACAAACACATACTACCCAGAAAAATGGGACAACACTGGGTCAAGACATGATCCTCACCCATTCACACACACTCCATAACTCTTCAAATGCTTTGCCAGCCAACACTGGCTATAGCCCCACTTGGCTTTCCTCTGCCTCAGTAACAGTTTCAGCATCCAAAGCTGTCTCACACAGAAATGATGACATTGACAAGCTGCTGATGGACTTGGAGAATCTGTCTCAGAGTATGAGCCACCCCAGAAACACTGAGCCTCCACTTCCAGCGAAAACCAGGAAGAGAGAAGGAGGCCAGGGAATCACTTCCAGTGAGGCCAAAATGACCCAGTTCCAAGTCCAGAAACCAGCCAGCCACCTGGCTATGAATGGCCCTAGCTCCAGGACTCCTCAGACTCTCACTCCTCCTCAGGGTGAGAACAGTGAATCTGTTGTGGGAGAGGAGGAGGATGGGGCACTGCTGCTGAGGATCCTGGAGAGCATTGAGAGTTTTGCTCAAGAACTGGTGGATTCGGGGGCAGGGAGCACAGGGAGTGCTGAGAGGAAGAGTGGGAAGGAGCGGGAGGTGATGAGGCTTCTGCAAGATACACTTGCCACCACCGGCAGGGCTGACACCCCTCTGGAAAGCACAAACCCACCAGATGCTCCCACTGCTCCATCCATACAAACAAATGCAGTCCCAGCTATACCGGCAAAACACTCTCTGGTAAATACGTCTGCAGTTTCAACTGCACCAACAACTATAACTGCAGTACCTGAAGCTGTGTGCAATGCTGCATCCAAATCTGCAACTAAACCTAGACCTGGTGGTGCGCCCACACCTCTGCCTACACCCATACCTGAACCTACAACTGTGGCTACTGATAAAGTTACAGAAGCCTCTACAGGTGAGACTGATCCAAAATCCATCCTTCCCGCTGAAATATCTACACCTGCCAGCTTGCATTCCTCCACACCATCAGTGGATCCTCCACCTGTGGCTGTACCTGAAGCTCCAGCCCCTGCTTCCATCCCAGTAGTGGTAGCCACAAGTGATGCTGCCGTTGCTGTTGGTGACCCTGCTGCTGTGAAAGACACTGGTTCAACCCTCCTCATCCAGCAGACTCCAGAGGTGATCAGAGTAAGTGAAAGACCTTAAAATTCAAACTACTGACAAATCCTAGAAAAAAATGACAGACAACCATTCACTGAGCGCTGCAATTTCACAATATTGCAACTGCATAATTACCCATGTATCAACACACCATGTTTATTTACACTGTTATTACATTTAAAACTCCTAAACATATAGCAATAGGAATGTCAAGGCCTTAAATCATTAACTCAGATTAAACTATTCCTAAATCCAACTTTCTCTGGGTAATACACTTGCATACTACTTTGTGGATGACAATGTCCCTTCTGGTATTTGGAGTATGGTAGCATATGCTCTAACTGCAAATCAGTTAGAGCATAGATCGGCAAAGGTGTGATAGTTTTTTTAATTCAAGTCCCATTTATTGATTTGGAGGATATTTGTATGCAGTGTAGCTGAGTGTTTTCAGCAAAATCTAAATATGTATTTTAAATGTTACTGTTGCCATTGTGTAGAAGCAAATAGATTGGCAGTCTTAGACTAAGTAACAAACATACAGGAACCTAGAAACAGAGCAAGACTGAGAACAGACAATTTGAAAGAAAGTGCTGTCAATAAATAGTTATATAAAACGCCCTGGCGAGGATTTTATCAATGTGACACAACGGGGTTGATGCCACTGTCATTGATGGACCGTGATGAATAGTACTCATTAACTGTGATGAACATGCTGATACAGTTTCCCTATCTAAGCTTGAATAAAAAGACTGGTGCTCTGAATCATGGAACAGAACAGCTCATTGAGTTACTAGGAGTGGCTCTTTGTTGACATTTCCCGGTTTCTAAACTGTGTTATTTACTGTGAATGTGTATATTTGAGTGTGTATATGTGTTTGTGCAGGTATGCAAGTGTGTGTGTGTGTGTGTGTGTACATGTATTTGTGTTGGCTCTCCTTTCCACCCAGGGGAATATTTGAAGGTAAATTAGGATTGTGCTACAGAGGGAGAGAGAGGGTGAGGCAAGTGGAGAGTGTGTTTCTATGTTTATGCAGTGAATAAACTTAGAAAGGGGGGTTACCTCAACGTGTCTCTGTTGTGGGTGTTTAACAGCACATTGTAGATTTGGGTAATTACATATGACAGACAAACACACATTAACACCTACACAGAGTATCAAATCATTACTGTTGTCAGTTTTCCTCTTTCCCTGCCTCACTTACTTTGATTTTTTTTCTCCCTTACTATTTTTTTTGTCTTCCATCATCCCTCCTTTTCCTCACCAGTCTGCCACTGCTTCTGTTTGTGTGTTTATTTACTGAGCTGTGTAACCTTACGCCCTGCTGATATGTAGGGCACCTATTTATGAGGTTACCATGGTAGCTGCCACAGTCAGAACAGTACAGCCAGCACCCGAACACATCATTATGCGATATCATTCCTCCTCCGTCCTCTGTCTGCCTATCCATCCATCTTTCCATTCTGTTTTTCTGCTCCTCTGTCCCCACATTTCTTGTTATCTTTTACCATTCGTGAATCTTTCATTCTCTTTTTACTTTCTTTCCTGGATCTATGTCCCTTTTGTTTTTCTTCTTAGTGTCCTTTCACCTGCAGTCAAGGAGTCAGTCTACGTTGACCACCACTTCTTTTCCAGCCCTGTGATTAGCCGCTGTGTTATTTTGGGAGTAGAGAATAACAGTTGTTGCTGTGTGGAGAGCAGAGCAACCCAATGAGAAGTGCTGATTGGAGCACAGCAGGAGCAGGGGAAAGGGCGGTGCGAGGTGGGGTAGGGTGTGGGGGGGCATCTGTTAGCACACTGACTGTTAACGATATCGTTACCCTCCAACCCCCTCTACCCATGGCAGAGCTAGGTGTGAGGAAGACCTATATCTGTCTACCCTGCTGTACTATGGCATCCCGCTAACAGACTCACTGTCGCCACAGTGTAAATGGACCTGCATATGTGTGTGTGGGTATGTAATGGCGTCCATGTTTATTTTTGTAGTGTGTGGGCATCCAGGCTTTCTTACATGTCCAGGTGTTCATGTATGCGTGTGCATTCACAAATGTGTACATGCATGTGAAAATGCATGCAGGTATATTCATATGAATCCTATTTGGTGAATATGTGTTTAACCAAGCGTGCGTGTGTTTGTGTGTGTGTGTTTGTTGGCCCGCGGGTAAGTTGACCCAGTGCTACTGTGGGTCACAGCTGAGTTTCGGAATAGCTCTCTGACACCCAATACCAACTCTGGCACTCTGGGAATTATGCTAATATTCCTCAGCGCCAGCCCCACCTCCTGCCTCAGTTGCGCATTAAACTGCCAATCAAACTACAAACAAGGCAAGCCCCTTCACATACAAGTGAGAAAATGCCCTTGCACTATCATGCACAACTCCTTGCGCACTTCACCTTGGAGATTTGTTGTTGTGTTTCCCTTGGCACTGCCACGGCTTTGATGGGAAGCTCTGCTAAGTCCTCTGGAATGACAGTGGCCTCAGGCAGTAGCATCCTCATCTGGCGTGGGTGTGTGTGTCACGTGTTGATTGTTGATTCTGCTGCTGGCAGACTAATACAGGGCTTTCTGCACCTGTCAGAGCAAACCCATTAATCTCCATGGATACAAGGAAGCCAGCTGATATAAATCAGAAGCAAGGCCCCAACAGTGAAACTCAGAGTGGGGAGACGTGGCAGCAGTGATGCTGTGAGTAGTGTCGACTAAATCTGTTTGTGGTACTTCAGGTCAATGGCCTTCCTGTGGCAGCTGGTCTGCCTTTCTTTCCCCCCTCTCTGTTTTTTGGGAAATATAAGAGGAGATATTTGAGAGCACATATCCCTGCACATAAATTTGATGTGTATGTTTCAGAGGGGTGGTTTCTGTACAGCCAAGGGTGACATGATTCACAGACACATGTACACTCCTGGCTGTATCCAGGGCTGCCATTCTGATGGCTTAATTAACCCACTGCTGATGTGTATTTTTGCTTGGCTAGAATAGTTTGGGTCACTTACAGCTAGAGTTAGGGCTTGTTGGAAGGTTTCACCCAGGAACCTGGTGAGGAGGTGGAAGAGCTACACATTTTGTTTAGAACTATAACATCCTGTGCTGAAAATTTCTGGGTTATAACTGGTATATCCATTGCCACAAGTGGAAATAATTTTCCTTTGTAGCAGCAATGCCACAATACATTGTGTGAGTAAACAGTTTTTTTGTCAGATAACTAAGCAACAAACTGTCTCCTAGTAAGGCTGCAACACAGTAACAGGCACTTTTCTCAGGTCCTGCTGAGCCCCATAAAAACTAGTGTGTGCAATTATACCCTCACCAAAATAAGAAAGATATTGCAGCTAACTCAGAAACAAGGTAAAACAATAAGTCTGTACCTGTAGCTGTGTAATCTTCCCTTGTTCCTTTCCCAATTTACTTTGTGAAAGTGGAAAGTTTGTAGATAAATCTGTCTATCACAGTCATACAGTACAAAATATTCTCATCTGAAAACAAGGAGACCGCAGACCTCCGCCAAGGCCATAAAATAAAATCTACATACACAACCACTATAAATGTCTGGATTTATTTCCAAAACTACTACATTAGGTCAAAATATCGTTGTACCAAGCTGAAACCTCACTATCTCAGCTCAGCCGAGGAGCTACTGCTGCCCCCCTCCTTCCAGCCTGTACTTCGCGCAAGCCAGAAAATCCATCTAAATTAATTTTGGATTGATACATTTTATGCAAGTCTGCATAAGACAAACAAACAAACCTCCTTGGCAGAGGTAATAACAGTCCTCTTCCATGAATCAGTGTTTCTCTTTCTGACTTACCCATCTGAGGAAGGGAACTGTTGACCTTTTAGACCTGCTACTTTTGGTACAGGGAGCCTTGAAAGAAGGTTAGAAGCTATAAAGAAGAGCGTGGCTATAGAAAGGAAATAACAAGAAGACAGGAAAGCCGAATGAATGAATGTCTGTCTGTGTGAGGAAGCAGGGGGGAGAAGGTTTTTGTTATCCGAGAAGTTGACTTAGAGAAAAGAGGAATTCATCGCAAGTTAGCAAAGAAGAGGAACAGGCACAGAAGAACGGAGATGAGAAAGAGACTCATGGTACTGGGGAAGGGGGATGAAGTTAGTTCGAGGTGTTTGCGGGTGGGGTGGGGGGCCTGCACCGTACAGTTGTTGACTCTGGGTCAGAGAGGATGACATCATTCTTCGGCTGCTTCCACAGGAAATAAGGTCACAGCAGGAACCTCGGCCAAGCAGGGAAAGACGTCTGTTAAAACTTAGGTGTACAAGCTCACAGATGAATGCATTAATTTATACACACACACACACACACACACACATACATACACACACACACACACACACACTCACACACACAGATACAATTCAATCCCAGACAGGCCTGTGTTGCTATGTGTGAGAGGACTTTTCCAATACAGTTCATACCATCCAAGGTTAGCATGGACAATGGGATATTCACCACCCAGCCCTTTCATACACACATACACGCACACACACAGCAGTTTTAAGCAAGTGACATCATGATTCACCACTCCCATTGCAGGCTGGGATAGCATCCAGCTGCTGTTCCCAGTGCAGTGTGCGTTGTTGGAGTGTGTGCACTTGGACAGATGCTTGCATAGAGAAACATATGCTGAATTACTTTTTTTTTTCAAGTCACTTTTTCATCTGAAAAGTTTTTTGCTCACTGGGAGGAATTGCTGCGCAACTCTTTAGGCCTCCTTCTGTCTCACCATGGAAACCACCACAACATGTTTATAAACAGTAGGTAGATGGGACTCCCCTACCCAAGAAAATCAGTTGCGCAATCTGATTGGATGATGATTGTTCCCTCACACAATCATGGTACCAGGGGAGATCAAATGGAGACTGGATGTGTTTTAGGTTTACTTTAGAATACTGACTGTGTTGATGTGGGTGTGGCTGACTGTGCATACGTGTCTGTATTTGTGCATGCGCGTGTGTGCATGTGTTTGTTTGTTTCTGTATGAAAGAGTTTGTCAGTGTTCCAGAACATCATAACTCGGTAGAAGCTTGGATGTCATCCAACCCCTCCACCCATCTCCCTAGATTCTCCCTGTTTGACCCCACCCTCCCTCTCCCTTTCAACTCACCCTTTACCCAGCTCCACCCAAACTGGGTGGGGGGTTTTCTCCAGAAAACTGCCTCAGTGCTAAGGTGCTCTCACCAATTCAAGACAAGCATGTCAGATTTATTCTATGAAATATTTACATACCTTTGTCCTACATTTTAACTCACAAAAAGTAATTCAGAATGAATGGAATACAAGCTGTATATGGTTGCAATGTTGGCCAAATGTTTCTAGTTATTGCATTCGAATAAACATATTCCTTGCTGTGTGAGCAATCTGCATGTTTTTACTTTTGTCAAAGTTGGTTTGTTTTAAATGATATCTATAGAGCTGCAGTTACCCATTTGATGATCTATAAGTATATAGCTGTTTTTTATCATACACCACCACCTTTCAACATAAACCTCTGACTCTGTCAGCCAAGGCGATTTCAGGAATTTGCGCCTTGAATAAGATGAGGTAAGGGAGTTGAAGCTGAGAGGATCAAAGGCAACAGAAACCAGCATCTTCTGTCAGATCCAGGCTCACCTGTGATGCTTGTGTGTTGGACAGTTTAAATATGGTTAACAAGCAGAAGGCTGCTACCCTCTAGCGATTCTCAGACTTACTGTACCATAGGGTATTGTGTCGGCTGTATGAAGAGGATCTATAGCTCCATCTACAGGATTATCTGTGAGCTAACACTAGTATTGCAGGATCTAAATCCAAACTGTTTTATTGCCCATGTATGTTTTCACATTCTTCAGTTACTTACATGGCTTTAAACAGATTTCCCCCCAGTGATGTGAAGTAAAAAAAATGTCCGGTGTTGAAACAATGACACAATCTGCCATGATTGTGACATTATGAGGAAATGACCGTTTAAGAGGAAAGGGTGGTGCAATATACAGTACTGCAATATACAGTACTGTCCTGGGTCTAAGAGAAGTGTTTCTAGAGGCTGTTATCACATGTTGTATTCCTATAATATAGTTTACTAGGAAAATATTGCTCAAGGTACATGGGAAAGGGATGCTACAGTGTTTTTTTTGTGCATCTAGGGTAGAATCATGACATACTTTTTAGTATTTTCACTTGTGTGCATTCTTATGTTTCCTCTTATGTATATACTGTGCTTCAGTGGTACCTGACCATCTCCTGCTAAGATTTGTTATTCATATCATAGGGCTACTGAAAAAGGGGAATATCTTGTTAAGTGGCTACTTCTTGATGTTGACACGTCTCTCCCTAACATTCTTATCTATCTTTACTCTTTCTCTCTGAAAAAGAGAGAGAACAGGAGTGGATCTGCTCAATCATTGGATATTTGAAGTCACTTATTGCACTCCAGTGACATCTCTCTCACTGCAGCTCCAGGCTGAAGCCTATCACTATTGCTGATGTAGGATTAGCTCACTTACTCTAAATCTTAAGATAGCCAAAGGAAGGTAATGCAAAACCTGCCTTGATAGTCATGTGTATAAATATAAAAAGCCATGCTGGCCAATGAAAGCCTGGAGTTGTTGTTATTAAAGATTACTTGGTGACAGGCTGCTGCTCCTGCCAAAGGAGGTGATTCACTGGGCCATTTTTTGGTGATGTAGCTGGACAACACTCCCAAAAATAGGCAGTAGAGTGACTCTAAAAAAATCTATAAATATTTTTATAGCATGAAGCCTTTCCTTCTGCCATTTTTAAGGCAGCTGTACTGCCTATAGCTCTATCTGATATATAGTTTGTCTTTATGTGATGCAGTTATTCAGAATGACGTAACGAGGAGAGTGCGTATAGAACCTGGCATACGATATTTTCAGCTACGATATTGGGTTGACAGCATTGGCGTTTATGTTGACAAATATGCAAAAAGAATCTTCAAAGCAGTAAACAGCAAAAGTATTTTATTAACAGAATTTTCATGTTCATTAAACTTTTATTTTTTGTGTTTTATATATAGTTATTGTTTGAAAAAAATAATTTAAATGAAATACGTAACTTTGCAAAAGTTTTAGGCTATTAGATGTGGAAAAATGCTGTAAAATAAGAATGCTTTTAAAAATATACATGTTAATTGATAATATTTATCATTCAATAAAATAAAAAGTGAGTGAACTAAATAAATAATCTAGTAAATAGTCTAAATAATATCAATATTTGGTGTGACCACCCTTGGCATTCAAAACAGCATTGATTCTTCTAGGTACACTTGCACAAAGTCAGGGATTTTGTAGGCCTAGCGTCATCAGGTGGATAATTAAACAATTATACCAAACAGCTTCTAATGATCCTCAATTCAATATGTAGGTTGAAAACAATAATTAACTGCAAACGACAAACAACTGTGTAAGAGAAATTACAGCAGATGAAAAACACATCATGCTTCCTCTCCCTTTGTAATCGTAAGATGTCCAGCAGTGCCATCAACTGGCAGAAAACAGTGGGACCCTGGCACACGCATCTACTGTCAAAAGAAGTCTGATCAGAATTGGCCTTCATGGAAGACTAACGGCCAAAAAACCATACCTCCAACATGGAAACAAGACCAAGTGACTCAACTCTGCACGAAAGCAAAGAGACTGGGCTGCCAAAAAATGACAGCAGGTGCTCTGGGTGGAAGAGTCAAAATTTAAGATATTTGGCTGCAGCAGAGGCAGTTTGATTGCTGGAAGGCTGGAGAGCGGTGCAAGAATGACTGTCTGTGAGCAACCGTGAAGCATGGTGGAGGTCTCTTGCAAGTTTGGGGCTGCATTTCTGCAAAAGGAGTTGTGGGTTTGGTCAGAATTGATGGTCTCAGTGCTGAGAAATACAGGCAGATACCTGTTCATCATACGGTACCATCAGGGAGGCATCTGATTGCGCCCAAATTTATTCTGGAGCAAACTTTTGCATAGTACTGTACATATGATCTTATAGATATTATTATTCACTGTGTTCTTTAAATGATGTAACTGATTTAAGTGATGTAGTGTAAAAGTGCTTTGATTGATCGAAAAGACTAGAAAGGCGCTATACAAATACAGAGCATTTACATTTAACTGCAAACGCATATTTGTATAGATTGAACAAATGAGATATAATGTGTTAATTAGTGAGCTTCAGAGGTGCTGGTAAGCTGATTTTGTTATCTTTTGACAGGTGAGCTGCTTTCCCTCTGTTTCCAACCTTTAGGTTAATGCCTGTAGCCTGAACAAACTCTCTGAAGTGCACTCTCTGCCAGAAAGTGAACAAGCTTATTTCCCAAAATGTTGAACTAATCCTTTTCACTAATTCCTTAACTTTCCATTATAAAGTACAACACAGTGCAATTAATTTAATTAATATTGTCCACTATATTAAAAGTAAACAGCGTAAAATACATTATATCAACAAACGTTGAATATGAGTTTATTAATTAGCCTCAGACAGCTAGTATAATGACTAGCTTGGTTAGCACATTTTTATCAATTGTTTGCGGAAAAGCAACATCACTACATTGCTATAATAGAGCTAATAGTACCTACATATAATGCTCAAACAAAGACATTTGAATAGTGGATCACTGACAATATTTGTTTAGTCACAGATCTGACAAACTGGTGGATGTAAACAGCAAATGCTACAGATTTGTGCTAGCAGTTAAACAGGATGTTCAGTTCAAACCAACTGGTGGTGGTGGCAGTCTCTTTATCACAAAATGTTTTATCATTTTGTGATAAAGTCTCTTTATCACAAAATGTTTAAATTACGTTATGTGCTGATGTTCAAATAAATCAGATATATTATAAAATGTGTATTATTTTCACTACTGGAATTCTGGCTGCTGCGGTACTTGAGCTTGTGGCGTTTTTATTACAGGACAGCCTCTGCTTCCACTCAGACAGCCACAGCAGCTGTGTTTTTAACTGTTCCCATGTTGTCCTCCTCTGATTCGGATGTGAGGTAGACCGTGGCCAGCATTGATTCACTTCATCTATCAAGGAAGCTGCAAACTTGAACTCTGTTCATTATCCGCAGTTTAGAGAGGAGGCTCCAAGGCAACTTTGTGTGTGTGTGTGTGAGTGTTTGTGTCCTTCTTGAGAGGAAGTGAGACTGGGAATAAAGAATAGAGCAGCGATGTGAAGCAGCGTTTCCTGCTGTTGGCACGATAACCTTGAGAGCATTCCACGCACCACTCAATCCAGGGAAAGGGTTATTGCCATGGAGATGGCATTTGGCTGGCCTGGTCTAAAGTGAGTGTGAGTATAATCACAAAGATGAGGAATGGGGAGTAGTCTATTTCATGTGATATCAGGTTCAAGATTAAACTTCATTTGTCCCAGTGGGCAATTGGTTTCACTGCAGGTATTAAAAATAACAATACATAAAAATATAAGGCTGACATGCATAACACACACATGCCAATGCAGAAATGATTACAGTAATCTTCCTTTCCTATTACCTACTTAAAATTTGACTTATAAGCCTAAATAAAATAAAAATATTCAGCTTTTTCAAAGCATTTTTTTCAATATAGTTATACAGAAACTTTTTAAATTAGAAAATTAAACAATACATGATAGGTTTAATGTAGTTGAGCAGACCAATTAAATGCATGACTGTAACAAAACTAAGTTATTCATCTATTAGATGCATTTTCAAGCTTCCTTCCGAGCCAAGCATGTGTGTGTGACGAAGTCTGCCCGGTGCCTGAAGCAGAAATAAACATGAGATCGGTGGCTATATTTACACAGATAATTTTACACACAGAGGACAGCCAATTTCCCAGAGCAGGTGTGTGTATGTTTAGGAAGTTGTTATGTTCACACTATTCAACTTCTCTGGAAGACTGGAAGACGTAGTTCCTCTTAACTGAATCCACTGAGGCATAAGTGCACACCCACACACATCCACAGACTCTCACACTAATGATATGCCTGACAAATTAGACGCATGTATCTAGGCTTATGTGCTAATTAAACCCTTTAGAATGGGATGTGTGCATTTAACAGTTGGATGAAGGCGACAGTTGTTGTTGGACAGATGATCCTCTGTGTCAGTCCCTCTTCTCTTCCCATCATGTGTGTATCTGATCAATGCTGTGAAGGCTGCTGACTCACATGTTCCTGTAGCAGTGGGGTTGGATCAGATTTGTGTTGTGGGCGGAGGAAAGCACTTGCAGACATAACATATAGCACAGACTTACAAACACCTGTTGCTCAGCACATAATCCCCTCTTTTCTCTCCCTAACTGAGCATCTTAAAGGAATACAGTAATTTTTGGGAAGTTATATGATGTCACCTCTTTAAAGGTGACATCAAAGACAGACACATGCTTTGGGTCCAGTCAGCAATTATTTTTGTTTTAAATTAATTTCAATAAAAAAAAAATTATTGACGTAATTCAACACTGAATTTCTGCACTGCGTTTCTTATTTTAGATTATTGAAAATTTGTTTTTGTTATGTGAACTGTAGTTTTATATACATATTATCACCAAGTTGGTACAGCAAGCATGTTATCACACATCAAGGAAACACAGAGCAACATTAGCTTGTTTCTGGCCACGTGATGGAAGTCCAATGTTCACTCTATTTTTAGCTTTGGTTTGGTCTCCACCGACTCCTGAGGGTAATAGTTGGCTCTTTAGCTGCTAAATGCTCCACTATGTTCACCAGCGAGTCTCTGAGTCTGTCTGCCTTCTGGTAATGGGTAGGTAGCATGCATTGGGTTTATGAAAGCCGTTTTGCTGAAAGCAGCTTATTGCTATAACTGGGAACAGGGTTCAAGAGGCCTTTAAGACCAAAACAATAAGGTTTTGGCCCAAAAAATCAAAACAATAAGCTCAAAGACAATAAAACAGTGGACCTAGGGGAACTGTGGAGTCAGATGTCTGACTATATCTATACTGAACAAAATTAGAAACGCAACACTTTTGGTTTTGCCCCCATTCATCATGAGCTGAATTCAAAGATCTAAGAATTTCAAGGCCTATTTCTCTCAAACATTGTTCATAAAATCTGTTTTAGTGAGTACTTCTCCTTTGCTGAGATAATCCATCCACCTCACAGGTATGGCATATCAAGATGCTGATCAGACAGCATTGGTATTGCACAGGTGTGCCTTAGTCTGTCCACAATAAAAGGCTACTCAAAAATGAGCATCTTGATATGCCACACCTGTGAGGTGGATAATTTTGTTCAGTGTATATTGATTACTGCAGCTTTAACACAATATACTGTAGCACCTTGAAGTTTAATAACTAACTTAATTAAGGTTCAGTTATTAAGTAAATTATTACAATCAAGTTGTATAGTTGTAACATTTACTAAAGCATATGAATAAGTCCTTATGCATTTGGGTGGTGACCGAACTGACCCACAAATCACTGCTGACCTTATGGATCTCTCCCGTTGGGAACAGTTTGTCCCACAAGTTGTTTTCATGTAACCTGAGCAGACTGCAGCTACTGTCTGTAGTGGAACATTTTAGAATCTTTAAAGGAATTGACTCCCACACCATCCTCACAGTCCTCACATTTTGGTAAAGTAGAAGCATTTTGCCAGCTTAAGTGATGCATATTTGAGCTGGAGTGAAGTTTAACACGTAAGGTTGAGAGGGTGGTTTTAGGACCATGTGGAGAGGGCAGGGTTACACCAACTGTCAGCTAGACAGGAAAAGAGCACACAGCTGCCGAGTGGCATCTGTTCTGGCTCCCTTTAAATACACTCACAATTACACACTTACATGTGCACACATATCTCTTTATAGAAAGATTTATTATATCACAAGTGCATCGTTGGTGGTGGTGTAGAGGAAGTGGTGGGAACTAACATCCAGACTGAGCAGCAGAGACAGAAAAAGAGAAGGAGGGGATGGTATGGGTTCAACATGACGGGAAAGACTAGCAAGATGGCAGGCTCAAACATGCTCATTTATTGATAGACACAAGATAGTGATTGTATAATGCCCCCCCACACACACACAGCACAGAGGTGAGAGTTGGCTAGAAAGAAGACTCTCTCTCTCTCTCTGTTTGTGTGTGTGGGAACGGTATGGGACCTTGGCTTTAGTACAGAGTCAAGTTATTGCAAAGAATTTAGTAGGGCGTACAGGGAACTGAAAGGAGTAATCCAAGGTGACTCAATTATTTTTCTGGAAAATCATTCACACACGGACATTCAAATGATGAAATGCATACTGACACATGAGTCACAAAGATAACAAGTCCCGTGGATGAAACAACATAGAAATACAGTATAAAATGTGATAGAAACATTGTTATAGATAGAAAATAACAACAAAATATTTAGGATATAGAAAAATACACACTGGACCAGTGTTGCTGTTGTGGGGAAAACTTTCACTTTCAATTTTTTTGAAAGTTTTTCAAGGCCCACTATGTTCTCAGACCAATTCATGACCCCTGGAAGTGGAATCTGTTTCCTTAGTTCCATAATCATTAGTTCAATATAGCACTAGAGGGCACTAGATTCTCCATCTGTACTGCTCAGAAACACAACTGCAGTGGAATCTGTGTTTACGGATTCTGAGAAATTGACAGTCTCCTATTCTTCGACAGTCAGCAGCAAACATTGACATACATGGCACAGTATCTGTTATCTGTTAACAGTTATCTATCCGACACTTATCTATCCTACCTTTGTTTTGTTTTCCGACATTTGTAGTGTCTTAGTCTTGGAGGGATTTTAGCTGGACAAGTTTAAAATAGATCATGCTCGTCTGTCCTAAGGGATCCCCTCTTGCACTGTCAGGCTTCAGACTGGTGTTGCTTGGCACTGAAGAGGTACTGGCCTGATCTGGCATAGCTCGGAGAAAGAACTCTGGGCTCTGGCAGATGGAGGATGTTGTAATGGCAGTATAAATAGAAGTGTCCCATCTACATCTTCAACCATCTTCATCCGCTTATCCAGGGTCGGGTCGCGGGGGCAGCAGCTCCAGCAAACTTATCCAAACTTATCTTTCCCGAGCCACATTAACCAGCTCTGACTGGGGGATCCCGAGGCGTTCCCAGGCCAGTGTGGTGATATAATCTCTCCACCTAGTCCTGGGTCTTCCCAGCTGGACGCCTGGAACACCTCTCACTGCATACATTTATTCATTTTTCCAGAGTCATACGTTCAGAGGGTTAAGTGTCTTGCTCAGTGGATGTGTCACAGTGGGGGATTGAACCTGGGTCTCTCACACCAAAGGCAGGCGTCTTATCCATTGCGCCATCACCACCCCAGAAGCACTGGCCAGTATGGGGATTGAACCCATGCCCTTGGCGTTATTAGCACCATGCTCAAACCAGCTGAGCTAAACGGCCTGCATAGCATAGCAGGAACAGTGGCTCTACTCTGAGCTCCTCGCGGATGGCCGAGCTTGTCACCCTATTTCTAAGGGAGACACCAGCCACCCACCTGAGGAAACACCTTTCAGCTGCTTGTACCCGCAATCTCGTTCTTTCGGTCATGACCCAGCCTTCATGACCATAGATGACGGTAGGAACGAAAATTGCCCAGTAGATCAAGAGCTTTGCCTTACGGCTCAGCTCTCTTTTCGTCACAATGGTGCTGTGAGACTTTTACTAGGTATCAATCAAGAGTAGAGCTAAAATGATTAGGAGGTTGATTCATTAGTCAAATAACAGAAAAGTTATTGAAATTTGGTTAACAAATGTCGAGTCCCTGTTTTTGCTGCTTTTGTTTCTTTATATAATTGTAAACTGAATATCTTTGGGTATTGTACTGCAAAGCTGAAGTATTTGATCAACAGAAACATAATCAATAACTGTTTTGAAAATCGATTAGTCCATAAGTCATCTTTCAACCAAAATTGCCAAACATTCCCTGGTTTCAAATGCTCAAATGTAAGGATTTGTTGTCTTAAGTAACAGTAAAGGGTTTGGGATTGTTGGATCTAAGCAATTTAAGGACGCCCGCTATAGTCTATAGGAAATTGTGATTTTCCCATTTTCTGACATTTTATACATCAAACAACTACTCGACAAAATAATTGTCAGATTAATCATTATAACAAAATATAATTTATTGCACCATTTGTTGTGGTGAGCATTTTAAATTGTCTTCAGATACTGTATAGAGTAATAGCTTAATTGATTATTTTTTTAAAATCTAACAAAAATTATTAATTTAGTTCTAATCAAGAGTGACTCTTGATGGATTTTTAAAGATTTTAATGTTCTAAGAAAAGGAAAAGCTACTTTAAGTCTCCTAGAAAGTCCAGCAGAATAACTGTATGTCGACAGATATAACAACAGGTCCTTTGCCCACTGATTCATCACTCCATCCCAAACTGCCTCTATATAATTATATTTGGCTTACTTGTCCTTCCCATTCACGCAAAAGCATTGACTCAAGCTTCTTCTCTGCATTGAAATGATTTCATCAGACTCACACTGAGCTGTAACTTCCCACTGGCTAACTTTAGTCAAAGGTGGGGATTGAGGAGGGCTCAGACCCTGTAAAACACTGCACACAGATATGCAACATGGCTGTACCCTACCCCCCCCCCCACCCCCACCTACCAAACTAATGCTCAGGACAGCCGGTTGTGTGTGTGTGTGTGTGTGTGTGTGTTGCCAGACCCCGGCATGGCTCATGTTTCTAAGTGCAGTTTGTCAGAGCCCAGCTTGGAGCAGCAGGCACCAGTGAGACTACACCAAATAAATACATCCAGAGCAGACAAGGGAACACCAGAGATTTTCTACCCCAGAGAGAAGCTGCTGTTTGGGTTCATAAAACATCCCAGTACCATGGTTCTGTCTCCCGGCCTTACAGTAGCACAGGAGTCTTAAGGAACATCTCTTTGCACAGATACATTGCTGGATTACAGCTTTGGGAGCCCGTACACACAAGTGGAGCCTGGAGGAGAGACATTTTGTGAGTGTGAGTGATTGCCAAAAGGGGCTTTTCTTCAAAATCACACACAGGCTTTCCTGACGTGTTGGGGCATTTTTTGGGTTACTGGATATCTGAGCTGTTAAGTGGACTTCTTTAGTAAAGTCCACTCGATTTCCTTTTAGTGGTTGATTGGTTGCCAGGCAAGCTGGTCCGTCTGTAGTCGCCGTGTCAGTAGCCGCACCGGTGGCCGTGTCTGGTGGGGGGTTGCGTGTCTCGGCCCCCACCATGATGATCAAGGAGACATCGTTACGCCGGGACCCCGATCTGAGGGGGGAGCTGGCCTTTCTGGCCAGGGGGTGTGACTTTGTTCTCCCCTCACGCTTCAAGAAGAGACTCAAGTCCTTTCAGCAGCAACAGGTCAGTCGGTGCAACAGGCAGGATGGACATGGTGCCAGTTTGGATGTGCACACAAAATGCAAAATCAGGAGGAAAATTAAGAAAATAGACACAAAAAATACACTCTCATCTCTTTCTTCCTTTGTTTTTTCTCCTTTACACACACATGTTCTTGACACACATAGGCATACACAGATGTTCATATTATTATATCATTATATACACACGCATACAGTAGATTCATCTAGATGCTGTTATACACATAGAGTGACATGCCAGGGACGACAAGCTTTTCTAAAGCAGATACCAGTAGGGTATTAATAGGGCGAGAGGTGCAGGAATAGAGTGATAGAATGAACTCTGTGAAGGAGAGTGGGAGGGGGAGGACCACTACAGCTGTCCTGCTCAGTACACACAGAATGGAGGCCCTCCAGAAGACACACACCAAACACACCAGAGAGCTCATGCTCAAACACACAGTAATTTTGTGTTAATTAAATTCTGGTTTCAGGTCTTTTTATTCCACTGTGAGAAATCTGCAACTTTTCATCACCTTTAAACTACAGCAAATGGGTATTGTATTGGACTTGACATGTCTTTTCACCTTTTCACTGCTGGTAGTGTGAATTGTTGACCTGCAAATTAGATAATGGAGTATGCTGATCTTCCTGAGGACAGTCCACAATGCATGGGTGCATTTTTTGTCTCTGTTACGTGCTGGGTCTCAAATAGAGATGGCCGCCAAGATCTTACTGATGCATTTTCCCCCTCTCTCTTTCCTGCTCTCCATTTGTTAAGTATAGACAGCAATCGAAAATGCTGGAAATATTGTGAAACAATAAATAGATATTTCTGAGGACTTCAATTTTCAACCAATTTTTCCCAGTCTAAGACAAATTATGCTATTTTCTCATGCATGCATGCATTACTGCATAATATGCAGAAGGCCCTGTGTGTTGTTTATTTAGCTTTATTAGTTTATCAAGATTCCAGCGATTAGGATAAATGATGTTAAGCACAACATGTGTCATGTGTCACCTGCCAACCATTTCAATGAGTTTTGAGTGCTTTGTAATTTTCTGACCAATTTAGTGACTGACAGATTGTAAAACTGCCGTTGTTTGTATGTATGTTTATTACTCACCAGGAGGTCCCCCACATCACCCTTACATGTGTAAGTCATCATGAAGCAATGTTGTGTCTTGTCTACCATTCAGAGGAAAGTACTTATTTTCTTTCCTTAGCTGCATCCCATAAAAATAAATATTAGTTGAAAATGCAACATTGTAGCTCTTATGTGGAACAATAAGCCACATCTAGCATTGCGAGGTGTAAAACTACCACCACAGGTAATCACCCCCAGCCCTGCTTGTCCATTCCCACACATGATCTCCATTCTCTCTTTTCAGGTCCAGTCCAAACCAGAGAAGAAACCAGGCACACCTCCTCCGGCCCCCGCCCTGGCCACATCTGCACCCACCCCCACACCACGCTCACCCAGCCCTCCTCCAGCTCCAGTGATAGTCACCCCTCCTCCCCCTGCCATCAACATTCCCAGATTCTACTACCCCCGTGGGCTCCCTGCCGTGGGCCCGGCCACCAACCACGACGCAGCCATTGCTGCCATTGAGACAGCGTTCACTGAGTTTGAGGAGGAGAAGGCTGACATATATGAAATGGGCAAGATCGCAAAGGTCAGCAGTTTAACAACAGACATTACAGTGTTCATAATTTAAGATACGCCTTTTACCTTTGTTTTGTTTTTCTTTTAAGTATAATACGAGCTTAAAAGATGAGAACATCAATTTCAACTTTTACTTGCAATCATATGTGAGATTAACATCATTGTTTTCATGTTTCATCTTAAAGCTACCACATTTATTTATTCCATGAACATTTTCTGGAAACACTTTCTTTTCTCCAGAAATCACTGCACACACAGCGAGTGGCCTGTGTGATACATTGCCTGGCCTTTAAAGCAGTGTGATCACAGATTGTAGGTAACAAACACTGTGGTGTGTACAGTACACCATTGTTTTTCAGGGTAAGGTAATGGTTTTGTTACTTGTGTTTTTGTTCAGGCAAGCGGGTGTCCACTTTACTGGAAAGCCCCCATGTTTTACTCAGCTGGAGGCGAGAGGACGGGCTTTGTCTCTGTTCACTCCTTCATTGCCACCTGGAGGAAGTAAGATAGTCCTCGTGTTCATCTAAGTCTCAGAAATATGATATCATAACTCAAATCAGGTTATGATATTAAAGATCTCCTCTCCTCTAGGTTGTTACATAGTTGCCACGATGATGCATCAAGGTTTATTTACCTGCTAGCTAAACCCAGCTGTAACTACCTGGAACAGGAGGACTTAATTCCTCTACTGCAGGTAAATGTCTTATCAACAACAACTCATGCATCACACAATCTGTCCTCTGCATTTGTCTAAATTATGGTTGTTCTTTTCTGGTTTCTTCTGTTTGTGTTTGTCTGGTTAGGACATAGTGGATACACACCCTGGGCTCACATTTCTGAAGGATGCACCTGAATTCCATTCCCGCTACATAACAACGGTAAATGGCATAAAATAAAATATCAGCTGTCCTTTAAATGTCTAGTTATAGGGGTGAATGTAAGTGTAATGATAAGATCAATACCATTCAGTAATAATAATAATAATAATAATAATAATATCAGACACAATATTAATGTTGTCACACTTATGTATTTAAGACAAATAATAAATAAACAAAATTTTACAACTAAATTATTAAGCATTAAATTTAAAAAGTTTATGAAAACAACACATTTCATTACAAAATCAAATAGGAGTTAGCATTACATAAACAATATACGATAGAATGTCTTAAAATGTGTCGCTGTAACAGTGGTGGTAAGTAACAACACATTCATTCAAGTATTGTACTCAAGTGCAGCTTTGATAGACTTTCACAATTATTTCCATTTTATGGCACTTAAAACGTTCTTCCTTTAGACTTTATATTGTACCTTTTACTCCATTGCATATAATTAGTAGTTTTTCAAATATATTTTTAGATTTATTAAATATTATATATATATATATATATAAGCGGTCCAACATGTGCAGGCCAGTTAAAATAAGATCCAGCTAGACCAACTACAGCAAAATTGGTAGTTACTTGTTAATGCATCAGTAATATTAATAATCCACTAATATATATATATTAGTGGATTATTATTATATACTGATGCATATATATATATATATATATATATATATATATATATATATATATATATATATATATATGCAAATTATGGGCTTTTAATTGTAAATCATGGTGTTGTTACTTTTACTTAAGTGAAAGATCTGAACACTTCTTCAACCACTACACCATGCAAAGCATGAATTATCAAACTCACAATCTATCATTCACTCTTCCACAAAGCCACTTCTGTCCACAACTAATAACTTTAGCAACATTACTGGGTTGAAATGCAGAGATGGAGAGAAGTCTGTGCTCTGGTGTGTCAGCTTGTAGTGACATCACAGAAACACTGATGCCCCCTACAGCACGTAGTAGCAGAGGCCCCTACCCTCCACATGCCCATATTAAGACACTTCCTTCAGTTAAGGCCAGCTGACCTTCTACTGTATGAGACATTAGTGCTGTGATGTCCATGTACCAGGAAATTGATGCTAATCCGCTCTTTACTTAAGTGTTGTGATTCAGGGACACAGAACCACTGGTTTCCATTGTATGCTAAAGACCTGTCTCACTCATATTATGAATGAGGACAAAAACATCACCTACCTCATGGCAAGATATGTTTAATAAGTCCGAAAGACAGGCCTTGCATAGGTCCCAAGCGAGTTTTGTGCTATTTTCATAGACTGAATGCAGAGTCCATCCAGCCTGACATCTCCCGCCCGAGTGTCAGACCTTCTGGAGCCCTTTTTAGACTTAACCAAAACTAAAGGATGTAAAAAAACATTTCATATCCACTGCCATCTCTCAGCTTAACGTTGAAAAGGTGACACTAGCACATACAGTACATTAAAATCATTCAGGACCCACATTTGAAATTCAAAGATATTTAATCATAATATAACTTATTTTTAAATTGCTTTAACTTGTGGACTTATTTATTTATGTAGTAGTGGTTTCCTTTTGGGGACAAATAAATTAAGTGATTGATAATTCTCTACAGGATTAATATCGACCTCTTATAATTCTGCAATTCTGTTATAACCTAAAGATTTTTTGGTTAAGTCTGAGTGTCTGTGTGTCTGTGCCATTTGCGAGATCTCGCTGTTGTGTAATGGTGTTGATTTTTTTGTAATCACTACCATTTGAATACTCTGTTGTTCCAGGTGATCCAACGGATATTCTATGTGGTCAACCGTTCGTGGACTGGTCGTATCACCATGATGGAGTTGCGCAGGAGCAACTTCCTACAGACCTTGGCCCTCCTGGAGGAGGAGGACGACATCAACCAGATCACTGACTACTTCTCCTATGAACACTTCTACGTCATTTATTGCAAGTTCTGGGAGCTGGACACCGACCATGACCTCTACATTGACCCAAAAGACCTAGCGAGATACAATGACCATGGTATGAACAACTCAAAGAGCAGAGGGTTTATTTTTCCCCACATCCAGTAAAAAGTATATTAGGAAAGAATTCAGGCCTTGAGGCAAAACAAATATTATTTCAGAATCAAAAACATAACATTTATGGCCGAGGACATGAAGTATCTAAGGATAGTGGGTGTCACATGCTGTACAGACTGCAAATCCCCTTGAGGCAAATTTGTGATTTGTGATATTGGACTATATAAATAAATTTTGAAAGTTGGAGCTGTATTTTCTGGCCTGTGGTTTAATATGGATTGGATGCCAATAAAGAATCAGCAGCAGGCTGTCTTTTGATTTTGACACATTCATTTGCTTATTTTCCATTTGTTAATGCAAAAAACAACAGCTGTTTGTCTTAGGCATTCACTTTTTTTGTAATTTTGACCTTTGAACACATTCATGCTCTCTGATGTAAAATGCATTACACTGTTAACGGCATTGTATGACCACTGAACCAAGTGAATCTATGTGGTAATTCACTGACTCAGTACTTACGCAAGTGACTGCACTGTATGCCCAATGGTTTACAAAAATATCTGTTTCTATGTCTTTGAACAGAATCACATTTGCTTATTTTTCTCATTCTCTCCTCTGTCAGCATCCTCAAACAGAATCATTGAAAGATTGTTTTCGGGGGCCGTTACTCGGTAAGTGGAAACACACACATATACACATACAGAGAGGAACTGATTATTTCAAAATAATGGCAGTATTGAACGTGAATAGCTCGGTCTCTCCTGTTTCCAGGGGTAACGCTGTGCAGAGAGAAGGCAGGATGAGCTACGCTGAGTTTGTCTGGTTCCTTATATCTGAAGAAGACAAGAAAAATCCCACCAGGTAATATACTGTTGCTTGGTTCTGTGTGATTGACAGCCCTTTGAGCATTTTCTCTCTGAATGTGTCTAATAAATATGTTAAATCCTAGCCAGACGTCTCACACGTTATAATTGAATATGTACTTCTTCTTTCTGTCTGTATGTAGTGTGTAACTCTTTCTGCATTTGTAATTTTTCTCTCCAGTATAGAGTACTGGTTCCGCTGCATGGACACGGATGGCGATGGTGTCCTGTCCATGTTTGAGTTGGAGTATTTCTATGAGGAACAGTGTGAGAGGATGGAAAGGATGGGCATTGAACCTCTGCCCTTCCAGGATTTGCTCTGCCAGATGCTGGACCTGGTCAAACCTGAGAGCCAAGGTTAGTGCCAGTACTAGCCTTACCCTTGGTGTCATCCTTTATTTCTCTTTACTGGAATAACACACCATGATCCATTTCATTTAACTATATCAACTATGCACATTCATATGTTTGTGAATGTTTTTTTTCTGCAGGTAAGATAACCCTTGGTGATTTGAAGCGTTGCAGGATGGCTCACATATTTTTTGACACCTTCTTCAACCTGGAGAAATACCTGGACCACGAACAAAGAGATCCATTTGCTGTGCAAAAGGTATGGATTTAAAGCTACTTCCATTTTTATGAAATGTGAGTTTTTATCAAAACCTGTAAAATGCTGATTCTGATTTGCATGTCTTGTTCCAGGACATTGATAGTGAAGGTCCAGAGCCATCTGATTGGGATAAATATGCTTCAGAGGAGTATGAGATACTGGTGGCAGAGGAGACTGCAAATGAACAGCTACATGAGGGGTACGACATACACACACACACACACACACTCTCACACACTGATTGTCAAGATAATAAAGTAAAAGGTGTGTTCGGCAAAAATTAACCTATTCTACTATGTGTGGTGTGCTCTCAGGTCATTTGATGATGATTATGAATCTGAGGAGCTTCAAATCCCTGGAGAGATTGGGAATAAAATGGAAAAACTGGTCATATCAGACCTGTCAGCGTAAAACTCCTTCACTGGAATTCCTGGGCCTTTCTCTCTGGAAGTCAAACAGGAACAAAGTGATAAAAGATGCCTTTAAATGGATGCATCAAAAAATACATGGATGTCAGGACAGTGAGATTTTTCTGTTTTTCGAAGACTCTGGAGTCTCCTCAGAACGGACTTTTTTTGTGTATGTGACCGTAAACCAGTACTGTTCTGTATCTGGTGCAATAATGCATCCGTATTCATGCAGAAAACAAAATCACTGCCTTCAGCTCTTCTCGCCATCCGAAGCAACACAGCCAGCGGAGGGGTGAGAAGTGTTTGATAAGCTCTAAAAGGAATCAAGAAAGAAAAACTTCACTGTAAAATAATGTAATTACCATTGTGAATTCTCTACTGACAATCCTGCCACAAGACAATCGCCTGAATTTCCAGTTGTCACTGTGCTAAAGGTAGACTGTCAGTTACACAAATAGATTCCTAGTTGGAGAAACAGGGATGCAGAAACAGATAATTATAGTTCTAGACACTGCCACAGTCACCAAACAGTCAGCTTCTCAATTGTGATACATACAGACAGACACTGCCATCAGAAACCTGCTGCCTGTGCAGCCTGTCACTGTGTTCCTTGTAAAGGAAGAAGTTAGAACTCCTCTCTTCAGGGAAAAATCAACAGTTTGTGGGATTGTAACAGCACCTCTCTGTGGCAGCTCTGTGCTACTGCATGCCATGACTGTCAAGCACAATGCATAATGGCTAGCCAACCTTTCCAAGAGGGTTGAGTTCACCTCCACCTCTGAACTCAGTTTGCAGTCATTTCTAAACCCTGGAAACAGTGTACCAGCCATCCGCTTCACTGCATTAATTCTCAGTCAGGTCACAGGGAGACGTATGCACATAAACTTATGCATGTTAACAAACATATCAAACTCTCTGGTAGAGTTGCCTACACATTTCCACCTGTAGCATTTGTAATAACACAATAGATACACATAAAAACTGTGAGTTGTTCCTGTCAGTCTCATGCAATTATACAGTGCATCCCACGGTATGTTTTCTCACATTCTTGTTGATTGTGTACAGTACCTTGTAATTACCTTGATCTTTTTTGCCATTTATGCCAAAAATTGTCATATACCATTTGTTCATGAAACTTTCTGATGTCCATTCTCCCTGTAACTCACATACCAAACACGCCATAGGGTCTTAAAGGGTCAAATCACCCAAAGTATGAACACCTCTAGTGGTATCTAGCCTGCAGATAGTTTTAGGTTTGTTTGCACTTTTATTACTTTGAGATTTTTGCCTCAATCACAGTACAGTGGGAAATAATGGAATTTCATTTGTGACTCCTATAACATTGAAAAGTTTTCATTGGAGCTTCTTTCTGTAAACTGTGATTCATCCACAGTAACAAGTACATTGGTTCTTGCAGGACGGATTGCTGTTAAATTTATGAAAAGTAATTTTTTCATGCTTTAAACGCCAGCATACATCCTTTCACTTTTATTGTATCAAAATGGAGGCAGAAATCTCAAGAGACGGATATCATACAAACTGGGTAAATAAAATCCAAACTTTTGCATAGATAGATTCACTAATTGAGATACTGTCTTTTAATTTAGGTGGATTGACACTTTAATTCCATTATTACTGTGCTGCACTCACAGGGACAGGTGCAAGTGTTTACACTGCCCTTACTGTAATAGCTAGGAGCATGTGTTTGCTTATAAATCACTGATAGAGGGGTGTGTTTTAGGAGCGTGTGATGTGTAGCTCTCAGTTTCAGGCTGTTTATATGTCGTAGCTGTTGCCATGGGAATGTGTTCCACGGAGTCTGTGTGTGCATGTGTGTGTGTGTGTGTGCGCGCGCTTGTATAACTCTTTAATTAGGAATAGGACAGCTCTTGTCGTCAATAGCTTCAAATTCACTGGCATATACCTCCTTTACTGGCACTTACTGTACACAGACACACAGAGACACTTATACACACACCACACTATAGTTGCTATTGAAAGGGAGAAAGAGAGCTAGTGGATGCTGTAAGGTCTTAATGACCTTAAGTTTCCCCCTGCTGCTCTAGCTATTGTAAATGTGCCTGACTGTGTATTAAACTATATATTATAATAATAACAAATAATAAGCCATTATAGATATAACGGCTTTGATTTTTGATGTATTTTGATGGGTTGTATTGCTGTGCCACTGTGTGGCTAGGGATGGGGGGGTAACTTATGCTAGATGTGTGTATGTTTGTGTATTAGATGCACAGTGGATTCCATCAGCAGAAGTGGGGGAAGCCTCTGGAGGACTGATCTGACACAAAATATGAGATACATCTCATATGGAGACCTCTCGATGTTTCACTGCTGTGGTCACATACACACACTCACACACTCTCAAGGAGACCCATTCATCCAGACAGTATTTAAGAAGAACTGTTGAAGGCAACGGGATGTCTCTGGTTGGTAACTTCCTGGCTCTAATGTGTCCTGCTGCTTGCACATGCAGCATCAAGCAAGAACAGAAGCCATGCAAGACTTTTATTTTGAAATGAGTCTCTACTGTTAGAGGTAGAGAGGAAAGTTTTACTTTGACATACTTCCTCTGTGCAGAGGAGACTTGAGTAGGCTGAGATGCATTCAAATCCTAAAGGTTATTGTATTGGCATGGGTTTCTTTCTTTCTTTCTTTCTTTCTTTCTTTCTTTCTTTCTTTCTTTCTTTCTTTCTTTCTTTCTTTCTTTCTTTCTTTCTTTCTTTCTTTCTTTCTTTCTTTCTTTCTTTCTTTCTTTCTTTCTCCTTGTTATTTGTTGCTTTAATCTGAAGTTTAAAAGTAATAAATAAATATGTTTCAAGAATATCATTTCGCCTTGAAGATTCTTACAGCAGTGATACTCAAACTTTTTCTGTCACACCTTCAGAAGCCAAAAAAAGTTCATGCCTCCCCACCCCAGCAAAAGTGGATTTATTTATTTTTTTATTAACAATACAGGCTATTTTAATAAAGTCAGATTAGCTTGATTGTTCATCACTGCATGAATCATATTATTGCAGCTTTAGGTCCACTCAACATCCATAACCCCCCTGAAGTGGCTTTACATCCCAATGTGGGAACCACTGCTTTACAGTTACCCACATACACCCTCCTCCTGTCCCCTCAGACACACAAACATCTCTCTCAAACACATGTTCGTCATCATTCCCTCCTTGTGTACACACACAGTGTACCATAAGTGTGTTTGTCTGCAGTTGTGCTTAGTAGAGTGTACTTTACAGTCTTTTGAACTGCTGAGTACCTTATCTGAGGTTGTGACCTTTTTACATTTCTACTTTTTCTGTACATGTGTAAAATATGTGTTATGTTTTTTTCATTCAGCTAAACTTCAAAGTCAAAAAATAACATTTTATTTGCTGTTCGTTAAACAACTTTTTATTTCAAGGTAACTGAGGTTTTGGGAGTTTGTCAGTGCAGGGAATGATTTCATGCCAGTTCAGTTCAAGCAGCATTCTCAGACCCACATGTCTTGGACGCTGACTGGCACACATGATGTAAGTAGTTCTGTATTGAATCACTGTTGATGACGTCACTGTTGTCATGACAAACATGTACCAACACAGGAAGTGTCTGGTGAGTGTGGCATACTGTTGATTGTTCTTTTGGCAGAAAACATTTAGTAGATAACCAAACTAACAGCAGTCAATGATCACACATTGACTGAGAATCATCAGACTTTACTTATTCTCATAGATATCACAGTCAATGTCATGTTGTACAATTAAATTATGTAACTTTCCAACGGGATCCACTCTTGTACCCCCAAATGGCATGCATTGCCTACTGATACTGGTTATAATGTCAGTCAGCTAATTAGCTACTCTAAGTATGAGAACTTTTCTCCATCCAGCTTGCAGTGACATCTCTGCCAGTGTTTGCCTTTGTCATGACAGCATTGTTGCCTGGGTCTCTATGATATTACTCCTACCTTGGGGCAGTTGCCACTAGATACCTCTTACATGCTACTTGCTACCAACATAGGTATTAGTAATTAACCAAAATGTTTCACCTGATTATGTCACTAGAGGAAATGTCAGTGGATCACCAAACTCATCAGGAATTATTGTCTAGGAATCATGAGTTTTCCTCACCAATCCATGTAGTAGATAGTGAGATATTTGTCACAATATGTGAATACGTTGAATACGTTGACCTGATGGGGGCACTACAGGAGTAGTAAGGGAATAACCAAAGTAATTATGATGCACCCTCAAGGCACCATGGATATCTGTAGAAAATGTCATGGCAATCCATCTGATAGTTGTCACTAATAGCCAAAAATGTCAACCTGCTAATGGAACTAGAAGAAAAGTTAGGACATCACCAAAGTCAGTAGGCTTCATCCTGTTGAGACTGTGGATGTTGCAAAATTGCATAGCAAACCATTCAATTGTTAAGATATTTAGTAGCATTGCTATCCATGGAACCATGCTGATAGCATGCCTTAGAAGTAGCCCTTACGTTTAAAACTGTTTTACTTTTAAGCTGGTGATCATCTGTATTTAAAATTTGTACTCATGACTTGTTCCCTCAACTGATAACACTGAAGCCATCACATGTTCTGGTTCCTACACTTCTATCTGTCTGTCGTCCTCCAAAAAATGCATTTGTTTATGCAGGACTTAAACAAACTTCTCTTACATATTTTCTTAGGGATGTAATTCATGGCAAACCAAGGATGATTGTAGGCAGGAGTTTCTGCTGGGGGCTTATTGTTCTGAATACAGAGGATTGTCCTGGGAATGGTGTAATAGTTGGCATGCCACCATGTTGTGATTTGTACATGAGTAATTTGCCTCCCAACGAAGGTCAGAGTTGACTGGTCATTGTTTGAAATGGCACTCTGCTTGTTTTCCACAAATGTCAGGGACAAAGCAATTACCCGACCAGATCGCAGTCCCACCTCCTTGAGTCACAGGCATTCCACTGCCATGATTGCCAACACCCACCACCCTCTGGTGGTATGACCCGGCCTGTGTGATGTCATGACTGGAAGGTGTTCTGTAAGTAGGAACACATGACGGTACTGGTAGTGCTGGAACAAACACAGGTATCCCCTCAACACAGAGCTTTAGATAAAGCTGTGCTTGAAAACCCCAGAAAAGAGCGAGGAAGCAACTGGAACCAATTCATCATCAAAGAGGGAAAGACGGAGAGTTGACTCCAGACATACCAGTAATACCAGAAACATGAGCTTTGGATAAAGCTGCCTGGAAAAGTCCTGAAAAGAGTGAGGAAGCAACTGGAACCAATTCATCTTATCAAAGAGAGACAGAGATGTCTTGGGCACATAAGGATTTTGAATTAGATATCCTGCTTGTTCCAGACACAGTAGATATTGGATATATATACCAAATAAGATACCAAACATTTAAAGCCACCATTTATAGATGATTTAGCCATGCCAGCAGCATGGCACTAGGGATGGCATTGACAGTCAGTTGGTCAGTCTTTTGGTCAGTCCACCACTTTGGTCCTGACTGAAAAATCTCTGGTATAATATTGGTCTAAAACATTCATGGTACCCACAGAGTGAATCCAAATGATTTTGTTGGTCCCCTGACTTTTTCATAGCCACCACCAGCAAGTTGACCTTTTTGGGTCAGAGTGAAATGTCTCCGCTATTGGATGGATTGAAGTATGGAAGGAAGTACAGACATTTGTGATCGTAAATCGTAATAACCTAATAATTGTCAGCTCTTTTTTTGTAATTTAAAGAGAAATATAACGTGATGTAATGTAATGTAATATATTGTAAAGCGGAGTATTGTGTAACTGTGTTTTTATCATAATAGGAGGTGATTAGACTTCAGTAATAGAATCACAATAGCTGATCATGTCTTGAAATAGTATCCAGCTTCCTATCCTGTCTTTTTCCAGACACATGTACACACATATACAAGGCCTTATCTACTTCAATGAGATGCACAATTCAGGGCATGCATATACAAACACACACACACACACACACACACTCACATGAGTAGGTGAAGTAAGTGTTTGATGGTCCAACCAGCTGCATTGCAGAACTGTAAGAAAAAAGAGACTTTTTGGGGGGAGTAGAGAGAGGTTGACAAAGGGACAAAGACACACAGAGAGAGAGAGAGAGAGGGAGGCATGCCTGCTCTTGTTGGTGTGCAGGGTTTTGAGTTGACTCCTTTGAACTCATGATGAGCCAAATTCCATCCTCACATCTATGGGAGGAAGCACCTCTCTCACACACACACACATACACACACACACACACACACACACACACAAACGCATGCATGCACCATCATGTTCCATCCTGGTCTTCTCTGCTGCCAGACGACGCCCGTTATCATCTGTCACCTGGTGTCTCAGACTAGCATTTCAGCGAACACAAGCGCACAAATGCACACATGCAGATGGACACACATCCTACACATAAAAATACATACATGAACACACAGGCATGTAAGATTGGAGTGAGGGCATAATTAACATCTAGAAAACCACACCGAAGAGTTGGCAGCAATACAACAATCTCTTTTCCTGCTTTCTCTGCTTTGCTTTCTCTGTGTTATATGAATATACATACTATCATATGGCTGGACACATTCCACTTACTTCAAAGACCTCTGGTGAACTGAGTGTGCATGATTACAGGGAGGGCTTGCTTTAAAGGTCCTCAGAGAGAAAAAAAGGAGAGATGGGGAGAAAGACGGGGAGAGAGAGAAAGCAGCTGGGTTGGTGGTAAACATCTGGTGGTTGTGGAGTCCTGGCCCTGAAATACACGGGAAATAGTTGCATTGCTGTTCCAAGATCTGGTCTCTCCACTCTTTCCTCATCCACTTTCCTCCACAGATCTAATCTAATGTGACTGGCTGTCTGTAAAGGTCTAATCCATCAATCAAGGTTGCCCCTTTGTTAATAGTTGTTTTTTTAGTCAGACACTAACTGTACACAAATCCAAATGTACAATGTTTTCACTGTACAAAATTGTGGGAACATCTTCTTCCTCATATTGAGTTATAGCCCCTCTTGCACAACAATTATCTTCTCACTTGCGTAAAAAGTTTCTATGCCCTTCCCTAACTCATCTGTTTCTCCTTATCGACATCTTCTCCTTTGTGATTAATACAGGTTTTAACAGGGAGATCAATAAAGATTTTGACATAGATTTACCTCATTAGTGTATTGCATAAACAATTATAATGTTATTTTTTCATCTTTTAAACCAACATGGACAAGAAGTCCTTAAAGGGCTCAAAAAAGAGGAAATTTCAACATCCATATTTCCACAATAACTGGGCAAACTCCATCTACTGATGAACATCATGTGGTATGATTGAAAGCTCAAGAAAAGCTACTGTACTACATGGAACATGAGGTGAGACATTGTGTTGAGTTGTTTTATTGTGAATAGAAACCGCAAACCCATCTGTAATTATACTCCAAAGTGAGATTAATTGCCTCATAACCTTGTTATAGTAGCAATATACAATGAACAATGTAGTTTATGTCCTTGCTTCTTCTTCTAATATGTGAACGAACATGGCCAGAATCTTTGACTACAATGCAACATCAACAATATAAGCCTAAATATTTTCAAACTTAAACAACCGTGTTATGTGATTTTATTTTCATTGATTAATTTTTATTTTTGCCCAAATATGACTTTTTTAACAGCTTTATTTGCCATTATATGTTAGGGTATAAATAATGGAATTTGGTAGTGTTTACAAAAACATTTAAACATTGTTTAAAGGCTTTGCAACATTGATCCCAAAGCGTCATCAAAAGTATTTGTTTAAACAATAGAACAGCTCAAAACTGTAAAAACTAAACAGTTTACATGACCATTAATAGTGGAATAGTGTAAACATCAAATCAAAGCTAAAGCAATGTCTTATTATCAGTGGAAGTTACAGAAAGAAGTTCTGAGCATTCTGTCCAGTGACAAAGCCAAGCCTCACGTTGCTCACGTTTATCACACACGATGTAGATTTAAGCAAATCCTGCATCAACTTGACAATATTATACTGTTAGACAGTAAAGATTTGTTAACTGGTACAGATTTTGCCATGCAGTTTCCACTGCGGAAGTTATTCCTTAATTATCTCCAGTTAGGCAATTAGGCCAATGCAAGGCAAGGCAAGTTTATTTGTATAGCACAATTCAACAACAAGGCAATTCAAAGTGCTTTTATAAAACATAAAAGCAATAGGGAAATATAAAAAAGTTTAAAAAAAACATAAAATATAATAAAAGTTACAGTGCAGTGTACAATCAGGGTTAAAAGAGTTAAATGGAAAATAAAAACAGGCTGAGGGGTTGAGCAAATAAGTGAGTTACAATTATTTTGAAAAGAGAATAAAGAGAAGTACACTTAATCTACTCTCTCTAGCTAGTCTGTACTTGGGTCCATAGCAATCTTTGGGTCCACTGAAACTCCAAAGACCCTCGGACACTACAGAGAAACCAGGACATGTCCGTCCGCAGGCCACTTTGATCCAGTTATACTCTGGACCCACCTGCGTGTTTACAGGTGGACAGAGGTTCCTGCAAATCACTCAGGTGCGAGATTTAAGACCACTTCCTTCACTCTGTTCAATCTCACTTTCATTATCTTTTCACTCAATTACCTACTCATCTCTCACCATGTAAATATTTAATTAAAAGCAATGGTAAAAAGCTAAAAACAAAAATATTTAATTAAAAGCTATAGTAAAAAGAAAAGTCTTCAATCTTAATTTAAAAGAACTGACAGTTTCAGCAGACCTGCAGTTATCTGGGAGTTTGTTACAGATATACAGAGCATAATAACTGAATGCTGCTTCTCCTTGTTTAGTTTTTACTCTGGGGACAGAAAGCAGACTTCAGAAATGTATTTTGGCCCTAAACCATTTAGTGCTTTATAAACTAACAGCGGAATTTTGAAATCAATTCTTTGATATACAGGAAGACAATGTAAAAGACCTCAGAACTGGAGTGATGTGATCCACCTTTTTGGTCTTAGTGAGGACTCAAGCTCTCTAATGGATTTCTTAGGGAGCTCTGTAAAGACACCATTACAGTAGTCCAGTCGACTGAAGATAAATACATGGATAAGTTTTTCCAGGTCTTGCTGAGACATAAATCCTTTAATCCTTGATATATTCTTCAGGTCATAGTGGGCTGACTTTGTAATTGTCTTAATATGGCTCCTTAAATTCAGGTCTGAGTCCATGACTATAACAAGATTTCTGGCTTGATTTGTGGTTCTTAACATTACAGACTGAAGTCGAGCACTGACTTTCAATCATTCCTCCCTGGCTCCAAAAACAATAACTTCAGTTTTATCCTTGTTTAATTGAAGAAACTTCTGGCACATCCAATTGTTGATCTGCTCAATACAGTTACTCAGCGCTTGTATGAGATCATAGTCCCCTGGTGAAATGGTTATGTAAATATGTGTGTCATCTGCATAATTATGGTAACATATTTTGTTGTTTTTCATAATCTGAGCCAGTGGAAGCATGTAAATGTTAAACAAAAGAGGCCCCAGAATGGAGCCTTGGGGAACGCCACATGTCCTTTTTGTCAGCTCAGATATGTAATTACCTATAGACACAAAGTAGTCCCTGTCCTTTAAGTAGCATTCAAACCTGTTTAGTACTATGCCATAAAGTCCAACCCAGTTTTCAAGTCTGTCTAGTAATAATGTTGTGGTTGACCGTGTCGAAAGCAGCACTGAGATCCAATAATACAATGACTGAAATTCTGCCACTTTCAGTATTTAAATGGATGTCATTGATGGCCTTAACAAGAGCCGTCTCAGTGCTGTGGTGTGGTGTGATATTTGATGTCTTCCTGACTGGTAGACATCAAAACAGTTGGTTAGTGCCAAGAAAGCACTAAGCTGTTGAAAACCAGCTTTTTCAATGATTTTACTTAAAAATGGGATATTTGATATGGGCCTATAATTGCTCATTAGTGAACTTTCTAGATTGCTCTTTTTTAAGAGTGGGTTAATGACTGCAGTTTTCAAGGCCTGTGGGAAAAAACATGGATGTTAAAATCACCAACAATAACCACACAGTCAAAGTCAATACAGATTATAGACAGCAGTTCACCAAAGTCATCAAAAAAGTTTGCACAGTATTTAGGGGGCCAGTAGATATTTAGAAAAATAGCTCGAGAAGAGGAATTCAGCTGAAGAGCCATATATTCAAAAGAAGCAAAATTTCCATAAGACATCTTTTTGCATTGGAGGGAGTCAATAAACACAATGGCAACTCCACCTCCTCTCTTATGCACTGTCATCTTGGTCCAACCAAGTTTCAGTTAAAAACATGACATTAAGATTGTGAGTGATTATAAAATCATTGATTAAAAATCTTTTTCCTGCCAATAACGTTTAACAAAGCTAATTTTAGTGTGTTAAAAACATTATCTGGGCCACTTTTTTTGATAGGCTGCGGCTGACAAGGAATTAATACTAAATTTGCAGGATATGTTGAGTGCTTCCTGTTTTTCAACACATTCACCATGCTTTTTCTGTTACCTATCAAGACAGGGATGGAGAAGACTACCAGCGCATTGGGCCCCCGGCTTATCCTGGGAGGAGTATTTTGCTTGTAGCCTGGACCCAGCACATATCAGACAGAGCTTACTGGGCTTTTTCGCCATTGCGGAGCAGGAAGGCAGTTTCTGCGTTGTATTTGTGACACATGTCAAACCTGGAGGACTTAGAACCAGTAGTGGAGGTGGACGGTGAGGGGTTTTAGGGTAGAGAAAATGGGAGCAGAGTGAGGGAAGGGAGTAAATTTGGTCCCAGCTCTAACCAGGTCTTCCAAGTGATCAGTGAAGTCCAAAAGGGGGGGAGAGGGGAGAAAGGGTGTCTGGGTGGGGAGTGGGGGGGGTGGGGGGGGGATGGTGAATCCTCACTGTTGGTTTTCAGAGTTCTCTTCCGGTGGGGGTTGGGGTGTCTCTCCTCCAAGGTTTCTGGTGTGTTGTGTTATGTCTTCTTCTTGTTTTCATTCCTCTTCTCTCCTGTCCTTGGCAGAGGGAACAGATGAGTGACGCAGAAAGTAAAACAGGTTGGAGCTAAACAATTTTACTCCTGACTTGTTAAGGCGAAGTCCATCTGCCTTAAAAAGATGTCTGCGGTCCCACAGAAAGTAAAAGTTTTCGATGAAATGCACTGAATGGACAGTACATGCCTTTGAGAGCCACGTGTTCATCCATCCATCGTCAACCGCTTACCCGGCGTACAGGGTCGCGGGTGTGCTGGAGCCTACCCCAGCTGACATTGGGCGAAAGGCGGGGTACACCCTGGACAGGTCGCCAGTCCATCGCAGGGCCACACATAGACACACAACCACTCACCCTCACACCTAAGGACAATTTAGAGACACCAATTAACCTAGCCTGCATGTCTTTGGATAATGGGAGGAAGCTGGAGCACCCGGAGAGAACCCACGCGGACACGGGGAGAACATGCAAACTCCACACAGAAAGGCCGGGGCCAGGGTTTGAGGCGACAGTGCTAACCGCTGCTCCACTGTGCTGCCTGCCATGTGTTCAATGGCAACAATCTGCTGAATCTCTCAGCTCCTCTTCAGATTGGCGGTATAGGGCCACTGATAAACACCTCAGCATTCAAAGAGCTGACTGTGTTCAACAGATTATTAAAGTCCTCTTTGAACACTTCAGACTGCTTCACAACATTGTTGGTCCTGATGTGGAGTATGATGTTTTTCACAGTAGGATGTTCAGCCACGATACGCAGGATTCTTTCTGCCAAGTCAATGCAGACAATGTTGCAAAATAAATGAGCAGTTCCACTTTGTGCTATTTCATCACAATGAATTTGTGGCTGCTCTGAACCAGATCTACTTTTGGTGTGTGTATAAAAAAGAAACTAAATCACAAACAAATAGGAGATACCATAGGAGATTAGACACCATATTGCAAATTGAAAATCTGGAAGAACAGTACTTCTTTATCATATATTTATCATTCTTTATAATCTGGTATCATACACTATTTCTGCAGTTAGGGGGGTCCACAGTTTGTCTGTTCCCACTGTATATAACCTGAGTTGTACTTTTGGTGTGAGAGCATTATTTTTCTGCCTGTCACATCAGTTGCCCCTTGAGGATGATTGGTGTTTATTGAATTGAACTGAATTGAATTTTATCCCTTACAGGCACACTGTCCTGATCCAGGGCCATTTTCCCCTACTGGCTTAGAATTACACCAGTGGCTGTTTTCTTAGTGCAGTTGTTGGAATGTGTGTGTGCCAGTCGAGAGAAATCTAGAACTCAGGGGCAATGAGTGTATTTGGCTGAGTCTGCTTGCTTGAATATACAGAAAGAAAGAGGTTGATTACTGTTGGAGACAAACACGTACATAACTGACAGACTAACTAATTGAACTTGTTGCTTGATTTTGTCTTGCTTGCACTTACTCTTTACTTACATGTAGCTTGTAAAATGAAATAATGATCTGAAAAGGGCAAAAACTAAATGGAACAAGTTTTTGTCATGTCTGAAGGATTCGTAGTTTTCAATCTGAGGCCCAAATTTGAGAAATTCAGTGCTGGCTGTCAATGTGTCTGACAACACTTTTATACTGTTTTCTCCAGAATGGAAATTCACTCTTTATCTCATCAGTCAAAATCTTGTAGGCATTCAGTCGGTTATTAGGGGGGATACATAAATATAGCATATGTTTTCTATTTTAAAATGCACTAGAAATCATTTAGGAAAATTGGTTGGTCTTTCCACCTAATGGTGGCTATGTGGGTTTGTAATGAAACTATTTATATTACTTGTTTGGCAACAAGACACTAATGCTCTGATTCTGACATGCACCTGTTGGCATAAATGTCTTAATTTCAAGCACTAACATGCCCAAATACTCTCCTCCAAAATGCCTCTGTGTACACATGTAACTATGTTGTAATGCATCCAGTTAAAGAAAGCTGATTTGATACAGTGTACAGTCACTGTCTGTGCAGGTGTAGATACAGTCTCTTATAGTATTGCTTGCCCTGCAGAATACACGAGGCATTGTGGTCCTTTTTAAACACGTCTGTGGACCAAATTCAGCACATATTTCACTAAATTCTTGATTATTTTCTTGGTATAAATCAATGTTTCTATATTAAACACCGGTGTTAGATGGACCTGTAACCCTTAGACCCATGAGCTGAGAGATGTCGCGTTTCAGTGGAACCACCAGAGGGACTTTGGCCTGTTGTCTAAGTTGTTTTGGAGGCAATGGGCCAAAGATTTTACCTACCTGACACACTTAAAAACTGCTATATAGGAAGACTTTTTCACAGATGTTATGGCTGTAAAAAAAGTATTGTGTATCATAATAACGTTAATGTCGGCAAAACTGACATTTGTGTTATTTTTTTTGTTGTTGTAAATGTATGGGGGTGATTGTTATGTTATATGTATGGGGCTGATTGTTATGTTATATGTATGATGCTTTGGCAATATTGTTCTACAGTCATGCCAATAAAGCAAACTGAATAGTAATAGTGGATAAAATTTAAGTGACATGTGTGAGCATGGTGACACCGATCAGACCAGGTCATTTGCTGGTGCTGTTGTGTCATTATGAAAGATAAATGTAAACCAGCCTAAACTGGATTCAGCTTGCTTTTATTTGCAGAAGAGTGTGCCAGACACCCACCTTTCTGGGCTGACATCCTTTAGGACAGAAATTCTTTAGGACACAACAACTTTTAGGCAATGTAATAGACGAAGATGATAGTCTTTTAAGTAAAATCTAAATTTCTCCTGAAAATTATACTGAAAGTTGTAAATTGGGATTCCCAAATTGACGTTCATTATAACATTTTCTACGTCTACATGACCAGTGTCCATTACAAATATAATGCAATAACACAAAATGTGTTAATATTATGCTTATGAATCATAAACTGGATCAATAACAGTTTAGAAGTAGGCTACCTAAAAACATATTTTTGATCACTGTTGTTGAGACTTGTAAAATACCTACTCTGCTTGAAAAGTGCAGTGACTGTAAACAAGCCTGCTGATTGCTTACTTCACTTAGGTGAAGGAGAAGCTCTGCTCTTTCTTGTGGCCTTTATTCAATGCGCAGCATGCATTACGGTAAAAGGAGGCGGGCTCTGACTACATGTGCGTAGCTTTTTGATTGACATGGCGGAGTATCACAGTACGGTTTGCGCCGCGCCAGCAGACAGTCAGGACCCGACCCTGGGAATAAAAAAACGCGCAGCCCCGTCTGTTTGAAGATTATTTTATTGCAGCGAGGTGAGTTCTTTTACACTTTTTTGTACGATAAGAACCACCCCACAAAGAACGGGAATGGAGGCCGATGGAGTCGATGTTGAAAAAGTTTTAGAAGTGCGTGTTTCTCTGTGTGTGTGAGTCTGGAGAGCTGAGCGCTGACGCCGGCAGTCTGGGCCACTTGGCCAGCGCAAAGGAAAAAGGAAAACTGTTTCAGTGCTGCGGAGAGGGGGGTGAATCGAAACTTTGGGACAGTTTTACCCATTTATTTTGAAACAACATTGGAAAAGCAAAAGAACGGAGAGTATCGTGTTCTTAACACAAGTCGATTTAATGTTGTCGGGTTTATGCGTTTGGAGCCTGCTCTTTGTGGTCCCGATCTCCCAGCTTTCACGAAAGAATGTGTTTTTGTCTCCGAGGACTTCGGATGGAGTGAGTGCGCAACAGGAGAAAACCTTTTCTCCTTGGCTTATTTCTGCAAAAAAATCACATTTGTCACGCTGCGACCTGCATTCTGTAAATAGTCGGTTATGTTGTAGCTGCTTAAGATCAGGAAATGAGCACTTTTATAGCTGGAAAATAACTTGGAATGGAAGATGCTGAGACAGTCAGATTTGACAGGGGGTTGCGAAATAATTGAATTGAAACTATAGGGGGTTCTTTTGCACTGGATAACTGTTGAGAAAAGTTAAAGGGCCTGTGTTATAGCGACTTTCCGTAGAGTTTGTGTGCGGTTATAGAATGCAGGAAAAAAGGTTTTGGAGAAGAAAAAATCTCAACTCCAGCATATCCTAGCATTCCTTCTAGCCAGTCTCTCTCTCTCTCTCTCTCTCTCTCTCTCTCTCTCAGAAACGACTACGTGTCTGTCTGTTTGAGCAGGGAAGACAACTCTCTCTCTCTCTCTCAGCCTCCCTGACGCAGACGTGGAAATCAAACATTGGTCTCCTGCTTGAAACGGTCGATTATCTGCCCTCCACGTACCTACAGGAGAAAACAATACAGTATCACAAACCGTTTAGTTCATCAGTAAGGAGGAGAAAGGATGGCAGCAGTTAGGTCGGGAAAAATAAATATGCAAAAGATGACTTTAGATCCAGATTTTTGGTGGTTGTGCGTCATTTTTTTAAATTTAATAACAGGACTGAGTGGTTAATTGTCATTCTGTTATTGCTAGCGGTGGAGGGGGGGTATCAGTGGGACTATGATTTGGGGATCGCACACCCCCATGCTGTTGGCTCTGGATCCAGTGGGCACGTTGGAGAATATAGGCTAGGGGGAAAAAAATAACCTAAGACATCACACTCGTGCGCACATACTCACATGCACGCGCTTTCTTTTTTCAGGGGAGAGAGAAAGAGGAGGAAGAAATCCGATCCCAAATACATGACGTCAGATGGCATTCCTTTGGTGAAAGGCTGATGTGGCTATGTACATTTTTTTTCTGTGAAAAACTGATATCCGAGTTTTCTGGGGGGGATGAAACGATTGGCTGCCTGCTGAAAAGGTGTCTTTAGGTGAGAGGAAAGGAATTCTCTCTGCAGTGCATGAATGGGCAATCTATTTTGCTTCCACAAGTCAGATGCATCAAAGAGTCTTAGCATCAGACATTTAGGCCAAGGTATGGAAAAATGACTAGCCTAATTTACATAATTTATGAATTTTACAGAAATCTCTCTCAAGTGTACCTTTCTAGATTTTATTTCTTAAAATTGTTCAAATTTTCACATTTCTAGATGTGTTCCTAACTAAGTTTTCAACTCTGAGCTCTACAGCCCCAAGACTTTTTGCTTCTTTGGTTTCAGGGTTGTATATCAAGGCCTGCAGCTCAGGCTGAGAGTGTTATGTGTGAAACAAATGCTGAAGTCACTGTAGGGTTTTGCAAATGGTCAGCCAGCACAAAGGCCAAGGTAGGAAACGAAGGATCTCTGGTGGAAAAGTTGTGTGGGTCCTACTAATGTAGTGTGAAGTTGAAGGTTCTGAGCTGATCACAAAGGATAAGTGCAATCCATATTTTTCAAAGCAAAATCTGTGTTTTTTCCCCCCACGGGTTAAGCGCTACACACATATCCCTCTTAACACAAGCTGAATTAGGTTTATATCTCTGTACCCTGTCCTCTGAAAGTTAAGCCTCTTTGGCTTCAACATTTATACACAATAAGAATGTAAACAAATCTCATAGGCCAGCATTTGAAAAGTTATGATAGCCCTCTTATGTTCTTGTATTCACAGCAAATTCAATAAAAGGGTTGGATAAAAAGTCTCATTTCAACATTTTTAATGACAGTCTTTTGGAGTTTTTATGTTTTTCTATTTTCTATTTGTTTTAAGTTGGCTGTATGGAGAGCCAGGAATGTGCTGCTGGAGGATGTACAACAGCATAATGTAAGCAGGGATTTTCACTCAAACTGATGCAATTGCAAGCAAGTGACTTTTCCCCCCAGTTTTAGTCCACTACTTGTAAAACTCCATTTAAAAAAAAATCAAATACACTGCAGTTATATAACAGAACAGAAAGAACGATGTTTAGACTGGAGTCCGGTTAAAGGAAGGTAGCCATTGTTACTTCAGCTTTTCCTTGTCTGTCCAATGAATAGCCAATGGGTTGAATAATGCTTTATATCAGTTAACAACCTGTGTTCTGTAACCATTGCAGCTTTGTTACACAGGTGCACTCAGTTGTGGTGGTCCAAGTGATAGTGTGTCAGTTCCTATACATGGAGTAAATGTAACTTTGCAGCTACTTTGTTTGATCATATTATCAGTTTGTTTTATGGCACTAAAGTGGTGCCAAGACTATATCATTAGAAAGTCAATATATCGTGCTTTCTACATTTTCTATACAGGTAACACGTTTCAGTTTCCTCCTCCAGCAGGGGGACAGACTTTAGAATGATATATATAGGGACTGATGGACTGGTTGTGTTTAAGTGGAAAGTGTAAGATGTTTAGTCTGTAATAATCTGAGACAAGTTATTCTAAGAGCAATGAGGAAGCTGTCTTCATGTTTCATGAGGACTCGTGATGCCAAGAGCATTTTTCTCTATCTAACCTTAGGCATAATCTGGGTTCTATGCTTTCTACCCGCGCAGGCTTGCGGTTCACTGTTGGCCCAATAAAACTTTCAGGTACGCCTGGTCCAAATGGGGTCAGGGAACGGCCAGGATGATGCTAACCACTGTGTGTGCGTGTTTGACTGGTAACCTAGAACATGTTATCCAAGGGGTAGTGTTACTGAACAGTGCTTGTGTATCAAGAACAGAAGCTGTAGAAGCTTACAGAGTTACACAGACAATACAATGCAGCTCTGGAAAGTGTGTGTGAGCATGTGAAACGGAGGCAAAGAAAAAGAAAAGAGCTTCAAATAAACCTCCTCACTATTTGTTTCTTGTTACGTTGTTTTTCCAGTAGTTAAAGCTTATTTAACTGGATTGTTCTGATGTGTTAGTACAGGTTGTGGCCGCTACTGCCAAACCTATATGATTTAGAATATTCTGTATGTTTTTGTTGTGATATTTCTGAGAAAAAAAGGCTTTATGTATTTAATTTGTCATTTTCTATCAGTTACAATTCACATTGTGGATGGGATCAAGATACACAAAAAGCAAAATACCAAATGTCGTAGAAATTATATTCCTGGTGAGGGGTTGAGAAAATAGTTGAGTTACAACAAACCATTGTCTTTGAAAAATGTATTTAACCAAAGAGAATAAACTACAACACAAATCAGCTGGACCAGAGGTTCTATCTCCTAGGACAGTCACTAATGTCTGGCCCCAAGCAAAGGGATACATAATCATTTACACAGTCTAGGTTTCTATGTTTTGGGGAATAGAGATCCTCTCTCAGCCTTGAATGAACATTCCAGGAGAGGAGAGGGACAACAAGAGTGGGAAAACACCAAAACAATCTCACAACTCTGACCTAAACCCTAGTAAATGTGGACAGACTAACAGAGTAGGAGAGTCAGTATTGGACAGTGGTGATTTAGCTGATGAAACAGGTGCATAAGCACTGGAAGCTTTAGAAAATAATGGGACATAATATGATCAGCCTGTGTAGATATAATTATCCAGCATTTATCATCTACAATTTCTGCTATGTCTGCAAATAATCACCCATAATTGCCCTTTTATTTACTGGTAATAACAACGTTTGAAATAGCCCACTTGGTCCTGATGAGCTACCCATATTTGGAATATTAATTTGAATGCCTTATCTAAGTACAGTACTAAACTATGTCTGCAGTTTACATAAAGTCTGCTATCAGTCATACCATCTGTTTCTCCAAATGTAACAGGTGTGCTTCCCAGAAAGGTTGCTGCCTTCACTGTACCAGATGTGTGGTTTGGTCAGGTGAATGAGTTGCTTCCTGCTTCCTTGCCCTGTGATAGAAGATTTTCTTATTGGTTTTAATGTGTGGAGTTATTCCCATTCTTTGCTAAAGGGGTCGACACCTAGAGTGCAGGAGGAGGGTTTCTGCAGTTTCTCTTCCTCTTGTTGCTGTAACTCTTCTGTCCTGGTGATGCACAGTAAAGTGCAGAGGTTCTCCATGTGGCAGAGCAGACCAGAATGTTTGCCTTGAAAACCGTCTCTGCTGCAGGTGCAGTGACATATGAAGGAGTGCAGTGGAGGGTACCCCAACCTAAACTTAAGTGACCCTATGTTTTGTTTATATTAACAAAAAGTGGCTTTTATACACTGACAAAAATTGTAATGCAATAAATTCATTATCCCTTTAAAAATCTGATTATTTTTGTTAATGATAAATCTGTCATTTATTTTCTTGATGAATCAATTAAACATGCTTATTTTATTTACAATCATATGTGACAAAGAACACCAGCAGCTGGAAGAAAGTGAAACCAGCAAGTGTTTGGATCAATTATGTTGATTCACTAATCATTAATGACTAAGCAACTTTTTAAACTTATTTTTTCTTACACTGACATTGAGTTTGAATTTGAACTTGAATTTGAAAAATCTTGGTTTGGTTTTGTCACATCCTGGTCAATTTTTATGCATATGAGTGAGCAAGGTGTTTTGCATTAGCAGCTATGGTAGTCTCCTGTTTTATTTGAATTATTTGGTGAGTCATGAGGTGATTTGATGACTCATGAGGTTACATTTTGGTTAAACTGAACCTGCAGGCACTGCGTTACACCAAAACTAATTCCAAGTAAGAGCTGCATGTAGATGCAAAATCCAACCCCCCCCCCACCGAAAACACAAACAAAGATGCTGCTTGATGCTTTCACTTTCCATTTCCCAGCTTTTCCTCTGCATCTCTGCTGGTTATCTGTCCCTCTCTCTCTTGCGCGCTCTCTCCCTCTGTTTCTTGCCGTCTCTTTCTCTCCCATATGAACGGCGGGTTTTTGTTGAAGTATCCCAGCATCTTATGTTTGCTTGGCACAGAGCTGTAATGTTTACCCTCCTTCTCTCTTTCTTTCTGCCTCCCTCCCTCCTTCCCTTAATCTCTCGTTCTCCAGAGCCCTGTCACTCCTTTTTTTGTCTCCCTTGATAATTTCCTGCATTGTTGACAGTTGATTTAGAAGAAGATAAAAGAAGCCTTTCAACTTTTTTCTCCCTCCTCCCCTCTCCTTTCTCCTTGCCCTCTCCTCTTCTCTCCTCTCCTCTTCTCCTCTATCCTGTGTAGCATAATAGCATAATGCGTAATGCCAAATTATTTCAGTCATTTTTTCCTCTGGCTTTACAAGTTTCAGGCCATCATATCTAACATTTAGAGAAACGATGCCTACTCTGACAGACTATCATTGCTGGATGAAAAATAGTGAATGTGTTGCGTGGTCATGCAGTTCCCACAGTCATGAAGCAAAAGACAACCTTTTTAACACTGGAATTAAATCTTAAACTCCCCAAGGACTGTCATTGAAGGTCATCAAAGTTCTAAACTTGTTGTTGACAAAATAGTAACAGTCTTGAAGGCAAGTGTAGACACTCATTGAATTATTTTATAGCTTTTATAGTAATAGTTTGGAGAAGGGCTGCAACTAATGATTGTTTGCATTGATGATAAATTAGTTGATCTTTTTTTTTTATTAATCAAGCAAAATCTCCATCACAACTTCCCAGAGTCCAAAGTGATATCTTCAAATTTCGGTCTAATCAACAGTCCCAAATCCAGACGATTTCAGCACTAACTTTGCCACTGTTTTAAAATATTGATATGACATAATGTTGCATTTGCATAGCATTTTGGAATGAAAGCATGTGTGCTGTATTGTGGCAATGCAAGGCGATATTAAATAGCGTGTTTAATACACAGTGGCAATACTTCTGTATAACAGAGAAAGACAGATAAAATATCACATTTACATATAAAAAAGGCAATACTGACCAAGTAAGTTTTAGGTTTAGATTTAAACCTGGTCAGAGGTAAGCAGCACCTTAGGTCATCTAGGAGGCTTTACCGTACAGAACAGTACAGCATTGTATAACCCAGTGAGGATATAGTAAGTTTTTTGTGCAAATGTCAGCAATATTTGTACAGCTTTGATTCATTTGAATACACACCGTTTTTGGCACATGATGCACCGCCTGACTTCACCAAAAACTTTCACTTCTCTTGTTGGTGATTTGAGTTTTCATTGCTCGTCACTTGGTGTCATTTGAAAGGTCTTGACAGCAGCTGTGTGGCTGCAGTAGAGACAACAGTGAGAGGGAAAGGCAGAGTGACATTGGAGGAGGAAAGCGTGATTACGACAAAGAGATAAAATGTTTGGAATCCAGAAATTAGGCTGTCAAGTTTCTCATCAAGTACTTGTCAGTTGGTAAAGTTTTGTGGATACATTAGGGCAGAAAAGCTGGAGTGATTCTGATTAGTTGTGAGCCCTGCCCTGCTTGTGTCCTTGCACAGCTCATCTGGGGTACCATCCATAGAAATAGCTTGATGAAAAGCTGCCCACTCATGTGTGTTTGTGTGTGGTGTGTGTGCATGTGCCTGGTCAGCTGGCTGAAGGGATCAAGTGTGCACCTGCACACACACACACACAGAGTTAATGTTACGTGCCTGCATTAGCATGCCAGGCGTGTTGGTGTTGCTAGTTGGCATGTCCATGGAAAGTTCCACCAGTCGTTAATGGCTGTTTTTATGCCTGACTGTGAGTGTGTATCTCAAGTGTCTGGAGTCTGCTGTGGGTTGGGTTTTTTTCTCGTGTGTTGGAGTGGGGAACTGAATGTGTAACTGGTTATATTTCTGATTATTATATTGGTGGAACTGGAATTGGAAGCGGTACATGTACACATTTTCAAGTATGCTTCTGTCTTTGTGTGTGAGCGTCTGCGTTTATGTTTATGTATTATGTGTGTGTGTGTGTGTGTGTGTGTGTGTGTGTGTGTGTGTCTTAGACACACTGTCACGTGTTGGCAGGTATGCATTACCAGAGATGAGGGTTCTGCCCAAAAAAACCATTCAGACACACTTTAACTTTTTCACACTTTAGACACACTCTCTTCCTCGCGCTCTGTCTATACCCCATCTGCCCTTGTTCTTTTGCCACTCACAGACAATTTCCACAATGGACTTCATCCACACTAGCAATTTCATGTAGCATAATTAAATACCCTATTCTATAACCACCGAGGCTACGTCATGTCATGTCATTAAGTGTAAAAAACAACAACAGAGGTTATTTAATGGTACCTATCTAACAAATCCAAACACATCCGTGTACTACTCAACGGGGACATTATTCAAATCATGACTTTATCCTTTTACTAAATCTACTGACACCGTAAACATATGTATACAGGTTTCACATCACCTGTACTATATAATTGGCTGCTGTACCAACTTTCAAAATGAGTGACCACAGGAGAATTGGAGGCGATAGAAAGTTGTCCTCTTAACCTTATTGCCACAGGTGCAACTGATCTTGTCTATGCTGGCATCATTATTTTGAAGCAGCAATATGTTGGAGTAGCAGTTAAAAAGCAATGTTTCTAAATTCACAAAATGCATGTTCAGAATTTTCTGGCTTGGTGTAAACATGGCCTCCCCTATTTCCCTTCACTTCTCCCCTACTTGCCCTCAAGCTGGACCCCCCACAAATCACTAAAACATCCCAAACACACAAATCTACCCACCCACACATGCAGGCTGGCAGAAACACATACTACTGCACTCACACACCCACATCCCTGAACTAGTGTGTGAAATCCTGAGGCTGATTGAGGAAGAGGAATGTGACCCTGTGACCCCAGGCTGTGGGGAGGGGTGTTATAAGTGTGTGTGTGTGTGTGTGTGTGTGTGTTTGATCTTAGGGAGCAAGTGATTGTATGTACACTTTCCATTGGCTTGCTATTCCCAGAAGTGTCCTATCTCATTTTTCAGTCCATTTCAGTTTTCTTCTAATGGATTAAACACTGCTGCCTGCTCGCTAGACATGGAAACACACACACAGACTCATACACACACACACATTCACCCAACATTTTCATAAGCACGACAAGGAGTTAGTCATGGAATTAAGCATGTAAAGAACTGTTCATTCATGATTTGCTTGCTTGCTTGTGTGAGTACATCTCAGACTCACAGTTGTTGTCTTGTCTGTGAGAGAGGAGACAGGTTTCTCATGTAGGTGTGACTAAATAGTCTTTCTCTCTCAGCACCCACCCACCCTCACACACACACACACACCACACACACACACACACCTCCCACTGAGCAAGCTTTTTCATGGCCCATAAAACTGATGATTTGAATGTCTCTTGGTGGTATGTCTGCGTCTACGTGTACGTCCATCTGAGAATGTGAGTTTGTGCATCCGTCTATATCTGTGTTTGTGTGTGTGTGTGTGTGTGTGAAAGAGAGAGAGAAGGGGGAGTAAAATTCACTTCTTGACTTGGCATAGCTGTCTTAATTAAGGCTCATGGCATGCTGCCCTGATGGAGCTCGGCATTAGTGGCAGAGGCGTGCTGTGTGTGCCGGCCTGGACGACAGCAGGTCCACTGGCAGTGAATGTTGGCTTATTGTCTGGACTCTGTGGTTGTCCTCCTTTGCTCCTCTTTACTAGTCGCTTGTAATGTAGAGCTGATTATGGTGAGTGGAGGTCACTGCGTTGAAATACACGGTAAAGAAGAAGTCTTTGAGTCAGAAAGACGTTTAGGTAGGTCTTGATAACAAACTTCAGAGTAGAAGTAAAACAACAAAAGTTATAAATATAGTTGCAGATGAATCAGATCATGCAGCACTGGTGTATTCTGAATATTTCAGGAACTTTGTGTTTGCTCTTACTTCTAAATGAACCATTTAAAAGTTCAGGAAATTTGCTTCATTCATTTGGTTGGTCTAAAAAGGTTTTCTGCATTGCTCGTATTTGCAGAGTGCGTAAACAAATACGAATAATGTGATTTAATGTCTTGGTGGTGCTAAAGGTAACAATTCCCCAAACAATGTTAAAGTAATATATTAACACACTATTGTCACACTAGACACATTCTCCACATTTTTATCTCTCCCTTCCTGGACACACAAACAGGACTGTACCGAGTGTTTGATCCTGAGTCTCATTCTGTGGTATGAGTTTGGGTTTTGGGGTTTGACTCAAGGGACCCATTACCTGAGATGTTTATTGTCGATTGTACACTTAAAGCCCCACACACGTTTTACTTTTTGAAGTCTGTGTAAACAGATGCCAAATCATACACCAAATATGCTGAAAATGCAAGTGGAATTGTCCTTCAACTATACAATAAGTTATCTTCAATCCTATGGTGTTTTGGTGTGGGCTCAGCTGTGAGTTTACTGGCTGGAGAGCAAGACTGAAAATATTGTCCGCTGCCAGCCAGGGTATACAATGTATTGTGTGTATGTGTGTTTATATATGTGTGTCCATGCTTATTTTTGTGTGATGGAGTTCAAGCATGCCTGTGCACCCAATTGGTGTGTGTTTATGTGGGGGTGTGCCCGCCTGTGTCTGTGTGCCGATGTGCGCAGTGAGGAGGAAGTGGCTGTGTTTGTTTAAACTAAGCACGCTCAGCCATGTGGGACAATTTAGCGGGAATGAGAACTCTGCACCCCTACCCCCTCCTCTCACCCTTCCCCAAACCTGCGCCACTCTCCTCCCCCAAACTATCCTGAAATCTTCTGAATGGGCGGCTGTCTTTTGAAGGCGGAGGGGTCGTTAGAGAAATAAGGCCAATAGTGTGGGGGTGAAGATAAGGGGGAGCAAGCGAAGAAGAGGGAGGGCGGAGGGGTGCTCAGACAGGTTAAAGCTGGGTGTGGGACAGAGGAGAGGTATAGGACGAGATGAGGGAGTTGGGGGAGTTGTGGAAGAGGAAGAAGGCTGAGTGCTGCTCCATAAAAATCAAAGTGTTCATTAGCCATTGGTCTTCTCTTGTGAAAACCATGCAACCGCAAAAGTCATATGCAACACACACGCTGCATTATCTGAGCCTCCACTTAAAGGATCCAGCTCTGCAGGCAAAACCTCATATTTACACTAAAGGGCGGTATTACACGGAACCAATTGCATTTCATAGAAATAAAGGAACGACTGAAAGGAGGTGCTGTTTGAGTACATACAGAGAAGAAATGAGTGGAGAGCTAATGCAAAACTAGTGCTGTGTAATGCCAGTGTCATTTTTGGGATGTAAATGTCTGATCCAAGTGTGAGGCCTTCTGGTAGCCCACGGTGTACATCATTTTTTGATAATATGTGTGAGAAAGAGAAAAGGGCAAACAAAGAGAGAATGTTTGAACCTGAGTTGAGTTAGTCCCGTCTTCATATCTCCATGGTGACGAGGAAAAATGACTGTGTGTGTAAATGTACAGTACACCCTTGTATGTATAAAATCAATCAGTGTTGAGCTGTGTTTCTGTTTTTCTGTACTCTGTCTTTCTACCTATGTTGTTATCAATGGCTTGTTTGCATGTCTGTCTTGTCATTGGAAATTAAATAAAACACTTATGTTGCCTACCACAACTTTTAGAAAGACGTTCTATTTAAACTGCACGAGCTTGCAGAACACAAGCACACCTGAATGCATGCACATCTTCAGTACTTGGTCAATAGGTAAAAGATCAGCCGGGTTCACTGGTGCTCTGCCAACGAAACATGGGCTTTGGGCTAAAGATATTCCTGAATCCTTAACAATCCTTGGATGTTGTGAGTATGAAGACTTCGATCTGGATGACCCCAGCTTTTATGTAACATTATTAGCAAGTTATAGCATGCCATGCCAGCACCCATGTAGCTTGTGTGTGTGCATCTCCACAGCCATTAGTGGTAGTCGTCATCCTATCTGTCTAGCAGTCAGCCCAACTCAGCCTTTAGTCTGCTGGCTTGTAGAACTGGCCTCCATGTATGTGGCCAGACTGAGCCTTGGAGATCCAAGGTGTTAGGGAGGGGTTTGCTGTGAGCTCTCCTCAAGCTCAGTGCTCCATTCTGGGCTGCAGAGCACTCAGCCCTTAGCCTCTCTGGATCTAATGTCGAAAAGTCTGAACTGTTCAGCGGCAGGAGGACAGAGGGAGGGATGAGAGGGAAAAGAGAGAGACAGAGAGAGAGAGAGATGAGGAGGAGGGAGAGAAAAAGACAAAAGGAGAAGAAAAATCTGGAAGCGCTGCCATGAAGAACAGTGAGTCATGGTCATGTGTTTGTGGGAGAATAGCAACTTCCTCTGAATCAAACACATGCAAACACCAACAAAAATATTTTCTTAAAGCAGTCTGGCATATTTACAAGAATGATGAAGATGTTGGCAGCACCTGTCATGAGGATGGCAGGGATATCTGAAACATTGTTGAAGCTGATAGAAGTAATGAAGACAATGACACCAGTTGATGATGACACCAGTAGGGCGGGGTGGGTTTATGTTTGTGCTAATCTGTAAACTATTTTGTTGTATGTGTGTGTGGTCACCAGTTTGTGGAAGCCGGCCACGAACATCTGTAAGTCAAAAGACCTCTCAGTTGGAGGAAAACAGCGGGAGTCTGGGGGTCTTGGCTGATGTAACTGGTGGAAACATCAGTGTCTGTGACTGGGATAAACGGTATCACAAAGTCACTTTGTCTCTGTATGTTTGACTGTTTGCATTGCCTCTGTATATACTCTGACTCCCACACAATGACCCACATTGTTTCTCTTTATTCTTTTCTCCCTTGTGCTTGCTTTTTGTCATACACAGGACATAGAGAAAATATAGATCTCCTTTTCTCTCCTCTGGCGTTACGTCGCTGCTACGTGGCAAGCATTGGACTGTAAGGGCCTCTACTGTGGGTTTACTGCCTGCTGGCCCCCAGCCCAACCACACACACACACACACACACACACACACACACACACACACACACACACACACACACACACACACACACACACACACACACACACACACACACACACAAACACACACACACAGCCAGCCAGCCCACAGCCGTACAGCTGCAGGAGGGAGGGCTTGCTGGCAGATGCACACATCTGCTGGAGTTGGCTGTGCTGTCCTAATGTGAAGCTAACGGCTAACACAGAACTCCCAGTGCAACACAGAGCTGATTGTTAACGCTCTGCCTTCATGAATAGCCAGAGAAAAGGTGGAGAGCATGTTTCAAACTCTCTTAACTTGACTCTTTATTTGCCAAACTCATTCAATTATCTCCCCCTCTCTGTCTCTTACAGACACACAAACAAACGAACACATACACACACACACACATACACACACACACACACACACACACAGACACACACAACACTGCCTGCTGTCTGTGGTATGACAGACAGGACTAATGTTTGTTCTGGAGCAATAACACAATTAGGATTCCACACATTTCTCTCTCCACATACACTCAACGTGCGGCCCCCTCGCCCCCCGTTCCCATTTTCTTCCTTCTCTTCATTCCCTGTCTTCTTTCCTTTCCCTCCTTCTCCTCCTCCTCCTCTTCCCATCCTGCCTTCCTGCCCTTTTCTTATTGCTGTCAATTATTTCCAGAGCCAACAGGCAACAGATAATATTGATTTAATAACACCAAGTTATTTTGTTTTTGACAAAACTACAGGGCTCTGTCAGTCACGTGTGTGTGTGTGTGTGTGTGTGTGTGTGTGTGTGTGTGTAGGTGTACTTTCTTATTGGCACAGTTCTCCTATTTGGTCCACTGCTCTTCCGCTTAGGGTTTGATGCAGGTGATCTTCCACCATACACAAATTAACCTCTCTCTCTCGCTCTCAGTCTCACACACTGGAACTGCTCTCCCACAGCTCCTGACCTGAGTGTAAAATAGCCATTTCCTCTTCATTTTGTTCACAAGGAAAACTGATACCTCACCTACCCCTCCCTCTGTCTCTTCCTCCCCCTTCTCAGCTTCTCTCCTCTCTGTCTTCTTTTCTTTTTCTTCACTCCCTTTACTGTCTCTTTACCTTTCTTTCTCACTGACCTTGTTTTGTGTTACGCTGTGTGTGCTGGGTGTTGTCTTGATCCTGTGTGTGTGTCTGTGTGTGTGTGTGTCTGTGTGTGCGTGCGCGCACACAGTTATGTAACTGTATCTCTCCCTGGGAATGGGCTGCTGCTTCTTTGAGCTCTGGTTTTACTTCCTCCCGCCCACTGCCCTGGCAACAGCCTATAAAGGGAGCTGATGGCTTCCCTGCAGCCAGTGGGAGAGGGGAGCTGTGTTTTGACAGGGTAGTGGAATGTGATGAAGGCGGGGTTTTTCCAGGAAGTGGATGGCAATAGAGTCAGATCCTGGACTCTTTGGCTGAGCTACTTATTTGGCACCCTGGACAAAAATGAATGTTGAGACACTTTTTGGTGTGGAAACAAGATCAAAACTGTCAGTTTTGTTTTTCAGTTGCTGTTTCTATGGTTTGATCGTTTAAAGTTGTCCAAAGCTGGATATTTTGTATGTCGATGAAGGAAAAGGTGGACAGACAACATAATCATTACTTAAATCTTAACAAGGCTAACCATGACAGAGAGAGGCGAAGGAAGGGAGAGGCAGAGGGAAGACTGACTTGAAGTCACTGGGTCATCTGTTTCTGGCCTGTGTTCCTGGAAACCAGGCCTGATGAGAGGATTGGATGGGTGGGGAGATGGATAGATGGGAGGATGACAGGGGAGAAGGCCTTTGCCCAGGGTGCTCATTTTGTGTGTGTGTGTGTGTGTGTGTGTGTGTGTGTGTGTGTGTGTGTGTGCGTGTGTGTGTAGAGGGTGAGGGATGGACGAGGGGAGAGAGAAGTGCTGAGCCTGTCGTTTACTAGGCTGAGTCCGGACTTGTCGGCGCTCTGGCTGCACACAATGATCTGCAGAATGCCTGGCATTTAAAGGAAACAGAGAAAAAGGAGATGAGGGAGAAGGAGAGAGAAAATTAAAGAAGAAGGATAGTTCCATGTAAGAAGTGATGCATGGTTTTATGACATCTAATTTGGGATTAATTAAATGCAGCATAACATTTCATCAGTCGCTGACATCAAGATTAGGGGTGTTCCTGCAAGTGCAGATTGTTAATACCTCCACATCTACCTCAAGTTATGTGCAAGATGCAACCGACCGCAGTATAACCTTGGAGACTCATTTGCATTCTGAAAAAGTGGAGAAATGCTCATTCATGCAGGGATCGTGGGGCATGGCAATGACAAAATTACTGGCAATGACGTGCTTCTAGTTTGAATTCCAGACTGTTTGGGGAAATTTTCAGTGGGTTTCTATGTTGTATATGCACTGATGTGTTCATCCTATGCAGATACTCACAGTTAGAGTGGTTTGACTAGTGATGAAATGGTTCAAAGAAGTGTCCTTGAGCAATACAATGAACATTTAACTTCTAGCTCATTATAAGTTTCCTCCACTGAATTAACACTTAGCTAAATGCCCAATAAATGAAAGTTTATAGTTATGTATTTTGGAAATTTACCCTTCAAGTGAACAAATTTACCTGGTCCTTTCTTTTACCATAGGGAAATCAGCTTGAAAGTTTTAAAAGTGAATTGAAAGCCATATGAAGCAGCTGGTTGGTTGCGGCTGTTGTTCACCATCAGATGTGGATTCTTGAGGTGCCGGATCTCATCTGTTTTGGGGGGGGTCTAAAGACTTCAATTCAGGGAGTTTAGAGAGGAGCTTGTTCATACATGGCTTGCAAGTGGAACTTATGTGTGCGCTTGTATGTGTCCATTGCATTCCACTCCACTGGTTCCGAGTTCTTCTTCATGGATGACATATCATTACCGCAATTAGAGGGCAGGAGGACTTCGACCATAGCCACACACACACACACACACGCACACATAAAGGAGCTGCACAAATGTATGCACACACATATGCGAGCCAAATGCATGAAGGCAAATTGAAGAGCAAGTTGAAGCTCTGAATTTAATTTCAAACACTTTGCCTCTGTCCCTCTCTTTCAGTCTCTCAATGCACACCCTCTCTCTCTCACTTTCTCTCTCTCTCTCTCTCTCTCTCTGTCACACACACACGCACACGCACACACTGACTGCATATGTGCAGAAAGCTGCCAGCCAACGTGGGAACCCAAAGAGGTTCCATCTTTTATAAATCCCCTCTCTGTCTTTCCCAAATGTGTGTGTATGTGTGTGTGTGTGTGTGTTCACGCTCCCCTCAGAGTAAGCACAAACACAGCATTCCTCTTTGCCTTCCTCTCCACCCTTCTTTCCCTCTTGCCTCCCTCCCCCTCTCTCCTTTTCTGCATCTCCCCCTTCTCCACTCCACCTCTCTCTCTTCTGGTAAAAAGGTACTCTCTCAATGTGTGTGTGTGTGTGTGTGTGGGTGCATTAGAAAGAGGGTGAGTGAGAAAGAGAGACCAGGTCCCTCCTAGACTGAATACCTTTTGTAAAAGGAGCTGGGGTTGAATGGGAGTGGTGTTGGTGGCAGTTTCCCACCATATTTAGAAGCTACCCCCCTTTCTCCAAATACACACACACACACCAAAGTGTGTGTATTAAATGCCAGCACAGATTAAAGTTGTCAGGTGATAAGATGGGTTTAAAAGGACTTGGATCAATCTCTGTCGTGTTTGGCATATACTGTGTGTGCACGTGTATTTTTGTGTGTGCTGCAGTGAATAGATAGTCATTCAGTTCTGAGCACTGACACCTGAGAGCATTCCTTACTGCTTAACACACCCAGGATGAGGAAAAGGATACCTACGCTTGTGTCTCTTTTTCTCTCTCTCTCTCTGTTATCTATCTCCTTCTGTGTCACTACATTTACATGCACATTACAAAGCAGGTACAGCAATGTTTAAAAAAAGCTTATAACAGTGTCTATAATACTCCATTAATACAGGAAATGTATGTATGATGAGCATCTACTAAGTGTGTTTGACATATTCATGAGACCACTGTCCCCGGCTAATCTCTGTCTCTGAGATCCAGTCTACAAATGTAGTTCCATACTCATGAGTGTTAAATCACCGAATTACTGAGAAAAATATTACCTAAGTACCAACTAAGTTCAGTTTCAGTTTCATCTCTCTCTCTCGTGCTCTTGTTTCTCTTTTTTCTTAGCTCAGTGTAACTTTCCCTTCCCATCCCTGATTGAAACATTGAAATTAGGAAGCTGGTGACCTGCGTTCAGTCCAGTAACAAAGCTGCGTAAAAAGTTGCATGTTGACATAGTTAGACAACATGGTTAAACCAGCCATACCTTTTCTAATTGAAAATTAAAATGTGCTATGTCTCTATCATGTTGTTGTTTTTCTTTTTCTGTGCCTCTTCTCGAATCTCCTGCCTTTCTCTTTCCCCTGTTTTCTTTAATTTTCTCTATTTAACCTCTTTGTCATCAAAAAAACTCCAGAAACTAGATGAACACTTTAGGGGGGTTTACAGAAATTAGTTGTTGTGTTTGCTTTCTCACTGTGCCATAGCAGCTGTGAATATTGGGCAAAATAGGAGGTATTGTTAGGTTAAGCACACAACAAGACAGTCAGTAGTATGAGGGATGACCATAGTGGCAGTTTCTTTAAGACTTTCTTGCTTCTGTTTTTGTAATCACGTGGTTGTGGGTCTTTAAAAATGGTGGTTGTGTAAGATTCTTGCAAAGCTTGTTCATGAGCAGTCAGCAAAGTTCAGTAGTCCAAACGTCACCCCAGTATTTTGCAGCCCAATGAAAACTAGTACCTTGGTTGCAGAGCAGTTTTTTGCGGTAGAAATCAAATCAGAACCAGCTTTAAGTTCCTAAACAAATTGCCAAGATCTTGGAAAAGTTGGTGCGCTGGATGAACAGGCTTAGGTTCCTTCTTTCTCTCTGGCTATTAGTACATTAAGCTAGTTATGGCTTCTGTGTTAAACTGTTAACCAGGACAGGAAACAATGATTCCTTTTGGTGTACTCGGCACAGTTGACCAAAACGCCAGGGTCGATCTTCTCATGGAGCCATGTTTGTTTTAATCAAGGTGTAATGCTCTGCCATAATATGTTCTGCATATCAGTGTGTTTTGTTTATTGGTTTGATATCAACACATGCATAGTTCTGCGACAGCATATTAGTCATCTGTTAGTCCAAATAGTAAAACAACACCAGACAAAACAATGAGCAGTTGATACAACCAAAGTTGCAGTCAAATACATCACATTTAAGAAATCATTTGTTTTCATACCATGTTTCAATTCTACCATACAGTATGATACATTGATAGAAAAGCACTATGTTGCCTGTGTGGAACGCACACAGACACATTCCTCTGACAAAGAATAGCTGTTGCAGACTTTTCTTGCAGATTAGGTCAGTGTGGCTCCCAAAGTTAAACTTGCTTTTGCCCGAGTTTCTAGACTTTTATAGATTTCCATCATCTCTACTGCCTGTCCCTTGATAATAGTGCTTCAAGGGACAGCAGGATTACATCTGAAATCAATGCTTATCTCTTTTTGTGACACATTCACTTCTAAGAAAGACTTGTCACATTGGTCATGTGTGAACCATGTATCATGATCCTCCTCTAAAAAGACTAACCAAAAGCTAAAAATTTTAGAATAAATCAGTTTATAATGTCTGTGACATCCACCAGTGTTCTGTGGATTAAAGTTTCAGCCTGAAGATTGGAGCTGAATTGTGGTAGCCAACAAACGTTAGCCTATTATCTTAATACCTAAGTGTGCATAAAGTCGGTAAAGCCGGGAGTTGGAATAATGTTATGAACAGCGCTCTCAGCCCTAAAGGCAAACTACAAGGAAAGCATTAAGGCTCCTTTGTTCATGAAAATGGAACTTTACTGGACAACATTTTTATCAGTATATGATTAGTCAAAACATTAATATGTATGACTGAGCAAAGAACCTCAAATTACCATTAGACAAAACTTTCTGAAATTAAGTGTTTTTCTACATAGTTGAGCTCATATTAAGTGCATTTTAAGCTTTAAACAAGTTTCAGACTCCTGAACACAGCCTTTTGTACTATGTACAGTAGAGTTGACAAAGCTCTCTGTCATTAACAGCAGAGGAAAAATACGAAATGAGAGTCAGACCGGCTCATGTGTTGATTCACCAATACACTGCATGACGAATACCAGGACATGAATTACTTTGTTCTCCCCAGCTGCAAGATGTAAAAATCAGTCAACTTGTGTAGAGTAAATAAATACATATATGGCCAATTAGATAATGTTAGCTGTGGCTTTTATGCTGTGCTGGCAGAAACTGCATGCTGTCACTGTGTTTTATTTTCTTTATGTCATCAACGAAATCTCTGCGGTTTGAGGTAGAAGAAGTAGGGCCATGTGATCAGTTCTACACTGTTTAGCCAGAATTTTTGTTTTTATGAATAAATGACTATTATGAATTCATTCACAATTTGCAGAAAAGGAGAAGTAAAAGTTGGTAAGAGCCTTTAAGACCATGTGAATTTTATATGAAAAAGTCAACATTAGTTTCCAAGACATAATTTAATTGGAACAAGGAATCCCAGTCTCAAGAAGTTTTGGCTGTTTGGAAGTTGGTCAAATGTGTGTGTGTGTGTGTGTGTGTGTTTTGTATTTCTATAGCTGTGTGAATGGTGGTGGCGAGAGAGAGGTGTGAAGCAGTCGACTGGAAGTAAGTCAGACAGTCTGTTAGGTGGTTGTGAATACCCAGTATGCTTTATCAGGATGGACAAACTAGTAGTCATTGGGTGTGTGTGTGTGAATGATGAATAAATGGCTGTATGAGTAATGACTGTCGTGTTATGAGGTCAGAGCTGCCCCTGAATATCTAGGGCTTCTGTGTGTGTGCGTGTGTGTGTTACATCTCGGTGTGTGTTTTTACTCTTTGAATCTTTTATGGTAGAGAGGCAGTTTCCATGCTTACACAGGGCTTTCTGTCTAATGACACAGACACGTGTACATGCGCACAGACACACATGCTGCACATTCATGCTCTTTCACACACATACACACACAAACATTCATACACCACCCGGACAAGTGGGTGATTGTTTTCTGGATTCAACATGGAATTTTTCATTTAACATTTTATCCCTGCTGGGAATCGACACCTTATTTCTCCCACATTCCACAGTCGAACGGAAACCACTGTGTGTGTGTGTGTGTGTGTGTGTGTGTGTGTGTGTGTGTGTGTGTGTGTGTGGGGGTGATGTCTAAAGCTATCAACAGCAGCATCCATCTGGTAATGATTCCACTGGAAAACAAAGGTCATTATTCATTCATTGATACATTACATTTCCAGATATTTGCATTAAATCATGTAGGAAACACACCAGACAACAGTTGCAAACCAAAAAGTGCATCTGCATTTAACTTCCATCGTGACTGAGCCTTACAAGGCAAATAGTCACAAAATCAGATGTTTGTTCTGCACTGTGCAATTGTACATATCAGCTGTTCCAAATTGCAGTGAAAGGTAGGGTAGGGTGACCAGACGCCTGTCCGCAGGAGCGTGTGCAGCATCTAACATTTCTTTACAACTACAGCTGCTTTTATCTGGATCAAACAGACATAACGTGCAAATAAACATCACTTTATCTCCGTGGTAACAGCAAAGGTATGTTTTTGTGATACTTACGTATCTTTTAACAGAATAATCACAGTTGAGGCCAAATAGTGTTTGCAGTTTATAGCGTAACCAGGCCTGACATTTACATGATTATAGACAATAATAAAAGCCTGTTGTTGCCAATTGATTATGTGTTTGGTAGGCCTATGTTTAATTTCTTGTTTATATTTGGAAAACAAAATGAAGCCAATAATCAACATGACTTACTGCTTAGTTATATATAAAATAAAGATAAGATCTCTTTTGTAATTAACCTTATGACTCTACATTATTTAACTTAATGTGTACCAACCAATCAAGTCCTTTTACCTGTTGAAATACCTTTAAATGGCCAATACAACCCATAGCATGCAGAATTCCACTTGCCAGAAAGTGACTTATTGACTGAAAGGTAGATTCTGCCTCAAAATGACTTGATTTCATTCAGAAGAGTTATATTAGAGAGATTTTAAAACTGAAATTGTCCCCCCTTTTTATTTCACATATAAAAACATTATATTTTTTAATGACATACTGACCACCAAACCAAAAATGTCCCCGGTTTCCATTTCAAAAATCTAGGCACCTTAGAATGCTGAAGTTTAGATGAAGCCAATGCCAAGATATAACAAAACAAAACAGACCGGTCAATCATTGATTTAAAGGAATAGTTGGACATTTTGGGAATTAGGTAAGATGAGCAGACTGATACCACTTCATATCTGTCTGTTAAATATAAACCTACAGCTGGTAGAGGGTTAGCTTAACATAAAGAATGAAAGCAGTGGAAAACAGCTAGCTTTGAAAAAAGCCAAGAGTGAAATAATTTGACAACTCCCCTAAAACTTTGTGTTTTGTACAAATTAAACAAATGAGATATGATATAACATGATAATGACTGAGCCTTAGAGGTGCTAAGGAGGTTTTGTTCTCTTTGGACAGAGCTAGGCTCACTACATATTCTCACTTTGCTTTAGAGCTAGCTAGTCATGTAGATAGTTTTGATTTTATCTGATTAGATTCTGAGATGTGTTTTGCCTACGCTGGGATGTCGGTTTCAGTGTAGACTCTTGACAGTGAGTTTGTGGATTTTTCAGAGTAAAGGGACACTGATTCACAGGAAAGAAGCTGGTGGTGAATTATTTTTAATGATATGTTTCAATGCTTTGAGCATATTAGAAAGCAATCTGCATGGCTAAATACCATGTAGGTGATAATTTGTAATTTGTTGCGACTTTCACTTACAGTAACATGATAGATTTTAGATCATAGATCATATTGCCTTTTTTGTTTGCTTATACACTTTGGATATTCCAGTTGAAATTCTTCACTTCCTGCAGGTAACCTTACCCATCACCAGAATTCCCTCAACATCAAATAGCATATATTATTGGAATCTCATTTCTACTGGTGATTCAGGCTCATGTGTATTCTTGAGTTAAAAGACTTTAGAAATATAATGAATTTCTTCAAGAAATGAGTGGTTATTTTAAGGATGCAGGGTTATTGGAAGAGATGTCTTGGACCTCCTCTGCTTTCGTTCTCTATTTATCATATAAGCAGAGCCTTCATTTACTTATTCCCTCATTCTTCCTCCCTTCTTTCTTCTCTGTCTCGCTCTTCTCTTTTTCCTGGCAGAGCTGAGAGTGGTGTTACCATCTGTCTGTGATGTGTCCTGGATGCAACAGTGTGTTTTGTGTGTGTGTGTGTGTGTGTGTGTGTGTGTGTGTGTGTGTGTGTGTGTGTGTGTGTGTGAGTGCTCAAGGAAGGATGGCCAGGCTGAGCTGGGAACGGGGCTCAGTTGGAGAAAGAGTTTTAAGACAGGGGAAGAACAAAATCAAGAATTAAAAGTAGCAATGTAGTCAGAAAGTCAAAAAACACACTGAGAATGATGTGTGAGTGTGTTTATGTTGCAAAAGCATGAGCCACAGCTGTGTGATCTACTAACCCTTTCAAAGACCTCGTCAGTGCTAGAGGACGACCAGCTGAAAGAAAAGACACACAATGACACACAGCTGTTTCAGAGGAATGCTCTGTGTGTGTGTGTGTGTGTGTGCAAATCTGCATACTTATGTCAGACATGGATCTCAATGATAGATTTCTTGCACTTACTTAAATGAAAAGCTAATCCCTGATGTATAATGTGTGTGTGTGTGTGTGTGTGCACTCGCTAATAGCAGCTTATAGCCATTAGTCAGTAGCTCTTTAGCAGTGATATCACTCACCAGCATTGAACTGAAACACCTACGTCATTCGGTAATCTACCTCTGGGAATAATTCTGTGTGTGTTCGTACATGTGTGTGTATGTATGTGTTTGGTTACTGCTGTATATATGTGTGTCTGTGTGTGTGTGTGTGTTTGTTTGTGTGTGTGTGTGTGTGTGTGTGTGTGTGTGTGTGTGTGTGTGTGTGTGATGTATGTATTCCCAATGGAGAGAGCATATGTTTCACTGCTGATGTAAGTGAATGTGAGGTTCAGCGTTTGAGTGTTATCTATGTCCTTTCTGAGCTTGGTTAACGATGTTTACAGCTGACTGTAAAAAAAAAAAAAAAGAAAAAAGTTTTCCTACCCTTTAGCCAATGAGGTGACGCCATGTTCTTTTCCACTTAAGATGAGTTGCCTTGTTGTTATTGTTGTTGTTGTTTTATGCATCTTTTTCGTTTTACTGCTATTATTAGGCAAGCAAAAAAACATCCACAGATTTAGCTCTCTGGGTTACTCTGCAAAGAGCACCAGCACAATTGATCCCATAAAGCCCTATAGGAAGAAATCATTTTCTTGCGATGTGTTTTCATGTTTATATGGAATACTAATCTCCTTTATGCTGTATTTTCTAAGCTCACAGCAGGTGCAGCTATCCCTATTCACCTACCAAACTAAGACCTTATTCATTCAATATTTCTTTTTTATTAATCCTCCAAACAGGATACTCACTATAATCCCTCCTGTATATTACAGGACTATTGTTGATGATGAAGTGCTTTGAATTAGTCCCTCACTCATCTTTTTCCTCTGCCTCTTTTAATAGTTTTTTCTTTTATATTGACATGATATGACTTGTTGTATTGTACCAAGGCTGATATGCCTGTAGCCACTACCAGTACAAGAGGAAAAAACATATTAGGAAAGTACTAATCTTAAACTTTTGGAAACACTGGATTGATGCCATGTCCTCTGACCTCAGTGTATTTTTTCTTACCTTTGTTCACTGGACCAGTTATCTCCTTTTATTTTATATCTGATTGTTTGACTTGTGTGCACCTTTTGTTAGAATAAACTCAAAGGATTCCTGTTTCTCTATAGCTCATTCTTGTGTGTGTAATTCCACTGTGCGTATGGCTGCCATGTTTCACGTACACCTCTATTATTAGAAATATATCTGGCTTTTTATCCCAGTGCTTATCCGAATTGGGACAGAAACCACATGACTACAGTAAACCCAATGGAAAAAGTAACAATTAATAAAACCTCCTCAAGGCAAAAACGGTTTTCCTGCTCACATGAAGTGGAAAATTGTTTTGTCTGAGGAAATTGCATAATTAACACTGATACAAACAAAGTGGTAGGCTGGCTAATGCAGGTTTGGCATAATTAATGAAATAGGCTGGTCTTTGTTTAGGAATAGTTTGTGTTTTTTTGGAAATTGTTTATTTACTTGCTGAAACTTAGAAGATTGATACCACTCTCACATCTGTTGGCTAAATATGAAGCTAGAGCTGGTTAGCTTAGTCTGGCATAGAAACTGAAAGTAGTGGGAAACAGATAGCTTTTTTACTGTTTTGTACAGATTTAACAGACAAGATGTGACAATGTGAGCTTCAGAGATGCTAATAGGTGGATTTTGTTACTTTCAGACAGAGCCAGGCTAGCTGTTTTCATTTACTTCTAGTCTTTTTGCTAAACTCCAGCTTTATATTTACAGTATTTGATAATCTGTCAATCTTCTTGGCAAACTCTTGGCAAGAAAGCAAAGCATGATCCCAGAATGTCTGACTATGCCTTTGGGTAAAGGTTTGGAATTATGGCCAAAAGTGGGAGACAGGAAACATCAACAACATGTCACTCCTTTTTCCTCCTGTTGATGTTTTGTCCCAAATCCTGATTGGTTGCTTTAAACCACTATAGTACAGTGCACCTGATCTGGCTCTATTGTTCATGTCAAACATTTCTGAGTACTTCACTTGTTGACACAATGGAAATGTGTCTTTAAGTCTGTATGTGTGTTTGTATAACTGAATGACATCCCCTGTTCCTCATTCTCTCTCTCTCTGTCTGTACTTTCCCAGGTAGGGCAGTTCAGTGAATTTCTCCATGAATGTACGTCACAATGATGATGACAGACCAGATTCCACTGGACTTGGCTCCGCCCCCCCTCCTTAACGGGGAGGTCCCTCTCATGCCTCACATGGTTAATGGTGACGCTGCACAGCAGGTAACACACACACACACACACACACACACACACACACACACACAGACACACACACACACCAGTGGTTTGCATTCAGTTATCTGGAACAGCTGTTACAGTAAAGGATTTGTTTTACAGGGCCAAGAATAAACACAGACGCATACTTGCATCATTTAGTCCTAGAGACTTTTAAAAAAAAATTTATGACTGGTTGACTGGCTCCATTGATGGATCCCAGGCCTTAGTTTAAATTACACTGGAAAAGGATTCAGCTGCTGACTGACTGATCTTATCAGATGCTACAGAGCCAAATGGATCACCTTCAAAGTACAAAGCTCCACTCCGAGCTCTGCACAGATGAAGGGAAGCGATCAACGTAATTAAAAGCATCACGGTTAATTGACCTTGCTCTAATCCTGTTGTCACAGATACATTTTTACACCGTGTGCTTTTGGTAGATGAGAGCTGATGATGATGTTTATGTGTCCTCCCTGGTCTGTTCCCTCATACCCTAGAAGAAGCATGGTGGGAGTGTTTTGGCAGCCGCACATAACAGTTAGGGAGGGTTTTGGCTGTAACACACAGCAGTTAGGGAGTTCATTTTATTGTAACACCCTGCAGTTTAAACTTGGTTCCCAGTGTGGAATCAAGGCTGTAGACCGATGATTATATAGATTTGACTCTGCCTGCATGTGTGTCCATGTTTGTGTGTATTTGTTTGTTTCTTGGTCTGTTTCACGCTGTGTGTTTCTTTTTCCATTTCAGTGTCTGTGTGGGCACACAAGTGTCTGTGTTGAGTCTGAGTACATACCTCTGTGTTTGTGTCTGCTTACTTGTCTATCAGCCTTCCTGTCTGTCTGTGTGTGGCTACCTACCTACACCTGTTTATGTGTGTTTATCTGTGTCTGTGTGTCCCTTTGGTTCAAAGCAAAGAGATCAGATACATTGTTAAGATGCAACAGTATATCATCCTACAATATTGAATTTTTAAAGAAATGTGATATCCATTATGGAGAACATCCTACAAAGAGTCAACGTGCACCTGAAACTCCCGAAAGTGGAATTTCTCATTGAGGGTTTCTTTCATTTTCCTTTCTGCAAAAGTGTTCCTGGGGTTTGCTATCTATACACTAAGTTAGTAAATAATTACTGCATTTGATATTAGAGTTTGAACCCCCCAAAAGGTTGATTTGTCAGTATTCAAAAAGTTGTAGCACTTTCACCCCTATGACATAATAAAGTGCAACATTGCCATTAGGACTGTTAATGGCCGCTAAACAGAAATATTAAAATAAAAAATCATATTGCATTGTTGTAAAAAATAATTAAAAAAATTATGATCCCTTTGTAGATAAGTGGAGTGAACTGTATGTAATCCTGCCTGGATTGTTTTGCTAATTTGCATAATTTAAAATGTCAATGTGATTTTAAATTAAGGGGTTTAACAGAATTTCCAGTTCCAGTTTCAGTTTGGCTGTCTATAAACTGTAATAGCTCTCAACTGCTGCCTGACAAAATAACCCCCCAAAAAGAAAGAAAGCGTAGCATAGCTAAAGAACGTGTTTGGACAATGTCCATTCAGCCAATTCAGGTTTTTGCTCTTTATGTAACTTGACAAAACATTCCTGTCATCTAGGTAAATTTTTATTGTTTTATGTATGTATGGATTTGCTTTAAAAATAATATTGTGAGTAATATAATGAGTTTTTTAATATGCTGTAAGTATTTGAACCAACATCTAGAAGTGGCTGAACTTACAAACACCATTATTGCAGATTTTATGGGTAAGAAACATTCTGGCTGACTGGATCACTGCAACCTCAGTGATGAATCAATTCTATCAAAACATAAATAATATGCTACATTACTATTTTACATGTACTATGATCTTTACTTGTGTAGGTTTATACATAACACATATGTGCACACACACCAGTCACACCCACCCACATGGTCTAATATGGGGGTTTTCTCAGTCCTTGGGAAACATGGGTCACCCTGTACTATGCTGGGGTTCCCATAGCAACAGCAGCCGCTGCAGCAGACAGAGCAGGAAGTGTGTGTGTGTGTGTCTGAGGGAGAGGAGCAGGTTAGCTCTGAGATGGAAGAGCATGCAGACACTACAGGAGGAACGCTGGATATGAGGATTTTACGGCACACTTGTAGAGCATAGACAGGGCTGTGCTTGTGTGTGCATGCATGTGCGTGTGAATACGTGTGTGTGTGTAATGGAGGGTCACCTGTTTCATGTCTACAGCCATGTGTACACTCTCAACAATCTGTATGCGGAGAATATGACGGTAAGCATGCATACTCCCTTTCGGCATATTCAGCAGAAACACTTGGAAATCAAAACAGTGCCACATATATTGACTTCATTTATGTGTGTCACCTGTCCATATGTTGTGGTATATGCATCACTATGGAAAATTTGTGTGTACTGGGTTTAGTGGTTTTCTGCCAGTCAGTGTGGTTAAAGGAGAAAGGCTTTTCTCAAATCAGGGTGTGTGAGACAGCATTATTGTTAGCCTATCTAACACCTCATTCAAATGTCTGAACTCTCTGTATCTGCCCTACTCTGGGATCCTATGGTTATTGTGTGTTACGCCACCTCTGCAAGCCTGTTGGCTGCCCAGCAGAGAGTCTGTCCTGTTTAGTTACTGTTGAAGATGATTGCATGATTATGACATTATGTGTGGCAGCGTGACATGTGATTTTCCTCCATAAATCTGATATGTCCTACCTAACTGTGTGATTTGTGTGTGTGTGTGTGTGTGTTTTTAAAAAAATTTTTTTGTTTACAGGTCATCCTGGTGCAGGTGAACCCGGGGGAGACGTTTACCATCCGGGCAGAGGACGGCTCACTGCAATGCATCCAGGGTCGGTCCCATCATACATTATTATATTATCATATTAACATGTGGCCTGGTGTCACTTTGAGACTGAGTATTTCCCATCACCTTAATTATATGCTGGCTGCACATGCTGTACAAACATTATTTTTGTTGGTTGGAAATGTCATTTAGTGATTTTGCAATGTTTATCAAACAGTTAAGCTTAACATAGAATATGGTTGCGACTTGCTGGTTTTTCTTTAATGTACAGTGACAGCTGAAAACAAGGATTCTTGAAAGTATATTTGTATTGTAACTTTGACAGAGCAAGTGCATTCAAGTGTTATTGTAGAGATTGGAAAATCCTTCATGACTTGGAAGCCAGACACAATTCAAAGCTTTGTTTAGGTGGAGAAACTACTAAATTATCCTTGTACTGACTTCCATCATCATGGGTCTGATTTCCAACAGCATAGCCTGAAAATGCAAAGTTGAGGAGCTCAAACCAAGGGTGTATGTTGTAACTTCCCACCAGCACATGAACCATCATATCAGTACATGCTTTAAACTGCATTAACATGCAGCAGAACTGCGACTTTTTAAAATTATGATCACTGTGGTTGATTACCTATTTCAAGCAAATTTCAAGTCTCTACACTGATGTGCCTTTCAAAAAAATGTGTGCTATGCTTGATTAACGTTGTTGTAACATGAAATTCCAGAATACTCCTTAATTATAGTATTTTAGGAATGCAGTCAATAATATAGCAGTAAGGCGGTGAGGAAAAGGAAGTGAGAGGGAAATGCGTGCATCTAAGCATGTTATCTTCAAATGAAAAAAGACTAGTTGAAAGTGCACAGTGACGGATTGGTGCAGAGTGGGCAGCCATTGTCTCACTCTCTGCTTGCATCTGATATCAATACATGAAAAGACTAGAAACGTAAGCCACTTAGAGGCTCTTAAAGACGGAAGGAGGTGGCAGTAACGTGGGAATCCCCTAACTCTTGTGGAATCGCGTCTCACTTTGATGATGTCACCAGCATAAGCTACATCTGAAACTTTGAAAGGGCGCCTTTGTTTTCTTTCCAATCTCTCTCCTTCTGTCTCTCTCTCTTGCTTCTTCTCTCACTCTTTCTTTGCCCTTTGTGTGAAGGTTTTCTTTGAGTGAGAGCAGTTTTGGCTCAGACACTGACTCCCCCTTGGAAAAAAAACTCACCACCACCCCATACTCTGGGTTGTAACTAATTACAGCCTGCCTCATTTTCTCCGCCCGCTGTGTAATTCAATTTTCTGAAATTGGAGGGATTGACCAAAGCAGACCTTAGAGGCTCAGATAATGCTAGATAGAAACAGTACATGATGGGATGGACGGACACAAAGATACAGATACAGAAATGTGTAGATATGGATAAAAGATGGCTGGAAGAACGGATGGTTTACTATGTACGTTGAATAGATGAATGGGATACCAGAAACATACCGTTATTGATGTAGTTGGGGTCTGGTGGTTGTCTCTTCATTTGTGTGGTTGCATGAGTGCACTTGCATGCAAATTTTAGTTTCAAATCTTCACAGACATTTGAAGGCACAGGGTGCTTTTTTCTTTTTTTGGTGCCATTTACAACAGTGGACGAGGGCTCAGCGTCATGTTTGAACGCACATATTATTAATGTGGAGGGCCACACACACACACTCTTGCTCTCTCTCTCTCTCTGTATTGCTCTGGAGGAGGTCATTGGGTTTAATGAGAGGTGGAGTGTGGCTGTGTGTTTTGAAGGCGAACTGACTTGCTTTTTAGACAGAGACTCTGTGTGATTACTGAGACCTCAGGGCTCTGGATTTATCCATGCTTGTGTATTTGTGTGCCTGCAGAGTGTGTGTGACAGAGAGGGAGATTACAGAGACCTCAGGGCACAAACAAGAACCAGCTTTTATATAAAGTAACTTCTGTTTAGCTGCTGCACTGCAGTGCATGCATGCAGACATGCATACAGGTACACACACAGACACAAATGCTCTGCCTAGGCAGAACCAGCCTAGAGACGTCAACACACCAGCCAAAAGAAATTCTTTCTTATGAACCTTTAGCCTTCTTTCAGCTTTGCTCACTTCTCTCTCTCCCTCTTTAACTCCTTTTGACTTCACCCCCTCATTTTCTGCCTCTACCTTAAAGCAAACCTGGAGAAGCAAAGAGATGATTGTATTTGTTGGAGTGATGTTAAACACTGCTCATTAGCCACACCACCGCTAAATGCTACTGGCTGAATTGTGCATTTTTATTTGGATGGAAGGTTTACATATAATTTTATTATGCTCTACAAATTCCATAACCTCAGGCCACATAAAATTCCTTTAGAATTGCACTCTGCACATTTAAATAATTCATGTTTGCTCTGAAATATAGAATGGTTTTCAGTACTGTGGGCGTTTCTTTGTGCCAGTTTTGTAGCAGTGAATAAGTGTATCTGAATCTAAAATCCTTTCTTGTATCAGTCTGCTAATTAGCAGGTACTGTCTGTCTCCATCGCCTGTTTAAACAGACTGACCTCTCTGTGCTCCAGGGGTCAGCTTCAGCTGACCCCACCACCCCTGTTGCCTGTCTATCTCTCACCGTCTCGCCATGTTGCTCTCATGTATACACTCTTCTCCCTCCTTTCCCTTCCCCCCTCCCTTTCCCTCTCCCTCCCCCCACTAAGACCATTCCCCTGAGCTTTCCCACACTCACATCAAAGGACAAGACTCTAGAGGGTGTGTTAGAGCACCCTGCTATGGAATGTGAGTGTGTTAATACGTGTGTGTGTGTGCGCATGTGTGTCTATGTGTGTTTTACAAGGCTGTGTTGGTTTACTGTGTTGTTTGCTCTTTGTTGAACTTTTATGAGGGATGATGAGGCCAGGGACTGAAGAGCGGGAAGCTGTGCTTGCCAGGGAGGATGTGACATCATGAGGCATGGGTGGCAGCAGCCACAAGTCTCCAGTGGAGAACTTGTACTTTGTGTCTTTGGTTGAGATTAAGGATAGTCAACAGTGTAGTTTGATTTTTATAATATATAATGCAACCTCTGCAATCCCAACTGGAAGCTGAAACTTCCACTTTTCTTTTACGCTAGTGCTATCTCTTGACATGTTTGACATGTTTGCTGAATGGTAGTTCAGTAGGAAAATGGTTTTCTCGTCCAAAGAATACTTTAGATCCCTTAAAACCTTTTTCTAGGTTGAGTTGTTATCCCAGAGTTTCCTCTATGTTTTCCATTGTTCCACTGTACCATTAGAGATGCATGTTAAGGACATATTCCTGCCATCACCCCCATAACTATGTAATTCTCTGATCTGGAGGTAGTCATGGTTATATTAAAGAATGAAAGCTCATTGCTAGTAACTGTTAACAGGGGCTGGATACAGAGAGCTTTTGTGCAGAATGTACCTGAAATAATTTATGGCTACTTTGCTTTGACATTTTTTGTGACAAAATTCTGAAGTGGGGGATTCGAATAAATCACAACATAAACTTTCGTACGTAGTCATATAGTTTTTCCTTTTTATTAAATATAATCAAACCAAAGGAATAAGTGTCTTGTCCAGTCAAAAATGAGAAAAAAAGGTTCTACAGGCAATTTTCTCATGGATTATTTACCTTATTAATTATTCCAGCATAGACTGGCCTTTGTCTGTCAATGCAGAATCCATGCATGGTGATCTCCATTCTCACTGCTGCATTACTGCAGTGGCACATTGGGAAATGTAAGGCTATGCTCTGCTGCAGTTCGCTCAGCCCAGACGAATTTTCTGACAAACAATGGTTATGTGGTCTCTGCAGCAGCTGTGCGCACATGTTGCATGTGTGTCCTCTGGATAAAGCAGTGTGTGAATTATGTCAAGGTCTGTTGTGTGTTTTAGCAGCAGATGTGTGTTGTTTGTTTGCTCTTCTTTTGTTTCTCCCTCATTGTTACTCTCTCTCCCTCTGTGGGCCCATGGTAGTTTGGTTATTTAATATCTTCATGCTCCTGAAATCATTCAGGCCCGCTGTCATTAAGGATGTTCCACTTACCTTATTTCTTAGATGAAGAGTACACAAGAGTACACCTTAGGTAGAAGTATTTTTTCAGACAGATACTTCCAATTGAAAATGAGTTAGTAATTGGATCCTGCATTGAAACCACATCCCACAACACTTCAGTTTTATTGAATTACTGTTGTGGATCAACAAATATTGTCAACATCTCAAATTAAATAGATTGTATTGGTTTATTCTTCCCCAAAAATAAAATCAGACATGTGGTGATTATTGGTTTTCTTTTACTGTATTTACAGAACCTGCTTGTATGTACAAAGTACAGTATTGTTGCTGTTGCCAAAGTAATTATCTAATGGTATCATTAATGGTATCATTATTTGTGCAGCAATCAGTCACTGTGTATCAGCTAAAAGTGACTTGAGTTGAATTTGGGCTGTTTTTCATTTTCTACGAAATGGCTAGAGTGGGGCATCATCATAGTCTGGGATTGTTAAATAATGCTTTTATAAATAAAAAAAAAGATAAATTCAAATGAAAATCATGCACAATTAGCATCTGATCAGTAATTAATCAATTAAGATAATTTGTGTTTCCTTGATTCCCAACTTATTGCATGTATTCCCCGTTTCTTCAACGGGAGGAACTAAGCGTGTAAGGTAAATGAGGAGATGTCGAAGGGAAATGAGAGGTACCCTGTGTTTTTCTCCTCTCCTAAGCATTTCTGTCAATTTCTCTCACTCCATCTCTCTATCACTCAGCCTCTCTGTCTCTCTAGTCTCACTTGCTTTGTCTTTGTTTTGCCCTGCGTTTGTGTTTGTCTCTGTTGGATGGATGATGCTGATATCCCGGTTTCACTGCATCACTACACAAGCACACTTTGGTTTTCCTTCTCCAGCTTTCTGCCAGAGTGTGCACTTCCATGCTCTGAGCCCTTTGATGTAAATGGAAATAGCTGGTTGAGAGAAATATGTTGGAAAGTCTCGCGGTCTGTGTTTACACCAAGCCAGATGGCTCTAAACAAGCTAGGGGAGAAGACTCAAATACACTTGTCTCTGAAGGGCTTAATTTAGAGTACTGTTCCGGACAGTCCCGTTGCTGCTTGTAACTAGAGGTGGTGTTTTGGGAACTTTTCAAACCTGGTTTTAGTCTCACCTATATGGAAAAATGTGACAATCAAACGGTGCAAGTAAAGGACGGTTGGCTGATGTTGTCTGTGTTCCTGTTGACCTATCATGTGGAAGGATTTACAGTATGTGTATTGACATGTTTACGTTTAAGTTATTGATATTGATCCCCTGTTTCATAAAAATAAGAGAAAGTATTAGCCTATTCGTTGTCCCAAATATACAACAAAAATTGTGTTCAAAATGTGAGTACTTGTGTATGGATGTGTGTCTTTCTGTTTGTGTGTCTTGTGTGTAGACAAATGAATGAGTATGTTGTTATTGTTATCGCGCTTGGTTTTAGCCCCAGAATAGTGAATCCTATAACGATTTAATGTGTATTGCATATTTATGCAGTGCTTGAAATGGTCAGTGTTTGCGTCTTAAGTTTCCTTTCCAGAAGTTCACCTTTATACCGCAAATGTTACATTCAGACTGGTTTATCTTGATGCTGTCCATTGAAAACAATGTATGTTCAAAACAACGCCTTGTCATGAGCTAATAAAAAATTAGATGACTTTTGATGTGATTTAGCGCTATATAAATAAAACTAAATTAAATTGAATTGACAAAGGGCCTATTTTCAGATATTCCAATTGACTTTTAAATGTTTTATTTAGCATAAACAGCTGGGGAATTTTCTCAACCCATAAAGGAATACTTTGTCAAATTAACCAAATTTTTGGACAATATCATTCTTTTGTAGATATCCCAATTACCTGCTCCTAACAAGGAACAAGGTGTAAGGCATAGGGTAGATTTATTTGTCACATTACAACAAGTTGTAAAGTGAAATTGGGTTTGTAACTCCCTTCTGCTGCATAGCAGACAACATACAGTGATACAAAAGCAATTATAAAAATTGTAAAGAGAAATAAACTATAGTCAGTGGAACAGTGCTGAAGATGAATTTGAGTTTAAAAGTCTGATAGCTTGGAGGCAAAAGCTGCTCTGCAGTCTGGTGGTGCGAAAGCAGAAACTCCTATATCTGTTCGCAGAAGGCAGCCGGGTGTGGCTTGGTGGGTACTGTATTTTAGTGTGATCTGGGCTCTGTTTAGGCACCTCTCCTCACCAATATCACTGATGCTCAGGAGATGGGTACCATTGATCCTCTGTGCAGTTTTAATCACCCGCTGCAGAGCCCTTCGGTCCTGGGCTGTGCACATCCCATGCCAGTTAGTGATGTTTTCAGTTGGGATGCAAGCCAACTATCATATTTAAATCTCAGTACCGTTATATTGTCTGTCACACTAGGAAACCACATCAAGACCTTTGCTAAAGCAAGTGTTCAGGCTCAGGCAATGAAGTCTCCATCTTGTATTTTGAAACGCTAACACCACTGTAGATTATTTTTTCTTCTCCCGATTGAAAATCGGTTCAAATTGACGACTACAGAGACTGTATTTATAGACTATGCTTTGCTGAGACATGGATCATATTTTAGAGATATCCTCTGTGTGTGTTTAGGTGCATGTATCCATCTGAATGTATTTGTATGATGTAGTTTTAACTTGACAGCCAGTCAGACCTTTTTGGAGAGGATTTTCCTACAAGTATTTATGACCTGAGGCCAACTGTTTTCTGGAGGCATGTTTAGTGCGAGTGTGTGTCTTAATTTTATGTAATGTCCCACTGAATTTGGGAAACTGGTCACCATAGGAACGGACTCTCACTCCAGGTGGTGTGTAATGGAATGTGGTCCCTCTGGGCACAGTTTGTGTGTTTGCATGTGTGTATGCGTTTGTGTATTGCGTACCTGACTTTTTCTTTTTCCAGTAATTTCCACTCAGATGTACTTTGTAAGAAACAAAAGGACAGAGAGGATTGCTTTGGTTCATTTGGCACAGGGTAGTTAAGAGCTTGACTTTGGTGCGTGTATGTGTGTGAGGCAGAGAGAGAGAGCTGATTGTTGTTATATGCCCTGCCCAGTGCTCACTTATAAACTCAATGCCCTCACACAGTAGGGCATGAAGAGGCAGACGAAGGAAGGGAGGGAGGGAGGAAGAAATGAAGTGAAAATAAAATGATAGAATGAAGGAAGATAAATAAAGAGGGAGAGACAGAAATGAAAAAATGGAGTAAGAGAAACAGATACTACATGTCTGGTCGTGTCTGCTGCTGTGCATTCAACGCAAGACCACTTCCTCTATGCGATGACCCCAGCCACCCCTGTAATGCTGACTTGGTTTGGTCTGCCTTCTCCAGAGAAGGCTGTATTTGCTGTTGGGACTGTCCCTCTAAGGGCAACATGGGGGTGAGAGAGGTTTTCGGTGGGTTGGGAGTGGGCAAAACTCTGTAGAATACTCTGTCTGTCTTTGTATGTAAGACTGTGTGAAAGTGGATGTATGTGTGAACAGCAGCTGTGAAGAGGAGAGTGCTTGCAGAATTTTCCAGAGAGAAAGAAAGGGAGCTTTTCCAGGGATGAAATTCTTGGCTCCCTTGAAGCTCAGGGTACAGCTGGAGCATTTCTCCCTCCTCCGCCCTCATTCCCTATTCCTTTCCCTCTGGTTCCGACCTCCTTCACGTCTTCCCTTTCTTCCTTGTCTGTAATTCTTTCTGTGTGTCTATCTTGTAGTATTTTTAAAAAAAAATTATTTCAGTCTTATCCTCATAACTGAAGTTTTGGTGATTTGCGTGCTGTTTTTTAGAATGAAATTAAACTTCATCATAACTCTCGAGAGTCCTTTAAAAATGTTGAATCCTCTCCACATGTAGCTCACGCTGCTTTTCGGATTAGATTCAATTAGACTGGATGGATCACACCAGGCTGTTGCAGCTGCAAGTGGTGATGGGATACATAAAAGACAAATAGGATTTAAAAATGAATAAAGAAAATGTGCCCTGGTTCCTGAGGTCTCCTGCACAGCTGCAAAGTATACACATGTGATTGTTTACATTATGTGTGTTTACATTTTGCAGGGAAGCCCCTCTTTTTTCCGTTTTGCTCTGATCTGATTGGATTGGGGGAAGTGTGTCTCACTCAATGGGAGGGCCTAACCATTGAGGTTGAGGAATTATATGAGGGGCTGGTAGAGAAACATGTTTGATATTGGCCTACAAAAATTTAGTTTGACTTTGACAAATTTTCCTTGTTTCTCTCCCTCTCACATATACACACAATCCCTACAATATCTACTCTGCCTTACTTGTTTGATCACCCTGCAGCAATGGGATGTGCACACTCATGTGCACACTCTTGTAAAGACATACACACAAACAGTGGAATTCAGAGTCAGGGAGTGGGGGAAAGTCCCTGCTAATCTAGGACTTCCAGTCTTCTTTCTTTCTACATTCACACGACTTCTCTTCTCTTCCTCTCTTTCTCCCTACACACACTTTCTCTGGTCTTTGTGGTGGACACAATCTCAGTGCTGTTCAGACTGTGACTCATACACCAGGAATGCCCCACATTAACATGTAGAGAGATAAAAGGAGGAAAGTGAGGGGAGGACATGAGAGGAGAAGAGAGGGAGAGGAGTACAACTGGGTACAAACAAAGCGGGTTGTGCAGAAGGGAAAAAATTAGTAAAAGCATTACTGTTTCTACAGTCGGTCAAGGTTTGAGAAGGTGTTGTGCAAGAAAGAAGGCATGATTATTAGGTTCTGGATTTGTTTACACACCAACAGCTGTTGCACTTCTCTGCTCTCTCTATTTCTCTCACTCGCTCTGTCCTTCTAGACATGTAGAGTTGATTAGCGGATGGATACAATGAGTCATCATTGTCTGGATTGTGTGTATTTACGTGTGCACGTGCATGTTTGCACATGTATGTCAGGGGTCTGCGAGGTGTCGGCATGCATGCGTGCGTGCATGAGTGGAACGAGTGATAAGTGGAGTATGTTGCTCCATGCAGTGTGTGTTGCATGGTTACCAATCCCAAAACAATTATATCTGCAAGCCCGAGAATAGCCATGGGATAATTCTGGAAAAGAGCTGTGTGTGTGTGTGTGTTGTGTGTGTGTGCATGTGTTCAAAGTTATGTCTGAATCTGTAAATGTATTATCTGTCTGTTTGTGTCCCATTATTTGTATTATGTTGTTTGTGCCAAGGTGACTGTGATTTGTGTCAGTGTAAACTATTCGAATGTCAATGTGTTTCACATGTCAAGTGTGTATGAACAACTGTGTGTGTCCATGTCAGTGTGACATCTTGAACAGTTTATGTCCAGGTGTTAATCTGCTCTGCTGTTTTGAAACTTGTTAGTCTTGGTATATATGGGCCACGTACATCTGTCTCTATGTGATTGTATGTGTGTGTGTGTGTGTGTGTTGGCTGCGAAGGTGTGTGTGTTTGTGCAAGTTAAGATCTTGAGAACAAAGAATGGCTCGGCTCAGTGTCCCTCCAGACATTACGTTGCTCTCCTCTGGAGCAGACCCAGCAGCAGAAGTAGGTCGGCTGACAGCACCCCTCCTTTGGGTGGGGGAGGACCCGGAGAGAGATGTGGACTGGGTGGAGATATGGGCTGGCACCCAGGCACGCTAGACATTAAACAGATCTAGGCTTGTATACGTAAGGACCATATATACAGTGTTCAGCAGAAAATAAGATGTAGCTGTTAACATAATATTCAAAGAAATGTAACTTTTTGATAAGTTATTTTTTTCTTAAATAATAAAATCTAGGGGACATCTTCAGAAGATAGTCAGTCCCTTAGGGTCTTTCAATTATTTTATAACCTGGGTTCTGTGTGTCTTAGTAATGATGATCTTAATGTCTTATGCTTTTTTTCTACAAAATGAGTGAATCATATTTGGGAACACAACTCTCCATTTGGTATTAAATCATTTTAAAAATTCATAAATACAAAACAAGAGGAGTGTTGGATTTGTAACAACTTGCACATGTTTTTCACTGCTCTGGGGCTATTGAGTGTTAAACACTTAAAGCACTGCTGCTGTCTTGGCCAGTTCTCCCTTGTAAAAAAACCAAAACAATCCAATACATACTTGAGCTCAGTGATGAGACTAACCTGGATAAATATAGCTTACTTAGAATAAATTTAAGTTTAAAGTTTGAACGATTCCAAAGTTTCTCAAAGTCTTGAGGAACACCTGGAGACCATTGCAGACCTGGAGAGACTTGCAGCTCCATATTAGAGGAAACATGTTTGACTTGGAATATAAATTAAACACCACACAAGTACTTCAGATAAACCTATTTAGATTTATGACTTTTTTAGGCAAACATGTGTCCACCAACATAAAATGACAGCTGTTGTTTTGAAATAATGGATACCACAGAAATATAATAATTTTACTGGAAACTTTACTCTTTAGTTGACAAAATGTCACTTTTATTGACTGTATGTCAAGACAGCAGAGAAGTTGAAGGAGCAGAAGGAGGTTGCAATAGAATTGAAATTCCCTCGCCAGCCAGGGACGAAGATCACAACCACTGCTACTACCTCTGGGCAAAGAACCAGAGAAGGAACTGAAGACTTTAGTGCACAAGTTTGGCAGTTCTGTTTTGCAGCAGACCTCTCTACCATCATTTGGCTTGGAAGGATGATTTTGCACAAGCAAGGGTGGAAAGTTCTCTCCACTGTTGTTTCAAAAAGCATAATACTTTTGTTTTTCAAAATCTATATGGAGGAGAGCATGCTTAATTTAATGAGACCGAGCCAGTGGGCTAGTAAAATACAACACTGGTTCTACAAATCTCAAAGGGAATGTTTCTTCTTAAGCTCTTTAATATGCTGATGTCAGATGTTGATGAAGTCATCAAGACATTGATAGTTTCATCAGCTGCCATAACTTAGAATACTTTCTCCTTGTTCTCTTAAGACACTCTTATGCAGCTTTGAGCTTGGACACTAAAAGTCGAGGGGCTCACTCGTCCTGAGGAATGTGCTTACACATACCTGCACACACTGTGCACATAGAGTAAGACCCAGTGTTCCTAGGTAGCAACTTTCCAGCTTATGATTTACATTCCATAGCAAATCTGCAGCCGGCTCAAATTACAGACTTGCACAGAGCATAGGGTCAGGATCAGAAGTGGTTTCTTTGTGCACATGTACATTGATGTTTGTTACATACATATCAGCAAATCAGCTGTTTGTCAATTTGTGTATGTCTGTGTATGCGTGTACTAGTTTCTGTGTCACTTAGCAGAGTGTTAGTGTTGTTACTAAGGGCAGGGCAGCGCAGGAAGTCCTGACTTCCTCCTCCATCACTGAGGTTCACCCTGCCCACGACAAAGATGTCCGCCGGACTTGACTCACCGGAGATGGACCGAAGGGCTCTCCAGTGTGTGTGTTTGTGTATGTGTGTGTGTCTGTGTATGTATGTGTATGTACCATCACATGCTTCACACCAATTCGGGAAGTGTATATACAGCACCCTGTGCTATTTTAAAGTTGTCTCCCACGTTTCCTGCAACAGCAGGCAACCCCCCCCCTCCATCTCTCTTTTTTATCTTCTCTCTCTTCCACTCTATTTCTTTGTCACTACATTTGCCATCATGCTCTAGTTTGTCTCCTTTTCTTTCCCAGAGCTTCTAGTAGCCATATCAGTTGACTAAATGATCTATGGGGATTTGTTTTATATTTATATCTTAGATATGACAATAGACCATACTCTACAGTGTGTGCGTGGTTGTGTGTATCTGTGTTGATGTATGTGTGTGTATATATTGGCCAAGCAGTAGAGGAAGCTGTCGTGGGAGTGTCTTGCTCTTGGAGCTCCAAGGACAGATAACATTACCCTGCTGATGCTTACATAACTTCCAGGCAACGCCACATCACAACTGACCCAGACACACACACCCACGCACACACACACACACACACACACACACACACACACACACACACACACACACACACACACACACACACACACACACAGATGGCACAGACACACACACATTCAAAATACCCATCTAGACCAGACAGCTGTCTCCATGGGGCTTTGACAGGTTATACAAAGATCATGTGTGTGTGTGTGTGTGTGTGTGTGTGATATAGATTAAAGGTAAATGCATTTATTAAGTCTGTATATTTAGTAATGCTATGTTTTTTTGTCTGTGTGTTTTTGGAAAATCCATCAGAGTCTAGTTGTTTTGTATGTAGGTCAGCTCACAAACAGGCTCCTTTGGTCTGATACCAACACACACACACACACACTTTCCCAAGAGGGTCTGCGTTTCCTTTCAATGTGGTGACCACATGTGCAGATCTGAAATGAAGGGGAAGAGAAAAGGGTTTCACTTTTTTCTAAACCTCAATACTGCTTCAGTCTGATGGACTAAACACAAACATATAAGCACAGTTGGTCCTCAGTAATCACACTCACTGTCAGCACTGTTGATTGATATCCAGGCATTCTTATTCAGTGTGCATTATTACGGGTGTATTTAATTGGAGTATATGAGACCAGGGCTCTTTCTGTGTTTGTGTGTGTGTGTGTGTGTGTGTGTATGTGTGTGTTGTGCTTTGGGGGCCCAGTCGCAGCTGTCTTTGACAGCTGCATCATGGGAAACATCTGATGAAATGTTGCATCATCTCCTCTCTCTATGTATGTGTGTGAATCTATATACGGGAATCTGGACAAAATCACAAGTTTGTGTTTCTTTTCTTTTTTGTGTGTGTGTGTGTGCGTGTGTTGAAGTGAATGGAACAGGATGTTTATCGTGGACAAGTGTGTAAATATTTGATGACAAAAGTTACACTTTCTGAGGCTGTGTGTGTGTGTGTGTGTGTGTGTGTATGTGTGTTTAGCATGACGATGCAGTTTTCTTTTTCTTTGACATTAAACTTGGGTTCATTATTGCCCTACATTCCCACCTTTCCCACAAAATGTTTTTTCCATTGAATTTTTGTGTTTTTGGTTTTGAATTGTTGCTCTTTCTCCTCATGTGTACATTGTTTTCCCATTCATCACCTGTCTGTGTTTCTTTCTGGTCTCCCTGTGTGTCATGGTTGTGCTTTGTCTATCTTTGTTACAGTAGTTTGTCATCATGCCTGTGGTCTTCTTGGATTGCTCTCAAACAGCAGCTCTCAAACAAATATGTGCACATGTCACTGACCCCAAAATGAATGCACATCTGACCGCAGACCTCATTTTATTTCAGTGATCCTTGCAATGGGGATGCTAAGACATAGATATTGATATTGAACAACCTAAACACGTGTGCTGTTACCTAACAGATAAAGGAGGTGAGAGTGAAACCGGTGATTGCAATCATCTTCAACACTGTACATTGTCGTGAATTTAAGGTGAGAAATGATAAATTACAGTTACATTAGCGTACATATAGAAAATAAACATTGATAAATGTGCAGGAAATCTGCTGGACAGTTGTTCCTCTTGCACAAACAGATCTAAAGTTAATGATAATAATTCATATATTATTATGCATTTACTGTTTGCTCTTAGAACAGGCTGTTATGGTTGAAATCAATATCACAAGACTATTTTTCTGGTATCTATATAGCACAGTGTTTTGTACTATTATGTTTTTACATCCAAAATAACTCTTGAAATGTAGAAAACAAAAATTTTAAGAACTCATTTTGTTTCTATTTCAATTTGTTAGTAGTCATTCAGCAGATATGATATATCTGAAAGCCTGTTAATGATAATATTAAATGATTACCCTGCCCGAACTCTTACCCTTTGATAGTGTGTGTTTTTGAGGAATGCATTCAGGCAGTGTATGGGAGGATACAAGCCATAGGTGACATCCAATTTGAGACTAGAGACATCAGGGCTTATGGCAGTGATTCTTAAAGTGGGGTATAACAGAATGTATGGATATTCTGGTTAAGGTTTTCACGCACTTTCTCTAATAAATAAATCATCTAAAATCAAAAATACTATTAGATTGGGATTGGGGACCCTGGGACAAAATATTATCAAACAGGGGTCTGTGGTCTAATTTGTGTCCAATTAGAGGTCCTTGACATGAAAAAGTTTGAGAACCACTGGCTTATGGGATATGTAGTCCTACTGTAGTTATGATAAACACTGACATGCTAATAATTTTGACTACAGTCTCATTTCTTTTTGCGTACCAAGTTATCAACTTTAAATAGGACTATAGTTAAATGAACTATTCCTCATTTAGCCAAGTACCTCTCTAGATGTGTCTCACGCGAATGCCCCTCAGTTAACGCAATGATCAGTCACATGCAGTATATGATCTCATAATTGATCTCTGACCTGAACTCTCCGGCACTCGGAAGCGGAAGAAGCAACAGATGGAAGATGGGGGCGGGCAAAGGGAAGAGGAGTGTGTTAGCTGTGTTGTCTGGGATTCCAGCAGGATTAGGCAGAGGAAGTCAGGACTCTATTTGTGGTGCTTAAAGGGCAAAGCTGGAGGTAAGACTAGAGAATGACGTTACCACAATGTGGGTCATGGACCACACTCACTTTTACGTGCGCATGCACACACACACACACACACACACACACACACACACTCACACACGGATACAATACCAACCACTCACATACACACGTTCAACTGTTTGATTATCCTGAGCTTTTCTAAATAGCCAACAGTAATACTGTATGACTTACAGCAGTGTGTCTGTGTGTATATGAAGGGTTGCAGGACAAAGAGTGTCTTGTATTTTGGGGAGGTGTTGGAGGGTAGTTGGGCCTGCTGGGTCCAGTCTTGGGGGCCAGGGATAGGAATATTCGCTGTGTGTGTGTGTGTGTGTGTGTGTGTGTGTGTGTGTGTGTGTGAGCAGAGGAATGCTGCTGTTTGCTGAGTGAAGAGCACAGAGGCAGCAGAGACTGTCCAAACACACGTCTGTTTGTCAAGAGAGAGTGTGTGTGTGTGTGTGTGTGTGTGTGTCTGAGAGAGGGCGACTGAGACACAGAGAGAAAGTTTATTTGGGACTGTGTGTGAGCAAGAGGGAAAGTGTGCTATGAGCATTGATTGGAAATAGGTCTAGAGAAGCTCTGTGTTTGTTTGTGTGTGTGGTGTGTGTGTGTGTGTATGTTCTCCCCATGCTGTGACCTTCCACTCAATGAAGACTTTCATATCCACTCCTAGTCTTCACGGTAGGGAAGCAGACAAGACTGAAAGAGGTCTGTCTCTTCATACCTGTGTCTACACACACACACACACACACACACACACACACACACACACACACACACACACACACACAACGCATACACACAACCACACACACACACCCGCACGCATACACTGCAGACTTTGCTAAGGTTGTGTTTGAGCGTGTGTGCGTAGGCGTGTGTGTGTGTTTACTGTACTGTTAACTGTTTTTTTGGCTGATGAGAGGTCAGGAAGGTGGGTGAGAGATGGAGGGGTGGAAGGAAAGAGGGAATGAATTATGGAGAGCAAAGGAAAGAGGGGAGAAGAAAGAGGGGAGAAAATAAGCGAGAGAATGACTGAGGGAAGTAAGAAAGAACAAAGTCAGAAAGGGAAGAAAGGATGAAGTGAGTAATATTTGATTTAAAAGGAGGGAGTGAAGGATGTGAGCAATAGGTGATGGGAGCAAAAGAGGGAGGATCATGCAGGAGGCATTCCTGAAAATAGGGTGGAGGGGTGCCGGAAAAGGGGAAAGGAGAGGAAAAAGATAGAAAGAAAATGTAGGAGAAAGTGAGTAAGAGGGAGGCTATGGAGAATGATAGAGGGAAGAATACTGAGACACATGAGGGGAATCTGTTGAACAAAGGCAGACATGATAAAAGGGAGGAATGGTGGAAGGAGCAAGAAAATGAGAGATATGCAAAGGCGAGATGAAAACAGGAGCTAAAGGGTCAGTTCACCTAAACTGCATAAGAAAAAAAAACGTTTTTCTCAATTATTCTTCTAGAGGTATATAATAAAATAATAAAATAAAAAATAAAAAAAGGTATCAACATAGACAGAAACTTTTAGTATCATATATGTGGGGCCTCTGTGTCTATGTGTGTGTGCAGCGTGATTTATTCTGAGGCCAGGTCTGCCTCCAGCTGTCCCACTGGGGTCTAAATGACTTTACCAGCCACAGACCTCCATCTCAGAAAGATGGAGGAAGAGAGAGATGGAGATTTGTCAGGTGGTGGGAAGGGGGAATGTGAAATAGTGGAAAAGTCAACAACATTTTCTGCCAATTCAATTAGATTTTCTTGTTTCTTCTTCGGAAAAGAGGTTTTCTTTTTTAGTGAGCGGTCGTGGTACCCCCGTGTGTTGTACATCCATCCATCATGACAGTACTGTTCAATGCAGATATCATCATCTCCAAGAATTTCAAGTCTGTTTGCCAGAAATAGGAGGAAAATACTATGACTGACATTTGCAGTTATGTTTGTATAGTTTTTGTGTCATGCCAGCAGATTTTATGGGAAAAAGTCTTACAATTGGTTGATTACTTTTAGGACACTCAACAAAATGAGCTTGGATCGTTCAATACAGTGAATTTAATAATTCACAATTAATACAACTTATATAATACAAACATTTAGTTAAACCCTTTAATGTAAACAAACACAATGATTCATTTGAATAAGGAGCATTTTACCATTACGTGTAATTTTTGTCAAACTTTACACTGGCTTGCCCCTTAGTGTGTGTGGCTGTGTTTGTGTCCCTGTTGATTGTCGAATGTAAATGAGAATTTACTTTAGAATGAGATGCCTGGTTAAATAAATAATTCTTCTCTCATGCAGGTCCTGCTGAGGTTCCCATGATGTCCCCAAATGGGTCAATCCCCCCCATCCACGTACCCCCAGGATACATCTCACAGGTTAGTTTGTCTTTAGATGTGTTTTTCCTCAGTTTGATACTCTCAGACATGTTTTTTTTTAAAGTGCTTCATGTGTTTGTGTGGGAGAGTTTTGGTCAAAATAACAGTTAGGCACAGAGGGAGACCACAGAGTGTGGGACTGCATTTAATTAGCTAGTGGTTTGTTTTCTGAAAAAAAGGCTTCTTACGAAATCTTATATTGACTCTTAAAATCATATTTTTCTTAGTAACAAGCAAGTAATACATATAAAAACTTTTCCAATTTTTTTTTCAAAGCTAATATATTATTTAATTTGGTACCAGTTCACTAGTGCTAGCTGAGCAGCCAACTTCTGGTTTGTTTCAACATACTGAAACTTGTTTCTGGAAAATTCATGAAATGCTGTAATGAAAATTAAATCAAAGTTATGTATTTACAGGCAAAAAATGGCAAGTTACACATTTCTGTGGAGGACTCGCTAATAGACTTTAAGCTTTTTGACTTGTACACTTTTCATTTTTGATGAACAACTATCAGACGTGAATCAAGTGCTTATCATTAAACAATGGCAAGCATTGATATGGTGGATATAAGACTATTTGGGGAGATCTTGTGCATATCAAACCACAAACAAAGTACCAGGTATTACACTTATCCTTGCTGTTGTAGTTTAGAAAAAGTAGTAACCAAGGCAGTCTCCTACACCAACAGAGTACTGAGCAGGAATGTGCTGAGTTTCAGGTGTCAGGAGGCATTTGTTTTTCTCGTATGCATGTGTGTGTTCTTTATCAGATGTCCTCACAAGAACAGAGAGATGAGAAAAATCTCCCAAAGTGAGGATTTTATCTGTTTGCCTTTTAAAATATGTTGGGTTTGGCATGTTAGTGATGTAGAGGAGTTAAAGGTTAATGAATCAACATGAGTCAATGGTCTGTCCTCACAAGAACAGTGTTAAAAATACATGTGTGTGGTGGGATTGTGTTCATATGCCAATGGAAGTCAGGTCATTGGCTCACCGTGGGTGTGTGTTTGTGTTTGCATGTGTGTGGGTGTATGTGTTGGTAGGAACAGGGCCAAGTGTAAGCGGGAAACACTGTCACTCTTACATAAACAAGCCTGATAGGGGAGACAGGCAATTGTTGGGTAAGTTTTTGTGGGGTTAGCGGTGGAAGAAGGGATGGATGGAGAAAGAGCACTGTGGTGGTGGAAAGTAGCGCACTGACAGATGAATTTTGCACATGTGTGTGCGTGTCCTCAGTGGTTTGTGCTAATGGCTGCATTATGATGGTGTGTGTGTGTGTATGTGCACACGTGCATGCATATTTGTAGGTCCCTTCCAGTTTGAATTATCTGGAATGTGTGTGTCTCCTCGCCAGTAAATGCTGCGTGGGCATGTAGTTCGGATCCACATGTACTCAAGCAGGGACTTTGCCCTTGCTTTCCTGTCAACATTCTGTTTTTCTCCTCTGCAGAAGAGGAGGGGATGGGGGCAGATAGGGGGGCCTCCTCTTCTTCTCCCCCTCTCTGTTTTTCTCACTCGGATTAGTACTTTTACCCGACCGTCTGTAATACTCTCTCTTCTTTCTGTCTGTTGTATTCTCGTGCTGAGTCTGTGGCCTCTCAGTGTGTGTGGGGGTTTTAGGGTTGTGTTATTTGGTGTGTGTTTGTGACACTGTGTGTGTGTGTGTGTTGTTATTGTTGTTAGGGACCAGCAGATGACTTCCCCTCTCTGCAGGGAGTGTGTGTTTGCTCTCTGCTTGGAATGCAGGCCTGTGAAAGTGTCTGAATAGTTGGAATGTGCGTGTGTGTGTGCGCGTGTGTGTCCTAGTCCATGAATGTGAAAGAGAATACATGTATGGTATCTATGTTAATTCGAAGCAGTTCTTTGAAACTTGTTGTTATTGAAATCAGCATGCCATCTGATGACAACATTGTGGCTCTTGTTTTCCCCACTTAAAGTTCCCAAGCATCCTGTTAGCACAATGTCTCAGTTATTGAATAAATGATGCGATCCATTAGATATTATTAGATATTCACCATTTGACAGACAGGGCACCTGCTCTTAACTAAATGATTGACAGCATCATTTTGTAAGAGCAGGTGCTCAGGGATGTAGATTTGAATCTGTGAAATAGCCTTAAAATAGACATGAGAAATATAAGTTTTAAAGGACTAGTTTGACAATTTGGGTAATTTGCTCATTTGCTTTCTTGCCAACCATTAGGCAAAAAACTGATACCACTCTCATGTGTGTTTGGTAAATGTGAAGCTACCGTCAGCAGCCAGTCAGCTTAGTTTAGCAACTTTACAAACTTGCAGTAACAAGTTCCCAGCAAAATAAAAATAGTGTGCCACATGAAAACTGTAGATTGTCATTTTTTCACTTTGGTTTTTGCATAGATAAAAAACCTGAAAGTTACCTCTGGACAGACAGGCTGTTTTACCCCTTTTCCCAGTCTTCATGCTAAATTAAACTATCCCAACTGCTGGTTCTAGATTCATATTTACAGAAATGAGAGTGGTGTCGATCTTTTCATCTATCTGTGTCAAAAGGGTATTTCCTAAAATAATGAACTGTTCCTTTAAGCTCCAGAGACACTTTATGTATGGCCTAAATTGTATGTAAAAACAAGAAAGGGAGTTGATCCTCTTGACTCAGATTGAGCTTTGATGTCATGTGCCAAATACCAAATTGAAATTTAATCATAAAATCCAAACTGATTACACTTAGAGCAAGCACTATCCAGGGAGACTTCCACTTGACAATGTATAAACCAATCAGAGACTGTGCGGTTTACAAACCTCACATGATTTGTGGGTATATATTTAACTGTGAAAATTCAGAAACATATTTATATGTCTCTTAAACTCACTTTCTCTTCTCTGTGTCTCCCACAGGTGCTGGAGGATAACACAGGAGTCCGCCGAGTGGTGGTGACACCCCAGTCTCCAGAATGCTACCCTCCCTCCTACTCTCCGGCCCTCTCCCCCCACACATCACCTGGCCCCCTACCTGGCTCACCCTCACTTCATCCCCAACTCTCACTCTTTCTACCCCCCTGTTAGCCCTGGAGAGCTGTCCCCCCATCAGTACTACCAACACCACCTTCCCCCCATGTACGGCGATCCAGGTACTGACATGCTGACTGGACTTTATGCCACTGCCAAAAATCAGGAGTTTAATGTGGAATTAAAAATTAAATAATCCAATTAAAATTAATTATCCAGTTAAAAACATGCTTTGCACAGTTTGCTTGTCAGACATAAATTCTCTTCCCTTCTTTCATCTCATCTCCTCTCTTCTCATGTCCTTCAGAAATAATCCCAGTTTATGGGATGTCTAACTACATAGGCAGAGAGGAGACATACAGTAAGCCACAGCCCAAAAAGATTAAGGAACAGAGACAACTAGAGCGACAGAACCGACTTAACTCCCCACCCTCCACTCTCTATAAGGGCAGCCTTGGGTCAGCACACAACGGATACAGGTGACCATACTGCTTCTGTGGCCCTCTGAGGCCAGCTTTCTGGATGATTGATTGTCTTTTTTTACAGGTTAAATGATGAACTGTTGTTTGAAGAATACTCCAGTGTTTTTCAGTTAGTGGACTGTGAATTGAAAAAACTGAGCTATTAAGTTAATGTTCTGCTCAAAAGTATTACTCTAGGTGGCATTACATGACCTAGTCTATTAGTTCATGGTTGTTTTTATTTAATGATGGCTTTATTTAGTTTAAATTTCCCTGAGTTGAGTTGTTAATTTACCAATTACGCACATTGATGTGGCTGTTATTGTGGATGCTCTGGTCTGCCAGAACACCGTCACTGCTAATACTCACTTGATTAGGCAATTAAGCATCGAGTATCAGCCATGACTTGACTGACCCACATTAAATAGTACTCAGGAAAAAAGTTTCTTCGTCAATGTCATGAGAAAATACAGCGTTTCTGCTATCAGTTCATTCAGCTGACACAGCTTTAAGTACCCAGCATCATATGAAAAACAAAAAACATCGGATCTGTACTTTGCATCTGCAGATACTTTGAGTTTATGTATTGATATCAGGCTTTAAAAAGTTGGATTGGTGCATCCCCAGTTGTTACTTGTTTTCAAACCTCAATGACAATTCAAGAGGCCATTCACTGTGGCCCAAAATGTTCCTAGTCACAAATATGGATATTTCAAAGTTTTGGCTCTTGTTATATAATTTCTCTTTTGTAACTAACAACAAGTTTTATTGCAATTTTGTTTGTGACACAGCAACAAATCACACGCCCCATTACTTGGGTCAGTGGGGTCAGGGGGCGGAATCAGCAGTCCAGGAGGAAAGAAGCCAGAGAGACGACTCCGCAGCAGTCCAAAACAGTGAACCAGAGACACACACACAAGGTAGGACACACACACATACACACAGGTAAGAGAGACTGGCACACACAGCTACAACGGTTCACAGTAGTTTTGAATGTATGGCTTTTCAGAAACCATAGATGGTTGTTTCTTGCTTTTAAGCATCAAATAACACCTTTAGTCAGTAAGTCACACTGAACACAGACTCACAATTAGACACAAACACAAAGAAGGATGCTAAATTCAAATGAGCAAAATCTCAAGACCACAGTGCAATACTTGTTTACATTTTTTATTGTAAAATTTCACCCCAAAACCAACAGCAAGAAGACAACCTCTAATATCTGTGTGTTCTTTCATATACATGCTTACTAGTCAGAAAAAACATTTTTTATTTTCCAAATAGTTGATATCTCAACATGCAACAAAACCAGCTCATACATTTTTTTGTCTTCTGTCCTCACTGACCTCTCTGTCTCTATGTGACTGGCTTTGTCCTCTTCAACCTCAGTGCCCCTCTGCATTCAAGCTGGTCAGATAAAACACACCTTTCGTTCCCCTCTTTCTCTCCTTTTTTTTCTCACAGAACCCCCCCTAAAAAAAATGAATGGATGTATGCAGCCTCACTGAGGTGAAGGGATCCAGGGGGGAGGGTGGTTGTGGTAGAGGGACTGAGGTGGGAAGGTGGGGAAAGGGGTAAGAGAGGTTGTCTGGGTAACCACATAGCTGAACCCGTCCCTGAGCGCTATCGTTTTACCCTAGCTACAATACCGGCCTTGTTGGTGAAGGCTGAGCCACGGGGGGGGGGGTGGGTGAGTGAGGGGAGGGGAGGGGAGGGGGGGGGAGGGGAGTCACATACCTGTAGAATCCTGCTTGAGATGAAGGGAACCTTTGAGCTCTGAGATTTAGACACCACAGCTCAGCCTTATCACACACACATGAAGAAGTGCATATGCAGAGACATAAGGGTGTGCATACACACACACACACACACACACAACACACACACACACACACACACACACACTTACTTGTGGTACTGTTTCTCTTTAATGACATGTCTTTTGACACATCAGATGTCGGAGTTATTAAAAAGAGCAGAATATCTCATTTATACACACACACACACACACACCACACACACACACACATAGAAAAACATTAGAGGCCCATAAATTCATCTACTCCCTCGTTATAACTTTCAAACTCTTCTTTAAATTAACCCTCCTCATAAAACTTTGATTTAGTCACTCACAGCATTGTGTAGGATCAGAGGAATACATCTGTGTCAGGTGTGGGAATGCCCCAAATCCATGAGAGTCGTATAAAATTTGAGCATAACTTAAAGGGGCATTATGTAGTTTTCAGCGACCACTAGCGGTGCCGTTTTAAGATTGCAACCAGGTGTGTGCTCGTACGTGTGCTCGCTTGAACTCATGAGCGAGCAGAATCCGAAACACAACCGCTTTCATACAGAAATCCTGCAATAAACGCAGGAACAGCAGCATGCAGGCTGTGGCTTTTCACTCAGACATGTTCAGGCTCTGTTACTTCAACATTCCCGTCTCAGAGGTGGATCAACACCGGTGCCGTAACGTTACTTCATTCAGCGCAGCGAGACACCAACATATCGGCACAGTACTCCCGAAAAAAGGCAGAGTGACAGCGGCTATAGGCAGACAGAGCTGGGAACTCAGGTAAACTCCCACTGCAACGTTACAGTAATAGTTTTATCAGCTGCAGGTTTAACTAATCCACGCTCTTTACATGATCACGGTACATTTACTGCATACTGTAGCCGACGTGCTACATGGTTAGCTCGCTAAACGATGCTGCTTTTCAGTAACTATCTTTACTATCTGAATCTGTCACCGGAGGCTTAGCAGTGTCAGCACAGCTACATGTACTGGATGATAATGAAACGGGTAGAGAGCTGGACTGAATATTATAAGATTGTGTCACACTTTATAACAGTTAGACCGCAGTAAGTAACTTTACTGTAACTAGTGTTAGTGGCTGGCTCTTCCTCTGGGTTGTATATTAAGTGGGTTATGTTAGTTACAGCGACTGAGAGGTGGAGAAGCTGTGTACCCATCAGTAAAAGGCAATAAATCTAAATTTAACGTTACGAAGCAAACAGCGTCGGGTCCGAACTAATGTAGCGTTAGCTAGCTGCTCGTGGCTGCGTCTCTATGGGATAGTGAACAAATCGCTCCACATTAGCATTTTACCGTTACATCGTTTGTATATGCAGTCTATGTTTCTTGCAGGCTTTGACACTTTGACATTGTTGTACAGAGGAAAGCAACATGGGTGACTGGTTGGTGAAGTAAGGTTAATGTGAAAGCTATATAACTTTGCACCGGACAACATTAGCAACTGCTCGGCGTTAGCCGGCGAGCTAATGCTATCTAACTTGAGCCAACTGCAGCACAAAATCAAAATATATCTTACATGCTTTAGTAATATTAGCTTAGCTGTCCAGTAGGAGGAAAGCCAACTCCAGGTCTGTTTTTATACCCAAAACAAAGCGAAGGTTTCTCCGATCCAAAAGCCCTGCCGATGTTGTTCCGTGTTTTCGTCCGCAGTCGATCCAATTCACATTTGGTCTGACGAGCTTCAGCAGATAAAACTATTTGCATGCATTTTATCCTCATGTTGAGTTTATGTTGGAGTCTGTGTTGTGCTGGGAGCAGGACTTTCTTAGTGTTAGCAGGCTCCATGTCGTAAGTTGCAGTGTCGTCGCTCCTGAGTGCAAAGTCAGGGCTCTGGAGACAGTGAGAGGCTCAGGAGCTCGCATGCACGTGTCAGTCACTGGATTTCGCGGAAAATCCGACCCGGAGCCTTCGAATAAGAATAGGAATATTTGCCTTCAGAGTTAATGGCCAAACCCGGCAGGTGGATCATTTTAATGTCAGATTACAACCCCTTCACACACAGGCAATAAAAAAAGGATTCATTTTAGTAGAAAAACTACATACAGCCCCTTTAAGTAATTCCATGTCCTGCTTAATAAGAAGATCTTAAAAAAAGTGTTGAACATACCCATGTTGTATATATTGTGTGGATATATTTTATATTTAGAAAAAAATTACATTTGGAAAATTCAGCAGCAACCACTCTTAGATACTCTGGACAATCCATAGAACACTGTTTACAAGGTCTGAGACTGTTTGCCGTTTAGCTGATTGATCAGTTAGTTGATCAACAGAAAATTAACTGACAACAACTTGGACAATCAATACATTATTTGTTTGCAAAAATAACTAACATTGTCTGTTTTCAGCTTCTAAAATGTAAGTTTAATTACTTTAATTAGGGCTGCAACTCACGATTATTTCATTGTTGATTAATCAATTAGTTGTTTGGCCAATCAAATGTCAGAAAATGGTGAAAAATGTTGATCAGTGTTTCCAAAGCCCAAGATGAAGTTCACAAATATCTTATTTTGTCCGCAACCTGAAGATATTCAGTCATAGAGGATTAAAGAAATCATAACATATTCACATAAGAAGCAAGAATCAAATATTTGTTCTTAAAACTAATTAATCGATTATCCAAATTGTTGGCAATTAATTTAATAGTCGACAACTAATCAATTATTCCATATATTGTTGCAGCTCTACTTTTAATACTGTTCCATTTTATATATAATTGTAAATTGAGTATCATTCGGTTTGGGGCAGCTGCAAAACAAACAGGCTAAAGTTGTTTGGACATTTTATTAACAAAACAATTCAACAATTAATCAAAAGAATGAAATGAAAATGAAAATAAATGTTAGTTACAGCTCTGTTGTTCACTACAAAGTCTGTAAGTTCTGATGACATTAGCAACAGTTAATGTTATGACGAGATTAGCAACAGCTGGTATCATTCGGTTTGGGGCAGTTGCAAAACAAACAGGCTAAAGTTGTTTGGACATTTTATTGACAAAACAATTCAACAATTAACAAAAAGAATAAATGAAAATGAAAATAATTGTTAGTTACAGCTCTGTTGTTCACTACAAAGTCTGTAAGTTCTGACGACACTAGCTGTTGCTAAGTCATAACTTACAGACTTTACAGATCGTCATAACTTATTGCTGGAAAATTCTATTCACATCGTTGTGGAATTCATTGCATTTGTGCTGGCTTTTGAACAGGGCTGGACAATAGAACAATAACAATAATTATTGCCATAAAATTTTTCTCAATACCAATATAACAAATGTTCAATAAATATTCAATAAACATTTGATTGTATTCACTAGAATCATACACTAATTGGGACTTTTTTTATTAAGATCTTTATTTTGTTGAGGAAAAAGTACTGACTTACTTAATTTTGCTCATGCATATTTGTTGACAAAGATTTTAACATAAATTGTTTTTAATGTTGTACCTCAGATTTGTGAAGTGATCCACTGTTTGGCCTCAAGTGTTAATAAAGAAGAGTTTAAACCACAGTTAACCATCACTTTTCTTCAACTTTCACTCAGGAGGAAAAATCAGCCTTTAAACTCGAAAGAAATAATGATTTGATACTTATCGTGATAATTACCGATATCGAAACATCTGTGACTTTTTATCATGATAACATTTTTGGCAATATCGTCCTGCCCTATTTTTGAGACAGATATCGGATAACATGAAAATAAAACAAAAAATATCAGCATGACTACATACCGCTTGTATGTAAATGAGAAAATATATTCTGTTTTGGGTAAACTGACCCTCTAAAAACAAAGATGTCATATGTAATATTTATCAATATTATTGCTCTCATACTGAAATGCATTAAAACCTGCACACATACACATAGTGTGTGCAAGTCTGGACATCTGCAAATGCAAAACACACGTACAGAAAAGGTGGTGTTTGCACTGCATTGGTGGAGACTGTGCAGCTTGTTAGCACACACACACACACACACACACACACACACACACACACACACACACACACACACACACCAGGTTGACTTAGAACATATAACAAAGAAGAAGAAGAGTGTCAAAGCAGGAAAAGGAAAGCGAGGTCACCAGCTCTGCTTATGAGTTTCATAGTTTCATGTGGCACCTACTGTAGTGTACAAATAACAGTAAAACACATGACAGACAGGAGCACGTAAGCATGTCGTCGGTTGTCTGTTCTGGTCTGCCAGGTTCTCAGTACTGGGCTGGAGTTCAGGCTGAGTCAGCTAGATGTACCACTCAACACACACACACACACACCAACACACAGACACACACATGCATAAACATCCCGTGACTGGCCTTCCTGTAAAACAATCAGAGCATGAGGGTCCAGAGGATTGGCGGGAGGTTGGGGGGCAAACAGAGGGAGGAGAAGAGATTTGAAAGACATGAGAGAGGAGGAAAATGGATGGAAGGTTTGTAAAGACAAAAAAATCAACCAGAATTCCTACATTACAAGGAGCAGAGAGATGGGAAGACAGAGAGACAGAGAGTTAAAAAGTAGAGTACAAACATTCCGACAAAGTTGCTGCTTGGCCTGGCGCATTCAAGTATGGTCCAACCCAGAATACCCCACACACACACACACACACACACACACACACACACACACACACACACACACACACACACACACACACACACACACACACACACGCCGCCTACACTTTGCCCTTGATGCCCTTTCTGTGTGTGTGCGTGTGTGTGAGTGTGTGTGTGTGGCTATTGCCCCGGTGCCAGTAAGGCAGCAGGCTGACTTGGCGAGCACAGTGTCCATTCCCGAGTAAAGCCAGCTCTACAGACCCTTTTCCTCAGAACTGAGCTACTTGCTGAGCAGAAACAGATGTGGGCTCCGTCCCCTCTGTTCCTCCATCTTGGCTGTGCATCATCACTACCGCAGATCCTGTCTCTCACTCAGAGAAACTGGGATTTCAGCAGAAACAGATGGGCCAGCACCCTCGGCTCCTCCATCTTTGGTTCTACGTCACTGCCAATGCTGTGAATTCAGGAGAAACCAGATGTGTGCAGTGACTTCTGTGTCCACCACAAGGGTCATAGATATTTTTGTTGTCTGCTGTTGTGGTATGTGAATTGTGGAAACAAGTCTGTCTATTATGTAGACATGCAATTTAACTTTATATGTATAACTAGATTTTTTTTCTTTTTTTCTGAAGCACACTTTGAGTCTCTTAGAAAGTTAATTTTCAGTTGCACAATTGTCTTTGCAATAAAATAAAAATAAAGGAAACTATTTCATGTATTTAGTATTGACATAGTAAATCTAAATCAAAGAAATATCTTACAATTATATTCTTCATTACCGAACATGACACTATGCCAATAACAAGGAAAACCCAACTGGAATGTAATCTTCTGTCAGTTCTTGGCACATTATTTGCGTCAGACAAACTTTTGTACCACATTTATCTGAAATAATTTTTCTACTGGTATATTCACCTGAAATGTGTATATGTTTTATTCCCAATTACAGTTTGTCTTCTTTTCTCATTTTTTGTAACCATTTTATCAAGTATTAACAACAATACCAGGCATCAATACTTTATTTAAGCGTACCTTAAGATACTTCCTGTGGTACCCTTAAAACAAAGCTCAGTAATATTTATTACAGAGCAATATTCATCTTAAGTTTGCTAAAATTAGCTCACATAATATTAGCTTAGCATAACTTGAAACTAACGGCTTCAGCAGTGGTTAATAAATATTTACCAATGCTTTCAGTTATAAGCCATTAATTACAAATTTTAGGTTGCCAGGTTGGGTACAAATATCTTTACTGGTGATCATTATTAATAGGCAAGTAATTTATAAAGTGATTAATAAAAGGTTATGAGCATCTCACTTTCTAATAAACCCTTACATCTGCAAGTATAAATGTTATCATTAGTAAAGGGTTGCAGGTTTTTCACTGTCATCAATATACAGTTCTTAAATCAGTACTAATCTGAAATTTTAATAGGTTGCTAACTAATGAACTGCTGTTCAGCTTTTTTCAAGAAGGTCAGAGGTCAAACGGTCAATTAGAGGGTCTTCTAGATGAACTAAAGAGCCAAAAAGACAAAGCAAGTGTCTGCAACTTGGCAAACTAAATGTTGTTCGTATTATTGGCTTAGATCGATCTATAAAGCGCTGGTTAAATTTGTGTTAAACATTGATAAAAACATTTGTCACTGCTTATTTATAAACCTTTACAAATGGTGCCGTATTGAAAGTTGCACCAAGTAAAAACACTCCTTTACTACTAGAAATTAAAGTAAAGACTACAAAGGCATTAGAACATCAGGTAACCAAAAAATCGAATATTAACAAAAAATACTAGGAAAGCAGATTCATAACTGTTTTATGCAGACGACACCCATGGATACATTGTCTCCTATATTAGTGTTGTGGGTTTTACTGTACTGTGTTTTAGCCTGACAACGTTTCCTACTAATTAAGTTGCAGAACCAATGAACTAACATTTTTAGAACAATGGCAGTGGTAAAAGGAGGCTTATGAAAGCACAATGTCCTGTAATGTTTTAGTGATGTCATCCTCATTAGCTATAGTGGCCATTGACCGAGTCATGACTCAGCCCTTAACGTTAAGGTCAAACTCTTGTTACAGCTCCACCTGCTGTAACTGTAATAAAATGTCCCATCTTTCCCTTACTGGACTGTTTTGATCATCATGGCGATAATCTCAGCATCCGCCCCCAAACTCATGCTTCTTCCCACAAACCCAAATACGGTCATGTTTGCAGGGCAAGATGGAGAGCACTGGGGTGGACAAGAGACTGGAAGAGGCAATGGTGAGAGAAGAAAGAAAGAAATAATACAAAGAAATGGGAAACAAAAGGGACAGATATAACTGTGCTTTCAGACCAAACACGAATTTTCGCCTTGCAACGCTTTCCTCGCGTGAGTACATTCAGTGCAAGTGTTCACACACACAACGTGAGAAGGCGATTTTAATGCAATAACGAGAATAAACACAACTTGCTATTACAACAGCTGTATGAACCCAAAGTAAACATTTTGCTGTGATTAAATAGCAATAAACAGATCAAACTGATGCTGAAATAACTACAATATGATGCAGTTTTGTTAAACATATGAATTCATGCTTTGTCTGGTCTGTCAGCAAGACAGCAGGACAACAAGTGAGCAAATTCCAGTTCGACCATGGGTGTTTATTTGTCCGAAGCTGGAGCACTGCTCCCTGCTCCTCTAGCAGCTCTTAGCCAGTCTGCAGATTTTCAATGGCCCGCTCTGCCTGCCCCTCTCCACCAGAGACTGTATACTAGAAAAATACACTCCACACAACACTCTGAAGCTGTCGTTGAGGTACGGACAATCTCAACGTTGATAGGCTATCGCAACACAGCGTCATACAAATTTCTCACTGGCACCGCCCCCTTCACGCCGCTCCCTTTGCGCCGCCACCTTCACGCCTCCCAACAGGAAATCACGGCTCTACGCGTCTTTGCATTGACTTTGTAGGTAAACTCACTGCCCCGAACACTCACTTCGCTTTTGGTCTGAAAGCACCATTAGGCAATTAACAAGTCAAAAAGGTGGTGATTGCTCTCGCCAATCACAAAGAGAAAACCAGACATTTCCCCATCTATCTGAATGAATCTCACTGTCAAACTACGCCAAACCGCTCTGTATGAACCACCAACTTCTGGATTACATAATATTTTAAATCCTTTCAACCGCTTCAGCTGGGTAAATCTGAGTTTAACTTAAACAAATTAAGTAATTGAATAGAATAAGAAGTGAGTGTCAGTGGGGACCCAGGCCTTATTAATGAGGCTAGCTGCAGACAGGAAGAAGCTGTTTTTGTGCTGAGAGGTTTTGGTCTTGATGGACTGCAGCCTCCTGCCAGAGGGGAGTGACTGAAACAGTTTGTGACCAGGATGGGAGGGGTCAGCTGCAATCTTTCCTGCTCTCCTCAGAGTCCCGGAGGTGTACAAGTCCTAAAGAGAAGGAAGATTGCAGCCAATCCCCTTCTCTGCAGTGTGAATGGTACGCCTTTACAGCCAGCCTTTGTCCCTGGCAGTGGCAGCAGCATACCAGATGTTGATGGAGGAGGTGAGGATGGACTCAATAATGGCGGTGTAGAAGTGCACCATCATTGTCTTTGGCAGGCTGAACTTCTTCAACTGCCATAGGAAGTAATCCTCTGCTGGGCCTTCTTGGTGAGGGAGGTGATGTTCAGCTCCCACTTGAGGTTCTGGGAGATGATGGTGACCATAAAGCAGAAGGAGTCCACAGTGTCAACTGGTGAGTCATGCAGGATGATGAGGGAGGGTGGGGCTCTTTCTGAAGTCCACTGCCATCTCCACTGTCTTCAGAGCGTTGAGATCCAGACTGTTCTGGCTGCACCAGGTCACCAAATGGTCAATCTCCCACCTGTAGTCAGACTCAGCTCCACCAGAGATGAGCCCAATGAGGGTGGTGTCATCTGCAAACTTCAGAAGCTTGATGGACTGGTCACTGGTGGTGCAACTGTTGGTGTAGACGGAGAAGAGCAGAGGGGAAAGAAAGCAGCCTTGAGGTGAACTGGTGCTGATGGTCCTGGAGTATGAGACATGTTTTCCCATCTTCACATGCTGCTTCCTGTCTAACAGGAAGTCTGTGATCCACCTGCAGATGGAGTCAGGCAGGTTCAGCGGAGAGAGCTTGTCCTGTAGCAGGGCCGGGATGATGCTATTGAAAGCAGAGCTGAAATCCACAAACAGGATCCTGGCGTAGGATCCTGGGGAGTCCAGGTGCTGGAGGATGTAGTGAAGGGCCATGTTTACAGCATTGTCTACAGATTGAATAATCAAAATGCGCAAACCGCATACGTCTGGGACTTACTGCTTACTGATTTTGAGCAGATTTAAAGGTTCTATATGTAGTATTTTAAGATTAATATTTTGAGACATCAGTGTGGTTGCTGTAAATAAAGAAAAGGGCCATAGAGAGGAGCTGCTAACACCCTTTACTTGTTTACACTGTTTGTCCCTTAGGTGGGCTTTGTATTGATTTAGGAGGAGGCTTCTTTACACAGCTTAAGGTTTTTGACTTTGTTGAGAAAGCAGATGCTGGAAGCAGTGAGAGATATACAGAAGACTTTCTACATGTTCATCAAACCTGGATTGAAGAACTTTGACTAACTGGAGATCCCAGTAAACAACAGGGTTAATGGTGAAAAAGCGCAACATAAAAATGACTTGCTATGTAAACGTGATAGTGATTTAACTTGCAGTTCAGACCAACTTAATACCTTCAGTCAGTAACTGCTTGTGCTCTGTGAAGCATTAGAAAATAAGTATCATAATCCTGTAAAACTGGATATGATGAAACTGATGAGACGAGGGGATTGACTAGACAGAAGTGGTGTGAGCATTCCTATGCTCACATAGGTCCTTAAAGCAACATGATGTAGTAATTCTATCTTAAAATAACAGCTTCAAAATTATTTTGATGATACACTGACTTGTAATATGGTAAATGGCATCTCTGTCATTGCCACTCTGGGTATTATACTATGTAGCACTGGAATCCCAGGCAGGAAACCTATCGCAAAAATGGTGCAATGCTTTACGGCACCACATCACACACAAACAAGACTCCTCAGCACACTAGCTATAAGAAGAAGCTAGCTCGGTATTGTCAGTTTGGATGTCGTGGCAGGCGGGTACAGCTGTCCTTACTTAGGACAGCGATAGCAGTGAATTACACTCTGAAACTGTAGGACCGCAAAATCGCACAAAAAACCCCACTGTTGCTTTAATTAAGGCTTCAACAGCAGAATAATTTTCAAAAGCCATCAGTGTCTTCTCTTCTCCCTTCATATCATGACTTATCATATATCACTCACCACTGGTTTTCAACATTGATACTGGTCTGTAGGTGCCAAAGATCAGCTAAAGCTCATAAAATAAAGTGCACAACGGACACTAATTGAAAATCTATCACAAATAGATGAAGCCAGCAATATTAAGTAGTTCATGTCTGAAATGGGCTACTGATTATATTAACTATGGACATAATTACTTATTATGTATCAATCACTATTTTTGTGTGTGTAAAAATGCTATCTACAGGACATTTAAGTAAAGATGGTCTAGTCTGTCTTGTGAATGTGAAAATGATGTTACTATGTTGTGTTTTCCATCCACACAGATTGCTTTCTAACAGTTAGCAACAAAGAAACATTAAATCATTTTCTAAAATAAATTCTTGGTATTTTTCCATGTGAGACAACAGATCATATGACATTTTTGTTTCCCATTTCCACTTAAGTGAGTAAAGAAAGATAATTTTTTTGGTAAAATATGACAGCTATGGTGCTGATAGGAGGTCAAATGCACCAAAACAGGTGTGCATTACATTTTATATACAATAAACGTGGACATTGGTCAATTTGTATCTCCTTCCCCATCATTCCATCTGCCTACTCTCTTTTTAAATCTCTTTTAGCCTCTGTGTTAGCCGTTCTCTCTTTCTCTGCCACTGTCACTCTGTCTTTCCGCCTCCGCTGTCTGTCTGACTGCGAATTTCTCTTCCAGCCTGTCTGCCAGTCTGCAGTCACTCTCCCAAGACTTTTTGGGCTGAGCAGGATCAGATGGGGTCAGGGTTCTAAAAAAACTAACCCCCCATAATGCGCTTCTTGGAGAAGTGAAGAGAGTTTTTTGTGTCGCTTGGCAATTGAGACGCTCATCTCTCTCCTTTAGTGAAAGGGCTGCAGTGGACAAGGTCTCTCTGTCTGTGTCTGTGTATGTTTACATGCACACATGAAACTGTTATTGAGAGAAATCAGGTTAAAGCAGAGAATCTGAGAATGCAATTGCATGAGTTTATTCTTAGATTTATTTATTTTAATTTCAGGATAAGTTGGACTTCATTATTTTGGACACGAGGACACACAAGTGGAGATGTGTCTTATGCATTTTTGTTTCTCTATCTTATGCTGCCTCTCCATTTCTCTGTGCCAGTCTCTTGGTCTGTCTGTCCCATTCTAATCCCCTTTATAAACGATCAGGGCTCTGGCCATGAGAACCAAACCTTCACCATGACAACCACAATTTCAGGCATGTCCCAACGATTTATCCGCTGTGTGTTTGTGTGTCTGTGTGTGTGTAGACCAGCTGTTGAACAGATGGAATGCTCACTATGCAGCAGATGATAATAGTGTGGAATCCAAGGTCTGTGCCCCTCTCTACCTCCATTTTCCTCTATTTTCCCCTCCCTCAATCTCAACTTTGTCCCAACTCCTTCCTCTCTGTCCTCTTTCTCATCTCCACATCACTCTTGCTTTCTCCCTTTCCTTCCAGCCGAATGTCCGCTACTTTGCTTTGTTCTCCCTGTTTAGAGGCTTCTAAAGATGGCTATCATATCTCAGTTTCTTCTTTTAGGACCATACACACACACACACACACACACACACACACACACGCACTCTGCGACCCAGTATGTGCATGGAATGGGGGCTGAGTGAATGGCCACATTTTTCACATATTTTTCTCCAGGCCTTAAAGATCTTTTTCTGTCTCAGTGCAGATAGACTGCATCTAACAACCACAGGTCGTCATGCAGGAGGAATGCAACCTAATCAATGTCAAAAGGACTCAGTTTTAGTGTAGTTCTATTTGCTAGTGACACCGCCAAATTTTGAAGTGTGAAGGTATGCAATGTTAAAAAAGATTGTTGTAAACATGTCCATTTATTTGGTGAGGGAGTTAGAGTGCAGGAGGGAATGAGACAGAGACAGAATTAAGCTAATGTTAAGTATTTATGTTGATGTGTACTTCCAAATAATCCAGTGTGTACTTTGTTCAATGGAATGGAGTTGCAGTGTGGAGGAGTTATTTCAGGTGTCCGAATAATTTTCTATTAAGACCGTTTTAGGTGACTGGAAGTTGGAGCACTTTAATGGCTGGGACAGGCATGAGACTCTCTTGGTTGAGTAAACAGAAAAAAGATGAGCAACTATGAGCAAAAATATCTGGTTCTTTGATTAAACAGGTACTGTGGAGATAAAAATGTTTGAATAGTTTACTACGACCCTCAAGGAGAACTTTGGTGAAAAACAATCACAGTACTTACATTAGTGTTGGATGTGCTGCTAAAACAAAAGCTAATAATTATACTTTTATGTAAACCTGATAAAACAGTTAGTAGTTAAATGGAGAGGTTGACATTTTGGGAAATATATGTATTCGCTTTATTGCTGAGAGTTACATGCCATTCTCATGACTGTACACTAAATATGAAATCATATTAGATGAAGCAGCTAAGCTTTGCTTAGTGTAAATATTTGAAAACAGGGACTCAAAAGTCGAACTGTTGGAAAATTACAGTGGAACTACTGACTCCTCCCACTTTTCAACGCTATTACAGTCACAGCCTAGATCTGAAGGCAGTGACTACTACTATAACTATTAATATATTAAGATCAGTGGTGTGCATCTGCTCTGCGCTTACTGATGATGTCATAAAAGTTTGTGTAATCCTGGCCTCACATCCTGAAATCCCTCTCTTCCCTCTCTCCTTTCATCCCTCCTTTTCTCCTCCTCTCTGTTGATCCCTGGCTCGCTCTTTGTCTCTCAATTTCCTTGTGTTTTTGTACCTAATCTCTTACCCAGACTCCTCTTGCCTGTCCTCTCTCTCTCAGCAGTCTGTCCTTCAGTGTCTCTCTTTCTCCTTCTAAATCCCCCTCTCGCCTGGTTTTGGCTCAGCCTGTTGCCCCCCCCCCCTTCCCCCAGTTCCTCATTCCTTCTACTTTTCCTGCTGTCCGTTGCGCTCCCTCGCTCCGTCTGGTTGTCCTCAGTAATCAAACACAGGCGGTCAGACACAGACAGGATGTGAGGTCAGACGAGGAGAGGAAGTGAGCGTGCGTGGGTAGCACATAAACAGAAGAGAGAGGAGGTGACGAGCGCTGAGGACAGTGAAGTGTGTGTGTGTGGAGTTACACTGGGAGGAGATTCAGTTTCTGTTTCAGCCGTCAGCATCAATTCTTTGTGGTTGTTCTCTATATTAAACACTTAAGCAGCTGGACTCAACAACCACAACGAGTCATAACACTCAGCGGTGAGGTAAAGCAGTAATGTTTTTCAAACTTTATTACTGCTCTTCTGAAATATTAAATCTCTTACTTCTGTCAAAAGCTGAGTTTGTGGGCTAGCCAACTTTTTTTTTCATTGTGCTGAAACATTAGTCCTCCTCATTCAGTGTTGGGCTGTAGGTAGTTACATAATAATGCCATGTAACTTAGTTATTCAGGTTTGTATTTTTGTTAGATGAGAGCATTTTGATACTACTCTCTGTCTAATATCTGTCTAATAAATATGAAGCTACAGATGGCATCTGCACAGAAGCAACACAGTCTGCCTACTAATTGACCGCAATTAAAAGATTTTCACTCAATTGTAGTCATAAGACAGTTCATTTTTAAGTGGAGGAATACTCTTATGGAGTAAAACTAAAGGTAATATTGTAGAGTGGATTTGCATTTACTGAATGTAGTCATTCAAATAACTTTATATATATATATATATATATATATATATATATATTTGTATATATATATATATATATATATATATATATATTATATTATATATTATTATATGACTCCCTGCTGTTAGAGATATCTATCAATGTGTGATTTTGAGAACCTATCAACAACGATTTGTACCAAAAGTAATAAAGGGATTTAAATCTTAACTAACTTTTACTGGAGCGTTCAACTGCATTGAATAGTCTTAGTTTGGAGTTAGCTCAGGAGGATTTTCTTTTAATAGAACTGGATGATAAAATTAATACATTGAATTACTGAGGTTGAGAATCTCTCACTGACCTAAATTTGCTCTCATCACAATTTCCAATAAAAAAATGAAAAAACCCCAACAAAAAACGACAACTTAACAGATGTACACCGAACTAGTCGGCCCAAAGACCAGTGCAGAAATCTATAATATTTAAGTTGTTATGCAGTTACTTATTCAGACAATCATATAAAAAGTATTTTAGATTTTAGAATTGTATATCATATTTTACAGCCCTGTATTGATATCTGCGATCTTTCACTTCTAAACAAGTGATGGTCTCTGTCTCAGTGTTTAAACTTCTTTATTTTATTTTATTTATTTTAATAAGCTAATAAATTTAACATTTTCTATTTAACCTTTTGAAGTCTCCCTCAATAGTGCACAAATGACTTTATGAAAAGAAATACTATAAAAGCACCAAGCTATGTCTCAAGGAAGCAAACAAAGAAATGACAATGCAATTTACCGTCAGAGCAGAAAAACAAGATCATCAACATACATTTCTACCATTCCCAATAAAGCAGTGAAGCAGTGAAGCTATTTGTCAGCCATGCATATTGTTTGATTATCAACATCTGTTGTTCGCTGAACGTGACAGCTGAAATTATGCTGAAATCGCATTCCACCTCTTCTTGTCTTAACATTGTTAGCTACACCATGCAAGTAGCTACAGGACCGCACCATTAAATAGGCCATATTCTCCGTTTTCACTCAGCTGTGATAAATGGGTGGAATAAGTTGGGTCAGCCCCATAGCTGCTCATGTCTGGAGCTGTGTGTCTGAGTGTGCCTTTATTCCATAAAAGAGAAAAGTTCATTTGTGTCCAGGTGGATAAAAGGGGACAAGTGTTTATGTATGTGTATGAAAATAAATTGCGCTAATGAGCCATTTTGTCTAGCAGTGATGCAGTATTTGTACTTCACCTGTTGAACTCTACCCACACTGCCAGCTCCAACATACACAGACACAGACACAGACACACACACACACACACACACACACACACACACACACACACACACACACACACACACACACACACACACACACACACACACACAGTAGCTTAACTCCCCCCCATCAGCCATTACCAATCTCCTGTAACGTGATACTGGGACGCACACACACACTTGCTGTCTCTTGCTTTTTTATTCTGTCTAACACACACATACACATTTACACACACATGGAGGTCAACTTGAGGTTGTGCTTCCATGACATCACTGTTGCCATGACTCATAAGTGTACCCCCAGGCAAAGTAAGGCCCTCTATTCCACAGAACCTGTCAAAGGGACTTAGCAACACACACACTTGCACACACACAATCTCTCATTCATTACTTGTTCCCAAGTATAGTATAGTAAAGGGATCTTCGTGACACAAACTGCTTTGTACACAAGTATAGTGCGTACGTGTGCATAGGTTTGTGAATATCTATTTGATACAAATCCTCCTCAGTCCTGTACAGCTGTTAACACACTCATCAAACAGACTTGGTTTCATACATGTCTTATATTGCTGAAGCACACACACACACACGTACACTTCCTGTGTGATTTACAGTGGTCAGGCTCAGATGGAGAAAGCAGGCCTCCTCTGGTCGGAAAAACCTCAACTGCGGAGATCACACAGGGGGGAAAGACTTCAATTACCCACACATATGTACCCACACACACTCACTTACGCTCGTCCTCCTAACATCCCCAAGTGTACAATAAATTACATTTAGACACATCGTATCACTGGACCAGACCTGACCTACATGGATGTGTTTTTGTGTGCATGTTTTTTTACAATGGAATTGTCCACCCAGTATTATGCTCAAAGACGTTGTCCCACACCCCAACACAGGCAGCTTGTAGAGTAAAAAAAACATCAGTATTTTTATGCCTAATAAGTGACCTTTATGAACTTTGGGCTGCAACTGATGATTATTTTTATCAATTGAGGTTTTGCTTATTTGTTCAATTAACAGATTAATAATTAAGCACAATGTGATCTGATTAGATTGCTTGTTTTGTCCGACCAACAGTCCAAAACCTAAAGATATTTAGTTTACAATGTTATTAAAAAGAGACAAACAGCAAAACCTAAATGTTGTTTTTCTTGCTCAGTGACTTACATTAATTATTGATTGAAGTAATTTCCTGATTGTCAAATAATCAATGGTTTCAGCACGAATGACCGAAGTGCTGTATGTATAATGATTACACTTTTTCTTAGCATACATCTGATGTCTAATTAGCCTTTTCTAGTAACAGTGTTTTTCTGAAATAAGATCATTCTGTGGATAAATATGTATAGCTTTGTGGACAATTGATTGAAAATGATACATAATAATGATTAGGATAATGATTTCTATGAACTAGTGCCTCCCAAAGATAGTCAACATGTTCTATGTTCAGAACAGAATAGACACTGTGGAGTATGAGTCATATATAGTCTTTTTTTTTTTTTTTTTTGGTGATCCCCGTTTTATTTGTACTAGGTCAGGAATTTGTGACTAATGCTTTTCTGCTGGATAATTTAGTGTTTTTTTTCAAGGGCTGTGTTCATCATGGCTTGATGAGATGAAATAGGCAGTTGCTGAAGAAAACAAGTGTTGCATCACACACCATTAGACAAAGCACTCTTTTTAGATTTTAGTTCTGTTTTCACTCTGTTTTGGGCTATTTCTGTGTTTTTTCACAGATGACTGAGTTACTATTGGGATAAAATATTTTCACAGAAAATATTAATGATGATTAGGGAGTTACAGTGCATTCTAGCTGACTTTTCGACCCTACAAACAAAAGTCAAACATTGACTGACCTTGGACAGTAATGAGCCGTAGATTTCTAGATATCACAGTAAGATGACTTGTGGGAATTAAAAACCCCTCTCCTTGTCAATCAACAGCCCCGCTTTCAGCAGCACTGCCAGAATTGCTAATGCACATCTGTTTTGAGACTTGGGATGGTGGAAATGTTCTTTCCTTTTTAAAAAAATGTTTTAAAAATTAAATCAAATTCAGATACGTAGGAATTGTGCACACAGATTGTAGATATGTAGGAATTGTGCACACAGATTGCAATTATGACCTGGCATGTGGCACAAATGTCTCCATGATCTCTCTCCTCATGTCACACCCACAGTGCCAGTCTCTCTTTTTTGCTTTTGATTAAAAAAAAGACAAAAAAAGTTGATCTTTGATAATTATTATATTTTCTGTCTGTCTCCTCAGATCATGATTTAGAGGGGAAGCGGGTTCAAGACTTGCTGTCTTCAATCGACAAACCACAGGTTGGTATGCGCACCTCCTCCCACAGCTGCACACACACAAATACACCGACACACAAACCCAACACACTTAAACCACTTTCATCAATCATCTCTTGTCTGATGCAATCATAGCTGGCATGAGTGTCGATGCATTTACCATATTTTATTTTCATCTGGTCTCTGTGATTAACATAAAATCAGATGCCTGCCCTGAAAATAACCGTAGTGACCTGTGTATGAAATATATCTCTCATTTTTATGTCATTCTCAGAGCTTTAATAACAGTCACAGGAAAGGTAACAGATCGTTTAAGGTATTCTCACTGTGGCCACATGAGGGCAGCATCTGCTCATCCACACCATTCCCTTCCCACTTTGGCTAAAACAATAAACACTAACAGCCTTTTCTCCTTCCCCAAGGGGAATGTGAATGAGCTGGAGCCATGCGGACATGGTTTAGAAAAGAGGAATTGCTCACCTCCAGTTTAAGCAGTTTTGGTCAGCAGGCTGTGCTATTGGACCATTTGATATCTGAGTTTATAACAGGGCTGAGAGGGGGAGGGAGAGAGAGAGAGAAGAGGGAAAGACATGAAAAGAAGAGGTTGGTGCAGAGTTTTGAACCCTTCAGGAGATTCAAGGTTGATTCACAGTAGCGATTTATTTGATGTTATAACCTTAAATTGCATATAGACTCTTACAGCAAATTTATTATAGTCGATACTGAGAAGAAAAGGGAAGGGAAAGGAGGAAGACAATTTGGAGATGTTCTTGTGTTGTTTTTGCTGTTTTGTATCATAAACTGCAGATATGATGTTCTTTTACTCCATTACCTTAATGCATTTATATAGGAGCCAGTAGTTTGGTATAAATATATACAGTATATAGGGACAGCCAGTGAGTTTTATTTTCCTCTCTGCAACAGCGAAAGTCCCTCTTGATGGATTCAGCTGTGAACCATACAGACACGATCACATGTGTTGCAGTGGCAGAGCTTGTATGGGAAAGTTCTTCATTCAAAAATCTTTACAATGCTGTTTCTTTGGTTGTACTGTTTGCTTTCATAGAAATAAGGTGTGTTTTCTTCAGCTGAATTGAAATATGAGAAGCTGCAGGAGTTCTCCCTGTATCATTTTGCTCTTTTTGCTTGAAGAAAGATGTAGCAAACTAACAAAGGCCTGGGTGCTCATGATACCACTGGGATTTACATCCACATAACACTTTGATTATAGCCGATATTCACAGCAAGGCATTACACCAATTAAGAGATTTATGCTATGAGAAGGAAATATTCTTTAACATGGATACTGATAGCTACTTTCCTCTTCAGCTTTTGAATTAGCCTATTGTATATTTTGTACTGTGTACAGTAACTGTCATGGCTTGTAGGAATTAAAAACCCCTCTCTTTGTCAATCAACAGCCCCACTTTCAGCAGCGCTGCCAAAATTTCTAATGCACATCTGTTCTGAGATTTGGGATGGTGGAAATGTTCTAAAATTTAAATTAAAAAAGTCAGCAGTCAGAATCAAATTCAGATACGTAGGAATTGTTAATAGAAGACGATAACTGATGATGGATATACAGTAGATTCTGGCCACCTCACTTTCAGTGGCCTGTGCAAATAGGCAAATAATTTGTAGATGAGGAGCAGGTTGTCTCTTAGGGTCAAGGGGCAAGAGGACCGCAGACCTCTAAATGGTGCCCTTTGTTCTTAATTTCCGCATTTCATCCTCTTTTCCTTTTCATTTGATCTGTCACTTTGTCTCTGCCTCATTGTCTTGGTGTTCGTTGCTGTTTTCCTGTGTCATTGCATTCATCATGAGGATATTCATTACGTGAAAGCCTTGTGTGTGAAAAACTGTGCCAATTGTGTGAATAAATTGCCATCAAAGATGTTCTTAGGCATGTGGACACAGTGATCATAAAACCTAATCATTATGATCAAAACTGTCAATAAAATTACATGTGTGTCTCTCTGTCTTTTCCTGTCTCTCTTTCTTCCTCATAGACTGTCTAGGCATGGTTGTGGTTTGAAGTGCCCTCAAGGCACATTCATCGCCTATTCAGTGGATGTGGAGTCTGGAATAGCAGCAGACTGTGCTAAATCACGCTAAATTGGCTCACCCACCATGTGCCGCGACTAAAGCTCCCATAAACATGCACACACTTGCAGGCACACAGACGGGCACACAGTGAAACACACAAACATGCAGGCTTCTTTTTGGTGTTTGTTCATTTTAATGTTCTTGTTTGCTACCAACACGGATGTGCCTGAGCCAGAAAGAGCAGCTGAATGGAGTAATGGTTTCAGTAACACATTGGCTTACTGTGATACACACACAAACATACAGAGTGCACTTTTTATAAAACAATTTTACCTACATATTCATGGGTAGAATTACTGCTGCCTAAAAGAGAAAAGTCCACTTACAAATAATGTATTGTCATCTGGTAACCAAATTCCACACTCCATACATACATAACATTTTGTGCATAGGTAACCATGCTTGGCTTCATTGTGTATGTAACATTCAGTATTAATGTAAATGTGTGTCTTACAGGTGTCCAATATACAGGCACGGGCTGCACGACTGTCCTGGGCCCCCCCGGCAGGGCTGGTGAACAGACAAAGTAACGGGATGCCTGTGTCCTGCTCCTTCGAGGTCTCTCTCTCAGAAAAGGGACGAGAAGGAAAGTATCGCCTTATATACAGGTAGGAAACAATCTCCAAGTTAAAAGAATACAGCATCAGCTACAAATAGCCTATGTAAGTACGCTGGTGTCACTTATGCTTTATTTGTGTGCATGTTCCAGTGGCGAAGAATTGGAGTACCATCTGAAAGACCTAAGGCCAGCGACAGACTACTATGTACGGTAAGGAAGTTTTTGACTTTACTCTCTACTTTTCATACCTGTGTTTTTTGCTAGCAGTCCTATGTTTTGCATGTTAAGTTTGTGGGTTTTCCCCCATCTAAAGATACTAGCTTCATCTAACTATGTTTCTGAACATAATTTCTTGTGTTTTTGCTTAAGGGTGTCTGCAATGTACAACTCGGTTCGAGGCTTGTGTTCAGAGGCTGGCTTGTTCACCACACACTGCAGCGTCCCCGACGTCCCGTTATCCCCGAAACTCTCCCACCGCACCAAGAGCACCCTCTCCCTACAGTGGAAGGTACAGGTGCATGCTTCTTCATGTTCATACACTGCTATTCATCTAAACGACAAGTCATACTGTAAAACAATTTACTCTAATGAACATCACAGTGACTCAACATGTCTGTGTCTACTGCACTTCATTTGTACTGTGATGCACTTTTCAGAAAGCTTTTATTCTTTGATGAAATTAAACTGTATGTTTTGCTTCACCTAGTTAATCCTCTAGGATGGCTTTATTAGCCCTACAGCACCTAATACAGAGACATTCTTGAATTGTTGCACAATGGCGTCGGGGCATATCCCTTCGTAATTTGGATCTACTCATACTGTCATTGATAGAGAGTGACATCAGTCACCCAGAGAGGATATGAGGCCAACCATAAAAAACACGGCAGGTGTTCTGTCTGTCTCAGTGTCAGATTCTTTTATCCATAGCTAATCTCTCCGTCTCCCTCTTGTCTCTTGTCTGTCTCGCTCGCTCCATTTCCCTGTCGTTCACAGGCCCCAGGTGACAACGGATCCAAAATCACAAACTACCTGCTCCAGTGGGATGAAGTAAGTCTGTCTCTAGCACTTGATGTCCATTATCTATCATTCTTTCCCCTAATTTAAAAAAGTGCACTTATACCGATCACAGACATCGCTAAACAGATGTTAACATTCAGCTCTTCAGACAAGATGTAATAAGACTGTGTTTTATGCCTTTCCAATCCATGTCGGTCCTCATTCTCCTTCTCCCTCTTACACATTTTTACTCTGTCATATTTTTTTGTTTTTCACCTATTTTATTTTATTTTTTTACCCCACTATCTTACCCCACTATTCTCATCTTATCCTACTTTCTGTTTGTGCATCCATCTTCCTCTCGTCTGCAGGGAAAGAAGAACAGTGTTTTCACAAAATGTTTCTCTGGGAACCAGAGACACCATAAGGTGACACGACTGTACCCCGCCTGTGGCTACACATTCAGAGTGGCTGCAGAAAATGACTTTGGCACAAGGTACTGTTCTGAATACACAAATACACACATAGACACTTTTTATTTTTATTAAACCTTTATTTAACCAGGAAAGGCTCATTGAGATTGCAAAATTTCCAATAGTGTCCTGGACAAAAAGTTGCAAAAATATGATCCAACAATACAGACATAAAAAGCAAGAACAACTTAATTCACAATAATTGAAGATTTGAAGTTTGCTCTCTGCCCCAACACCTTGGGGCAGAGAGCAAAATACGTTTTAACATCTGGGACAGTTAATGAACTGAAGTCCTGTAAACGGAGACAGTACCCCCCCACATTTTTAATGATAAAACAGCACAAATAAGAAGGTAGCAATTCCAGTATGGCTTTTAAAATATACCAGTGACTGAGTCTACTAAGGTGAAAGCTGTGTTCAAACATCATCATAAATATAGCACAGAAAGAAGATACCATAACACTTATGTGTTAACATGTTTATCAAAAACATGTTAGTTCTTCAGTCAGTGCAATTGACCAGGCACTGATAAAAAAAACCTGGAGTAGGTCACCGGGCGCTGCACAGCGGCTGCCCACTGCTGCCTTGAGCGATGGGTTAAAGTGCAGAGAATGAATTTCGCAACATGTATGTGTATGTGACAATAAAAGTATCTTCTTCTTCCTCTTCTTCTTATGGTAACATACAATAACATACTAACATACATCAAGAACACAGATTTATTCAAATACATGACATCTTTTCACATGATGAACCGACAGTTGGCCCTTGATATGATGTGAGGTCTCAAACCATGTTTTGTGAAACCATGGACACTTGTTATCAATGTTATCAATGTTATAAAATATATCAATGTCAGCAGCAAGATATGATTTTCATGAAGTCTGAATAAATCTGTACACTCGTATGATGATGGATAGGGGCACACAAAAATGCACCAGTCTATCTGAGTATTATTCAGCATGTGACTTGATTCAACTTACTCTTTCTCGCTTTCCCTCCATTCCCCCTGTCCTCTCCTCTCGTCTCCTCTTTGTCATTATGGCGGGGAGCATCTCGCCTGCAGTCATTAGGGTGAGATGGAGAAGGAAGGAGGTGATAGAGGGCAGCGAGAGCGAGGGAGTAGATATTAGCTCTGTGGCTGAACTCCTAGTGGTCTTAATGCATCCTTCTGCTTGATTCCCCTTTGAAGCCATGGACACACAAATTCGCAGAAACATACCCGGCACATGCAAGCTTTTTAATACTCGCTATTTTCCCACCTGTCAGACCTCTGCTGTTGGTCATAGATTCAAATTTTCATCCTCTAACTCTTGTTGCTTGTTCACGTTTTCTTCTCCTTTCTCCCCATCTCTGCTGAATTTGTAATTCATAATGCACAGCCTCACTTCCCTCTTGCAGTGCCTTTCACCTCAGAAGTAATGATTCATCCAGTCAATAATTTTATTCAGCTTTTTAAATAAAAACAAAAATGTGAATGAAATGGAAATGTGTTTGTGTTTTGTGCAGTGGCTACAGCGCAGAGGTGGTGTTTTACACTATGGGCACCCTGCCTGCTCTGCCTCTGGCACCGCGGCTGGTCAGGGCAGGGGTGTCCTGGGTGACCCTGGAATGGGGACGTCCTGAAGGCAGTCCAAACGAAGAGCAGCTCAGATACACGCTTGAGATCCAGGAAGACAACAGCGTGTGTACCACACATATTTTAACACCTATATTAAATTAAACCATATATAAAGTTGATTATACTGGCGCAGGCTCTTTTCCATTACATTGAAAACAACCCTCATGGATTTTAAAGTGGCAGGAGCTAAATAATCCACCACAGTAAACATGGAACCTTAATTTATTTTTTGTTTTGTTTTGTTGTTAGTTTGAGCTCTGTGCTATCTGTGTGTCAAACACATAGGAAGAGAAAGAGGAGAATAAAAATTATCCACCAGGAAACTATGTACTTAAGAAAACAGGTTATGAGAAAGTAATAGAAACTACATGCATAATGCATTTAGTTTGGGGAAATGTACAGCAGATGCACAGAGCAGTAAATCCTATAATACAAATGCATACACACAGAAATACACACAATATGCGAATGATTCAGCAAGAAGGAAATTGCTCCCACATAATGTTACACACACATACACACACACACACACACACACACACACACACACACACACACACAAACACACGTATATAGTGCAAAAGTCAGCATTTATTGCATCCATATGCTCAAAAATGTATGCCGATGCTAATACATGCTCAAAGAAGATCTCACACAAATGTACACAGATTACTGACAGTGTATCTCCCACAGGGAACAGACTTTCATCCAAAGTACACTGGAGAAAACTTGACCTGTACTGTACAAGGCCTGAAGAGGAGTACACAGTATAAATTCAGGGTAAGTGAAGTAAGTTTTGTTATGTATGTATGTATGTACATATACCACTTCTGCTGATCATTGCCTAAGTTACATTCTTACATTCTTATTTGTTACAAGAAATAAATATGCAAAATTCTTCATCTATTCTGAAATATTCTGTCATATATGTTAAAAATAAAACAATCCTAGTTGTATAACAAAAATAGCACCATCCTATTGAAATAGCTTAATAAATAATTACACAATTCTATACAGACACAGATAGTAGATGTGAGGGCGAAATCGACTCTCAGACAGGAGCCGGCTCTAGCTTAATATTTAACATGCAGACAAGGAGTGGGATCCATCTTATCTAACTCAAGAAAGCAAATGTTTATTTCTTTGGTCTGAGTCACAATGAAATAGACAGTATAGCATTACTGGCATTAGCTTCTTTGGAGCATGGTATGAGTAAGATTTGCCACATAGGATGGTACAATGAAAACAGCAGATTTAGAGTTATATAAATCCCAGATAATACCGAATTCAAGCAAACCTCTACCTGATCAAAATAATCAAAATTTATTTTTCTCAAGGATACCAACATATCCACGTGGCTTTCAGTGGCAATACAATATCCATCAGTCAAGGAACAAACACAGTATTTTTGTCACCAGAGAATTGACAATTTAACCAGTAGTGATATGAGGCAATTCACCAGGCATTTAGAAAGTGCAGAACACTGTCCGGCTCTACTAAAAGCTGTGATAGCCGATCATAATCTGAGGACATTGTGAAACATAATGTACCGGCAGTAGATCTCTATGTGTTTGTATGCATGTTAATGCTGCTACTCCTGTGTGTGCCTTCCTATCAAGAGTGTATTATGGTGCAATCATCTCAAACAACGCCATACATGTACTTTCTCACGCACACGCGCACATGTCCTCATTCACACTGTCCAATGAGGTGGTAAATGTCTTAAGACACAAACACACATGCTCACACATACTGTGTTCTTTGTGATGTTCATGCATTATGAACATCTGGGAACAAAACAGATTGATTGTCCACTGGATGGGGTAATGGAGGGAGTTAACTGGCAGAAAGGCAGAGGAGCCAGGAGAAATACAGATGAAGGAACAGAGAGTAATGGCTCCTATTAATCAGCCTCCTATTTACTTCTTGATAGATTTCTCTATACATTCCCTTCTCCCATCCAATCACACTCAATGTGCCCATTTTTGTCTAACATTCCATCTTTACTAATTTTGTTTCTTCTTTTATCACCATCACCTTCATTTCTCTCTCTTACGATTCATACCGCCGTTCTTCTATTTCCTGTCCTCTCCTTCTATTACAATCTTCTTCTCCTTTTCTTTCCTTTTCTCTCTTTCCATTTTCTTTCACATTCTCCATCCTTATAACCCTCCATTCTGTCTATTCCCTCCCCGCAGCTCATAGCATCAAACATGGAGGGAAAGAGCAGTCCCAGTGAAGTTCTGGTGTGCACCACCAATCCGGACAAACCAGGCCCTCCATCCGCACCCTGTGTCGCTGCAGCAACGCCCTACGGATTTACCGTCACATGGGGTAAAGATACACACCCACACATACAAACAAAACTGCTGTAGGCCACTGCAGAGATTGACAACACTTCTACTAATGCGTTGCAGTCTATGTTTGTTTGCTGGGATTGCTGAGATAATAAATGTATTTAACATGCATGTGCTTTAGTCCATTAGTCAAAACCTCAAAAACAAGAAAGCAAAGGCTTCTGAATTTGTTATTTAAATAAAAGAAAAGTTTTATTTAAGTTCAGTAACTTTAGCTCTTTAAAATGGTGGAAATGTTCAATTTGTCATTGTTCAATGTCAGAACATTGTTAGACTCTACATGACACGTGAATCTCATTAGGCCCTGACCAAACTTTTCACCAAATTCACCAAATTAATTCTTTTTTAAAATTTTATTTTATTTTATTTCTTTTTGAGTGGTAATAGATAAAAAAAAAACACAACGTGAAAAAAAACTAACTGAAATCTAGCCAAGCATGTTGCAGAAGAAAAGCAATGATGAAAGGTGAAAAACAATTGACAAACTGCTGGCTCTGGGGTGTTATCCTGAAACTGAGTTAGCTATCATGTCTGCTATCATCCATCTGTCCTGTGTTAGTACTGCAGTAGTCAGAGCAACCTGTCTTTTCTCAGATGTTATAAACATGGCTCATATTTTATGTCTCTCTTTATGTCTCTCAGTCTCTATTCAAATAATTTATTTGGCTCTCTCATAGCTGTAAACAACACATTTTAGAATGCCAAACTTTTGTCTTTACAGTGTACTATATGTGATTTAGGTTGTTCCCAATAGTGTATTGTTTTATATTTACTATCAAAATGTCTGAAAAGTGTGTTTAAAAAAGTCTATATACAAATGAATACTGAAATAATAGAACCAGATCTATTGCTACTGAAACATTTGGTATTTGGAATTCTCCTTTTTGTTTAGCTGAAAGACCAACAGTCTGTCATAGCCCCTGACAGCTGACAAGTTATTGTACAATGTCTTCAGATTTGATGAGGGTGCTATATGTCATGAAAACTCCCAACTTATGACTTATGGATGTGTGTTTTGTAATTTTCGGATAGATTGTGCTGATTTTCCTCAGGCCTTGAAGGTCATGCTGAAAATTTGACATGTTTTACATGTATTTATCTAAGTTGTTGAGAGATGTCGACCCAAACTGAAATTAGTTAATCGATTCCTCCAACAGATCCTCCCCAGGACAATGGAGGCTCAGAGGCTCTTACGTACCTGCTGGAGATCTCAGAGGGTTGCTCTGAAGGTACGACTTACATAATGTCCATGCTTCGATCCATCAATTGTTCTTCCATCAAGTCCATGATCTTATGAAATATACCATCTGTCCTCTCTCCCTTGTGCTAGTTCTCTCTATGCATCCATTTCCCTCATTTAGTCTCCTAATAGCGGCCATAATTCGCTCTTTGTTAGCATCAATTTAGCAAACAGGATCGTTTAAAATTTCCTCAGATCTGCACTCCACTGTACCAAAAAGAGGCGTCATTTCTTGAATTTGTGTTCATTCAATCTCATCAAAGAAAGAGGACTTACTTGGTCACTGGAGTCTTGTGTTGAGTACCAAAGAATAGAGCGCACAAAAAATACAGAAATATCTCATGTGAAATAATCAAAACTTTAACAGAACAGTTTTCTGTTTGGCATAAAATTGTGTATTCATGTAGGATTCCATTGCTCATAGTAAGAAGCTAAACATGAAAAATAGGTATTCAGGGCCTTTAAACCTTTTTTGCCCATGATTCCCTTGTTTTCTGATTTGTATTATGTCTCCATCTTTTTTTTTCCTGTGCCTTTCTCACCTCTCACTAAGTTGTACCAATGGTGAATTTTAAGGATGGCTGTGACTCACTATTAGGGATGTCCAGATCCGATCACGAGATCGGAAATCGGGCCCGATCACATTGTTTCAGACTCGATCGAAATCGGACGTTACCTCCCGATCAGGACTCAGATATAAATCTATATTAGTGGTGGGCCGTTATCGGCGTTAACGTGCTGCGTTAACGCTGCGTTAACGTGAGACTCTTATCGGGCGATAAAAAAAATATCGCCGTTAATCTATTCTCAAAGTTGGGTTGGGAGCTGGGTCTATACTACTCAAGCTATGATGACTTTCACCTTGATATTTTAGTGCAGATGTATACCTAACCGAATTGCACTGTAGGGGGCGAGAACAAGTCTTCGAACCTGTGTGTTTGCCTACTGTGAAATTACCACATCAAACGTGACGTGCTAACATGGATGCAGCTGTTGCTGTGTTCCATTTACCTCGGAGGTCGGAGCTGGGAATGACGTCACACCCGAGTTGACGGCGTTCCAGTTACAACTCAGCTCGGCCAGCTGTTTGTTCACAACTAGCCAGGTTAGTTATTGATACGCCGGTTGATTAAAAAAGCGACGTAGCGGTATTTACTCACACTAACTGTAGCAACACGTCCACAGACAGCTGTTGGACAGCACTTTGTGTACGAACATTTCTGAAGCTGCCGGTGGTTTGCTTCTGGGAAAATTTACTTTTAAGAAGCTTCCCAATGGAAAACTCGACAAGACTAAGGTTGTTTGCACCTTGTGCAATGCGGAATTAGTTTACTGTAGGAGTTCTTCCAGTCTCAAGTAGCCTACCAACTAAACGCAAACCACATCACACGCTACACACAAGTACATCTTATTGAACATGATTTATTTTCATCACCAATTATCATAGTAGAACAGCTTTCTCAAGCAGTTTGTGATGCATTTTGGAAACAGGAGATGAGCCCCTGGTCTAATGCGCCACCTGGCTTGAAACCTGGCTTGAAACCTGTTCGCACACATATTCTGAATGCCTTCGGCAGAATTCATATGAGCCATTTTAATCTAGATTAATCTAGATTAATTTCAAGATTACAGTGATATTAATCTAGATTAAAAAAATGTATCTATGCCCACCTCTAATATATATATATGTATAGATATGCTTTGCAAACACTGTGGCACTTTTATTTTTGTATTTGTTTACATGCCAGCCGGGTATTTTAAGTTGAGGTGCTATTTGTTTTTATCTTAGACTTTTTTTATATTTACTGTTGCACTAAAGTCCAAAAGTGAAGAATCTATGTTATTTATTACTTGATTGTTCAAGCTACCTCACAGAAGTGCTCTGTTTGTTAACAGAGTTGTTGAATGTTAAAATAAGGTGAATTAAATAAAAAATAAGGAACATCCTGAATCTGTTTTTTCGCTCTTCTTTATTCTTTTTTTTAAGTATTATAGAAGTATTGGATCGGGACTTGGTATCAGTAGATACTCAAAATCAAATGACTCGGACTTGGACTCGAGGGCAAAAAAACCTGATTGCAACATCCATACTCATTATGTTAGCTTTTAAGTGTGTTTTGTGTGTGTAGCATTGCTGTTCTGAAACAGATGTTTGGCCAAAAAAGAAAATAAGTTCCATACACCAGTCACTGAACACTGTCTTTTTCATGTGCAGCGCTTTAGTCAAAAAATGTAAATAACTCAAGCATATGTCTCATTTAACACACAAGTGCAGCTTTACAGGGGAAATAATACATTTTACAGGCCTACACAATCCACCAACAGAACAAAAACAGCAACATAAAGTGGAGCAGGCATTGTTTAGGTCAACAGGATTCTTTTTCTGGGAACATTATTTGGTCGACTGCAGCAGACTGTGATCACTGTAATTATGTTTTTGTGTGTGTGCAGCGAGCCAGTGGGAGGTAGCGTACAGTGGTCCAGCAACAGAATGTGTGTGTGAGCGCTTGACACCTGGGACCTTCTACCGCCTACGTGTGTGTAGCATCACCACCGGAGGACACAGCCCTGTAAGATACAAACACACGCAAATGCTAAAACAACTTTAGAGTGGTAATCTGAATTTTCGCAAACAGGTCTTGAGTTAGCAGTGGGGAAACAGTGCTTCATCCATGTTGCTCATGTAGAAAAATGTGGGAAAATCTACAATCTGCACACACATAATCAACAAATTATACTCAACATTTCTGCCAGCTATTAATCAAATAGATTTTTAACTGTAGTTTCTTCTCTTTTGTTTTGATTTCCTGTGTTTTTCACTGCTCCTGAAGTGCACTGGTAGTGTTCCGGTACGTACATTAAGTGTCCCACCAAGACCTTGCCAGCCACCAAGAATTGTGGGTAAAGCCAAACACAAGGAAGTGCAGTTAGAATGGGGTGAGTTGAGACATATGAATACACTGTGTTTAGTTTTATCTAACAGAATTTATTTGAATTTCTTTCCTGCTTAATATGTTTCCCTGGCCAACTCTAATGTAACCTTGGTTAACCATGTTTCAGTCTAATTGAGCCCTAATTTAGCCCATTAAATGCCTAACCTACCCTCATATCTGACTTGACTCTCCTAATGTTGGCCCATTACTGCAGATTAGTACTGTTATCTGTTGGCAAGCGAAAGTCTCCCAGGCTGAAACACTGAGGAAGTTCTTGTTTTAACCAGTTTAATACAGCTGGCAGCAGCCCTAATCAGCTCACATTCAGACCACGCTTCTACAATTACTGGCTCGAGTTGAAGGTCAGACATAATGTATTGGAGGGTTTTCCCCACTGTCTCCATCATTTATTACTGGTGGGAGAAAGAATCCCTTGGAGAAACGCACCTGGTGAACTGATCTGTAAACACATGGCATTTAAAGCCAAACCAAACCAAAGTATAGCTAATCTTTTAAAGCTTGTGTATAAAAGAGATCATAGAAGTATGACTTTCCATCATGTATATGATTTTAATTACCTGTAATCATGGTGTAATTATAAGTTCTCTCTCTCTCTGTAGATCCCCCTGTGTCTGAGGGAGTATGTGAGGAGTGTGTGTTCAGTCTGGAGATGAGTGAGGGGGACAGCAAGCCAACAGAGGTCTACCATGGCTCAGATCTGCAATGCACTGTTGGTAGTCTGCTACCTGGAGCCACATACAGCTTCCGACTGCGGGCTGCAAACGAGGCTGGGGTGAGAAATTCACATACACACACAGCACAGATATAATCAATAACAAGAAATCATTTGAAAACCCATCAAAGAGTAAATTGCCAGGCAAGACCATAAAATCAACAAACAAATCACATGAAACAAGTTAGAACCATGTATTTCAACAAGTCAGCTGTTCAAAATGTATGAAAGCAATTCTTATTTTCCACTTGACAAGCTTGAAATTCTGTGTTTAATGCTCTTATATTACATTTATTCATTTAGCTGACGCTTTTATCCAAAGCGACTTACATTTGCTAAGTATGTCAGAGGTCACACGCCTCTGGAGCAATGAGGGGTTAAGTGTCTTGCTCAGGGACACAATGGTGGATGGGTCACAGTGGGGGATTGAACCCAGGTCTCTCACACCAAAGGTAGGCGTCTTATCCATTGCGCCATCTCCACCCCATGGCTGTGAATTCTGCTCAGCACATTTCGAATACATGAACTCTGAAGCCTCTTGATATGACCCAAATATAAAACAAAAAAACATAATTCTTATTAAAATGTTTTTATTGTAGCCACATACACAGACGTACAGGCACGGATACTTGTATCTAGTAGGTCAGAGTGTCCCAGACAGAGTTTGAAGCTAACATCTTATTGGTTTGATAATCCACACACTCGAGAGTGAGCAAGAACTTAGACTGGCTGATCAAATGCAGGCACAAACACAGCACATGCACTTAAAAATAGGAAGAACGGTGCACACATGCAGAGAACAGCAACACACAAGACTCACGTTGAGACATACACAGGAAACCCTGTGTGATTTGTGCTGCATCTCCCACCTGTGTTAGCTTGAACATGTCTCATCATGAGTTTGGTGTCCCTTTCTATCTTTTAGTTTGGAACGTACTCTGACCCAACTGAGGTGACGACTGCAGCGGGGCCTCCTAGCCAGTGCGGGGCACCACTTATTGCTCTCACCAGTAACACCTGCGTAACGCTAAACTGGGAGGTGAGAAAGATACACAGATAATTGGATAATTGGCAGTAATTTTAAATTCCCATTGGTTTCCCTGACCTGAGTGTGTGTTTCTGTTTGTTGCAGAGCCCCGAGGGTTCAGGTACAGACATCTCTGAGTACCGCTTGGAGTGGGCGAGGGAAGATGAACCCATGGAGCTCATCTACTGTGGATCTGCCACACAGTGTGAACTGTCAGACCTGACGCCTGCCACAGATTTCTGCTGCAGGCTACAGGTAGCACACACAAACTTGCACTTAAACCTACCTGTGGACTAGAGCTATATATACATATGCTTAGTCACACCAACACACAGATACTGTAGTTGCACACAGAGATGTTTGCTCACAAGTAATAAGAAAGCACCTATACAGTACATGGACACAGAAACACAGACATGCCTGAAAACATACACATGAACATAGTTGCAGGCATGACAGAGACTCAGTCAGGACACCAACACAGATAATGTACAACACTTACATACAAATGTCAGCCAGGGAAGCTTCAAAATCAACAAACACACACAGACAGAGACCGGTGAAAGGTTTATGATTACTAATTCTATTTGTGTTCTGTCTTTAATCTTCTACATAAATAAGTGCTACTATTTCTCTGTGTATTTGTCTAACACACATACATGCACACTTTCTCTGTCTTCAGATGTAGCCTCTGATGCTATGAATCTAATAACAAAATGTTTTATGGCTTTTTTTATGGGTTCATTTATAGTTTTTGAGGATAGCACAATGTCATCCTAATGTCCTAATCAATGCTTTTGTGTGTGTGTGTGTGTGTGTGTGTGTGTGTGTATACGTGATTTGTCTTTGTGTGTTTGTGTGCATTGATAGTGCAAGAAAACACGAAAGAGCCATTGACTTGGGCTCTCTTTGACACCTTATGTCCTGTACCTTTATGAACCAGTGCAGATTGATTTTATGAGAACACTTTAAATAAACAGAGACTCATATTTCTTTGTTTTTCAAGCCTCACCAAACCATGTTTGACACCTGAATATAAATAAGAAATAGTACTGAATTTTTTCTTGTCGAATCCTCGAAGTATGTAGATAGTTTACTGCCAAAATAAAGTAGTATGTCAAGTACACACTCTAGAATGCAAATCATACCTTCCACTCCTTGATCTGCACTCCCATTAATGTTGCTGGGCTGTTCTTGGAAATTGGCTACAGCTACAAAAAAAGCACTCCTCATGTTCTTGGAAGTGCTGTGTGTTTTTGACAATTACAATAAATCCTTCACTCCTCGCTTAGTCCTGCTTGTTACCTTTAACAGCCATAAAGTGCACATTTTGCTTGCAAATGAAAAGAAATGCAGATATCAATTTAGGCATTTGTTTTTATTTTATTTTAGCTCAGGATTTCAAAATGTTGCAGATCCATTCTTTAAAAGCTGGTTTATTTTGTCCTGGTTTCCATCTTGCTGAATTTGTGTGAGGCATTGAAGTAGATAAAGGATACTTCAGGTGAAAATAAATGTGTTACACCGCAAAAGAAATAAACTAATGATCTTTCACAAATAATTTGAATTCATCTCCCTCTGCTCTTTTTTATCTTCTTCTATTTCTTCATACCTCTGCTCTTTTTTATCTTCTTTCTTCATACCTTTTTCTTTTACTTCCTCTTGCTCTTTGTCTGTATTACTCTTTCTCCTGCCAATTAATTTCGTCTTTGTCTCCTTCCATTTTCCCTTCTCTCCACCCTTCTTATTTGTTCTCTTTTCTTCAACTCTTTTCTGTCTTCAAATTCCTCCATATCTTCCCTCATCTCCTCTGTCTCTCTCTGACCCTTACTGTGTTTTTGTGTCCAACTCAGGCGGTGAATCAGGCAGGTGCTGGTCCTTACAGCGAGCAAGTGAGTTTCCGGACCCCGGCGACAAATCCCGACCTGGTCTCCTCCCTCACCCTCCTGGACCTCCCGACCTCCTCGGAGTCAGGTCACTCCCCATCTACCTGCCTCCTTCTGAAGTGGGACGAACCGAACAGCAACGGGGCGGAGATAACCTCTTATGTCATCACCTTGGATGACCAAACCATCACTGTGGAATCAGGGACAAGTCACCTTGTCACAGACCTGCAGCCAGACAGTGAATACAGGTACTGACATTAATTATAACAACAGGGATGATGTGAGGAATATATAAACATATTAGTGGATACAAAGTGTGATTTTATGTTGATGATAACTAAATCATGGGTTGTCATTTTGAAGTACCACTGTCCTATTTCCTATATATGACCTAGAAACAAAACCCAAATATACTACCACAGACACTAATGAGTCAATGTCAGAACATCTGAGACATAGTTCCTTCATAAATCAATATTGAAATTAGAAACCTGCATTAACATATTTTCTGACCACTGTGGCCACCAAGATGTCAGCAAACACTTGCTCATTTACTCATTTACTCTGCTTCTGAAAATAACAATATGAGAGTGACAAAAATGGTAAAGTTGTGTGCTGTAGAACCAAAATTGTATTTGCTACAACAACATATCTGCTCTGTAAGTCATATGTCTTGTGTTCTTTGAGACAATAATTAAAAACAAAGGGAGAAATTTAAATTTGATATTTTACATTTCATGATGCTGCCCCCTAGTTTTAGCAGTAACACTAGCGTTCTGTCACAGACAGAGCACTGAACCCGACACTGTGATCAGCAACCCATGTTAGCTATTCAGCTAAAGTCTCCTTCTTAAGTAACTTAAACATGAACACAGGTCTTGTTCTTCACCTTAGCTTGTTGAACAAGCCCCCAAACAACCAGGAAAATTGCTGTGCTAAGATCAGTTTCCAGGCTGAAAAGCTAATTAGCTGCACAGCTGCAACACATTAAACCTCATATATAAATGTACATGCAAATGTCACTTCGGTTTGGTTAAAGATGCTGGCATGGGCCTTACTTTCTTCAGTACCACTAACAAATCGCTCTCCGCTTCCTAGCACACCAGCACTCAGGCAGACTGCCAATTGCTAAATAATAAAAAACTACAGTGCCTTTAAAGCAACATACTGACATGATCACATGTGGCAAAATGTGACTTCAGCAACACTTACCCTAACTAATGTGTTTGCACTTCTATTAAGTTTAAGGAGCTATTCGGTAGATCAAATTTTTATTACAAAGTCACTAGTTTTATTTTAGTTTTACACTTTTCAAGTATAAACCAGCTGATGTCTGCATCAATGACAGCCTGCATCAACGGCTTTTAAAATATTCTTAAGTTAATTATGATATGGTCCAAATGCACGGAATACCAAAACAGAAGTCTACAGTTAATAGTTAATTAATGATGAATTATTAAAAAAAACATCAAAATGAATTATTCATGCACATTATGCTCGTTTTAAGTAATTCTGTTGATATTATAGGTAGTACATTTTTACCTACATATATACGTGGATATAATTTTTATCCAACATTTAAATTACACATGCATTTTAAGGTATGTGTAAAGTAGTAGTAGTAGTAGTAGTAGTAGTAGTAGTAGTAGTAGTAGTAGTAGTAGTAGTAGTATGATGTTGGTAAGTAGCTGTATGATGTTGACATCAGTAGTGACATCAGACCTTGATATACTCGGCAGCAGTAAACAAATACTCAGTAATCTGCATCACAAGCTACTGGTGTTATGCCTCTGTAAGCAGTTCTGTGATCACACAAGTGTGTGTGTATTTGTGTGCATGCATGTGATTGTGTAATGAGTTCTTTGAATTGAGGATGGAAAAAGGAGAAGGTGTTTAAGGTAGGGGGATGTGTGAAGAGGCAGCACACATTGTTTTCATTGTGAGGTTGTTTTTGTCCCAATGTCACCCTGCTCTCTCATATAATGGCTGCCACTGAGGCAGACCACTGTGCATGTGTATGTTTGTGCACATGTATGTGTGTGTGTGTGTGTGAAACTCTGCCTGTGGGAGTTTTTGTGTGTGCCAATGACGATAATTTTGGTTGTTATTTACAGCAGTGAGGTCCTTCAAATAATATTATTCCTCTTATATTTGTGTGTATGGCTTTGTGAAGGACTGCTGTAAATGGTGTTTGCTCTGTCAGAGTGGGGCTCTGTGTGCTTTAGTGCAGGTTTAAAAAATGTCTCATTCTGAGGTTATTGTCAATAAACAGTGTTTAGGCTTCAGGTGCTTTCCTCTCTCTCTCTGTCCACGCTGGAGAGAACTGTCCTTAGTAACAATAGTTGTATGTTGAAGAGAAAAACAATAATTTAGTTTTTCTTTTTCCAATAATTCACCTAAACCACCTATCCCACCTAAACAATGATTTGACATTTCAGTGTATTTTCTAATTACATTTCATGTTTTCACTGAAAGCTTCATAACATTTAGGTCGCCAAAGATTGTGCAGAACATCTTTAGTTTAAAAAGAAGCAGAGATTTTTCAAATAGGTTTCACAGGCATACTTTGTCATCACTTAATACTTTTACAGTCTATTAATGATGATTAAAAGATATTTAAGTCTTTAGAGACACGTCAAAAGGATAATTGCAACATATTCACACATGACAGAATACACATTCACTAAACCCGCACTGTTAAGAAATTGCACTCTTAAACAGACAAGATGGCGTGGGATGGCGCAACGGTTAAGATGCCCGCCTTTGGTGTGAGAGACCTGGGTTCAATCCCCACTGTGTCCCTGAGCAAGACACTTAACCCCTACTTGCTCCAGAGGCGTGCGACCTCTGACATATGTAGCAATTGTAAGTTGCTTTGGATAAAAGCGTCAGCTAAATGAATAATTGGAAGAAAATCTCAATTACTAACAACAAGTATATGAGATGCTGCATGGCTTTTATTGAAAATCCTGTCACTAAAATTGATGTATTTGCAAGAAGGTACAACTATGTACCTTGTTTCCCAATTGAAAAATAGCCTTTGTATTTACATTTTAGTGATTTGGCTAGCTGCCTTTAAACTGAGCATGCAATGAGTGACTAGGTTCAGTGTTTTGCTCTGCAGGAGACATGGTTACATCAGACCTTATAGTGGTGTGGTGAGCACTAATGCACCATCTTTTATTCTCAAATTGTTTCATCTTTTACCTTAATTTTCTTCACTTCATGATGAAACAAATAATTGTGAAAGAAGAACTACACCTATTCTGAACTTTGATTTGTAAATCCCTATATGTAATCCCTCATCATCAAAGCTAAGCTTCTTTATCTTTCATTTTCCTCCTTTTTCTCCATCTCTGTCGTCTTTTATCTATATGCTTAATCACCCAGTAGATAGATGAACGTTGCCCTTTCTCCTCAGTCTCCACTCAGCTGCATGAATTATAATGAAAGGTTACAGTTACAGAGAATCAGCAATTAAATGTCAGAGGATAGATGCTCTCTAACCCAGGGCCCCTGATATGGATGCTAATCAGAAATTGGCAGACAAAGGGTGTGGAAGGGTTTCCTAGAAAGAAGACAGCAAGGGAGAAAACAAAAATCCATTTCTGCAAGTTCTTTTTAATTAGCAGTAGATCTGTGTGTCCTCTTGTGTGTTTGGGTGTTTAGTATGTTGTATGATGTGAGTAAACAGTACAAAATACATTTCTCCTAATTTTCTTTCTCTCCATTGTACATTGCACAGAACCTACTGTAGCCTGTCTGTTGTTGTTAACTATTTCTAAATTGGCTTTTAGGGAACACAAAGCCTTATCAAGTTCGACAAAAAGAAACAAAAACTGCTTTCTGTTGCTTGTAAAATAAAAAGTTATTTCCAAATCGCAATTCTTATAAAACAGTGATTTGATATCTGTATCTACTGTAGTGTAGTGTAGAGGAAAAACAGTGGGCCAACAAGTCTGACATATTTAAGTTTCATCCTGGAGAGTACATTGATTGAAGAATGGTAATGTGCAAAGGGATCACATAAGCAGCCAAGGTCAAAGCTAATGCACCATGTCAGCCTCTTCATTACAAATCATAATCTCTCTCTTTCTCTTTCTCTCTCTCTCTCTCTCTCTCTCCCTCTGTGGCACACAGTGTACAGATTCAAGCGGTGAATGCTATTGGTTCCAGTCCCTTGAGTCCAACCCTGGTGGCGAGGACACGCCCCCTGCCCCCAGCCCCACCCCCTCTCGAATGCTCGGCGGCTGGCCCTCAGAGCCTGAAGCTGAAGTGGGGCGAAAATGCCAACAACACGCACACTCGCGCCCTGCTTGCAGATGACATGGTCTACACACTACAGATGGAGGACAAGAACAACAGGTGGAATACACACACACATACCAATCTACACTGCTCTTACATCATTGTTCACCTCATGGTATAGACTGAGAAGGGGTCCAGCCTACTATAATCGAGACTACATACACGATAATTCCAAAACATACGTAATTACACATATACATCACAATAACAGATCACAATTAAAACTTATATTTATACATTTAGGCAAAACAATACAAACCCTAAGTTGTGTTCACACTGTACACTTCCTATATACCGCACACCCATAGTATAAACTAAGCCTATACTAAAAAGGACATGAAACGGCTGCATAATGAATGATGATGGGCCTTGCCTGCTTTCCCAACTGTGTGTGATATAAAACTCAAAACATGGAGAGCGCCCCATGAGAATAAGCTGTACTTACATAAGCGGTAAGCAATACAATTGAACTCAAAATCATAACATTAATATTATTAATGTTATGTTATAATATTATTTTTGAATCTAAATCAAAATATAACAAATGCATGCACAATCTCATATAAAACAATCCAATTAATGTCAAAATAATTAAACAAATGCAGCAAACTGTGTTCCACTCCAATTCATTACATGAGTTAAAACTCCACATGTCGAAAACAAAAATCCAAATTAGTTACATTTATTTGGACAGCAGGATTTGGCAAAAGACTTTCATGGCATCTTCGGTTAATTCCTTTTTTAATTAAAGTCCACCCCCAACTAACATTGTTTACTCTTAACAGAAGTATGAACAGTCAACCTTAATCTATTTTAATGAGCTGTGCATTTAAGTGAAAGAGTCAGTAACTGCCCTGGAAAAAAACACAAGAATACTAATTATATATAGGCACTCACCAACAGTATACACACATCTGTAGAGACAGGACAAGATTACTGGTTATATATATGAACAGGGATTGAAACTGTGATATTCCCCAGAAGATGTGCTCTCTAAACCTCTCAGCCACCCTGTGCACCACAGTTCACTGATTCCACAACCCACAGCTAGGCAATACAGCAAATCAGGACCCAGAAGGTCAATAATACACACAAACCCTTAAACACTCACACACTGGGTTTTTTCTGTGTATGCAGTAACCAGATGTACCAGTGAGTAGTCACGTTGAGGGCGTCTGGAGCCAGCCGGGATAAAGCCTCCAAAAATCAACCTTCCATTTAACTGACTGGTCAGACAGGAGTGACAAAGAGAGAAACGGGGAGACAGAGAATTAGCAGACTGAGGAGGAGGGGAAGGGGCATAACGTGACCGCTGAGTGGAACACACAATTGGAAGGAGGGCATTATTGTTAATGGGAGCTCTAAGTGAATCTTTAATACATCCAAGCAGAAATAGCAAAGAGTGGGAGTAAGAGAAGGGTGAATAAAGAAGTAGGAAACATACTAAACTGAAACCCAGCAAAGAGCCACTTTTATCTGCCTGCCTGTCTTCCCACCTGTCAGATTGTCTCCCTCCATCAAGCCCTCTACCATTCTGGTTGGCCGGCTATGAGTGTTTGAATTAAGGCTTGGCTGGCATCAAGTTGGCACACAGGTACCGATGGTCCACAGTGCAGCAGGCAACAGATGGGGCCATATCCGACAGGCTGTGATCTGTTAACCTCTCCGACACAGACACACACATACAAACACAGAGGCATGCACGTAGACACATACACACTCCCTGCAAGCCAAATTAAAACAGCTTTCACAGTTTAGAGTCTTATTTACCCTTTTTTAATGGGCCCAGTGATTAGTATAGCAGTATGCTAGGCTGTGTGTGTTTGTGTCTCTGTGACCATGCTTGGATTCAATTATGTGTATATGCGTATGTCTACATGCATAATATTTGCATCAGATGGTATTTTGAGAATCATCCCAGCATTTATTTAAACCTGTTTATGTGAGAAAGTCTATGTAAGCACCCAATTTGCTGTAAATTGAAGAAAAACATTTGCTTAATTGGATTACAGCACATTATATTTGATGAGCCCAATCCTATACATACACAGGTTATAACTGACAATCATAATCTGAAGTCACAATCTGTCCAGATTTCAGTACCACTTGTTTTCTTTAATCTTGTGGAAACAACAGCATGTAGTCAACCCCTTTTGCATTTAGCAAAGCATAAGTAATGCATTTTTATGTACTTGTGTTTTCTGGATAAAATGAAATGAAAGCTGTTGGTTTTTGTTGAGTGTTTTTTGTCACTCCATTCAGAGGAGAGTGGGGTTTGTTTGTGTTCCACAACAGCCATTTTTGTAGTTCAAAAGTAACAAATTTATCATATGTCAGGCCAGTCTTACTTTATTTCTTTTTTGAGTCCACGTGTCCCTTCTTGCTCTGAGCTTTTTTTGATTTCCAATGTTACTAACCAAAATAAAACTTAATGTTGTGTAGCCAGTTCCTCTATAGCTCAATATCTTTTCATATCAGGTGTTTTTTTTCCTCCATCTTATGTATACCAGAAGTTCAATGGGGTTGGAAATAATTCAGGATTTATATTAAGGAAATATTGAGTTGCAACTGACATTTTTTCAGTTCATGATAAAAATTCCCAATTTTTATAATAAAATACTAAAATCCGGGTGAAGGTTTTGTAGAAGCATCCAGGGTTGAGGGAAATTGCTATTACTAGGGCGGTATTTAAAAAAGCTTTTTTGAACACAGCTTTAAAAAGCAAAATGTTATATTGATTATAATTTTTCATTGTAAAAGCATGGATTTTATACATTCAAGTATAGCAATGAAATAGAATGAGATTTATTCAGATAGACGTTCAGATAAAAAAATAGCAGCAACTCTCCACACAGCCTAAATATTATTTCACACGCACCATTATTTCACTCTCTCCACTTCATCTCCATCACTTCCTCCATGTGGAAACTGACCATTTAGTCTATTATTGACTGAATCACTAATGTCATGACAATGTGTGATTCCTGACTGAATCAACCTAATTGCCTTTGCTAAGGATTCATTAATTGCAGCTAGTGCTAGTTGTGACAGGAAGTTTAGGCATATTAGCAACTGCATTAGCGGTACATCACCATTTGTTGGCCTGTGTCGATGTATGTGTGCAGAGGGTTATCTACCAATGAATGGATTGAGCTGGTTTACAAGTCTCCCTCTCCTTCTACAGTGCACTTCCACTGTTCACTCTCATCACACTCTATTAGAATGAATTAGCAGGAATTTGTTATTATTGATGAAATCGCCATGCCAACCAGATGCTTCACTGCTAATCAGAAAGTATTGAGGGAGATTGCAAGGGCATTTTGAAAATAGAGAACCTATTGAATCTTGAATACGTTTTGCTTTGTAAACAAACATATTGAATAACTGTAATTTCTGCAAATATAATTTCAGATTTTGCCAATAAATTCCATCAGTGTCATCTTGTAACCAAATCACATTACTGTGTATTTATGTCTTTGACTTTGGCTGTCCTCAACCCTGTCTCTCTCTGTCTTTGTCTCTGGCCAATTTAATTTGTATTTATTCTCATTTTATTGTTAGAAAGGCGCCTTCACCCCTGAAGGACCTCTGGAGAAATTTGTACTCCCCTTCATACATTTTCTCCCTCCCATCTCATCTTTCACCCTCTTTGTTTCTCTCCCATCCACCCTGCCACATCTTTGTGGGTGTGTGAAAAAAACAAAATAAAAAAACAGTTGTGATAAAAAAAAAAACAGTTTTCTCAGGTTCACAGTATTGAATTTCCTCTCTTTACTTTCCTCTCTTTCCCTATTTGTCTCTCTTTCTGTGACAGCTTATTTTTTCCATTCTTATCTCCCTGTATGCAGACTTGTTGCTCATGCTCTGTTCTCGCTTTCGCTTATGGCTTTTTCATTTTCACTTGTTTCACTCCGCTGTTGTCCAAGCTGGATGAATTTGAATTTTCTCATTTCACTTTCTCCTCATCCATATTACCCAAAATACCTTCTGGCAGGGATACTGGGAGTGTAAGTGCACCATGGCAACACGGGCAGTGCAGTGCAAAGGCGGCTTCAACTTTCTGACAGAATGGATATTTCAAATAAATGCAAGTGGAAGAACAGGCAGTAGATCGGGTGCAGTTGCTGTCATTCATAAGAATTATCCGTCCATACGTCCATCGATATGTCTGTCCACCCATTCATACATTTTCCATCCCCTGTTCTGTTCTTCAGCCTTTCTTAAATTCCATTCTTCTTTTCATCTGATCAACTTTGCTTATTTATCTCTTCATCCATATCTAGCCATCCTCTCCCAGCCCCACCATCTGTTTATTCATTCATCCATGTTCCTCATTTCTTTATCCTTCATTCTTGTATTCGGCCATTTTTTGTTATGTACACCCATTTGCTTTTATACACAGCCAGCCAGCCAACAAGCAATTCAGCCACTTTGAAAACAAGCTGTTTCTCCTTCCCCATCTTTACATTATCAATTAGCAGGCTATAATTGCTTAAAAACATGATTATTATATTGGAATGAATAACAAATGCATACACTGTGTTGTGCAAATGTAATGATAAGTTCATCATTAATGACAACTGCACACATTTATTTCGGTTATCATATGCTATTTCTTTTGTCTCGCTCTTCTGACAGCGATTACACACCACTGTTGACACGTGCTTATCATATATAGGCTCTGCTATGTGCATTGCTATAAACTTTGATTGAAAACAGATTTCTCCTTTTAATATTAAGTAAAAAAAAGTTATATTGAGTTATATTATAAGAGTCTAACAGTCACAATTTTACCAGGAAGCTGTTTGATAAAGTTATGCCAGAATAAATGTTAGTTTTTCTGTGTGGGATGAATGATTGCTGCCTCTTGGAAACAGTGTTGTGTTTTGAAATGAAGGACCAGTGTAGTCAAAGTAGTGTTTTAAGATGTCTGCTGGCTTAACTCTCCCTCTCTGTCCTCCTCTGTTCCTTGTTGTGGTAAATTGGTCAGCTGTTTGGCTCACGATCAAGGTTGCCGTTCATCTCATTAAATGCGGCCTGGTGATTTTGTGTATGTGTGCTCTGATGAGTGTTAGTTACTCTGATGATGGAATGTTATGATAATGGGAATGTTAATGGATTTACTTTTATATGAAAATTTATATTTTTTGGGCCATGTAGTTGTTAGCTGAGAGTCAACAGAGAGTAAACAAGGGGAGACACAGTTGCACGTAGCACTTACATTGCAACCACTGAGCTAACTCAGTGGAACTGCCAGCACTAGGTGTCTGTGTGTGTGTCAACTGTAAGGCCTGGCAGTGAGGCAAAGGATTAACATCATATATCAGCCGGAGAAACACATCACTTCTCTGTAGTGCAGCTACATAAAGAGCTCATCTAGAGTTATAGCCTTCTACTAAACCATGACCTCTCTCATCTCTTCTTTCTAACTCATCCTCTCTTCCCTTTATTCCTACAGCAGATTCTCCATCTTTGTCTCCACTCTTATAATTACCAGTCACCTCTCTTTTCCAACTCCTTTATTTCTCCTCTCCTTCATATCCTCCTCGGTCTTTCTTCCTCCATCACTGCCTCCTATATACTCCGATGCCCCGCCACCTTTGTCTTCCCTCTCTCCCATAACTTCCTTCCTCACTCTGAGTTTTACCCTATAGTGCTGAAAAGCTGATAGTCAAGATAAATAACCCCTTTTTTTCAGCTAAAATCACCATTTCTCCCTGACTTACTCATTCGCTCATTTATCATCTTGCCTTCAGTCCATCAATCTGTCCATCTAGCCAGCCAGAAACCCTTTTGGTGCTCGTTTCCGTCAGATTTGTGACTATGGCCTGTCAGTATCCTGTGTGTTTATAAATCACCACTATCTTTGTTAAGATACACTCTTCTCTCTTCCCGGCAGCATCCCTGTTTCTTTTCAAGGTCTCAACCACTTACTTCTGACAATCCCACCTTAACTTATGTTGATGCATTTGAAGCCTCTTTTTGAGTTACTCACTAGTAAAAGGTGAATATCAACCATAAAGCTTTGGATAACCATAAATCCAGCTTTGGATAAAGCTGGATTTATTTTTATATAGTTACGCCAGCAATGTCATGTTATTAAGCACAGTTAACTTGTAATGCCTGCTATGATGAGTCAATGAAAGTCCTGGACAAAAGCATCAATCCAGTCCTGAACATGGTCTGAATCAGTTTATGTATCGTAAATCAGTTCTGTGTCTATCTGTGATAGAGTGTCTCTATCATCATATCTCTCCTCTTCTCTAATCTATCTATTCATAGCACCATCACTCCCTTCTCTCACCTTCCCCTCATTCTTCACTGTCTCTTTATCTTTGACTCACTTTGTCTTCATGCCCTCTCCTTCACCTCTCATTTGCATTTACAGATTTCGCTCTAGATTTGTGATTAATTCTCTCTCCCGTCCTCTTCATTACATTCTCTGTCCAGGTTTGTGACAATCTACCGCGGCCCAAGCCACACCTACAAGGTCCAGCGACTGACTGAGTCCAGCAGCTACAGCTTCAGAATACAGGCCATCAGTGACGCTGGGGAGGGTCCTTTCTCTGACACACACAGGTTCTGCACCACCAAGTCTGTACCCCCTGCCCTCAAAGGTAAACTGACCCAGACAACCCATTTTATTAATTCATTAGTCAATTTTGAACTTTAGAAGTTAATGCAACTGGCTCTAGAGTTACAGGGAATGGCCCAAAAGAGCTGATACACCCACAGGCCAATGAGCAGCAATACATTTATTTCTGTTTGGCTGCTACAGATGACACATTTACTGTTTCCTTGCTTGATTATTGCCTCTAGTATGTGGTCAATGCTGTAAACTGAGAGACCGTGGCTACAGTAATCACAGTAAAGAATACCCTCTCTGGTAATATAACACATCATAGCACTGACATATCCATAAACAGGGAAATAACAGCCACAAGCGTCCACACAGCTTCTGTTAAACTGTTAGCAGTCCACTGTCTGAAAGGTTCTCTGCTAATCAGCTTTCACTGCGGACAATAAAGCTGAGAGTTGAGACAAACTATTGAATATGTCCCTTGTTAGAGTTTAGTAAAATGTATGTTATATTTAGCACAGTAATTAATGCAGTCAAAATTGGATCATTGCTGTTAGGTTGTTATTTCCGGTGTGAAATAACAATATTCCCCAAGGATATTATTGCCTTGCAAAACAATTATCAACGCTGAAAAACAAAATTATGGCACATGAATAATCTATTCTCTTTGTTGTAGCTTACATCCAGTATGATGTGCAGTACCTACACAGTTAACAGCCATTAACATGACTGAAACCATTACTGTTGAGCACTAGTTTCTAGAATGGAGATGTTTCTGATGGCAGAAAATTGATGTCTTATATTTTCTTGCTGATAATTATATATCATTGTGTACTTATAGGCACTTTATCTGGCATTATACTGCCACTATGACATACCAGGGTTTGCTGTGTGTATGAACATCTGTGAAATCGGGATGTCTTATGCCTCTCTGTTACCATGGGAAGTGGAGTTTTCAAGTCCACTGTGTGAGGGAGAAGTCTCCCTGCTACAAATGTTATGTTTGTCCTCTGCTGGGGGCCAGATGTCTGATACTGCCCTAGGTGGTAGATGTCTGACCCAGCTGCTTTGTTTTATGTACTTCTTTGTTTTTCTCCTTTAACAAATCAACCAAAAGAAAACGGTTTGTTGTAATCCATTTATTTATTCATTTCTGCAGAGAGAAATATACAATTTCCTTCACAGATGTTAGTATTTACATTTTAACTGGTTAGAAAGAACTTATTTGGCCTTCCAGATTCATTCTTATAATAGTAAAAGGTGTATTTATTACGTACACAGAGGTTGGTTTTATTTTTAGTGGGCCCAAATGTAGAAAGTCATTTCAAAAAGTAATACAATATAAAACAAATATTTTAAGTTTGAAATCCCGCTATGTGATTGAAATCATGATTTGATGACATTTATTCTGACAGCTCCCAGAGTGCACCAGCTGGAGGGGAACATTTGTGAGATCACATGGGAGACTATCCCACCAATGAGAGGCGATCCTGTGAGCTATGTGCTACAGGTTCTGGTGGGACGCGAGTCAGAGTACAAACAGGTTTGATTCTGACACACACACACACACACACACACACACACACACACACACACACACACACACACACACACACACACACACACACACACAGTCATGGTCATGTAAGGATAGCATTGAGAGCTTCGGTGTCTCTATACTCCAGAGCCTCACTTCAGTTATTTGATTCATTCTTATTTTTGTGTGTACAACTACTGGGAGGATATTTTCTAGTTTCCCCGATGAGCAGAAAAATTCTTTTTGCATCGATTGGGAAGATATTACAGAGCACTCAACCACCCACACAGCCAGTCACAAATTTGCACATAGAAGAATGAAACATACACACAGACACTCTCGCTCACACACACTACATCTTCTCTGCACTGAGAGGTACAGCATTCTGAAACTGAAGGTAATCTGCAGTACCAGCAGTATTTATTGAATGGTATTGGAGGATTTTAATGAGAATCACAAAACATGAGGAACAAGTGAAAAAAAGATTTTGGCTGCACTTGGAAGTATAGGATTGGCTAGCTGGCAGTTGGACAGATGAGCGGACTACTAGACTGCAGACAAAAAGACATTTGTCTTCAGAGCTCTTTTGTTCTGTTATTGACTTTCTGAATGGTTGGAGGGAAGAACTGCTGATTTTCACAAGCAGACAAAACCGCAGTTGCGTGTATATGTGTGCATGTGGGGATGTGGAAATCTATTGGCTCATTTCATTGTGTAGACACATCAGCTGTCAATACAAATCTGTGATGTGGCTTTTCAGATGTTTGTAGACTTCCCTCTCCATGTGTTTGTCCTTTTGTTGTATGTGTTTCTTAATCTCACAGTGAGGGAACTGTGAGGGCATCCATGCACTACTGTTTATTTTACCAACTTCAAACATCCATTTTGTCACAGCAGACAAGTACACCTCTAATTTCATAATTTAGGAACGATCATCACTCTTAACAGGTATAGCTGTGAATAATCTGCTATAAGCAGATGCCCTTTCAGATTAAAATGAAAACAAGTACATATGTTCCTACCAATCAGCTTTTCTAAATATGGTTAGAACAACAATAGTAGTCAGAACTGAATTATCTAGAATGAGAGATGAAACGTCTTCAAACATCTTTAACCAAGTCCAGTTGCCTTTGATTTTAACCTTCCTTGGATAGCCATAATGGTAATAGGTTGTTCTCGTGCTTATTCACTTACAAAATGAAAAATAAGGTGACTTGCCAAGAGATTAAAATTGATATTGTGCCCTTGAGCCTTCACTGCAATATAATATGATTGTTATCTCGGGAGTTATATACATGAAAATAGTAAAGTTCATTGTTTTATCCAAGGACATTTAAACAGGACACACTGGCTGGATACAAACCTGCCGCCACTTTTTAAATTTATAGTGAAATGGTTTTCAACTTCCCAAACATAATTTACACCTTGATAATGAAAAAGTGGGATTTAGTGGAAGGTGAGTTAATGTCTTGGGGTCACACATTGTAAGATAATGTTTGTTTTACGTGTGCTTAAACAAAATATAGTTTTATAGTTTTATAGTTTTGGATCAGTAATAAGGCAGGACTCACTCAAGACGCTCTGGAGGGGGTGCTGATCTTCTCACTGTGGAATGGCAGATATGTTATCATTATTTGACCTGAACCGGCATTTTCTGAGAGTTACACCTGCCCACACTATGAAAACAATGTGACCTAAGGAGGCATGCAACAGAACACTAGCTTACTGATGTCACTCATGAGCACACCTTCGGTAAAATCAACTGGCATTGTGTTTTGTAGAATAAATCTCTAAATTAGATTTATGACTGCTCATTAATGTTATTGTGTGCTTGTTATTGTTAATGTTAAACTTTGTTCTTTCTGTCTCCCTTCACAGGTTTTTTAAGGGAGAGGAGGGTGTTTTCCAAATCTCTGGTCTCCAGGGCAACACAGACTATCGTTTCCGCGTGGGCGCCTGCCGCCGTTGCCAGGACACGTGCCAGGAACTGTGTGGACCACTGAGCCCCTCCTCCTTGTTCACGCTGCGTCGCCAGGAGACAGCATCATCGGGGGAGCTGTGCACCGTAGAAATGGGCAAAAGCGCGGGCCTGATTTCCAGCGACGAGCGCTTTGCTGCGCTTATTGTGTGCGTGTTCGCAGGCATCTCCATCCTCATCGCCTGCTTGCTACAGTACTTCTTCATGAAGTGAGGGAATTTTTAACTATAGGATAGAAAGAGAAAGCAAAATCAGAGTCTATGAAAGAACCGAATGAAATGAAAACAAACACTTGAGATCTACTTCTAATGCTATGTATGTTGTTTTTTTGTCAGAGTATCAATTCTGGCTTTCCTCACCTTGTTCCTTCTGCCTTCACTCAGTTTGGTCTCTCTATGTCTCTGCTATCTTTGTATCATTGTCTGTCTCATTTGTTAAGAATTTCTGTCAAGGGAAGCCTTGTCTTAGCTGTACCTCGGTTGGGAAAGAAAACTGATAATCAAGCCTTAAAATATCTGTGAGCAAAGCAGTTGCTCCTCAAGCTGACCTGCATGTTTTTTATTTTATATCTTTTTGAAACATATTCGAGTAGACAACGTGTATATTTCCTGACGGTCATTGCATTACTTTTTTTTTTTGCTGCAGTCTTTATTCATTTCAGCAATATTCCAATGTAGGGCATCAAAGCTTTAGCCGTTCATATCATTTTATTCATTTTATTCAGTACTCTACAGGCTGTCGGTCAATTCATGCAATCTGCACCTGCTCTCACACACAGACTGACAAAGACACAATGCACACGCATGTGCAAATTTATTTACATATACATGCACACAGTTACATTCATGCAATGACTGTGAGAAACACACATATCCTTCAGTCACCTATCTGCTCAGCTTTTAACATTCAATCACTCGCTCATTCAACTACCAAAGTGATGCAATTCATGTGTGGTGTAAGATGCTGCTATCCTGTGATTTTATTATATCTAAGAAAGAATGAAAAACCAGTAATCTAATATATATATATACACACACAATATATATAAATATATAGACAGATAGATAGATATTTGTTATAATATCTATGATACTATAGAAGTGATGTAATAAGTGATGGCAATGTAAAGTCTAAACTACAGTGTGAAAGGGGAGGAGTTGACTCTAGGTGCTCACAAACAGCAGCTCTGAGGTCAGTTCAGCAGCTTGTGATGGTTGAAGGAGCCCTTAAAAACTGGTCTTGGATCAGACTAATAACCCTTGTAGGTATTCAAGTGTTGGGCATTAACTGACTTTAGCATTTACGAAGCTGGCCTGCGATCATGATGGGCTGCAGCATACCAGGAAACGGCTGGAGAAAGTCTTTAGCTCCCTGTCAGTCCTTCCATTTTCTACCATCTCAAGTACCATTGCTCCAACCTATTTATCTGTAGCTTTAGTGGCGGGATGCCCGTGGCGTCACAGATCCAGAGGTGCTAACAGCCTGCCAGCTAGCTGCCCTTCCCAGAGCTGTGTGTGTGTTAACCAGGAAAGCTATTAGGAGTTAGCTTGAGCTTTAACACGGAAGGCCAGGCCAATGCTGAAGCTGTAATGCTAAAGCTTTACCTAGTCTGTGAATTGATGTATTTGAAGACTCTTCTCAGTCTCCACTCCTGCCCATAATTATCTTAAATTACCTTTTGCTCTGGCTGCTCCTCTCTTGATCCAGCCCATCTTTCTGCACTGCTCTCTCTCTCTCCCTCCTTCTTTTCACACTCTCTCTTTTAAAAGGTGCTTTATTGACATGTAATCGGAGCAGTAGCAAGTCTGTGGTCTCACTCAGACGGACATGTTCTCCGGGGACTTGAACTAATGTTCACTAACCAAACAAGCCTTTGACAGAACACAGTTCAACAGAACAGGGCATTCTGACACATGTAACACCCCGTGACCTCCCGCCTGACTCCTGAACCCCTTTATCCCAACTCACCAAGCAAAGCCAAGGTACAGCCCAATACATACCCTTATGATCCAAAGAAGTCACCCTGACCTGCAAGATTAATGTGTGACATGTCTACTTTTGTCAGGGTACGGGGGGAAGAAGGATTGGGTGGTAAGGGGGGGGAGGGGGGGGGGTTGGGCAGTAGTGTAGCCCCACCGCTAAGCTCTGATTGGCAACCTGTAACGTACCTCAGGGATAAGGCCTTACAGAGGGGAGATCTAATTCTGTCATCCCCATTGCTGTCATCATCATAATAGCCTCTCTTTCTCTGTTTCTCTGCCTTCCTCCCTCTCTTTTATCTTTTTCTTTCATTTTGTTAAAGCTGTATCTTGTCCTCTGTCTATGCTGTGCCTTGCTCCTGTATGTGTAAGCAAAGTGGTTTACTAGCTCAAAATACCATTGCCAAAGTTGATGGGAAAGTTAAGGTAGAGTTCTTTTCTAGTTTTTTTATTTATACTATATATTTGCATACAGTACTTTACATGCCAATTACAGTGCAATCTTCATTTATTTATTGTTTAAAAATTAAGAGACAAGTGTAGTTATATACTAATTTTTTTCCTTGTAGCATGTTTTTTTTTCTTTTTAATTTTTTTTAATGGATGTATGTTAGATTGTATGATTAAGGCCAGCATTCCTTATCTCAGTAACCCTTTAAGTATTTCTCTTACAGCTATTGAGAACCTGTAGCTCATCAGTCCATGCATTGCAGTTATCATTGGCGTTTCAAACATGTAGCCAAATGCCTATGTGTTGTGTTTTTTTTTTCATCTCCTGCTTCGGCCGTGCACAGTCAAACAGTTCTTTTAATGCTTAGAGAGACATGTAGCAAAGCAAGGCCTTTAGGGCCAGTTCAGAGTCATCTGTATTGGGATAAACGTTACTGACTTTGACTTTTTTTCTGATTAGTGTTATAATGAAGCTTCTGATATCTTTTTACTGTTTTATTGCCAAAGTGCAGGCTTCTCGTGTCCACTAGATGTTGCGTTTGCAGTCGTCTAAAGGGTTCTGTGATGTTCTTCTGTAACAACGCAGCATTACAATTATAATTATTGTTATTATTCTCTCAAAGGACAAAAAACATTAACTTGATCTGTGATTATGCTTCTTTTCATATTATCTTTTATTATTTGTTTTGTAAAGCAAAATGTGCCATTTTGAAATGTGTAGCCCCCTTTTGGTGGAGAGTAACACAACCTTATTTCTTACAGTAAGGTTAAAAAAAGAAGGCAAAAACAATCATACAATGATTTCAGGCAGATGACAACAATAATAATATTGATGATTCCTTGTTCAGGCTAGTGCTGGCATAGCAGTAGTGAGTATTTTGTATCCAGTATTTTGGTAAGAGATGATATACAGAGATATCTATAGAGCTATAGAATGAGATGGTAATACATTATGACTAACAGAGTTGAAGCACTTTTTTTATGCCGAGCATTAGTCTTGATGAGGTTAATGTGAGCGATGGAGGCAAAGGTCCCTCGCTCTGTTCCAAACACTACTGCCAACGCCGTCTGTTACGTTCATTAGCATTATTCTGTCATTGGTGTCAGTGTGACATTGGCATTACTGGAGCATGGTTCTGTTTTTTTTAAAAGGACCTTGGTCCCTGCAGAATGCAAACTGTGGCAACAGAGGAAGTACAGCTCATAGGGAGTGCCTATGGCTCTCCCTATGACGTATACATGGTGTCTACCTATCCTGTTGCAATGTAGTCGACAGGTGGAATGTGAGGTGCCCTGTCCTTAAACTCCTAACGTTATGTTGCCCACCCACAGCCCCTTTATTCCCCTTTTCAAGCCTTAATGCCCCAGTGGGAGAGCAGAGGTTCGCCTTAGTCAAGCTCAGGCCAGTCATGTTAGTGTTGTATAGTCCAAGGTTAACACGGTGTTAACTGAAAGGCTGTGTTTGTGGGCAGGGTACTCCCTTTATGTGCTTTGTTGTTTTTGTTTTGTCATTTTCAAATGCTGGTGATTTTATACACACCCCGCCCTTCCTACCCACCCACCCTGCAGGCCCTGCACATTTGGCGGGCATGTCAGGAATGAGAGGCAATTTTTTGTCCAGCAACCCCACGTCTGTGCCTTCTGATCAGTTTATTTTCTTCTTTTAATTATTTTTTTTATGTTTTGTACGTTTTACAGTAAGTAGAGATTTTGACTGAGAATTTGGCGATTTGACAAACATACAGAGACTCACAGGTATTTAACTATTTTTTAAGCGAGACAAAAAGAAACATATTTTTACCTCACGATATAAAAACAAACATTCCAATGTTGTCATGGTCTACGAATTGAAAAAAAAAAGAAATTCATGCATTTCTTCTTGTATTGTAAATGTTAGACAATTTCATATGCATTATATAAAAGAAACTGCCATATCAATTTAATGTATAGATTTTTGCAAATACTACCCTATGTATGTAAGACGTAACTGTATCGGTAGCGTATATATAATATATTTATGCCCAATAAATGTTTTGATTTTTTTTCTGACTTTGATTCAACCTGTGTGTTTTATTGTGTGTGTCATTATTCATCAGCACTACACAGTAGCAGTATATAAACTGTGTATGGTATAAAAACATAACTTACACTTTCTACAAGTAAACATATTAGATAGTGTCACACGATAGCTACTGTAAATGGACAGATTTTTGGTTTGCAAATTAGCAGTATAGCCACTGCCAATGCAAAAATCTGTTTCACTCAATTTACTGTACTGTTGTGTAGCAGTAGTTTTTTATCTTCAAGATTTGCTTAGAGAGTGATGCTTTTATTCTCATCAGGTACACCTTTATGTTCTGTTGTAAACATATCTGAACAGAAATCAGTAATTCTTCAAGGTGATAACATTTTAAATGTCACAAAGTGTCATTGGATGTAGAATAAGTGTCAGTTTGGACTGGTCTGTCTGTGTGAAGGTGTCTCAGTGCTGGATTTACTCTCCAGTGGCCTCGATAGTGTTTAGCCACATAGCTGGAAAGGCTATACCACACACGCTATTGCTGAACAGGGTCAACCAAATAGAGACTGCTGCTCTGCATGCTCAACTTCCCTCACCCTGCAGCAACCCAGGGACAACAGGAAATATTAGTCTTTTGACCTTTTTGTGTGATTGTTTTTTTTGGTGCATGTACACTGGTGGAGAAAGTGAATGATTTAATAGGTGAGAACAAAACAACACTGTTCCACTAGCTCACTCTTGCCTTTTTCAAATGAAACTTTAGTACAGCAATGATACAATAAACCCCTGTTTTGGGGAAGTGCACAGTGGCCACAGGATATGATTGTCTTCCAGACAGTGATATGCTGTATGAATAAAGCACTCAGAAGGCATTGAGTGGTTTTACTAATGTGTGAATCGTTGGACAAGAAGCACAATTTAACTAATTGAATGTGGTGTCAGATGCACCGGGTCTTGCATGTTTAAAGCACCAAACTTTCTTGGATTCTCACCAACAGTATTATCTAAAGTTTATCAAGAACAACAGCACTATCTACGTAAAAAAATCCAATCATGTAATATACTTTTGTGGGTGTGAAATCTCCAGTTGGAGCACAAGTCTGCAAGTTAAAAACAGGATGATGTGCAGGAGACTGAAGAGGACACAACCTGTCAAACATGATACCAGATGGGCAAAGGCAAACAAAACCAGGCTGTGCACCTCTCCTGTCAGCAGAGAAGATGATGAAGATGAAGAAATCAAAAGATCAGAATCTACATTTCCCCAGTAGAGAATCATCATAACACCATAGTATACGTAAATATTGCTTTATGGGCATTGATTTTGATGTTGATACATCTCACTCTGCTTCCTAGATTATATTTTCAATGGTCATTCATTGATTCATTCATTCAGTGGTTCCTGTTTAATTTAACCTCTGCTCTCCTTACAGATCACTTTACATCCTGCCTTTGTGTGTTTCTGTGTGTGACTGCCCCACCCTGATTGGTTTAACCTGTCCTTTATTATCGTCCCCTCTCTGTCGTATTTAGTTTGTGTGTTCCCCTCATTTACACGTTCGCCATAGTATCCAGTGTCTAGTCTTGTTTTCTTGCGTTTAGCATTACCTGTTTTTTTGGATGTTGCTATTTTACCTGACCTTGTCTTAGTCATCTCTTTGCATGATTAGTTTGCCTTTCTCTGATTTGTGTACTAAACCTGTTTTGGCAAATAATGTGATTAATATCACAATCCTGTTTCTGAATTGTGCATTTGAGTATCTGCAGTAATAACAGATGTATTTATTTAAATCGTGGTTCTAGGGGTGACATTAGCAGGATTGGTTAGTTAGTCGGTAAAGGACCACCACTTTAGTTCAGATTTAAAATATCTCAACAACCATAGGATGGCTTGCCATACAATTTTGTACAGACATTCACGATCCCCAGAGGACAAAGCCTGTAATTACTTTGGTTATGCCCACATGTTTTTTCCTTTAGCTCAATCACAAGGTTCGTATTTGTGCTTTTAAAGTAAGTGAAATGTCGCGTCAAGTATTAAATAGATTTGGTGATCCCTTATATTTTCATCTAGCACCATCAAGTACATTTTAAATGTGTCTAGTACTGGTTTATGGCCAAATGTCCTTAAAGCTGACATTCCCACCAGCCTCAGCTGTACTTTATGTATAGTGCTAATTAACAAAGAGTAAGAATGCTAAATTTCTAATCTAGGATGTTAAACGTGGCAAATAATGTCAATGTTATAACCCAGAGCACCTCTGGAATTCTGCCCCATTACATAGTGTTTAACGTGTTGTTATTGTAAGCCTGAACAAGACCTCTGTAGGATATTTCCAGCAATAAATAAATTTAAGCTTCTGTGAGGGTGCACATGCACAATAATGTACATGGTGTACATGCCTGCCTCTGTTTGCACACCAGCTATCTGATACACCAAATACGTTACTACATGTACAGGCACACTCTACTTCAATTCCACCCTTCTCCTCTTTATGTAAAGGTAATAAATTCACTCTCTACTGCACAGCCCACATCAAAATAAACGATCATGATGTCTGACTCACTGATTAAGCTGTTCTTTCACCTTTTGTTTTATTGTCTATTCATTGCACACTTTTTAACCAAGACCTCTCAGCCTCATCCCTGTTATTTCACACCTCTTCTTCTCCTCACCTATCATCCACCCACTAACTATCCTCTATGAGATACCAATCCAGCTTTCACTGAATGAATTCACTTTGGATCTATTCTTGTGCTCTTTCCTAGATTTTCTCAAACCTCTGCTGCTTGTTCTCTATGTTTTGATCTGATACCTGAGGGTATCTCAGAGGTTACTGAGGGGTCCTTTAAGCCTTGTGTGGTGTCTGAGGGCAGAACCTACTGTCTTTGAAGCTGTATTAGGTTACTGTATTAAAAAACACACTGCTGTGTTTCTGTGCCAAGATTGCAATCTATTACACCCCACTGAGACAAACATTACATAATGGAACATAGCAGGGTCACATGAGGAAAAGATCAGGAGGAAAGGCCCTGTGAAGGTGCGGTGTGTCTGTTCTGAGCGGTGTTCACTTTCCTTCAATTATGTTTGATGGGGGCGGAAGGGTAGTGTTAAGTGGTTTATTAGTTTCACAAACCTCTCTGTTTGAAATGAATATCTCATGTCTGTTGGAGACAAAAAGCTACCTGATTGCCAAGTGTGTGCCAGCTTCCATGAAGAATACAAATGTTTACTAAAGAAAAGCAAAGAGGAATTGAGTTTTTCCTTCTTTTTTTTTTACTTTTACAAGACTTTATCAACAAATACATTACCCAGCAGAAGATATTCATAGACATTTTCAAAAAAGAAAAGAAAATTAATATTTTTTTCTCTTTTAATTAGTATACATCCTGTAGATTAATAAATAGTTGTCATGACATAGGTATGTACAGTCAGAAACATTTATTAACAGAGATACATTCTTCAGAGCCAGGAGGCCATGTTTTGAAATCTAGTGCAGATTAGTGGAGGCTGCTGCGGTGATTTGGACTGCTGAAACCATCTGAGTGTACGGCGAGTGTATAGCATTACAAAGCATCTATTTACAAGTTAAAGTAAGCACAACATCATTACTTATAGATAGTTCACAGGTCCTTTTTGTCCAAAAGAGTGCATGACACGTTAAAAAATAAAATAACATTTATTTTTACCATTTCTTGCATTGTCTTGTGGATATATTATGGAAAGGCTATTTTTAAAACTTTCTGGTAGAATAGTGTGACATTTTGTAAAGTGTAAACCTTTGGCACATCAGAATGTTTCTATTTCAGTTCACACACCGTCATGCACTAAAGTCACCCATGAAAGTAGTTTCCACTGGGCACCCATGCAGTCTCCCCATGCCCTTCATTTGAAAATATTTAAAAAGTCAACTGTTAGCAAATCAATAAACAAGACAAGTAAGACCTACATAATATAACTTACATTGCACGTGTTTGATTTAACAATTGAAGAAGTCACTCTGCCAGTTCACACTGAACAGTTTAGGAAGTGGGGAACAATGTGTGCTAAAGATGAAGATCCACAATGCAGCTAATTCTCTAGGTTGACTGCTCTTTAACTTTTATGACAGTGTGACTGGGGAAAAATGAAAAGCTACTAAACCTCCCCAACTGTTTTCATTACTTACCAAAATTGCCAAAACAGACAAATGATAGGTGACAAATCTGCTACATGTTTTGTGTGTTTGGATCCAGAGATTAAGACATTGTCCCCACACAGCTGTAATAAAATGAAAAGGGTATTTTGCTGTATTTTTTATGAACATAACTGACATCAGTACACCTGAGATGGCTGAAATCAGCAAAGTTTGAATGGTGACTCAGAAAACTGAGGCATTTATGGCCACTGTCATGTTGATTTTTACAGTAACACCAATCAGCTTTCTTTGTCAAATGCACCAGACTGATATTTTTTTAAATGCACTGCACTAAGTGACCACTCAATATTTAGTGATACCTTCTCAAAGCCTACTTATGTAGGATTGCTTGATGACTTCTTTTAGGAGTCTGTGGCTTGAATAACGTTGATCATTTAACAAGAATTATAATTACAAAAATTACAGATATAATGATGCATTTCTTAGAAATGTTTGCATTCTGTAAACTGTCTCAAAATCCTTAACATCAACTTGCTTTGTGGCTCCCATTTACGAGACTCCCAACATTGATGTTGAAACCCACTGCTCGTTACTACATGGCTACATGGGAATCTGAATTTCCAAGATAAGGCATGTGAAAAACGAACGGTACCCTTACATCCTCACACTCTCTCAAACAAATTACATGAAAAGGGTGACACCTGGCACACTATGCACACATGCAAATTCTCTCTCTCACACACACTGCACATCTGCCCCTCTCTGAAGGAGTACAGAGAAGTGCCACAAGTTCTACAGTGCTTTCTTTGTCATCCAGAATATGAATACAATATAAGGCAATTATTGATATATATATTTATATATATCTGCGTGTGTGTGTATGTGGGCGGGGAAGGGGGTGCTGCTGCATGTTAACATTTGGATCAATATAAGGCAAGTGTATCTTGCATCTCACCAGTCCTGCTTTTCAGCAGGAGGTGTCTTGTGTGAATAGTGGATGGCACTTTCTGAAAAATCCAACAAGAAAATTAACCACTTGAGAAAAATTCTATTGATGCATGTTGATAAAGTGAATAGAGGCTTGTAACTTTTTGTGGCTTGCATTGTTCTCATCCTCTGTTTCTTTTAGACTGGTCAAACAAAGGCAAGAGCCGCGTTCACGCTCACAGAACCGTTCTCCCCCTGGCCTAACAGTGATAATGGCTAATTATGTCCAGACATTTTGACAGCCATACGTTTAGAAGCTGACTGTGGATTCCGTCCAGCCGTTCGAGCCGTCCCCCTTAACGGTGCTGGCTGTGCGGCCTCGTGGGGGCTGGGTGTCGATCAGGCCGAAAAGGCGCGCCGCTGCGCCCCGGTATTTCCAGGACATGGTGTTATATAGGATGGGGTTGATGGCGGCGCTCAGGTAGAAGAGAACCACGGACACCAAACTGCAGTACTCGGACAACAAAGACAGCAGCGGGGACGGGGCGTCCAGAGAGCGAAACTGCAGGTAGCGACCCACATGGAACGGCAACCAGCAAAGGACAAATGCCAGCACCACCACCACTGGAGGAGGAGGAGGAGGAGGAGGGGAGCGGCAGAAAATTATTAATGAGTTAAGGTTAAGGAGAGAATTAATAAAGTTGCAAACAAGCTTTTCTTCTAAATTTAAACGTTTTTATTCTATCTTATATAATGTTGGCAAAATGTAAAACCTAGACCTTGATTTTCTCATTGATTGATGTCCACCCTTGTATATGACAAATGTGGACCGAGTTTTGCGTGTGTGTACTTTGCTTTCCAAACATACCCAGCATCTTGATGGTCTGTCTGTTGCTTTTGTCGCGGTGAGCCACACGGGAGCTGATGTTTGTCTCTCTGTGTCTCTGCCATAGCCGACGGCCTATGAGGCTGTAGAGCACTGTGAGACAGAACACCGGCATGAAGAAGAAAACAGAGCTCAACCACACCATTGCCCCCATCAGTCCTGACTCCACAGCGTAGTGCGTCATCTTGCACTCCCGGGTGTCCCCGGCCTCCAGGAAAAAGCCAGTCTCATTCGTCCCCGAACTGACATTTGTCGGCCCCATGCTGTCACGCTCTACTCCCACCATCACAAACACAGGTCCGGCGCTCAGTAGAGACACTGTCCAGAGCAGAAGAATGAGGCCACGCACCCGCCTTTTGGTAACCAGGGCCTTGGCACGCAGCGGGAAACAGATGGCCAGGTAGCGCTCCACTGACAGAGCGGTGATGCTCAGGATGGTGGAGTAGGTGCAAGACTCTGACACGAACTGAAAGAGCTTGCAGAGCGCATCCCCAAACCGCCAGGGCCTGTACCTCCACATTCTGTAGAGGTCCAGCGGCATACAGAGGAAGATAAGCAGGTCGGATACTGCCATGCTACACAGGTACAGGTTGGTAGTAGTGCGCATGTCCCGGTACTTACTGACAACCAGAATGGTCATGACATTCCCGACCACCCCGACCAGAAACAGCAGCGTGCATGCGATGGTGATGGCCGTGAGGAGAGGGATTGAGTAGTAATTGAGAGGAGGGAGGTCAAGGTCAGCGTTCCTTGTGGCGTTGTGGGTCTCCTCCCAGCTGCAGTCATGGGAGAGGCACTCCGAAAGATTGGGCAGAGAGGGCATGCTGTCGCCGCGCGGTTATTCACCGGGCCGTGCCTGGCCCCGACTGCTAAAGGCACCCCGGGTCTGGGACTCCTCAAGCCCCTTTGGCCTGCCCTTTTCTCCCATTATCAATGTTTAAGTTGCTGAGGTAATGGCAAAGGTTGGCAGCCGTGCGTAAAAAAGATCCTTGCGCCCTGCTCACAATGAAGGTAAAAAAGTCACAATTCTGAGCAGCCAAAGACCATTTGAGAATCGCCAGGGAGCAGATAGTCCTCTCCATAGTCTAACACAAACATGGGGCTATTTTAGGTCGATCCATACTATTCACTTTATCTGCAACTCGCACTGTGATACGGCAATACTTAGTGCTGAAAAAACTTCAAAAGAAGAGTAGAGCTGGTTATAAAACAAGTTACATGCTGAATATTTGTAAGCTAAATAAAGCGTAATTCATTCGGAGATGTTTTCCAATCAAAACAAATGCAGCAGAAAGAAACACAGCAGAAACATACATTATCTAGAAAAATGTAATTTTAAAAACTCAAAGACACTTCATCTCCCGCGTCCTTTCTGTTTGTGAGAGTCACCAGTAGCTGAGTCCCTTGTGGAAATTAAACTTGAGAATATCTCTTGCGCCAAAGAGCCCCACGGAGTTCCCATCACCGGCACCGCGTCCGTGTGTTTGCGCGTCAGACAAAAACCAAAACAGTGGCTATGTAGACGAGTGGCACCGGTAAGCATGTGATAGTGAGTCAGAGGCAGGGTCGCAATGATGCGGCAGCTGCGGTGCACATCTGTCCTGGGAGCTCAAACTCAGACAAACACAAACGGATAAACAACAAGCACAGTGAAAAAAAATACTGTATGACGGAATGTTTTATAAAGGTCACACACACACCACGAACGAACGACGCGTTGTCAACATAGCATGCAAATAGGACTCCAAAGGATTTAAGTAGAATAAAGTAGTTGAGAATGAAAGGATTTCACCGTGGCTTTCTAGATCGGCTCCTCTAGTTATGGTGCATATGTGCACCCTGACTCCCAGTGTGCAAAACATCATATACAGGTGAAGTGGTGCTGCTCAAGGGAGGGTGATGTGGGGGTCTACAGCGAGTCCAGTGCTGCAACGCCACCTACGGGTGTTGTTGGGGCAGTGATAACTGGGGTTAATGCTGACCACTTTCAGAAAATCTTTTTACCACCAAGTCTTTCAGAGAGCATAGTACAGGAAAAGAAGAGTGACCTTTCAGAAGCATTTCCAAATCGGAGTCTGTCCTTGAACAAGTCTCAAAGTAAACAGCTGCAGAAGTGTGGCTTTGCAGCTGATCGTTTCAAGGGTTTTTTAAAAAACATACTCATCAGTATAACATTATAAATATTCTAAATGGCTTTTGCTTCTTAAAATCATCAGTATATTGAAATTGTTTTTTTAAGAGAAATTTTTCATTTAAGTGTAGAAAGTTTTTGTCTGAACAAATGATGCTTAATATCTTAGAACTGCTCTCTGCCCTGAAAGAATCACATACTGTAATTCCAAGGTCACAAATAACCATTATTGCATTACAGTCAGTCTGAATCCCAGATTTAATTCAAGGCTCCAATTTGCCCTCCGCAGAATGAAAACAGGGCCTTGGTGTTGCACTTATGAGTATACACAATGCCTGTTTCAAAGAGTGTCTGCAAATAAGCAACGTGTGAAATCCCACCTTCTGCAGAGTTTAATGCAGAGTTAGACACAAATGATTTTATTTGTACAGTATATGGAACATATCAATGCTTCAGCCAGATTAAAAGTGTTATATAGTGTATAATGAGGTTAGAGCAGGGTCACTTTAGTTACTCATTTAACTGCCACTAAAATATAGAATATATCACCCTATAATAACTGACAAGATGATTGGCTATTATGCCAAAGGCAGCAAAAAGTAACTACAGAAACTGTGCTGTTGAGAAAAGGTATGACGGCTGGAAGCCCAGCAGTGTAACGTAACATAAAGTTGTAAAACTTTAGATTTATACCTTTTCAGACAATTATTAACCACTGTCACTGACCCCACCCTCCACTGCCCACCACCCAAAGCATTTGGATTGGCTACTGCACTTAATGTAAAAGGTGCAGGGAAAATGTAGTATTTACCATACAAACAGTATATGTTCTTGTTTATTAAAATTGTTCTAAATTTAATTTATTTGTTTATTTGACATAGACAGTTCTCATTAATTAATAGCAAAGTAACTGTAAATGAGCGGCAGTTAGCTCAACAGGCAAATTTGGCCAGTTATTAAAAAGGCAACCTAAAATAAAGAATTAAAATTAAATAATATAACTTATTACAGTCTGCACGTAAAAGTGATATCTATAGAATGAGAGTCATTTAATCCATCAGTTAATCTTTAGGTGAAAATATTAAAATTAGGCTTAGTAACAACCTTATTTTTGTGGTAAAACAAACATACTGGGATGTTTAAGCATCAAAATGGATTTATTTATCACTAGAAACAGGAAAATTTAGTAAATTAGCTTTATTCAAGACTGTCCATAGCCTTAGCAGGAGGGCAGTCGTTTCCTTTAGGTTGCTTTTATTTTATTTTCCCCTCAAATAACACATTACTATGACATATAGATGCTTTTGTGGTAAGATAAAATTATATATTTTTTACTGAATTTTTTACAAAGTCAAGTTCAACAGAATAATACTGGTTAACACTGTAAGATCAACAAACCAAGCTTTTTTTCTGATTGGCTTAATTACAGCTCAACAGTGAAGCACGTGGCTCACTTCAATACAAGTGTGAATCTGATCACAATTAGAAATGCAATATATTTCTGTTTTTACTGCACTGATGTGATCCTCATGCTTCAAATATTGTTATCTTGCTGGCCTTTGCGCTGTCTTTACCAGTTGATACCATTATGTTTATGACCACCGAATCATGTGAGAGAGAGAGACGAGAAAGAGAGAGAAAAATAAATAGAGAGGGAGAGAACAAGAGAAATACTAATGGTGGAAAGAACACCAGCAGGACACGTGTCAGGACAATTGTATCTTTCACAGCCTCTTTGAGACCTTTTCATCGCATCTGGTATGTATCTGTCTGTGTTCCTATGATGTGTATGGGTATCCAGACTGTATTATTTGGGTGCTTGTGCATGGTAATGTGTATTTAGTTGCTGGGCCCTTTTTTGATTTTCAGGAAAAACCTTAACCTATGAGCTTCTGACATTTCAGTGGACCCTTTCTCATCAGTAGTATGGTGGTAATGATGATATTAGCCAAACAACAAGCTAAAATCCCTACTGTTTACAGAGACAAAATGCCAAAAATGGACTGTTTCTGGAACAGGAGGTAATAAGCAACATTGGGTATCTTCACTGAAATGTCACAGCTGTTATTTAGGAGAGATTATTCTGTTTGGTCTTGTTATGGCCGTGAACTGTGTGTCCTATATATGAAACAGTGATTTCTTATAGTTTCCTGCTGTTCATCTCTTTGATGTTTTTAATTATTTTATTGCTGTGTATTCTGTAAATTTACCGCTTTCCTGTTTCAGTCAAATTTTTCTGTGGTTCATGTGCTTGTGGTTCTGGAGTGTGTCTGCTAAACGTGGTAAAGTTTTGTCATTTTGCCTGAACTATGCTTCCAGGGTGTGGTGGTAGAGTACAGGTTAAAGTCCCTGTCATAGGAATACACACATACACCGATCAGCCATAACTTTATGACCACTGACAGGTGAAGTTAATAGCACGTGACATCTGTCAGTGGGTGGGATATATTAGGCAGCAAGTGAACATTTTGTGTCATGTGTTAGATGCAGGAAAAATGGGCCAGCGTAAGGATTTGAGCAACTCTGACAAGAGCCAAATTGTAATGGCTAGACGACTGGGTCAGAGCATCTGCAAGGACCAAGGATTCAGGACCTATCAAAAGTGGTCCAAGGAAAGAAAAGTTGTGAACCAGCGACAGGTTCATGAATGGCCAAGGCTCAGTGATGCATATGGGGAGTGAAGCCTTGCCTGTGTAGCTAGATCCAACAGATGAGCTACTATAGGTCAAACTGGCGAAAAAGTTGATTATGATAAGAAAGGTGCCAGAGCACACAGTGGATACACAGTGGAGTCCCATGCCTCGATGGGTCAGTGCTGTTTTGGCAGCACAAGGGAGACCTAGAGTATGACCAGAAGGTGGTCAGGTAATGATTTGGCTGGTTGATGAACATTTGACAGCTGTGTTTACAAGTGTGCGTTCGATCTGTGAGAGGCACATTACACCCCTTCATCCACAAGATGGAGGAAGAGATCTGTTTTAATGTGTATGTGTGTTGCTGCCAGACTAACGGATAGTTTTGTACTACAGGTGTGAAGTTATATTTAATTAGAGAGCTCTTTTAGCAAGAAAATACACATCTGGCTGCACATCTGGCTGCCAGACTAACAGATAGTTTTGTACTACAGGTGTGATGAAGTTATATTTAATTAGAGAGCTCTTTTAGCAAGAAAATATACATCTGTACATAAAGGTTAACATGAAAAAACTAAATAAAATTCTTGCTGTTGTTTTTTTAATTCCTGTTTTTGTTTTGTTTTGTTGTGTGTTTTTTATATTTTACACTTATAATCTTTACATGTAAGTTTTTATTAATGCACAGATAGGGATAGACAGACACATATACTGTATTGTCACAGACAGATTCATAAACATAAAGCCAAAGGAAGAGACAAGAGCCGAACAGAGACAGAAAGTCTCTACAGAAAGTGTAAAATGGTGAGAAAGTAGGCAGGACCAGTATTTTCTCACCAGAGGGCTCCTCCTACCAAAAGTCAGAACTTTGTTCTATCCAATGAGAAAAGCCTGTGGGAGGAACCTGTGTTTGTGATTGGAATGGAGTTTCAGAGACCCCTCCCTTCCTGAGGAGTTGGAGAGAGTTCACTGCTAGTCTTTTTCTCAGCCACACTTATTGAGTTTACAAGAGCCAGAACAGAAGGATACAGGACTTGCTGTCTGCTGCTGCTGTGCAGTTGTTTGTGGAGAGTGTGCTTCTTAGTATTGTCGTCCATTCAGTGAAGCCAAGTGGATTGATCACTAACCAGCATGTGGGCTGCATGTCCACAAAAAGAGCAGGTTGGTAATGTCTCCCTCTCCCTCTCCCTCTCCCTCTCTGCTTGTCTCTGTGTCTGTTTTCTTCTACTCTGTCGATGGGCTGGGGGACATATGTGTCTCTGTGACACTTATTGGATTTGGGTTGTCAGTGTGATCATGTAGAAGAATGTTTGTTGGAGTCTGCCATTATGCTTACTGATATAAGACTCCATAGACAACTATGCTGGCCTGCTGTCCACCTTCTCGCAACCTGTTGTGAAAGTTAGTTGCTGCAGCTGGAATGTCATGGGAGGACTGGAGATATTTAGCTTCTCTTTCCCCGCTGCTCGCTCATAGCAACCCCCCCTCTCTCCTCTCTTCTTCTGTTGTATTTGCAACTGATATACACAATACTGACCTCTGGCATTCAGTAGTCTTCCTTTTGCATAGGCAGTGGCAGAAGCGTAACCTCAATATTTTTCTGTTGTGGTGCCAGCATACAAATACAGAAAACTTTTTCACTGTTATACCTGCCTCACTCTTTAAGTGTGTACATGTGTGCCGACCCGTTCCATGTGGAACTACTGCTATCCTGTGCAGTTTGTGATACATATAAATGTACACACTGACACACACCATTCTACTTGAGAATTGCCCACTACTCAATCATTAATCTGAAACAAGTTAAAAACTTTTAGTCAACAACCACCTATAGTTCTTTAGTAAAAGACATAAAGTTATGTAACAAGAGTTTTACCTCATTGCTGTTAGTGTTTATTTTTAGCATGGCTTGCAGTATTGTAGTTAGTGCTGTAAATTTATTCCTGATGTTTACTACAGTCTCATATGCTCCCACCATATGGTGAATCCCTCTGAAAAAACCACAAACCCTGTTTTGAGTTTCCAACCACAGTAAAAAATTATAATTGGATAATTTGAACAATAGTTTTGTATTGTACAACTGATATTGTTTCTGCAGCTTTCATTGTCAATCTACATCATAAGGCTGTTCATGGCTTATATTGGAAGGGTTTGCGGTTCTCTAAATCCTTAACAAGAATGGACTTTCTCATTCAATGACAGGTTTAAATCACATTGCAGCAGACATCACTGTTCAGGACAAATGACAAAGGTTTCCTGCACATACTGTGGAGGGTAATCAAGCCCACGAGATACAAAAATATAAGTGAAAATAAATTAAAGAGCGATATCTTTTTCCAGGAAAAAAAAATTCTCACAGAACACAGTTGTTTTCATGCAAACAACTGTAAAAAGTAAAAGTAGTTTCAGTAAAACCAAAACTACCTTTATGGCAAAATACCACAGGGGATGGTAATTGGGGGGACCCTTTCAGTCAAGAGCACGAATGTCCTCTATACTTTCTGCCCTGCTACAGTAATCACAGTGAGTAAGAGTCACTTAAGTGGTCAGTACACAAGTTATAGTCTGGTAATTTCCAGGATCTAACTTGGCCGCCTTGGTTGGGCTGAGTCAAGCTTGGCTGAAAGAGAGAGAGAGTGCAGTTCCATCACTCCTTCAGTACAATGATGTCTTGTGTTACCACCACCAGAACGCCACTCTGGCGATGATGACGATTGCGCCCTCTCTTTTCTGGCATCTTGCTTTCTCTGTCTCTATGACCATCCCTATCCCCCTATCCATGGTGTGAAGGATTAGATAATAGGCAGCTTTAGTGTGGGCAGAGAAAGAGAGGTGTCACAGACCTCTCTTGTTGCTTCTCTCTCCCTCCATCTTCTCTCTCTCCCTCTCTTCCTTTGTACCATCTGCACCATGAGGAGCTTGGCACCACACGATCTGTAAATGCCAAGCTAGGTTTATTTTATCTTTAGTGTGTATGTGTGTGTGTGTGTGTGTTTGTGTGTATGCACATCAATGAGCGTGAGTGGTTGTCGATTATGCAAAGACAATGTTTATATGGTTGTACTGTATGGTATCTAAGAATTTAATGTAAGGATTTAAATTGTTCACTCACATCGTTTATACTTTGCAAATGTTAAGCCTGTTATCACACATCCAGGAATAGATGTTGCATCTATTCAAGTTATCTATTTTTCCTAACAACTGGTAATCAGTGACAGCAGCTCTGCTGATATCGACATACAGTACATGTTCCGCCTGCCTTCAGTGTTCTCTTTGAAAAATTTATACTTGTGAAACCCGTATTGCATGCATACCTAATGTAGAGAAACATACATTAGGTAGGAGGGAGTAACTTGCCTAGGCAGAAATGCAGAGTTCAGTTTATGACTTGTAGAGATAATTTTGCATACATTTCTGGATTGACGACAAGTGAGTGAACGATACTGAAACGTTTACAGTGATGTTCAGTGTCACAAGGCAGCACAACCTTTTTTTGTGCTGCCATCACCTTTTCCCAACCTGTCATCTCTAATTCCACTCGAGCCAGTGATTTTTTATGTTTTCCAGAAAGACATGCATGTACAGTAGGGCTGTATGATAGTCTAAATCATTTACACATTATATATGCATATATATTGTGATATCTATTTATAACTCAATATGGCAAATGTATGCAAATTCACACATAATATAATCAAACTGATGTTCAAAACAATGAACTGTTTCACTGGTTTTCAATTATGTAGACTAAACTCTTTAAAAGCTTTTAGTAAAAATGATAAAATGATCAAAAAGATCACAAAATGAAATCAGAATCAGAAAACTTTATTGTCAATGAACATAGTTCAACGAGCCTGCAACTCTCCTCAGTGTACAGTCAGTGAAGATAAAAAGACATGAGATAAGATAAAAAAAAACATATGGGTAATAATAAATAATCAACAGAAATTCACACAAATGGTTAAAAACTGGAATCAGCAGGTCAGTACGTGGACATTGCACAGTCCACGTATCAAAATAAATATTGCACAGTTATTAATAATAATAATAATAAACACTGTGTTGGTGATGTTCTGAGCTGATCTAATAATTTTTTGTAGTACCTTTTTTTCAGCCTCAGTGCAGCTTGTGAACCACACCAGAATGTCGTGAGAGAGGATGCTTTCAACGGAACCTCTGTAAAAGGAAATTAGCAGCTTCTGACACAGGTTCACCTTCCTGAGCGCTGCTGAGCCTTTTTCACAAACGTGGTAGTGTTAATAGTCCATTTGAGGTCCTCAGAGATTTGTGTGCCCAGGAATTTGAAGTTGCTGACTTGCTTGACCATGTCTCCTTTGATGCATAGAGGAGCATGTTTTTCTTCCTTCCTCCAAAAGTCAATTATCAGTTCTTTTGTTTTGGAGGGGTTGAGAACCAGGTTGTTAATGTGGCACCACACAGTCAGTCAATTCCAGAAACAGTACTCAGGCCTACATATATTGTAGTCGGGTCTGTGGACATGTCTGTGTGAAATGGTATACTGTTGGAGGTGCCAAAATCAACGTTATAGTAGCTGCACTGGAAAAAATCACTTCACAATTCACAGTCTTTGGCCATTGGAAATGAGAAAAATAAACTGCAAATGTACAATTTACAATCCATAAAGCAAGCTATGCTACTAAAAGCTGTTTCATAAGTGTAAAATACTAGATTTATTGCCAATTATTATTATATCCCAACCATCTTTATTATAACCTTAACATGGGGCAAAAATAGATGACATACAAATAATGAGAGTGGAATGTTTGTGTGATGTTTGAATGGCTGAAATCCCCTTAAATCAATTAATATCTGTATGTGTTGTCCACCTTATAGAAGAGGAAAATGAGAAAAAAAGGAGGGATGTCCAGATCTGATCGGGCCTGATCACGTTGTTTCAGACTCAATCGGAATCGGACTTTACCTCCCGAATATATATATATATTTGTATAGATGTGCTTTGCAAACACTGTGGCAAGGGTATTTTAAGTTGAGGTGCTATTTGTTCTTAGACTTTTTTTATATTTACTGTTGCACTAAAGTCCAAAAGTGAAGAATTTGTTATTTATTACTTGATTGTTCAAGCTACCTCACAGAAGTGCTCTGTTTGTTAACAGAGTTGTTGAATATTAAAATAAGGTGAATTAAATACAAAAACAAGGAACATCCTAGATCTGTTTTTTCGCTCTTCTTTATTCTTATTTTATAGAAGTATCGGATCGGGTCTCGGTATCGGTAGATACTCAAAATCAAATGAATCGGACTTGGACTCGAGGGCAAAAAAACCTGATCGGGACATCCTTAAAAAAAGGCAATTGAGGCATTTAGGATTGAGTGCCTGCTTTTGTGTAAGATATCATTTATGCACAGTAAAGACAACGAAAAAAAAGTTATCATTGTTTATGAGTAGTTTATGGTTATCACAGTTTCTTCAAACAATCTCAAAAAGCACACATTATGCTCAGAAGATGTTCAACCCCCCAAATCCCCTGCGTGTCTAGGGGTAAAGAAAATATTTGAATCAAATATTCATTGTAAGAGTACAATTAGTGCTTCACAGAAAATACAAGACTACAGTATGTATGATAATTTTATGTGTGGACCAATGGCAGTGCAATGGCAGTTTTCACATGGATCACAAAAGTTTGGATCAGATTTTTGGCTGCATGACACAGAACTTCCTGATTTAACTTAATTTTGGACAACAGCTAAGTAACTAATAAGTGATGCAGATTTTATTCCACCAATAGGCCGGGATGAACTTGTCTTCATTCCCATTTGTCCCTCACAAGCTACTGGAACAGGGCTACTAACAAGAGTCTGCTACAAAACATAAACTAGAGCATGTCTCATCTTTATTTCAAAACCTCAGAGGAAAATGTTTTTTGTTATAATAAATCTCAGGAGGGCAGATGGAACAAAAGTAGGGACTGCAAATGCAACATGGCCCACACCTAGGTGGGGTATACATTGAACAAAAACAAATACACGTAGCCCAGCTTGCTTCTTCCTCCAGCGAGGGTGTGAGAGATCAGTGAATCAACTGCATGCTGAATAGAGTATTGATTGTGGATTAACCTTGGTGTAACCCACAGTAATTATTAAACTTTTGGTACCACTTTTAAAATGATCCAGTTTATAAGTTGTAGCTAGTGACTTGTTGTTAAATCATTAACTGATGCTTTATAGACATTTTATAAGTAATTATATGGAACAACTATTGGATTGCCAGGTTGGTGGGACCAAGTCTACAGATACCCATTTTTCACTTTCTAATAGGCCAACAGCAAAATCATCTGTAATTATAAATGTTAAGAAGCTATATAATAAAGTTGTATTTTGTAATAACCAAGCCTTAAAACAGCAGTTGGTAACAATTGAACATACTGTGTGTCTCTAACTGCTCATCATATTCAGCGAAGTCCCACCCACCAAACCCAAAAGCAGGAGCTGGTTGCCATGCTACACTTCAGCCCACGTAGGGCTCACTTTCCTCAGCGAGAGCCTTGTAAAGACCCTGGTCCCTCTCGCCGCATCTCATCGCACTTCCAGTGCTTCGTGGCCCAGGGCAGAGTACCCCAGGCTTCAGAGGCAGCTGCGACAATGTCTGACAGCGAGATGAGAGGCTAGTACACCACTGTCCCATCTCAGAAGTTATTCCCCACTGTTTATCATCATGGCTCTTTGCCACTCGTCGATACGAGCGCCATCATACTGAGCTTAAATCTCGGTGTGGAGCCAGGACCTGTTCACATGTGTTTTCTACACTCTTGTTGGCAAAAGAAGGATGGGCAGTTCTTTAATTTCTGGTAGCCTACTTGTTTCTCAGCCATTGTGTTTGCAAAGCTAACTGTCTTGTTTGTTTAATCTGTCCAAAAAACAAAAAATAAAAATCTTTCTTTGCCTGGAAACTGATCAGGGCCAAGAAATAGTCTGGCACGTAACTCCCTGTAAAATTGTCACATTTACTCTTTGAAGTAGGTAGTAGTTGTGAAGCTTTTAAATGGATTAAATAAACAAGGTAGGAGCCTAAGCCTAGTTCACACTACACGATTTTTAGCCCGATTTGCTGCTCAGTGACCGTCAGGCTAGGATCGTGAATAAATCAGCGGTTGATCGGCAGTCGCCATTCAGCTCTCTCCGTAGCACAGACAATCCCTGCTACCTGTCTTTATAATTGATTATCTTTATAACAAAAAACAGATGTTTCGTGTGTAGGTTCGTGTCATTTCCCGTTTCACATTTCCTGTATGTTTTCTTGACAATGTGGTTTGGAGACCAGCGTTGGGTGAAAGAGTCGCTGTCAGCTCGTGTAGTGTGTGACCACCTGTTACCGATCAGTCACTTAGTGTGAACGCCACAACGACTTCAAGACTCCTGTCACAAGACGGCAAGTTGTGTAGTGTGAATGGCACAGCCACCGGGCCAACGCCGAAAATCGTGTAGTCTGCAAATGCCTTTAGACATGTTGGTAGGTGGATTCTGAAAGATTAAGGCTAACTGTTTCTTCCTATTTCCACTCTTTATGCTAAGCTAAGCTAATTGCCCCTTGAGCCTAGCTTCATATTTAGCATACAGACACAAGGTGTTATTAATCTTCTCATCTAACTCTCAGTAACAAAACAAATAAGCACATTTCCAGTATTTCCAAAGCTTTCTTCAGACGTTTGTAGTAAGCTAAGTATTGACACGAGTGTCTGTCAAACTATCAAACTGAAGAATAAACATCAATTAGAGAGGTTTCTCATAATTTGGCATCCCAGAATGGGTTTCCATTAATGGCTTAACTGCTCTTTCAAGCAAAAGTAAATTATTGAATTATATTAATAAAGCCATCAATTAATCTTAGAAAGGGAGCCCCATTAGAAAGTGGTACTAAAGTTATCCAGCAGGACATACTTACTCTTAGCTTTACTCTAACTTAAAATGTGAGGTAAAATATTACTTCTCCACTAATGGATTTGGTCTTAAATTTATGTACCTTGGTCCCTGCAAAAAGTGCAGCAATATGTTTCTGATGCCTGTGGTGGTGGGTGAGAGACTGAATTTCCCATGTGTTGCATGTTGAGAAGATTGATGAGTGCCCACTTTGCTTTTATGATGCCTCATTTTTCCTCTCACTGTCCACCACACTCTGCAGAACCTCCGCAGTTCTTCTCCCACTCAACATTCTTTCATGTCTGTCATGTCATCTATGATTTCACAATGTGTTGATTCCAACTAATTGACATTTAAGAGGGATGCTAGCACATGGAGGGAGAGGCGGACGCTTTAAGCTGCCTCTCGATATTTATATATAAGCAGCTTGCTGGCTGTTAAAACTATCACCATGACAACAGGACAGGAAGCAGGAAATAGGCTGTGTTCCATTGGAATGGAGTAGAGAGATAACGCCTGCAAACTCCTACTTCCATTGCATTCTCATCATCTCTCTGCTCCTGTCAGGTTGCATACTGTAGAAACAGACCAGTGCTTTTGTACATGTATGTGTGTGCATATGTTTAACATCTTTTTGACTTGACACATGCAGACATTCAAACCACATTCAGCAATCCATGTCCCTCTGCTGTTAACCTCTTGGTGGGTCAAGTATGTCAAGGGTCATGGATATTCTTGGAACAGGGAGAACACTACACTGTCATAAATACTTCTTCTGGACTCTTAAGATTGTATGCACGCCACACAAAAGTTCAACCAATGGGCCCTGCTGAATTTAATGACACTGATGCATCCTGAATGTCTGCCTAGACCTAAATCATTAACTTTTAATGATTTAAACAAAAGATTAACTTTGTATTTAGATTTTGATCTCAATAGAGATCTTATAAGATAAGATTATGTAACTTATTCAGTTTAGACAGTCAGTGGGCACAATTTACACTCTTTACCAAATAATAGAGGTCCATGGTGTCACAGGTCCAGGAAACCAATTAAGCAAGTTAGACTTAAAAACTCCAGATCTGCATTGACAAACATTTTACTGCATTAACCTTTGTTGCATAACTAAGTCCTTAAACTTGGGTACAAAAGGTGTGGTGGCCAGGTGTGAGTTGCAGTACTGTTGTCCAATTAATTTTGCAATTATTCTGCTGGTAGCTTGATATGACATTTCCAAATGGTTCGGTTTTCAGGTTTTTACCTCCATACTAAGACAGTTTGGCTCAAAATTGGTATAGTTGGGGTTGAAGTGGCATTTTACCACTCTTCATAATTTACAGCCATTTCACTGAAATGTGTGTGTGCTGGTCCTATGCTTCTCTCAGATATAATGAACACGTATTTCTCAGTCTGGTCGTCATTAAATGTTGACAGTGTTTTCACTGTCAAACCCTCTTTACTTTTTCACCCTGGGCTCCCACATTAGATAACAAGCTAGCTAAATGTAGCTACTGGTCTAAAAAAGAATGACTGATGACTAAATAATTAATAAATAAAATTTAAAAATTATAAAATTAATAATTTAGATGTCACACCATTGTTAGCTTTGTGCAGGATTCTGTCCCACACTACTGACATTCTGTAGAAGAGTAGTATGGTGGAAAAACATGCAAATGCAAGTAACGCCCTAATAGAAGTTTGTCAGGATTTGGTGTGCAGGGTAGCAGTTAGTAGGACCCAAACGCAGGACATGCAACGCAGAGCAGGTAAGTTCAAAAGGTTTTATTAAATAAACAAAAAGCGAGCACACTTACAAAGTAGTGGCTGAGTCCAGAGAATCCAAAGGAAATAAACAATCCAAAACCAAACAGGGAATCCAACAGAAAATATCCAGAGCAGGAAACAATCCAAAGTCCAAACGACTGACAGGGAACAAACTAAACTGAGGCAGAGCGGACTGACGCAACAGGGAACACACAGAAACTCTAGACAGACTCTAGGCAATGACCCAACAAAAACAAGACAGAAACACCAGATATATATACACAAGGACTAACGAGCAGGGCGGGAGCAACACAGGTGACAGACATGAGACTAACGAGGCACGGGCAGGCAGGGAGACAGCAGGGAAAGCAGAGAGACTAGCAGGCAGGCAGGTACAGAGGGGAAAAAGACAAAACACTAGACAGGCAGACATGGGGCAGAATAACCAACACAAATGTAACAAAATACCAGACAAGGATGTAACAATAGACAATAACAGAAACCCAAGTAAACTGACAAACACTGACCAACTAAAACACAGGGGATCATAACAGACGAGAACACAGAACGGGAATACAGAGTGCAGGAGGAGCCAAAACCAAGATAATGAAAACAAGAAGAAAATACTATAAACATGAACTACCGACCAGGACTAAGAACAAAGATTCCAAGAAGACAGACAGAGACGGACATGAGTGCAACACAAATCACAATACACTATATAACAGATACTGGACAGAGGAATTAACCAAAAACGCTATGACAGATACTACACAGACTACAAATAACATGACTGACTGAAACCAAAAGAACAAAGCAGAACAGACACGCCCGCAGTGTGACAGTTTAGTTATTTTGTTCCTCAAATTATTGATATTAATGACCATAATCAGTAGTGATCATCATGAACTATAATAGAGTCCTGTAAAATAATCAGAATATTTATTGAAATCTTACAAAATCATCCTTATTCAGGAAAAAACTGAATGAGAAAATGATTGGATTGGATGAATGAAGAGACTAAATGGTTTCACAGGGACAACAGGAAACACAGACATGCAGTCGCTGTGAGCAACTGGTGACTGGTGGTGACTTCTGACCGTGAGAGTGTTGGATCTTGTTCAGTGGAGTGGGAATGTTTACTGTCAAGCTGTTATCTGTTGGTGTACATGCTGTACATGTGTTATTTACTTGTTACAGACATTTTTAGCTCCTAACATAAGAATTTAGCACTTTGCAAGGAAAGAAGTGTCATGTACCTGTTTTTTATTTGAGCATGGTATATTCTCAGGCTGGGTTATATGGGCTCAGATAAATGTTAAACTTGGATATGGACAATGTGAAATTTAGGCAGTATGTTAGGAAATTACTCTAGTCAGTGGAAAACATAAAGGTAAATCTAAAGTCTTAGAGAGTGTGACTTTGTGTGCCTCCACTGACTGTAAAGACACAATTGATTTTTTTCTTTTGTGCTGTGTGTATGTGTTTTTTTTTTTTTTTGTGTGTGTTGTTTCTGCCCTGACTTGCCTCAGAGAGAACCTTCTAGAAATCTGATGAATCAACAGTACTTACGTAATTGCTATCTCTGAAATTTTAGGCCTCATTTCCTGTATATCCTTTTGTTTCTTGTCAAAAAGGGTGATTATTTTATTACAGCCAGGTGCTTTCTGTCTGCTTTTATCAGAATTTTACATATTAAGCTCCTACATATTAACATTCTTATAGACTCATTCTCCTCATCTTTTCATTTGAATGCATACATTTTAGATCATATGAGGTGGGATGACATAGCTGGGGGCATCTGCTGTTATGTCAAGGCAATTAAGGAATTAAGGAAGATAGGGATTCCAACATGATAGACTACAGAAAACTGATCCACAATGATGTACAGCAGTAAGGGAGTGCGTAGAATAATTAGCAAACTCCAATCATACTAAAAATTTTCTTTTAATCAAATCTCCTTTTAGAAGCTTTCTGTTGAGTCATACTCCCTCTATCTCTCCTTACCTCTCTTCCCCTCTCCTTCTGAGTCTTTTTTTACCTTGTCTGGACTCAGAGGGAGGTTAATGGGCAACATATGTATTTGCTAGTCTTGGATGACTAAGCATACTGCTTGGTGTTTTTTGTATGAATGGGTCTTTCTTTGTAAGTGTTTTTTTTTTCTGTACAGTTTTGTTCTACACTTGAAAAGTGAAGAAGATTTAAAATGCAGATTAACCCCACAGTTGGAGCTACTGCTCCAACACTGTTATTCTCCACACCCTGCCTGTATCCTGTCTTGGTAATGCAGGATTTTGCAGATGACTGCTCTTGGGGCTTAAATAAAGTTTGAGCAAACACGTGACAAGCTGCATTTTTCTTACCGGTTTAACAGCCTTTATCTTTATAGAAGTCTTTGTTATACAAAATCTAATGTGGGTTCTCAGCAGTTTGTTTGGGGTTACAGTGAAACTAAATCTTCAAAAAACTGAGCACAGTTTTACCATATCCCTTTGCTCAAAGTCAACATCTACTAAACATGACAAGTTATAGCCTGCTGTGTGTTAACATGTATATGTGCTACAAATTTTGTCGATTATTATACTGTTATTTTGACTGTATGTGCACTACACGGTGTGCATAGGCTACTGTGTTTAGTCCTTGCATCATACACGAACACTAAAGTCAGCTCAAGGCATTTATCTAGCCCAATATTACAAATTCTGCTCAGGGGCTTTACAATCTGTACAGCATACGACACCTTCCTTCTCCTAAGACAAATAGGCATGCAATAGATGTTATGTGTGTAAAATTACAGTAAGACATCCATGATGACGTGGATGATGAAGTTATGAATAGAGTTTTATACATATATATATATGTATAAAACTATATATATATACATATATATATATATATATATATATATACATATATATATATATATATATATATATATTCTCCCACTTAGAAATCATGGAGGGGTCTGAAATTGTCATCGTAGGTGCATGTCCACTGTGAGAGACACAATCTAAAAAAAAGAATCCAGAAATCACAATGTATGATTTGTTTTTAATTTATTTGTATGATACAGCTGCAAATAAGTATTTGAACACCTGAGAAAATCAATGTTAATATTTGGTACAGTAGCCTTTGTTTGCAATTACAGAGGTCAAACGTTTCCTGTAGTTTTTCACCAGGTTTGCACACACTGCAGGAGGGATTTTGGCCCACTCCTCCACACAGATCTTCTCCAGATCAGTCAGGTTTCTGGGCTGTTGCTGAGAAACACGGAGTTTGAGCTCCCTCCAAAGATTCTCTATTGGGTTTAGGTCTGGAGACTGGCTAGGCCACGCCAGAACCTTGATATGCTTCTTACAGAGCCACTCCTTGGTTATCCTGGCTGTGTGCTTCGGGTCATTGTCATGTTGGAAGACCCAGCCTCGACCCATCTTCAATGCTCTAACTGAGGGAAGGAGGTTGTTCCCCAAAATCTCGCAATACATGGCCCCGGTCATCCTCTCCTTAATACAGTGCAGTCGCCCTGTCCCATGTGCAGAAAAACACCCCCAAAGCATGACGCTACCACCCCATGCTTCACAGTAGGGATGGTGTTCTTGGGATGGTACTCATCATTCTTCTTCCTCCAAACACGGTTAGTGGAATTATGACCAAAAAGTTCTATTTTGGTCTCATCTGACCACATGACTTTCTCCCATGACTCCTCTGGATCATCCAAATGGTCATTGGCAAACTTAAGGCGGGCCTTGACATGTGCTGGTTTAAGCAGGGGAACCTTCCGTGCCATGCATGATTTCAAACCATGACGTCTTAGTGTATTAACAACAGTAACCTTGGAAACGGTGGTCCCAGCTCTTTTCAGGTCATTGACCAGCTCCTCCCGTGTAGTTCTGGGCTGATTTCTCACCTTTCTTTGGATCATTGAGACCCCACGAGGTGAGATCTTGCATGGAGCCCCAGTCCGAGGGAGATTGACAGTCATGTTTAGCTTCTTCCATTTTCTAATGATTGCTCCAACAGTGGACCTTTTTTCACCAAGCTGCTTGGCAATTTCCCTGTAGCCCTTTCCAGCCTAGTGGAGGTGTACAATTTTGTCTCTAGTGTCTTTGGACAGCTCTTTGGTCTTGGCCATGTTAGTAGTTGGATTCTTACTGATTGTATGGGGTGGACAGGTGTCTTTATGCAGCTAACAACCTCAAACAGGTCCATCTAATTTAGGATAATAAATGGAGTGGAGGTGGACATTTTGAAGGCAGACTAACAGGTCTTTGAGGGTCAGAATTCTAGCTGATAGACAGGTGTTCAAATACTTATTTGCAGCTGTATCATACAAATAAATAGTTAAAAAATCATATATTGTGATTTCTGGATTATTTTTTTTTAGATTATGTCTCTCACAGTGGACATGCACCTACGATGACAATTTCAGACCCCTCCATGATTTCTAAGTGGGAGAACTTGCAAAATAGCAGGGTGTTCAAGGTAGAACACCAAGCAACTTCAGGTGCTATCAATCAGACCTAAGCCACACAACCTCCTCTCCAACATGAAACCTGCAAGGGGACTACACATACACAAGAGGCAAGGCTCAACCACAACATTCACACAGATTGGAGGAAGGAATACACACACACAGAGATAAAGAGGCTGAGTCTCCTGGTCGATGAAGATCCAGATCCAAAACTTGTGAAATGAGCCAGGACAGAGAGAGAGGTCCAACACTGCCAATGGTCCAGCATGAGAAGCCAAAGTCAAAAGAGAGGACTAGGAAGAGAAAATAGCAAAAGAGAGAAGGGGAAGAGAGAGACAGTGTTATATTTAGCTTAAGCTCAGTTTGCATAGGAAACAGAGTTTTGGACCCAAATGTAAGACAACAGGCAAAGCAAGTTCAGTTTACTTAGTTTAATGAGGTAAGCTCTTGTCAAACAACTAGGTAAGCAGTCCTAGGGAAAAGGAACACAAAGAAACACTGAAGATATAGATATGACTGACAAAGCAAACCAACACTAAACAATGTGAAGACACAAACTTAAATACACAAATGGCATGTGATTAACAAGGCACAGGTGGAAACTATAATAGTGGATCAAACAATCAAACAAGCAGGAAAATACAAGAACAGGATGTGAAATGCAATAAGAGACACAAGGGATGATTACCAAAACAAAACAGGAAATACCAACACTCTATGACAAAAAGATAGGCAAACAGCTGTGCTTGTGGGACACAAAGACAGAGGGTTACAGAGATGCAGTGGTTTTCAGAAAGTTTACAATATTCTTATCTATGGGAAAACATGAGACTTGGACCAACCTGCCGTAGGGGTAATGGTAACAGGTACAAGGTAACCAAGAATATGAAGCTAACTGAATGTTAAGGGAAAAAGATGAGTTAAAACTCATCTTTTTGATGAGTTTGATTCCATGGTCTCAACGTCAACAGGAAGGTTATTCAAGAGAAAGGGATAGGGAAAGACCCTGCAGGCTGCTGACTTCTCTTTACTGTGGGGACAGACAGGAGGCCAGTATTCTGAGAGCAGCGAGCATAGGATGGGACATAAGGTTTAGACAGGTATGAAAGGACTTGCCCATTTAGAGTTTTGTATGTCTTTAAAAACTAAAACTAGTGGTATGGGGATGTAGCATGACAGCACAGGTGTGGCTGACTGATCACATCATGTCTGACTCAGCAAGGTGTCTTAAACAGCAAATTGCATCACCAACATTTTTGTCGTCACCAACTCCTACTCCTGTGGGTGTAGTCAGTCAAGTCATTCCCAGACACAGCACTGACAAATGACCATATGACAAAATTCCCAGTATAAAGTAGTGTTTGATAAGGCTGTCACAATTGAGGCTTTTTCAGACTTCAGTCAAAGAGAGAAACATGAGTGAAGGTTTGGTGAGACCAGAGTCTTAACTAACAGAATGTATGAGCATGTGAGTGAGTGATCCAGCAAATTAGTTAACTTTATTAACTATTAACTTTATGAAATTGAAAGTGGGGTTATAATTTGAAAAACGTAGGAGTGACTGTGTGTGTCTGTCTGTTTGTCTGTAACACCTGTGCATGATGACATGATCTTAGTCAACACATACGTCTAAAAACAGATTTAAGGCCAATTTATACTTCTGCATTAAATTTACGCCGTGGCCTGCAAGCACCTCCCCAAAAATGTAATTACATGTCACAGCGACACAGAACGCAGTAACTGTAATTGGTTGGCTTGGTAGCTTCTGAGTTTCTGAGTTTTAGAAAATTCACTAAAAGTAACTTCTGTTTAACATCGATCCAACTCCAACATGATCTGCTCAGTTTCACTTGCCATTGTGTGTGGTAGGCTACACCAACAATAACAGTGGCTAAACTAGCCATTTGGCTGTGTAATTAGAGTGATGCTGACATTAATGCACAAGTATAAATTGGCCTTTAGTAATACTATGGTTTACAGCTACATTTCCCCTTCATTTGTGGATAGAAAAAGTGACCTTTATTATCCACTGTAACTGTTGTGTGTCATAATACAGAGGCCACTTTTATTCTCTAGTAAAATATACTTTACTTAAATTCTGATTATAAATAATGTCTCATGTATGTGGTAAAAATCTAGCAAGCAATTTACATGAAAATAAAGAAAATGTTACCATTTGAAATTAAAACCTTGTCCAATAGGTACAGCATTCAGCTACTGCAGGTATAATGTAGGATTTTATTGCACTGACATGAAGCACGGTCAGAGATACAAAATAAGTTTTGGATATTAGTGTGTCAAATGCTGGCATTTAATGTCAGAAGTTAAGAGCTCTGTCTCAGTCCTGTGCCTTTTATAAGTTTTTGTGTCAGTCTCACAAAACAATATCAAATGCTAAATATGCCTAGCCTTGTTCACTTACTCTTTGATCAAATATCATCTGATTTTGATAATAATGGTGTTTTGTGTCCTTTATTTAAGGCTGTTTCCATTAAGATAACATTATATAGAAAGGTATAAACATATCTTTGGACGTATCTAATTATAACTCTGGAATCATATTGGTACAGTTTTTGAAAAATGGCAATCTGCGTTGGTACAGAACAATTTGTCTTTCTAATGACCTCAAAGTCAAAGATTAGAATTAATAATATTGAGTAGCAGCAAAGGATTGATGAATTTTTACCCAGTATCTTATATGTAGACTCAACAAATATGTTAATTTGCAGTACAGCAGGATATGAGTGCATAAAAAGTTAGTAATGTCATGATTACACATACAGTATGATTTATAGAATTTGGTTTGAGTGAATGCTATCAGCTGACTTTCTTGATGCCATTCATTGTGTGTGTCAGTAATGAACAACTGAATTCCAGTCAGGCAGTTAGTTTGTCATTAACTAGATTTAAGTTGTTTAGCTTGTAGGAAAGTCTCTTAGGTCACAGACCACAGATGTAATGAGTGGGATATCTTTCACCACCAAATAAATGTATAAACACGTTGTCGGTGCTGGAGTGGAAAGGGGGGTTGAAATGTAGGCGGGTGGGCTCAATCATAACTGAAAATGAAACTAAACAGACTATTATCCAAAATAGTTTAGTATTCCAGGTATAATGATAGTTTGTCTATTAGGACACAATAAGAACAAAGAGACCAGATCTTTCGCCCGCTGAACACGTATGGGAGATTCTGCACCAATGTGTTAGACAGTGTTCTCCAACACCACCATCAAAACATTAAATGAGGGAATAAATTTTTGGAAGAATGGTGCGTATCGTGGTTCAGAATTCTGTACAACCTTTGCCAAGGAACACTGAAGCTTTTCTAGCTGCTCTTGGTGGCCAGACATCTCATATTTGTTGTCCATCGCTGGTCCAAGTGATCATACTGTGCCATAAAGAGGTCTAGCTGTAGGTTTCTTTTCAGCTGGAGTCAGCTCAATACTGGGCTGTGATTGCAAATCGACAAGACATCTGTCCACCATCATTTCTGTCACCTAATTAGATGACTCTGAGCGCTGAGCTGGTCACTTGTACATATTTCAATTCTGGTGTGGCTGTGTCTAGAGTGGTGGCTCCATGTGACATTGAAACCTTTTACAGCTGTGTCTACAGTGTGTGTATGTAACCTGTCATGATCTGTACACAATCACTGGTAGGTTAAAAGTGAAATGACAGTTGCTCATTGTGGGAGTGTATTGTACACTCTGGATCAGTCATATAGCTTACAGCATGGACAAGAATGTGCAAATCCACACCCTCTCAAGTTTCCATTTATTCCATAGTATATATTTTATATTATATTAATATATTATATTAATATTATATTATATATTAAAGTATTTATTTATTTTTTTTATTTATTTGGAAATGATCATTTCACTTCTGCATTCCTCTAGGCTCACCCTGCTCAAGGGGCTAACTGCTGAGCATGCTGGATAAGGCTCCACCGGCTACCAGTAGCCTCAACCTGGTGAACTCTGAAGTTTCTGACCTGGACGCACATGACGGAATTACGATGGCCGACCTTGTGGAGAGCCTGGACACCAGAGAGCTGGAAATGGGGGAGGGAGAGGAGATTGACTATGAGGGAAATTTAGGTGTGTGTGTTTGCAAGTAGCACGATTTCACCATAACTTCTCCTAAGAACAAAGAAAAATACAACCATTAACAAAACAAACTACCCAGAGTAATACAAACATATACTGTAGGTTCGATCCTTTTGGATGCAGTAATAAAAGACAAAAATCTGATAATAATATTAATAAACAACTAAATAGCCTAGTAAAGAGTAAAGCAGTCAGTTATTCCAGGGATAAACAGTTCAGTTGGTAAGATTAGGCAACATTCTCAAGAGATTAAATTTCCAGTAAACTTAACTGGAACCAGATTTATATGGGCATGTAAGCCCAAAGCAATATCTTTGTGATTGTTCTCTTTGGTTTGTATCCACATCTCTGGGGAAATGTAGGAAAATCAAGGGGTACTAGAGCAGTCAGGCTAAGGGAAATGTGGGCTCACATCATATGTCAGTTTGGAAAACTGACAAAAAATACTTGAGCTGGTGAGCCTTTAAACTGGTATCGAACAAGAGAATGAGGGTGGATTTTTTCCTTTTATGTAATTTAGATCTCACAAACCTTACAGAAGAATAAACAGAAACATTTGACCTTAACACTGCAAACAAGCAAGCACAAAAATCTTGAACAAAGGCCGACTTTTCTGTGATGCAGCCTACAAGCAGCCAGAACAACTCCTACATGCAGAAACAGAAGAACCACGCTAACAACCTCCATGTCTCTTCCTCCTAGGGGACTGTCGGATCCCATTTTCAGCGGTGTATGCCACAGTGGGCTTTAAGGAGGCCAATGCTAAGGTCTACCTTCCCACTGTGCCCATCACTGCTCGGATCCTAGAAGTGGAGAGATTCACCACCGCACAAGACCGTTTCAACCTGTCGCACCACAGGAGTGTCAACAAGGTACTGCACACACACAATATGTATGGCAATATTTTAAAAATATTCAGAGATCTGTCCCTGCACTTCTTACATTTAGTTGTTTTTTATTTTGGAAAATATAGGGATCACATGCTTTTTTTTTACTTCTTCTTTTTTTCTTTTTTTTTAACAATTTCTTAAGCAACTAAAATGATTCACTAGCCCTCATGTTTTACCTACTATATATTTAGTTCACTTAATCTCACTCTTAAACACTCTCACTGCTACCTTTCCCCAAATGTATTGTGTGTGTGTGTGTGTGTGTGTGTGTGTGTGTGTGTGTGTGTGTGTGTAGTCTCTGCCAGCAGTGTTTAGGATTGAGCTGAAGCACGGTGAGTTTACCTGGGTGGTGAAGAGGAAGGAGAAACATTTCATGGAGCTGCACAGAGAGCTGAGGACGTACAAGACCTTCATGAGGATACCGCTGCCATCCCGAAGGTTGGTCACATTGCATCGACTTGCATTCTTTTCTTGGAGACTTACCCCGACATCAATCTGAAAAACTATAGTAACTAGAATTTAATTACTTACCTTGTGGAAAACAGCCTTTTCTTCCCAAATTGTTACTATTTGATTCTTTCCCTGTCGCGTGATTGATACTAGTAGGCCTGTACGCACACAAGTACAAGTACACACACACACACACACACACACACACACATACACACACAGACAGACAGACAGGTGCAAAGATACACTGACTATGACATTTTAACATAATAGTGTTACATTTAGAGAAATGTAATGGAGGAGCACAGTTTGTATCTGGTTTTGTTTGTTAACGTACTGCTGCAGTTTCATTAAAAAAACAAAAGTAGTTAATTTTGGCTAATTCTGAATAACCATCTTGGAATAATTTGTGAGGACTGTAATAAGTGGTTTTCCTGTCATGCCTATTTTGCTGGCATTGCATGAATGCTACAACAGTTGCCAGGCAGCCAGGAGGACTCCAGGAAGCCCATGCACTCAGAAATGGTCCCAGCACTTAATTCCTCCTAAAACCACAACATGTCATTTTTACATTTCTATTTGTGTATGGATTAGGGAAACAAGACACAACATGTTAATTAGTAAAATTTAGAGGTGGGGGTGGACTTTGGACAGAGCCAGACTAGCTGTTTCACCCTGCCTCTGGTCTTTATGCTAAACTATGCTAATTGCCTCCTGGCTCTAGATTCATGTATATTGTGCAGACATTAAAAGAGTTATTGGTCATGTCCAGGCCCGGATGGTTTTCCGACGGAGTTTTACAAGACCTTTTTTTGACAAATTAGCACCAGTTTTGGTAGAAATGTTCAATGAATCTCTTACTCTTTCTAAATTACCTCAGACTCTAAATCAGGCCTCCATATCATTACTCTTAAAAAAGAATAAGGACCCCCTGTCCTGCTCAAGTTATCGTCCAATTAGTCTTTTATCTGTAGATGTAAAACTTCTGTCCAAATTATTAGCTATGCGACTGGAATCAGTTTTGCCTTTAATAATCTCTCCTGACCAGACAGGTTTTGTCCAGAACAGACATGGGTTTTTTAATCTCAGACGACTTCTCAATGTTGTTTATAATCCTTCTACGTCAATGGGGTCGGAAGCCGTAATCTCATTAGACGCGGAGAAGGCTTTTGACAGAGTGGAGTGGAAATACCTTTTCAACACAACAGAAATTTGACTTTGGCCGGGAGATCATTTCTTGGATTAAGTTGCTCTATTCATCCCCTGTGGCCTCAGTTAGAACTAATGACACCCATTCAGAGTATGTCCCTTGTCACCGCTCCACTCGCCAGGGCTGTCCTCTGAGTCCTCTTTTATTTGCTGTTGCTATTGAACCTCTGGCTGTTGCGCTTCGTTCAGAGCCACGCATCACTGGAATTACAAAATATGGTCTTGAACAGAAGGTCTCCCTTTATGCTGATGACTTATTATATGTGTCCAATCTCTCTGTCTCAGTTCCAGCTGCTCTTGACATCCTTAGGTCATTTGGTCAGATCTCAGGCTATAAATTTGGACAAAAGTGAGCTGTTTACTTTAAATCAAGGTGCCCTGAATGCTGCTCAGGGTTTCCCATTCAAAATTGTTCCACTTGGCTTTAAATACCTTGGTATCTGGATTTGTGACTGATTTGAAGATTTGTTTGATTATAATTTTGCCCCTTTGTTAGATCAGATACGGGTGGACTTTTCAACGGTGGTCACTGTTGCCTCCCTTGTGGCCAGGGTCAATTCGGTTAAGATGAATATCCTTCCCAAATTGTCTTATCTCTTCCAGTGCATACCTATCTTTCTCCCTTAGTCTTTTTTTCACAAATTAGATAAATTAATAAATTAATGTAAATAAATAAATTAATGACTGAGTTTATCTGGAACAGGAAGGTCCCTCGTTTGTGAAAGGAGCTGTTGCAGAGACCTAAGACTCTTGGGGGCTTGGCCCTTCCTAACTTGAGGTTTTATTATTGGGCTTCCATCCTTAGAGTAATTCAGCTTTGGATTTCTCTGGAGGGGGCACCAGTTTCTCCTACATGGCTGAGTATAGAGATGTTTTCTGTTAAACTTGCTTCGTTGACTGCTCTCATCCACGCTCCTCTTAGCTTTTCTCCCTCCCCTTTTTGCAATAATATCCTAGTTAAATCCACTTTTAAAATTTGGAAGCAATTTTGACGCTATTTTGGTCTACAGACTTTCTCTTTCCTAGCACCTTTATCAGCTAACCCTGTTTTTCACCCTTCCTTAATTGATGGGGCTTTTTCTTTGTGGTCTGACTACGGCATCAGGGCATTTGGGGACTTGTATGTTGCTGGTACGTTTGCATCCTTCCAGCTACTCTCCGAGAAATTCCATTTGCCAAGGCAGCACTTTTTTAGATATCTCCAAGTTCGAAGTTTCATTCGTAATCTTAGCCCCAACTTCCCAAATCTTCCAGAGGCCTCTCTAATTGATTCCTTTTTAACCCCATTGCCTACCATTAAAGGTGCTATTTCATGTTTATACAATCTTATCTATTCTTTGCAGCTTACCCCGCAGCATAAAATTAAAACCCAATGGGAGGAGGAACTGGGGGGAGAGAATCTCGGAGGAGCTGTGGGATGCCATTTTGCGTCGGGTTCACTCCTCATCAATTTGTGCTAGACATGGTCTGACCCAGTGCAAAATTCTACATCGTACCCATCTCACCCGAGTTAGGCTTTCCAAAATCTATAATGATGTCGATCCCATGTGCATTAGATGTCGTCAGGCTCCAGCTACCCATGCCCATATGTTCTTGTCTTGCCCTTCACTACATAGTTTTTGGACACGGATATCTAATTCTATTTCGGATTGTACTGGGGTTCAATTTGATCCAACAGCATGTACCACTTTGTTTGGGGTTTTACCTCCTACTTTGCAGCTTCCTAAATATAAAGCTGACTTTGTAGCCTTTATCTCCTTATTGACTAGACGTTTGATTTTATTGAGGTGGAAGTCTCCTGCGCCACCTTCTCACTCGTCTGGGATCAGGGACATCTTTCAGTTCGTGAAGTTGGAGAAAGTTAGGTGCTCAATAGATGATTCTCTTGCAAAATTTAATAAAACTTGGGGTTCATTTTTTGCACATGTTGAGGGATTGTTTTTTTTACAGCCATTCCAGAGTAGCCACCCTGATTGTCTTCTAATTGTGAGTTTTTTCTGGTGAGAATTTGTATCATGCTGGGATGTTTTTATTTATCTCTTTGTAAGCGAATATATTGGGCTGTTATTTTGCAGTGGGTGACCATTTTGTGCTTTTGTTTTGTTGTGTTTCTTTGTTTTTGGGAGTTAATTTTTGTTTTTTTGTTTTTTCTTCTTGTTTGTTGTACTTGACACTGTTTTGACTCCCGAATTGTTACCTCTTGGTTTTGTTATGTCACTGAAAAAATCAATAAACAAAAGTGTTATTGGTCTTCTCATGTAAACCTCAGCAAGCATATAATCAAATGCCAAACTATTCCTGTCATTATAATAATCTGCTACACACAAGAGCCTTCTGGGTAAGCATCTTCAAATAGCTTGGACTTTTTAATTCAGCATCTTCATTTTTCTCCCTCTCTGTCTCAGCCACACAGTGAGGAGGAGGACAATGAGGAAGAGTGAGGTGAGGGAAATGCCCTCCCTGCCTAGAGGAGGGGGAGACGACCTGGTGCGAGATGAGCAGGTCTCCAGCAGGAGGGTATGTTGCATCTGTTTTGTTGGCTGGTTGGGAAATTCACTCTTGTCATATCTTAACTTTATGACGGGGAGCACTCCTGGCACTCGCTTGTTGCCATGGCACCTTAACTCGTTGCCAGTTCATGTATCCTATGAATCCCTTTGTGTTTTGTATGCATGTTAGTTTTTATATGCATGGGTTTTGTGTGTGTTTGTATGTGTTTTTACAGAGGCAATTAGAAGACTATTTGAATAAGCTGCTGAGGATGGCCATGTACCGCAAATATCACCATACTGTGAGTAACCATACTAAGCACTGCAAGCTGTGTCACCTTAACATAGCCTCATAATGACTGCCTGCCAATTTATATGTTTACTTATTTTGTGGGTATTATACATTCCTCTCAATATGAGCCAAATATATCATGTCAGCTACTGTAGATACCTGAGATGCGCTGAAAAAGTAAACATAATTAACAGTGTTTTTTAAAAACATTTTACCAACCTCTACCCTTATGGTGGAACATGGAGTGTTGACACACACTGTTATCACAGCTCTAATGTGTTTACTTACAGCGATGCGTCACACTCAAGGAACTGAAGCATGTTATCGCTGCTCATTTAAACTATTCTGCAGAGAAACACAAGACAATTTTTATTTATTATTTCTGGAAATTACATTCACTCACACTTTTTGATTGTTTATCAAAAATTCTTTATGCAAAAACAAAATAGGGACGTGACTTATTGTCAGGGCCAACTTATATTTGTGCCTTTAACATAGAGCATGTACTCTTTAGTGTACTTAACTTTACCTGTACCCTTACTTACTTTACCTTTTGGTGGAAGGGGCCTTTAAAGAGACCAATACTGTGTGCAGTCATAGCATTATGCCTGTTATAAGCTGACCAGATGTCAGCTTATAACAGCCATTGTGACGCATTACAAGTTAATATCTGCAATGAGGACACATGTTAAGACAAGTTGCATCTCCACGTGGATGGTATGTGTGAATGTAATAGTTGCCCACAGAGTCACATGTCAGAGATCACAGTATGTATCAGTTTTTTTTTGGTCTGTCTATACACGAGTCAGTGTGTGAAACCTCTTGTTGTCTCTTCCTGTCTATTCTCAGATGGAGTTTATTGACATCAGCCAGCTGTCTTTTATTCATGACTTGGGGCCCAAAGGACTGTGAGCAATTTCTCTTCTTCAGTCCCTTTTTTCTCCCTTTGTATCTGCAAAAACAGCTTGGTCTTGTGTCAGGTGTATAAGCTCTAAACATTTCACAGCAGAGTGAAGCACTTCAGGATAAAAGACCCATGTCAAAATTGTTCTGAGATACTTTCTTGAAGCATGCACATTTACAAACTTCTAAGTCTCCTATTTAGTTTTATACTCTCCTTACATATCATAGTAAAATGTATATTTTACAGTTCTTTCTGTCTCTTCCAGGGAAGGAATGATCTATAAGCGTTCTGGTGGACATCGTATCCCTGGCATGAACTGTTGTGGTCACAGCCAGGCCTGCTACCGCTGGTCCAAACGGTGTGGGATTACTTCTGTCCTTGTGTGTTGCTATCTCTGTCTCACTTTACCATTGTCCCTGTCTTTCAATCTTTTTCTGTTTGTGTCTCTTATATTCACCCTCTCATTATTTTAGTTGCCATGATCAATCTCTGTTCCTGACAGGTTTTATCTATATTTAAGCAATCAGTTCAAATTTAAATTTTAACTGATTGCTTAAATACCATAAGTTCAATTTTTAAAAACTTTTTTTAATTTCTTTTTTCAACTGGCAAACTTATCAGAAGTGTAGGAGTAATGGATGATATGTTCAAAAGAAAAAAATCAAACGTTCCAGCCTGAAATTTCTGGCAGGAATCTGTCTGAGTGTGGGTGTTACAACGCAGTGACCACTCATTGCATATTTTAAAAAAATATGCAATGAGTGGTCACATCTATTGATAACATCTTAGAAAGTAGTAGTTCTCTTAAATCATCTCAAACATTTTTTTTTGTAGCTTTCTAACAAAAAAGTAGCATTTTCAAACCAGCTGCATTGTCACATGCTTTCCTCTCTCTTCATCTGTTTGTCTGTTCCTTTCCCTCCTCTTTGTCACAGCCAAATTATTATGTGAGCAGTTTTTATTATTCTTTTCCAAAGACAACACAAAAAAATCCCACACATTTGAAATGCTCAGCCCATCCACCTACATCGCCATGTTGATTTTCTTCCTACATCCTGTCCTTAAAAGAAATATAAAGAAACAATCCACAGCAATCCCCAGATATCAACAGAATCTTACAAAGAAATGATGATGATGATCATGGTAATGGTAATGGTAATGGTAATGTGTGTGTGTATGTGTGTGTGTGTGTGTGTGTGTGTGTGTGTGTGTGTGTGTGTGTGTGATGTGTAGATGGCTGGTGGTAAAGGACTCCTGCTTGCTGTACATGAAGCCAGACTCAGGGGCCATCTCCTTTGTCCTGCTAGTGGATAAAGAGTTCAGCATCAAGATGGACTCCAAAGACACAGAGACCAAACACGGAGTCCGGATTGATAGCCTCTCCAGGTTACATTTTTTGAGTGTGTCTGTTTAAATGTGTGTGTGTTGTTGAATGTTTCAATTTTGTAGCAGGTCACATCCATAGAATTTTAAGGCTTACAGTGGAGTCTGAAGTTTATGTTACTAAACCACTGGTTAAAAAGAAAACCTAAACTCTCTAATACTGTTTCATAAAATAATTTAATGATCTTAAAATGTATTCCAATGGGTTATTTTGTGACAAGGTGGTGCAGTTTTCCTCAACCAACCACATGTGTCGACATGTATGTTTACTTCACTGTGTTGGCATTTGTGTACATCTACCTGGCAGGACCCTGGTGTTTAAGTGCAGCAGCTACAGACATGCACGCTGGTGGGGTCAAAGCATTGAGACCTTTGTTAGGAGTCATGGGAGTGCTTTCCTCCGAGACCACCGCTTTGGATCGTTTGCACAGGAACAGGAAAACATCCCCGCCAAATGGTAACTACACTGACAGAGAGCACAGGAGTGCAGCTGTTACTGATGTTGTTGTGTAAAGATTTAGTGAAAAAAACAACAACACAGTAGTAGAGAAAAAAAATCTAAAGAATGATTTTGAAGAGAAAGCGGTTTTACGTTAGTTTAGTCCAATTTGTCAGTCATAATTAAGTAAAATAAAAAATGAGTTTTATATGACTGTGTTGTTTAGTGGATGGTTATCAGGTCCTTTGAAAGAAAGCTGCACATTGAAGAGTGAAATAAATAAATCTAAAAATACACACATTTTCAGCACATCTTACTTTTTTTCTCTGCCTTCCTCTGTTAGCCTTTCACTGGTAACTATGGAAATGTATGCGAGGACCGAGCCGTCAGCTCTCTCTTTGCCATCTTTCAGGTCTTTTTTAGCATTCGCTCCCCCTCAGCAGGCAGATTCTGTGATATTGAATCATTTGTGTGATAATGTCATTACGTTGTCTTTGTACTCAGCACGGAGCCTGAGGGAAAAACATGCCGTGGTGCTGTGAACTAATAGGAAAAAGAGAGTGTTTAAAGAACAGCCATGTCATGATGACACAGCTATGGCTGTTGCCTAAAGCAGGCAAAGTTAAGAAAGTTAGAGAAGTCAACAGACAAATGCACTTTCATTGCCTTCTTTATGTTTCTGTTGCTCTTTTTTGTGGTTTTTTTGGCCGTACTGAAGCAAGCTGTGACAAAACAGACAGCTCCAAAAAGACAGAAGTAGTTATCCATTTACTGTGCATGAAGCACATCAAACACTTCATGTTTGTTCACATATGTGTGTCTATGTTTCTTTATAGGTATGTGAATGGAAAGACCTACATGGAGGATGTGGCTGATGCTTTGGAGGAGGCCAAGGAAGAAATCTTTATTACTGACTGGTGGTGAGTTTCACTGTGTCTTTTGTGTAAACATGCACATTGTCTGCAGAAACATGCACAGTGTTGTGTAAACATGCACAATGGCAAATGTTTGGTTGAGGTGTATCAGCTGTCAGCAGTGTGAGAACTGAGAAGTAAACAGCTCAGTGTAGTCTGTATCTGTCCTGCTTTAACACTGCACCATACAGTGGAGCTTCAGATCTCTCCAAACCAGACAGAATAATAATTCTAGAGAAGCAAAACAACAGAAAAATATTCTTATTCTTAAAAGTTCTTAGTCTTATTAGTAGACTCAACTAAGGGGGTGGAACAAGAAACAAGTTTAACTTGGTCTGGCTCTCTTTGAGCTACCTGCCCTCACCGAGCCCTAATGTTGGACATTTTGAATAACTGGCATCATGAAGCTGGTGACTCTGTTAACTCTGGGAATAATTATATAAACATCTTTAAATGTGGTTGACGTTTTCAGCATGCTCAGATGTTAGAATGCTCAGAATGAAATATTCATTGAGAGATTATGCAGATTATTTTATTTTATAGTGGCATTTTGATGCTTTTTTGTCACATAATTGACAACCTACTAAGAATGTGTGGTGGGTAGATAAAAGCAAAGAAAGGCTGTGTCTGCTGTCAAATCAAAAGTACACATAGTTTGTCCCCAAAAACAGGGGCTGAAGAAAAGAAATGACACTTGACAAGATCCATCTTGCCCTAACGTTGAGTGTAAATTGGCATCCATTAGTAAACTGTCTTTCTGTTTATTTAAACTTCTGTTTTAAACACAGCGGACAGATGATGGTGCAAGCATGTTTTTCTCTGTCTCTGACACAATTATCACACTGGGCAAATTGAGATTCTGATCAATAAAAATATCTCTATTGCTCTTTATTACTTGTCTCTTTATTGTAAATTGGTCAGTTGTCATGCTGTTGAAGCTGAGGTGATCGTGTTTTCTGTGTGGTGGCTCCAAGGCTCTGGAACTCCCTTTAGCCTTGAGAGCTTTGAATTCTGTGGAACTTTTAGAAAACACCTAAAGACACATCCTTTTTGAAAGCATTTCACTAGCCATATGGTTTTGTATTTTATGTGTTGTTGTTTTTTATTTGTTTTATTTTATTCTTTTTTCTTTCTTTCTTTTTTTTTACTGCAAAGCACTTTATGACCCCTCTTGTCTGTGAAAGGTGCTGTATAAATAAAGTTTGCTTACTTACTTACTTACTCACTTACTTTTCAATTAGATCCACTGAACTGGAGCTTAGGGTTATTGTGCAGCATAGATTACCACTAAGATCTACGGTGATTAAAAGTGAGCTAGCGTCATCATACCAGATAGGCTGAGTGTCCTGTGTAGTAATAAAGAAACAAAAGTATGTTTGCATTCAGTATTACTTACCAAAACATGTTTCGTATATCCTTTTTTTTCCTTAAAGGTTTGAGTTCTTCATTGTTTACATCCATGTTTACTTACTAGCACTCTTATTCTTTGGATTTGTTGGCACATTGCTGTGTAACTTGGCACATTAACACCAGTGTTGGTTGTTAGTCAGTGAAATGATGAAATAGTATCATGGGTCAGTTGAACATAAGATAGAATAGCAGTGATGGCTTATTTCAGTAGTTTGATAAACACAAAGGCCATCATCAGACTTCTGACAAAAAATAAGCACTTGACACTAACCAACTAACTGATACCCAGTTAATGTAGAATTAACCAGTAGTGCTGTTTTACCCACAACGCCTTGCTCTCTGGCAGTACAAATACAATAATACTGGCTCTAATTACAGCCTTGTCCACAGTCCCAGAATAGAAATACACTGACAGAAAGATACAATTGCCATGTAGTATCTGTCTACATTTTTGAAAAAAACCCTTTGTCTCTTTCTGTTTCTTCTTAATGTACCTATCAGGAGCCTTGTTCCTCACGTAAAAACAGACTATGTGACCTTAAAGTATAGTAGTCCAGTTGAGTCACCCTGCACTTCGTATGTGTGTTTGCATGTCTGTTACATGTCTGTCTGTATGTCTGTGTGGGATTTTCAGGCACTTAATTCAAGTACATAATAAGGCTTAGGGCCAGAAATATGTTAAATTGAATAAACACTTTCTGTTGAAAACAAAGAACAACCTCATTTGTCTAATGTAAAAATTCTATTGTCAGATGACAGCAACACCTGTACTTTATTCAACCTGGAGGGTACAGTAACCGGAGTAAACAGTATTGCAAAGATGCAAATCAAATCCATATACCAATTAACTTCTTTGCACTGTAAAGAGACTTTTTCTTGCCTGTATTTTAGCCTTTCAGATCTTAAATAGTGTTTTCTAATGGGACATGAACCCAGTATTTGTCTCTAAACACAGTTATAAAATGCTTGATAGTGTATTTTCAGACAGTATAGTTTATGGTCCCTCAGAGCAAAATCTGTCACTGGTTGACAAGACTAAAATCCCTGTGCTGCAAGGCAGTAATCACTAGGCTTATGGTCTTAACCAATGAGGTGTCAGTCTGGGTAATGTGAGCCAATGGCATTGTAGACATGTAAGCACAGAATGCCAATGTGAGTGACTCATGAGACCATATCATTTTGTCAGGTCTGCCATATGTACAATACAGCTTTTTGAGTTTGGTGTTCATTTTGGTGCATTCACTTTGGTGCAACACAAGTTTTTCTGATTCTGTTAACACTTCGATACCTTAAAAAAGAAATATGTAATTTTCTCTTTTGATCTGTTTCTCCTCCTTGGTGCCTCTGTCTATCTTGGCGTCTATTTCTGTCTCTTCAGGCTAAGTCCAGAGATCTTCTTGAAGAGACCTGTAGTGGAGGGCAACAGGTGGAGGCTAGACTGCACCCTCAAACGCAAAGCAGTAAGTAGGCATTAGATTGCCAACATTATAGGAGAGAAACTGCCCATAAGCCAAGTGTTAGCACTGTAGACTCAAAAACAGCACATCCTCTAAATAAAGACAGACAGACCATGAAAGGTTTCCTTTCTGTAAAATACAACTCACACAATTTTACATTTATTTTACACATCAAAGAAGAAAGAAACGTTTACATGTTAGGCATCCACAATAAAGCCTCTCCCACTACTTCCTTATGGTTTAAGTTAAGAACGTCTCGGGTTACGTAGGTAACCCTTGTTCCCCGAGAAAGGGGAACGAGACACTGCGTCGGTGACGACACTATGGGAACGCCTTTAGGCGAGGCAGGGCTGAATGTGAATGAAATCACTCCAATCCTATTGGCTTAGGGAGAACGGTAGCATGTGACGGCGTAACGTGGCATGTATATAAGCACGCCGCACATAGATACGCTAGCTCTTTACTATGAAGCAAGGCACTCCAGGCGGGAGAGGTGCGGCGAACCGACGCAGTGTCTCGCTCCCCTTCGGGGAACAAGGGTTACCTACGTAACCCGAGACGTTCCCCTTCGAGGGGAACTCGAACTGCGTCGGTGACGACACTATGGGAACGAGATACCCACTATGCCGCGCCGAAGCCCCCGCCTGCCCTAGCGTGCAGGCACCCTGTGGGCACGACTAGAGAGAGAGCGCTCTGGTGCCGGGTGCGGAGGGAAGGTCCAGACTATAAAACCGGATGAAGGTGTGAGGAGTGGCACAGCCAGCTGCATCACAGATCTCCTGAAGAGATGCTCCAGAGAGGAGAGCCGTGGAGGCTGCCATGCCTCTCGTGGAGTGAGCCCTTACAGCCATAGGTGAAGGCAAGTTGCGCACCTGATAAGCCAGGGAGATAGTCTGAACAATCCAATTGCTGATCGTATGTTTGGAAGCGGGAGCCCAGCCTTGGGGGACCCGCAACATACCCGCAATTGGTCTGCCTTCCTCCATTGAGAGGACCTCTGAGTATATGTACTCAATGCTCTGACAGGGCAGAGCAAATGAAGTCTCTCATCTTCCGCCGTCACATGAGGTGGAGGATGAAACGTCTGCAGTACCACGTGACCCATTACACTGGACTGCACCTTAGGAATGTATCCTGGAAAAGTGTGCAGGATGGCACTCCTATTCCCCGGGGCAAACTCCCGGCATTGCGGAGCAACTGATAAAGCCTGGAGGTCCCCCACCCTCCTCAGAGAAGTGATAGCGAGGAGAAAGGCCATCTTAAGGGTCAGGTACTTGGCCTCAGCCGACTCAAGGGGCTCGAAGGGGGCCTCAGCCAGAGCTTCGAGCACCACTGCCAGGTCCCAGGTGGGAACTCTAGGGCGAGTCGCAGGTCTCATCCTTCGGGTCCCACGGAGGAATCGATGACGACCAACGGGAGCCTTCCCAAGGACCCATCCCTACAAAGGGTGTGGAAAGCCGATATAGCTGCCACATACACCTTGAGGGTGGATGGGGAAAGGCCCGCAGAGAAGCGGTCCTGCAAAACTCCAGCACCTGAACCACCGGGCAGGTAACTGGGTCCAGCATGCGTTCTCTGCACCATGTGGAGAAAACCTTCCATTTGATGCCGTACATCCTCCCGTGTGGATGGGGCCCTGGAGCTAAGGAGTGTCTCGATTGCTCCTGTCGTTAGGCCCACCTGTAGGTACTGTGCCCCTCAAGGGCCAGACCCACAGCCGCCACAGGGCGGGGCAAGGGTGAAGAACCCGCCCCTTCCGGGACAACAGGTCTCTCCTCAGAGGGACCTGCCATGATGGACCTTCCAGGAGCTCCAGTAAGTCCGAGAACCACACTCGGGTCGGCTAGAACGGTGCTACTAGCAGTAGTTGAATACCGTCCTGACGGACCCTCTCCAGGATCCCCGGGAGCAGAGCAACTGGGGGAAATGCGTACAGACGTAGCCTCGGCCACGAGTGTACTATGGCGACCGGCCCTAGTGGGGCCGGGGGTGTCAGGGAAAACCATAGAGGACAGTGCGTAGTCTCTTGAGACGCAAACAAATCCACGTCTATGGGCCCGAACCTTCCGCACAATGATTCCACCACCTCCGGGTGGAGTCTCCCTTCCCCGGGCCTCAGCCCCTGTCTCGACAGCAAGTCTGCTCCCTGATTCTCAAGTCCCGGAATGAACATCGCTCTGATGGACAGTAGCTTCCGTCGGGACCACAGGAGGATCTGGTGCGCCAGTCTGCAAAGAGGGCGTGAACGCAGACCCCCTGGTGATTCAGATAGGCCACCACTGCTGTATTGCCGGACCTGACAAGAACGTGGTGACCCTGGAGTTCGGGCAGGAAGCTCCTCAGAGCCCGGAACCCTGCCAGCATCTCGAGGCAGTTGATGTGCCATGATGAAAGATGCTCCTGCCAGACCCCGTGCGCCGAAGCGGTCTCCCATGACCGCTCCCACCCAGTAAGGGAAGCGTCTGTCGAAACGATTACACGGCGACAAGATGCCCCTAACTTGGGTCCCTGGGACAAGAACCAAGGCTTCTTCCACACTGATAGTGCACGAAGACATCTGTGCGTGACACGTATCAGGCGGAACGGATTTCCCCTCGGGGAGAATCCCTTGGTCTTCAGCCATCACTGCAGGGCCCTCATGTGCAGCAGACCAGAAGGTATTATGCTGGAAGCTGCTGCCATGAGGCCCAATATCCTCTGGAAGTGTTTCCTTGTGATGGCAAGGTCCAATTTCACTCTCTTCACAGTGGTCACGATGGACTGGATACGTGCTGGAGACAGCTGTGCCTGCATCGCTCCTGAGTCCCATACCACCCCTACGAACACAGTTCTTTGGGTGGGCACCAACACACTTTTCTTCACGCTTGAGCCTCAGCCCTAAACGTTGAAGATGAGCGAGAACGACATCTCGATGCCGAACCGCCAACTTCCGAGACTGCGCCAGGATTAGCCAGTCGTCGATATAATTGAGCACTCTGACGCCTCTGGAGTCTCAGGGGTTAGTGCTGCATCCATGCATTTGGTGAAGGTGCGAGGAGAGAGTGCTAGTCCGAAGGGAAGGACCCGAGACTGGTATGCCACGCCCCTGAAGGCGAACCTTGGGAACTTCCTGTGGGATGTATGGATGGGGATATGGAAGTACGCATCCTTAAGATCTATGGTGACAAACCAGTCCTCGGACCGGATGTGACTCACGATGGCGGGGATGGTGAGCATCTTGAACCTGTATCTCCTCAGAGATCGGTTCAGGACCCGCAGATCCAGGATCAGGCACAGGCCTCCGTCCTTTTTGGGGACGATGAAGTAACGGCTGTAAAAACCCGACATGCTTTCCAGCGGGGAAACAATCTCCACAGCCCCTTCCTCCAGTAGCGTGCGTACTTCCTGTCCCAGTACCGAACGTTGTTCCGGGCGAACCTCGGTCTGGACCATCCCATTGAACCTGGGGGGGGCGGACCCGGAACTGCAGTCCGTATCCCTCGATGACGATGCGTGGGACCCCGGGAGATATGTCTGACATGCTCAGCCAGCGGGACCAACCCTCGGGTTGGTGGCCGAGGCCTCGTGCTGGTCTCGGAAGGTCTCCTGAAGCAAACTGGCAGGAAAGGAACCCCGAGGACCTGCAGTCTGGGAGTCAAAACCTTTGGCCGACAGCCGCCTCGGGCCAGCCGAATGGCGAAGGTTCGGTGGTGGTTAGCATCGTCCCGAGCCTTGGCGGCGGGAAAACTGCGCTTAGTGGCCACTCTGGAGGGGACCTCAGTCGGCCTCCGGGCTGAAACACAGAGTCAGGACCTCCTGCTTGGCTCCCTGCGGTGCGCAGGGAGCCGCCGCCGCGTCCCAAGCTGCTCGAGGGGACCGCGAGAAACCACACTCTGCTTGCAAGTTCTGCTAACGGAACCAGCCCCTCGGGCCAGTGGTCGGTATCTTGTGTGATTCCTTGGTGGACCCCTGAAGCGCCAGAACGGCAGGGGAGAGCCACCGAAGATCCACGGTGAGTGAGTCTGGATGCCACCTGACTGCAGACCCTCGGGGCAGGCAGTATAGTGTGGACTCAATGGTGGCAGGTGCGGCCCGAACGCGTAAACGGGCGGGATAATGTCACCCGCTGCCATGACGGAGGGGACCTAGGTCGGCCATCATGCTCCGTCAGCGCCTCTGTGACATTGCCGGGCGGAACCAACCCCTCGGGCTGGTAGCCGGTATTCCTAGACGATCTCGACGGTCTCCTGAAGCGGCTGCCAGGAAAAGCCGCCGATGAACTGCAGTCTGGGAGCCGACCTTCTGGCTGCTGCCGCCTCAGGGCCAGCAGAATGGTGAAGGCTAGCGTGTCCCGAAGCCTCAGCGGCGGAAACAGCGCTAGTCCCCGAAGTGTCCTCTACCAGCGGCATCGCTTCTCCGCAGCCGCGGTCCTTGATCCTCGCCGCCGCTGTCCTCCAGCAGCTGGGGTAGCTGGGCGGAGAATGTTATCCCAAGACTTACATAACTCATTATGCATTTCAGTCTGGAAAAGACAGCATGGGGATGGCGAAGTGGTTCCTCAGGAAGCAATCATCCATTTACTACACTGATAATTTTACAGTGTACCGGCATTAAGCTTCCACACAGCCTGTGGCCAATCAGGGATGAGCTGAGCCACAGTCCGCCACCACTTCCAGCAGCTTATCATAGTCGTCACGGCGCTCTTCTGATGACGTCGGCCCGACACCCGGAAGTCATTCTCCTCCGCCATGACGCTAAACACATCTAACTCCTCAGAGCTTAGAGTGCATTTGTCTCGCCGAACGGGGAAAGCCGAACGGAAATGAGAGTCGGAATCAGCAGATGAAGGCAGAGAAAGGGCATCAGCCGTCTCAAGATCCTCCAGCAGGTCCTGCTACAATCCCCATGACCGAAGCCGTCGGTCTGCCTCGGCAACCGCGGGGCTCTAAGCCACGGGGAGAGCGTATCCTGCCGCCCTCTGAGAAGAGTGCCATGCGGGACCTCAGTACCCGCATGAGAAAGGCCTTGCAATGACCACAGCCAGCTCCCTCGAGAGCTGCTGTAGCGTTGCGGCAGACCTAGTCAAGCAACACACAGTTCGTGAGAATCTCCTACCGTGAGAAGCCTTCTGCAGGAATGCACACATCTGCGGAACTGGTTCGACTCAGAGGACATGCTGCGACTTCCAGGTGAGTATTACAAGCCATTTCTTCTCGGATGTGGGAGCTTTCACTAACAACATTCGCCAAAGTGCCTGCTGAATAGAAAAAAGCTAACGTATCTATGTGCCGGCGTGCTTATATACCCACGGTTACGCCGCCACATGCTACCGTTCTCCCTAAGCCAATAGGATTGGAGTGATTTCATTCACATTCAGCCCTGCCTCGCCTAAAGGCGTTCCCATAGTGTCGTCACCGACGCAGTTCGAGTTCCCCTCGAAGGGGAACTCATAACAACTTTCTGAAACTGTGAGCATACCTACATTAGCTCACAGGAGAAAATAAACCTTAAATAGATAAAGAGCTATTTATTGTTACCTCCCAAGAAACGGTAAAAAAGAAACTGTATGGTTCACTGTTCATTGTTTGAGAAAGCGTGCTTCATGATCCAGATTGTAGAGCAGGATAAATGCTTTACTATAATACTTTACCTTAGTACATCTGCCAATTTATTTGCTTAAAGTAATATTTTTTAATTTAAAAATATTGAAAATGTGTTTGCACGCGACAAAACATATTAACTATTACATAAAGATATGATGTGTACACAAAGACATTCATATAAAAAAAATGAACAGGTTTACATGTAATAAAATATTTTCCTCTTCAGAAATGATTATTTTATTGAAACCAAAGACATATGTGAACAGTCAAATGGGTTAAATGGCTTGAAACCTGTTCTCAGTATTGTTTTCCTTTCTGTCTCTCTACAGCAACAGGGAGTTCGCATCTTTGTGATGTTGTATAAGGAGGTGGAACTCGCTCTGGGCATCAACTCGGGCTACAGCAAGAGGACCCTCCTGCACCTGCACCCCAACATCAAGGTAACTGATACATCATGGTTGGCGAAAGGGGATGCAGTATGTATAGCATCTATGTGAAACCTTGTGTCCATTTCATACATTTGTCACTCAGGTGATGCGTCATCCAGACCACGTCTCCTCCTCCGTCTATCTGTGGACGCATCATGAGAAGATTGTTGTCATTGACCAATCCGTGGCCTTCGTTGGGGGGATCGACCTGGCATATGGCCGTTGGGACGACAGAGAGCACCGGCTGACGGATGTCGGCAGTGTGACGCGCTCTGTGGCCTTGGAGCAGGTCAGACGAACAAACACATGCAACTAATTACAGTGTCTTTTCCACAGTTTTCCACAGTGTCTTTTCCAGAGTTTTTGGCAATGAATGTGGTTCTAACTTGCAGACAAATAGTTCAAACATGAGTGGGAGAGGAGAGAAAATGGAGAAAACTATGACATTAAAAGTCACCCTGTACCAGCTATTGAATAGGCCTTTTCATTTTAATGATACACATGCAGTCAAAACACACAGATTCTCATATTACACAAACATGCTGAACTATTAACATTATACTCAATATCTTTATTTACTTAGTAGGGTAATAAGTAAGATTCTTCCCTGTTAGCAAGGCCTAAGGATGTGATAATGGTTGCTTCTTGGTTCTTCAGTCAGTAAGTGATGTCTTACCAATTCTCAGCCCAACATTTAAACAACTCCTGAAAAGTCTGACGTTAAACATTTAGTTTCAAAGGTTCCCCCTGAGGATGCCTTTTCTGATCACCTGACCTTTCCTCTATAGTCAGATGTAAATTGAAAATTTGGTCCATGACATGGTCAACAACACATAATTACTTCCCTTGATAATTTATTCTTTTGTTTTTGTGAAGCCCTGAGCTTTCCTCTGGTTACTATGGAGGCTGAAGTTCCACCTGTACTGCAATAGTTTTATTAATTATTCATTTTATATTGAAATGCCATGAAGGTGAAAAATTTCATGAAATGTTTCTAAGCACATTCTACACAGTTGAAGAAGCACATAACTATTTGTCAATTTTTGTGCTTAAGACATTTAAAAATAATGACTATGTAGTTCCCTTTCCTAAGCACCAAACTTTTTTATTAGCTGTTTCATAGTAGTCCATGATTGCGCTGAAATTTGCTCCCAAGAGGAAAAGCATGGTTGCCTTTAGCTGGTAGGCCTTTAGGATTTGTTTGCAGTTTGATAGAATTGTTCCTATAAAACCTCACACTGATTCTCACATGGATGGAATTACAAAACACACACAGAAAACACACCAAACCCTTAACTGTGTTTTAACATTACTGACCTTCCCCATACCATATATGTATGAATGTAAATAAACATGGGAAACATCCGTCAGTATCACACAATAGAATTCAACAGCATCACAATCTATGGCTTTCAGAATCACCATAAAGTTGAAACAACATCTTTTAACATTTCAACATAAACTGAACATGAAGCTGGGATTCATGGTAAGCTGTTGTATTAGACTGCATTAGTTTATTGGTCTGTGTAGCCAATAAAGTAGCAACTAAATGTTCAATCCCTTCCTGTGTTAATGTTCCCAGGCAGCGTCCAACAACAGTACAGCCAGTAAGGGTGTGTCCTCTGTTGATGCTGTCTCCAAGAGCAATGGACAAGGGACACCGCCTAGTGATCCGGTGGACATGCCCAAACTGAAGGGGATTGGACGCAATAGGAAGTCTCGCTTCACTCTGGTCAGACACCTGCACAAGCACACTCTGCAGCATGCAGACAGTGTCAGCAGTGTCGACAGTGCAGGTGTGTTTATATGAGGAGAGAGTGAGAGTGAGAATGTTGGAATATGAATGGATGAATGACTGCATGTACTGTAAATGCAATCCATTTTCCATAATATTGTCATTCTGCGTGTATGTGTGTGTGTGTGTGTGTGTGTGTGTGAAGGGAGTGGTTCAGTGCAAAGCCTGAAGACTGGTGTTGGAGAATTACAGGGCAATACAAGATTCTGGCATGGAAAAGACTACTGCAACTTTGTCTATAAGGACTGGATCCAGTTGGAGAAACCTTTCGATGGTCTGCTACACACACACACACACAGACACACACACACACACATACATACACACACTTACACATACACACATGCACACTTTTAGTTTCTCTCTATAGCTAGGTCTAAATTATTTTTTGTATACAAAGCCCTACTTCATATTAATCTAAATGTTATGACTTTTTCCTGTTATACCAGTTCGATGGAAACTAATCATCAATGATCTGGAAAACTAGTGGAACTGAGTAACATAAAACATTTGCTCCACTTGTCTCTCTCCCTTTCTCTGTGCCAAACTCTTTGCTGTGCCCCTTCCTCCCATGTTCGCTCCTTCTGTCTGTCTCATTGCTTTTTTTATTTTGTCTTTCTGTATCCTCTCTCCATCTCTCGCTGTTACACTTTTTTCCTTTCTTCACTGGATTGCTTCCGCTCTGTGCAGACTTCATCGATAGGTACACAACTCCCAGAATGCCTTGGCATGACATCGCCTCAGTGGTTCATGGCAGAGCTGCCAGGGATGTCGCCAGACACTTTATTCAGCGCTGGAACTTCACTAAGGTACTGTACACACACACACACACACACACACACACACACACACACACACACACACACACACACACACACACACATACATACATAAACAAACACAGGGATGGAATGCAGGCTTAAAACTTAAAGCTTAACTGGCTTAACTAAGCAGGATGTCTGTAGCTTCTTTGATGGCATCGAACCACCTTTTTAGACTGATAGCCTATCACTTGGATTACTTAGTTGATAGTTGTAATCAAAGTAGTAGCTAACTAATGTAAATTTTAAGTGGGGAAAATCATGATTTGCTGGACACTAACCCAGCGAAATCTTTGGAAATGTCTGGCTGGAACAGTGGAAAAAACACCTTAATCCTCACACTCAAGCTTTCCATGGAATCAGCTTTTCCCTCCCTTTCTGTGGCTTTTTCTCTTTGCCATTCCTCCTCTGACTCAATATTTACCCTCTCTCTGCCCAAATTCTCAAACTGTGTCCACTACAGATCATGAAGCCCAAGTATCGCTCTCTGTCTTATCCATTCCTGCTGCCCAAGTCTCACTCCACTGCCAATGAGCTCAGATACCAAGTCCCTGACTGTGTCAGTGCAAAAGTGCAGGTAAGAGAAGTGAAAACACCACATACCATTTTTACCCAACCACATTCATAAAACAACATATATTGTGGAAAGAATTGTTTGTTTTTTCTTTTATAATTATACAGAATGAGAAAGTGCAGCAATATCAAACCATTCACCAAACCTAAAAAGAACCACTGGTACAAAATTACAGACAACACACACAGTATAAACTCCCACTATCTCACACTATTTTCCACATCTGCAAGCACTGCTGGAAAAAGATAAAAGAAAACAAGCATCCAAAAACTCTCCATGTGCCAAAATGTTATATAACTACTAAGGTCTGCACTTGCGATTGACACTAAGGGTTTTTAGCCGAAAGGAACTGACCTTTGAGTGAAAAGCTTGACTAAAATAAGAAGTGCATAAAGATCCCATCACAACTCCATCATGTTTTGTTGTAAGTGTTCTTTTGTTTTCTCTGTGTTGTTTAATACGTCTCTGTGCGTTTCATTCAAACACTATGTACATTTGTATCTACTTTAACTGCCATTAATAATACAGAGCCTTAGCAGTGAAGTTAATGTCCTTACAGGAATTATTAACCAGTTATTATTTATTGTTTTAAGTAGTATTAAACAGAACAGACATTTGTGTTTGTACTGGTGTTTGCATTGCCTTATAATGATGACTAGTATAGTTATTATTTTTATGATATAGGTACATTTATCCATGTGATGTAGTTGCTTAAAGACACATTTAAACCATACTGATAATTCCCATAATACACAAGCAAACATACTGAACTTCGCTGGAACTGTTGTCAGCTCCTTTCTTCTACATTTAGCTCTTGTTTATATACACTTTATTGGACAAGACTAGCCACACACACATATATCAGATTTAGAATCAGAATCAGAAAGAGCTTTATTGCCAAGTAGTTTTTTTTTTACACATACGAGGAAGTTGATTTAGAGATAAGGTGCTACACATAGACAATAAATGTAGAAATATATAAATATGGAATAGATACATGGTATGGGATAAACAGATTATATACATACATAAATTGACAAAATATAAAATATAGAAGAATAACGATTAACACTTAACAACAAATATGTGCTAATTAATATGGCTACAGCTGTCATGAAATAGCTGCAGCCCTTTATAGAATTACTGCTATAATAATCCTATGTCTGTGTGTACAAGGTGTTGCGGTCAGCAGCAGATTGGTCAGCTGGCATAAAGTACCACGAGGAGTCCATCCATAAAGCTTACGTAGAGGTCATCGCTAAGAGCAAACACTACATCTACATAGAGGTAAACCAGATATGAAGCCAGGATATCAAAATGAACGAGGAATGTGGTAATGTGACATTTTTATGAGAGTTGAGCTGAATTCTTCAGAGGTTTATTTATAATGCCAGTAATGAAATATGTCTGCTGAAATTCGCTTTGATGTTAGTAGTTTTGTCAATGTACTTGGTGACTGTCTCATTTACTCTACACTGTAACAAGCAGTACCTGGAGAATCAAAGCCTGAACACAATAACTATTTCCAATAACGAATCACCCCTGTTTGGGTTTATATCATTTCTGTCCTCTAATTTCAGAACCAGTTCTTCATCAGTTGTGCCGACAACAGGACAGTCTACAACAAGATCGGAGACGCCATTATTGAAAGGATCATCAGAGCACACAAGTACTTCCTTTTATTTAACCCATTTGTTTTTTTAACTAGTACTTGTGAGTTTAGGAAGGAAGCTGCACTCTGCTGCACTTGTATGCAAGATCAGTCTTCTCACTTCTTCTACTTCTCCTTCTCATCTCACATCTTGTCACTGGTAGTTTGTGTCTATATATTTTTCTGATGTGTTTTTGCAGGGAGGGTAAAAAGTATCGTGTGTATGTGGTCACCCCTCTGCTTCCTGGCTTTGAGGGAGACATCACGACAGGAGGTGGCAACGCCATCCAGGCTGTGATGCACTTCAACTATAGGTGAAATCACATGACACTTTGAAAGTCAGAGTTTAATATTCAAAGAGGAAGAGAAACCACATGTGGAAGGATAATCCATTCTTTGATTCAAGTTTAGGATGTACTTACTTGTACTTACAATATTCATTTACTTTTTATCTCCTGCCTCCTCAGAACCATGATCAGAGGAGAATACTCCATCATCTCCCAGTTGAAAAAGGAGAGTAAGTACAAGACTAAACTATGTATATCATTAAATATTTGATACCTATTTGATACCTAATATTAGGGTAAGAGTTGGAAAAGTGCTCCCAGGTACTCATCAGGTACTTTCCTGATTTTAGTGTCTCTCCTCTCCTCTTTCAGTGGACGACCACTGGATGAACTACATCTCCTTCGCTGGTCTGCGGACTCACACTGAGCTGGAGGGACGTCTGGTCACAGAGCTCATCTACGTCCACAGCAAGATGCTCATTGCTGACGACAACACTGTCATCATTGGTTAGTCTCTCATCTGCTTCTGTCACCTTCTGTCTCTTTTTATTTTTTCACCAACTACTATTTGAGGCAACTAGCCTCTCTACCTTGACACCATCAAAGAGTGATAAATCTAAAAATCTGGCTTTAGTTCTCTATCTGCCACCATGTGTGCAGCTAAAAATTGTGCATTAATATGTGTTGAGTCCCGCAACATAGCTCTGCTGTGCCCTCTGCTGGCTCATAAGGTGCATCAGACTCTCATAGTACTACCGTGCAGCAACAATCAACAGTCACTGTAACTTCTCTCTCTAAATTTAGTCACTTGTGCACATCATGTCATCAGTCTTTTGATAAATTCCAAATTGCACATGCTTTGACACATTTATGCAAATGTGCAAATTTATCTGGTGTTTCCTACATTATCAATAGCTTAATGTTTCCTACCCCCCCAAAAACATCTAGTCATAATCATCGCATAAGTCACTACATGCAAAATGGTTAAACACCTCATAATCTGCATTTTCTCTACACATGCCTATTAAACTTTTTGTAAATGTTTCCTACAGTGAATTGATGAAGTTGTACTGTGAATAAGAATCTGTGGCCCAATAGACAGGAACATCAACCTGAGGGGTGTTTCAGTATTTCCTTTTCTTATTCTGCAATTGTTTCTGTGATGTTTTTTTATTTTCTGCATCACAATGACTTACACAAATTACAGTGCATACAGTAAAAGCATAACCGTGAATCCTGTCAAATCTTTTGCAATGTTACTGTTGAAATTTATCTATGCCATACAGAAAAAGTGTAGCCTTGTGAATTTTCAATCATTGTCATCCAAACCTTACCCATAGTTTACCAATACAAATAGTTTTGCAAATGTTAAGGACGATTCTAGAAATGTACCAAAGTGACTGAGAAAAAATGTAAGAATAACATATTTTCACTTTATTGACTTAACTATAGTATAAACAAGAATGAATCAGAAATGTAGAAAATTGCTCTTATACTGCATTGAGTAATTTGCTTGTGAAAAAAGAAATTCCTGAAATTTCAATGCTGCAATTATTTTTTTTCAGTTGTTTACACAGTAAAACTGAGACACAATGACCACAACCTATAATTGATGTATCAACCCCTTGAGCATACAAGCACATTTACTGCTTTACACTCAGCTTGCAGCTTTACAGTAAAACCTCATTCAAAACACTACACACATTTCTCTATGCACAAAAACATAGAAATAAAACGTACGTAAATGTTATGCTAAGATTTTCAATATATATCTGTCCAGCTACTGCAAAAATACAGGATATTTGCAACCATTTTGTTTTGAATGTGTTTTTAACCGTTTTGGACACAGTGCATTTGAATTTGAAAAATGTGCTGCAAATATATAGAGATGTGCAGGTGGTAAAGTAGTAATGAGAAAACAGTTCATGGATTTGAAGAATGCAGTGAAAAATGATTCACCGTTGGGTACACCTACACATCTGTTTCGCTGACTGTGTGAAGAGTTTTGACAATGTGATGTGTTCAGTTTTGACCAGTGCAGGTTAGCAATTGAAAAAAACTGTAATAAGGTAAGTCAAATAAAGACATGGTTTGTTGTTTATGACTACATGTACTTTAGTCTCCCCATAACTATAGATCTGTTAAAGGGGCATTATGTAGTTTCCAGCGGCCACTAGCGGTGCGGTTCTAAGATTGCAACCAGGTGTGTGCTCGTACGCGTGCTCGCTTGAACTCATGAGCGAGCAGAATCCTAAAAACAACCGCTTTCATACAGAAATCCTGCAATAAATACAGGACAACAGCATGCAGGCTGTGGCTCTTCACTCAGACATGTTCAGGCTCGGTTACTTCAAGGTTCCTGTCTCACAGGCGGATCAACACCGGCGCCGTAACGTTACTTCATTCAGCGCAGCGAGACAGCGGCATATCGCCACAGTTACTCCCAAAAAAAAAGGCAAAGTGAGAGCGGCTATAGGCAGGTGGGGAGCCAGCTCAGCAATGTCAGCACAGCTACATGTACTGGATGATAATGAAACGGGTAGTGAGCTGGACTGAATATTATAAGATTGTGTCACACTTTATAACAGACCGCTGTAAGTAACTTTACTGTAACTAGTGTCAGTGGACATGGCTCTAACTCTGGGTTGTATATTATGTGGGTCATGTTAGTTACAGCGACTGAGAGGTGGAGAAGCTTTGTACATATCAGTAAAAGGCAATAAATCTAAATTGAACGTTACGTAGCAAACCGCGGCGGGTCCGAGCTACTGTAGCGTTAGCTAGCTGCTCGTGGCTGCATCACTATGGGATAGTAATCACATCGCTCCACATTAGCTTTTTACCGTTACATCATTTCTTGCAGGCTTTGACAAGTTGAGTTTATGTTGGAGTCTGTGTTGTGCTGGGAGCAGGTCTTTCTTAGTGTTAGCAGACTCCATGTCGTAAGTTGCAGTGTCGTCGCTGCTGAGTGCAAAGTCAGTATAGACACAGCGAGAGGCTCGGGAGCGCGCATGCAGGTGTCACTGGATTTCGCGGAAAATCCGACCCGGAGCCTGCGGATAGGAACAGGAATACCTGCCTTCAGAGTTAATAGCCAAACCCGGCAAGTGGATCATTTTAATGTCAGATTACAACCCCTTCACACACAGGCAATAAAAAGAGGAATCATTTTAGTAGAAAAACTACATATAGAACCTTTAAATGCACTTAGGCTATTTTGAAAATGATAGAATGATTTTTACTCATTGCATGATTAAGAGGTAAGCAAACGCAGAGATCTAGTTTCCATCCTTTTGTTTTGTGCGTTTGTTTTAGGTTCTGCTAACATCAACGACAGAAGCATGCTAGGTAAACGCGACAGCGAGGTGGCAGTGATTATTGAGGACTCCGAAAAAGTTGCTGCAGTGATGGATGGACAGGATTATGAAGCTGGACCCTACGCACTTCAGCTCCGTCTTGAATGCTTCAGGTGTGTGTGTGTGTGTGTGTGTGTGCATGCGCGCTTGTTTTACTGCATTTGTGGGGTCCAAAAGAGGTATATATATATATATATATATATATATATATATATATATATATATATATATATATATATGTTATTCTTTCTCCCTCTTTCTGAATAGGACTATTCTTGGAGGCTACGCTGACTCCAGTATTGACCTGTCTGACCCCATCAGTGATCGCTTCTATAAGGAGGTCTGGATGACCACAGCTGCCCGCAACGCCACCATTTATGAGAAGGTATGGATGGGCATGATGGTTTAGGGGAATGTTTGTGTGTATGTGCAAGATGGTGTTAATACATTTTGATAGGTACTAACCTACAGATAATTCATAGATGATCTTTTTAAAAAGAAAAAAGTTATTTAAATAAATAAAAGAAAGATAAAAGAAATTGTGCAGTATATTAGTGTTACATATGTGTGTTTTTGCTGCAGGTATTCCGTTGCCTTCCTTCGTCCCTGGTGAGGAACATGTCAGAGCTGGAGCAGTATCAGTCCATACCAGGTTTGGCCCAGAGTGAGCTGGCCCGTGCTCAAGAGGAGCTGCGCAAAATCCGAGGCTTTCTGGTCCAGTTTCCTCTGGACTTCCTGTCTGAGCAGAACCTCATGCCTTCTGTTGGAACGAAGGAATCCATGGTCCCAACTGAGATCTGGACATAGAGGATGTGCCACCACTGCCAGCTACTTACACATCTGAATTTAACTGTTTCTTGAGCATCTTGAGTGAAGTATTTGGATTGTGGTTGTCATCAAATGTGTAATATTGGATTTGCAAGAGATCGCTTTGCATCCAGAAATGAGAGGCAATTTCATGAGTGATGACTGATGGGCATTGACAAATCTCTCAAATCTGTTCCTGCTGTAAAAAACACTAAACAGAAGTTACAGCTTATTGAAGAAAGCACTAAGTTCGGGGATGTATGAAGAACAAAAGGACTGCGCACTTGAGGACAAAATTTATGACTGCATTGTGACCGTATTCAAGCTGTGGAGGTGAAAAACAGGCACGTGAACTTTGGGTCTTGGGAATTAACCTTGGCCTCGACCTTCAGACTATTGGAAAATCTCAAAAGACAGTGAAGATTCCTAAAGGGAACAGGGTGCGGTAGTAGTAAAATCGCTGACAATGACGTTAACAAATATTCTGCTCCTAGTAATAATGATCAGAAAATACACAGAGATGGTAATGCATGTGTTAACTGAGTTTGTGATGTATGCTTGTAAGGTGCATTAGTGTTATGTATGCTGTTTATGAGCTCACAAAAGTCGTTTAGCTGCTTTAGACGAGTTTAAAAGCTAGTTATCTCAGCTGCATTTTGAGGATCTTTACAGTAAAAAAATTCCAAAACATGTGATTGCTTTAATGTGCAGTGAATGCACAGACAATTTTACTGATTCAGCAGTGGTGCATGATTTACTAACTGTGCTCAAATCTTGTTAACACGATTGCTATAATGCATGTTCCAATCACATCTCTGAAAACCCCCTCCGAGACATTATATGTCCTGTCAAACGTGCTGTGTGACTGATAATTGTCAGACATGAGGTCCGAACTTTCCTGCTGAAATCAAAATGAACTTTGTTGAGCGGACCCAGGTACAAAAGCTGATTCAACTCGGTTATATCATACTGTGTTCAGAAGGGTGAGTAGAACGCTATTATGGCTGTGTAAGTAGTGTAAAACGGTTGTGCCAACAGCCAACATCAAAGGGTGGATGAGACAATCGGCCCACAAATTCAAAGAAGTAATTTCCTCTTTGCTCAACAGATGGTGCTAGCCTCTAAAATATCGGGGTTGTGTGGAGTTGTTCAGCTGTCCAAGATAGGCCTTTCAGTTCTCCCACTATTTCTCTGTGTTATGGTTGTAGTGTTCTATTGAGTGCAGAAATAGTCTTTGAAACTATTGTGTAAACAGTGAAAATAAAAACAATATTTTCCATATAGCATGCGACTGATACCAGAGGCAATACCGTTTGAAATCGCTTGTTACGTTTCGAGTTTCCTGGCAGTTCCAGTGGTTTTCTTGGTGGAGTTTCTCTGAGTAGAAATATTTCCACTCTCAATACATTTTATTGTTTGTAATGTAAAACAGTCTGTATTTGTTGGGGGATTCGTATGGTATGAGATCTATGAGGCAGTTATTTGTATGTCTGAAGGTATGGATACCTGATTTCATTTTTTTATGTATCTGTCACAGTATCTTGTTTGATCGCGCACCTCCTCTCAATGTGAAGATGAACCACTCCTTTTTTCAGTTATTGCATTTGACAGATATCCTCGGTTCTCAAGAATAAGCCGCCCAACCCTTTTTAAGATGGGTTCGTGAGTCACACAGCCAACATGTGAATCACCGGCATTAATTAAACTGAAGCTCACAATAACTGTATGGGATCAGATAATGAAATATTAACTTTTTAAAATGGGACCAGAGTATTGATGAATGTTGAAGTGATAATGTTTTGAAACATTACGATTTTTGTTTCTTCAAAGACAACATATTCAAACAGTTTTGCGTTTAAAATTTTTTAAATTTATTTTGACAATATTGTCTGTATTGTTTACCCGCTGTATTTGTCATTGGATTATTTATGGAATATGACTCATTTAACATGAAACATTTCATTTTTGAAATGTACGGATGGTTGTGGATTTGGCACTAAACCCTGGTTTCTTTATTGTAACCAAATACTGTATATCTGAACCCCCTCACCTCAATTTAGCTGGACTTGCTTTTACATCTTTGTATGATTGAAAGTATTTCTAATTTCCTTCTGTTTATTTAACAAAATGTGAGTCATAATTTTAATGGCTAACAAATAAAATTACATTTGTTTTTTGTTTTTATCCCATGGAAATAATGTCAGGAGTACATTGGTGTCACTGTGTGAATAGAGCTACCCATACTGCAAAACTGTACAAGTTTGAGGCTTATGCAGTCAACCATCATGTATCAACCATTTTTAAAATTTGATATTTTGCATTCATGACAACTCGCATATCTACATCACTCTCTCAAAGAAAAATAAATACAATCCCAACAAAAAACATTCTGTCCAAATAAACAAAGAAACTGTTGCACAACAAAGTTGTTAAACCTGTTTCCCAAATGATCTTGTTTAGTCTGCTCAGATGGCAGTGAACAAATCTTATGATCAGCAAAATCAAGATTTATTTTCGGTTTCATGTATCTATAGCAACCTTATTGTTAATAAATTAAGATATATTTAGCAAGGAGATGTTAATTCCAGCTCCCATATTTGATTATTTTGAGGAACATAAAAAAATCAATTATACATTTAGAACAAAAAGGAAGAAAGAGGGAAGTCATTGGTGTTATCAAAGTTTGGCTTCTATTTATTTTCAGGAAAACAGAGAACAGCGATTTCAAATGAAGCCGCTGATTCCCATGAAATCCACTTTCAGTGCCAATTCTTGTATAACATAAGGTTGCTGCAGGTGATCTTCACTTTTCCCCATTGTTATATATCACAAAACTGATGTACGGCAATTATACAGTTAATGCTTAGGGGATCATTTAGGGGAAATAAATTGGAACAAAACAAAGACTTACATAAATGAGAACTGGAAAGTCAAGGATGACTTAAATGGAACATTACTCACACTTGAGCAACCCTAATTAAATATCACAAGCTTAAAAACCACAGTGGACTTGATTCATTAGAACTCTCTTAAGTACAGAACTACATGTTGAGATATGAGGAAACATCTATAAGAGAAAATGCCTATCGTAGGCGTACAATAGGTGTCTTAGTTGTCATTTGACATGTATTTGGCAAACTGTTTTACAATGTGCAGCACCAGACACACTATTTCCCAGCACAGGAACTGAAGACTTTAAATATCTATAAATTATGGGAAGAAAGAAAGTGGGAATGGAGTCTTAAAGTATGTGTGTCTTATGTGTTTTTGACATGTATTCATATGCAACAGGTAAAATCCAATCAGTTAACAAATATGGTCTCTCACTGCTTGCATTTAGGCAACTTTAGTGGCTCTTGAAGTGGGATTAAGAGTCCAGAAACCCTCACAAGCTTCTTCTTATCATTGGAAGAGAAAGAATATTTCAACCATTGATTCCACTTATCAACTGCCATTTCTTCGATCATAATGAGAATAGGAATGTTATCTTGTACAGAATAATATTTAATCTGACAGGTGGGGAGCAGTTAAAGGGCCACACCTTTAATTTTACATGTGAAGTTCAGTTTACCATTCATGGGAATTCTCTTCAGCCTGTGAAACCAGCTGTAAAATGTCATGTGTGGCTCTCAAGGAAGATTTCTAGTCTAAAAAACTGAGCTTGGACTTGTGACTTTTGATTAGCAGAAGTCTTGCAATACAAACTGGGGTTGTGCCATTCTTTTTAATCTGTCTCTTGCAAATCTCCCAAGTTTATGGAAATGCAAAGTCAATTTGCTGTGCCCATTTAGACAAAACCTAATCTAGTTGTCCAGGAAGGACAAAAGACTTAAAATGAAAATAAAAACAGGATTAAACAGTAAAAGCACTAAATTTCACTTAATAAAAGGCAGCGGTTAAAAGGAAGGTCTTAGGTCATGATTTAAAAGAACTGAGAGTTTCAGCAGACCTACAGATTTCTGGGAGTTAGTTATATGGAGCATGAAAACTGAACGCTTAGTTTTGACTCTGGAGACAGAAAGAAGACCTGTCGCAGATGATCTGAATAAATTTCTTAAACGTCCTTATGTATTTTAATAAAATAGCACACAGTTGATATACAAACATCATTAAATAAGACACTGATCTATGTATGTTATGAGGGTTGTTGAAAATAAAGTTTGGGAGTCCCTACTGCCTCAGCAAACCCCGCCCAGTAACAGGCGTGGTTTGCTGAGGCAGTAGGAATTGCGCTCCACCTCCCTCCCTCTGTATATTCACTGGCTGTCACAGCAGCGGCTCCAGGAGGAGCACTATCAGTAATTCACTCTCCACGGCGCTTCACCTTTCTCTGTACACTCTACATCCCGCATTCATGGACCTGGAGGTGCAGATGCACTCTGCGGTCTTGCTTTCCATCTTCCCCTAGTTTGCGCTTTAGGTGTGCGCTCTCGGTTCGAGGCACGTCGCGCTGCTGGGCACAAGGAGACAGCTATTATTTTGTCGATCGCTGAGACATCACTGTGCAGGAGAGAGGGGGACAGCAGAGAGGACCGCGCAGTCGTGATAGCAAAGGCTGTTTCAGGATAACTGAGAGCGGCTTTTTGTGCCCTCCATCATGGCGAGCGACTCTCCAGCTCGGAGTCTGGACGAAATCGACTTGTCCGCGTTGAGGGTAAGACCTTGAAGCATTTTTCAAATATAGCTTCATCTGAGGTGTGTGTGTGTGTGTGTGTGTGTGTGTGTGTGTGTGTGTGTGTGTGTCATGCACACGCGCGTGCGTTTCTCCTTCTCTTGTACCTGACAGCGCTCCCTGAATAGCAACCGGCAGGAGAGCAAAAGAGGCTTCCAGAGGCGGATGTGTGGTAGACGGGTCGCCGGGCCGCTACAATGTGTCAAATTATAGATAATTTTATAAAAAGCCATGACATTAACTATAAACAGCTGCCCCGCGCGTCTGAAGCTTTATCTTCATCCAATTTAAAAACAGGAAGGTTGATGGTGTATGTGATGCTGAGTTAAGGTTGTAGCTTCTGCTGACCTGGATACTGGGGGGTGCTATTATAGGCCCTTCAGCCTTGATTCAGACAACAGTGGAATTTAACCTCACTGCTGATTCTTTTGGCCTGTGTATTTAGAGAGTGGGACAGAAACTGCTCCTTCCCTTCGGGTTCAAGTAGTTATTTTGACAGCATTCTCCACCATTAATGGTAAACTGTTTTTCCTCTCTTGCTGTTTTTGTAGTTATTTACTATATGTGTGCATGTGTGTGCATGTGTGTGCGTGTGTGTGTGTGTGTGTGTGTGTGTGTGTGAGAGAGAGAGAAGAAATAGAGAGTGTGCCAACCTACCTGTGGTCAGTGTAGCTCACTCTCCATCAAAGCTGAAGCTGTGCATGCTGCAATAGCCAGTTCTTTTGTTCATCCAGTGTGCTGCAAAACACAACACACTCACACAGACAGACAGACATACACACAAACAGCCTCCTGTGGTTGTGTGCATGGATATCCATGTTTTTCGCCTGGCTGGGCATGGTGTGTGTTATTCTGAGTGTGTATGTGTGTGTGTGTATTCTAATGGGTGTCTGCCAGGGTGATAGTCAGCTGTAAGGGATGCTGCACATGAGAAAGGGCTTTAGCTAAAGACCTGTATGCTATACTCTGAGAAATGAAGGTGAAAATGAATGAGGAAGAGGAGAGAAGTGTCCATGCACTGGGAGTCAGCCCGTGCATGTTCTGTTTTTTCAGAAGCGTGATGTTAAGCGCATGTCTCTCATTGTGACTCCGATGCAGCGACAAGGACACATTTGCTTTTAAAATGTCTGGTCATTTATTTGTAGGTATATGAATTTAAGTAGGTATGTAGGTAGGTTTATTGTCACAATATAACAAGTTATAGAGTGAAATTGTGTTTAGGAACTTCCTTCTGCTACATAGCTATACGTTAATACAGAATCAATAATAAAAAAATGGTAAACAGAAATAAACTACAATCTATGGAGCAGTGCTGAGGATGAATTAGAGTCTGATAGCTTGTGGGAAAAAGCTGCTCTGTACTCTGGTGGTATGGCAGCAGAAACCTCTATGGGGTGGGTACTGTCCTTTAGTATCCTTTGGGCTCTGCGTAGGCACCTCACCTCACTGATATCACTGATGCTTGGGAGATGGGTACCCATGATCTTCTGAGCAACCGCTGCAGAGCCCTCCAGTCCTGGGCTGTGCACATCCAATGCCAGTTTGTGATGTTTCCAGTCAGGGTGCTTTATATTGCTCCTCTGTAAAAGCTGACAAGAACTAGGCACAGGAATTTGGCCTTCTTAAGCTTCCTCAAGAAATATAGTCATTTCTGAGTTTCTTCACCAGCATGGAGATGTGAGATGACCATGTCAGGTTCTCTGTGATGCTGAGTCCCTGAAACTATTCACCTGCTCCACCTCAGCACTACTGATGTAGACAGGAGTGTGTGTCTTTATCTCCTTCTTCCTAAAGTCAACGATCAGCTCCTTAGTTTTGCTGACGTTGAGAAGTAGGTTGTTCTTTGAGCACCACTCTGCAAGATTATGAATTTCCTCCCGATGTGAAGTCTCATCGTTGTTTGAAATCCGCCGATGATAGGGGTGTCATCCGCTAACTTCACTACAGAGTTGTGGGTGTACAGGGTGAACAGGAGGGGCCTTAGCACACAGCCCTGGGGGATTCCGGTGTTGAGCAATAGAGTGGAGGAGGTGTGTCCGCCAATCCAAACTTTAACTTCCATAACTTTATTCCTACAGATATTTCCATTTGATGAAATTAAGCAGCCATAAAAACATGTATCGATATTGGGTTTGAATATTTTCCTCAGGGAAAATGTCATATAGCTTCAGTCTAGAGTTTTTAACAAGCCCAAACTGAACAGAACAGCCAAGCTAGTTAAGGGGAAGTGAACTTGTGCAATTATGCAGCATTTCCAAGTGGTATTATGAAGATGTATGCAAAATTCTAGGAAACAGTGAGAATGTGTTTACAATCTTATATTTTGACATATCACGATACCTCCAACCTCCAACCTCAGTGCCCTGCACCCTCCACACACACTATCTCAGACGAATGTACAGTCAACCACTAGAGTGGCTAGACAGGAAGTAGGTCAGCTGGCTCTGGTGAGGGGTGTGGGGTGATTATAAAACTGGCATTGGTGGTGTTGATGGGGGATTGTGTGTTTTTGTGTGTAAGGGGGTTTCAGGGGGGAGAGCTTGCTGTTGCACTCGGCTGCTCTTAGGCGCACTGACTATCGCACACACACACACACACACACACACATATATATATATATATATATATAGAACAGGCAGACAGAACTGTGTGGGAAGGAGAATGGAAAGAGAAGTGGCTTTTCATGTTTTCTGTCTACACTTTTACCTTTTTCTCTCTGTCTTTCTCTTTCACTCTCTATTCTCATGCCTTGTCGGGTCTCTGCGACATTTGCTGCTGTCGCAACATCAACCCCCGACAGCACCTGTATAGATGCCGCGTGTTTCACTCGAGTGGGAAAGGCCAGAGTTAGAGGCTTGCAGAGAGATGTCACTGCTGTTTCCCGTCTAGGCGTGACTCACAATGATACTAAAAGACCAGAAGAGGTTGAAACGCTGTGGTTTTTAAGCAGACAGTGGTTTTTATGTACAGTGATACACACACGTGCCAGACAGGCAGGTCAGAGGCGTCAGAAGCACGGGTTCATCCACTCAGCTGACAGGAGCAACAGATGGTGAAGCAGCAGGAAGTATAACCACAACACCACACACACACACACACACACACACACACACACACACATACACACACACACACACACACTGCCAATAGACAAATGTGCTGTGAAGGGAGTCAGGTGTGAAATCTGAGATTAAAGACAGAGCAGGTGAGGATGAAGGGACAGTAACACGGTCAGAGAAAGACGCAGAGAGAGAGAGCTGGAGTGACAGAGTCTGGTAGAGACAGGACGTGTGAAGATGAATGGAGCTTAGAGGGACAATGATAGACAGGAAGGGCAGAGGGAGAAGAAGAAAGCGACATAGCCTGTGCTTGGGCTAAAAGGTGGAGATGTGACCAGTGACTAAAGTAGCCCAAAGCAAAGACCACTCTCCAGATCTCCTCCCTCCCTCCCTCTTCTCCATCCTTGTTGCCCAGTAAGGCCACATTCCTCGGCCCCTCACCATGGACGCCATAGTAACGGGGCCACAGCAGTGCCCAAGGCTTACACAGAGCTTATTCATGAATAGTCTATATACTGTATGACAGTCTGTCGGTGAGAAATGCCCCTCTCCCTCCCACCCTCCCTCCTACCCTCTTTTCCACTCTGCCTGCCTGCTTCTAGTTGACCTATTTCTCTCCCCCCCATCACTGATGGAGCCGCATTAAGTCTTTAATTCTTTGTTACATGTAAACAAGCACTAAAATGTATAAGTTGACTCAAAAGAGGAATGAAGTTCCTCATTCGAGTCTGCCAAATTAAATTTGCTTTTTGACTTTTTTTGTACTTTTAAAACAGCTGATTTAAGAAACATTGGAATTCAGCCAACAGTATTCCAAGTCCTGGAATGTTTTATGGTTGTAAAAATTCAGGCTGAGGACAGGTTTTCCTGAGGAAACTGTCTCATGCACAGGAAGTGATGTTATTTATATTCTCAGCAAAAATACCAGTGTAAGTGTTTCCGAGCATGCACAGAAAATTAATTTAAAGGAAAAAAGACACCTCAGTGTCAGCCTCACGCTTGGATTTCCAAAAGATTTCTTAGAAGTGTGCAAAGCATTAAACAATGTAGCAATCACCAAATATGCTAAAACATAAGAAATAACCAGAAACTTCTAGATTATAAATTTAAATTATAATACGTTATGTTTCAGCATTCTGTAAAAGGCACTTAAGGATACATTAAAACATGAGTATGCACAAACACACTGTCTAACTCACACTGTCTGCCCTTTTCTTTCCTTTCATACTATGACTTGCAAAGTATACACACACTTGATCTTGAGTGAATCATGTTCGTGTAAACAAGTCCATAGTAGGAGCTGAATCCCTCTAACTCATGTGGTGCAGGGTGGGAAGGGACGAAAGATGGATTGAAATGACAGAGGGAGAGAGCGGCAGGCAGAAATTGAGAAGAAAAGATGAATGATTAGGGGGATGGAGGGACGGACGGAGAGATGACAGGAAAAGGTGTGAGATGACAAATCGGCAGAGACGCATGGAAGGCGAGAGGTGAGGAGCGGATGGGTTCATTAGCATCGCAGAACAAACTGCAGCGCGTATCTTCTTCGGCGGGTTGTAAATCTGCGATTAAGAGTTGACTCCTGTTAATGTACTGTACATGTCTGGGTGAGATGTACTGGGAATTAGACTTCCACAGCATCTCCTTATGAAAGCAAGCAGTGGGGAGCCATGTTGGTAAGTGTAAGTGGTATTATAAGAGGCATACCCAGTATGACTCCTATTATCCTCTTAGGGTCTCTAATTCAATCCACCTTACTTTTCTGTAATTTACTTTCTATAGACACTAACTGCACTCACCTGGCTGCTGTCTAGTGCATATACTTCAGATACACAGGATATTAGCCAGAGTGTGTTTTCAAAGATTATTAGTTTTCCAATTACTTTCCCCTCCATTTTTGTTCTAAGTCTCACATATTTGGGCATTTTACTCTCCAAAAGCATTAATAGATTTTCTGTGGCTAGCTGGGGCAGCAGAACAAGCTTTGACATACTATCAGTATATACAGTTGATATAGTGAACCTGTTAGCAAACAGTTGCCTATTTACATATCCACCAGACACAGAGCAGCATCAGCATTCATTTAGAGTCTTGTTTTTAACCACCTGAGGTCCAACATTCACTCTCCTTTTAGCTTTGCTTTTGTTGTCAACTGATGTCTGAGGGAAATGTCTGGCTTTCAGTGCTCGACTCTGTGTTCATTAGCTAGTTGCTAACTTTGTTTACTATTTGATGGTGGGGAAGCAGCATACAGTGGGTTTATCAGAGAATTTCTTCTTAAAACTGCTTCCTGCTGGAAACTAGGTTGATAAGAGTGTAGTAACAATAATTTAAAACAGTGAAATTGTGGGGCTGTAAAACAATGAGCTGAAACCCACTAAGATGCTGTTGAGCTGAGGGGAACTGCAGAGTTGGGTTGTAATTCTCTTTGTTTGTCACCATGAGCAACCCTTTTCACATTGCCCGTCACAAAGCATGTAGTAATTTGCATGTAGTAATTTTAGCCATTTGTTCATTTAAAACTATACATTAACAAGAAGTTGAAATAAGTCAATCAGCAGAAAATTGACAGTTGTTTGGTAGTCAATTAAACATTGAAGTCATTTATTGGCAAAAATACCAATCTTTGTTGGTTTAATCTTCTCTTGTCAAGAGTTGTTGCTTTTTCTGCTTTATAAAACGAAGAATTTGTTCTAAACAATGAATTGAAGAGTACAAAACTAAATGAACTGATTATGAAAAAAATTATCAACTGTAACCATACTGTATGAAGATGGATTGGTGAAAGTATGAAAGTTTTGTCTGTAATGAGTGCAGTTTATTTTGAAATGGTCATTTATGTATTTAATTTTTGCCTCTGTGTGAATACAATCTCACAGATTAGATTTGCAAATGTTTTTGTTTTAGTGGAAATCTACACATTTTACATTTCACATTTTTAATTTAATAGTAGAAGTTCTTACATGGCATTCCCCCTTAATCAACACATCACATGTTGAAGTGTGTATTTGTGTTTGTCTGTGGCTGTGAAGGATGTAGAAGATAGACATCTCATGCCAAGGCCTCTATGGCTCATAAATGTAATTTTTCTGGTAATAAAACACCTTTTTTTCCTGCATGTTATAGCGTGCTCTCAAGTATCCTACAACTTTCTCTTCATGGTCAGTCACATTTGTGGTGTTTTTATAATCAAATTTGACATGGCTGACAAGAGGGGCTGATGTTTAGATTCCCAGACATTCAGACCTCATGAAAAAGTACCAAGTAAGAATGGTTTAAATGAGATGACTTGTGATTTTGTTTACCTAACTTGTTAAGTGTTTTTCCTTCAGTCAAAGAACTTTCAAGAGTTATCTTTAAAAGTATAATGGAAGTGGCACTGACACACACACACACACACACACACACACACACACACACACACACACACACAACACACACACTCATAGTACACATATCAGTTTGTATTCTTGGTATGATATATAAGTACTCACAAAGAATCAGAATAGTTATCAACTATTAATAAATAAATAAATAAATAAATAAATTCAAGACACTTTGATGTGAATTAAAAGTCTTGTTTTAAGGTATGAGGACCACATGTGTTTCAGCAGAGCATTTCATGAAATAAAACTGCTTCTCTCTAACTGAAAGCTTAAAGCTGGGGTAGGTGATTCTGAAAAAAATCGAATTCCGTGACAAATGAAGCCTACAGTGGCACAGCAAGTAAGCCGTGGGTTAGCATACTGGCACTATAGCTGCTGCTGCGAAGCTAACTTGCGGAGTGGACGAGACAGTATAAGAGGCAGAACAACAGTTCCTAACACCAGATATATGTTCAGGGTACACACAGAAAGAACAGCTAGCAGACCCTGAGGCGATATGAAATGAATCTGACAAAAATAAGTGTTGGATAAGAATCTCTTCTCTCGCCTTTTAATGAATAAATTAATAAATTGACCTTTAATATTATAGTTTAGTTTAGAACTAGGACTAGCTTTTGGTTAGGTAAGAGTTAAGGTGAGGAATGTAGTGCAGAGGATTAAGGTTATGTTGAGGAATGAAAGAATAAATGCAGTCAGTGAAAGTCCTCACACATGTTGTAAAGTAGCTTTCATAAGAACTCCAGGCCTGCACTCTAAAATCTATTATTTCTAATGGTTTATGGTGCCTATGGACCAACATCCCCTGTTCAAAGAAATAACTGGATCCAGTGCTACATCTATCTCAGTGGGCTTGTGCCCAAAATTAATCCTACTTTATTCTATTTTTGCACAAAAGCATTCCATGTGAAGAAGAAATGGAAAAGGAATAAGCAAAATAAATGGGAGGCAAAATGATTTCGACCAAAAGTGATTTTTTTTCTATGCGGGTATAGAAGGATGCCAGTTGAAAAGCTCTGTTGTAGTTCTTTTACCAGGTGTGTGTAAAAATTAAGATGGAGATTGTGTTGCAATGAATGGTAGCAAGATGACATTGCTTTTCCTCTGACTAGAAGATAAGCGGTGAGTCAGGTCATGCCAACTGTGGCCTATCATAAAGACACTTTTGAAACACATCATTGCTGTTGTTGTGTGAAAGCCTTGCTAGTCAAACTTTTCTTTAGAAATGTTCTCACAGAAATTGAAGGAAGTCACGCTTGCTTGTCTGTTTGGAAAATTCTCAAATGTCTGGTCTGTTATGAGATAATATAAAAACGCTGGAATAAGTAAGAAAAGCTGCACTGTCATCAGGGTTTCAGTAAACTCAAAAAATGACATTTTGGAGAAAGCATGTGTGTCTTTACATCATCTCTCAAATGGACCTTATTTTTTTTTTACTCCTCTCAGCACTTTTGTGTACAGGTTATATTTTATGTGGTACTGTTACTCAGCAGCTTCTCACAGACGCACACACACACACACACACACACAAACACACACACTTTGAGTCATCGGCCACCAGTGAAGTCATGTGGCAGTCATGTGACTCAAACGCTCAGAAGGAACACAAATTGAGAAATAGGTATGGGGGCAAAATTGCTCTAGTCATTGGAACTCAAAAACACTGACACACAGACGTGCACTACACTGACAAAGCCTGGTGCACGCTGAAAGCTCATTCTGCAAGTGGCCTATAAAATATGAATGACATCGTGCTATATTTTTTTATCAGCAAGCCTAAGGACATGTATGAAATGGAGCAGCAAAAACACTCTGTTTCTCTTGCCACAGCACTCGGTCTGTATGTGTGCATGGAGGAGATGCTCAACATGCGTGCCTACATCATGTGTCTACCTGCGCTTGTGGTTCCTATATGCATGTACAGCATGTGCCTGTGTGTGTGTGTGTGTGTGTGTGTGTGTGTGTGTGTGTGTGTGTGCAGTTTTTGTTATTTGAATGTTTCTGTTGTGTAAAAATAAAAAGAGAAAGAGAGTTCATCCTTAGATGTGTCTTGGGAGTTTCTGTCAGAACTTTGAATGCAGCTTTGAGAGTTAATTCACACAGCTGCCAAACACAAACACACACTTGGAGAGAGAAAAAGGAAGTGAGGGGGAGGAAAAATCTACCTGCATAAGCTGAAGGCCCGTTAGCTAAGGCAAACAGTCACAGAGCCTGCAGAATGTTGCTGTCTACACTGTTGAAAGAGGCTTGCAGTTTCTCTCCGACCCTCTTTTTCTCTCTCTCACACACACACACACACACACACACACACACACACACACACACACACACACACACAGACACAGACACAGACACACACACACACACACGCACGTTTAGCTAGACACACACTCTTCATTTTGTGCCCACTCAAACTCGTTAGAACATTTGAACACTAGCCCTTGTGTAGGAGTGTGCTTTTGGCATAGTGCGTAAGTGTGTGTGTGTGTGTGTGTGTGTGTGTGTGGTTGTGAGAGTGTGAGAGAGAGCGAGACAGCGTGAGGATGTACTTGAGACGGAGTGTGAGAGAATGAGTTTGTCTGCATTTGTGTGTCTGTTTGTTTGTGAGGGACAGCACATGTGTGTCTGTGCAGCACACAACAGAGAATGAAAAAAAACAGGAAAAGGAAGGAGAGAGCAAGAAAAGCGCAAGGCCCTGTCTTTAGAAACCGCTGACAGGTTGACAGGTCTGCTGAGACTTGCAGAAACAAACAAATAGAGACAGAGCAAGGGAGACAGAATAGAAAAAGAAAGAAAGAGAGAGAGAAAATGGGTAAAGAGAGGGAGGCAAGAGAACAGAAGAAAGAGAGAAAGTAACACTTTACAAAGAACTATGCAAAGAAACTATAGTATATGCATGGAGACACCTTGAGCATGCACACAATATAATACTGAAGTGCCCAAAACTTACTTGTAAAGAAAAGGATGTAAAGTTTTCTTTTTTCATTTGGCTAAAATCCTGCGTCATTTCCTTCTCTATGTACTGTGAGAGCACACATCAATCTGCGTGTTATGCCAGAAAAGTTAGTTGAAAGTTCCACAGAAAATTCACAGACATGAAAGGCATGAAAGAGAAGTGCAGAAAGTGAGAAAGAGAAAGCAACAAAGAGGACACACCATGAAGGAAAGACACAGGAGAGAGAAGTGACGAGGTTAGAGAAGAGAGACGGGGATGGAAATGGAGTGCATGTGTGGCTTTTCAGAACGGAAATCAAGAGGTGCTTTATTGAGAGGGGAATTGTCAGTGAAAAGTGGGTATTGTGTAATATCGTCTGTTCTCCAGCATTGCATGAGTCCCAGTGCAAATCTACACAATACTGCAGTTTATTCTGGTGAATCAGCCATGAATTAAGCCTCTTCCTTTGCCCCCTTTAGAAAAAGTAATTTTTAAACATCTTCTTTGGCTTGTCCCTAGATGATGTTGTTGAAAAAAGGGATGAAAAATGACAGAAATTACTTTTACTGGTATATTTTTAGGTGACCTAGTAGAATTTGCTGCAAGTTCAAGGTAATCCACATAACAAACAGTGTATAGTGAGAACTGCAAGAGTTAGAGCCACATCACACTACACTACAAAACATCAGATTTGATGGCATTATAAGATATCAGTGTCAGTATTGGTGTAGGAGTGCTGATAATACTCATTAATAGACACTGTGAATATTGAATTCTTGAGTAAATGAAAAGAGACATGACAGAAGCTAGTAAAAGGACTTCAGTGATTCTGAGAGTCTGTTGGAATGACAAGAGTTGGAAATAGGGACCTGTCATGGACTGGAGAGAAAGGGAGAGAGAATGTGTAGATAAAGGGGTGAGAGAGACATAGATGGACTTCAGCTGGTTGGAGAACAGAGGGTTGAGCAGGGAGAGTGTGAAAGAGAGAAAGGAGGAAAGAGAGGTTGAATACCAGCTATTGTTGGAATGCCGTAGCAACAAACAGCAGAAAGGAAGGGGGAGGTGTGTGTGTGTCTGTGTGAGCGGGGGTCAGTGGGTTTTATACTCTTTTCGAGTTGCTCCCCACTTGTCTGAGATGCGTCGAGTTCTGTGTTGGCAACCCAGCGACTGTGGGCTTAAATTATTAGCTTGTCTGGACGCAAGCCTAAAACAATACAGTGCTGCAATTCAGACCAATGTATCAACACCCCGAGAGCTCAGTGGGCTGAGCAAGACATCAACACTGCTTTTATCATGCTTCTGTTTCTTGCTCAGCTCACACCTTTGTTAAAAATGCAAGTATCCACAGAGTCTACAGCTCTGGTAGCTGTCAGCTTATACGTAGGCACAGTGGCGCTCTGAGCTAAATGCTAACATTAACATGTTGAACAACTTTGACATGTCCACAATGACAACGCTAACATGCTGATGTTGTTATTGTTGCAGGTAATGTTTGCAATGTTCACTATCATAGCATTTGGTAATTAGCATCAAAGACAAAGTATAGCTGGGACTGATGTGAATGTCCAAATTTTTATACAAAGGAAAAATGGGATGAGAAGTGAAAAGTGTCACCAAAATGATAACAATTCATCCCAAGGGGAACATGGATGGCTGTACAAAATGTGATGACAAGTCTTCCAGTAGTTCGGGAGCTTACCTAAATCATTAAGATTCATCTTCTCAGGACCATGGATGTCTCAACAAAATCTGACAATTCGCCTTATAGCTGTTGAGATATTCCAGTCTGAACCAAAGTGTTATAACGACTGAATAACCTAACTACCCTCACAAACGGGGCTGAGGAAATTGACGTCATGCTTTGTCACACATATGATTACTGTCTGAATGGGATTCAACATAAGAATTATTCCACTGAAAAATTCTAACAGTCTGAAAACTATGTTAAAACATTGTCAAGGTGAATGTATGAATTAATACTTCTATCACTCCTTTTCATCCTAATCCAGGATCCTGCTGGCATCTTTGAGCTGGTTGAGCTGGTGGGAAATGGCACCTATGGGCAGGTGTACAAGGTAAGATATGCAGACTTTGATACACATTATTCTGTCTTTCTGATAGCACACCCCACTATCTTATGAGCTTTTGTTTATTCCCTCCAAATAGCCTGTATGGAGTAAAGAATATAAATGTGCACTGTGACTGAAGGAAACAGACAAGACAGGGGATAAAAGCAGTGCACATGCTTGAGAGAAATGGAGCGAATGTAAGAGAATAAATGCAGAACAGAAGCAGAATCTGGGGCACATTAAAGTGCTTTTAAGAGAATTTCTCTTACTCCTTTTTCATTATTTTCCTTTCTCCTTCCCCGCTGTATTTGCATGTCTTTCTATACTTCAAGAGGAAGTGTTTCTCTGGGACGAAGGTCTTGCGCTCTGTTGGTCTGAGGTTTTTGCTGTCAGCTGTACTTCCCGCTGTCGTTTAAACACTATCTCTCAGTCCATGTCACTGTCTGAACTTCCTCTTCCCTCCATGATGGCCTGCTGTTCTCTGGTCCTTACTTCCTTTTCATGATTCTGCTGCTTTAACCTGCCACCTGCAGGATGTGGTACCAGCCTGTGACATTTTGTTTAATCACCTCTAGCTGGAGTAAACATGTGTTTCTTCCAAAATGTGAAGGTTTGGACACATGAAGGCCTCTGTGAGTGCACGTATTTATTTTGTGCGTGTGAGAGTGTGTCTAATGGAGCAGAGAGCCAAGGTCAGGTTGTGATGGAGAGGAGCTGATTGGGCCAGATGAAAGGTCAGGCAGAGGTCTGCCATGCTTCTAGAAATAATTTGACATCCTCACATGTGTGTGTGGGTGGGGGGGGTAGGAAAAAACCCAAAAGGAACGGAGAACAGGAGAGTTATGTGTATCCATTTATTGCTGACTCTGCTCTCTTGGTGAAAGTCACGGCTCATTTACTGGCTGACATTCAGCCAGTCTTTTCCTATACATTACCAAGCCACAGAATGCCTATGGCAACTGCACTGGACTGTTGGGTCTGTAGCCCATACAGCTGATCCAGTTGGTGTCACACTGTATAAAACTCAATGGATTCTACTGACGTTTATTCTTTTACTGCTGTCCAATAATGAAAATAGAAAAACATTTCTACTGTTATTTTATTTCATACGCGCAATAGATTATTAGTGAGTGTTTTAGTGAGCACCTGTTTAATCATTTATTCTTAAAGTGCTCTTTATAGGTGCTAAAATTAATAAACATTTGGCCTAAAAAAGCTTTATTTCAGATATTGCCCTTTCAGTGCTGTAGGAGTAGATAAAGGTGTAAACTGGAAAAGATTGGATTCCCATGCACAGATAAGGAGCAGAGTTACTTGAGCAAAAATGCCATCTATTCTAAATTCCTCATGCGGTTGAGGTCCCTCGCCTAGGCAAGCCGCCTGAAGAGGATCAACTTTTTGTCAGCAGGTGAATCTCTGAGTCACTGAGATGATAAATTGACCTTCAGCCTGGTGGGTATTGGTGAACTGGAATTGCTCCGGCTCTCTCTGAAGAGTTTTTAGGCGCTTGGAAAAATAACACATAAGAATACTATGACTTATATAGCTTTGGACTGCAGTATCCCCAGTCTGAATCAATGAATACTTGTCAGTGTGCTGTGGAAGGAACTTGTGGAATGGAATTTTTGCTCAGATGTAAAGATTAGATTCAGACAGGCTGTAAACATGTTTTTACTCCTTGTTTTGATTCCAAAAATAAATGTAATTTTCTCAGTAGCCAGGGGCCAGTGTTTCTCTGGTATATCTGTGATCATAGACTGCAAGGTAACAACTTGTGCTTTGGTATTTTCTTTCATACCAGTGTTGGCTGCAGTAGTTAAAAGAAAATAAAGAATCACTAGATAATTCCTCGCCCCAGTCTTTTAGTGTGTTTCTCATTGAATTTTATTGTGAAATACATGTAGATTAATATAACACATCAATGTTATGAGATAAAATCATATTAACTCTAAAATTACTGTTTTACGTTTCGCTGAAACTGAATGATTCAATTCTGTGGATAGACAAATTTCTTTTCTCCTTTTCTCAAATCAGATAATTTGGTATTTTTCCTGCAACAAAAATCTGAAAAAAACAGTCCACTGCATTCTGCTGCGGTTGTTTTTATGTGCAATGAAGCTAGAGATATGTAGGTTTATGTGTACCCATGCATGCATCCTTTTGTGTGTGTATATATGTTTGATAGTAATGGCCAGCACAGTGTTTTATGTTATTGGTGATAGAGGGCCAGTAATGTGCAACATAGCTGCAGTTTTGTGTGTCTGGGAGTAAGAGATAACAGGTTTATCAAAAATTCCATTACCCCATCTAGTTAAATGATATAGATCTGCTCCACAGTGCTCTTGCCTCCCTCTGTTTCTCTCTCCTTTTCCCTCTCACCCACACCCAAAATCTCAACTCAATTAAAAAATGTCTTGAAAAGTTGGTCCAGGTTGTTGTTTTTTGTTCCAGTTTCCCTGTCAGCAAAAGTAAATTGGCCAAGAGTGGTGATAGACGAGTAGCCACAGTGAAAAAGTTAATTTTAGCTTGCCTTCTCTCTCTGTCTCCCTTTCTCATCTTACATCTCCATGGTGGTTACGTTTCATTGCTTTTCCTCCTCTGTCTATTCCCTTTTCCCTTCTACATCATTTGCTTCCATGCATTTTTCTTATCAATATGTTATCACGTTTTTCTTTGTGTTTGCCCTGTTTTTGGATTGAAACTTTGCTGGTGAGCTGTACTTAAGGGAGCAGCCTGTGCCTACAATATGTGTATATATAGCTTCCACTGGCTTCTTTAAAAGGGCCATAAATAGAGAACATGGGTAATGCTGAATAATTAAACACATTCTCTCTCCACTTCTCTCCCTCTCTGTTCTCCTCTCTTTCAGTTTCCTCCTTTAGCTCCCCCCTCTCCAACTGTTGTAACTCCCTTTCTCTTCATCTTTCTCTCCATCTCCCTCTGTTCGCTCTCTCATCTGTATTTCCTTCCTTTATCTTGCCACGTCTTTCTCCTCTACTCTCATCTCTCCAGCCCTCCCTTCTCCTTCCTTGCTCACTCTCTTTTTTAAATTTCATTTTATCATGCTTCTGTGTCTGTACTGTCTCCCCCTTCTCTCTTTCTTTCTGATGCCTGTGAATATTTAATGGGGCTTATGGGAATTGCAGTTCTCCGAATTGAGGAAGCGCATCGTGCCTCACATAGCGCCATGGCAAGAGCGGGATGGAGACCATCTAGCCCACTCCCTGACTGACTGACAAAACGACTTATTAACTGACAGGCTTATTGGTAGACTAATCAATAAATCACAGCTCCTCGTCATTCCCATGGGAGAAGTCATTTTTCTCTGTGATGGATGCAAGGACAAGCTGAGAGGGCAACTAATCATATCTCGGTCACAAGAACACAATCACAACACAGACACCCACATGCCCAAGCACGTGAACAATGACACATTCAGCCCATCGCCTCATCGACTGTCTCATCGGCTTTGGCAACAACCAAATATTTCCGGTGTTTGTGTGTGTGTGTGTGTGTGTGTGTGTGTATGCACGCTGTTTTCACATTCACATGCATTTCTCTTCATGACTCTCCTGTCACCATGCAGCGAAGAGGCAGGAAAGGGAAGACGAAAAGAAAGGAGGCCTCAAGTCTTTTTCTCTTTGATGACAGAACACATCCACTCTGCTCCTCCTCAGGCAAAGTGCTCCACACACTCTTTAAATATTCACCAGTCACTCTGAGACACATACACACAAGCACGGACACACGCACGCACACACAGCGATGGTTGGGGACCTGGGCTGTATGGGCTTTTATATGATCACCTGCTGTGACAGCGACTCCATACAAAGAGCAGCTGTGTGGTTTCCATTTACTGCATTGGTGCGTCGGTGTATGAACCAATGTGTGTCTGAACAGGCATTTGAAGGAGCATGTATGTGGTGATGTGCCCTCATCGCTGTGTGTGACCCTGAAAAAGTCTCCTTCTTATCATGGGTCACTTTCAAATGGATGAACAGATGAAAACCAGGGTGTCATTATGTAAACAAACAGCCGATATGTAGATTAGGATTAGGTCTCAAACAAATGCTTCAGCTTGTTAACCAATCACACCTGTATCTCTCTCTCTGTGTTTGTCTCTTTATCGTTTCTACCTGCAGTGTCCCTTCCTGTTGTGCACCCTAGCCTACCTCTCCTCCTCCTCCTCCTCCTCCTCCCTCCCCCTTCTGCCCTCTTAAGAACCGAAAAAATCTTCAAAGTTGTGTTTTTTTAACTTCTTTATCTGCTGGAAATCATGCTGCAAAGGACTCTGGAAATTTTTCTCTCCGCATGCCACCCCTCGCACTCAGAGAAGCACCATGAAGTGTAAAAGCCCTGCATAAGAGAGTCTGAAAAAAGATGGAAGATAGAGTGACGTCATTTATTGGTCTTTGTTTGATGTTCTGAACTCCTCCAGCTAGTGTTTCTCAGCAGGAAAGAAGATCAAACAAGCAAGCACATACAGTGTGCATCTCTTTGAAAGTAGTTAAATTATGCTAAAATAGCATTACATTTTGTAGTGAATATTATTATTTCTTAAAAGATTTCTCCCTCTGCACATCTTTTTTTTTACTTCTCTGTTATTCTTTTTTTAAATTTTTGAATGGTTGAATTTATCATAGTACTATAAATCAGGTTTTTAGTCTGCTTCGCTCACTCAGGATAGCACCAACATATGATCATTTGATGATATCACTGATGATAAATCCTTCCAACACAGAGCTGCCCAGTAGGAAAATGCCTTTCTACTGCTACCCTTTGCACAGCTCCACTGGCGCAGTTGATGATATAAAATACACTTTGTTGCTACTTTATAAGGTACAACTATAGTTTAAACTAATGCAGTCTAATACTATAGTCTTGCAATAAATCCTTCCTTCCTGAATGTTATAATGTTGAGTGTTGTTGAAGTGTCATTATGGTGGCTGCTGTTTGTGGTGCTGTCATTTAGTCTACCCTCTGATACGAATGAAATGGCCAAAATAATAAATACACCTGTCAGTATAATGCAGTACAACTCAACTGCACCACAAACTGCAGCCTCTAAAGGGATCATGAAGTTTAATTAACACCCTCTCTAACAGTTAACCAAAACTGAACATTTTAGCCTCCAAAAGGGGAGCATTTATTGCATTAAGCTGCATAAGTTTCAACTAGTTCCACCTAATAAACGGAGAGCTGTTCAGTTGCTCTTAATCTGTCAATTATTGTTTTGATCGAACAGTTAACTGTTAAGTCTGAAAGATATCAGAAAGAAGTGAAAAATGGCTATCATAAGTTCCCAGAGCCCAAGGTGATGTCTTCAAATTGCTTATTTTATTCAATAAACAGTTCAAAACTCCAGGATATTTATGATTATAAAAACAAAGGACACAAACCAGCATTCTTGCTGTCCCAAGAAAAGCATGTTTGTCAGAAACATAAAATTTTCATGAACTAAGGAAAGTAACAGTAAATTGCAGTTAGTGTGATAAGGCTGACATGTAAATGATTAAAGACTATAGTACTACTATATGGTAGCATTAGTGCTAATGGGGATGCTGCCAGAAGGTCTCAGCTGGGAGTGTCTGCAGGCTATAGGGAGCGGGTATGGTATGGTGTGTGTGTGTGTGTGTGTGTGTGTGTTGTGTGTGTTGCCAGATTCAGTACATGTGCCTGGTGTAGGGTCATTGTTGCAGTTGTTTACCATTGGACACTGTCATTGCCCCTCTCTGTTGCTTTATTAATGTTTTTTGTCCACACACACACACACACACACACACACACACACACACACACACACACACACACACACACACACACACACACACACACACAACACACTTTAATCTCTTGAGTCCTTATGAATGAACTGTGTGAACCGTGACTGAGGTGAATGTTGCTTGTTACCGTGGGAACAGCAGATGTGCTCTTCCCGCCCACATGCAGCGTAGCACACGAACACAGTCTTACACTCACACCTGGCAGTGTGTTCATTAGCCTACATCCTCTCTCTATCGCTCTCTCTGTCTTCCCCAAGGCCACTCGCCCCACTTACCCACAATGCACTCCTGCCACCCAGACCAGGGTCAATTAGCCATGCCTGATGTCAATAACAATCTCTCATTTGGTTGTTGTCTGCATCTCTCTCTCTCTCTCTCTCTCTCTCTCTCTCTCTCTCTCTCTCTCTCTCTCTCTCTCTCTCTCTCTCTCTCTCTCTCTCTCTCTCTCTCTCTCTCTCTCTCTCTCTCTCTCTCTCTCTCTCTCTCTCTCCTGTATGTTTTCCAGATCCCCTACTCTTTAATTGATAGAGTACACTGTAAAGAGCTATTTAGCCATGTTTTTTTTCCCACAGTGAATTACTACTCCTTAGTAGTTAAGTCAATAATCTATACCAGCACTGACACTCTATTATTCTCTATTCCCTCTGTCATCTCCTTTCTCTTATTGTGTTTTTTCAGAACCTTTAGCGCTTCATTTTTGTTTTCCAGCCCTACTCTCCTTCATTTTTTCTGTCTACGCACCCTTGCTCAGATGTCTCTCTCGCTCTCTCTCTCTCTCTCTCCTCCTTTCCCTCTCTCACCTCCAGTTGGTACAGTAAATCAGCTCGGCTGTTCATTTGACCTCCAGAGCTGCCAGAGCATGATGCTGATGTGCTGAACCTGCCTCTTTGCCTCTTCGCCGCAACCCTCCTCCTCCTTTGTAGTGTTCCCTCACTGATGCACACTCTCCTACTCCCTGCTCTTTCATCCTCCAGTTTTGTGTGTGTGTGTGTGTGTGTGTATTGTTTTTTGTGTGCTTGTTCTGTAGATGTTGCATCAAGGGGAGACTTTCTTATTTTCTGTCGTGGCTCTGGAGATGTTTAGGCAGTTTGATCTGAAATGAGAAATAAGTGGGAGAGTGGGCAGGTCAGTGGGCAGTGAATTGGACAGTGAGTGCATTAATGAGTTTACCTCTGTAATAGTGACTCAGTGAGGTAACATCTTTTTGGAAGGGTTGCTGTGATAGAGTTAATAGTTTTAGAAGGGGTCACACAGCTGTTCAGATTTCAACAATCTGAACAGCTGAAAAGCAACATAACCGTGCAGTACATCTGTTTATATGCGCGTTTGTGTTTCAGTTAATCTGGGTCAGCCTGAAAAGCCCTCTGTGTGTACACATGTTCACCCCCGAGTGGATATCCTGATAGGGTTGATATTTATTTCCATTACATCAAAGGATGTTTATATATATATATATATATATATATATATATATATATATATATATATATATATATATATATATATATATATATATATATATATATATATATATATATATATATATATATATATATATATATATATATATATATATATATATATATATATATATATATATATATATATATATTTGCAGAATTCTGTTTTCTGTTTCTCATATTTAAACTGTTTTGTGTGCCTGCATTTTTGACTATTTAGTGCTTTGCCAAATCCTTTACCTGACCCCAGATTAGTCTGCTTCTCATACATTTGTGTGTCCAGCGGCTTGTTAATTAGTTTGTTGTACGGTACGCAAGCAGGTTAATGAGTGGCTATATTTCAGACTGCTGATAGATTATTGTTTCAACAGACTTTAGCTGATAACACCGGTTCATTCAGAGTGGAATCAACACTCGTAGGCTGTCTGTTGCAAAATTCAGCTTCTCCTTCATGCAAACTCCCCACCTCTCCCCTCAATAAAATCCCTATGGACTATTTTACAGATCATTGCTCTCATCCTTCTTCCTCTCATCTTTCCTCTTACTTTCTTTCATCACCTCCGCCTCCCTTTCTTTACTACCTCCTTCTTCCACAAACTCTGCTTGTGTATGTTTCCCTCATCTTCACTGGCTCTCGTTATATCTTTTCTCCTTTTAAATCTCTCCCTGTCTCAACCTGCCTCTCTCCTCCCTTCCTTTCTCATGTGTGAGTGTGAGCCTCAGGGTGCTTCTATATTTCCTGGGCAGTGCAGTAGTAGATTGGAATGGAGGCCTTTGTCACTTTTATTTACTGCCTCACTGATTCCACAACAGCTTGTGCGTGCGTGCATGTGCGTGCGCACTTGTCTGTGTGTGTTGGTGTGCGTGAGCATGTGTGAATGCGGAATGATTGCAGGTATTTGAACTGCAATGAGGTGTGTCTGGGAGTATTGCCCCCTTATTTCTTTGGGCTCCTTTGAGCAGAACTGTGTTTGTAACGTTTGTTAGCCGAAAGTAGCTTTAATTCTGCATCGCAGATCTGGCAACTGCTGAGCATGCTGGGACTGTAAGCCTACAGACTAGAACCAGTGGTTGTTAATACAAGGGTACAGACTGAAACACTGGTTGTCTGAAATACTTCAACCCTAACGTAGCTGAACTAAAGTTTGGTATGTGTGGTTGTGTGCGACAGCAGCGGGCAATCTCTCTCTAGGACCTTCCTGTCAGAGAGAGACACACAGAAAGAAAAATACAGAGAGGGGCACATCCCTTAGCCCACTTCTACCCTATGATACTGTTACCATGCAGACAAGCACTATGCCAGGGGAGTATGTTTAGATGCAATTCAGTCAATTCTTGGCTGATGTCCGTGTATGTTTGTGTTTCTGTGTGTGTGTGTGTGTGTGTGGATTACCATGGCGCACAGATTAGGATTATGGTGTGACCCATTTGCATTTTACATAGAGTTGGCAACACAATCTGGCAATCTGTTCTTAGTGAGTGTGTATGTGTTTATTCATATGCTTTAGCAGATAGGCTATAGTACATTTGCTTTTGTATTCCTGTATCCTTTGCACACAAGGGACATGTGAAGACTTATACAGATAGTAGAACAATGGTTGCAAAACATTGCTGATATGAAAAAAAAAATTTAATTGATTGCAGACATATTTCATTTTTTTCTTTTTGTACTTTTAGGGTACCTATCTTTAGGTTGGCTGCTGAAAAACATTACATTAATCAAGCCAAGATGAAAATAAAACCTAGGTGGCAAATGATAGGCAACGAATGTGAACAAGTAAGTTTCACCTTTCTGCAAGGTGATATTTTAGCTTTGTGAAATTAATAAAAGCAATGGCTCCCTAGAAATTTGGATATCAATCTTAATAATCTTTTGAAAACTGTCCATTTGACGTTTGTAGTTAATGGTGTAAAACATGCAGAACCGCCGGTGTAAGTGTTAATTTCGGTTAATGAAAAGGATAGGCTTAAAATCAAGTAAAGATATTTTTAAAATTCAGAATATTAATACACTCAATGGTTTTAAAGGAAAATTTGGATGGCTCCTTCTGACCTTGCAGCTTGGCCGCACAGCGAGGACAGATGCACCGTGAAATTCAGCCCTCTCACTGAAATAGTCCTCTGCTCATGTCCTCCCTCATTTCTCAATCACTTCTTCCTCCTCTCGCTCCCTCCCCGCTTTCCTCACCCTATCTCTTCTTCTAAATAACAACTCTCCCGTATCAGGACAATGGCCACTTATTCCTGCTCTTTGTATGTGAGTGTGTGTGTATGTTTGTGAGCGTGTACATTTGCGTATGTATACATTTGCTTATGTATGTTTAAGTGTCGTGCCCACTGTACTCTGGCCAGCCAAGACTGTTGCTAGGCTACAACAGGAAGTGTCCTGCATAGTAAATGTGTCCGAGTGGGGTGTCTGTGTAATTGACTTGGCAAGGGCATGAATGTGCACACAAACAAACTATAGTCACACAAGCTGTAGAAGCATCTTTCTTGCTCGCACGCATGCACGCACAAACACACACATGCAGAAGCTTTTGGGGTATCATGATAGCCACCAGCAGGTTGTATTAAGGCAGTGGTTGGCAGGTTGGCCTTGCCTAACTGAGCCTGCAAGCTGAGAATGATGAAGAGATGCTTCCCTCTGCTCTGTGCCGCTCGTGTGTGTGTTTGTTACACTCAACATTCAGTTCCATGTAGCAGCAGAAAAATCATAAAACAGAATCATTAAACACACCCCTCCCTCTTGTTCATCCTCAGATACACACATACTTACACATTATGCAAAGTACATTGTATAGCAAGTGCTTTACTGGCATTTACTCACTTGGCAGGTGCAATTAATCATAATTATGTGTTGATGATAATTGGTGGAATAAGTGTACTTTGTGTCAGTCTGAAACCTCCCACATGGTGAACATTGAAGGGGACAGATGAGATGAGCGATAGCTAGCAGCGTAATATTGGACCTAAAATCTGTTTTGCATCTCTAGCTTTCATTACAGTATGAGCTTATAGAAACAACATGAGTGGTTATAGGAGTTACAATTAGATTACTTCTCAACACACCACTCCAAAATGGAGGGATTTAAAATGCTGAAAAAGCTTGATTGAACCTGATTGTTTGACTGCTGGACTATAAAGAAGTTAAAATACTTAAGAATTTTATCATTTTATGTATCATTTTAAGAACACATGAGTATTTATACTAGTCCTGAAAATTAATCACCAGTAATTTTGATGGGTGATTAATTATTTTACAGTACCCAAACAGTTGATTCCCTCACTTGCTCTTTAGAAATGTATCAATACTTGTATGACGCTGTTTAGATTTAAGCCTTACAGAAGTAGTCTTTATTATAAGATTAGTTTCTTTAATTGCATTATGTTGTAGGTGTTTGAGACATTGTGTACATCTTCTGCATTTTGGTCAGCAAACTTCACGTCTCTTATGGACTAATCATCATAAAATGCAGAGTAAACAGAAACATTATTGACCCTAATTTTATTTCAAATCTAATCAGAACGTTGCACAATAAATGGACAAATGAACAGCTAAACAAATGGAGACGTTTGTAGTTTACTGTATAAGAGAATGAAACAATAACCATTGTACATGCCATTGTCCTTTTTAGAATGACAAATATCAGCAGATATTCCTAAACCAAATGAGTGTAAAAGATCCTTGTTTATGAAAGCATTTCCTAGTTTGTTGGGTGGAATGATAAATAGTAGAACATGATGAAAAGCACTCAAAGTGGTTTACACTACTTGTCACATTCACCCCATTCACACACATTCATACACTGATGGCAGTGGCTGCCACGCAAGGTGCCAAGTGCACATCAGAAAGGAACTAATTATTCACACACATTAATTCACTGATGGCACAGCCTTCAGGAACCATTTGGGGCTCAGAATGTTACAGAACGAACCAACAACCTTCTGATTAGTGGGTGACCCGTTCTGCATCCTGAGCCCCACCCATCAGAAAAACCTGTACACTCCATTTTGAATCCCCAACCCATACAGTAGTTTAAGAAAGACTGACCTGAAGGAATGACACCAAGTAATGACTCCACCATGATGCGGCTGCCTGAAGGCTGATTGGAGATCAGTTTGCTGTCTCCAACACAGCACGGCCATCCAAGCGGAACAAACATAGTCAATTTGGTCTGTTATCACTCAAACTCACCTGGACTGGTGGCATCACAGCTCCTTGTAGGTGTGTGTGTGCATGACAGATGTTTTGCTATCATATTTGGTCAAAATACCTCTACAGGATTAAAGAAAAAATAGTGGACTGGACATATGAAGATAATTTCCTAGACCTCATTTGAAATGTCACTTTGATGATTGAAGTTAATGCACACCATGCTCACTGTAATGACTGTTGGGAGGTATTAGATGAAAGTATGTGCAAGTATTCAGTTTGTAAGCGTTGTTTTGTTTGTTTTGCTTTGCAGAGACTCTCAGGCTCATGTCAGTGCATTGTGGTTTGCGGAAGCCGCTAGATGCATTAGCAGAGGCAGAGTGAAAAGGTTGCAGGGAGTCCTCGGTTTGTGTCATATTTGCTTGTCGAGCTCAAAGCTGAATGCTGTTTTGTTGGCGTTAGCGTTCAGCTCACTCATGTTCATACAGGACCCGCTCTTCACAGGCTGCTGGTCTGAGCTGTGAAGCATGAGAGAGAAGGAGCAAGGAAATACAAGGGACCGGGAAAAGTAAGCGAGACATCTAGGGGGAGGAAGGGAGAAATAATGAGAGGCATATGAAGAAACTGTGACAAAGAGATTTTGAGAAGTTAAGAGGGTTAGATAATGAGAGAGAATCAGAGTGAGGGAGGGAGAAAGGGAGAAAATGCAGATCTAGGTCAGAGAGGCAAAGCAGTTGACAGACGAGTGGAGGAAGGGATGAACAGTCACGTGAGGCTCAAAGCTCCTCGTTGTGAATGGAACGGATCAGTGAGAGAGTGGGTTATTTTTATGAGAAAGACAGAACGAACGAAGATGACAAAATAATTTTAAGATTGTTTGAGGTCTTTGTTTTCCGTTATTTGACATTCACAGGACTGCAGAAAATATTTGTGTTTCACTTTTGACAGTGATAAACAAGTTCACAGAGGTTAAGATAACATCTTCAAATTTCTTGTTTTGTGTGACCAACAGTCCAAAGCAGGCACGTGCAGAGGGGGGTGCAATGGGTGCTTGAGCATCTGCCCTTTTGCCCTTTGCTGCCCAAAGTGCCCTGTTTTCAAACGCGGAATTTCCTTCATTTTATTTATTTTGAAATTTGTAAAGGCCCTTTTGTGAAGGCTTGCCCGATCAAACTATCAGTAAAATGAATTAATAATAATTGCGCAGTAAATAAAATGACCCACATTATGACCTTTCACCTGATGACCTCATCCGTGACGAGCCATCCCGTTCAGACACGTTAATGATTCAGCAGGTCTGCCTACAGGACGCCTTCGATTCTGCTGGTAAGAGGGGTTTGCTGCAATGTGCGTGTTGTGGATTGTTGCAAAGAGAGCAGCACAGTTGTTGTGTATCGCTGTGTGTCACCTGTAGAAGTAATATCAGCTGCCGGCTGACACGCCGACACGCCGAAGGTAACGTTACTTCTACACTATAAAAAAAGGTGCTCTGTTCATTTCGTTCTGTTTGGGGGAGAAAAGTTTCACAGGCGTCAAGAGGTCTGATCTTTTCTATGTAATTTGACTAAAATCTTTGAACTGGGATTATTAAAGTAACTTAATAAAAGCCGTATGCCTTAAAATAAGTAGAACAACACTGGTAAAATTGTAAGCATATTCCTCTGACTTACAGCCTTCATCCCTTTAAAAAATCATTAAATTCAGAATAGTATTGAATATATTTACATTTTGACAGCAGCAATAGTGTTTACAACAGCTCAACTACAATAAAAACTCAATAACTGGAAATATATGTAAAAATGTCAGTGCATCAAAGTAAAGAGTAAAGAAGAAATCGCCCTATAAGAGTTCAGAAAAATGTATGAATTGTTAAAACAAACACAGGATATTTAGCTGATTTAACAATAATGTGACCATGAAAAGATGTAAAGATTGTTGAGTGTTTGGGACTGGCTCACTAAGAGAGCTGCACACTAAGACCTGCAGGTGGAGGAAATAAGAATCACAAACATTTCATACATTCATCTGAAATCTAACAGGGCTGTTTCTTCTTCACTCTTTACTATGATGTCAGGAATATTATAAAAGATTAATGTTAGTTTATTTATTTAGATATATGATTAGACAAATAGTCAATAAAAATCCAAATATATCTCAGATTCACAATGCAATGTATAAAATCATTATCATAATTTTGCATTCTGTAGACACACAGCAAGCAACACAGACACACACACCTGTCTGTAGATCTGTTCGTCTCACTCTTACCCCTGCCATGGCCACCCTCATCCTTTTCCTATTAATGTTTCCTTCTCAAATTATTTCCCACACTTTTTTAAATCTGGTATATTATTTCATCCACCTGGAGCTCTTGGTCAGGCTGCAGTATTACAGCAGGTCAGTCACTGTGAGCTGGTCCCAAACACTCAACAATCCTTTTATGTTCACATAATTGTTTAATCAGCTAATATATATCCTATAGTTGTTTTAATATCTGTAGTCACAGATCACCTCCAGTAGTATCAGCATCAAGGGTCTGCAGCCGCATCCATAGCAACCCCTCAACAGCAACAGTTCCCTGTAAGTTATGTCAGCCCAGTGTTTTAAAGCTAGAGTTGGGAAGTCCCTGTTTCTTTTTGCGTCACAGCATTTGCTGATGTATCGATACAGAAGCATCTGCATATGTGTGTCAACAAGGAATACATAACGATATATTTCTGTCAATAGTATAAGAAGAGTCCTAAATACTGGTTTAAATACTCGTTCCATGTGCCCTTTTTATACTTTGAGCACCTGCCCTTCCAAAGGTCTCTGCACGGCCCTGGTCCAAAGCCCAAATTAATTAAATTTGCAATGGTATGAAATAGCGAAAAAAAGCAAATCCTCATATTCTGGACACTGGAGTCAGCAAATATTTGGCATTTTAGCTTGAAAATTGACTTGATGAGACAATTAACTGGCTGATGGTTTCAGCACAAAACAATTTGGCATTTGTCATTCCAAATTGTTTCGACATCATTATTCCACATATTATGTTGACATTAATATATCTAGACCCACCCCATCCCATCTTGATCATCATCTCTGAATTTACAAGTAAATGATACAGGGCAAAGACAAAGAAAAGGCGAGACATGAAGATGAACAGACAGAGCTAATTCCTTTCTGTTGCTCTTGGTCATTTAATACGGCTGGATGACATTACTGCTCCAGGAGGGAAGGAGAGATGGAGGTTGTCAGGTGGCTTAGAGTAATGAATCTTTATCCAGCTCTGATGATGTCCATGTCCAATATCTATTTGACACATTCGCTCTCTAACTCCCTCAATCACTCTCTCTCCCTCCCTCTTTAAGTCTCTGTGTGCACATGTGTGGGTGCTTCTTGTAATAGTTCTTCTGTCTGTGTGAGCAGTCGTTTTTGTACATTGTGTGTGTGTGTGTGTGTGTGTGTTGTGTGTGTGTGTGTGAGCTTCTGGTTTGCAAGTGGCTATAATTCCTTTGTTGGTCTTTAACAAAGCAAGTCCTTGTGCTTGTGGAATTGGGGCAGTCTGATCCTAATGAAAAATCCCTGTTCAATCTTTCCAGCTCTTTTACTCTCACAAAATCTGGACTCTTTTTCTGTGTGCAAGTGTGTGTGATAGAGAGAGAGAGAGAGAGAGAGAGAGAGAGAGAGAGAGACTGATCTCAGTGTTCAACCATCCACTGGTGCTTAGTTTGCATTGTGCAATGCTGGATTGTACAATGAATTATCATATTAAAACCCTAACTTTCTTTTAGTAATAAATCAGTGAGTTTAAAAGTTTTTTTTCAAGAAGAACTGTTTAATGAGAAATTTAACTCAGGGACCTCCACTACCAAATGTACACATGCAGAGTTTTGTTCATACAGCTCTGAGAACGTGATTGTTTGGCAACATGTCCTCATACCTAAACTACAATACAACCATTTTCCAAAACGATGTATATGTCCGTTAGAAAGTACAGCGAGAAAACATATGACCGCTCCCCAAAACAATATGTATGACTGTGGCAAGTACCAGTCCAGCGACAAGCACACCAAACCTGAAGTGTTACATAGGTCACATGACCTAAGTCACATGACTTTTAACACACGGTAAACATTGTGAAACTGTGGTAGTTTGATTAGGTTTAGGCAACAAAACCACTTCGGTAGGTTTAGGAAAAGATCACGATATGGGTTAAAATAAGTATTGTGTACGACATAAGTAATGTAAGTCATGTGACGTAAGTTATCTACAAAACATCATTGAATATAATGTCAATGTAATGTAACATGTCAACGGTCCTTCATACTGGACTCGAACCTCTGTTGCCTAAGTGGTCCTTACTTTACTAGTCCAGTTACAAAATGATACCTGTGTGTGTATAAATATATAATTTTGGATTCATTAAATCAATAACTTTGGCCTTAATAAAGATTTAATCATATTATTATGCTTCCCACTGACCAGTTTTGGTACTTTGTAAAATATTAGTGTGAAGGAACAATGAAGCTACTGAGCTACCTACATTATTTAGCAATAACTCTATATATTAAATAACCTCCTACTCACAAGCTATTCATTAAGTAAAGTCAGTTCTGGTGAGTCTGTGAGTACAATTGATCTGTTAAAACGACATAAAAATGGAATGTAAAGCGTTGAGATTAATGACCACAGGCAGGCTGCAGAGAGTGACCTGTAAAATCATTCCTGCAGAAATGCAAAGCAATGAAACCACCAAATTTTACCCATAATGCATTTCTGTTTTCATTGTAGCATTCCTAGCCTCTGTTTTTTAGTGCTCATTATCAGAACGGCCCTTCGATTAAAGCCCTCAGGAGGCGCTTTAGAGCCAGAACATTAATGCCATCTGGTTTATAACAATTCCACCAGGAAAACAGTCCTACCCTTGTTTTGAGTGTGTGTGTGTCTTTGACTATGTGTGTATGTATTTGTTTGCTTGTGCCACTGCTGCTAAGCTGTTCTGCTCAGACTGTAACATGCTAATCAGTTGAGTCCAGACAGGTGGAAGTAATAGCCGTCAGTGGTTTTAGCGTCTCTAGCCCTGTTAGCTTCATTAGCTAATCACAGCCACAGATGCTCTGTTGCAAACAAACCACTTGGGCCTTCCATTCACCCGTCAGCTTCCAATCTCCCGGCTCCTCGCCTCCTGGCTCCCCCAGGCATATGCCTAGCCTCGATATTACACAACACAGTCAAGTCTGTGGGTCGGTATCAGCCTTTGTTTGTTCATTTCTGCATCTTCAATATCTTAGACACTGTCAAGCTTGTTTTTGACTACAATTTGCCATTTTCAGTGTTCCACTGATTAGACAGATGCTGCAACTACAACTCAAATCATTGTGACATTCTGGGGTATAATGTTGACCAAGTAGTCTAATGCGAGTCCTCCTATGTCCCTGATTTAAATTCTGGTGAGGGTCCCCATATTTTTTGTTACTCTCTACCTCGACATTTTTGAACATATGAAGATGATTCAGATAACTAAATTAAGTTTGACTTAAGAAGAAACACATTTTGTCAAACTTTCATGACAGTTGTGGAGTCATTCTGAAAATAATAGCAGTTTAGCATCCAGTATTTGGGTTTTTGTTCACATTTTGGATTGTGGCTTTAAAAACGTAAAAAAGGTTAGGGTCAAGGTTACATATTATATTTGTTGCTTATTGGAGTGGATCACCTTTTGTGACATGCTACAGTTTTTTAATGCAGTGAAAGAAGTACAACTGTGCATGTATTGCATTTTCTTGAAACTCTTAAATGCACATTTGCCTCTTCCTTGCCCTTCTCTTTTCTGATTGTCCCTTTCCTTTACTCCTGTCACCAGGGTCGCCATGTTAAGACGGGGCAGCTTGCAGCCATCAAGGTCATGGATGTCACCGGGGTAAGACGCACACATACCCGCGTGCACTCACTCACATGCATATACGCACGTACCCTCACACAGTAACCAATCTCAAATGATTATACCACCATCGACCATGTCATCTAATTATGAGCGATGAGTCAGTGCTGGCGTGTGTGTGTGTGTGTGTGTGTGTGTGTGATGGGGAGAGAGGAAATGAGGACAGGCCTATTGCCATGGTAATATTAGCTGGAGGTATTAGGACAGCAGTGTGGTCTCAGGCGTGTCTGTAAAGCAGGAGGGAATCTCAGCTATATTTAGAGATTCTCTCACCCTACGCCTCCCTGTAAGCACTCAGCTGCCAGCCAAAACAATAAAGGACTGCAGGAATGAAGCAACAAAGGAACTGGTGAATGAATAGCATGAATGAATGAATAAGGGAATCAACATATGCAGGTGTATGTATATGAATGAATGAGCAAAATACCATGGAACATAAGTATGAACATTGCAAGGCCTCAAGCAAGAACTATTGGTATGAACAGATTTGTTCTTGTTGTAAGAGTGATTTAGGAGAACTTTGTCATATTTTTTTTCTTAGATATGAACACAGTTTACCTGTCATAGGAATCATGTGCAATTAATCTGCTGTTGTCCCAACCTACGTTTTTCCACTAATGTAGTGTGTATATACGCAAAAGTAATTTTATCCTCTTTGATTTCCTGTTTGAATTTTTGAAATTCTCTAATATAGCCTAACAATATCATAATGCATTTAAATTGGCTATGGGTGCTACTATATAACACTACAATATCAATTTTATTATCTCAAACTGCAAAACGATCATTTATTGATCTTCAAAAGCAGAACTTCACTGTCCAAACTTATAAAGATTGCCTTTTTACTGGAAGTCATTTTCATGAATGAGCACTTTTGGACATATGGATGACATATGGTATTATTGCAGGATTAATTATGCTAATTTACAATTGTCATGAATGTGTGCTCAATTACGCACAGTAAGCACTGATGATGTTTACGCATGGCATTCAAACTGTTGACAGAAAGTTCAGATAAAAACACAAAAATGTTCTTGCATGATGTCCATTAAATAAACAAATAAATGAAACAGTGCCTAATTACAATAAAATAAATGAAAATGGATGATTGAAAATTAAAAGGGCAAAAACTAATTATATGAGCCTCTACTACACAAAATCAGCTTACTAAAAAAATGTTTTTGTTTTTATGACTGATGAACACTCAAGTAAAGTAATCATTGCCTAATTGTGTGACATTGTGCATAATTAAATAGAAATGACATTTTTAAGTAACCAACTGCTGCCATGATGACTTGTTTCAAACAACTGCTTTTGGCTTTGTGGCAGTAACTCCCTAAAATGAATTAATTAAAAGGTAATTCTGTTATTGTGGAATATGCAAGAGCCCAGCTGTGTGCATTGCAAGTTTTAAGAATTTAAATGGATTCATAATGCAAATCCATCAACAACTTCTTTCCTTTTGCTCTGTCACCACCCTTTTAAGATGTGCGAGGGGTCACAAATAGAGGTTGTGATTTAACGGTTGTTGATTTTTCTCTTCTCGTGTGTGTCAGGATGAGGAAGAGGAGATTAAAGCCGAAATTAACATGCTGAAAAAATACAGTCACCACCGGAACATTGCCACCTACTATGGAGCTTTTGTCAAGAAAAACCCTCCTGGCATAGATGACCAGCTATGGGTAAGGCGTTATTTGTGTTTGTTTGTGCATGTTTTTTGTCTGCATTTTTGCAACTCCATGTGTTTGTCTGTATGAAATGGAGTGTAAGAGAAGATGGCTGTAGTCATCTTCTCTTACAGCTGGCACACAGTGCAGAACAGAACAACTGACATTTTTCTGAAAGGAGTGTATAGTTTGTATGAGGCGGCTGCAGATTTATATACATTAGAATGAATATATATGCTTAATATGTCTGGGTGCGTGTGTGTGTGAAAGATATAAAGGATATGAATAAGCGTGTGGCCGGCTGGCTGCTGCAATAAATCATGTGTTAATGCGATCTAAGGGAGCACTCTGTTCTCTGATTCTGTAGCATTCATCACACAACAACGGGAGGACACACACAAACATATGCATATACATAGCAGCCAGATCTACTGCCTGCATAATTCTCCCCGACTCAACAGCTGCCTGTTTTCCATGTTTTTGTGTGTGTTAGTGATGACTGTGCAACATGAGCACACGCTGTATGTTTGCATGCTTTGACATGTGTCCCCTTATGTTTATGCATATACAGTATGAGGATGTTTCTTTTGTCTTTGTGTCTGAGTGCACCTACACAGCCTGGATGAGAGGGGTCGGCTATTACTTGCCAACTTCCTCTCTCCCTGTAATGTAGAGTGATGATGAGGGGAGCTTGAAGCAAAGCCAGAACTGACCAGCTGAACCTTTGCCCGCAAATCTCCTCTGGGAGCAGAGAGGAGAAGAGACATGAGGCAGCTAGGAGAGAGATAGACAGAATGGACACATTGTGTTTGGGTCAAGAGATGGACTTGATTCATCCAAGCAATCCTGTGACCCTGCTGAGTCAGACTGTGCAGTAGTTTCTGTGGTGTCTGAGGAGTGCGTGTTTGTTAAGGGTGACTGTAATATCAGCTATATTACTGTTCATGTGTGTAGGCAATGCAGTTTTGTATTTCTCTCTCTGTCACTAATGCTGTTACAGTAATGTGATTATGTGCAGTGTGTATTTTTGCACTGTGAAACTGGATTATTGAGGCAGAAAACAATATCAGTACTTCAGAATAAAAAAATACAATAACAATATATTGAAGATATTTTACAGCTGAACCAATATATCTGTGATGACCTTAGCTATAGTACGTTCATAATGAGACTAGATATAAGGGGAAAAATATAAGGGGCTTTTTTATTAATTAATATTAATATATTAAAATGGAGGAAAAGATTTGCACAAAGTACTGAATAAATACATAAATAAACAAGTATGATTTTTCACCTTACTGGGTTGCTTGCCAGATCTAGGACCAAATTTTGTAGAACAGTGAATAATACACCTTGTATGTGTGTATTTATTTATTTATTTATTTATTTCATTTTTTTTTAACTGGGACAATGCACATTAATAATAAATAATATACATAAATAAGTGTATAATGTGCCAGAATTAGCCAAAAGACTATTTAACATCTGCTGTCCCTGTGTAGCTGGTCATGGAGTTCTGTGGAGCCGGTTCAGTGACAGACTTGATCAAGAACACCAAGGGTAACTCTCTGAAAGAGGAGTGGACCGCTTACATCTGCCGAGAGATTCTCAGGGTAAGTGGCCACGTTTGCAAGTCAGTCAATCAAGATCTGGCTAATGTCCCTGTCAAGTCATTGTTTAAGTCCTCCACCTGCCCTCCATGAGTAAGTAATTATTGTGTTGTTGAATGCTGAAGAAACAAGGAGAGATCCTTGGTGACATTTTCCTTTGGAATGTATGAATAAGTCTGTGGGATCTGTGTGAAGTAGAATGGCTGTGTGATGATTTGTAGTTGCTGAAAGGATTTTTCAAAATAAAAAATGCTCCTGAAGAACGATCAGATGTGATTTATGGATGATAACAGTGTTATTGTTACAATGTTCATGTCCTTCCAAACCAAGGGAACAAGACATTACAAGTCTAACTCTCCCCTGGAGAAGCTCAGATTATCAAGATTTATTGACATACTACATGCAAAGAGATGTTCACATGTTTTTGTTGCACAATAACTGTCATTCTCTATTGTATGCTTTGTTACCCAAACTTACTTCCTTGTCCTAGGACAGGTTTGTAATGCTTCAACCCGTCTTAACTAACTGGAATTTCAACAAAAGCAACAACAATAAAATCCCAATCATTTTATAATCACGCAAAATGCTCTTGATTATAGCATTGACAACAAACAATGATTCACTAGGAAAAATAATAATGACTAGTGCCCCAGTGTAAACAAACACAACGGTAGTTCTCTGTGGCCACAGGCAACCCATAGGCAGTGACTAGTCAAAGCTAGAGATGCAAGATGTGTTAAAAATATCACATTGTGATGACATATTATAATATGCTATTCAATTCATATTTAGCAGTAATTAAAATCACAATTTTGTGATATTTGTTGGGGTCTGTACCAAACAAAAAATGTTTATCTGCAGAACAAGATTTGTAGGCCAGGGCATCTCTGCAGCACTACAGTACATTTTACCCTCATCATGATATTGCAGCTTCTGCAATTTGGATATTGCATTTGGTCTTCTTTGAAATTCATTAATATTTCAATTGATTGTAAAATATTGAGTGTTGTCATCAATTAACTCATTAGTTGATCTTTCAAACAAAAGCGTATTACATAAAATAAATATATTTTAAAGCATTTATTATATTTAACATAGGAGAAATACTTTTATATACCATTAAAAATAAAATGGTTCTAAAGGATAATTACCTGAGTACTGTCCTTTGTTTCAAACTTTTCCACTTCTTTTGAATAAATCACCTACATTGTTTTTTTAAAATCCAGATTGTAGAACTTAATGTCTTTTTTTTCATAGTCTTCTCAGTTATTTTTATTCTTAACACAGACATGTTCTTTGATTGCAATCAACAGTTGTTTGTGTTTCAAGATGTCAGTGTTATGGAGTCATGTGAAGCAATGAATTGAATCTTCTTGCGAAATCTCCCTCACTCTCCCTCATCTTATCTCTGCTGTTTTTTGTGCTTAGGGCTTTAGCCTCAAACAGAGAGCAGCAATATCACTGCATCTTGTCAGTTATACACAGTGGTGCTCTGAACTGAGGCAACAATGACTTCCTTTCATCCACTTTTATTTTCTTTTTTCACCCTTCATCTCACATCTTATTTCGTGCTCTCTGCTTTCTCTTTTCCTGCTCTGATTTAGTCGTCTCATATTTCTTTATCTGTGCCACTGTCTCTCCAAGTTTTGTCTCACTTCTTGGCCCTTTTCTGTTTTACACTGGTTTTCTTTTTCTAATTATGTGTCCTCTTCTATTTTTCTGTCCCTTTTAACATTTTTACTCTCCTTCTCACATTTCTCTGTGTTTTACATGTTACTCGTAATGAATGATGGACTTAAGGTGATGTATTTTGTTACAAAATTGATGTATATAAGACTTATGATAGTATTTATAATGTTCTTGCAAAAAGCATTTTTCTTTGTATGGAAGAGTTTTTTTCCCCCACCACTCCTGCACGGGAAGGTGAGAGGTCAAGGTCAGCTACACAGTAGCAACCGCTGGAGCTGCTAGTTCTGCTCAAGGACACTTCGTCTTGGACATAAGCTCTTTATATAATAATAGTAATCATGACTTGGCTCATTGCTACAGTGGTGTTCCTTCACTGTGTGTCTATGTCGCTGTCTGCAGGGTCTGACTCATCTCCATCAGCACAAGGTCATCCACAGAGACATCAAGGGACAGAACGTCCTGCTGACTGAGAACGCAGAGGTCAAACTAGGTCAGTCTGTCATCTAACGCCACTTGACAAAATGGCTTTAGGACTGGGTGGGCAGGAGGTGGTATAAAGTTTCAGATGGCTCAGAGGTGTGTTTGTGTGTGTGAGGCTTTTCTTTCTTCCTATTAAGCTGAATACCAGCCTAGTCATCTTTGTAGCTCTGCCACTGTTCATGGTGCAGATTGCTGAAGAAGGAAGTCTCTTTTTTGCTCTCCCCCTTAAGCCCAGAGGGGAGGGAATTATAAAGTGTATGTGTATGTTTATAAATGGGGTAAGCTATTGCAGGTTTGGTAATTTGTTCCTGTTTTGATGGCCATTATGGAATTCAGTGAAGCTCACTGTTATCTTTGTGTATCAGCACACACATACCCAAACAAGCACACAGAGAACAAACAAATGTACAAAACAAAACAAAAGCAAACTGCCATCTATATCATGAAGTATTATGTTCATGTGTTTGTGCACTTGCCTCGCAGTGGACTTCGGTGTTTCAGCCCAGTTGGACAGAACAGTAGGAAGGAGGAACACGTTTATCGGGACGCCATATTGGATGGCACCAGAGGTTATCGCCTGTGATGAGAACCCTGACGCCACATACGACTTCAAGGTGCTTCAGCAGCCCCCTGTCCGCTGAACATATCTGTCTGTTGTGCTTATTTTGATATATATACATATATATATATATTAATGCACTGTGTCTCTGTCATTACAGAGTGATTTATGGTCTCTTGGAATTACAGCAATAGAGATGGCTGAAGGAGCACCACGTACGTACCCAGTCAATAACCCACACCTCTGCTACACATCATTTTTTAGTGCTACTACAGTAGATCACTATCGAGTCATTTTTTAGTCCAGGCCGTTGCAGCTCATCTTTAGCTGTAATTTTAATGACGGCTAAGAAGTGGATATGAAATTGGTTGTCAAATTGCTTCTCTTTTTCCATTTCTTTCCATTCATTATTCCTAGAGCCTTATTCCTAGAGTTATGTGAACAGAGTCATTATGATGATTATGATTTTGATTCAGTAAAAGAGCAACTTGTGGCGAAGGTCTGTCCAACCTACAGTCTAATTCATTACTGTAATCATGAAGGACATCATTTAGTTTAGTCAAAGTTGTTCTGGTTCTAGTAAAGGATGGTACAGTGCTACATCTTGGAAGACACCCTCTAACTGGATGAGAACATCAGTGTCAGTGTGTGCTTCACGAGAACATATACTCAGTAAGCAAGAAGTAATCACAGGTTGCCAGAAATTAGTGAAAACTGTCAGTCGCATAGCATACATAGGCTGAACAAAAAGAAAAAACGAATCCAAAACATGTACAGTATGTCTTTTATTCTTTTTTATGTCTTCCATTCATTTCAGTGCAAGTTATCCTTTAGTTAAGTTTGACAATATGAAATTTGAATATTAAACCCTAAATAACCAAATGATATAGCAGTACATGCACAACTGTTCATTTGTGAGATGGATAACAAATAACAAGACCTGTGTGTGTAAATCTAATAGATTGTTATCAGTATTGAGAGCTTATATTGATCATGGACTAACTCCAGCTGGCCTTTACTATATGCCGTGATAATGTTTAGCTCAATTAGCTAGAAACATTCAGCTCAACTCACCCATGCTTGCTTCTTGATTTCTGACTTGACAGCGCTGTGTGACATGCACCCAATGAGAGCCCTCTTCCTCATCCCACGCAACCCCGCCCCCAGACTCAAGTCAAAGAAGTGGTGAGCACATATCTTGATAATTGTGTTAACTGTGCATAGATAATTCGGCGCAACACTATCAGAAGCAGGATAATCAGTTCAGACATACACTGCATGTCAGCTGTTTTTTTCATTTGCTCTTTTGGTGTATGTGTGTGTGGTTTCAGGTCGAAGAAGTTCCAGTCATTCATAGAGAGCTGTCTGATGAAGAGCCACGGGCAGAGACCCAGCACAGAGCAGCTCCTCAAACACCCGTTCATCAGAGACCTGCCCAATGAGAGGCAGATCCGCATCCAGCTGAAGGACCACATCGACCGGACCAAGAAGAAGAGAGGAGAGAGGGGTGAGGAAGAACATGTGCTATAGATGTATGATGACTTATGGATTTAGTACATGTAGATTAACACACAAAGATAGCTAATAATGACCTTTATTTAACCAAATGAGATTGAGATTTAAAACCTCTTTTCCATGAGACACCTAGCCAAAATAGCAGCATATTGACAAAGCACAGTTACAAATATGAACACGAGCACATGCACAACAGTAATGAACAATTACCAAGACCCTTACGATACAAAAACAAACAACATTAGACCACATAAAAGTACAATTTATACATACCATAAATTTAAAGGATTTAGTTATTTTAAAAGCAGTGACAACAATTTAAAGCGTCTACTTCCAAGTCTTTCATGCGGTGTTTAAATTCACTAAAAGAGATCAGATTTCGCAACTGCAAATCAGTCTGCTATGTGTTCCAGGTGGATGGGGCAGCATAACTAAAGGCCTATAATAAAATAAAAATAAAAAAAACAAACAATAAACGGCACCCTGTGATTCGCCAGTTTAAAACTTTTAATATGAAGCAACAGCAGTAGGAAATGCTTGGTATTTGTTAACAATAACAGCTCTGTAAATGCTGGATTACATACATTCATCATTTGCTGTAAATCCCTCGTGCATGTGAAGGCAAATTAAATGCCATGTGGGAATGGCAGACTCCACCTCTGACAATGAAAACTAATACATAAACCAACAATTACTGAACATAAATACATTGCAAAGCCATTGCTGAAAAACTGCAGATTTCACATAATTAGTATCAAAAACAGATTTCATGAAAATCTTATAAATTATAACTTCAAAATACAGTAGGCCCATCCATTACACGCTCACACAGATACACACTCATTGCACAAAAAGAAAATATGGGCGCAAGGGTGTGTAATACACTTTCAGATGTGCACACAGACACAAATTCAGACACACATGTGCCGTCACTTTCATGGTTCTTAGAGAGGCAGTACAGAGTGACAGGCTCTCATTCCACTCCACCACAACACACACACACAGACTCAGAGTGATAGACTGACACTGAACTGAACTGCGCCAGTAAGAACCACATTAACCGCTTCAAGAAACAACATACTGCAGGGCGGATGTCGTGATGATGTATAGAAATGTCTTGTCATTGTAGCGACTGTGGCTTTCTCAAGCTGTCACTTTGTCAGATTCGGAGGACAGGTCCGTGTGGATGTGTCTCAGGAAGAGCCAGGCTGCTTCTACAACCATTATGTTTTAAGCCCTGTTTGACTGAAAGCGCTCAGAGCTAATGTTCTCCACCTCGCTACACACAGTAAAATTACAATTTATACTCTTATTCAAAGCGGCTAAAAGAAAGTGCCTTGAAGGAGTGAGGATCAGGGAATGCCAAAATCGTGAGCAGTTTAGTAATGTACAAAAGTAGTTTGAGTATAAAATGAAAAATGTGAAGTGGAATAGCTTTGCTCTGTGCTGGTTATTACCTTCCTCATTTTAGTTTTATTCTTTTCTACTGTTTTTATTCTTCACATCTCTTTCCATCAGATGAGACAGAGTATGAGTACAGTGGCAGTGAAGAGGAGGATGAAGAAAGAGACATGGGTGAACCAAGGTCAGTGTCTGTGCAAATGTACAAACACACAGACATAGACTGGGCAACTTTTTTCCGGAAAAACACATTTAACATCTTTTCGCTAACTGAATATCATCCTGCCTTGTCACTGGTGCATATCCAGCTCCATCATCAACATCCCTGGAGAGTCGACCCTAAGGCGGGACTTCCTGCGCCTCCAGGTGGCCAATAAGGAGCGGTCAGATGCTCAGCGGCGGCAGCAGCTGGAGCAACAGCAGAATGAGGAGCACAAGCGCTTACTGTTGGCTGAGAGACAGAAACGCATCGAGGAGCAGAAGGAGCAGAGGAGGCGGCTGGAGGAGGTAAGCAGCAGGATGTTGAATAGGAGGCATGACCTATGACGTTGGTGAATGCATTTACCTATAGAGGCTTATACATTTTTAACATGGATAGCCCAAAATTACCTCTGGAGATTAAACCAGAAAGTATAATTCAGATTTTAAAATAACTGTAATCTACTCAACACATTCACACATCAAAAGCCAATGGAAGCCCTCTGTTTGGCCCATTCTGGCAGATCAAATTTGTAAAATCTTTCATTCACCCTTTGGTAGAGGCTGTAGGAGAGAGGGAGAGCGGTAAGACACACACACACACACAGACACACACACACACACACACACACACACACACACACACACACACACACACACACACACACACACACACACACTCACAGCCTTTCCCTAGTGTCCCTCTCTTAGTTCCAGAGAGCAGGCTTACAGAAGAAAATCCTTAGCCCATAATCTGTGCTCTCTCTCTGGGTTCCCACCAGGGTTTGCCTCCCAACGCACGGCTAAGCACCATGACTCGACTCAACTAACATGACCCCTCTGCTCAGGGCCAAGTGTGTGTCTGCGACTCTGTGTATGAGCCAACCAACGCATGTGTGTTTGTGAAAGTGTGAAGGCATATGTTTGTATCCTGTGTGAACGTGCTACAGTTTCTTTCCCTTTTAATGGTAGAGAATGTCTGCTGAGGCATGATTTCTTAATTTATGTGAAAGCAGACAGCTCATTGCTCAGAGATCCTGACTATTCCTGTGCTTGTGTTCTCCTGACAGCAGCAGCAGCGAGAGCGTGAGCTGAGGAAACAGCATGAGAGGGAACAGAGGAGGCGCTACGAGGAAATGGAGCAGCTCCGTAGAGAGGAAGAGAGGAGGCATGCAGAGAGAGAACAGGTTCATACCCTTTCTGTAATATTATATTAAAGCACACATACTGTATGCAGACAGACAGTATGATGCCATAGGAATTTGTAACGTGATAACAACTCAAGTCCAGAATCCCTCATTTGCCCTCAAACTTTTTGTTGTTTTCTATTTCTTTTTATGACAACATCTTCCTCCAGCTCTCTGAGTCAGTCTGATTTTACTTGTCTCCTTAAATTACCTCAGAGGCGTATTTTCCTAATATTTTTTTAAGGATTTCAGTTTCAGACACACATAACTTGGACTTTTTTAATCTAATGATACATTGTTTTTCTGTGCTCGTGGACCCATCCCTATTTGTTGTTCGGCATGCAAAAGGCTTAACTGTCGCCTTCTTTCTCTTATTTTTTTGCCATATTTCAGTCTGACTGCTGCTAACTGAAATCAACTTTTATTCCAACATCTTAAATGTTGCAAAACAGTCAGTCAAAATGTTTTCCTCCATCAGTTGGCTTAAAGCAAACAAATAGATGCCATTCATTTCACAAAGGGATCTGTAGCACGATATTACTTTTGGAAAAGTTGTTATTGTTGTGTCAGCAGATCCCTGAGGACGAAATCAAGACATGCACTTGGCAATATCACCTGGCATATTATAAGTCACAATATAGGAGGTATAGAGTATGTCACTGCTGATAAGTCTAGAGGACAGATATTTTAGGTCTTTCAGAATATCCTGAGACACTGTTGAGTTCCTGAATTATTGAATAAGATTAAATTATTGGTATTAATTATTTTCAGGTTTATTCATTTGCATACCCATATACAGAAATAGCTAACTATTTTCAAGCATGCACGAAAGTCTTGCTCGTGTGTGTAATATGATCAGTTTCCCTCTACATCTTTTTCTTTTGCTTTCTTTTACCAAATCTTTCCCCTGTCCTCTCATTGAACTTACTGCTGCTCTGGTGTGTGTTTTCTGTCTGTCCGTCCTAGTCCCTCTTTATCGCTCTATTGCTATCCTCTCATGCTTTTCAGGTGTTTTAGAAAGATACATTAAGACCTCTTTTTTTTCTCTGTCATTTTTTCTTTGTAACCCATTACAATTGTTCTAGAACATGGTCTTCTTCGCTTCATCTGGCTTCTGACTCTCATCTTCTCTCCCTATTCACAGCCAACCCAGGAGATTATCTTCTCTATTTCTCTTTCTAGCTCTGTCTTTCCCTCTCTGTCTGTGTTTGGATATTCAGATTTCCTGATTTTTCTCTTGGTCTATTTCTATCTACTTGTGCTGACACGCTGCTCAGGAGTATATCCGTAGACAGCTGGAAGAGGAACAGAGGCAGTTAGAGATTCTCCAGCAGCAGCTACTACAGGAACAGGCATTACTGCTGGTAACCAAAGCCCTCCCACGTGCAACTACTGCTCCCCCTCTGTGCTTGTGTGGCCTGCCTATCCCCATTGCATGAACCCGGAGTGTCAGTTGTACAGAGGAACTGACTGTGAGGGAATCCACAGTCTGAGTCGCCAAACGAGTTAGCTACATATTTTAGAAAAAAGCCTTAAGCTGAAACAATGAATTGCACATCTCTTAATGCTTTGTTGAATTAATTTAAATCACTGACTGCATGTACAGTGAAATTAGTTGGCTGGATCTCAAAGGCTTCTCAAGAAGGTGCAGACCATCCAAGAGAAAATAGGACATTGTTATTTTCCACAGAGGTTTTCCCTCAGTACCCCAGTCTTGGCTAGGGCGACACGTGTGTTCTTTATTAGTGCGAGGAATCCACAGTATGTCTTGTAGTATTTGTCCACTGCTCCTTGCATCCTATTTGAAGAGAAATTTGTTAAAGGAAGAATAGAGAGAAACCTTTTGAGATCCAGCACATGTAATCTCCATAGGCCACAGTGATTTCAAGCACCAAAACCCAGGAATGTGTTGTGGCTCAAAAAGTGGTGTCTACTATTGCCATCCTTCCTCCCTCCATCTCCCCTTCCCTCTCTGTACCTACCTTCTACTCCCCCGATCTAAATGATTTGGAAATGTCTTATGTCTGGTAATTTCCTTATCACCTTTATCCATCATCAGCCTTACAGTTGCCTTATAATTGTAAAAACTGTGTGTTCATGTTGCATGTGTGATTCTAGTCAATATTTGTGTTCATCAGTTTTGTGATGCATGATTTGTGAAGATGTTTCTCGTATCTGACATTTGACGCAAGCCTATCTCTCATCCTTGTCCTCCCTCTCATGCCCTCTCTCCCTCCAGGAGTACAAACGTAAGCAGGTAGAGGAGCAGCGGCAGGCTGAGAGGTTACAGAGGCAGCTCCAGCAGGAGAGAGCCTACCTGGTGTCTCTACAACAACAGCAGCAGCAGCAACAACAACAACAACAGCAGCAACAGCAGCAGCAGGAGGGAAGGCAAGCAGAGAAGAAGCTTTACCACTACAAAGATATCGTCAATCCTAGTGACAAGCCTGCCTGGGCTAAAGAGGTAAGTCACAACATGCATGATAAACAAAGACATGCATGCAATTATGAATATGTGATCAGACATTACTTTTCTTGGGTGCTCAAGAGTGCCAGCTCTGACGAAAGTAGTACATTAAATATATGCATATATTTGTGATGATCCCTGTAATATTTTCATTAAATCAGTCCTTATTGATATTTATACACACCCTGTGGCCTTCTTGTGTTGTTAATACCTAATCCAGCAGGTCTAACTAAAAGCAGCAGCCCTGTGAAGAAAGTAGGAGGGGGAAGCAGGGACACCTTCGCTTTTTGAATCTGAAGATACTTGAGAGTTAACGCTGCTGCTTCGATAATCACACTGTGATGTCTGCTTTGTGTGTATTTGTGTTGTTGCTTACCCTCCTCTGACTCTGACTCCTAGGTCCCAAAGAAGCAGCATGTTCAGGGTAACACGCCCCGCTCCCACCTACGGCATCACCAGTCATTCAACCAACCGGCTTCATCCTCTCGCTCTCATGGCCAACACAGAGCTCAGGCCCCTAGGCGATCCCCGTCCCATGGTGCCCAGCTCCTCTCCACCAACCTCCCCCATATCCATATTTCACTAGACTCTGAAGAACCCCTTGATCCAGGGCTGAAGCAGGAGATAAGCCAGCAGGTCAGAGAGTTTAGGGCTCAGAAACTTAGTCAGAGGGGCCGCAGCCCAGGGCCCATCCAGAAGCAAATCCAAGCTGCTGGTCAAGGGCCCATGAAGGCTTCTATTAAGAGTTATAAAGGACATTCTAGTCAAGAGCCAGTCAGCCAGTCTAATCTAGTACCCAACCCTTATCTTCCGGAGCCCAGTAATCAGAAAGAGAAGCCCAGAGACAGGCCTCTCTCTGCACCCAGTGAGGCAGCCATCCAGGGGCTAATATCTCTGGACCCACAGTTTAAGGCTCTTCAGCCTCATCCTCAGTCCCCCGGACAGGCCCAGATCCTGCAGTCTGGATCTAACCCTGTTTCCAACCCTGCAGTCAAACTGGTTAGTCGCCGTCCTCGCATCAGGTCGCACTCTCCTCGCTATAGAATAGATGTAGATATAGAACCGGAGTATCAGGGGGGGTTGCAGAATAAGATGGGACCGGTCACCAGCCCCGAGAGCTTGGCGGTGCCCGTGGACTGGGAGGTCACAGATTTTCCCCTTTCTCAATCCTTCCCTGACGGTATTTTGCACTCCGCCCTATCGAGACATAGGAACTCCTACTCATCTGCCTCCAACAGTGGCAATCTTCTTCAAGTCCCTGATAACGATAACGGCCTTTTACTCACTTCTAATAAGAATGAAAGAGAAGGGAGATTGGGGAACAATGCAAGAAGAGCTAGCTCCTCTATGTGTGACCTTAGTGCTTCAGCGCCAGCAAACATACTCAGACAGAACCTGGCTGAGGGCAGACTAACAAATAGTCGCTCCTCTGACCGTTTGCTATCCAGCTGTGCAAACACTCCAGCTCCTTGGTTGGGCCTTTCTCCTCGCACCTCTCCACAAAACTCACCCTCATATACCCCCTTGTCCTCAAGCCCATGCTCCTCGTCCCCTCCATTCTCTCCTGACAACCTTGTGTCCAACATGGCCGACACATCCTCACCACCTATCCACACCCACCTCCTCTTCCCCGACCACATCTCCTATCCCCTCTTGATCTCACCGGCCTCTACCCCTAAAGGCTCCTCGTGTGGCTCTCCCTTCGGATCCCAGACCCATCTAGAATTCGCCCTATCTAGACATAGGAACTCCTACTCACCTACCTCCAACAGTGGCAATCTTCTTCAAGTCCCTGATAACAATAACAGCCTTTTCCTCAATTCTAATAAGAATGAAAGAGAAGGGAGATTGGGGAACAATGCAAGAAGAGCTAGCTCCTCTATGTGTGACCTTAGTGCTTCTGCGCCAGCAAACATATTCAGACAGAACCTGGCTGAGGGCAGACTAACAAATAGTCGCTCCTCTGACCGTTTGCTATCCAACTGTCCAAACACTCCAGCTCCTTGGTTGGGCCTTTCTCCTCGCACCTCTCCACAAAACTCATTCTCTCTCATCCCCTTGTCCTCAAGCCCATGCTCCTCGTCCCCTCCATTCTCTCCTGACAACCTTGTGTCCAACATGGCCGACACATCTTCACCACCTATCCACACCCACCTCCTCTTCCCCGACCACATCTCCTATCCCCTCCTGATCTCACCTGCCTCTACCCCTCACTGCTCCCCGTATGGCTCTCCCTTCGGATCCCAGACCCAGCTTTGCATCAGATCTATTGAGTGCTAGATCCTTGTCTAAAGTACATATGATAGCACACACACACACACACACACACACACACACACACACACACACACACACACACACACACACACACACACACACACACACACACATTTGTACTTCTATACTTTTGACTGAAGTAATGCATTCCCAAGCCCCAAATCCTAACCTTAACGATAACAACTTAATGCTGAACTTCAACCCATACCTTGTACTGTGTGTGGCCTTTAGTACTGGTCTGTTCCACAGTAAAGTGTTGGTATACACACTTTTTATTATTTTGTTGCTCCAAATTTAAATATACTTGGGATATGATGAATTCAGTAATCCAATTGGCAGTAATTAACAAAAAGAAAATTTACAATCAAAATATTCCTTGATGAATGGACTACATTTTTATGTTTAAAACTCTGATACATCTAATGTCTCTCAGCCAAAACGTAATGCTAACAGTAACCTTAAAAACTAGTCTTAACATTCAAACAGCCCATAGTCCTCACTTTTCAGAAAATATCCCCACTCTAAAGGTCTAAAAGTCAAATTCGAAAAGATAGAAGCACAAAAGCGTACATACATACTGTACATACACACACACACACACACACACACACACACAGTTGCACATCAAAAGTCTATAAATATATCAACATTTATTTCTATAAAGTGTGTGTATTTAAATGTTAATTTACAAGTTTGTTTCAGAATTTATATAGCTGCATTTATTGTTCATTTTCATCACGGAAAATATTCTACTACTACTACTGGGACTGAGATCTAAAGGAGAGGTGTCAATATTCAGGGACGGTCTCTAATATTACTCTGTAGCTTAGTTAACCACAGCCCACCCCCAACATCCCACACTGCCAGCCATCATGTCACCCTAATCAACCAGAGCCCCACAAAGCACCATGGCAGGAGCTCCTAGCTATATCATTGTGGATGTCATCAGGAAAATCCACTCATCCCAACTTCTCTTTAGGTCAGTCAACCAGTCGATCAAATCCTGGATTGGTGATGGCTGCTGGTCAAGTGGTGGTGGGATCCTTCTAACAAACCTGAATCCTCAGAGGATGCCCTCTGTCCTCCATCTGCTCTCACTTCCTCATCTTTTTCTGTGTCCTTTCTTGGTGTAGATGCAGCAGTGGTCAAAATTAACTTCCTCTAATGCTCTGTTTTGCCTCTTAGAATCTCTGCCATAGTAGAAAGAGCTTTTGGGTGGTAGGCTGGAAATAAACACAAACACACAAAACAAAGATTTAAGCAACACTGCCCAAAAGGTTTTTCTTCTTTAAAGGACTCTTATACGAATAATCTCTCTTTCTCTTGAAGGTCAGTTGATGTTAATGCTAACATTGATCGTGTACTCCCTCCACAGATTAATCTTGACTTCAATCACAGCATTGCTTCTCCTGTATCACCGAAAGTTTCTTTTCCATTTGTTCTTTGTAATTAGCTGCTGTTTGTGTTATTGGACGTGACAACTTACATTTGGGAAAATCTTCTTCCACCTTAGATGTCATAGTTGCCTAGTTGTTGTTGATACCCTAGCAGGCAACTAACGAAAATATTGGGAATGACACACTATTGCATAGTTATTCTGACCCAAGTCATAATCTTGAATTATCCTACTAGATTATGAGCTCATGTGGAATTACAGAAAGCCTCTGAAGGGGATAGTTCTCATTACACACTCATGTTTACCTGGGGGCTATTGACACTATGCCCTGCTGAGCCATGACTCAAATCATCACCAACAGTTGAGTAGATTGTTTAGAGTGGAGAAGTGTGATTTAGAGGCTGGGAGCGTTCCTCAGAGCCTTCTCTTACTGCACAGCAGATAATCAGATAATCTGATTACACTGGTAAGAGGAACTTTCAGCCCTCCTGTCTCAGATATTTGGTGCTCGTTGACACTGGCGTGCATGCGCACTCCTACAAGTCGACGGACACAGTCTCTCAAACTCTTGTATACTAACAATCAAACATGGTCTTGTGTCAAGGTAGTGCACTGCACACACTACCTTCGCACATGGTGAAATCTGTGATTTTGGTTTGAATGTGGTGCCTGCTAAGGAAGATTAGAGATAATTCTTGAACTTTCCTCGCAGCCATCAGACAATCTTAATCCTGAACTGTATGTGGTACATGCAGAAACACATATACGAACAAGTAGATGTGAGAAACAGGAAACAAATTTCCAGCTAAAAATATTGATTGACATATTGGCATCCACAGACTGTTGTGACACATTAATGTAGTCATTTCTTTAAGGGCTTCTGTGGAAGTCTGGATTTGTTTCAACTGTGTAATTATCCAGAAGGAGGCTGTTAAGACAGGTTACAACAAGAAAAACAAGACTTCATCTGAATACCTCAGCAACAGTTGAATCATGAGTCATAAATGTAAAAAATGGCCACACAGATAAAGGAAAAGACAAAATACCTCACCCACACTGTCCCACAGTACTGAGAGATGAGATTGTCTACTGGCTCGTAGGGGTGCATGGATGGCACCCACAGTGGGTTAGGCATGGTGATTGGTTGTGCTGCGTGCTGGCCTGTGAGTGACAGTGGTATGTGACCTGTCCCAGGTGGAGGAGCGATCTAAGATGAACAGACAGAGCTCCCCAGCGCGCTGCAGCACAAAGTGTCCAACCGCATCTCCGACCCCTCCCTCCCTCCCCGCTCCGAGTCCTTCAGCAGTGGTGGCATGCAGCCTGCCCGCACCCCACCTATCCACCGCTCCATCGAACCACAGGTGTGTGTGTGTGGGTGTTAAAAAAGGACATGTGTGAATGTTGACCAGCATATCCAAACTATCCAAATTATCACAAATCTCTTTGCTCCTTGTGCCAAGAACTCCTTTAACAGTTCATGGGTCAAGGAGTCTATAACATTCAATCTCTCTCCTTCATTTCTCCATCTCATTCCTTACTGTATCTATCTGTATTTTTCTTCATCACAATCCATATTCTGCCATTTTATTTCCATGTAATTCTTCATTTTCACCTTTTCATCAATTTTGCTGCCTCTGTTCATTTCTCCTCCACCACTTTGTACCTTATTTCTTTCAGTCATTATCTCCCTCTACATTTGGATCTATATTTGTTTATGTCTTCTTCCTCTCCTTGTTCCCGCTGCCGACTGGCTCACTCTATACTCTATACTTTTTCCATCTATTGTTCCTACCTCTCGCTCCTTCCTCCTTTTTTCTTTCCTCTAACCTATACACCTTCAACCTCACCCCAACCACCGAACTTCCCTTTACCTCTCCTTCTGTCTTTCTCTCTCTCCCTCCTACAGATTGCCCACCTGGTCCCAGTGAAGACACACTCCAGCTCCATGTCCGGTTCTCAGTCTCTGCAGGACCAGTCCGGCTCAGCTCTGAGTGAGGGCATCAGCGTCGGCTCCCCGAGGCCCGAGATGCCCCGCCAAAACTCAGATCCCACTTCTGACACCCCCGGTCCCCCACCACGTGTCACAGGCAGGGAGGAACGGGAACGGGACAGAGACAGGGATCGTGACAGGACTGCCTGGCTAAGAGAAGAGGATATCCCACCCAAGGTCAGAGAGACAGAAATTGTCATTTTAATTTGATGTACTTTAGTTGAAATGTGGTATTATATTAGATCGGAACAAAGCTGTTTATATGTTGTAGTGAATTTTTCAATAATGCTGATTTGATTAAGCTTAGTCTCATTTCTTTGGTTGATGTATAACTGCACACAGTTTTGTAACTGAACTGATGTTGAAACCACAGCAAATCGCACAGTTTTGCAAGGTTTAATCAGCTTTTGCAAAACTTGAAAAGAGCTATTTGGCTTAAGCTGTTGACTTTGATACAAGGAAATACAAACATGATGTGAAATGCCTGACTTGCAGTAAACTGGATTTATTTTAATTAAACTTTGTAGCCATTGTTAACCAGGACAAGTGTAACACAACAAGCTAATCCACATTACTCTCTTTTTCCCTCCATGTTATAGCATACCATCACATGGATTTAGTAATGATATCAAAAAACTGAAACTGAATTCCTAGCTAGGGGTTTATAAGTCAAGCTGTACATGCAATAATGACCTTCCTTCTGTGTGTACTTGTGTGTGTCCAGGTCCCACAGAGGACCACTTCCATCTCCCCAGCCTTGGTCAGGAAGAACTCCCCTAATGGAGGAGTGGGTCCGGGCCCTCGCACAGGTTCTCAGCTCATACGTGCCAGGTAAAGCTCGTATTCTTAACATATTAATGCAGAGTAGTTTGAAAGAGTTTTTAAAAATTTCTTTTTAAAATAGAATCCTTGCATTTCTAATGTATATACAGAATATATAATACCATTACAAAAAAGTCCTCTTGTATATGTATATTCCATTTCAAAATTGAGATTCTTTTTATACTACATGCTCAAGTCTATAGTTTTACAAATTGAAAGCTTTCCCAAAGACAGAGAATGCATATGGAAACCATTCTTCCCCCAATGTGATTATGATCATATGCCCCCTTCCATCAGGGAAACAAACACATAAGAGATACAAAAAAGACAGAAAATACAACAAGTAAGAAATAAATTCACATGGGCCATTCTCAATGTACTTTAAAACTAGCTACAATTCAGACTCTTTATATTCATGTGCTTCTGAAGTTTAATTAGTGATTCATCTTCAATACTATTAAGACTGGCTGGGAGGAATATACTTTTACAAAAATTGCCAGCTGTTAAACAGATTAAAATTCAACATTGTTGAGCAGAAGCTATTGATTGCAGAAATTCCATCATACTGCATCAACCCTGTTTTAACAGTAGTTGCCTAATATTACATAAAAGTATATAAAAACATAGCATTTTTAAAATGCACACATCTGTTTTCTATAAATATGTTGTATAATTTTACAATACTTAGAAATAAGTGAAAATGTTTCCCACCTGTTTCAGTAACCCAGACCTGCGCCGCTCAGAGCTCTCTCTAGACGCCATGCTGCAAAGAACTTCCTCCAACTCGTCATCCTCCTCCTCCCCTTCATCTCAGGGAGGCTCAGCTGAGAGGAGAGGTACAACAACTCACACGGAAACTTTAAAAGCCACGAAAATATTTGCATGCTCAAATGACAACTGACATACGCACAGACATAGTGGCAAATACAGACACAATTGCATGCAAAAAATTAAAAACCAGTGCATGCTTTTGTGTACATGTATATGCGGAAGCGGAAACACACAAACACCCACATACACTCACAGGGGTTCAGCGAGTTTCAGAGGCTATCAGCGGGACATTGTCAGTTGCGGTTCTGCTCTGATCAACCTGTCTGATGTGCCCTGTTACTCTCAGCCTCCGGAGAGATAGAAGAGAGGAAATGAGAGAGAGTGATAGAGAGAGGCGTACAGGGATGTGTCAAACAAGAGGCCAGAGGGATATCTAAGATATGCATGGATCTCCCCTTGACAAACACATGGCAGAGAAAGAGAGAGGTTGAAGTATGGTAGGATCGGTTTTCCTTCATGTTTGTTGGATGTTATTACCATTTTGCAATCGGGTTGACAGTAGATATGGCTGAAATGTAAAACATGATACAAATAGTTTCAAGATAGGGTAAGAAAAATATGAAATAGCTTTAAAAATATTTGATGAATGGCAATCTGCTTTCACTCACAAGAAAAGTGTTTCATAATGTAATACACATTTAAAATAGAATTTTTAAAGTGAAGTCTGTCATTTGTCATTTTTACAATCAACTTTTTTCAGAGAGATTAATGAAGCTTATTTGTGTATGTAGGTCAAATGTGTAATTCATTCCTTGTTCTGATTAGGTCAAACCAAGCAGGAAGGATCCCCTCCAGGAGCCAATCAGGAGGCAAAGCCCAAACAGGAGGAGGGCCGTGAATCAGCCAGACCCAGCAGACCTGCTGTGAGTCACACAACACAGACACACACAGTTACTTTCTATCACAGCAGTCTCTTCTCTGGGAATCTTCTACAGGCCTCTTCTCCTCTTTTCTGCTTTTCATCTGGATCTTTCTTTCTCTCTCTCTGCCTCGCTTTCTTTGTCCTTTCATTCTTCAGAGCTATAAGAAAGCCATAGATGAGGTTAGTGACACTGGAGTCCCCTTTCTTTTATCCCGGTTTTCCTTTGCCTCGATCTTCAGAGCCCCTCTTTCCCCTGGCATGGTGGAATTAGTTGGTTTCACAAGAAGATGACATTTGTTTCTTTTAACTTTAAAATATCAGGGTGGAATGGCAATGGCAGTGCATGTGTGCTTTTTACACACATACCTGAGAGAGTGTATGTGGACGCGTGCTTGTGCGTGTGTGTGTGTGTATGCATGTATGTGTGCGCGCGTGGATGTATAGTAACTTGAACTGCCAAGCACCTGAAAAGTCTCTGAATCTCTTTTCCTGTTTCTCTATTGTCACGATTACTGGTCAGGAGGAGCTGGTAAGCCCACCGTGTATGACGGTCCTCCCTCCACCCCCCCGTCTGCATGATTTGTTCTGATCCATCGGCTGGGTTGAATGGGGAGGGAAAAGACGGGCGGAACCATGGGCCAGGGCATGATTGGTAGAGGCAGAGCAAATTGATACTGCACTCCAGTAGCACATAAAGCCCGTTTATCTGTCTTTCTCTCTTATGACCCATCTTCACAAAGTTAATATATTGCTTGTGAGCGGATAAAAGTGCTGATCTGTGATCATTTCTTATGTCACAAAATAAAAAAGTGTGTGGCAAAGCAGAACTAATGGTCTCAGATAAGCACTCTTGTTCCAGGACATATCTGTTTACAGGCCCCTGATGTTTGTGTGACAACAGATCAGTTGTCTTCTTGTCATGATGCTGATGGTTTGTCCTACTCTTTGCCCCTCCCTTCTCCCCGTATCCTTGTATGTGATTTGGTCTCACCCTTCAGGTTCCGAGACTGATGATACAGAATTGATTAACTAATTGACTTAGCCTCTTTCTCCTCTCCTTTTCTGTTCCTCTCTATAGGACCTAAGTGCACTGGCCAAGGAGCTCAGAGAACTGAGGGTAGAGGAGGGTAGCAGACCTCCAGTCAAGGTATGATAACATTTATAACAGTGATCAGTGTATGTGTGTGAATAAAACAAATAAAACACTTAAAAAGGCAATTTTTTTTAGGATTTAAAATTGTGCATTTTCTTATATCTATGTTTACTAGCTTATACTCTTCTTCCTTGCCTTTTTTGGAACATTGCAGCATACTCTGAGGGGTTACTGCCACTAACTACAAAATGCTGATCAGCAGAATAGTGTGAAGCCAGTGGCAGGAAACACTATACAAACAAAATAATGACCACGGTGAAAAGATTGCTTTATAGCACTACTCTACAAAAACCTAATTGCGCTGTAAAAACATTAGACATTAGACATTAGACTTAAACGGTTTTGAAAAAGTGAGTAATTTAAATAAAACACAAAGCATAACCCTAATTAGTGATTTTTGTTCTGATAAAGGTGACGGATTACTCGTCCTCAAGTGAAGATACAGATAGCAGCGATGAAGACGGGGAGGCAGTGGGGCATGATGGGACTGTTGCTGTTAGCGACATCCCCCGCATCATGTAAGTTATCCCCTGTGTTTATGTTTTCCGACTCTGGGTTTTTTTCAAGCTGGAGTTGTCAGTATTGATTTGTGTTGAGATATGCATGTCTCTGGAATATGCGCCATGCCAGCAGCTTGTCAGGATAGTTTTGGCAGAATTGCTTTTTCAATAATCTGGTCTGTGTGTGTATGTGTTTGTGTGTGTTACAGGCCAGCAGTGCAGGGCAGCACTGAGTCGTATGGAGGGCTGACAGAGGACTCCCTGGGAGATGCCTATAATAGCTCCAAGGATGGCACTCTAGTGATGAGAGAGGTGATGAATGTGCAAACAAACACAACCAAAAACTGTTTTTGTTTTGTTTATAATGCCACTTTATGTTTTGCTTCTACTGACCTCGTTTTCCTGTAAAGATCATATTTCCTCTTTCCTTCATTTTTCAACTTTTGTTTCTCTCTTTTTCTTTTTCTCAGGCAGAGGAGAGGAGGAGAGGTGGTCACACTGAGAGCAATGGGCTTGGAAATCACAGTAACCATGGTAACCTCCCTGACCTGGTGCAGCAAAGCAACTCTCCCTCAGCCACACCCACCACAGCCCTGCAGGAACTGGGTGAAATGGCTGAGGTCAGACACGCACATGTTTCTCTATTTCCATGCGGACATCTAATTGACATAATGCATTATTTAGCCCCTAACCTTAACCATCACAACTACATTCCTAACCTTAACACCTACCCTAACCCTACCCACCTACCCTAAACCTGATTCTAATTCTAATCCTAACCCTAAAACCAAGTCTTAACCCTCAAACAGCCATTAAACCTTTGGGGTCCAGCATTGCAGTCCCCAAAAAGCTGTCAGTGTAGTAGAGTCCTAGTTTTTGGACCCCATGATTATAGTAAAACAAGCCCACACACATTCGTAGATATAGTGCTGGTAATAAAACATAAAACTAAATTAATGCAATAAGTCTTAAAATTATATTAAAATTTACAAATTAATTATTTAAATTTGTATAAGTGATTCAGTGACCTTCTCATATTTGATGTCCCACATCTGGCATTAAACAAATCTAGCACTTGGTGAAAGCCCTTTATCTCACATAATTGTATAATATATATTTATATCTGCAGTAGACATGTTCTTGGTATAAATTCAGACAACTCTGGGTAGCTTGCTTATGTCGCCTGCTGTTAAGCAATAACTCACTGTTCTGTCTTACAGTTTGGTGTGGGTGGGTCCAAAGCATCCTTCACCCCATTTGTTGATCCACGTGTCTATCAAACCTCCCCAAGTGAAGATGATGATGAGAACTCAGCGGCAGGTAAGCAAAGCATAAGAAAAATGTAACGCCTGCGCACCTGTCAGAAAAATCTAATAACATATCTTTCTCTGTTTCTGCATCTCTTATTTCTTCTATGGTATCCCAGCCATGTTTGCTAATGAGCTGCTGAGGCAGGAGCAGGCCAGACTAAACGAAGCCAGAAAGATCTCTGTGGTCAACGTCAACCCTACCAACATCAGACCCCACAGTGACACACCGGAGATCCGCAAATACAAGAAACGCTTCAACTCTGAGATCCTGTGTGCTGCGCTCTGGGGTAGGAGGGAGCATCGTTCATCTTCTTTATAAAACAAAAACATTTTAACCATCTTGAATGCTTCCATCTGTCTTTCTTCTTATCTGTCTATGTTTCTGGATCTTGTGTTTATGTGTGTGTTTAGGTGTGAACCTGCTGGTGGGGACAGAGAATGGTCTTATGCTGCTTGACCGAAGTGGACAAGGAAAAGTCTATAACCTGATCACGAGACGGCGCTTCCTACAGATGGATGTGCTGGAGGGGCTCAATGTGCTTGTCACCATATCTGGTAGGTCTAACTAACACACATTCAATCAGGATGCGCAGGGAAAAACACAAGAATAGATAAGAAAAAATATTCAGTGTATCTTCACATCTTCGGGGTTATTCCATTCTTCTCAAAGTACAAATCTAAGTGATCTAGGTCAGTCACAGTGGCCAATTAATCTGCCATTGTGTGCTGTTTACAGTCGAGCAGGCTTCTAAAATATTTGGGTTTTATTAAAATATACATTTATTGCTAAATTCCAATTCGATCTAACTTATCTTTGTCACTTTCCCTTCCACTTTCAGGGAAAAAGAATAAGCTGCGTGTCTACTACTTGTCCTGGCTGAGAAACAGAATATTACATAACGACCCGGAAGTAGAGAAGAAGCAGGGTTGGATTACAGTTGGGGAGCTGGAGGGCTGTGTGCATTACAAAGTTGGTAAGTGTGTGTGTGTGTGTTGTGTGTGTGTGTGTGTGTGTGTGTGTGTGTGTGTGTGTGGTTCTATTTATATAAACACACAAAAGAAAGTGGTTTTGATTTGTTTAACTGCATTTTACTTTTGCTATCAGTTACTCAGATAAGGTGTCAGTTAAATTGCTTTAGGCTGTTAAGGGAAGTAAAAATATGGACTTTATTATTTTAATTATTTATTTATCTACTATTGCATTCTGGTTATACTGGCCCAAGAACTTTTCTGGCATATTTTCTTCATATCAAATGCATAAGATTTAGACCAGTAGGGGAGGTGATGACAGCTACTAATGCAACAGGGTTTATGATAAACATGGTCCTAACTCTGAGAAACATTTAAAATATTTTCAATGTATTATCTCTTAATAAATACAGTGTACTCCGGGTCAGGTTGTTGAAGTCAAAGTTTGTCAGTTCATGTTTGAATCCAGTGTTAGAATGAGTTCCACTTTGAAGTGAATCTATGCTTGACATGTGTCTTTGTCATGTTTCTAGTCAAATATGAGAGGATTAAGTTTCTGGTGATTGCACTGAAGAACTCTGTGGAAATTTATGCCTGGGCTCCCAAACCCTACCACAAGTTCATGGCCTTTAAGGTATGGAAAAATAAACATGCACATACTTTGTATGTATTATATGACAGTTTTTTCATCATCAAGCTTAAGATCAATCATTTTATACTTTGTTTCCCTAAGACTTTGTATTTCTCACTTCATGCCCCTCACGATTCCCTCGCCATTACTTTATTATCAGCCTCTACCTCTGAACATCTTCCTGCTTTTATTCTAATTCTTCTGTCTGTTTCTCTCTCCCTCTCTTTTGTAGTCATTCACCGAGTTGCAGCACCGCCCCCAGCTGGTCGACCTGACCGTGGAGGAAGGTCAGAGGTTAAAGGTCATCTATGGCTCCAGCGTGGGCTTCCATGTCATCGATGTGGACTCGGGCAACCCTTACGACATCTATATCCCCTCACATGTGAGTACTGGGCTGTGCTTCTGCTAGGGGGTGTCTTTTGTAAATCTGCAATGAATATGTTCTATCTCACACAGGCTCCGCCCTCTACCAGTCTCTATTGGTACTACCTCTCCTCCTATCACACGCACAAACTTGACCACTGAAATTTTGCATACTGTAAGTAGCCGACCAATCGCTACTGTATGTGTGTATGTGCGTGATAGGAGGAGAGGTAGTACCCATAGAGTCCAGTAGAGGGCGTAGCCTGTGATAATACAACTAGGGTTACCATATCGTAACCTTTGAGTTCTGAATCAGGCTATTATGAATTTGAATAAAGAACAACACACATGATGTAAGAAACAGGATTAAAGTGTTTTTCAGTCCTTCTTGCACTATTCCTACTGTATTACCTGCTGATCTCCACTCTGTGCCAAGGTGACTCATGACATTTGGCACAGGGTTCAACATTCCCCGTCGCTGGGAAATATTTTTGTATTTTTATTTTAACTGTTGGATAATATGTGTGTGTGAAGCACCAGTCATCAGTAAAATTGGTGGCTAGATGTATACATGAAAGAAAGGAGACTGGCACTTTCTGACTACGTGGACACACATTTGCTATTGATGGCTGTGGATAGGCCATGGAAGTTGGGTCAGTTGAGGTGTCAATCAAAAGGTCAACATGTAGCCGCTTTTTTTGTTTACGTGCTAACTGTTAGGCTAATATAAAGCTAATATTTATTGACATAATACTGTGTTTTGGACTAAATATTTTACTGGATTGGATCGTCTGGACCTTTGCCAACGTAACAAGGCCAGTTTTGTTGGAATGTAATTCATCGGTGGACTACAGCTTCACAGATAAGTGGTGTCGATTTTGATTATAGGTAGTGCTTGAAGTGGGCGGGTACCAGTACATCTACATTTTAATCTTTGGCAATCTTGGGCACTTGCCCTCTCCATATCAGATTTTATGGGCTTTATGTGACGTTCATCTATATCGGCAGAGACAGAGCAGGGAGAAGCTCAGGTGCATTTCATGCAGTCGTCTTCTTAAATTTGCTCGTCAAAGTAAAGTTTTTGTGAACCAACAAATCACAGCCAGGATGGGGCGGCACTTAAAAAAAAGGTTGACGCACTACAGCAAACTTTTGAAATTTTGAACTCCTTGTTCTGCATGAATGATTGATGAGTTAGTACTTACAATTAAAGGAGACCTATTATGCCTTTACATGTTTTATGACTTATCTACAATGTTTCAATGTTGGATGTTCATGTTAAACATGGCCAAAGGTAAAATAATGACATACTGAGCTAGACGGAGCCGGTATTCCAAATATGGTCATTTGCTCCGCAGCAACAGCAAAGCTAGGCTCAGTCTGTCTGTACTGCTCAGCGGCAACAGCCAGGTAATATGCTTCAGGTCTTGGCCAATCAGAAGACAGTGGGCTTTGAGAGGGAGCCTTAAAGAGACAGGAACATTTACAGATTGTTTCAGACAGAGGGTGAAATGAAGGCCTGCATTTGAACTTTGAATCAAGCAAAGCTGCCACACAGGAGTCACAGAACTACAATATAGGACTGTAAATGCGGTATAATTGTCTCCTTTAAGTTATTAAATTAAGTTACTAAGCACCATGTAGGTAATTTTTCTTATGGATTTAATGAACAAAAACAACCCACAGAAATGAAACTACTGTCCAACTGGAATTAATATTACACTAGTGGTAATCTTAATTGTATATTATCTGAAGTTATAATGAATGCACTAATGTTGCCGATACACACGCCAACATGTGAATGGGGCGTACCAGTAGCATCATTATTGCATATAATTTTCCTCAATAACAATATAACAAGTGTTCAATAAACATTTTATTTTTTAATTCAGTTGAATCACAGATCAACAAAGATATCAGACAAATTACACTAATAAGCACTTAATTTTTCTATCAATATATGTATTTTATTAAGGAAAAGGCGACTGAAAAAAATATGTTTCTTAATTTTACATATGCATATTTGTTGAAAAAAGATTTTATCATAATTGTTTTGAATGGACCCCAAGACCACCACCACCCATTGTAGGGTCAAGTTATGCTCTTGCCCCCTACCCTCCATCTTTGTCGTAACCCCCAAACATATTTCAGGCACAGAATAATTTCTTGCTTTAAGCCCTGCAATCATTGGCATGCAGTGACTTTTTCTTGACAATTTCCCTTTTTGATTGATTTATTGTTGTGCAAGTAAATGATTGATGGACGCTTTACCTCTTTTATCAGATACTTTATTAGTTGGCCAAGTATGATTCATTCTACTTGGAATATCTATGTTAAGTACACAGAATGTAACTCAACATAGCAATTTTTTTACAGAACAAATTACTGTTGCAACAAAGGTTACCCCAGGACCATTATTGTCATGAAGTCAGTGTATTCTTTACTACTCAGATCTCTTACTTAAGTAAAAGTAGCAATTCCATAATTTATTTGTCAGATGAGTGCTTGACTGTCAAAAGGCATGCATTCAAATTATTATTTAAGTAAAAGTACAAAAGTATTGGCATCAAAATATACTTATAATAGTAATAATATAACCCTGAATGTGTGCATCACTTTTATGTTGCAGATGGTAAAAGTGTGGCTAATTTTAATTACTTATATACTGCTGAGTAGCTTGTGAATTTCCTCTGAATTGTAAAGGCATACTGTAAATGAGCAGAAAAAAATCAAGTAAAGATGTTGCCTCAGAATTGTACTTAAATGGAGTTGCTTCCCACCACTGATTATAAATTCTAGTCTCTCAATCACTCATGGAAGCTAGGTACACCATCAGTAGTTGCGCTTGAATGCAAATCAGTTCTGGTACTTGATTGCAAATTGATTTGTTCTGTGGTGGCTTCACTAATCACATGGAAAATAGTTCCACCAAACTCTCGATTTTAGTGGCATTAAATATAAACCACTGAATACAGATGTGAGGACACAATTTTAACCTGTGTCCAGCTTTAACACAGAGCAAGTGAGCCCGTGCTTTGCAGTTAGTGCACCTCAAACCTTATCATTAAATAATATTGACCTCTTCAGGTGATTGTCTTTCACTATGTTTGCCTTTAACCCATGCTTCCTCTCTCTCTCCTTCCCTGCCAACTTCTCTTCCAGTGTGCCAAACAGACAAAGGTGACATCTTGCCATCAACCCTTTAGACTAGATGAATAGATCTTTAGTAAAACCCCATAGCCAATGCACAGAAGCACTACATGTTTCTCTGTGCAGTACACTTCATTAGAGTAGAGATTAATGGACAATTTAGCTAGAAATCAGTTTGCAAGAATAAATTCATCTTCACCCACAGGAGACATCACAAGGTTCTCAAAAAACTTGTCAGATGTTTGTCACACACAGTATTCAAAATACAGCACTTGACTCTCACAAACTAACAACACCACAGTATGATGTACTCAAGAGTGGTTTTGTTAGGTTAAATGTGTCACATTCATATCTGATGCAAAGAGTAATTTGCTTCCTTCATGTGGCAAGAGCAAGCAGAAGTGTGGCAAGTACATTTTGCAGAGTCCTTGTGTAAATAAAGTTTCTCAAGGGTTAAGATGAGTTTTTTCATGACCGCATCACTCACTTGTGTTGCCGATATGATCCTTTGTTGTGCTCCTGAAGTGTAGTTTTGAGTCATACCTCAGGAGAGCCTGCTGGCACAAATAATGGGGTTGGTCTCTGGGCTACACTTTTGGTAAAGTGCAAAGATTCAAGCCATGTCTTTGTGTGTTACTGTTCCCAACTTTTCTGATGTAATTTCTGTTAAAGTCAGAGAAAAGTGCTATACTTTGACAATTTACTTATTATACAGGACAAGGCTTCTCAGACAACAAGACAAAATCTGAACTTTTTGATGCACTCACTCGTGCTCCTGATTATTGGCAACCTTGTCAATGTCCACAGACTTACTCTTCAGACGATTACAGAATGCAGGCTTGTCCAAAAATGCTAAAGAGCCAGCCAAATTTTGTTGCATTAAATGGCCATGATGAAACCTCTGTAATATTTTAATCTATGTTGATCACGATTAAACATGACAGATTTCATTAAACCCTCTGAAATTCTTGCATGTGTGTATCTGGATAGATCCAGAGCCAGGTGACGCCGCATGCCATCGTGGTACTCCCTAAAACGGATGGAATGGAGATGCTGCTGTGTTACGAGGACGAGGGCGTCTACGTCAACACCTATGGTCGAATCACCAAGGACGTGGTGCTACAGTGGGGAGAGATGCCTACCTCTGTTGGTATGTCCCACCAACGTGTGCATTCATATAAATGCATTTAGTTGATTAAAATGGATTTATATCAACACTGGAGTCATTAAAACATCATAGAGAAACACCAGGGTCAAATATGTACATTAAAATTCACCAAACATTAAATTAAAAGCTTCAAATAACTGCAGTGAAATATGCTACTACCCATTTCAACACTTGTGTGTGTTGCAATGCAGATCAAACATCTTGTGAGTTCTCTGAGAACTGATCTTATGGGGGTTCATTGAAGGTTTAATTGCATTCAAAAATCAGTTTACAACATCAGCCCTCACTGGAAGGCTTTCAGAGCTGCTTAGAAGAAGCAAGATAGAAGGAGGAAGGGGAAGGGGAAAGTTTAAAAAAGATGGAAAATGGATATAGATGATGAATAGTAAATGTAAAAGGCAATGTGAGGGTGTAGAACACATGGAGAGAAAGAGGAGAGGCACCCAAGAGCTCCGAAGTCCAATAAAGAAATTTGTACATGTATGTAATGTTTGTATGAGCACTGTTTCAATGGAGACTTATACTTTTGTAATATTTTACTGTCCTCTTATGGCAGCCAGGTGTATTACACACTTAAAGCTACCACAGATTAGGATACTGCTAGTGAATCTGGATTCTACATTGTGGACGTTCTGGGTTAAGGAATGTTCAAATGATATGTGTATATTTTGTTTGTTTATTTTTTTTCCATTGTCATTTATGCTTCTGTTGTGTTTTCTCTTTTCCAGCCTATATCCATTCTAATCAAATTATGGGCTGGGGTGAGAAGGCCATAGAGATCCGCTCTGTGGAGACAGGTCATTTGGATGGAGTCTTTATGCACAAAAGAGCCCAGCGACTCAAATTCCTTTGTGAGCGGAATGACAAGGTAAAAAACACAGTTGGATTGTATGCTCTTTGATTCTCAGTTATTCATATCTTATTATATTTGTAAATGATTGGGATGTAACCATAAAATATTTAAAATATATATACTTACCTACCTGCTCTGGTTTTGGTTTGTATTGAGGATTAATCCACTGTCTCCAGTAGAGTATAATTGCAAAAATTGTAATTAAAATAGATTTTACACAGGCCCATAGATCCAAAAAGTAAACTTTTAATGCTAAATCAGGTAGCAGATAATGTCCATTAATGTTTTATGGAGATTTTTATATACAACTTTCTCACACCTTATCCAAATGTCCAAATCAGATATTTGCACAGAACCAAAAATGTTTATCCGTCTGTCTTTCTCTCCAGGTATTCTTTGCATCGGTGCGATCGGGAGGTAGCAGCCAAGTTTTCTTCATGACCCTCAACAGAAACTCTATGATGAACTGGTGATGGCTCCTCCTTCTTTCCACCCTGCCTCACTCTCCCATTGGCCAGCCTGGCCATCCACCTTGGCCCTGCGGAGATCTTACAAAATGAACGCGATTACCCAAGAGGCCAAAAGCGAACTCTTCTAATACTGGAGATACTAAAATGGTGTAAAAAGAATCATAGAGAATACTAACAAAGAGCTGTTCTAAATAAAGAGACATGTTACCCTAGATTATGTCGGGTCATGCAGAAGCCATCCTTACTTAACAGACTGGCAAACTGGTGCCACTGACTTTCCAAATATTCTCTTCTTCCCACTTTCTATGTCTGTGTGTGTAACTGTTCCCTTTTTGTCTGTCTCTTCTCTCCAAAAGGACCAGTGTACTGTAGAATTACACATTACACCTTCGGTCTCTCTTCCTCTTCTTCCTGGTAGATCTAATCACGTTTTCAACCCTTTGACACCCATGTCCTCCATTTTAATCACTTCCTATCTGCCATGTGTGGGCTCATTCCTAAACCTCAGAGGCGGGAAAAGACAGCTGAATAAGATTTAATATAAATTCAAATATATACTTCTGAATATGACAGGCAGGGCAGCAGAGGGATGATAAATCTACTCGGAATGTCGGCGGTGAAAGCAGACAACCTGATTGACTTTCTTTCTCCTCTGTCACTCCCCTCCTCCTCCTTCTCTACCACTTCCACCTTCCCATCTTTTCGTGCTCTGAGTAAACTGAATTGTGATTTAATGTTCGATCACACATCGCTGATAGAGATGCGGCGAGATGCTCTGCTGTCATAGGCGGGTTGTAATAGTATGCAAAGATGATGTCTGTGTCCCTTTAAAATGAAATCACTGGTCTTCCCTCTTTTTTTGCCTCGTTCCCTCCTCCTGTCACCTGTCATCATCATCACACTCAGCTCCCTGTTTTCACTATTACGTATTTAAACTCTGAAGGTGCTGCATCAAATATACTGTAATATTAAAATGAACAATGAGAGCGTCATTCTGTTCATTCTGTTTATTTCTGTTCTTTTCTTTTTCTGTGTCTGAGTCAGTCAGTGTTTGAAGCTTGATGAAATGTACAGCACATCTGTGTCTCTTAAATCAGGAGTGTATGTTAGTGGGTGTGGGAGTGTGTGTGTGTGTTTGACTTGATGTTGAAATGAGTCCCATTCAAATCAAGTTTGAATCAAAGTGGGATATCGAAATCAATGTCCATAAAAAAAGAGTCATGTAATTCAGTTTCTGTGCGTGAACTTTTTACCTTAATGCGATCTAAGCAACATTGAGTGTGTTTACATGCAGATTTATGATATTATCTTCTTAGTATGGAGTTCATGAGTTGGTGTATTTAAACACCAAGATTTAAAAATAGGCAATATTAGTGGTTGATTTTTGGAGTATGTTTCCGTTTCCTTTAACACAGTAGTGTTTTGGCCATTCACAAATACAGCCATGTTGCTGTAGGGAATATGAATACGCATATAAACAACTTATCCTGAAGACAACCTCAACAGGAAATGAGCTACTATCCCGAATACTGTGTGCATGAGGAAGCACTCATTGTTGAAAGCTATGGTGTCCTTTTGAGCCATACTCCTCCCTGGTTCTTCTGATTTTGGCTCCTACCTGTTTGTACAGTGCCTAGCATGATGTAAGCAAAACTAAAGTGGAGGCCAAGAGATTCACGTTATAATTAATCATTTTATTGGTTACTTTACACTTTTATTTTGTGTTATTATCTAACTTGAACACATTGCTGATGTTATTTGTCTCCTCTAATGGAGATGTACATTAACAAATGTAAGACTTGATTTATTCTTTGAAAGGAGTACCTGAATATGGTGTGATAAAACCCTGCCATTGCTTTCGAATTATTTAGCTCAATCATTAATACATAATTTATAACACTACTGAAGGTGGACCACTTCATGCATACTCATTCATGTCAGAGAGCAATGTAATGAAGATAAGTCTTTTTTTCCTGGTGGATATTCTGCATGTTTGGCAGTATGTTGGCCTATGGTTAACAAATGCGAGGTGACACAAAAAGACAGGCTCATTCCCCAATGATGTAATGATCACTTGAATCAAATTTTTCTGTTAACTTATTTTTTAAAAAAAGTTATATTTTCAAGCACTTTGTACACATCTGTGCAGTAGCTGTTCCTGTGCAGCTATGAGTTAGGTTCACTGATCTCTGTTAGGGGGAGCAGGCTTTACATTTTAGCAATAAAGAGCTGAACTGAAAAAACACTGTCTTCCCTGTGTGTGCACACATGCCTCTGTGTTTATGATTAATGAGCAAGTGTGAATGGGGCATTATAATATGGTTGTCCATTGTGAAATTCACTCTTCCCATTGGAAAATACTGATGGTCATTACTCTGAGAACTCTCCTTTCAAAGATGAAACCACTGTATTCTTTATTCAGTTTTTTTCTTGTTTTCTTTATTTTGCTTTACTAATGTCCTGTTTGGGGATTTATTTGTTTTGTAAAAGAGAAGCTGTAAGAGAGAAATAAATGAAACTAGAGCATTATGTTTCTGGAATTGTGTGTGTTTTTTTGTAGATGTGTTTGTGAGAGAGTTTGTCTCTGTTTTGCAAGTGTGCACATTTGTATCAGCTTCGACCCTCAGACTTTGTCCGCCTCCCAAGTATATCATTAACAGCAAGTGTGCGTGTGTGTTTGTGAGAGAGAGAATACTGTCCAAATGTCATTATTATCAAAGAACACAACTTAGAATCTGAGCAGCATCTATTGAAATTAGCCATTTGGTACATTTGCATTCCTTTAATAATTGCAATATATATATATATATATATATATATATATAGTATTTTCCATAATGTACCAGTATGAAGCACCACACATAAGGTCCTGAAACCAGTGTTTTCCAAACTAGATTCCACTGTTTCACAGTGTTGTCACCGTCATTATCATTTTATTGCTTCCCTCCAATAGAGCAAGCTGTGTATAGATGACAAATAAGGCCACTTTTCATTTGTTTTTCATTGCGTATGAGTTCTGTCAGTATTGTAGATTTGTGTGTGTGTGTGTGTGTCAGTCAATGTGGGTGTGCATGCATGTGCTTGTCGATTAGTGAGTGGACACAGCGTGATAGACCATGCAGCTTTCATTGATCATTACCAACCTCCAGGCTGACACGCTGGACCCATCATGTCGGGGAAGGTAAGATAATTCTTGGCAAATGCGTTCCTCACATGTATTTCATAAAATTTTTAGATTCTCGTCATTTTAAATCTTGTAAGCAATATTTGCAAACAGTTGGCAGGGCATTATGTTGATGACATATGAAGCTTTAGTCACTAAGTGTTTGCATTGTCATTTTGCTTAGAAGATTGTCTCGAACTGATTTGTGATGCGTCTGCCACAACAAGATCTCAGTTCAAACCTATTTATAGCACATGCAAAATGTTTCATTTTAACATTATTATGTTACTTTTGTAACTTATGTCTGTAAGCATTCTTTTGATCATCAGAAATGGTGCAAAAAGCAGTAATAAGTCCATCTACGATGTGGATAAAGTGTTTTTCCCCACATTTCTATATCTATTTGTATTTGTGACTGTGTACTATGCAACTACAACTGAGTGACTATTTACAATGTTCTTGCTTGTGTGCATCTACATGATTAATTGTGTGTTTGTTCATGCATTCATGTGTGCATGTCCTTATCTGAATGATTACCTTTCACTCCCACAGCAGCTAACGGGTACCTTGGCTGTGGCTGTGTTCACAGCAGTTCTCGGGTCCCTGCAGTATGGCTACAGTCTTGGAGTCATCAATGCACCCCAGAAAGTAGGCTCTACTTTAACAAAGGCTTTACTCGTTTACTTAGACATCTAATTGCCTCATCATACTGATATTTGCATGCAAATCAGCCAGTTTGAATAAGCTTATTCCACCATATGGCTATTCACCCTATAAGACAAATGTCAGTTCCATGTATACTTTTCTGCAGCACTGGAAATAAGGAAAATACCTTTTCTCAGTGTCTAGAGAAACAACCTTTCCCCAAAAATGTTATTGTGTTGCTCTCCAAGAATTTGCAAGCTGTCTAAGATCCTCTGGTCTGTAAAAAGTAGCACATGGAGTGCCTCTCCACAAAACACATGTCTTGTGGAGTGCCAGACAAGACAGAATATACCTGTGCCAATATCTCTCTGCTGCAAGCTGCTGGCAGAGTTGGCACAATGTCATTCACAGCCAAAAGATGACATTATGCTTACCAAGGATCAGTCTGCCATTCTTGTGGCACATAAATAGAATTAGAGCATTTAAGTGGCATCTTTATTACTGGCCTATGCTATGTATTTGACTTTAATTGATTAAAAAACGATAGTGAATCCATCCATCGTCAACCGCTTATCCTGCGTACAGCGTTGCGGGGGGCTGGAGCCAATCCCAACTTACACCCTAGACAGGTTGCCTGCCCATCACAGGGCCACACATAGACAAACAACCACTCACACTAACATTAACACCTAAGGACAATTTTAGAGACACTAATTAACCTAGCCCGCATGTCTTTGGATGGTGGGAGGATGCCGGAGAGAACCCACGCGGACACTGGGAAACATGCAAACTCCACACAGAAAGGCCGGGGCAACCGGGGTTTGAACCCAAGACCTTCTTGCTGTGAGGAAACAGTGCTAACCACTGCACCATTGTGCTGCCCTGATAGTGAATCCACTAAAATTTAATTGCAATTAATTGGTTCTTCTGTATAATTGGCATTTTCTCTAGTAAACTGTAATGTTGCATAATGAATGTCATTAACTACCATGCACATTTTAGCAGAATGGATCAATGTATGCATGTGTGTGTGTGTGTGTGTATATTTGGCATCTGCCTTTTAGTCTGTGTCTCTGTGTGTGCAGCCGTGACTGTACCTGTTGATGACTTATGTGTCATAGGTCATTGAAAAGCATTATGGACGGTCCCTGGGGGTGTGGTCAGACAGGGCCAATGTCCTGTCAGAAAACAGCACAGAAGAAGAAGAGTTCTCAGAGGCGGGACAACACCCTGCCGTGGTCATGTATTGGTCATTGTCTGTGGCAGTCTTCTCCATCGGTGGCATGCTATCGTCCTTTCTGGTGGGATTTGTGGGAGACCTGAAAGGGAGGTGAGAGAGGAAGGATAACATAATGAGGACACAATAGTGCAAGAGTTAAATCTTTTTGTGGAAAAAGCAATACCTAAGGAAAATTATGGAATATGGTTAATGATAAGAGTAATAAGAGGAGCGATAGAGGCGAACGTTAGCAGGAAAAGACTTCAACAGTTAAACCAAGATCAATATGGAATAATGCCATGGTACACATGCCCATATCCATCATCCATCTTTCTCTGGATCTCCCTCTGCCACCTTTCCATCTCCTGTTGTCTTGCAGGGTAAAGGGCATGTTAATGGTCAATGTTCTGGCTGTAGCTGCTGGACTGCTGATGGGTCTTTGCAAGATGTGGAAACCTCACATCATGGTTATCTCCGGCAGCGCTGTTATGGGCTTTTACTGTGGTACAGTAAAGTACAAGTTATAACCTTCAATTAACACTCACATAATTTAGTTGGAAATGTTTATTTATTCTAAACTATAGAATAGTAAAGCTGTTCCCATTATCATTAGTTAACATTTCCCTTTATGAACATATTGAAAGCTAATTATTATTATTATTATTTTAATTAACAAGGGTTCCTACATTGCACTTTGATATCCAACAGCAAATGCTTGTTTTAAAATCTTTTCACTCATGATGTGTGTGTTTCAGGACTGACATCTGGGCTAGTGCCTATGTACATTGGAGAAATTGCACCAAAGGCTTACAGAGGGGCTCTGGGGACAATACACCAGCTGGCTATTGTCACTGGCATCCTAATTAGCCAGGTGAGGTACACGCACACACACACACACACACACACACACACACACACACACACACACACACACACACACACACACACACACACACACACACACACACACACACACACACAAACACAGTAGGATCTGTGCTTTATCAAATATATAACACATATAACATAAACTGTATGTGTGTCATTTTGTGTGGATGTAGGTAATAGGCTTGGACTTTGTACTTGGTAATGATGATATGTGGCCCCTGTTGCTTGGTCTGTCTGGAGCTCCGGCGCTATTACAGTCCTTTCTGCTGCCTCTGTGCCCTGAAAGCCCACGGTACCTTTACATTCTACTAGGCAAGGATCAAGAGGCTCGAAAAAGTAAGACTTTCGATTTAAGACTCTTGATTTCTTGCTTTTTTTCAAGCTAGCTGTTTCTTCCTATTACCAGTTTTTAAGCTAAGCTAAACTAACTGGCCGTTGTCTGTAGCTTCATATCCATGTCCATACAGACATGAGGATGGTATCAATCTTTTCATCTAACTCTCATGAATATACATATTTTTTATTCCTTTAAGTACATGTTGCTGACAATGCTTGAAATGCAATACTTTTACTTGTAATAGGCCATCTTTACATCATACTGCTACTTTTACTTTGGTAAAGGGTCTGAAAACTTGCACATAAGTTATTTCCACCCTTCACTCTGTGTTTTCTTGCAGGTCTGCTTCGTCTAAAGGGGGCATATGATCCAAATGCCGATCTGGAAGAGATGAGGAGAGAGAAAGAGGAGGCAGATAGGGAGCCCAGGGTCTCTATCCTTTCTTTGGTAGGTCTATACCACCATATACTTGAGATATATTATCTTAACTATCTATATATTTTCTCTTCTGAATTTTACTTTAACCTTCCCATTAACAATTTTAAAATGAATGACTTTGGTTTTGGGGTTTTAACAATGATAATGAAATAGCTGATGAACTCCCAAGGCCACCAAAACACTCTGATTACATCATACCTTCAATAGTCCTGACATTTCCCCTCATGGTGGACAGAGACACCCATTCAACCTTCCAAATGAATCAGCAACCAAAGTACACTGATAATCTCATTTACTGTAATGACACAGTGATAGTTAATGTTAAATCATTAGTTAAATAAGTGATAAAATAGTGATGTGAAAGTGTAGGAGTCTTTGCTCATCAGCCAAATTCAAGCTCAAACCGGTGAACAGACAGGCCAGCTGAGGCAGGATCAGGACACAGTTGAAGTAAGAGCTTTTAATTATGAGAAGCTACTAAGGTTTCTACATCAGATGTAGTAGTGAGTAGCTCTGATTAAGACATGTGTCATGGCGAAATGTTACTGCACCTTATTAAAAGCTCTTTCAATATCCATGTGCCCCAGATCTCAGGTTTCCCAAATCTGCCCTAGGTGAATTATTCTGAATGACTTGTTGAGTTTTAAAGATTGTTGAATAAATGGCAAATATACTCTCTGATAGAATATACTGTAAAAAGGCTGCAGATTAAGCCATCCCAATGTGGTTTGCTCCCATGTGAAACCAAAAGATTTCAGAAATCACTAAACATGTTGAAATATTTATTTCCTGCATAACAGGTTTAGACAACCATTTCTCTGACAATATTTTACTGGTCTGTATTCTCTCCAAGATCCGCTCCTCTGTGTACAGACAGCAGCTGATTGTTGCCCTCATGATGCACCTCTCTCAGCAGTTGTCTGGCATCAATGCGGTGAGTGGCAAATTCATTTTACGTGTGCCTTTCTGTAAATCTTTCAGTTTACTAAAGTTAAACTAAAATGTTAGTTATGTTAATGACATGAGAAGATGACATGGTTTCATTGTTAAAGCATACTGTATGGGCACATCAGCAGTCAAAAAAGGTCAATCATTAAAAGAGAGCTGGAGATTTTTGTTTGTGTGTATGAAAATTTATAGCACAGAACAGCAAAGAAAATTCACCATCTGTTCCTTTATATCTGTAATTACGGAAAACCTGTACTTGTTTTGTGTTCAAGATCTTTTATTACTCTACGGATATTTTCAGTCGGGCTGGCATCAGTCAGCCAGTCTATGCCACTATAGGAGTCGGGGTCATCAACACAGTCTTTACTCTAGTGTCTGTGAGTAGCTACATGCACACCCATATGGATATTAAACCATGAACATGCACTGGTATTCTCCTATTTCTTCTACACACAAAACACCCACAAACACACAAATAAACAGTGTGTTTGTGTTCTAGGTTGTACTGGTGGACAAGGCTGGCAGGCGCACTCTGACTCTGGCTGGACTGGGTGGGATGTGCTGTTGTGCAGTTGCTATGACAGTGGGCCTCAAATTTCAGGTTCGTTCAATCAGATCTCAGAGCTTTAGTTTGTTAGCAACTTGACCTGAACTTCTATCTACTTACGGGACTGCTCAGTTTAATGGACTCTCCTTATTCTTTACCACCTGTACTAACTCTGAGGCAAATTTGTGTTTTGTGCACTTTTGTGCTCCAAGTGTTTCTGTCACAATAATATATGTCTAGAAAATCAAGAAAATCAGAAGGTTCAGTTTTGCAAAATGTTAATATATTTATTGAAACTTCTGATGCATAAAAAACAGACACATTTGATGCTTTGAGATAATCAGAAACTACCCAGGCGGGAAACTGTTTCACTTAACTGATGTACTCTTCCCTACAGAGTGACTACTCGTGGATGAGCTATGTAAGCATGTCAGCTATCTTCCTCTTCGTGAGTTTCTTTGAGATTGGTCCTGGTCCCATTCCATGGTTCATAGTTGCTGAACTGTTCAGCCAGGGACCTCGGCCTGCGGCCATCGCTCTCGCTGGCTGCTGCAACTGGACCAGCAACTTCATCATAGGCTTAACCTTTCCATATATACAGGTAGGCAGAAAGGCCACACATGTGTACTGTAAACTTGTGCAACACATGCACTTGCATGTGGGGTGACATGTCTTTGCTTCATTATCACACACATTTAGACACACTGTCCTTGACTCCTGTTTTTTTAATATTTCTGTCCTTTTTGTTTCAGGCTTGGTTGGATAGCTATGTGTTCATCCTGTTTGCTGTGCTGCTCCTCGGCTTCACTGTGTTTATTTATCTTCGGGTCCCTGAGACCAAGGGCAAAACTTTTGATGAGATTGCTGCTGTCTTCCACAAGGGCCGAAAAAAGTTGGCAAAGACCCCCAAAGACGATACGGTACTGCAGCAGCTCAAATCATCCACAGATGCTTGAAACAATTCTGTGTTAGTGTCTATTTGTATGCATGTGAAAGGTTGTATCCATCTTTCAGTATTTCAAATGCAAAGTTCTAATGTGCATTTTAGTATTATAATAATTACATGGTGAATTAAGGACTCGTTGAAACATTTTTACAATATAAATGTAGGTGCTACACAAAAACTAGCAGTGACTTACAATATCATGTTTCCGTTATATGGAGTGATGTTTACATTTAATCAAAATATCAACTTTTATTGCAGTATTTGGACTTAATGGTTAAAGCAGCTATAATCAATACTGGACCACATGCCTGTGATGATTTTTATGTAAAAGGTGTACTTGTATTGTGTTCAACCTATAGAAAATTATGACCCGACTGCAGATCTAGTGTCTTTTAGTGTTGTGGAAATCATTTCACCACTCTTATAGCATTGTTTTCAAATAACCTAATTTACACTACCTGCCCAGCACCAAACAGCAGGTAGACAAAGTAAAGCTGGTGAACATAGTGGAGCATTTAGGAGCTAAAGACAGAGCTTTCAAGGAGAGTGAATGTGGTGGAAAGTGGTGGCTAAAAACACAACTCAAAGGAATGCTAACGTTGCCTTGTATCTGCTGGATCTTTGAATGGGCAACTTTTTTGCATTCAAGATGGCATGTCACTTTTGTGTTCACAAGTTGTTTCTGCTGCTCCCAAAAGGGACATAAAATACGTTATTAGTGGTTCAATAAAACGCATTTAAAACAACTCAAACTGTGGAATTAATGAGCCAGGAAATGAAGCAGTATTTATATTTGCAGAAACCTAAAGAGAATAAACTATTACTTAAAGAGTTTGTTATACTGTAGTGATATTTGGTTACCTCATTCTGAGATTAATATTCCACATTGCCTCTCTTGAATATAATAATATGCCTCCTCCACTCAAAAATGTGTTTTGCTTGTTACTTCACTTGAATGTTTGACCTTCACTGTATGTACATGTGTGGGTGTGTGTGTGTATGTTTCATGTTTGTTTATCTGGGTGGCAACTTTAACCTGAATGCACACTAACTGATGGGGACTCAAGTCAATTTTTGTCCCCACTGGCACAGAGGAACCCCCCTGCTGAAGGGGGAAAGTTTCTCCGTGCTCACCTTAAACCTAAGTTTAAGGCATGTATGCACAAGCATTACTCTCTTACTAGGAAGCCAATTGTCGTGGATACACAACTTATAGAAGAGTAGAATAGTTGATAGTTGAATAGATTGTGCTTTTTCAATAAGGGAGAAACTGTTGACCTAATTTGAATAATATTAATGAGACAACTTTTTTTGTGAAAATAAATCACACAAAGTCTTGCATTTTAACCACATAACGTATTACATGTTGGGAGGGAATCTTTAAGAAAATACAAACTTTTTTAGGCTTTCAGACAGGTCAATTTACTCAAAGACACAGTTTTACTCAGCCCCCAACACTAATTTAAGACTACAGTTGTCCATCTGCAGCATTAAAAACAAGAACCTTTTAAAAAGTATTTTGCATCGTCATAGTTTTCCTATAAATTTAACAAAAATAAAAAATAAGCCTTGTTTCTATGTATTATAGAAAGAAAATATGTTTCCTTTGCTTTGTTCAGATTAAAATGAAAGAATTACTGTAATTCAAAACCACATGATGAGTTTAGGCAACTATATTATATCCCATCCCAAGTTTCTGTACTTTATTGTCAGATCAACATGGTTGATTGGAATTTGTCTCAGCTTACTTAAACAAAGAAGAAATAACAAAATATAAAAATAAATAGTAAAACCATGAAGCACACTATACATTGAGTATCAAACAGATCAATAATATCCAACCCATACAATAATCATAAAAGCATAAAACAATAGGTAATGTAGGCTAAAATCCAACATAAACACTACAAATAAAACTCTAGCACGTAGGGAAATTACTGGTACCATCACACCCACCAGATCGAGTGCTTTAAACTAGTGATGTGTCCGTCAGTATTGAGGCTTCGAAGTGTCGAGTAATGCAGGATGATTTTTGTGAAGCGCGTATCGAGGTTTGTGTTGGTGATGTATGTGATGATTTTTGAAGCCTTGCGAGCCGGCCGTACGTGATCGATTCAGGAGATGGGTTGCGGGTTTGGCGTGCGTTTCGAAAGGATCAAGTAAAATGCAATGGACCCTCCTCAACATTTTGAGGACTTTTGAAATTGAACACAATTAGATTTTACCTACAGCCCATTTTAAATTACTCAAAAACGTTTATCAACTTATGTCAGAATTGCTTTGATCAAATAACTTCAAAAATTGTGATGAAAGAGGGGAAAAGAAAGTGTTGACATTTTGTGGCTTTGGCAAGAATTAAACTCTTACCCCATATTAGGCTAGCTATTTAATAATTTTCTAAAGCAGGTAAAATCATCACCAAAAAAAAGAGCACTGTGTAGTATTATTTTTAAATAAAGATGAATAAAATGTTGTCTCTATTATATAAAGTCACAAACCAAGTCATCATAACCTCTCCCTTGTTTCCACTTTCCTTTTGACCATGTCATTGTATCATAAAGACAGACACTTTGTTAATGAGTTAATCAATTATGAATTGGCATCACATTCATTATTCAATTCAAAGCTTGACACACCAAAGCCGTGGTGCCCCAATAGATGTAAAACCTTGCCTGTTTTACATCTATTGTCCACTTGATGGCACAGCAGAGCAAATGAAGCACCGTGAAGCTTCGGCCCACGAGTGCACCAATTGGATGGAAAGCTTCAATGCTTTGTAAAGCTTCATCTCGCCATCACTATTTTAAACCATCTGCCCTATTGCACAAATGATTTGCTTTCCCCCCTTTATTAAACTGTACCATATCATCCTTAGATACCATTTTTTCAGTTGTCTGTCTCTTGGGTGCTTTCTTCAGAATAGTAGTGGTGTTATACCCCATTTCAAGGTGGAGCAGATTGTCACTCCCAGGAATTTGTAGCTGTCTACTTGTTGAATTTTAGCTGATGGCCAAGGGAAGCTGGTCCCACAGTCCACCAGGGATCTCTCAGGGATTCTCTCTCATAACTCCTATAAGCTGTTTCAGCGTTGTTGAAGATCAGATTCACTACTGTGGTGTCATCTGCGAATTTAAAGATCCCAACAGACTGGGAGTAGGAAATACTCATTTTTTGTACAGTGAGTACAGGAGTGGGGACAGTAGACATGTTTAAGAACTTGCCTCCTCTCCTCAAAAACTAAAAGACCCACTGACAACAGGGACTGTTCAGCTCCCATAGTGGAATAGTTTTAAAAGCTTAACTGTAATCGACAAAGAGAACCCTCACATTGGTTTCATGGGCCTCTAGGTGTTAAAGAATAGAGTGCAGATGATCTGCATCCATCATCAACAGAATTAACAAACTGATAAGGCTTAAGGACAACACTGGAGAGATGGTTACTAACCAGACATTCAAAGATTTTAATGATAATAGATATCAAAGCAACCAGTCTGTAGTCATTCAGGCAGCTTAGGTTGGATTTCTTAGCCCAGGTATAACCACAGCAGACTTATAACATGCTGGGACCCTGCTGTGCAAGAGACCAGTTAAAATATCAGTAAAAATAGGTGCAAGTTCATATGCACAACAGCCTTCCTACTGTTTTTCCTGCACAGCAGGTTTCTTACCTCATGCTCCCGGATTTAAAACAGTGTTCAGATACACTGACAGAACAAGGCTGTGGATCTGCATTAGTATCAAACCTGCAATAAAAGTTGTAAAGCTCATCATGCAAGTTAGGTTCAGTATCTGGGGTAACATTTTGTAATTAGTTATTGATTTAAAGCCCTGCACCTTCTGTCCTTAAAATTTAAGCTTGTCTTTTAATACTCTATGCTTTCTTTTTACCGCATTTTCAAATTTCTACTTATAAGTCTTATAAATACTTTTGTCACCTGATTTGAAAGCTTCATTTGTTTTAACAGTATTTTAATATCTCTACTGTACCATGGCTTATTCATCCATCCATCTTATCCTGCGTACAGTGTTGCGGGGGGCTGGAGCCAATCCGCTCTGACATTGGGCGAAAAGCAGGGTACACCCAGACAGGTCGCCAATCCATCCCAGGGCGAACCATGGCTTATTATCACTGTAAAACATTACAGACATGGATGGAACACATTTGAAGGCGTGATCACATCAGCAAGAGTCCATATCATCAAGGTCCCTTCAATACAGTCAGTTGTAAAAACAAAACATAACAACAAAAAAACAGTCACTTAGCATATCAGTCGCTTGGGGAGGACCATTGTTGTTGCAGCACACACGTCTGTGGAATAACACGAGAGCATGTGTTTTCCTCCCCCAGCTATAAAAATGTTCTATCTATATTTTGGCAGTGCTCTAAGATGACGTGGTTTAAATCACCTAAACATACTGAGTCTGGATTGTTGTTTCCAGTCTTCATAATATGGACGAATAGCTGCTGAGAGGCAGCCGTAGTCTTCAGGAGGGATAGGCCTATACAGCGATCAGCATGAGAGATGCAAATTCCCCGAGGACAGTAAGTGGCTCAAGTTGAGGGGAGCATGACAATAGTGCATTATTAGATGACCATATGTTTTGTATGTTAAAATATGAATTTGTAAAGTGACTGGAAACTATAATTGTAAAATAGCATTATGTTAAATTATAAAATAGCAGACACTTAAAACAGTGATGCAAAGTAGGCCTACATCAAAAGGATAGGCTACGCAGGACTAGTAGATAACTTAAATAAATGTAACCCACTAAGTTACTCTCCACCACTATTTATAACTGAATGGGCCTAGATATCTCACGCTCACCCTAGATATCTCGAACAACTCACTTGCGGGGCTCCTATTTATCTTGGATAGTTGTGCGGTGTGCGGACGTCCCACGCAGACAGCTCTGCACTGTCCCAAGATTTCGTAAGCCTCCCCAACCCCCTCTGCACCGCGTCAGCCGAGCCAGTACCTGCCCTTTCTGCTCCTCCTGCGGTACAAAAGCTCTACGCATGCGAACTGACTTTCCCTCTTTGTTGTAAGCACGACACAAGGTAAGCTAAACGTAAGGGGTTATAAGTAAAACGTTTTTACAAAGGAGCTAACACTAAGTAACCTGTTGTTTTGAGATGTAGTGACGCCTGCCCTAATGTGTAACACTGGGAGGCAGTTGTCGTCTCGTTGTTAAGTCAGCAACTTCTACGTAGTGAGGCTATTTGGTTAGCAATTGAAATAAGTTAGCACACTACTTTAGCTAACATTAGCTGCGGCCAGTGTCAATGGGTGTGGGTTGTGTTTGCAAGCTAACGATGACAGAAAGCACACGAGGTGGGAACCTAAAGCTAGCTTGCTGGATTACGTTACAGTGGAAGATGCTCATCTGGCCCAGCTGCCACGTAACATAGCTAGTTAATGGTGTTCGCTAGCTTTCTAACCTGAGCTGCCTAGCCGCTCTAACGCTAACTTGGAGCATTTTTAGATTACTTTATGAAGTCAGTGAATAACGTTAACAATGCAGCTAACATATTTAACTCGTTAGGCACCCCCCAGACAGTGTGCAAAAGAGAATTTGATGGCAGGAACACGGCCTTAGTTGTATGTAAATTCGACACATTAGCATTTAACGTTAGCGGTTAGCCTTTCAGATAGTTGGCCAGTGAGATGTGGTTGCACCACCTTGGATAATTGCGCACGAGTGCAGTAAGTGAATGTTGAAATTGGTGCATGCAAGGCTAACTAATTTGCAGTATCAAAGCGAGCCGGCTTTAACTTGGAAGTATACATTTTAACGCAGAGCAATGTGCAGCAAAGCATTTTCAGTGGACATCTCCCACTCTAATCGCAGGTTACTGATTTTTGTTTGTTTTGTTTTAAAGCACTTGCGGCCAGGCCAGTCTTTTTAGGAAAAGATTGAGCGTGACTACGTAAGCACAGCATCTCTAGATACAAGGTGTTCAGCCCCATTGTATTTCTGACAGCTATTGGGAGCCTAAGCTGCTCTTGGTTGTGGTCAATTAATGTTAATTTAGTGTTACTAATCTGCTTACTGGCTGCCACAAAACTAAAATCGGATTATTCCTTTTTATATTTGCAGTATTGGTTCCTCATCCTTCTAAGTAATATTACTGTCAGTCACATCTTATGCTTGTTCTTTTTCTACTCTTTTTGACATAGAAGTAGCCCATCATGGCAGATGATGATTTCACCTCTGGGGACTCTGGAGCCTCCACAACATACCCCGTACAGTGTTCTGCACTGAGGAAGAATGGCTATGTCATGCTTAAAGGTCGTCCCTGTAAGATTGTTGACATGACTACCTCCAAGACTGGCAAGCATGGCCATGCCAAGGTAAAATTTCCTTGTGCATCCTTTTGGAATGCAGAGCTTAAGGCACTTTTGTAATTTAGCCTTGAGTTGTTGTACATGTGACCCCCAGTGCTAATTTGGCTCAAGGCCACATCTGATCGGTGATGCTGTTTTCCCAGGTTCACCTTACTGGACTTGACATCTTTACTCAGAAGAAGTTAGAAGATATCTGCCCATCTACTCATAACATGGATGTCCCAAATGTAACAAGGAAAGACTACCAGGTGAGAAATCCCTGATTGATATTTTGGTGTAAACTAGGGGCATGCAGCAAGGGGCATGCAGCATTTGCAATGTGTACTGGATGTTGTCAGTTGAAACAATTTTGTGTGATAGCCAATAATCATTTCTGTGCCCACTATATGGGGTTTGGCAATTGTTTAGACCACCAGTGCATCCATTTCCTAAAATGTTGTGGATTTTATACAGCCTAATCTTAAGGAAAAGGTGTGACATAAGAAAATGATTTCAATTGCTAAATGGGCGTGTCGACTGTCAGGACTGTGCTGTCTCCTCATTAGTTGTGAAAGGATATACAGGTTTTGAACAGGTTTTGGCTTGGCCAACAAGCAGTCTCTTCTGCCCTGATGAGAGGCCTCTTTTGGCATAGCAGAAGAAGAAAACAAGGTTTTCTTTTTAAAAAAAAAACCAAGGTTTTGTTTTTAGGATGAGCTTTGCTCAACTGAATTTGTGCTGTATTGTTTCCCGTGGAAAGGAAATTTAAATTTTTCCTTAGTGTACACCTGCAGCAACCCACCATGGCCATGTTCCACAGTGGCTCAGAGTCCTTTTTTTCTTTTGATTTGGGTTTTATTTACTGTACTGTAAAATACTGTGTGTTTTTATTTATTTTTTAATGCTTCAGGTAGCATTGGCACAAGTGTGACAGAGCTAGTGTGTACAGCATCAAAGAACAAAAGTTTCTGCTGTTAAATGGATGACTAGCATGGCTAAGTTACATACAGTAAAGCCTTTGGTTTCTGTTACAGCTATCAGTTCTGTTTTGTTGCCACCCTCCTGTTAGCCTGACTACCATTGTGTACATTGCTTATCCTAAGTGTCTCTCAGGTCTGCCACGTTATAGCAGTCCCTGGTTCAACTTTGTAAAAGTTAGGGATGCGTTGTGTAATTGTTTGGACTTTATTGATACTACTACTTGGGAGGGGCGATATGGCAAAAAAATATATCACTTATTTATTTCAGGCAGGATCACGATCTTATCAAAATGATTAAATCAAACAAAGAACAGATTAATTTCGTTCTAACATTTTAAAGATTCAGTATACTTTAAAAAAAAAAAGATTTCCACATGAATGAATGAGCTTGCTTAATTGTTGCAGATATTGATTGGGGTTTACAGTAGTCAAAAGTGCTGAATATGCAGCATGAATATGCAGCATGAACATGCTGACTCTGTGTGGACTGGTTCAGCTCTAAGTGAGTTAACACTTCGGCCGGACCGTGACCCAACAGTAGAGCGTGCTCCGATCAGGTTTTTTTGGGCCGATTGCCAAAAGCAGTATCGGCCGATACCGATCACTGGGTCTATTTGGAGCCTTATATTTATCATGTAGCATTATACAGTATACTGTATATTTATTTAATTGGTCCTAAAAAACAATGTATTAAGTCTTAAAGTTAACAGATGATAAAGTATCATGAAAGACAACTGTTTATTTTATTGCCAGGAAACATGGGCAACAAATTCTGCTCAATCTTTGTTAGAGACATAAACCATAGCAGCCTTTGTCTGGTTACTGTGAAAATCTTATAGCTTAACAAATGCAGCTTTACTGTGGAATAAACTACAAAAACAGAACAAAAAGCATATTTATAAATTTACAACAACCATAAAAACTGCAACAAAAAAGGCTGTAGCCAAAATATTTAGGAGATAAAGGAGCACAGGCATCATGAGTTGATGATAAACTCTGAAGTAGCTGCTTTGCAAGGGAAAGAGAGGGAGAAGAGCTACAGAGATGAGTCAAAACTGCCTTTAATGATATTTGAAAATAAGGAAAATTTAAATAAAAATGCGCTACAATGTAAATTCCATATTATACAATCAATTGTTAATATTACATAGGCTACTATATTCATTATAATTTCATACGGTTTGCCATTAGTAGGCTATAGATCTTATATCATTTCAGTGGAATGTTTTCATTTTTTATCCTTGTGCAAGAAGCACAGTCTACATATTTTACATGCTGCCACCAACTTTACCAGAGGGAGAGTAGCAAACACTTTAAATACGCTGAGAAGGTTTTTATTTGATTTCATTAAGGTTAAAAATAGGGGAGATTTATGGGAGAACATTTAATGGGTGGATACTGGATGAGAACGGAAAAATACGGGAGAATCTCGGGGAAAACGGGAGGGTTGATATGAGAGGAGTGGGGTAATGTGAGGCTACATCCACAATGCTTTTTTTTTTTTTGTAAAACAGTTTTATAACGTAAACTATCTTCTCCGTCAACAGCAGCGTTTCAGCTGCGTATCAGAGTTGATCTGTCTATATTAGAACGACTGAAAATACACATCTAGTGGCCGTTTAGGTAGCCGACACTGTACGAGAGACGGCGGCGGAAAACAGACTGGGAGTTGTCGCAAATACAGCGACATGCACAGTAGGCTAGGCTAACTGTTAAGTGTTATTTACACAGTGCTTATATTTTAATAAAAATACCAAAACTAAAAATCTGTAAAGCATTGTGTTTTTTGCTTTGCATGACTGAGACCGACTCACAAAGCCAAATGTGAGTGTGTCATCATTTTATTTTATATTCCCACCAAAAGCAAGCACTAGGCAACACAGGCAAGGAAAAACTTCCTTTTAAGAGGCGCAAACCTCGTACAGAACCATGGCTCGGGGTGGGCGGTCATCTGCCTCGAGCAGTTGGGGGTAAAGGAGGGAGGGGGTGAGAGAAGGTGAGAGAGACCTACACAGTATACACATAGAAGTACAGACAGTAAAGGTGATGTTGCTATGGACTGAATGAAAAATGGTAGAGATATTTATAGTAGTGGTAATGATAATTGTAATATTAACAGTAATTATAGCAGTAGGACTAGTACCAATAATTGTAATTGTAGCAGAGGGTGTCGAGCAGGAACACGGTGACTGGCAACCACAGATCCAGACTCCACTGCTCCAGAGCCAGGAACACCTGCAGGAAGTGATAGGAGGAAAGAGGAGAGGGACGAGAAAGCACACGACTACGGGAAAGGGAAGAAGTCGAGTTAGTAACATGCATTAATGGGATGAAGTTGCATACAGAGGGAGAGAGAGAAGAGGAGAGGGGAGCTCAGTGCATCATTGGCAATCCCCCGGCAGTCTCGGCCTATAGCAGCATAACTAAGGGATGGTTCAGGACTCACCTGAGCCAGCCCTAACGATAAGCGTTATCAAAAAGGAAAGTCTTAAGCCTACTCTTAAATGTAGAGAACCTCCTGAACCCAAGGGTTCAGGATGAAGGATGGTTTAGATGAAGAAATTATTGAAGTTAGTTGGTAAAGATTGAGGGAAGCAAAGCAGTCTAAACATTTATCTGGTTTTACAGCTTTTTCTAGGGTTCCTGAGTTTATAGATAAGTTGGTGCCAGTTGAGGGCAGGTCTTGGTGGATTTTGTTTCTAATAGTTAGAATTTTATCATTAAAGAAGCTCATGAAATCGTAATTACTGAACTATGGGAATACTTGGCTCAATAGAGCTGTGACTCTCTGTCAGCCTGGCTACAGTGCTGAAAAGAAACCTGGGGTTGTTCCTATTTTCCTCTATTAATGACGAGTAGTACGCTCCTTTGGCATTACGGAGGGCCTTCCTATAAGTTTTAAGACTATCTTGCCAAATTAAACGAGAGTTTGGTGGAACGCCAATTCCTCAAGTTTCTGTGATATTTGCTTTAATTTGCGAGTTTCAGTATTATATATTATACCATGGAGCTAACCGTCTTTGTTTTAGTAATTTTTTTTAGAGGGGCTACAGAGTCGGGTGTCATTCGCAGTGAGTCTGCAGCACTATGAACAAGATGATCGACTTGGGAGGGCCTGAAATTAGCATAGGAGTCCTCCGTTACTTTGTGACCGGATAATGAATTTAGAGCTGATGGAATCTTATGCTTAAATTTAGCTACAGCATTATCAGACAGACATCTTGTATAGAAATATTTGCCCAATGCTTTGTAGTTCAGCAATACAAGATCAAAGTTTCCTCCTCACTAGAGGAAGAGGTGGCCAGGCAACAACTATCACAACAGAAAGTAAACTCTTTAATCCATCTGCAGCAAAGTCGTAGACATCAGTCCAAGGATCGCTACGTGATGTCACTGTCACAGGAAGCGCTTCCGCTGGCTGCACATACAGGTCCGTGTGCGGAGGTGACGTCACTTAACTGATCCCTCAGAAACACAAAAATGTAGCGCGTGTGGAAGCTACCGCTACCGATTTGATTCAGAAAACAGCGACGCTGCCATCAAGCTACTGGGAAATGTCGTTAAACTAGTAATGGTGATACTTGTAGCGACGCTGCTGCCCAACGCTGCTCGTACGGTGGGTGTGTTGAAGCAGGCTCAGTGGCAGCAGAGCGCTGAGACGATGATGCACCGGCTCTGTCTTGTTGCAGCAAAGACAGAGCAACTTTCTGCTCTTAAGTTTATTCCACGCACAGTCAAAGGCTTCACCAGGTTTGTCGTGTCGCCGCTCTTGGCAGCAATTATCTTATGTCGCAAATATTGCATCGCGCGCTGTTGCATCAAGCCACCCTTTTGATTTTCTCCGCATCTTTTGCATCCACGAGCTGCGTCTCTGTGCATAACCGGTGTGAGCTAGTGTTTACATCACCACAGCCAATTACAATCACTTTTAGATGTGGGCACATCAAGAATGCTGCATGCTTATTGGCTCATTGGCGTTCACAAGAACCTTTAGATATCGAACTTTGGTACCGAAAGACAAGGCATTTTTTGATACTCGGTGGTATTGAAGCAATTCGGTCGGTGCCTATAAAGTATTGAACTAAAGTGCTTAGGCAAAATTACTGTAAGAATAAGTGTTTAGTGGATAGTTGACTGCTGTAATGACAAATCTAACAAATTTAACTGGTATTTAGCCAGAGCAGCAAAACACCCCACCAACACACAAGCACCAGAAACGGAAATGAGTCAACACGCTTACCGCAGTACGTCAGCGTCACCAGAGTTGAGGAAGAGCAGCTGAGGGACACTGGGAACATTAATGTTAATTTTATTTATGATGCCTGCCAGTTAGTGTTGCCTTTTGTAGACAGCAGTGGATGCAGGTAGCGAGGCAGCTGATTTGCAATGTTGACAGAGCATCTGTCAACTGCGTGTATGAGCCACTGAACTAAAACCGATTGTGGACAATACTAAAGATCTCTCTGAAAAGGCAGATTGTGGAAACACTTAATTTTTCCACATTTTAAGATTTGTGACAAACTAAGATAAATGATTACACTACACAGACAGCTTTCATTTTAGCTTGTTTGAAATAATTTTCTGTTAGCTGAGCTGGTGCGCAATGCTTCTGTAAAACACAGCAGTGGCTTACGAGAGACTGCTTGTTGAACAAGTGTATTGGTAAAATATTGGCTTTTTACATTAATGAGGTATTATGCTTTTTGGCTTTTTCCCTCTCCTTTATTGACTTATATCTTTTTTTGTGCATGTAACAGGTTTGGAAAGTGGATAAGCCAGATAAGTCCAGCCCAAAGGGAGTTCCCATCTCCCACAGAAAGCACTGCTCTGAACCGTTTGAAAATAGCTCATTTGTAGTCCAGCCCTTAACTTCCTTTACTTGACGTCACAATGAAAAGCAGAGGCCTTCGACTCGCCTTTGTTTGAGTTTCCATTGTAGAAATGTTGTACCTGCTTCCAGGTACTTTTTTCATATCCCCTCACCTCCATCAAGGTTCCAAGCAAGCTGAGGGATACTAAAATGTAACATGAAAACACGACAGACTGCTGATTGGTCAGAGAGAATATTCTCTATTCACTGCATCTTCATTGCGTGCTAGACAGAGGCCAGCAACAGAAAGTTTTATATTTTAGAGTTTTTGTATGGAATTTCATCACTAACTCCACTTTTGAGAAGTTGTGAGGTGAGAAATCAACTGTGTAGATTTTGAATATTAACAGTTTTACAAGAAGTGATGGCGGAACAAAAATGTGCTTGAATATTATTGGAGTTGAGGAGCTCCGCAATTGGCGGCAGGGGAAGCCTGCGCCAACCCGCGAGAGGAGCATGTGAGGCCGGCCAGCCGCCTGCTCAGAGGCGCTTGCTCCCGCCGTCACACAGACCGCCGCAGCAATAACGGCAGAGGAAAACGCAGCTGGAAGGTTTTCATACCACTTACCTGTCTTTACATTCTGAGGAATGTTGAAACATTTTAACTCAAAAAAGAGAGCTGTGTGGGTCGCTGGTGTGTGTGTCGCATTGAACATTACGTTACGGCAGTTGTGTGTGGCGTCGCTATGATGACAAGCTACGTACTATCTCTATCAATTTGTGCTATGGTAGCATTTTTCAGCAAGGCAGCATAGATCGTCAGAATACCGGCAAGAGTTCAATGTTTAGTCCTAATGTTAAAGTAATCGAGGTAACTTCAGGATTAACCCTGGATTTTCAGTCCTACGGTCCTCCTATGGTGGTTCACTTAATGGGGTACACTGTTGTGGTGACTTATGTGGAATGCCTAACCCAGAGGTATTTAGGCTTTCTCGGGGTCTGTCATTTTGACAGACAGGTTCGTGAAAATTCTGTCATCTGTTATTACTCAGCTGTCAGGTAAACAATGAAGTCATGTATGTGAGATAAGAGAGAAGGCTCCTAGAGTAACTAATTAACATGCATACTTGCCACAAACTGGGCAGGGTGTTTAGTAGGGGTGGGAATCTCTGGGCACCTCACGATTCGATTGCGATTCGATTATAAAACGATTATCGATGCATCATATTTTTTCTATACAGGATCCCTGGATAATTACTAAGCATTTAATTTGCACATTAAAATCCTGAAGAAAATTGCTAATTAGCTTAGAAGGACTAGTTTGCATCCCTAGTTTACTTTATTAACCTCAGCTACATGGTCCCTCATTTCATTAACAACCAGTTGTCAGACTCCTGAAAACTGAAATATATCAGCATATTATCAGCATGTACAGTATGTGTACAGGACAGAGCTGCACACCAGTTTAGTCTCAGCTTGTACCTGATGTTCTCAACCCTTGACTAGTAGGTTAGTTAGTAATGACATACAGCTGATAAATAATATTACTTCATTACTAATTTAGCTGACGTTACATTAATAAATGTAACGTCAGCTAAATTTAGCACCTTTAATGGGACCCAAAGACGCTTTATATAGTTACAGAACAACAAAAAGTCATTCAGGACTGAATGCCTGGGTAAAGAGCTGTGTTTTAGTAGATCTTTAAAAGTGTCCAGACAGGGAGAGTTTCGGATCTCTGTAGGGATGAGCTCCAGAGGGTGGGGGCGGTGACGCTGATGGCTCCGGAGTCTGATGTGGGGGGGCAGAGAGCAAGCACCTGTACAGGGGAGATGTTAGCTCGCGCTAACAGCTTTCACTTTTCCAGCCGTTGAGGAAACTACAGACTTTTATTAACGGACACACAGCGACCTACGCTGCACGTTTACAACCACACTGAAACTTACTGCTAATATTTTTCACCGCTAACTTTCACCGTCACGTTCTTCCGCTCACTCTCTCTCACTCGCTCGGCCTCACACACACACAGCTGCAGAGCGTCATCATGCTCGCAGTGTGCGAGTTAAAATAATTACTTGCGCATTGATATTAATGATTCTGTGACATTTTGGGGTGGTTATTCATTCCACAGCGGTGACGAATATAGGGGGACACTGGTCTCTCTGTTGTGTACGCTCCTCAGACGGTCCGGGCACTGCGCTTCCGCGAGTTCCGCCTTTTGTTCCGTCAACATTACGTTATCAATTAACCTTTAAATAATCGATTTTTAGACATTTGTGCATCGATTAATAATTTTCCACGTCCGCATCGCGATGCATCTAAGAATCGATTATTTCTCCCACCCCTAGTGTTTAGTACAGGACTTCATGTGGTCATTAACAGTTTTGCATGTGAATTACTTACTTCACAGTAGAATTTGAATTAAAAAAAAAAAAATCAATCACTGTTGAAATGGATCAGATCTTTAAAGTGATACAATTCTAGAAAGTAAGCTGGAACGACTATAAAGTCCCCATGGCTTTTATTATCGAAAAATAGTAATTAGTAAAATAATATTGTGTACTGATATTACACCACTGTGGTTAAAGGGGCATTATGGAGTTTCCAGCAGCAACTAGGGGTGCGGTTTTAAGATTGCAACCAGGTGTGTGCTCGTACGGGCGCTCGCTTTAACTCATGAGCGAGCAGAATCCTAAACACAACCGTTTTTATACAGAAATCCTACAATAATCGCAGGAACAACAGAATGCAGGCCTTGGCTTTTCACACAGGCATGTTCAGGCTTTGTTACTTCAAGGTTCCCGTCTCACAGGCAGATCAACACCGGCGCCGTAACGTTCAGCGCAGGGAGACAGCGGCATATCGACTCGCGAAAAAAGCCAAAGTCAGAGCGGCTATAGACAGGTAGGGGAGCCAGCTTCACACAACATGATGGAAACTCAAGTAAACTCCCACTGCAACGTTACAGTAATAGTTCTATCAGCTGTAGGTTGAAATAATCCAAGCTCGTTACATGATCACGGTACATTTACTGCATTAAGCCGATGTGCTACATCGTTAGCTCGCCTGTCTGTGAATCTGTCACCGGAGGCTCAGCAATGTCTGCATAGCTACATGTACTGGATGATAATGAAACGGGTAGTGAGCTGGACTGAATATTAGAAGATTGTGTCACACTTTATATTTTTATAACTGTTAGACCACATTAAGTAACTTTACTCTAACTAGTGTTAGTGGATGGCTCTTCCTCTGGGTTGTATATTATGTGGGTCATGTTAGTTACAGCGACTGAGAGATGGAGAAGCTTTGTACATATCAGTAAAAGGCAATAAATCTAATTTGAACGTTACGAAGCAAACAGCAGCAAGTCTGAGCTACTGTAGAGTTAGCTAGCTGCTCGTAGCTGCATTACTATGGGATAGTAAACAAATCGCTCCACATTAGCTTTTTACCGTTACATTTCTTGCAGGCTTTGACAAGTTGAGTTTATGTTGGTGTCTATGTTGTGCGGGGAGCAGGTCTTTCTTAGTGTTAGCAGACTCCATGTCGTAAGTTGCAGTGTCGTCGCTGCTGAGTGCAAAGTAGACACAGCGAAAGGCTTGGGAGCGCGCATGCAGGTGTCATTCACTGGATTTTGTGGAAAATCCGACCCGGAGCCTTTAAATAGGAATATTTGCCTTCAGAGTTAATAGCCAAACCCGGCAAGTGGATCATTTTTATGTCAGATTACAACCCCTTCAAACGCAGGCAATAGAAAAAGGATTCATTTTAGTAGAAAAACTACATACAGCCCCTTTAAGGTGTGCAGCTGAAAGAGTAAGGCTAAATTTGTCATACATACTATAAGAATACATCAAAACACATTGATTTAATGGGATACACAAATGGAATTAGTCAGATATACTCTAGTGAAGAAACTTGGGTATTCAGTCTTTTTTATGTTTGTTTCTTTCTCATTTTGGCCAGCTGTTCAATATTAGTTTACTGTTTGTAAGTTCTAGACTTGCCACCCATATTTTGCTCTCATATGCCCCTAAAAAATCGATGTGCGCAAACTGTTTCACTATCACAATGTGATCCTTTCGGTCGATAACATTTGAAAAGGCTAAAAAAAAAAGCAAGCAAGAAGTTGTGCTGCACGAATGCGCTAAGGTACTCTGCAATCAAATGCGATTTTAAATAGGCCTATTTAAAAAAAACAAACAAAAAAAAAACCTCAAACAAATAAAATGAACGTATGGGGGGAAACTGGGTGTCGATTCAAAATAAAAAATATATAATAGAATATAATGCAGTAATCAGCTTTTGAGCAATGCATTTCTTCTATAATTCAGTTGCATGTTTTCTTATTGTGCATTGTTTCATTTGTTAACATTTCTCATTGAAAGCTGTTTTTCTAAACATTTTTAACAAGATTTCAAAAAGTGATGAAGAGATTCTGACCTTAGCTCTTCTTATTAGCTAGGCTCTCCAACATTGACATTGTTGTGTTGGACAGATTTGTGCAGCTGTGTTCATGAAGGAGAGAGGGACGAGCAAGGATTTGCTGCGCAAGGGCGCTCTGCAATCAAATACGATTTTAAATAGGCCTAGTAAAAAAAAATCTAAAAAACCCCAACAAAATCAAGATGTGGTGGTCAGAGTTGAAATTGTGGCGGGCTGGCTCAAATAAATGAACGTATGGGAAACAATGCTGTCAATATTTTTAAATGTCCCGTCACATCCAGGCGGTGATGGGTCAAAAAAGTCATATTGACAAACTACTTTCAACACACGGCTGCTTGAAAGGCACCAAGCTTTTCTCCCTGCTGTCTCTATTAGGGGTGGGAGAAATAATAGATTCTTAGATGCATCGCGATGCGGACGTGAAAGATTATTAATCGATGCACAAATGTCTAAAAATCGATTATTTAAATGTTAATTGATAACATAATGTTGACGGAACGCAAAAGGCGGAACTCGCGGAAGCACAGCGCCCGGACCGTCTTAGGAGCGCACACAACCAGAGACCAGTGTCCCCTTATATTCGTCACCCCTGTGGAATGAATAACCACCCCAAAATGTCACACAATCATTAATATCAATGCGCAAGTAATTATTTTAACCGCACACTGCGAGCATGGTGACGCTCTGCAGCTGTGTGTGTGAAGCCGAGCGAGTGAGAGAGAGCGAGCGGCAGAACGTGTCCGTGTCCGTTAATAAACGTCTGTAGTTTCCCCAACGGCTGGAAAAGTGAAGGCTGTCTGGACACTTTCAAAGATCTACTAAAACACAGCTCTTTACCCAGCATTCAGTCCTGAATGACTTTTTGTTGTTCTGTCACTGTAACTCTGTGTAAATCGTCCTTGGGTCCCGTAAAAGTTGTTAAAAAGATTTATTTATTAATGTAACATTAGCTAAATTAGTAATGAAGTAATATTTATCAGCTGTATGTCATTACTAACTAACCTACTAGTCAAGGGTTGAGAACATCAGGTACAAGCTGAGACTAAACTGGTGTACAGCTCTGTCCTGTACACATACTGTACATGCTGATAATTATATTTCAGTTTTCAGAAGTCTGACAACTGGTTGTTAATGAAATGGACCATGTAGCTGAGGTTAATAAAGTAAACTAGGGATGTAAACTAGTCCTTTTGAGCTAATTAGCAATTTTCTTTTGGATTTTAATGTGCAAAGTAAATGCTTAGTAATTATCCAGGGATCCTGTATAGAAAAAATATGATGCATCGATAATCGTTTTATAATCGAATCGCAGCCCTCTGAATCGTAATCGAATCGTGAGGTGCCCAGAGATTCCCACCCCTAGTCTCTATGCAGGCATGCGAAAACATGAACAGGTGAGCGTCACAGAGCACCCAGAGAATCTGAGGGCAGAGAAGAGTACCGGCAGCTTGTGAGAAGTGCAAAGCATGTAAAAGTCCTGGTATGCCAAAGAGTAAAATATTGAGGCGCCAGTACTGCGTACCGGTGCATACCGGCCCACTTCAAGCACCGACTACAACCATGTAGTTCTAAATAATGTTTTTGCATTCACAGTTCATTTGCAGTCTGGGTGAACATGTCTGGCTCTGACTGTAGCGACTGGGCCGCCTGTGAGTGCTGAAAGATGTGTGCTTTAACGTCAGAGTCTTCTGTAACACCATAAAGTCGCTAGATTCGTAGATATTCACTTTCTTGAAAAAGTCGCTTGAGGTCTGAAGTTGCTAAATATAGCAACAAAGTTGGTTAGTTGGCAAGACTGCTCTATGATCTGCTGTTCACTGACCTTGATCTGTGTGTAAAGAGACAAGAGGAGCGGATGCAGTGTTATGTTTACACCAAAACCTTAAAGAACCCGTAATGTCAGAGCTTATCTAAACTATTTATCCCTTGGGCCTGTCTAATATCGGGTTAGGGTACCCATCCGTATTTAACATGTGAAGGAGCTGTTACTGTTCTTCACCCTTGATTTTTTTTTTTTTTTTTTTTTTTTTCCAATAAAGATGAGGTTGACTGGCAGTGGTTATGTTGTGGTGTTTTTTTATTTTAAATCTACAATCCTCATGTGTTTAACATCTTGCTGTTTTTGTTCTTTGCATGCACATTTAGGTTATAGGTGTCTCAGATGGCTTCATGTCCCTGTTGGATGACACTGGATTAACCAGAGAGGACCTTAAAGTGCCAGATGGTGACATGGGCAAAGAAATTGAGAAGAAATTTAATAATGGAGATGAGTTTTTGGTGAGTTTCTGTGACCCAGGGTGAAAAAATAAATCTCTTACGGGTGGTAGCTGAACAAGAAATGTAGAAACGGTTTATTAGTTATATTTTTCATTTCCATGGAGTCATAGAAACTTTGATAAGGTCCCAGAACTGCTTCTGACAGTGCACAAGCATCAAACTGTTGATATAATATGATCACCTTCTTTATTCATGGTTTTGTGCTTGCCGTGAATTGAGGTGGACAGCTTGGATTGATTTATAATTTCTATCTTCTATGTTTTTTGGAGTAAAATTAGTGCTGAGACAACTGTTCCCAGATCTTATTTTTCTTTCCTTTTCAGGTCTCTGTGATGAAAGCTTTGGATGAAGAGCATGTAATTGGCACCAAGGTCTTGACTTAATATGTCAAGGACAATGCTGGCTTTGAAGCCTCACCAAAGCTACTGGCCTTCACCCCACATCTCTACCAGTTTCCCCGCTGGTCAACTAAAACCCAGGAACTGAACTGGGTCAGCTTCTTCAACTGTATCTTGGTGGCTCAGGGCTGACTGGCATTCTCTTCAATCAATGAAGTTATCCACCCTTAGCCATCACAGCTTATATTTGCAATGGGTACTGATATCATTCCAGGAATTCAAAAAAAATTCCAGCAATTTAGAACATTCTAGTATGTGTGATGTTTTTTTTTCTGTATGCATTACTTTTTTAAATCACTCCTATTGTCCCTTTTTTTTCTGAAAGAAATATGGAGCTTTGAGTTGACTGTAAACATTTTTTTTTTTTTAAGGTTTACAGTTGAGATGCTGCGCCTTACCTCAATCTTAAATTCTTCCCTAAAATGATTTTATTGCCACTGACTTTACACCTAAAGCAAGCTTCAGCTCCACTTGTTGTGCAGTTCTGAGAAACTGAAAATATATACATAACTTCATTGATGGCTGGAATATGCCTTTCTGCCTTTGACAAAACCATATATGCATTCAAATGCACACTTATAATTGACAATTGACTTGTATACACACGCCATAGCAGCTATGAATTTATGTAAATGACAATATTTTATTTACTCTGCATTTCAGCTGCAGATCATGTGACAGAAATTCTACTGCACCTGGTTGGGTCTCAATAAGATCAGCCTTTTGTAGCAGGGAGCTCTGCTGTCTCAGCTGTTCTGAAGCAAAACAGGCCTGGACATGGGTAGTCGGGTGGGGCCATTTTCTCTATGCTATGAAACTTTTTCCTTTCACCTGAGGCCTTTTTATGAGCTGACAAATGTATAGAAAATTATTTTGAAACAAAACACTGAAAACCTTATTATTATAGTCTTAAAACAATTTTATCTTAAACAGCAAATGTTGCAGCATCACAAAGATAACACAAAGATAATTACAACATTATGGTGCGCTATAGTGGAAAACCATTTTCATCTTATAAGATGTAGCCAAATCTAGGTGGTAGTTCCACTCTGGGTTATCCAAGTGTTGTGATCGGAGACATTGATGATCAAGACCAGAATAGTTATTATTGAGCTATATTTTGGGCTGGGGGAAGTTAGTTGTAAAAAAAAATAAATTTGGGGTTTGTAGGTATGCAGTTTAGTTGGATTTTTAAGGGTTTGTGCAGTTTACTCTCAAGATGGATTGTAGCTTGCATGGATTTTTACGAAATTATTCTGAATGGTGGTTACTCTACGTTTACATCCACAAAAAAAAAACTGTTGGGTAATTGCAGGAAATCAGAATGCGTTTACATGCACTTCATTAACGTGGTTGCTATAGAATCTGCATTTACATGCAGACAGTCACTTTTCTCCCCTACCTCCTACCATAAAATTCAAACTATATTATACTAAGTGTATTAGCAATATATTTGAAGCGCTACTGCGTGAGTTTCTTTTTTTCCCTCCTGGTTTTTCCTGGTCTCAGCATTTGGCTTGCAGTGAGGAGGACAGACTAGTGAAGAAGCCAGTCTTTCAAGAGTGCATGTGTTCAGACATTTACAGATAGTCTACTATGAGTTATCTCTTCCCACCTTCTGCATTGTTGTCACAGCAATACTTTTCCTATTTCAAGTTTTGTTATGAACTTATACTCTTGTTAAAAACAGTTAGGTCAATCCCTTACACTGGGTAATGGGAATGTTTACATGACTTTTATGAAGTTAGATTACTGCCAGAAGTTGACAATAATCAGAATACTTAAATGCGTGTAAACACAGTGATTGTAATATGGATTTTTGGAAGGTGTTTGTTCAGCATTCAAGTTGTCCTTGTAAAACGGCAGCCGGCCTGTTATTTTTGTTCTAACTTCAGTCCATCAAAAGTATTTTTACTTAAAGTCGAGACACCAAAGTAATCCACTGAATGTCTCAATATTTTCAGTCATCCAGGTCATAGTTATTCAACGAAGGTTAAATCAAGGGTGACTGGACTTGGGTGAATCCTCATCCAAGAGGCTTCAAACTATCTTCAAGTATCTTCAACCAAGTCCAGTTGCCATTGTTGTACCCTTCCTTAGATAATCCACTGAATGTTTTCTATTGTGTATTAAGTTCTACATGAATTTTGTTTCATCATTCTGTTCTTATTCAATGTAATGTGTTTTCCCTGAATAATATCACATTAGGAGCTCTGGCATTACAACAGTGGCTTTCTTTGACATCTAGATTTTTACGTAATGGTACAAAACAGCACAACAGCACTCTGGAGTGCAAGGACAAAAGGTGGAAGCCCCTTGACTGTACTCAATGTACTAATGGATGGTATACTTCATATTGAGTATTTCTTTAAGCAGGAGGAAAAAAAGCATTTCACTAGCAGATGAACTCACTAAGGCAGCAGTATAGTAGAAACTTGCACTGCATTGATCTTGCGCTGTTGGACTGACATTCTGTGGCAAATGGGGGCATATGAAAGACAACTTAAAGTCCCTGCTTGCCTTCATAAGCACATAAATCTTCTCACAACTTCAGCCTGCAGTGCCTCAGCCTGATTTTATTTTATTTTTTTAATCGCTTTTGGGGAGTATTTTGCCCAAGAGCATGTGTAAAACCTCTCATGCAAATTGCAGGACATTGTTTTGGGCTAGTAAACAAAGCTACACAAGTTAAAGTGTGACCAGTGAGCCAACACACACTGTGGAATTGTGCTCTGACTTTTTACTTTTGGTTGCAAACATGCTATTGTGCCTGTGAAAACCAGATTTTGTTTCTAGTATACTGCTTCCTTAAATACAGTACATAGCTAAATGTCATAACTCCTTATATCCAATCAGTAGTGCAGTTAATAGTTATGATACAAGACTTCTTTGCTAAACTATTTCCCTTTCATCTCCACAGTCCTAACAGAAGATGACAGTCTTCCTTAAGCCATATTTGTGCCCTGCTACATGTGTCTAAAACCAACGTCCGACACAGGAAAATTGACTCACCATTAGTTCCATCCAATTATTAAGCTGCTCTGGCTCCTGATATGTAGCACTTATTACTACCACACAAATAGTCAAGAATCCTTTAGCTGTCATAATGGAGACTCCCACATAGGGACTGGTAAAAGGACTGACCTCTGAGAAAATGTTTACACTGTAAGGGAGATGGCCCTGTCCATGTCGCTTTCACATGCTGATCTAGGATCAGACAGTGAGGGCTACAACAGCAAAATGACTGAGGTCAGTGTTATAAGGGCAGATTTTCTCAGGGCTCCAGACAGTGTTAGGAGATGTTAGTGTCAGCAGTGACAATAAATGACATTAGAATGTTTTATTTTGATTGATTTCTCTCAAGTCTACACCACTGTGGTGATGGAGACAGACATTACATCACCCCCCACACCCCCAATCTTCTCTGGCACCTGTCATCAATTTCATTGTTTGCTTCACAGTTTATCTCATTCTGTCTTAAATCTGCTGCTTCATTTTTCTTGCAAGAAACTTATGTATGTTTAGACCACAGGCATAGTGTAATGTGTTAGGTGAATAGGCGAGTTCCTCAGTCTTGTATACTACATGTTTCGGTGTTTGCTGGGGAACAGGTTTGGGGGTATATTCTCAGCTTGGCGCATGTCTCTTTCTTCCTTGAATCTCTAATCAAGGGGAGATCTGACCTTGAGCCTGTTCTGGAACATAAAAATACTTGGGCTTCTCTATTCTAACTATTGTATGGCTGCTGTCTTTAAAAATTACAACTGTCTGTTTTTATTGTGTAGGCAAAATAAAGTTCATTCAGATGTTACTAGCACCAAGAAATTTATCAGCTCTTTGTCTTATTTTATGTAGATGAAATGCTGGGTTGTCGACTTTTAACAACCAGCTGGAGTGAGGTTTTTTGGTAGAAAGTAGGTTTGGTTAAAATTAATATGAGAGATTTAGATTAGTTGATTTTTTTACCTCCACCCCGATACAATGGCGGCAAATTTCAACAGACCTCACTTAACAGTTTTCAAGACTGTTTCTTCAGTTGAGATGTTCCCATGGAAATTGAACACTGTTGGATTATCCATTCACCTCCCTTATATCCCTTATAAAATTCTGTGAGCACCACGAAAGAAATTCCATTCACCTTCAGTTCAAACCAACTACCTGGATGGATTGATACCAATTGAGGTTACTGGTAACATGAGTAATTTGGGCGAAGGAGAGGCAGCCAATGTGTATTTGAGGGGGGAAAGGTAACTTCCGGGAAGTCCCACAACAAATAATACCCCATATATGCTGTCTGTGTTCACGATAAAATCTGTTTGTTGAATTTATGGTTTTGTAAGCCCTGAAATTCTGTCCAATGATTATTACAACTATGGTAAATTATGGTACGATAAAAAGTTTTCATTGTTACTATTTGTTGCCATATTTAATGATTAGAGAGGTCCCATCCTTGATATGAGAATGTCTCCATGCAAACAATAATGCCACTACTTCGAATATTGTGAGCAAAATGGAAAACCATACCATGATAGATTTGATGGAGCTGCTGTGTTAGAAATGATTTGATTGTTGCTGATGTGACAGTTTACCTATCTGAAGTATATAGAAGTACAAGATCAATTCATGTTAGATCCTGACCACTCCTCTTGCTGTGATAAGTAATTATGTTGCTGTGTGATGGCCTTGCATGTATTCAATAAACTCAAAAGGTGTAAGCATCAAAGAAAACTCAGGTGGGCCTTATCAACGGGCAAAACCCAGATTACAGTCAGTAGCCTAAGGAGACATTATTGGTAAGCCTGTGCAGAGAAACCTTTATGTATATAGACTGGTATTTATTTTTTTCATGAAGGGGTGAGTTTGTGGCTTACTTTTGTTTGGCATGAAATGTATTTGGGTGGTATGAGAGCATGAGACTGAGTAATCTCTTGCCAAAAGCATGAGAGTTGGCACCCCTGGGAAAAGTCAGGAGATCACCAGTTATTATACAGTAACTCATCCTGAGTGACCATCCAACAATAGTTGTTGAGACATCTCACTAAAAACAAATTTAAACGTCCTGTTGGAGCTAGAGGAAAGTCAGAGAATCCCCAAAGTCATCGGGCTTCATCCTCTGGCGACCTTAAATTTTCATGACAATCCACCCAATGTCAGTGCAAAATTTTAGTCTAGGTTGTTAAAGAGGATTGTAAGAAGCACCAACAGAGTGATCTTAGTAATTTACCATTCCAATATTTTGTTTTGCAGAGCACACCTTTTGTATTTAATTATAACCAATAAAAAGTCTGTAAACATTCTGTAAAACCACCTTTGCCCTGATGTACCAATCCTCAGTGAGAGACTATTGAATAGAAGTATCTCACTATGGTTCATATTCAGAAAACATCGATTGTATATTACTTTGAAACATCGTGGATTGATGTGTGCCAAATGCTGACAGAAACAAATTAAATATTTTTTTCAGTGATCACAAGATACATTTATGTTAAACTGGGTTTTACCTCAACTGCTCAGTAGGTGGCAGTGGAGCATTACTTTTCATAAGTGAGATTTTGAAGTTTGTTCTTGAACCTTCTATCCATCTAGCATCTAGTCAGTATTTTTTTCAATCTGGGATATATAGTTTTGTAAACGGACAGGGCACAGAATAAAGTCGGCTTTGGTTAATTGATTTGATTGCTTCAAATTTAACAGTCAGTTGCTATATCACAGTTTGTATGTTTTCAGTCTCTCCACATTGTATGTGGTACAGCTCATGTGCAAGTCAGAACACTAGTGGCAGTGGTAGGGAAAGTAGTTTAAAAAGCCATGCAGTTAGATAGATCTACTTGCCAGCTGTGTATGTACATGACATCAAGAGATAAGAAATGTTTAAGTTATGTCACTTTCTCCTCCCTCTCCCCAGCTCTCTGCCCCCTAACCGGTCGAGTCAGATGGCTGCCCACCCTGAGTCTAGGTTCTGCTCAAGTCTTCCTACTAAAGGAAGTTTTCCCTATGGTTTTTCCTTGCCACTGTTTCCAAGTGCTTGCTCATGATGGGTATTGATGGGTCTCTGTAAATAATATTGCAAAAAGTACAGTCTAGACCTGCTCTGAAAAGTGTAATGAGGTAACTTCTGTTATGAAGCGCTATATAAATAAATTTGAATTGAATTGAATTTGGCACCAGGAGATCATGGCATGTTTGTGGCTTTTTATTATGCAAATCATTATTTGGAGATAAAAAAAATAGGGGAAACTCAGCATTCTGCACACACACTCTATTGCCCTTCCACACACCACAGTGAACAAGGCACAAGGAATCACCTTGCAGTCCCTTCAGACTCCCAAGTCAATTGAAGCCTCTGCATGGCCATTACAGAGAAACCTCCAGCATTTCTTTCCTCCAAGAGTGTTTTACTGGGATTACGTAAACGCTTTCATGTTACGGTGTGGAGAACGAAGCAGGGATTGAGAAGGGGATTGGCAGAGGTTTAATAGGCCATTCCACAGTTGTCCAAACCTGTTTGTCCAGTGGGTGAAGCTGCTCAATTGGAGCACAGGAACCGGTTTGGAACGATTTGAGATTTGATATAGTTTCAGGGTAGAGGGCTTCTCTTGTAAGTCAGGGGAAACAAAACACAGCACACACATAGGCGATATACATCAACACTGCAGTGCTAAGTGTAAAGGAGGGCCATTTTCTAACTGCAGGACCTATGTTTCGAAACAGCATGAGATGGAGCGAGAGAATAGATCAAAGCATTAGTGTAAACCATGTGCTTTTATTTAAACTGTATGGGATTAACTGTGCTTGTGTGTGTCTGTGTGTGCAAAAGAGTTGAGATGAAATATAAAGCTATCTTACATTTTTTCCAACTGTTTCCAGTCCCACACTTAGCTGCATTATTACTATTACAATAAAGTAATAGTAATAATGCAGTTTAAGATCACTGTAGTCAATATACCTATTTCGAAGTCCTTATGGCAATATTATACAGGACAGATATGCCACAAAACACAACTGTCAAAGCACAGGCATAGATCCCTGAAAACAGATGTATTAGACTACCATTCCTTCATGGCTCAGAAAGATACAGGAAAACCAAATATCAACACACAGAAATACAGATTCTTTAACCTACACTTGTTAGAGTCAATAAACAGTCCAGAATCAAATGAGGTATTAAAAAAATAATCTATTTCAAAAAAATCCTATCAGTACTGCCTCAGGTGACTTCTGTAACTTCCTATTTTATTTTAGGATTGTGCTGTACTCGCTTTCACTGTTTCTTAGTGTGTGTATGTTTTCATGCCTGCATGAGTCCACATGATTGATGGATGATTCTGTTTGTATAGGCGACCATATGGTTATTTAGTAGCCTATATGTGTGAATTTGTGTGTGTGTGTGTGAGGGGGGCTCTGGGTCTTTTTGAAGATCAGTGGCAGTTATTGAATCCAGATTTTGAAGTGAAAAATGGGGAGAAAGTGCACTTCATCTCTGACAAGATTTGGAGGACTGATGGAGGACAGAAGGAGGTGTTTCATCCTCCTTTCATGAGCTCAATCCCAAGGAGAGAAGAGCAGTTGGGAAGGTGTCTGTATGTGTGTGGTGTTATGTTTTTGTGTGCGGAGGTGATTATTGAAAACAACAACACCCATTTGATGGAGTGTGATGTACAGAAGTGACCATATCTTCCTCACTTTACACACTGTGTCTTTTTAAGCTACGTCAAATACACAATATTGGCCTGTCAGTTGTTCTTTCAGTCACCTCTTGGTGGCTAGATGATGGATTTACATGAACTTTTGTACAGAAACTCATGGTCCCCAGAAGATCAATCCTAATGACTTGACTTGACCATGAGGTTTACATTTGTGGTTTTGACTGAAATGTCTCCACAACTATTTGATGTATTTCTATGTAATTTGGTACAGATATTCATGTCCCTAAAAGTCCCTTCTTTGTCAAGTCGAAAGGTGTTCTATATTTCAGTTTATGACCAAATACCTGCTAAAAAAACTAATGACATTCTCATCAGCCTCAGATCAGCTTTCTGTTTATGTGCTTATTAGCCCATGTTGCATGCTACACTACAATGGTACACATGGTAAACATTATGCCTGCTAAACAACAGCATGTTAGCGTTATTATTGTGGGCATGTAATGACATTTGACATTTATGTTTAAAGCAAAAACAAAGCACTGTTATGCCTAAGTACTGTACAGCATCACAAAGTTGGTAACATGTAGACCTTTAGTCTTCTCTTTGCTATTTGTAAATTGTTACACATATAGGTGGCCTATTACATTTGATACAGCAGGTACATTTGATACAGCATGTACATCATTTTAAGTACAGGAAAAAGTATGAAATAAAAACATTAGATTGCAACATGTTATCTAATGACAGTAAAATGTTGTCATGATCAAGTCCTAAATCAAAAGTTTTTTCCTCCACCACAGTAATATCACATTATTATTATTATTATATAAATCACATTAGTTTACATGTGTAAGTTAAAGATTGATCTAAAAATGTTTGAGATAAATTAGCTAAATGTTAAATATTCACATTAAACCAGCTTCAGATGCTCTCCTAAACAAATTCTGAAAATTAATGTCAGTCAACTATGGATGACAAGAGACATCATCTCAACTTTCATTTTTGGACTACATGTTTTAGTGTAGGCTGTGATCAAGGTCTCTTCAGCATCAAAATGTTGGCTGGGAAAAACGGGGACGTGCATGTCTGTCTCTTTGTGAGTCTTTGTATGTGCACATTTGTACAAGACTCTGATTAAGACCAGAAGGGCAGGGGAATGCTCTGTCTTCAAAAACAGTTGTGCTAACAGATGTGTTCATTTGAGAACGGGGCTCACAGCAGGCACTTTCTATTTTAGCTGACAGCCTTCTGTATGCTCATGCTGCTGGGAAGGCCCTCTTGTCTTTGGAAAAGAAGACCTTCCCTGGAAGAATTAGTGAATTTCAAAGGCAGACAATCTAGACTAGACCGGGTTTTGCTTTTTTAGACTTAATCAGAACAAAAGAATGCTTCTGTGTTGCTCCTCTTCAGTACAACAACGTAAAATAATCGTACTTTCAGTGTACACAATGTGTGTACTATAGCCTACATTTAGGCTGTAGTACACATTGAGGGGACTATTTTCCTCTATTTTCCTGTGAAATGTCTCTGGATGAATGGAGTTTGAACTTTCAGGCTGTTGCCTCTGATAGACCTCTGGTCAAATGAACGTGTTGTTTCTGGCCACCTGCTCCCCTCTGGCACAGCTTTGAACTTCCTTGTGTGTGTGTGTGACCCACAAAGTATGTTTGTATATTTGTAAGGGCAGTTAGTAGACTAGTAGTTGTAAAGTTGAAAGGTTGTGTTCAACATCTGGAGGTTGACTCCAGCAGGAGTTCAAGAGACGACTGTAAAGAAGAGCTGATGGGAGGTGAGCTGGGGTGCGTCATTATTCAAACCAGATGAGGATAGCTTCTCGTAGTGGGGAAATAAAAACACTACTTTATGTATTTTATTTTCATTAACTTTAAAGGACTTTTTTGTCTTGTTTACACACTTTGTAACTAGAAAGTCAGTAGTCAGCATTTCTCACCAAAAATGATTAAGTCTCTGAATCATCTCTGTAGGAGTCATTTATGTTTATTGTTGCCATGCCCAATGATTTTGTTTAGACACGTTTTAAATTTAGTATTTTGGACACTAGGTGGCAGTCATTTGTTGCACAGGGTTGTAGATTAGGGGCATAGGTGGCAGGAAGTGGTGGGCACAGGTAGGGGGATTCCACACACTTCTAACCAGATTACAATACAATATGTGCTACAGCTGGAATCAATAGAATTGTTAATCAACCGGTTTGTTCATGTGTTTGTACAACTATTTACTATTGCAATAAATAACAAACCTCAACTGCAATAATGACTGAAAAATCTATTGTGTCTGCTTAAAAGATGCCTGTGTATAATGGAAAAGGAAAAGGACAGTGGAAATCAATGCTAGAGGTGAAGCTTAAAGAAAAATTGCCATTAAAATCTCATTAACAAGATTGTTTTAGATTATTCCAAATTCCACCGTCATCCTTATGTGACTTTATAATCATGTTCTTCGAGTGTATGTGTGTACTTGAGGGAAATGAAAATTGCAATGAGGTCGCAAAGCGCAATTTTGGTGTCAACATATTAAGTGGGAAAGACCATCCGTGAATTCCTGACTCTTTTCAAAAAACACTGTCTATAACTAAAACAAAGTTCACATATTTTTCTCAGACATTGTAGCCAGGATGAGTTTATTTACATTTGGCTTTGAATCCTGATGATTTTGCTACGTTATAACAAGTAGCTGCCTTCTTGTGGTTGCAAAACAAATAAAGATACACAAAATGACTACAGAGACACAAAATGACTACAAAGTGACTCAAAGCAACTACAAAATTAGTACAGATAGATGCAAAATATCCACAAAGAGGCTAAAAATGACTACAATGGGTCTTTTTCTGGCTTTTTGTACTGAATAAACATTGAATTTCACTTTTAATAATAATAAACACTGGCTCATGAACAGTAATCTTTATTAACGCACAATGTCCGTGTTAAATAAGCCAGTACATATGAACGAAATAAAAACAAATTACACAGTATTATACTGCACAGAACAACCAAGGAATCATTTTTGTAGCAGCTGGATAGTAGATTACATATCTTAAATAAGTGCTATTTTTACCTTTAAAATACTTTGCTCTCATTTTACCAGCTGTTTGTATGAAAGATGCAAGGTGGTTCAAAATAATGGGTCATGATGAAAAGAATGATAATTATGTTGACAGTAATGAGTTCACAGGTGGCTTATGGTAATCTACAGTAAACAGTCAGCCACTTTTTTCTGGAATTCTTTAGTCTCAGTTCTCATGCTAATGTATTGAGTCAGACGAGGCTGAAGGAACATTTAGGGAGTAGTGGAGGAATGCTGACATAATGCTATCATAAACAGATGTCCGTCTACTCTCCTCCCACTCTTATCGATTTCCAGGATGGCTCGTCCCACTAGACTGCTGCCCACGACATATTACATAAGAAGAAACAAACAATAAATGTCTGTGTATGTTTTCAGTGGTGCTGGGGTGCATGTTGGTTTGTCAAGATTCGTACATACTTGCTGTATGTATGAATCTGCACATGTTGGTGCGTATTTATATGGAGATGTGTGTTTGTGTTTATTTCTATAGAAACACTAGAAAGAGTAATAAACAACAGAAAACTGGTAGATATGGAAGATGAGAAGGCAATGGCTTCTGACCTTGAGCAGTGATGCAGTCAGAGCTTCAGATGTTTTTGATATTTATTAGGTCCAAAAATAAGATTAATTCTGTGTCCTTGAATTCCAACTTGTGTGTGCATGTGTGCTTGTTCCACCATAAACGTCAACTGCTCACAGTGCCCTGAAAACAATCTCAAGGACACCCTGAGAGAGCTACTCTTCCAGTGTTCCCATTTTCTGCAGGCTGTTTGTGAAACAGCTCACTTATGTTTTGTCTCATCTCTGATACAAATGACTATACTGCTGATGCGGAGGGACTATTTCTCTTCATGGAAGTGAAACAAGTGACTAACACCATGTACTCACCCACTTTAATTGTTGAATTTACTGTATAGTGATATGCCGCACCTCAATTTGTTTGGAGTAGGAATTCAACAGTTGACCAATTCTTACTTCCTTTTAAACTGTGAGGAATGACTATGAAGAAACACTCTTCAAATTACGCAAAAATAACTTCATGATATTTAATACACAGAAACACAGTGGCCCATAATATAACTCACTGTGTGGTATTTTGGAATATTTATTTACCTAGGCTAGATTAGACTGCCAAGAATAAATTTTGGTATGTATGGATATTAGGTGGTTTGTGTATGTTTGTGCGTCTTCTTGCCACAATTGTAAGAATCATGCTCATTTCTGAAATAACATGAGAAGCATTTAAAGAAGTGTATTAGACAGACTAACTTAGCTAAAGAGTCATTTTAAGTTTCAGTTTGGAGTTTGGTGTGTTTGTGTATGTGTGTGTATGTATAGGTGGGTGAATGAGTGTGTAATGTGGTACATATGTTCTGTGGTTCTATGTGTTTGTGGACTAAGGACTGCGAGCGGTTATGAAAACAGCGTTACCCAGAGTACAGTTCTCCTGGATCACAGGTTACTACCCCAGGGGTTTGTGAGATAGGCTGGGCCACTGTAGGGAGCGGATAAACCTGACAGTGACTCCCAGAGAGTCTGTGTGTGTGTGTATATGTGTGTGTTTTATTGACCCCGAAAGAGCGGTAAGAGGAGACTGACGTAAGTGACATCACAGCAAAGCAGAACAAGCTGTTTTCAACCTCTACCTCTTAATTTGTGTGTGTGTGTGTGTGTGTGTGCATGTTCACAACCATAGCCAATAGAAGGGAGTTACAAATGCTTTTCTAGGCCAAATTGTCATTAACAACTTTTGTGAATTTCAAGATGTTAATCCCAGCAGAGTAGCTGATTTAAAAGGTGATTCACTATGGGATGGGGGGGCATGCAGTCTTGTTTCCATGCAGCAGGTGGTGCGGCAGTGTCTAAACAGTGGACAAGGATCACTGTGGGCAGCACATCCACAAACATAACCAATCCAATGTGTTATTATTTCAACGAAGAGTAGGTACAACTTTGGTGTACTTTCTGTGTTGCAGAAATGTTAGCAGCAACATGACACAAATTAGCCTTTCTTTGACAAATCACAAAACCTCCTGATTTAGTATCTTAATCACATGCAATTCAAACGTGTCCCCCTGAGGTCATATAATTGTTATATAATAACAGAATACAAATTTATCAGTAACACATATTGAAATAATACTATGGAATGGATTTTTCTTTATTCATTACCTGGTATCAGTATTTCCCCACATGCCCCTAAGCTAACCTTCTATGCTCCCTCTTCTCTATTCTGCCTTTCAGTTTTAGTTCTGTTTTTCCATCACCATGCATGATGCTCATAATCCCTTTCCTCTTTTTGTCGTTATCTTGCTAAATCCCTCATACTCTGCCTCATTGTCTTTTCTAATGCTCTCTTTGTCTTTCATGTTCTCCTTTTCATCCAAACCTTCTAGTAACATTACAGCTATTCACATCTGGGATGCACCTGTCACGATGAGGAGTACTTAACCCATGAGACTGTCCCTGTGAAGTTAAAAGACCTTGCTTATAAATGTTTACCTGCATGATTTATAATGTACACGTTCTGAAACTTTCCTTTCAGCTTTGGTTTCACTCAGTCTGGGACTTCATTGTCTGAAATGGGAATTTCAGGTGCAGTACATTGGGCACACATAGTATATTGATTAAAAAAGGATATAAAGAGAAATTTATTAGGAAAGTGAGTAAGAGTGTGGGAGTATAAGGCGAGGAGTCTGTTTATCAGCAATATAGATTAAGAATAATAAGTAAGTACAATGTTTGCAACTGCACTCTAGAATGACATAAACAGTGGTTTCTGCCTCCACTATTGATAGGAAGTCATAGAGGAGGCACATTTTTTGACAGACAAGAGTCAAGATTCTTAGGGCCACTAGAGGGCTTTATCACTTGAGTGTAAACATTCAGTAGGTCATACAGTCTCTGGAATATAACTTTGTAAGTTTGGTGTATTTCATGTTTTAATATTTGACCTGTTTGGGTTGAGAAATCCCACAACAGGTATATAAAACATTTTCAAGACCAATTAGATAAGCCCAAAAACCAATGAGACTTGGTCTTTGGTTACCTGTGGTTTGTGCTCCAACAAACACAACTGCAGGTGTTAATGGGTGGCTGGGGCGTGGCCGGCACCTGCTTATGTCTTGTAAGTAGAGGGCAGTGACGTGAGCTCTGGTACACAGTGGGAACTGCCATTTGGGAAATTCAAGGTTTTTACTCGACATAATTGATATGAGAGCCAGTTTTTGGTTCCTTCAACCTGTAACCTAAACAGCTTTTGTCCTTCCATAATTATCGTTGACAATGGTTACTGTAGATTTCACCATACTTATCTGCATTACAATTCTCTGCAGGGGTTGGACTCTCACTCACTGGCCTCCTGATTGACATGGCACATCTGCTTATTGTTCATTTTCCTGTCCATGGCAAAAAAATTAAATGTTTTGCTTGTTTTTGTTTGTTTGTGCAAATATATTAATGAGTGTGTATAATGTGTTTAAGTGTGCATGTATGGGAGTATTGGGTGTAGACTGTGTGATAGGCTGGACCATCCTTGAAGCTCCACTGAATCATTGTTTTCAAAGCCTGTTGCCGTGGCACAGAGAGGACTAAAGGATCTGACCAAAATACAACCACATAAATCTGCACTTTAAAGGGAACTGCTCCATGCTTCATCTTTGTGTATGTTTATGAGTGAGAGTTTGCACTGTCTATCCTGTATGACTTTGAATATTGATTACCAATGCGTTATTGATGAAGTGGAGATTCGTTGGGCATTTGCTGTGATCATTATGAGAGTTGTTTGAGGATTATACTTGCTGTAGTACACAGCATAGTTACAGCATAGAAGAAAAGGCTTGTTTATTGATCAGTATTGAAAATCAATATCCTTGGCCTTTCCTCTTCACTCTCCTCTTTTGAAATCATTTCCTCATGTCTGAGCCAGAGAACATAAATCTAACAATAGAGGGCTGGGTACATCAACTTGTTTCTATTAAACCAAGGCCAGGGCATTATTCTCCAAAAGGAAAGATCCAACACAAGTGACCTTATCGATGGCCAAGACCTGCTGCCTCTTTTGCTCTGCACGTCTGTGTGTGTGTGTGTGTGTGTGAGAACACAAACACCAGCATGCTAATGTACAAAATGTCAAAGCTCTGTATCGCATGGAAAAGGTCTGCTCTCTGCCCCCTCCATTGTTAAGCTGCCAATCTCTCTGTATCCCATAATAAACATCTGTTAGAGTGTGTATCTCTGTGTGAACTGGAGGTCACCAAGCAGCTTCTCCTTCTTTGTGCTCAATAATAAACACTGAGGAGGGTGTTTTGGCAATTTAAGACATAGGCACACTCACACTCACATTGGTCTTGTATTGAAGTCTATGCCACTTTGCCTTTTTCCAACACTGCTGGAAAACTACAGACGTGGGAGTGAAGCTGGACTCACTGATTAAACATTATACACACATGTTCACACATATGTATCTTAACAATGTAATACTGTATATTGTCCTTCAGTGTCAGTGATGTAGTTCCAAAATTGTTTTTGAAACACTGGGTTCCTGATTTCAGATAGAGTTAGATAAAAGCAGGAGTCTCATTTCTAGACTGTCAGCTTTGCCAGCCGATATAAGAACTTGCTATAGCAGCTTTAATAAGCTGTAGCTTGCTAGCTAATTAACTTATATTAGCTTAATCACTTGTTTGAAAACACTGTTTCCGGCAGGTGAATCATTTCAAAACGAGACAAAAGAGCCTTAAATAGGCACATGATGGCTGCATACAATGATTTTAGCAAAAAGATTGTTGAGAAAACTCTGAATAGTAGCATCCAGAACCGGCACCAACATAACCCCTTGCCTTACACTGGATTTGGAGCTAGTAGTAAGCTACTTTCAAGCTCGTAAAGTCATGCTCTTACATTATATTACATGCTGCCTCACCATGTGGAGAAATCGGAAGCTTCACAGACCTTTGGTGGCAAGTTACGGTTGCTGCAATGCTGGAGGGATTTAGCTAAGAGTCAACTGAATCCTGCAAAGGCAGAAAAAAGACTCAGTAACAATGAAAACTCCCAAACAAATAAGACTCTGTGACTGAGTTAGTTGTTGTAGACTTGTAATATGCTAAGCCATGCTAATATGCTGAACCATAGTTGGGAGTGGACTGGTTTCTTGAACTAATTTAGCCTGGCTCATAACTGGTAATGTATAACCAGACCTATCCCCACACTTTGTTTTAGTTCTGTGCCCACGCTGCAGAGAGTAGTAAAGTACAAACCCAGTAACTCCTGTTCAGACTACTCTGCTGATGGTAGTGGGATGCTATGGTGGTGTTCATACTGGAAACAGGAACTTCAGTTCCTCTGCAGCTACATGCACAACCATAACGCTATAAGGCTAGAAACTAAACATCTAGGCCATCTCACAGCACTGTAGCTGAGCTTAACATGTCACACACGCTTTATAAAATCATCTATAGTTACCATATGGTTCTTAAAGTAGGCTATAGACACAATAAGTCAAGACAGATAGGAGAGGTAAGAGCTTTCATTTTAAAATTAAAATAAAATGGTAAAGAAAGGAAAGGCAGTAAGAATGTTGCCAAGAAAGTTTATCAATTCAAATACAGAGGTGTTGAGAGAAATATAATGGTTCTTTGTGATTGTGATTCCCCTATAACTACAGTTAATTTTGTTATTTTCTCATGTCGGGCCAACAAAGCACCCACTGAACTGAATTGAGAGCTTGAGCGTGAGAGACCATGTTGCAGACAATGTCAGGGATTTAACAAGACCAAGACACTATGAGTATGAGGATGAAAGTGAGCAATGAAATGTGAATGATTGAGAATGATGGGAAAATGTCAAGGGGCTAATTGAGTTAACAGACATCAGACATTCAGAACTGGAAAATGAAAGGAAGTAATATCACTGACTTTCCACCAGAAGAAGACCGCTGTCCTCTAGAAAAAGTAGTTTGTATCACGCCATCTGCTGTGTTCAAATAATGTAAACAATATAACCTCATCTGGATCTGCCAAAGGAAGATATTTAAGGGAACTTAACTTTTATTTGAACTGTGTGTAACATCCATCATTGCTGAGTTGAAATAAACCATGAAACATCTGGTAAACAGGGTTATTTTATTTTTTTTACATTGGTCAGTCTGAAAAATCGGGAATACCATTCTTTATTTCTTCAGTCAGTACAAGCAAACTACAAAGCTACACCCTCACTATTTCAATAAGGGTCAATGTAAACCGAATCTTACTAATTTTGAGCTTGTACGTTTTGAAATAAATGCAGTCTGTTTTATCAACCTGTTCTTACTCCCAAGCTGTCACATATGGACACGCTGGGGAGTCCCTTAGCGTCATAGTTCAAGAGAAACTGGACTTTTACTCAGGAGACCAGTGTTGGTTTACTTTGTAAAACAAAAAGTCAACACTGAATGTTTTTATTTATGTTAGTTATGTAACTAAAATTACTTAGTTAAGTAGTTAAGTAAAGTAATTTAAGTCACGTAAGTAACGTTATTTTAACCCAAACCATGATGTTTTCCTAAACTTAACCAAGTAGGCTAGTTTTTTGCTTAAACCTAACCAAGTTGTTTTGGTGCCTAACCCTAACTAAATTGCCCACTTTGACAACGTTAAAGGAGAACTCCAGGCAATTTTTAAGTTAATCTTGATCGTTATACCTTTGTGAGTACTGTCTATAGAAAAAAACCCGAACCGGATTGGTGCTTGCAACACGGAGCTGCTACAGCTAATGCCCAGAGCTCCCACGTAGCTAAAACGGCAGTAATGGGGGCATTTACATAAAGAGTGTCTTTGTGCATGTAATTAAAATGTCTGTCCAACAGACGTTGTAAACAACGTTTTGTTTCACAACGTTAATCGCTAGTTTTATTGTGAAAGTCTAACCAGATGTTACATATTTATTATTGCTAATTTGGCCGGATCATGCCTATTTATTGTTGCTAACTTGACCGCAGAGCACTACACTTTCGAAAAATGATGCTAAAAGTGACGCCCTGGGGTCTTGACCAAACATCTATATGTGACGGGTTGTGAGAGTACATTTAATTTTAAGACTTGTTCTCTAGACAAAGTTATCAGCCCAGTTAAAATGACTTGAGTTACAGACGCACTACCTAAGCAAGCTAGCTAGCTCCGCACATGGCCATTAGCTCCGCCATATCGTCACTTCCGGGCACTTCCTGGTTGCATAAACTCAACATGGCAACGACCTATCGGCCAAACTCAAGGGCGCGATCCCAATGTCCACCCTCACAGACTCACAGACTTTGAGGCGCGTTCCCTGTCAGTCTTGGGCTTGGAGCTTTCGAGGTGCTAGAGGGCTCTCATGTGGACATTTTTAGCCCTATATAGACCCTTTTCGTAAGCATTTCTGCAGACTTTGACTGAGGGAATTGCCCAGTTCATAGCGGTATGATGTGAAATATGGTTACCAGGGGAAGCCCGGAAGTGACAGAAATATCATTGCAAATCTGCCTTATAAGAGAAGAAGAAAACAAACAAGCATCACCTATGCTAAGGTTAAAAGTGTTGAAAGTTTTCTTAACTTAAGATAGTGCATAGAACACATTAAGTCAGAGGAATGCAATCACCTTATTACACACTTAGTTTATATTCAACTATTTATTTTAGTTTTTGCTTAATGATGCTGTTTGACCAACGATAGTGTATTGATTACAAGTATATATTGACATTTAAAGTGAGCAATGTATGTGGATAAAGTGGCAAAGGGCGGTCCGTTCCTGTTTACGTGTTACGATGTCAGTAATGTCTGTGAGAGTCCAGGGTTTAGGGCTTAGGGGGGACATTGGGATTGGGCCAAGGCTTCAAACCAGCAGCCCACAAACTAACGGGTGATGGCACCATGACTACGTCCATTTCTTATAGATGCTTTCATGGGACGCGTTGCCAAGGTGACACGCCCAGTCCTTTCTGTTTGTTTATTACTGGGTTTGTGTTTACTGACTAATATGGTGAGTGATATCCAGTACAGTGTTTCCCATACATTCATTTGCTTGTGGCGGCCCATTACATTATCAGTGCTGACCGCCACATATTGATTTCTGATGGATGGGAAAACTTGTCTTTGATTGCAGAGCTGCATGCAAGGCATATTCGCTCAGCACCTCCTCTCACTCGCTCCCTCCCTCTCTCTCTCTCTCTCCCTCTTTCCCGTAAACAGCGACCAGTCTGTGTATTGAATGGTTTGAATCATGAACACAGCTGCACAAATCCGTCTAACGTCAATGTCGTTGTTATTCTGATTCGACTATGTAAATGCTTAGTCGATGACAGCCCTAGAATTTATAGGCCAGTTCCTGATGCTGTGTGGTTCCAGTGAGTTGATTCATAACTTTAACATCTTGTCAGAAACTGGTCAATACAAAGACATGAACTCAATGGCCACTTCAGTGGGCACACCTGTCAATCAATCTAATGCAATTCAACCAAATAGCTCTGCCTTAAATTCTACATTCATGAATCTTATAATGTTTTAGTGGACATTGTCAGAAATGTTTAAATTCACTTATATATTTAGGGTTCAAACGTTGAAGGACCCTATAGAGTTTGTGTCTTGGTTTATATTGCTGTGAGCTGGAATGAACCACAAACATAAAATGTGTCCCAATAACTGGAAATGATGTGCAAATGGTTCCCTAGAAATATGATCCTAAACAGCCAGATGGAGTCTAACTGACTTGCAATTTCTCACAGAAGTCCAGCTCCATGTGTAAAGCCTCTTGGACCATAAAAATCTACCATAATAGTTTTTTTGCTAATTAACATCATGTGAATTAAATGGTAGGTGAATTTGTGATCCATCAACATTGGATACAACATTGCAGGACTAAGATACACATTTCTTTTACAAATGAGCAAGATCCACTAACTAAAATATGTTGGCAAAGGGCAGGGATGAGCAATAAATGACTTCTTAACAATTTGTCCGATCATAACAAATCTTTTGAGATATCTTGGTAATAGACATGCGAAAGCATTTTCATCCCGACCCTTAGGGGGCGCAACAAATGCCAAAAATGTGCACCACAAAGCAAAAACTTTATGGGCATCATAAAAGTAAACTTCATGTCAGAAACGGATGGATTGCATTAGATTGTACCGGTATACTGTTCCAAATAATGTATTAATTATACTGTAGTTTGCTTTATGCTATAGTAATGTTTAGATAGAGATCAGTTATTTAGGCTAAAATATTAATTTGATATTGTTGAATTTGGCTATATGATTGTAAAGTAGTGTAATTTATGGGAAACTGGTTGTCATAGGGGTTAAGACACTGATCACAAATTGCAAAATCACTCGTTCCATACAGGTTGTGTACTTTTGTGGCATGTTGTTCTCTCCTCATTTCCTGACAATTTATTTAAAGAATAAAATGCACCCAAAAAGAATTAAAGAGGTCATATTATGCTTTTTGGATTTCCCCCTTTCCTTTATTGTGTTGTAGATCTTTTTTGTATAGGTTTGCAAAGTGTAAAAGCCCAAAGTCCATTCCAAAGGGACTTACCATCTCCAACAGAAAACACTGCTCCTGAACTGCGTGTAAACAGCTTGATTGTAGTCCTTTATTTCCGTACCTTATCTGCATCACTATGTAACAAACGTCATAATGCTTGCCTGGTGGCTAGTCAGGCACGCCCTCAAAAACAGTGGTGGAAAAACACACTGAGCTGCAGCACACACAGTGACAAGATGTCAACCTGCAGCCTCCCTTCACCCGTACCCTCCCAACCGAATGTTGGATACCCTCCAGGCAGTCAATCATGATGCCTGCTCAATGTCATTATGTCTGTCAGCCATTGACTTCTGGGAAGAGATATAGAAGTTTCACAATTTCACTCTATAACTTGGTGATATTGTGACTCTTTATAGCGGCTAAATATTCCACTGTGCTTTAGCAGCTAGGTACCTTTGTTTTTCGGACATTTGGTGCTTTCTGTCCCCAGAGTCAAAACTAAAAAAGGAGAGGCAGCGTTCAGTTATTATGCTCCGTATATTTGGAACAAACTCCCAGATAACTGCAGGTCTGCTGAAACAGTCAGTTCTTTTAAATTAAGACTGATGACCTTTCTTTTTACAGTTGCTTTTAATTAAATATTTAAGATTTTTCTTTTTATTGATAACTTACACTGCACTGTAACTTTTACTGTCCTGTTTTCTTTTACTCTGTTTTTAGCTTTTTACCATTGCTTTTAATTAAATATTTACACACTGAGAAATGAGTAGGTAGCTGGGTTAGGATGTTTTGGGAGTGAGATTGAACAGAGTGAAGGAAGTGGTCTTAAATCTTGTGCCCGAGTGATTTGCAGGAACCTCTGTCAAACGCGCAGGTGGGTCCAGAGTATAACTGGATCAAAGCGGCCTGCTGACAGACATGTCCTGGTTTCTTTGTAGTGTACGAGGGTTTTTGGAGTTTCAGATTGCTGTGGACCCGAGTACACACTAGCTAGAGAGAGTAGATTAAGAGTACTTCTCTGTTTATTCTCTTTTCAGAATGATTGTGACTCAGTTATTTGCTCAACCCCTCAGCCTGTTTTTATTTTCCATTTAACTCTTTTAACCCTGATTGTAACACTGTAACTTTTATTATATTTTATGTTGCTTTTATGTTTTATGTAAAGCACTTTGAATTACTTTGTTGTTGAAATGTGCTATACAAATAAACTTGCCTTGCCTTGCCTTGGTGGGTAGTGTACGGTGGCTTTATTAGAGATTTTTTGCAGTTGTTTGCTATATCTGAAAACAAAACTGGTGAGAAGTCGTGATAGTCAACCAAAACAGTGCCGGATAAAGAACAAAACAAAACCAAGCTTAATGCTGCTAAAATCCTCCGTAGACCTGAGGTGAATTGTAGAATCAGTTGATAATTCTCTGTATAAAACGACACCGTTCATTACTCATTTAATTCTTTGCATTGGTTAATGCAAACTCTTTAATGTAATAACAGTATAAGGCCAGAAGAATGCCTGGTTATAGACCATCACAAACATGAAAAACATTTCTCTCGAAGAACATAATGCTGCACTGAGTCAGGATTTGGAGCTGAGAGATCATTCCATACAGAGCGTCCGTTGCAGGGCTATGTCTCTGTGTGTTTGTGGAAAAGGGCGTGCATGTGTGTGTGTGTGCTTATCAAAACATACTCACTATGAGCATAGCACTTAAATCCAAAACATGTTTTTCACTACTGTGTACTGATTACACTTGAGAGAGAGTGGGACGAGAGCACCAGAACACGCACACACACACACACACCAGTGGTCTTGCTTACTTTGGCCCCTGTGTCTCTGTCTTTGTTATCCCTCTCTCCATCCCTTTACTTTGTTATCCATCTCTTGGTCCGTCCTCTCTCTTTACCCAACGTCTGGTTGTTTTTTATACACGATCAAAGGCTGAACCCCTGCCTATGAACACTCATTTTCATCATGCCATACAACAGCAGAAGTATGTGCAGTACTCACCGCATTCCCACTCTGTCTGTCATACAAACACAAGTACATGCAGCACCATTTGGAGGATGATTATGTTCTGAGGTGTGGTGGACAGGCTTGGTCCAGATTTTTATCTTGTTTTTTATCAGCAGACAGACTGATGACTCCCTGGAGACATGGTGAAGACCGTCTACCATACTTTGGTTGACATTCTTTCTTTATTTTTAACTTCCTCGCTTCCTCCTCTCAGTAGTTAGCCCTGCGCTTAAACCAACCTCTGGCTCGCTCTGTAAAAACAAAACTTATTGGCTAATCAAATCCTCAACATCTGTTCTGCAATCCCTTCAAACTTTCCAAATGTGCCATCTTTTTTTACTCATCTTATACAATCCCTTCTGCTCATACCTGTAACAGTGCAACAATATGATTTAAAAACATATTTACTCCTCAGGCCCACAGCAGCTGTATTTTGATGTGGATTTCACAATATCTTGCAGTAGTAGCCCATAGGAACAAATATCATGTTTAAAGAGTGAAATTTAGATCACATTAAAGGGGCTGTAGTTTTTCAGTGAAATCACATATTAATAAATCAAAATTTTACTGCCTTATTGTCAAAGGGCTGTAGCCTCAAATGAGAAAATGAAGCACACACCTGTTTTCTCTGTTGCTTGGTACAGTTGGTACTTGGTACAATATTCTGCTATAAACAGCGACAACACATAACGACATGCAGTCCACTAACACCATAAAACAACCAGCTCCCAGCACAACACAAAGTCCAACATAAACTCCACTTAAGGAAAAAAATAACAATAAAGGTTTATGTCCTGAAGCCTGTTGGGCCAAACGAGAATCAGATGATGTCGTTGAAAGCGGTGAACATCAGAAAGGCTGGAGAAACATGTAGAGAGTCACGCCAGCTCTCCGGCTAATGCCGAGAAGTTGCTAATGCTATTCGGTACAATATGTAACGATATGCCTTTCCACATTACTTCACCAAAATACGCGACCCATATTACTATTCTGTGTAACACTGGTATTATGCCAAAGAGTTGATTTAGTCTGCAAGAAAGGATGTAATGGTACAAAGTAAATGTGGAGCAATTTGTTTATACTAGCCTCAATGCAAGGCAGGACAAGCCAGCTACACTGAATGTTTGCTTCATAAATTTTATATAGATTTATTGTTGTATTACCAATACTCAGGTACACAGCTTATCCACTGTCACAATCTCTGAAACTTATGTGACTCACGTAATGTACAATAATGCAAATAATTGCGCAGGACAACTAGAGGAATAATTGCACAGGACAACTAGAGGAATAATTGCGCAGGACAACTAGAGGATGGTTCCAGTAGAGGAACCATCCACTACATTAATGTTACTTATTGTCTAACTGTTATAAAGTGTGGCAACAATCTCATTTATAATGCTTAGTCTAGCTCACTAACCGTTTCATTATCAAACAATCAATAAATACATGTAGCTGTGCTCACATTGCTGAGCCTTCAATGACACCAAATAGTAATGTTGATTACTGAAAAGCAGCAGGCAAGCTAACGCTGATGTATCACGTTGGCTAAATGCAGTAAATGTAACGTTATCATGTAATGAGCATGGATTAGTTCACCTGGTTGCAATCTTAAAACTGCACTGCCGGTACTAGCCGTTGAAAACTACTTATTGCCCCTTTAACACTTCACATATAATATAAATATTAACGTTAAATTTACATGTCTTAAAAATAGAAAAAGTGTTAGATATTTGGTGCAATAGTGGCCATACAGAAAATATATAGTAAATAATTTTTAAGTGATTATCTGCAATTACTGAGAGGCTGAAATTGTACATATGAGCTAGTGGATATCCAGCTATGCTCGAGTATTCACTGTGAGTTTTGGGGGGGCTGTTGAGATGTATTTTATTCTTAGTGAACTGAATATTGTTCTTCCTTCCCCAGTTTAAATAAACTCACCACTTTCTAATCAGACAGAGCAATCCCAACGTTGAGGCAGGCAGGTATGTGCACATTCAGCACTGAGTCTGAGAATACACACACACACACACACACACACACACACACACACACACTATCACAGAAAATGATAGATGGATGGGTGGATTAGGTAGATAAATGGATGGATGGATGGATGGATGGATGGATGGATGGATGGATGGATGGATGGATGGATGGATGGATGGATGGATGTGGTCACCATTGGTAATTATTGCACACAATGCAATAAATAAAAATACAATGAAACTAATGCACACTAGCTTTAACACACGTAAAAAGGTGAAAACACATTATCACGTGTGTATGAATAACACAATGAACCCCCCCACCCCAAGACCCCTATACACTTGCACTTTTTATCACTTCTGAGGACACTGTATTGATTAACATTCATTCCTTCAAGTCTTACTCTAACCACAACCACTACATGTCTAACCCTCTTACCATATCCTAAGTATTCAAACCTCAAACCTGAACCAACTGTCAGCCTAAAATATAACCTGGGTTTTGTCCACACAATGTGATTGTATGAACACAATTTTGTCCCCACAAGTGGTTCACATCAACCTACATACCACAAACTGGAAACAAGACTGCAGGACTGACTTCCACAGTCATACAATTAATGTTAATGGTGTGCTTTAATACTACAAGTTTCCTTTGAGGTTTCTTCTTGTGAAGCCTGCTTAAAGTTGAAACAGAAATACACCGTGCTTTATTCCTTTACGAGATCTTAAAACCAAAGAATAATTGAGCCAACAAGTTTAACTTAATAAAGTAAATTATACCATGATCTTGATAAGCAATCATGAGTTCCATGCCTTTGCTGCAGTTTAATAATGCTCCTTTGTCTGAGGAGTGTGTGTTTGAGGAATCTAGCACTCAGCAGTGGTGATAGCATCTGAAGTTGGCAGGCTTTATCTTATTCTTTTCCTCTGTGTGTGTGTTTTAGTGTATTTTAACAATTTTTTGCCTGTTTATATGTGAGTGTACATGTGTATTTTGGTCTGCAAGAGTGTGTGAATACATGTGTATGGGTGCTAGTATGCATTTTGGGGGGTATTTTACAGTAAACCTGTATGTGTGTGTGGGTTTATGTACACAAGAAGTGTGTGTGGTTATGTTGGCAGGGTGTATGCTGTGCTAGTCTAGCCCCAGTGGTTTTACGATGTATATCAGGCATCTGCTTGGTTCAGCGTCCAAAAGATCAGAAACAGAGCTGTTATTCTAGCAAAATGGTAACTGTGAGATACAGTTTCACACACGTCCAGATGCACACCAATGTATTGTACATACACATATATACTACACACACTCACAGGCAGGCACACTCAAACACACACCGCTAGCTGCTTCTGTTCCCAGCTCTCACCTTCTCTTGATGCATTCCTCAGTCTACGTTGACCTTTCAACTGAGAGGTCAGATAACATCTCAGGGGATGTACTCTGCCGGCTGAGTGTTCCTTGAATTGTTGACTTAGCAACAGTAATTGGTCTGAATTGAACTTCATGGAGGCATTTCATGGAAAGGTATTCACCGCAGATATTTCTGACTTGGATGCTTGGGGGATTTTGTTCCCCAATATTTTGGCTTTACACCCTGCCTCAGGCTTCTCAAAGGAGGAATGTACATGTATTTATGAGTGCACATGCTATTATTTTTCTGAAAATATAGTGTTATTCTTGTGGAGAGTGTTATAGGTGCTCTGACCTAAGTCCTATTTGTTTTCAAATATAAATGATAACAATCATAAAATAACCTTATTTGTATTAAAAGATAAAAATGACGATCATAAAATAACCTTTTTTGCCTTCATTCCTGCAGGGGGGAAAATCCACTAATACTGTAGTCTTTATCCAAAAACTGCAATTTTTGTGTGCCCAGCACATAAAGAGTTACACACATACGTACATGGGCACACACACATACTGAGCTGCAAGTCATGTCTCAATCAATGTAAGCTGATCCTTGTCATCTGGGTTTGGTTTAGATAGGGCCCATTTCAAGACTGATTTGATCTAAGTTCACCCTGTGGTATTTCTGTTCTTCCAAGGACCTATATGACTCACTCACACACTGCTTTTCTAGCTGTACATTATACACACAAACTCACAGTCATGCACCGGTAGTGAGAGACAGGGAGATATTTCCTGCACACTCCTGTCACTTGACCCTGTACATGTGTCCCAATATGTTAATCATTTCCTGCTGTATAATCCAATGAAACGGTTGAAGTCACTGACTTATTAGATTAGTCAGACTGCTGTCTATGTTGAGGAAGCAACAGCAGAACTGGATCTGGAGTCAATTTAGTGGAAGAGTGCTTCCATTACAAACTCTTACCTCTCATTTTTTCAGTTTATGAAATGTATGTAAATTCCTTCCTCAAAAAGAAAACCTACAGAGGTATTGTTTTTAAAATCTCATCTTCCCGAGATCAAGAGGAACCATTTAGAAAAGTTTTGCACTTTTCAGCTTCATAGCCTAAACAGTCTTCTTTTGCTACTCAAGAGTAATGCCAATCCATACAATAATTTTTGTGATATATCAAGTGGTGAACTAATTGACAGGCTGACATTGCTATCTCTAGAGACATACCAATAGTGTGGCAAAAAGAACTATGTAACTATAACAATAACTAATATAAAATATATAAATTAGACTTTGAGCAATTTCATACACTAAATCAAGGTAAACAACAAATTTAGTGCATAGTAACATGGTAGATGAAAATGTATTAATGGAAATGTATTACAGAAACAGTGGTGTGCAGCAGATTTAGAGCTTCTTCAAAGACAGAAAAATGATGGATTTTTATGAGTACTGAACTACTGTGAGGTTACATCTGCATACACTTTAGTAATATTTGGTCACAGGAAATGTATGTTTAAAAAATCATCGTTTGGTTGTTTTTCAGGACATGGTTGTTTTTCAGGACATGTGGTATCCATAATCTTATAGAAGCCACACATTTAAAAGATATATATGAAATTTAAATATAAATGAATTAATATTTCTCTTTTCAAGAGTGAGCAGAAAAATGTACCACAGACCTTCGGCTTCCATATCAATCATATCATCCATATCAATTTTCTTCTCATCTAAACTTTGACCTCCATGATGCACTCGCTTGACCTCAGGGACAGCCCCAAATGTCTTCTTCCTGTCTGCTTGGACTAAACACTACATTGGGCCTCTAGTTCTGATGATGCCCCAAAGCTATAGGAAAATAGAATGAATATGTGCTTCACAATATTAGGGGACACAGCATGGAAAGCCAAGACTTAGACACAATGCTCAATAGGACTAATGGGCAATATGGCTAAGGTAGAGTGGTAACAATGACTCTTGTGTATGCCCACATCTCTCATTTTCGGTGCAGTAAATTCTCCTCTTTCACTCCTTTTTACTTTTCTCACTGAGTTACAGTGTTCCTCCATAACTCCTCTACAGCTTCACTTAATCAACTCTACAGTATCATTTATTCATGGTCTGTTTACAGCACTGGGATCTCATTGGCCAGTTGTCCCTTTTGGTGATTGAGAGTCCATCAGGTATCAAAGGGCTGTGTGTATTAATGTGTTTTCTGTGTGTATGAAGAGAAACAATGAGAGTTGAAACAAGTAAAAAAACAAAGTTTAGTCCAAAACAGAAGACGATATTTAACCAGAGGAGGCAACTAAGGTAAATTGAGAAAGGGATACTTAAAAGTCAGTGAAACAGTTATAGAGAAAAATGGATGTCCGCTGTCTGGCTCTATTCTTTTTAATGAGATCCTGTCGGCTCTTTGTTTGTCCTCCTGCACCTGGCTGGGGGTGGATATGGGCCTAAGAGGCAGATGTTGAATGAGCCCTTCTCTTTGTATCACTGTGTGTGTGTGTGTGTGTATATTTGAAAAAGGTCCTTGAATCTTGTTGAACCTGTTTAGTATTTTAAAACCAATTATATTGTAATTGAGGGGGTTCAAATATAGCATATGTGTGTGTGTGTGTGTGTGTGTGTGTGTGTATGTGTATGGCGATACAGATCACGGTGTATTTGCTCGAGTCCAGGTCTCCCATTAGCTCCCCATTCTGTGCCTGAATTAACTAAAATGAGCAACCCAAAAAGAGGAAAGACACATGGGAGCATGCAGGATCAGGAGTTTCTGCTGTTAGTCTGAGGAGAACATTGAGACCGTTTATTACCCTTTCATAATAACAGAGCACATTTTTAGACATTTTCTCCTGGAGGAAATTCATAGTGTTTGGTGCATTTGGTTGTTCATATGAAATGTGACAGAAATAGATGTGAATCAAAACAGAGTGCTAAAAAGAGAAATTCAGGTTCAAGGGTTTACTGACTGCACTATCACTGAAACAGACACCATGCATCACCTTTACGCTCTTGGAGTTTTGCACATGAGCACAATCCCCAGATACTCTGCTCACTGCAGCAGCTGGGGGGAGCTCTTTTCCCAATTGATCGCAACCCAAGGCTGTTGAGGTGCAAAATCAACTGGGCTTTGTGGAGATCACTCAAGGCTGCAATATCTCCATGACCATGAGGTCGTGAGTAGAGAGGAACGCTCATGCCCTTCTCGTGCAACGATTGCAGTGCGATGAGATGCCCTAAGACAGCCTGCTTCAGCAGTAGGACACTGTGGTGTCTTAGAACTATAGTGGTGGGCATAGATTAATTTTTTAATCTAGATTAATCTCACTGTAATCTTGAAATTAATCTAGATTAATCTAGATTAAAATGGCTCATTTGAATTCTGCCGAAGGCATTCAGAATATTTGTGATAACGGGTTTCAAGCCAGGTTTCAAGCCAGGTGGCGCATTAGACCAGGGGCTCATCTCCTGTTTCCAAAATGCATCACAAACTGCTTGAGAAAGCTGTTCTACTATGATAATTGGTGATGAAAATAAATCATGCTCAATAAGATGGACTTGTGTGTAGTGTGTGATGTGCTTTGCATTTAGGTGGTACTTGAGAGGGAAGAACTAATTCCGCATTGCACAAGGTGCAAACAACCTTAGTCTTGTCGAATTTTCCATTGGGAAGCTTCTTAAAAGTACATTTTCCCAGGAGCAAACCCGGCGGCTTCAGAAATGTTTGTACACAAAGTGTTGTCCAACAGCTGTCTGTGGATGTGTTGCTACAGTTAGTGTGAGTAAATACCGCATAATGCGTTTTTTACCTCCGAGGTAAATGGAACGCAGCAACAGCTGCATCCATGTTAGCATGTCACGTTTGATGTGGTAATTTCACAGTAGGCAAACACACAGGCTTGAAGACTTGTTCTCGCCCCCTACAGTGCAATTCGGCTAGGTATACATCTGCGCTAAAATATCAAGGTGAATGTCATCATAGCTTGCGTAGTATAGACCCAACTCCCAACCCAACTTTGAGAATAGATTAACGCCGATATTTTTTTAATTGCCCGATAACAGTCTCACGTTAACGCAGCACGTTAACGCCGATAACGGCCCACCACTACTTAGAACGCACCAGGGTTGGAGTTGGAAAAGGCCGCCTGGGCCTTGAACACACCACAGCCGGTATGACTCATAGACAGTATATTGGTGGATGAAACCACACTGCTGATTTGAATGGAGAGCAGTGAAGCCAGTTTTGGACCAATAAAATACTACTACAGGGCTACTTCCTGTTGGCGCCAACGTCTACTGTGCATGATCACGCAGCATATCTGTGGTTTGATGACGTAGAACAGAGGCAGAAACACCGTAAATCTGGTAGCTGCATAGCTGCGGCAACAAAAAGTTTCATGGCTCAGAGTGTTTATCTGACTTGGACACTCACTGTGTAATTAGCCCACCTACGAGGCTCACTTGTCAAACGCCAATGCAGCATCACTGATGGCCGAATTGTCTTTTTTGATTCGCTGAGAGTTTATAATCCAAGCAATATGGTTACATCATGGGCGACGGGATGTCACAGGGTTTTGACGTCATTTCTGGGCCTACATGGAACTGTCCATGCAGGCTTTGGTCAGCTTCACTGTTTCAACCGTGGCTTACCCCCTTGGTATGACTGTGGTTGACATGTCACCCAGTTTTGACGTCAGGCTCAAGCTCACAGCTTCCATGTGAAGCAGCGGCAGGTAGACAGCCTTGCCTGCTGCAACAGGTGCTACGAGCCGCTCATGGAGGAAACGAAACTAACCGAAGCAGCGAGCGATGTCTTTCGTGCCGCTATACTGAGAGAGACCTGACTTTGGCAGTCTCTCTCCGGTTATAGCGGACTAGCCTAGCTGCAGTGTGACCACTCAGCAAAAGAGATGTCGGCAGGGCAGCGTGTCTGTTAATGTAACAGGCTTCCACTGCCCGTAAGCTAGCAGCGCGCCCGTGTGAGTCCTCATGGGCGCGCTGACAATGCAGAGATACAGTACACTGGTCCATTGCCCAGTTTCCACGGTAAGAACAGCTCGTTTCTCAGTTGTCACGTCATGGAAGCGGACCATTATGGCTGCGCAGACTCGGCAGTCAGTCTAGTGAAGTGGACGCCCAGGCCTCACCCACCCCCTCACTTGGTTCTGACCGGGAGAGCGGCGTGGGCCATGGGACGAACCGTTAGATTAGAGTCGGTGAGCGCAGCAGTGCATTCAACACGGCTAGCTCAATGGGATGGGGTTGGTGGTGGGGAATTAGCACTTTAAGAATGTAATGTGTTTCTAATAAACAATTTAACATTCACAAGCATCACCACAGTTTACACACAAGCAGCATATGTTAAAACAGAGGCTTTGTGAACACAAGGCCGCAGGGCGAACCCTTAGCCTCACCCAAAGGAGTTAACATTAGCTCTTTGATGACAGAAGTTAACTTACCTCTTTGAGGAATGTAATAAACATGTTTTACTCAAAAAATGTTTGTTTACACATTCTCAAAAGCCTTACCATAGTTTTACACAAGCAGCACATGTAAAACAATGGCGTCTTGAACACCATACGGGGGACTGTGGCAGCGTCAGCAGGCCTCTCTCCTTCCATAACGGTCACTTGGGCAGTCACTCCCTTCCCCAGCCGCAGGTCGGCTGGTAAGGGGTGGGGGCCTGGACTCGTCCGGGGAGGACATGGGTGACCTTGCCCGGGTGCAAAGATAATTTCTAGTTGTGGTCATTCCATCCGTGGAGGTGGTGAATTCAGTGAGCAGTTCGCCGTTTGCTGAAGAAAAAAGTATGCTGAGGCAGTAGGGACACTGCTATTTATACGTCACGCATGCATCGGTACTGACGTCCTATTGGTTGGCTACGTGCACGATAAAAATTTCAGTGGGCAAGTGCATGTGATTGGAGGAGGTAGTGCCCATAGAGTCCAGTAGAGGGTGGCGCCTGTGTGAGATAGAACCGATTAGCAGCTGTCTTGCTGTTTAATTATATAAACTATATCTATAATTTACACAAGGCATAGTGTACAGAAAATATCTTAGGGAAACAAAAGGCGGATCACTTTGTCAGTCCACCAGGGCAATTATGATGTTAAGTAACAGCACCCTATAAAACAGTTGTTTATAGCATACATTAGTTATTTTAATATAGGTCTGACACAGTGTTAGTTCATTATTGCTGAAGAGGAGAAGAGGCTTAAATTTGGAGCATACAATATCCATTGTTCATGATGCAGTCATTTGTGTCTCTGTCTCTATCTTTAGCTAACACACATTCTAACATTTTTTTTGTAACAGTGCTGTATGTGCCATATATTTGGTCAGTCTTTCAGGTGTTGGGAGTCTTTCTACAGTGACGTAAAGTTCACAGAGGCCAGGAGCACAAGTATATATGTAGTGTCGTTGAGGGGGTAGTCAGAACAGAGAAAGATAGAATTCCAACTTTTTTCAAGATTTATGCCATGTCACTTAATCTTTTCTTACAAATTACTCATTTCACTGAGATGACTAAAGTAAAGTGGGATGTTTCTGTGAAGGTGAAGCATGGAAGCAGCAGCAACTCTGTAGCTTTTACTTTTTACTTAACTGCGTTTTAATAAAACCACAAGTGTGTGACTGAGTCTGTGTACCTGCATCCTTGTGCGTATGCCTGCATATATGTGCATTCATGTGTTAAATATATTACCGCATAAACCTGAACTGTAGGCTCATAAAAAATAATATTCACAATCTTAGTTGTAGAATGCTTCTCTTTACCCAGTGATGGACAGAATAGAATAGTGTCATGAAAATTGTATTACAACAAACCGTTGTCTTTGAAGAATTTATTGATAAAAGAGAATAAATAGAGAAGTACTTTAACACTTATACAGCTGGTCCAGAGACCTGCCGCCTAGGGCAGCGTTGAGTGTCTGGCCCCAAGCAAAGGGATGCATAATCATTTACACGATCTAGATTTTTATGTTTTGGGGAACAGAGATCCTTGGCCTTGAGAGGAGAGGAAAAACAAGAGGGGAAAAACGCTAAACAATCTCACAGCTCTGACCTAAACCCTACATATGTGAACAGACTAATAAAGTGTATAATATTGAAAGAAAATGATAAGGTATAAAAGACTGGATTTTTTTTTCATCTGAAGCCAAAATTTACAGTATATTTAGATATATAAGTACTTTGAATTACCTTGTTGTTAAAATGTGCTATACAGGCCTTACCTTGGCCTTACTTTAGTATATTTTATGCTGAAAGTAATATTTACACAAAATGTTATACTTTTTATGGAGGGAGGGACTTTTTTATGTAAACTCAGGTTTAGGAACAGGACCCCGCCTCTCTCACTTATTCTACCACCTGCGCTTCATTCAGTTACTCCAATCAACCACCCGTACTTCACTCATTCCATCCACCCGTGCTTCTCAAATGCAGTCACATCCACTCACGTATATAAGCTGTCTAACCTGTTTTCTCTCCCATTTCTCAGTTCTCACATCCCTCCCACCCAAACCCTGCTTGTTCACCTCTTTTACTGGGCAGCATGGTGGCCCAGTGGCCAGCACTGCGACCTCACAGCAGAAGGTTCTGAGTGTAGACCTCGCTCAGCCCAGGCCTTTCTGCACAGAGTTTGCATGTTCTCCCCGCTTTTGAGTGGGTGTTCCCCGGGGCGCTATGGCTTCCTCCCACCATGAAAGACATGCACGCTAAAATCCATAATTCTGCTTAGTAATCATGTTTTCTTCTTTAACAACAGGAACCACAGGGGGGTTCATAAGACCAAGCTGCTTATCGAGACGAGCCCCCGCCCTGAATCTCAACCCCTCATGTTCCTAGCTGCTCTGGCCACCAAACCCTAAACAACCTCCTTGACTCCTTCATCCCTCTTCTCTTCTCTTGACCCCTTCATCCCCCCATCCTCAAACCCTTCTCCCCTCAACCCCTTTCCATCCCTCTCCCCTCGACCCCTTTTCATCCCTCTTCTCCCAACTCCTTTGTCCCTCCATCCTCGACCCTTTCATCCCTCCTCTCTCGACCCCTTCATCCCTCTCCCCTCAACCCCTTTTCATCCCTTCCCTCTTGCCCCCCTTCTTCCATAACTATTCATCATAATAAACCACTTGAGGTTACCCCCATTTGCAGTCACATTGAGATACAGAGAAACATGCAGTTAAAAAAATAAAAGAGAACAATATTTAGTAAAAATTATTGCACACTGAGATGAGGTGATTTGAGATCATAGTCAAAATCATGATCATCATAGATTTTCCAAGTTAAAATAAGCTTGTGAGATAAGACAGTAGGTTTAGTTAATGTTTGGTAGGGTCCTGTGGTCCAGTCCAGCATAGATAAAATAAGGGCTTTATGGATGAACACACACACACATTATCACAAGTCTGTGCCAAAGAGGACCAACAAACTGCAAAGGTGAGTGTCATGGGGATCCCTGGTAATGAATCTGAGGGTAGAATGATACACTGAATCTAGGAGTGTGAGAGTGAAAGCAAAAGTCTGTAGATTAAATCATCATAATCTAGGAGTGATAGAAAGACTTCCTAAACTTTTTCTACAATGCAAAGGGATGCGAGATCTGTTTCTGTGCAAATTCCAAGGTTTTGCTCCAATTTAGTGATGGTATTTTCAACATTATGTTGAAATGTATTCAGTGTGGATAGGTTTAGACTGTTAGATAAAACATGAACTTTGTTTTGTATGAGTATTTAGTTTGACAAGTGCATCTTGAAGCACTGAAACAAAGTTGTAGGTTCTCAATGATTGTAAAACAATACAGACTAGTGACATTCATATAAAGATGAACATTACAGTCAGTTAGAGAAGACACAATATTATTAATATAAATTGTAAATAAGACAGGGCCCAGAACTGATCCTTGTGGAACACTTTTTGTTACTATTAAAAACTTTCTTGAATATTTTCAAAATTGACACACTGAACTCTTCCAGAATGGTAAATCTGACACCATCTACAAGCAACTGAATCAGTTGAATGAATTGAATCTATAAGCAGAGAATGATCAACTGTATCGAAAGCTTTTGACAAGTCACTGAAAACAGCAGAACAGTGTTTACTTTTGTCCATACAAGAAATAATATCATTCACAACCAGTGTAACAGTAGAGATGGTATTGTGAATAAGTCCTGAACCTGGTGACGGCTTAAAACAAAATATTTTAAAAGAACTACTTTGAACTGGTTGTTCACCAATGATTCCAGGATTCTTGTCAGTATGTTTGGATATCACCTGATATCAGTAAACACCATACTGTACCACTCAAGTAAACAAGTAGTGAAAAAAGTCATACATTTTGCAAATAAAAGACAACCAGATATTTTTCTCAGGAGTTTAAGGACCAAGCCAGTATAAGTAGTTAAAATGCTAATGCAGTTATAAGGATGTGTTATTTAACCCATACCCTAACCAATGTCAAAATCACTGGCACATGTGATAATATAGACACTCTTTTTTCTCTTCTTAACCTCACAAGAATACAAGGAAGTGCACACACATTTTCTGTGAGCAAATACTGTAAATAAATCCAGCAGTCGTGTTCCCTACAGGATATGAGACACAGACACACAACCTGCATGCACAGATGCACAATGAAGCACATGTAAATTGCAGCACTATCCCATATATGCAACCGACTGATATAAACTGACTAAGCAGATAAAGTGGAACTTCCCCCTTGGCTAAGGAAAGATATGAAACCAGTCCACGTTTTTAAAAATAAATGTAACATGGTGGTTGTGTTGTAACAAAAAAAGCATACAGTAGTGTTCTCTGTTTTGGGCACCATTATAAGCTAGATGTTGGACTTTCCTCACTTGACAGATATCATCTTTGGCATTTGGGATAAGCTGGTAGCATACGATGACAACAGCAGAGTTTTTTGCTGAAAACAGATGCCTTCTATATGCTGAAAAACAGGGTTCATTAGAGGGAAAATTGCAAGCTAGACAACCAAAACTAATTAGCTAAAAAAAGGCTTAAAAGCTATGTAGAGATGTAAAACTGAATGATAATTCTCAGTGGGTTCATCACTATGAGCAATGCCTTTTATGTTACATGATATCATTAAATTTATTGTAAAAATAAAAATTGTTGATTGGTGGAGCTTTACTTGGATTGTGATGGCCACACATTGTACATATCTCCCTTACATGTCCCAGAATTCCCTAAAACACCCTCCAAATCTTCCTGAAATAAGTTCTTATTACAACTGTAAAAAAAAAAAAAAAAAAAGAAAAAAAAGAAAGAAAAAGCGTGCAATATCTTTTCTGTGCATCTCAGATGAACCTAAACACAGCGGGGTCTCCTTTATTATCTATTTGGTGTGTTATGATGGGGGGAAATCTCACAAAAAAGTTTTATTTCAGGTCTGAAAGTGATAAAAGGAACATTTACAAGCCACAATTTTCTTGCCATTCTTGCCTTCAGAAGTGTCCACTGTGGTGATTCCAGAATTGTCAGTGTAGTGGAAATGAAGACGTTATAGCCAGTGTTGGCAAACGGTTAACCAAAAACATAAATGTGTTAAAAACTGACCCTTGATAATCCCTTTAACACCCACGTGCTATAAAAAGAAGTGTATGTGTGTTTGTGTGTGCACATGATGGCTGTAGAGGACATTGTGTCATCACCCAGGGTAAACACTGGGTGAGTCACGTCTGGCCTTGGGTGGACTTTATTAACTGGCATACAGCAACTATCTTTATCTCAACAATCTGAAAACGAGATGCACAGACACACACAGCAAAGGTTGAGCGGAAGGAGACGTAATGATGATGTGGAATATGGCAATCTGGCAGCTGAAAGTTATGCAGACAGTGTTGAAGAAAATAGAGTGAGGGGGTGCGGGGCTAACTTAATGAACATGAGTAGTGTTTTTTCTTCATTTTCATAAAGCAGAACTTAGCCCATCCCTCCATCTCCATGGTGATCTTGGTGTGTGTGTGAACGGGGGGTAGACACAGAGGAGGGAGAGCAAAACATGAGGGAAAAATATTAAGGCAAAGGAATAAAGTGTGCATAAGAGCAGAATGGTCAATCTCCCCAATGCAGAGGCGGTGTTTTCCCCTCTCTGACAGAGATCTTTGACTGCACCTCAGCTTATAGCAATGACTGCAGAGGATAGACACATCACACACAAAGAAATACACATGCTGAAGCCCAGATCTCTCCTCTTCTGCAGTTTTATTAGAGCAAGCTCCACACAAATATTCTAAAATATTTTCCACTCATTTTCCATCCTGCTCTTTTTCACTGTGTTTCTTTCTCACATGGCTGTTTAAGCAAAGTGTCAGTAATAAGTTGGCTGCAAATGAATTACTCGGTTATGACAAAGTTGTCGCCTGGTCTCAGCAGGACTAAATGCAATGCAGTGACACATACTGTACATAATGCTTGCATACATAGCCCACGGACATTCACAAGCTGGAATGTCATTTAGTCATTTATTAAATCTAGAAGTTTTATATGGTATGGTAAGCTTCTTACAGTGTGTTGCTTTTGGGGAATATAAGCAAACTTAAACCAAAAGAAGCAATGAGATTAGCCAGAGAGCAGAAAAGTGGATTATACTGCAGGAACATCAAGTCATTATACCTAAATGATGTATGTTGTTAGTGCATTGCAATAGTTTTGTGATCTGCCACAGCAATGGGAAAGCCATATAAATTTAGCCAACTAAAACAACACGGTTAAAGTTAGTGGAAAGATTTCTGTCAGGGTTAGAAGACACCAAGGTTGACTATTAATAGGAGATAGAACTCTTTGGATTGTCTTTGCTGTCAAACTCACACTTCAACTTACTTCAACATCACATAATTCTGCTTTTTTTAATTGAGAATTGGCACATGAAAATGACCAATGCCGTCAGTTCAAACATATGGATTGTTTTAAGGGTTTTAACAAAATGGCACTTTTTAGCAAGTTTTTTTTTTGTCTGATGAGTACAGTGTCTTAGGAGTGTTCAGGAATTGTGCACCAATGTTTTGTTACTGTTTTCCATGTTCAATTTGTCACTTTTAGTGTCCACTGTGGGCAATACATATTACAACACAGTTACTGTGCAGTTTAGTTCTCCATGATGAATGAAACTTTTAACAATTAACATGTCTTGACTATTAAATTTCAAAAAGACTTTTACTTTAATCAGCTTTATTGTTTTCTTATGACATTAATGCTCAAAACTAGACGTGTCTTGTTACGACAGATATTTTTCTAGCAAACACACAGATGTTACTACTACAACACCTGTAAACCAGATTAAGTCTGCAGAAAATAGGACAGCATTTAGTGTAAAAAAGATATACTGTACCTTGATCTGTTTAAATGTGTGTGATTTTCTATGTGCTAATCTCTAACGCACACTCATACACATACACTAAGTTTAATCTATATAAAGCTGATGATTATAATAATGTTATTTAATTATTATTTAATTAACAAAGTGCTCATCCAATGGACAAATAAGTACTTGGATGTCACACTTATGCACACCTGCACGTGTATTCAATGCCAACACACACACGCACACAGTTACCTTGGTTACCCCCTTAGGGTGCTCTGTCGGTGTTGTCACAGATCATCTACATTTCTGCTGAAGGCAATTAGAATGAACCTGACCACACACACACACACATACACACACACACACACACACACACACACACACACACACACACATGCACAAGTTAACAGAAACCCCACATGCACATTATTTGAATCACTTTAACGACTCTCTTACCCAAACTAAAACTTCAAGAACTCAGCATCTGTCAGAAAATGAGGCCGGTCGTCTCACCTCTTAAAAAACTGACTTCATGGAGATACAAGGTTATATCCAGCAGCTGTGTGCTCATTTAGAAATTCACACACACTTCCTCTGTCTGAGCTACATTTGAAGCTGAACCCAGAGTATGAGAATAGATCTGAGATATCTTCATCTGGGAAATGTACAAAGAACACTGATAGTGTGTATGTGTGTGAGTGAGAGAGAGGAGGATATTGTTAATGTTGTGGGGACATAAACTGTTCACTAACTCACACTAAGGGGACAAAATACAAGTCTCCATAATGCAAACCATTACATTTTAGGGTGATGGTTTAAAGGTAGGGTAAGGTTTAGGAAAGTAGTGGATTTATAGTTAGAGTTAGGGTAAATCTCCTAGGAATGAATGTAAGTCATTCTAATGTCCCCGAAAGTAATGGAAACATGACAGTGTATGCATACTGTGTGTGTGTGTGTGTGTGTGTGTGTGTGTGTGTGTGTGTGTGTGTGTGTGTTAGGAACTTGTAATACTTGTAATAATAAACTGGTTCATCCACTGCAGATACTGCAGTGGATATTGTTAGGTGTGTGTAGTGTGTACATGTGCTTTTATCCACAGGAAAGAGAATTAGTAATGATCCTTGTATTCTCACATCTATTCTATCCACCTATGCTATCCACCCATCAGTACGAAACAAAGATAATAATAAATATTAAGATGGTTCCTATACTATAAGTTTGCTTGTGTTTTGTCTCTTCATTCCTCCTCTGTCTCTCTAACATTTTAGGGAGTGAACAGCGTGAATTATGTCCACGTGGGGAGACATTTGTCAAAGTAAAATGCACTGTTGGAGCCAGGTCTCTTGCTCCTTAGGTGGAAACACAGTATGCTGTTAATCACCTCTGCAACACACTCATACACACGCAATCACACAGACACACACCACAACACACCACACAGACACCAATCGATCCACATTCACAGTTTTAAAGCTAGAAAGCACGCACACACACACACACACACACACACACACACACACACACACACGGACTATTAGGCTGGTTTGAGTCCAGCTGTACAGAGTTGTTTGTCTGTTGCAGAAGCAGTTTATTTGGCCTGTTTTTGTGGGTGTGTGTGGGTGTGCAGCTGCTGCACTGAAGCACCAGTGGAGGCTGTCGCTAATGACCTCATCTGTGGAGTGAACACCTGTGGGAATGGCCGACCTCAAAAGAGCTGCAAAGGATCATGGGATGTTACACACCATGCCTCAAAGAGACTCCAGAAACCATGGCATTAACTCACAGCACTGCCAATTAGAGGTGTGAGCCTCTCCAGGTTTTGCCTTTCGCAGACCAAGTCTGTGTCAAATTAAGAGAATAAAAACTACTTTTCACCTGTCGAATTCAAACTCCAATAAAATAGAGGCCAGAATATAACATATCAAGTCATAACTGGAGCTAACTGCCGTTAGCTTAGTTAGCCAGAGGGGCTACTTAGCAGTCCTTTAACTGACTGCGTCTGGAATGGCACCAGAACTGGAGCTTAAACATAATTTTTAAACTTCTAGTTAACTGTGACTGAACACAGCCTCTGAGGCTGATGGAGGCCAGTTTGATTGGGAATACAGTACAGAGGTGATTTACAACGGCTCTGGGCAAAACACTGACTCTGGAGATGAAGAAGACACGGCAGGGTTTCAGGCAGAGACAGGAGAGGTATCAAGAGGGAGATTAGTGAGAGGTAGGTCGGGCATCTAAATCTGTGTATTAAAGGTTTATTTCAATCAAACCAAAGTTGGTGATTGTTAGAACAGTTAAAAGACTTACCGATATGGGTTCGGTGAGTTTTATTTTGTTTTAATGAGGGGTTTTATGATGAGTTAACAAGGCAATTCTGTGAAAGTGAGAAACTAGAATTGAGAGGTGTATAGTACTATTTTTCACTTTGCAAAGGAAATTTGGTGTAATAATATTGCCTCACTTGACATTGTTTATTTTGTTTATTTATTAGACTAAAGAAGCTAAGAGAGCTTGTATAACGTAGCAAACTTGCTGTTCAAACACATCCCAGAGCTGAAACTAAAGGGGGGCTGAGCTTTACTATGGGACTACTGCCTTTCAAGGCAAAAATGGTGTTTCAACACAGCACGGGCTGAGGCTAGCTGGTTAGCTAACACTAAACTCAGTAGAAATTGCGTCAATAAACAGACTCTTTGACATATGTTTGGGATCTGTTGGACGGGGAACTTCCAGTCATATTTGCTAAGCTAAATGCTTCCGAACACACTTGATGTACAGACATAAGAGTGGTTTCAATCAACTCATGTATCTCTGTTTAAGAAAGCAAATAAAGTAGCGGCACGGTGGTTCAGTGGATGGTTACTGTGGCCTCACAGCAAGAAGGTTGTGGATTCAAACCCCTAGCCTTTCTGTGTGGATGTGCATGTTCTCCCCGTGTCTGTGTGGGTTTCCCCCACCACCAAAAACATGTCAGGTTCTCCAGTCAGTGCTATTGAACACTGGTAAAGATCTGGAGTTGGTCCCCGGGCGCTGCACTGCAGCTGCACTGCTCCCTTGAGGGATGGGTTAAATGCAGAGAATGAATTTCGCTATGTGTATGTGAAAATAAAGTATCTTCTTCTCTCCTTAGTATGTCCCAAAATATCAAAATATTCCTGTATGGGATCTTATTATTACAAAAGCAGTTCTACAGAATACCATGTGTAGTACATGTATCTTTAAAGCACTACATGGACAATACAGCAGTATCTGAAGTTTCAATGCAGTTTACTGCATGTAGGTTTTAGGAAATAAAACATCTGCATAAAATGTTAATTGTATATTAATTTTAAATTGTATATAATGTGTGTACAGTGGGTACATATTTATACATCTATGTAGAATGTTTCTGATTCTACTTTTATTGTATTTGTATTTACATTCCACTGTCCTGCTGTGCCAACCTGAATTTCCCCTACAGGGAATTAATAAAGGTAGGCAGATCAATCCTAAAATATCAATACTACAGACATTACGTCTCGTATGAAGATCAATTCTAGTGTTACTACAATCAATACCAGTTTCACTTTCTATCTTCTATGTTCTACCCATTTCATTAAAGAGAAGAATCATCTGTGCAAACAATGTTCTGTTGAACACTTAGTGCATGCACTCTTTGCTTCTCCAATCTCAACTGCTGTTGTTGTGTCATGTGCACTAAACAGCAAACATACAGGTCGCACCATCCGTGCTTAAGTTGGCAGGTAGAAACTCTTACGATGCTAACCTTTGTTAGTATACTAACCCAAATCATTTACTTACAGAGGTCATGCATTTACCTCATAAATTATGACACACTACTCTCCCCTATAAATGAAAGTACATAAGGCGCTCTTAATAACAAAAGTATCAGTATTGGTATCAATATTTGCAATTCTAGCCTTGCATTACTTGGTATTGGATCGAAACCAAACTTTTCAGTATCTCCCACCTCCTGCTGACTGAAGAAGGGCAAAATGACCCCAAGAAATACGGGACTGCAATATCCTTTAAGCAACTTCAGAACAAACCTTTTCAAAATAGAAAAAAAACCATCCTGTGTAATCTCTCCCTCTCTCCAAACTCACTCATTGTTTGTCTGTATTGCTCGCTTTATATCCCTAGCTCTGTCCTAGTCATTCTGTTGTGATTGCTCTTCCTGTGTCATGTCTTTTCCTTAACTCATAACCTTCCCATTCCTCCTGATTTCTATTTTCATTTGGTTGTTGCTCTTTCTTTCTGTCTTGATCCCTTTCTTCAAAAGCACACACTTTTCTCTGTTCTCCATCCACGTCTTCCACCGATGTGGAACAGGGAGTGGCAGAGAGTGAGGAAGGCTACTTCTGGAGATTCTGCTGAATAATACATGCCTGTTAGAGTGGAGCCGAGGAAGCTGACATGGATGGAGGAGAGACTATTGAGCTAGATATAGAGTTTTGATAGCGTGTGAATATGGAGTATTTATTATGATGAGATATGAGCAGGCAGGTTAGTGACATAGGGGAAATATGAGATTTGATAAAACTATTATATTCACACATGCAAAAGTGGGAAAAAGTGCACATTTTTAGATGCACATGCATTCCTAAATGTGCACACATACATCAACACATTAATAGCCAGTGCATTGTGTTAATGATTACACCTCACTTCTATATATTGTACAGTAGAGCTATTCACATACTCTAATTTAGCATATGAGAAACCAGGGTGTGTGTGTGTGTGTGTGTGTGTGTCCGCCCCGGCGCGTTCAGATCTGACATATACGAGGGGTCACTCCTGCCCAGTAGCCCATTGACCTCATCAGACAGTGTTGAATTATGGGTAGTGGCACTCGGGTCTCACAGCTGTCTCTCTGCTTAGGGCGCAGTGATAGTGAGTCATCTCACTCAATCGTGCACGCACACACTCACACAAAGTCCCACACTCACACAACAGCTGGACTGCAGGGTAGCTGACATTTAGCAGTAGATGAAAAAGCAGTGAGTGTGAGCAGGAAAAAACAAGAAAGGAGCTGCAGCCATGATGGTTTCAAACGTGTCACCGTACTTCAGAGTGGAAGCACAGCAAGTAGAAGATACACTTTTTACAATGAACAAATTGCACTTGCTTGCTGGTCTGCCCTATCTCCTTGATGCAACAAATTAAGCTTTGACCATTCAACTGACAACTCAACTCAAATGACTGTCACTGGCACCCTACCCTAAAATGTAATCATTTACATTATGGGGACTTGAGTTTTGTCCCCAGAAGGAAGGCAAGTCCCCATAATGTGATAGGTGTAAACAGACATATGTCACCATAACATGTATTATCATGTTACCACAATGAGTAATACATGTCCACATACACACACACACACACACACACACACACACACACACACACATGCACAATGCAGATGACATAAATAGGCTATCTATGGCAAATAACATGGCTATCTGTTGAATATTTGATCAGAGACCAGCACAGACTTAATAATTTAGCAACAGGCCTTTATTTGACTCTCACTGCCTTTGAAAATTAATGGTGAACAGTAGGGAATCATTTCTCTGCATGACATTAAACACCATTTTTGTGCTCCTCGAGTCATTACATCTGTCAAAAATTTCACGTGCCTGGAAAATGTCCAATAGCTGTCTAAAATCTGACGTCATTATTTTTGACACGTGCCCTGTGTGGCCTATACCATCCTCTTTGCACTGGTTAGGATGATTTATTGCTGCATGACTGTAAAGCATTAGCAGGTAAATTACATTTTAAGGTGGAAGAATAACGTGTCAAGTGAAAGACCAAACTGTGGTCCATCATTTACGTTGACCACTACGATGAGGACAAAACAAATGCAGTTTTTTGGAGTTTTTTAGAATTTCCCTTCCATTAAAAAATGTGTTCTGTTATTTTTGTGTATTTGCAACCTATATCAACAAAAAAACACTAGATTAAAAAACAGTTTCTTTCATCCAGCAGTCAGAATACACCCCTTGCTAGACCCCACAAGATCCCATACTGATCTGAATGCATTGTAGGTACTGGGCTGAACTTGTGCTCAGGCTGGACTTGTTTGCACTAGTACATCAATCATTATAGCCTACGTTCTGCCTGTGTGGGTGCTTGAAATGCTGAGGAACTGAACTGTATACATCAAATCATTTCAACTGTACATACTCACATATAAGTGTTTTGCTCTGAGCTATCACGCTGTAACAAAGCAATTTCAGTTACTTGGCAATAAAATAATCCTTGTTATTACTTCCCTTTCTATGTTTAGGCTATGTAAAATCCTTTTAAAAATCCGACATTTATTTGGCACAATCAATTGTTTATAATATTTTTTGCTGTTCTTCAATTGAATGAAATGGTTAAACAGAAACAAACTTAAAGGCATTTATGACTCTAAATTACCCACTGACTGTTTTATTCAATTTAATGTTATCTTAGGACACCAAAATAAGCTTTATGTGACAATAAAATGTAAAATAAAGTAATATTAAATTGTAAAAAGTAGATAGGCTAAAGTACAAAATAAGTTGCACCGCTACATAAAGAACATAAATTCAAAGGATATTGTGGGAATATGGTGGTGATAATCCTTGTGTCACAGTTGGATCAGTGTAAATCACTGGGGTGGGGGGGCTGGAAAAACGACGTCCGGCCAGCTCGGTGTCTCCTGGTCGATGGCTATCAGGAAACAAATCGGATGAATGAGACACCGTGTCGGCGGTCACATGTCGTGCAGCGGGTTCCTAAATGATTTAAAGCTTCTTTTTTTTACATCATCAGCCTCCACCCTCCCTCCTCCCCATCCCTCCTCCCGCACTGGCTCTCGCTGATGCACCGCGCAGCCCGGAGATGCTGCTGCTGATGCTGGCGACCGACTGCAGCATCTGACATGGGCATCCTTTAATCCGGCCGCGCCACAGTGAGTGTTTTTCCTCCACTTTTCTCTTCCTCTCATTCTGTCCTATCTCCAACTAGATCACCCCTCCACCCCTCTCCTCCAGTGGATCCCCCCTCACTCCTCCTACTCCTCCCTTTTTTATTGTCTTCCTTTGTGCAGCTTTTTTTTCATGAGCAATGGCGCATAACGCGGCGGAAACTGTACGTCCCTCCTAGAGGTGGTTCTTTAGTGAGTTCGGTGAGAGGACGGAAATGTCGGGAATGGCTCTTTTCCTGTATGTGCACCTCACCTTAACGGTGTGCGTCTTTGCGTGAGAAAGAGAAAGACAGAGAGGGCTTAGGGCGGGCGTCGCATCTCCCACCGGACTAGAGCTGCAGCAGGATACGTTCGGAGGGTCGAGAGAGTACAGGAAGAGACAGGGGGCGGCTGGAACTCGACAGAAAAGAGGGTGGGACGTTTAATTAAGTGTTTTTGCAGGTGAGAGCATGTAGTTATTGGCTATATGGACTGTGCTTAGGCGTGTCAGAGGGAGATGAAAGAAACAAAGATGCCATGGTGAAACTTATTGTCTTTATGCTCAGGAAATGAGGAGAGGAACGCTTTTGCGTGCTGTGATAGTGTGGAGGTATAGAGTTGCTTTGCTGTTGTCAGTCCTGTTACAAAGGGGTATGGTATTATAAACAATCATCTAAAATAAGCTTTTTGCAAGGGCTGTCTGTGTCATAAAGATTATGATTTATCAGCATTATCTGGCTCTTGGCACATTCTGCTCAGCAAAACTAGTGACTCCTATCTATCTATCTATCTATCTATCTATCTATCTATCTATCTATCTATCTATCTATCTATCTATCTATCTATCTATCTATCTATCTATCTATCTATCTATCTCTGTTTGTCTGTCTGCAGCCACATGTCAACAGTGAGGCAACACACTGTGCTGCTGGATGCATGTGTTTGTGTTTATGTGAGGACAAGAGCACTCAGACACTGAAAGCCTCAAGCTGTGGAACTGGGCTAATCCCTAATGACATGGCCAGTTCTCTCTCTCCCTCCCTCCCTCTCTCTCTCTAACCGCCACAAGGTCTCTCCTCTCTTTTTTTTCCCCTCCTTCTTCCCATCCCTCAAATCCAGTTGTGATGACGTGCTGTCCGTGGTGCTGAAAACAGTCATCAGCAGATCACTGTGCTCAAGCTTGATGGTCCGTGTCAGCGCTCAACAGGTGCCTATTACTTACCACAAGAGACAGCTGCAGAGCAATGGAGAAAGTTGACTTCAGCTTTAATTCAATGACTTTTATATTGAGGTTGTGTTTGAAAACTCTGAGCTGTGGGATTTTGTACAAAAATATTGGAATATTCACTGTGCAGAAAGCGATTAAAGTGTCGACATAGAATTACTGATAGCATACAACTTAAACAAGAGATGAAAAAGCAAAATAGGCAATTTAGGTTCTTGGCTGATAAAATATGAACACTTTTTCATGCTGTGTCAACTATATATTTTCAATTTCATTTTTAAATTTAGGTGAAACTCCAAAATTCAGGAAATAACATATAAAAAATGTTCTGCTCTCCCATCTCCCATTGTAAAAACTATATGACATGAATACTGCTTTAGTTTAAATTAAATTATACATTTAAATTATAGCCTCCCCCAGTATAGTACCATACAAAACAATTGATGTCAAAAAGAAAGAAGAAAAATATTATGATGATAATGACGGATAGGGTGAAAACAACAATAAGAAGTAGAACCAGAAGATTACATAACTGGCCAATTTAGCAACTGCAGTTTGCCTTCTTGCATATCCATCACACACTCAGCCCCCAAGACATCCAGGTCTCACAGCAGAGGACTCAGAGTCACATGTAGGGCCACACCACTGAAGCAGCTTGAGGTGGAGTGACTAGCTCCTTGCCCAAGGGCACTTTGCCAGTACACAAATATCGTGACTGCCTTTTCACCATTGCATTAAAGTTTTACATTGGCTGAATATTTTCACTTTGAGGAGGTGCTGATTTTGTGATTTACTGTCTGGCAGAGTTTCTTTTGGTAGAGATAGCACTGGAGAGATGACAGGAAGTGAGGTATAAAGATGCTAGAAAGGTCCCCAGCTGGATTTAAACTAGAGAATGGTTGGTATCTTATCTGCTTAACCTCGGGAAGAATACCATTTTGATTTATTTAGTTTTTTTATATCACATAATGTTCCTTCAAAGTCATAAAATAATTAATACATTGAAAGTGTCAAAGCTTGCTAACTACAATATGTTAGTCCAGCTGATGATGTAGTAGCTAACACATAGTGTTGTAGTACTGGAGACCAGTCTTGGTCTTGAGACCGGTCTTAAGAATTATCGAATTATTATTCTCATTGTTTTAAAATTGCTATATGTAGTTTTCAATGAAAATACTTATTAATAAATCAGATTTTTTCTGCCATTTGTGAATGGACTGTAGCCTCACTTATAAATGATGCACATGCCTGTTTTTTTTGTTCCTTGCAACAGCCACTATACTGCTATCTATGTGAAAGTATCATATCGGGATATAGCTAAATGTGCGCTCCCGACAACACCGCAGCTAACTACATGCAGTCCACTAACACCACAAAACGACCAGCTCCCAGCACACATTCCAACACAAAATCCAACATAACCTCCATGTAAGGATAAAAATACTAAATAACAAACAAATAAATAACAATAAAGTTTTATGTGCTGAGATTTAGATGATTTGGGGTTAAAACAGTCAATATCGGAAACGCTGAAATCACTGAGTCACGTTAGCTCTCCAGCTAACGCTGAGCAGTTGATAGTTATCAGGTGCAAAGTTGTATAGCTTTCCACATGACTTCTCCACCTAACCCGACCCATATTACTATCCTGTGTACCACCAGTATTATGTCATAGTGATAATTTAGCCTGCAAGAAATAATGTTAACGGTACAAAGCAAACGTGGAGCAATTTGTTTATCCTAACATACAAACATGAATTAGTTCAAATTCAAGCTGATAAAAATAATACTGTAACGTTGCAGTAGGAGTTTACATGAGTCTCCAGCATGTTGTGTGAAGCTGTCTCCCTGTCTGTCTATAGCTGCTTTCACATTGTTGGTGTTTCCATGTTAATCAATATTGCTTCATTGATTTCTGTATGAAAGTGGTTGAGTTTCGGATTATGCTCCCTCATGAGTTCAAGCCTATGGTTCAAGCAGTTGTACGAGCACGTCTGGTTGCAATCTTAAAACCGCACTGCTAGTACATATTTACTCTTTAACAGTGTCATTTGTTATTATAAAGATATTTATTATAACTGCTTTAAGTCACAAGCCAAAATTGTGGAGAAAGTTCTAAAGTCACAGAGTAACTATGTGTAATTGTATAACCACAGTGTTTATGAAATGCTACTGGTCTCACATTCATCTTCTTTGAGGGATAATGGATGCTGAGTGAATGCTTTTATATCTGTGTTTGTGTGTGTGTGTGTGTGTGTGTGTGTGTGCTGGCGTGTGTGTATGTGTGAGACACTAGAGAGAATTGATGTGTGTTTGAGAGATGGTAATGTCTTTGTGTCTGCTTGTAACTATCAGACAGATAGATGATTTCTTCATAGCAGATAAATACTTTACACTTAGTGGTGTCATTGGTAAAAAATAAAAAAGTAAAATATAGGTGTGACTCATGCAGCAGAAACACAGACACAGACATACATACAACCATAATATATTTATGAATGGCTGACTGGTCTCCACCACCCTTTCTCCATCAGATGCTGCTCAGCACTGACGTCAGTGAACCTGCCTGCGCATAAAGGCTAATATAATCACACGGAGACACACATGCACACATTGTCTCTTTGTTTGCCTCTGTCAGTAGCACACACACGCACATTCACACACATTCACACACACACACACACACACACACACACACACACACACACACACACACACACACACACACACACACACACACACACACAAAACACATATGGTTATTGGCTCAATAGGCACAAAAGAGAGAAAAGAGAAAGAGAGATTGATTGAAAGAGACTGAAAGAGACTAGAGGGCTAGTGTGTGGGAGATGGGCGGCCATGATCATTATCATTACAATGTAATCTAATCTCAGTTATAAATCTGACAGTTGTTTCTTCCCTACAGGTGTATCAGTAGTTTTGCATGTCTCCTGTGATTTGGAGCACTTTCTAAACAAGATGCACAGATCTTCCATTTTTTTTACAGATAGTCAGGGACTGACAAAGCGGAAAGCTGTCACATTTCAATCTCTCATATCTAAACCATTAAAATAGCAGATATATTCAGTAACTATATGCACTAACAAACACGGCCAATCATTTTGCACAAAGTAGTTCCAGTGGGCTTCCTTTCCCTAAATACTAATCCAGTATTTGCCAGCTCAGCTCCTCCTCAATAATAATAATAATAATAATAATAATAATAATAATAATAATAATGATAATAATAATAATAATAATAATAATAATAATAATAATAATAATAATAATAATAATAATTTTAAAATACAGTCCCATTGAATATTGTTAAAGTAATTATCAACAAAGTCCAGATGCGATATTTAGCATAATGTATTTCTTTTGTCAAGGCAGCTGTAAACAGTTCCTGTACAAGCCGAAATAAGTCTTACAGGGGGCAACAAACCTCTAGAAAACAGACTTTAGGTGGTAAACAATGTGAATATTCTATCCTGGTCATCAGTGGGAGGCAAGAGCGGATAAAATTTTCACTGGCAATATCCTTTCTGTGGGTTGACTGTGAAACATGATTATTTGGTAAAAGCTCATAAAACCATTACTTATACTTTCACTGAGACAAAATGCATGTGTCTGAAATTGGTTTACAGTATCATCAGTATTATCAGCACAGATACATGTACTATGTGTTTTATTCACAAGATATGGCTTCATTTACTTATGTCAGTGCCAATATTATTGAATATCAGACTACAATAAATATACTATATATATATGTATATATCACACATTAATCTATTTGAAGGCAATGAGAAATGCTCAGCAAATGACCATTGTTACTTTTCTTCACATTTCACGCTAAGAGAAAAAAAAAGAAGCTCAGGCTCTTGGTGCACTCTAAAATTCTTATCCAAAAAGTCAAAGTTGGTGTTGGATTGAACAATTTGTTGGTGGACAAACACTGGAGTTCAGGGAGTTTAATCCATTTGGTTACCATGGTAAAGCACTCCAAGGTCAGCCTCTGAGAAGAGGCAGAGAAAAAGAAAAACCCAAAACAAAGACAGAGTGCAAAAGGGAGGAAATATACTTGACAATGGAGAAAGGGTAACAGGTGAATGTGGAATCAATGAAATAAAAATGATGATCAGCGGTTTGAACATAGTGAGTAGTGCACACAACAGGCATTCAATCATTTCCTGGTTCAATCATCTCCCTGCACTGTAGGAGAAAGACTGGGAGGATAGAATTTTAGAAAACAGAAAGAGAGAGTAGAGAAGTTAGAGAGAGTGACGAGAAATAGATACTGTATATGTCTCTGATAGTTGATGACAGATGATTTTTTCTTGAGTCCATGTAAACCCAAGACAGATAGTGATTTTTCTATCTTGAAAGATCAAGTAAATATATTATCATATTTTTGTGCAGTGATAAAGCTCTCTCAGATCCTGCCGAAGGACAATACTGGCCACAGCAGGGATGGGGATTAGCAAATCGATCGATAGAGACAGCACTCTGTGTGTGTGTGTGTGTGTGTGTGTGTGTGTGTTGGTCTTTTGGCAACCACTGGCAATATTTCCTTTCTCCATTATCTCTCAGTATCACCCATATTTTGTGGAATTGGAGGTTCTCATCCAAGAATTAGTCAGCAGGATATGCCTGAAGTCTGCAGCCAAAATCAATGAGCCAATTTTAGTGCCAGGTTTTAAGCCTAAGTCTTACACTAAATGTCTTCAGCTGAGGTTTATAAAACTGGCATCAAGTTGGAGTCTTTGAGTGGAAGGAATAAACCTGTTGTTGTTTTTTAGAGCTTAAGGCCATACAGATGGAGATGTCATTGATGTGGCTGGTTAGCCAGGGAGCCAGAGGGAGTGACACTGTTGTTTTTGTTTGTCTAGCAGTATGGAGTGTGCTTTAAGCTTCAGGCTCCCACTGTGCTGCATTAGGGCAAGATAGATGGGTATGAGGCAGGCGTAATTGTTAGTGAACTGGGCTGGCTGACAGGTCAGTCATGCAGAGCAATTTGTCTGGAGCCTGCCACCATTGTCAGCAGTTTCCATCTCCAAACGTTTGACAGATAAGGGTGATACACCTTCAATGGTAACTCATATCCTAAAAGTAAGCAAGTTAGAATCATTAACAAGCCAGAATATGAGCCAGTCAGTCAGTAAATGAGCAAACTGGTCAGACAGCCAACTGAGTGAAGCAGAGGGACATCCATGTTTGTGTTTATATTTGTCTATTACCAGTTCCAATAGTGTCCATCAACACATTACAGTAATTGGTTAGAAATGACAGTTTTCTGGATAGTATGCAGTCAGTCATTTATTTGTTTATACCAAATGTCAACTTTCCAAGACTGTTTGTACATGTTTTTACTTAATCTTAACAACATTTGACCTATATCATTTACTGGCACGTTGATTGTTTGAACTGTGTAGTGGCTATTTTAACATATTTCATGTTCCAAGACCACTTTAGTCAGTGAACCAGTACTCTCGCAAGTCCAGGAGGAAAAGGAAAATGGCAATTCAGGATTTATATGAATATAGAAATCACAACAGCATGGCAGGTGATTCTTATCTAAGAGTTGTATAATGATCCAATGGTTTACTCCTATTTACACAAATGTAAACATAATAATGTGGTCAAAAGCTTGTTTCAATTAAAATTTTACAAACTGCTCTACATCTTAGTACCATGTTGTAGCTCGATTCAAGCTTCATGCTATGCAGCAGGACATATATCATCAGAGTCAATCACATACATCACTAATTAGATTTGAAAATGAAGTTTATTGCATATCATATTATATCATATTGTATGTATATTATGTTGATTGTGGTGGAAAGCATTGTTTTACACGTTGGTCCGTAATCTCCATACGGATGCGACTGAGTTGACATTTGTTGACTGTAAAGGACGTAGCATTTGATTTACATCATTTTCATACTCCCAGAAACCATTCATGGAGCCCTGATTTAATGAGACATTGCAAAGCTGATGGCTTTACAACTTCCTGGACCTGTGTAAAATATACAGTGGATTAGTGACCATAGATAAGAAGAAAATTTAATTAGTACATGACTCAAACCGATTTGGTTGGATTAGAACCGCCAGTGGCCCCTAGGGATTAAATCTCAAAAAGCCCCCAACACATCAGGGTTCCTTGGTGTTTCAGTTAATATTGTCTATGATTGCATGTTTGCATAACAACACTTATAGAATTCCCATGTGAAATAATGTGTACGAATAGAAGTTAAATACTGAATTTTTATTCTCTAGAAAATAAGCCTATTCATCTTGTCTTTCAAAAAGCTCCTATCAATCAATAAACCAATAACGGCTCTCCAGAGGAACATTGTGTGGGAGTTAATCAGCTACTGTAAACACTTTCCCTTTACATGTGGAGAGGACACACTAGCATGGGTGGGTCTATAGGTGCACACCCAAGACACTCTGGTCTGCTGGTCGGTTAGGCAATTTAGATAGTTTGACATTGGGGAATCAAACAAAGAATTTATCAGTAAATTACTGATCCAGTCATGCAGCCTCAGTAAAACTAATGGGAACATCACAGTTCTGTTTAAAAATCAGTCTTTGAACAGTTTAGATAGACAGGGATAGGTGAAGTGCGACTGATGAGTCCGAAAACAAAGTCAACCTGGCAGACAGCAATTTCTCTTTTGTTTCGAATGAGAAATCCGATTCATTAGGCTTGTCAGATAGGGATACTGTGGCCAGTGAGCCAAGGCATTTAATCAGCCAGACAGTCGCCAAAGTCAGTCAAGCAGAGGAAAATGAATTTAGGCTCCACATCTCCACTTTATAACCAGCCAGTTACTGCTGATATCTGTAAGACTTGTGAACTGGACCTAGAATTATAATGGATGGATTTCTGTGTGGTAAATATGTTTCTTTGGAAGAAATGACAAATATTGATTAGGCATTCTGTTTCCTTAGTGTTAACTAGGGCTGTCCCCGACTAAGGATTTACATAGTCGAATCAGAATCATCAAGTCCTGCTTATAGTCAACTGGTAGTCAAATCATGTGTGTTTTTGTGCTCACCGATTGTGTACACACGGTAGCTCCGCTTCAGTCTTGAGAAGATGTAGAGCTACAGTCTCTATACTTTCAACTTGTAAATTTCCTGTTAAATTGAGGCTTTTTGAAGTCCCTTTTTTCTCTCTCTCTCTCTCTCGCATGTCATTCAACGGTCTTGTGCAGAGTTTTGCGTGCGTGCTGTGCTGCTGACAACTGCATTGCACATTACTGTTCCTCGCAGGTCTATTTCAAGTAGTGTTTAAAAACAATAAAATATAAAAAAAAAAAAAAAAAAATTCTTTGTGTGGTTCATCAACGGTGATAAATTATCCGAAAGTCCCGCGAGGTGCGGACAACTCAGCACAACACCACTGAAGTTGGGTTCCTTAACTCAGCACTCAGCAGTTCCTTCTCTTCAGCAAGAATGCAGCTACATACAAGCTACGCCTACACATGCGCACTGATCACCCAGGGTTAGGGTTACAATTTTGGATTTATTTACGCACTTTAAAAACATTTAAACATTTAGTTTTATTCTTTTTACATGTTTATTTACAATGTTAAATATATATGGTAATTGGCTGTATATTAACTTCTTGGGAGAAAACTGGTAGTTCTACATTTATTCATTTGGCTGATGCTTTTATCCAAAGCAACTTACAATTGCTATTCATGTCAGAGGTTGCACACCTCTGGAGCAACTAGGGGTTAAGTGTCTTGCTCAGGGGCACAATGGTTGATGGGTCACGCTGGGGGATTGAACCTGGGTCTCTCACACCCACACAAGGTACAGTCTTAACCATTGCGCCATCACCACCCCCAGTTCTATTTAAAGTTAGACGTTGAGCATCCCCAAATCGCCATGATCCTTGTGTCGCTGCAAAGCTTTGACTGTGAGATTGACAGTCGAATCATGCTCCGGCCATTGAAGCGTCAAATCTTCGACTCAGGGTCAGCCCTAGTGTTTACACAATACTACTGTCAGGTATTTCATCTAATCAGTGTTGGGAACGTTACTTTAAAAAAGTAATTAATTGAAGTTACTTACTATTTGTTCCAAAAATTGACTGAGTTAGTAACTGAATTACTCTATAATAAAAGTAACTCGTTACCAGGGAAAGTAACTATTTGCGTTACTGTTAAAAAAAATTGCAAGTATTTGAATTTTTTGAGCAGTTTTCACAAGTCAGTTGAAATGAGTAGAACAGACAGGTGTTTGTACATAACTTTCGATATTTATTGCATGTCGACAGACAGCAAGAGTTTATTCCCCCCATTAAATACTTACTTTCCTGCATTCTGGAGACATTTTCTGACCAATTTATGGTGGAAATGTTTTTATTTATATGAAGGGAAACAAATTAAGGTGGCAGGTGACAACTCAAAATTTTAGAATATAGGCCTAATTGAATATAATGCAGTAATCAGCTTTTGGACAATGCACTTGCTTCTTCTATATTTCAATTGCATTGCATATTTTCTGATATAAAACATGTTTTAAATAAGCTGTTTCTGATTATTGTCAATTGTGTCATTTGTTATTTAACATTTCTTGTTGCTGTTGTTCAGAACATTTTTAACAAAAGCTTTCAAAAAGAGATGGATACATTCTGATTCTGACCTGTCCCCAGCGTCCCCAGTGTAAGTGACACCTAGGCCATCTGTCAATATTTTTAAATGGCCCGCCCTATCCAGGCTGTGATTGGTCGGTTCACGTCAAGTGACATTGACGAGCTACATTCAGCTCACGTCTGCTTGAAAGGTACCTGAGCTTCTCTTGTCCCTCGTATCTCTCCGCCGACGGACAGAGTTTAGCAGGCAGGCGAGAACGGGAACAGGTGAGCGCCACGTTGCACCCAGAGAACCTGATATGGAGAGGGCAACCCACCTCCTCACTAGCTGTGTGAGCCAGGGGTGCGTTCGGATTACACAGTTTATTCAATCAATACATAGTAACGCACCGCATTTAACGTCCAGTAACGTTAACTGCGTTGAAACGATGGGGAAAGTAATTAATTACATTACTCCGTTACTGAAAAAATAACGCCGTTATACTTAAACGCTGTTACTCCCAACACTGCATCTAATAGAGCACAATGTTGAAAATCAAGTTTGTTTCATACAGTGATTACAATTTGTCATAAGGGAGACATAAATGTGTCCGCCAGATTTACTCGAAATCCTTCCAGCAGTTGTTTAGACATTTCACTCATTACTAAAGTCATTAGGATTCCTGGGAACCTGTGCAATTTTTTGTGCCAATTTATTGCAAAATTATTGAGATGTTTTTCAGTCTGGACCAAAGTGGTAAACCGACACAAAAGTGGCATACCAAAGCAAGACTGAGTGAGTGAAAAAGAATAAAACCATTTAAATAGTAAGAAATTTCCCTGACTCAATTATTCTTTGCAATGATGATGACTTAGCTCCTTACTCTTCTGTCTGTGGACTGTCAGAATGGGGCCAGGGCTGCAAGCCAGGTTTGGTTTATCTAGGGGCTCGGGCAATGCAGGCTAGTTGCCAGGTTGGTTTTGAGTGAATCAGAAAGGCACTCAGTCTTATTAAGCCAATGGAGCTCTTACTGTAAATGCAATGAGAGCTCAGTCTGGTTATTCAACCAGTAATTCAGACACAGCAGGGGCGGACACATAGACAGGCTTAGTAATGGCTGGTTAGACACAAGTATAGATGTTCTGACAGCTCTCTTATATGAAGAGGAAACACACTAATGCTAGAGGTGGTGATGATTATAATGACAGGGATTCAAATATTGATCTTTAAACGGCAACACTCTGGCAGAGCAAATAATGGGTGTTTGTTTAGTATGATGATATTGAAGAAAGATCTTGTTCGAAATTCTATTACACTGCTTGTCAGTGTGAAACAGGGCTGCTGTAAACACAACAGCAGTGTATTGCTCACACACTGGGAGATGACAGTTATTTTTCAAACCTTTTTTTGTTTTCCTCTCTTTCAAATGATTTGTTCACATATGCTTATATTTCCAATGGCTCTTTCGCTTGTAATGAAATGGCAAGAGCAATATGAGTAATTCCATGGCTAGAAGTTTAAATAAATCTGAAATGTATTGCCTGCACCCACACTCTATTAAATATTTCAGTAGCTAACGTCGCCACTGGCACTTTAGCTTGTGCTTTATACAGAGGTTCGTAAGAACAGCGCTGTGCCTGTTTCTGTCTTGTTTCTAGAGTCAAGGGATGGTACTCCATAAAGATGTTGCCATTGGAGTACATTGTGCGTACATTGTGCATAATATAATGAATTAATAGCACTAAAAAAGTTTGATAGTCTGATATTATTTTAAGTGTTTCTCTGATTAGCTTAGCTTAGCACAATTTCAACACTCAGTTCTGAGTGACAGTAACGCCTACAAGTAGCTCTTCTGGTTACCTGAAAACCTCACGGTGATGACAACAATGCCTCCTCCAGCCATTGTAATATTAGTGTAAATGAGAGAGCATGCAGAGAGTGAATGCCCTGCAAGCTTGACAATCTCATTTTTTAATTTCATTAATAGAAAATTAGAAATGTTTAATCTTCATCTGGATCAATATCTGACTTAAATTATACACAGTGACAAAGTATGATAGGATTCACTAGCCTTCTTTTTCATTCAGTAACTTAAGTAGATCAAGAGAAATGCAAAATGCTTTAAAAAGTTACTGGATGTTAGGGATGAGCGTGTTAACCATATGAATTATCTGTATCTGTACTCGGACTGGGTGGGGCCTAACCTGAAAGTGCGTGGGATTTGATCCGGAAGTGGGTCGGGTTTTCTTGAAATGGGCGGGGCTTTAACCAGTATGTTATTTTAAGCATGTAATTGATATGGGTTGATCAGAAATTGTTATATTTATTGCTGATTAGAAAATTATTTACATGACAGCATCAGCATTGAGCTTCAGATCAATGGTTTTGATCATGATAACAAACAAACTATATACAGAACAAGTTTTGCAACAATGAATACAACACATGCGGTTGCAATTATGAAGTAAAATGTAATGAACAAGAGTTTTCATACTCAACATATTTTCTTTATTTAACTTTTAATTTTTTTATGATCAGTGGTTCTTTTTTATTTTTTTATTTCCACACCAGAGGCCTGTACCACAAAGCAGGATTTGAGCTTATCCAGGTAACTTCAGGGTCAATCCTGGCACGAAGGTGGTTCACTTCATACCGGTGTAGATCTCCATGTTAACTTATGCTGAACGGCTAACCTGCTCCGGAGCAGGTTATGTTCCAGAAAAGAGATTAACTCTGTGAAAACACCAACTACTGACCAATCAGCTCTCTGGAAAATGACATCACCATCTGTAGGAAATCCCACAGACTGTTTTAGCCATATAGGCTGCTTTATGTTTGCAGCGGTGATGTGGAGAAACTCTTGGCTACAGAGACTGATTAAAAGCCTTAGGCTAATGTTGCCTACAGGTTTTTACAGTACAGCAGGATCAGCCTACTTACTGCCTTTAAAAGTGTTTAATATTTTTTATTTGCTCCCAGTTCGTTTCACACAGCTTGACACAGCCGTTATATAAATGGATTTTATTTTTCTTATGTGAGGCTGAATATTATGAGCAGTTTGGTATCCCTACCAAATTAAAATTTTAAATGTGAACATAGGCTGTTTATTTAGGTTAGTGTAGCTTTCTAAGGCCGACTACAGAGACTGTAGTCATGTTCTGTCCCACCTTTTGCGATGTGAGCGCAAAAGGTGGGACGGTGAGTTTTCAACATCTTAAATGTTGAGATTCAGTCTTTCAAACACTATCTGAGCTCATTTTATGGCATGAAAGGATTTTTCGTTTCATTTCTTTATGAAGTTAATGTAGAACAGTGTTTTGAAGTGGCGACAAGTTTTTTTAAGTGAGGGAGAACGGCCCGAGTCTTTTAATGTGGAAACGCCGACACACAGCAGAGCTGAAAGAATAAGGCTGATATTTTCTGCGGCTCATAAGAACACTTTTTATCAGCGCTTTATTATAGACTACGCCTGTTCATTTAGACATTCACACTGTCTGCGACACTGTCTCCCTGCATGTGTCAGATGCAGCATTGCTACTGTCGTATTTCTGTAGTGTTACAGTTTAATCCCCGATCGTAAAATATGACGCTCTGCTGACAGTGGACCTGTTCATGTCTGTTTGGTCATCTGCTGCTAACACCTCCACTTTTATGTGAATGTGCTCCCGGCTGGATCGGGAAACCCTGGGTTACTTTACCGAGTTGATAACCAGCTTTGTGGTGCTTTGTGGTGCCCGATCGCGATTGTTAGGATTAGTGAAGCCAGATAAGGAAAACATATCCTGGGTTTGTTGAACTCGCTTCGTGGTGCAGGACCCAGGTATGTGAGTGAGTGAGTAAGAGAGAGACGGGGGGTTGTTTGTGTAGCTTAATTTGTAATATTATTTTAAATGATTTATTTATACCACAACTACCTTTATTTTTTATAAAATACAGCAAGAAAGTGTCAGACACTCAGTGCATGAAGTCAAAAAAGAGCCAGTTGACAGTTTAAAAAAAATCTCGATGACTGGCAGAAGAGAGAGGGAGAGAGAGAGTGTGTATGTGCAGACACAGCCAGCTACCCAATGAGGATTTTTTATTCAATCCGAGCACAGATATTGACTCGTATTACTCGTACTCGGCAAAAGTGCTGTATCCGTACCGGATACTCGTTTCAGCCGAGTATCCGGCTCAACTCTACTGGATATGTTCCTGGATCTGCACCAAAACTACGTACTTGTTCCTTGGCCAACTTTTTACTAAATGCTGCTAATCACAGAAGCACAATTAAAATTAATTAATTAATTAATGAGGTTACTATTAGTTCAGACTGCTGGCAGTCAAACTCAGAATCGTCGTTGAATAACCTAAAATAAGTCCTTTATCTTCTAAATTATATTTAAAGTGAAACACATTTGGTCTGTTTATTTATTCTTGTTTTGATATTTTATTTTTTTCAGTCAGTTTAATTGGAAAAACCCTGTAACTGAAAATTTCTCGATAAATAAGTATTTATCACAGGGTAGACTGTTGCTGTTGATATAAGTTGTTTACATGTAAACTTGTAACTCATACTCTTTGTCAGCTCTGTTTCCACAAAGGTTAAATGTGCTTAAACTAACCTTCAGTCCAGTGAGGATTATTCAGCAGACGGTTTGTGCAGCTCGTTTTTGGTGATCTGCTGTTCAAATAGTTTGTACTCAGCACAGGGCGGCTGGTGGTCCCTGTCCCTGAAACTGGCCAGAGAATATAAAAGAATATTAACAATCTGCTTGCATGATTCGATTTGTGATATGGAATGATGAAAGGTTGTGTATGTGTGTGTGTGTGTGTATGCAGAACCTAATACATATAATATAATGCATAATACATAATACATATAATACACACAGCATAAACACATCAAACTCAAACAGGACCCATTTGTCCCAAGCTGCCACTTTTTGAAGTTTGTGAGGAGTGTGATCGGATACGTGCATAGGTATCACTGTCTCCAATTAAAGCTATTAAGGTCTGTCTAGCCATTCCATATACACTCTCACACTTGCACACCTCTTTCTCTCTCTTTCTCTCCCTTACATACACACACGATAAAGCCATAGCAGAGGATCAAAGCTCTGTGCTCTAATGAAAAACAGATTTGCTATTTTTCAGTCTACTCATGCTCCTCATCCTTTGCTCTGAATGTGCACACACACACACACACACACACACACGTGTATGTCACTGATATAGTTATGTGACAATCAGCTGTAGAATATCTAAGTAAGGGGACACCCTTTATTTTAATTGTTAAACATGAGAGAAATTGGTATCGTGGTAGAATTATGCCATTAAATTCAACAGAGTCATGCTGTTGAGGACAGGTGGGGAATAATGTTTCATTTTGATTCAGAAATTAATCCAATTAATAAAATAGGCCACTATTTTCAAGTTGTTACTCTAGTGAATGTGCCAAACCATCCACTCATGCTTTTAGATTATATGTTTAACATTTCAAAATTTAACATAACTGCCTGTTCAACTTACACTAGTCTTCTTGATGAAGGTTATAGTTAGACTGAACAGATAAAGTTATTTGCAGTACACCCCTTTTGGCAGCAGACATTTTGACTTGTCAAAGCAGGAAAAGCACGGATGGAATTAATAATGTAAATGACACCTGCATTCCATTTAGGTGAGCCAGCTCCAGTGCTCTGGTATTATGCATACTCATTCACTGATGTGGCTTACTAGGACATTTAATGGAATGGAGCCATTGTTTGTGTTGTTACTAACACCTGTGCTTTTTCTGCTTTGACAAGTTAAAATGTCTACTATGGAAAGGGTACATAATTTGGATATATGTTACATATATTACAGTCTTCTGCCTGTATAAGAATAATGAAAGTCTCTGCTGCAACACTGAAGCCTATCATTATCTACAATGCCATTTGGGTGCAGGGCTTTTGACATGAAACAGGTTATGTTCAGGGTCATTTCCAGCTCATTTGCTTGTCCAGGAGTTCGGTGGACTGTGCCAATGTTAGTCTCTGGGTAAATGTGTGTGTGATGATGTGAGCCCTGACTTTTGAGTTTGATAAAGGTTCATATTTTGACTGTGACATTATCCAATTTGAACAACTGTGTTTCTCCCTGCTGTTGCCTCAGAGCAAGAAGGTCGTGAGTTCAAACCCCGCTTGCCCCAGCCTTTCTGTGTGGAGTTTGCATGTTCTCCCCGTGTCCGTGTGGGTTCTCTCTGGGTGCTCCGGCTTCCTCCCACCATCCAAAGACATGCAGGCTAGGTTAATTGGTGTCTCTAAAATTGTCCTTAGGTGTGAATGTGAGTGTGAGTGGTTGTTTGTCTATGTGTAGGGCTGCAATGGACTGGCAACCTGTCCAGGGTATACCCCGCCTTTGGATGGACGGATGGATGTTCCTCCCTACAGATGAGTGGACAACACATCCTCTGCCGTGTACTTGGAACACTGTTTGGATCCATTTCCTGTCACATCTTTCCATCTACTAGTATATTATGTAATATCTTGCTGTTATAGTATAATCAGGATACCTGTGAGTCGGCCTTGTGATGGGTTAAGAGCCCCTGCTCCACCTGACACACACCCTCACAAACAAATTAAATCACCTTTTGAGCTTTGTGCGCCTCTCGTCGTGCTTGTACTCCCACTAAGTGCAGCGACAATAGCAGCCCCGGCCTACTCTGGTTAAACAGCTGGGTAATTGCAGCCATCATTTATGTGAGTGGCTCATATTATAGCTGAGAGGCAATGTGGGTACGCTGTATGTGAGTTTGTGTTTGTTTAGTAACTTACGCTTGTTGTTCAAAGTGGATGAATGGTGAGGATTAGTTCACTGCTATTAAGAGAGAAAGAAAGAGAGAGCGAATAAAAGAATGAGAGAGGTGGACAGTGCTACAATAAATGCTATAATAACTCTCTTTTCAAAAGCCTCTCTTATCCCACTGTTACTCATATGACATCAGAGACGCTGTTGAAAAGCTGTAGAAAAGTATAATAAAGCCTCTGCTGTTTGAATTTGTTCTATTATTGTTAAAATGTAACACATAATTGTTAGAATTATTCTGCACAAAACAATCTCCAGCTTTTAATTGTTTCTGTGATTGCTTAGATTCATATTCATGTTTGTGTTCAGCAGGGTGCAGCTCACATATTTCAGACAATTTTGTGAGACAGAGCATTTTGTATTTGTTAATTTACAATCATTTTGAGTTGAGGACATTTTCTAAACATGAATAAACATTTTAGTGGCCTTTTGCATTGCAGCTACAGTATAAAACTACACATTATGTCCCTGTGAGTACTATATTATTATATAATATGTAATGAATTGGCTGACTTCCATTGGCTACTTCAGTTATGGACAATTTACTTGGTAATTAATATTTTACTTAATTATATTTTAGGGACAATTTCTGACTTTTTTCTTACTAATTGGTTGCACATTTTTATTGGACAAATTATTGTGTAATTTGAAATGTAATTGATTACTGAGTTTTGTGTGTATAATTTCAACTCCAAAGAAACAAGTAACTTTAGCTGTAAAAAGCACGATATTTCACTCTGAAATGTAATGGAGTAGAGGTTCAAGGGAGAGCAAAACAGAATTACTTACAAGTACCTCAAAGATGTAGGCCTACAGAAGTACACTATGTCAGTACGGTGAGCAGAATATGTATTGTGAATTATGTTGTAATGTTAACAAGCACTTTGAAAGAAGTAAATGAAACCATGACAGCCCTGTTTGAATGTGCTCAAACATACTTTTCCCAAATCTTGTAGAGGTTTAGTAGAATTATATTAGAATGTACATAAAAAACATTATTGCTCTTCATCCAATAACAAACAAAAGAAGATTTAGCGTCCATTCTGTCACTAATGAGGTTGGCTACTATAGCAACAGTGCTACAGGGAGAGGGCTGCTAATCAGCTGTGTCCTCGTTAAGGTATGCTTCATTTGTTGACGAATGTGTAATGAATCTCCACCATTCTCCTGTGTCATGTACTTGAAAGTAAGCATTGTGTCAGAAGAATAATAGAAGGCAATGTGCTGTGAAATGCTACAAAAATAAATCATCCCACTTTTGTTTTTCAGATAATATTCTCTCTCACTATGTGGGGAAGAACTAAGATGCTATTCCACTAAACCAGGACAAGAGAGAGAGGCAGCAAGACAAAATCTTCTTTTGAATCTGCCATCATTTGGATAAGGAATAACTGTTTAAGCACAAAAGAAAAAGTGTCAAAGAGACATTCCACTCCTTTCCTTGTGAAAATATTTTCTTTGACTTCTGACCCTTGACATTAAGCCCTCAATATGAGCAGTCTGGTAGGAAAGCTAGACCCTCGGAGGGTACAGTGGGGTGCAAAATGGAACACCTTTGCGTCCCGTGTCCTGAGGACCAAACCTGTGGAGTCCATGTTGGATTCGGCCATGACCGGCACTAGCTCACATGGGACCAGGCTGGCCCGTGTGTTATCTACAGTGGACCTGGTGTCGCTGGGTGTGGGTAGCTGCGTTGGGACAGGGATGTATGTGGTCTCTGGGCTGGTTGCCAAGGAGATGGCCGGTCCGGGGGTCATTGTGTCCTTCATTATCGCCGCTGTGGCATCCATATTGTCAGGTGAGAGTGGAGCAAATGCACATACACATGCATTTTGTGACTTTTTTCTGCTGTTAAACAGTCTTACTGTCTCTCAGTCTTTCACACATGCACACACACACACACACACACACACACACACACACACACACACACACACACACACACACACAACACACACACACACACACACACTCTAGGCTGACTAAAACACACTACAGGCCTCATTATAAAGGCAGCTGTCATTCTTATCACAATTACACTGATGTGATTTATATGAAGAGCCTTTTAATAACTATACAATAATAACAAGGGCGAAGACATTAAGCTGGCAGAGCTATATAATATAAAAGGCACTCAAGGGATATTATAGTATTACATTAATGGTCCTATCAATACCTTCACTCAGCCTTTCACTTGGATGATAATTCAGTCATATCACTGATATGTCTGTATTAATGTGTGTTGGTCTCCCCCTTTGCACTACAGGAGTGTGTTATGCAGAGTTTGGCGTGCGGGTGCCTAAGACCACGGGTTCAGCCTACACATACAGCTATGTGACTGTGGGAGAGTGTGTGGCGTTTTTCATCGGCTGGAACTTAATTCTGGAGTATCTGATTGGCACGGCAGCAGGGGCGTCAGCCCTCAGCAGCATGGCAGACTCACTGGCCAATCACAGCATCAGCAACTTCATGATTTCACACATTGGAACTCTCAATGGCTTGGGTGAGTGGGGAAGGATGGGAGCCGGCTACCATCCATTACTTAAAAACCTTGTTCATAGAGCCATAGAGTCATTCGTGACCAACACATAACTGGTATGCAATGCTGTCGGTGATACAGTAGAGTTAGGTTTAAGGAACTCATGTTGTTTTGTGTAAAAAGTCACGAGAAGAAAACTAAGGACATTACTATTACTATTTTAGTGTTAATAAATAGCAAACACAATATTTGGACAATGTTGCATCGCTGATATAAAGTGTTTCTTTTTACCAGGGAGAATGTAATCTCTCTAGCACATTTTTGGATTGTTCGTGCTAGAGTCCAGTTTTACAGTTTACAGCTTATCTGCTATCAGCTACAGTCTGTCTGTGGTCTATCCAACATCAGTGTCTGTCAACATCAGTCAACTGTCAAGCAATGATTGCTTTAAAATCTAAAATCAGACAATCATCAAAGTGACCTCTGGAGTGAAATTATCCCTTTTACTTCCCACACTCTACAAGAGAATCAGAGTCAGCTTTGTACTTGTGATTGCAGTTTAGTGTCCAGTACTTCCTACTGTAGTGGCTTGACCCTAAGTTCTCCTGGTCTGAATGACAGCTTTGCCAGTGTAACGTAGATTCAATAAACTCTCACTTTGCTGTCATTCTGTATTCTTGCAGCAATGTAAAGCTCCTCCTCAGTGTCATGAACTGTCTTATCAACATGACATAACAGAAGCGTAATGTCATCTGTATCAAGGAAAGATTTTGTATGACAGTGACTCACTGAGCTAATGCATTTAAATGACAGTACATATTTGTATTTTCCTAATACAATTGAAAAATGAGAGTAACACTATTTGGGATCATCCAAAGTGAATCAGTTTTTTTTCCATGGACCATCCATACGATGCTTCACTGTTTATCTTATCTTAAATCATGCCATTATGGAAAGTAAAAGCAGCCTTAGCATCTTGGATTTCTAAATGATTCATGCAACATAGTTTTCTAGATCATGAACCGTACCATGAGGGGAATGCCTGCTGATTTGGTGTTACACTAGATGGCTGTGTGTGCCAGCTGTGTCTATCGGATGACACCGCCCTGACAGTCTCTTCCTGTTGGACACTGACAAAGCGGTGGTAGTGGTCACATGATATGCAACATGGCCAGCTGTTCCACAACTAAATGGAAAGTTAATGTTTCCTGTTCTTGCTGGAGAGAACATATGGAATTTAGCTCAAAATATGTCTCATTATTTTCTGTGTGTGACCACCTGGGTATATTTATAAAGTCTGAATTCATGTGGAACATGTGCAGTGCTGATTTGAATTAAATATTAATTATTGATAAATTGTGTTACTCTACATTCAATGTTGTTTCCCTTTTGGTGTTTCAAGAAAATGGACCAGATTTTGGGGAAGATGGCTTGATGGCTATCTTATGCTCACTGCTAACTCTTTAACATACACAGTGCTGTGTGATTGTACTGGCGTTGTTTAAACTGGCTTTTAAATAGTCCATAGCGCTACAATGAAAAGTTGACTTATTCTGTAGTACAATCATTTTTGACTTACCTATTTCCAAAGCTTTCATTTTGTGGCCTTCCAGAGCAGTTTTGAATTTGCTCACTCGATTGATTTACAGTATTTAACCAGCTTAGATTTTTGGAAGCAAATTTGCATCACCCACCACCAGCAAGGTGCTTGCATATCACAGGTACACTTACAATATCAATACAACTATAATATCTGTGTGTGCTAATCCAAATCTTATCCTCTAGGTAAAGGGGAGCAGTCATACCCAGACCTGCTGGCGCTGCTGATTGCACTGCTGGTGACAGTGATAGTTGCTTTGGGAGTAAAGAACTCTGTGGGCTTCAACAACGTGCTAAACGTCATCAACCTAATAGTGTGGGTTTTCATGATGATCGCCGGGCTTTTCTTTGTCAACGGAGAGAACTGGGACGAGGGGAGGTTCCTGCCCTTTGGCTGGTCGGGGGTATGCACACAAATGCAAATACACGCATGCAATCACAAGTCACAAGTAACAAAATAAAAAGAGAGGTCAGAAAGGAAGGTGTTTAGGTTGATTAAGACCTCTTCTGCTTATGTTCTTTATGTAAGCTTTCATTTCTCCTGCTTCTGTTCAGGTGATGCAGGGAGCAGCCACCTGTTTCTATGCCTTCATTGGATTTGACATCATTGCTACAACAGGAGAGGAGGCCAAGAGTCCCAACACCTCCATCCCCTATGCCATCACTGCCTCACTCATCACTTGCCTCACTGCTTACGTCTCTGTGAGTTACCTAGTGACCACAGACATAAACACGAACAATAAATACTTCATTTAATTTTTTTATTTGTTTTTTGGTATATACAGTATGAGGGGAGATAATGGCATAGCTCACTGACTCAAATGTAAGAAAATACCATTTTAAATAAATAATTTGTGGGAAGACAGTAGTCTATAATTTAAATCATTATTTAAATCAGTAAATGGATAACAAAAACGTAAGTTCAAGTTCATGTTTTGGTAATTTTGTTCACACTGTTTTGTTAAATAATCCTTAATTTTAAAATAACATTTTTTTATTTTTCATGGGTTACCTTTACTAACTTAAATTGTTACCCCAAACTTTGAGCAGTGTCTGATAGAAGGATAGAAAGTCAAACATCAAGATTCTTCCCACTGCACTTCATCTGCATGGGTGTGTATCTCATCTCTGATCTTATTCAACGTATTCTTATACGTATTCAGCTTGCACAGCTTACCAGACTTCTGACTTTGACACGTTGCTGGATGGTTGTTGCTATGGGTACCATGTAACAGCAGCCTATCAGGAAGAAGAATTTTTTCGGCATCGCCTGGGGCTAAGATTGCATAAACTTCAAAACTCCACTGCTTCTCTTTGAGTACCTCGTCTTTCTCCACATCAGCCCTATCTTGTGCTACAAAATCTATGTTCTCAGCTTCTCCTAATCGCCATCTTTCATTGATCTGTCTCACTCAGTAGGCATCTTGAAATAAGTTTTTTGTTCCCATCAGGATCCTCTGGATGCTGCAGTTCAAGATCCAGGAATCACATCAATCATTAAGCCCATTACATGTCACATATTTTATCTGGTGGCACTGGCTTTACTGTACACATGAATTAAAGAGTGTAAGTCAGTCCAACTTCATTTGAAACTGTCACAATGTGTATGGTTCTTCCTTTAGATTTTCCATGTTGAAAAAAGTTTTTGGCAAACTGAAAACTAACCGACAGCGAGCTACAGTTGGCACTGTAGAATGCAGTTTGCAGGTCAGCTTTGGTCTTAAAACAAATATGTTTAACTATGATTTGTTGCAGGCTAGAATGGATGAAGGGTTAAAGGGCACTCGGTTACTAGGGGGAAACTGATCTCTCTACCTTCCTCTCTGTGAGGATTAATCTTTTTTATTACTCTCTTTCTGCAATCTGTTCACGAAAATCCCTCTCTTTTGCAGCACTGTATCTGTGACAGATGGTCCTGCATAATTTCACACGTTAGACGCACGGTTCAAAATTGCACACACACTTACACACACAGTGAGATAGTAGGATGACATGATCATTTTGCATGGGATGCTATGTGCGGTGTGCTGAACGCATTAGCTGTATAAAGCTATAGGCTGTGAGAATGTTAAATATAATTACAGCATCTGTCAAATTATTCTGATGAGGTTAAGAAATTGGTTCCTAATACGAGGTCCATTTAGTTGCTGTTTGGGAACTTTTGATCATAGTAAAATGCTTTTTATGATTTTTTTTAAAAAAAAGAAAGAATTCACAATTCCTTTAAAAACTGGCCTGCCTTGGGGTCTGTGCATCTTTTTTAAAATTGACATACATGCTATAGATAAAATAGATATACAAATATTTAATATTAATTAATTTATCATAAAACTCTTCTATTAATAGACTCTCTGTTTGTATTCAACCCTCTTCCATCCAGGTTTCTGTGATCCTGACTCTGATGGTCCCGTACAATGAGATTGACGCAGACGCCCCGCTCATGGAGATGTTTGCCATGCATGGCTGTATGTTTGCAAAGTATATCGTCGCGGTGGGCTCCATAGCCGGACTCACTGTATCCCTCCTGGGGTCCTTGTTCCCCATGCCCAGGGTCATCTATGCCATGGCGGGGGACGGCCTGCTGTTTAAGTCAGTCCACACAGTTATGGAGTATTGTTTATTTTTCATGTCAATCTAAATGGCATGAGTCTCAATCTCCTAATTTGTTGTGTGTTTAGGTTCCTGGCCAATGTATCTTCCTACACAGAGACCCCTGCTGTTGCCTGTGTAGTGTCAGGGTTTCTGGCTGCCCTGCTGTCCCTCCTGGTCAGCCTTAGAGACCTCATAGAGATGATGTCCATAGGAACCCTGCTGGCCTATACCCTGGTGAGTGGTGGATGATGATGGTGGACACATCCATATAGACCGTATCAATACTTGCAGGGTGCTCACAGTTTAACTCACTGTATTACAGATATATTCTTAGTACTTAACCTTAAGTAACCTGTTACAAATAGTACAGGGCAGCAGGTAGACACACAGAATGCTACAATCTTTGTGAATAGAAACAAATGTAGATTTATTTTTTGGTTAACTCTGTTCTTCTTTAGTCTGACAGACTTTGAAGGAGTTCTCAATTTCAGCAACAGGTTTTTTTCAGAATATATCAATCCTACAGAGTTATAGCTGTAAAGACACAACAAAAGAGGGCAAATTAACTTTACCAAAAGGTGATGGATCAAGTGCTATATGTCCATGATTATATAAAACACACTTTTTTGTGACAATGGGGTCAAATCTTTCTGCTTTTAAAAGAAACTAATTCTTTCTTTTCCTGCAGGTAAGCCTGTGTGTCCTCCTGTTGCGTTACCAGCCTGAGAGTGACATCCATGGCTTTGTAAACTTCCTCTCTGAGGAGCAAAACAACAAGAGAAAGGAAGGCGTTCTGGCTGAGTGCGAGAAAGATGCCTGTTCACCCACCAGTGAAGCAGATGAGTATGGAGATCCTCCCACTAACACCTGTGGAGCCAAAAACCTGCCGTCACTGGGTGACAATGAGATGCTGATAGGCAAACCAGATAAAAACGCCTACACTGCCAGCCACCCAAACTATGGAACAGTGGATATGACTACTGGCATTGAAGCAGAAGAGTCAGAGGGTGGGATGTCCCGGCGGTTGAAGAAGCTCATTGGTCCACGCTACTACACCCTGAGGATCCGATTGGGTCTTCCGGGAAAGATGGACAGGCCAACTCCTGGCACGGGGAAAACTGTCACTGTGTGTGTGCTGCTACTCTTCATCATCATCTTCGCTTTCTGCTCTTTCATCATCTTTGGTGAGAACACAGAAACAAATACAGACAGGTATTTACAGCATAGTGTAACAATACTAATTAGTGGTTTATTTTTTTTCTTGTTTTCTGTCCTTCCAGGTTCGAGCACTATTGGGGAGGGTCGTTGGTGGGCTTTGCTGCTATTAATTTTCTTCATCATCTTCATTGCCGTGCTTATCATCATCATCCTCCAGCAACCAGAGAACCCTAAGCGGCTGCCCTACATGGCACCCTGTGTGCCCTTTGTACCTGCTTCAGCCATGCTAGTCAACATCTACCTCATGCTTAAACTGTCTGCCATCACCTGGATACGATTTTCAATCTGGTGCCTCGTGGGTAAGCGACCACATCACTGAGTGACAATTTGTCTTGCATTTAGGGTTTGTGTCTTTTATTGACATATTTTAAGACAGCATTCATCATTTTTGGACAGATAGGAACCGACCATGTTTTCATCTGAAAGAATGAATCACCTCAGTTAATCCTAAAAAAATGGAGTGAGACATTTTATTACTCTTGAAATTACAAATTTTTTATAGACTCAGTGAGCCAGTAAAATCTAGTGCTTATTTTTCACTTTGATTTCTAGCCTCATTTGTCTGTTCATTTGTATATGTCTGTGTGTGTGTACTTGTGTGTGTAAATGCTCTGTAGTCCAGTTTACTATTTAAATCCTGTCACTTCTTTGTAGTTGTTATTGCTTAAGTGTGGGGGGTGGGGCATTAGCTGGGGACTTGGCTTTGGACCTGGAGGGTCGACAGGTTGAGTACAGCATGGACCACTGCCGAAGGTGCCCCTGAGCAAGGCCCCGAACATCTAACTGCTCCCCCGGGTGCTGCACAATGGCTGCCCACTGCTCCAATTTGGGATGGGTTAAATGCAGAGAACTAACAAAATTTCCCTCTGCGATCAATAAAGTAGGAATGCAGACTGTTGTTCAGCAGAGCTGTTTTTGTTCGTACACGAACACGGGTGGACATCTGTGCAAATTTTTACTGTGTGGGTATGCTGTGTTCTTCTGACTCACTCAGAGCAGGATGAATTGTTTCTAAGTTGAAAATATAGTTTACTCCTTTTCTGCTTTTACATTTGTTTGGAGCCCTTAAAATAGTGCTGTATTAGTGCTAAAACATTCTGTGGTTAGGTGTGTATATATGTAAATATTTGTTTGTGTGTCCCTTCAGGTGTGCTCATCTACTTTGGCTATGGCATGTGGAATAGCACGCTGGAGATCACGGCCAGAGAAAACGAGGTGCATGCCTCCACCTACCAGCGCTATGATCAAGGTGTGGACGAAGGCTTCTGTGGCTTTGACGACGATTTCTACCCGCCTACTACTGACCCCTGGGGTGCACCAGCTGGGGGATCACGGATCACCCCGCCCCCTGAGGCAAAACCCGAAACTGACGGGACGCCATTGAAAGGTGGGGGCAGGACCATTGCCAATCACGGCCTCGCGGAGGAGGATCCAATGGATTTCTGAAGGGACTGACTTTGTGTTACCTGAATGTACTGCCTTGTCTGCTGCCTGGGGGAAGTGAAGGGAACTGTTGCGTGAGTGCATGAATGCTTGTGTGTGTGTGCGTGCTTGTGTATATCTCTGCATGTGTGTGTGGGTGTGTATTTGTTTGTGTGTAAAACCCTTGGGCTAGATAGTTTCTTGGCAGTGGAACGACTTTTCATTCACCTTACTCTAACACGCTTGACTCCCCAGCTCACACAGCAAATGTTGACGTCAAGGTCATGAGTGTCTAGTCACAGTCACTTGTTATTCACTTACCGGAGTCCACATCCCACACAAAGAAATTCCAGATAGAAAAATGCAGACATAGCAGGAGATAAAATATAATGTGTCTCACTGCACTGTGAACCATGACATTGTGCATTGAGCAATCAGTTAACTGTTTATAAGTATAAATTTACGGGATACAGGAGAGGACAAAGTGATGAGCGAGGAACAGATGAATAAGCACCTCTCTTCCTGTTTCAGCATAGACAGACAGGAAAGTGAGGTGACAGAATGCCAAGCCCAAGCTACATCCTATGTACAGGTCTGAATTTCTCTGCTCGTTTTATTGTCAACAGACAGGAAAACAGCTATACAGGCTCTCAAAAACACATAACACTTTCTTTAAAATCCAAAACTATTTTATGTCTGTCTTTAAATATTTCCCCATAGCCCTTAACATCTAGCCCAAGGGATTCAGACCTAGATTGGGAAGAGGGTGTTGATGTTTTCTGTCACAAATAGTACTTGGACTTTGCTTGCAATAGTGCCTTCATCTACTGTATGTGTATGTGAGTTTCTGATTATGTCTGTTTTTCTACTATAATTTTGCCTGTATATGTGTCAGGGTGTATGTGCAATCAAACTCCACTTTTTACATTGATTCTCATGTCTGTGTGTGTAGATATAAAGTGTGTTCTTCAGGTTGTTCTCCGGTGTACGTGTAGGTATTTGTTTCATTTTGTTCCTCCCACTCCTTGCCCCAGCATGAACCTCAAAATCAGTCCACCCGCAACAAAGCAGCTGTAGGTGCAGTATAGCACATGCTTGACAGCTCATCGGTATACCTAAAAAAAGAGGAGAGAGAGTAGAAGGTGTAACAGAGAGAGAGAACAGGTTGAATCCTAATTGACAACCTGCATGGTTTATTGTGATGAATGTTATTCGTGTTAAGGAATATATTTTCAGTTCATTCCATTCAGCAAATGGATTTTCCACATAGTTAGGGCTTATGTCCTAGAGACAAAAACAAATTAGGGATTGTAAAAAAATTATTTTCGATTGAGTGGTCATTATTTTTTTCTTTGCAGATTAATTTTAAGATATAAACAACATCAAATACAAAAATAATGAAAATCATATTAGCATATTCAGTTTGAATGTTATGGTTATGGTTCACCATCTTAAATTATTCATGCTTTACCTGTTTCAGTTATTAACAATTTATCGAGTTGTACCAATACTATTACATTATTTTGAGATATTGGAGAAAGGTATTTAAGTTTTGTTACTAAAGTAAAGGGTAAGGTCCAAATTAAATGTTAATAATGCTGTGGAGGGTCTTGCATTTTTAAGGAGTGAAACTTTTTTTGTTTTAAACCCCCACACACCAACAACTTTTTTATACAGTCCCTACCTGAGAAGGATTGTGTTGTAAATAAGTTGGAGTTTTACATTTACATTGAGTTAACTGAAATTGAATCCTGCCTCTTTCGTTGCTCTCCCGTGCTTTTTACTCCTGTCCCTCTTTCTTCTGTGCATTGTTTTTTCCTCTCCTCCCATCACTCCTTTGCTATTCCAGCCCAACTCCTCTTTCATCTATCTGCCACCTCACCCTGCTCTTGATATTCCTCAGGCCATGTCAGCAGGGAGATGCCACTCTAAGTTACAAGTGATAGAGCCAGGATTGGTTTTCAGTCCAGATTTGAAACAGCAATCTGTTCTGCATTAGCTCCTGTTTCAACTCAGGATGTCTGCTATTGCTATTCTGATTTGTCACTGGAACCTTTATTCCTTTCTCTGTGGTTCTGCTCCAACCCAGGCACACACTGGGCTGAGTGAACCCCCCTGCTGCCCCTACCTCTTCAGTTTTTTATGCATGTAGCTAGTGTTGAAGGCCCACTCTTTACATATTACCCACACTGTTGCTGTACCCCGATAAAACTTCTACAATAGTTGCTGCTTTATGCCCTGATTGTCATCCTTACACCTTTCCTCTTGCCCCCTGTTGCTGCATCTGTCCCTTCCAGGGAAGCCTTATTTGTCTAATGCACTAAATCTAAGGATGCCACGCTAAACCCCCACCCTACCTCTGCTCCCCTCACATCTATCCAAAGTCAAAAAAAAAGGTTCCTTCATGTAGTAATAGGCCCCTTGGTGTTGTTTAGTGAAATTATTGTCTATCCCAAAAAGCAGCCCATTATTCCGAGAAATTACATTCATATTGGATAATTCTGCAGCCTGTCAATGCAGGGTGTAGTGTGCCCTTACAGTAGTGTAGTGGAACATAAGGGTGTTTAGGATAGGGATGTGGATGGGTGTGACATGTCTGACTTTCGTGCAGAGACTGGAGTGCCTATCTAACACCGTGACTGTAGTAAAATAAAACACTGATGCCATGTCCTTTTTTATTTTTCTGGAAATTGGGGGGGTATAGTATAGAGGGAGTGTACATTCAACAATTGAAAGTTGCACATGGTGTATATTTTACATGCTGATTCCAGTATTTCTAAACACAGGCTATTTAAATTTGACTACCTTTACCCTAATGAAAATGAATAAATAATGAATTCAGTATTTCCCCATCAAAATTGTCCCCCTGACTTGTAGTGAAAAAAATGAACAGAAAACAGACTTTTGGGGTTGCAGTGCAGTCAGTATTGTTAAAATTCTACCAAATCAAATTAAGTTTTATAAAATATTTTAGTTGCCTAACCTTAACCATAGTTCAGTCAGTTGACTCACGTGGAAGAAGAGATTATTATGTGAATGTAGGACATGTGGGACATGCAGGCTCCTCCCTCCTCCTCCTCTTCCTCCTCCACAGGGAAACAACAAGCTCAGCATAGCAGGGAGTGGGTAGCGATCATAATAACTATAATATGGCATTAACCACATTGTAGGTGCTCTGCGTAGATGTTGAAATTTGTTGGTATTCAACTGAATCTGATGTTTTGCAGAATTGTCCAATATCATGGTTCTGTCTGGTGTTAGGGTTGGAAAAAAAGCTGCACATCCTGAAACATTTGCACGCTATATCTCACACAAATCCAAACATATATTCCATGATATTACTAGTGAGCCAAAATACCTTTCCCACCCAGATCGACTCTCAACTCAGCCAGAAGAATTCAGCCACTTTGCAATTATAGTTCAGCCAAAACAAGACAGTGAATTCAGGCGTTGCCATGCCTCTAACAACGGACTGTACAGTCAACTTACTATATTATCTGCTCTGTGTGTATGCATACGGATGCGCGAGTGCATGTACAGTATGTGTGTACTTATGTGTGTTTGTGGTCTACGCCTACGCCTCAATGTGAACGTCTGGTGAATGTGTAGCATGCTGTCATGCACGAGGCCCAGGCTGTAAATGTTGTACTTGCATGTGGTGACTGATCGCAACGAGACATAATAGAACACATAACCAAACCAAATGCAGGTTTAGTTCTTATACCTGGGAACATTGCCCCCTGTGCTCTGAGATGATTTAACAAGCACGTTACTAGTGAATCAAAAACCTCATTGTTCAGGACCCTTACCAGTGAATTAAACTGAAAGGCATTGTGTTCATTGCAGTCAAGCCCAAACTTTTATTATACAACTCAATGTTATGAATTACATGAGCTGGAAGAAGATTATTTGCTGATTCAATTAGAATCTTCACATATTCTCTCCTATGTTTCTAAGCTCTCCTAGCAGTCTCCTTCCCCAGGTATAGGAACCAGGGCTCCATTTGAAAGGGAGTAGAAAATGTAGCAAACACATGGGTGTTGGGATGATACCTCTCACATCCTCCCTCAACCACTTACAGTATGCCTAACCCTTTTCTCAACTACACCCTCTGCAAGCCAAAGTCCACAATGTTTGTTTACTTTTCACATATAGAAGTTTCTTCAAAGTGAACACTTACAAAGAGAGCTAATGATTTTACTGTGGGGATCTGTTAAAAAGCTACTAATGCAATGGTGATTTACACAATCCTAGTTGCTAAGTATTTCATTGAAAGATTGAAAGTATTGGTCTAGACTCCATTGACTACAGTAGATTCGTTTGTCCAGCATGGACAAGAAGCAGTGAAAAAGAACAACACTGAAGGAGAAGTCAACTAAAAGAAAAGTATTTTTCTACAGCCTCCAATCTGCATGTCCTCCTGGGTTAGGTGTGCACAAAAAAACTGGGTGGTGTTATCAGCCTTCACTTTCTGTGTTTTTGTTTAATTACAAGGAGGCCTGGGAGAAACTGCTAAAAATATATTTTTAACAGACCTAATCTCTATAGGATGAGAAAGCTAATTTTTAAACCTTAATCCTTTCCTTTGAAGGGTTTTGAAATGGTTGTTCTAAATGTTGATAGGACCTTAGAAGGTTTAGGAATAATAGTGCTACAGAAAACATGCAGAAACTATTTTAATAAAATTCTACAAAGGGTGAACTACGAGCATAATGAAATATTGCTACTATTGCTTTAAGGTCAGCTACTATTTGTTTATTTTGTCTCGGAGAAGGCGTGCCATGATCTTCTTGTGCTATGTGTGCGCCGTAGACAAGTGTCTAGTCAGTGTGTGTCTGACTTATTGAGATTGGCTTCTCTCGCAAGATCTAGATATTCAGTTTCTCTTTTGTATATTTTGGCACAAAGCTGTATAATGTAGTTGTTTTTTATGTTAACTTTTCAATGGTTTCTTCCATATGTGTGGTTATTTTGCTCCTGGGTGCACTGTTTTTGCTGAGTTGTTGATATTGCTTCCATGCAACAATGAAAGTTCTTTATTGCAAATATCAAAAAGAGGCTTTCTCATTTCTTTAAGCTTGCTGCTCTAACAATTATAATGAATACTATACAGTAGGTTCAGTCACATTTACACATTTAAGTGTGGATGCACAATGTAGTCCATGTTATACCAGATATCGAAGGGATGTTGGACCAGTACTTGAAACAGCTACATTTCAATAGAATTTTGACATTGACGTTGCTACGATTAGCAGATCTAAGGCAAAGCAGTTTGTCACATAAATTTAAGTGAATTTTAACATGCTAATTCACCATTTGACCAATAGCAGACCATCTTGACTGTGCTTACCCTGGAGAGAACAGAGAGACAGAGTGTCTAAGACAGTAGAAGCTATTATAAGCCAATTAGCCCAGTTGTTTTGCTTACCGTTATAAGTAACCCTGTTTAGTTGGTGACTGAGCAAACTAGTTTCCTGAGCCAGCCATCTTGGAGAGTTATTGTTACTGATTAGCCCAAGGATGTTCCTTTCTTGCTAGTGCATTAGTAGTAAGCTTGCCATGCCAATGCGAAATATCCCACAAGTAGTTACTACGCAGCCAAGATTATTAATTATCAAGAATTCCCTGTGGAGTTTTGACTATTAATGCTATGGAACAATGTTTTTATGTGTGTGTCCCAGTTTTGTTGATTCTCTTGCCCGTGCACAATGACATACTTGCACATGTGTGCATTCAGATGACGTAAAACATATTTCAGCCAGTCGTTTCACACTATTCCACTGATCAACAGGCGGAAGTAACATATCAAGAGAAAACAACAAAAGCAGTGAAGAAGACTGCAAGCTTGCAAACATGGATGGAAACAATGAAGGTTTCAAAGATTTGCCTCGCAAATGCTTTATGAGGAAGGAAATGCATTCATTGGCCAAGTACTGTAGGTTTCTTGGTCCAATTTGTGGTTAACTGTTCAAATCATACCCTATATGACAATTCTCCTGCAGCCAGAATAACATCACATCGAGAGACATGCACAATACTGTTAATTGGAAGTTCAAACAAGTTTAAGTGTCTCTCACAATCAAAGAACATGGATTTCTATTGACTCTTTGTCACTCTCAGCAGTGATCTATAATCAAACAGTGTGAAATCCATAGAGGCAGCAGTACCTTTTCCTCCACCAGCAGAGTAGCTTTAATAAACGTCAGCCACATGACGTGTTCTGTTTGATTAGAGGGGCTCGACTTTCACCCTATCGCAACAGTAAAAACTCACTGTATTGCTCCAACATTATTACAATGGTTTTTGATCTCACCTTCACACACACAGAAAAACACAGCAGAAGGGAAAAAGTTCATGGATATTCTCTGGGTGTTGCTGAATGGTATTCTAGGAAATCACTTGGAACTTTTAACTGAAGTAAAAATAGACAAGTCAGGTTGATGGACAGAGCACAAAAGAAAAATAAAATAAATACTTAATGAAAAAATAATTGCTGGAAAGGATATACCGTAATATAACAGCGTAATGGTGTTGGTGTATGATAATGTCCAAGAGCAGAATTTCTCTTTAAAAATGTTATCCTCTATTCAAACTTCCTCTTAGTCAACAATAACGTTTTTTGATAGATAGCAACTTTAGATAGCCATGTTTTAGCATAGCATATCATAACACTGCAGTCTCATTCAGCAATACAGGACAGCTTGGTTGCCCACTGGCCTTCCACTGGCCTCCTGCTGACCGGATGACTCTCTGCCTGGAAAAGCATCACATTTCAGGGAATACACACACCCATATGATTGGACACAGACACACACATACACCTGCACACACAGCCGTGCCAGGAAAAACACATACACACACTGTAAAGTGACAGAATGATAGAAATACGGTAACTGAGTGGAGATCAGCATACAACTAGAACAGATGGTAGTGTGTGTTTGCGTGTGTGTTTAAAGATAAGCTAAGGACAATGAGATAGCACATATTGTTTCCAAAGTATCATGTAATATCTATGATATGACTCAGTGACCTTGATATGGACAGAAGAGAGCACAGTCAGACACAAACTGGGCACAAATTTCCTTCTACATTGCATACTGTGTGCGTGTATGTGCGCACGTGTGGTCGGCAGGGGAGGGCAGGTACAGTGTGTGGTTTGAATGTCTTAGGAACAGGCTCTTCTGTGCTGACCTACCTCAGGGTCACTGAATCACTTTACAGATATGATACATTGGTAACAATTCATGTTTCATCAGCTTATATTCACACAAACATTGACACAACTGCTACACACACGCACACACAGAATCATGATAGCCTGTCTAAATCACCAACTTATGACAGTTTCAGTCAGCTTGTTCCAGGGAAGTGATTACTGTATCTCTTTATCTCTCTCCCTCTCACACACACACACACACATCACAAACAACGTCCACTTTCTGTCTGCTGTGTTTATGTCACATCCTGATAGAAAAAACATGATGTGTGGGATGAAAACTTATCCCAGAACTTATCACTCAATACGACAGACTCAAGAAAAAGGCAGTTTTAGTCATTGTCTTTATTATAGAAAATCAAATAAACACGTCACCGAAACAATAAATAAACAGCTAATACTGCTCCTGCATGGATCTAAGTTGGAAATATCAGTTTCATTCAGCTTGGACATATCAGGTTTCACCTGTCTTCAGAGCACTTTAGGCGATATTAAACATTCAAGTCATCACATTCCTTCAAGCGAAGCTAATCTACATAATACAATTTTTTTCTGTGTGCACACATTGAAACATACTTTAAGCTACACACCTTTTTAAGAGCTACTCTATGTGAGGAAATTTGACTAAGATGTATAATTTATAATTCGACAGTTACAGGATAAGCTGCTTTTTTGTCACTCAGTTGTTATTCAAATTTAGAACAGAAGCAAGTTAGTCACATCATGTGTAAGGTAACTTTGGATTAGGAATTATTACTATCATAAGTGGGAGTTATGGACAAAAGATTAAGGTTTTGTACACTGTACTAAGACTCTAACACAGACCATAACACTGCTGGTTAAAGCTCGCTTGTGAAATGTATATTCCCATCATTCTACTGTCTGTCATCCTACAGTGGCAAGGAAAAACAGTGCTACCTTTTTTAATCAAGTCTATCACGCAAGAGTAGGGCTGCAACTAACGATAATTTTCATTTCGATGAATCAGTCAAATCATTTTTCACAATTAATCAATTAGTTGTTTGGTCTATAAAATGTCAGAAAATGGTGAAAAATATTGATCAGTGTTTCAGAAAGCCCAAGACAACATCTTCAAATGTCCTGTTTTATCCATTACACAAAGTTATTCAGTTTACTGTCATAGAGGAGTAAAGAAATTGACATTGATATTTTTTCTTATAAACCAGAATGATTAATAGATTACCAAAACAACCAACAATCGATTTATTGACTAAATGTTGCAACCCTATTCAAGAGGCAAATTCACAAGAGAGTTGCACAATACTGTCAAAAATGTATGTAAAAAATGTTAATGAACACATTCAAGTCCAAGCATAACACTGTCAAGCCCTGCTCAAAACAAAGCATGACATTATATGATTTTTAAAAAAACACTGAATAAAGACACTCAGTTTCTAGGAGCATCTAAATAGAAAAATAAAACTAATATAGAAGATCATTTCAGTCCACAAAGCCTCATGGGGATTTGGACCTCAGGCTGCTGTGCAGGCAGCTTGTACAACTATGTAACAGTGGGGAAGGTCCACACCACACCCAACATGAGGAGGCTGGAAGATGAGCTCTGTGATACAAAAACAATCCATTGGCAAAAAAGGAGCTCCAACAAAAACACCCTTTGTGTGTTTGGATTTGTGAATGTCTCTTTTATGTATGTTTGTGTGCTCATTGAAGAATTTGTGTATTTTTCTTGACAAACCAACATGAATGAGTTTTGTTTGTCTCTTCCAGTATAGGTTTACATGTAACTGTGATTTTATTGTACAAGTGTGTGCTAGTGTATATGTCTATATACAAACGATGGTCCCCTACACATCCACTTGGGAATCAGAATCTGTCCCGTCTCTCTCAGACGTGGGCGCTCTTGGCGTGATTGGTGGAGGGGGCTGCTGGCGGGTTGCCTCCTCCCTGTTTGGAGTAGTAGAAACGATTGTTGTCCTGGTAGGAGCGAGATGAGGAGGACTCTGAGGAGCAACAGGTAAGAATGGACCCGCCCAGCAGGCAGAAGATAGTGCCCACCCATCCGATGTAGAGGGAGAAGCCGAATGACATGAGGCCTTGCTCCTGGTGAGCACCGAAGGGAAACCAGACCGTAGACACCATACCACACAGTGCTAAGGAGAAACAGATATTGGATATATAAAATGTTGATGTTGAAAATAAAGTTGAAAGCAACATGTACATGTACAAGTTACTAAAAATAATAAATACATGCAACCATTTTGTATTACCACATAACATTAGGTTAAAAGGGCAATTTATATATCAAAACTGGCAATGCAAAGTGGTGAAAATGAAAGCATGCTCTACATAACAGACAAAAGTAAACTCAATTGGGAATGAAAAAGTATGCTGCTGAATATTGCACATACAGTACATATTGCATGACCAGACAGTGCTATTTTTGAAGGGCAAATTACATAATAAATATGGGGAATGCGAAATGGTGCTGTTATGGTGCTTTTTAGTTTGTTAGTAACTGTGTAATGCTAAAATGTATTGTGAGTTGTATGTCTCTTCATTTATCAGGACTTCCTAGCTGCAGTCTTCAAAGGAATAGTCATAATGTGATAGTATAAGTAGAAGTATAGAAGTCTATAGAAGTATAAGTAAGTCATAAGTATGTCACATACTGACTGACCCCAGTAGCTGTTCAAACCCAGAGCGAAAAAAGATCTATTAAGATTTACATTTTAATACTCCTCCAATATTAGTACTATTTTTGTGCAGAGAACAAGAACAGAACAAGCATTTCAAAAATAGAGCTATTCCAGTTTTGTTATCTTTAATTGTTTATACAATTTTATGAACAATAAAGTATAAGACACAGGGGGATGACAGTTTGGAAGAAAGAATGTGTGCAATAATATTAGTCTGCAGCAAGACTTAATAATGTTATATAAGCTTTGCCTTGAACTACAAACGACAGGACTGGTCTCTTATTAGAAGACTTATACAAATACTGAAATCTCCTACACTGATGACAAGGCCACATGTTGAAAATTTGCTAGTATACACCTGAGACTAAAAAAGAACAAATGTATAAAATCATTTTACTACCAATAAAGTTTGAATACAGTGCACTAGAATGGGCAATAACCCAATCCACAAATAATGTGTGGACTGAAAGATTCCCACGTGATGCCCCATAAGTTAACCCATATAATTTAAGTTGGACTGTTGCTGGGACAATTTTGCTGCCAGTATGGAGGCAGTGATCCTGCTGAGCAACAAGCTTGCAAACACACAAACAAATCCTCTCTGATATAAAAGTGTTCCCAGTGACAATATAAACAATCTAGTAAGTCAGGACTTTAAATTTTGTATCACAGATGCACGTGTTGAATTTTTAATTTATTTAATTTCCACAGGCTTTGGAAACTGCTGCAGCACTAGTCAAATATTTATCAGAATAGTTTCCATGTGGCTCAGGACAAAGGCAGGGTGTGGATGAGTGTAGGTGGAGGAGAGGAATGTGATGGAATCTAGGGGGAAGAGTTCCATGGAACAGGGATATATTAAGTATGTGTGTGTGCATCCTGGGGAGGAAGACAGTCACATTCAACATCCTCTGCTCTCGGCAGCTTAAGCATTTGAGGTGGGGCTAAAAAAGGTCACAGCCATGGGAGTTGCTGTGTGCATGTGAGAGCAAAATAATTTCCCACAGAAATCCCCATACAGAAACAGCAACGTGTGCTGTAAAATAAAAAAAAAAAAAAAAAAATAAGGAACATCCTGCATCTGTTTTTTCGCTCTTCTTTATTCTTTTTTAAAGTATTATAGAAGTATCGGATTGGGACTCGGTATCGGTGGACACTCAAAATCAAATGACTCGGGCTCGGACTTAAGGGCAAAAAAACCTGATCCCTGATCGGGAAATCCCTACTTTATATTTTGTATGAACAGACATTCAGTCTTTGTCCACTAATCTGTTGTAGTTGCACTGTGTGAATGAAGTCAAGCTGAGTCTCTTACCGACTATGAACATAAGCACTCCTCCCAGAATGGTGCGTTTGTTCTTGGAGCTCTGGGGTTCATTACCAAGGCTAATGCAGGGCATAGACATGAGGATCATTCCCACAGTTGGGAGCCCCAGTATTGAACCCACGATCATCAGGGCACGAGTAGTCTGGATGTAGGCTACAGAAACACATATGAAAGACATATGTATAAATAAAAATGTACACACACACACACACACACAAACACACACACACACACACACACACACATATATATATATATAAACAAAAGCATAAAAGAAAACTCTCCAGAGTTAAACATTTTTTCATGATATGAGAGACTAAATTAATGTGGTGGAAACCTAACTGTATCTACATACAACAACAGTGCTGTTGCAGGGATTTACAGTATTTACCTGGCAGGTCCAGGATCTGCGTTAGGGAGACGCAGTGGTAAGTCCTGTGGAGATGACACAGTCAGCCCAGGGTCCCTTGGCTCCCAGCTCATCCATCTTCTTGCAGGTGTTCAAACCATATTTACACATAGTCACCCAGTCATTGGTGGATGTCGCGACCACGATGCCCAGCCAGCCGACGAAGCTGAAGAGAAAGCCGCTTAGTTGAAGACACGAGTTGGCCATGGTGCCAAATTTGCGTAAAGACCACTTTTCTCGAGTTCAGGAACCGTAAGAAACGTTAAAACAGCAGTTAAGTGATTAAATAAATGAGCCAAACTGTGGAATAATACAGTGTCGATTCTACTTTTAGAACTGATATTCCACAACGAAAGTTAATCCAGTCTTAAAGTTGACTTTTCCCTCGCAATTCAGGAATTCCTTCAGTTGGGCTGAGCATTTCCAAGAATGAGGCTTTCACATCATCATGGGTTTTATAGGAGGACGTGCAGTAACGGGGAAAAAATACAAAACTTACAACCAATCAGATAGATAGAATTAGATACAGACTTTTTTAAAAGGGATCCAACACACCCCACTATTACTGCTTCTTAAAAAATGTGTTGTGCACTGCCCCTTCCTTGCATCCAGAACTGAAATAGCTGGAGTTTGGCGCTGAGAACATTTAACAAGACATCTGCTGCCATCTACTGGTCACAAAATTATTATTTCTTACTAAAAGTGTTAGACATGAGGGCTACCTCATCTGAACCCCCGAACAAGCAATTTAAGAGCTGGGAGTAGGCCTGTTCTTTTGCCCAGTGTCAGCTGTGATACCCTGTACACAGGATAAGCGCTTGATGATGGATGGATGGAATAGGCCTGTTCGGCAGGGGTGAAAGTAACGAATTCAATTTACTCTGGTTACAGTAACAGTAAACAGCACAGTAAGTCGTTGTGTTTTGTGTACTTTAGTTAGTATTTTTAAGACCTGTCATTTTACTTGTTTCCAAATATCTTTATCTCAAATATCAACGAAAGGAACGGTCCCAAATCAACAGCTGCATCAGCTGGGGCGTCTCCAGAGAGGTGACACTCGGGAATCAGCTGATACTCTGCCTGTTGTTCACTGCAGTGTCAGGAGATGTGGGGAGTCAAACCTGGACTGGGCTTAGCAGTTAGTCAGCAGTACAGTAAATGCAGAACAATGCAATAAAAAGGACGACGTCCTTGTGGGTCGTTAAGGATTGCGACATGATTGTGTGTTGCATAGTTGAAAAAAGTGTCGCATCTGATCTAAAATTGGTAACTGATTTAATGCACCACCCGGCCATCATGCTAAATGACTCAAATCAAACACACCCAAGATGTTGCACAAACAACAGGAGCATGCTAGGTCTGCAACTTCACTGCTTGTTGCATGTGCAGGTGCTGGTCATATAATTAGAATATCATCAAAAAGTTGATTTATTTCAGTAATTCCATTCAAAAAGTGAAACTTGGATATTATATTCATTCACTACACACAGACTGATTTATTTCAAATGTTTATTTCAATTTAATTGTGATGATTAAAACTGACAACTAATGAAAATCCCAAATTCAGTATCTCCGAAATTAGAATATTACTTAAGACCAATACAAAAAAAGGATTTTTAGAAATGTTGGCCAACTGAAAAGTATCAACATGAAAAGTATGAGCATGTACAGCTCTCAGTACTTAGTTGGGGCTCGTTTTGCCTGAATTACTGCAGCAATGCAGCATGGCATGGAGTCTGTTTTTGTGGCCTTTGCAATCAGTCTGTGGCACTGCTCAGGTGTTACGAGAGACCAGGTTGTTCTGATAGTGGCCTTCAGCTCTTTTGCACTGTTGGATCTGGCGTATCGCATCTTCGTCTTCACAATACCCCATAGATCTTTTATAGGGTTAAGGTCAGGCAAATTTGCTGGCCAATTAAGAATAGGGATATCATGGTCCTTAAACCAGGTACTGGTAGCTTTGGCACTGTGTGCAGGTGCCAAGTCCTGTTGGAAAATGAAATCTGCATCTCCATAAAGTTGGTCAGCAGCAGGAAGCATGAAGTGCTCTAAAACCTTCTGGTAGACGGCTGTGTTGACCTTGGACCTCAGAAAACACAGTGGACCAATACCAGCAGATGACATGGCACCCCAAACCATCTCTGACTGTGGAAACTTTACACTGGACTTCAAGCAACGTGGATTCTGTGCCTCTCCTCTCTTCCTCCAGAATCTGGGACCTTGATTTCCAAAGGAAATGCAAAATTTGCTTTCATCAGAGAACATAACTTTGGACCACTGATTTTGGGGTTTTCATTAGTTGTCAGATATAATCATCAAAAGTAAAAGGAATAAACACTTGAAATATATCAGTCTGTGTGGAATGAATATATACATTATACAAGTTTCACTTTTTGAATGGAATTCCTGAAATAAATCAACTTTTTGATGATATTCGAATTATATGACCAGCACCTGTATGTAACCAGTCCAGTCAGCCTCTGTGGGGCCATTGTGCTCCTGCCATTCAAAAAGTTTAGAGCCTAATGAGGCTCTGCAGTCACTGAAGGATTATGGTCACAAATAGCAGAAAGCCTTCACACAACTCACTGAGGGTAGCAGCTCCTTAGCAAATGCTTTAGTCACTGCTAGAGAATGGGGATTCGACTAGCATAGTAGCATTTACTATTTTAGCCAGACATCGCAGTGCACAAGGCACCAGAATGACGTTCAGATCGATGAGTACACTGACAAACTGACTGGTTGTTGTAACTCACTGTCTAGAGGAGGTCGTCATCTACCACTGCATTGTCTGCAAATAGAGCTTTGCACACTATGCGGTGGGCAAAAACTGTGCATGTTTACTTTTTTGCTTTAATGAGTGTGTTTGTGGATATAGCTGTGCAGGATATCTTTACATCTCTGTTGTCTGCCCTGGTGATACTTAATTCACCTGTTAACGTGACAGGTTATTAAATTTATTTAGCCCAATAATGCTTGTTATCTTTAACTATATCTTTTTTGTTTGTTGTTTTTTAAATCAGTTTTATGTTATTGTCTGTGTTTTGTTTACTTTTCTTGTTAAAGGTGGTTGTTTATTTGTAACTGACGATCAGGCTGCAAACGCTGTTGCTGTTTTGGCCATAAATGCTGGGTGCCGGTTTCACACGCGCAAGTAATTTTACTTTTATGTGAGTACTTTCATTTAAATAAAATATTCTAGTACTCTTTCCATTCCTGGTATTCAGATACTTCACATAAGTAAAAGCAGAAACGTTAACCACCACATTTGCCCTAAAAATGGAAACAATTTAAAAGTACCTAAAATTGCACTTACTGTAAGTAGAGTACTTTACGTTCGAACACTGTCTGAACGTGTCTGATAAAGGTAAACATTTGCTTGTAGCAAGTATTACTGAGTTTGCTGTTCTGCATATGGGCACTGTTCGGGCTATTAATCAAGCTTGTTTCACTTTGCACAACAACTATGACCTTGAATGAATTCAAGTATTCTGCATCGGTTTAGTCCAGTGTCCTGCCCTATGCTCTTGCACTGTGGGAGATGTTCCCAACCTGTGGATCAGAACCTCAACAAGTCGTTGTAAAATTAAGTGGAGGGGTCTCATCATGATTAACAGGAATGGAATGCAGATGATTGAAACACATTTTGTCTACACATATTTATTTATTCATACTTTCCTCTGGTCTTTTTTCCTTGTGAATCACTGGAAAGTTTTACATCTTTAAGCTTTGAAACGGTACCGGCCACAAACAGAAGACATATGTAATGATGAGGGGAAATGGCTTCATTTTAAAGGGTCACAAGCCGAAGAGACTGGGAAATACTGCGATAAGACATAATGTCCTGTAACTGCCCTGTCAACACAAATTAAACAGAACAAAGTTATAGTTGCACTTAACTCAAGAAAAGTTATGATTGAGCCTTTCTATAGAGTAGATGAACCCAGAGAGAAATCTATGACAAAACAATAATTTCTGGTTGTTATTGTACTGCTGTTATTTAGCTTGTCCTTAAATCAAAATTTTAGTACTCCATGTTACCAACAGAGGGCGATATAGCACAGCAGTGGTCTACAGTTGACATTCAGGTATTGTACATGTAGGACATAGCGTTTCCTTCCTCCTGTCCTTGCTGGATGAAGTCCTCCATCAGTTACATCAGTCCAGTGACGTGACAGCAGCATAGCAATCAGTCTGAGAGGAAGACAAAGACACACTGAGACACTTCAGATAGTTCTACAAGGTCACTGACTGTAACGGCATGTTTGGCCCACTTCTTCCTCTTACATTCTGCCTGTTGCTCTTTGTTGTTTGTTCTGGTCCATTTTTAAAAATTATGATTCAGAAAGACAATACTTATCTTAACATATCTATCATCATTTTCAGGTCATTGCATTGGAGTGCGTGCAGTCTTTCCCAAAAGTATCACTGTACCTTGCCTATCAAAATGTAATGTGAGCTGCATTTTCTTTTTAATTCAAGCAGCTACACGGAGTAAGAAAAAAATAAGGAAAGAAAAAGACACCAATGTATCAGCGGGACAAAAAGCTACTGAAACCCAGAGGTTGCAGTCAGCAGTTTTGTGGTAATGGCACATGTATCTTGTTAGTACATGCCCAACATTTCCTGCAGCTGCTTCAAAGTGAAACATTCCACTGTAGATAATCAATTTTGGCTTTTAGTGGGGATCCATTGAAGGAGATATTGAGTTATAGTCATTCAGTGTTGCGTTGTTATGTTTTTAGAAGAGACTACAAGTTCAGAGACTACAAGCTACAGCGCTCTGAATCAATATTTATGCTTTGGTTTTTTCATCGCTTTTTTGACAGAAGATGAGTTTTACTCAAGTCAGCTCCTTAGATGGAGAGCTGCAGGCACTTAGTGGAGTTTAGGCAATTAGAAAGCTCTAACACACAATCTACAAGCCCCTGACACTGCTCTGGTCTGCCCTCTAGACCTTATACCAGCCCCAGCTGAACACTCCAGCATGGATGATTATTATCTGTCTTTTTATGGTCTTTGCAGATTTCTGCACTTATACTGAGGATTAGGCTTAGGTCTACTGTTTATTCATGTATGCATGCAGGGCATGTGTTGAATGTCAACAAAACCACATTTTAAAAACAGTACAAATATAAGCAAAGACTGACTACTTTGTAGTGTGTGTGGGTACATGTGTATGTGTGCACACGCTAGTGTGATCTAGTGTGTCACATCTTGAGTAAATATGGTAAGATTCAAACATATTATAGATCATTGGGGTAAGTAGTTTAAGCCAGTCAGCCATGTAAACAGACAGTGTTACACTTCATCTCTCTCACCATTACTCCATATCTAACAGAGTTGTCTGCATAGATAGATAGATAGATAGATAGATAGATAGATAGATAGATAGATAGATAGATAGATAGATAGATAGATAGATAGATAGATAGATAGATAGATAGATAGATAGATAGATAGATAGATAGATAGATAGATTTGAGTAACAGTAACAGTAAAAGACATTAAGAGAGAGAGTGGGTGAATGAATGTGTGTGCATGAGGGTGGGAGACCGAAATGAAAAGGTAGAAAGTCACAAGAATTAGACTGAGCATGAGCAAGGCATATCTCACTATGATTCCCAGAGCAGTTTGTCTGATATAGGAGGAGTGAGGCGGCAAGGGAATGGGAATATTATGCTAATGTGGTGAGGATTGCAACAGCGATGCTGACATAGAGGGATGATGGGATTTTAGCCCTCCTGGGGAGGGAACGAAGGAGCTGTGGTGCATGTAGAGTGTGTGTATGTGGGTGTGTGGGTGGTTGGGGCATCCAAACAGCGGAAAGTTTAAAGCACAGTGGAGCAGGAAAGAAAGGAATCACGGCAGAGTAACTCCTCACCTACCCTTCGTGCTGTCAGGGCTGTCAGTCAGACAATTGAAAGAGATGAGGAGCAATGACACATTCTTTGTCTCTGCAAAGTCCAGTTCAGAGGTGGGGGTGTATTTGAAGAGAATGAGTTATGAGCGGGGAGGTGAAGGGGAACAATGATTAAGTGATTGGAGGAAGAAGGGAACCTTTTTAGGCCAGCCCACTGTGATGGAGTGGCAGCCATACTGGATGAGTCATCCTGGCCTAGGGAAATGATGGGTGCTTTTTCAAATAGTTGTCAAGTCACATTCTGTGATTAGCAGGAGGCAGAAGCCAAGGAGAGGATGATCAGTTTATGCTACGTTGCAACAGTGACGTGACTTCAACTGATGAGGTTTCTGTCATAGCACTTCACAGCTGATCTGTTCAAGCAGGTAGAATATCTTGTTAAATAAAACTGAAGCCTGCATATTAGAGGAATTCTGGCATAGTTTTTGCTGACATTTCTATATTTGAATGTGAGGCATTGTCACACAGAGTAAATGTCTCTTGGAAATGTACTTTAGCTCAGAGATTCCAACAAATTTAAGTTGCTTCTTAGTTATACTGGTGAAAATTATTTTTTTTATCCCTGGCTCTATGCGAGGTGTTAACATGCATCTCTTGTCTGGATTTTGTCCAAACGGGAGCAAGATGGATTATACTCTTACATCTTCTTCTCTTTTGCAATATGTGTACCCATGGTTCACATCACTTCCTGTGATAATGTTGCTATCTGAATTGCTTACCATCTGTTTGGCATGATGACACTTTCTGGTTGATTTTTGTATGTGAGCATTTGCATGACATCTCCATTTTTCATTAATTTTTTGGTTATTTTACTTTCCACAGTGCCGGTGCTGCTCGATGTAGAGCTAATACCCAACAGTTTACATTACTTGAATGTCAATCATTTGTAGCATTTAGGTTGTCAGACTGTGGATGTCACAGTATTGGAACACAACTCTCCAGTAAAGCCCGCATCTACTAGTGGCCAAAGTTTCAGACTGCATTATAGATGACGGAGCAGACGGAGCGTGTTGCTGCAGAGAGAGCCGAGTCACAACTTGATTTGTGTCCAATCCTCCAGTGTGTCTGCGGTGTAGCAGCCATCACTCACTGCTAACTGTGTTAGCCATTAGTATCAATTAATCTCAACAAACGCTGTTGGCCATTACACTCAATACATCACCACAAGCTCTGCTAACTACATACCACACAAAACATAACTGTGCTGCACAGCCTCGTTGCTCCGTGGGAGAAGATGAGAGATACGCGTGTCATTTCCCATATGGCTAAGTGGGAGAGAAAGAGAGTTACAACTAGAAACAGGAAAGGAGATAGAGACTGGGGGAAAAGAGTGAAAAAGAAGCTGATATATAACTCATTCTGGCCCTCTGGGACTGAGGAGTGCTGCCTCTGTCAACATAGTAAATATACCTTCTGTATTTGTCATAATTGTTCATTAGTGCTGGGAAGAGATTTACGTAGGTTGCAGAGGTGAGGAGAGTGGATTAGGAAAGGGGCATTTTGTTTTGCAAAATGCATGTTCTAAAACACAGTTTATTCTATAAACATATTTTACAATCCCAGACAGTTGGCACCCTACCACATAAACGTATTTCCATTAAGCCCTCCTTTTCTCTCTTTCTCTTCTCTCACTCTCTCCAGTATTTTCAAAACGCTTAAATTAGCCTCCTCATCATTCTACTCTTTATAATCCTCCTTGCCTCCCCCTTTCTCCTCTGTTGTCACCGGCAATAGAATAATCTATTGCTCTTTACATGGCGTGCCGTGCATTATCTAATATAGAAGATGGGAAAGTGTTGGGCAGAGAGACAGAGAGAAAGAGAGGAGGGATGGAGAGGTATAGAGAGGGAGACGTGTTATGACTTGTATATCATCTTGATGAGAGGCTCTGCAGTATTGAACTTAGTTGAAGTTGGGCCATGTGTGGACCATATGATTACATTATGTTAGGGGAGAGCGGGGTATGTTGTCACACTTTTCACACTGTCAAATATTTACTGAGCACTGTACATCATGATGTTACAAATGTCATACCAAATGAAAGAATGAAGTCTTGGGCCAGAAGTTTTGTATTCATTACATCTTCATATCTTATCTCATTACAGAGTTGTGGACTTCTGAATAGAGAGTGTGCACTTGTGGCAATTTGCCCCATCAGCAGGTAAGTTGTCACACTGGATTATCAAACAGTTAGAACACTTAATTGTGAATATTGATTTCAATTTCAAATTGTAACCAGAACTAAAAATAAAAACAATCAACAATCAAGCCTAGAGGATTTGGAAAATAAATAATTTAATTCGAAACAAAAATGTTGGCAGAGCACACATTAAGCGGCACAACATCTTTCTTTGAACTTTAAAATCAAACATTCTCTAGAGTACAAATAGGTCTGTGGTAATTGAATGTAATGCTACGGATAACTTGCTTAAATGTATAACTTCTTAACTAAACAGATATGGTGTTTAAATACAATAATGCAACTAATTTTGCAGTTTTGTATGACATACATATGTCTCTGACTAAACAGACGTATATTCAGAGTCACACTTCTGGCATACATAAATTGCCTGGCTCGAGGTGTAAGCGTCGTGGACCCATTTGTTGCATTTCACACACTTAAACCACATCTCTTGTGGAATACTGTATGAAAAAGGCTCCACATAGATAAGGCCAAAAGAGATGTCAGCAGATTATGTCAAAATCCTTAGCTTTACTTCTGATTGATTTGTTCTTCAACTTCACCTGCTTGACTGCCTTTAACATAATGCCAGGTGGTGTACTGTCAGTCTCTGTCTTCTGTTGATAGTTTCCTTCCTTCCTTCAAAAACACATTCCTCCTAGCAATTACAAATTAATTACAAGCTTATTTGTCTACTACACTTGTTGCCTAACTAAATTAATAACCGTATGATGTAGAGTGTGTGTGTTTGTGTCTACTAACACACTACATGCCTACGATATAAGACCGTGTATACCCTTTTATGAATTCAGGCTTGTCCAGGCATATGGCTGCTCCTGTAAACTATGCATCCGTGCATATTATTCTATTTACACTATCATTTAATAGTGGTGTCAAAGGTAATTACACAATTTCATTGAGACAACTTGCCCAAAACTGACATGTGTACTAATGTTGGCTAAATCTCAGGGTTTGCTTAACATAGCACTTCAGCTGAAGTATCAAAACACATTTTATTGTCTCTTCTACTTTGTGCAAAGTTATCAGTTTGAACATCCATACCTAATAAGGTTAGATTACATAAAATGTAAAGTGCAAATGTTTTACTTTTGAAGCAAAAAAATAATGAAATTGTTCTCACCTCAGATTAGAGTGACCTTGCCCACATGTGAACAGGAAGTTGGACATAGAAAAAGAAGTCACACAAAATTGCTATTTGATTTTTGACATAGAGCCTCTTGTGTTGGAGTTATAAGCAGTGTGACAACTTACACACGAGATAACTTAGTCCGCTCTCCGCTACTTAAAGGAAGAGTTCAACATTTTTGGAAATAACCTCATTCTCTTTCCTTCCGAGAGTGACATCAGAAGGTTAATATCAACCTTTACGCCAAGGAGCGATCCATATCCATATGTGTGTATCCATATCAAAAAAGGAATAAAATATATTTATTCAGAAATATACTCAGAATTCTAGAGCTGACTTATTTAACCAATTTTTTTGGTTGTTTAAGCCGCACATAAACATAAATGTTAAAATAACTGTGTGATTTTAGGGAGAGTATGTACTGTTGTGTAGCATCTGTGTAGCGCAGGTTACCAGATACAGTGAGCAAAAGTTTCGATTGGAGTCTCTGTACAAGCATGAAAGTACCAAAACTGGCTACTTGACTGTAACGACAAAAAAACAACAAAATCTATTTTCTACATAGACATTCAACAAATGAGATAAAACACTACAATCTGTCAGTTTTAGAGGGCACTTTGGTTACAGCCAGGTTAGCTGCTCCTTCTGCCTCTGTTCTTTATTGTAAGATATGCTTAATACGGACTCCAGCTTGTTAGGACTATCTCCTTAAATGTTTGAATAGCTGCACTAATTTTTATATTAACAATGGGTCAAGTGACTGTAATGAGAAAGGAATCCCTCAAAGGGATGAACCTGCATAGATTTATCATTAAATTATATAGTTCCCCTCAGCTTTACGAAGCATTTCAGCATCTTTCATCTCATTGGTTTTATGGCTCTCAACTTTACTGGTTCTCTCTCACTTCTCTCAGTAACTTCCAGAGATGCTCACAAGTCTTTGAGCTAGAGTCCAAGTCAAGTCTCAAGTCTTTGAGCTAGAGTCCAAGTCAAGTCACCAGTCTCTGAGCAAGAGTCCAAGTCAAGTCTCAAGTCCCTCGTGGTTATTACGAATGTTGTATCACCTACTGGGTTTAATCCATGTTGCTAATAAAACTTCATAGCTATAAGGAACACTGTTAGCCTGTTTTTTCATTTACAGAGCATAACCATGTAATGTGCAATGCAATTAACGACGGCTTATTAAATACTGTAAGTCAATAAAACTCTGACGTTGCGTAATCAACAATAAATCTGTAACCTATATCAGTTCAGCATATATTAGCCTAACACTTGTTAGTGTAGTGTAGTTAATGTTAGTGCATGGCTGCTGGCTGTGTAAATAGGCAGCTGTTTGTTACCAAGTTCACCATATTAGTTTTGTAAGATGATAATATGTGAATGTTTACTGTTTATTCTGTGTCCCTCAAGAGGCAAAATATATATATATCAGCCAATATTGCTTTGAAAACAGATAGCAAGGCTAATTTCTTGGTTATTTAAGCACTTAAAACAGCTGTGCCTCGTCTGCAGGAATCAATGGGCTTTTGCTGCCTTTTTAAGGAGGCAGCAATCGACACTTCTTAGTATGAGTGCTGACACATTGACAGGAATGCTGATCTCCTCATAGGTGGAATTCATGCTTTATTTTTCAGATTAGATTAACTGTAATGGACCAGGGTCAATGACCCAAGAAGATCATTACTTATCCACTGACTCAGGCACCGGCCTATACCTTGCTATTCCTCAATTACCAGCTGACAGGCAGGCGTGTGGAAACAGGGTCATGCCAAAGCCCCAGCCTCCCCACGTATATTAGACTAAATCTCCTTCCTCTCACCCCACTACCCCTATCTGGGACTCTCCAGAGAACTTGGAAGAGATTGAGTGCTCCATTGTTTCTGCTAATGCGGTTTAGCTGCCTGTCAAAGAAGCAGTTCCAGCTGCTCCAGTCTTAACCACCAGCTTGTCTGTTACCATGTATGTATATATGTTGTGTGTGTCTACTTGCGTGTGCATGTTAATACTCTTGAGTGCGTAGCATCCACATGTACAGTATGTATACATGAATCATATACATTTCTGCGTGTATACATGCAGCTGTTTGTGTGACAATTTGCAAATATTTATTTAATTGCCCACCTTCTTATCAAAGTTTTCTCTTGGTGGTTTGTAATGTTCCTCTGTCTCTTTCATCCTGCTTCTGTCCTTAAAAACTTGCATATATTGGTCTCTCTCTAACTTGCCCCTCCCCAACCCATTGCATATGTATGCTTAACCATAAAAATGCATTTAAATGTATTTACCCCCTATCTGCCTTTGCTCCCTGACTGCCAACCCCGCTTTCCTCCTCTTAAATAAACCAATTTAATCACGGAGGCTTCTCTGCCCTTGTGCATTTCTGTGTGTGTGTGTGCTTACTTGTTTGTGCCGAGGAGTGACTGTGTGTGTTTATGTGTGTGCGATAGAGAGGGAGAGATCCCCACAGGCTTGTGTGTGTTTGCAAGTGTGCACGTGCATCCTCCTCTCCCCTGTCAGTGCTGGGTTCAGTGATGCCCAGCATACTCATCCAAAATCTGTGTGACCTTGCCAGTCAGCTAGTCAGTCTTCCATGGCGGGGCATCTAGTACACCTGCCCTATGTTGTTTGCGTGTGTGTGTGTGCGTGTGTGTGTGTGTTTGTGTTTGTGCATACAGTAAGTTTGTGCATTTGTGGATGATTTTTCCTCCTCCTTCCTGTCTTATTTATGTAGCTTCAACTGTATCAAACAAACAAGGCCCCATTTTGTCCCTCAAGATCAGCTGATTAGCATCTGATTGGGCCTTTAATCCTAATGACTTTTTCCACGACACGCTTTAAGATCATACTGGCTTTGTCACTACCTTCCAGCCAATAAAACATGCTCCCTTCAGTCCTGTTCCATAGTGACTGCAATGATTGCATAATTTAACATTTTGAATGTGTTTGAATTAACTGCTTGAGATTTCAAGACAAAATCCCACAACAACCGCTATGAGAATGTCCTGAAGCATTTATAAGGTGCTTATTCGCTATTTGATTCATTAAAACTGTTTAGCAGCTAACATTTTATAACTCTAATTGTTCTTGAAAATGCCTAGATGTGAATGTTTTAACTAGCCATAGAAATCTGAAGCAGAGTGTTACTGCAAAAAGAGCACAAGTGCTGAGCAAACCTTTCCTGGATAAATAGAGATTAGAAACACACACACACACGCACATGCACAGTTGCCAGCCAGGTCTTATGTGAAATAGACCAGGCTCAAGGCGAATACCAAACAATACAGCAAGGAGCTGCTATAGTGTAATTTCAGGACAGGCCTGAGTAATTCTGCTGAAGGAAATCCTGATCTTGCATCTCATCAATCATTTCTGTGCGAACAGCAGCACCTGCGTGAGTTTTCTTCTCATTCTGTTCAGTTCTGTAAACTTCATGTCTCCTGTAGGGGGACATTGAGCTTAATTCATTTCTCTAAAGAAGCAGTCAGGCTCTGGGCCCTTCAGTGGAAAACCAGAGCTGCATCTCCATCATCCTAATATTAAAATGGCCCCAATCCCTCCCTCTGCCCCTCATCTACTCTGGCTGGCACGCCCCAGGGCCGTTTGTCACGCAAACAGCGTCTCATATGAGAATGGGGTTGACATCAGCCCACCAGGAAAGACAGATGACACATTTCACTACACCTTTATAAAATTGCACAGGCTTGTCCGTCAAACTACTGCAGAGAGAAGGAATGAGTGTGTGGGACCCAGTGGTTCAAGGCAGGAATGAAAAGAGTATTGGTTCTGATTCTTAATTTTCTCTTTTTGTCTTTACTCAGCTGCCACCTTCCTTCCTCCCCTCATTTTTTGTCTCTAAAATGGCTTATGCAGGCCAAGCACAACCAGTTCACTGTTGGCTCAAAAGATATTACACATAGAGGCTGGATGAGTTCTTGGGTAAGACATCAGAGTTTGTACTTAATCATTTTCTTGTCCCAGAAAAAGGAATGTATTTTATAAACTGATCACCACTGATGTCTTTATCAGTTAACAGGCTTGTCAAAAACTACGGCTCCATACTTTTGAGGACCTGCACCATCTCGATTGCTGGCCCTTGTTTAACAGATGTGAAAAATCTGTGCCATAATAACCTAACAACAGTGGTGTTGCCATTTTGCGCAGTTATTTTGAATTTGGGACAGTCAATGCCATCCTAATTTAGAAGTTACTAATTTAGGAAATTCTTCAGTTAACATGGTTCTGTAATAGCTGAATTCCTGTTCTAAGAAAAGATATAGGATTTTTTGTACCTTAAAGCAGTGAGGAAACATATTTCTGTCATAAAAATCCTAAATGCCCTCCTAAACTGAGATAAGAAAGGATTTTAGACTGAGAAATTTTCTGTAATGAGGGACTCAGGTTTGTCAAATTGTTAGCAATTATCAATTACTCAAAATGTCTGTAAATGCAAGATTACACTTTTCCTACCTCTTATGTGACTGGATAGTTAGGGTGGCTATTGAAATGATAATGTTGAATGGATCTTTGTCTAACAAAAGTAATTCATTTTGTGTAAAAATACTGAAATGGTCACCAAAAGCAAAAATATGAAAACCTGAAGAATTTAAAATCAGTCCTGGTGTGCAGTTGATATAACTGTTTTGTTTTTGTTTAAATATTTTTTTCTTTTTTACCTTCTTTTTTTCTCATCCCTCCCCCCTGCATGCTGAGAAAACTGTGGGGAGGTGATTTAGTATCGGAAGAGCTTGGCCGAGGAGGAAGAGCAGGAGCAGAGGGGGAGTTGTCTAAAGGGGAGTAATAGATGGACGGGCAGGGATCATAAGGGGACATGGGAGGGCCGCAAAGCTGACACCGAATGCTCTGAATCAGGGTTTCTCAAGGACTTTTGTTATTCACAGTTTGATCCTGGCCTGGGGGATAGTAGGGAGGCAAATGGAGTAAAGGTGGAGGAAAAGAAGGAAGGGAAGGGCTCTCACAGGAATTGAAGAAAATTGAGAGTACAGTGTAGTATTTTAGGAAGGAGAGACGGATTGTTATTTGATACAGTGCAACTACAATGACAAATAGGCCCTGTTGTTTTTCAGAACCACAGAAAGCAGCTTGGGTGATACTTGCTGCTCCTCTGTGTTTGGAGAGGTGGCCAGTGCTGACAATTAATGAGACTGCAGGGGCTGTCCAGCACAGGAGATTAATGTTTGATATTTGAGCTAGCAGTGGATAAATCAAGCCTCAAGCTGAAGCTGAATAAATTACTGAACAGAACTGTTTGGTTAAAAACAGCTCAATTGTTACTTGGCACACCTGTTACAAAAGCCCTTGTACAAGTGGCCACAGTGACAACAAGTAACCTATTATCATACTAATTCAATAGTGTTCTCTTTTTTCACAGTGCTGCAGCAACTATATTGATTGTAAAACAACAAAGCACTAATTGTCTTTTCAATTTGCAATGTATTTAAGTCTTGAGAGGATCGCGTCCTTATCAGCACTGAGCCAGGCACCAGGAAATGGCGCTTGAGTCTCACACGGAAGCATGCTCCATTAGGATGTAGCCTATATACACATATAAACACGCATATGCAAACACAGGCGTGCACATATGTTCACACAAGTACATGTTAAGTGCACACACATGCAAATATGCCTACATCGACACACCCATGAACACACACAACCCCACCTGCAAGGGGACCACACCAGGTGCCGTTTCATCTGTGCAGTCATGTATGTGTGTGTTTGAATACCTCAAAGAGTCGTGCCATAGCCCGTCACTCCACTTGCTCTGCAGCCCTAAGCTGCAAAAGGCAGAAGAAAAGGGATTTGCGAGTTCAACACTGGCTGCTGAAATGACTGTGATGCTTTGGCGACTTCTGCTTATGTGGGATTTAAGTGGTTGAGAAATTTGAGGACAGTTTTTACTCCTGATTCAATCCACTGACTGATCTGTCTTCGGCAAATTTAATACACGAATGTTAAATTTAAAACCTCAGGGGCGAAAGAAAGCCCTTGACTACTTCCTTTTCAGTGGATTATTATAAAAGTGTCATTGTGAGAGAAAATATTCTCCATAGCTGTATGGGTGCAATTTACAATATATTTGTATATCATAACCGGTGCATACACAACCAGTCGAGAGACCTGAATCACAAATATTAAGCACGTGTTTATGAGGCAGCTGTGCAATACATTGTGAGACAATCTGTGAGATAGCAGTTAATCATTTACGGTTGCAAAAATTCTAAATTACAATTTTTCCTAAATCTATCCAAAGTGTCAGTTCCAGTGGTTTCTTTTTGCTTATCCTTAAGCCAGGACCGGCTTAAACTGATAAGAGAAGCTAGCCGAGGGTCATCAGCTGCTTAGCCCGTAAAGGCCTGTGTGTGTGTGTGTGTGTGTGTGTGTGTGTGTGTGTGTGTGTGTGTCCATGTACTGTATGGATGTGTGCACCCTTGCATTTCAATATGATACAGTATTTGATTACTTGTGTGCATGTGCACCTATGTGCACCACTATTCATTATATGCCAGCATATGCTCAAGCATTGTATGTTTTGTCAGCAGTGCTGATGTGGACAGTATTTATGCAGAAGGTGGGGATCAGCATTATCTCAGCTCTCCATTTCTGTATAAGAAATCCTTCGTTGACCACATTCAGGGGCCAGTCATATATACTGTACTTGCACCTGCACTGAGATCTGGTCATACAGGTAAATTATATTATGGCTGTTTAAATATGCTGAAATGTACTGGTATGTGCATTCCTCTACATTATTGTAATTGTAGTCTGTGCTTTATGGCCATACTTAACTATTCAACTGTATGTTTAGGTTTACTGTAATCAGTTCTTATGTATTCTAATCTGTTTGATCTACTTGATATTATACTATTATTTCTCCTACAGTCTAGTCTGTTTCTCTCTTATATCTTCCTCAAGGGTGTCACTTTGTGTTGAAAAGTGGTGGGGACATTTAGGGGATCATATTAGGGGTGTGAAGAAACATGAGACATGATAATGCACAATTTTGGAGTCACAAGAACAAGACAACAAGACACTCCAATGCTATTTGGAAGAAATATTCATTGATGAAATAGGCTATTTGATTGGCACCTCCCCCAGAAGATTTTGAGCATTAAACTCTTAATTGCCCGCATTCTGGAGGTATTTTCTGCATCAATTTCTGGTGGAAATGTCTTTATTTATATGAAGGGAAGCAAAATTCATGCCAGTGATAAATCAGAATATAAAAATATTATTGATTATAAAACAGTAATTAGCAGCTTGTTTTTTTAGCTTAAGTTACTATTTTGGACAAGTCAGACCTGTTTCTTCTATATTTACATTGCATTTCATGTTTTCCTATTTTGCAAGTAAACCTTTCTCATAGAATTAATTTTTTTAAACATTTCTTATTGCAAGCTATTTTTCAGAAAACATTTAGCAAATGATTTCAAAAAGTGGTGGGGACAAAATCAGACATTTTAAAACGTGGTGGGGACAAGTGTCCGTAAATGACACCTATGGTCTTCCTCCTTGTTTCCCACCCTACTAAAATGCAATTAGGGACTGAAAACAGCTGATTAGCTTGCACACACTGACCAAATGCTGCACTTCTATTTGTTTTCAAACGTTTTTTTTTTCTTGTAAGGAGACACCAGATTTGATTTTATTTACTGTGGAGAGGTTGGGATAAAGTGAAGTAGAAAAGGGCAGAGACACAGGTAGCTGTCTTCATTCCACACCAATAACAATATGTGAGGGGGAACGTGTTTGTTCAGTACATCTATTCATTAGCGCTGTTGCCAGCGATGGAGTAGCCTGTTTAAAATCATAGCAAATCAAATGGCTGTACTAGCAGTTCCAAGGTCTCATTGTCCCCTTTTACATAAAATGTTTTTGTCACCTAATATGTAGGTTAAGATAATCATAAAGTGAGTTAAAAATGCGTTTTCTGGCTTAATATTTAAAGCTCAATCCCATTCTGATAATTAATGTGAAGAAACAGCTTGAATACCAATCTGCATAACCAGCCTCAAGCTGATGATACCCAGGGCAACTTTTTGAGCAATGTTGCTGGGCAATCTTGCTAGTTGCAAGTCCGACTGTGTTTTGAATGGATAGCAGCAGTGCGGGGTGGGTGGCGGAGTGGTGGGGGAAGGGGATTATGGTAGTAATCTTTACTCATTACCATTGACAGCAACGTTGCCCTGCACAATTGCTCTAAAAGTTGCTCTGTGTATCATCAGCTTCAGATGGGGCTGTAAGTACTTTAAATGTTTCTTCAAAAGGAGAAAAACACCAAGCTGTACTCATCTCAGTCCTGTTTTATTTTGATTTACTGAATTGCACTCATTTTGTTTTATTCTACTCTGCAAAACACTTCTCTTAACAAGTATTCCCAGGAAAGTAACTAATTACTGGGGCGGCTGTGGCTCAGGAGGTAGAGCGGGTTGGCCGTTAATCGGAAGGTCGGCGGTTCAATTCCCGGCTCCCCCCAGGCTGCATGTCGAAGTGTCCTTGGGCAAGACACTGAACCCCGAATTGCCCCTGGCGGCTGTTCCGCCAGTGTATGAATGTGTGTGAATGTTAGTTTCCGTTTGAGCACTTAGGCTCAGTGTATGAATGTGGGTGAAAGGTGAATGCAGATGTAGTGTAAAAGCGCTTTGAGTGGTCGAAAAGACTAGAAAGGCGCTATACAAGTACGGAGCATTTACATTTACAATTTAACTTCCTTTGTTTTAAGAAATATTTACTTTACAGATCAGTGTATCAACATCATAACAATTGAAACAAGTTCATTTGTATTTATAATAAATGAAATAATCTCAACCCATCTGCAAATGTTTTGGCTTTTTTTACTCCAGGAAGTTACTGTTCCTCGATAAATAGTCTGTTACATAACTCCCAATAAATTAAAGGTGAAATCTCCTTTTTACACTTCAGCTTTTGTAAGGATTAAACATACAGTATAAGATTTAACATGTTACTGTGTGCGTATATCGTGAATTTTGTTACCTTTGCATAGAGCCTTGCTAGCCTCCCGACAGCTGGCTCCAGCTCAAGCAGCAACCTTGACGGAAAAGTGAATCCAATTTGGAAGTGCCTCAAACCTGTATTCTTTCCAATGGCGTGAAGGGGGTGAGTCCATTGATTGCAAAAAGATGTCCGATTGCATTGGACTTAATGGCACAATGACCTTCTCACTTGGTTTTTTGAGTTTATGGTCTCAATCGATAGTTTCTTCAATACAGCATGATGTTCATTTTGTAAACGATGGCCCCATTTAGATGAAAATAGACAATAAAGCAGAGTATGCTTTAGGGCATGGCTATCAGTTGATTGACAAGTCATTACCTTGATGACCTGTCAGTAAGGATAGAGGCACTTGTTAACCACACTGTTAACCAGCTTTGTTAAAAAAGCATATTTAACGGAGCTGTATTTAACTAGCCATGAACTTATTTTTGAGTGCAGTCTGGGTTTTTGTCTAAGACTTTGATCCTTTCAAAGTGTGTTTTCAGTTCATGAAAGTTAATTGAAACATTTTGTTGGCCCAAAAATGTTTTGTTTAGCGTTTGGTTAGGACACTCTAAGAAGTTGGCCTGTTTTTCACTAACCAAAATTAGCATCCCAGTTAATATGACAGTTAATGTAAATTATGGAAGCAATTACTAACCAAGGAAGCGAGGGCCAACCTGTTGTCCAATTATGGTCATGTCCGGTCATGTTTGTTTCCAAAAAAACAAGATAGTGACAGCCAAAATGCCAAACTCGAGGCTTCAAAATGGTAGTCCACACCAATGGGTGACCTCATTGTGGTTACGTCCACTTCTTTTATACAGTCTATGCTCCAGCTAAATATTTAGATATCTTCTCATCCAAGCCTGTGCAAGAAAACAAACAGGCATATTTTTCACAATGTCAAACATTGTGTTATTATTATCTGAACGTTTTGTTCTTATAGAAAAAAGAAAAGGAGAGGTATTCATAATCGAATGGAGAGCATGGGCTGCAGCAGAAAGAGAAAGCAGTGGCTATAAGGCAATTATATGGCTTTTAGATGATTTCGAGTTTCCCTTTTATGATTTTCCAGGACAATCAGATCTTGTGTAAAAGTTCTTTACAGTGCACTTGTAAATCTTGTTCCTAGTATTTTCAGATTATTTACTGTACAAATTCATCCAAGTGTCATCATTCTGTAGGGATTATTATCCAATGTGTTACAGGGTCTGAACTAACTTCAGTGTTGGCTGAGATGAAACTATATATGTCCTATACTGCATGCTGTGTGGCAACACTGGGCTTACATTACATATAGTGTAGCTCTGAGTACAAAACACAACAGTGTTAAGCAACATATAACTTTATAGAGCAATGAGAATCATTAGATATGAGAGTTAAGTATTGGAAGTGTATCTTTGTGATTAATAAACCACATCTCAAAGTGGCTGTAACTATTTCTGAACTGCAGGAATTAAGTGGATTGCTGCAAAATAGTTACATGTCAGCCAGATATCTACTTTAGATTCTTTACAGTTCAAGGAATTTCTGTCTTTGATGTTAGAATTTCCGTGGCAGGATTATTGATTCCCTTTAACTCCAGCTGCGTGTCGGGTCCAACGTGGAGAAACACTCATGACTGAAATACGAAGACCGTATACATACATCTCAATCTCCTGTTCAGTTATATTATATACCTCTGCATGTTTATTTTAGTGCTTCTCAGTTCTGTGTAGATAACAAACACTTTTTCTAATGTCAAGCAGGATTTCCTAAATAGATTTACCAGGATGGAATCACGTTTCTCATTAAAAGCAACTTTTATCTAACTGGATCAGTATTTTCCTGTCTTTCTGCCTGTCTGAGTGAGTGAGTTCACACCAGAAGATCAATAAATGGCTCTGTTTATTATGTGAAACAAACACACCCAGCAAGCTATTATTCTGTTCCTCAGTGTGATAGTAAAAATACATCATAAACATTTTCTAACTGGCCTGATGCCTGGAAATCGATTATGGCTTTATTGATACCCATTGTAGCATGTCATAGCGATGGTAATGATATGAGACATATTAGGCCACTGACAACACAATCTACCATCTGTTTTCAAAATGTTGACCTTGACTTGTATGTAGACGGTAGAACACATTAGATAACAGTTACAATGAGTCAGTGTATTGATCTCAACAATAAGCATGTGCATATGTGCTGGTTGTATGTGGAAAGTGTTGATTCTTTTTTCTCCTGTGAGGATCAATATTCATTTCTTGTCAGTTTAGAGCTTAATTATGAATGGTTATAATTAATGCTTTGCTTGTATGATGAATGGTTATCATTTTGCATGGTGTCACCTCGTGTCGGCAATGACAGAAGTTCATACTCTAACCCTGTGCTACCCATGCATTTTCTTCCTCTGCAGACTAATCAATGATCTAAATTGCCTTATTCATAAGAAATGATGTAGGAGTGCCTGAAGGGGATGCATCATGAATGGAGATTTGCCAATTGAAACTGATGTATCATTTTCCAATTTTTTTTAAATGTATTCTTTATAGGCATAACAGTTTTTCTGGCATCCAGAGCATTTTAAAGGCCTTGATGCACATGACACTCTTCCCGTTGAATTATCAGTACAAAATATTAAAAAGTATGTTTAAAAATAAATGGTATTTTTTGACGAAAACTTACTGAAAATGTTCCAAAGCTTTAAGCCATATCTTGTAGTCTCAGAAGATGGAGCTGCTCAGTCGTGGAGAGTTTTCAGTTGTTTTCACATGAGAAAAGAATGGAATTAAAGCGAAAACATGTGGATAATGAACTCCTGTCTCAGGCATGGTCTAAAAAGTCAAAGGTGCACAAGCCTTTGTCCTAAACGTAACGAGAGAAGTTGACTACAATTTCTAGGGAGGGTTTTAGTAAGAAACAGCAATGTTGTTTGAAACAATGTTGTTTGTCCACAGTGTCCCACTGTGCAGTGAGTAGATGTAGATTACTTAATTGAAGCTTGATTATAGATTAATCTGTTTAAATCATTTCACTTTGGGATTCTGGGTCAATTTCGGGATGAATTCAACAGCTATGCTGCTCTTTTGTGGTTGTTCCCAATTTCAACAACAACAAAATAAAAAATCGTAATTAGTTACAGCTCTTTTCCATAGAAATGGAGGCAGAGGCAAGTGGAAATCGTTGTATGTGGCTCTAATTCCACGACAGGATGTAAATCGATACATCCATCTTCTAAATATATGATTCATGATGGGATAAACTTCCAGAACCACCATTTAACTCTATTAAATACAGTATTGCCAAAGCAGGTTGTAACCCCAGATTTTTAAGAAAGAAGACAACATATGTTGCATACATTACTAGACAATATAAGAAACAAGCAGTTCCATGTAAATATATTATAAAACACATAAAATATTTAAAATAACATGCAATATACCGTAGCAATTTCATGTAATCAGAATAGTTAGAATCATGGAAGACACGAGATGGCATACAAAGAGGAGGATAGATAGTGGACATTACTGCTTTGATATTTGCCCTGCTTGAGTTTCTGTATCAAGTGTTGAAAAGAAAACAAAAAATTTATCTCCACCAGATGTGTCGCTTGGCCAAGTATTTGGAAGGCAGGCTTTGAATTTGTGACAAGTAAACAAGTTAATGGGGTGACATGGGATCAACACCCAGGGGTGTTAGTTCAATTCAGGTATGCTGTGGCGTGCTTTCTTGTCATTCCACTGCTTTAACATTGGAGTCAAAATTTCTGTAGCTCCTGCGCACAGACCGGAAATTGTATTTTTTTGTTATCTACATGTACAGAACTCTTGGTGTGTCTTTTCCAACAGGAAGCTTACTTTAGGCTTGTCCCGGGAGATTTCTGAACTTCTTTGGATTGAACAGAAGCGCTAGTCTTCAGATGAACACTGACAGTTTGGTTTATTCCTCCGTTCAGTGACTTATCAGTCACCATCAGCTGGCCCCAGAGCAGTATGGGGTGGAGAGGTTTATTGTGTGTGTGTGTGTGTGTGTGTGTGTGTGTGTGTGTGTGTGTGTGTGTGTGTGTGTGTGTGTGCGCGTGTGCGAGTGCACGTGTGTGTGTGTGTGGTTATTGACACCAGCAGAAGGACAGAAACACCCCCAGGTTAAAGGAGGATGAAGCACTCTCTGATTTATTTTCATTTTTTGGACCATACCTCATAGGAGTACCTTACAAACCCTCATATTAATTTACAAAGACAGCCACACACACTGCACTGTAAACACATATGCACAGCCTCACCGAAATCCGAGGATTAAAAGCTTCTGTTTGGCCACAAATTAAGCATGTGTGCCTTTCTGTGAGTGTGTGTGTGTGTGTGTGTGTGTGTGTGTGTGTGGTATTAACGTATGCTGTGTGTGTGAGAGAGAGAGGGACGGAGATTTGTTGGCAGTGTGCTGAGCAGAGAGAAGGTTCAAAGCTCTGTGCTTTTTTTTTGCCGTCTCTCTGCTTCAGCATGTGCACCACCAGTGACCTCAATTAGCTCGGCGTCTGATAGACACACACAGAGCATCCTTAGATCACACACACACATGCATACACTAGCAAGGATATAGTGTAAAGAGAGAGGGGGTGGCAGTGATGGTGGGATTAGTGGAAGGAGACTGTTTGAATTTGCAGCTCAAACATGTTTGTATACTTCTCCGTTTCATCATTAGAGATAAACCTTTCCTGGTCTTGCTGCCTGTTGGCCAAAAAGAGAAGGACTGTGACAGAAAAGGGTGAGAAAGTGACAGAAGAAGAGAAACACAGTGAATCACACACCCATATCAACAATGAGGAGGATGAGACAGTGAGTAGAAGTCGGGTATGGATCAAAGAGAGGAGACAAAGGAGAGGGTCACAGCGTCAAAAAAGAAAGAGTAGACAAAGCAAAGGGAGCTTCAGTATAAAGAAATCCAAAAAGAAGGAAGAATATGGAGGAGAACTTAAAGGGAGGAAAGTGGTTGCAATGGGAAGATGGGGAATGAATGAAAGGAGAGCGGCAAGGAGAATGAATGAAAACCAGACGCAAGGAATGAAAATACGAAGAGCAGGCTGTGCACAGATGTAGATGGAGGAAGCGGGGATCTGTCAAACGGCAGGCTCGCTGAGAAACAGTGCTCTGACCTTCACGGGACAAGCTGCTCCCACTGACAAGAATTTATGCACGCTCTCACTTTGTGTTATTGGCCTGGTACAGTCGGAGTGTATATGTTTGCACAGCCATGCATGCATGCATGCATAGATTTGTGTGTGTGGCTGTATGAGCTCAACAGAGACTTTGTATATGAATGAACACATGAGGATGAAGACACGTGCAAATGTGTGTCCACGCTGTGAGTGGGTGTAGGACAGCAACAGGCTGAATGAGGTAAAGAACTGAGGGTTTTCCCTCCATCTCACATTTTTGCCCTCTCTCTGTCTTTCTCGCTCTCCCTCTGCAGCCCCATCTCTCTCTGCTCTCTGCGGGAACTCCATTAGACCTTGCACTATGTTATCTTATCCTGGAAAAATAGCCAGACCGCCTGTGGTTCAGAGCAATTATTGTACACCATATCTCAGGAGGTGTTACAAATTAAACATGTCTTGGGTCATGCACGTTTTAGCTTTAAGCAACAGCTTACTGTACAAGTAAATGGTCATATTGTAGCATCCCACTGTATTACATGTAATGAAAACAGTTGCACACACTTATCAGAAATTTTTCAATTTGTTATACAAGTTAGAAATTGACAGCACATGAGGTGTAGAATATAAGAAAAGGTCATCTTATAATGTTTATGAAGTTCCAAAAACCCAATAACGATTAATCGTGAAAAAGGGATATTGTTAAATACAAAAAAGAGGATGATGTGTAAGACATTGTTGGCCTCAGGAAAATGTTAGTGAGTGGATAATACACTTTCATTTTAAAACTTGTTAGGCGATCGATAGAAAAATTATAGAATGATTGTAGCTGATTTTTTTATGATCGAGAAGCCGTTTTACTTCCCTTCACGATATAAACCTAGAGCTGCTCAGTGATCCTCTCACTGGTCAAGACTGTGATTTTAACTTCCCAGGAATGAAATTGAATCAAAAGTATCAAGCAAACTCACAGATAAAGGCTGATGGATTAAAGAATGATTTTCTTGATTTAAACAAGTTGTTAACTTGTCGGGAAAGTTCAGCAAGATCGCAGAGGAACTGATACCTCCAAACAAATCTTTTAAAAATATTTGAATGATGAACTTAACTAACACAAATGGTATGCAATGAATACTTACTGTATATATTTCTGTGTATTAAATTGGGTAGTATTTTTTATTTTATTTTATGTTCTTAATTTGTAGTGTGAAATGATGTGATTTTTTTCTAGCTTACTCAGCTAATTTGCTGAATGTTTCCAATGAGTTTTGAGGTTTATGGAGGAGCTCAACATTACATAACTGAATTAAATGCAGCCAATGGGGATGAATACAGATGAACTGGGGAAGACACATTTTAGATGCTTTCCGCACCACTGCTGTACTTACAGGGAATACTGTAACCAAAACAAATTGGTTCCTTGTAGCTATCCTGCAGTCCTAATGCGGGATAGCTGCACGCAAGGCGGAATTTGTACAATAGCCACCACTGCAGGTTCATTTTCAGTGAATTGAATAAATATCTGCTGTGCAGCTCAAAATGTCAGGGAACTTAAATAAATGTTCACCAAGGGAGCAAAAAAAGTCAGTTTGCACATACTGCTTTTTTAAATTATTTTATTCCCCCTCTGGTATCTTTTCTGATCTGAGTCTGCATATGTGCACGTGTGTGAGGGTCCTGATATGTATCGTGCCTCATTACTTGTGTGTATCTGTGTGCATGTATTTGGGGTGTGTTATGCCAATTGCAGGAAGCTGGCACTAGCAATCTGGCTTCTTGAGAAGCATCTGCATCTATGACGGCAGTCGTCCACCTGTTGTGCAAGCCAAGAGTACAGAAGGCTTTCCAAGAGCTTGGAGAGAGGGGGGGTGGATTATCACAAACAGAGACTGATAGCTTCTGATGTCTGGCCATGAAGCCAGTTGGAGATTTGTGGCCACACCCCAACATGAGATTAGCAAAACTAAAGGACAAAACTTTTAGCTTCTTTTAACTTTTCCTCAATCGCATGAAAACAACACAGATACCTGCTGGGTTCACATGAACGCAGCAATATCTGCAGACACTCAGCAGGGCTTAAAATCCTCACACCTGCAGAGAAATACACATACACACACACACATACACAACGCACACAGGCCAGAGGCTGTTTTCTGACATGTGATTAGCGATGACTCCTAAAAGTTAAACTGGCCTCTGGTTGCACACACACACACACATTCTCACACAAACATATGAACAAATGCTGTACACACAGACACTCTGGTAAGTTAAAGAGGTTTTCTGCCCTGTGGTTGTCCTTGGGCAATATCATCACAGAGAGAATCAATATAGCCATCGCTCAGAGTGAATGGAAAGAAGGAGCGAGACAGAGAGACACTGAGAAATATATAGGAGGAGAGAGGGGGTGTACAGAAAGATGGGGGAGTGGGAGAATAATAAATGTGAGGCAGGGGAAGGGAGAGAGGGAGGAAGAGCTGGTGCAAGAAAGAGAGAAGGGAAAGAAAACCCAAAACGTGAGTAAAAGAGTGTATATTAGAGGGAGTGAGAGTTGGAGAGTATCACAGAGGGATAAGAGGTGGAGTGGAGGAAGGAGCTGGCTACAGTGTTTGAGGCAAAGGAGCACAAAAGGAAGCTGAAGAAAGTGACAAGGATGGATGAAGGAAGCAAGTGAAAGTAGAACAGATGGAGAAGGAGGGAAGAAACCCGTGAGGAGGAAAGGGATGAGTGAGTGAGCAAAACGTGAGCAAGTAAGTGAGTGAAAGAAAAAAAGGAGGGCAGGTAACAAGGAAAGATATAAGGGCAGTAAATAAGTCTGTGATTCAGTTAAAAAAGGGGAGGGAAAGAAAGGGGAAAAAATTAGGATAAAGGTGGACTGACTGAGTCTGAGTGAGTTGATAAAGAAGGGAGCAGGGGAGAAAGGTAGGGAAAGAAAGTTGGAAATGGAAGAAAGCTAGAAGAAAGGAAAGAGTTTAAGCGTGTGCCAGTGATTAAGCAACACAAAGAGTGAACCTGCAGTCAAGTGTTGTCAGATTTATGGTATACTGTACATGAACGACATTTTATAATGTCTGTGGATCAAATTGTTGGGTGATTGCTGCTGTCAACATGGCCGATCAGAACTGGGGTTTCCGCTTGAGCTGTAATAAATTACAAATAAATCACTAGTACAGATGGCATTCATTGAAGTCATGAAACATTCAATTCCTTGCCTTATTGTTTTTTTAAAGCTACACTTTGGATTAACAATAGATCAAATGACTGTGTAATGTAAAATGGGTTGTTCTTAGTGACAAACCCACATTGTGAATTATCACCAGACTCTGCAGTTTCTCTGAAGTTTAATGTCTTTCAGGTCATTGCTTTGGTTTTTATAGCCTTCAACTTTACTGTTTTGGTTCAGTCTCGGCGTCTTCATCAACCCATTCCTAAGAGCATCAGGTAGCTGTTTTCAGCCCAGCACCAAACGGCAAAGTTATCAACATGTTGTCCCATGAACCTGCATCTTAGGGCATTTACCTGCTTCATAATGTGAAAACATGTCACTGCTGTGGTTACAGTTTTTCCTATTGCCACCAAGTGCCCTCAAAAAAAGTTTCAAGCCTGCATCATTTCTGCTGGATGTGATAGGGTGTGGTCAGAAGTGTGCTCTGTTTCACCTTTAACCTCATCAAACAGTGATGTAATTTGTCCTGGAGGACACCTGTACATAACTGCAGGATGGTGATAAGTTGAATCACAGCTAAAATGATTTCCAGGGGCTGTTTAACTCTTTAAATACCTGAAATAGCCAGAACTTGTTAACTATATAGTACAGTATGCAATGCTATTATTACTGGCCAGTGACAGCTTTTGTCATTTTTGTCTGACACTAAAACCAATGACTGAACAAGTCAGTAGTAGAGACATTGAAAAAAACTTTCATCGTGTTAGGAAGGGTGAAGGGAGTTTATGGGTGTTAAGGATTTAGAGGAGTAGCAGCAGGAGGTGGACAGAGCGGATGTGCTTCTGAGAAGGCGTAATTACATCAGACTAGTCTCGGCCAGGAAAGCAGCCTGTCTGTCGTCAACTTCATTAGCAGGTCCCATGTTAATGCAATGACAAATGGCCTACACGGGAAAGAGGCTGATTAGATTGGAATAGATCATAAAAGACACAGATTAGCACATATTAGCCTCATACAGGACCTCTAATTATTACCCAGCTGGCCTGTGCTCCTGCTCTCAGGTGAGCTCGCCACCCCACCTCTCTCCTTCTGTCCTATTCTACACATTGCAAAGTGCTGTGAACGCTTGGGAGAGGCATAGTGGCCTATATTAATGTAATCCCCTGCACCTAGCACTGCCAGCTCAGCACAGTGCTGCCTCCCCCTACGACAATGGGAGTAATGGGCACGGCTCTTACGTATTATCACCGCTCACTGTTAGCCAGGGGAACATTAACCTGCGGAACTCAACATGTACATCTTCCTCACCATGACAGTCTGCTGCAGCCTGATTTCTTTTTTCTTTTTTCCCGGCACAGCGTGAAGAAACTGATCCAGGAATGTTAATGTAGGCTGCATTTATACTGCTGTTCCAAGAGATTTTCTATCTTAGAGAGTATTTGGTACATTTATTTCTACACAGCTAAGGAAATTGCAGTGAAAAACAGTAGCAAGGTACAGATGATCTTTTTGCTGTGTAAATTAACAAAAAATGTAATTAACCCACACACACCTCAGGCATGAAATTAAAAACACACATACACTTAGTTTACACATATCAGGTTGAACAAGATCAATTTGCTCCATATTTATTTAGATCGTAAAGATAAAAATTCTCCACTGAAACAGTCCTAAAGCTTAACTGGCTCAATCAATCTACAAAGACTGTATGGAAATGGGCAAATATTGTGGATCAAAGGCTTGAATGTGATGATGAAATGAAGAGCATGATGAAAGTAAGCTTCTTCAGAAATATAGGCAAGAACTCAAGTCAGCCAAACTTCTTTGAGAGACTAAACTTGAGGAATTTTAGACCAAGTGGACTCCCACAAATATAATAAAATCACAAACTAATAACTTTGAAAATTGCAGTGTGTAATAGATGAGTGTTTGATAAATCATATTTAATAACATTTTTAGACTGGGTCCTATGTATTTTACTGATGCTACATGAGGATCTAAGCAATGAATGTTAAAGGGGCTATATGTAGTTTTTAATGAAATCAGTCCCTTTTTCATTGCCTATTTGTGAACGGATTTTAACCTCACATAAAAATGAACCATTCACCTGCCTTCTCTGTTTCTTGGAACAGCCTCTACGCTGCTTCCTATGTGAAGAAATCAGGACGGATTTTCTGAAAAATCCATTGATTTATGTAGGCTGTGAGGTTCATGTGTGCCCCCAAGCCTCTTGTCCACTGATTCTACACAGCAACAACACCGCAGCTAACGTAATGGAGTCCACTAACACCAAAAAATGATAGGTTTACAACATTGACTTCAACACAACTTCATGCAAGAATAAAAAACAACAAAAATGTTTTATGTGCTGAAGCTCATCAGGCCAAAAGACAACCAGATTGACTTCGGGCAAAAACGCAAGTCAACATTGGAAAGGCGTTGCCTTGTTTTGGATATAAAAACAGACCTAGAGTTCACTTTCTTCCTATTAGATAGGTAAGCTAACATTACTGAAAAGCATGTGAAATAATTGTGATTTTGTGTTTTAGTTGACTCAGGTTAAATAACTTTACAACCAGTTGCTTACATTGTCTTTCGGAAAATACCATAGATGTAATGTCACAGCTTGCAACATACTTCACCAGCTAACAATCGTACTGGTATTATGTCAAAGTGTTGATTTTATTTAGCAAGAAAATATGTAATGTTACAAAGTAAATGTGGGATGATTTGTTTCTAAAGCTAATAGTGATACAAGGCAGGAGCAGTCAGCAAGATTAGCATGCATCCGTTTTTTTGCTTCACAATGTTCAATTTAAAATTATTGTCATTTTACCAATTCTCGGGTACACAGCTTCTTTGCTGATCTCGCCATAACTTACCTGACCCACATAATAATAATAATGCAATGTAACGGTGCAGGACAATAACGCAGCGGAAGACCCATACTATAAGTTACAGTAACTTTACTATCGTCTAACTGTTATACTAAAGTGTGGCAATAATCTCATTTATAATATTCAGTCTAGCTCACTAATGGTTTTCTTTATCATCCAATAAATTTAGTTATGCTGACATTGCTGAGCTTCTCTGGTGAAAGACACACAAAAAATTATGGAAAATCTGTCTAACGCAGACTTATCATGTCTGCTAAATGCAATCGGTGTAACGTCATGCAACGAGCATGCATTAATTCAACATCAAGCCAATAAACATTTTACTGCAACATTGCAGGGGGAGTTTACCTGAGTTTCCAGCATTTTCTTTGATTTTCTCCAGCGTGTCTGTCTCTGTTTTGCCTCACTCATCAGTTCACGCTTATGCTTGGGAAGGTAGTAGTTGCTGAAACCTCACCACTAAGGGCCACTGAAAACTACACGTAGCCCCTTTAATCATTGTATACCATCATTAATTCTGAAACCTTGCTGTAATTACCCCACACAAATGAAACCATGGTTGAGAGGATGGGTATAGACTCCATCAAATGCTGTTAGTCCTTTTACTGTAGTGCTTGTGCTTCACTAAATTAAGATCACATTTCCCGTAAACCTCATTACTTACTGCAGTAAAGTGGCATTCCAACTTGTCACTCCTCCTCCTCCTCCTCCTCTGTAGCATTACTCTATGCACATTTTTTTGTGTTTTACTTAAGAAAATAAATATGCTGGAAGTGATTCTTAAGGTTTTCATTCATTCTGCCATCTGCCATCAGATGAAACTCTGAAGGCATTAATTAAGCTGCAGCCTATTCCATTTCTGTGCTGTTAAATGATCTTGTCTATACATCAGACAGCATTTTTTTGAAGTCTTGCCTCTGGCCAAATGATGAATGCAATTTCAATATCCTGTCTACTTTTTAGCTCTGTTTAGGTCTCCAACAACTCCAGAGGGTAAAATGTCTCTTAAGCTGGTAAATGTTTCACCATGTTCAGCAGCTCCTTACACCTTAAACTACTAACACCCAACACAAACACCTAGTTGCTACTTGCTGTTTGGTGCGGGATGAGTCAATTCATAAAACTTTTTCAATGAAAACAGCTGCCTGCTGCAAAACATTAAGCCTGAATCAAAACATTAAAGTTGAAGCCTGAAGAACCCAAAACAATAAGCTAAAAATGTCTGTACAGTTAAGAGGAACTGCAGAGTTGGGTGATAATTCTCTGTGGGTTTGTCATTATGGGCGACCCCTTTCACATTAGACATAGTCATTTGGTCTATCAATAACATAAAAAAATACCCATTATAGTAGCTCAAATCTTGCACACATTTGAAATTTCCTCCTTTGATCATATGAATAAAATTTGAAATCACTATTATCACAGCTGTATTTGTCTTGTAATTGTTGCATTTGTGTGCGAGTGAATAATTAATAATCGCTGTCATACAATCCCCACCAGCAGTGTCATGATTAAATAAAACATTTATTCTAACTGAGCTAGTCTTTTCATAATACAGGGGTGTGCAGTTGTCAAAGACTGGAGTCACCATGGAATTTTTCAATAGCTAGTAAAATCAAGTTTGTGACAGATAAGAAGGAATACAGTAAATGTCAACCCTCTTTATGTCAAACAATCTCTGTGTCATATTACTGACGACACAAAACTCTGCTTTGACAAGAAGCTTAGTTTTAAAGCAAAATTACATACTGAGCTTTAGTTATTCTGCATTTCCATTGGCTTTTCAGGTCCACATAATTAGTTTCGTCTGTGAAAATTACAGCACAGACCACAACAAGCTTTCAAGGAACAGGCCTGCACTAACAGCATCTGTTTGTTTTCCGCCTTTTGTGTACATCACCAACAGGTGTATTGCACATGCATCAACTAAGATAAAAGACACAGAACATCTGCTGGTGTCAGCCGATACATGTGCGCCTTTTCATTGTTGTTTATGATTAGTACAGGACAAGCTTGTAGTGCGTCTGAGGCCTTATTCTGAGCACACTCTGATAATCAAAGACCAAGAAGGAGCATAAAGAGGAAGAGACACATTGAAAGAGCTGCAGGCAAGCCCAAACTACCACCTTGGGAAGTTTAAATGATTAAAAAGCCCACAGTATAACCCCCTGCACCATCCCACTGCTTATTATGCGACGTGTCCTACTATTGGAACTCATCATTTTCTATAATTGCCCCCATTGGCCAGACTCCTATCTGGCCTATTTTGTCCCGTTCTGCTGAGAAATTAAGGCATTCCTCTAGCGACCCTGACCTGTCCCAGGCCTTGTCGTTTGACTGACAGCCCATTAGCGGACCATTGATTGGTTGAATCTTGGAATGTGTGAGCCAACCTAATTAGGGCTGAGTCCCTCCTCTCTGAATGTCAATTGAGACGCTTGGAGGAAACAAAACTGTAGGCAAATGAGGCCTTTCTAATCCTCTGGAAGGGTATTGTTGTTTTTACTCAACAAGATCAGTGTAATTTATCGTACAGAGCCAAAAAAAACAACAAGTGTGTGTATGGACACAAATGCACGGCTCTGATAATGTCATGCACAGTGCAAAAAAGAATATGCACATATTAATCAGTCATGTCCGAGCGTGCAACTACGCAAATACATAATCACTTGGGTATTAACCGTATATTCCGTCTTCTATGCACATGTATTCAGCGAAACATTGCCAAAGGCCCTGATTAAGACTTCACCTCAGTCACCTGCAAAAACTCACAATGTCTCATAGGGAGGTGATTAAGCGGACACAAACACACACTTAAGGACACATTTGTATGGATACACTCACAAACACAGACGCTCAGTTTGGATGTGTGTAAGTGTGCTTTACTGTGGTTAAACACTATCACACACATGCTAAGACACACATACAAGCTCACTGAGATGGGATATATGCATGCATGTTTTTCTGGGAGCTGGTTTTTGCCTACAGCACGTTTGGACACTATTTGGGCTAATCAGTGCAGCTCTCCACCACAGATGGTCCTTGACTGAATCTACTACTATCCTGCCATTAGTCATCTCGCCTTTTTTATCCATGCAACAACAATGTATTCCTCCCAAAACTTACCTTGACAGTTTGGTTCTTAATGGGTTTGTGAATTCAATCATGAAAAAGGAACCACTTGTGTGGTCACAGGAGTGCTCAAGATGATTTTCTTTTACTGCAGGCAATATGCTAATGAGACGTGTTGTTGATGATGTTTTTGTTATGAAAAATTGTTGCTAGTGTAGATGACAATATATCAGGCTGGCTTAGGGTTAGAGTGACATTTGTGTGGCAATAGTGAGGACGATCCATTAAACATGAAATACCAACCTACTCTATATTTCTGGTACTGAGTGTTTTTTTTGTGTAGCAGCTTTTTGTATAATGTTACAAGTTGTTGTTTATTTTGTTTCTGAGGGTTGAAGGTCTTTTTAAGGACAAAAAATTAACTTGATTTCCTGATCAGCCACAGTTCTTTCCAGTAACAGGAAAAAACAGAGGGTCAGTAAGTGTAAATGTTGTACAATTCTCAAGTGATAAAAAATTTTGACACTCCATTTAAAAAATACATATAAATGCAGCATTGGCCAACTCTACTCTGAATATTTCATTCTCACATTCGATTGTTTAAAGCTTTTTGTGTGAAATTATTTACCACTTAAGAGCATTTCTTTGTCATGATTGTCAGGAAGGAAAAGTTTGAGTGTCCCATGTGTCCAAAACTGTTTCAAAAGCTTTTTATCCTCCTTGTGCAATGAAAGTAGCAAGGGCTAGAACCAGGGTCAGTGCAGCTCAGCTACCTGACGGTTTCTCTGTTTATACATGTTTATACATCTGTCTACATGAATATAACTGGCTTTACTTACAGATTGAGTTAAGTGTAATGTTGCATGTTATACTTAAATCTCCCCCAACTATATAATTCTGGATTTGGCGTCAATTCCTACTTGAAATTAAATTCTCTGGCCCGTGCCAAGTGATAAATTGTCACGTTGTGTTCACACAGTCACATTATGGGGACCCAAGGACAAAAATGAAGTCCCCACAAGGTTATTCTTTACATTTTATGGGATAAGACTTTGTTTGGGTCAAAGCTGGAGTAACTGCACCATGAATGAATCTATATGCGTCAACCTCCAAGTGACAAAAACAAATGTTTAAAGATAGAAGTGTCTTCCGCTACACTAGGGGCTCCTTGATGCTATAGCTTAAGTTCAATTTTAAATTTTAATGTGGGCATGCTAACATGCTCACAGTGACAATACTAGCAGGCTGAAGTTGAGCTGAATGTTTACCATGGTCACCATTTCAGTGTTAACATTTGCTAAGTAGCACTAAACACAGTACAGCTGTGGCGGAAGGGAATGTACATTAACCAAAGGATGGGGAACATTACAACTTCCCGTTGTTGGCACTAGAAAGTTAAAAGTTAAGGGATCAACACATTACAATTATTCTTAATGGGAACATTAATATCTATACAAAATCAATACCAACATCTATACCAACAACTTTTGTGACACTTCACTCTAAACCAAAGATGTTAACCTTATGATTGGACTAAAGGAAAAGGTGAAAAAAAATCTACAAAATATATACAAAATATTGTGCTTATCCATTTAGTAGATGTTGAGATATTTTACTAAATAACTGAAAACTTTGAACTGTCATGCTAGAGGAAAAGTCAGGAGATCTCATGTCTTAGGCTTTATCATCCTCTGGAGATGTGTAAAATGTCTTGACAATCAGCCAAAGTGGCGGATCAAGGAACCAACAAACCGACACACCATTATTTCCATTCCTAGATTCCCTAGATTTTTTTCAACTGCGTTCACAGCAAAGTATTATACTTACAATGCCACAAATGTGAGTGAGTGCCTTTAAACATGTCGGTAGTGCTACAAAACAGGGAAATCTTGGCAGAAAATGTAACACACACACACAAACACACATACAGGGAAGCCCTCACAATGTGTGCAGTTTGCCACACACATGTATGTTGCCATACACTGCACACACACACACACACACACACACACACACACACACACACACACACACACACACACACACACACACACACACACACACACACACACAAACCCACTTGAAAAACAGAGGCACACACATACTGGAACACAAAGACACACATGCAGGGTGCTGCTGTTGCTTCCAGATAAGTCTCTCCATAGACCAGTGTCTTTGTACATCAGGGGGAGCAGAGGGTGAAAGGAACTGAGAGGAATGAACTCTTGTCTTTAATTTGTTTCAACTCTAAAGACACAGCACACGCCACCACCAAATCTTCCCTAAACATTCCCACTTGTCCTCACTTGCGTTCTTTCTCTTGGTCCCTACAACCCCTTCCATCTAAGCTACATTTGACTATTTGTCTTTCTTCTTTTCTTTCTTTCTTTCCTTTGCTTCTCTCTGTCCCTTTCTTCCCGTCTCTCCGTCTTGCTTCTTGTTTGTGAGCATTGTGCTAAAAGCTGATATTAGTGCCTTTAGCGTTGTGCCAGGAATACTAACTCACAGCTCCCTGGCATTTCAACTGCCTCTGTGCTACCTGGGTTTGTATTGTCAGATTACATAGGATTACATTCACACACACACACACACACACACACACACACACACACACACCTCTAACAGAAGAGCACTTACCCTTACTCAAATTGGCAGTTGTTGTTGGCTCACCCCTCAGCTGAACCACTGTGTTCTCCGGCAGTCTTTTACCAGTGTAATTACACTTTTGGTTCAGGAATGAATCATTGATGTGGTTTAATGGTGTGTGCTGTATGTTTTGGGGCAAATAGAAAATTTGCTGTCTACCTCAGAGAGACACAAAATATGAAACGGAGACTGAGGGAGGAAAAGATTACAGGAAAAAAGGGATAAAGGTGACGGCAGGACAAAAAGGGTAGAGCTGGATGTAAATGAAAAGGAAAGAGATAAAGTGAGGATGTGTGTACATTTAAAATGCAAAGACAGAGGACAGGTACAAGGATGTGCGGACCAAACAGAGGGCAGGAGGTGATGAGGCAGTGAGGAGGGATCTCACACAGTGAAACAGAGACATGGCCCCTGCTAGCAAAGATGAAGGGCTATTTTAATTGGGTTTCTGATGCCTTCTTAATCCTATTCTCCCTATTAATCCCTTACAATGTACATAATCAAAACAAATATGCCCATGGGGCAAAGCTCCTAATAGGAAACAGTAATACTGATAAAGTGTGCCTGTGGGACACCTGTATACAACCTTTGGGGACAAACTAAGGACATGTCCCAGTCATGGCTTTCCCTGTGCAGTGATTGAATTCAAAAGGGAGTTTGCAGTCACACATGAGACCCTTAATAAGCATCCTCCTCCTGGAATGTTTTGTGCTGCTGAAATGTAATTGTATTCTGTTCTTGAACATGGCTTGATATCCATGCAAAAGAGCAACAAGTGTAAAAAATATGTCACCTTGCCCAAAAATAAAATTACAGCTGGGTGTACCTTTTTTCAGTTCTGTTTATGCCTACTGCAGAAAAATATGCATTCCCAGGGCTCCCCATGCTTCAATTCGTCACATAGCCACTTACCAGCCTCTAGAGTTGTGACTATACTTAACAATGCATATAATTTATTTCACAGTTAATTCTTTTCACTTTCATGGTAGATTTAAATTGAACTGCTTTCTCTATACTGTAAGCCTATGTCTATTTTGAGTGATTTTATTAATATTTTAGAGTGGTATTTATGTTTAAGTGGCAATGGGGAAAGATGCTCCCCTTAAGAACATAAAATATTTAATGGCAAAACTATGAGGTGTTTGAGTGCAATTTCAGCATGTATGGTGCCATCATGCACACACCAATCCAGGTGTTTTGTGATGGGTGTTATAACAATGTCTAAAACAACACATTATGGTTTATTCTTCACTGATCTTTTATTATCTGATTAAAATGTGTAGTTAGCAGTTCGGTTTTCCTCTAAGCAAACAAGCTAGTAGTTTATTTCATGGAATCATTATTAATGGTTAGATTTTTTAGAGATGCTAGTCAGGTCTTTTATATATTCAACACATCAAAAATAATCAGACAAAGAAAAAAAAAACAGGTGTGAGATTCCCCCAGGGCATTTTGCCCAAACCACTGGGGGACATCCTGTTGCAGTTGTGTGTGTTTTCTCTTCACAATTTTATATTTATAGGAACAACCAAATATGTCAAAAATCCAGCCACACTTGTAGTACGTAGAACAACTTTATAGTTTTGGCTTGTGTTCTTCATCAGGGTCATATTGGTCATATTTTTCTCATAACTAATAGATAGTTCTTTATGTGAATCTCTACACCTCAATTCCAAAATGTTTCTGTCTGTCCTTGTCAAAACATGCATATCCTTAAAAAGCAACTAGGTAAATTGCAGGTTATCTTCTTGGCATGTGTTGGGCACAGGCTCAGTTACTTGTTTATGCATCTTCCATCATCCTGTGTCTTATTATTTTCCCTTATACTGTGTGTGTTGCATGTGTGTTACTGTGTTCCGTAAGATCTTGTAACACCAAATCACCACTAAAATTAAATTAACAATATAAACTAGTGATTTTGCAATGTAAACAGAGAGAAATAAATTTAGAAAGACATTGTTTGTAGTTGCTTGTCCTGCCCAGCTTCAACAGGTACCTAAGGGAGAGTGTGTGAAGATCCATGCAAGTTTAATGCTGCTGGTTTCTGCAGCAGAACAAAGCCGACAGTGTTGGTTTTCATCTTTTCTCTATATGTAGCAAGTGAAGCATGAGGAGAAGGAAGACAGGTAAGAAAACACTTTTTGCCCAACTGCATCAGATTTGTCAGTAAACGGCACCAGTATCACACCAGGTCACCCAGCAGGCTGTGAAATGACTTGTTGATCCCAGGAATGTGTGTGGGGGGGAGACAGAGAGGCAGCGATGCTTCTATCTGCAGGTTTGACTGAGAAACCTTTTCATGTCAGAACTCACACTGAAATGACCCTGCAGCTTCACTCCATGCCAAAACTGCAGAGATTGAGAAAGGAAAGCAGAGAGAGAAGGATAAACATTTGAAGCATCAGAGGTTGGACAAACAAGGAATTATCAGAAAAGGTGTGGGGACCCCAAGAAACGCACACCGCTGCCCAGATAGCACTAGAGATTTACTGAATGTTCTGCTCTAAGGATGGCAAATTAGATCAGGGGAGAGAGAAGTGAGTGCAGAATGAATGAAGAGAGGACTGAGTGCTGTCCTTTGCATGAAGCCAAATTAGCATGCACAGTAGATCTCTTTTATGGCATTGGCGCTGTCCATGGTGCTGAAAAGATGTGGTTACACAAGGGATAATGTTCTACTTGGACGGTAGGAAAGGAGTGGGAATAAATCTAAGAGGAAAATTGAGATTTCAGCAAGCTATTAACTTTGTGTGGGCCATCCTGGCAGGGACACTGTGGTCAGAGCAGCAAAGGTGCTTAAAAGTGACCAATTACCTCACAAAACAAATGGCCACCATCTATAGCAGGATTCAATTGATCTTTTTGAAACTAGCAGTATTTTTATCTCAAGCTTTAAATTTGTATTTTTGGAAAGATTTTTGGCATACCTTAGGGCAAATTGTTAAGGAACAAATAATTAGGTATGTGTTTCTGCAAACACATACCTCATTATTTGTTCAAAAGGAACAAAGTAACTTCTATATTGGATTGTCTGTCTTAAGATTCATAAAATAATTACATAGAAGAATTTTCGATTGCTTGTTGTTTCAATTCTGAATGAAAACACTGAGTGCAAATTCTCTCTGGGAGTCGCAGAAGCGGAAGGAAATGTTACCCGACGAATTTTCATTAAAATTCAACAAGAGGCAGGCTCCGTGAGAGGTTAGATTATTGGCCGGCGCATGGACGCGCGCGCACACACACACACACACACACCGAACACACACACACACACACACACACACACACACACACACACACACACATCTCACAGCTGGTGTGCCTTCCTCCAGCAGAGACTGACAGAAGCGGGGCGACCGCTCTAAGCTGTGAGCGCTCATCTCCCCTCTCCTCCACCAGCGCCCCTTTTACTGTTGACATAAAAACTTTGAAGAGGTGAGAAGCGAAAACGTCAAAACGCCGACAAATCACCGTCGACAGCGCGCACCAACAAAAGAAAAAGGGGGAAAGAAAAGAAACATCAAGTCCGAGAACAGCGGTGAAGCCGGGAGAAAGAGGGAGCTATGCCATCTCCCGCTGAGCAGAGCCCAGTCCTCCTCTGTTGTGTGTCGGAGCTGCAGCATGGTGTCTCTCTCTGGACTCTGGACCTACTGCCTCGCCCCCGGGAGACCTCATCTCCTCTTCCTCTCTGCCCGACCGCTCCTGCTGCTTCTTTTATTAACCGTCCTCTCCTCCCCCGAGCCCTGTCTCCCGCACCCGCAGCCTTGCCACATCCTTGCCCGGATAGGACACACCGTGCGCCTCGGTGCGCTCTTGCCGACCCGCCAGCCGGCACGGATACAAAACGCGCTCAACCGCGCCCTGGCTAGCCTTCGGCATCAGAACGGAGGGGCAGACTCCTCCACAACAACCTCCCAAACACCTCCTCTGCTGCCCTACAACCTGAGCCTGGAGATGGTGGCTCGATCGCCCGCGGGAGGGGACCCGGAGTCGTTGTCCCGTAGCGCCTGCCAGGACCTGGTGGTCAGGGGGGTGTCCGCCGTGCTCGCCTTCCCCCGCTCCAGGGAGGAGCTGATCCAGGTGGAGTTCATCTCGTCTTTCCTGGAAATCCCCTTCATCTCCATCCTGGAGGACACAGAACCTCTTGTGACTAAGGTATGGATCCTGTGCGTGTCTGTGTGCTGTTCACCTGTGGCAGGCATCTCAAAAGGAACAGAAAACATCAAACACTGAAGGTCATTTAAGTGTATTTTTAATTGTTTTTGGACTTTGCACACCTTGCTCTAAGGTCAAACATATTTTCATTTAGACCTTTATCAAAGGGTTAATAGTAGAGTGAACCTCTGACTGACCCAATAGCCTGTGGCAAGGATTTTCCCCTCAACTCTTCTCACCTGCCATAATTTTAAGTGTTGCTAAAGGGAAAGTAAAAGTGTAAGCAAAGGTAATTGAAACTGGAATAATAAGAGTGCCTAGTCTTAAGAGTGATTAGAATAATAGTGTTGGGAACTGAATAGCAAGAACACATGCGGATAACTGTTGTAATAGTAGATTTAAAGACTCAATGTTTCGGTTTTTTTAAAATTGCACCACCAAATGTCTTTCTCCAGCAAAGTCTGATGTTGACATTGATGTCAGCTGAGCTTTGCTGGTAAACCTTCAAGACCCATACGTGCATATTTAATATCTGGTATCTCGTGGTATTGGACTGAACCTTCAAGCCCTCCAGCAGCAGATGTTAAAAGTGAAATGCTTTTGTCCCCCCTGTTTAAGCTCTTTTTGTGTGTTTATGTGTGTTTTTGTGTGTGTGGTCTTTCTCTGTATGAGAGAGAGAGAGAGAGAGAGAGAGAGAGAGAGAGTATGTGTATTTGTGTGTGTGTGCATGTACGTGTGTGTGCGAGCGTGTATGTATAATTGAAGACTGCTGTGTTTTGGCACCTTTCATAGTGAATCATTCAAATAGTTGAGATACTGATAGATGGATACTGTAGAGAGGTGTGGTTCTGTAGCTTGTGCTATTTGTGTGTGATCAGACATGGATGCTTATGTGCATCTTGTTGTTGCTCAATATGTGTAGGTAGGCAATCAACATGTGTGTGAGTATGTGTCATGTTAGTATTCCCAGCAGCAGTCGAGCTGCCTGCCAGTCAGTCAATCCAGCTCCAGTCATATCCGCCTCTATCCAACTGAGCAGCCAACTGCATCTCTCCGTTTCTCTCACACACACACAGACACAGGGGTGACCAAGACACCCCACACACAGACAGGCACGTGCACATAAAGAGGACTTTCAACTTTCACACAGGTTCAACTGAGACACTCACACACGTTCGGAACTAAGAGGCGGCATCAGGGAGACAGGGAGGAGAGCACAAGGGAGGGGAGGGGTGGGGTGGGGGGACTATAGTTTAAGCCTGAAATCATTGTTCTGTCGCGTCTCTTTGTCAACAATGGTTTGCTTATTTGATTTCAATAAAGCTAGCATGAATGAGAAGTCACACCACTTGACGAATGTGTCGGCAATGTAAGCAGATAAGCGAGGGAGAGAGGAAAAATGAGGGGAGAAAGAGAAGAAAGGGTGGGCTCGGAAAGGAGGAGAGGGTTTTTTGAGCTGTGGGAGGCCTTTCAGTTTTACAGAACTGTGCCAAGCAGTCAGTGGGCAAAAGAGAAACAACCATCACACTCTTTCTCCGTGTCTCTTCGCCTCAGTTTTTCAGTATTTATAGCACTACTGTCAAACAGCATTTTCATATGGATGGATGCCTGTTTTGGTTAGCTTTTGTGTTTTATGCTAACCAAAAGTGCCTCAGCCATGTATTAAATTCATGAAATCTATTTTTTCTCAGTGTCAGGAAGTATTGTGTTCTGGGTATCTGGCCACAGCATCATATAGTTTTAATCATTAGAAGAAAAACAGGGTATCTACAATGACGAGTAATAGCTAGTACAGAGTGTGATCAAGGAAAGGTGACCTTTAAGAGAATGAAGTGAACAAGAATCAGCCATTTAGCACCAGCAATAGAATCAAATATATTAGAAATTAGAAACTTGCGTAGAATATTACATACTTTAATATCCAGGATGATCCCTTTCTGTTCTTGTGACAGTGTATGGGTAAACAGTATGGTGCAAAACTGGCAAACTGTCTGTTTACATGTTCTCACATTTAAGCATATGCTGTTTTTCATTTACATTGTTTTTTCTGATTTTAAGCAGTCAAGTCTTGTGTCATTTTACACAGTCAACAACTGATCATAAAAAATGCTTTTATCTAAAACAATAAAAAAAATTGTTAGCTTTGCCCTAAAACATTTCATTTTCAATACATGTCCAGTGTTAGAGACCACATTGTAATGCGGTCTCTAACACTCCAGGGTGCACCTCCATAGACTGGGAGTATTGTGAGAAATAAAATAAAAGGAGGCTGGTAGGAGGTGGGACAGGTTCTTAAACACACAGAGAAAGGGCAGTGACGAGTGGGTTGGGTTAACAATGAAGGCAAATTGTTAACCTGTACACACAGGGAATCGTCCACTGGTTACTCTGCTGATATCAAAATACACAAAGAGAAGATATAATTCTAATTAAAAATGCTATTTACATATTGGAATCAGTGGGGGAGGAGTGCTCCTGAGAGGGACAAGGAGGGCTGGAGAAATGCAGAGACAAAATAAACGCCTCTGCCAAATATTTGCCGGAACCATCACAGATTGATCCAAAAAGAGGAGATTTTTTGTGTTTGTTTTTGGAAGGAGAGTCATCTCCCCTGAGTGTTTGATATTGTGGATATTTTTCTGCAGGGTATTGGGAACTGAGCCCATGTTTTTCTGGTGAACAGATCCCTTCGCTGGACATCAGAGGCACACACAGACAGAAAGAGAGACTCTTGCACATGCAGGAAAACACACTTGCCATGCTTCCTTTCAATTGTCAAGTAGTCCTACATTTTTAAAATTTTTGTCTCAAAAAAGAAAAGGTGACTTATTGAGTGTGTTTCCATCACAGGCTAAATAGATGTCCTCAAGGTCAAAGGACATGACCATAAGAAAAAGACCAAGAAGAAGAATTAACTAGTATTTGGCACGGTATTATTTTTCTTTACTGTCAGCTAATTTAATATTTCACGTTTCATCCAAAGATGAAAACAAAGAAATGAGCTTGGCACAGTCACAGTGGGCTCATGTGTGACATTTCTTGGTGGTTGTGATGATAGATATTTTCCAGACTACCTTTCACTACACTCAAACCCACCACTGAAAGGTTGTCATCATTATGTACTTGACGAGTACATTTCTTTTAGTTCACAAGTTCTCCGATGTCAAAATATTTCTGAGTTGCAATGCCAGGAAATTTTCACCATCGGCGAAGACAGGAAGATGCAAAAGCACGCAGACAGACAGGGCGACAGAAAGGCCAACCGAAACAGGTCGGTTGTCCATTTGTGTTCTTTTCTCTCTGCTTAGTCAGACAGAGCTGTGGGACTTTGTGATGCGTCTCAGCGAGGAAGTGCTTATTCCTCCCAACCTACTTAAGCTAATTAGAACCACCGTGTGACCCCTAATTGTAAATCTCTCCTGTCCATCTATGGCAGGGAGGATGGGAGGAAGAGGGGACAGAGGGAGGAGGGGAAAGAAAAAGGAAATGGGCTTCTAATTCCTACCATAATGAACATTTGGGCAGGTGATTAGTTCATCAGTGGCCTTTCATGGAATGAGAGTAAGTAAATTACATTAAGGATATTTGGTGTTTAAGTGAAGAAATCCAAAAATAACCGTAATTAACCAAAGAAATGAAATGAGCTGGGATTTCAAATTGGTATTCTACCAGTATGTTAGGGTATGTTGGTAGTATTAGTATAGTCATTATAGAATAAAATAATTTGGTTGTGCAATTGCCAACAGATTTAATTGAAAAAGAACATCTTTGCAATCTCAGTCCATTTTTTATGCGGCCAGCCTTTTTAAAGCGCAGTCTCACCAAACAATTCTAGATTTGCTGATAATATCTCAGGGAATTATTTTGTGGATCATGATTTCTATTCCGGAAATGTATTAGGGGGAAGAGCTAAAGGAAATGGTTTTGCTGATTCCTCAATGTGATTAGGTGAGAGGAGTGGTATGGTGGGAATTCATTATTTGTCATAGTTCACAGTAGAAGCTCTGTTCCTGCAGCTAAGTTACTGTCACTTTACCCCCAGCTGCTCTTAAAAGTATTGAAATGTACCCTGAAATTCAAAATGTACAGCACTATATTTCACAGTGTGTAATTCTGAATACCATTCATTTTTTTCTCTTTGTAGTTCAGTTAGCTCAGTTATTTCCACATTAAATATTATATTATAATATTCCTGAAAAAAGAATGTGGTTTCTACCTGCCATGCTTTTTCCCCCAGAACTTAATTATATATTATATATATTCACATTAGTAAAAAGGCATTTCTACTGTTGCTCCAATCCCTTGTACTTGTTACTGAGCTTTAGTCCCTTTGAATCATACCATTAGTTGAATGCCTAAACTGCTAATTTTGATGTCATTGTCATTATACCTTTTTCTAAAATATAATCACTAAAAAACACACTCAGATACATTGATGTGGATAATTCATGAAGCTTTTACTGTTTATGATTTGGAATAACCTTTATTGTTCTGGTGGAGAACTACTTTCCCCTCTGCAATCTATCCATCCTGCATTCTTTCATTAAGTCACTTCTTTTTTTTTAATGACATACCTCATTCTGCTTAGTAAAATGAAGATTAGTACAGTAAAAAACCCAATTTGCGACTTTGAATGAAATTACATTTTAATCCAGGGACCCTGCTGAATAAGACGCATTGTGGCTCTGAGCTAGCCCTGCTCTCGGAGGACACGCACACTGCGCAACACACACACATATCCATGCACACACATATGGAAAGAAGCAAATGTACAAGCCCCACACAAATGTATACCTGCATATACGTGATTCAAACACACACACACACATACAGGCATACAGTGTCTGTTCTGTGCTCACTAAAGGTCATTAAGCCTAATGAGGCTTTACAAGGCCGTGTTGCCTTTAGTGTTTTCTTTGAGATGATGACGGGATTTGTGCCCCGGCCACAGTGGAATAAACGAATGGAAAGAGAGGGACAAAACATGTGCCGAGCCAGAGCCGCAGGCAAACTGACAGTTTGAGACAAGCAGGCCACTTAATGCAAACAGCTCAAAGCTTTTTCTTTATTAGTGTTATGATGACAGTTCAGCGCAGTCTTGACTGAGCCAGATTAATTGAGCAGAGCAGAAACAGCAGAGTATGTATTACCAAAAGGACTGTGGGCCTGTTTGAGCTGCTCAGTATGGCATTAGAGTTAGTGTTCTAATGTTTGCCTGTGTTTGGCTTCTGTTTTTGCCTCTGGTGAAACAAATGTTTCCAGTAACTCCACACCAACACTATATTTCTCTACAGAGATAAAAGGAAAAAGAAGAAATGAACCAGACAAGTGATGGATGGTGTAAAGGAAGGGCTGCACGGATCAGGGAGAGAGGGATATGTGGTTGTCATTATAGAGAGTTAATAGAGGGATTGAAGAGGGAATCTAGCAATCAAGGAATGAGGGATCAAGGAAGGAAGAAGGAATCGGTTGGTAGGGAATGCTGAAAGTAGGGGTCAAGGAGGAAAAGGCGAACAAGGTGTTAAGGAACAAAGAAAGGGAAGGAAAGATCAAGGGAAGTTAAGAATGAGGTATCAAAGAAGAACAAGGAGATATCAGCTACCAAATGGGAGAAAGAGGGATAGACAAAGAAGTGGGGAATTATATTATGTAGTAGTAAATGATGGAAGGAGGGAGATGATGAAGAATTGGGGAACTAAGGGAGTAGGAATGTATCTAAATAAACAGAAGGATCCAGTATTGGGACATAGGTGAAATAATAATTCTTTCTTTGGTCGGAAATAAGAAAAGGAAGAAGGATGGAAGAAGGAAATGTAAAGAGTAGAGAAGGTGGGAAATGAGTTTTTTGGATTCAGTTAGAAGATTGAAGATTGCAGGAATGGAAGAAGGTATGGTGGAGGGTGGGAAGGGTCGAGGATGGTGGTGGAATGCAGGGGAAAATGACAGGAGGCCAGGGCCTTGTGCTTTCTCTTCCATTGAGGAGTTTGCATTTGAGGAGGCAGGTTTATCTAAACTGTGCCGGTTCATTAGAGGATTAGTGAGTGATAACTTCGAGCTATCTGTGATTAAAAAAACTCCCTTACACCTACACGCACAAACCCATGCAAATATGAATGCACACAAACACACACACACACACACACACACACACACACACACAAACACACACATTCTGTCTGATGCTTCCACATACAGTGCACATATAGATTATACTCATACAAACTTTTTCAAAACACAGAAAGATGAAAATTGACATATACTTTCAAACTTTCCACATTCTCCTTAAGTTACTTCCGTCTTCCATAGAACTAATGCTGTTGACTGCAGCAGTTGTTTGTGTGTGTATACACACATGACTATGTGTGTTTTGGTGGCAACTGAGGTAGAACACCAGAAATCTTGGCCAGGTGGGCTTCCGTGATAAGGGCAGACTTGAGACAACACACACATACGGTCCTATATGCTCCCATAGGTCACAGGTGAAAGACAAGCAGACGGGAGAGGCAGACAGGAGGCAAGACAGGTGAGAGGAGGTGAGAGAGACATGTGCTGATGTGAGATTAAACAGATGCTGACAGATGGCTGTGGGACACGGCTGAGCGAGTGCCAAAGCGACAGGTTAGCCAAACACCCAAGGGTGAAGACAAGAAAGTGGGGTAAATGTCCAGAAAGGGGAAAAACAAAATTAAAGTAAGAGTAAGCAAGAGAATGTGATACAGAAAGAAGCGGGCTTAGAAAGACAGAGTTTCGGACAAGTTAAGAGGGGGAAAAAAGAAAGATTAAAAAACTGAAAAGTATACAGCAAAGTAAAGTGAGCAAGCCAGTAAGAGATAAAAGTAGGAAAAAAAGGGGACCAGGAGGTGACAGAAAAATGTGACAGAGTGAAAAGCTGTCAAAGATTAAGTTATTTGAGAGGCGGGCGAGGCGTAGACAGGGGATTGAAAGATGGTAGACCCCAAGGTAACTTCTGTGTTCCTTCTGGGATATTTATGTTGAGAGTTGGCAAGAAAACAGGCATGATTTACAGCCCATCTGGATGGGCTTCAACACCACCTGCCCACAGAGGAAAAGCTGTCTGAAAGGAGACACACAACAGCGCACCGGTGGCCCTCACGTACATACACAAACACGCATCGTTACATCGTTTACATCAGCTACATGTGTAGAAATGCTGCCGTTTTCTCCCATTTAGCACTACTCCTGCTTGTTGGATTTGAAATTAAATTATCACCATCCTGTGGAAATGCTGGCTTTTAGGACAATGCACTGGGACAATGATCCTAAAGATACAGATCAGGACATCAGGGAGCAATTGGAGACCAAAAGTATAATATCCTGGTTGAGTCATTGGACCTCATAAGCATGTGTTTCACATGGTGAAGAATAGACTAAGGTTACGGCGCGCCCAAACCGAGAAAGTGGAGTAGCGAACTAGGCTGTAGAACAGACATGGCAAAGCCTCATCAAGGAAGAAACCAGGTGTCTGCTGATGTCTATGGATCAAATTTTAAATATGATCACTTTGTTTCAAGTCAAACCCCTCACTTTTTGTGTAAGGAAGCATAAACTATTATTAATGGCCTTCTACAGCTATTGTTGTTTTACATTTTCAAACCCTTTCTTTTTTCACTTCTGTGAAAACTGTTTCTTAGCCTTGCTGAGCACTTCGGTGTGTAATTTAAATTCCAATGTGCTGGAGTACAGAAGCAACAGCACACAAAAAACCCGCTACCTTCTTTATGACTAGTGAAACACAGTTGGGAGCTACTCTGCAAACACAGTATTTGATTATAACACACCCTAATATTTTACTTTGAACAATAGTAAGGCAACAGTATGAAACATCTCTACAGAAATACAAATATACAGAAAGTATATATATTTAAAGAATGTATTTAAGTTTTTATATCCAATTATTGCATATGTTTTTGGTTTGTGGGAGGATTTAGGAGTACCAGTGTTAAACCCACTCAAACATGGTGGGTACATGCAAGGTCCTGAAAGAAAAAAAAAAGCTGGTTTCCTTCTGTCAGGACTAAATATTGAACCTCCAGGCTTCCCTAAGGCCTGTTACAGCCTGTGTGTGTGTGTGTGTGTGTGTGTGTGTGTGTGTGTGTGTGTGTGTGTGTGTGTGTGTGTGTGTGTGTGTGTGTGTGTGTGTGTGTGTGTTTCACCCTGATCCTCATCCTCCCCCTTCTCCTTGTGTTTGCAGAGGCATTTTGGAGTGACAGATTTCTTGAATCTCTTCCACACAGATGGCTTCTTTGGTGTTTGAGGGACCATCTCTGGAGCATTGGCCTCTCCAATGACCACAGGCGGGTAGAAGGTCTCTGCGATCAGCTTGCACATTTGGAGCTTTATCTGCTCTCTGAGCACCTTTTCTCCATCGCCTGACTGGTCTCCTCCTGAGTTTTCAATTTGGAGGCCAGCTCCAGTTCTCTCTTGTTGATGTCAGCTTTCAGCTTTTTAGCCTGAAGCTGATCATTTGTATCTGCAACAAGCCTTTACAGCTCTTTCAAGTCCCTTATGAGCTCCTCTTTGTTTTTCTCTGTGTTATTTGACTAATCCAGGGACTCAACTGGAAGTGCTTTGGAGGACAGACTCACATTTTTGATATCTCTTTTGAGCCTCCGCACCTCCTTTTCACGCTTGAGTCTCAAGCTCCGCTCCTCATGTAATTTCTTCTCTGCCTCCTGGAGCCTGCTCCTGCTGATGGCTCTGTTATGCTCTGCCATCAACCTCTTTTTTTTCCTGCTGCAGATGGTAGTTACTTGTAGGTGCCTTTTAAGAGTCAGTTGCTTTCTCCAGTTGGAGCCTGGGACTGGAGACCATCGTGGACATCCTCCACCTCTTGGCGTAGAGTCTCGGCTTTTGGTCTCAGTGGGGAGCCCCTTGTCCTCCTTTTGCTTGCTGCTGCTGCTGTCATGGAATATGGCTCTTTGGTCATCCAGCTTCTTTTTTAGAGCCTTGTCCATGATAGGGCCCATATCTCTGCCTTTTCTTTATGGATTTAGTCTCTTGGTTGTGAATTGTTTTCAGTACTTGTTGAAGTCTCTTTACAACAGTGTTGTGTCTCAGAGTGTACCGGCTGAGTGTGTATAGTTGTGTAACCATTAAAGTCACAGGTTTTAGTCTTAAACACATTGAAATTTTAAATGGTTTAACTAAAACATATATACATTCAAAACCAAATTAGAGGTAAATAATTTTGCAGCGTAGGAGAAGGCCCTAGCACACATTGTACTGACGTTGATGGTTGGTAGTGCCAAAAGACGTATTGTGGAAGACTGCAGGGAACGAGCTGGAGTGTAAGTCTGAATCAGGTCAGTGAGATAAGATTGTGAAGTGCTTTGAATGTTAATAGTAATATTGTAAAGTTAATCCTTTGTGATACAGGGAGCCGGTATAATTGAATCAACAGAGGAGTGACATGTTTTGTGGACATGTTATGATCCTTGCTGCAGCATTTTGGATGAGTTGCAGTCTGTGAATAAGTTTGTTGGGGATACCTGCTAAAATCGCATTGCAGTAATCAATGCGTGATGTGTTAAAGCATTTACTGAAACTTCCATTCAGTTTTAGGTTAGAGCAGGGCATAGTCTGGAGATGTTGAGCAGATGGAAAAAGGCAGTCCAGGATACATTATTGAAATGGCTGGAGAAAGAGAAGGTGCTGTCCAATATGACAACAAGGGTCTTAACCTGCGTGGAGACAGATATGACAGCTCCAATAATGGGGAGTTAGCTGATGTTGATATTTGACAGAGTAGATTTGGAACCAATGAGCAGTAGCTCAGTCTTACTATTGTTTAGTTGTAAGTAGTAAGTTGTTATCCAAGACTGTATATCATGTAAACATGCAGAAAGGATACTGGAGGGGAGTGGAAGTGGAATTGGCGTTTGTGTATGGTCAACATAACAGTGACACACAGTTAACAGAGCCTTGCACAAGCCTTGGATTTAGCCTCAGTGCTGTAAGTCTCTGGAGTTTAAAAGGTTTTGAATACTTCAGACTGAGGGCATGTCATTCCAAAGAGAATACTGTTGTTTATTAGGTTGTACGTTAGAATTGCTACTACTTAGTTAAAAGATACCAACAGTATACATTTATTTAAGTTCCCAACTTCTCATCTTGTTCCCCTCCCTGTACTGGTACACCATTAGTACAAAAAATACATTATACAAAATTACACTGTACTTTGCTGGACATATTATAAAGTATTACCCAATAACTCTGCATTAACTGAAGTTATGAACATATTCACTCTCTGCCGACATTAACTGTCATTATAGTAACTTTTGATTTAAGTGCTTTCATGGAGTCTTGTGAACTCAACTTTTTACAAAGTTTTATAAAACACAATTTAATTTCAGGAAATAATGAGTTGTTGAAATCTTGACACTTTTTAAATTAGATGTGACTTAAATAAACACAAACACATATATAAAAGGCTAATTAATTCATTTTACCAAATCTACTGTTTAAATGTTGGTAGTATGAATTGTACCAGTGAAGGCCTTCTTCAGCACAGGTAAATGCACACGGCACAGTGCAGGAACATGCACACCTCCTGTAACACACCTGTAATCTCCTGTAGCCGCCATATACTACATAGACATATTGCTGTAGATGCAGTCATAAGCACACACACACCTGTACACGAAACTCAGTGAAATACACACTCAGATATGACAGTCACTGCTCTACCCCACACATGCATGGATACGCACGCTCAGTCAGATTGTATCCGGGAACATCCATCATACACACAAGCAGTTGTCATTTGTTGGAAAGTCTTGTTTCTACTCTGTCTCTCTCTCTTTCTCTCTCTCTCTTTCTTTCTCCTACTCTCTTTCTGTATTGACCTCTGTGTTCAAGCTGCCTTCATAAAGCAAAGCAGAGCGGAACGACAGATAAATCCTGAGTGATATCCCAGGCTGACTGCTGGTGCAGGGGAAACATCACGACGATCTGATATTCATATGCACAACATCTAACACATAAACACTATTTATGGGCCGGAAGGAGACACGCAGACGTGGAACAACTGATAGAGAGTCACTACGAGACACGGGGTAGGAGGGAAAAAAATATTTGAAAAGGAGAGGATTGAATGCGATGAGTGGATGAGGCAAGGAGACAATAAATGAGAGCTTAAGGGTGGGGTGACACAAAAAAGAAAAGCAGAGACAGAGAAATAAAGGGTAAAAAAGTGTCATAGAGAGAAGAGAAACGGGATGTGATCAATTTTTCTTCCTCATTGCCCTTCAAACAAAGGACAGACCGTCCTCCAGATAGCACTAAAGCAGCTTCCCTGTCGCACTTATCTCATGCCAAGTCACACTAGAAAGCGGAGCAATATTTCACTCTAATTCAGGTCAGTAGCATGCATATATCTAGCATCTATCTCCCATTTACTCAGCCTTTTTTAAAAGGCAAATTGAAGAACGGCGTAAACTATTTACACTTTTGGAGATTTATTCTACAATGAAGATCTGGACTATTGGAAAGAAGAGACATCTATTCAGATAATAGATAAATGGCAACCAGCATGATACATCACTTTTTTTTCTCAAAGGATAGCATGACACCTGTTTGGCTGAATGCCAACCAGTCTAGGTCTAAGTCTTAGTTGGGTTCTTGGGTTGTTGATTTAATATTGTTTTTGAAACACAAATGCTGTGTTTCTAGTGTTGTGAAGAGGCGGTTGCAGCAGGAAACAGAATCAATAAGTTGTGAAATACCTAAGGTGAGGAAAACGGAGTGGAAGATATTTTAATTGAGGAAAAGGGAATGGACAAGCATAGAATATTTTATGTAAAATGGCAGGATGGCATGGTTTGTTTTTCTGTTTATGAGTCATAGAGTATACTATCATGAGGGCATGTCAGGTTGAGTTTTTGCTAGAGGCAGGCTGTTTATATATTTTTTGTTTATATATTTATTCAGTTATGATACTCTGTCAGAGTGAACTGGCCTTGAGGCATTCAGGTGAAATGATTTGGTAGAAAGATCCCTCTCAGGCAGGACAGTTGGGCAAAATGGTTGGATGGAGATCTCTTTTTCAGGCTTCCCACTGGTGAGGACTACTGAGAGAGATTTGTCAGGTATAAAAGTGGGCTAGGGAAGAGACATCTCAATTGATGTCACAGAAGAGTGGATACAATATATACTCCAAAGATAGAATTTAACATTAAGATGTTTGCCATACAGCATGTGATAATATAACTAACATTAGAACAATAGAAAGAAAATGCTGCACTGTTAGTCTCACCAATGTGGCTTTGGGGAGAAACACTTTCTGTTGCCTTTCTTCACCCAGCTGTCTACATCAAATAAAGGCATTCTAAACAGAGTCTAAAAATATTTTTTCCACCCTTTTCAATGCTGAGCTGTGTGAAGAAGGTATAAAACTAAAGTTTTTCAGCCTTCGAGAATGCCTCTTTGCACTTTTTGGGTGTAGAGAAATGTCCTGTACAAGGCAATACATTTCATGCCACTGCCTACGTCCAAAAGGGACACCAGGCCACCGTGCTGGAATATCATTAGCTATCGATAAATATAAATGAGTTGCAGGCTTGAAGTTGCCAAAATTCTCAAATCATAATGAAACAGCATTATTGTGCCAAGGTTATATAACACATTGTACTGTTGTTACTCAGGGACTAGTTAGCTTAACTGTTGAATACTCATCCCACAAGTCTCCTGCTGGCAGTAAAATAAGATACATTTTCCATGAGAGATGAAGCATGAAAATTATAATTTCATGCTTTGATTTTTTTAAAAAAAATTGCTCCAACTAAATAAATAGTTGGGTTCTACGTGTAAGTGGACTGTGAGTCTTGGGACTTCCTCTCATCTGGCCACTGGTGTAAATGGTTATCCAGTTACAGTGGGATTTCTTTGGTTTGTTTGTTTTTTGGCAGAAACAAAGCAAAGCTTATGACTCAGCACAGCAATCATTGTTTTGGACATTCCAGCAGCTGTCACTCCCAGACTTTGTTTAACAGTGCTAATTTTCAAAATGGCACCATGTTAGTGTATTATCTGGTTACAGTTGCTGCATTCATTGGCAGCATTGGCAGCTGTGGTTAAAGGAAGCTGGAGCAGGACATGCCCATTCAGTGTCAGTCTCAATCAGACCATCATGGCTAGAGCAGTACTTAGCTACAAGGCAACTGCCAAAGCTTTACAAGCAGTGATGGTGCCCTGCCAATGTTACTGTTTGTGTGCATGTGTGAAAAATGATATACATTTGGTAGTTGTTTGCCTTGGTATGCCAGTCCTGTCTTCCATTTGTTATGCAAGAGGTCGTGTTGGATCTGACTTTTTGGCCACTTGGGCATTATACGTTGTTGACATATTTTCAATTTCTAAAGACACATTTAGCAGACAAGACACAGAGGAACATTAGCATAATCTGAAGTCATGTTTCTGGCCACCTGATGAATTAAAGTCCAATATTCTTTTAAGTCTGTTTTGTACTCCACCGACTTCTGAGAAAAATGTATGTGGTTCATGTGTAGCTGCCTAATGATCTGCTGTGTTCTCCAGGTATTTGCCACCAGGTATTTTCTACCATTTTCTGCCATTTGGTGCTCAAAACTTTATCAGACCTTTTTTGCTGAAAATAGGTAATTTGTCAGACTTTTCAGTTTTCAGTGGCTGAAGACGAGGTTAATGAAAGGAGAGTTTATGGTCCGGAAAACCAAAAGAATGAGCTGAAAGAAGCTAAAAAGCTCTGTAGAGCTGAGGGATATTGCTTACTTACTGTTTGTTGAAAGCTAAAGCCAAATTTGTTTCGTAAAAATCATTCACATTTAATAATCCAGTTCAGATCTGGATTCAGATTTGATTTAACTCTGTTGGACACGGTCCTGTTGTGTGTTATCAAACAGCATTCATGCACATGTGAGTACATACAGCATGAGGAGAGCTGGTCAGTTGTAATTCCTTGCTGGCACTTAAAGGATGAGATATTGATTACTTTGTACACAACTTCTTTTCCTGCTTTACGTAAATAAGTTTGTGATTGACAGATCCCGGGCATGGAGTGGCCCATCCCATTGACTGTTGATTTCATCAGCATAGTTCCATTCCGCAGGCAACCAGTGGGTTAACCCTGCTTTTCAATCAGCATCAGCTGCTTCTCCATTTATTAACAGTGGATATTTTCCAAAAACCTAATAATATCGCTGGTTTTATCTCTATAGCATGACTTAGATTGCAAAAGCCTAAGTGATTAGTTTTGCTGCGGCACAAATTGCTCTGAGGTAGATTGGCGGTGGAGAGTGCAGGAGGTCCTCTGGAGGAAAGCATTCAGTCCTGCAGCTATTTAATTATGAGGGCGGCAGACCCCTGGGCGCATGGCTTCATTCTCCCACAACAGTGGCTCACTAACAAACTCTGTTGAGTGCCTTTGATTGATCTGAAGCCTTTTGAGGTGGCCGTGAAAAGACAAAGCAAGTGACAGAAGGAGGGAAGGAAGAGGAGGGGGAATAGAGGGCAGGGAGGTTGGGAGGGGAGGAAAGGAGAGGCAGGAGGGATAGAGGGAAGAAAGATGGAAATGGAACAAGGGAACAGGGAGTGGGGTGTCAGCAGGGAGGGAAGCATGGAGAGAGGGAGAAGGAATGAGGGACGAAGGAGAGCAAGGAGTGGATGGATAGCTGGAGGGATGGGCAGAGAGGGGGAGGGGGATCCTTGTGTCTTTCCTGGCACAGCATTTTCCTGCACACACAACATCCAAAGAACTAAACACAGACCCAGGAGGTGCATTGAGCCGAGCACACATACACATAGAAACATTTACGCACAAGCCCACACTACAACACACTTTGTTAAAGTATTGTTAGTGCTTCCACAGTATCAGGGGAGCAGAGATGTGGATGTATTTGCATAAGTGGGTATTATACTCTGAGCTAGTGGACAGTAGTGATGGCTAAAGTTGATAAGATAAAGCTTTCATTCTCTGTTTCTCCTCCTCCCCTGTTACCACAAACAAACTCCTTTTATTGCTTACTGTCTGTTTTTCTCTCTCTCTTTCACTCAGGACAGATCCCTCCTCCCTGCACACACTCTCATTGACCAAACACATTCATCCTGTGTATTTGTTGTGCAGCAAACATTTTTCACTCTCTCCCAACTTTCCCCCTTATCTGCTTTACTTAACTCCCAGTGTGAGAACTTTTTCAATTACCCCTGCCTCTACCTCAGAGGGTTAGGGGCGCATGCACTGTTTTGGCAGGATAAAGCGTCCGCAGAGGAGAGATGGAAAGGAGAAAAAGAGAAGGATGGAGGCAGGAGTGGAGGGAGGGACGAGAAGTTGAGGGAGAGATTCCGCAGTGACTGCGTTCCAACAAGTCATCTTTCATTTTTATGACTTCAATCAAGTGTCCTTGAAGCCTAAATATACTCAGATCATGCACTCTTATCCTGGCTGGAAGGCCGGGAAACCTTTAAGTATAATACCTGTGCTGCCCATTGTGTGCAACGATTTTAATGACTGCCACTCTAATGTTATCATTTATTAGCAAACAGTGTCCTGTCCCTGCTCTGCTTTGGCACAGATACAAAAACGAACATTTCCTCTTTTTTTTCTCTCTTGGTCATTGTCTCTCGCTGTGCAGTCCCCCCCCCCTCTTTTTCTCACTCCTGTATCCCCTTCCACACCTTTTATTCTCCACCTCCTCCCTTCTCTCACACACAGTCTCTATCTTTTCCTTGGCAGGACACCACTGCAGTTTGTCACATACTGTGCAATATGGTACAGATTGGAATCACTTAAAGAGTATTCCTATTTCTCTCTGTTTCTATCCTTTTTTATCGGTTTCTATCTCTCTCTCTCTCTCCCTCTCTCTCTCTCTCTTTCCTCTCTCGGTGGTGTGTGTCTGAGCGCGTGTGTGTGAGGGTGAGAGAGTGAGACAGAGAGTGTAAACTTGCTGAGGAAGTAACCTTGCCCAGAGAACTCTCGCTTCACAAAGTCAACTGTCACCTTTGTGTGTGTTCCAGGACAGTTACAGAGTTATAGGAGTGTGTAATTCCATCTGTCGGAATCTACCTCACTGGGATGCACTGTGTGTATGTGTGTGTGTTGTGTGTGTCGGTGTGCTCACACAGCAGGACTGCCTCCTGTTCCTTCAGCCATTCAGATTCCTCGTCCCATTTCCATCCTTCTTTTACTTATTAAGACCTGTCTTCTCTGCTCTCCTCCAGCTCTCTACTGTTATTATCCATTTCCTTCCGCCTTTTCCTACCTCTTTTGTTTTACTTTATCTCCTCTTACCTTCTACTTCTTGGTCTATTCATCTCACCTACTCTCCATTTTTGTTTTTGCCTCTCTTGCCCTTTCTCTACCTCTTATCGCTTTCCTTCGCCCTCTTTTCCTCCTACTCATTTCCCACCTGTATGAGATTGCTGTTCAGAGCCATCGAGCCCAGAGCATGTAATACCCCGACCAGAGTTATTTAGCCGCACTATGACAGGTAGGGAAATGAAATCACCACTTGGCTGTGTGCGTGTTTTTCTTTTCGTTCCCCTTTACTGTTTCTCCTTCCCATTTATGAGACCCTGCTGCAGGGCTATTTTTAGTCAGCTGTCACCTTCTCACTGGCTTGTAAAACCCGACCACCAGACGTTCACTTAGGCAGAAATTCTCTATCATGATTACAGGACTGATGAATGATATTGTTATCTGCAGTTGTGTTTTGGAACGAACAGAAAAACAACTCTCTCTCTCTCTCTCTCTCTCTCTCTCGTGCATGGTTAATATTTTTAATTTTTAACTTTAAGTTCTCAAAAACTGTCAATCTAACTTTCTGCTTTTAGCTGAAAACTGACTGATAATCAATTGATTGATCTTCTGGGCTATCACCTCTACACTATCTCAACAAATATTGGATGGATTGCCATGAAATTTTTGCACGGACAGTCCCAAGAGGATGAAATCTAATAATGTTGGTGATCCCATTACACTTGCTCTGTTGCAACCGTGAGGTTGACATTTGTGCTTTTAAGTGACATATCTTCTCAACTATTGGATGGTCATTAAATTTGGTACAAACATTCATGCCCCCCTTAGGAGGTCATTCTGAATTTTCCTGACGTCATAATAAAGTCTGCCTTTTAATTTGCCCAGAAGTTAGGTTTATGGCCAAATACGTGCAAAGTATGACATTCCCTTCAGTCTTTGCTGTACTTTGTATTTAGTGTTATTTAGCTAACATTAACATGCTAACACAAGAAAATTAGATGAGAACATGGCAAAAATTATAGTTGCTAAACATCACCATGTTAGCATTGTTATTGTGAGCATGTTAGCATGTGCCTATAGAGTTGCTAGTGTAGCTCTAAAGGGTTAGTGTTGTTGATTACTCCAGAGAATTTATATTTTATTCTTTAGTGTTTCTGAAACTAGATCCTATTAAATAGAAATTCAAATCATGCGATTTTAACAATTGCAATAACTACAGAATATGATACAAACTAAAAGATAATCTATGCTTCTGATAACTTGTTTGTATCATACTCACAGAATTACAAAAAATTAAAGGGAGTGTAGCTGCTTATATGACCCAGTCTTGACCCATTAAAAATGTGTCAGAAATGGCTGCAGATCAGCCAGTAGAGGGGTGTTTGTGGGTGTAGCCAAAGGACATTTGTCTGTTGCTTTTACTTCCTCTGACAATTCTTCATTCTCACGTGCAATGTCATGCCGCACAGTTTGTGTGGCAGGTTGGTCACCCCACGTCTCAAGCATTAAATGGTGGATTATGCTCTATGTAGCTCTCCTGTAACTCCATGTTTTTTTTTTTAAATGAACCAGTGGTGCCCATTGCAGAGTTCTTATATTTCCTTCAAAACATTTCACACTCTCTGAAAGGATCCCATACCAGTCCTAGTCCCATAAAACTCCTGTGGATCGATTTGCTCATGCTTCTGTAAAGAAGTGGGTGTAGTAGCCTTGAGGTTGGAGAAGCAGGTTTGGATTGGATGGTTGCTGCTGGGAAAATGTGCAGAGAGTACAGTATAAGGTGCTTTTTAAGCAAATGGGTGGAGGATGGAAGAGGACTGGTGTGAAGGTGCCAAACTCTGAATGTGAAGTAGGGCGAATATGACAAAGCTTGTGCATGGTTGGTTGATACTCCCTGGAAAAATTTACAGCTGAAAAGTAAGAAACTTTTCTGAAATGGTCTTTTGTTGGAGTAAAAATACTTCTGTTTTTCTTTGACTCAGAAAAGCTAGTACTCTGTAGAACCCTTTTTTTTTCTTGAGAGCACCCCATTTCCATCTCCATGTTTTTTTACAAGCTCAGGGGACCAGCAGAGGTGACAGATTGGTCCCAAGCAAAGGACAGGCTGCCTGATGTTCACGAATGGAAGACGTTTGAAGTTCTGATCCGTAAATGTCATTTTATCTCTTGGCTATCTTTCAAAAGCTCATCCTCTCTCTATCTCTCTTAAGGTTGTAGTTTCACACACACACACACACACACACACACACACACACACACACACACACTTACTTTCTCTCTCTCCTTCATCTGTCAGATGCTTAATCTGAAATTAAACGTACTCCCAAATGCTACACTACCCTTCAGAGCTCCCATTTACCTCTGAGACACATGCGTACCTGCCAATGACACATCCTCCCCACTCTCCCTTGCCACCTCTTTCTTGCTCTCAGTTGGCAGGACACACCTGCCAAAGACAATGATTTCTTCTCCACCTTCTCTTACACACACACACACACACACACACACACACACACCTCGACCTGCCAATGCCTTAAAGCACCTTTTTCTTTTGAGCAGCCTCCCTACAAATGTCAGGTGGGGTGGTGGGGATGTGGAAGAAGAGAGAGGGTGGATGTTGGGAATGGATGGGGATTGAGAGAGAGATGCATACATCAGACACGAGGAGGATTTCACTTTGCGTGAAATCACGTTATCAGACTGGCGCAGGGTATGCCAGCCGGGAGAAGGAAGCAGGAGGAGGAGGGGCTGAGAGACAGGAGGGAGAAAATGTTCTAGACACTGTTGGCTTTCATATCCTGGCTACGGAATATAATACATATTGAAAAACAGAGATTTTATATTGATGAATTATTACTAGAAAGGCTCACATTCTGTGCCCAGGACTGTTTAAGTGGTTCATTTGGATGTGGACATGGTACGGCCAACAGAATTGGGTGTCAATTTCACGGTTACTTTGTCTTGTACACCAACCTAAGCTTCAAAGAAATGTCTTAGATAAAAAGAGCAGCGTATAATCGCCGACATAATATGCACTCACACATGCTCATGCATACTATACACAGTGTTGGCATAATCTTCCCTGCTTTGGCATGTGGATGCACACTCAAAAGGACTTCCACTTTTATTGTATATGCATCATATTAGACACAGCATTTCCATACTTAAAGCACACACATACAATATGGGCAGCAGAGACATTGCATATGTTTTTAATTAACGTGTGCACATGTGGCACACACACAGACACACGCAATCTCAAACCTACTGTATGTACAAACACACACATTCTGCTGTGCGCAATTTATTATTTTTTTACACTTCATTTTGTATGGGTAATATTAATTATTCATTGCGTCTGGCAGCCCACAAATATCATCCCAGGAGATTAATATGAAATGTATCTGTTCCACTTTCTCACCGACATGCACACTGGTGCCCATGGTGCACCTGACACTGAGCAAGAAGCCTATTTGCTATGCTGGGGAACCTCTGACAAGCCGAAGACCTAAGGTTGAGTTAATTAAACATTAAGCATTAATCAAAATGAGATCGTTAATCTCCACACGATTATCTGTGATATTTTGTAAATTATGTGTTCCTCCTCAGGCATACTGAGTAGAAGGGGACGCACACTTGGGCATGCACACAAGCTAACAGACATATACACACAGTGAAGACAATTTGCATAGCCCAGTGTGCGTGTGTGTGTGTGGGGGCCTGTAAGCCAGCTCTCATTGCTCTTTGATACCCTTTACATGTTTCAGTCAACATCAATAATCACTCGTAATGCAGCTCTTAATGTTAATTGAGACTGAAAAATGCAGTGCGGAGAGAGAGAGAGAGAGAGAGAGAGAGAGAGAGAGAGAGAGATATTGCCTTCCATTCAGTTATAACATGGTAGGGTCAAATGTCATTGTAGACTACAGTAACTTCACTGACCTATGCATACCACACACTCCACATACACACAAATCATATGGACTCACAGCTGCTCCCTCTAATTGAAAGATCACACATTGCAGAGGTGTTTGCCAACTAAAGAAATTAAGTTTGGCTCTTAAAAGTCCCAGTACTTAGGAAAATCTGACGCATGCAATCTTTTTTATGAATCTAAATTGGAGGTGACTTTGTAGAGTGTCAAACTCTGAGCTGGCATTTACAGAAAGATTATTGCCTTCTCTTTTTCCCTTTTCTTTTTGTGCTCTTAAGCTTTGAGCCGCAGAGCTGTAGTTATCACTGAGTTTTGTCAAGAGAGGGACTAGGTCTCTGACTCTGAGGCGAGTCTGGTTCTTATCACTGGCTGACTTTGTTTCTGGATATGTTGTTTGCCTTTTAGCGTACACTCCAGTGTATTCCAGTACAGAAACACACACTCTTGCACATAGAGTGTTTATACCCCTTTCATATACTCACACAAATTTCAAAGACCTGTGTTTTATCAGACATGCACGGACACCCAGGCACATCTTTTCACACACTTGTATATTCAACACTTGGCACCAGAGAAGTTGCCATCTAATCCTTTTATTTTGCGCTGAACGGACAATAGTGGCTTCACTCTAAGTGGGCCACCCTTGCGCCATTGTTGATGATAACACCAAGTTATTTTCTAACTATGAACTCCACCAATTATACCCCCTGGCTAGAAGCACTAATGACAGATAAGTGATTAGGACCTAGTGCAGAGATTTGCCCCATTTATTTGATGCAGCAATTAATACTGAAACTGAGGTAACAGAGAGCCAGATTAGTGACTTATTTTTTTCTGTAGCTCAAAAGGAAGAGGCCAAATGAAATAGTGATTACATTTGTACATAAATAGGGGATCTTAAAGTCCTGCTGGCCTAGAATCATGTGGATTCTGCATGCAACTAAGCCTTCCAAAACAGTATCTCAGTTTGTTGCATGTTGTTGGAAATGAAATGAAACTATAAGCAGGCATCCATTTTTGCACAGAAGAGCGACAGATGTAACCTATTATACAGCCTTTTTTCATCTTTATCAAGGGACCCCTAGCCTAATAATTGTAAAATTTTACTAAACAATAGGTCACTAACTGCTGAGCCAAAGCAAACTTTAGCTAGTTAATGAACAGTGGCTAATGGTCTGATTTTATGATAATGTTCGATTAATTTATCTTATTTTCATGGTCATAAATTGAGTTCATCATCATTCATCATCGTTATCATGGCATGGCATGCAGACTATCTCCCAGCAACCTCCCTAATTGTCCCTGTGTCCCTGCATACTTCTCCCTACTTACCACTTCAACTATACTCTCCTCCTGCTCACCCTGTTCCATGTCTTCCCTGTCACACGGCCGCTCCTGTGCCTGGCAGTGACCATAGCCAGCCACTTCTCCTCCTTCAACCTGCTGTTGCATACTGGCGAGTAAGTTACTGCTGTCACTGTAGATGTTGAAGTTTTTTTTCTGGTCTGTAACTTTTCCACACCCCTCTTATTTTCTTTTGTCTTGACAAAAGACAGATATGCCCTCCATTATCCACACATTTTTGGCTCTGAGGCATGGCATCTGACAAAAGCACAGAAATGACAGAGGGGGATGAGTGGGCTGGCCTAATAAGAGATGTGATTGGGCCAGCTTAGTGTTATTATAGATAATAAACTAATGGGCCACATCCCATGTGCTGTCATATGCTGTGTTCCTGTGGATCACAGTGAGCACCCAGCTCATTTTGGCCCCCTAGTGGGTTAATTAGTTCTCCCCAGGATATGTGCATTTATTACCACTATGCCACTGAACAGGGTTGAATGTAATAATAGGTCAGTATATGTCAACAGTGTTGACAATATTATTATGCGCTTCACCTACAGCTTTATGTGTTTGTGTTATTGGTGGTGGTGTTATGAATAAAAATGAAACAATAGTAGGTATTTCTCTTTTAAGGCCATGCACGCACCTCTTTTAGGTTACTTAAATGTTACATCAGTAGGGAGAGATTGCTGCACACAATTAGACCTTTGTATGGAGGATGAGTCATCAAAATGACTAATGGCATATTTGCAAAGAGAAAAGGGCTCAGGGGCTATGTTAAGTGCAAAGTTCTTGTAATACTAGTTTAAATCTGTATCATCCCCCCAGAGTATGTTAGGTACACCACTTTAGCCCTGAAAAAAATCCTTGTTTATTTAATGGGTTCCTTAAGTGAGCAGAACAACAACGTAATATCCTGTTGAACACGGCAGCTACAGTCACCATTTATGTATTTAGATGGTGCACAAATCTGGTGTGATTTGCTGTAAAAACTGTGAATAAGCAGGTTGGATTCACTGCTTTGCTCTTAGGAGGAAGGAGGATAAATGCACATAAAACTATGGTTGCAATCACCAAAAATGTTGTCTCACTGGGACTGCCAACTTTGTTATTACAGCGCCAGAAAATATAACACTTGTTTCAAAACATCACAAGGTTTTCAGTAGCATTCTGCACGCATGTGAACCTTATTGTACAGAGGTTTGACCCTGATATCCACATGAGCCGTGAGTGAACTGTACTCCTCCCTCTGTTTGTATGAATAATCAAACAACCTGCAAAATATAGGACTGTTTATGATTATTCAAAAAAGGGAAACAGGACAAAATATTTTCCTCCTGAGAGCATTTTGAAATCTGCATTTGACAGCTGTTGTGCTGTTGTTTATGTTTTGTAGTTTAGGCTCTGATGAAAAACATAGTGTAAGTGATGCATAATTATAATGTACAGCTTGCAGGGCAAACAGCTGGCAGACAAGGTCATTGGTTTGAATCTGTGTTGGTGGGAATGAATTTGAGTGGATGCACACTTTCCTGACCCTGTCCACTACATTGTCCTTGAGCAAGGCTTTACTCCTGGACAAGGTAAGTGGGATGTGCTGTGCAGCTCTCTGAATATGACTGTGTGTAAATGGAAAAGTGTGAACCAGTGCATTGTTGTTACGGAACAGTATGGTCAGCATGCTCAGCAAATCGTCCCTGGAAAAACTAAAACATTTAAATATAAATGTTACAATGGTAGCTGTTGTAGAAAAACAAATGCATCTATCTTCAATTAGTGCTGCAGCAGCCACTAAGTAGTCCTCTCCCCTTGAAAGTTATTCATTAGAACGACATTAGCCCAGTTTATTCACAGTTTATTGGCAGACTGGGCTAATGACAAGCCCAGATGCAATAAATGTACGTGGGTATGTGCCTTATGTTTGCCCATGTGTCTGGATGGCAAAGCCAGTAAAGGAGAGCCTAGTCTTAAAGGGAAATCTGGGCTTTTTATAGTTTTGCCTATCGATTATCATAGCATTGTGTTTGCTAGGTTCATTGCTGAGATCTGGGAATATGGAAAGAAATCTGACTGTGTGAAGCATAAGCAGTCAGACGATAATACAGGTTTCAAAGAAGCCGGCAGGTTAACCTAACTTATTTGGTAGAGATAACAAAAGCAGATGGTAAAATTATTACCCAGTGTACAAACTATCCATTAACAGTGTACAGACACATAGTTTTCCATTGCTATGAGGGATTATGAAATTTGAAGTGCGCTCACTTTCCAATTTACAACTTTTCCCTGTCCGACTTTGTAGAAGAGATGTCCGCATGCTCCCAGAGCTCAGCAATTACTTTTTTCAATGGTATAGTTACTGGCCAAAACTACAGGGGTTTCAGTGCAGCCATACAGCCTGTATCTGTTTCTATCTGCATCTGTATCCATGTCCCGCATTTTCTAATACTGAGCTCATGTCTTTTGAAATTACTTTCTCTGAGCCGTTTTCCCGATCCTTGTACAGAAAACCAAAGTTGACGCGGGGAACACATCAGAAATCTCAAAGCGATTCCTCTGAGGGTGGGTGGGGTAATGGAGACAGCAGGCTGGGTCACTACAGGAAAAGCACACAATGAGGACATTTTACTGTTGGATTTAATTTAATGCAAAATTATATATACAGTATATGTATTCATCTAGTAATCAAAACAATTTACTGAGAAAAAGGTTGAATGACTCAAATGACTGGTGGTTATAATGATACTAATCTAAAATGTGGCTCATGTTGATGCCTGGAATAATTTTCAGAGTAAGCGTCATTTCGTTTCAAATGGTTGATACTCCACTTTGGTATGAAACTCTTCATTTCTACACATTCAGCTCATTTTTGCAGCAGCTACTTTTGTAGGTTCAGTATTGCATATTTGATCATGTAGCACCAGAAATGGGATGAGACCAAACAACATGCTCATCTGTGCCCCAAATCAACTCACCCCAAATGGCCCCTCACTTGCCTAGAACTCACAGTCACATTAGAGAGCCACTTCTGGGGTGAACAGGATGCCGTTTGTCATACATATTACCCCAGATTCAGATTGGAGCCTAATAGTCTTTTTGTTCACTTCCTCTGTCTCTGTCGCTTTTGCTCCCAAATTTTTCCCTTTTCTCTAATTAGCCCCTTTATACTTGCTCTTGCACTTGAAATTGTTCAGTCCATTCCGTGCATATTCATCTCCTCAGTCTCTTTCTCTCTGCCTCTCCATCTCTCCGTCATCTCTCTCTTATAGAGATGGATGAAAGGGGATATCAGGCAGTCTGGGTGGAGAGCTCAGCTGATAGGCTGAATCAAGGCAGGTCATTTACTCACCGCATACCCATCCATCCTTGAACCTACACATACCCCCTCTCACACGCATGCACTCACACACACACAAACACACACACACAACCTTCACTTAACACACTCCCGCACAAACACACTGCCCCTAAATGACTTCCATCTCTGTAGACATATTATTTCACTCCTGGGAAGGCTGGTCTGAGTTTCAGTATTCAACAGGATCGGAGCATAGGGATCTTTTCCATTAGGCGGTTGCTCACCAAAACAAACAAACACACAAAAATACACACACACCCAAAGACTAAGAAATATCACACTTATTCAGACATACACCCAGTGCCCAAAGCTCTAGACACCTCATTACGGGCATGGCATGCTTTCACCGCTGGGGTGAATAAATGTGTCCCCCCCTGAAGTTTTTGCTGTTTGCGGCTATACTCCCCGTGGGCAGACTGTTAATGACATCACGCCACTCTGCATCTGTACTTGGGGAACTGTTGGTATCATTCTCCCGGTAACTAAATAATGTTGCCGTCTCATTGGTCCAGCTGCTTGCTGGTCGAATTACAACTCAGCAAGAGGCTATTTTCTACCCTGACAGTCTCTGCACAAGCCCCGGAACACCCAAAACAGCTTATTTTACCCCCAACATGATGGCATGATTACAGCAAATGCTTAACGCCACCTCCAGCAGGTTAGCATGTCAGCGAGAGAGGAAGATAAAACTGGGCTGCAGGAAAGGAGAGAGAGTTATGATCTAGAAAATTGTGATGATGGAAAACCAGTGGAAGGTGATCAAGAAGGAACAGGCATTCGTTGCCGCTCCATCGTGAAGTATTTGTTATTGACAGATGTGCGACATAATCAGAATATGGCTTGTATGCGCTACTGCGGAGACGACAGATGAGTCAGTGGAGAAAATGCGATTACAGTGGCAATCATAACTCAGATTAGCCTTCCTCTGTACCTCTCTCCACTATTCAACACAGGAATCAATCACCATCACATTCAGTGTGCCGCCTCATATCACACACAGGGCCGCACCAAACGGACAAATATTATTCTCCCCGGCAGAGAAAACAACATTGTCTATAGAGCAAGGACAACAATCGCTCGCTTTAATAAATAACAGCAGCTATTATGATCATAAATAGTGAGGGGGCCAGAGGCTGTTTGTAGGGGGAGGATGATACATGAATCCATTCAGCATATTTCTGCTGTGGGCTTGTATCTGTGCAACTGAGGGGATCAAAGGAGCTCCTGACAAAAGAGGCGCCGATACAGTGTGCTGAGATGACAGCCTTTACCAATGCTAGCAGTGCACTCAGCACTAACATTGGCTGACTAGAGACCTGACTAACCAGTCCAGAATAGCACATTCAGTCCCCCTGCTGTTTCCTCTATCTGATTATTATTGATGACATCAGGACATTCCCGGGCCGCAGAGGCTCATTAAATTAAAAGTCAACTGATAATGAAAGTGAACACTCTGCACTGGATAACTTAATTTACTAAACACTACAGACTAGCAGGGAAGCATTTGCATACTTTGATATACACTTGTATTTTATTCATTCCCCTCTGGATTGCCATTTGATTGAACTGTGTGAGTTAAAGTCATGTATCAAAAACTTCTTGGGTAATGTACAAAGCCCAAAGCTCTTGGCTGGTTTTAGTATGTGATCAGTCTGACTAGCTATGTGTGTTGTAATGTGTGTGTGTGTGTGTGTGTGTGTGTGTGTGTGTGTGTGTGTGTGTGTGTGTGTGTGTGTGTGTGTGTGTGTGTGTGTGTGTGTGTGTGTGTGTGTGTGTGTGTGTGTGTGTGTGTGTGTGTGTGTGCAGGAGCAGCAGTCATCTGGTTCTCTCAGTTCTACAGTCGCTTGCAATGCTTAAGGGGGAAAAAATGCTGGTGTGCTCTGTGTCTTGATCATTCAAATTAATTTGGAGCCATGCTGAGAACAATATTCCATTAAATGGTTTGTAAATCACAGGCATCCACATTTACACACACACATACACAAACACCACATATAGCCCGCAAATACACTTGCAGACACTCTCATTCTCAACGGACAAACAAATGATTTATCTACATATGCACGTTCCTTCTCATAACTACACAAAAACATCCACCTTGCTACACTCGGTTTGAAGCCTGTGTACAAAATGAGCGAATCCCATTTTCTCTCAGCTTTTTCTCCCATTCGAAATGATCGCCATAAACTCAGAGCCTGAAGGAAAAGAGGAGACATAGCCCGTCAAGACTTTTATGGGTTTTTTCACAATCACTCAGGACTACAATGGTGTTTTTATGATGTTACTGTATAACCCCCCTCTCCGGACCCACCACACCACCAAGGAAACTAACAGGTTCTTATGTTTAATGGACTCAACACACTCATACCTCCAGCAGTTACCAAATTGTCACAGCTACGAGCAGTCTAAGCGACGAGCAACCATTTCCCTCTAATCAAATCTAATTCGAAGTGCGCTTTGCTGTTTGCCTGCTGTTTCATTGCGCTCCCCCATGGGCCACAGTCTCCTGCACACTTTTCCGCTCGATCATTGTATAGGAGCTGGTGGGCGGAATTGGATCGAGTCAAGGTATTTGCATATGTAATTTAGCGGTGACAATCAGAGGGACATGGCTCCATCTCCATCAGCTGTTAACTGTGAAACAAGATTTAGCCCCCCTTTCAATCTGTGGCCAGTCCTATGGCGGCGCCTAATAGTGTGTATCTCACTGCTTATCATTCTGTTTCTCTGAGCCAACAGGCTGTTATGCTTAGATAACCATAGTCGTTTGCTGTGTTAAGTGGCTGATTGCTTCACAGTTGTGTTTTGCGTGCATGTGCGAGTGTGTGGCATACTTTCATGCATGTGTAAGCACGAAAATGTAATTTGCTGCCCCTGTGTGTTTATTGCATTTCACTGTGTGTGTGTGCATTTGCGCGTGTGCCTGTGCTGCATATGTGTCTTAACAGCTTCAGCCTCTTTCCCCCACCAAGTTTAGCTCCAGTCCCTGGAAGCATGGCTGAGTAAGATTAAAGTCACCCATATTACACTTAGCGCCAGGAGACGTAAAGAAATTAGGAGAAAATTAAACAATGCTATTTGCATATAATTATACAACAGCACGACAAACAGCTTGGTTAGCCACTGTCTGGTCACCTAAAGAGCGCTGCTCAGCGTCGCTTCATTAACTATGCAAACAACTCTGGTTGGCCTTATTCAATCACAGCTGTTTATTTAGACAGTGAGAAAAAGTCAGAAAAAAATAACACACATTTAACAGTTTCTGTATTCATTATGTATGAGTCAATGCAAGTGTATGATGCTAGTTGCTCCTGTTTTATTCCCTTAAAAGGAAACCAGTTCTGCACTGCAGGTTAAATCAAATTGCTTAGGTTGGATTTAGATTATTTTATGCGACTGACATTCAGGTTATGATACGCTCAGTTTTCATCTCGGGACTTACACCCTGCTGAGAAAGTCTTTCTCTTTCTTCCTCAAGATACATGCATACTACCATCTCTGTCTCTCTTGCTCCTTTCCGCTACACACATTCAGATGCAAGCCATCACCTTTTACCCCTCTTCACAAATACGGATATTAAACCACCTATCAATTTCCCTCCCATCTTTCATCTCAAACATACATTCACATTCACACACTGATCTTCCTCTCTCTGTCTCTTTTCCTATCTCCCATCCTCCCTACAGCCAGTTCACCTGGTGACAGTGCTGGTGGAATATGAATGTGTTCAGTGAAGTGTTGTTGTTTGGAGTGCTGCCCTGACCGTGAGCTTTGTCTCTGGTCTGAATAGGAAGCTATCAGCCATTCAGACGCTCAGGCAGAGGTCCACATCGTTGGATGTAACGGAACAACTCAAAAAAGCACCCTGCTCTTTCCCCTGCCGCTTTGCTTGGTGCAAACAATTCATGAGTGCAATGTTAAACCCAAACAGGGCTACAGTGAGCTTTTATTAAGTCAAGCTGCAGAAAGTTAAAGAGATCCCTAGCCTGAAGCTGTGGAGAAAGGACAAGAGGAGATACCCGGTTTTTCAGAGCTTCAACTTACATCATAGGCCTCTTTAGCCTCTCAATCACCAAAACCCTCCAACACACACATGCTCCCAAGTCCCATCTCCTTGCTTTTTACTCCAACTTGCTTTTAATAAGCTCTGAAATTGCAGGTGCTGCTGTTTCTTCTGTGGCCCCCTTTTTTCTGTACAGTGAAATATTTTTTTTCTTTTTGGCATTGTGCATTCGGTTACACACCTTCCAAGTGTTGATGCTTTTCTCATGGAGGCCTAAATAAGGAATGAGCTTAGTTACTGTGAGCTGCTCCCTCCTGTTCTGATTCAACGCACTCCTGTCGGTTTGCTTACTCCACATTGCCCAAAGATCCCCCTGGATTTATGCTCGTGTATTCACACCACAGTGTGTTTGTACTGTGTGTGTGTGTGTGTTCTTGCACCAGTGCCTGTGTGTGCTTGTTTGTTTGTGCTTATTGCATGTATTTGTGCACATGCAGTTTATTTGAAGACCTGAAAATCGTCGGGCCAGCGCATCAAACAAGACTCTGGATTTGTTTCGTACAGGCAGAGGTTCAGTTCAAGGCTCCTAATTTGCAGGTGTGTGAGAAGGGGCATGGATTTTATATTTTATACCTCAATAATGCTGACATTCTTTTACGCTTATCTTGCATCCTTAGTTCAGCGTCTTTATAACCTCACACTACGGATGGAGCTTTTACCTGAGAACAGAAAAGATAAGAAGATAAGGGCATGCACACAAAAATACACACACTGGAGATCTGTACAGGTTGAAAATGTGGAGCTGCTTAGAGAAAACATCCATTTCATTTCTAACCAAGCCTGAAAAAGACCTGTGTACTTTAAAATAACATCAACCTGGGTCTGGATTGACCTGAGCAGCAGAGCTGGACTCAGACAGCACCATGGCTGACAGGATCAAGCCTGTTTATGTCTTACTGGTCCCTGCACACTGCACACATAGACATGTGTCTGTGTTTCAGAAGAAACTGCCAATAGTCTGCAAACTTTTCAGACCCACTTTTTATCTTGTCTAGACTGTGACATCATAAAAAAATACAGCCTACATTCCACTTGAGATCAAAACTTGACTCAGGTTCCTGAAGGTCTTCTAAAATAATGACATTTTAAATTCAGATGTCCCATATCTTCTACAACAAAGTTGGCCACGACCCAAGGCGAAAACACAGGTTGTCAAAAACAAACACAAATTCATACAGCCCCAATGAACTAGGTCTCTTGGAAAAAGCATGCAGATATACTCATACATTACACATATACATTATATATTGTGTGTTACAGGAATAAACACTGATCCTGCCAGCTTGTTTTTAAGACATGCTGGATTAAGCTAGAGTGGTGAGTGGCAGGGATTTCATTGTTTTTGATGCACTGAAATACATTAAGATGCTACATGTAGGATTTTGTCATTGTTTGATTAAAGTCGTTTCAGCCTGTTTTGAGAATGAGTGTCAAATGGCTTTTTATTATTGTCTATAAACAACATGAAGTGTGTGTGTGTGTGTGTGTGTGTGTGTGTGTGTGTGTGTGTGTGTGTGTGTGTGTGTGTGTGTGTGTGTGTGTGTGTGTGCGTGTGTGTGTGTGTATGTGTGTGTGCGTGTGTAAAAGGAACAAGTAATGATTAAGGGAAAGAAATAGAGGCTGGCTGGCAGTTGATTGTTTGGGGCTTACCTTGAGTTGGCATCAGTTGCCAGCTCAAGAAGTCACCCACTGAGCGGCCAGCCAAAATGAAACAATCAAATATTCAGACCAGAAACAGCCCTGCAATGGGCTGCACTAATGGGAGCATGTGTTGCTGAGTGTACTGAGACAATGGAATAAGACCAGGAAATCTAGTTTGAGTAACAGGTTATGCCTGAACACGGTACAGCAGTTTACAACACAGAAGTTTACCACTTTGGTCACGGCAGCAATCATTTTATTGTTAATCTTTCATTGTAACTTCGCAAGGGAAACAGTAGAATTGCCCTATTCACTGTTACACTATAATTGACGATGGATTTATGATTTGTAGCAGACGTTCAGCCAAGTTAAACTTTTTTGATGGACAACCTTGTATTTATTTATTTTTTTGCCAGAGCTCTCTGCATTGGCACCCCCTCTGCTGGCTGCATTGTTTCTCTCTCAGTCCAATAGCAGCACAACAAAGTCGACTCTCCAAGCTGCTATGCAGGAGTTATTATACCTAATGAGCCATATACTAAAGCTAACACAGCTGACCAATCTCTTGGTTGAAACCACACCCAGGGCTGATAAATTCTGATAATTGCCAATACACAGAGCTGTAGGTTTGCGTTTACCACTTTTTAGTGGTCTTTTTTACTTGATATTGTTTTGTGTTGTTACTATTCATATACATTACCTTGGACAAAATCTTTTTTGTTAGAAAGTTCACATTTGTACCTATAAGCACAGAAGAAAATGCACAAATAGATTGCTCTAATATATCACTGGAATTAATTGTGCCAAAAAATACTCCAAAGCAGGCTAGAAGTGACTGCAACTATAATAGGCAATAACTCCAGTGATGTGCTTTTTTAAAGTTTCATTGGGTCCAATTTGGTGCTTGTCACGTTTGATTGCCCTCAGAATTTTTGAATAAGTCCTTCCTCCTCCAGTCACAACAGCAGACCGCTTCCCTATCTTATGGGCTGGATCTCACAAAAAGGCTCATATCACCTTATCACTTCAGAATCAGATCACAGCTTGTACATCTGCCTCCTCTATTCACTCTAATTTGCTTTCACTCCTAACAGCAGCAACTACAAATAAAACTTCTATAATGTTCCGGTTGGCTCTTATTATTAGTATCACGTCCTCACTCTTGAAGTCATTCAACTGCTGTGCTCATTGTGAGTCATCGTGAGTAAGAGCGCTGGCTAAACGCCTTTAATGTAAATGAAATTGTAGAAGAATCTCTCTTGAAGTCAAGCAAATTAGAAATTAGCCATAATTGTCAGTGCAAAAGAAATAATTAAATAATGCTGGTACAAAACAGCTGACACAGCTGTGGGATGTTCTGCAGATGATCATTATTACAATTGATTTGACAATGATATATTTAGTAAGATTCCTTCCCTGGTTTTCTAACAAGCTTTATTCACTAGGAGCATAATTTAGAGCTTTTTGTCTGTGATATATACTTGTTACAATGTCTCCAATTTGTAGCTTTTGCCATTTTTTATGTGTATTTTCTTCAGCAACATAACACAGCCATACATCAGCATTTAACCATACATTAATATTTAAAGGACAGATGGCATAGATGGATCTTACCCAGAGCAACTTAGAATGAGAGCAGATATAGATTTACATACTAATTCCTCCAGCTGCCTTGAGGCTCTGTTTTGATATCCTATCGTCACATTTTAGGCTTTCTGAGTCCTTTGACAAAATATGCACGATGTTAGCTTAATTCCTGACTCTAATATGCTGAATAATGCTCACACCTGTGGTAGGCACCTTCTTCCTATGGCTATTACTCTGTGCCACCCGCTGCCATCTCCCCAACAACCCCCACCCAACCACCACCTCCACCATCTTTCTTGCCCCCCACTGAGTTCAAACGAAGAGGCCTATCTTCACTTGTCCTCTCACACACACTCCTAGCCTCTCCTAGGAGGATAAATACATATGCTGCATTAATTCATCCATGTCTTTGCAGACTTCTGTCAAATACCTTTTTTTTTCTTTCTCCCTTATGGGACTCAAGGACTTTCAGCAGAGGGTCGTTCTGTTTACTTTGTACTCCCGGGTGGGATATTTCCATTTGAATGAATGTGTGTGGATTGCAGCTAGGCTTGGATATCTCATCTTCAGATACACATGTGTGAGTGTGTATTCCACAAGTTTCTCTTCGCATACTGTATTTACCTGCATGGATTTACAGTGCATGCAAGGTCTGTATGTCTGTGTTTTTGATGTGTGTGTTTGTGTACGCATGCATGTCTGCATAAGATGCTGAAAACGTGTATGCATTTGTGCCAGGGGGTGTTTATGAGCATAGTGTTTATTGCATGTCTGTTATCTAAGTTCAAAGAGATGGTGCAAATCTTAAGTCATGCTAAGCTAAACTTTGGTCTCTCTATATAAAAGCAGTCCCCCCCTTAACCTTGCCTGGAGCACTGATAGGATGAAAAATGGATAGAAGCCCCAAAGGAAGGAGGCGGAAGGTCCATCTGTGAGCTGCATTCAAGGACAACAGTGTTATCCATTTTGGAACAGTATGAAACAAGCCAGTGTTTTCAGTGGGGTTTGGAAATGCAGGCTTCTGGATGAACTGTGGATGCTACTGTTGTCTTGCCAAGCCAACTGTGATGTTGCAGATTAGATGCGAATCATTGACTCCTTGTTTGTATCAGCTCGACTCCTCTCATTCAGAGTGAGAGATAATGAACAAATGTGAATGATTGTTTCTGATTAGTGTTGTGGTGAATTACTGCTGCAACAAGGACTGTTTTGCACTACTCTTGCGCTTATGAAAGCTGCGTTTAATGTGATTGCATGTTATTCAGCCCGAGGTGTTGGGGCTTGGCAATATCTATTTATCTCTGTTTTGATCTTGTTTTTCATTTTCTCTCCTCCCTTTCTTCTCACCCCTTTTTTGTTCACTCCCCCATTATTTTACTTTTTTTCCTCTCTAACTTTCTCACTTCACTTTTTTGTCTTTCTTTGCGTCTTCTTTTTGCATCTTCTTTTTCCTGTCCTCTCTGATAGAACCGGTTCCACCTGCAGATGTCAGCCCGAGTGCCTCCATCAACTCTGGGCAGCCTGCTGCTGGCGGTCTTGCAGGGGAAAGAAGGGGACAGGGACAGAGGAAGCCGGGGGGAAGGCAGCAGGGGAGGAGCAGCTGTGATCTGCCCCGGGTGGGAGGAAGGGGGTGACGGGTTGCTGTCTCACCTGCAGACGCACAGTGGTTCTACCTGGCACCTGTGGGACATCATCAACCTGACCCGGATCTCTGGGAGTGGGGATAGAAGAGGGGAGACCAGCGAGGAGAGGAGGGAGGATCAGAGGGAAGAGGAAGCTTTGAAGATTCTCTCCAACCGTTTCCTGCGCTCCCCCTCTCCTATCTCCTCTGTTCTCCTCCTGGGCTCTGACCCCGAGTGCCTCTCCTATGTCCTGCGGGCTGCTCAGCGCCTCGCTCCATCAGCACCAGCTCTGCAGTGGATCATGGGATATCCCTTGTCTCCAGATTCTCTCCACACTCTAGGAGGTCCCCTTGGACTGTTAGCCTATGGGGAGGTCGGCCGTAAGCCAATCAGCTTTTACATCCGGGATGCTTTGCAGTTGATCGGGCGTGCTGTCACTGCGGCAGCCATGTTGAGGCCGGACTTGGCACTGATTCAGAACATGGTGAATTGTTACGACAAACCAAACAGACATGAGCTTCCCTCTTCAGGACAATATCTGGCCAGGTAGATGCACACATATACTGTATGTACACTGTAGGTGCAACAGCTTAAAAGGCATTAAAGATGAAGTAACAGATTTACACTCTAGGCTATAAGGAGGAATCAGTATTTATTTGAATAACAAAATTTTATTAATTCAATTCACTTTGGAGCACCACCTTTAAAAAAAGGGAAAATTGATAGCCAATTAATTAAGTCTTAGTCAAAAGGTTGCTACAGAGTTATTAAATCGGTCTCATAAATCATTCTTATCAAATATACTAAACTATCAATTTGGAACTCTGATTAATAATTAAATTAATGACTACAACCAAAATTACTATGTCAATAGCTTGTTAAGGTTGAAGGGTTATGGAGTAATACAGGTTGGCAGCATTCACTCTTAATTAAATAGACTAGCATGTATATTCAAAAACATTTTTTCAAAAAACAATAAAAGTAAAACACACAATATCTAACTAAATGTACTTAACTAAGAAGTGTGTGTGTGTGTGTGTGTGTGTGTGTGTGTGTGTGTGTGTGTGTGTGTGTGTGTGTGTGTGCGTGTGTGTATGTGTGTGCGTGTGTGTGTGTGTGTGTGTGCGTGTGTATATGTGAGAGAGAGAGAATGTGTGTGCACGTGTGTGTGAGAGAGAGTGTGGGTGTGAGTGGGTACGAGTGTGCATGCTCAGCCTTGCTAAGTTCCACGTGTACGGCACATGAACACACGTGCTGGGTCAGAAACAAAGAGTATCCTCTCCACGTGTTTGCAGATGAGCATGAACAATTTGAAGCATGTGTGTTCAATTGTACCTGTAACACTAAAAGGGTCAGTTCAGCCAAATTACAGAGAATCTCCTTTTGCTTTCTTTTTGCTAAAAAAAAATGTGTGTAAACCACACACACACACACACACACACACACACAAATCTGATAAGCTGCGATTATTTGGTCTGGACCTATGAAAGAGAGAAAAGTTAGCTAAACCTCTCTCCTTTGTATTATGTAGCTCACATGATGCATGCTAGGCTAACTCTCTAGCATTTGAGATTTCTGCCACCACCCATACTGCTGAAGAAAGTACACATAAACAAATGGCAAAATAAGACATTGTAACAGGTCCAAACAGCAGAAAGGCTCTAATTTATGTACCATGCACTATAATGGAAGTGAATATTGAAAAAGTACATTTGGAATATAGTAATAATCTCTTAAGTAGTCTCCCTGTTTCCCCTGGATATTCCACAGACCGTACTGTCACTTTTAGTATGGATTTTTTGAATGAATTGTTGTAATTTAGGTGAAACAACCCTTAAACTGCTGTAACCCAAATTAACACAGAACAATATTACATTTGTGACACAGGAGCAAGGTCAATTCCAGGGCAGTAACTAGCAGCTGGTAGAAATTTGTTCAAGAAAACTTCAACAGAGTGGACAAAAATTATACCTCTTCCAAAATTGAAAATATTGCTTTAGGCAACATATGATTAGTAGCGGTCTGGTCAGGGCTAAACCTCATAGTAACCCCTGCAGCCAATAGGCCAGTAAGTTTTTTTGATGACTTCTGGTTACTTACAAATTCTTTCCAAGTTCAAAAGTGTACACATTTAAATCACAATAATATATGAAAGATAGTGACAAATTGCAATTAATTTCCTCTGGTCACATCACAAAATTTCTGTAAGCTTGTTAGCTTCCTGAGTGACACTGTGGTATTTTTTGTGAGGAGTTGCAGGCTCCGCTTGTGGTACTGTACGCTCCGGTTGCTGCCCTTGTCTGTCCTCTGCACCATGGGGGTGGTGCTTTCTGAATAGCGCTGTCATACTGGGGGTGGGGAGGAGGTCTTTATGGCATACAGATTCACAGACTGCCGCCAGAGAGTTTTGTCTGTTTCTCTTTGCTGTTGCTGCTGCTTCAATCCCCGCTGCTTTTAAAAGGGCCTCTGACAGCTTTCACAGCACAGGCTCTGTCAAGGTGCGCTCTGTGATAACACTTGCACACTCAGAAAAAAAAACATATTGAAATACATATTAAACCATAAACACTTTCAGTTAAAGCAAAAAAGAGCTAAATCCTTGTAAACAGAAAAAGACCTCATACTCACATACATTACAACCCCTCTTAAGCCAAATGTGGCTGATACTGAGTGATGCACTGAAGGTCAAGGCAATAAACCCACTCCAAAGTTAAATATCTCTGCTCTGCCAGTTGATGTGGATATTTCTCATACAGTGCAATGGATAAAACAGCATGTATTCCACTTCTGTGGTCATGTGGTACTGGTGAGGAAAGGGTTTGTAGTTTGAGAAGTGCCCACAACAAATATTGAACACACACTGTGTCTGCCAGCTGAGAGTGATCATCAACACCCACATGATCACAAGCAGGATTCTCACAGCGTTTCCTCCTCCTGCAGTTTAGTTGAGTACTGGGATACCAGAATAATTTGACATGGAGGGCCAGAGGCTGAAACAAGTGGAATGAGAGTTGGGTTACAATGCAGTACTAATTTTAATTTTTAGAGTTTAAAAAAGTTGATTATAAGTTTAATGTGATTCCACATTTTTAGCCATGCTAGCCACACGGCCCTATACAGTAATGTTTGTCTATCATACAGCCCACCACTTTGGTCTAAACTGAACATCAACTATTTGATGGACTGATTTTATGATATTTGATATTCATGTGCCACTCTGGATGAATTGTAACAACTTTGATGATCCTTTAACTTTCGATGTAATGCCATCTTCAGGCAATGTTTTTGACCAAATACCTTCAAATTAATTTCAAGCTGCAGTAGCACTTTATGTTTAAGCATAATTAGCTAATCTTAGCATGCTAACATGCAAGCCATGGTAAACCTGCTAAACACCAGCATGTTAATATTGTGATAATATCAGAATTCTGATGTTAGACAAAGTCTACACTATCAGAACAGACTCTTTATGATAGCGTTCTCCACAATATAGTGTCAGTGACCTTTGTTCCTGGCTTGTGAGAAACTTATAAAGAGGTTGTTCTGTAGCGCTATTCAAGCCGGTCCAGGTGGACTCCATGCCCTGCAGCGTACTCCCTGATTCTTATCCCTCCCCTGCAACAGCCAGACTGCCATTGCTCGGGAGAGCCCTAACAAAGCTGAAGGAAGTGAGAGACTTCCACATGGAAAAGGCAATTAACAGCTCAATGCCCAAGGGACAGAGCGAAGAAGGCAGGGAGGGAGGAGGATGTCTGGAGATATAAGCAGGAAAGGAAGGTATGAGGGAGGACAAGAGCAAGAACTGCACAATATTACTGTCTGATTCAAAGCAGTGGAGCAATGAGAATAAAGCCAGAGTAAAGATATGAGAAACTAGCCACTTTTGATGTAGTTCATCCGAAGGTCCAGAATAAAAAAAAATCCCTGGGTGCTTATTCCCAAAAACACATTAGAAAGGGAGGGGGTAAAGTCAAAGACAAACAGACAGATGAAAGAAGGGGGAAGTAGGAAACAGCTAAAGGGAAATAGGACTAAAGTCAAAGAAAAGGAAGAAGAAACTTGTGTGTGGGAAGGATGTGGGGGAGGAGAAAAAAGGAGCAAAGGGAGGGAAATTGATAGAGGGTTGTTGTTATCAGAGTGAGATCTGCCAGTCAGTTGCCATCTCACTCGACACAGCTGCCACGCTGATTCCATCTCCCCTGAAGAGATTAAAACCATTGAAACAAGCAAGCTTCATATCGTCCCAGACAGACAAAGACAGAGGGAGTAAACTTTCCTCCAAACTAAAGGAGATGGAGTGATAAGGGAGTGCAACACATGCCTAGGACTCTCTTATAGAGTCATCATTTACCGGCCACTCTGCTGACATTTACTCTGTGTGAGTGTGTAAACTGGGGCCAGGTGTTAGTGAGAGGGAGCCATCCCTTTCTCAATCTGTTTTGACATCCACAGTCATTCTTTAAATGCAGCCACTGGCCCATTGTAACACAACAACCTGCAGAACCCATAACTAAAAGGTGATGCTGTTTAAAAGTGTGGTGCACTATTCACACCTGTGCTCTTATCTCTATATTATCTCCCACTCCTAACTCGCGTTTTTATCTCTGGGCATGAATCCAAAAATGTCACAAACTGCAGAAAAGGGGGTTTCACACTCCTCTACTCAGATAAGAGATGTAAAGTGAAGCCTGTGGTTAATTTTTTTTGTGGCTAGCCGCAGCCACTATGGCACAGTATATGAGTCTGAAGTGGGTTTGCTTGATGAATCTGCTGTCTATGGGATATGATGATTCAGCCGTGCTATTACCATGAGTGATTTCAGCTCAAGGCAAGGCTAGCGCTTCCTCTTTATGGTCACAGAGACAGAGGGAGCTGCTGATGAGGAAACATAAGTGAGCGTTGAATGGGAGGGGTAATACTTTCAAATCAGAGGCATTTTTAATCAGGCTCTTGAGAATTATGGTGCCAGGAATGGGTTTATAAATGATTATTGTGCTGTTGAAGTAAATGGCAATGCGGAGAAAGAGAGCTATGAACAAAAGCACAACCAGAATACACAAAACCTTCTCATGTTATATCATTCTCTGTGTGGTACAGACAGACTTTTGTCCAGGCTAGGCTTGGAGGTTAGGTTAATGACCCCCATCATCAATTTAGTCTTTTCATTTTACTTTACAAATCCCATATTTAATGAAGGGAAGTTCTCCAGAAGCCATTACATTTGATGCTCATCAATTCAACGTATAACGTGGAAATGAGAGAGGGTGAAAAAGAAACAAGAGAATCAAACACAGAGCAAGAGGGAAAAGCTATGTTTCTGCTGTGAGAAAGAGCTCCAGCCTTACCAAGCTTTCCATTAACAGGAAGGAAAACTTGCCATTTCTAGCCTTGACCCAGGCATAATCAACAGTCACTGCACGGTTCAACACCCATACCGAATGCAGTGATCCCTGCATACTTTAACATTTAAACAACCACTCCTACGATTTTCAGTGACCTCCTTACAATCCCTCACTAATCAAGACATGATCAAACAGTACTTGTATGACTTCACATTTAGACATCACCTGACAATGTCCACATGATCAAATGCTAAGGCATGACCTAACAATCCCTCCATGGTTCAAGAGGCCAGGGCAAATTTATGTGCGAACGGGGATTGCTCTTCCTAATGTATTCTGCCATAAAGACCAATAGCGAGGCCACCATGCGAGTGATACAAATAGCAAGGGCTGTCTGTATGGACTGGCAGATAGGAGGAGACCCTCACTGCACTGCATTAACTTTTAATTATGACTTTCTGGGAGATGCAATTACCCATCTGAGACTAGACTTGCAAAAGCTCCACAACCAGACCATGCCTGTCTGAACTATCATTTTCTTTGCTTTTTCACATTTTTTTTCATTTGGCTAGTTTAGTGTGTATTATTATTATTATTGTGGGCTAAATTTCTAAATGGGAGTAACCCAGCATAGACTTAATTTTGTTGTCTGTCACTTATTGTCTGTTTGTCTCTGTCTGTCCCTTGAGGTTTCTCTCGAACACTTCCTTCACTGGGGCCACAGGCCTAATCCAGGTGGATGCTGGTCTCTCTCGGGTCTTCTCCTCCCAGCTGTTCCATGTATGGAGCCTGAAGAGGGGTGCCCTTGGTCAGCCTGCCTGGGTGACTGTAGGCCAGTGGACCCGAGGCAGACTGGAGTTAGAAGGGGGGATCTTGGGACTGGTGGGAGGGTTCAGGAGCAGCCAGGGACAAGGTCTTGGAGCTGGGGTGAGGGGAGGGGACGGCCAGGGGGACAGAAACATTGGAGGACGCTGGAGGCCGGGACTTTCTGTTGAGGGACACCGCCTGAAGGTGCGTGACACTGGTGGAACACCCGTTTGTCTTCACACGGGAGGTGGATGAGGATGGATTGTGTCCAGCTGGGCAGCTGTGTCTGGATCCCAGAACCAACAGGTCCGACATAATCCAAAGCCTCTTCAACCAGCTGCACAACCCAAACACTACAGCTGCAGAATGGGAGGGAAATGGTGAGTTTTGTTTAGGCATTCTTCCTTTGAATTCTGTAGTGGTGAAACTGGTATGCTGTAGAACTCCTGTCAAAAAACATTTTAACTATTCTTATATCTAAGCTTCTCTTGTGCAAACTCTTAGATGTCTCGGCTTACATCTCATTGCTATGTCACTGGCCACATCTCTGCTGCTCCTCATCAAGACTGAAGTGGATTTTAGAAGTAAAATCAATAAGGGATTATGGCTGGTCAGTCCAGTTCAAAAATATACCAGATGCTATGTCAAGGGGTCAGCTCTACAGTTTCATCTCCTTTTCATAAAATGAAGAGGATTAAAAGCATTAAGCCAATAAGTTGATCAAGACTACAATGTCAAAGAACCACAGGTACTATATCTCTAACTAAGGAGACTATTGGCCAACTGTACACACAGCCTACTGTATAGCAGTCAAATATAAGGCATCCTAACTTCTTTTTCTTTAATCAGCAGATGGCAAATGGACGACATCTAATAAGAATTTGTATTGATTGAGGAAAGTAAATTTTGATTCAGTAGCCAGTGTTTTTAAGGGCTATAGGCCCAATTGTAAAATACATGGCAGACATCCCCTTTAATATACAGTAATTATGAAATATCTGATAACAAAATTAAATATGCTGGAGTTTGGGCAGAACTAGCAAAGATATTTGTGCCAAGTTTCAAGAGCAGTTGGCAGGCTGCTGAATTTTGATTGACTGAGTTTGCAAAAAATCTAAATTGTAAAAATTTATATCACAGCGTGTCCATCTTGCCAACTCTCCTTTTTTCCTATACGTAGTTCAAGAGTTAAAATTTTCCAGCCTAGGTTTAATGTGGATAAATGTATTCCTAGCCTGGGCACAGGGGTGATTAAAAACACACAAACACAAGTGTCCATGAAAATTTCCAATGCTTTATACTTGTGGACAAATGCAATCCCTGCACTTCCAAAGCATGCATATGAATATCTGAATGTATGAATTTCACATCATCATCACTTCTTTCCTATCAGACCTACCAGAGGACCTGAGGAAGTGCTGCTATGGGTACTGCATTGATTTGTTGGAGAAACTGGCAGAGGACATGGGTTTCACCTTTGACCTTTATATTGTGGGAGATGGGAAGTATGGAGCATTGAGCGGGACAGGACGTTGGACGGGGCTGGTTGGGGACCTGCTGAGCGGAACCGCTGACATGGCTGTCACGTCTTTCTCCATCAACTCTGCCAGGAGCAGAGTCATCGATTTCACCTCTCCCTTTTACTCCACCAGCCTGGGCATTCTGGTATAATTGCTTGAAGTCATCATTAGTTTTGAATTTTGAATTTGTATTTTAATGATTATAGAAGACACAGGGCATGTCGTGACAATATACTGCGTTGGGAGTCAGTGGCAGCATCGCAGCCTTCAGTGTTACTTTGATTTATCAATCTCTCTCTCTTTGGCTATTGCTATTTCAGCATGATTTAACGATATGGTCTGCAAATACTTATTTCTGCCCTCATGCCCCACTCACCCAGTCTTCTGGTGAGGAGCAGGAGATTATTAGTTGTGTATAATTAGTTTGCTGAGTTTTCAGTGGACATGTTAATTATGAAAGTTCAAAATGAAGGGCAGTTTAAGAGCGTATAACAATTCTGAGAAGCCTTTTGAGAAGCCATCTTAGCAAAGTCTTTAAAGATGCTGCAGTTTTATCCCTTTTATTTGTTAACATCTCTCTCTGTGGCTGACAAACTGCAATGCATAATATGAACTGACAATACGGTTCAATTTGAAAATGAGAACTCTGTTATTTGAAGAAATGATTTCTTGCCCTTACAAAATGATGAATAGCACAAAATAAAAACAATGTATGCAATTTAAAAAAAAATATTGCATAGGAGTGTTCAAGAGATGTTGAGACTGAGAAGATCCTACAAACTTAATTATAAATTACAATTTTGCTCAAAGTGCAAAACATGTAACTTTTGCAGAGAGAAAATTTCTTTCACAGTTTTTTTTTTTTTTTTTTTGACCTACCAGGTTCGTAGTCGAGACACTGCAGCCCCCATTGGAGCCTTCATGTGGCCGCTCCATTGGTCCATGTGGGTGGGTATTTTTGTCACGCTGCATCTCACCGCGCTTTTCCTCACCTTGTACGAGTGGAACAGCCCCTTCGGCATGACACCTCATGGCAGAAATAGGCTGCGTGTGTTCTCCTACTCCTCCGCCCTCAATCTCTGCTACGCCATACTGTTTGGACGCACTGTCGCCACCAAGGTAAAGTAGCTCTCCTCTGGGTGATAAATAGGCATCATGCAGGGTGCGGCAGGGAATAGAAATTGCAAGGAAAGGGAGGAGGGGATGTGCATTATAGGAAAGGGTACACCAACAGAGAGGGCAAGTCAAAAAGAAGAAGTAAGAGGGAAAGACGAATGGAGGAAGAAGATAGAGATGGCTAGGGAAGAAAAAAGATGGATAGGGGAGAGGTTAAGAAGGTAGGCAGTGATGAAGTAGAGAGGTACAGGGAGGATAATGCACATACAGGGAGGTAGAGGCGAAAGGGTAAGTGGGCCGACAGAGATTGAAGGAGTTATGGTGGGGATGATGGGGATGGATGACGGAAAAAGAGGGAGCAAGTAGAGGTTAACTCCCTGAAGTAGTAATACACAAAGTTGAAAACAAAAAGGCATGGGAAAGAGAGCCAACGGGGGTGGAAAGGTGAGAGTGCAAATCTAGAAATGGGCTTCAAAAAGAAGGTAATAAGGAGGTTGACAGAAAGATGGTGAGACAGGGTTTAAAGGGCAAGTGGGTAAGCAAGAACGGGAAAAGCAACACAATGAGAGTGACGTGGTTGTGGGTAGGCAGAGGATGATATAAAGGGGAGAGGGCAAGTGGGCGGGCATATTTGGGAAACCTCGCAACAAAAGTTGGTATGAGAGAGAAATGTAAGAGACAAGTGATCACTGAAGACAAATGGAAGTCAAATCGTCAGACTCAGGCAAATATGTCCATTGAAAAATATATAGCAAGATGAAAAACAATCTCTTTTCCTTCAAAGATTAAAAAAATATCTTATTTTCATGTCATTTGTTTGGCATAAATACGTAGAGATATTAAATGTACCTTTGCAGTAACAACATTTCTCAGAAACCTGTCATATATGACTGATCACATCATACCCACAGTCACACATACCCAACTGCAACGTAGATGAAAAGCAACTGTCCTCTGCAATCTTGTTTTTTTATACAGCAACATACTTTATAAAATCTATCATTATGATAACTTATGCTTGCTCTTAAAATTTTCATACAGCACATTCAGATATATATAGCATCATCACTTGCCTCTCCTACCTTTAGTGAGAATGCACCACATTATAGTATATCTTTAAAAGCGTAATCACACCTGTTCCCTAAAGAAAGCATTGCAAATGACTTGGGTAGAACAGAGGCCAAGTGATTAGAGAGACCTTCACACAACTGAAAGGTTACAGGTTTGATACTGTCAATGTGTTAATTATCAGGTTGTGTCCATTAGCAGCCTTGTGACCTGTTAAAAATGTCCTTGAACAACACTCTGAACTTCTGTGTGCTGGGTCTGAGCCAAGAGTCATGTTTATTTAGGCTATTGGAAGACAGTGGGCAAGTAAATTGCCCACTGTCTAAACTGCTAATTATAGCTTATTTCCCAGTCCCTTTTATGTTAGTGTTCAGTTTTAATAAGATTTGGACAATATTTTAAGTCTTCAAAACAAATAAGAGAAATTGACACTATTTTATTCTGTCCAAAACCAAAAACACAAGAGCAGAAGTGCAAGGAATGCAGTTTTTCTATGAAAATGTCCAAGGAAGGTAAACATCAAGGGAAAGTGGACTTGGTTGAAGTTACTTGAAGGCGTTTCGCCTCTCATCCAAGAAGCTTCTTCACTTCTGTCCGTCTTCAAGTATCTTCAACCAAGTCCTCTTGCCCTTTGATGTTAACCTTCCTTGGACATTTTTAAAGAACACTGCATTTTACTCTGCATTCCTTGGTTGAAGATACTTGAAGACATACAGAACTAAAGAAGCTTCTGTGATGAGAGGCGAAAAATCTTAGAGTATTTTCAGTTAAGTCCAGTTGCCCCTTATTTTTAACCTAACTATGACCTGGGTCACTGAGAATCTTCACAGGCTTCTCCAAAAATGCACTCGTTAGAGTGTCCAGACTGTAGCGTACTTGCCACTGGTCAGGTCAACTGAGCATTACTTTCAGGGCCACAGAGTACAACACTAACTAACTACATTACTTTGTTGGATTGCAGGTTAGGTTTAAAAGATTTCATTTAAGACTCAAACTTTCACTGCTATTTCCCCACTGTGCAAAAGCTGATCCTTGAAACTAGGAAACCATACTGTAGCTCTGTATTGGGTTTGGTTTAAGACTTCAGCAACCCTAGCCAATTACTCGTAACCAAACACTTAGTAGATGTCAAGTTAAAACATGTGAAAATGCAACACTGAAAACTACCTCTGCACTACATTATATATTGATTATGTATCAATAAATGAATGCTGACTTTTGCCTGGGACATGCAGCTTTAGTCTCATTTTAGGCTTCAGGCTTTTAAACATACTGTTATGTAGGCCTACTAGGTTGCCAGCAAGTGTACAATTAATACCCTGTTTACAAGATTCTCCTTCTATAAATATCTGCTGGAAACATTCAAATTTCAGTCGTGGACAGTATCTTCAACCAACTGATGGGGCTAATGTTAGCTTAATTAGCTAGGTAGCTACCACTAATAAAATCTGACAGTTGTCATTACAGATAGCAAAATTGACAGTTACAGGCCAGAAATTAGAATCCTGTTTTGTCTACTGCTGTCTGTAATTAAGGACTTATTATTTCTTGAATTATTCACAAATTCAAGTAGTGTGTCTGCCCCTGCTATTGTAAAATGCGTTTAGAATGGAAAGCTTGACAGGCATAACAACAGTAACTGAGGGGGACAGGGCTTCAGATACATTTCATGTGTTAGCAGACGTGTTATTTACTGCATTTGTCAAGTAAATGGATAACTTGTAAGCACAAGGTGAAATCAAAAAAAACAACACATACATGGAAGCACTAAAGGCACTCTTATCTTTATCTATAACTAAGCACATAGTGCAAAAATGAATACACATTTCTTGCCAAAAACAGTGTTACTGAAAGATTTGTGCTTGCTATCCTCCATTTCTCCCTTTTCAATTCACCAAGTAATTATAGTAGGATTCAAAACATTCCCAAACACACTCATAATAATGGGTTATAACCTTGTTTGTGTAATTAATGTCTCATTAATCTCAACCCTTCAAAAACTAAAAATCTATCTCTTTTCTTTTGTTAAGTGGATTTTAATTGGTGGAATAAATAAATGATCACAGTGTTTAGGTGGATTCATTCCCCGAGGCAGGCAATTTCATGGAAAGATATTTCTGATGTGTCTCACAAACAGTCACACTTTGTTAGATTTTCTCTTCTGCATTAGCTCTTCTCCTGGTCTGTTTTGATTATCTTGATTACCTTTTCTCAGGGTTAAATTGTAATTTTTAAGGAAGGGGAGAATGGGGAGGGGTGAGGTAGGGAGCCTCAGTGGATCTTTGCATTTATGTCAACACCTGAGACCATCTTTACACGTTTGTTTTGTGCCCTTGTTTTTCATGTTATCTCAGTTTCCTCTATGTTCTTTGTTGTCAGTTGGATTCATCTTTGTCTTGACATCATGGCATTTTCAGTTTTGAGCTTAGATATTTTTAGATTCACACATCAAAAAGATTTGCTATTTTTCTTCTCTTTTTGATCTGTTTAATTATTATTATGATGACAGAAGCAAAACAAACCCAATCAAATCAAATCTCTTCTGCAATCCATCTCCACTCAACAGACCCCTAAGTGCTGGACCGGGCGCTTCCTGATGAACCTTTGGGCCATCTTCTGTTTACTGGTGCTGTCTAGCTACACTGCCAACCTGGCTGCAGTCATGGTCGGGGAGAAGACCTTTGAGCAAGTCTCAGGGATTCATGATGACAAGGTTAGGCTGTGTATAAGGACGTAAACTTGCAACTGCATGTATGCCAGCACGCCACATACACATAAAGACCAACAGCTAAATGTACACACAAACTAATCTTACGCAAGGACAGGCTAATGAGTAAGAGCGGAATTATTTGTGAAGGATTATCGCTTTCCATATCCCTAAACCCTGTAGGGAGTTCAGGGCTAGAAAGAATTTAATATAAGCCCCATCATGATAGCCACCCCCCCTCTCTCTCTTTATCACCTCTACCACCATCTCCACCTTCTCTTTCACCCATGACTTCCCCAGTTGCACCATCCCTCCCTGGGCTTCCGTTTTGGGACTGTGAGGGAGAGCAGTGCAGAGGATTACATGAAGAAGAGCTTTCCAGAGATGCACGACTACATGAGGCGCTTCAACCAGCCCACGACCCCAGAAGGCGTACATATGTTAAAGTAAGGCACAAGTACATACATTCTTAGAATGTACCTTATTTGTACCCAAATGCAATCCAAACCTTAACAATCCAATTTTATCTGTTATCTGTGGTTGTCTTTATTCTGCCTCATTTTACATGCGCGCTGTGCATAACAATTCTGTCTACTTACAACAAGAGCAAACATTTTCTTGATGTCACCTGCAGACATTCTGGATGTCATCCATAGACAATGAATAATGAAACAACTCTAACTGTGCATTCTGTGTATCACCAGTCTTACACCCTCCAATCAGATTTGGAACTGATATATTAATTAAAACCTCTACAAGCCCACAAAATCAGTGATTAATCAATTGTCAGAGTACACCTCTAAAATTTGTCACCCAATGACATCAATTCAAATTTTGGATGCTTTGATTTCCGGCTTATTTATTTATTTTATATAGCACTTTTCTTAACAAAACAGTAAAACAACGATCATAAAACACCAGATGATAAAGTAAAGTTAGAAATGTGAAATAGCAAGAGTGAAATGATAACACTTTTGTACCTACTGACTTTATCTAAAATCAATGCAATAGCTCAGTGTCGCTCAATCTAAGTTGTGTGTTAGAGTTGATTTTCCCTTTGATTTTTCCACCTTCAGTGATGTTGTATCTAACCAATCAGTGGTTGTTTTCTTTTCATAGTGAGCAGGCTGTTTGTTTTTGCCTCTGACAGCGATACGATCAAATACTCATCACTTTGTGTGCTGCATATATTTACAACCTGCATTAGCATGAGCCTTTCCTTATCCAGAGATACTACATTTTAGCACAAAGTGTAAGTGAGGTGAAAGCCTACGAATTACATAAATTTCATTAACAAAGTTCGCCCGATTTGAGGTACAACATTTTTGTTCATTAAAAGTGTTGAATGTAGAGATGAATGAGGGCCAGGGACAAAGTGATGAAATGAGGACAGAGGACGACTGGATGAATCGGGTGTCGAATGGGGACTGTGAGCAGATGAAAGCAGGAAGGCAAGGCAAGTTTATTTATATAACACATTTAATTCACAAAGGCAGTTTAAAGAACTCTACATAATGCATTAAGACACTAAATAAGATACAACATAAGACACACAACAAAAACACATTTAATGGATGGGAACTATTTAAAAGAAATTTAGAAAAAGATAAAAACAGAAACAAATAGAAAGGATAATGGAGGGGTTCATTCAAAGGCAGCGGAGAAAATAGGGTTTTTATTTTCAAGGGGCAAGTCTTATATTTTCTGGAAGTTTGCTCCAGCTCTGTGGAGCATAGTAACTAAATGCTGCTTCTACATGTTTAAGTAAGTAAGTAAGTAAGTAAAAGTTTATTTATATAGCACCTTTCACAGGTATAGGGCCACAAAGTGCTTCACAACAAAAACATTAATATCATAAAATAGACACAATAAAAGCATAGACAATACATGATCATATCAACCCACAAGTAGCTAATTAAAAGCCTGAACAAATAGATGTGTCTTTAGTCTGCATTTAAAGGCATCAACAGAATCAGAGGAGCGCATAGACGGTGGAAGGTCATTCCACAACCTAGGGGCAACAGCCTGAAAAGATCGGTCACCTCTAGATGCGATGGCGAGTGCGTGGAACCGTCAGCAGGTTCTGATCCACAGACCTCAGAGCACGCACAGGGGTATAACGCTGAATCAAGTCACTAATATAGGGGGGAGCCTGGCCATGTAAAGCTCTGAAAACTAAAACCAAAATTTTAAAATTAATCCTATAAGACACTGGTAGCCAATGAAGTTCTTTTAGGATTGGGGAGATGTGAGACCTCCTATTAGTACGTGTTAAAATTCTGGCTGCAGAGTTTTGTACTAATTGCAGTCGAGAGAGCTCCTTCTGGTTTAGGCATACAAATAAACTATTACAATAGTCTAACCGCGAAGACACAAAGGCATGAATGATAAGCTCCAAATCATTTCTTGAAACTATATTTCTAAGTTTTGAGATTTTCCTTAATTGAAAGAAGCAGTTTCTCGTCAGCTGCTTGCAGTGCTGCACTAACGACATGTCTTTGTCCAGGATAACTCCCAAATTTCTAAGACTTGGCTTAGCAGACTGACCTAAATCCCCCAAGTATTGTTTAATCCCAGGGATTGCATCCTCAGGGGCAATGATCAATGTTTCTGTTTTGTCTGTATTTAGCTGCAAGGAGTTTTCACTTAGCCATTTTTTAATTTCCACAAGACAATGGAGCAAGGAGTTTAACTTACTGATCTCTGATGGCTTGAAGCAGCAGTAAAGTTGGATATCATCAGCAAATAGGTGAAAAGAAACATCATTGAACCTTTGTATGATCTTTCCCAAAGGGATCAAATACAACAAAAATAGGACAGGGCCCAGAACAGAGCCTTGAGGCACTCCACAGAGCAAGTCTGCAGACTCAGACCTTATTTGGTTAGCTGTAACACTGAAACTACGCCCAGATAAATATGAGGTGAACCACTGCAGAACTGACCCTGACAGCCCTACTTGATCCCTTAATCTTTCCAGCAAAATCTGGTGGTCGACGGTGTCAAAGGCTGAAGACAGATCCAAGAGAACTAGAACAGTGTGTTTTCCAGAGTCAGCAGACATCATAATGTCATTTGACACTTTCAGTAAGGCCGTTTCGGTAGAGTGTTGTTTACGAAAACCTGACTGGAAAGGCTCATGGATGTTACTATTATCCAGGTAAAATGTCAACTGTTCGCAGACTACCTTCTCAATGATCTTGGATAAAAACGGGAGCTTAGAAATAGGCCGAAAACTATTCAAGTCCGACGGGTCCAAACCTGTCTTTTTTAGCAACGGTTCCACTATAGCATGCTTAAAAGCATCTGGAAAAACGCCAGTAGACAGGGAGAGGTTAACCATTTTGGTTACACAAGGGGCAATTTCATCAAACACTTTTTTGAATAATCTGAATGGAATGACGTCAGATGAACAGGAAGATGGCTTTATCCTGGTCACCAATTCAGAAATATCAGAAATCGTCACAGTCCTAAAAGTGGACCACATGCTGGGGACTGGCTTAAAACAGCAGTGGTACCACTACGAATGAGATGGGATTTTATCTTTAATCATTTTAATTTTATTAGTGAAAAAAAACCCAAAAGGCGTTGCTGTCAGCTTCACAAAAAAACAGGGATAACTGGGGCAGCAGGGCAAGCGAGTGTATTGATCAGTATCAAACAGCACTTTAGGATTTTTTTTTATTTAATGTTATTAGTTGACCGGATATAGTCAGATCTGGCTTTTCCAACCGTCACATTATAGGACAACACAAGTTCTCTGAGATAAAGCCTGTGGACCTCAAGGCTAGTGGATTTCCACAGGCGTTCAGTCTTTCGACACAATCTCTTAAGTTTTAAAATCTCTTCATTAATCCAAGGCCACATTTTTCCCCGAGTAGGCAAGTTTGAATTAACAGGGGCCACCTGATCCAGAATTTTTTTCAGCAGTGGTTGTTTAAACAGTGAACGAAATCATCCACATCAGGGCAATCCATAAATAGAGCAGGATCAAACAAATCTGAAAAAGTATCTGCAGTATTTGCCGTGATAACACGTCTCTGAGACCTAACTACTGGAAGCTTTGGGTCAGAGCTGAAGTGAAGATCAAACAGAACAATATTATGGTCGCTCATATAGACATCATTTACAGATACGTTTAATATGTCTAGGCCAAGTGTAAAAACTAAGTCTAAAATATGGCCTTTTTGGTGAGTGGGCTCAGATACATGCTGATTAAAATTAAAAGTTTCAGTCAATGTTAAAAATTCCATTGCGGGGCAAGATGAGTTGTCATCTACATGAAGATTAAAATCCCCAAGGATTAAGACAGATTCCATCTTAATAATAGAGGATAAGAATTCACTAAAGTCCTTTAGAAAGACAGCCGCAGGGCCTGGAGGTCGATAAACCAGAATACAGTAAAAGGGGGGATAAAAAACCCACCTTTACCATCTGCAATTCAAAAGAAGAGAATTTTTGGGGCAAAATTTCATTACATTTGTGGATATCCTTGTGCACAATAGCCAGTCCACCACCGCGACGAGATGGGCGGGGCCTCCCAATAGCAGAGCAACCAGCTGGGCAGAGCTCATTTAAATGAATAAGCTCTTCCTCTCTCTGCCATGTCTCTGACAAACACATAATATCCAGGCCTTCCCTTATGAAAAGATCGTTTAAAGAATGCGATTTATTCGCGATAGAACGAGCATTCAACAGGCCGAAATGCATTTTGGAGAACGTCACGGAGGCAGTGTCCCTGCTTTGCAACGGGATTGGTTGCAGGCACGACCAGCGGTCACATGGTCTCTTGCCGGTCCATTTGGAAAGAGCCGGCACAAACACGGAAGTAAACATTTGCGGCGAAAGTCTCTGACCACCACTCCAGCGCTGTGAAGGATCCAGGACACCCGATGAAATCCGAACAGGCGGCGGCGAAGCTGCGCTGCCGCACACATCGAGAAGAGGAATTCGCCGCAGGCACTGAATGCGGTCCCGGCGGCCAAAGACAACAGAGCCACCGCGCGCTGCGGCACGCCTTCGCCTGACCTGGACACCGGACCGCGAGCCTCTTTTCCTGAATCTCCCACGGACCCTACCCGGAGCCCGGTACAGTAGCAAGTAGTCAGGTGAGTCAGGATCAATAGCAAATGGAGGAGGAAATGCCTGTTTGAACCTGTCGTAATTACCAAACAGGCCCTCCATCGACTCTCTGATGTGAAACAAAGAGTCCCGGTCATAAGTCCATACAGCCAGGACGCATCCATCTGTTAGGCAAGCTGAAATGATCACGTACACTGAGAAACAGACCATTAGTAATTTACACAGCAGGAGACGAGTCGCGGCTCTGCCAGTCACAGGCGCCATCTTGACCCCTCCCCTGTTAATAACTCCAACTTTAGTTTTGTTTGTGTATGTTTACCTGCACCCAAATATCCATGTTCTATATGTTTTATGTTATCTATATATGTTTACTTGGAACATGTAGCCTGCTTTTTCTGCTCCCTGTATACGTGATTATATATTATTACTCAGGTTTCTGATTGTATGTATGTAACAGTGAAGACATATTTTAAATCCTCATCTAGCTGTCATTTCTCTGCTAACAGAGTTACTTCAGCACTTTAGGATGAACCAATTTTAGTTTCAGGTTGCCTGAACTCTGCTGCCTTTATTGGTTTTCTGGTTTCCTTCTCTTAATCACTAGTTATAGACAACAAGAGCAACAATACATTTATCTATGGTGTCAAACTTATTTATGTTATTAAGTTATTTACATGCCACAGTGTCCTGGTTTCTATTAGAGTACGTCATTTAGCATAGTTGAGTTTCTCAAAACCAGGATAAGTACTTATCCAGGTATCCAGGTATAATGTTAATGTGCTGTCTTATGGCTCCATATATACCCTGCATTTTTTGCAAAAGAGGGTATGCTGCACACGTAATGTGTTGGAAAAGGTAATGTAGCATTAGCAGTTATTAATAATATAATAATTTAATATATAACAATGTATTCTATTTTATAAACTCAGTTTTGTATATAAAATTTTAATCTCTAAAGCAAGTAGTTACCAAAGCTGTCAAAGAAAGGAAATGGATAATAAAGTAAAGTACGAGTACCTCAAATATGAACTTAAATACAGCAATTGAGTAAATATAATACATTCCACCTCTGGAATTTAGACATGGTAGAATGATAAGAATATATATATACTGTACCACACACAACATCTACACTCACAGCTAAAACTATATGCTTCACAGACACAATGCCTTCTCCATAGAGCTCCAGCAGAGATCCTGAGATAGTGCATGTGCTGACGTTGTAATACAAAGCGCTTGTTCAGAGAAAGAAGATGAGAACGGGGAAGATGAAGGCGGCGTTTGTTTGCGTGCGAGGCGAAGCAGAAGTGGAAGTCACAGCAGTGCAGAGAACCGGAGTGAGGTAGTAAAATACAGTGTTGGCAGAACTACTGACCCCAATACTGCACTCAAATCTTAGAGGAAAAAAACTTACAAGGCTTCTGCTGGAGAGACAGATCGCTGAGGGGCTCACACGCACCTACACATGAACACAAATGCATAGGCTCAGAGGAAATAATGCAAGCACATACCTACGCACACAACATACAGTTGTACCTAAACATCAGATAGGCATTGGATACGTTTCGACCCTCTTTAGCCTCAAAAGAAGTCTATATCCCTCCTCTCCCAGTGCCTCATATTTAACAGGTCTAGGTAGAGAAAAATAGACTTCTGCTATTCCCGCACAGCAAAGACTTTGTAAAGTCAACCTTTTGTTTCACAGTAAACATCCTGAATAATAAGGAGTTTCAGATAATTTGATCAGTCTGGTCTGTTTTTTCCATTAGACTGTCTGTGTATGTATGTGTGTGTGTGTGTGTGTGTGTGTGTGTGTGTGTGTGTGTGTGTGTGTGTGTATGATTTTTCCAATACATTACAATTTATGCTTGTTTATCTGTCTGCCATTCCGATTTGGCATATGCGTACGTGTGTGTGCGCAAATATATTTGGGTTATTATGAGTTTGTGTGTACATGTGGATTTCTGGATGTGTGTGTCAGGAAATTATTTAAATCCAGTGTGTTATACTTCGTATCCTCAAGCTTACCTCTTGCAAACCACGGTCAGCAACAGAGGCTGCACACAGAGGAACGCTCTGTAATTAGGGGTCAATTAGGTTCAGTTGGATCGATACTGCTGGAGTAGGAGAGTCTTCGGCAGTGTGTATATTGCCTTATCAGTCCGCCACAGAGGCTGTTGGTTTAGGTAATGATGTATGTGTTTACACAGTGTATTAGAATGCAGTTAATGTCATCCTCTGTATAAATGACAAAGTGGGATGACAGCCTCAAATAGAGGGTTCCTGCATGAATCTGGGGAGTCTGAGAAAGTTTGGGAAGCAAATCTGATTCACAGGTCTTAAAAAGTTTGAGATTAGTTGTCTTCAATTAATGTTTTTCTCTCACTCTTTTGGTGTGTGTGTGTGTGTGTGTGTGTGTGTGTGTGTGTGTGTCGGTGGTGAAGGACAGATCCTCCTGCCCTGGATGCGTTCATAATGGACAAAGCCTTGTTGGACTTTGAGGTCTCCATCGATGCAGAATGCAAACTGCTCACTGTGGGGAAGCCTTTTGCCATTGAAGGTGACTCACACACACACACATAAAATAAATACACATTTGTTTGTCCCTGGTGTGTGTATATATACTGTATACATATATATATATATATATATATATATATATATATATATATATATATATATATATATATATATATGTGCATAAAAACCACATGCTTTCTTTCATGCAGCACAGATAAACATATGTATTCTATACACCTTAAAGCATGATGCACACCTGCACACACACCACATACAGTACATATATTAAAAAAACATATGGTATGCACACTCACACACAAATTCAGAAAGGAGATCAAATACTGTTGTTAGCAACATGACTGACAGAATACCGCAGTGATTCACTGGATGAACTTAAAAAGCTTCAGGGTAAAAGTACTCAAGCATCTATTATTAACAACAATACCCAGTCAGAACACTTCGGACTTGCGGGTTGAACTAACTGCAACACAGTCATGAAGCATCTAGACAGATCCATTCCCAGTCAAAAACCAGCTAATGATCCACACAGGGGGTTATCATATTATTCAAGTACTCGTACATTGCTACCTAAATGAGTGATCTTGTGCACATTTATGTGTGTGAGAGCACTGATGTTTGCATGCATAGTGGTGTGTGTTCTGGTGCTATTCTTGAAGGTAAATGTTAAAGTCCTTGCTTCTTCTTAATCTGAAAATCACTATATAACCCCGGCAAGCAAAGAAAAAAGATAGCCACAGTATAGAGCCAAGAAGCTTGTGGAAAAAAGAAACATTTTGCAGTACTTCATGCTTTCATGTTTAACAGAGTTGAATTTTCCATCCTCCTTCTTCTACACCTGTAACTTATGTATTTATACTACCCAAACTAAAACAATTAGAAGTAGAAACTTGTACATTACCAATAGCTTAGCATGTTACAGAAGTTCCAAAACATTGCAAAAACATATATACTGCATTTAGTGGAACCTGGGTGGAACATGCTGACCTGTATGTGCTGGGTACAGTTACAATATCTTGCAAGCACTAACATGAAATACTAACTGCAAACATAACTGCAACTTGCATCACTATGGCATTGCTTTGTTAGTCAATAACTGTGTAAGTCAATAAGATCTAATTTCATTCTGTTACAAGACTAATTGCCATCTCTTAGCTAATAGCTGCTGATAAATTACCAGTAATAAATCACATTTTTGAAGTAATTAATTGCTTTGCACAACTACATTAGGTACATTATTATGAGTGGTAACAACAGTAATGCCAGTAGGAATAGTAGTAGAATACATAGTAGTAGAAGTAGTAGTTTCCTTCAGTGAAATGTGTATTGTAGCACTTTTAAAAATAAAGGGTGCTGACGACCTGTCAGAAGAAATTATGTCTTAGCTCTAATAAAAGTCTAGTGCTCCCTTTCATTGAGGTAAATAAAGGTTCCAGCCATCATTGCAAGTGTTACTGCATTCTAGTCACATGTCATCTGCACATATATGCCTTCTGAAGGTGACTTTGAAGTGAAATTTTCACAGGCAGAACACATTTACTGGATGTATAAAACATTAACCTATAACCCAGTCTCAGCTCAGTCACTAGAAGGTTTTTACAGGTATAGAATTAGTGTATGTGCGTGCATATTACGTGTGTGTGTGTGTGTGTGTGTGTGTGTGTGTGTGTGTGTGTGTGTGTGTGTGTGTGTGCGTGTGTGTGTGTGTGTGTGCGTGCGTGTGTGTGTGTATTTGTTCAGGCTTTTCTTTTCTCCTACCATCTCTAAGACAGGCACACACACACACACACACACACACACAAATATAGAGACAGTAAATAGATACTTGTAAGTGTGCCACATGGGACCACACACCAACTTTGATACCGTTTCTCTGTCAGTCAAAGCATAGCCTCAGAAAGACCACACTCCCACATTCCCCACTCACTGTACAACTCTTGTTCACTGGAGATTATCTATTGCTTTCTTTAATGCATAAGACAAATGAACCAAGAGACACCGCTGTGGCATTACTCATGATTGTGAGGTATGTAGAGTGGGTCAGTTAAATGACTACTTGATTCATTGTCAGGTGAGGAATCTACATTGCCTTTGGTGGCTAGTCCCCCCCACAACCTGCTTGAGAAATAATGAGATGGGAGGGAATAACTCAATAAGTCTGAACAGGAGAGGAAGAAAGAGCAGGAAATGGTGCAGACAGGAAATGTAAGAGGAAAACACACAGGAGGAGGAGAGGAGATTGAGGGGTCGGAGAGAAGAGTGAATATGAGATGAGAAAAGTAAGGGAAAGTACAACAAAGGTAAAGAAAGGGAGGGCCAGTGAGCAGAGGGGTGAGTGAGGTGGGAGTTGAGCACAAGAAGGAGATAGAGGGCTTTCATTTGCCCACTGCCAGTTTGCGGCTTTCTGCACAGCGAGTGATAAAAGAGCCAGCCAACAGAGTTCCCTAATCAAGACAAACCTTCACCCCAAGCAGATGGAGTGAGGGAGGGGAGAGAAAGAACAGAGAGAGAGAGAGAGAAAGGATGGAGGGAAAAAAGAGAGGAAGTGCTGTTTGGTCCATATGAGGATACAGGCAGGATTTATAGAGCGGTTTGTGGTCAGGAGATACAGAGAGGCGGAGGAATTGGGACTGTGGAGTCGCTGCAGGCAAGGTGCTCTGCTGAAATCTTCAGGCTACTTAAGTGGAGAGAGATGCGGGGGTGTCGCCGTGCGCCCGTTTTCACTGAGTGCCGTTGGGAGATGTTTACGACAGCCTAGACACACCCCATTAATAATATTGCCACTGAACACGCAGCCACTCGCTGCTTGTTTGTATGTGTGGTGGTTGTGTATGTGTGGTGGTTGTGTACGTGTGTGTCCCTGTGTGCATAAGTGGTCTACACAAGCTCAGTCAAGCAGGACAGAGCGTGTCTGAAGATCAAAATGAGGCTGGCAGAAGATTTTGTTGCCGGTGTGAGACTGTTGCTCGTCGGGCAGCTCTCGTCTGACAGGGGTGACGTACGGACGCCTTCGTCTGCTCATGTGTGTGTGTGAATGTGTATGTGTGGAAATGTGGGTAGAAGAGTTTAATTCTAATGTGAGATAGCCTCCATTCAGAAGATATGTCTTACAGAATGCACTGGTTAAGTAATAATATAATTATGTAAAGCTAAATTGATTAGTTGTTTGGGTAAAAAAATCAGCAAATAAGGATTTGGTTTCTCTGTCTTAAGAAATGGCAAACTACATATCTTTCAGTTTGGAATTCTTTGTCAGACAAAATGCAATATGAAGATGTCACCCTGGGCTTTGGAAATCTTTAATGGGTATTTTTCCCTATTTTCTGGCATTTTAGACCAAGTGATTAATTGAGAAAATAATCATTAGTTGCAGTCCTAGAATTGTGGCTGTCATCTATCAGTAGCACTATACATACTGGGGCTGGACATTAAACCAAATTTAATGAATTGCAGACATCGTGAATCTCTTACCAACCTAAATTTACTCATATTACAAATTTTAATATTTCTGCCAAATAAACTGACAGCAGCCAATGCCTGCTAAGCAACCAATCAGCCAACAGCTCAGTATCTTTAACTGTTCATACTGTAATTAAACAGGACAATCGCATCAGAAAGAAATGTATGCACTGCTGATTAGATTCTCCATCCATAAAACATACTATACAAGACTGCTCTATCACTGATTGAATCACTATAAATACTCCTGAGTTGATAGAGGCTTTAACATTTGCAACATTTGAACTAAACATTAACAAAAATCCTCGGGCACACAGAAAAATATGTGTTTTCATTTCCAGCAGCAAATAGTGAAATTCCAAAGGAATATACATACAGAAAGTCAAACTTCATCAACACAAATCCAAGAAAAACACATACACTTACCAGAGTGCTTGATTATGAAATAAACACAACAGAAAACAGTGCATAGAGGCAACAATGTCATAGAAGAAACAGTATTACAATTCTAATTTTATTATTTATGAAAGATCATAAGATCTTTGCTTGCAGGACAGTTGCATTCTGGATCTGTATTTCAAAAATAAGGTAAGGACCATTTTTTACAAACCTATATAAAGTGTTTGGAATAAAACTGTGTGGATGTGCCTGGGAGTGTCTGCAAGTGAGTAGGTGTGTGGGGGGATTTGAGTGACAGCTTTGGGACTTGAGGCTTGTGATGGAATATGTGGATGTCTGGGGGAAAGAATCAAAACAAATGACAAGCGGCTGCCCACTTGTATTTCACTATTTGACTGAGTGCTCTAAGGAACCACGGATGGAGATAGGCTGATGACAGAGAAATGCTGTCTGTCTGCTAGGGAAAAAAAGAAAGAGGAGGGAGACGTACAGAGACAAAGCAACAGACTCGGGAGAGGCGCCCGAATGATAAAGAGAAGAATGGAGTGAAGCAGAAATTGAACGAAATTGAAGGGATGACAGAGATAAGGAGCGGACTAACAGAGGAAGAGACTAGCAGCGATGGTGGGAGAGAAATGACCTCGGACAGGAGAGAGAGGAGGAGAGGAGAAGAAAATGAGGAGAGAAGGGAAGGTTAAGGAAAGGAGGCTAAAAGCAAAGGAAGGGAAGCTTAGAGAGTCTTTGTCATGTAGGAAGCAGAGTGTGACAGTTACGTGAACCTTAGCTATTCTGTTTCTGTCCACAACACCCATCAGGCTTACACACCTTGACAGCCAACACACACACATAAATACACTCACAAACAGCTGCCGGGTCCGAGTCAATCACACACACACAGACACACTCACACACAAATGCATGACTGTGTCTTTGACTGCAGTACAGATGAAATGAAACAAACAACCCCAGGAGATCTTGTATACCAATAAATCTCCCAGAGGGTCTTTTGATTCTAAGCGGAGGGACAGATTTGTCTCATTTTGTACCTGCAGAAATGTGGGTAATGCAAAACAGATGCAGTTTCAAAGTCTGAGCAGGGCAGAGCAGCAATTCTCTCTAGCTTTCAAGTTGTGTAATGATACATGAATGTGCCGCTTTTGAAATTAAAGCAATGAGCAGTGGAGGGGGGGGTGGTGGGAGTACTTAAATCTTTTAATTAAAAATATAAAAGTTATATAATTTAATTGCTGTAACCACTATATATTTTATTGCTGTGTCTGGTGTCATTACTCCACATACTGCTGGTGTTTAACAAGAGGGAAATAAGCAAGTCTAAGGCAACACCCAATCAAGTGGCGATGAAACAATTTCTACAAATCAAGCAAAGATTAATAATTAACATACTATAACAATTACTTGCATTACTGACTGCATAATTAAAATATCTTTGAGGCCGTTGAATCCATTTCTGTGACAGCAGCAGGGTTGAACACTGAATTACACGTCATGTCGTGTTTTATTAGCACATCAGATGTTTTTCATGTAATCCATCACACTGCAAAGTAATCAATAACTGCAGCTATCAGTTGCATGTGCAAAAAGTATACAAAACACTCAAATGTAGTACTTACCTCAAAACTATACCTCAAACCATGTTTTTATCTATATAATTGTAAACTAAACTAGGCAACTGTAAAAAATGTGTTATTGATTTTAGTGTATTAATATTCCACTGCCTGTCAGGAACCACCTACACCAGCAACATTCAACAAAGATCAACAACTCAATAGTACTTACAAAGGAACACCTTCAAGACAAGATCCACAAAAGAGCTCTAATGTTATCAACTTCCTGTGCAAATGGAGTGAAACTGGCCTTTGTTTGGCCTTTCTACAAAAGTGGGTCTTGTATCTGTAACAGGAGAGGATAAAAGTGAAGTGAGCATGGAGTGGATGATCTGCATCACAGACTACAATAAGTGTTTTCCAACCAACGGCTCTAGTGATGAGGTCAAAGTAGGTGAGAGGTTGGAGGTCCAATTATTTTAGAAGCTGTGTGGGTGATTTTTATAGATTCTGGAAGTGTGTTAACAAAACAGATTCCGTAGCTGGAGAAAGATGGTATCATCTTTGGCTAAACTAGTATGAAGTGTTTTGTACCTCCTTAATATTTGTCAGGCAAGTTTTAGGGGTCGCTTTCTGTAAACATGTAAGTTAAGTCTTACAAAATAAAAAAATAATGAAGCACACAGGAAAGAAAAAAGAAACAAATAACATGAACTGAGGGTGCACAGAGTACAGTGAGAACATGCGGAAAAAAGAGTAATTAAAGGAAACATTCACCCATCTCTAAAAAATGTTGGTTTTCATAAAGGGCACATAACATAAAAAATATACTGGCATTTGTTAGCCTAAGTTTTGAGTAATTTCTCATAACACATGGTGGTGTTGGACTAATTCCTCCCAAATAGTGTTTTCATTTACACATTAGTAATTTATCTTATACTAATAAATCACTGCAGGGCAACCATCACCATGAGAGTGCATAACCCAAGGCAATGTAATTGCCTGAAAGGAGCACATTCGGGTATAATATGAGCGGGTGTGCCCCATATACCCTGGAGAGAGTCTAAAGTGTTGAGTCAGACTTGATCCCACTCCAACCCTGTATCAGACTACTTAATGTCAGCCCAAAAAATGGTCCAATCTGAGAGACGTGGGATGCTGGGAATGGGAATGAACACCAGGCACGACAGTTTGTCATTTTATCTTGTGAAGTGTTTGTTTGTAGAACACAAGTGTAGGACAACTCACAAGACTCCAACAGATTCACAACATCTACAGTGTGCTGCATGATGCCTCAAATGCATTAGATGTTGACACTGATTCCTGAAGTCTATCTCTAGGTGCACCAATTCATCTTTTTCTGTACCAATAACAATTCCAATACCTTAATTCAAGGTAGTGAACAGATACCAGTGCAGCTTTTAACATGTGTAAACCTCACTGCATGGAACACTTTGGAATTGTTTTTATGTAAGGTAACATGAAGCCAGGGATTGTTGTGGCACTAACAAATTAGGTGGCAGCCTGCTGTGACTAAAGAAGAATAAATATAACTCATAGTGGAAACACTGGATTTTTGTAATGCCATTTTGAAAGAAATCAAAGAAAACAAATCAGGGGTAACAGATGAGTGCATCCCTACGCTATTGCTCATCCTGCCTTACCATCTTTGCAAGTCTTGCAGGTCATGAAAGACTGCAAGCTAATATTTGTTAAGATTCAGTCTGACATGTTTCTCAGCCATGCCATGGCAGGACCATGATCGCCTACTCTGACCAGAAGTGACCATCTGGAAATAAGTGCGCTGTAACTGGCAGAAAAAGTGTTGTTTCTGATTCCAACTGAAGCCTGTAAACTCCTAAATCTCCTTTCTCCAAAGGCCTCTGCACCAGCATATAGAACTGCAACTGGCTGACTGTGGTTTCCCACACAAAGACACCAAGTTAGACAGTAGTCTCCAGTCTCTTCCTCAGACAGGCTGGCTGTTGCTGTCAGATGTTGTTACCTATAGCATATGAATTTACGTCCGTGTGTGTCTCCTCTTTCAGGATATGGTATAGGCCTGCCCCAGGGCTCTCCTCTAACCCGTAATGTGTCAGAGTTTGTGAGTCGCTACAAGTCTGACGGCTTCATGGACATGCTACATGACAAATGGTATAAGGTTGTGCCCTGTGGAAAGCGAGTCTTTGCAGTCACTGAGGTAAGTCATTGGCGGAAGAGTGTGTTCATGTATTGTCTACGTGTTTGGTGTGTAAAGCAAAGACTTCTGCAGCTGAACTCCTATAAATGAGTCTCCCTTTGGGACACCTGCCTTCTAAGCACACGTACACTGGCTGTCACATACACATACACACAGAGAGACACACACAGACAAACATACACACACAGACAAAGACATTCAATCACATAAACTGAGGCCTATTTACCGACCTTAACCTGAGTTACAGGCACGTACTGTCTGAGTGTCGTTGCTTATTTGTGTCTTGTGTGTGTTACAGCAGAGTACTCTCAGTCCTCACCCTCCCTTTTCTTTTCAATCTTTTTAAAGAACTGTGAATCTCTAGACAGAGCACACTTTCTGTGTCTGTATCTCTTGTTTGTGATTAGAGAAGCTATTCAACTCCCTTTGGCCATCTCTTTTAAATCCCACTTCAAAGTTGAATTATATTATAGCAACAAATGCAATTACACAGTCATAGGTTTCTCCAATGAAATGAAAACCTTAACTTCACTGTGCATCAGGAAGTTATTACTATTCCACCCATTTAAAGCCAAGAGGTGGGCTACTCTCAAACAATGTGGGCATTAGTGTGATCTCAACCTCTGGATTGAGCGCAAAAGTCAGTGTTGTCGCTGATGAATTTGTTGAGTCAGCATGGGGCTAATTGCCATCAGAGGCATTGCGGAAATGAGCCGGGTGAAGGAAACATGATTAGAGAGCTTTGGAAACGCTCGTCACTGTCTCTGATTTTCTTCCACTTCCTTCAGGCCAAGGAAAGCCTCATAAGAGCTAGATATTATGTCAGGGGTAATGTGGGCGACCCAAATGGGAACAAACTGCTTTTCATTTATCCAACGTCTCTTTTTACCATCTCACTGCTAACTGCTGTTTCTTTCTATTACTCTCAGCTTTGCTCCCCTCAGCACCTTATGCTTGTCCCCTTCACCACATTCTTTTCTTTCCAAAATGTCTTTTACGCTGTTGCCCTGTCTTCTTTATTCCTATTCTTATGGGCTTACACAGCCAAACTAGATATACAACAGCAGAATATCAATTGCATGTTCACAAAACGTGGCCTAAATAGTAATTATGTAAATACAAATCATCAATCTCTGTATTTTCCTCTCTCTTGGCTTAAGTCTTTACTAATCTGTGTCACTCCCCCAAATGCTTTCTCTCTTCTGTCATTGCCCCTTCAGACTCTTCAAATGGGGATCCAGCATTTTTCAGGCCTGTTTGTGCTTCTGTGTATGGGGGTGGGTGGAGCCTTGCTGACCTTGGCAGGTGAACACACCTTCTATCACCTGGTCATCCCTCGCCTCCGGCGCAGGCACACACTGCAGTACTGGCTGCACACCAGCCAGGTGAGTTAATACATACTTTATGTGTAGTGGCATGGATACATGCACCCACTCTGACACACTTGCAAAGTGTCACATGCACTCTCTCTAACACACACACACACACACACACACACACATACACTGAACTGAACTGAAAAATCTTCACATTACTCTCATGTGTACATGCAGATGCAAAGACGCATTCATATGGGAACAGTCACTCTCACGCACACACACCAGCGTTCTTCTGTGGGTCATCCTTACCCCCTGGAGTTAACGCCATTAGTTATTTTGCAGGTAACCTACTCCCTCTACTGTTGGAAGCTGTAATAACAGTCAAGAATAAGACTGAATATTTTCCTTAAAACTGGATTATATCATGTTTTTTCTGACAGATTTGAATTAAACTGTTTTAAATTAAAGCTAAATGTACAAATAATGCTAATTAAGTACTTTTTTAATCAACTAATAAGCACTTTCATTGTGTTATATAAAGTATAAAGTAATATTTTAAATTAATTAGTTAATTAAGTAAAAAGTTATTAAACGGTTCCCATTTGGCAGTGCTTTAGTAATTGGTTCATAACCACACAATATGCATTTGTGTCTTTTGTTTGTTTTGCATTTTCTATTCTCAGGCAGTTGATATTGTAAACATCCTATACAGATCATTAAATCTACCTTTTCATTAAAATTCCTGATTTTAATATTAGAAACTGTTATTTTGTAAAGATAAAGATATAAAGAAAAATAATAAATAAGTCCTGTTTTGCAATTAGACTTTTTTATGCATGTAGTATACACCAAAAGGAACTGCAAATTGGGGATTTAAAGGTCATGTTTTTGTTTTTTATGTAACTCTAGTCATTACCAAATGAGGTGCCTGTGGCAATATTTGTGAGTGAATAATGAAACTAGCTGTGTGAATATCAAGACTGCTCACATTTGTCTGGTACATTCTTCTAAAAGGGCAACCACTCCCGGGCAGCCTCTAGCATTCATCACGAAACCAGCTCAGCTATCTGACAGGACAACATCAGAGTTAGTCCCTCAAGATAATCTCTATCCAGGGTAAATGTTTCCCTCAGACACCTTCAGACATATATAAATCAGGAATAATTAAGCCATATCCCCCTTATAATTTAAGAGGTTGGTTTGAAGATGGGTTTTTTCAGTCTAACTAAAGCACTTGGGTACCTAAATCAAAAAAGGCTTAAGCAACTGATACCTTAACCCCTCTCAAAATTTAGCAGAATTGTAAGAAGAAAAGAACTTTCTCTCACTGAATTACAATCACCTGGTTAAAGGAGCACCACAGCAGGATTTGTGAGGAATAGCTCTCACAGATGTACCGTACAACTGTGTAAAATAATGGCTCTTAAAAATTCAAAATGCATCATCTTTCCTGATTTATTTAAATTGATAACACAATTCACAGTACTAATCAGTAGTTATCTCAGGTTCTTTTCTTTTCTTCTCTACTTGCAGAAAATTCACAGAGCCCTCCACACTACATATGAGGACGTTGGAAAGGAGCTGACTGGCCTCGACGAAAAGTAATGAAGTCTCTGACTGACTTGTGCATCTACACACTTCACTGTCACCTTCCATCCACCGTCCAACTTCCAATGCATCAATACTTTGTTCAGAATTATTACATTTAAATAAATTACAGTATTGATGTCTGGCAAGAAGTTGTTTCAAGAGTTTTCTGTAATCAAATATCACATTCTTGTTGCCAGTGCAAAAATCTTTCAAAAAAATTACCTCTTAAAGTTTAAATGTTAAAAGTTTAAAGGAGTAGTAGACCCGAGTTTTTGGGAAAGTTAGAAGAGAAACTACTTTCATGTCTGTACGGTAAATATGAAAGCTGAGTTTGGCATAAAGACTGGAAACAGCTAGCCTTGCACTTTTCATGTTCTACCTGTCTACCAGCACCTCTAAAGCTCACTAATTAACATGTTATATTTTGTTTAATTCGTTCTCAGTAGCTGCTGATTGCTTAATATTTACGAGTCAAAGTATTTACCATACAAACAGTTTGATCTTCTCATCTAACTCTCTGCAAGAAACCAACAAGAATATTAACCAAAATGTCAAACCATTTCTTTAAAAAAAAGTCAGTTTGTGTTAGAAACAGGTTGAAATAGCCACACTAACCACACTAGCAGATGTTTCTTTACTTTCAAGACTTGATGAACAATATTAGTTCTAGTTTTTTATTTAATTTTAACCCCCCCAAAAAATCTAATCAAGACAAAGCAAGTGACATGAACATGATTTAAGTCAGATAACATTGCTTAGTCTTACTAATACTCAAAACAAGACCAACCATATTTTAGATGCAATTATCTCACTTACTTATACATTATATATTCAGTGCTTGCAGTTTGCTGATGTGAAAATGTATCCATGTATACTGCTGTACTGTATCTCACTGGATATATGCCCTTTGTTGTGATCTTCCTCTCTTTCACTAGCCCCTCCTCTTGTATCTCAGAGAACTGCACCCTACACAGGAAACAGCATCAGCCTCCTCCCCCATCTCCTCCCACATCCCTCAATGCTTCCACTACAGCCGGAGACACCTGCAACTCGTCACCATCCCATGAGCCAAAAGAGAAACGAGTGCACTTTGACCTAGAAACCCTCCACAGCTACCGCCTGCGCACACACACCGCCTCAGTGCGTGGCAGGCCGGGTATGGTCGGCCGTCCTGGGCTCGGCTTGGGAGGTTTGGGGCTGGGCAGCCTCGGGACCTTTGCATCCCCTCCGCAGATTAACCTCCATGCCAACGGGGGCCCCGTCTCTACACTGGCCTCCACAGGCTTGGTGCTCTCCCCCCTAGGAAGCAGGGCAGCTCAGACCAGCATGTGGGAAGGGGAGCTCCAGGACCTGCAGGGCAAGATCGAGACGTTCCGTACCCAGCTGAGAGAGGCTCTGGCAAGGAGAGCTGAGATCCAGAGCAGCCTAGAGAGAGAGAGGAGTGGACTTATGCGCAGGGATACCAGTCTGGAGAGGGAGAGGGACAGGCAGAGGATACAAACTATTAACACAGACAGAAGTAGCTCCACTCAGTCCAAACTCCCTGAAAGAGACAGGACCAGCCAACTGCAAACCCTGAATAATCAACAGACAGGGAGGGCTAACCAATCAGGCGGTCCTGGGACTCTGGAGCATGTCAGAAGCAGCCAGTTAAACACAGTTAACAGTTTGGACAGAGGGAGAGCCAACCAATTACGCTCTGTTAACACTTTGACGGGAGAAAGGACTGTCCAATCACGCACATCCACGAGTTTGGAGCGAAGTCGAGTCAACCAACCAGGTACCGGAAACATAACTGTTCAATCACGGAACACTTCTAGCCTGGACAGACAGAAGGTTAACCTGAACACTTTGGAGAGGACAAAAGCCAACCAATCAATCGTAAGCAGTGGGACTTGATTGTCTTTCTAAAGCCGCTGATGTGTAGGATTGCAAAGGGAGTAGTGCAGTTGGTGCTTGCATAGCCGTGGGAAGATGGCTTGGTTTGAATAGGTTAAGTAAAGTGGATATATATATATATATATATATATATATATATATATATATACATATATATACACACACAGCACACAGTATATGTGTGTGTGTGTGAACTCACACCATTACTTACTGCAAACTAATCATTATCACACTCAGAATTATTACCACTTACTTAAAATTACAACTAAGAACAACTAAAATATCATAAATCATAAATAAGCAAAGTAAGCTTGTGGAGTGAAAGCCAATATAATTTCAATTTCAAAATCTCAGCATACCTTCACAAGAACCCAATCAGGCAATCTGGCAATGCTAAAATCCCAGTGCTTATTTAGGAGACCAGTGGTTCACATGATGAACCATCAATAACAGATGTCTGACAAACACAAGCCTATTAGCTGAATAAACGCACAGCCTGTTGACGTGGCTGAAGAGCACATAAAGACATTGACAACAAGAGCACAGAAAAATCATTTGTGACAAATTTAAAATGTGAATAAAACAGCAAACAAAACTATTTGAAAATGCACATGCAAACCTCTCTGTTACCTGAGTGGCAATGGCAGGAGATGAAGATGCGATGTAAAAAGTAATCATTTAATAATTAAAGGTTACAAAACTGTGAAGAAAGAGTGGTGCAGCCCTAAATCAATGTACGTAAAGATCCTATGAAATTTTAAAAAAGCTTTTTGTGCGTTGATACCCACATCTTTGTGTGTATCACCTGCCATCGTTACAACACTAATACCGCTATCAAGAATGCATTTTGTTGGATATTCATATAACAAAATCCCACCCTCGTGAAATGTGTCAAAACTAAAAAGGTGTCTTGCAAATTGAGCTATTCCAAACAGATGCTTTGAGATGGTAATTGTCCTCTGAAATTTTATGGGTTCCACATAAAAAGCATGCTATCGCAGGAAGATGGCACATGAATGGAAAAAGGTTTATTATATCGTCTGTATGGATTCACACCATCTGGTCCTAAATATAAACCTCCAACCCATGTTATGGCTGCTAGGTTTAGTTCATTCAAGGTACCATGCCATTTAAATTGTTTTGTCCTTGTTGTCACGTCAATTTGGGTAAAACATTAAAAAAATGCAGTTTCACATATTTTTAAATGGCAGCTCCAGTGTTACACCATAACACTGTACACTGTAACTAGTCATGAGGAATATTTCTTTGGCCTGTGAAAACGGTAGTATAATAGCTTCTGTCTGAGTTTTAAGCTTGAAAAACTATCCCCTGATGACAAATAATCATTTCGGAGACTACACAACTTTCTAACTATTTTCTTAAACACCAATGTGGATGAGGTGGGTTACCCTCCTACACACCAGTCTGATAAAAAAAAGTATACTGGGAATTGTAGGATCCAACCTGTCCCTTGACCCCTATTAGAGACTAAGAGTCTGGTTATCTCAGCCTCTGCTGCTTCAGTTTAGACCATCCCTTTTTTATAATCTCTCTCTGGTGAGTCCCCCAACTTTATGGGAGTGCAATACTAAAACACTGAAGTACCCCTTAAATAAAAAATTCCAGCCATTCCTGTATAGGGTGTTTTTGGGGGGAAACATGTTGACTCATCCCATTACTTGCAAGACTATCTTAACATTCAATGTGTCCATCACTAGCTCCAGTAACATGTGTCAGAGTTGTGTATTTTGCTGTCAGTGTCAAAATTGTTTCCATTTTCCGAATAGCTGTAGCTGATGTCTAAGGTAACAAAAACTATTTCAAATTTATGGTTCTTTATGTTTAATACTGTTAATAATTTAACAGACAATATTGTGTTTATATGGAGCCATGCAAAAATACAGAACAGAATTACAATCTCAAAGTTGTTTCACGGAACCTTTAATTATATGATCAACCCAAATCTCCTGACAGCTCAATACAGGTGGATATCTGCTTGGTGTGTGGCTTTAGTCTGTAAACAAGTGTCACCACTGTGGAATGAAATTGCTCACCATATTAATTACTGACAACTTATCATGAGTCTGGCAACAATTTTCCACTCAGTAACTGTATTGCGCATGAATTCACACAGATTACTAGCTCCCTGCAGATACGATAAGTAAAACGTCATGTTGTTTTTGTTTTGTTTTATCATTTTTAAGCATTAAATTAAGATAATGAAATATATATATATATATATATATATATATATATATATATATATATACAATTTGTTTTCTACTAAAACAAAAGTAGGTAAATTCCATGCCTAATCTGGAATGATAGAATGTAGAGAGGGGGCTTTTCAGAGCCTGATTGGGACATTCATTCAGTTATACACTATATACCACCAGAGGGAGCTGTATTCCCGCGGCTATGGACAATGGAGAGTTTATGGATTAAGGTTTTATTCCAGCAAAACCACTAAATTTAAGAACACATTTTAAGAATATGAAGAAACAGTGACAGATGGAAGCTGCATTTTGTTCAGTTGTTCTTATGCAGTAGAGGACCTGGGGAACAAAGGCTTTTATGAAATCACTCCAGCACTATACAATGCAATGTCACCTAATAGTATTGAGATACTCAATCTTGTGTGAGTCTCTCACCACTTTTAACAGGTGTTGGGAATTTCTCTGACCCATAGGAATTAGAGACACAGACACTAATAATACTGAAAGTGAACTTTATGATGGTATTGATACTACATTTAAACGTCTCAAACTTTACTGTGGTGTGAAGTGGTTGTGTTCACATGCCATGGTGTCAACGAGGACAAATATATATATTTTAGGTCTTTAATGAGAAAGAGCTTGTGGTACTGGATATTTAAACAAATACTTTTAAATTTACCCCTTATAAAAATTGTATCTGCATATTATTGAATTTTATCATAATGAACATTCTCATGTTTTGAAATAAACATTTATATACTTATTTACTGGCATTATCTCGTCTTTTGAGTGTAAACTTATTTTTCAAAAGGACAGCAGAAAGCAATGACAATACTGTCCCAAAGCTGGATAATACACTGTGATTGAACACAATAAGCATATTGTTCACTCACTTTGATAAATTTGGCCTCTGTCAAACCCATTTAAAATCCTTGACTTTTGCAGATAGGGTTTCAACCCGAAATGCCAAGGGCACTTTCTACATGAGTATAAAAAAAGTCAGAAACTAAAACCACTCATATAAAATGTGGGTATTACAGTTTATCTTAGCCAAATGTTTAAGCATATTTGAACAGCCATTTCAACCTCTCAGTTGGTAACGAGTGCAAAACACAGCAGCTGTCTCAATACTGGCTTTTGTCCTGGATGAGTTTTAATTGGTAAGGAAAAACAGTGTGAGAGGGGCAAGTTCTGAGTGTGTTCTTAATAGACCATGATACCCTTTGCTGATAAAAAAAAAGATTTAAAAGAAATAGTAATAATAATTGCACAGCTTTAAAATGTGGTAATCTGAGACATCTGAAAAATAAAACACAAAAAATTAATGAGCAATAGTTTATAGATCAATAAACACTAACTACAGAAAACCACATTGTCAACATTCATGTCCTTAGGGAATAGTGTGAGAAAGTAAGTTAATGCCTTTTATGCGTAATATATTATTTTCAGCATTATGGTCATTTGAATTCTATGTCTGGTATTGTGATATTGTACATGTGTATGTAGAAATATGTGTAAATTTTAAAATTGATTTGTGTTGTCCTTTGGATGTGCTTCCCCACACCTGTTACTTGCTAACGATTATTGCTCATCCAGTATAAAAATGTGAAAATGTGCTCCTGTTCCGTTTAGCACTTGTGGGAATGAGAGGGGTTGAAAGAGCTGCATTTTAGGGCTTTTGGGGCCAATTATCGTAGTACATCTGGAGTATTACAAGAACGCTGCATCACACCACTCCAGAAACTAGTACTGAATCACTTGTGTGTGATCATAATGCACCATGTAGCATTACCACTAATGATAGAAATTGTAGCAGCTCTAAAGCTAAGTCAGTTTTAAAGACCTGTGACTATCTCTTGCAATTTTAGGTAAGAGAGATAAAGATGAAATGCATGGTGCAATACAGAATACAATCCAGGATACATTTAATTTGCTTTCTCTCCTAAATTAGTAAATCTACACCCGCTATAACAAAATGTTACCATGGACCACTTAAGCAATTGATCTATGTGGGAGTTCAGGGTGATTATAGTGGTTATCTTGTCAGAAAACAAATTAAACTTGAATACTCTCTAAGCCCTCAATTACTTTTTCACACCCTAACTTAGTGATGTCATATTACAAAGTGATATCCACTATAATCCAAGCTGGAAGTGTTCCAGTTAATGTAAAGTGTGATACTTCTCTCTAAGAAATGCCTGTTTTCTTGAGGCCACTTAGATGAGATTCAAGCACTACTCCTGTGGGTATAATAGCACTGTTTAACGTTTCATGTAATGACTGTTTTCAACCACACAGTGGCACTTGAACCTACCCCTAGGCACATGAGTATGGAGTGGAGATACCTGCAGAGAATGACTTCATATTATGGATCTTTTAGTGAGAGTGTGATGGGGACATGCACTTGTGTCCAATCATTTTATCTAAAAGATAGCCAACTATGGATGTGAGTCATGTATTAACTGAGCGTGTGTGTCTGCCCCTCTCATGTATATTTGCCAGTCAGTCACACTTCAGTCACCCCATGAAGCGGTGGCCTACATAACATGGCAGAGCAAATCATGGTTACACATTTCATCTGTATTGATTTTACTTGTCTTGTATTTCATATTACAGGGGAATATTTTCTTAACCACATAATCATCGTAACATTAATACTCTTTTAAAATACCATTTACTATCCAACACTGAAAACTGAATGCTTATATGAAACCTGACACATGTCGGCAAAGGGAGAATTGAAATTGATATCACAAATATATATAATTCTTCAGTGCAGATGAGCTCTAACAGTGTGTGGGTTGTTTGAAGAGGATGAGAGAGAGCGAAAGGGAGCGAGAGAGATTGGAGTAGCATGCTGATGATTTAGTGCTGGTGCATCGACCACACTGTATGAAGATAATCTCACGGTGATAAGGCCAATCAATCACAAGTTCTCTGCACTCGCACATGGTTGGATTCTCCTTGTAATAAAGTAAACAATGGGCTCTTTGTCAGGTGTCATGGTGCACTGAATGGGTTGTAAAAAATCAATTAGACTCCAATCGCAGAATTGTGAGGGCTTTCACAGATGTATGGGTGAATTTGTCCATCTACCTAGATGCTTTCTTGCAACACATATGTGAAGTGTGTTCCTACCTTACACTGTCTAAGCCTTGAAGTTTGCAATGACTATACTTGTACGTACTCTGTGTAGTATCTGTGTCCCTGCATGAAGGCCTCCCCGTGCATTAGCCATGCAAACATGCACATGCAGATACCCATCACACATATACATGTGTATCTGAATGGAGATTGCCGGCCCTTTGCTCAGATGAAGTAATTGGGTCACGTGTGAAAAGCAGTCAAGAAGAATTTTAATCAAACTGAAGAATTCCCAATGTACATCCCTCAAGCAATCAATTACCATCCAACTGGGGTTGATAGTAAAGAGTGCTGATACTGCACTAAATACAATTGTGGTGATATCTGCATCTCAGAGGTACCTTAACTGTGACGAAATTTACCATGTTTAGAGGGCTATTGTAATCTGTGGGAAGCAGAAGCAAGAGTGTTCATCCACCTCACATGTATCTCTCCCTCCCTCTGTATAGTGCTTTGTCTAGTAGGTAAATAGGAGCCAGGCACTGTGAGTGATGAGTTTATTAGCTCCTGCCAGCTGTGGCCAACCCTCGGGTATTATTGGTGGGGTGGTGGTGGCGGTGTGTGTGTGTGATGTTTGTCGGGTGGGGGCTCTGGGCAGGGAATAAGGAGGGGCGCAGGGGAGGGAGTCAGAGACGAGGGAGTACCCCATGAGAACCAGAAAAGCTCCCTGGCAACTGGAGACAGGATCAACACTAAACGGGGCGCCCCCATTCATCTAGCACAGAGCAGTGACACTGAGCCAAATGACAGAGATTGAGAGAGGGGAGAGGGAGGATGGTGCTCCTGTGTGCACATATCTGAATGAGTGTAAAACCATTGGAGGCTGGTCAGCAGGCGACTTCCTCCTGCTCTGCACCCCATCAAATTAGTCTGCACAGATATTAACATACAGGCTGCAAGTGTCCCTGAATGTGTCACAACACTCAGTTATAATAGTGATTGAAAAAATGTGGGTGCTAAATGGATGTTTAAATTCAGATTTAAGCCCCATTAAGAATTGATAACCGTGGGAGGAGAAGATATAGATCTCAGAGAGAGAACATCTTCAGCAACCAAAAATGTGCACATGTACAAACGCCACACACACGACTCTTGCACGTACTCTTTACTGTTCTGTTAATTGCCGCAATGTCATTCACGACGAGTTACTGGATCGCAGAGGTGTTTGTGAATGTGATTCCCAATGTGAATGTAGGGCTATTAAACAGTGTGTGCCTGCGCGCGTGTCCTATATCTCCACACCGGATCCTCCGGGGTAATCCAAATGCACCACAGTGGTCAGACGCCTGCCACACCCTTCTAGAGTAAACAAAGGCAGAGGCAGTCCTCACCTCTGGAAAGATACAGAAGATGTGGGTCAAACACACGAATCGGATAGTGTTTACAGAAGCACGAGGCTTATCTGATGCCTAGCCTAATAATATAATTACAGTGAAATTGCCTCTTGCTTATAGAGGCAGGTTATCTCCAAAACCGCCCCCTCGGTTTTACGCACACATGCGCAGGCCGCATTTACTCCACACACACACACACACATTCCAAAAAAAATCTACCCCTTTGTTTTTCTCGCCTTACGGCGGTAGCCCCGAAACAGGAATTCAGCAAGGGAAGGAAGAGAGAAGTGTGTATGTGTGGACCAGACTGTCTCCTCCCCCCACCATAAGCGCACACACCATACTCTCTCCTCCCCCTGTACCCCCCCTCCTCTCCCCTCCTGCACAGCCCTGCACGGCCCCCATGCCTTTGTGTGTGTGTGCGCGCGCTGTGAAGCTGACTGCGTACCCGAAAACCGTGTGACGGATGCCTTGCATAAAAAATAAGGTTTTTTGGAATTTTAAATTTATCCGTGTTATATATTCTATGGGAAATAGGAAAACCTGCAGGTGCACGTCAAGGGGAAGAACCGGGTGGACCCACGTGAATCTCTCACTTATCTAAAGCCAGGAAATAGAAAGGAGAGGAACGCATTGCCAGAAAGTGCCGCAAATTGGACTTTCCACCATCAGCAACCCTCTCTCTCCTCTCCTCTCCTCTCTTCTTTCTCTCGCCATCCCTGTTCCTCTCTGTAGGTCTCCTCACTTACTCACATCCAACCCCAATCTCCCATCCTTCAGTGATCCCAGAATAGCCTCTCACCGGAGCGCTCTCTCAATAATAGTGGGGAGTTTGGGATTTCGGGGTGACGCCGGAGATGGATTAAAGGGACTGTGCACCGCAAAACTGGAGCAGCACGCACGACCACGCCGGGGTGGAAGGGGGCGTCGGGACTCGGTCAATTCACGGAGCCCGCGGGATAGAGGTGAGTGCTCAGGCTGCCCGGTAGTATTGTATCGTCCTGACCCCGCATGCATCCCCCAGCAACCCACCGTTCCTCAGCACATGGATTTCACGTTTCCATAATTAATGATCTCATACGCAATCTGCTGATTTCTGCTTGTGGTGGATTAACTGCTACGTTTAGAATAGCATAAAGGCTACAGCATTATGCTTCTTTTTTGCGGATCTTTTTGATATAGTGGCTACTAAACATCTAAACTATAACATTCAATAAGCGATTAGCCTACCTTGAGAAAACAGCAATTAAAGCAAAATTGGAAAGCATGTGGATAGATAAAAAAAACTACAAATTTCATTGTAATGATTTTAAATTACTGGGATTAATACCAGCTTAAAATATGGTTGAATTTCTTCCTTCAGTATTAAGGAAGGTGAGGTTAATTGTGTAAACCCTCCTCCACATCACCCAAGTGGTGCATATGGCCCTTTATGTCTCCCTGTTAAGGGCCCTGCAGTTGACATGGCTTTGCAGCTAGCACTGTAACTTTATCGATGGATGTATGAGTACATGAATATAAAATTGACTGTTCTGTTCTGATAACTTTATGTTCATCTCAGTCTTTCATGTCTATGAGCCATAGGTCAGGAAAAAGAGCAGCAACTTAACACTGTGCCTGTTGGGAGACACCATGGATCCATGTCAGTACTGTGTGATGTGGTAATTTTGTAAACACTATACAGAAATGCTTGCTTATACTGGGGCATACCTATGTGGAATTAACCAAAACATTTTCTTTATCAGATAATTGGGTGTTTTTTGTTCTAATTTGACAAAACTGTATATAAGTACTTTTTCCTTGGGCATAATTGAATAAAAATAATGTTGTTGTTTTTCTTACATTGATTCACCTGTCAATGTTTTTCTTGATTTATACATTATTCAAATTATTTGAACAATTGGCTAAAGCCCATGGTAAGGTCTTCAAATGTCTTTGTTTTGTCTAACAAACAGTCCAAAATCCAAAGATTTCAAGTAAAGACAAGCAGCAATTTTCACATTTGAGAACCTGAAACTAGGCAATGTTTGGCGTTAATAATAATAATAATAATAATAATATAATAATAATAATAATAATAATAATAATAATAATAATAATAGCTGCAGATTAACTTTCTGTGTATCATCCAATTGTCTATCATTGGCTGAGCATTTCAGCTCTATGCCATGCAGAGCTATACTATGCTCAACTGTGTAATAATATCCATAAAAGTATACACTATATGCTGTAATATAAAGATGGGTGGCAAATAAAAGAGAAAAAATAAATAAACAAGGGTTGATGCATCCCAACTGGGTGTGAGGGTCACTGAATTGTTTGAGTGATGACTATGATGTGAGTCAAATGCCATGGCCTTCACAGTCAGTAGATCTCAAATCAGCACACCTATGAGAGATTTTGGCTGCATTCTCCAACAGCATCAAAAAATACCAAATTAGGGAATAGAGTTGTAGAGAGTTATATACTGTAAATATGTACATATATTATATTACACCATATCACAATATAGTGAAAAACTGTAGACCTGATATACAAAAAACTAATTTATTACACTGAACTGTGCAATACCATACTACACTATACAAGTACTATATACAAGTCTGTCTCTAACACACACCACCACTGTCGCGTTGGTGGTCACTGAGACTTGTATCTTCCTTGCTGTCTGACAGACTGACACACTGTTTCTGTCCTCCTCTGTCCACTGTCCTACCTCATTCATACACACACACACACACAACCACACGAGATGTGCACAAATGATTTAGACTGTATGTGCATGCAAACACTACCATGATGTTTGCAAGCACAAGCATATTGTTCCTTAGTCTACACAACACACAATTTGCAGGCCCCAGAGGATAAATGCTGGTGTGACGGATAAACGAGACCCTAAAGAGGCTCATTTTGTGTGTGTGTGTGTGTGTGTGTGTGTGTGTGTGTGTGTGTGTGTGTGTGTGTGTGTGTGTGTGTGTGTGTGTGTGTGTGTGTGTGTGTGTGTGTGTGCGTGTGTGTGAGTGATGTGAGTTGGGGTGAGGTTTAAATGCTGACTGGAGTAGGTCACTGAGACCAAGCGGCTGGGAGAGTGAAACCCAGGACCCAGTATCTTCCTAAGCTGCTTTCAGCTGGAATCCAGCCATCCCCATATTCTCCCTGTCTCTGATCCTCACCCACCACCAACCCCCTCTCCTCCCACCAGTACTCCCAGACATTCACATTTACCAGACAAACTTGTGCTACACTCTTCTGCTTTTGTTTTTTTAAAATGGTTCTTCTTCTTTATGTCTTTGATCTCCACTTATCTTGTCCCCGGTTCTCTCCTATTCTCCTCTCCTCCTCTCCTCCTCTCCTTCCTCTCCTTCTTTCCTCTTCATTTCTAGCGGTCATGGAAATTAGACGGTAGAAGTCTTTGATTCTCTGTGCCTTACACCGCCTCAGGGTCAGGCCCTCTTATCTTGGAGAGAAAGAGAGAAACAAACAGAGAAAAGAGGATGGAGGAAAAAAATGACGGGGGTGGGGTGGGGGGCAGTTGAGAGAGGTATTAAGACAGAAGGACAGATAGCAAGAGAAGGGAAGGTGTAGAAAGGTAGAAAAAAAGCAGTGATGGGGATTTTTGGACAAATACTGCAAAAAGACAAAACAGGGCAGAGGTAGAGCAAGTGAGAGAAGCCAAGCTAAACAAAACCAAGCAAAGACAATAAAAGTGAGAGGGAAAGAACCTGACAGAAGAAGAAAGAGCTACAGATACCTAGACAGCTTTCAGACAATCTGAGTTTCTTAGAGGATAGTATTTTTGGATTGAAGCCTCAGATCAGCTGATTATGTGCTCATATTCAATCTGCCTTAAATTTGTGTCCATTTGTGTGCCAAACAAGAAAGCTGCAAGTACAAAATTACATTTAAACAAGCGTGTAAGACCAAAACTCTCCTCTAACACTCATTGTAAATAGTGCCAATCCATTTAGTTGGGTCAGCAGGTCCGTGACACAAAACAGGTTTCATTGCATGTTTTAGGGAGAATTACACACCTGATGCGAAACCAGATCCTCTAGTTCATCTCATTCACTAGTACGCAATTTGTGTTAAAAGGTCAATATTGACCAAACAAAAGCAAACTGAGACTTTAGAACAAGATTAGAGGTAATGCACAGAAATTAGGAGGTCAAGAGAATAGTGTTGGTAAAATGAAAGCAGATTGGTAGGAAGAGGAGGGGCTAGACAGAAGGTGATTGAGAAAGTGATAAGCATAATGGGAACCAGAAAAGGTGGAAGGGTGAAATTGAGTGAGAGAGAAGGAGGGAAATGGGTAGAGGACAGAGATGCAGAAAGACAGACAGAATGTGGAGGAATATGGAGCTGTAGGGAGAGCAGTGAATATTTAACTCTGTTTAGTTTTCCATTTGGGCCCTTGGCTCTTAGTTCTCTCTGAGGCCTTCTGATCGCCTACAGGTCACTCATGGCAGGAGATGTCTACATGTGTGTACATCTGAGTTTGTGAGGAAGATGAATTTAGTGCATAACAACCAGTAGGAAGTTAAAAACTTCCTTTTGAATATAAATGAGATTTTTCTTCTGTTTGTAGATCCCACCATGAATTTTCAACACAGAGCATCCTGACCTTGCACATGTTTCTCTGTCTCACTGCAAAATCACTGCGTGTGGTCATTAAATGTGCATGTGCAGAGTTCTAGGTGTAACTATTGAATGTGTATGGGTGTGCAAACACAAATAATACACCTCATTACCAAACAACACTACATTAAACTAACACAAAGTCTTATTCTTCAAAATGTGTGCAGTATAACACATTTCCGCTTTAACCAGCCTTGGAAAACTTTTTTGAAGCTATGTTTCATTCATCAAGTCCAGGCCTGGCAGAAGTTTGAATGTCTTTTTCATGTTTTCAGAAATATTGATGGTGGAAATCCATGAAAGCGCTCTTACACTCCTCTCTGACATCTCCTCGCAATCTGTTGTCCCAACAGGCTGTGACTGGTCCCACCCTAAGATGACGTCCCCTAAAAACAAAGCCAAGAAGAAACCACCCAAAGACAGCATGACACTGCTGCCATGCTTTTATTTTGTAGAGGTATGTGTAGAAAGATTGGATATATTGATGAATCACCTTTTTTGTGTGCTTGGTCAACATGACTCACCGCAATTACTGAATCGATCACTAGCTGAATCACTCTTTCTGTTGTGTAGAGTCATGCTACCGGTGGGGATTTTTATGGTGATTGCACCTGGATGCGTCTGACCTCTATTGAAAGCAGAGTTTGATGTTCACAAGCAAATATTATAGTGTCATCACTTTTCCCTTGTGTGTGTGTGTGTGTGTGTGTGTGTGTGTGTGTGTGTGTGTGTGTGTGTGTGTGTGTGTGTGTGTGTGTGTGTGTGTGTGTGTGTGTGTGTGTGTGTGTGTGTTGCTGTGGCAAGAGTTGAGATAAAACATTGGATGAATAATCTTTTTCCAGGCAAATATTAAATGCTAGTCACTCTTTGCTTTGTCCTTGGTCTTGTGCGTGTGGCGGGCGTGTGTGTGTATGTGTGTGCATATGTGTGTTTGTGTGTGTGCGTGTGTACATGCCTATCTAGCTCCCCATCGTCCTGTCCTCCTTGGTGTCCCTGTACTTCTTGGAGTTGACAGATGTGTTGTCCCCGGCAATGGTGGGCTACCGCTGCCATGACCGCGACCTCTCCATGCCCTATGTGGAGACGGGCGATGAGCTCATACCTCTGTTGATGCTGCTGAGTTTGGCCTTCGCTGGTCCTGCAGCCTCCGTAAGTCCACCCCCCCACACACACACACACACACACACACACCTTACACCTGAGTATGTTTGGCCACAACAAGTCGTGGACACAGTGATTCAGACTGCAGATTATTTTCTCCATTAATCAATTGATTGTTTGATTTGTAAAAATTCTGAAAATAGTGCGAAACGCAGTGACTCAGAGTCCAAAGAGACACCTTCATAGTGCTTGTTGGGTCCAATAAACAGTCCAAACCTCAAAATTGTAAACAATACATTGAAATTAGTAAAGTAATTTAAAGGAAAAGCAACAAATCTTCACATTCGTGAAGCTGGAAGCATATTTTGAAAAAATACTTAATGATCAAAATAGCTGCCAATTTTCCATCAGCTGACTTACATTTCCACTGTACTCTTAGGGTGGTTTGATTTATAACAAAGAATATTTATAAATTCTTCATATGTTTATGAAAATCTTAATTCGTAAAGTACAAAATTTCCCTCTGACATATAGAGGCATAGAAGTAGGACGTGGCATGAAAGAAAATACTCAAGTAAAGTAGAAGTACTTTGAATTTGTACTTAAGTCCAGTACTTGAGTAACTGTCTACCACTGGCCACAACAAACTGAAAAACATTTATCCCAGACATATTATTCTCCTTTTAATGTGGAGTCATTTTTCTGGCCCCTTGATGAAAGTTCAATTTCTGTTCATCTTTTAGCTCTGGTTTGGTCTCCGCCAACTCCTGAGAAAATCTCTTGATCTTAAGCCTGCTTGGTGTTCGATTTTTTACTAGCTAGACACTGACATTGCTATTTGGTGCTGGGCAGGTAGCGTGCAGTTGGTTTATCAGATCTTGTTTTCACCTTACATTGTATGCCACTGCTGGAAACTGTACTGATGAGAGCTTAATTCTCAGTCAGCTCACTGAGTAATAATTCCCTGTGGGTTTGTCACTGAGCACATTTGATCCGTTGTTCATGTAAAAATATTGACTAAAAATTTTCTCATATTGGAGTCACAGGGATAAAATCTTATCACAGAGGTGCAGTGATCTAATGTGTGTCTTGGGGTTATGTTTGTGAGTTCTGGACACATACATCACACAGAAATGCTTGTGTACAGACAAATATGCAAACGTACAGCTTCTCGAACACTCACAAAGCAAATTCAATCTCCCATCAGAAATGCAAAATCAATGGAAACATTGATAAATACACACCTGACATTCCAATACACACCATCAAACAAGTCACGTGGGCCCCCAATCAATATACACACAGTCACACACACACTGCTAATCCATCAGCGGCATGGAAACGAGCAGACCTCTCCAACACTCATCTATCACTCTGATTGGAAGTGATCAGTATTCAATAGCACTCTGCCTTCATTCTCCCTCTCTCTCTCTCTAGCTCCCTCTCACCGTAGATCACAATCACAGAAATGGAATGACATTAATTGTACTTGCACCTTTTTTCTCTTTGTTCTTTTCTATATATTTCTGTCTGTGCCTTACGGTGTAGCTATAGACAGCAATACGTAGTTTGTTTTTTATGTGTTCCTTTCTCACCTTTTGCCATATTCTCTCCACCTTTCCGTAGATTATGATGGGGGAGGGCCTGATGTACTGTATGCAATCCAAACTGAAGACATGTCCCAAGTCGGAGAGCAGCATCAATGCTGGAGGCTGCAGCTTCAACTCCTTCCTACGCAGAACCGTGCGCTTCGTCGGTACGTCCAACTATCAATCCTTTAGGGGTTATTTGAAGGGAGTTTTATTAGATACTGTGGAAGAATTCTACTCCACAGCTTCTAACAGTCAGTGACTATCGTTCAGGGTTTGCTCAAAAAACTTTGACAGGATACGTGGCTGTTGCTATTGACATAACAATAGTTGTGGTGTAGCCTGCCCTGGGGGCCATCATTTAGAGGCTCTTATTTACCACATGGTTTGTCAAACAGCATTATTTTCCCATATATGCTTATTCTGTTAGTGATGAAGCCTAAAAAAAACACTTGATCAAATATACATAATATATTTTACATTTGGACTTAGGTTACCAACAGTGTTAAAGTTCTAAATAGCTGTCTGCTGTCAGTAGTTGGAAGTAACATGCTGTTTTTAAGATGGAAATCAGTTTTGGCTCAAACAAATTATTCCACTTACCGGCTGAGCCCCCAACCTGATTCCACTTTTCAGAGTAGGGAAATAAACTAATTACACGCATTAAATGAAGGATGACTTAAAATGCAAAAGGCATGATATAATGCTCCACGGAAAATATCTTGAGGCAGACCTTGAGCTTTGAAGTGAAAAGAGTAATTAATTCACCTTGCCAAATTTCAATGTCTGCGGAAAAGCTTCATAGCGTAACAAACTGACGGCTTGTGGTGTCACTTCAGGTTGTCGGAGTAAATTCAACGTTGTTTTCGGCTGCAGGTGTTCATAAATGTGGAGAAACCACCAGGGGCTTTTAGTTCATTTGCCAAGGCTGCCATATCATCTCTGTCTCTGTCTCTTACCTCTCTCTCCCTCAGGTGTTCATGTGTTCGGTCTCCTGGCAACAGCCCTGGTGACAGATGTCATCCAGTTAGCTACTGGTTACCACACCCCTTTCTTCCTCACCGTCTGCCAGCCCAATTACACGGCCCCGGGAGTGTCATGTGACAACAATGCCTACATCACACGGGACATCTGCATGGGGAAAGACCAGTATGCCATCATGTCAGCTAGGTATGACACACACATATGTATAGATATGTAAAACAGCATCTAGTGGCAAATAGCAAGTCTCCATTTCCCCAAAAGAACAGAGAACACAGACACACAGATACACAATCCATCATTATGAAGTGCTGTATCAGTTTATTTGAACAGGAACAACATTTGTTTTATGCTTCTTAGCTGCCTACGCTGCTCTCATTCCATTAAATAGGAATTCAGCAATGTTTGTCAAAAAATTATAAGGCTAAAAGGATTTACAGTTGTTGCACAGTATACTGTATATAGCTACACATCTTGCAGGAGTGTAAATGCAACCTACAAGGTGAAGAGTCATTAAAATGTGCATTTTCAGAGGTTTACAGGAGATTAAAGTAGCAAAGGCTTGAAATTGTTGTTGCTACAGTTGGATTTTTAATTAATGCAAGATTTGCTTATTTATGATATGCTGCTTAGTAAAATGTATTTGTATGACAAGACTTACAATGCCCTTACAAATTACAATTCATTGTTCCCAGCTGTGGCATCTCACATGCAGGTGCTGTGACTAAGTTTGGCTTCTGAAGATATTCTTTAGCAGGCCAGTATGTAAAAAACAGACATACTGTAAGTTATACAAACAAGCTACAACATATGGCTATTAGACGGGCATAATAAATGCAGACAGAAAGAAAAGATTACAGATAAATATAGCTCATATAGGGATAATCCCAGTAGTACAAACACACCGATGTTTGACATAATGCATTCACTAGCTCGGGTATGGGTTTAAAAATTGAGATAACGTTGTCGAACAGAGCCAGACCAACTGTTTTCCTGTTCCCATTCTTTGTGCTAAAGTAAGCTAACCAGACATGAGAATGATATCAATCTTCTTGTCTAACTCTTGGCAAGAAAGCAAATAAAAATATTTCCCAAAATGTTGAACTATTGCTTCAACATTCACAAGAAAACTTAACTTAATGTAATTCTAGCCTAAAACCAGCCGAAATGTACTCGCTTTTACTCTTAAGGTCTTAGTCTTCACAAAGACTGTATCTGTACACACATGTTTAGCCTTGAAAAAGTTGGGAAGGTAAACACAGTAGTGCAAGACTAAAGGATAAATACACTAGTGTCTTAATAAGTCAAATTAAATGAGACTGGTGATTCAGTTTTCTAAACTCTAAATTGGCGGCTTTGACCGCAGCTCATTCACTCTCCCTTAATGTTCCCACTAATACCCCGTGGTATTCTGTTTGTGTTTATTAATGCTCACAAGGGCGTACGCTCAGTTTAACGAACATAGTTGGGAAGGCACTCAGGTTTAAATGTCAAACACAATCCTGACATCACAAATAATGTGAGCCACCATGACAGTTGTATTCAGGTTTATTCAAGAGGCAATAAATAAACTCAGAATCCACACAGCTTTTTTGTGTAAACATGCATCTGTCTTTCTCTCTCTGCCTTCACTCTTTCACCCCCAATTCTCCCCGTTTCTCTCCTCAGGAAAACATTTCCATCCCAGCATGCAACGCTCTCTGGCTTCGCTGCGGTCTATATCTCCGTAAGCACTTCTGTGTCTTACTTGCCTTCTATGTTTGTATACCTTAAGTAGGACGTATTTGCATCACATCACATACTGCACACCACACTACTCACATGTGTTTGTGATTTATTGTACCTCTCTTATCAAAAGTTAATTCAGTGTAACTTTGAAATACTCGTTAACCCTGTTTTGTTTAAAATTTAACAGTTCTTGGTGACCTTGGTGATCAATATTGCTGCACTGTTTTGCACTATATTTATTTATCTTCAGAATTTTTATTTCATAATGTTCGTGTAGATAACAATTAGTCTGTTTAACTGGTTATGAAACAGTCTCAATTTAATACTGATACCTCTATATGACCACTATATGTCATTGGATCAGATTCCTCGCAAAATCTAACAAAACAATTTACAGCATGCACCACACAGACCGGAAGAGCCTACGTTTACCTATTTCCTGGCAAAGTTTTGCAGTGAGTAATATAACTATTTAAAAGGAAGCAGGAGGAGCATTTTCTTTAGTTAACAAAACAGCAAGAAGGGACAGTGATAGAGCTTGGGTGAAAACACAAGTCAACCTCAGTCATTCAACAGAACTGCAGGATTTTAAAAGAGGAAGAAAGAATAAAGTTGCATCTTTCTTTCACTCTTTTCCAAAACAAATTCAAAAGCCAGATAAAGATCTTCACAACACAAGGTGGCAGAAACACTATCTCTTTTGTCTACATGGTGAGCCAGAATCAATAGAAAATCAAAGTTCCTTGTAGTTGCTTTAACAAACATTGCTGCTGGCAACATAAAATTAGTTCCTGAGGATTTCTGGCTGGAATGAAATCACTGTCATTTCATGTACAAGTCATGATTACATTATAGTGATTACACACTGAGAGATTTATGGTACAATTCTCTGACCACAGTACCTTCAGGCCAGAGCCGTCTGAATTAAAATACATTAAAATAACAGGCACTGTCTTTAATTTCAGTGTTCATTGTCATCCTAATGCTTGTTGGGTAGCTTTTTGCCATTCTGCAGTCCGATGCTGACTGCAGCAGTATGTGAATTGTACAGCAAAGTAGCACTTTGCTGTGCAATGTCATTTTTCCATGAGGTAACACCCTCCTACACACACACACCCTCCTCCGCCAATGGCTATTGCAAGCTACTGGCCATATCACTGCTGCCTCACTGATCCCAGAGTGTGCTCATTAAAGCTCACCAGACAGATTTCTGACGAGAGCGAAAAAAAGGAGAGTAGGAAGAAAGCAGCTGTTTTGGTTGTTAGAGTTACGACATGTTGTTCAATCTCTGCAAAACTAAGAATCACCCCAAGCACACAGATCACTTTTCTTCATTTGTTCTTCACTTCCCACCAAAGTAAGACATGTATTTTGTCTTCAAAAACCTAAGTGGTAAAATGATAGTGAAGTGAAACAGTTCCACTAGTTTCCAGTCTACCTCCTCTACACATATATTTTTGTTAATTTGCTAAAACTCGACAGATAAAGCAGAACACTTCACACAGCAGAAACTGTTTCAATTGCATTAGGAATAACTAAAATGTCACCCTGTGGATAGACGTTTGTTCCTCTCTCTTGCTTGAAGAGAAGTGGGATTTTATGCTCAATACTAGATGGACAAGCTTGTTAAAATGGATATTTTTGCACAGCCTGCTTCTCTGTCACTCAGCTGTCTATCACTTTACGTAATCGAAATATAGATAGTGTGTATGCTGAGAATTTCAATGTAACTGTACAGATATTCTCTCTCCCCTCTTTGTGCCCCCCCACCCCCCTACCCCACACAGTAAAACAGAGTGGGGGTTAACCTCATATGCAGCATACTTTTTATTTTCTTAAAAAAGCTCTAACAATCAATTTAGGTGGTATCATTTTCAAGGATCAAAATAATTCTTCAAATCAGTGGAGATTCATTGGAGACAAGTCAAATGTTAGGACATGGTTAGCTCAGTTTAGTAAAAAGGGTGGATGCAGGTGGAAACAGCTTTGATTTTTTTTTTTTTTTTTTTTTTACATGATTGAGATATAATATAGTAATTAGTGAGCTTTAGAGGTGCTGATAGGGGGATTTTTCTTTTGAACATAGCCAGAACATTTCCCACTGCCTTTTAAAAACATGTCCTCCCCAGTCTTCATATGTGTCTTTTGCATATTGATGTGTGCTTCTCTCTCCACAGATGTATTTCAATGCTAGCATCAGCACCACAACAAAGCTGCTGAAGCCGTTGTTGGTGTTTGCTTTCTGCATGGCGGCAGGCCTCGCCGGGCTAACGCAGATAACTCAGCACCGCAGTCACCCAATAGATGTCTATGTGGGATACCTCATAGGAGCCGGCATCGGAGTCTACCTGGTTAGTTAAACAAAGTGCACAAGAGTGCGTATGGCAAGCATGAGAAACGATTTATCAGTGCTCAGTCAAGTTTATTTGGCTGGTGTCAAGATAATTACTCCTTTTATGATAATGTAACTGGCTGAAAGAAATTTTAACAAGTGAAATTGTCTCTCTTATTTCAGGATTTAGTTTGTGAAATGAGTGCCAGCATATGTTTGTATGTATTTAGGGATTTATTTTGTCCCCAGGGAGTAGTTAACAGTCAGCATGCTGCATGGTGGGAATGACTAAATACACATAAATAGATTTTTTTTATAAAGTGGTTTAGTTGTTTTGCTGTGACTGAGTTTTCCCATTGTATTATTTTAACACTATCACAGTATGTGTTAACAAATGGTTCTTTTTTTTCAACACCTCTCCTCTCCGTGTGGCTTCCATACTCTTCTCTCCCAGCAGTTTTTTTTTTGGCAAGCTCTATATATAGCCTTTTCTATTACAGAGGGAAAAGAGAGAGAATGAATAATCCGATAAGAATTCTCTGGAACAATTTCACACTTCATTTTAAGAAAACTTGTCGTTGCCTTTTTCCACGCATCTCTCCTCCTCTCAGTTTCTTTTGCTCTCATCTTTCAGTTTTTAAAGGATGAATTCTGAGAGAGGGGAAGGAAAGTGATTCATGCTGACCTCAGACTAAACAGGAGGGAGACGGAGAGATGCCTATTCATGCATATGCTCCCCACTAATAGGGATATTTTTTTCCCTCCCAAAGATTAAAGAAAACACATTCCCACACTTAAGTCTCTATTAAACACGCCGGGTATTTCTATCTCCTCATTTATTTCTCCTCCCTACCTCTCTCCCTGTATCCCTCTGTCCTATGTCAGGCTGTGTATGCAGTGGGAAACTTCAAAGCATCAGAAGAAGATGCTCACTCTTTACAAAGACTGACCCCGACTCAGCAGAAGGATGGCCTGAGAGTGCTGAGTCAGCGGAGTCATGACTCCCTTTACAGGAAGACTCCCAGGGTGTCTGAGAGCAGAGAGGAGCTTGGGGTGGGGCTGGGGTCTGGGGCCCGCAGTAAGGTGAGGAGGGAAAAGGCCTCTCTGGCCTCCCTCAAACGTGCGAGTGCTGATGTGGAGCTGCTGGCAACCCGGGGTCCCATGGGCAAGGAAACCATGGTAACCTTCAGCAACACCTTGCCCCGAGTCGCAAACGGCAACAGCCCCATCTCCCCCTCAGATGAGCCAGCTACCACACAGCGTCACATGACCTTCCATGTGCCCTTCGACCCCCAGAGGTCTCGACAGCTGGTGTCAGAGTGGAAGCAGCGCTCACTGGAGATCCGCAGCCAGAGCTCACGAGACGAGGAGGAGGAGGGAATGGACGGGAGAGATGGAGGAGATGAAGGACGAGCAGCAGCAGGAGAGGGAGGGGACCAGGAGATGCCCTCTTCTCTTTATCCCACAGTGCAAGCCAACAAGGGCATTGCCACACCAACTGGGGCCAGGATGGTGGTGGCACCCCCACTTGTTCACATCCCTGAGGAGGCCTCTCGGCCACCGCCTGTCTCTCCTAAGAGTGCCAAGACCCGTGCCAAGTGGCTGTCACTTACTGAGGGAGGAGTAGCAAAAGAGCCGGGAACAGGTCCCATTGCAGTGTCGACTCCACGTGTGCCCAACACGCAGCCCAACCAGCTGCCCAGCCAGCAAAGAGTCACTCAGGTGAGGCTGCAATTAGAAAGTGAATCATAATAACTACATTATTTTGAGCAGTCATTTTTCACTTTTTCGTTTCAAGTGACATGCAGCCGGTTCTGAAAAATATAGTTTTGACAGGAGACATGATTTAATAGCTGCCAAACGCTGTGTGTGCTACACATCTATGATTTATTTTGTTGGTAAAATCAAAACAGAACAAGTGGAGCAATTATACTGATTAATTTCCAATACAAAACACTCTCACAAGGGTTCAAACACTAATTATAGTTGGAGTTAAATCTAATTAAAATGTCTAGAAGGGATATTACTATTACCCTTAACCATGTTTACCATAGTAAAAGCCCTTGAATTCTGGGTTTATTGTGGAACAAAGCAAATTTGTAAATACAAATATCTGATTTTTGTAGTAGCTGCTTTTCTTGAGATTGAAAGTTCTTTCTTCAATTGGAAACAGTCAGTGGCAAAACAGTTGCGTCATAAGTTCGTTTTAGTACATATGATCTTCCTCAGCAGATGGAGTTGCCCAATTGTCATGGATGTTGTCCAGATTCAGAATCAGATTCATTCTTTATTTTCCTCAACGGAGGGAATCTATCATACAGACTGTACCAAGAGCAACGTTCAACACACATAACATGCACATACTGCGCATATACACATGTTGTACACATATTACACAGGAGTGTAAATGTTAAAAATGTTCAAATTTCAGCTTTGATCTTGAGATTGAAAATTCATGCCTCACCATAGAAACAGCAGTTGACCAAAAAATATTATCAACAAGGTCCATTTGGTAGCTGATCTGGAGCAGCTATTTGGTATTCTTCTGAGAACTTAGTATTTTTCCTTTGTACATTTTGACTAGGTTTTCTTCTGTTCCCCAGGTGATCGCCATGTCTAAGCAGCAGGGACATGGACCAGTCACTTCATCCACTAAAACATCAGAAGGGGGCTCTTCATCTGGCGGCGGGTCTAACTGTTCTGAGTCACCCTATTACCGGATCCAATCTGATCGAGACAGCTGCACTGGGAGCAACCCAGGGAGCATAGCGGGAAGTGGGAGCATAGTCACAATCGACGCTCATGCCCCTCATCACCCGGTGGTGCGTGTGTCGGCCAATAACGGGAAGCCGTGGGAGTGGAGAAACACCATCAGTGGTAACATGATGCCTACCGACACAGCGGGGGACAAACATCGCATAGCCCTGCAGCGGCAGGACAATGTTAGTCACTACCGGGATTACCGGACACTACCAGGGAAAACAGACTCGCTTTGCTCCTCCTCAGCCAGCGGCAGCGCCGAAGGAGGAGCAGAACTACCTCCCCCACCTCTCCCCACCTCCTCCTCCCCTCTGCCTCCCCCTCCTCAACTGTTGTCATCCCCTCTACCGCCACCGCCTCCTCAGTCGTCTTCTTCCCCTTTGCCTCCTCCTCCTCACCCTAGTTCCTCTCCAATGCCACCTTCTCTCCCTCACCCTGCCTCCTCTCACATGCCTCCCCCTCCTCACCTGTCCTCTCAGATGTCCCCACCACCTCTCCCATCATCCTCTCAAATGCCCCCACCTCCTCACACATCTTCTTCCCAAATACCCCCACCACCTCACCCATCTTCCTCCCAAATGCCCCCACCTCCTCACCCATCCTCCTGTCAAATGCCTCCACCTCCTCACCCATCCTCCTGTCAAATGCCCCCACCTCCACTTCCATCTTCTTCCCCTTTGCCACCTCCATCTCATCCCTCATCCTCCATGCATCCACCTCCTCACCCGTCTTGCTCCAGCATACTTCCCCCTCCTCCCAACCCCGACTTACTGATGGACAGCCACAGCCAGGCCCTGTCCCGGTCCTCCACCCTGCCTCGTCGTCCCTCTGTCTCCGCCCGCAGCCATGCTGAGCAGGAGCACTACTACAAGGCCATGCAGAATGAAAGGATGTTATAGTGAAGGGGAAAGACGATAGACATCATTGTCTTATCAATGATTGTACTTCAAAAGACTCAGCTAAAAGAGACAGTGAAACAAAGAAGGTTGTGGCAGGTGAATAGCAATTTATGACTTCTGAAAAAAATGACAAAGAGGATTAAAGACTCAGTCAAAATGCTGGAAATGAAGAGACAGCAGGGGTGCAGGACCATGGGGCGGTCTGGCTGCTCACACACACTCAGCAGGGGATCTGGTTTTTCTCTGCTCACATGTACTGCCCACAGCGCCGGCTCAACAGCCCTGAGTGGAAGAATGACAGTCAAGGGAAGAAAGGGAAGAGGAAAGAGAGCAGGGTGAAGATTAAAAACCCTAGTTTCAGCACACACATCCTGTGTGTTTCTTTAAGACACATTCAAAGAAGGAATGGAAGAGGCTGCAGCTGGAAGAGAGATATCACAATGAACACTGGGATTTGCTAAATCAAGTTTCCCTTGAGAGTTGGGATAAGACAGAAAACAAAACAACTACAGGCAATACTAACTCTCCTTATACTAGCGCAGCTGTTTGAGGTTGCCAACCATTACACACAGAGAATTTACTGTTGTAACCAGCTGAAAAACTTAAATGCACCCAAAAGCTATGAATAAAAGAAAAGTTCAACCACAGGTTCAAGAGTATTAGCCACAATCCACAAAGCATGAGAGTCTTTTTACCCCTCTGAATAAACAAACCAAATGGGGAATTTTATTTTTGACGCCAAGCAAATCTGTCAGTATTCACCAGAGAGAGCCGGCTTAGGAAGTGTTGCTTCTGGATGGTGTGTGAGAAGGAGGAGGAGGGGAGGGTATAAGGAGGATCACGCACAGTTGGGCACCCCTATACAGACGTCACTGAATGGATTACTGGTGTAAACATGAGAGACGATGGAAAGGAAAGAGAATTGTTTCTAAAATGAAGAGGATGGCTGGACCGCACAGCACAGCGAGCCAGACAGCCAGTATGTCTTTGCTGAGTGCAAAACCTGATGCAGAGCCTGAAGCAGCACTAAGGAGATTAACGTTTGTTTATCAAACCATGCTAGCACTCTCTTCCCTCCATAGTCCTTTACATTTGGCCCTTCTGGCAAATCACAACAGTGACAGGAATGTTAATGCAAAGCTGCCCAGCCAGCCGTGCAGCCCGCCATCACCACCAACATGGGCATTGGCTGAAACAGGTGTTGCTTGGATGCGACTAACTTGCGTTGCTGGCAATCTCTCTTTATACCTGTTACCATTTGAAATATGTTGGTACCACTTTCTAACTATGCACTTCATACAGGGTTTATAAGTTCTTTCTTGATTAATGATCATTTATTTAGGCTTTACAGATCAGAAATAAGACATTCTTTAGAGAAATGTTTGGGTTGTTAGGTTTTAAAAAATCTTTAATTTGTGTCTTTTTATCACGCTATTTTAATTTTCAGTTTATCTTTTGCCAGTCTATCACAGGGCTACCCTTACTTAAGTATGCCTTAGTAGAAAGTGATACCAAGATGTTTTATCCCTCTGTGATGTGAAATAAATTTCTAATTTGTAGAGCAGATGACAGCCAGCCAACACCATGAGCCAGCAAAGGTTTTAAAATGTCAAGAAATCAATCTCATGTTCAAACAAACCATGGACGAAAATCTGCTGATGAAGACCCTGTAATGCGGTCAAAAGGTCCAGAACAAACAAGTGAATACACTTCCAGTTGAGACTGTTTTTTATCAGCTGCCATTTTACATGAAACAATTAGTTATTAATCGTAGAAATAATCTAATTGTTAATCGATTATGAGAATAATCAGTAGTTGCAGCCCTAAGAAATACGCTTTGAATCGACATCTAGTTGATAGGAAGTGCGTGTTCTTCCTGCTCACCCCTGCCTCTTGTGTGTATTTAATACTATGTTGTATAAAGTCGTTATCTGATACCTATCATTTCATACAGTTTTTTCTAACTATGAGAAGATATTCTGTCCAATGACAAGTGCTTTATTTTAGATCGTACTTTGATCTATTTTAATGAAAGATACAGACTCACAAACACACAGATGAAAAGTGGGTTTTCACCCATGCACCATAACATCTGAAGACTACATGAACTGATTTTGTAAAGTAGTGCTAGCAAGTGGTGGGTTAAATGGAACAAGTTGTATTTTGTAGTGGAGCTCCTCAGACGTGGAGCTGGTAGATAATGTTGCTTGTTGGTTTGTGCTGCATGTGTGTACGAGTGTGTTTTTCAACTTCTGTGCTTCAAGTCTGCACCGTTACCTTTGACAGACAGACATGCTGCATTTTTCAGTGCTGGTGATTATCGTACTACTTTCCCCCATTTTGACTGTAAAAATACTTGATATTAGCTAATATTATTAATACTATTAATATTCTGCAGTCCTTTTTTGTGGGCTAATGTTTTCTATCTGTGATGTGTAACATTAATAACCTGATTGAATAAAAAATGAAGACTTCTTAACTGAGGTTTCATCTTGTGTTACTTGACAGCCGAGTTGCAGGTGTAGTACAGCTCAAAATACAGAGAGGGTCAATTTCAGAGCAGCTTTTACCACCACTCTAATGAAAAGGATCTTCTCCATTGATTCTTGGGTTATGAGTGCTTTGATGCTCATTCATACTGTACACTCACACACTGACATACACACTCACTTGAATACACACAGTCATGCAGCACATGAACATTTGCAATGCTACATTTGCTCATTTCTTGCGGGCTAGTGTCAGGTTTCCATAATTAATTCTGCTAGAATTTTGGTCAATCCCAGATGACCTGCTGGGATGCAGCAAGCATTGGCTGGGCCTGTATGTGCCTGTCAGGCTCTGTTTTCTTGTAAATAAAAAGGAGCCCCTTAGTTTATTCTGATATGTATTATAGCATGATTCACATACATTAAGGTGAATGGTTATACAGATATGGTTTGGGGTGTGTGTGTGTGTGTGTGTGTGTGTGTGTGTGTGTGTGTGTGTGTGTGTGTGTGTGTGTGTGTGTGTGTGTGTGTGTGTGTGTATGTGTGTGTGTGTGTGTGTGTGTGTGTTTAATAAAGTAGCACATCATCCAGGTGTAGTGTACAGTACATTCAGATATGTGTCAGTTTTGTACATTTTCTCTCTGTATGCATTTTTGAGTGTTTTCTAGCATATATTTGTGTGTGAGTAAGTGTGTGTCCATAGCTCAATGTTAGCGCATTGAGCTGTGTGATGAGGCCATACAGGCAGTGGGGGTGCAGATGGTGTACTGAGGCCTGAGGACAGTCAGCCTGTCCATGACTCACACTCGCCAAGCCAGCAGCTCTCTCTCTCTCTTTCTTACTCTCTTACTGTCTCCCTCTCCCCTTGGTGGCCCAGAAAGCTTACACAAGTGTGTATGTGTGTGTGACTGCGGGAGGCAAATGAAAATGCAGACTGAGCTGTCTGTATGCATGTGTCTATTTTTGTGACTATGTGCCTGTATATGTGAGTGGGAGGGCTTGTTTTACTATGTACTTGTAGGGTATGACATCTTTGTGGGGACCAAACTGCTGGACCCCACACGTTTAAAGGACTGTTTGAGAGTCAGGACTTTCTTTTAGGGTTCAGGTTAGAATTAGGTTAAAATTAGAGTTAGGGTAAGGGTTAAAGTTAGACATGTAGTTGTGATGGTTCAGGTTAGAATAAGGGGCTAGGGAATGCATTATGTCAATGACAGGTCCCCATGAAGATCCAGAAGAGCCACCAGGCTGTGTGTGCGTGCGTGCGTGCGTGCGTGCGTGCGTGCGTCGCGTGCGTGCGTGCGTGCGTGCGTGCGTGTGTGTAGCTGTCCAGAGGAAGCTGCTGACACTCTTTTCAGGACTGATTTACCACAGCAGAAAAGCTCAAAAGCCTTTTGTCCGCAACTCCACTTTTATCTTACTCAGTTTGTCACTATCATTCTACCTACTGCCATCTCACCCAGCTACTTGTGATCCCTTACACATGGAGGAAGAGGATTTGGAGATTTGGAGCTTATATCCCGATTTTCCTTCAGCTCTCAGTTTCTTGAATGAGGGATTAGGATTCTAAAGGGTCAAAGGGATCATTTTCCTTTCAGTTTGATCAATATCAAATTATTTTTAGCATGAAAAGAAATCTAAAATATTGCCTTCTGGTTAGGCTATACAGTGATTGACTATATTGTCAATGGATCCCAGCCCTTAAAGAGGAATTCTTTATCAGGATTCATTCCTGAAATGGTTGATGAACTCCTGTTATACATTTAACAGCCCCTTTGAAAGGCTTCACCAATTATAAAAAGTAAACAAAAGAGGTGGTTTCATATTCTCATTGCATAATGGTTGTTAAAATGTTCAGCCTTGCATTCCCAGTAAATTAAATTTAGTCAGATGGAGTTATTAAACCTTGTTAGAAACCCTGTCTTTTGTTGACCCACCAGACACAGACCTTATAGCAAACTCTTTGGATCCCAAATGATAACCAGCCATATTGTGCCACTCAGCTGTCTACTGCCACAGCTGGGGGCTAAGACTGACATTTCTAGGAGGCTGGGTTCACTGAGTCAGTATGTGTTTCCAAAGCTTGTTTCTACCTAGGGGTCCAAGATAGGGTATGTTTTTTAAATCTACATTTTATCAGTTTTTTTTGGTTACCAAACTAAATGCAATAAAATCATGACTGACTACCTGCCAAGGTAACTGGTAATGGTAACATAACATCCATAACCATCTAATTTTGTTGGTGGGGACAATTATTTCCCTCCATAGGTATAGTTGTGGAGTTGATGATATATGTTAGCTGCTTGTTCTTTAACCTGTAGGCTATAGAAGTTGATAAATGTCCTACCAGGCTACCAGTTACACTGTTTCAGCCCAGCTGGGAGCCTGACATTTTTAAAGGGTTGCTCTCGACTCGCAAGGCAACTGCTGCTTTACAGGGACTTGATTTTCAACCGCACTGATTCTTTAGCTATTCCTGACATGTGGCATTTTTATCTTCTCACCTGAAGTGAAGGTCTACATAGCAACTATTAACAAATCAAGACAAAGTGTTTGCAGCCATCCTTGCAGCTCTGTGAGGCTGTACTTTGGTATAATGTTGCTTTGAAATAAATCACGACTTCATTGTGATAACATGCTCACAATGACAATTTAACATGCTATTGTTAAGCAGGTATAATATTTGCCATGTTCACCATCTTTGTTTATTGTGTCAGCATGCTAGCATTAGCTAATTAGCGTTAAACACAGCTAAGGCTAATGGAATGTCATTAGTTTTGCAGGTATTTGGTCAGAAGCCACGCATTGGACAAATTAAAAACTTGACATGATGATGGAGCCATATGAAAAGGTAACAGATCACCAAAGTAATTACAATTCATGATGGGGACATGAATATTATATATATCACAGCAATACAGCTAGTAATTGTTAAGACATTTCACTCAAAACCACAAATGTCAACCCAGTGGTGGCGCTAGAGGAAATGTCAGAAGATAATCAATTTTAGCAAGTCATCCTCTGGCGACAATGACTGTCTGTACATTTTTATGACAATCATTTAATAGCTTTTAAGATATAAGTGGTGGACTGACCACCAGACTGACATTGCCATCACTAGAGCCACTCCTCTCGCATGGCTGAAAAATTCTGAAACACATATGGTAGAGTAAAAAAAATGAATAAATACATGGATGACAGTCTATAAATAAGATTGTTTCTAAAAATTCCTCAAAAGTTGACTTTGCAAAGAGGCAAGGCTTTCATGTGTCAGCTTAGAGACACACTCAACTAAGCAGAGAAAATATGCAAGTCTTTTGGTCCCCTTCTCTCTGCTTCCCCAATTATGCTTGATGTGTCTGCTTGGCTGTGTCCTCGTGCTTTCCTCTGAGAATTGAGGCGATAAAGATAGAGAGATGGAAACAACATACTTCTGTGCCCCCTTGCCCCACATGCATGGGCGCACACAGAAACATATAAAAACACTTATACTCCCATGAACATCCCAGCAACACACTCACTAAAACCCATATCTACAGATTTGTCTATCAAGACAAATATCCTTCTAAAGACAAAAATAAAACTTCACATACACAAATATGCTTGCTTTTGCCCAAGTGCTATTTGTCTACATGTAGTGGCAGATGAGGGGGCACAGTGCAGCGTATTTGAGCATGAGTGGGCATGATGTGGTTGTGGCCTTACATGCATGAGTAAGACTTTACAGTACATGGCTTCAATACCCTACAGGCCTATGGGTAGTAACACACTGACACAGTTATCAGACCAGACTAATTGGGTCTGGGACTATGTGTGTGTACATGCGTGTTTGAGAACCTTGGTATATGCAAGTATGTGTGACCTTTTCATGCATTTGTGTGGAACTCTAATACTCAGTATATGTTCTCCTTCACTGCCCTCTCATCTCATCTCTAAACCTTCTCAAATGTGGATGTACAAAATCAACTACGTATACGTGCATCTCCTCCATGTGTTGTGACCCTACTTGCATATCTAATGATTGCATATATTACATGAGCCTCTGAGCTGTCTTACCTCTACTCCCGTACATCTTCTTAAATTCATAAATATCTCTCCTGCCAGGAAAAACTGTCAGATGTGTCAGAGTTTTCTATGGAAGCTCTTGGCGAAGGATCACGCAGTCTTGCAACCGTCTGACCCAGTTTTAGTCTTCACATCATCACAGTTAAGATGCTGAGGGATGTTATTTATTATACACGAAAAACCACAAACATTTAGCTACTCTGCAACACTGGACATTACTACATAGTCGCCTGTCCCAATCAAATAGTACAGTTATTAAATCTGCAAGTACACACATGTACATGCAAAGTGTAGCTAGTATAAATGTTTCACCAGTGCGAATAATCCAGTATGAAATTTAAAAAAAACAGTTCCATCGTTAATCCACTCTAAATCAGTCGGTCTGGGAGCATCAATTTAATGAGTAAATTAGAACGCTGCCTCATGTACTCATGCCTGTAATCCATCCTATTTCATATCAGCTACAAGCAGGGGAGCAGAGACAAAGACTATCTAAATGGAGCTGACTGGGTCTAAGTGTATTTGACTGTTTCTGAATATTTTCTAACCTGGTAGTCATCCTACATCTTGTCATTGTGTCATGTGTGATGATCAAAGACTGAAGATCTGAATAGGAATATACATTGAATAAAAAACATGAATCGGCTACAGTCTACACAGATGCAAAGAGGGAATGAAAGAAGGAAGGAACAAATTTACAAACAACATAAGGACAGGAATGGAGGAAAAGAATAAAAGAGAAATGAAAAAAGGGAAGCAGTCGACAGGGAAGTAGGACAGACAGATGACAAAAAGGATGATAGATGGATAGAATACACAGAAGAAACAAATGAAGGAATAAATAAATAAACTAAAAGTGTGATGTGAGGAGCAATAAAAGAAATTAGATGTGGAAAAGTTAGAAGGAATTATAGAAGGAAATATGGAGAGAGAAAGGAAGGAGTACATGATCAAATGTTTGGTAGAAGGTGGGGAAAAATAGTGAATAGAAAGTAGTGAATAGGATCAACAACATAAATAAAAAGAGAAACAGGAATGCTGAAAAGGAGACAAAGAAGGATAGAAGAAGCAGGAAGAACAAATAAAGAAATGAACCAACAAACAAATGTATGGCACAAAGAGGGAAGACATTAATGAAGGTGGGAAAGCAGAAGAAAGGGAAGCAAAAACAGAGAAACAACTAAATGAATGGGAGAGAGAAGAGGTCCGTTTCAAGTTTCAAGTGACTTAATGGGTAGAAGTCAGAAATAAAAGAGCTGTCACTTCTCTGTGACTCCCAGTTGAGCCTATGAATGGATCACTGGCTTCACCATGATACTTACTGACCTGCATAACAGCCACCGATTAACACATTGTCACATCTGATGCCAATTTCATTCAGCAGCAAATGGAGGAGGGGTCATACTGATGGTGTGTGCGAGACAGAAAGGGAGACAGAAAGACAGAAAGATAGACAGATATTGAGAAAGAGAGAAGAAGAAAATAGCTCCAGTGCCATGAGCCAAAAATGTGGGGACTCCTGCCTTCCTTATGGGGACAAAATGCAAGTCCCCATAATTCAAATCATTACATTTCAAGGTGAAGACTTGGATTGAGGTTAGGGTAAGGTTAGGTGTAGGCAAGTAGTATTAAAGGTTAAAGTTTGGGTAAGTTTCCAGCAAATAAATGTAATTCAATGTAATGTCCTCGAAAGTGATGGAAACATGTGTGTTGTGTGTGTGTGTGTGCAAATAAATGTGTGTGTGTGTGTGTGTGTGTGTGTGTGTGTGTGTGTGTGTGTGTGTGTGTGTGTGTGTGTGTGTGTGTGGGCAGATGCAGTGATGGGAAAGTGACAGTAGGTGTGTAACTAATGATGGCGCCTTATAATGAGGCCAATACATTAATTCCATTCACACTCACATTTTCATTGCATGGCCCTCATTATTCCCCCTGTGGATTTACGTCCACAGACTGATGTGCATTTGTTTGCATATTCAAAAGGACAGCCAGATTAAGAGAACGGTATTAAAAACTGAGTCAGACCAAACGCTCATCTTTCATTATTCACATCTTGTTTAGCAGCAGTATTGTGCCGCCATGGAGAGAAGTACAAAGCAAAGTAAAAAGTGACACAGGAAGAAAGAGAGACGAGAGAAAAATGACAAAATGAAAATCGAGGAAAAAGCAAATTAGACAGAGACAAGGTAAAAATGGTTAGAGAGAAACATTATCTTTTGATGTACTCCAGTGAAACAGCTCATTACAAACCAGCGCAAAAAAAGAAAGTACAAACATTCTCCAACTCCCACACACATACCCACACGCTCAGGCACGACACAGCATATAACCGAGGAGCATACAAAACAATCTACAGTAGCCCACAGAGGCCTAACTGACATTTTAAAACATGCAGCGAGAGACAAAGACTGAGGCAGGTAAACAGAAAGCAAAGAAATACTAAAGAGAAGTGAAACATTTTGGCATTTTCCTGGCCCAGTGCACTGAGGATAGAAAAAACTCTTTATACTCCTTCTCTCCCATTCCTCAATCTGCCTTTCAGCTCCATCCCTGAATACTTTAGTCTCTCCCTCCCTCTCTCTCTCTCTCTTATCCATTCACTTTCTTGACTCCCCTCCCCATGCTGTGGATTTACACCCACCTCCTCCAAATTCCACTCATTTTCATTTTGGGGTAATTTTTATTCCGGCGATGTTTATTCATGACAGAGGTTCTGAGAGAGAGATAAGAAGCCAAGTGCTGAGCTGGCCCTGAGGGCTGTGATGGCTCCAAGTCAGTCTGCACATACCACACAAACACACATGCAAATAAATGCAAGCACCCACTGGAGCGCATGTTTTCATGCATGTTCACATGAGGACAAACACACACATGCTAAGTCTCCCATAAACATGTATTTGGTTTTTCATTAGGTACAACCTGAGGTGTTTGGTCTGTGAAACGTCTCTATTGTTATCAGATTGAGACAGTCTCCCTTTGCTATTTCTGTTTGTCAAGAAGAAAATCTTTTTTTTGTGAGATGTCAGTACCAAAACATGTCTGACCCTCATCTGTCAGCAGTGTTTATCATGATGTCATTACACACACACACACACACACACACACACACACACACACACACACACACACACACACACACACACATGCCACAAGGGAGGCTGTGTTTCTTTTCCAAAACCATCCTCCTACATAGTTGTATTTGTATGTTGCCTTCTGTGCATGCAAGTGTGTGTCCATAGACAGATTTGTTGTTAAAATGGCCAGAGGGAGAGAGAGATGAGAGACTTGAGTGAGCGAGAGACCAAGAGAAAATGAGGCGTTTGTCTCTCAGAGTGGGTTCAAATCCTTCTTATGCTCTCTCTCTGGCTCCCAAATCTGTTCAGACACTTTCCTATTTCTACACCTTTTCTCTGAGTCCCCAGACAATACACACCAATCTGAGTCCTTTCTGTGTCTCTCTGTGCCTTGTCCACCTTTCCAAATTCTGAGAAGCCAGGGACTGAGACTGAGCTTGTGTTTGACATAGGGGGTTGGTATGTCACAAGGTTGGAACTTCTTAAAATAACTAGCCATAATCACACTTGCAGGTCCGTAGAGAGACTGTAGCATATTTTAATTATATCATGTTTGTAACCATGTTAAGAAATGGCCCTATTGGTCTTCTTTTCTGTACAATGAGAAGAATGTTTGTATATAGCATAATGCCCATTGTGTTCCCATTATGCATTGATTTGGTGATTTGCAGTTGAAAAGACATCTGAACTCAGTTGAATTCATTTAGATTTCTAGTCACTGAAATGCTTTTGAGTTCAACTATATTTAACCTGGATGCCTGAAACAACATTCACATTAAAACGCATTTTGTCCTTAACCTCTACATCTAGATATCTTTTGACCTGCCAATCATCAAATCGTTGTTTATCGTGAAGTGCCTGTTTTCAGTTCAATTAAATTCAATGAGGTTTTATTGGGACAAGAAACAGACATTTACAATGTGAAAATGTGAAAGTAAAGTAAAATAAGTAAACATCTCTAACTCATTTGCAAAATAGGACCTCTGTAAACAGTTCTTAATGGCTCTGAAAACCTATTTCCATAATCAGTATCTTTAATGAGAGACTTGATCCTGCATGAACATACAATCTTTTGATAGAAAGTGTTGTGTTTTTGTCTGTACTCTTCTCACTGAAGCAGGTGAAGCTCAGTTGTTAAAAAATGATGTGTGTGTACCAACCAGAACTCAGCAACATTTGATCTCATCTGAAAATCTTATGACACAAATCTGATCAAACACACTCACACTGCTCACACTGGAGCAGATCAGCTGAGGTTTTGGGTGTTACCACTGAAGAATGTTGGCGGTGTTACTATTTTTTCCAACTTTAAAATTGCTTTCTTAGCCATAAATATTTAAGGTTACAGAGAATCCAGGTTTTCACAGGCTTTAAGTAATCATTTGTACCTGAGACAGTGCAGAAGACACAAATGTACTGGACGATACAAGAATACATTTGCAATATTTGCAGAAATCAACTGCATTAAATTAATAATAATTAATTTTTTACGGCAGAAAGTTGTGTAATGAAAACAAAAAAATCTAACATCATGTTAGTTTAGTCCCCTAATGTAGTGTATATAATCTATCAGGGATAGGTCAATGAGTTTGTGTCTCTTCTCCTCAGGTGTGAATAAGTTCATCAATCTAAAAATCTCTGTGAATACGGGACAGCAGATTAAAACAGAATATGGTGATGTGATTAACACCCATGACATTGTATACATCTATAAATTCTCTTAGGTTAAAAAAGTATTTCTTGGCCTTACCATCACCAGTGAACTGGCAGAGACAGACTTTCAGATGGGAAACATGCAATGACAAGGAAGCCTGTCTGTAACACGAGCACCACCTGCTGGATGTTGGCTGCAGGTGCAACATATTTTGATTGATCTGGGGATGCAGATGTGAAAGAATAATTTGGACCACACAATAACAGGCGTCTCAAAAGTAGTTTAAAATATGTCTATTATATTTTTTTTTATTTAGTAGATGTGTGATTGCATAAAAAAATCCAAATGGATGATACATGCATCAGGCTGCAAAGCCATTCAGCCTCAGAGCTTGAGGTGATGTAAGTTACAGAATGAAAACGTATCTTGAGAAGTCTTGACATTGAGCCTTTCCACCGCTAGATGGAGAAATGGGACATAAAGAAAAGGAAAGAATGGTACTCTCTCTCATCTGAGAGAAGGACTGGATTTGATCCCAATTTTCGGCTGCGCGTAGGCCTACACCGCTCTTCTGCAGCCCTAAAGCAGACAGCCTAGTTCCTTGGACGTCATATGATAAGGCTGGAGGAGAGCCAGCACGGCCCCCGTTTGGAGAGGAGGACCCATATCTCAGTCAACGCGGGCAGCCAGGGCCCCCTTTATCTCGACAAGGCAGGGAGGCGTATCCTTTCCCCCACTCCCCTTCACATACCACTCTGGCTCTCTCACTCTGTCTCACCCATGCACTAACCAGTCTACAACCTGATTCAGACGACGCCCCATCGCCCATGAGATTTCCACCGAGTCCTCCGTGCGTCTTTTTGGCTCGAGAGGAAATCATTGGGGTCTTATTACTGTCGTGCTGTGCGCTCAGGCTGCTCACGGCATCACTTCAGCAATAACAGAAGGGGTGCCAGCCAGAAGAAGAAGGGGAGGAGGAGGAAGAGGAGGAGGAGAGGAAGGGGTGTCAGAATATTGCGAATTGACGCTCAGAAAATAAACAAGGAGACACCCTGTTTGGAAGACGTCTGTGGCGGGAAGCGACAGGGATCTGCAACTGAGTAAGTCGTGATTTACAGTGTGCGTGGTTGTGTCCGTGTTTTCCTGTGGCTGACCTGCTTTTGGTGATTTGTCCAGCGGATGGCTTTGCAGCGGCGCAATATTTAAGCTTCCAGCCCGGCAGCATCATTTGACTCGGGCAGGAAGGGTGGCAGAGCGGGACAGAGGGATGGAGACAAGAAAAAAAAGAAGAAAATATTGACGTTAAATATCTGTACTAGAGAAATCTCTGACTGTAAACAGGGTCGTTGCGTTAATATGAGGTTACAACTAGTAGTCTTATCACAAGAGGCGCAGAATCATTAAAGGGCCATACATGCAAATTGAACATAACAAGCTCCCCATAAAGTCAGGCGCTGGTTTGGAGGTGAATTACACAAAAAATAGCTGCATTGTTATGTCATGTCAACATCCTTTATTACATGCCCAGAGGCCTGCTTTACTGTAGCCTACTTTCAGATACATCCAGGGCGACAGGTGTAACGGTATACGACATGTTTACGCGAATGCCTTTGATGATCCATCATGTTTTATCGATCTGTTTTTGCTAGGAGAGTGTGTCAGGATGCCTTTTTTTTTCTTTTTTCTTTTTTTTTGCCTCGTCGGTGAATTTCCAGTGGCGCCAAGCCGTGCATGGCCGTCACTGCATGGATGAGAGATGCTGACTGGCTACAGGCTGTGGAGGAGAGGAGAGTAACAGGGTATTCTATGGTGTGTAGTGATGTGAGCAGTCTGCTCCAATATGGCGCGCATGAGCTGAAAAACCTTGGCCATTACATACTCCTGTCTGGAATTTACACCGTGCAGTGGACCAGGCAGTGTGGTTTAGAATACCAGAGAATGAGAGCGTGCACCCCTAACCTCTTGAGGTTTAGCTCAAAGTAATTTCAGCTCAGGTTGCCACTGGTGATAGTCCGGCTCCGCTGTCATGTCAGAATATCACGTAGGCTTGTGTATTCTCTGTGTCTATTCCTGTCTCTGAATAGAACAAATATCAGTTGGACCAACTCCTCTAATTTTACTGTTTTTGTAATTATGTTTGATCACAGCAGGTGAAGGCACAGCCACACAAAGAGTGTGTTTGTGTTTGGTCTTATGTCCATTGTTTCTCTCCGGGGTTTCTGCCCTGTGAACCGATGTGATTGTTGTGGACAACATTTTTGTTGACAAAACCACCAAACGCATGATGATAGCATAGTCTATAAACACAACACACCCTCTGCATTTCTGAAAAATTAACGTGAGTCCTCGAAGTACAGACAGGACATTGTCTCGTTGTTGTGTTCATCAAAAATAACAGTGACACCAGTTTGATTTCTGGAAATGCTGTGAATATAAGTGCAGTGGAAGTCATTGAACCTTCTTTCATGACAGCTTCTTCTGAGGTGTCAAAGTGACTTCATTTCAAGTCCTAAGAGAATGTTTGTAGGGGCAAGGACAGTTGCAAAGATTTATGTGATTTGGTGTAGCCTAATGATTAGACAGAAAAGTTTTAAGCACTAGCAACATTTTGGGCTCACTGTTGCCATTTTCTGTACTGTCTCACAGCTTTAGGCTACTTCAATTTTAGAAATCTAGCAAATAAGTACAAGATTTGACCATATTTCTGATAAAGACTTATAAAAACACTTTATGATGCCGTTTTTTTCCAGGAAATGGCCTATGACAACAATTAATAATCACAGCACTCTGGTTTCCTATGGATCAGCTACATTAGTCTTCATTGTCCAATGAAGTAGACCTTTGTCCTTGAAATACAAAATACGCGAAAACACAATATGCAGATATCCGAGCACATACATTTAAAGCACTAAATTAATAATCATAAGAATATGGGCAGTAATTACACTACATGCCACTTAAGTGTCACTGTGAAAGGCTGAATTTGTGAGAATTAAGAACATCAATGAAGATGACATATTTGCACTAGTACAAATACAAAACAAAGGTCATATCAGCAGCACATCTCTGTGGACTGTTTGTCATTTTATTGTATGAGTGAGACAGAGTGTTAAGTCCATGGTAGGCTTCAGCCTGGCATCTGGGGGTCTATATCCGGTTGGCTGCTCTGTGTTGTGTCAGCGACTCGCAGCAGAGCTGACAGCACTTATCTTGTCCACCCAATCATCGTCAGGCATGATGACTCTGGACAGCCACATTTCTGTGTGAGTTTTTGTGTATATTTGCATATGTGTAGCTTTGTGTGTGAACTTTGCACTAGTCTGTCTTTGCATGTATGTGAGAAATAAAAGAGGGATGTGTGTGTGTGTGTGTGTGTGTGTGTGTGTGTGTGTGTGTGTGTGTGTGTGTGTGTGTGTTTTGATGACGGTCTCCTGGCCTTGCAGGCTGGGCACTGGGATGGATCTGCTTTCACCAATTTAGATAGGGGAAATGGGCTGGTAACTGGAAGGTCTTTAAACTTAATCTTGGACTGTCAATGAAAAATGAGGTGAAATGTGAATAAATAACACTTTACTACCAAGCAACTACACGTAGTGCTATTTAGTAAGCTCTGAAGCCCTAATTGCTCCAGTGGAGACCGTGAAAGGGGTCACTCATAGTGATGAACCCACAGAGAATTAGCCCCCAAAACTGCCATTCCCCTTAGCTCTGCAGAGCATTTTAGCATCTCTCAGCCGATTGTTTTGTTTTTTTCTGGCCAGAAACTTTACTGTTTTGCTTCAGTCTCACTACTTCAACATTGTTTCCAGACATGCAGGCAGCTGTTTTCGACAGAAAAGCTCTGATAAATCCACGGTACACTGAGACAGACAAAGTTAGCAACTAGCTGGGGAACACAGTGGAGCAATCAGCAGCTTAAAACCACCTTACACTTTGTTTCGACTGCACACAAATCATACAAACAAAATCAGATAATGTACGTTTAATAAAAATGCTAGGAGATTAAAGGTAACTTTTACATTATAAGCATGCTTATAAATGGGAGCAAAGGGACTAATATTTTAATTTTAACAAAGCGCTACTGCTAGCATTTCAGTGGCAAAAACTATTTGGTACAACATCATTACCAGAGGATAGCAGGCCTCTCACGGGGTCGGATCCTGCCCAGAGCGAGTGGCCCTAGAGTGATAGATATTACTAATTACCCTCCTTGACCTTGCTGTCATTAAGAAACCATTTATGCAGGGGTTATTAAATCAGTATGCTAGTCAAGGAAAATGAATGTCATGCATTACAGAAGCCCTTATGGTTACTGTTTTGTGCTGAAAGATGGTATGGTACAATAAAAGAGGAAGTGGAAGTGAAAGCTTACTCAGCGAGCATACAGAATGATAAGGAGTAACATCTGGGCAGATTATAGAGATATGAGATATTTGATAATGTGATGCAATCCACCTTGCCCTTTCTGTCTCCATGTTTTTTTCTCTTTCTATTAATCTCAGCCTCCTCTTTTCCTCCTGGATAGTCACTTTTTCTGTCCTTTTTTTCCTGACTACCTCTCATTACAACCCCCCCCTCCTTGCTGCTTTGTCATGACAGATAAGGCAAAAGGGGATTTGTTTTTTTCACTCTCTTCCCAGCAGATAGTCTGTCTTCTGATAAACTGTCATTTTTAGCCTCTAAGTCATTTTAATCTCAGCAGGAAATGTGCTCAGCAGAATGTGTTTGTGCATTTGTGTGTGTGTGTGTGTGTGTGTGTCTTATGCATCCTCCCGAAACACGCGCACACCCACATGCTCATATGACGATCACCAGTTTGTTTCAAAGATGATATCAAAAGCACTATTGATATGCGGCAGAGAGGGATCATCTGTCTTTTTGCACTGTAGATAACCTGAACCTAACACCACACAGACATTTACACACATTCACATGGATGAATATTAGGTTTTGTCCCCTGTAAATAAAACATTTTTATTATCCCAGAAGAGACTTGACAGGGCTATATTGCACAAACATACTGAGCATAAACAATTCCTGAGCCTCTTGAGAGTCTTAAGTGGATATTGGGATCTTGCCATAAGGGAAGGCACCTATTTGGCCTAATGGTTCCTGTATTAATGCTGAGAGGCTGCTCCAATGATAAAAGTCCATAGGCTTCCTATATCCAGATATACATGGAGGTAGCTGATTGACCGGAGAGTAGCAGGATGCAGGAGACAATCCACTATAGAAATTGACTGTCTGTAAACATAAAAGCAATGCTGTCAGCAGGTCAGGATGATGCTAATGCTGGAACATTGTTATTTACTCATTTATTTACTCATCGCAATTAAACTCTCTCAACTTGAAAGACATTTAAACCTTAATAATCAGAGACATAAATAGGCATTTGTAACATTTTTGTAATCTTATTTTGTAATATAAAACTATAGTTTTTCATTATATGCCAATCAGATCTGATGTTCATTTATAAATTTTGCTCATGGATAGTCGTTACTAAATAATGATGCCTGTGCATTGCTTTGTACGGCCTACATCAGCAGGTTCATTTGCCTAATCTTCGCAGGTCTTTAGACCACCGTGGAAATGGACACAACAATGGGCTGAAGGTACCTTTTAGTTTCTTAAGAAAAAAAAAGCTATTTACCCTATGTGTATTATGAATAGTCTAGGATCCAGCATTTCTAGCACATGACTACTGCTGGAAACTACAATAAATGCCAAAATATTTGGCTTCTGCTTGTTGATTGAGGCTGGAGAACTTTTTAAACAGTTAATCTTTGTTTGCTCACTTGCATTAAGGTATTGACATCACAGAATTTTTTTGATACACAACTTGTTGTGTCCTGTTGACACTGGGACAAATACGGCATCAGAAATGTCTGTCAGTCCTTTCTGTCTTCTCAACATGAATGTTACACAGAATTTCACTCTGCTGTTTTACCAAGCTCTCAATTGTGGGTGACCTCTTGGGAAAAGGAGTTTTACCCTCTGACCCCTGGAATACTAACATGTGACCTCAGCAGACTTCCTCAAGTTTAGTTTCTCGGTCTCCTCAGTCTCACCGGACTGTTTATGCAGAATTTGTGTTGTGCCTAAGATAGAAGGATGCATGTGGGAGAAGTTGTGGTGTGCGCGCTGCCCTGAGTGGATGTGTGTGTGTGTGTGTGTGTGTGTGTGTGTGTGTGTGTGTGTGTGTGTGTGTGTGTGTGTGTGTGTGTGTGTGTGTGTGTGTGTGTGTGTGTGTGTGTGGCTGGGGCAAAAAAGCAGGGAGGAGTATTGTTGTCCCTGTTTTCTTTTGGCCCGAAGGAAGGAAGTCATGGAAGTGGGGAGTAGAGAGAAGGAGAAAGAAGTACCACTCCAACACACTGAGTGTGAAGGAAATTTGAGATTAGTTTCCTCATCCAGACTCTCTCAGTTTTCAAATGCAGGGCCTGGGTCACTAAGCTCAAGAATCATTCTCAGAGTCATCGTTCTTTCTGAAGAGGAATATTTTTTGTGTCAGGCAGATTGATTTTACGTGTGTATTAAGTTTGTGTCTGTCTGTACATGCTTCTTCATTCAACAGTAGCCAGAAATTACTATATTTGTATCAGGGATTTTTCCAGATTTAAGAGTAAGTAATAGCGAGTAATCAGTCATTTAATTTGTCCTTAACCTCTTTTTTTTTCAAATTTGCTGCCTCTCAGTTTCATCTCATTTCTCCACAGGAGTTACTTTTTCGTGTGTGCTTGGGAGTTTCATTATAGTGACACAATATCAGTTAAAAGGTTCTTGCTGTTATGAATTAACACCTGAGTGATCACATTTCCCTTTCAACAGGCAAGAAGGGCTCTGTGGAAATAGGCTATTACAATGTGCATGACAGCATTGTGTAAGTGGAACCATTAGAGTCTATTTCAAGGTCATTTGTTGTAATTTGTGACATGGCATAAATAGTGTACAATTTGTAAGAATCTCTCAGTGTCTTTCATTTTGGTAGTTTGGCTACCTGTACACTCTTCTTGTTTGGTTTGATAACATACCTGTTACTCTGACTGTATTTTCTCTGGTTGTTTAACAAGAAGGTCTCTAGTTGGCCAACAGTGGTGGTCATTGGCACAGAAAAACAGGTTTTATCAGGCTATTGGCACAGACAATACTTGCAAATAGGATGAATTCATTGTTAGATTTGGTCTTTCGTGGGATTTGTTGACAATAAGAAAAATATGGATATGGCAAGAGTTGAAAATCCCTGATATTGTTGTAAGTTTTACTATTTTTTCATATTTTTCATTCTTTTCCATCAAGCCAAGGGAGAGCCCACATGGTTGCAATGTGTTATCAGTTCAGGTATTGTGCATTGCATGTGTTTACTATCTAATGTAGCACAGACACGATAAAAACAAGCTTTAAAAACAATCTGAGTATGTGTGAGCGTGGGTGGCTCGGAATCAGTGTTGTGGTGTCCAATTTCAGGTTGGTGTGGTGTTTGTTTAAGATAATCCTAGATTAGTGGTGATGAGACCTGGTGTAATATGCAACTACCGCCATCACATAGACGCATAGATGGATGGCCTGTGGATGTCCATACAGCATGTGCTTGATGTGCTTTTCCTCCAGACTGTGAAGTGCAAATAATTGATACAATATTTCTTAACTTTTCAGACTTTTCCAAACATATAACAAAAATGTGTTCCTTTAGAAAAACATGTTTTTAAAGGTTTCGGTGGTGAATATAGTTTTGTTACTGCAAAGACAATAAATTTGTACAATATAATATGATGGTGTAATTAGCCCAAACTTGCTGTTGTAGGAAGGTCTACGACTAAATGGTTTTGGTGCATCCTGCCAATTCAGTGAAAAGTAAACCATTTGTTCTGAGTTTTAAATCCAGGTTGGGTTTCAGATCATCATGATATCCCTAAACAAAGAAGCTCAGTGGGATTATTAGTCATTTAGCTCCATAGGCATTAAGAGCATCACTTTCATGGGATTTCAGTGCAGATAGAGAGTGTGTAAAGCGACTGCTGGTGCCAGACGACCATGAGCACAATGCTATTAGGAGAGGATGCTGGTGCTCTACACAGGCACTTAATGTGTTCCTGGAAATGTTACAGCAGCAGTGCACTCAGCAGGGAATAGGGGTGGTCATTAGTCCATTTCCTAGACTTCTTCTGCCATGCACCTGCCTTGACATATTGACAGAAACATCCCCAGTTTTACTTTCTCTGTCAGTCCTGCATGACTGACATTGTTGATCTATTATATTTATTTATATTAATCTGTCTCCATATGTTTCAGCTGGCCTGTCTGTGAGTGACTGCCTGCCTCCCTTAGTGTCATATAAATGTGATTACTCTTCTAACTAGGCTACGAAGATGCCTGTGTGTCTGCTTTCCTTTCTCTTTCCTTTGTCCATAATTTATGAGAGAGGCAAGATGTAGGCCCACGATTTTTTCCAATACATCTTAAAATTGCATTACAGCTATAGCCTAGAGGTTTGTATGTATGTTTGTATTACAATTGAACGAGCTTGGAAAATCTGAGCACTTAACCCTGGTCCAGTAGGGGTTTATTGTTGGCAGTTACATTGTTTTAGGTGTAGGCATGTGTATCAAACCTCTGTAGCACCAAAACAAGCATTGGTCAGATTCTTGGTCTTGTAAACATGAACTTTAAAAAGATAATTCTTTATTAGTCTTGTGACTCCCTAACTCAAGTCTAACTTGCATTTAGTTGATTTTTTAACTGCATCTCACAGTCTTAAGCGAGTCAGATGTGATAGCTTTGACTGTTGTCTAGGAACTATGGAACTTTAGTCAGGCAATAGCAGGTAAAACAGTTGAAAGCTCTGGAATAAGCTTATAAGTGAACTAAAATCAAAGAAGAACTCAGAACTTCAGACAAAGTTTTTGATGACTAGACTGTTAGACTTTTATAATATTATAAAATAATATTTAGATTTTATTTAAGCAAAGATTGCATACAACGACATTATCCTAAGACTAAATTAAAGACTAATGAATTAGAAAAGGTTATCATATTTTGTTATATTCTTAAGCTACTGTAAGTTCTTTAAAAAAGTATTGTTGTGGTATTGACCCCTAAACTCAGGAGTCAAAAACTCCAAATGCAACTGAGCTCTAATTAGATGCTCATAAATGCATGTTCAACATTAATTACAATTGTGAATACTTTAAGACATAAAAACTATAGTTTAAACTTGCATATTAAAATTTTGTGAACATAACTTCAAAGATTTTTATGTATGTGGTATTTGTATTTTAAATAGGTGGTATTGTGCTCATTTTCAGGTTCAAAATCCTATTTAGAGGTTGTACCAGAACAGGTTTACATTGTTTAATTTTCATAAAACACCATATTTTTTGTCATACTGCACATTGCTGCAGCGCCTCTCACCCTGTGTTGAAGGCTTCGCTTTAGCTATAGAGTGATACATCTTGTCTGTAAGTGATCTTTGTTGGGAGTTGCATGCACAGTTCCTGTTAAGGACTACAAGCCAATCAGAATCAGAGAAGGGCAGCTCAGAAAAAGGCCAGTAATAGCCAATCAGAAGCAGAGAAAGGCGGGTCAGCGCAAAGACGGTAAACAGCTTCGATTCAGCTGCAGGCTACATGTTGCCAACCAGCAGTGTTGGGCAACTACTTGGAAAATGTAGTGAGCTAAGCTACTACCTACTCTACATTAAATGAAGCTTCACTACACAGAAGCTACCCCCCAGTGAAATGTCGCAAGCTAAGCTACAGAAACGTGGCAAAAGTAGCTTAGTTACATCTAACCTACTTTTAATTTATACTTTATAGTTAGGTCATTTATACATAAATATTTATATACACACACTCACACACACAACATAGGCCTAGTTTATATTGAACCAACTTCATTCCACAGTAGCAATAGAAGAAAGACTAAAAACCTGCTCCAATGTGTGTGTTAGAGCTAAATCAGACACAGAAACTCTCCTACTTACTGCCATATCATTGCTGCTAAATGTACTTCCTCATGCAACAAACGGAGAACCATTGTTGTTTGTATAAAGCAACTTAATTATCATATTATTAATTCATTTAATTAATTAATTATTTATTAATTCTATATTTTTTATAGTTTATATGTGACTTTGTGCTCTGGCAACATTGTAACCTAAACAACCTAAACATTCATGGCAGAGAGAGAGAGACACTCCGTCGCACGTTTCTTTATTCCCCTGCAGCAAAGTCGCAAACATCAGCCCAAGGATCGGTACGTGATGTTACCATCACAGGGAAGTGCTTCTGCCGGCTGCTCATACAGGTCCGTGAGTGGCGGTGGTGTCATCCATCAGAAATGCTTGGGAAAATGTAGCGTGTGTGGAAGCTACTGCGCTACTAGGTCAATAAAAGAGCTTCGTTACTGAAAAGCTATTTGATTCAGAAAATAGCGACGCTACCACCAAGCTACTGAGAAATGTAGTTAAACTAGTAACGGCGCTACTTGTAGCGACGCTACTGCCCAACACTGCCAACCAGCTAGGCAACATGGACTGAAGTAAGAGTTTAGAGTGGTGAATTATTAATCTATAACAAAAGCATCTTTCATCCATAAAGTTATAACTGAGCTCTGTCTCTACATCACAGTAACAACTTTATGTCCATTATCGGTTGGAATGGTCAGCCAGTACTTCCAGGCCTCCTCCATACCACTGATGAACTGATCCAGATGAGGGAAAGGAAGAGGAAATTTAGGGTGGAACCATGTTATAAAACACTATCAACACACAACATAAATGTAAACGGTACCTGAATGAAGGTCTTAACAACATAATATACTTTTAAATTAGGAGTCTTTTTTATTATTTATTGATGAATTTGTCAGTACTGGCTTCTCTTATTCAAACTGATTTTACTGCATTTCCAGATGTTTTTTTATTCTTCCTGTTTGTGCTGGATCAGTGGGAAAGGCGAAAATTGCTAAGAATGTGTCTAGACAGTACACTGTGTGTCTATGTGTGTGTGTGTGTGTGTGTGTGTGTGTGTGTGTGCGTACATTTTTTTTTTATCCTGCAAGGGACTTTAACCTGAATGCACACTTACCGATGGGGACTCGTATCACCATGGGGACGCTTTTTGAGGGATAAGGCTTGGTTTTAGGGTAAGAGGCTAGGGAATATATTATTTCAATGAGATGTCCTTACGGTGATAGAGGAACAAATATGTTTGTGTGTGTGTGCGTGTGTTCATGTGTGTACTTGGGGGTTAATCAGATGATTGTGGTTTTACTTTTTCTCCAAGGGTCTCCATGTGATTGCAATGTGGCTTGATGGGAGACCAGAGACCAGAATAAATGTGGAGCACAAATCTGTGCTTCTTTGATTGGACAGTGGACTTAACAAGCATGACAGATAATGTGTGTATCTTTATATTTTGAGAGGAGCCAGTGTAGTTGCATTGCATAGCTTTGTGGGTAATAAAGTGTTGCAATCAGACCAACCCTACAGCAAGGACAAAATTGAATAGGTTTTGCTCTTGATATGCTAACAATCCAAGCTTTGTGAGTACTTAGTTGGAAGATAATGCAAGCAAATAGTGTGTCCTGTCCACTCATCAGTAGGAGTGACACGATCAGACAATTTAAACACATTTACTGGCAATGGAGAGCGGTGTAGAGTTTGGTTTGGACCAGCTCAGAGAAATGAGACTCACATGTGTGTTGTGATGCAGTTTCAGTTCGGACTGGAAAAGGCACAAAGCTGTTTAAATGTTGTGACTACTTTTATGTGCTTCATACACCACCTCCAATCTGTAGAAAACTTTTTTACACATTTACGAATTAGCAACCTGTCACGGGTGGCTGAGTGAAGGTTGATGTGAGGACCCAAATGCAGACAAAAGCAAGGCGAGGAGGATGCAGTTCAAAACCAAAAGATTTATTAACTCAAAAACTAAACAGAAACAGGCTTACATTGAGCTCAGGGTAAAAGTCCAAACCAAGGAAAATCCAGAGAAAAGGTAAATCAAACACAAAGACAGAGTAATCCAAAAAAGGGGAAGAAACTGGACATCCAGGGAACGGAGGACTAGGCAGAACACTCAGCATAGACGCAAGGACTTGACCAAGACTGGAGACACAAGCAGGCATACATATACACAGGGACTAACGAGCAAGGCGGGAGCAACACTGGTGAGGGGGATCAGGACTAACGAGGCAGGCAGAGAGCCAGGATGGAAAACAGAGACAAGCAGGCGGGCAGAGAGAGAGCGAGGGGGGGAAACAGAGAGACACACAGATGTAAAACACAAGACCATACATTAACTGGAACTCAGGGTATTAGTGGACAAGGAATTACAAGAGGAACAGAGGAATTACAGGATGAACAGACACCAGCAAATAGATCACAAATAAACACCAACAAGGAACACAGACTGAAGCTAAGAACAAAACAGAACTCAGATAGACATGGGCAAAATAACACATAAGAACACAGACCAGAAGTAAATACTAAGACATGAACTAATGTACAGGACAAATAACTAAGACACTGAACTAGGAACTAAGATACGAGACAAGACAAATACTAAGTAACTAGAAGATGCGGATGAATAATAAACACAGAGCTAAGAACTAACTAAACAAGACTACAAAACTCCAAACCATGACATATCAAATAAACACAGGAAAAACAACCGCACAAAACCCAAATCCTAACACAACCTCAGATAGAGAGGTCGTATTCTTTTCTGTAAATTGAGCGACCAAAGCATTTTGACACCAGATCAGCAAATTTATACACACTTCCAGAAGTGCATTTGTTTTTGGGTTACATTGCTTAACACATTCCAGCCACACTGTAAAATTTTTATAAAAAATATAAAACTTGATGTAATGTATATATGGTTTTTGAGGAAGCCCCATACTATGATAGCTCTGTCCCCCTTTGAATCCCCCACCTGCAGTCTCTCTAGTCTTGCTTCAGCTTTGCTTCTGTCCATCCTTCATCCTGGAGCTCTTGGTCTGGAACCTATTAGAGCAGGAATCTCCAGCAGTGCTCGGCTAGCACATTAGCATGCCTTCACTGACTCTCTGACAGGAAAGCAGGAAAGAGACAGTGATTTAGTGCAAAGAGACAGATATTTAACCTCAGTCACTGGGAAGTCGTTGGAAGGTAAATGGCTAGTGAGCGAATGCTACGGTCAAGGAAAAGTTGTTTGTCACTGTGTGTAATGTCTGATGTTGGTGGTCATGTGTGATTATAACTCTCTCTTCCTGTCTGTCTGTCTCTCTCCTTCTCCCTCAATCTGTCTCTGTTTCTTTCCTACAGGATGGCTGAGGTGTCACAAGAGGAGAGACTCCAGGCCATCGCTGTAAGTTAATTTTACACATACATATACACACACACACACACACAGAATACACATCAGGGCACACTGATGGCTGTTGAAACAACAAATCATTGCTGCCTGTCAGGATCTGACTGCATGTCTTAATGACTCAACCTTTTAGATCCCATCTCCTTCACCCATTAGAGAACATTGAAAGCTAATGCAGTAGCTACATCTCCTTTCTGTCTCTCATTGTCTCTCTTCCCTTTCCTCTCTCCCTCTATTGGTCTTTCATCCTACTTGTCTATTTCATCGCTTTGTCTTTTCGGACACACAGTATCCAGATTTCTGGCCAGTATGCATGTGTACTGCATATGTGTATCTTGATACACATTTTCACAAAACGTTTGTGGCATACAAAGTCACTGAAACACATTTGAATGTGGTTTGCGCTACAAGACGATAACTCAAAAATGTCACACAGTGACAGTGATATCTGAACATCTGTCAGAAATGGCCTTACACTAAATGTAGTATGAAATTTAGTTTGTTTTTATCAGAATATTAATAAATACAACTTGTAATATCAACATTAGGATTGCAACACTAACTTCTATTTCAAACTTTTTGATTTCTCATCAACATAATCCTGAAATTGACTTGACATATGATGTGAATATTATGTGCCTATAATTATATAGTGCAAACAGTGCATGCTCTTTCCCTCTTACTCTTTTTCAGACATACTAGTAAGCAATTACACTGACTTACAAATAATGTGCTCAGTCCTTAAAATCTGACATTAAATCATCACCACTACTTTTAAAGACTAGGGCTGAGTATTGTTCAAAATGTTTTCATATTGATATCAATAAAATGACGGAGTTTCAGTACTAATGCCTAATAAATTTGGTACCCAGACCTATTAAGGACACATTGTGGTGTCTTCACACAGATTTCGTTTAAAATGTTCTTAGTATTGTTGTGTTTACTTGTAGAGTAATCATAAAGTGTATGTGTTGTAACAGGAGAAAAGGAAGAAGCAGACAGAGATAGAAAACAAGAGGAGGCAGCTGGATGATGACCGACGGCAACTCCAGCATCTCAAGGTACACTCTCCACATGCACATGCATACACATTTTGCACATGCCCTAATTGTTCTACTGTGGCCTACTTGTGGGAATACCTTTTGTTTAATTAGGTTATTTGAAAATAAAACCTTAGAAAAATCCAAAATATTGTCTGCAAACAAGTGGAGTACTTGTTTGCTATTGTTTAAAAGTAACTGAGTTAGTTAGATATCGTGAAGTTAGTGGGGTTAGGTTGCGCTACTCTAGTGTAGCCTTACTTTGCAATTTCAGCAGGCAGTTTACAACGAACAAAATCAAATACTGGTGTGTTCTCACAGGCAATATTGCAGATTAGAGACAAAAAAGTAGCACTAAATTGTGCTTTAATAGAGGCAGAGTGCACAGAACTTCAAGTTTCGATTGCTTAATAATTTTATGTTCTTAGCAGTGGACTTTGGTAACATGTTTACAATTTTCTTGTCATTTCCACCTTAGGTAGGCAGATGTTGACACCAGGATGAATTGGTTCCTGAATTTGGTCCTTGAATGAACAAACAAGTAGTTAGTGGTATTTGCCACATTGTACAGCTTCAGTTTCATTCACAATTCCTCAAGAACATTGTAACAGTGCATATGGTAATTAGAGTACCTGTATTCATCATGGCTGTACTTAAACACACACTGAATCAGTAAGGAACAATGAAAGACAGCTGAAAAGTAGATGCTCTCTAGTAGACATATTTAAACCCCATATCATGTGTCTCCCCCCTCTCGCCTGCTTTTCAACCCACCTTCTACTGTATGGAAATTCAGAAATATAAGGTTATGATTCTGGGTGGCACGGTGGTGCAGTGGTTAGCACTGTTGCCTCACAGCAAGAAGGTCGTTGCCCCGGCCTTTCTGTGTGGAGTTTGCATGTTCTCCCCGTGTCCCCGTGGGTTCTCTCCGGGTGCTCCGGCTTCCTCCCACCATCCAAAGACATGCAGGCTAGGTTAATTGGTGTTTCCCAAATTGTCCTTAGGTGTGAATGTGAGTGGTTGTCTGTCTATGTGTGACCCTGCAATGGACTGGTGACCTGTCCAGGGTGCACCCCACCTTTTGCCCAATGTCAGCTGTGGGGGGGCTCCAGCTCCCTTATCCTGTACGCAGGATAAGCAGTTGACAATGGATGGATGGAGCTTTTGATTCCCAACATGGTCAGACTACACTTTTTTCAAAAAAGTTCTTTTTTTAGTATAAACCAACCCTTAATCTCCTCATCCATACTCGTCATGTGTTGCTAGGAAAATCTGTACATCCTTGTTTAGGGACAAACATAATATACCATCCCTGTTTGTCTTGTTACTCAGAAAAACAATACCAAGGTCAGTTCAAAGCATCTTAGCTGCAACCATAGCTCACATTGACTTTGCTTTGGATTTTACTGTATTTTTTCACCTTTTTATTTATCACCTTGACTCACAGATTCCACCATCTTGCGCGGACAGACAGACCTCAAGTTGCTGTAAGGGAACTGATATATTTGAACTTAGCACTGTAATTAACGTCCTTACGTGTCTGAGAACACTTTACCTTGTTTAAAATGTGCTAGAGCCACTACACTGATAAGATATCAGTATTCATGAATCAGATTCTCACGAAATTGGACCCTGAACCCCTGCATGCCTCTCCCTTGCTCTTAGAAGAACTTCAAACAAGCTGACTGAAATTGCTGAAAAGTCAGTTCTGTGTTTTGGGGAATTAGGCTCTACATGTGAGCAAACAACAAAACCAAACTCTTCAATTTCTTTCAAACCCATGAGTCCCACATAGTGAGATACTCCCTAACTGCTGCTGTCACGGAATGTTCAGAATGGCAGCAGATAACATGAGCAGCTCCTCCACATGCTGTTTATACACACACTCCTTAAAAAAAACACACATTCAAATCTGCATGCATGTGGACACACACTCATTATATCAGAGCCAAGGCTTTTGTCAGCGTATGTGTCAGCACTATCAAAGCTATTTCAGCCCCGGACAGTCCAGCAGGTCACAGATATGAGCAACACGTGTGTGTGTGTGTGTGTGTGTGTGTGTTGTGTGTGTGTGTGTGTGTGTGTGTGTGTGTGTGTGTGTGTGTGTGTGTGCGTGTGTGTGCGTGTGTGTGTTTGTGGCAAAAGTGCCTGTGACCAGTGCTATTGCCCTTGCATGCTATCCGCTTTTTCTATTTTCAGAGCGTGTGTGTGTGTGTGTGTGTGTGTGTGTGTATGTTCATTTTTGTGTGCGTTGCTTTATAAAAGAACACAGAAGCCTCAGACAATGCAGAGGGCTTTGGTAGAGGAAACAGATTTTTGTCCCACTCCCACCAACAGGAAACGGCTCTTACACCCACCGCACCCCACTTTCGTCTCACAAACACACACACAGACATAGACACGCCAAGGGGAAGTGTAATCACGGTGTTCAGGAGCATTAGAAGGCTATTTGTGCAAACCACAGCAAGTATAGCCTTTCCAGAGGCGGCGTTCATGTGGAAAACCCAATAAATGTCTCCATTTACACACCACATTTTTATAAGGGTGTACCTGCCCCTCCATTAAATCACACTAATACAGGATGTCACACACACACAGACACGGAGTCACACTCACAGTGCAGACAAAATGATTAGATGATGTAATACAATGATGTTAACATAGAAAGCATTAATAGGAGTTGTGTTTAATTAGCAAGCCATGACAGATTTGTTTATGAATGCAGCACCTGGCTGTCCCTTTAATTAATGTCTGAATGTCAACTTTTGTTATCTAGTTATGTAAAGTGTATTGGTCAGTACATTAAAATTTATGTCTCAAAATGAAATGACAAGTACTCACCAGTGACATATTTTTAATTTGCACACCCCAGACACAAACAGATAGTGTTGTAGTACTCGTACTCGAGACTGGTTTTGCTTTCAAGACCAGTCTTAAGACCACTTTTGTTGGTCTTGGTTTTGTCTTGGACTCAACCGCATTTGTACTCGGTCTTGTCTCGTCTCGGACATTGAGGACTTGGGATTTTATTTCAAGACCAGTCAAGACCTTAACTTTGGGAATATCAATAAATTGCTTTTGCATTGTCTGATTTATTGGTTAACATCCTAACTTTGATTGGATGTAAAACATATTGTATCAAATGCAACCAATAACCCTAATTAAAAATGTGTTGTTACCATTAATGACTGTCACCCCTCCCTGTGATGGTAAGCATGGAAAATGTGTTGAATAAAGATGCTTATGGTGATTTCAGCTCTTAGTGTTTGTATATGGGTGGTTTAATGGGAATGTTGATCTTTCAGATCAATTTGAGAAGTATCTATGATCTCGTTCAAAATTTTATTTTGTGTCATGTAATGTGGGGAACTGCTCTTGGTCTTGACTCGGTCTCGCCCTCCCTCGGTCTCGACTTGGTCTCAGCTACTAAAACTCTTGGTCCTTTCTCGGTCTTGATAAACTCTGGTCTTGGTCTTGACTTGGTCTCGGTTTTGGCAACACTACAAACAGACATACAGTCTCAAGTTGCTTTTAAGTAAAAGTTAGACTTTTTTGGGAAATAGGCTTTAGTTGCTTTCATGCCATGAGTTAAATGAGAAGGTCAGTATCATGTCTGTATGGTAAACCTGTTAGCTTAACTTACACAAAAACAGAGGAAGCCAGCTCATGTTATATCTCTCGAGTGTAAAAACAACAGGTTGTGCTTTTACAAGGGTATATAGCGGTAACTTCCCAGAGGTTGGATATTGTTACCTTTGGACAGAGCCAGGCTAACTGTTTCCCTCTGTTTTCAGTGTTTGTGCTATGCTAAGTTAACCATCTCCTGATTGTAGTTTAATATTTACTATATAGACATGACAGTGTTATCAATCTGACTCATCGAAAGAAATAAAATAAGTGTTTTTTCCCAAAATGTGAAACCAATTTAAAACAGGTTTTGATAGTTGTAACAGTTGTAAAATCATAAAAATTATACAGTTGGATAAACCTTTATTTAGAGTAACTGAATTACATATATTCAAAGAATAAAAAGTTTTGGGACGACACTCTATAGAAGGATGAATTAGAAATAATGCTCTTTTCCCTACAGCTGCTTAGTACATTTGGATGTGTGTGTGTGTGTGTGTGTGTGTGTGTGTGTGTGTGTGTGTGTGTGTGTGTGTGTGTGTGTGTGTGTGTGTGTGTGTGTGTGTGTGCCTGTATCACAATTCCGCCTTTTGTCTGCTACGTTAGCAGCTTTTTCTCCAAAGAACAATGGTGAGAGACGTAACTTTGGCTTTACGACTCGTACAGACTGGTGTGTGTGTGTGTCTGTGTGTGCGTGTGTGTGTGTCTGTGTGTGTGCATGCGTGCGTGTGTGTGTGTGTATCTGCACGTGCCTGCATACGCATGAGTGAGTACATTAAGTGATGTCAGACATTGGGGTAGTAGGGTGTGGCGGCAGAGCAAGCAAAATTGAGAGCGTAGGGAGAGAGAAACAGAAAGAGAGAAGAAATTGGGGTTAGATTTAGTGCCCAGGAGACCGTGCAGGGCTGGAGTATGAAGAGTGTTGGATTACACCATGTGAGCGTGTGTGCTGTAAAGCTCTGTGCAGCTGGGTGTCTGGAACTGAATCACACAATGGGGAAAATAAGACAGTAAAACAGGCACTTTAACAGTTAATAACAGATAAAGATTGAAATTGAGGGAAATACAGCCTGATATTTACAACCGTATTCTATACAACATGCACAAAACCAAAAGTTCATGAACTTTATGATGGATAGAGATGCATATAAGAGAGAGGAAGGGCCGGGGGTCGATTCGGAGAAGAAGAAAAAAGACGGTGGGGAGGGTTTTTTGTTGCATCACTGGAGAGGAATTCACATCAAGCACAGGTCCAGATTTTCAGTCCAACTCGTGAAAACGAGAGCTTTTTCTAGCACTTTTCCATATGGCCAAGCAGAGTTGTCTTTTGCTGCATGGTCTAACAGCTGCGAGTAAGACACACTGTTATATTTACTTCAAACCATGCCAAGTATGTGCTTTGATATTAGCTTATCTACAGGAGGGTATGTGGATGGGGAGTCAAGATAAGGATACACAGCTGTTTGGAAATTGATAGAGGAAATAAACATAAATTGTAAAAGAGATAAAGAAGTGAAAAATCCACCTCCCATATTGTTTATTTCAAGTCATATAGGCGTAATTATTATCTTCTCCAAGAATTAACTTTATCTACAGTGATTATAATGAGACTAACAGTTCACAATCAGTGAATTTAGTCACAGTCAGTGTTTTCAACTTGTCCATAAAGACATTCTTGTAATCATTGTCAACCTCTTGGAAATGATGCGCATTAAGATTAGAACTATTTAATTTTTATCTTTCAGTGACTTATCTACATATCCAATCCCAAGCTCAGTTGAGTATAATGGGAGAATTATATCTTAGTTTAGATTTTTCTATTCATTGCCAGAAGCCTTGATGCTCTGGCTGGGTGCCATAGTCCACTTGGCAACAACAAGTTGGCAGTAGTTGAAGTATGTGACAGACTCACTGAGTGGCAGCAGTCAGCAGAGAAGTGCTGGACGCATTCACTGGTAGATGTTTGTAGTAGATTAGCTAAAGGGCTTGTCGTTCTCAGTGAAAGTGCCACTAATCTCTTCTGAAAGAAATTGCACTGATGTCCAAGTGAGAAGGGGTGACAACATGCAGCATTTTGGGAGATTGAAATACCGCTTATGAATTAATCAACTGCTCCTGATGAAAGGTGTGTGATTATCAAAGGTTGTCTACCTGCTTGTGCTTTTTTCAATAGAGCTGACATACAGACTCATATACTAAACCCATGCGTGGCTGTCACACAGGGCTGTCAGGGTGAATTATATTGAAATGTGTTCTTCTTTTTACCACTGTTGCATTAAGAATTATATATATAGAGAGAAATGAAATGAATGGTCACCGAATGCCTTTTGTCTATGTCCATTCTCTACAAAAACATGTCTATATTTGTTATTTCCCATTGCAGTCGAAGGCTCTGAGGGAGCGCTGGTTGTTAGATGGAGCCCCAGCGGAGGAAGAGACTCAGAAGCGTCTGCAGGACGACGAGGTGAAGACCAAACTCTTGGAGCAGGTCATCCTTAGGTCAGCAATATTCTGCATGTCCCATCTTTTGAACAGACAGTCCAGAATATTATCTCATGAACAGCTCAAATATGTGTGGTTGTTATTGTAAAAATAAAGGCTGCATACATTCGCTCAGGTGGTGCATTTTTCCAATGCTAAAGCTGCAGGACGAGTAAAGATCTTGCTCTCATTCCTCAAGCCACAGCTACACTAATCATGGAGTAGAACTCTTTATGCCGCACTAGACAACATTAGAAAGCGGTGGCTGACCTGTGCAGCTATGTTTTAAATATGATGTTCTGATGATATTTTTGATGTTGTGTGAGGGTTATGTGTTGCATTAGAGGCGATGTAATCAAATTTGAGTGTCCTGACTGAGACAAATCTCAAGAAATACAATTTCACATTTTGAAACCATAAATAACTGTGATTTATTTATTTATGTGGTGTCTGAACTTTATTAAAGAAATAATTAGTCTGTATATGTCTGCGCGCCAAGTCCAATCATAGGTAGATGAAATATGAACGATAAATCAGTAATTTCTTGGACATTTGTCTTTAAATAGAAATGGTTTAAAGGCATTGTGGCTAACATGGTCTGCTTGATAAAATATTTAACACATTATAGTTTGGCTGTATTGGCATGTATATTATAGTTTCTGTGGTGTAAAGTAGAGCTTAAATTTAATTTATTTGTGTATGTGTGTGTGTGCGTGTGTGTGCTGTATGTGTGTGTGTGTTTCTGAGTCAGGCTGGAGCAAGAGATTGAAGAACTGGAGACAGATGTGCCAGCCAATAAGGGTGTGGCCAAAGAAAATGGAGGTAAGTTCAGTACCCATGGCAACATATGATCACACAGGAAACCATGGCAACACATCCTCAACACACCAGAAAGAGAGAGAGAGAGCACTAATAATGGCCTTATCATTTGCTCTGTTAAATAGTTCCTTTCCGCCGGAGGTCATTAAAACAATATTGCGTTTCTTTCTTTGTCTCTCTGACCTCTTTCCCTTTGCACTTTCCATATCTCTCAATGATACTCTGGTGCTCCCTACAGGTGAGAATGGTGTAGTGCAGACCTCTGGACAGACCCCCAAGAGAGAGGTGACAGGGATTGAGGCCAAGCTGCTGGGTCCCAGTCCTGACCAAGCTAGTGCAGACAACCCTGTCACCCTGGTGTTCATGGGCTACAAGACCGTTGGGGAGGAACAAGAGACCCGCACGGCCTTGGGAATGGAAGGGGTGGATGGCAACGTCAAGGCTGAGTTTGTTGTGATCGAGGATGGAGAGGGGAAAGCGGGAGGAGAGGCTGGCACAGAAGAGCAGGCTCCACCCAATGGGAGCATGGCGGAGAAAGAAAAGGCCAACGGAGGCGGAGAGGAAGGAGAGAAAGAAAAGGAGAAGAAACAGACCTGCAAATGCTGCACGGTCATGTGAGCTGTTTGTGTGCGTATGTGTGTGTGAGGTGAGTGCACACCTGCAGCTGTGCAGGCACGTGTGCCATTGAATGTGTCTGTATTTGCAGGTGTGTAGCTTTGTGTCTATGTGGCAGAGTGTGTGTGTGTGTGTGTGTGTGTGTGTGTGTGTGTGTGTGTGTGTGTGTGTGTGTGTGTGTGTGTGTGTGTGTGTGTGTGTGTGTGTCAGGACTGGGAAAAAACAAAAAACCGAAGTACAGTTACACAGCCAATATACCAACAACGAGAGCCAATACAAGCTCCAGCTACAACAACATGAACCACAAAGACTCATAAGTACACTTTTCTCTGTATACTTTCTCTGATATGTATCTGACTTTTGATTTCTATTGATATTTTTCTATTTTTCTGTCTTGACATTTATATTGTATTCAGTATGTATATCTTTATTATGGGACTGTGTACTGTAAGTTCATTGTTATTATTGTTGGAAAAAAAGAAAATGTATTAGCTCTCTGGATTGTACTGCTACCCACTGGGAGAAATCTGGAAACTTTAAATCATTTAAGTCAAAACAGCAAACTATGAAGTACACAGATACTTAAATATATATATTTCTCTGTGTAGGCCTACCAACTATTTATCGGTCAATTTCATATTGCAATATTGTCTAAGATATTATTTTAAATAGTATTTTAATATATTGATATAAAATTATGTTTTATACAATGTATTTATTGTTTTTGGTTCTCTATATCATCTCCAACCATTAACTGCATGTAAGCTTGTAAGCACTACCAGATTTGCGTTACAATCACAAGTGTCTGTGCTTTCTTAGACTCATATGTGCTCATATCTAGTCACACAAGTCTTTCCATCAGTAACAATTACTATAATTGGCAGTGTTAGAGGTGTGCATTAAGTTTAAAAAGAAATATACAGCACGAAGACAGTGACCATATTGCAAACTGCATTAGCTTCTCATAGAAACTATATGTGACACATGTACATGCAGATCACAGCTTTTGTATTTTTTAAATTAAATGGATATACTTTATTTATGATCAGTAGAGTCATGATAAACCATTGCGCAATGATTAGAAATACTTAAATAATTTTGTTCTATCAACAGTAGAATCAGTGTAAATCTTATGAGGTAGCACTGCATGAAGCCTTGCAACTGTTTGGACTGTCTTGTCACTTGTTAGGTCTTTATTATATGCTATCACGTTAACACAAATGTAAATCCAGGGGTTAAATTGGGATTCATTCTACCATAATGAGAAGAGGCAGGCTTGCTCAACTCACCATTAAAAAAAAGCTTTTGTCTCTTTATGAACCAAATAAATGATACTGTAAGTTCACTGTGTGTTGGTTGGCTGCTGGTTTCTGTCTTGCTCGCTCCCAGTTTAACCCCTGACTCTTTGTAGACCTGGGCCCAATAGTGCTTGAATAGATTTTCAGAAAAAGAAAAAGATCTGGGGCATTTGAATGGACTTCTCTCATAAATAATAATACTCTCTGGGGACCTTAAATCTTTTAAGGCTAAGAACAAAATAAAAAGATTTTAGTTGTGCCCAGGCACACACGCTTTTATAGTCATTATTGTATTAGGCCATATTCTTTAAGAAAAATCAGTCTAATTAGACTGTGCAGGTTGCTAGCAGGAGAAATCATGCATATAGACATACATTATAGCAATTCAAAGCCTGAAAGCCTATTTAAATACATTTTGGCCCTAGTGTCCTGACTTGTTTGGCAGACAGTCGAGGCCATGGGCGGTCTGGGTCAGTGCAATGCTTCTGCTCCCCCCACGTTATTCCATGACTCTGATTCACCTACACACCATCACTATTTTCACATTATTAGTTTCATCCTCATCATCAAACACCCACTGCCCTACCTTCTATGCTCGGAGACACGCAGTTCAGAAACTTCTCAAGTTGGTGCTAATCCTGAGTCTTGCCTAACACTCTCCATCCACCAACTTTTATGTTTTTCAGCTCTTTCCTTCTGTCTTTCTCAAATTGCTGGTAAGGGGGATCTACTGCCTCCTGCTTACATTTAATAAGAGTCTTTTGCAACCTTCAGTGCCAGATGCATTCTCTCAAGTCCTGCCTACAATTACCACCAGAGAAGTGATCCCTTCTAACATTCCAAAGGGAAGCCAAAAGGCGTGGACAGATGAAATATTGTGTATGCTTTCCATATGTACAGTTCCACTGTAATTGTACTAGCAAATTTGTTTCTTATATTGACTCATGTTTTTTTTCTTTCCAGTGGCCTCTTTGCAAGGCACTATATTGTACTTGATGTGTGTATTTTTAAAAAAAAAAGGATGACTACATCTGTGTATTGTTGGTGCCTTTGTCAGGTTCAGTTGGTTGGACTCTGTCTGCCGCCATTTTTAGACCGGGGTTTTTCTTGCTCTGCTCCTGGTCATAACGACCCACTAGAAACACTAACTTCTACTCTTGAGGGGTACTACATATTATACTCATTTATCACATGATAAATAAATGCAGCTCAGACACAAGGTAATATGCAGACTATTGTTGGTGTCTTCTCTAAACATACAAGAAAATACACCCAGAATTTATTTTGCAGGAATAAAAACGTTATCCAGGAGACGGATCTATAGGCATACATACACCTTTATGTAAATGTGTTGAGCTTTGCTTAATAGTGGGTCTCTGGGACAGCAGCAGAAAAAGCAACCTTGTGTTAAACCAATGCCTGTTCATCTATTCTGTGGGCGTCTTAATGTTTAATCTTGAATAAAATCACTGTTTGTTTACAGCAAGTCAGATAATTGTGTATGTAATTAACAGAATGTACATGGGCCATAGATAGAAGGGTACACATAAGCCATGTTTAATAATGTGTGTGGTTTTGGCATCACAGTCACAGATGGGCTCGGTACACCCTTCTGGGGAGAAGCACACAATTATTTGCAGATAAATCATCCATTTATTATAGGACTAATGCAATTGGCTAGTAAAAACAACAATGGAAATAATATACAATTGAATTACCCCTCATTTATGGAGAATGAATGATATAGAAGAAGGTCAGATGTGGAATTTGAGGAGAGATATGAAACAGAGTTCCACCAGTAGTACTGTAAACTACTGAGGATAAATGGGATTTGAGCATCATTAGAACTACGTGTGCCAACAGGGTACTCGGTAAAGTGCACTACCTGGAACATTCCACTAGAGAGCAGATGTCTACTGTTTTGGATGTTGACCCTGTTTCAATTTTTGTCAAATATTCTGTGTGTGTGTGTGTGTGTGTGTGTGTGTGTGTGTGTGTGTGTGTGTGTGTGTGTGTGTGTGTGTGTGTGTGTGTGTGTGTGTGTGTGTGAAAGAGACAGAGTCCTGGGGCAGGAATAATTAGGGGCATTAAAACAAGGCATTCATTAGATGGACGTCAGGCATACACTATTTAGCAGAGCACTACTTATATTGCTTTATGCTGTAACAGTTCTGCCTCCAATAAATAACAATTAAAAAATATCTTGAGCCCTATATGAAGGTGACATTTTTAGTTTGTAGACAAAATGGTCAAAAACTGCGACAGGTTCGACCATTTAACGAAGTGGCAGAAGTGTTCCACATCAGGGGACTGCTGTTTTTAGGTCACACCCATGACAATGCTTTTCCATGCTCTCTTTCACTCACACACACACAAGCACAGAAGAAAAACACAACTGTCCTGGATTTTACCAGTGAAATATAAAAAGTCATTGGAAATAAAATGAGGGTGGATGTTTTTATCCTTTCAAAACCAACCTTGTTCACCCCAAAACAACTGTTTACATATCTGTGGGAAGCATAGTCATTGGTGATGCTACCGTGTTTAAGCTACAGTGTAGATGCTGTCCATGGCTCATATTTTCCAGGAACAAATTACTGTGTCCAGGCAGCGTGGTGGTACAGTGGTTAGCACTGTCACCTCACAGCAAGAAGGTCGCGGGTTCAAACCCCGTTAGTCCGGCCTTTCCGTGTGGAGGTTGCATGTCCCACCATCCAAAGACATACAGGCTAGATTAATTGGTGTCTCCCAAATTGTCCCTAGGTGTGAGTGGTTGTTTGTTTATGTGTGGCCGTGTGATGGACTGGTGACCTGTCAAGGGTGTATCCTGCCTTTTACCCAATGTCAGCTGGGATAGGCTCCAGCACCCCCGCAATCCTGTACTCAGGATAAGCGGTTGACATTGGATGGATGGATGAAATTACTTATTTACACACATCACCAACTGTGATGACAATTTGGCACCTTGTTGGCTACTGCTGTCATTAGCCAGTTTATCTGGGTTACTTTAGTTTTGAAAACACTGATCATTCAGTTCTTTCACTTAATTTGCTCCCAAAATGTAATAATACAAACTGATCCAACAACTGTATCAATTAAAGATCTTCTATTTTTCTATCTATTTTCTGTGTTTCTTGATATGTAGGTATTTTCTTCTTTGTATATATTTCCAAGCCAGTGTAGCTAATAATGAAGCACTACAGGTAGCAAAATAAATGAGGGAGAAAACTTATACAAATAAAAAGAATAAAACAAATAAACAAATACATTCTCACTGCTAGACCTCTTTCTTTATTACTATATAGTTCACGGTGTATTCCTTATAGAGAAAATGTTGTTACATTTTGCTTCTTTCAGTGATGATACCTGTTAATTTCTTTTTAATAGGCTAACACATGTTCAGCTGATTGTGCACATGGGCCTACACCCGTTGGGTGCTTACCTGTGTAATTGAGCTGAACCTAACTTTAAATAAATATGTTTCCTTGTTTCATTGTCACCCTATAATTGACTTTTGCAGTTTTAAACAATGTTGTGAAAGAGGTGTTTTCATGACTTGGTACTTGTTGTGCTGACAAACCACAGTATCAGGGTAATTACCACATTAGTTGTGTTGTACCACCAAAACCAGTAGGCCTATTGTTAAACAGGTACTGTGGGACTGTGCTTTAAATTGATAAGGTTCGTGTTTTGAAAACAGCTAAAAGTGAATCTGTAATCTACCAACACTTGATTAATAGTATGGGATGGTTAACCCAGTATACAAAGTTTCAATGAAACTAAGTAGCCTACATTTACTCAAGTAGTAGCATAGGTGTCATTTACACTGGGGACACTGTCCTCACCACTTTTTGGAATGGCTAATTTTGTCCCCACCACTTTTTGAAAGCATTTGCTAAAAGTTTTCTGAAAATTAGTTTGCAACAAGAAATGTTAAATATCAAATAAAAATTCTTTGAGAAAGGTTACCTTGTTTTTTTATATTGTGAATGGTCACCGGCCACATGAATTTTGTTTCCCTTCATAAAGCTATTTCCACCATAAATTGGTGCAGAAAATGTTTCTAGAATGCAGGAAATTAAGAGTTTATGCTCAAAATCTTCTGGGGGAGGACACCCAGACCCCCCAATTGAATAGCCTATTTCATCAATGAATATTTCTTCTAAACAGCATTGAACTGTCGTCTTGTTCTCCTGACTCCAATATTGTGACTTGTGTTTTGTCACACCCCTAATATGAGTCCTTAAATGCCCCCACTACTTTTCAACACAAAGTGACGCCCTTGAGTAGTAGTAGTAAGTACAATTTTGAGGTAACTTTAAGACTATTTATTTGACAGCTAAATGTACCAGTTACTTGCAGATTAAGATGTTACTAAAAATATGAGTATCTTATTAAGATAAGATTAATCCACACAATTGTAGGCTATATAAAGTAACCTTAGTATTGGTTCCAGCTTGCCAGCCCACTTTTTCTTTTAACATGTCAAGTAGCCCACATTTAGCTGATTCTGTAGGCTACTCTTACTTAAGTAAGATTTTGAGTGTAGGACTTTTTCTTGTGGATTTTAACACCATGCTGAAGTTACTTTCATTCAAGTAAAAGGAGCTGAGTACTTCTTCCACTACTGCTCTTTTAAACTGGGCGCAACACCGGTAATGTGGACACCGGTGGTCGTTTTCATTGCACCACTGAAAAACACTGCATATTGCTGCTGTTAAGTAGCCAACAGCATATTTAGGCTATAAGATATTATGAGAGCCCATATTTTTAACTCCGATTTTCTCCCGTTTTTGGAAGAAAAAAACCTGACAGGTTGATCTTCTCTTCTTTTATTTTAGCAACATGGTGACACACAGTACACTTTTCATCCCATACAACTCGATCAAATCGAAACACTTCATAATACAGTCTACTATGGATATAACGTACTGGAAATTTGCCGCGGCCTTCTTTTTTTCACAAAATGATAGTCGTCTTGACCAATCGCGACTCAAATAGAAGCTTGTCCCCGCCTGTTTTTGGCTCTTGAAAGTGCTTGGACTAATCAGCGTTCGCCTCCGCGTGTTCAGCCATTTTGTAAGAAAATCAAGCAAGTGTGCCGCCCTACCTTCGCTTCAGACCTGCAGTTTTTTTCTTGTGCAATGGACGGGTAAGTGGAAAAAGAACCATACTTAAGACTTAAATTTACAAGGCAAACAGATCGCCGAGCAATTTCTTGGCATATTTCGATGCCTGTTAACACATTTTGATTCCGATGATAGTTTCAGTTAACAGTTAGACCGGGAAAGTTTTGAAACATTTTTTTCTTCAAAACATGCAACAGTTAGCAGGAGCGTAAGCTAACTAGCAGCTGCTAGCCACTGCTACCGCTAGCAAACGTTAGTTATGTGAATCGTGTGAACGGACATGTTTTATCGTTTTATAGCAGTAACGCTAACTAAAGCATACTTAACTTGGTGAGAGTGAAGTTACGATTTAAACGAAGTTTTCTAGAGTAACATACTGGTAATACTCCGTCGTGTGCTAACGCAGACCTTAATTAACGTTGGCTAACTGTACCTTGGTAACTTGGGTTTCACGAGAGCTAGCTAAAGCAACGTGTCTCATTTCCGCATTCATTTGTCTGCGGAGTGCCAGGGCCATGTTGAAGATGTCTGGCCTGAACATTTCACGCTGATTGAATCAGAGACTTTTACAACGGGTTATCCAAACAGGATAGGGGACACAATAGCGCGTTGTTTCAGTCAGGCGTAACGTTATTCCACTTTTTTCGATCACCTGCATTCGACAGTTGAAAGGACTTAAGTTACAATGCAGCGTTGAAGCCGCCCAGCATTACGCTTAACGTACATTTGTTATCAGACATTTGTTTCATCATAACTTCTGCCAAGTGTCCACTCTTGTTCAAGTTTTCTCTTGTGTTTTGCCAACACTACAGCCGCCTAGACGCTGACTTGTACCCTCTGGGATCCGGCTACGTCCCTGAAATTGAGTAAGTATTGTGTTACGTTATATTCTTGCATGGCGCGTTTGGCTCGAATTATTTCGCTTATTTGCTTTGGTGCTGTCTGAATTTAAAGCTTCGTACATGTTTCCCTCTCTGAATGAGGAAGTCAGTTTTGCACTTGTTTGAACAACACTATTATAATTCAACACTCAATGTTCTGTTTTTATGAATTGTTTAACGGGATCTCGTAAAGGATTTTAGGGAATTTCCTTTGATTTCCTGTATAATAATGATCTTTTTTGTCTTTTACAGCAGTGTCCATGACATATCAGTTGGCACAAAGGTAAGCAGTTGTAATCATCATCTCTTTGTAGCTCTGATTCTTCTTAATTTTCCTCTTTTCACTGACCACAGTACATAATGCATGCTAAGAGCTAACATTTGTTAACCCTAGTATTTGCAAAGTAAATACTGTAGTTATAGGTATGAGTGGTGATTGTGATACCCACTAAATCATTTGTTGGTTTAAACTTGTAGTAGGTTTTGTGATTTTAAAAATGGCTCATTTTTGCATTTATAGCCTTTTTAAATATACATTTGTTCTGTAAATAGATTTTTTTTATTTTTCTCCATCAAATTTGCTTTGAGATTAGATAAGTTTTCATCTTATTTACATTTTTCTAAGTGTGGCAGGGATTTCTACATGTCCCACTGCACCTAAATAATTTTTTTAGGCAAGAAAAGAAATTTTTCACAAGTCCGTGTGAAAATGGAAAAGAACTGTGCCGACATTGAGGACTTGAATAACATAGCGTGCCTGTTTTCAAGAGCTTCCTCTATAATTACAGAACTGCTGTCTGAAGCCATTTCTCATGTGTAATGAGTTTGCAGTTGCAGACTGGCTCTTCTTTTTTATGATTTATGATATGCAACTGAATGGTCAGCGCACTAATGTAGCAGCTTCTCTGAAGACTGGACATAATATAGTTAGAATAGATTATCTGAGGTGGGGCTTTATTTTTTTCCTGTGCTGGTCTCTGTTGGTTGTGTGGCTGTTAAAACTTCCTGTTATTTTGTGTGTGCTGCAATAGCCTGTTGGTCTTACTGGAATGTTAAGAAAGCAGCTGAATTCTGCCCTGGTGCTTGGTAATTTAGACTTATTTCTATCACAAGATTACACAACTGGTAATAGTGAAACAAATTAGCAAAGTGTTGTCCATTGTTAATCTATTTGCATGAGTCTGCTCTTAACATTTCTAGTGCTGATGGAGTTATTTTATGCTTATGTAACTGAAACAGCAGCCCTTCCCTACATGTTTGTTTTTGCATACTTGTTAAGGAGGAACTGCTGGTTTTTAGCTTGCATATCCAATAAAAATGCCTTCCTAAGTAGTAATTCTTGGTAACATGGCCTGGGGCAGCTATGTGTTAGTGGAGTAATTGAACTCAACTTGTAACTCAGCTGTAACAGTCCTGCCACAACAGTCCTCATCCTCCCGATCAAAGGTCTTTACGCTGTTTAAACAAATACTCTTGGTACATATGCTTTAATGGGGACACCCCACCCCCCGACTTGTTTGACCAAGACCTATTTTCCAACTTGATAACAATGCACGATTTAATGGGTGCTTCTCAATATTCAAGATTTGATTTGAGATATGATTCTTTCTTCTTTAACTTATCCTGTTTTCTGGTTTTGATGTGCTGTGGTAATGATGATTCTGAGTTATGGAGCTGGAATCTTTAATTATTCCGTCTGGGCAGAGTGTCTGGCATTCCGCGGTCACATTCCTGTCTCCCCCCTCCAGCCCCCTGGTGAGGCACAGCTCCCTGCCCCCTCCACTGGCAAAGGCTGATCACAGTGAACAAACATGTCTGTACCTGTGCTGTTCTCCTTTGTGCTTTCCCTAAGAGATTACCGTCCCCCTGCATAGCCCAAATACAGGTCGTAAGGGTTTTTTCCCCCATAAAATTTGGTGATTGCATGTTTTCCTCCTCTGATGCAATGCAAACCAGGTGTGATGTGGGGGATGGAGCAAGGGAATTGCCTCTAGTCCATGTTTCTTAAAAAAAAAAAAAATCAAGGTAGGCCATTGTCAGTGAGAAGAATCTGCTCGACAGTTTCACTATGTGGGCCAGTAATGTGTCCTCGTCTCCTGAATGTTACTATTATACTATCAGTGTCGGAGCCAACAAAGGATATGAACAAGTCAATACACATTTTGTGGGTTTCTGTTGGAAAATGGGTTTGGCACTTTGTTGTAGTCAACCAACAAACCATTTATAAGCTCTATTTTTCTTCCATTGGATTTGTAACTTAACTTTTCCTTTCTGCTGCTCTGCCTCTCTCCCTCCAGAAGATATCTGTATATTATTCACTCAATTGTTATACAATCCTCTGTTTTGTATGTGACTTGATGTTTCTGCTCTGCACTGTAGACAGTTTAGCTCTGTGGTTATTATTAGAATGAGGAAGTAGGGGGAGAGAAAGAAAGCGAGTCCTACCATGGAACAGTCCCCAGGAGGAAGTTTAGCAAAACCCTGGAAGCAGGCCTGATCTTTCTGCTCTTCCTGTTTGGAGTTGGTCTGCTGACTGATAATGTGACATGGCCCGCCCACGACCATTGAGTCAAGCTGGAGCCACTTCCTTCATTTCTCATGGCTGACATCTGCCCTTGGCCCATTTATCAGGCAAAATGTTTTGGGTTTTTTTTTTTACATTTTCTTCACACTAAAACACACCAATCTCACTCATTCATCGTGATCAGTGTTTTTTTTACTCATATTTTTGCGATTGGATGTAAGTTCAAGACAGTATAAATTTACTGGCCACTCCCATTTTAAGGAACTTTACCCTTTTTTCATCTTTTCTATTGCATCCAATGCTTAATGACCTATTCATCTTACCATTTTGAGTCTTGCAGTCTATTAAATGTTTTTGAAAAGGCGCAGGAATGTCACTTGTTTAAGTTCATGAATTGAGATAGCAGTCCCTGTTTGTGTGGGCTTTGGAGTGAGAGTGACTGAGTCAGCCAAACCATCTGGAAGTCAAAGGGTAGTTTATACCACTGCTTAGAGTGTTGTGTGGTTTTGTGCTCTCAGGGCAACTAACTCAGTACCCCACATCGTTACACTAGAGGCACCACCAGATGTTTTCTCTGATCACTTTCTATTTCTGTCTTTCATGACTGAAACCTTCCCCAACACCTTGCATATTTAAAGATTCACAAGGTGGAGAAGAATGCTAGCAAACCTGCATGACTGGTTGTTAAAGTGCTCTGGGGCACTTCAACTCCCAGAGTGTCCTTGGGGTTCCATATGTGTGTGTGCTGCCATGTAACAATGCCCCTAGTCTCAGCCTGAACAGGACCTTCATTGTAGCATGTTGTAGAGCTTAGGCTGCTGAGCCACTTCTTGTGACTGTTATACTTCATCTCCTTCAACCACAAACATACTCACAGCCGTGAAACGGCACTTTATATTTACTAAAGAGAGAGAGGACAGACAAGGCTGTTTCAGTAAACAGTAAACTAGTGTGGACTGGGAGTATCCCCATCTTGCCTTCCAATCCAGAGGGCTCCAGCATGTTATCCACCATTCTAATACTGTTATGAGAAGATTGCTTGCACTCACTGACAGCTGCTGTTAAACTAAGCTTTTACTACCGACTTGTGTGCTTAAAGCTGAATAGTAGCTGTTCCTTCTTGAGTGTGATTGATGGTAAAACATAAGTGAGTACAATACCCCCAGTCAAAAATAATGACCCACTATGACTCTAAGGTTTTGAACTAGGCAATACTTTTAGAGAAGAGTATAAAATGAGAAAGGGAAACATGACTCTCTAATATCCCTGCTGACAAGCTAGGTGACTTAATTCTTCCTGGTGATGAAGGTGGGGTTCTTCTCAACTGTGTTTGTTCAATCCTTTTTTGGTTATCAGATTACTTCCTGCTTTATCGCACAATGGCTCTGTAACATGAGAGCTGTGCTCTCCACCTGCCGTGCTGTGCCCTCATTGGTGAATCCACTGAAGTGAACCATTGTTTTCTTTCCTTCTGCAGAGGGGATCCGACGAACTCTTTTCTTCCTGCATATCCAACGGGCCCTATATCATGAACTCAGGTAGGGGGGTTGCTATGGAAGGGGCGAATCCTTTTTTTTTATTGAAGTGTTTGTCGTGTCTGTGGTGTTTGTGTTGCCATGACGACCAATCTATTATTCAAGAAGAACCAGAGCCTCCTGCTCCCTCCCTGATTGTATCTGGGTTTTTTTCCTTGCAGCCAATGGCAACGACAGCAAAAAATTCAAAGGTGACGTCCGCAGTCCTGGTGTTCCGTCACGTGTGGTCCACGTACGCAAGCTGCCCAACGACATAAATGAGGCTGAGGTTATTGGACTGGGACTGCCCTTTGGGAAGGTCACTAATCTTCTGATGCTGAAAGGGAAAAATCAGGTAAGGACTAATATATGCAGGTCTGCTCACTAAACCTGTATGACTTGCACTCCTGGGTGAAATTTCTCTTTAGGGTCAAAGGATCAGGTTTCTAGCCTTCTGCCTAGACCAGAGAATTATGACAACGGCCCTTTTGTCGCATAGTAGGACAAGAAAACAGCTCTATTGAGATTTTCTTCAGGAAGACATTGAATCCCTTTTTGAATGTTGTCATTATGTCAAGTTTTATATCACCTGAAGTTGTGTGTCAAAACCATTAGGTTGAATTTGGTAAAAAAAAAATAAACAACTATTGGGAGTGAAAATGCCCATTAGAAATTTCTCATGACAGTATAGTTCTTAGAAATACTTCATAAATATTGCCTTAAAGTGGAACCTTTTATTAAATGTGATTGGTGGAAAACTATTTGAATGGTCTTCCCATGCAGGCGTTCCTGGAACTGAACAGCGAGGAGTGTGCACAGACGATGGTGAGCTACTACTCCTCTGTCACCCCTGTCATCAGAAACCACCCCATTTATATGCAATACTCAACTCATAAGGAGCTCAAGACGGACAACTCCCCAAACCAAGTGGTAAGGGCTTGCACACACTCACTTTGGATTTATGGGTTTTAGACAGGTTTTAGACTTCAATTACTTTCCTTTCCACCAGTCTCAAATGTATTTGTATAAACTTTGTGGTCCTTTTTAAAGATGTTGAACAGTGCATTGTAATGTTTGTCATTGTGGAATTTCATTGGTAAAAACACAAAACAACATGCTAAAAGAGTGGTTGCCTTGAACAAAGATATCTCACCACATTCATTTATTACTGCATCATGTTCTGCATACATTCATGCTAAGAAGTTCTTGTGTCTTTTCCACCTCAGCGTGCCCAGGCAGCTCTGCAAGCAGTCAATGCACTGCATGGAGGAGGGATGGGAGGCATGGCCATTTCTGCAGATGCAGGTAGCATCGTAGGAGCCACATCCCAAAGCCCTGTACTCAGAGTCATCGTGGAAAACCTCTTCTACCCAGTCACCCTGGATGTACTGCACCAGGTACAGGCAGTTTTTTTAGTTTCACTGAGCCACTACAGTTAGTGAGTTGTTTAGCAGATTTCAGTTTCAGCATTAAATTATAGGCTTGCCAGTGTACCATGTGTGCAGTGAGACAGTTTGTAACTTGTGCACATTGCAGTACATTGACACAGAGTTTGACAACCTGCTATGCTACCCACTATATATATTTATAAAAGTAATTGTTGCATTTGTCTCTTCTTTACTCTTATGTTACTGAGAAATGTTTGTCCACGGCACAAATATTTATTTCACATTCTCTGCAGAATACTTTGCTAATCTGATTACAAATATGCATGTTGGTAATTCTCGGACTGTCATGCAATCTCCCTCCCCAGATTTTCTCCAAGTTCGGCACTGTGCTGAAGATCATCACTTTCACAAAGAACAATCAATTCCAGGCTCTGATCCAGTATGCCGATGGCATGACAGCTCAGCACGCCAAACTGGTAAGACCAGGATAACTCTTTGTCATTGTTTCACTCTGAGGTTGTTACCATAGAATATCAGATCACTTGGTGCTTTGTTACCTTTGCAGTAGGATTGAGATTGGCCATGACAAATTAACCAATTTAAAGTCTCTCAGCTTTAGTGCAATGTGTTCAGTCACCAGTGTAATGCACAACACACCACATAAGTCGTTTTAAGTAATGATCCAATATCTGTCTCAGTCTCTGGATGGACAGAACATCTACAATGCCTGCTGTACCCTGAGAATCAGCTTCTCCAAGCTCACCAGCCTCAATGTCAAGTACAACAATGACAAGAGCAGGGATTACACCCGCCCAGACCTCCCCACTGCGGATTCACAGGCCTCCATTGACCACCAGACCATGGCAGCTGCATTTGGTAAGATTGTGACATGATTTAAAGAAATTTTTGGGTTTGGTTCTTATCACATCTGTACATGTTAACAATCCTTAAACCAACAAGATTTATTGTTTTAAGCATTTTCTTTTGTTTTACCCAGGTCATTATTTTAAGTACACGTGATTGATAAGTTTGTGGCCTTATTTTTGTTTTTTGCCTGTTGTTCCAGCTGCTCCAGGCATAATATCTGCCTCTCCCTATGGTGGAGCTCATGCCTTCCCCCCAACCTTTGCCATCCAACAGACAGGTCAGTACACAAACTTTCTCCCACCCTGCTTATTCCATTTATGAGACCCATATTCCATCTACAAACATTTGCCTGCTATGTACTCTTATGTAATTTTGCCTTGACTTTAAGAGTCCAGTTTTTATATTCTCCTTAGCAGATGACTTTTGGTATGACGAGAGAAATAAGCTGAAAGTAGTATTTTCTTCCTCTTAGGTCTGTCGATGCCCGGTATGCCCGGTGCCCTGGCGTCCCTGGGTGTGGGACATGGTGGCATGGCGGCTGCAGCAGCAGCCGCTAGTCGGCTTGGTCTGTCAGGACTCGGTCCCTCTGGTGGACACCATGTCTTGTTGGTCAGCAATCTAAACCCTGAGGTCAGTGCACTCCCTAGGCTTAAAGCGTTTTACATCCTGCCTCTGGCAGTGCAGTGCTGAGAAATGTTAAAATGTTAGTAGTTTATTTTTTTACACTATGTTCCATGGACTTGGATCCATCTGTTCAAGAGCTCCAGGGTTTTGCTCCCCTGTTTCCCACCACCTTCATGTCATAAGACTAGTTGGAGTACTTATACAACAGTTTTTTTAAATGATTATAGTTATTATCATTATTACTATTATTGTTATCATTATTAAAAGGGGGTTATCGAGTCAAAACCTCTTCTCTTCAGGACCTCTCTGTGTTTGACCAAACCTGCTGCATTTCTGACCTGCCACTTTGCTCACTGTGAATTTTAAGTTTATTTAAAACACTAACTTCTTTTTTTTAACTTACCATTTCATATCTTCATTTTTGTCCATTAGTTGAAATCATTCTTGAGTTGTTGGAGAGACAATATTACTTTTTCTTTATATTTAAAAAAAAAAAAAAAAACACCATGTCCGGGATTTAGGTTTTTTAAATATATAAAAAATATATATAGTGGTAGAATGTATACGTAGTTGGTCACACAACTTACATTTACTGTAGTTATGTAGTCATTACGATAAATGTTCATTTTAAGATCAGCTTTTACGCTACAGAAACAGGATTATTAAAATTGATATTCTGATTTAACTGTTTTTATTACAATGTAATTTTAAATAATCTAAACAATCATAGTATGTAATTTTAAAAGTACATATTGTCTCTGCCCTTTTCTGTATTTCATTGTTAATCTTTTTTTTTCTCTTCTTTTTCTCCTAGTGTTCCCATAGTGACAGTGCATTTTAATTTAGCCAGTTCTACTGTCTGAAGCACTACATTTCTTTGTGTATACTGACCTTGTTTTTTACTTCCTTTTTTTCTCTCTTCTTTCTCTGTCCCCCTCTCCCTCTCTTTTGTATTAAAACCCCCTCACCTCAACTTTTGCCAACTGACTGCACGCCCCACGACCAATTGTTCCTTCTGTCCTCCTCCTCCCCTCTGCCACTACTGTTACTACTCCAAACACTCCTTCTTTTATCCACCCAACCCTCTTTTTCCCAAATTCATTTTCTCCAATTTGGACACCACCCACAAATTGAAAACAACACTGCCCTCCTCTCCCCAATTTTGCCATCATCTGTCCTTCCTCTATCTTGTTTCTTTCCTCCACCTCATCTTCATCATGCTGTTCGATCCCTCTCCTCTTCTCCCATCTTCATTCTCTTCGTCCCTCATGCCTCTCCTTCCTCCATGGTACTGTGGCCTTCCTGTGGACCTCGCTGCCTGTGGCCTGCGGACATGTCCCGACTCCACTCCACTGTCCTCCACTCCGCTCCGTCTCTTTTCCCCTGTCCCCTGTTCCGTATCCCCCTTTGGCCCCCTGCCCCGCTGCTCCCCCTGCTGTCTCTAAAGAGCGTTACGCCACACTGCCTCTTTATTCTTTTCGGTACGTTATCATCCTTTCATCTCTTTTTTTATTACTACTGTTACCTGGCAAGGTGGGCATGTCTTGTCTCATGTTGTTGGCTTTGTTGGTTTTTTTTTGTTGTTTTTTTTTAACCACTGATGTCTCGTCATCAGGCTCCGGGGCTATGAAGGGTGGGGTTATCTGTTTGTGTTGGGGTTTGTATGACCTGTTTTGGTTGTTGTGGGTTTGTGTGAGGAAAGTAAGGTGAGAACACCACACAAAGCTGCAGCATTTCATTATTTTATTTTTTTACAGCAGTGGTTTACTTTCCATGGGCAAAAAACATTTGCAGTTTTTCATCTTCAAAGAGCACAGCCCCTCAGTGGAAATATTGCCTCACTAAATAGAAATGTGGGGATCATTTTGTATGGGAATGAGGCAGGAAGCAGATCTAAATTCTAAAGCATCACCCTCAGGAAAAGGATGAAGTTGACATTTTATTTGGTTCCGCACGGTCCAATTTTAAGCCATGAAAATTCATCAAATTTTATTTTTGTTAGGTTGATTTTTTTTCTTTGGTTGCCTTGAGTCACTCAGCAACAGAAAGATGAAATGCTGCTGCTTTTTTTTTTAGTAATTGTGAGTTGACATATCCCTTGGATTATGTCACCATATTATTTTGCAGTCTGTCTCAGTTAATCTAATGTAGGTATGTGCATGTTTAGTTTATTCCTGCATGTCTCTCTATTAAGCCCTTAGTTAGTCAAGAAATCAACAGTTTCTTCACTGTAGAGCTATCAAACCAATCAGAACCACTCGTTACTACTCTTTGATTTTTGCCTTCAAATCACTGCCCCCCCTTTCAGGCATAACCATTTTAGCTGTGAGCATTTGTGTAATTGATACCTAAGAGGAGTTATGTATAAGTTCCAGAGATGTCATGCAAAAATGAACAGAAAATTGGTAGAATAGCCTGACAATTACTTATTAATCAGACCACGTTCATTTAGTAACAGTATGAATATTAATGCCTCTGATTTTGGTAGTTTAAATTGTTTTTGTTGCTGTGATTGGCTGTGTGGCTCCTGTTATCTGTGTTGTTCTTTGTTGAACTTGTATTGTGACACCTTCCTCTTTTCCATAGGCGTGTATGGCGATGTGATGAGAGTAAAGATCCTATTCAATAAAAAGGAGAACGCTCTGATCCAGATGTCTGATGGCACACAGGCTCAGCTAGGTAGCTACATTCTCGCACTGCAGAACTCTACTGGCGTTCTTTGATCTATAATTTTCTTTCATATATTTTCCTCACATCATTTTACCATACATTGTTTTTAGCCTTTACCTAGTGGGCCTCAACTGAGCAAAGTAGACATAAATGATAAATGACTGCCTGTTTTCTGATTATTTACTTTTCATTTGTACTCAGAGGATCCAAGAAATATTTTCAGATTTACGTTGCTGCATATTTATCAGGAATGGTTAGAATGGAAATGGATTTTATAAAGTCATTAAATTAGCTCAGTTGTAAACTAGTAATAGAACTTTGACTTTTTGAATGTACAATTAAAATGTGAAAGGTTATCTGCAACAAAGGAAAAATGTGTGAAATCAGTCAGTCCTGGTTAGAGTTGTATGTGAAGTCAGATTTTGTGTGTGGTGGTGTTGACTATGTTATTAATGTGTCTCAGCTATGAGCCACCTGAATGGCCAGCGTCTTCATGGCAGGGACATGCGTGTGACCTTTTCGAAACACACTACTGTGCAGCTGCCCAGAGAAGGCCACGAGGACCAGGGCCTCACAAAGGACTACGGCAACTCACCGCTGCATCGTTTCAAGAAGCCTGGCTCCAAAAATTACTCCAACATCTTCCCACCCTCTGCAACACTCCATCTCTCCAACATACCGTGAGTGCTGCTGCAAGAGCCTCCTTGTGATTCCTAAACTCCACCCAGCTACTTTTGTGCTTTAAACTTTTTTGCTTTGTAGTCTTGACTCATTTATTTTTTTATTTATGTATTTAGTGCTTGGGATTAAGCAGTATTTTATAAGCATGCTACTCTAGAAGTGTAATTTTTTTTCAGATTAAATGGTGCTTTTTGTCTTGTTTCACCATACAAGTAAATAAACAGAAATGCAAATGGGTAAAGGGAATGTAAACCTACATAATTACCAACAGCTTTATGTTGATTCTATGTTTTCCCCTCTGCTTTCAGGCCATCTGTGGTGGAGGATGACCTCAGGAGGCTTTTTGCCAGCTCAGGAGCGACAGTCAAGGCCTTCAAGTTCTTTCAGTAAGTCTCAGTCTACTCACTCAACTTTCTTGAATTATGTCCTTATTGGTGTTAGAATTGTTGGCTTTCTTCAGAACAATCGACACCCTCTATTTTAATGCCAATTTAAGCAGTTACTGCTTTGAAAATTTTGTTTAGATTTCGTAGAGCATGGAGAAAATTCACTAAGTAAGAAACCCTCACAAAAGTGGATGCATATGGACATTTTAAAAGCAAAAAATTAATTACTTTTATTTAACAGAAAGGACCGCAAGATGGCCCTGATCCAAATGGGCTCAGTTGAGGAAGCAATTGAGTCCCTCATTGAGTTCCACAACCACGATCTTGGAGAGAACCACCACCTTCGAGTGTCCTTCTCAAAGTCCACCATCTGAGTGCCTTCTCTTCCTCCCTCCAAGTCTATTGCCATCTGAATGCTACCTTTTTTTTGTTTTTTTTTCTCAAGGTTGGCTTCAGTGGAAATGGCCACCATTACATATTTATGACTGTGATTCATTGTAGAATGTTGCTCCCTTCACCCCCTTTCTTAATTGTTCCTTATCATTAGTAGGTTTGGGTATAAGATTTAATCTTCTTGATTCTGGTTCTGTTTCCGGGGCCCAGTATTAATCATATCACCCAAAACATTTTGAAAGCACTCAACATTATTTTCATTTGATTTACAGTGTCTTGAACTGTAATTCAGCATAAAATACAAGGTATTTTAAATGAAGATGTAGTCAAATAGGAGTATGTCCATTTGCCATGCAGATTGTACACTTTTTTTGTATTTGAGCTAGACCTGCTGACATTAGATGATTCTGGGGCATTATTACTTTGACCGAGGACCTCTAAAAACCCTGTATTCTTGATCATTGACAGTATGTTTTTATTCACTGCAGTAAGGTGTTTTTGCTTATTACATTTTCCTGTATCATTACTCTTTTGTTAAGCATAACTACACTTGTAAGAAGTAGGTCCTGCCCATAATGATGTAAACACTATTGACGTGCATTGGCGCAAGTGTAACAGGCGATGTAAACAAATACGTCCAAACATGGCTCAGGAACCAGTAAGTGGAATCAAAGCAGGTTTCTGTTCAAATCTGGTTTTTATCAAATTGAAACTGTTTCCAGTTCAGAACAGGTTCTTGGTACCCAGACCTAATCATTAAATTGTCTCATAACATTTAGGTGGGGTCCCAGGAAAGGCAACATTCTGCACTGAAACACATTATATTGGAGGTAAAGTAGGGGCAGCTGATGAACTGTCACTTTAGACCAAAATGCTTAAAAAGGAAAAAAAAAGACACCCTCCACCATGGATGTTTGCTTATGTGGATGAAATGTATCCACACCAGACACACTTCAGCATTCCTTTTACTATGATAGTCGTGTGAATATATCTGTGTGTGCCTTTTTGAAATGCCACTTTGAACCAGTTTGGCCAGTCACAAACGGTTTGAGACAAGAAGTTTGTTTTGGCTCACAGACCATCTAACAATTTATGTACCAGAGCCCACTTTTTATTTTTTGCCCTCTTTTAACTACCCACCTATTTGCTTTGGGGGACCCATACCACTATCTAAAGTTATTCAATAAGGACACATTCTTTAAATCTGTCTACAGTGTTGTGCCTTACTTTGCCCGAGCCAGATTGCCTAAAACAAAGCTCTAAAGACATGGCTTTCAAAATGCCTTTTTTTTCTCCATGCCTACAGGTGTGTACCAGCATTGTTATAAAGGGGAAAGTGGCTCATTCAATCTTCTGCTTCTTCAAAACAAATGTTTAAAGATTTGCATATATCCCCATTATATGTATGTAGAAACTATGAATGTAAGTCAGTTAGATGCCTAATATTTTTGCTAGGTGATGTAGCTCTGTTAGGTGTATTGTGGCAGGAAAGTAGAGCTGTATTCAGCCTTCCTGTCTTACAGTCCCCATTCACCTCCATTTAGTCCTTTCGCAGTAGGCACAGTGGTGTTTGGGGCCTCATTTAACCATATTATGTTCATCTATATGTGGACACATATATTCATTTATCTTTTCTTTTAATGTTGGCATTTACATATGTATCACTTCTAAGCTTAACTGATATCTATATGTAGTGGCTGGGTTTGATCATTATCACAGTGCCTTGACTCCTTCAGTTTTTAATCTGAGGCTGAAAAACGTTCTGGCCTGGTCAGTTGACTTTGTTTACCTCTTGTTCAGGTGTTTTATCTTACCTGTCCTCAAAGATGCCTTTATCCCATTATATTCAGGTAATCCTACCTGTGAGAGGGCAGCTTGGAGGCATTTGTCAATTGAAAGTAACAGTCTTGGACTGTGTCTGAAAACCCAGTATATATCTTTTTCTTAAATTCAGGATAACAGGGTGGGATAGCCCTCACCGATTCCCTGTCTGTGTCCACTTATGTCACAGTCAGGTTCTTTAGTGCACTTTTCCTCATTGATAGGTCCAAGTTGGCACCATCACGCTGAAGTCTTAAACATTGTCACATTCCTGCGTGCCTCAAGCACCAGTTTCCACAGCCTCGACCACTAGTTTTGGACCAGATGCAGATGTGCTCTGTCTCTATTTTTGTAAAAGATTATGCATGGTTTAACGAAGCTTCATGTAGCTGCAGACGGTTATGCTGTTAAGGACCAAAGTATCTTCTACCCCCACTGTTTTGTAGAGTGGTGATTTCTTAAAGGTTTTTTTCACATTCCTGCTATTCCAAAAGTACACAAGGCTTCAATTCATTTTTCCCCTTTTTTGGATGCCTTGGACTAAAGTCACATGATGTTGAAATATCTTTGTTTCAACCTATACTGTATACTGTATCCCATTTTGTTTGATTTCCTTTACAAAGAGTCTACTTTCGTAGAGATTGCTTTAGAATGGATACTTAATTGAAATGTTGACAGTGTAGAAGATTATATGCCTTTCAAAGCTTTTTTTTTTTTCTTTTTTATATGGGAGCGGGGTGGGGTTATTGTATGAAGCGGGTTTGATGGTTGTATATATTCATGTTTTTGTACCACAAAATCATTTGGATTATCCTCTTTACGTTCAAAACATGTATATTTTGATAAAACAATACAGACCTATTACGCTCTCTGGAGCTGTAGAAACAAAAAAAAATCTTTTGTAACACAAAGACATTAAACCTATCTGAACACAGAAGTGTCTCTGTATGTGCCCCGCTCCCCCCCTTCCCCCTTGCCATTCTGTTCTTGTCTCCTGCATCTTCTGCTGCCTTCAATAAATCTTTAGTTTGTTCCTTCTTTCATCTGGCCTCATTTGGTTTCTGTCTCTTCCCTCCTATCCTGTGGATCTGCTGCTCTGTAACGGTTAACATCTCGTAACATTTTCCAAGTTTCCCATCCTGTTTACTACTGGGTGGGGTATTTTTTTATTTTGTTTTATCTTTTACTATATTTCCAACTTTGTACTCATCCCATCAGAAACTTGACTGACTGCTCATCTGGGTTCAGCTCAATCCCTTGATGAAACTGCTGCGATGATGATGGCAGGGTGGGGAGTTAATTCGATATGCAAGGCTGGATACTTGCTATTCTCAATCATTCTGAATAATCCTCCTGTGCTCTGCTTTGACCTTTTCAGTTTAGCAGGGCCGCCTCACTCTGAGATGAGCCAGGTTGCTGTGGAAACCACACCGCTGTATCTCTTAAGATGAATAATTAAGATTAAACACAAGCATGGCTATCGGGTGTATCTGGCATCCATGTTTATCACAAAGTTCCTAGTGGATGTGAAGGGGGAAAAAAACTCAATGACAAACAAGTTACAAACCTCCTGAACCACTAGGGGGAGGTCTTGCTCTCTGCTGGTAATCAAATGCTGCTGAGTAGAGGTGACCTTACCTGCCACTCACACAATGTCAATAGTTAGTGGCTTAATCTCAAGTGCCTCTTTGGGCTTTCTGGCATTATACCTTTTTTTTTTTTTTTTCTTCGACTTCCTTACAGAGCGGTAGAGAGGATTAACCTCAGATCTTCCCTGCCTTTTGAGAGAGGGACAAATGAGAGAAAAGGAGAATTGAGTCCAGTGGTGTCTGTATTTGTGGCTGAGAGGAGCTGGATTTTGTTGTATAATCCCAGCAGTTTATTGAGTGTGGTCTTAAATATAGTGAGCTCCAACATAGTGTGGATTCCACAGCAAATGCACTTGTTTCTCTTTTGTTATTACTTTGCATTAGAAAGCACGCTTGAAGGTCAAAGTATAGACAGATACCTGTCTCTCATACTTGCTCAACAGCATGTTTTAAGGTACTTAAGGAAGGTTGATATTCTGAGATAATATATTTTAATGTTACCCTTAAAATATAAAACACCAACCTTTGCCAAGATATGTTCATGTACTTTTTTAAAGCACCTTCAGTGTATCCCCACGGGTCAGGAAACTCCATGGCTGCAACTTAACGCTTTGATGCTACTTTGATACCTCAGACCCTTGTTTACTTGTAGCATCTTAGTATTTCACTCTGCACCAAGAGTAAATTAGAGCAGGGAGCAGTCTACACAGAATCCTCTTTGGAATATACTGAAATGCAAAGAGATTGCATAATTGGGTGGAAGGGTAAGTCAAAGTAAAATGATCCAAGCATACATGTTTTGGGTTATCACATTCCAGAAGTCACTGGCACACAAACTATGATAAATAATGTATTTTTAATCTGCATTGACAATTTTTTAAGTGAAACTGGCAAGCACTATGTACAGCATGGGCAACATTCATTTTCCAAAAATGCTTTGATCCAAAAGTTTTTGAAAGAAGCCAAACTGTATGTACTATAAGCTCTTACAACATCCAGAACATAGAAAACATCACTCTGTATGTACTTCTTAACTAGTTCAGTGTGTCATGCATGTTACTTTACCCCACCTCTCTGAATCCAGACCCTTGGGATGATCCTGGCTCCATCCAGAGCCATGTGCACTGTACTAAACGGAACCATGTGGGGTAGTGATCCTTCCACATCTGGCAACATTTATTTACATTAGTACTGTGGCCTCTAATCAAGCAAATCCTGGCAAACACCAAGGCCACACACAAATGCAAGCCTGGTGGTGACTGGCTGAGGGCAGGGTGGTCAAGTGGTTCATGGTATTGTCCTGTTTGTAATTTGTGACATGATCAATCCCCACAACAGTCAGTCACAGAAGGGAAAATGCTGGATGTCTGATGTGAGACTTGAAAGTTGGTTGAATGTGAATGGCTGCTTTGTTAGTCTACAGCATGGAAAGACATGTTCATCTGTTTTGTTCTTTAGGATCTGGAGCTGGGAGATAATTTAGTATATCTATAATTTATGTCTCTCTTGAACTAAACTGCAGAGCAATCACAGACTTAACCAGCTATAAGTTCCAGGATTTAGCGCCCATTTAAGAGGCATGTGTCCATACACTGAGTCTCCAACACACATTCATTTAGATTTAGGATCACTTAGTAGGCCTTCATGTCTGAATACAGTGCTGTGTAGTCTGCACAGCTTATATGAGATTTAGACCTCTTTAAGAGTGGCACAGAGGAGGAAAAGCCTGGAGCTGAGGTGAAGGATGTCTTTGGTCTATAGTGGCTCCCCTTAAAAGAGCCATCCGGAGACTATCCACCTGTTTACATATGCACGCCTCAGACAGATGTTGAATAATTCATCCACAGAGGCGGACAACATGCAGCTGTATTTGGGTTATGGGGGTGCATGGGTTCTCTCCCTGCCTGAATTCATGCAGCCCAAATTATAGGCATTACTTTGCAGGCAGAGCAGTGCAAAGCAAAACTAGGACACTGCATAAAGGATCCAACTGAGAGGCACAATAAGATATGAAAGACGGAGCTGCAGAAATTTTCAATTTTAAATTATAACAAGGGCCTGTTAGGATTGGGGATGGTGGGACTAGTAAGTCGGTAATATTTTGGAAAAGTGCCTTTTGTAGGGACCTGAGTTTGAAGAGCGTGTACACAGCAAAAAAATCCTGTCCTGCTGAGTCTGTTGATTGTACTTAAAACAATTCAGTCTGCTAACATGAACAACTTTTCTTCAGTCACTGTATTGGTCCTCATTGGAGCTCATTCTGCTCAAGTTATCCACACATGTTGAAAATTAAACACGGAGCACCTTGTGGGAAAAATGTAGTTACTATATCTCCCTCCACTGGCGCTGAGACTAAATGCTTAAGATGGATGTGTTTTTGCAGGAGTCTCGCGCACACACTCGCGCAGGACAAAGGCAGCTGGGGTGGCAGCGCTCTGTCAGACAGAACTATCTGGAGGTTTATGGCTCACAGGTTTTAGACTCTATGCTGCCTTCGTTTGCCCTTTAGGCCTAATGGACACTGATGGAAAATGACTCCACTGTTCCAGTGATCCATCAGACGCCTTCTTTCCTCTCTCTTTCTCTGAGCCCATCCATCAGGCCGCAACTTTCAAACAGATAGTGAACTTTATAGGCGCTTTACATGCACAGCTGCGATGCAAATAAATCGCCCTCAGTCAAACAGTTGGTTGTAGTGGTGATTAATACGTAAACAATTACAAACAAAGGCAGCCTAAATTACAATTTCCACGGGGAAACTATAATATATCTTATTTTCATCTAACTTCATAACTGATGTCATACTAAAAGGGTCTATTGACTTCATTAGATAAATAAATGTGTTTATTTACCATGAGGGTTTTCTCTTACATCTCAGGTTGGGTATCACCGGGACGCAGTGAGTCAGCCAGCCCCAAGTCCCCAGTAGGAGCGCGGCGCGGCACGGCACGGCAACAGACCCCGCCCGCGCAGAAAGAAAAGCGAGGCGCGACACGGAGAGAGAGGGGGGCGGGAGTTACTTAGACGGAATCAGGGTGCCGGTGTGTGTTGCCGCCATAGGTGGAGGTTGCACTGGGAGCATGTTCGGATTAAAGCTGTGATCATCAACGGCCCCCTGCCTGCGCCGGTCAGCGTGACGCACAGAAAGTGAAGGCGCAACGCGACTGGAGTCACATTGGATTAGAGCCAGTGACAGCGGAGGGATCACCAAGTTGAGGTGCTGTAAGAGCTTGTGGTGTATGAGGAGGATGCTCTCGTCTCGCAGTTGTTATTGCACGATAAGTTTGGACTGATAAAAACGGAAAGGAGCGCGCTCGTCTTTCTGGGATGTATGTCTTTGAGCTGCAATAAGAGAAAAGGGTCAAGTGGACGAAGTTTTAGGCTGTGGAAAGATTTGAGGCGTGAGAGGAGAGAACAAAGCGTGCGCCAGGCTGAAAACCCGACATCAATCAAATATGACGGTCGATTTTGACTTTGTCTTCCATCTGCTGATGAACAACGATATCGTCGATAAAATTACAAACCTGGGATGAATTCTGGAGTTTAATTAATTGTGGTTTTCGAGAAAGGGGGATCTAATCCAGGTGGCGAATTTATCCCCCCCTCCTCGCGCGTAATGGGAGAAAAGTTTCGGACCTTGCAGAGAAGACGCACTTGCAGCATCCTGCCGACGACGTGCTTATAAATAACATGATTATCTTGCTCTTCTGTCAGCGTCTGACGAAGTTTAAAAGTGCATTTCAGCCATTCAGTATGACTTGAAACAGCCTTGGGGTTTTCGGAACTCGCATCAAGCTAGTTAATGATCCATGAACCGCCGACCCGATTTGTCCAAAGACGCGCAGACGGACATTAATGATCTAGAGAGGATTCCTGCAGCAGCAGCAACAGCAGCGCAGTGAAAGCCTAATTCCAGTGTGTATGCGAGAGAGACCCCCCCCGGATGTCTATGATGTTGTGCCAGCTCGGGCAGAGGTGTGTGATGGAGGTGGTGGTGCTGACCATCCTGTCCTGGGTATCCGTGTGGGCAGAGGAGAAGATCATATTTGACAGACATGCTGTCTACTGGAACAGCTCCAACCCCAAGTGAGTGTTAGTTGGCTATCAGTTAGGCCAAAGTGTGTGTGTGTGTGTGTGTGTGTGTGTGTGTGTGTGTGTGTGTGTGTGTGTGCGTGCGTGTGTGCGTGCGTGCGTGTGCGTGTGTAGGAAACATTGTTGTCTACTTGCTTGACAAGTTTGACTCAAAGCATCTAAAATGAACTACAGGCTTCATTTTTTGCCACATGCTGTCTGACCAACATCACTCCTTTTCCCGCATTTTATCCTCCTTGTTTTAGTAGTGTTATGGCTGAATATAGCAATATAGAGGTCTTTTACAATGAACACACACACACAGGAGCAAGTGGAAGTATGTGCAGCCAGCTCCTTTTGTCTTACACAATGAAGGCATCCTGTCTCCACTTCTCATCAATGTCTAAAGATTTACTTCTCTTCTCTTCTCTTCTCTTCTCTTCTCTTCTCTTCTCTTCTCTTCTCTTCTCTTCTCTTCTCTCTCACTCACTCGCGCACACACACACAAAGCCTTTACTCCTTTATTTCAGCTAATTTCAGTCAGTAAACACAAGCACACAGTATTTCCCTGTCAATTGCAAGCACTTGTTCAAAAACCACATCCATAAATAAACAAACACAAAGGCAGGCATATGCACACACATGCACACACACACAAACACACATGAGGTTGTGTTTAGCCAGGCCTCCTCATTGACATGGGGCAGCGCACACTGGGCCCGTCTGTCTAATGGTTTGTGACAACCTGGCTAGCTTCTCTATCTCGCTCTCTCTCTCTCTCATTCTCTCTAGGTCTCTCTCACCCCTTCCTCTGATTCTCTCCCTTTTCCCCTCTTCTCTCTCTGTCTCTTTCTCTCCCAGGTAGATGAATAAACAGTGAAAGTGCTCCCTCTCGTTCGCTCATGGCTGAATTAGTCCAAACTAACGGCCCTGTCTCTCTGTCTGGATCAACCAAACACACACACACACACACACACACTGAGCTAACGGGCCTGTCTCTACTGCATCACTTTTCCACAGAAGCTTCTCAAATATTTAACAGGCAAGGGGGAACATTTTCTCCCTTTCTCGCTGTGTCCCTCTCTCTTTCTGTCTTTCATTTGTCTCTCTGTGCACCTTCTTTCTCACCACACACACACACACACAGAAACACCTACACATTGCAAACGTCACTAGGTAAATTCAAGCTACGTATATGGACGATTGCTGGGGGCGCTGTTATTCCATCAGAATCGTACGGAGAAGTTGAAGCAGAAAAGGGGCACATCAAAAATGCATTGCTACTAAAGCAATGAATCTAGGCTCTGGAGCCCTGGCGAGGTTGGTTCCCCCTGTTAGACCCTGGCACTGTCATTGCTCATGCTGCGCCTTTTTCTGCACACACACAACTCTGTCCTGCTGCACTTGTGAGGACCTTCTACTGACAACATTCATCCCTCAACTTCAATCTAAAGCTAATTCTCTTTTTAAACTTTGAGGATTACGGCAAGTTTTTTTGAGAAACCAGCCCGCTGGCAAGAAAGCGATGAGGAGGCAGCCGCCCAAATCATCCCAGCTCATGTAACATTTACAGGATAATTCTGGTTTATTGCAACTTGGCTTTTATTTACAAAGTTTCATACTAGTAAGACTGTATTCACCAAGTTACTTGCTGTGATCTGTGAATGCTGTGAAATTGCTATGAAGTCCAGTGGGGCCAGAACCAGCAGTCAGACGATCTTACTAGTAAACTGGTGGAGAACTCCAATACCAATCCAACAATATAGCATTACTCCATCACAAGGAAAAGTCAACTTTTCAAAGACATACCAAAGTAAAAGCTCAGTACTATGAGCAAAATTGACTAACTAAAGTAAAAGTACTCCTGCTGTAGTAGGCTGTGACCTGCGACTCATAAATTATTATATATGACATTAGATTCTTGATGCATCAATGTGTAAGCATCATTTCACTGTTGTAGCTGGTTGAGGTGGTGCCAGATTGAACTTCTTTATAAACAGTTTAGTCCAGTGGCTCCCAAATTAATGTTCAGGCCCTCCCAAAGGTTCACCCAATAAATCTGAGTGGTCATGAGATAATTAATGAGGTAGAAGAGCAGAAAAAACAAAGATATCTAACAGAACTATTGACCTATTTGGTCCTCAAGTAGTTATTTAAATGAAACTATTTGAGAATTTGTAGAAGGGAAATCACTCTTTGGCAGAACTGCTAAAAAAACTATAGGCAACTGAAACGTAACGAGGGGCCCCAAACTAAACACTACTTTTTGAAAAGGAGATTAAGCTGAAACGTTTGTGAAGAACTGTTAAAAGGAACTGTTTTCATTTGGATTTTATAAGCTTATCTGATAAGTTTATGTGAAATTTTACTTTGAAAAGTAGCTGTAGCTGTTCAATTTACTGTAGTGGAGTAAAAATCACAATTATAAATTGTAGCATCAAATGGAAACACTTGATTAAATATACAAAATTCTTTTCCACCTCTACCAAACCATCCATCAATCATAAAGCCACAAAAATAAGAGCCAATTTGTAATAAAACAGATTTATCCTTTAAGGTAAATTGATGTACCTGATATTACAATATGACATGATTATAAATTTTACAAAATGAACATGTATATGTAAGTATAGATATTTTACTAACAATTTAAACCAGTCTCAGTCACCTGAATCTTCCCTCACATTTACCTGTTGCCCTCCATACTCCTGATTGGACTATTTGATCACATGTCTGAGAGAAACCAGGAGGTGGTGTGATGGAAGTGTGGGGATCAGCAAATGCTGCTGAAAAGATATACATCTTCATCTAGCTTGTTCTTCAAGGTAGGAGTAACCCTAACACCACATATTGAATCCAGACCTCACACTAACATTATATTGCATGAACCATAATATGCTGAGTCTGGCTAGACGACTAGTATTCAGGGACATACATTTCATACATAATAGAACATTAAATTTAAATTTAAATTTCAAATTTGATCCTGGCGTGTATAGATATATATAAATCATAAATCACCTGTTAATACACTGGATGGTGATTTAGGCACTGATGAGAAGTGCATAGACTATGAAAGAATAATGCATCACATCCAAACAGCAGTTATTGTCTGAGGAAGTGAAATGACACAAACAGCTGGGAAAAGGAACAGCTGTGTGTCTTAATTGATCACACAACATCAAGCACACAGCTTGTATTGAGCTATCAGGATGTGTTGTCTCTTCTTGTGTTCATCAAAAGTTTACTTCAAACCAAAACAGCTTGAGAAGGGACGTTCTCTGCAAGGTCACAAGTACTGACTTAATATTTATGTACTTTATAAATTTCTAATCACTCACTATTTTTTACTATGAGCACAAACTTTCTGTGTTACCAAAAGAAGGGAATGTGGAAAACCGCATGATGTAACAAGTCACAGCACCGGTGTGGTGAGGAACATGTGGCAACTTAGTAGTAAATAGTACCAAAAACAATGCTGACTCAGCAGCATTGCGTTCCTACTTCTTTTTCTGCTTTCTCTTACAGTTAAAACATGGATTACCTCAGTGTATGGTGATGCTCTAAATGTCTTAATGTCTAAATGTTTTAGTGCCCTTTCAGCACATTGTTTTGGTTTATGGCCCACAAAAGATGTGGTAAAGATGAGGTATTTCCCTCCGGGATTTCGGAGATTGAAAACAGCAGACTGGTTATCAGACTGACATTTGCCAGGTGGCCAGAAATGAAAATGAATGCTAAAGAGTGCAATGTTTCTGCTGGATGTGTAAATAAGCTAGTGTTCGCCAACAAATTAGCTGTTTCACTTTAAAAAGGGATTGTAATGAGCTGCCAGAAGTAGTTTACAGCAGGCATCTTAGTTGTGCAAACCGGATGGGGTTTTTTGCCTTGTACCTCTTCACCAGTACACTAAAAAAACTTATTTTCTACATGGCTATAGATGTATTAAACCATGCAGATAGTTTTTTTGTATATGCTTACATTTCCACAGCAACATGTTTTAGATGTCCCAGTTACTCAAATGTTGTTACTGAAACAACATTTCTTGTCCCCAAGTTTAAGAATTGGCCTTTCTCTGTTGATATGACCATAGTTGGGCTGTATTTCCGACTATAGGTGTTTTTTTTTCAATTGTTTCAATCAATGTATGTTTACTTGACTACCTCATTCTTGCTTGCTCTACTTTTCTCTCGTGTGCTTTTGGGGGATTTATCACCATCCACACTGACACGCTTTAACTGTTTTTTACCTGCTAATTAATAATGCGGCCAGTATATTGGCCAGGTCTGTTTAGGAGTGCCTTGATCTAAACGAGACTAACCTGGATAAGTCAAGATAAATAAAACGGGTTATACAAATGTTCCTACTTGAGAGAGAAGGCATATTACAAATTGGCCAAACCCTTTATATCAAGGGCTCTGGCTCTCCTCAGGCCTATCTCTTTCAAGGTCTTGGTGGATAATAGAAAATGTATGAGATAATCCAATTCAAACAGTTCCGGCCACTTTTGGTCATGGCGGGGATCAGCTCTCACACACACTCAGAGTGTTGTCCATCCTCCTGTTGTGATGAGATATGTGGGGCCGCACAGTAACAAAGTGCCATAACACACATTATCACAACAATGCTGCAACACAAGAACAGGATCTGGAAATCTCCCATATTTCCCAGACCCACATAAAGGGATTTATGCAACATGCAGGAAGGAATATAGGAGGAACACATACAAATGTAAGGGCATACACACCAGTGGTTGCTAGATTTAGGTCACAAACCCATACTCACACACTCACATACAACCAGAATGGCTGTTCACTGAATACAGGCAGCCTCCCTTTTTCTATTTACTCGCTGCCGTACTCACACACACACACACACACACACACACACACACACACACACACACACACACACACACACAGTGAATGGACAGTACACATACAAACAGATTGGCTCTCTATTGAGTAAAAACCCATCCTTTTTACTTATGCTGACTGGCACACAAGCAAGCATGTGCACACTCACACACACACATACACACACTGAGGCCCCTTCTGGCTCCCAGGCCCATATTATAAAGCTTGCAGGTGAGGGGCTTTGTTCACCCCGAGCAGCTAATGTGCTCAGAGCAATGGGTTCTCCTCCACACGCACACACAGCCTTACACACTCACACACACGCACACACATACACTGGCTCAATGGTCCAGAAGGAGCACCTTATCTAATCCCATGGTTTATCCTTCAAAAGACTTTCTTTTCCTTTTCTTCTTTGTTCCTCCTCTCTCCTCTCTCTTCATCTCTGTCTTTGAGGAACTCCATGTCAGTGAGAAGCGCTGATGGTTGACGACACACTCATTCTATGGGACAGGATCTATCTCCTTGGAGACACACACCCACACCCACACGGCCAATGAGGATGTTTTATGCACAGAGCACCCACACACTCATGCATACACCATACGCGGCACACAGAAAGTTTTGTATGCATGGACACGTACACGCACACACACGTAACAAACTGTCCGTATACCCAGTCGGCACACCATGAGTCCTTGCACATAAATCCACACACACTGTCTTTCCGCCGTGTCCCCTGTGGCGCCCTGTGATATTTGTTGTCACTAGTACTTCCTCAGTCCTACCGCACACATACAGACACACACATACACAGATTTGCATCCAATTTACATGTAGAGTTGTCGTCACCCCCGCTCAGTTACTGACAGTTTGTCAGACTCAAACCTGCCCCTGGGTTAAATCCATCTTCCACTGCCACAACCACCACCACCCACTCCACCTCTCTTTCTCTCTATCCTTTCTTCGTCTCTGTCTTTTGTGTCTCCCTCATCAAGCTCTCATCTTTCACTCTCTCTTATCTCCTCTCTCTTGTATCACGACTTCTCTCCCACCCCTCCCTCTCTCTTCCTTTTGGGATGTGGTTAGCATGTTTGTTTGTTTTTTTCTTCTAGGACCCTACACTGTACAACCTGCCTCAGGCAACCTCTTTCTGTGCATACAGGCATAAAGCTGGTTACATGCAGTTGACATGATCATGACCTACATGATTGAGCAGTGTATGTGTTTAAAATGTCAGTACTGCTTTGGTTCACACTGGTATAAACCTGTCCTGAGAGTTATCTGTGAAATCCAGAGCCTCTGTCATTGAACTAAAAATGATACTTTGAGTAATTAAAGTCAGGGCGCCTACATTGCAAATGTAGATTTCCCCCAGCTCAGCAGGAGAGGTGGTTACATAACAAGATCCAGTGCAGCTGATCTTAGTCATCAGCAGATTCAATACAGTGATTGGCAGGAGGAGGTCATCTGAATATTCAGGGGCATTAGAGCAAAGCAGTTTGTCTGCTGATATTAAATGCACTGCCAATTGCTTTAGTTACAGTATGAAAGTCAAAGCGTGGTTGTTTCTTACTTCTTGACTATAGCAATGTTACTTTGTATTAATATTGTATTGTTTAATTATATCAGCCAAGAGAGAGGAAACACAAAGCGTAATGATATGGGTCTTCTAAAGAAGAGCTAAGACACATTTATACAGTGGAGTAAATAAGGCAACACTGGCATGTACGATGAAACATTTGCTGCCTCCAAAGGCAGTAGAAAGTTTTGATATTGGCACATTCTACAAGGTTGGCAAAACCAGATTTTTTATAAAAACACATTTGTCATGTTGCAAAACAGACTTTTGTGTCACGACTCAAATAAGATCAAATATTAACTAAGGACAAGCAGAGCAAATGTCCACCACAGACACAAAGATTCATTACTCGATAGATAGAACATTGATCGACAAGTTTAATAATTTAATAATTGTTTAAGTCATCAAGTTATCAAGGGAAAATGCCAAACAGTCATTGGTTCTGGGTTTTCAAATGTGAGAATTTGCTGCTTTTCACTGTTTATATCATAATAAATTGAATATCTTTACACATTCTGGTTTTTCAAACACAGGTGTAGCTGATTACATTAATGATGGCTGCATTACATGCAGGTGTTCCAGAGGTAGGCTCATTGTGCACAGCGTCGTTAATGTGATTAATTACACCTGTGCTTTGACTTTTCACCTGCTGTGACGAGCCCAAAATATTTGCAGTGAAAAAGACCTGTTTGGGGATGGCAACATGAATTGTAAGTATATATGAGTGATTGGCCTTTTTCTTTTTGCACTACTTTTGCAATTTTACAGACATAACGATAAATCGATTCAGAAAAATCTAATCAGCAGATTATGTGTTAGTTGCGGTAATTATTGTGTTAGCGTTGATAAACTAGCCAAGATTTAAATATTGCTGTTTATTGTGAGCCACCCTAAAATAAATTAAACCAAATGGTTGTTTGCTAATGAAATCACTGTAAACATTTCATGAGTTTCAGATTTAGCTCCTCGTAGCTGTGTCTGAGTTGAGCGCTTTCATCTCACTTCAGCGTTAGTTGTTCCTCTGTGTCCATCAGCTGATGCCCACAGCAAGGTGGGAAGTCTCTATAAGGAAATAACCAGAAACAGTCAAATTTACAAATTTTGTCATATCCATGGTTTTATTCAGGGTTTCCTCATTGTTCTATCATGTCTGACAGTTGGTCTTCACCTTTTCATGACAAGCCGATGGCAACCCGGTCCCCTGTGCTAATTTGCTCTGCCAGTCATGTGTCATACAGTCTACTGTCAGCGTACGTTAAGAATTAGCAGTGAAAATCAATGTCAGATTGAGAAATATCTCTAGCCCTATGATTTTATTTCTCTGTGGCAGATATATCTTCCCTTCACTAGGATTAAGGATTTGCTTCTTTCTGTTATTAAGGTGGTGGTTTAGAATCATAATCCTTGTCTTAGAAATTATTTCTTTCAAAAAAATCTTCCCGCAGAGCAAATGAAACCCGAACTCTCCCATGCATTTTTCAGATAGGCGCCTGTTTTCAGATTTTCATTCCTGCCCTGAAAGTGTCTATGCACGCTGCAACCATCATTTGATCTGCCCATAGGAGTGTAATGACGTGTTTAGTTTGTCAGTGGCATGGCACTGAATCTGTAATGCGTTATGAGCAGGTTTAAAGAATTATGCTGCAGTGTTGCTGCTTCTGTTGCTACCTATCACTAATGAGGTGTGCTGATAGTAACGACTAAGGCAGTGATGGGGATGATGATGTAAGGGCTCCGAAACAACCTGGGGAGATCCCAGGAGTTGTTGTTTTAATGAAGAGAAAGAGAGAAAGTGTTCGAGCCAGGAGATGGAGAAAGTCAATGAGCCGGGGGTTTTAAGAAGAGACAGAGAGGCCAACAGATAGAATGAATACATGAATAAGAGAGGACAAAATAGGGAGATGCTAGCCCAGAATGTGATAGATGCCAGACTGCACTCAATACACAGAAAACAATAGGCATTGTCATTCATGCTCCATACTTATTTCTGCTTCTCTCTAATACTTTTCCTCAGGTCCCGGCTGGTTGTGCAGATTGTGTTAGCCGAGCGAAAGAATAGGACTCTTTCAGTTCTGTCCGTCTGATATTCTGATGGGACCCCAGCCGTTCAGTTTTCATATAAAGCAGCTGGAGACTGATAATAACACATACACTATGTCTGACTACGCCTCGGACTGGCCCTGAGAGACAAAAATGTGAAAGGGAAATAGAGAGATCTACTTGAAGGATTAGGGACACTCAGAGCATGAATATGAAAAAGGACAAAAAGTTGGGTGTATAACAAAGACAAGGCCACTTCAATTTTTAGAAGAAAGAAACCGGGAGTTTGTCGTGCAGGAAAGAGAATCAATGCAAAAGAAGGGAGATGCAGAGGAAAGAGAAATTAGGTGGAAAAAGAGAGGAGAAGTGGTGAAAATTGGAGGTGATGAGAAAGATGGAGGCAAAGGAAGATTACTTCTGGAAGTATGATTGTAGACAAACAGCAGCGTAGTTGGAGAGAAAGCAACTATAAGCACATGGTTGGATGGTCCCAGCAGGTGAATGTCGAGGGACTGGTATTACAGGGGAAACACTGGGCTTTAACATGGAGCCTTGCCCAATGTTAAAGATGCCCTCTGGTGCACAGCAGCTTTTAAAAAGAGAATGTTGACATTTAAAATACAGGAGTGAAGATGGAATCATTGGCATCATCACAGGTGAGACTAAACTAAATGAAGAGCTGACCGCAGTAACTTTCACACTGATAATCGCCTGGAAGTTGTTGGTTTGTTTTGTTTGGCAACTAAGTCCACCCTAAAAATGTTTGGAGCGTGTATTTACTACAACAAGACACACAATAGGCTCTTGACTTGCAAGTGTGTGTGTGTGTGTGTGTGTGTGCACATACTACGAGTATGTGTTGGAACAGTAATGAAAACACTGTTTTTCATCTTCATCCAAAAAAAAGAAAATCCCGGTAGATTTTCAAACAGTGGGAGTAGAAAGTCAAACAAAAGAAGGAGTGAGTGAATCATTTGCATTGTAATCCATCAGACAGGGCTGGGACAGGGCTTCTCTAATTCTCAGCCAACTATGGATGCCCCACTACCTTGGTTTCATCCAGAATGGGGGCACTGTAAACAAACCCCTCATTTTACACTATGCTAATGGGACATAATAAGGCAGAACCAACAGATGTTGCGGCATTCTCGTGATTGTGTCGCTACTAAATTCTGTGCTGAGGCTGCTAACTGCCTCAGCCCTCTGATTCCTACATAACTCTCAGAAGTGTCCTTTTGTATACCACCTTCTGGTTCTGTGGGTATGTGATTTTGTCTGAGCTGCAATATTCCCCCTGACCTGCAGAATAATCCTCACCTCAGGTCTAATCCTGAGCTAATTCCAAGCAAGACGCCGAGGGCTTTATATTAGAAATCTGGCCTCTAATCGGATGGGCCTGCAGACAGAGACTATGAGAGGAGGTAATGATGAGGGTGGTGATATTGATCATTCTGGCACGATGAAGGTGATGCTGATGGCCCTAGTGATGAAGAACATATGGATGACGATGACAGCAGAGGTGTTAATGATAATGATGGTTGGATTATCATCAAACATATCTTCAGTCTCAGCTCAGACACTGTAATCACATAAATTAAACGCCTAATAGATTACAGATTCATGACAGATACACATCCATTGAATACACTGCAGTTGTAATAGTTCATCTGGTGTTGTCAAGAATGCTGACAGCCTCAGAGACAAAATACCTTTTACAATGGTTGTTTTTGGCCATCTGCACTTTTAAAGCAGCAGGCTGTGGGGATGATCTCGAACTCATGTACTGCAGACGCAACTATTTTCAGAGCTTTTCTCCACCTGAGTTGTAATGTTAATTTAGCTGCCTGTTTATTTTTCCCTGTGGATTTATTAACAACGCTGTTTGATTTATTTCTGCTTTTAGAATTCAAGTTTCCAAACCCAGCAAGTATTCTTTCCACCAGGCTCATATACATCTTTTAAAAATGCTGGTTCTCAGAGAAAAGTATATTTTAGGCATTTATTTACCCAAATGAAATAAGTGTTGATCATGGCGATGATGCTAATGATGTTTATGAAGATGATGATGATAAGGATAATGAAAACAGCGGGGAACATAACGATGGCGATTAAAATTTTGATGAGGAAAACGAGGCTGGTGACAGTGATGATAATAAGGGGACCATGACAGCCATGTCAATGTTTTCATGTAATGCTGATTATATTAATGGTAATGATGATGATGTAATGATGTAACTTAAATATCTTTTTGTTTACCAGAGGTGTTTTAAAGCGTCAAAAGATTACACTCAAAGAAAGCTATTATCATGGCATGATAAGGATAGTGATAACAATGCACTAGTACGATAAAGATACTGAGGATGAGGACAATGGTGATGAGAAGGATAGAGAGGGAAATAATAAAATGATGGCACAATGATGGTGTTGTTGATAGTACCAATAACAATGATGAAATTGATACTAATAGAGATTATATTGATGATCATAGTGATTACACTGGAATGAAGATGATAATATTGATGAAGATGTCAGTGTCAGTGATGTTGAGAATAGAAGTGAAAAAGTAAATATAATAAAAGCGATTAGTATGGCATAAAAATGATGATCACAACACTTGCACTTATATGATGAAGATGATGAGTATGATGAAGATAATGATGATGAAAAAGGTGAAAATGATAAAAATGGTGAAAGTGGTTATTATGGTATAAAGATGATGAAGTTAAAGCTGATTATGTTGATCATGTAACGCTAATGATGAGGCGATATGTGAACTAATAGAGATGAAATTGATGATAATAATGATTACAGTGGTATGACGAAGATAATGAGGATAATGATGATGATGCCAATGGTGAGGATGGGGAGTATAATAAAATGGGGAATTAAAAATCCTGAAAGTAACTATTGAAGTATGACGATAAAACCACGATGGGGATGATGTTGATAGTAACATTAATGATGATGCTAATAGGAATGATACTGACAAGCATAGTGATTGCACTGGTATGATGATGGTGTTGATGATGACCACAATGAAGATAACGATAGTGGTGCTGGTGATGATGAGAAGGAGAGGGGGAAAGGATCCAAAATCCTGAAAGAGATTTTTAAAGGGGCCATGATGGCTGTATTGTTGACAGTAACGAGCATAATGACACTGATGCTAATAGAGAGGATATTGTTGATAGCAGTGATTGTACTGGTACAATAATGAATATGATGATGATGTCAAAGACAGTGTGATTACAAATGGGTTTGAAGATACTCTCAATGATGAAAGGACCATGATGAGTCACCTCCCTTTTGCTGTCTCCCTGCATCCCCCATACCCTCCCATCCCAAACCTGTCTCTCACTTTCTTGAGGAGGTCTGTGAGAAAAGAATCAGAGCACCCCATTAAGATTCTTCTTTCCCCCCTCTGTTGGCTCTCTATGGAAAATGAAGAAATAGAGAGGAGATGTGAGAACATTATTAGTCCTTTTTTTGGCAGTTCTGTCTTTTCTTCGAATGGAAATAGAAAATGAGGAGATTCTCCGCTGATGAGATTGCTCCATTCTTTGAAGCGTCACCTCTAACTCACTCACACAGCTGGGGAGAGGTGTTATGTCACGAATGAGGGAGAGAGATTGTTCACTTCATCTTTTGTGTCCACCTTTTTTATATTTTGCGTGTATGTATGTGCATGTCTGCCTGCCTGCCAACTGTGTGTGTGTGTGTGTGTGTAGTGGGGGATATATATGTGCGTTTGCATTTCTTTGTTATTTCTATGTGGGTGTTTAGGTGTGGCTCAGGAGTGTGTTGGCTTCAGTAGAAAAAAAGATCCTTACACCGGTTTGAAGAGCCTAATCAAAGGCTGGCAAATTTTCCTCGCCTCTTGTGTAGTTCTGAAGCAACTGCTGGGCTCCTCTTCTCTCGGCTTCCCTCTTTTTGCCCCCCCCTCTCCCACCTCCTCTCATCCGTGATTACTGAAGGGCCTGCAGGAGGGCTCTGTTCTTCACCAGGCTTTGTGTTGCCGTCCTTCATAGCTGTTGCACTAGAAAAACGTGCTTCCTTATAGGAGATATCAGCCTCTGAATAAACAGAGCTTCTGCAGAAACAGCAATTGTCTGCTTTTAGTTATTTCCCACTGTGGATGCACGGACACAAGTGGGTGACATAAGGCTTGCTGTGGCACCAATCACCCAAAGCCTGAGGTGAAGCCAGAGACAGGAGGGAAGGAAGGAAGAGATAGTAACAAATATATTTATAGTTTATGCAAGGTAGTGAATTATATTTGCCTAACAAGGAATATGGCTCTGGGGAGCTGAGGATTTTTTTTTAAGATACGGATGTGTTATGAAATAGGAGGGGAAAGGAATTGGTCCAAATGAAATAAAGTTTTTTTTTATGAAGCTGTCAGCCATGTATCTTAATGAGATTAGTGTCTAAAGCAATTACTATGTGATTTGTTAAGGCAACGAATGTGAAAAGTTTTTTTTAAACCAATCCCAAATTATAAACGGGGAATGAGGGACATGGTGGACACAGACGAGAAGGAAGAGATGGAGGAAAAGAGGAAAAAATAAGTGAGATGCGGATGAAGAGAGGAGTGTGAGAGATGGAGAGAAAGAGAGAAAATTGACAGGAGGTGTGTGTTGCTGTCTCTGGGTGCAGTGAGGAGTATAGGCTGTGGCATCCGCTAGTGGTGCTGCATACTCTCTGTTTGATCAAACACACTTCAAACACCCTCGCTGACTTCCTCTCGCACAGAGTTGGGAGACGAGCGGGCGCGTGTGTTTTCCTTGCCTGGATGTGTGTGTGTGTGTGTGTGTGTGTGTGTGTGTGTGTGTGTGTGTGTACATGTGCGCATGTATGGCTGTGGGTTTGCTGAGGAAAGCGTTATTGATGTTTTGTTTATCTAAAATGGGTCAACCCTAAACAAAACAAGCACAGTGTCTACAGTGGCTGCGATGTTGACTGCTGTAAACTGCAGCTTCCTCGTTGCTCCCAAATCGGTGAATAATGTTGATGAATGACCCTACGTGTATTTGTGTAACTGTGTGTCTGTGTATGTGTGTGGTTGGGCTTGTGTGAGCTAGCTACTGTATGTGCACTGCTTTCTCTGTTATCACTCCTCTGCCACACTTTCACCTCCATTAAGTTATTTGCCATTAATCACTCTCTACATCTAGTTCATTTCATGTCATCATTCTCTCTGTTTGCTCCCATTGTGGATCTCCTCTTCACTCCCGCGTCTTAAAGAGCCGCGACTCCAGAGACCTCATTAAAGCCATTAGGAAAGAAGAGTCACAGAATACTTAGTCTCTCTCTCTATCCATTGTCTGCTGTCATATCGCTAACTGCTTTGCGCAGAAAAAACAACCTTTGACTCCTCCAGTATTAATATCTGCATGCCCTTCACCTCCTATAGCTTGTGTCTTCGTGCAGGTTGCATTATGTGCGTTCTGTGGCTCACAACAGATTTATTTACAAATTTTCCTCCATTAAAATCACTCTAACACAGTCATCATGTCACATGAAAGTTTGATTAAGAACACTATTGAAGATTAGATTGATGAATTATTGATCAGTAAGGTGGGAAGTCTGTGGGGAGTAGATTAGACACGGGTCAGGAGGTGTGTTTGTGTGAGCGTGAATACATGCATGGGAAGGTATCTGCACGTATGCGGATGACTGTGTGTGTGTGTGTGTGTGTGTGTGTGTGTGTGTGTGTGTGTGTTTGATCAAGTGATAGTGTGTTTGTCTTTTTGAGTCTGTGATCAAGGGCATGTGAGTTTGTGTGTCCATGTGTTATATCAAGAGTGTACTGTGTGCCGTGGAAATAGAAAAAATGTACATGCTCATGAGCATAACATGAAATGATAACTCACCTGGAGCTGCTGGTAAGCCAATCATGATTCTGTAATAGAAGATCATTTAGAATCCTCTCTGATGTTAAGGTAGACACTTTAACCTTACAACAATATGTTCACAGCTCCAAGTAGCTAACATAAAACAACTGGCTTCCTTTTTTTTTCCTCTCCAGAAATAAACTATAATCTGTAGAGGTGTGTGTCTTGCATGGGGTGCGAGAGGTGCTAGGTTCATATCCTAGACAGGGATCTCATTTGTCACAAGGAAATAAATGTAACAGATTTATTTGCAAAACTGCTAACAGAACATACTAACTGTAGTTGTGTAATTGTCGGTCAGTTTAGTCAGCTGTGGGTGGAGGTGTGAAAAATGCAGAGTCGGAAGGGTATTAGCTAATGTGAAATGAAATTGGTAAACAGGGGAAGAGCCAGAAAGAAAATGCCCATGTGATTTTTCTATCCTAGCAGAGCCAGAGGGGACACCAAGACTGTAGACATTGGTGTAGTGCCTGGGATGTCACACATAGCTTTCTGATGGGACATTTTGAAGGCAGGAGCTTAGCTTGGCCCATCAGCACCATCTTATCAGGAAAGCAGGACAGAGCATGGATGGAGCAGCTGACCATTATGGCCAAGCAAAATAGCCTGCAACCCTGATTAGGCAAACATGCTCCCAAATATATTGTTAGATCTCCTTAAAGAAATGTTCCAACATAAGATGTGAGAGGCATTTTAAGGCTAACACTACATTTGGAAAACAACTTCTTCATTTTCTAACACATAACAAATAGACACAGGTGGATTACATTACCATTATATTAAAGGGAAACTCTGGTGTATTTCAACCAGGCAATCACCTCCATTGTAGAGATTCAGGGAATCTTCTACAGCTTTCCAAATAAACAGTATTTCAAATGAAAATGAAAGTAAATACAAAAAATGCCCCCTAAAACAGCCATTAAACCAAATTAAGATACCATCCTCTTAATCTTCTTACTGGAACAGTATAATTTAAACAGTACTTACCATTGAGACACACATTAAAGGAAGCGTAATTAGCAATTAAAAATGTAACTTCTTTATATTTAGGGTTTTCCTAGTCACTTCAATACAATCAGAGTAAGATAGCATCTAATGGCCATTAGTCAATGGGAGCTAATAGTAATATTTAAATTGTTCTTCTTTAAGACGCCATTTTTTACTGCCTTTTAAATTATGATAATAGCCATGATTCATAAATTCAATCAAAACTGTGTATTTCTCATGCTTTGGTATTGTTTTCCATAACACTACATTCACAGACATAAAGGCAGCACTGCTCAATGTTATGTTTGTAGACTAAAGTCAGGCTTTGTACAGTTTACAACATAAGTAAAAGTAAAAACAATTGATTTTGGCAGCAAACACTCTGTAAATCTCAGTTTACTAGAAAATGCTTGGTAAATTATGCTTAGGTGGATTTTTGTGGTGACTTATTCCTGTGAAGAGAAAACAAATGGGCTGTGAATGTCAGTTACTGGTCTTTTATTTAGAAGCCCCATTTGTTGCTTGGCCATAAACTCCCTCTTTTATTAAAGCATCTGGGGAGCTACTTAGCAAACAACTCTGAGTCAGTTATGAGGAAGGTGGCTTCACTCTCGGCAGAGCGTTTTCTGAAAACCCCGCATCCTGTTTGTTGATGGCCTTGTTATGTCTCTCGGCTGTGACACCAAATGCCATCGTCTGCATCCAAATTATTTGCCCACGGAGATGTCGGAAAGCTCACATTCTGAGGAGAATATGAACTTGTGTGCCTACCAGGAAAGTTCTGGGATAATCCAATTCAAATAGCTCTGGGCACCCACTGTAGATCAAATCCTTCCTGGGTACGTCTTGCTTGCTGGGCGCGCACCCTTAGGCTGCGCTCATGGGGGAAATTTAAGCTGCCACCAGGAGACAGATGTGATGAGGGGGAAGAACATACACTTGGAAAATTACTGTCGTTCGGACTTTTTATTGACAAAAGCCAGGTGTGGAGGAGGCAATCTTTTTGTACCCTTGTACCTAAGTGCAAATTGGATCCATTACATGTATACTGTCTGTTTCAACGGGTTCCCTTTTTTTAACCCAAAAGTCCAAATGCTTATTCTCTAATCATGACTCCTTTTCCACTGCCATTGTTCAGAGGTTTCCTGTGCTTCCCTCTTCACTTCCATCATATGAGTGTGATGGAGAGCAGTGAAAACACTTCCATGCTCGATAATAGCACGTTCACTTCTGCGTGAAAATGTGGAAATAAGAAATTATTTAAATATGAAGGCGTGCATGAATTCGATGTGGTTGTGTATTTGCCCCTGCACACGGATGAATGCGTGTGTGCAACTGCTGGGAGCACTTGATAAACCCATGACGATTCCATTATAGCTGCCGATTTCTAAATAAAGCTAAATTTACAGCAGAATCCGAAACTGTATTCAGATGCACCATGCAACTTCCCCATGCATATGTGGTGCAGGGTGCAGCTGCGTTAGCATCATGAATAAAGTGTGGAATTCTCAGTCTATCATTTTAGAGCAGCAGCAAGGCCTTCAAGATAAAACAAAAACACTAAAACCTACATTATGAGACTCTCTTAGCTTGTTTTGGTCTATCTTCCTGCTGTATCACCAATTGATTCATCTATTTACTTTTACTCAATTATAATTAAACCCGTTCAAGCTTTATCTGTTTTCTTATCATGGCAGTGATATCAGCAATAAAAACAAGACAAAATTTAGATGCTCAAAATACAGATGCTCTCAGATTTCATGTCATATAAGAACACAGACTGAAGACATGACTGAATTCGATATTAAGACACAAAACTAAACAAAACAGCACATGGAGGAAAATGTCAGAGCGACATGGAGCAATAAATAGGATAAAATAAAGAAAATTAGTCTCTGAGATTTTTCAAATTGACTAAATTTGTGGTAGTATTTTGTAAAACTTTTCTTTAACATGCTTTTGTCTGTCTATATTATACGTTTATGTAGGGAGTAAATTTCAAGGCCATGATGAACCAGAGATGTGAAAAGAGAAAATATCCAATCTTGTTGACTGAGATAACAACAAAAGAACAAAAAGCTGATAAAAGGCCCCTCATCTCTTAAAACAAAAGAAGCAAAAATGAAAGACAAACTGAATCAGAAAACAAGAATCTTAACTGTAAAAAAACAGCCAGTATCACAGTAACTGCCAGCAGAAACTGGACAGCTCTCGCTCTGAAAATATGTGAATTTATTTTTATTCCCAAGAAGCTGACTCTTCAGAGACATGAAGAATTTCTCTTGACAGCAGTGACAGGCAGGAAGTCCTCGCTGCATTTTACACCACAGTCGATTTGGTTGGCATCTCCAGCAAAAACACAGGTTTCTCTCTCACATCCCTGAAGCACTTTAGCTTTGAACTGTTGCCGTTTTTTCCACCAAATGGACAAATCTGAACCGAGGTTGGTGCTTTTGGGAAGTAATAAAAATAATCCCAAAATAATTCTCCCAAATCAGTGTGTGTGTGTGTGTGTGTGTGCTGTGTGTCTGTGTGTGTCTGTGTGTGTGTGTGTGTGTGTGTGTGTGTGTGTGTGCCTGTGCTTGTGTGCATTTCTCTCTCCCCCCATCTGCAGAGGAAAGAAGTCTTTGAACTGTGAACCAATGAGCATCACAGCACACAGCAGCAGAAAGATGTTGCTAGGAGCAATTCCTACATCCAGCTGTGGACCTGTGCATAACACACACATTACACACACTGTCATACACACTTACTGCACAGCCAAAACAAAAACGCAAGTGTTTGTCTTAAGGCCATACTTTCAAAGTGATAGTTTATGGATGTTACCGCTATCTCCTCCGCCTCCTCCTCCTCTTTACTCCTCTTCATCACAGGATAACATGTTATGTATCTGGAACACATTATCTCCTACTTACATTGCTCGCAATTTCTTTTTCTTTCTTTCTCCCTCCATCTCTTTCTCTCCCTCCATCTCCCCTTTTTTCTATCTAATGCATAGAGACAGGGTGGATGTATAATTCATACCCCCTCTGCCAGCCGTGCTCCTCTCAGTGTGCGTGTGTGGGTATGTTTGTGCTGCCACCATTACTAGTCAGGCCAAAGAGACTGGCTTCACCCAAAGCGCAAAGAACGGGTCATCTATGTGTGTGTGTTCATGTGCACATGTGTTTACCTCTGTGTCTTGAGATTGATATAAATCATGTATAGGTGTGGGAACACTTGCTTGCTGACTTTTCTATATGTTTCACTACACGACTCAGGGTTAAAGGATGCGAGCGTGGGCAAAACGTTTGATGTCTGTTTTCTTTTGACATATTTATTGGTTTTGTGGTCCGTATTTATCTCCACGTGGCGTGCACTCCTGTGCTGCTTATGAAACTGTAAAAGCAGGCCAGCGTTTGCTCTCTGAAGGCAGACATGCTTCTCTGAGCTCGAGTCTCTCTGAAATAGAATTTGGGAGGGCAAGACCCACCTCTCTTCTCCACTCAACCATACACTTACTCATTCCCTCTGGGGAGGAGAGAGGGAGAGAGAACGAGGTACAGGAGTAGGAGGAAAGAGAGAGAGGAGCAATGAAAGAGGGGCGTAAAGTGCAAAGGAGGGAAGAGAGGGAAAGGGGGAAATGGCCAAAGAAAGAAGGAAAGAGGAAGGCGAGAAAAAGCGGGATGGCTGGGAAAGTGTGACTGCTGCACACTGAAGCACTGAATTTAAATAGCATTTTGTACTTTACTTTAATATTTCAGTATTTAGTATTTTGGATGTTACTTTACTTCCACTTCATATCATTTCAGAGGACAAATTTTACTTTTAATTACATTTTATTTGATTGTTGTAGCTACATAAAATTGTTGTTACTTAAGATTTAAGGGTAAGTCTGTCGATATTCTATAACTTTCTTAATGTCAAGAGACCAAATCCAATAGCTAATTAGAGAAAGTAGTTCCTAACCAATGCCCTGTTTACTTCTGTTTGAGTAACATATCCAAAAAACTGCAGTACCCAGCTGTTTTAGAAAGCCAGTTAGCCTTTATTAAAAATGAAACTGTATATTTGTGGGTAGTCTTTAAAGATTTAAATCTTCTGTCAGAACCAAATGACTTGGGGCTGAGAGCCACAGAGAGGGAAGGGAAGTTCAAAAGTATTGAGAGACGGACTAAGGCAGTGTTGGTTTTGGTCTTTTGGGGGGATTTGTTAACAGTAAGAAAAATGTAGAATAACAGCCTCATCTTTAGATATTTTGTTAAAAATGAAACATCCAATCCAATAATATAATAGATCCCATCTAAACTCCGTTCTCCATTTTTCTTTCATAGTAAAAGTCTCATTTTTGAATGCAAGACTTTTATTTTTAACAGAGTATTTTTAAATTGTGTTATTACTACATTAACGTAAGTAACAGATTTTAATAATTCTTCCACAACTACTGATGCAGAACCAGAAATAGTGGGAAGCAACAGAGAGAGAGAACACAGGGGAGCTATAGGTGCAGAAAGCATTGTAATGGAGAGGACGTGTAGAGCGACAAAAAAAAAGATGGAGATGGAAAAGAGAAACGCTATAAGCCATCAAAAGCATGTAGAGGAAACAAGATAAGAGCAGAAGAGAGTGCGGCAGAAAGTGGAGGAATACATGTACTGTTGGGGGGGGGCAAAGAGCAAAAGGGAGGCGTTATAGCCACAAGCCAAGATGAAACAGAGAGAGAGGGTGAGGGAAACTCAACTATTTTTCCTCTAATGGGTGAGTGAGCATTGGGAACAGTCAGCTGAGTCCATGTCAAGAGTAAAAGACCTCTCTAAACGAGAGCGGAGCTTTACATGCACAGTTTAGGCCGCCGCCGCCATACCACTGTAGCCTGCCGGCACACTAACGGACACCAGGCAGAGCGGCGAGGAAGGTTGTTGAGGTAGAAAACCGACTTCCGGAGATAATTCAATTGAACAGGAAAAAGGTGCCTTCGTGCTCTTTAATGTATGTCTTAGTGTAGCTGGATTTTGTGATAGAGTTGGCTGGCTCACTATCTGATAAATTGCAAACAGAGAACGAAGAAGAAATACACATGGGAGATGCTTTGATTAAAAAAAGTCTCAAAACTCATTTAGGGTAACTTACTGCTGCCGCTGTAGCTCTGTTTAATAGATAGCAGGGAGGGAGGAGAGGAGGAGAGGAGAGGAAAGTTACATCAAAGTGGTGTTGGTGATAGAAATGCATTAGATATAAGCACTGCCCTGATGTTTGGAATTTCAAAGCTTCAACGTTTTTTGCTTCATATCCTGGGATCTTGGTGTTTTTATTACTTTGAGGGTGTTTTTCCCCACTTAGGAGAGCGGGTGACTGTGGCTGATTCTATTCAATAAAGCAAATGACTAATACAAGCGCCTGGTTTCTCTGTTTAATGGACAGAAAAGCGAGGAGAGACAGAAGTGGGAGAACGCGTCTCTGAGCTAATTTAGTGTTTTCACTGGCTGTAGCTGGTTAGTGCTCATTTCAATGGTCAGGAGAGGGGGATGGCGAGAAGAAGAGAAAAAGAAATGTGAAAAACTAATACCTACGCCGCATATTACTGAGTGCTGCAAACAAAACATTTATTAAAAGTATAGATCTGTCAGTAGGGTGACATGATTTCCACCTACTCTTAGTAGGTTTCATCTTGACTATTTTGTGGAATCAAGTTTTCTTAACAGCTGTTCAGTCATGTCTTTGCAACAATCTGTACAAAAATCTCTTACGGAAAATGCCTGAAATAAGCATTGGAAGCAAGTGGAATTAATTCACAATAATTGCAGAATATTTCTCTTCTTTTGGTAAAAAAAATGTAGCTTGAAGGTTGGAACAGAGATTATATGATATTAATATTGGTTTCATTTTGTAACAAAAGCAATGTATATGTACAAATAGAATGTCAATCTTAAAATTTCCTTTAAGCTTTTAACTCTTTAGTGGTCCATATTCCCTTATTCCTTAACAAAAAAGACAACAAATACGCAACGACAAACCATTTTTTACCTTTTCAGAGCCCCTGGGGCTCTGGAGCACTTACTCGCCCTGCCTGATTGAGAGTGTTTGGAATAACGGCGTTTAAAAGAACGGCGTTACGTAACGGCGTTATTTGTTCAGTAACGGGGTAATCTAACTAATTACTTTTCCCGTCGTTACAACGCCGTTAACGTTACTGGTCGTTAAATGCGGTGCGTTAGCCTACTATGTAATATACTGTGTAATCCGAACGCACCAGCTGGCTCACACAGCTAGTCAGGAGGTGGGTTAATAACGAGGTGAGCAGTGCTTGAAGTGGACCGGTACGCTGCGCTCTCCATATCAGGTTCTCTGGGCGCAACGTGGCGCTCACCTGTTCCCATTCTCGCCTGCCTGCTAAACTCTGTCGGCGGGGAGAGACGAGACAAGAGAAGCTGGGGTGCCTTTCAACCAGCGATTATGTTGGCTAAGGCAGAGTCATGTTTCTTGGTAGCTAATCAGAGCCAGTGTTTTTACACACATGCCAGCACACGCGCCACACACAAACACACACACACACACACACACACACACACACAAACAAACACACACAACAGCTAAACAGAGATTCGATGAAGCAGCAGAGATTTTTTTTTAACAGTAACGCAAATAGTTACTTTCCCTGGTAACGAGTTACTTTTATTACAGAGTAATTCAGTTACTAACTCAGTTACTTTTTGGAACAAGTAGTGAGTAACTATAACTAATTACTTTTTTCAAGTAACGTTCCCAACACTGCTGATTGATAATCTGGCCTTGGGGTAGGCAGAGTGTAGTAACAGTGCACACATCATACATTTTTATCACAATTAGTGACATACCATGACAAATGGACATGATCTGAGACGACTGCAAGATCTTTGTTTTCCACAGTGAATGGTGGCATCACCAGTTCAACAACATGAACCTGCATCTCAGCTTTTGTTGCCTAACTTTTGCTGAGATTCTTCCAAGTGTTCAGTGAGTCAATCTGAAGTAATCAATGTCATCCAAGAGACAAGTCATCATTTTGGTGACATAAGTTTAGACCCAAGTCTGGAGTCTACCCCTTTGCCAGACAGTATGTCAGAAAAACTTGCAAAATAGATACGTTACCATCTATACCTTGTACTGTCCAAGATGTGAGCCAAACATTTTTCCGAAACAATTCCTCTTAGAAGCAAGGAGCACAGGGCAGCCAGAACTGCGATGTCAACAACAAACATATGTACACTTTATCTTGGCTCTCTCTGTACCTGGCAAGATGAAGGGGGGAGAAAATAGAGAAATATCCATGGAGAGATGCATCAAAGAGCGAAAATAAAGTGTCCCCCGCCAGTTTAGAGTTTCCTTCTCAATGTAACTAAATAGGTCTCTATTTAATGGACAGCAAACAGAGGAGAGAGGGAAAAAAAGATACATCGAAATGGGGCTGAATGTTGAAAAATGATACCATGTACTATTCCGCCCGCTTTACAGCAGCTCTCTATGTCAGGGAAAGTAAGCAGACGGTGTGAGAGAGAGACAGAGAAGGATACACACAGCAGATCTTTTAAACGTGTCTCCAAGTCAATTTAGTGTTCCCATGCCACTGTAACTAAATAGCTCTCTATTTTATTGACAAAAAGTGTAGGAAAGAAGAGAGAGCGAGAACGATGCATGAGTGATGAGTCAAATGAAAAAAGGAGTCGCTGGAGACGTAGGAATCCTCTCAACCTCGTTTGTGAGCTCTGGTATTTACTGCTGCTATCAGATGTGGATTAGAGGCAGATCACAGAGGCAAGTCGTTTTATCTCATTCACTCACTGAGTATTATTAAATCATCACTGTCCTGCAGAAAGCTGCTATCTTTCCAGTCTGACATTTTCCAATGACTAATTAGGTTGTTTAAAACTGTGTGTCATGTCCAATAGATCCTTGTGTCTAGTTTAGAACAAGAACACATTTTTTGAACGTAAGTATTAGCCATATATTTCAGTTTAATGTCAGGATGTGGGTGGCTGATGTTTCACACTAGATGAAGAGTTATGACAGTGTTGGAAATGTAATGTTTTATGTTTGTCGATGTTCAATTACTTATCTGAGATTAAAGATGTAGGAGTTTCAACACAGTTCCAACACTTGTCTCCAATTAAAAACTGAAATGTGCAATTTATTTTGTTTTCTACTGCATTTACCACACATCAATCATTTTAACATACCATGAAATTGTTGTATGACTGTGGAGACAAGTATTATGGCACATTCATGTCACTGTAGCAGTGGGAAAGATGGACGTCGGATTGGGTAAAGCTTTATTTTACAGATCTGTCATTTCTAAATAATCTTCAACAATTTCCCAGGAAGTCTCCTGGAAAGATCTATGCAATGTGGTACCACTTGTTAAAACTATTGAAAAGAAGTTATTCATTTACCTTCACTTTGTTCTTGGAAACTTTACTCTTGATGTATGTTGAATTGTATTCTTTCCTATAGTTTCACAAAGTTGAGCTGACCTGCTGTGGACTGGCTTCAGGCTTTAGACTTTAGGTTACACTAGTAATTGATTGGAATTAATTATTGGAATTGTACAGTTAAACACTGTCTGTAGTTTTTCTACTGTACCTCTGTATACTATCACATAGTCCTTTCCAGGAAACATACTCGGGAATGATTGTGAAACCTGCATTACCAATTGTGGAGTTGGTTGTGTGAGGGATAGAAATTACTGTGTATGGTCAATATATAACTACATCCATTAAATTTGCATTTAATTACATTGAACTTGGCTGATGTTAAGCAATTATGTTTTTTTGCTTTTTCAGGAACGTTTCGATGAGAGACATACAGGACTGTGATACCATAGATTCGAGTCCTGAGTCCCATATGGTTTAGGCATCAAAACCTCTTCAGTTAAGGTCAAAGATCATGCTTTTGGTTAAATGTTAATAATGGAACTTTTTCAATGTTTAACCAAGACCACAATCTTTTCCAAACCATAACCGACTGCTGTGAGTGCTTAAACCATAAAAAAAGTTTGCTCTACTTTCTTCAAAGCGTTACTGTATTGCAAAAGCAAAACAACTATTAAATATATAGTCAATGAACATCTTGTTCATTAAAAAACATTTCTACATGATGCGAAAAAAATTCAGGTGGCACTACGTTTCTCTCATATTTGTGGTAATTTTGAGGAAAACCTATATTTATAACTTAAATTAATTACTTTGAACTTTACCATAGTTCTTTCCAGGAAACTCACCAGGAAATGATTTGGAAATGATGGACCCTGTAAAATGAATCTAACCGATCTGACAACTAGAGTTAGTTGTCAATCAGGTAATTGTGAAATTGTTAATATGGCACTGCAACCATTTAATTAGCATTATATTACATGGAAGGACTGACGTGATGCATCCTTCTTTAGGAAAACTGTGTGATGTCGGTATCAACAGAATTTCTGAAGTTGGAAACTGGTAACTACCGTAACTCCCACATGAGATGAACTTGACATTAGTAGTCATGGTAATGTGGACGCACTGGCATACACTGGCAAGGGAGTTGATGGAGAATTGGTCTGTTTTCTTAAAAATTCTGCAGAGTTGGTGGTGGTGGGTTTTTTTTAGGAGAAATCAGGATCCTGCGGGACCATTTGATGTATTTACTCAAGTATGGAATCGATAAAGCAAAACCAACATGCACTCTATAGCTGTGATCATATTAGAAACCGCTAGAGCCCATCTGCAGTGCAGCAAGGTTACCAAGTTCAAACCAGCCTGATCCTGTCAGTCTTTACTCTTGTCTAACACACCAACACACACACACAAGGAGAAGGGCAGGAAAATTAGTCAATGAAAGTACTCACAGGAGAACGTAACATGTTGGTTTGGGAGTAATGTGGTGTGAGATAAATGGAGAAGGTGTGTGGAAAAGGGGGAGGAGGGGGGAGGGGGAGTCAGGGTAGCGAAGCGAAATGAAGACAACAGAGGAAGAAGAAGGGAATCCATGCAATGCTCCACTGGGAAACACAGCTCCAGCCTTCCTCCAGATCTTCAAGTCAGACCCCCCCCCACACACACTACTCTCCCCTGTGTTTCTCGATACCCCCAGAACAGCTGTCAGCTACCTCTGAACCCCTCTGGAGAGAGTGTGTGTGTGTATGTACATGTAACTACATGTCATGCACCTATAGTGTATGTTGTGTATGTGTATGTTTGCATGCCTGGGCATTTGTGAGTCTGTGTGCATATACTGTATAATAATATTCAGTGTGGAATTTTAAAATAAATTTTGCAGCACAAACATTTAACTTTTTTCCCCTTACTCAGAGCGACTATGGTGCATAATTAGCAGCTTGTGTGCATTTTCTCCCTATTTTCCTCTTTATTTTATATTATAAGAGATGTGTCTGTCCTGCTGTGCCTGTCAATAGAGGACCTCAGTTTAAAGGAACTACTATTTTAGAATGCAGGGACACATAAAGATCCACATAAATTGATCTTGGTATTATTTGGTGAAAATTGGTCAAAACATAAAAATATTGAGCCATTAGGGTCTAAAATGCAAATCTGTATCTGTGTGTGTGTGTGCTTTCCACAGCAGAGTCGGCAAGCCTCTCCACTGCAGTGCAAATGTGTGTTCATGCACTGTGTAGTGTACACAGTGTGTATGAATGTGTCATATAAGTAAGGAGGCTGGTTAACAAGGCATTAGTGGTCTTGCTGCACTTTCTGTCACGTTGAGTCTTGTTAGAGGCTGTTGTAACTCTGCAAAACTAAATCAATACACAATAGCTATTGCCCATCACCACATGCATGCACACACCTGCAGAGACACTGCTTCTGAGAGAGAGTTGCCCAGTCAGCGACAATGTCCAATCAAGTGCTGTTTAAGAAGATATATGTGTGTGTGTGTGTGTGTGTGTGTGTGTGTGTGTGTGCGCTGCTTTGGAGAACAAGAAAAGCATTTAAAGAGGTGTTGCTCCTGTTAACAAATGGTGCAGCTTGAATTCACATGCAGAACTAATTCATCAATAACCTTTTAGTTTAGCTGCCAATGTGCTTGTGTGTGTGTGTGTGTGTGTGTGTGTGTGTGTGTGTGTGTGTGTGTGTTCAATAGTTAGGGTCCAAGTATTTTGCATTCCTTATGTATACTATATACTTATTGAAAGTCATTACTTCAAAAGCACACTTTATGTGGTTTCACTTTAATCTACTAAAATATTTTTCAAAATTTCCTAAGCATATTTTTGTCTGAAAAGTTGTTAAAGTTTTTAGACAATCATTGGATGTTTCTTTCTCATTTGCCTTTTTATAAGGTACAGCCAGCTAACACAAATGCATTGTAATACAACAGTATTGCAATAAATCCTACCTTAATGAAGGTTATAATGTTTAGTTGATGTTTTGAAACTGTTTTAGAGAGATGTTGATTCAACTGTATGGTCAATTTGGAGGCATCAGATTGTGGTGCTTTTGAATTGTACAATTATGAAATAGGTTCCGTGTAATAAGCTAGGACTGGCTTACCAATGTTGACAGGTAGATTCGTGGGGCGGCAGTGCAGAGAGGAATTAAAAATGCATACTCTGCTATTTATGGAGCTGAAATTTCAGTGTTATGCAAGGGCGGAATGCATGGTATTTTATAACCCGTCCCACCATAATACCCCAGTGTGTGTAGGAAGGAGTGATTGAATGTGTGTGTCTGTATATGTGTGCACATGCAATGAGCATTTGACTGCTAAAGACCTGAAAAGCCATGAATCAATACTGCTAATGAGAGTCTTAGAGCTGAGAGGAGGGATAGAAAACCTCTCACCCTGTTCTTTCAATTTGTCTTTCCCTCCTCCTTTCCCACCTTCTTACCTCCCTTTTTCCCTCCTCCTCTTCCTCTCTCTGTCTCTGTTATGCTCTCTGTGTCCATATGTTTCTGTGCTCTCTTTCTACCTCCCATTTGTGGTTTGCACCATTTTGTTTCTTTTACTCCTCCTCCCTCTCTCTATGTCCTTTCCCTCCATTTCTTATACCCACAAGTAGGTGTCAGGTGGTGGTAAACCGTACCATCATCTCCTCCTCTCAAATGCACTTTGCTCCGCTCCTCCACTCTGACAAATTGAATATTCCCTCTAAACACTTTTTCCAAGAGCGGAGGCATCTCATGTTCTGCTTCCAAGGATCCACAAACTTAACGTCAGGCTTTCTTGACTCACAAACAGCCTTTTATCTGCACAGACGTGTCCTGCAGCATCAAAATCTGCATGCCTTACAGGACCATAGTGCAAATCATGTAGACTTAACATTTTTGCAGCCCATTTTCAAATGCAGGTCACACTAATTATTTTGTACTTGTCCAACAATTGGTTTCCACAAATTTCTGTGAAACATTGGAAATTACTCTGGGAACTTGTTTATGTGTTGTAATTTATCACAGTGAACATCAAGCCTGCATTCATTTTTGTCAGTGTTATATTAACAATGCATGCTAATGGCATTTTTAAACCCCAGACTGATTTGAAAAGTCAGCACTGCATCACAACAACAGTGGCAGAACAAGTATTTATGGGCCCATTTTGCCAAATTTGCAACATCCAAGCAATGAGATAATTTCCTCCTGCTCATTTTAACATGTTTTGACTAATAAAAACAAATGCCATACTTGTAACACATGCACAAGCATGCAAGAGCGCTTTAGTTCTCATAATATGTATCAGCTATGTGCATATGCAATCTGCTATGTAAACATGCAAAACAGCTGTCATGATCCTTTAAGAAAAAACACCACCTATCCAATAAAGAAGTTACAGAGTTGCTGATTAACACAGTCAGATGAAAAAGGAATGGGGGTGGAGAAATGATAGTTTAGAGACTGGGTTGCACAGAGGTAAGGTGTGTTTGATAAATGGCTGACTGGGCGCAGCATCGTTTAGAGTTATTAATAAAACACAGACGCTGTATTGATCCATGACACAGGCGGGGCTCAGTGCCGGCAGATATGCTCTCTCCAATATAGATTTACATATGGGCCCTGTTCTCTCATATGGATTTAGTGGCAAAGCTCAAAGTGTTTCTAAGGCTTTGACTTATTAGGTCTGTCCAACCTGCTAAAGGTGGTAGAGGAGATAGAAATGGGAAGGCGAGGACGAGAGAAAGATGTATTTACTGTATATGAGGAGTGGGAGGGCAGAAGGGAGATGCTCACATTCCCAAATCAACTTCGTACATGTGAAGGGCTAAGTGGACCAGACAGGTGTCAGCGGCACGGTGAAGTCTCCCTCCCAGTGAAGCTATCAAGGGGTAGAGCTGTCGGTATTCAGTTAAAACTCCTAATCATTTCCTCTGACTCCCACAACTTGCAGGCCGTCGTTGCCATTCATCATCCTCCGCGAGACATCTCAGAAAGAAGTTCTTAATTTACTGTGATTATGACACTGTTTGCATATAAATTGCTGGTAACGATTGCATCTGTAATTTAGAGGGAGGAGAAACTGAGGAGGGGGGTACTTTTTTCTGTCTTTGAAGAAGAAGAAGAGGAAGAAGAAGAAGTAGAAGATCCAATGTCTTAAGCTCCCCTCTACTTTCACACACACCCAAATAAGCACATGCACACATGCACACAAGCACAGCCCATCTCCTTCACCCCATGAAGGCACGTGCAGGGGTCCAGGGATCACCCAGAATGCTTTGCCCTGCATTGTTAAACTGTTCCTTTCAGTGCATTAGAGGGGGGTGAGAGGCTCTTCTTTGCCAAGAGATGGGTCAGGCACATTCAATGCCAGCATCCTTCTTTCACCCAGGCCTCTGTCTCCCAGGGCAACTCTCTTTCTTGTCCCCTGCATGTGTGTATCTCTGAATGTGTGTGTATGTGTGTGTGTGTGTGTGTGTGTGTGTTTTGAAGAGTGCAAGTAAAAGAAGAACATGAAAAGGAAAAGCAGGCTTCATGACTCGCTGCCAAACCTTCTCTAATTTCCTCTCCACAACTAATCTGATTGGCTCCTCTGATGCTCCGACGGTGAAAGGAGAGCCGGATTGGATGATGCCGGTAGGAATTGAGCAGACAGTGGGCCGGACTTGGCTGGGAATGTTTGGGATGAGGCAGGAATTTGGGCACATTTCCCCTCTTTTGGGGGAATCATTATGTATGTATGTGTAGGTTGATGCGTCTGTATAGCTTGTATGTTTAGAGCATCCCTTCAAGTACCCAATTGTGTTTCTGTGCATCTGCAGTTTCACATGAGCATCCTGTTGGATTGAAGGGCAGAGGAAGCTTTGGATTTGGAGGGGGGAATAAAAGGCAGAGAGGCCAGGGGAGAGAATGAGAAAGCTCTATCTCCGTTCACCCGATTTAGGATTACCAAGAAAAGCAGGGGGGCTGTTGGAAAGAGAGGGAGGTGGAATGACAGACCGAGAGAAAGAGGGAAACACAGGGAATTAGAGATGTAGAGAGAAACAATGATGCCCAAGTGAATCAGAGCAAGCAAACCAAATCGCGGGGGGAAGGGGGGTGTTAGGAATCCGAATCAGGTTAATTGGCAGGTACGTTTACAAGAACGTGACCAGACAAATATCCTGGAGGGTCATTTTTTCCCACTTTGGACATTCATGTAACCCTATTTCATATACTGTTCTTTTTTCTGTTGACATATGAACACTTTCTCTTTCAAATTAACTGGATGTACACTTTATGGCTAGCAGCTCTGTGATGCCGCGATGACAAGGCTAACATTTTGAGTAAACCAAAGTATTAGAGAAATAAGCAATTCGACCGAATTAAATGGAACGTTAAGGGATCACCAAAGTTGTCACAGCTCATCCTGACTGGGATATTCATGTCTGTGGCAAATCTCATGGCAATCCCAAAATCCTTACCATTATTGAGCTGCTCAAAAAGCCTCCACTCTCCTGGTGAGACTTTCCACAAGATTTCGGAACCTGACTGCAGGGATTTTCTCCCATTCAGCTACAAGAGCATTAGTGAGGTTGAGCAATGATGTTGCGAAATAAGACCAGGCTCTCAGTCGGCTAACGGCAGGCCAGTAAAGTTCTTCTGCACCAAACTTGAAAAACCAATTCTTTATGGACCTGGCCCTTCCCCAAAATGTTGCAAAAATTGAAAGCCCATTCTGGTCTAAAATATCATTGCATGCGACATCATTAAGACTTTCCATGATTGAAACTAAGGTGCCTAGCCCACACTGAAAAACTGCTGCCACAAGGACTGTCCACATACTTTTGACCATACAGTATAAGTTGCTTTCAATAAAAGCTTATACTAAAAGACCTATGATATGCATTAGGAATTTACTATAATGAGTTGGTGTAAACAAACAATTGCAGCAATTCATTAACTCTGACACTGTTCATCACACAGAATAAGCAACAAGACGTTTCACACAGCAAACAGCAACACAATGCAAGACACGGATAAACTGACTGAGAGAGTGAGTGAGTGGGAGAAAGAGAGAAGGGGTGATAAAGTGGCAGAAAGGTGAGATGAAGAAAAGGACTGAGGATAAAGGAAAAATGAGGTGACTAGCAAATGAATAAATAACAGAGACAAAGGAGCAAGGATTAGGTGGTGTACAGATGCGAAAAAAAAGAGTGGGAGAGAAAGAGAGATATGGAGAGAGAGTGGGGGGATGGAAATGAAAGAAACAAAGACCTCACAGTGTAAGGAGTGCTGCCGGGCATCCTCAGAGGAAAACAGAGCAGACTCCTTTGTAGTTGAAGAGGAAGCTCCTGGTCTTCATGGATGTGTGCATTAGCTGGTCCTTGAATTACTGGCTCCCAAAGGTCCCTCATTCTCTCTCTGTACCCTGTGTCTATCACTTTCTCCATCTTTCCAGCTCTCTACAGCCATCTATTTCCATCAGTTTATCTCTCTGGCTCTTCACCTTTCTCTATATCTGTCTATCTTCACCTCTTTCACTGCATCTTTCAAACTCTCTTTCTCAATCTCCCACACAAACTTTATCTCTAACACACTCACATACACACAGAAAACATACCAAAATAGAAACTTGCACACACACTGTGATGCACAAGTTACACAAAAATATGTGCGCGCAAACACACACTATCTCTCTCTCTGTCTCTCTCCCTCTCTCTCTCACACACACACACACAAACACAGAGTGTTTTTCTCTCACAGGCTTTCACTCGCACTCAAACAGGCTTTCCAAACCTGGATTCCTTAGCGGGTTCTCAGGTGCAGAACTAAGCATCAAAACAGACTACTTCTTCTTCTTCTTCTTCTTCATTGTACTTGCGTCTTCCTCTTTCTTTGTCTTGGAGAAGCTGAAGCTAAAAATCCACAAACTGAAATTGACAAATTACTCATGGCGAGCTCTATCTGTAGTTTTCTGCTCTGCCGTTTTCTCCTTTTCTTCTCTTTTTCAATACTTCAACTTCCACTCACTTTTTTCCTTTTGTTACTCTCTCTCTCTTTGCCTTGCTTATTTTCGCATCTTCCTCTTTTTATTCCCTCTTAATTTGTTAGAGGTGAAACTTGAATGTTTGTGCATCTTAAGCTTTGCTTTATTTAATTGTCTTTTGTGCATGTTTCATTTCTTTTGATGGGAAAAACTTACTTTTAAGACTGTTTGAGGAAACCTATTTTTTGTTTTTTTTATGACAGGTTTTATAGCCAAGTGCAAGGATTCCTAGAGATCACATTTCTTCTTTTTTGTTCAAATGGTCACATTGCTAACCAAATGCATATGAGTAAGCGACTGTATTAACATTTAGAATGACTTGACCTGAAATGAACATTTCAGCATTTTGAGAAATACACTAACTGGCCTTCTTGCCAAGAGTAAGATGGGAAGATGAATACTATCATCCTGTCTGTGAGCATAGTATCAGCCTGTAGCCAATTAGTTTAGATTAGCATAAAGACTGCATGCAGGCGGAAATGGCAAGCCTTGTTCTGTCCAAAGTTCAAAAATATGCCTGCTAGCTCCTCTACAGCTGGCTAAGGAACACGTTTACATCTTGTTTGTTTTTCCATTGGCCCAGTAATTGTTGTTGGTAATTGTTACAGCACATTACTCACCACAAAATCACAAATAATCATTTTTACATTTCTGTTTTTTATTGTGTTTTTTTTACAGATTAGACACAACAATGAGTTATTAAAATATTTTTTGAGACACTGACAAGCGTATTTTTTTTTTTACTCAAGAGAGAGCGAGTCTAGTTGTTTCCCCCTGCTTCCAATCTTTTTGCTAAAAGAAGTCAAGTGCCTCATGCCTTCAGCTTGATCCTTAATGTACATACATGAGAGTGGTATAAATAATCTAATCTCAGCAAGAATAATGTGAATAAGTTAATTTTTCAAAATGTCAATGTGCTGTTTTTGATAGCCTTCACTTAAGTCTTGGATTCTTACTATATTCAATTTGTTGCTTTTGCCAACTGCTTCAGTCTGTTCAATACAAAACCAGGCTTCTTTTAAATACTTATTGTAAGGTCCATAACTTAGCAACCACCTAACTGTGATTGAGTTATTGCCTGATCATTGTTCCTTGTCAGCTGAACTGACAATAGCAATTTCAGTCACCATTGAGGTGAGCTCTGGTGCTAAAAGCCATGGATTTGATTGGCTATACTGATGATTCAGTCCATTCAGTTCAGCTTGAGAATTTGGTGTTAAAGCTTTGTTCAATGGTGTACTAAATACCTCTATCAAAACCTTAGGATATCACTTAAATTTTTAATATTAGGAAAATTAATTTAGTGATTAATGGTCTCCAGCATGTTTTTTTTACTGCAGCAGTCATGCATCAACCTTTTTCATCGGAGACAGGTTATTTTACTATCTAATGTGTGGTGCCAGGTGCAAATGACAACTAGATACATTTCTAATTGAAAGCTTTGCTGCCAGCAGGTAACAGTAAGTTGGTGGATGTCTGAGACACTTGTTCAAGGAGAAGAATACACACAGCATTGACTGGTGCAAGACCAGTCAATGCTGTGTGTATTTTTCTCAGGACAGCTGGCATATTGAATGGAAGCCTCTACACAAATCTCCAACCCTCGCACGCCTCCTCCCGCTTCCTTTTGCTCCTTTGGCTGCATCCTTCACCCCCTACCATTCAACAGTTGGCACGGAGACAAGATGCAAGAAGAGGTGGGGGAGAGTGGGAAGGCAGGGAGGGCTGATGGAGGAATTTAGAGAAAGAAAGAATATCGGTCGCACCTACAGAGAGCGCTGAGGGGCAGCGGGTAGAAATAGGGTTGTTAGTAAGGGGTTACTGTTGGAAAGTGTGCAGGAGCCACTGAGCTGGAACAGTAGACGATAAGGGCACGCTCACTATGATGAAGAGCTCCCTGTTGAGTTATCAGTCCATGAAGTCTCTAGTTTTGGGGTTTTGTTTGTGTGCGCGTTCAGTGCTTACGTGCACATTTGTGAAAGTTGTCTCCGCCTGGGTTTTGAGAATACATATTGTGCAGGTACAGTTGTGGATCTTGTGGGCTTGTGTTCTAGTTTGCTGATGCAATTTGCACTTATGTCTCTGCATGTGTGTGTTGTGTATTGGGGCGCTGTGTCTCTCCAAATGTCTATGTGTGCCTCTCAAAAGTCTCTGCATGTGTGTGATTGTCAAAAGTCTCAGTGCGTCGCTGTCAAATGTCTCTGTGTGTACATGAGTGTGTGTGGCCTCCTCCACATCTGTTTATTTCGTTGTATCAGTCCCAGCAGTAAGGGCAGTCCCAGTCTGCCCATATGTCTGCCGTGATCCGTGAATAACTCTGCCTGCCAGTCTCAGACAGGGCCGGCCCTCTGCTCCACACTGCACTGCTCTCTGACACACAAACACACACACACACACACACACACACACACACACACACACACACACACACATGCTAATGCTTACCTACTTTTATTTATGCACACAGGTATTCATGCATCCTCTGATGCATGCACTCATTCACCCACACAGCATAGACACAGACATGTGCAGGCACAAATTCTGCTCAGGTAGATCATTGAGGCAGCAACACAAGCGTACACTCAGAAAGGCACACACCTACTACACACACCTGCACGCACAAATAGAAATCCAGTTGCTCACAGATGGGTAAATGATGCAGGAACACAGGCAAATATACACATAAAAGCCTCACACACACTCATGTACACATGGCAGCCCCTCAGCATCACTCTGATTTCTTCCAGGTTAGAGGACACTGACACTGCGCACAGCAAAGGGAACTAGTTTATAAGCTTTAATAAAGTCAGATAATGAGGGGTAAGGTAAATAAGGGTAAGGTTAATAAGCTCTGGGCGAGAAGTTGTGTTAGAACACAGACCTGAAAAAGCGAAGAGACCCACGTTCAGTCAGATCAAAGTCTTACATCGAGATTACTCCTCTTGGAAAATAAACCACAACAAATTGGCGGCAGAAGAGGACTTCTCTCTGATTCTAACTACGATAGCATCAATTAGCACTTCAAAGCGGCATAAGGGTTTTCTCCAGCTATCTTTAGATGCCAGTAGGCGTCTTTCTGCCTTTCTGTCAATAACTCAAAGAGTAACTCTCAAAGTTGCTATAGAGGGAGCAAGAGAGGGGGAGTTTGTTGGAGAATCAAAAGAGAGATGTTCACAAATGTTTCCAATAGAATCTGTGGAGGTCAGTATCACCTTAGTAATTGGCATCATTATAAAGATGAACACACTCCCGCATTTAAAATATCAAGACAGACAGAAAAAATAAAAGATGGGCAAAAAATTGGCAGAATAAATTGGTGCAAAAATGAATTCATGTGCGTGGGACTATGTTCTTTTTCTATTGTATGTTCTGTCAGACTCTTCCCAGCCCCATTGTCGGGTGAAAGTTATAATGATGTGCATGAATTCATCAAGGATTGACATAAGTCTCGCTGCACACTCAGCATTTTGGAGATTTAGAATCAGAAAAATCATCATCATCAAACAGCACTATAAATTATCTCAGTCATCAGCATTGACACATTTAACTCCAGACTGGAGCTGTGTGCTCAGGATTGCTGCGTCCCGTGCAGTAGGAGGGCTTCATGACCCTAATATTTCAGCCGAGACGGTCTGATTGCCGCTGATTGGGATGAGATTGCAATAAAGCAGCACTCACTATGGAAGCCTTATGATTTCCTCCTGCGTTCTGTCAGCTGTACAGATTGAGCTGCTGTTCGTTATCATGGAGAGGCTGTCGACTGTTTGGGGAATCCAGGGGGAGGCTGGAGGGAGGAGACAAGGAGAGGGAGGAAGAGGAGGGAAGTGGAAAAGGAGGGGGTAAATCAAAGCAAAGTTTGGTAAACTTTCCTGAAGGTCGTCCGAGAGCGTGGCTGGGATGGGCCCGGGGGAGGGCCAATCAAAGACAGCTTTGTCAACCAATCAAACGGCAGGCACCGTATCATCTTCAATCGACAAAATGTGCCTGCGGAATAAAAGAAAGGAACTGTGACTGAGCGTGCTTCACTTTCTTAGAAGGTGGGTACAGAGAGATCCTAACCTTTATCTGTGTACTTTATCAGCGACTTGAGAGGCGGTGACCTCCACAGCTATTAACAGGCATTTCTGACACACACTCACATGATGCAGCGCACATTCAAATGCACTCTGTCCCTGTCTTTGTTTTTCTTTTCACAAGCACACATAGTAGGAAATTTAACGGTCCTTCTCACACACATGTATGCACACACACACACACAACACACACACACACACACACACACACACACACACAGTGCTTGGTGCTATGGGGCTGTTTACATAAGGCCTTGCCCTGGGAAAGCACTGTCATGCTGCCAGCAGCGAAAGAGCGAGTGAAAGAGATGGAGAGTGTGGAGGGGAGGGAGATGGCGGGTGATGGAAGATAGAGCTTTGCCAGTCTGATGTGCTCACTGCCTGGGGGACCGGCGGTCACTCAGAATGAGGGATGAGGATGGACGGAAGGAGGGATACAGAAAAGGAATGCAAGATGAAAGGAGAAGTGTAGTCGAAGAAAATCTAAGCAAGAGAAGGACGGATTTGGATGGATGAGGAGATACACGGGGGGGAGGCGGAAGAGAGAGCTAGATTTAAGCAGAGTGAAGCAGGCCAAACTAAGCAGGGCAGAAGAATGGACCGACAAGCAGAGAACAAAGGAGGTTAGGGGGAGATTGGCAGGAGAGGAGGATGGGGAGACAGCAAAAGAGAGGAGAAAAAGATGGAGATGGAGATGGGGAGGGAGGGGAGGAAGGATCCCAGAGTCCCCTTGGTTTGATGCTGTTTCTCTTTGAGGCTTTTAATCTATATGAACAAACGCATCAGCTTCTTGTTCACACACACACAAAGTTCGAACCTTCATGTCCGCACTTCAGTCTTGAAATAAAGTTTATTTATTTAGCCGGTAAAAGGGGGGGTCGACTGTTGTGGGAGGGGGGGATGTACCCAAGGTCAAAACCACTTAAGTGTGTCCCTCTTTCTTCTTATGTAACCTCTCTCTCTCTCTCTCTCTCTCTCTCTCTCTCTCTCTATCTGAGCTGCATACTAAGACACACAAACTCAAGCACACACACACACAGAGGCCTACTAAAGCAGGCGGGAGTGTATCGATTTAGCATGGTGTGCAGATTCCCACCACTGCCCCTATACGCAGATTAAAGGCAGAGGAAAGGAACACACACACGCTCTTGCTCCCTCATACTCACACACACACACACACACACACACACACACACACACACATACCTTCACACACACTCAGGGAAGCAGCTTTTGCTCTCCAAGCTTTTTCCTTTATCAGTGCAAGTGGGGTATAGTCATTATGCATATTCATTTTACGCATATTTATAATTAGTTCTCAGGCATTAAGTGGTTGTGACAGTATTTTCTAAACATGCGAGTTTAGAGGTGCAGCATTTCAGATTGAATTTAACAGAGATGTGTGTGTGAGGGGGTGTGTGCAGGCAAGCACGTGCTTGTATATGCCCTTTTTTTATTTATACTTCTATATGTTCATGTGTACTGTAAGTACCAATTTCTACCAAGGCAAATTCCTCATATGTGAAAATGTACCTGGCAATAAAATTGATTCTGATTCTATGATGTGGCTTCTTGGGCACCTCAGTGTGGCAGCTGTTATCCCCTGCTGACGAACTGCACACACACACACACACACACACACACACACACACACACACTAACACGCACATGTTATACCTACACACTCACGTCACACCGTCTCTGTTTCAACATTATCAGTCAGCAGTGCCTTTCTGTGTCTTCCTGCAGGACCATCTCAGAGTGATATGTGTGAGCCTTGCGGAAAGTTGTGTGTGTGTGTGTGAGCCCTGTGTGATCTCTGTGTTCTCTCTGTTCACTCTCCTCTCTGATACACTCTTTTCCCAAGCCACACCATTAGTGGCCCACTGGACCCTCAGAGATACTCCAACTGCAGACCCAAAAGGAGCTTTTACTGGCATGCGCCAAAGAGATATGGCACACTCTGCTCCATTAAAAGCATTTAAACTTATTTTTGTGAGCCTGACAGCTTTTTTTTATTATTTTATCCTGCGTTCTGCTTGCCGTCTTCTTGGGTTGTTTCCCACTCTTGCTGTGCGTTTCAGAGCATTGAAATCATGGTTTCCCACAAACTGTGAGTTAGGACCCAAACATGGCTCATTGGCCCATTTCTTTCCACACAATAAGAGCAGTCTTAACATTTTGTGACCTTAAACTGCAATGCAAGAGATGTCAGTGTTATTAATTATGAAGACAATTTATAAGACTTTACAGAAAGTATTCTTGTTGTGGGTTTTCTTCTAGCCAAAACATGGCAAAAATATATTTTAGAAATGGATTTACATGATTCCATAGATTTTTGCCATATAACTTGATTTGGCTCCAGTTCTGAAGTTTCTTTAACTGCAGGACTCTGCAATTTAATGTTGAACATTTTAGAGACTTAAAAAGGTGATTGGCAGGAAGAAGAGCACAACATGCAGCACTGGCAGACACAATAATGTAACAATAAAACAGCAAATTTGACAAAACTAATTTAAGGCTTTACTGTGGTGGATTATCCAGCTCAGGCAATTTTCAAGTTTGTGGAAGTTGTTTTTCATGCTGTACAAGGATTAATGGCAGCAAACAGCTTTTTCGTGAGGTAAAACATGGGGCCCTGATATCTCTAACATTGTTGACTGACTGTGTGGTGAAAGAACTCATCATGTAAAAGAGAGGCAACCCTGCCCTTTGACAGAAACTAAAGCACCCATTAAAACAGGTTTCTTTAAGAATGCTGAACAAATCATTTATCACTGTTTAAGCATATATGAGTAACTACTAACCTTGCCGCTGCTAGTGCCAAATTTCAATACAGTTACATGACCAGAGACCTTCATGTGGGCACAGTGGAGTGGCTTTGTATACAAAAAAGAGTGTGCACCATCAAGGTAAGATGATGCTTACCTTTAGTGGTGCACACACTAACTTGTTATTTAGCAGTCAGTTGCTAACCTTGGTTGCTATGTCAGTTTCTAACCTTTAAAGTGAAGTCCAGGACAGCCTGTAGCTATCTCATAATAAAATAATCCCAGTGGTTTGCCATTGGCAAGCCTTTAATGTGTCTAGAAAGTGCCCAGATCATAACATAATGCTGCTATCTGTTAGATGGGAGTATGTATAGCCACACCTAATCATGCCAAGACAGGTCTGTAGAGAAAGTGTGTTTTGCTCACACTGCTGTCAGCTCTTTCACAGTGTCTTCTTGCATTGTAATTTGAAATTGCAGTATTCTGGGCACAATGCACAAATAAGTGAGTGCAAGGGAACGTAATGCAGGCACATATTTAAATAAATACTGTACACCTAAAAGAGATGCATAGAAGACATTTTTAGGCCAAATATGTGATCTCATGAGGTCCAGACTTTAGAAAACTGATCTCAGGAAGAAAAAAACACAGAACACTCAAAATAATAAGTGTAACCAATAGCTGTCATCTGACAAAGCCTCTGCTCTGGCAAAAATGGCTGGTTGTCATTTTTGTCAGGTTGACAAATGGCTGCAATTGTGGCTCTTTCACACATATAACATGGGGCTGGTGTGACCATTTGGATCGTTACAGCCAGTACAAATTATAAGAGCTCAGCTTACTTAATGCATACCCACTCACTTGTTAGATTAACTAAAGGCAATGGTTGCAGTGAGGCAGTTGCAATTGAAGCTTATAGGTGCTCTTTAGTATTCTGTCCTTCTTTGTGTCTTGCCTTTGTACTCTGCGCTTAGGCTTTGGAATGCATATATGATTTCACCTTCTGTGACAGGCTTTGTGTCTGTTTGATAAATGTGTACAAACTTTAGACTTGTGCCTCCAAACTACACAATAGGTGAGGATGACTAAAATAATGGCCACCGATTATACCTTAGACAGCCAGATTCAGAGAGTTCATTTAGTTACGACTATTGCTGAATTCAGCTGCAACATAACAAACTGTTTCCCATGATGTATTCAAGTATGTTCTCCTTGTTAGAAAGGCTGCAGGTGAGATTCAGTTTGGAAACAAAGATTTTGTCTCTTTCTTACTTTCTTTCCTTTTGTCCCTGCACTCGTGGGACAATTACTGGCCAAGATAAATGAGACCTTTACTGTGAGACCTTTACTTTTTGGCAAATTCGAAAAGCAGAGGTAAAAAATAGCTTTCTTTCTTTCTTTCTTTCTTTCTTTCTTTCTTTCTTTCTTTCTTTCTTTCTTTCTTTCTTTCTTTCTTTCTTTCTTTCTTTCTTTCTTTCTTTCTCTCTTTCTTTTTTCTTTCTTTCTTTCGACATTTCCTTATTATAGCACTGAGCAGTGTAACAGAGATACTGATGGAATCAGGAAGGTTCACACCATCATGCTAAGATCAATTTAACATGACAGGGGGCTTTTTGGCCAGGTATTTTTAGACTACAGCATTATGGCCTCTAGCTTTCTTACAGAGACACTTCATAATCAGAAGCAAATCAAATCGCTCTCACCGTGTGTGTGTGTGTGTGTTGTGTGTGTGTGTGTGTGTGTGTTGTGTGTGTGTGTGTGTGTGTGTGTGTGTGTGTGTGTGTGAGAGAGGGGGTGGGGGTGTTAAAGGATGTAGAGGAGCCAGTCAAGGAAAGTGAAAAAGAATGTCAGTGTCTCTCACTTGCTTGTCCAGGCGGTCCCTGGTCACACTGAGCATGCACTAAGGCGTATGCGTGTCTGTGAGTGTATGTGCACATGTGGTCACCCATTAGGATCTTCCTTACATTCTTTGAATACTTTTTTAGAGCAATTTCCTTTAAATTTTTCACTAGTACTAAGCCTTCTTTGCACAAAACCCCTCTATATTCCCTGATTTTTTTTAAAATCAGAGCATTTATAAACTAACTTAGTAGACACCTAACTTAAATTTGCTCTTTGAATAAGTTGGACCTAGTTGCTGCTATTAAGTATCATTTGACGAGCAAATTTAAGAAGATTGCAAGCAGAACAAGTAAGAATCCAGTCAGCTAAACTCTATTTATAAACCTCATGGTGCTGATTGGATGGTGCATAGTTGCGCTTGTCTTCATTGGTTAATGCACATGAAAGAGCCAGGGAGCACGCACACTCACACACGCTTGTGCGCACGCTCAATCGTGAACATACACAAACACATGCACGCGCCCTCGAACATGCACTGATACAACCAGCTAAAGCATGCATGTCTTCTAATTAATATCCAATCCCCAAGCTGTACGTACAGTATAGACTCTAACAATAAATTCATCCTCCTCTCTCTGTCTCTCTCTCTTTCAAACACACACTCACACACACACACACACACACCTCCGCTAATCCGTTATGTGTTTGCTGAGAGGCATTACCCTTTACCTACTTCCCCCCTTCCTCTCTCACTCACATCTTCCCTTCATCACTCCACATTCATTACACACACACACACACACACACACACATATACTACTGCCAAACTTCCTTAAAAGAAAAGACTTTTAAGACTTATGGATCTTAACACTTTTTGGGGGTGGCTTAGGGGTGTTAGTGCATGCAACACTGTAGGTGTGTGTGTGTCAAGAAGACAAGAGAGTGCACAAGTGTGGTTGTTATACTGCAAGTGTTTGTCTCTGGGTGCTTGTGTGTATTTCTGTGTATATGCATGAGTGTGTGTATGCATGTGTGTGTGTGTGTGTGTGTGTGTGTGTGTGTGTGTGTGTGTGTGTGTGTGTGTGTGTGTGTGTGTGTGTGTGTGAATATGTTTGAGGTTGGAGAGCGGAGTTGGTGGAGGGGGGGGGTTCAGGCTTTAGGGTTTAGAGGGATAGAGGCGAGGGAGAAGAGGAAAAGAAGGAGAAACCGCAGTATGTTTGTCTACGTGCACAGCGTGCACGAGAGGCAGCGACGGCGGAGAAACAGCAGCGCTAGCACTGCTTAATTAATCAACATCAAAAGACAGCATTAAAAATGAATGGAACCCGAAGCAACAGTTTGGCTAAAGTGAATTATTCAGGCGTGGAGCTTACCCTGCTGCCCAACATTCTATTAAGAACTAAAATTTAGATTTTTTTTCTCCTTGTGCCCCCATTTAGTCTCTGTTTGTAGCAAGGCTGCAAAGTTTGCTGCTGAGGATCAATGCCTGCTTTGCCAAGGGAATTTTAGGCAAACAACTCTCAGTCCACTTTTCAGGCTCTTGTGTTTGAGCAGAATGCCATTAGTCTCACTTCTGACCACAGTTACGGGCCCTTAGTTCCAAATTAAGGCTCTATTCCTTTTTCAATTAATTGTATTCGAGGAAGTGGTTTTCAATTAAATGAAAAAGTCGCTGAACTCTGAGATGAGGAGATCTTTAACCTAAGTGAAAATCCATTCTCTTTTCCATTATTTAACTGTAATTTGAATATCTGCCCCGATCACAGTGAATTAAATCTGAGATAAAACACATTTTAATCATTTATTAGGCACTGTGTACTGTCCATCATGAGTCATGATTGTTAAGGTTGATCTATCTGCAAGGAAGATTGCCATCGGGCATCCATCCAATATTCTCTTATTAATTTGGACCTATGCTCTGAATTAATGCAGTATCCTATGTTCATTATTTAACAATGTTATAAAATAGAACTCAACAGGCGTGCTGCAACTAAAAATCTTTATTTTCATGTTACCAAATCATGCTGTATGCCTTCAGACAGCTAAAAACAGAGCAAAATTTACATTTTACTACCACCTCCTCTTGGGGAGGCAAATCAAACAGCAGCATTTCACCGTAGCATGACATGACGGAAGTGAAGAGCATCTTTGTGTAGCTGGTAAACACAGATGTCACGGCTTCCCAGTGTGCAGCTGTTCATACAGCTACAGCCGCAGAGCCGCACAGGAGCCATAAATTCTGTCGACAAGCCAGAGGCAGTCTGTCGCATTCTGGACTCAATTCCTGTTAGGCCGGCCGGGAGCAGAGCATGTGTGTTCCCGTTGGTGTCAAGGGGATAGCAAAGGAGAAGGCGAGATGGAGAAGTGGCGTAGAAGAGGAGATTTGGGGAGATGAAGGCAAGGGAAATGAGGAGAGAGTTTGGGAGCTAAAGCAGCAGGACTTTGTTTGCATACATTTAGTCTGAGTGCCATTCTCATCAAAACCAGATTGTTGCATGAATCTGCTTTTTATAGCATGGGCTCCCTGCCTGTAGCTGAAGCAGTATTTGTGAACTTTGGTTCATTTTTAAGTTGAAGACATAGCAAAACATATCTGCTATTCAGCATTTCACTTGATGTTTTATCAACCCAATCCTCAGTGTCGAGGATAGGACAGGAGAAGAGCCTACATAGATGGACAACCTTGCAACCAAAGTGAGAGGGTTTGAAAAAACTCCTCACACATTCTTCAGAGTATTTCATATTGTTTGTCCTTGTGTATGTGTTTTGCTCAATGTCCCAGTTTACGTATTTTTATCTTATTTTCTTAATTTTGATGCACTGATCTGGAAACAGTCAGAATCCAAGTAAGCCATACTGTACTACAAGTCACAGCAATATACAGTACAGACATACAGCCAAGTGGTGAGTAAAAGACACACTCATGCCTACACACACCAGTGCAAATTCTTCTGGAAATCTTTGCCCACAGTGAATCTCCTGGGACACACTTTTCTTTCTTTTTTTAAGGAAAAAGAGACATCTGGAACAACAGTCTGGGTCTGTGTCTACAGGGTCTGCGTGTGTGTGTTGTGTGTGTGTGTGTGTGTGTGTGTGTGTGTGTGTGTGTGTGTGTGTGTGCGTGCATGAGTGTGTATTCTGCTGTGTTTTACTCAGCAGTCGACAATATGAGTTCACCTTCTCCCCAGAGTGAAAAAGTGGAAAACCATGCTGGTGCAGTGTGTGTGTGTGTGTGTGTGTGTGTGTGCGTGCACTATATGTATCTACGTTCAGGCAGTGAGAAGTGTATGAGTGTGGTGAAAGGAAAGGCTGGAGGCTTTATGTGTGTGAGTGTGTTTCTTTCTTTTTCTCCCTTAGCGAATGCCTATTTCTAGATCGGTTTGAGGGTCAAGGTTTGGCCACCGGTGGAGAAAAGCTGTGTTCCCATTTAAAAGGGAAAAAAGCTCTCGCTCTCTCTTCACAATGAAAAGAAGACTGAACACACATCATCCTCTTAAAGCCTTAACCCTTGCTCTGCCATATAACTTCTTGTAGCACAGATCCTCCCTAGGTCACTGTGCTGCAACATTAACAGATCCCGGATACAATGACAGAGATGAAAACGTCAAATCCTGACATTCTGAAATTTTACTGACTATTAAGTCAAACTGCTACAGTTTCAAATGCATCTTTGTTTGTCATATGGCCAGAGGCAACTGAGCAAACTTAATTGGTGTTGCAGTGATTTCATCAGAGATAAAAATTTGGAGCTTTAACCCTTAGCATGCCTCACAGCTCCTAAAAGAACAAGGCTTCATTGTTTTTACCATTAAAAACAGAAATGCTTTGGAGGCCCTTTGATTTCGTGTTAATGAAATTTTAAAAATATCCATTTTATGGAATTCACTGCAGACAGGACATTTATGATCAGCATGTTTTATTCAAACTCATGCTGGTCACTTGGATTAGAAGTTCATTTGAGCTCTTATACAGTGAGTCATGATCACGGTGACTCAGACTCTGACTCACTGGATGGCACAGACCTTAAATCCATTAGGCTGTAGAAAATTTGGATGTAGCATCCGTGATATCACTTTTAGGTTTCTAAAGGGAATTCTGGAAGGCCATGTTTATGAAACTTTTAAGGATTACAGTGGAACCAACTTATTCCATCCATCCATCCATCCATCCATCCATCCATCCATCCATCCATCCATCGTCAACCGCTTATCCTGCATACAGGGTTGCGGGGCCCAACTTATTATTGAGTGTGAATAATGATGGTGAGGTGTAGGAATAACCTAGCAGTAGTTCTCAAGTGATCACATGATTAATCACATGTATGCAGGAACAGCCAATCAGAGGCAAGGATATTGTTGTTGTTTTTTAAACCATATGTTGTTATTTTAACATTTAAAAAAATTTAGTTGTGTAAAATCCTTAATATATCCTTTAGCAATTAAGTGATTAAATTAACATCAATCTAATATATTTGTAATAGGCTACATAAATATAAAATAGAACAAAAAGGAAATTCTGCTACTGGTGGATGACGTATGTCAGATATATCTTGATGAGAATTTAGGACCATACAGATGGTGTAGACAGTGAAGATGCATAGAAAGTGATCGTACAAACTAAAATAATCCCAGCTTTAACTTGTTTATTAACTTGTTAATGCAAAAACAAATGGAAAAATTGTGTCACATCTTACCAAATTTACAGATAAGTTTATGTTGTACTTGTCTCTGTTTCAATACCGCTTTCTTGTATGATCTACTCTTTACCAACTGAAGAGACTAGGGTTCTCTCAAATTTAAGAGCATTTTTAAACTAGAGTAATTGTTTTGCTTCAATGACTTCTGCATGGTGGTTGCCACTTGTTTTTTTTAAAGAAAGAGAGAATTAATTCTACAGAGCACCAGAACTTTTGAGCCATGACAAATATGCAATTCCACCTTGAGTTCATTCAGAATATGAACCCAAGACAATGAGTTGGACAGAAAACTGTTTTGTCTGTCTGGTATCTCAACTGGGATTTTAAGTGGGAAAAGGACCTCAAACAATGACTAAATGCTAAACAAATCACGAACTAAGCAGAATTTTAATGATGGATAGTGACAAGTTTGTGACATTGTGTACAGTATGCAAAGTAATTGCCCCAATCCCTCTCACCGGCATCACCTGGTAGATATTTTCAACAGAAATAATTGTGGGTAGCATGTGGGGAAAAAAGCCTAAATTCAGGAAAACTGAAAAGTCACACTATTGCAACTTAATACCCCATAAAACCTAGCAGGGCTGGCATGTTATGGTTTTAACTGGATGTATTCTCTGGCATATTTGATGATAAGATGATAATAAAGATTTAATGTTAATTAATGTGGATGTGTTTTATTTTATTTTTTTTACAAAACTTTTTTTGGTTAATTAATAATAGTTTAGTGTTTGAATTCTAATAGAAATGGTACCTAAAAAGTATGTGCGTCGAAACTAAGAGCTGAGACATGGTCTCTCCTTTCTGATGTGTTGCTCTGTTAAAAACTGATGCAAAGAAGAGACAAAAGGTGCAGTTATGTAGTTCCCATTTAAACTCCAAAATAGAAACATTTTACATATGCACATATAAATATATATACAGTATATTTTCTACAAAATAAGAGACATGAACATATTTATATAACATCCATAGACTCAAATAAGCATAGTGGTCAACCTGAAAACAATAGCAAGAAACACTTATTTGCAAACTCATTTTGTTGCTCTCATTGTTAAATACTGTACCTTTGTGTGGTTCTTCCCCACCATAATGCTGTACTATATTGATCTCAGCCATGTCGTCCAAAATGGCAATGTCCTCATCAACAAGCCATGAGCTGTTGCTGAAAGAGCACAACTGTGTTTACAGAATGCCAAGGGATTTGCAGCATCCAGATGTGATCCCAACTGTGAATTTTAATAGCCGATTCAGCTGCAGCCTTCATCATGGCTGTGTCTACTGCCAGTGAAAAAAAGAGATTGAGGCCTCGTTTGATAACGTAAATTTATAAAGTGATTTGCATTGACTCGGTGGTGATGGATGGACCCGAAACAACTGTATGAAAAACATTACTGCAGGACATCTTTGTCTCCATATAGTTTGAACATATTCTGTGAAAATCAGCTCTCTGCATGCAGCACCAAGTTTTGAGATGGATGAAAGACTTCTATCATCACAACCAAAGTAGCTTCAGGCCAGGTTGAAATCATAACCAAGATTGACTAATGTTTATGGATTTCTAAGTGTGTGTGTGTGTGTGTGTGTGTGTGTGTGTGTGTGTGTGTGTGTGTGTGTGTGTGTGTGTGTGTGTCTGTCTGTCTGTGTGCATGTGTGTGTATCTGTGTGTGTAGAGGGCGGGGGCTATCTGTGACTGTTTCAGGAAAAAAAAGGGAGCGAGATTGAGGAAGAGAGACTCGGAGAGAGAAGCAGCGAGTCTCTGTGGAGTTGTTTTGGTCATGGTGCTTGAGCACTCTGATTAATGCTCATAGAGAGACACCAGATGGAAAGGGGGAGAGAGAGAGAGAGAGAGAGAGAGAGAATGAATGAAAGGGTAGAGACGGAAATTTGGGGAGAAGAGTACCGTGGAAGAAGATGATCAGAGAGAGGGAGACATAGAGAAAGAAAAGGGTGGATAGAAGCAGGAGAGAAAGATTAGACTTAATGCATGGAATGATGAGAGAAACTGAAACTACACACCAAAAAAGAAAGGATTCTTCTGTGAGTTGTTTGTGTGAGCAACAATCACTTATATATATATATATATACATATATATATATATATAAATATATATATATATATATATATATATATATATATATATATATATATATATATATATATATATATATAAAACTGGTCATTGGGTCATATCTGATATGCTCCTTTAGCATTTAAGCACCTGAGTGGGCTACAAAGAAACCAGAACCCAATCAGACAACGCATTTACATGCACCTGCTAACCGTAAACTCACGTGTATGTGCAGCAGGACAGTAATCATATTTCTCCCCTACCTGACATTACAATTGGACAAAATGTCCAGCTGTGAAAACCGAGTTTTTTAGACTTATACAGGCTACTTTGTGTGAGTTTAATTGTACTTGTGTTACTACTTGAGATGACTTATTCTGAATACGAGGTTTCATTGTTATGTGTAATGGAATCTTCTTTTATACAGCCACTCTCCTGTCACAGTGGCGTTTTCTGTCTGTAGTCTTTGTCATGTATACATATATAAAAATTTAATCAGAAAGTTATATCTATACATGCCATGAAAGTGAAAATGAATAGTATTAATGTAAGATAACAACCTCAGCTCCTCATGGTCTAACACCATGTATTTTCTTCCTCATAAAACATTTGCAAAGCCCTTTTTAAAATATTTTTAGGTCCATGTTTGCTTTTTTGTTGGTGTCATGGTCTTGTGTCCTTGTGCATGTGCTTCTGATACAACAAAATGGGGAATATTGCAATATATCATCTTATAAGTAAGAGGACAGACAGCGTTTTGTTAGCAGCATAAGGACCACGCTATTTAGCCTCTAAACCGAATACTCATGATTCCGTATGCTGTTCAATGGGCTGCAGCTGACTAGCTAGTAGTTATCAACCCTGCAAACTGACATTAGCAATGCACTTATATTACAATAAATGTAACAAGCTAAAGTGCAGGACAAGACAAGTCCTGGAGACATTAGCCAGAAAGCATGGATTGCATGCAGTTCAGTTAACTCCTTTAACAACTTCAGCTGGCTCCCGTTGTGTTGTGCAGCTACTGTCTGGCTGTTAGTGTGACCATCAGCCTATAACAGAAACAGTGATATTATTGCCTTATGTAAAGGCAGTTTGTGATTTGATTGGGTGTATGCAAAGGAGACCACCAAGGGCATTTTCTCAAAGAGGGCACAGGACATGTAATTCACAGAGCAGATCTATATGCTATAGAAGTAAAAAAAAATAAATAAATAAAAAAATATCTATATATATCTATATATATCTATATATATCTATATATATCATATATATATATATATATATATATATATATATATATATATATATATATATATATATATATATATAATATATATATAGATATATATATATATATATAGATATATATATATATATATATATCTATATATAGATATATATATAGATATATATATAGATATATATATATATATATATCAGAGTAGAGAGTGATACTTTAAAAATGTGCTTAAACAGTGCAGGTTTCACATTTCAATATTTTAAAAGACTTGACAATGCTGTCAGGCTCTATGCAAACGATTTGAGCATGATTCTACAAAGAGCATCTGCAAAGTGTTCATTATCTCACCAGGATGCGGATACAAGCCTAAAGAATAAATTTTGGGTGAAGAGACTAGTTTGGAGATGTAACGTTTGCAGAGGAGAGACTTTTGAAGGAGAGAGAGGAGAAGAGGGGTAGGGGGGCGGATCAGTGGCAAGGAAGAAGATGAGAAAAGAGGGTTTGGGCGCTGTGGGATTACTCCAAGATGTGGTGAGTGGGAGACAGGAATACAGAAAGACAGAGAGACAGCAGCACTTCTTTTTGATTTGTAGTAAAAAAAAAAAAATAATTAAAAAAGCATACTTCCTGATGTTTTCTATGTATAGATACATTTCTCCAAATGACAAATATAAACAATGGAAAGTAGTAGTAGTAATAGTAGTATTTGCCCTAAAATATTATATTTTCTTTTAGTCAACTGGCTGATACATGTAGTTTATATCACCTTGACGTCTACCTTGATGTCCATCCTAAATAATATAATTTATAGCTTGTCATCGCCTTTCAAAATGAACCGATGTAATTTGTCAGTGCCTTCCAAGATGGTTACAAATGACTACCACAAGAATGATTTGTGCACCAGTAAGCCTTTTTTGATTTGCCTCTTCTATGATAAGGGTTGGTCTGATTTTGACAATCTATGGTTTTGACAACTTAGGGTCAAGTTATGCTCGTTCAGAACTAGTTCATTCAAAGTGTTGTCCAACCACGTTGAAAATAAGAGCCGTTGCTGTTGTTCCAAATGGCCACACTTTAAGGTCGAGTTAAAATCACTCGTGATTAAGTTGAAGAAAGGATTGTAACCATGGTAAAAGAAAACTACCTGTTTAGAGTATAAATATCATTACAGTTTTTTTCAGTTGCTAACATACAATGTTCAACACTGAAACCACTTTTTCAAAAGTTTTAATACTGTCTGCTTTACCAACATGCATCTTGGCCAAACAGTTAATCTTATGTCCAAAAGTCACTCAAACCACCAAAACACTACATAGAAGTCTCAAAATAAACTTGTTCAACCAAAACACTGGCAGAAAGCATTCATTGTCACTCATAACACACGTTATACAATACAGTTTTTCTCAGTCACTTATGAACATTTCTCAGGTATCATTTCCGAATTAAAATTCTCAAAACTACTTGTTCACCCTCCACTAGTCTCTTGTGCACATTGGAATAGCAATTTCTCATTCTTTTGAATGACTTGCAAATGTCTGCTGTTTCCTTCCTTATCAATTGCTTATGCCATGTTGATCACAATGGAATTCACTGTTTCTCTGTTGAATAGTCTGACCCCTCAAAACATCTAGGCATAATTTCATTTCATAAATCACTACCTACACAATGGTTGAACAGATTGTTATAATGTGTCAAGCATATTTTCTATACATGTCTATTAAACATTCTTGCTGTAAATGTATCCTAAATTGATGAAGATATCTGTTGTGATGTGGATAAGAATCTGTAGCCTGACAGATAGGAACAGCATTTTGTATTTTTTTTCCATTGTGCAATGAAGTGTTGTATAACAGTGTGATTGTGGTTTTCTTTTCTGCATCACATTGACATACTCTTTAAACAAATTGCTGTAAAAATAGTAAAGGTACAAATGTGAATCTTGTCCAATCTTGTAATGTATAACTTTGTAATGTTGAAATTGAAATACTTGCCATACAGAAAAAGTGCAGCCTTGTGCATTTTTAATCATTGTCATCAAAACTTTAGCCATAGTTTACATCAGAAAATACTTCCAGAGTACACAGTTAAATTGAAAATGATGGTTAATCATTTTGATTATCTTGTTCATAAACAAATACACAAGGGCTTGTCATCCCTAACCTCTGTACTTCCTGTACTTTTCTTCTTCCATCTTCTTACAATTAGCTTGTATTGATTTCATTATTTGTTAACTCTATGTTCTTTTTCTAGGAATTTACCCTATTGATGCTCCATGTGCTAATAGCTCTTACTAGTATTTATTGTCACCTTTAAATCTCTAACTGTATTGATGCTTGTATTATCTTCCTCAAATGTAAGCCGCTTTGGATAAAAACTAAATGAGGAAATGTAAATCTAAATGAACAATTAAATTGAAACAAAAAAATGCACAGAAGGGAAAGAAACAAAAATGCACAGTCTTGTTCTAATCTACATGATCTTCAGCATTTGGCCATCCACATCACATCTAATGTCATCTCTTCCCTGGTTCAGATACTCCTCTCTCTGCCCCTCTCCCTTTCCCTGGCCCAATTATTCTTCTCCCTTGTTCAGACTATTCTTTCTTTCTCTCCTCTTCTGTGTTGTTCTGTATCCACATTTGATAAGTCCTCTTTTAAATGGATTGTGTATATAATTGAAAGAACTTCAACAACTGTGAGATTGGAATTTATTTGTGATGACCTATTTTACCCAAATTACAAAAAAACAAAAAATGTTTCAATGATATGTCAGCTGAACATCAGCTGTTTCAAGATAGATTTTGAGCAGCTTGTAGCAGAAATAGAAGCTTGATGCATTATTTAATGTTTTGTAAATGATTTTTTTTTGTAAATGTCTTTATTTCTGAAATGTTGTGTGCTAGCATTTGTAAATACAAAAAACATCCATAGTTTCAGTATTGGGTAAGCCTGTATGTAAAGAAAAACTTTTAGCAATGGGTTAATTGACTGCATATGTGGAAATAACATGAATTATGTCAAATTTATGGTATGAACAGACCGATGTTGGGATAATTGTGTTTAGAGTTTTAAAAATGTGACTACAGATTGGACAAAATAATGTTAGCGGTTGGAAAAAACTGTAAGTGACTGAGAAAAACTGTTAAAAAAACATATTTTCACTTTATTGACTGTACTAAAGTATATGTAACAAGAATGAATCAGAAATGCAGAAATTTGCTTCAATGTCCTTTATGTTTATCACTGCATATAGTAATTTACTTGTGAAAAATAAAAGTTGAAAACATAAACAAATTCCTGAAATGTCAGGGCTGCAACACAGTCTTTCTCAGTTGTTTACATAGTAACTATGGTACTTGACACACAATGATCACAACCTGTAATTCATGTACCAAACCCCTGAATCAATTCTGCTAAAATACAAGTACATTTCCTGCTATACAGTTATGCAGTTTTAAAATCACATTCAAAACACTACATACAGTTCTCAATGCACATAGACATAAAATGTACATTAGCTAAGATTCCCTATATATTTTAATTTGGTTGCTCCAGAAATGCCGGACATTTACCATCTTTCTGTTTTGAATGTGTTTTTAACAGTTTTGCACAAAGTGTGTTAGCATCTGAAAAATGTTCTTTGTGTTTTGCAGGTGGTGAAGTAGTAAAGAGAAAAGAGTTCATGGATTTGGGAGAAAGTGGTCATTGAATACATTTTGTGTGAAAGCAATGAAAAATGATCCACAGTTTGGTCCACATACACTTCTGTTTCACTGACAGTGTGAAGAGTTTTGACAATTTGACTTCAGATGCAGGTTATCAATTCAAAAACTTAAAAAAATAAATAAAAAAAGAGCTATTTTGTTAAGGGTAGGAAATATCACAGTCTGGGTTTAAAGAAACTTAGTAGTAGATGTTTGGAAATTCAAACTACCAACCTAACCATCTCCCTGAGAGGTCTGTTGGTGGTTTCAGTAAGTTTCAAATGAAATAGTGTTTGAAAAACACTCCTGCACCTTTGGGACATTGTAATCTGGAAACTATAACATCATACAACAATTGGCCAAGTGAGTGGAGGTGAGTCAGTATGCACGCACTTTTACTGTGTACAAATGAGCGCAACATCATAAATGCCTGCATGGAGAGACCATAGTTAAAAAGTATGTCACATTATCCCTATGAATGATTATTGTTTCTCGTCCTGTGACCCTGGTCTCGACCGTCAGGTTTCTCCAACATCTATAAACACTTTTGCCTTTTGACCTGTCAGGTTAACATAAACACAGGTCATTTAAAGTTTACGAACAAACAAACCAATGCTGTCTTTTCTCTTGTGAGAACAATCTTGGTTCAGAATCTGTTTGGGGATTTTTTTTTGGCACTGAGATTAAATTGAAACAGAGTGACAGAAAGAAGGAATGACACAAAGAGAAATGGACAGAACACGAGAGAGAGAGCGAGAGAGAGAGAGAGAGCTGAGGAGTGAAAGAGGTGGAGATCGAGATGGAGAGAATGAGACAGGGTAAGAGAGAGAGAGGAAGGGAGTCAGACGGCATTGACCTTCACTCCATCCAGAACCACGTACAACATTCAGCACATATGGCTCCACTTAATGTGGCGAGACTTGAGTATGTGTTTGTGTTTGTGTGTTTCTATTTTGGATTTACTCGTAGGAGTGTGACTATTAGTATGAGGGTGCATGCTTATGTGTCTCTTTGATTTGGTTTACATGCTGATGTTTATTTGTGCGTCGACACGTGGTGTATGTGTATGTGTGTGGTTGGCGGTGTGTGTGCGTGTCTGCAAACACAGTGTGTATCTTAATTGGACTCCATTCAAGTGTTTAATTACTCATTAGAGATGCTGCAAAGCAATCTATACACCAGCTTTCCCCGTTCGCTCCTTCTGCCCTCTGTGACTTCCAACCCACAGAGACTCAAACGCTTTGACCCAAACTACATGGATTAGTTCACCTCGTCAATCTGGATCAACCCATCCATATTAGATGAAGATCCTTAAACCAGAGGGGGATGCTGGAGCGAGACAGACAGTTAATAAGTCAGTCAGCAAGTCTGTCAGTTTGACACTCGTGAAAGATTAGTAGACAAACAGTCAGTCAGACGACTGGCCACATCGTTCACCCAGTCTGTCATCCAGGTAGTCAGTTAATGAGCCAGTTAGTCAGTGGGCCAACAAGCCTGGTGGTCTATTAGTTGGCCGAATCAGTCAATTACATAATCATGTTGTCACTCTGTCAATCACTCCATCTGGTAATCTGTAAGTCAGACTGTTGATCAAAGAGTAAAAACCCTGTAAATCCTTTCTTGTAAGTAAAGAGTAAAAGTAAAGGTGTACTTACTGTAATATTGTCAACTGGTTGTATAACAAAACAAACATTTTCCTCAGTGTTTGAGTTAAACCAGTAAAAGTAGTATCCTCCTAGTCCTGACCCTGACTTTACAGCATTTAGTCAGCCAGACCTGGAGAGTCCTGGTGCTGAATATTGGGTTAAAAGATCCTTGATTTATAACAGAGCTGGACCCTGGAGTGTTCCATTTTGCAGTTCTGCCCTTTAGTGAGCAAAGTTGCTCTCTTTGCCAAATGTGGGCTGGATATTTTACAAAAAGTGTGAAAGAATAAAATGAAAGAATGGTCTCAACTAGGGCTGGGTGATATGACCAAAAATGTTATCACAATAAAAAAATGTCATATGATTCGATATAAATTATTATCAAAATAAATGTGAAATCATTATTTCAGGTTTAAAGTGCTAATTTGTTTTTGATTCAAATTAATTCAATCAAACATTTATTGACGAAATATTGAACATTTTTTATGTTGTTACTGAAGAAAATTATATTGCAATAATTGTCATTATTGTTTTATAGCCCAGACGTATTCTCAACCATATATGGGTGGTTATGTTGATTGACGGCCAAAAGTGTGTCCAAATCAGTAAAAAAAAAACTTATTAAAACGCCAACATAAAACCTAAAGAATGCATGAGTATTGATGGAATGAAAAATAAATAAGCCTGTTCTTCTCCTTCTTTAAACATTGACTCTGTGGATACATGACATTTCTGCAGGGTGCTGACACAAATCCTTTGTTGTCTTCGCCCCCCCTCTGTGTTGAGTGATTAATGTTGGTGTGCTCGGACACCAGCCATCAGCTCCTTCGCACTTCACTTTGGGCCAGCCTTGTCGATACCAATACAGCCCTACTGCTGTTTATGCTGTTGACTGTGCCAAAGCTGGTGCTGCATCATGGTGAATGGCCCTCAGAAAACAAGGAGACTGATACAGGCATATCATGCACTCTGTCTGTCAGCTTGTCAGATGCACCACGTGTGCCAGAGCACTCATCTTGTCACTCTCACAAACGTGTCCTGCTTGTCCATCCATCAGTGGCTTTGCCAATCTATCTGTCTGACTTTGGGTCTATTCTGTCACTACTTTGTGTGTGTATATTTTAGCTACCACATCACCAAGCTGACAATTATGCTTCCAGGGGGTCTAGAGATTTTTCTCCGACAAGGTTTGTTATGTTAATTCAGTCTGTGGGTGTTGGATTATATGTGTCTGTATGTTTGATGGGGAGCATGTTTGTTTCTTACAGGGTGTGCATATGTGTGTGATTTTGCCAGGGATTGGCACAGGCGGCGCTTAATCCGCATGGGGCACATGTTGCCTGTCTTGAAGAAATACATAATAACCTTTGAGATGTGCTGAATGTCAGCACGACGATCTATGGGGGACATTATTCAGAGTGACAGATGTGGAACTTGTCAAAACAACACAACTTGAGCTTGAGAATGTGAGTGTATGCTACTTGTGGTTTATTTTCCACGCCTGCTTCAGTGTAAATACAGTATGATATGCATGTGTGTTATGTTGGTTCTGTTTCTTGTGGTTGTTCTTTGTGTGTATGTGTTTAAGCAGAAGTGAGAATCAATAGCTAATTTACATAATTAAACATGTGCGTCTGTGTTTATGAATTCCAGCATTTCCCTGTGCGTTTATTAATGTGTCTCATTGTGAATGTGTTAACATTCTTTCAAAATGTGTTATATGGGTCAATATGTCTCAGTGTGCCCATATAGGCTATAGTATATTTATGTATGTATATATGTAGGTGTACAGTATTTGTTTGTGGATGGGGACGTATTTACTTTGCCCCACATACCTTAGAATTAGCAGCAATGCAGCAGGAGTCACAGGCAGAGATGACAGCATGAGAAAGGAACACCTCACGCTGAGAGAATGAAGAGTCTTAGCAGGAGGAAGATGTGTGTGTGTGTGTGTGTGTGTGTGTGTGTGTGTGTGTGTGTGTGTGTGTGTGTGTGTGTGTGTGTGTGTGTGTGTGTGTAGGAGTCATTTTAAACATTCAAAAAGGAAGGCTGGGTGGGAGGTATAGAAATACACGAGGGGAAGTTACAACAGACGAGAGAACAAGGAAGAGAAAACAGAAGGGGGAATAAGAGTCGTGAAGACTGAAAAGAGGAAAAAGTAGCAACGTCAAAAGATGCTGCTTTGCTCCTGGAGAGTGAGAGGAGAAGAAAAAGGGAAGAAGAGTGGGTAAATGAATCTGAAGTGAAAAGAGATGAAGATTGAGGGAAAGAAAGGAAAGAAAAGGAGCAAAAGTGAAGCAAAGACAGGAGCAGATGAAGATGGAAAGATAGAAACGGATAGTAATGTGGAGTTAATTAGACAGACATTGAGAGTGACTGAAGACGAGCGCAGTAGAGTGAGGCAACAATGTAAGTGAGGCTACTTACGGACACACATGAAACACTCTCTCTTCCTGCCAAAAAGCCAAATGAGGTGAAACTGTGCACATTTCAGATGCTGACTATTAAATTTAACATTTAAAAGACTCACATTTTCATTTTGCCAACAGTGCCTGGAATTGGTTGTGGTTAGCCGGTGATAATGGTGTACTCTCATTGTGTTGGTTTGCAGCAGAGAACAAGCCCCATGTTCAACACTGTCAATAAGAGAATAATGATAAACTCAGTGCTGGCAGAAAGTATCACCCCCTGTGCCTGCAGATAGAAGTTGGCAACACAAGTTGAATTTTCCCAAGTTTTGCCTTCAACTGGAGAAGTAAGGGTTTTTAAAAATTCAAAATCGATCCACACCTGATTCGTCCACCTGTTCTTCTTGACTCCTCTTCCAAGAAACATGGAGTGGTGTGGGGAATAAGTAACAGATTTTTTTTTTTACTCTCCAACTTTGATTTCACTGGGCTGTTCAAATTAGTCTCATACAGTAGTCCTGTACTGTATGGGACTGCAGTCTGCTCGTGATTCATTGATTGGGCATCATGTGATTCATTATGGAGCTGTCATTTTTTTGTCTAAAGATATAGCCTAATTTTTGTTTACATGGATGTTTGCCTAATGCCAGATCTTGTAGGTCAAAACATTAAATCCTTACATTTTTATGGACCATCTTTTGTTGTACCAAAATGTTGATGGCATATGGAAAGCATCCCACGCGTCCCAACAGTGTTTTTTCAGAGTGAATGCCGCATCAGCAAGAGTGACAGAGGGAGATCAAGTGAAGCTGGGGAAAAAGAGAAAGTTATGGATGGGAAGAGGGGTGATGTAGTGAGAGGGAGAGACAGAGAGAGAACGGGGGAGAGTGAAAAGCATCCTTTGATGTTTGTTGGCCTGCCTGCTGTTTAGGACGCAGGCAGGTATGGTAAACACTGGAGTCTTCTCCAACCAGACGCTTTGATCATAGCCATGCTGAGAGATGATTGTGATGACTCAGTGGTGCCAGAATACTAAGGAGTGGACACTACACACACACACACACACACACACACACACACACACACACACACACTTGTAACTATAAGTGGAGGTACTTGCATCTACGGCATGTCAATACACATCCAAACACACACTAAGACACATGCTTTCATTCTTCTCCTTTAATCTTTCATTTCCACTTTTAACCTCCTCAATTACTTTTTTCTTTTCATCCTGATGTGCACACACAATACCATAAAACCCTTTTAAACAGACTCTTTTCCACTGATTGTGGTCCAAGCCTCAGAATGAGCCTTCTACATCCAGATGAGAGCCAGCAGCCAAAAGCCGAGTCCTTCAAGCAGAATCTGGCTAACCTCACCAGACAATTCAATTGCACTAAAAGAGTGAGGAGAATCTGTGAGACATCAGGGGATTAGGAACGAAGCAAACCATCATATCATATTGCACAGGTTTACACACAGACTATATTAAAGAGAAATGGCTTGAAGCTGCGGAACAAAAAAATAAAAAGACCATATACTGAACAATGTGCACTTCAACACCAATTTGTTTTATGGCAATATTTTAAGATTCTTTCTTTCTTGTGAAGACACTGCTGGGCTTCAAAACAAAATAATGGTAAATTTTTATAAATCTATCTTCCTATCCTTCCTGAACCTAATTATCAAGTTTTCCTGTGGAAATCATATTGACTGTCAATATGCCAGAAATACAAAATTAAATGAAAGATAATGAAGTTTTATCACCAGGAAAATAAGAACTATAAGCACCATTTCTTGTCTCTTTACACAGAATGAGTAAAAGGATTAGTTGAATTTTATAATTTTGCACTGTACTTTGCTGTAAGCTACCTTAAAGCCCCTGTGTGTATAAGTTTGCATCACACTATTGTAGCACTAGTCATGCATTATTATGATGGGATAAGTTTTAGGGAAGATTTTGTTTGTCAGAAAATGAGTCAATCCCTGTGAAAATTGGCACAGTCTATGTATGTGTTGCTTTATGCTTACAAATTCCTCAGGTTTGGTTCATTGAGGGGTGATGTGATGTGTTTGTGTAAAGGTTTGTGACATTGTTTTTTGGATACTACACCAAACTCAATCATTTACGTACACATACAGTAAGAGTCTTAAAACAGCCAGAATCAATATAATGTGCATTGTAAGAGGCTTCGCTTGTAGTGATGAATCTACAGAGATTTATCACCTGAATCTATGTTTCCTCTCGACAAGAGCTTTATTGCGAATTTCAGCCCATTGTTTAGCTGTCTGACCCACAACTTTACTGTTTTGGTCCACTTCCACTGCTTAGCTGTTTCAAGCAAAAAAAAGAACGCTCTAAAATCCCCTGTACATTATCTGCTCAGCTGCAAACGGCCAACCGTTATTGACTAGCTGATGAAAAAAGTGGAACATTTTGCAGCTAAAAAGACAGAGACTTAAAGAGTGAATATTGGACTTAAATTCATCAGATGGCAAGAAACCTGACTCCAAATGAAAGTTTAATGATGCTCTGTATCTGCTGGATGTGTAAATAAGCAACTATATGCTAACAGGGTGTCAATGTTGTGTTTCTTTCCACTGCCCCAAAGTGGCCAATAAAATATCTGCATTAACTCTGTATATTGTCTCTCCTGCCAGAACGAAACAAAGTATAACCATTGAAAGATAAACATCTACTAAACCTAGTCCTAAAGTAAAGTAAAAAGAGTAAAAGAAATCACAGTTAGCCCAACAGTAAAGTATCCCCTGGGTTAGCAGTAAACTAAAAACTGAATTAAAAAATCAACAATCACAGAACATCTATGTTAAAAATGAATCTAAAGATAACGCCCCCTCAAGGGTATTTGGGGAGTAGTTAAGTTTAAAGATGCCTAGTTCATATTTGCTTGTTCACAGATTTGACAAAAGATTGAACAGTTAAACTGTAACCGCTAAAGAACTATGCCAGTAGGGGTTGCAGTTAGCACCAGAAAATTTAACTGTTGCTGCTGTTGTGCTTCCAGTTTTCAAGGTTGTTTTTACACTGTTACTGCTGTTATATTTGCCAGTGAAATCATACCTCAAAGGGTCTGCAAAATCACAAAAAAAATGTTATGGTATGCATTTATACAGTTAGTTTTTTATTCTTTTTAGACTTGTCTCTGAGATTTCTGCTGCTGCCCCCAATACACTGGAGATGAATGAAATTTTAATTTGTGGCGCTCACAGCATTGAAAAATGACTTTTAAAACATTCAAGAGCTATGTGACTTTCAAGATACAGCTGGATCATCCAAAGACTTCGCTGTGAACATTTTTCATTGGACCTACTTTCTACATACCTATGACAACTGACACAAATGAGACTCCATTCACCTCCAGCGTTTTTATTTGAAGGCGAAAGTCTCAAATACGTGTTTTGGAGTGGGTGGACTGAAACTTTAAGAATAGGAAGATTCCAAACTCCACATCTTACAATAAGCAAGGAAATTATTCATAAACTGTCATATTTGATATTATCAAGAAAAGAAAAACTGAGCTTAGTCAGTTTCATCTCTGACCCCACCCAGGATCACTGACAGGGCTGTGGGAACAAGTGGCTATTTTAGACGCAAAGAGAAATAAATAAATCTATTTCTATTTATTTGAATACTGGGTACCTTTTGGGAAACAGTACTGGGAAACAAAACAGTTACACTACTATACCTCCCACAGTTTTGGTAGACATTATAACTGTACATTGTTCCATAGTTTGCGCAGAATATCAATGTTTGTTACACCATTTCCCCCTAAAAAATTTCCATTACTGTACCCTGTAACTAACCAGTATTAACAAAAATACTTTGTTAATAAAGAGTAAAATCTATTTCTCCTTTCCTCCGAAATACCCGGTTCATACTCCCTTGTTCCCCTTCATGTTGTTGGTACCTGATTCTTACGATTTAATTAAAGAAGACACACTAACACCTACGCACACATTACACAAAGTTCAATGAGGAAGAGAGAGAAGAGAGTGTAAGTGCATTCCCATGTTTTGGGGTCCAGTGTAGTGTGTGTGTGTTTAATTCCAAATGACACACAACCTGAGAGGACGGGATGCTAGAACACACTTATCCACACATATCTGCACATCAACATGCATTGGTTAACGGCTCCAAGCATGGTGGTACACACCTGCACACATATTTATATACACAAACACACACACACCTGCACACACAGTTTCCTCTCCCTTGGTCGCATTAGGAATTCAGACAGTGTCACAGGAGCAGGGCAGTGCACTGAGTAGCTTAATACAACCTAATGTATCCTGGCAGATTAACGCTTTCTTGGATTGAGCGTCCTCACTCATCGAGCCTCATTTTACCAAGCTGTCCTTTAACCGCATATACACAATTGCATGCAGGCAAACACACTTCTGCACTTCATTGTATACTTAAAGTATTAATGTTCAGATGGTGGTCATCCATAAATCAGTGAACAATCAATAGGCAAAGCACATTTGTCTCAGATGGAAAACCACAGACGTACAAATTAAAATGAAAGACAAAAAAACTCCTCCTCCATCTGCTCTTCCTCCAGCTGGCCTCCTCCTTCTCTTCTGCTCTTTCTTTCCTCCTTCTTTTCTTTCTATCTTGTTTTAGTCTCATTTCATGCAATCTCATTATCACTCTCTATGCCTCCCTCTGTCTCCCCCCTCTCTTTGCCTTTCCCTTTTATTTGTTCTCACAACGCACGTATCTCCATTTCTCCCCTACATTTTCTCTCTGCCCCCACCCCCTGTTTTTTCTTTTTAGCTCTTTTATTCTCATTCTACGCATCTCTCCCTCCATTTCTATCTGCCTTTCCCTTTTAGTTGTTAATCAGAGTTGATTGGGAGCAGAGAGAGCCGAGAGGAGCTCCCCAGTGGATCAATGCCTCTAAATGATCTGTTCAAGGATCCCTTTAGAACCTGCAAAACTCGCTCTGATAGGGCACCCAAGCATGAAGGCGCTCATTTCACATCTAACTCACTTCCTGATTTGCCCTCTGGTAGAGAGATAGGACTGCCGTTATAGGGATAATTTGTCCCAAAGCTAAATATCCCACTAACCAAAAGTGCTTAGACCAAAATGTCTTCATTCCAGGCAATCAATTACTGCCAAGGTGAGGGGGAAGATGATGAATTTGTTTAAAAAGCTCAGTCTGTGTTTGTGTGTGTGCGCGCCATCTGAGACATCGAGATTGGCCGACAACTGGGTTTGTTTATGCTCGTTTGATTGAAGACATTTTCCTGTGTCTCAAATTTACTGAGCTTCGAGAAACAAGATTTGATAACGTGCGGCAGCTGAATCTTAAATGTATTTGCCATGGTACATTTGAAATTAAACTGATCGTAGCCATGGTGAGCGATGATGTTAATGATGAACCAGCACCAGAAGAAGTGGCTGCTACAGACACAGATGTGCAAACACGCCCGCAAAGAGATTTGATATTAGCTATTAAATTACTGATGAGTTTTAAACAGCCTTTGAAATGTTCGATGGTTCACTGAAGAATGTCTCAAAGTGAAACTTGAATTTTGAATGAATGTGGGTCGTTAAAGATTGAAAAACAACATATTATTTATGGAGTACTAGTCAATAAAATATTTGAAAAATCAAACTTTTTTTAAAAAAAGTCTGATGTATTGTATTTTTTCACAGAAGACTGTCAGTATAAATGCAAAGTTATGGTAAATGGACTGTACTTGTATTGTGCCTTTCTAGTGTTCTGACCACTCAAAGTGCTTTATAATATAAATAAACATTTACCCCATACACTGATGGAAGAGGCTACCAAGGTTCCAACTGCACATCAGAAACTAATCACTCACACACACACAAATGGCACAGTCATCGGGAGCAATTTGGGGATCAGTATCTTGTGCAAGGACACTTTATCATGCAGACTGGAGGAGCCAGGGTTCAAACCACCGATCTTCCAATTAGTGGGCTACGAGCCTTACCTCCTGAGCCACAGCCGCCCCTAATTGTGCATGAAACAAAGTATGTATATATTTTAAGACTTAACTTAATTTTAGGTTAGCCAATTACTATATTTATTATTTATGAGTACTGATTCAGCATTATTTGTGAAATACTGATTCATCAATTTAAGTTTTCAACCTTTGCTAATAGACAAATTTAAAATGAAGGTATATGTGATAGAAGGTGATATTCTATATTTTTCTCAGGGACCATAACCAACAATGAATTGATTCAACTAAGTACTATCTGTACGTTTTCCTTTGTCCCATAGACATTCCTTTTTGTCCAAAAATGATTAAAAACACATAAATTAGCCAAACATGTTGCACTGGGTGACATGTTCCTTAATAACCAGAAACACACAGACGCTATAGCATGATTTTGAGTTGATTTAAACAACATCCGGCTGCCATAAACACTCACTAGAGCAGCAGAAAATAACAGTGCCAAGCTGTTTTTAAAAATGATCTTATTTAGATTTTTTAAGGATGAAAGTATGTCTTTGTTTTTGAAAATGTATGTCCTCAGAACATATGAGAGAGCCACAGACAGTATAGAGAGACAGACTATATATTGTTGGTTTCGGTGTTTTAAAGGAATTTGTTGACAAAAATGTAGAATATCGGTACCCTTGTCCTATAAGAGAGACTGTTTCACTCCGTTGACTTCATGATTGTAAGCAGAAGTTCAGTTCCCATAAAAGCAAGATTGGCACCAAAACATAAACACAAATAGAGTCTGTATTATGTAGGGGGGGAATTGCAGCCATATGTTTTTAATGAACAATAACTGCCTTTTAGAGACTGTTAAAAGGGATCTGGGGAGTCATCAAGTGAGTTTGAGCACCATCTTATGTATTTCCATATGTTACCTGCAATTATTTCACAAACTGTTTGACTCAGTGCCAGAAGGAGGACTATAGCAAGGAAAACCATTATTACCACATATATTTCCACAAGATGCCCTGTACAATGTGTGTATATACTAATATTTTAATTTAGGAACTTATATCCCAATTGTATTCATCATGTCAACCTCAGTGATCTGCATGTGTTCAGAACTAAGGGGACATTCACCACAGACACCTCTACACAATGCTTTAGTGGTTGATATAATAATGTGTGCTATCACATGACCCGCTTAATTTGAGTGTCATAAAAGAAGTCTCATTTAAGCAGTCTGTCTGGAAAAAAAGATCACATTCCAAACATGCTAATAACTGAATGAAGCATAGCTCACCAAACTTTATTACTGTGAAATAAAATAGATTACTATGCAAACTGTTGCCATAGCCAGAGCAATTATTATTGATTTTTCTTTTGTTTATTTTTTTTTAAACACTAGAAACAATATAGGATGTTTGTGCTGCAAACAACTCAGGTTGTTTGAAGCCCCTCTATCAGAAAGAATTGGTTGAAGTGTCCTTGATGCAATGTGTGGAGGTTTGCTGTTTTGTAGCTGACTGTGACCTCAGGTATTCCTGTGGGGATGTGCAAACACAAAAATAGCAATGATACAATTTCATGCAATTCTTAATTAGGCTAATTTAAAGAGTTGACTTTTCAATTATAAAAGATGCAACAGATGTGCACTGATGCAGACCCTGAGGGAGAGCATTCCAGAGGTTATGGCCAGCCAAACTGAAGGCCCCCCATCCATATGCAGAGCCTGGAGCGGGGAGTAAAGAGTAAAGAATAAAGAGAGAATAGGCATGACTGCACTAAGTGGGCACTCACCACAGTTTCCTTTACGCTGTGCAATCACACAGAAATCCAATATAGGTTGTAAATATTCATAGCATTGTGAAGAATTGTATAGGTTTTTTTTCTCAAAATATATGCCTCACTCTCTCATTTTCCCTCAGTAAACTATTCCTGAAACATAGTCACCTCTGCCCACTGATTTTATGCATATTCCTGAGTCTGTTTGTGATCATTTTTATTCATAAAGATTTTTTTAATATGTTGTTATTTTCTATTTGTTTGTGTCTTGCAGGTTCTGGCATGGAGAGTACAGGGTGGCAGTGAACATTAATGACTATCTGGACATCTACTGTCCTTACTATGAGGGTCCTCCATCCCACGGGCGCATGGAGCGCTACATCCTGTTTATGGTCAACCATGAGGGATACACTTCCTGCCAGCACAGGATGCGTGGCTTCAAACGCTGGGAGTGCAACCGTCCCAGTGGTCCTGACGGACCCCTGCGCTTCTCAGAGAAGTTCCAGCTCTTCACCCCCTTCTCCCTGGGCTTTGAGTTCAGGCCTGGACACGAGTACTACTACATCTGTAGGTTATCAGCTAGGCAGTGTGTGTGTGTGTGTGTGTGTGTGTGTGTGTGTGTGTGTGTGTGTGTGTGTGTGTGTGTGTGTGTGTGTGTGTGTGTGTTTCTGCGTGAGATATTGTGTGTGTAGGTCTAAATATGCAATCAACAGAAGTTCATTGGGAGAGTTTTCAAACAGAGGCCACAATGTCGCTTACACACCCACAGACGTGCATAAATACACTTTGCATCTCTCACTCGCTCCCCCTCTTTCTTGCACTCTTTTTATTTCTTGATGTATCTCTCTCCTTCTGTCGAGATCATAAGTGGTGTGCTCAGCAAAGTGGTAAAAATGTCACCAGGCGTAGTTTGTAATCATTTTTATATTAGCTGTATTGATGTTTCTCCTCACTTCAACAAGTGATGTATTAGTATCACAGATGGGCCTTGCCCCCTGAGACTGTTTTCCTGAACAGAGTTAAAACGCTATCATTCCCCCACCAGGCATGGGACAAATAGTAGCTTCAAATTACTCTTAAACATTGTTTTCAGCTGCTCGGTGTGCCAGATGGGTGGGATAGATTTACCGTATCCGGACACTTTAGTGCAAGATAAGTTGGTAATCACAGAAAAGCACATTAAATTGACTTTGAAGAGCTTTGCTGTCAATGTCCAAAGTTTCTGGCTACGCACAGAAAAGTGCCACTTTTTTTGTGTGTGTTGGCTAGAAGAGCAGCTAGGCTTGTGACAAAACATTTGAATCCACATACCAGCTGGGAAAATGTGGAATGAAAATTATTCTTCTGCAAGAGGACAATTCACACATCAGAAGAGGTCATTTGTCATTAAAATGTATGCATAAATAGTTTTAAGTGTTTTAAGTCTCAAGCTGCTGTGTGCTGAGTAGTTGTACAAGTGTGCAAACTCAGCAACACTTTCTCAGATGAATCTATCTTATGAAAACTAGACATTAGTTGATAAGTGTTGGGGAAATTACTTTGCAAAGAGCAATCCTTTTGTAATTGCTAATTTCTTGCCTTAGATTGTAATTTGCAGACAATGACTTTACTTGATAACCAATTAGCAAAGTTATCTCATTAGTTCTTTACCCTTGTGTAACTCTCTAAAAGTCATACCAAACCTTACATCCCACTGGTGTCTTGTTCAGAATTTGTCACAAAGAAAAAAGAATGATTCTACAGCAGATATGAGTTGCATTTCTACCACTGTGCAACCTGGCAAAGGTCTCTTCATTTCTCCCTGTTACCGCTGCACAGTTGGCTGAAAACTGACCTTAACCTTTTTTGTAGGAGATGATGCATTCTCACCATGACCATAATAGGATGAGGGTTCTCTGCCACCAGTTTCAGGTCGGCATACAAGTGCGACATATTTCTTTGTCAGTTTTTCCTGCCCTTGAACAGTTATTCCGACCCTACAGTGATATTCTCCTGGTTCAGACAGTAGAAGGAGAAATCAGCAAAGGTGAAAAAGAACCTCAACAGACACAGACACAGGTTTACATTCAGATTTGTTGTAGCATTACTGTGTTCAGATTTTAATTTTAATGCAGTAGCACAATTTTGCAGTGTGATGCAATCACTGAAAACCTAAATATAATGTGCTGAGCTACTGAATTATTGTGAAAGATAATAAAATTAATGTGTTGACTCCAACTTTGTTTGTCCATAGAATAACTTTTAAATATTAGTATTTTCAAATATTCCTTTGCCCCAGTTGTCTGCCACAAAGACACAGCAGGCAAGAGTCAGAGAGCTAAGGAGGCGAAGATAACAGTCACCCGATGTCCTACTGAACTTTTGCCAGTCAAGACACAAACACACACACACAAACACACACTCTTTTGTTTACAATTTCATGTAAGGATGGACAGGGCCCCTCCAGAGTTGTATAGTTGCTGACTATAGTATTGTGTTTCTGGGACCCCTGAGAGTAGTGTGCATTCCACGAGATTGGAGTGCGTGATGTGTGTGTGTGTGTGTGTGTGTGTGTGTGTGTGTGTGTGTGTGTGTGTGTGTGTGTGTGTGTGTGTGTGGTTGGGGAGGGGTGGGGTTATGGGGTCAGTTGTCAAGCAATTGTGAGTTTGTGAAAGGCCATGTCCATCATCTTGACTGACAACCACACATGTTTTTGTTTCTCACTGTCTCTCACATGCGCATACAAACACACACACACACACATACACACACACACACACACACACACACATGCACAGGTCAGTGTTGATGTGAAACAAAGGCATGTTGACATTTTTAACCACCCAGCCCTTTTGATGAGTGTGTGTGAATGTGTGTCTTCTCCGCAGATATTCCACTAAGTAGTGGTGGTGATCTGTGGCCAGACCTGTGTGAGTGTGTGCCGATGTGTGCACATTGGTGTGTGTATTTGTCATGTGGCTGACATGTTGACAGGTCTGTTCCACCCCTCACTTCTCCCAGCTGCCATCTGATGAGGTTGAGTGATTTTCAATGGGTTTTCAGGATATGTTGGATTGCAGATGTGCTGGGAAACGGAGGCACTGGGAAAGCTGATAAGACTTATTTTTTTAAATGACAAGGTTAAAATTGTTGGAAGGCACACAGAAAATGAGTGTGTGTGTGTTGGGGGGGGTGATCATTTCACTTTGTCAGTGAAACTGTAGGGAAACCAAAATAAAGGTACACAGCAGGAGAGAAAGCTCGATACAAAGCTTCATAGGGGACCACTATATACTTTCTCTGGGCACTGTAAGGAGGGCAGGAAGAAGAAATCTGAGGCAACGGAAGCGGGCTGTAGGGACGGTATGAAAGGGTAACGGAGGTGAAGGGCAGAGAAAAAGATGGAGGGAGGAGTTGTGGGCAGAAAGATAGGGAGGAGAGGGCAGTGGAAGGGTCAGATTTATTTCCTGTGCGCTGTGGATCTTGATGATGGTCCTCTCTTGGGTCACTGTGGGCTTTGGCTGTGCGGATTTCCTCAAGGGAGAAGGCCAATAGGTCTCCACACACACATCTGCAAGCACCAGTGGGTGTGCATATTCTTTTGCACATCCGTGTATGTGTGTGGGTGTGTGTGCACGTATGCATGCGTGTCAGAGAGTTGGTCACCATCTCCTTTAAGGTCTCCAGTTCTATTTCACATCAGAGTGAGGTGGGACTAAAAACCCAGATTCAATTTCATTTACTCTACTTTGAAGTCTGAATAACTTTGTAACATTTTTCTCATTTTTTTGGCATTCAGCCAGGGCAGCACGGTGACTCAGTGGTTAGCACTGTCACCTCACAGCAAGGAGGACAGCGTCTGTTGGGAATTTGCATGGATTTTCGTCCCTGTTCCAGAGACATTCAAGTCAGGTCGATTTTTAGAGCCAGTATTTCCCTTAGGTATGAATGTGAGTGTGACTGAATCCCAGTGTGCGGGCTGATCCCTCCCAGACTTGTTTACATTGCCTGAAGTGTTCATTATGTTTACGGGAGTCCACAAGCTTGAAAGCATGGGTTTAAGAGAACTTAAAAGGACATAATACAAGAAACTCTGCAACTGCTTCAAGCAATAAATATCATCAAAGAAGTAATAGGCTGCATTAATGTCAAATTATTGAGTGTTAGCTCACTTTAAAAATCACTGACATTTTTGTTTCAAGCTAATTACAGTTTTTTAGGTATGTTATACATTCCTGTAACAACTGGCCAGTAAGAAAGAGCAAATGTCTTAAAAGTCTACATATTCAAAAGAGGTCTTTGTGTCAGTTGGTTTGTGGTGATTTAAATCATTTTAAATGTGTTGTTGAGTACAGGCACTACTAAATTACATTATTAATGGGGAATGGGTAAAGGCAATAAGCGCTGTCCTGGCATTATTACTCAAAAAATAAGACTGATGTTATTGATGTTATAAAAGACTAAAACCAACAATGTGTTAGTCCATCCATCAATACTTTCTGACTTTCTGTACTCAGCGCCAAAACCGTTTCTACTAAAGACATCAATCTTTAAAAACAGGTCATGCATTTATAATTTTATCCTTTAAAAGGGCACTGTAGTTTTTGGCAAATGTTGCTCAAACCAAAGTAAATAGTACATTTATTTGAGACTATTTTCAGTTAAGAATTAATACACATTTTTGTAGGATGGTGGATTGACTCAATATAAACTACAGTGCCCATGAACATATAATGAAGAAACATGCCACACAATGCAACAGTGTAGCACATTCATGTATCAGGTGTTTTTTGGAGGTCTGTCATAAATAAATGAGCTATGTCAGACTTGGAATTAGTTGTTGTTTTGTCCGTTCATAGGATTTATCACATTACAGTAAGAGAATATCACCAGTTATCTCTTTTAATGTTGAGCTCATTTTGAGGGGCCCTGTGTTAAATCTACTTTTAAATTGTGCATATTACTAAGTAAATTTGTGTTTAATTTGTTCATGACAGTAGTGCATCTCATTTCTTGCCCCAGGGCCATGGTTACAGGTCTCTCTACCCTCCCAGTCCAACCAACCACCTAATAAAAAGCCTTATAGCACTTGGAGATAGAACAACATTTCATAAAAAACTTTATTAAATTTTCTCAATTACTTTATGAGTGCAATCAGCAGCACAAATCGCTTTATCTCCCAACTAATCTCCCCTTTCAATCTCTCTGCTTTTTACAGCGTCTCCTCACCCAAACCATGTGGGGCGAGCATGTCTAAAGCTGAAGGTGTATGTCAGACCTCCAGGTAAGTCACGCTCTAACTACACACACACACTCACTCACACAAAGGTCCAGATTGGCTATCAAAGTAAAAATTAGGGGGGAATAAGAGGTCTGATAGAATGCCCTGGCAACACTCTCTGCTCTGATTCACAGACCAGCCAGGCAACACTTTAACACCTTTACACACACAGACACACTGAAAACACACACACATTCACACACACAATCAGGCACAAGTGTGCACGCAGACGCAGACACACACACACAGAGAAGCTCACACATTGCACACAGGCACACAAAGTGGCATACGCACTTCACATCAAATCACATCACATCACACTCTGTGTGAGGGAGACCTTCTGTCCTTGCAGAAAGAGAACAGAGCAGGCTGAAAGTGCTCTCTAAAAATGTTACCAAGCCTCCCCATCACTCAACTAGTTAGATCTGCTCATATGAAACAAGAGAGCAATCTAATAATAATACCCATCGCATACTGTAGAAATCTAATCTAATATTAGACATTTCATATTTTTTAATAAAATTCTCCTTATGCATCAGCCTTGTGGTAAAAGATGAAGCTTGACTTGCTCACCACTTAATACTGAGCCTTTGATACCAAACAGCATGTAGCTGGTTATGATGTTGGCTACTCTTTTGAAAATAGTTCCCATATAGATTGATGTAGACAGGGCGCAGTGCTTACACAAGTGTGCCATGTTGGCCCATGAAGTTGGCCGTTTAATAACTCAACAGAAGATTGGCATACATGGAGTTCAGATTGTGGCAGGCATTATGCTAGACATTTGTTATCTTGAAAATCTACCTGTATGTCTTTTCAAAGGCGGATTCTACCTCATAAGTTTTCAACCTAAGCCTTACTAAAGAATCAAACCTGGGTACTAGCATGTCTCCCTATATAATGACTCAGCTTTGATGATCTTCGTAAAAGGATAAGAGTTGGACTTCGCAGCTTTCCAAGCTTAGATCATTCCATATCTTGCGAAGGGGGAAGGAAATTCTCTCCTCTTCCATAATCACTGAAACAACATACATTCTTCAATTCTGTCATCTCATCTCTGAGGTTCTGCTTTTTTTCGTCTGTTAAAGTAATCTTTCTGACATTGCAACTTCATCTCATCTGTGAAATATTGTCACTAGAGTGAGCTGTGAGCGTTTGTACATGTGTGTGAGTGTGTGTGTGTGTGGGTGGGTGTGTGTGTGTGTGTGTGTGTGTGTGTGTGTGTGTGTGTGTGTGTGTGTGTGTGTGTGTGTGTGTGTGTCTCAGCTGCTCCAGATTCAGAGTCTCTGTGATTAAACTGTAATTAGGTTGGTTAAACCTCCTGCTGAGCTCAGTTGCTGTCGTCTTCTCCTCCTCCCTCTTTCCTCTACTCATCCCTTTCTGACATCTTCTCTCTGCCTTTCCTTGGCTTTTGAAGGGTGAGAGTTTTGTGGTTTGTTCCACTTGTCTACCCTTTGTCTTTCTTTCAATCCACTCCATAAATTCATTCACTTTTTACTTTTTTTGTAAATTGTCTTGTCTTTGTATCTGTCTGTGTGTCCCTCTCAGTTCAGATGTTTTGTCGTTTTTCTGCTTTCCATTTCAGATGGGTCGGGATATGATTCTCCAGAGCCCTTCCTGACTGATGGAGGTCTAAGCTGGAGGCCAGAGTCCATGGCCCCGTTTGCTGCTCTGGTCTCACTGCTCCTGGGACTCTTCTCCTGGCTGTGACCCCTCTCCTTCTTCTCCTGGAGCTCCCACCCAGGGTCACTGGGCTGGGCTGGCTGTCCCTCTAAATCCACCACCCCTCAGGGAAGCCCTCTGTCTCCGTCCTCCCCTCTCCCACCTCCACCTCTATACGACCACCAACCACCCCCACTGCCAGCCCCTTCCATGGGGGGTGAGAGGGTTGGGTCTTAAGCTGTCTGGGAAGCTGCCCTTCATCTCTGATCCACAAATTCTGGGTGGAACAGCGCCTCTCAGCTGAAAAACACAAGGGAAATGTCTCTGCACTCATGTCAGGGGGTCCTTTTGATTTGACTATTGACTCTTGGCCACTGATGGGGTAGATGTAGCCGTGGCTGTGATTAAACTTGTCGTTCCAGTGCAATTCCTATCATCCAATCACGGCAGGATGCATTAAGCGATAGGCCTGGATGCACAAAAATTGGATTTTTCTCACATTGCTGTCCCATCGTCAAACCAAGAATTGGAAGTGGCCAAGCTTGCATTGTAATTGAAATTCTATGCTATCTGGACCAGTTCCAACTACGATGAGAATAAGAACAAATGTATAGAGATGGAAAGAAGAAAAGTGACCCTGCCTGTGCAGAAAATCAAGGGGAAACCATGCAGGCACAGATTTAAATGAATACGGCCCTATGGGAAATGTAATATTATATGTGTTGATATTTTCAGACCCAGTGTAGATTCACAGTAACGTGATATAAAAATCATACAGTTAGATTTTTTATGAGAAGCTCAGATACCACATTATAATGACAAGTATAATCATAGCCTGTTTCAGTTTGGTGGGGTTGTTATGGGTGGGTTTGGTGAGATGTATATTTTCAGGTGGGATGTGTGTTGTCTTATTCATGTTTCTAAACAAAGCATTTATCACAGCCTGGCCAGCACAGGTGTCTTCAGCACTGTCTAATGTTGATTGGGTCGGGTGACTTTTGGAACCATGACTTTCTCATGTATGAATGTACCACTGGTCACCCACCTCTTTGTCTTTCTCTATTATTATGACTGTGGTCACTTACAGTATGTTCTCTTGGACTGGCAGGATGAATGGTTCAGGCATTCAGGCATGGAGGGACGGTGGGGCGGGCAGGAGGGGGGTGAAGTAAGAATGAATGGAGGACAGGTGAGAAAAGGAGGCGACACTCAAGTTGCATGACCACTGTGAAAACTTCAGATCAATCTCGTTTGTAATGATGATATATTTTTTCATGGGGAAAATCAGAAACAGCCTGCTACCGCTCTCTTGCTCTCCCTGAGACTTTCTCAGACATCAAAAGGAAAATTTAACCTCTCTCCTTACACGGTCTCTCCTGTCTGGCTTCTGAGTCGTTGATGGATTAGCTTGGTCCGGGAGATAAATGGACCCACAAGGTGAAACTGACTGGAAATCAGCCCTCAGAGCCCAGGCTGGATCACAACGGACATAAACACTGACTGAAGCTGGTCCTGGGTCTGTGGGTTAAACCAATAAGGGAAGCACATAGACTGTAGCAAATGAGGCGAGGTGTGCGTGATAGCATCACAAAAACACACATGCGCATGCACACACACACATACATATACATACACACACACACACACACAGTTTTTGATAACGGGACTGTTCCTCTGAGACTTTGGGAGGATTCATGGACATGACTATAAAGGGAACAGCACAAAGAGAGAAGGAGCAGAGGAGGGAAGAGAGAGGGAGAGAAAGCGTGTGTGCATCATGGGACTGAGACTTCTTTAATGTTGGGAAGCAAACATAATGAGTAAGCACTGTGAACACACACATACATACACACACGACGACCCATGTACAGATACATACACGTGCAGACAGTTGTAGAAAAGCACATGCAGATCTAGACATTTACAAAGACATGGCATGCACATACACACATGTACAAAGACAAACGCACACACACAAGAAAACACAAACAAAGGGAAGCACTTCCTTCCCTGTTTCATCTTATTTTTGTAGCATTTAAAATCACTGTTAATTACTCCTGTGTGGGATGCAGTGATGGGGTATAGCCTGTGGAAGATTTTAAAAAAATGTGTTTTCTCTTCTTCTATTCCACTGATGCTGTCCTTCTATCGTTCTTCTTCTCTGGTTTGTGATCCATGGTTGGTAGTGGTAGGATGCCTCCAGGTCTGAGCGTCATGTATGAGTTTGTCTCCTTTTCTGTTTGTGGTGTTTTGTGGAAGCTGACCTCAGTCATTAAAGTCAGTCAGTCAAAGTAAACACAGAAGTCAGAGCAAGGAGAGAAACACACAAATAAAGATTGTCTTTTTGTCTACTCGAAAAACAAGCCAAGTGAGTGGAATTTCTTCACTGGGGATGTGAATTAATTTTCATTTAATGCCCCCCCCCCCACAAACACACACCATTATTGTGTTCATGAATTATGCTGCACCTGGGTCTTCATTTTGCCCATTCTATCTTCCTCTGACGTCAAAATCTTGGGACAGTGAGCATTGAGCTCTGCCAGTCAAAGCATGAAATTATTCAGATGAAATCACCCTCTCCAATCTTCAGCTGTTTCTCCCTCAGCGATGTGACAGCTAATCTGAACTGCTGACAACATGGAGAGTGAATAGCTTGATAGCCTTTCCTCTCTTGTTTTCATCAGATTTCCCGCAGGGTGGCCTACCAATGTTGGAAAGTAACCAAGTGCATTTACTCACGTAATATAGTTAAGTACAATTTTTAGGTACTTGGTACCATGGTCTGCTACCTGCTAGTGAAACTTTTTTTTTATTGTATAGCTATAATTTTACTTAGAAACACATCTGATAAAGATTATAAAATACACTGTTTAACAATTAACCGGTGGTCCCCAACCTGTTTGGATTGTACCCCTTTACAGAACAAGTGAAGTTTAGTTGGCCCCTTTGTCACATTTCAGATGTCTATAAGAGCATTTCCATCCACCTGTTTTAATGCGCATTTTTTATTTGTGCATTGAAAAACCTCCATGAAAACATCAAAATGAAAAAAGTCAAAATATCTTAAAAGATGGTTTCATTTAAGTAACTGTTTAAGGTCCCAAGAAGGAGTGAATCTGTTATTTCATAAAGAAAGCTAAGATTAGAGAAAGGTCAGAGAAAAAGTGATACAAATTTGCATTACAGAACTGTTTTTTCCTCTTTCTTACCTCATAAATCATCCCATGACGGCTCACATTTATCTTGTGACCAGCTGAATGGGACAAGACCCCTAGTTTGGGAATCACTGGCCTGTACATAAAGTAGTTAAAACTAGCTCCACCACAACCAGCCACAACAGTAAAATGCCACTTACATTAATGCATAATTATCAATAACTTATTAATGTAATGTTTTATAAAATACCAGTCAAATGTTGTACTCAAGTAGAATTTTGAATGTAGGACTTTAACTTGTCTCAATGCTTCCAACACCACTTTGGCCTACTGGTTAGAGTGACTGCCCTAAAACTGAAAAGTCATAGGTTTAATTACCACAACAACTCTTATGTCTGTCAAAAGTCAGTTGTCATTCAGCAAGACATGCAATCATTACATGTTGTTGATGACGAAAGGTTAAACATAAAAAAAATTAATATGAAATGTTTCCTTTCCTCATGGAGCTCTTTAAGTTTTCTCCAGATCCGGACATGAATAGACAAATAGACAATGGACACCCATTGGGGCTTGTAAGGGCCAGAACTTACTTGAAACATTTATCAGCCCTGTTTCAAAAAAGCGACATTTGAAACCATTGACTCAAATCTTTTGGCAGTGTAATGCAAAAAGAATATCAGAAACGTTGTTTTGGGGGGAAAACTGAGGTACATGAATAATAGATGAGCCTTGGCTTGCCATGTTTGGCCCTCCTGTGCAAAGCGGGCTAATGGCTATCGATGTCTCTAGTTTCCATCAAATTGCTTCATATGAGAGCTCAATTCAAATGGAGAAAGAGTAGATTCAAGTGAAAAGGAGATGAGGGAATGAAATTATCTCCTGAATATTGAGACGCACGCTTGGTCAGCCAATTCTTTGTCCTGACAAGTATCAGGTACCAGCGGAATTAGCCTAACGTTAAATTAAGCCCGATCAAGCAAGGCCTCGAAACCTTCCCATGTCTCAATCCTTGAGAGAGGAAAGATGGATGTGTGATACAACTGGAACAGAGCCAGAAATGAACAGATGTGCCCCTTGAAATCATGTGAAACTAGTGATCTGGGCTATGTCACTGACACGTGCACATACACACACTACTATATCCCTGTTTATTCTTCCAGATTTAATTAATCACTTGATTATTTCAGCAATTTTCATTGGCTGGCATACATGTGGGACAATAATTGGCGAGAAAAAATCTGGCCTATATGATGTTGGTTTTGGCAACAACCAAAAAGGAAAGCCAGGAAATACAGATGGCGACCCCTCTCCATTCCTTTTCTCTTTCTGTCCCTTCATCTCTTCTGCTGTTGATTTCTCGCTCTCACAGACACATTATTAGGCTATAGGCTAATCCATTCTCCTCTCTCCCCTGTACTTTTGTCTCCTCGTATTCAACTAACTGGCATGATTTAGGAATTATGGAATTAGGGCAGCACTCCCATCTCTATTAATGAGGAACGGCATGATGAAAGAGCTTGATCCTAAACGTGCCATCTGTAGTCACTATTACACATTCACTTAATCTATCTCTCTCCCTCTCACTACTTTTCTTTCCCTTCCTTCCCCTCTCAATCTCTCCCACACACACATCCTCTGACAAACACACTCACATTATACCTTAGATGTAATTACAGAGGAAATACTAAGTCTTAGCTCTTCAAGCACTGTTGGCTGTGGCATGAAATGGTGAAATGGTACAGCAGGGAAAGTTAACTATGGACCACACACCAATGCATAGGCACACACGTACACACGCAGGAGTCCAGATGGACCGTGTGTTATTGCTGAATAATGCATACTATGTAGACTCTATAAAAGATACATGGGCAGAGAGAGCTGGGCACCGTTCAGGCACCCTGGGCAGTTCAGTGAGGGCAGCTCGGAGCATCCCTTGTGCAAATTTGGAGCTGTCACAAAATGTTCAGTGTGTAGGTATTTAGCTGTAGGTGACCCAACAGGGAAAATATTTAGCTGCAGTTAGAGAGGGGAAAAAACACTTGCGTTTTAGACAATGTCAGTTGATATGTTGGCTGGCACTCTGCCCAGTGTCTTTGCAGTCACCTTGAAGAGGCTTTTGTGGTTTCAACCATAAAACTTGGGGAATTACACAGTAGATTCAATGCTAGAGGCTCAGATTTCAGAGTATCTCTCAGAAACACTATGAAAAATATCCAGCAGTCTGTCTTCATGTAAAATACAGAGAAGGGGGTTGAGGGGGCGAGGGGGAGGTCTGGGCGAAGGGTAAATGCTGCACTCATGTGGGGAAAATGAGCAGCGCCTCTTTTTCTCTGGAGTCATATGACAGGATGTGCGCACCATCATGTGCTGCGTTCAAGTGTATATTTAAAAAAATATGATAATGTGCAATTACAACAGCAGAATTAAGAAGAGGCAAAGTGTCCCGAATTCAATGTTTTCCTAACACAATCTAGTAGCCAAAACTCATTTTTATGAAAAACAGTACCATGCTATTGTTTACTTAACAAGCAATAAAATCACTTTTTTTTATCCAACTTCATGGCTGTAATTCTTTCTGCAGTGATGTAAAGTAAGCACATACATTTACTCATAAAAGCCTTCTGTACTGAGGTACAATTTTGAGGTAGGCTATTTGCATAGTTACTTCTGTATTTCCATTTTTTGCTACTTTCTACTTCAACTCCACTGCATGCCAGAGCGAAATACTGTAGGCTACTTTTTACTCATCTACATTTATCTGACAGTCACATTGATTTTGCAGATTAAGAATTTACCAAAAAAACAAATTAAAAGTTTATAAAACAGGACACATGAGACTATCCACAATCACCAATAATATTTAAATAAATAATCAAAATGCTGTTAAACGAACACCACTAATAATAATAACCCATCAATTTAATGTATAATTTAACACTGAAATGACTTGCCACCCCTATACATTGATGATACTGCATTACTTTTTACTTAAGTAAAGTTTTGAATGCGGGACTTTAACCTGTAACATGATATTTCGTCATTGTTCACTTACTTTTTCCGAGTTTAAAAACTAGCTCTAGAATCGCGATATTTCCGACAGCACTTAAAGGCACCGCCCGAATCACTCAGGACTGCCTGACGGAGGATCCACTGAAGGAATTCAGAAGTTGCCAGTGCCAAGTTCACATACCGTAAAGAAGGAGGAGTAGCGCGGTCATTTTTTTAAACAAGGAGGGTTAACTGTAAGTATTGACTCCCTAGATAAACAATCTCTCTCCCCCTTTCCTGTCAACCTAGTAATTTTGGTGGTTGAGTTATGTAGTTGACAGGAAAGCGGAACTAGCTAACTAAGCGAGCTAGCAGCACAGTGGCTAACATATAGGTTAACAAGTTGCCAGTAGGATCGTGCCCTGTTTGCGATACTTTGAGCACAACCGCAACTTCTCTGACAATGTAAGGAAACTTTAATCTGTTTCGACGCTGTTCCTTCTATCCCCCCAACTACTTCATTCAGTTTTAAAATGTTTTTAGGGACTCTACAGGCACAACTTTGGTGGTATGGGTGTGGGAGACAGTTTTTTTTTGCGTGTGTGTGCATTAACGTTAGGTTCAGTGCAGCCTAATGTCACTTGTTTATCAAGTGACCCTCGTTAAATAGTTGCTCAGCACTTTGCGAAGTTAACCAAGTTCAGGTGTGCGGATGACGTTACAGCATTGCACCTAATTTAAATGTACCAACGGGAATTACGAAGCATAAGTCGTGGTTTTTGATGTGTTTTAAAGCATGATTTGTTCACTACTGCATCACACGATTTGAAAAAAAACATGACACTTATGCCCCATAAATCATGGTTTGAAATAAATAAAAGGTCATTGTTTAGGTTTTGTCTGTACAGCATGATGTCATTGGCCCTTTTGTTGTTTGTTTTGGTACAGCAGGTCAGCATTATCAGTCACACATAACCAGAATAAATGTGTCAAAACTGAGGGTAGGCTGTATGAAATAAATAGCCTCTATAATTAAATGTGGAAAAAGATCAAGGAGGAGGAACGCAAAGTGATTGGAATAAGAAAAGACGTCAGTGCGCTGCAGTCAGATCTGGAGGAACAGGTTTGGGTAGAGGAACAAGAAATGTGTTTCCCTGTATGTAGGAGCTGTATAACCAAAGACTTACTGGTGGTGCTGTGAAGAAACAATAACATGATGAACGGGTATGTCCTTTAGCCTTGTTAAATTAATCTTTCTGTTGCTGTGAGAACTTGCAATGTGGTGTTACAGTCTTGTGTTATCGAGTGTGAGGTGTGAAAATATAGGGCTTGCTGTTTGCTCAAAATGCACAGGCAACAAAAAAATGTAGTATTTGCCCATGTGTGGCTTAAGTGTAACCTTCTCATCACTGATTCATGAGGATAAATCAATATCCAGCTATACAGAGATCCGTTTTGTTGGCACATGTAATTGATCTTGTAGTGGTGACATGTTCATCTGCTCTTGTTGAGGCTTGGTATTTCAAAGGAGCACAATTTGTGTGCTTGAGTCCTCCTTCAATTCAGTGTTATAGTTGTAAACTCATATCAGTATCTTGCCAAGCCCATGTGAACAGAGTGCCCTTTTTCCGAAAATAAATGCAGAGTCGACAATATTAAATCCTCCGAACTGTCTGCCAAATAGACTATCTATTTTCCCTGTCCTTTTTCTCAGGATGTTTAGTTGGTGCAGGAAAGGGAACTTGAAGTTCAGGTGTTATTTGAAAAAACAAGACAATGTCACTGAAGGAAAAGAGGTTGGCCAGAGAGGAAGAAAGGGAAAGGGGAATAAAGCTGTGTTTCCTGAATGTTGGTATGCTTTAAACTCTTGTGATGATGGAATAAAGAGAGCCTGTTGCGTTTGAAAGTATCACACCTGCATCAAAGAAAACTGACTTAAGTCTTTGCTTATGGTGATCTTGATCTCATGTTACTTTGTGCACCTGAGGCTGCCATTACGCCACACATCTCAGTGCATCCTGTGATTCTGGACTGCATGAAGGTCACTTGATGTACATATCAGATTTGTATGGATTTGTATCTGTTAAATCGTTGTGCAAAGTAGCCTAGCTCATGCTGTGATCAGAATGAATTTTGAAATGAATAACCTGGACAAACACAGTGAAACCACACATTTTACTCTGTTCTGTCTGCCTGTGTAGTTGTATTTGTGACAAACCAGCATTAACTCTCCTGTGGAAAATGCTTTAGGGGTTACTGTTTTGCTATTTTTCCTGTGTAGTCCTGCTCTCACCTTCCCGTAACACATAAGGGTTCCATCTGATCCACTTTTCTCTGCCATGCTTTGTCCGGACTTGTCAGGAATTGGATTGTCCAATTTCACAATGAGTGGGCCTTAAAGGCCAGCCGCGATCAGCGCTTCCTGCTGCTTGTTCACACCAAAAAGCTTCTGAGCGTCACTTCCCTGCCTTGTGCCCGCCCCGCTGTTGCACATATTATGCAAGATCATGAAATCAAAATTTTAATCTGAACACAGAGTCTGCATTGACCTGTCAAATGTGGACGCATCTGCCTTTGTCCTCTTCTCCTCTGATCAGCTGTGGGAGTTCATTTTTGGTAGTCACATGAAACCAGCAGTATAACTGTAGTAAACTGAAGCTTTAAGTGTTTATGATTCAGTAACTGACTCTGAGACTTATAAAGCACTTGAATTTTGTTGCATTTTAATACACTAGCCTATATTTAACATTTATTTACAGATAGTGTATTTGCACGCCTTCCACCATGCTTTCTGCATATTAAGTAAGTGCATTTGCTTTAAAACAAATCCCTATATTCAGTCATAAAGATGCTAGAGAGCATGTTGGCTCTATGTTAAGGTTGCATAGATAATTATCACATTTGGTGATACTGACTTCCATAATACATTAACATTTATGAAAATGGCATTACATGCAAAACGGCACAAATCATTCAATATTGATCCTTTTTTTTTTTTTTTTCCCATAAAGACTAACGATGGCATCATTTTAGCTCTTATCTTGAAACCCTGTTTTATAGGGAAAGCAAGGCCAAATGTTAAGTTATTGATCAATATACTGTATGTCAATGACATGTGATATTTTTGGGAGAAGTTTTGGTGCATTCAGCTTGGTTTTACATGCAAGAAAATTCTGGAAAATAACATTATGTGGATGGTCTTAAAAAAAGAGAAACCATTCATTGTTCATTTCGCTCAGTTTAGATGGTAATTTCACATGTGTGTATTGCTAAACTGTGACGCTGCCTTTTACAACAAGAAAAACACAAGTGAAGTGTGAACGCTCTTTTTGAGTGTTTATATCATCTAGGTCCAACAACTCTATTTTAAAAGGCCCATGTTTTTAACATTTCTTTTAACCCCCAACAACTGTATCTTGTTTTTTTATTTAGTTTATTTCTATAAACTTACTCATTTAATCATTTTATCACTGCAAGTTTTTAAGTATTGTAGCAAATCATAGTAACCTTTTGCATACTTCTTCCAGTTACCTACATCCAATCTCATGATTCTGATTTCCCTATCACAGCCTCCTTATCGCTTATGTTTAATGTTAGCATATACAGTATCTGCTGGCTAAGATTTACACATACAGGGAACTGCTCGAGACTCACTAAAAGATAGTTTTGCTTCATCATTGAAATATATTTTGTTTCCTTTATCAGCCAAACCACTGTATGTGTTCAGACTCCCTAACACTCATTCTGGGGCAGGAAAAGATCCTGATTTGTTTAGGTTTTGCATCTCCTTCTTCCCTTACTATATAAGTGGCATGAACATGCACTAAAGTTCTCATGCAGTTAAATATTAGGTCCTTAAATGTGATCTCCATATTCACGATTACACACTGGCGAAATGGCCCACAGAAGTGAGCCATGACCACTACTGTGGCATAACAATGTGCTATAGCGTGAGGCATGGAAATTGAATTTGGGAGATTGGATTAGTGTTATTGGTCATTTTTATCAAACCAAAGCCAGTAAGTGTCTGGTTTCGTAATTGTTTTATTTTTTTATTAAACAAATGACAAATTCCCATCATGACATCAGCCTAATTGCTTATTTTGTCTTCTTTTGACATTTTTTCATTATCAGTACTAGCTCAACTCGCCTCAACTCTACTCCACTCAGTTTTTGCCCACCGTACTCCATTTTCCATTGCAGATAGTACCCCTCAGTGTAGCTGGTCGTCACAGCAACGCCACACACAACCCACACAACTGCCACAACGTAATGTTCACTGTGACACATACCAGCGAACCACAAACAACTGTCTCTTTAAGTTAATGAGTTTCAACATTACTCAGAATATAAAGGCAGATAAGTGGTATGAAAACCTTACAGCTGTGTTTTGCTCTGCTGTTGTTCCTGCAGCAGTCTGTGTGACTATGGGACCAGAGGGCTCTGTGAGCATGCGGCTGGCTGGCCGCATGAGCCCCTCCTGCGGGTTGGCACAGGCTTCCACCTCTGCCACTTGTGGAGCTCCTCAACTCCGAAAACTTTCAAGCACATTTTTGTACCACCATCACTTTTCGTAAAACTATCAATATTCGAAATATGCACAGTTGATTTCTCACCTCAAAACTTCTCAAAAGTGGATTTTGTGATGAAATGGCATGAAAATGATAACATCTAAAACTTTCTGTTGCTGGTCTGTCTGCCATGCGCAATGATGATGCAGTCAATAGTGACTTCTCTAAGACCAATCTGTAGTCTGCTGTATTTTCACATCACATTTTAGTATCACAATTTCATATCACTTACTTGGAACCCCGATGGGGGTGACAGGAAAAAAAGTACCTGGTAGCAGGTACAACTTTTCCACAATGCAAAACAAAAAAAAGGCGAGGCTAATCGAGCTGGTACCATGCAGTGGAAAAGGGGCTTTTATGCGCCACCTTCCTAAAACTCAAAACTCACAAGGGGGAGCACTAATATCCTTTGCACAACAGTCACACTGACAACCGATGCCGACTATCTCAAAATGCTAGATATCAACCCAATGATCGGTCTATCACTAAACCACACATTTCAGAATCCGTAACCAGGAAGTATAGTCTTGCCTCGTAAATGACTGTAAAGCAGCTTTAATTAATATTACTATAAACGTAACTTTCTGTACATTTAAAATCTATCAACATATCTGTGTTGTCTGACATGTCGAGAAAAAAGTTGTAATATTGCAAGACTAACTTCATAATTTAATGAGAATTTCATAGTAGTTTTTTTTTTTAAAGTCTAACTGCCCTATACTCTGCATTACGTTTTTGCTCTACTGATAACTGTAGCAATGTTATCCTTTTCAGACCGTCTGACAGGCAGACAAAGAGGTGGTGATGATTCAAGAAGCGAGTCGATGTTATCAGTTGTCCATTTGATTTTCACTGCTTGAGAAAACTGATGTGTGGCGTGACAGCGTTTGAAAAGTATAAATTGTGGTAGTGTCGCGAGACTCGTTTCCCCCTGACGTCACATTTTAATCTTGCAAGATCTCAAGACACAACCCTAAGAGCAATTCAGATTTGTCTGAGTCACAGAGCTTTATGATTACTGATGCCATCTGATGTGACTTAAGTGAGTGACCTTAAAATCTGCCGTTCTTCCAGGCCGCAGAATATCGAGCTCGGTGCCACTGGGGGAGCCTCCAAACAGGACAGCAGCAAAATGGAAGACATGACTGTGGAACAGATGACCATGAGGGCCAACCAAGTGACTGACGAGGTACTGAGTCACACACCCAACACGAACACAGAATCCCTCTCTCCCTCATTATCTCATTGTCTGTTTCTCTATCTCATTGTCGAGAATATGAAACCTTCTGAAAGTGATATTCAGCTTGAAATGTGGTATCAAATGCCAAAACGAGCTACAGACTGAAGTCATGATGAAACAATGGGTGTTTGGAACATACTGAGCAGCAGTGGGGAAGTGCATAATGTTGCAGGAGTGTTTTGGAAATGTTTTTCTGTGATACTTTATTTCACAGGTCAGTAAATTCCAATTAGTCCTCTCTGACATTTCCTAGAAACAGTGGTATCTATTTTGGCACTAACTGATACTCTATATACTATATTTGTATTTCTTTATTTCTCAAGCAGATTACCATCTAGTTGACGTTTTCTATATTTATAACTAAGGCTGAACGATTAATTGCATTTGCGATTTAATCGCGATTTAATAAAACGCAATTTTCTAATCGCAAAGCCGGCGATTACTCTGTGATCACATGACACCCAAGCGGAAAGCAGTCTGACGAAGTTAATGCTTCGTCTGCACGTTACGCTGTAACTTGCCTTGTTGTTGTAAAATGGCCTTAAGCTTGACAGAAGCTCACGCTACATAAACTTAAATGTCACATGGAATGAAAGTAGCAGCCGCCACCGCGGGTAACTTGGTGGTGGTGGGTGAAATTGTCGGGCCATCCGCGGCTTTGATGGACGGAAAAATGCACAACAGAAAGAGGCGTGTAGCAAGATAAGTGCATTATGGCGACCGGCGCCTGCGTCACACACACAGCCACCAGTCAGCTCAGGAAATATCTGTAAATTGGCGTTTCAAACTAAACGCCTGAGTCCGAAAGAGGCCTAGTCTGTCCCGAGTTACAGCCTGGTTAAAGCCGGTGCGCTGCTCACCAGCATCGGAGGCTGCGGGGGAGAATTACTGTTTAGACTAATAGACTAAGCTTGTCTATTGAACACGCGAGGCGTCACTCTGTTCTATTTTAGTTAGCCAACTTTTAAATTGAACCTCAAACTGAGTATTTTTAGTTTACTTACGGGGATACAGAAAGATGGACTCCAGGAGATTTGAACTGAGATCAGGACTCAGTAATTGGTGGTTGAACTGTGGGTTTTGTATTGAGCGCTTACTGTATAATACCCTGTGGTGAAAAGGTAGGCCGACCTGATGATATTATATCATATTATTTAATGCCATGACTTGACTCAAATTGTCTTTCTCATATTATTATAATTTGATATATCTTATTGCTCATAATAATAATTCTACATAATTCATCATAACACAGGCCTGACCTACAAGACAGAACAGTGTAAGTTTAATCTATAATATCATACTATACACTGATTTACTGCTTGTCCGTTTTGAATATTACAGAAGTTAGAGCTTAAAAATTAATCGCACATTAAATCGAAATCGCAATATTGGTTAAAAAAATCGCAATTAGATTATTTTCCAAAATCGTTCAGCCCTATTTATAACACAAATATAAAGTAATAACCAGACAGCTTTGCTTTTTAGCAGTATATTTTGGCTTTTTTTTTATATAATTTTACGACCGTTTGAAAATCATGACCTATACATACTAACAGTACTGTACTTTGTATAATTCACATACAGTACTGTATGTCAAACTGTAATTCAGATTAGAATAAGGCTATAGCCTAAAGCAGTATTGTGTTTACTAACGTCAGTAGCACAGATAGACTACCAAGATGCAGTTTAGTGGTGCTTTCAATGTATTGACAAATTGAATTCAATTTAAATAAAATACATTTTTTAGGTCTGCAGTATAGTATCCTCAAACACTTGTTTTCCCCATGTAAATCATGTTCATTCAACTTAGTTCTCTCCACTCCACATTTTTCCCCTGGTCACCCACCCCCAGTTTGAGAACCACTGAGTAAATGGTTAAAATAATCAAGATGTATTATTCTTGTAATGAAATAATAATTTTAGCCATGACCATTTTGAAGATGGCAATTTTTGGCTTAGTTGGGAAAGTGTCAGTAGAAAAGAAGAGAAAATACACATGTGGTCCTGGGGTGGCTTTAATACAGCACTGAAAGAGCAGGGGGGTGTAATTGGATTCTTTGCTTTCGCAGTTGATCATTTAGCTCGGCATTAATAGGAAATGTGTGAAGTTTTACGCTTAATTTAGCCTGATGGCTCCCTTACCCCTCTGTGGTTTTGACAGTTTGAATGTTGTCAGCTATATCTAAGGGTTTTATTATCAAGGAGATAATTGTTTAATCAGCACTCCAGGGTATTTTATGATCAGCCATCTGATTCAAATGGAGGCAAATTAACTTACTAGCTGGTCTCGTAGCAGTGCACTTCACCTTCCTGCAAATTTGACTATACTAATGGTCTGTGGTGGTCTCCTCTTTTATCACTCTTTTATTTTTTTTATTTTTATTTTTTTTCTTAACTGTGTGTTTTCTCTCTGTGTGCTTTCTGACCTAACCTGCAATTTTCTCTTTCTTCCTTTTGCTGCTGCCTGTTTGACTTAGCAGATCATAGAAGGGACAGGGCACAAGGTCCTTCTGCTAATGCTACTTACTGCTCTGGCTTTGGTTAACCACTCATACCTGAAACACTCAGAGCATATCTGGTAATGTATGAGGGCAGCTATCGCAAGCTGTCTTATGTTTTCAAGGCTGTTTCCCATGTCCAGTAGTTAAAATGGCTTTTAACTCTTCAACATTGTGGCAAAGTTATTTAATTGCATTGTTTGTGTGCTACTACCTAATCATCAATTCATACCCATAGTGTGTGTTTTTGTTATGCTTTTTGTGGTAGAATACCACTTGAAATTTATCTTTTAAAAAGCCTTACATGTAGTTTGCTGGATCCTGCACGTACCTCTCATATCTGTACTTCCATTTAAGCCATCCCAAACAAATGATAAAAATACCACGCCATTGTCTGTATCTCAAAGATTTGTCACAGCAACCCAATCTGGAATTTTTGGCTAAGACAGTGATTTTGAGCTTAATTAGCCAAGTTCAAGGATTTTAGGAGACATAATGTAATGTTTATCCACCCATGTGATGTTCTGGCTAAGCCAACTGAAACCTGGCTGAGCTCGACACATCCCTCTCGCCAATTCTGTGTTTGTCTTTTTCTCAACTCACTGATTAATGCATTCAGAGCAAATATAACACGGAGAGAATGAGGAATCAGGTCCCCACTCTCTCTCCTGTTAACAGTTCATTAGTGACGGTAACAGTGGAGTCGTGCCCTGAGTCGTGTCCGCACTTCACTGGATGCTCTGCTCTCTGTACAGCACTTGCTATTAATAGACACACAAAGGCTTAACTCACCTGAACTGACTGCATTCCAGTTTGCCGTCAACACCTTTATGTCTGTGCATGCATGCGATGAGGGTTTTTTTTTTAATGTCTGTCTTGCTGAGTTTAGACACAGGAACACCGTAGCTGTGTCCCAAATCCACACCACATACACATTCTCAGGAGGGTTTAGTATGTTCACACTGGAGAAGTGACAAAAGTGTACTCAGACCAGACATTATACTATAGAGGCTTGAGCGTCTTTTCTTACTTGTAACATGATGAGTAATTGATAAGAGTAGTTGAATAGTCATTTTCTGTATCGATTTAAACAGTTTCCCAAGCCAAAGCTGACATTTAAATTGTTTATTTTGTTGGACTAATATCTTTGAAGACTGAAGAAATTAGGGATGAAAAATTATTCAAATTGCAAAATGAACTACTGCAATATTCAAATCACAGAAGTACAATATTTGTTAAAGGCAAAGATGTGTATCAAAAATACAATTTTAAATAAAACATACCATAATTCAAAAATGAGAATAATTGTGTAAAAACAATCATTCCCTCCAACATTTAAATCATGTTGCAGTATCAGTCAAAATAATCACAATTACATTTTTTTTTTGAATCATTCAGCCTTAAAGAGCTCAAGCTGCAACCAGTGACCTTTCAGCATTGCAAAAAATGTACTTAAAAATAATTATCAATTATCATTGATTATCAAAATATTGCCAACAATTAGCTGTTGATCAATTATTTCAATCAGTTGATGAATAGCTTCAGCTCTATGTTAAAGCAGTAAATTGTTGGGTATAAGGATTGGCTGATGCAAACAAATCACATTTCTTTCAGTTTAATCAAACTCTTCTGATATATTACAATACAATGTAGGTATTAAACAAAAAATCATCAGCATTGTACATGTAACGACCAAGACGGTGTTTATTACTCTAAGCGTGATGTAAGCTCTGAAATGATAAGTAGATCATCAGAAAATGTAAACAATTTTAAAAATCAATTGTCTTATATGATAGCAATCTGAACTGCTTATTTGACAAAACAAGCAATTTGAAGACATCACTTCAGGCTTTAGAAAGGCGTTTTGGTTTTTGTTTTTTTGCTGTTTTTAATATTAATATAATATTTTAATATTTTTACAATTACTCAAGAACATAATTCAGATTAATTGATAAGACCCGGTAAACTTACCAGTGTTTTATTTAACTTTGGTGTAATCTCCAAGACTAGGAAAACAAATTTAAAATTGTCATTTTAATAATAATATAAATATATAAAATCTTGAATTATTTATACTTTCGCAGTGTGGATGTTAAAATGATGACAGAGGGTGCAGGGAAAGAGTAAGTCAGACACTGGTTAGAGCCAGAGAAGAGACTGTATGTAAGAGCAGTTTTAGTTGCCATCTACTTTCATAAAATTTTCATAAATATTTATGGTGTAGATTCCTCAATTTTTTTATTTTTATTTTATTTTATCACGTGTTTCTTTCCATACTCCTGATCCCTTTCTTATTGTCTCCTTGTTAATTCCCTTCTGTTGCTCTGTATTCTTATGCTCTGTCCTTCGTCTCTTCAGGCCACATTCATACCAATCAGTTCTTTTGATTAGAAATTTCTAGAACCACCAGATGAATGTAAAATCCTGTTTGACGTCTGGTCCTTCTGTCCCAGCGTAAACCAAATGAAGTGTCCCAACTCCTGGAATGATCCTTGATACTTCTGTCAAAATATGAGTTACTAAAATTCGAAACACTTTTTGGTTACATTTGTGCGGTTGGCACCCAAAGGAGCAAAACGCACAAATGTATCAACCCTGAGGTGTGAATGCACACCAGTCGGTCATGGTGTTTGTGCTCTTTAGATAAACTTGCTCACCTCTTGTTTTTCCTCAACAGTCACTGGAAAGCACACGGAGGATGCTGCAGATGGCAGAGGAGGTGAGACTTTGACAATCTGCTGCTGCTGCAGCTGATGCAAAAGTGCAATATCATCTTGCATGTAGTTGTATTTTGACCACCAGAAAAAGGGTCTCTGATAGTTTATAATTGGCTCCAATACATAAATAAATATGTCTGTAATTCTAAATTTCTGTGACTCTTGTGTTTTTACAGAGCAAACAGACCGGCGTCAACACTATGGTGATGTTGGACGAGCAAGGAGGTAGATAATACAACATGAACACTGCCTGATGCAAATGTTTTCAACCTGTCTTTTGTTTGTCTTTTTTCTAACTAATTAAATCATTTTTAAAAAATGTAGTTATATTTTTTTGTTGGTTGGAATGCTAATGGTTAAGTTTTATCTATATTCATTTTTGGATGTTCTTCCTTCATTTTGAAAGAAAGTAATAACTGCAAGTGAGTAATGACATATCATGCTGTTAGAATCTAAATGTATTTTTTCTGAATATACACATCCTACATCCTTGTTTTTGCAAGATGTCAGTATGCAAATGTCATTATTCCAATAACCTCCTGTTTTAGACATTTACATACATTTTATATTCCCCATGAGGCAGTTGGGATCGTACAGGGAAATTTTCAAGCGAGTGTCTGCAATAGAAGAATTTTTTTTGCATATTTTCTAATTTTGAGTTGAAGTAATTTGTGCTAACCTCCCTGTATGACTGTAAGCACTTTTAAAGCAGTGTAGTATTGAGTAATATAACTCAACAAGCTCGAATAAAGGTATTGAAGTTAAATTTAAAAATCTGTATCTGAGTGTGCTACAGTATTGGCCAGAATGATCATGAAAATCATTTATTAATTTATATTTTTATAATGTGAATCACAAAATATTAGTGCTGCAAACTACTGGGTTACTTCATTATTGATCTTCAATTCCGAGGATGAGTTATTTGTCTATACTTGTGCAGAAATCTTAGATTTATAGTTGTTTTGTTTTTTTGCTGCTGCTGTGATCCAGTTATTGTTCTTAGTGTGTGTGTGTGTATATATAGCATACTTAGATACAGAAAAGGAGAGTCTTACATGGCGTGGTGTGCCTGTCTGCATTTTAGAGCAGCTGAAGCGTGTGGACCAGGGTTTGGACCAGATCAACCAGGACATGAGACAGGCTGAGAAAAATCTGACTGACCTCTCCAAGTGCTGTGGCCTCTGTGTCTGCCCCTGTGACAGGTACACTCAGGGCTGCTCAAGCCTCCAAATCACTGTTGTGTGTTATCAGGCTTTATTTGTGTGCTTTCAGGCATTCTGGTTCCAGAAGTAAAACTCCTATAATGGCAGGTGACAAGAGTTCACCAACTGCATTACAAAATATCTAGTTCTTTGATTTAAAAGTCACAGTACCAGCTTGTGTACAAAAAGGAAGGTGGGACATCTCCAATGGACCATTTTGGCCTAAAATTCTCTAAAACTGATAATATACACCTGTAGCTTATATAAATTCACTTTTGGATTCTGGGTGATTTTTGGATTTTCGTGCCTTTGCCTGGCTCCTTCTCCCTAGCAACAGCAACTGATGTTCATGGGTACTGCCATGCCAAACTCGCTGACAGCACATGGTTTCTCTGAAATGACGTACAATTAATAAAAATTGATGGCCATTCCATAAACATGTAGGATTTTTTACATTGCCCAGGAAAGTCCTGTGTTTAATGTCTTTAAAGGGGAACTGAAATGGGACTACGGTAGCCTCTCTCTTTTCACAGCTCTATTCTCATGGGTTTGAACATTTCCATGACATGACTCTGAGCTGCCGGGGTGATTTCACATGAACACAGCATGAACTGCAGCCACATTCACAAATGTTGGCTGGTAATAGCAATGTGTGTCATGGGGAGAAGAAAATATAAATTTGTATGCCAAATGTGCATTTTATGCTAAAAACATTGCAGATACAATTTGTGAGCGTTCCTGATGGTTTATCAATGGTTAGAGAACGTGACACTGTTCCTACCAGGTTCATAACATCACAGGTGCACTGCTCTGTGATGAGCATACTTAAAACTCTTCCCATCAAACCATATTGATATGCAGTGTCAGTGTGTGTGCATAGTAAGCTCATATCTGGTTCTAAACATGAAAATCAAATCTCCCCAAAATGCTTTCACATTGGAGAAGAGGATTCTTTGATGAATACCATAAGATAAGGTAGGGGATCTTTTTAACTTCCTCATGATTAATTAGCGTCTGTGACTGTAGTAAAAGCCGACCTGTAAACTTATAAACCTTTTTTGGATGCTTTTATGTAGAGAGCCAAGGGGTATTTATTTATTTATTTTATTTATTTATTTATTTATTGTTTTTATTTAAACACCTGAATTTCCTTATTTATAGTGACTTTCCGTTCTTCTTCCAGGGTGTCGTCAATTGAAGGCGACTCACGATACAAGCGTACCTGGGGTATTGGAGGAGGTAGCGAAGATGACCCCAACGGCTCAAAAGTAGTCTCAAGGCAGCCGTCAGGTGTTCGCAATGGCCAGACTGTCCAGGTGAATGCCCCGGAACCATCAGGCCCATACATCAAGAGGTGGGGTCATTTTGCTTAATTAAGAATCTTTTACCATGATGTTGTCAGAAGCACAGTGACATATAGTCCTATATTTGTGCTAGTCACAAATGACATGTTGACACGTTCGACTGAGCTCTTGTGGACAAATACCTGACTTCTGTGGTACAGGATAACCAATGATGCGCGTGAGGATGAGATGGAGGAGAATCTGAATGCAGTGGGCGGCATCATTGGCAACCTGAAATCTTTGGCTATTGGTATGGGTGAAGAGATAGACAAGCAGAACCAACAGATTGACAGCATCACTTCCAAGGTAAGAGTCTGGGCTTTGTGACATGTTTATTAGTTTGATTATGTTTCCTAAGTCGATTCTGTCACCTCAACTTACCCGAGTTGCTATTTATTATGTCAAGTTCAATGGCCATGAAAGGTACCCTGTGGAGTTTTCCACCACTAATGGCACTATGGAGCAATATTTATTGCGTGTACCCACATTAGGATACACATGCACAAGCAACATGACAGACATACCTGCCCACAATGTGGCTCTGATTGACTGATAGTTAGCTGCCTGCATTAAGGAAGGAAGAAGACTAGTTGCAGACATAAATGTAAACAACAACTTAAAATGTTTTTTTACAAGGAAACTCCCAAGGGCTTTTTTTTTTTTAAGAATTAAGTATGGGGTTAGAGCACATTATGTGGTTCTACACACATTTGGTGCGACTTCCACTTCCCTTTAAACTAGTGCAATCAATTTAAAGGTGCCCTGTGGAGATCTACTAAACAAACAAAAGTTATGTTAAATTCAGTTTTATTCACCAAAACTCCTTGAGGTCTAACAAACATGTTAAATCAATTTTCTTCCTCCATAAAACATTCCTTTCCTGCATTGTTTACGTCCATGTCCACTTGGTAGGAGTCTTCTTCTTCCCTGTCTTTGTTGGCACACTGCGTATCTTGGCACGTTACCGCCGCCTGAATATCAGGGGAATGGTGTGAAACCATTGGCAGGACTGCATACTGCGTCCCCCAAGTGCACGAGACTAACTAACTAAAAGATGACCCACTTTAATAAAAGAAAACTGCTCCATAGAACTGAGGTCAAAAACTCCACAGGGAACCTTTTTTTAATGTTTTTTTTTTAAATGTATTTCATGTTAGTGAATTGCTAAATGAAAAGAAAAAGGGTGAGCCCTTTTCACCTGTTTCTCTTGTTTCTTCCAGACGGAAATGAACAAAGTTCGTATTGATGAAGCAAACCAGAGAGCCAACAAGCTCATCAAATAGACAAGGAACCCTGCTTCTGCCAGTTTTATCCATCAAACCTGAGCCTCTGTTGCCACACCCATACACACACTGCATACTTGCACACATGCACCAACACACACTTTGACATAAAGAAATTCAGTCAGGAAGAATATTTTTCAGCAGTGTGCTTGCCTTTACTGTACTAAGATGTAAGTAGAATTCACAAACATTATGTTTTTAGAAATTGACTGCCATATACCATTTGGCACATGTATTCATAGTCATGCTGGACTCTGAGATGCAGCATGGGCATCAGAAGCTGCACTAAAGAGGAAGTGACTGACTGCCTATAGCTGCTGTTTGATACCAAATGTGCAACAGACCTGTTGTACCATATCTCTGTAAGAGAAGTGGCACAGGTCCGCTGCTTTTCTTTTTTTTTTGCTTTTCTTCTAAACTCAAACTATGAATTGTCTGTGTGCATCTCTGGTTTGCATGGATGATGTCTTGATACATCTAGTTGAATCCTAAAAATTGACTTCCTTCTAAAACAAATGTATCTTCCTCAAATGCTTATTGGTTCAGTGTGTAATTAAGGTTATTGTATCGTGTATTATTTTGAGATGCTATGCTTATTTAATTCTTTTATCAAGCACAAATGACTTGTGAATAAAGTTGTCTTTTTTAACACTTTGTTCTCATGTCATTTATGTTTCAGATGTTAAAAGTTTTTTCAAAAACTCAAATGTTGTGCTTTGGAATGAGTCATGGTAAATCCTTTCATGCTGGAATACAAAGTACCTACCCCTGAATGACAATTTAATGTTTTTTTTTAAATTTTCATACTGATGAGAAATCATGGTTCTTGTAACTATTAGCAAGAAAATTGTGAGACGCTGACCTGGTGTTAAGCATCATGAGGAATGTTCATCATTACCTCCTCAAATGATCTAGTTGAGTCTATAATAAAACTGAATATGGGAAACATAAGAGTGGCTGAATAACAGTAGATTTGTCATCATTGGATCAACTGCTGTACTTTGTCCGTTTCTCTCGAGGTTTTTCCACTCTGACCATGGTGTTGATGTAAATACTGAAACATACTATAGCTGTAGTCATTCTGTTTATCTTATTCCATTCTGCTTTCTTTGTTACCTCCTGGTTAATAGAGATTTATAGCACCCAAGAGGAGATTAACAGCCTATGCAGGGTTCCTACACAAGTCTGGTAATGTGCAGAAAATGTGTTTCCCCAAGTTTGATAATTGCACTGTCTGTAAAAGTATGAAGTTCTGACACACATGGCTGTACATTGGTTTCACATCATTTCTCATATTAGCTCTTTGTCATTGTCATTATGGCATATGCAGCAGTTTTGTCATAATCAACCTGGAATCTTAATAATTAAAGAAATTAAGTCTGCCTAACAGGGGAATCAAGAAAAGAGAGACTGTGCAGGAACTCTGTCAATATCTTTATCGATGGTCCATGGTTGTGTTGTAACAGCCACAGTATCATTAACGGCTCCTCTTGCATCTATTCTGTAAATAGCCAGTTTATACAGCAGAGCTACAGTGAAATGATAATATCTGTTGATGGAAAGCATAATTTGTTTTGTCAAAGCCGCAGCCAGGCTGAGAAATTACTGCTGGCAGCAAGATGCAAAAGTATACATGTAAATGAGATGTTTAAGGGGTAAATGTAGAATCAGAAAAAGTCCTGGCTGGTTAAGGCCTCACTGTGGCATATTGGTTATTGATAAAGTAATTCAGTATGCTGAAAGTCTCTCTTATATGCATCTTTAAGCTATTTTTTTTAAGATTATTTGTATGCTCTGCTGCAGGCATACGCCTATTGAGTTTGTAAAGATTGAAATGAACTGTTGTTCAGGGTTTTGTATTGCTATAAGTGATCATCCTCAGCCATTTACTTGTCAGCTAAGATCTAATTAGTCTAACCTAAGGCTGCCCTGCTGTCTTGAGGCTGTTTATTCATTGTTGTAACAACAGCCACTGGAATGTAAATCCAACCGTTTGTCTATTTTGAATATGTTCATGTACAGCTTGTCTTATCTGAAATTAGCTCGGTTAACGGATGACTGTTCAGCAAAGTAAAAATGCCTTTTGTTTCATGCCTGCCTCTGGTAAATTGTTTGTACTCAATAAAACTATTTCAAAATTAATTTCATTGCACTTTTTTTTTTTTTAACAATTCCAAATGAAAACGGCATTCATTAAAAATGGGCAGGTGTAAATGTGGACATGAATGTTAAAATTCAACAAAGGAGATTCAAATGTAATAAATATACCCCAAAGTGCATAGTTTCAGGAGTTTAATTTAAAGTTTATTCTCTCAAAATGTATTCGATATTTCTAGTCAACATTTCTGGATATTTTACATAGCTAGAGAGTACAAAATGCAGGTTTAAAAACCACTGAACAGAAAAGGCAGGTAGGAAGGAGTGGAGGAATAAACAATGTGGATGGAGTGTGACAGAGTAGGTAGTGTCAGTTACTGTAGAGAGTGACCAATAAAAACAAGACTGAATACATGTGATGCAGGTTTCCCAAACCATTTCGAGATGCATTTATAAAAGAAAAATTGGACTACTCATACTAATGGCACAGATGTGATGTTCTTCTGGCCCTCTGCACATGAAAACATCTGTATTTAAGATCATAGATTCAATAACAAATGTAAATCACCTAGACTGAGATCATCGTGATGCTACCTCCTTTCCTCTTGAGCTGAAGAGTCTCATTTATCTTTCTACACCCGACTTCCATCACTTCAATGAGGTCACTTGAGTTGGATTGTAGTTCAGGGACGGAGCCCACAGTACAAGGCAAGATGGCAGTGGGAGAGTGTATGTGTGAGCCACCATCCTGGTGACAAATTAACATCTATAAATTTGCTTCCATATACTGTACATACTCTATATTCCCTGTACGTGTAAATCAATTTAAAATGTCTTATTCTAGTATGGCTTGCTTGTTGAAACTCCTAAATACACCAAATTCACACTTCAGTCAGTTCTTCCCTTACATTCATATTAAAAAGACAACCCTCAGCTCCATGCTGCAACTGTATGATCCTTGCCTTAGATAAAGAGCATGCCTGGTCCTGTTATGTGGTTTGGAAAAGCAGTTAAGATTCATCTGACCCACAGCTTGTCCTAGACTTTGGCTGGTACCATAAAACCTTTTGAATAATGGCCCAGGCTCTTTTTTCTGCTTTAACAAGAGCACCTGGTTTAAATTCTAGTTGACACTCAACATTTCTTGTAAATGAAATATCTAGCTTGTGAGACCAAAGAGGTGTTTCATAAAGCCAGATTACCAGTTAAAGTAAGTTAGCGTGCATGACTAGCTTGTTTTGGTCAGGTTAGTTTTTCAGGTTTAGCTTCACTTCAGGATAAATCAGAGTTACAATCAATCTGCCAGACTGAAACACAGTGTTTGCTTTAAAGTTAATCCCTGGTGAAGGAGGGTTCCTCCACGTTATGCTGCTCTGTGAACATGATGTTGGATGTCAACACCCTTTGACATGGGCTGCACTTTCTGTATACTTAAAAATTGACTTCATATCTTTTTTGTTGTTGTTTTAATTGAAGTCAATATATGTCCATTTAAAATAAAGCTAAAAACAACTTTGACCCATGCCTGTAGCCTCATGGTGAACAGCATTTTCACCATGCGTTATTTCTATAAATGGCACTTAAATCAAATTCAAGAAACAGACAACTAGAAATCTGTCAGTTAAAAATATAAGAGGGTCAGGGTACTAATCTGAGGGTCCAAAGAAAGTAGGAAAATCATATTAATAGAGAAGTTTAGTTTCTAAAAATGTGTTATTTTTTCAAAATTACCTACCTGGGCTCTTAATGTATATTTCAAAGTTGTTTAATGGCATCTTGCATCTTACACATCCATACATCATCATTTTTACCCATAAATTCATTATTACTCTTAGAGCCTATGTTCACTGACCTGCAACATTTTGTCAGAGGATCTTTTTGTGTGCTTGTGGCAGTGTTTTTTGCTGTAATATTTTAGTCTCCATATTATTATTGTTTAACATGTCAACGCAACTTTACGTGTCCAGAAACAGATTACAGATGAATCCTTTTTCAGTTTGTTAGGCTTATTTCAAGTCAGGCTTTTCACAAAAAGACCTGCTTTTCTGAACCACCTTTATGAAACACCCCTCATATGTATGCTAACAGAATATATTTTGTGTGTCACTACAAGCCAAAGTTGAAGACAAATAAGGCAGGTCAAGTTGGTCTTGATTGAAGGTTCAAAAATATCACAATAGCACCATATCAAACTAAAGTAAAACATAATTCATGCATCTGTAGATATATAAACTGTATGTATATATATGCTAATGAATAGATATGAAATGTTCAATACACAAGTGTTGAATATATTTCAAGTTCACAGAAATAACTACTGCCACAGTTCAGTTGGGAATACAGTCCGACTAGTCTATATTCAAAACTGACAGATAGATAGTGTCTCATGGCTGCTCGTATGTCATCAGTCACTGATTTTAAAATCTCAACAGTCAAACTCCTCACCATGCATAGAGCATTTAGTTTGCATGCCTGCAATTACACTTAGTGTGTGTGCACTGTACAGCCCTGCACTACGGTTTGCTCATCACCAAGTCTTTACACTGCATTTTACAAAGCTTTTTAAAGCCTGTTGAATTCACTCTGGTTTTATAAGTAGTATTTAGTGCTCCAAATTCAAACAGCACAGTATTACAGTTCACAACCATTGTATAAGGCAGATTAATTTAAAGTACTCCTCCGTACTCTTGAGTCACACTATGTTCATTACAGGCCTTCATATCGTACAAGGCTATATCAAAGCATGCCATACTAAACCAAACAATTGCAGCAAAAGTAACAAAAAAGTTTAACAAACATTCTTTGGTTGAGTGTGAAAGTAGCATTCCTGTGCTTTAATTTAATGCTTTGAATTTGGCATTTGTTAAAAAGAACACAAAGAAAAAAGTGGCCCTTTGCAATGATACACTGGCTTAAATACAGGCAAAAGAGTGATGGCTTTAACCTAAACTACAATATTTTTGTTAATTCTCGCAAAATAATATAAAAAATCTAGTGATAAAAAGCTCGCTCTGACTGATACTACTTTCTCTTTCCAGGTTGCCTAGGCAACCCCCCCTCCCGATAGCCTTCCCATCTCCTTTCACTTCTTCTTGGCAAAGCGACTGAACTTCTTCTCCTTGTCTTTCTTGGCAGAGCTGGGCTCAGGGAGGGCACTTGAGGAGGAGGGAGCGGGCAGGCTGTGGGCTTTGGCCCCCGAGGGCCCCGACGCCTCCTCCGCTGCCAGGGGCTGAACGGCCTTCTCCATGGCCTGGCTCCAACGCTGGAGCTCCTCCTGAAATTAAACACAAAAACACACCACTGCGGCTTACAAAGAGGTGTCCAACTAAAGAGAGGGCAGTGTGTGTTTTTGTCTTTTGGTCTATTTGAGTAAATAAACAAGTGGAAGTAGTCATGCATTAACTTTGTGAGGCTAAATCAGGGTAGATGAAAACAACATTGCTGCAAATTATTTTATTTTGTAAAACTTAATGATCCCTGCGGGATAAATCTCTCGCTGGTGAAACAGAGGGAAACATGAACACCCTCATTTATGCCAGCTACTTACATACAAAAACCTTGTCAAATTACTTACACATGGGCAGACATGTCAAACTGAAAAAGGTTATAGAATCAAATATATGTACTGTATACAGAATTATTCCCTGGGACCGCTGCTTTACACAGCGTCAAAGATTTTACAATTTCAGGCCAAGCCCAGAACATTCAGTCTCATGTGATACATGCAGAGCTGCTGAAAGTTATTTGTCATTTATGTCTCTGTGGTCAAAAACTCACCTCGTCTTTACATTGGAACAAATATTCACTGCCATCTCCAAGGCTGTGAGCGAGAAAGAATAGTGAAGTTAAAATTTATTGTGAGGAGAAAACTCATTAGGAACAAGTGGTTGTTTTATACTTGTATTTTGACCTTTAGAGTAAAATAAAGAGTAGTAATAAACTAGTTCCCCCAGTTTCAGTACTGTAAGCAACTGAGATCTAACAAACTTTCTAAACATTTGAAACATATGTGGTACTTCTTGTTTCACACAGGCAGCAGGCATCTCTCAGCACTTATTAGCAAAGTCAGTGCTATTAGGGCTGCTGAGGCTTGAGACCACAGTCAGTTAGCTTAGCTTAGCCTACATACTGAAAACAGGGGGAAACAACTAGTTTGGCTTTGTCCAAAGGTTAAAAAAATCCACTTACCAGCCAACCTAAAGCTCACTATTTTAATTTTTATATCTCATCTGTTTAATCCATACAGAAACCAAAAACAACAGGCTGTGGTTTTATGGGGGGTTATTATTTCTTGGCTGGGAGCAGTGACTTCCTGGAATCTCCACTTGGAAACAGTAACGACAGTTAGAGGAAGTCTCTGCACCCAGCGAGCAATGATAAACTTTATTTATATAGCATCTCTCCTACACAAAATAAAAAATAAATTCACATAATGCCCCATAAAACCACACTTGATCATTTCATCTAACTCTAGGCAAGAAAGCAAATACACTTATTTCTCAAAATTTCAAACTATTTGTTTTAATAGTGAGACATTTATCAAAATCTGAAGATGGAGGATTCTCACCGTAGTTTGGAGACGTGCTTCTTTTTCTTGTAGTTTGTGAGAATCTCCCAAGTGGCGTTGCTGAGGGACAAGGGGTCCTCGCCATGATACGTCACCCCATGGCTAAAACTCTTGGCATCCTTATAGGCTGAGAGCTGGCCTGGCTTCAGCACACAGTACAAGTTGTTCCATGACCTGAGAGGGAGAGGAAGGGGTAGGAAATGAAGGGCTTTGATATTGATCATTCCAGGTAGCTCATTTCTGGCAATAATGCAGAATCAATTTAATTTAATCTCAATTAACGAGAGCCACAACAACATCACCACTCCATTAAGAATTAATTCAGCTAATTAGAAATAAGGAAAGCAGTTGGCTCAGCTCACTTCTCTCTAACAACTGTTTTTTTTTATTCAGAAGAACACAGCCAGATCTCCTGCAAGACAGCAGTCATGAGGTAAGGGTATTTTCTGGTATTGCTGATGTTTGTGCACAAAAACCAATAAAAAATCTATGTTTGTCAGCTAGAAATAAGATTTAAATTAGCTCCTTATTGAGCTGTCCATGAGAGATTTCATCTCTTTAAAATACAAACTGCTTGCATACTAAAGATTTTTTAATTTAAATTCCTCAAGTTCTTCTTTCAGGATAACATTTTCTTATGTATGTTTTGGATGGGAGATGTGTCTGTAATTAATACTCTACTATAGCATTTCTATATTATGGGATGCTAAGTGAATGTTAACTTCACCTTTTACTTCTTACCTTTTTCCCCCCACACAACACCTACTGTGTATATTGTTCAATGGTATTTTTTAGTAGTTTTGGCCAAGTTGTTTTGTACTACTGCCATTTAGAATAACAGAAACTTGACGTTTACACTGTCTTTACTTTTAGCTTTTTGTTGTCTTTTCCAAATAGACTTTCTAAAGTACAGTACTTACAGTTGATTCTGGTTGGTCAAAAGTGGAGGCCTGTTTTGTCCAGACCACCATTGTTGGTAAGTAATTGTGACCATAACTATAAAGATCAGCATAACACAAATTTGTAATCTTTTTTGTGTGTTGACAAATATGTAGATATATATTGAAATCACAGTCATTTTTTTTTAAATTAGCTAAGCTTCACAATTTTTCAACGTACCCCCTGCTATCCCCAGAAGTATGCCTGGTTTTGAATGTCTATATCAGTATGTATGTAAGCTCTAGCTCCATAAATACCAATCATATGTAGGCCTTCTTTACATTTTGCTGTATAACTTGCATGTTTTGAATGCATGCCATACAGTTGTAGATTTCTAGGTGTTTTTTTGTTTTTTACTACCATTCAAGGCAGCTATTGGTTTCCTTTCATCTTAAACTTGCCTGAGTTGGTTAATCCATCACAAAAAATTAACTGTGCATTACTTTTTTTCTGTATGGTTTTGCTGTTTAGGTGCATACTGATTAAACAAAAGCCAAGAGTGCTGTAAGGTAACTTAGAAAATGATGATAAAATGAATGCAGACTTGATGTTCACTGTGATGGGTGGAAGACGGTAAGCAATTTATCAAGTGTGCTAATAGATTTTCCTAACATGCAGAAATGAATCGAGGCAAATGAATGTCTGGAATGGGTAGTGGAGTGTCATGGAAAGACGAGGTCCTTTTTCCTGTTATCTACCTAGGTGAAACCTTCTTCCCCGAGCCCTCCACATCGTGTTTGCGGCCCAGCATGCCCTCCTTCAGCACGGTCTGGGATCTGAGGGCCTCCATGGGCATGGTGGCAGCCCTCTCTGGTTCTGTCGGGGTCACTACTGAGACTGAGGGCTCCAGCTCCAGAGAACCACTCTCTTTCATTTCTGATACTACAGGCACTGTGGAGTCACCCACTGTCCCCTCCAGCAGACCTGAACTGCGCTCAACTGCATGAGAACCAGACTGGAGGAGAAAAAAATAGACAGAAACCAACACAGACAGACAGAAACTGGATGAGACAGGAGAAAAATCCTGTATAAATCAACCTGCACGTTTGGAGGGGATAGGAGAGTAGAGTGTGCCCTTGATTTATTCATCCGTGATTAGTTTTACAAGTGCTCAAAGAGGGTTCTCAACAGAGTTAAATGTAGTTTGTTTTAGAATAAGAAAGTCAAGGAGCTCTTTGAAATACAGGCATTAGTAAGAAAATAGCCCAGAAGAGAAGCTGATTTTCTTTTTTAAAATTTCAGTATGCTTAAACAGAGGTCACGACACAATAAAGTACAGAGGCCTGAGTGAGTGTAGTTACTAACCAGAGACTGTTCCTCAATGGTGTAAAGCTGTGAAGACTCTTCTACAAAACCGGTGTCATCTCTCCTGAAGGAAAGAGGACAGCATGGTGTCTGCATGAGAGACTTTTAAGAGCAGCAGGTAAAGAACAATGTGTTTGTGTGCAGAGAGAGAGCGAGAGAAACAGTATGCTGGCATTGAAGTTTTAAGGGATATGGCTCACAATATCCTGTACTTTTGTTATTGTCAAGAAATCCCATGAAAAGACAAAAACATTGTGGTTGAGCTTCTCTCAATACTTTCTCTGCCTGCCTGTGGCTTTCGGCCACAAACCCAGTTGTTGTTACTGTGTCAATAAGGTGCATCTTAAATATATTTTGTCTGTCATCTGTGTGACTTTCTCTCCCCTTAGGGGGACTTTTGAGATGAGCATCACTAAATTTTTGCACATCTGTGCTTGTAGGTGCAATGACGCATGTACAGTATGACTGCCCGCATGTGTACCTGCTATCTTTGTCTGAGCGTTGGTCTTTGATGGACTGCTCCATCTCCTGCTGCTGCTTCCTCAGCTCCAACAACTCCAGCTGCAACACAGAAGTGATCGAGACCTAATCCATTATTTGCTTCAATTACGAAACATTATATGATACATTGCTGTTATCATCTTCGGTCCTCATTAAATAAATATTTGTTGAGTATGTTAAATAAGTTGTTGTGTAAGCTGTAAGCAGGATGGATCCCATTCGATATTTCTGACTAGATCACAGTATTTTTCCTGTTTTTCAGCAGCTATAACTGGTCATGTTTTGTTTGTTTTTCTAATCAAATTACTGTTAATCATCTTTTCCTTACCGTAGTGAGGCGCTCTAGTGCAGAGAAACGCTCCTCCCAAGTGGCGGTGGATTTCTCGAAGGCCTCGTGCCTCTTGAGGAGTTTCTCAACCTCGTCCACAGTGTAGCCAAGGTCTTTACTGGTCACGTATGGCTCCTGAGCGATCAGCCAGGCCTCCGCCACTGAGGCATCCCGTGCAAACTGACACACCTCCAGCACTTGAGGTAATAAAGACGGGTCATGAGGTCGTATGAGAATTTTTACAATGTAGTTTTTGGCTTACAGCAACAGAAAAAGACTTTTTTTCATAAATATCGTTGCAGGTCATTATTTGAACTATATAAATGCTGGTTGCCTGATACATTTTAGAGTCAAGTCTTGGTTTTATGGTTACAGTTTGATTTAGGTTAAATTAAGGTTAGGGCCGGGGGCTGGGAATTTCATTGCATGGCAAGATATTTTGGAAAGTAAGGACATCTTTAGAAGGTGAAGATATTCTGGAAAGTGTAGACAGTTACAAAGCGAGGACATTTTTAGAAAGTTAGGATATTTTTGGAAGGTGACAACATATTTAGATGGTGAGAACAGTTTGGAAAGAGGATTTTTTTAAACAGCTTTTTCTGTGGTTGCCTGTCTTGTACAAAGCAACATTTTCTCTAGACTTAAATCTCTACAGGCCAAATATGGAGGTTTAAAAAAATACAGAATGTAAATATATAATTCCAAAGTTTAGCTGGAGGAATTACACACTATCATACAATACATTTGTCTTTGTCTCAGATTATTTTGGAAACTACAATAAAAGATGCATATTGGAGAGTTTTGATGGACAAAAGCCACTGTGCTCTTTCATGTGCTTTCACATCAGATTTGTGGAAGGAATAATGTATGTACAGGATATGTTTTTTAGGTTGGAGGTTAGTGTGGTTTTACTCACGGAGTCTCAGCCAGTCCCATCTGTCGTCCCACTTGAACATCATCTCCTGCCTTTTCTCCGTCAGCTGCACCAGCTTCTCCTTGATCTGACACAAGCAGTTACACAGTCACATTTGAATATCAGCAATATTAAACAACTAAGCCCCAAGACTTGTTATTATCCTCGAAGAATTAGTATTGTGAAGTAATTAACCGCACGTTAAATTCAGGCCGGGGTCAATTGCTCATTTAAATTCTTTTGGTTTTTCCATTTCTAATTAGTGTTTGCTTTATAGCCTCCCTGATGAGTGTAAGATGAGTGGAATTTTTTCTTTCGTGGCGATCCAATTGGTTCCATTGTGCCAGACAAGAACAATCACTCCCAGAAAAGTAATTAAATCTAATGAAAGCAGCAATTTGAGGCCCAGCTGAGGATGAAAAGAAGCTGTCTTTGCTGCTGAGGCCTTACCTCAGCAGAGTCTCGGTGCTTCCGTGTCAGCAGGGCCTTGCCGAGGTCTACGCAGTCAGTGAATTTGACTCCCCTGGCCTCAATCTCTGCACGGATCCCCTGGTGGTACTTCTGCAAGAGCTCCACCGATGAGACATCCCTAATGTAGAGGAGTGAAGGAATTCAAGTGATAACAGGTAATACATGAAGGATATCTACCTCTGTTGGTAGGGACTGGAACTGCAACTGTAATAACCAGGCTCTGGCAACTTTACAGCATGCTCTAAACACTGTAACTGTACTATATACATTCATAGTAGTAAAATAAACCAAATTAATAAAGAATTATAGCTTCTTTTTGGAATGGGACAATAAAGAAATCAGTTACTGCCTTTAATCACCTAAATATTTACCATTAAGGTTATTATAACCTCCATGTCATATCTATGTACTGTTTAATACAGGTTAGAAGAACTTAAAATCTTTTTTAAAACTCATGTCTATCTTTATAATTATACAGCATATAGTGTAAAAGATCTAGTTTTTATTTATTTTTTATTGTTATGTTTATTCACACCAACCAAAAAACATGTTCTTGACTATTGTATGACAGGGCCATTGTAGCTTAAAAAAATAATTATTTTATTATTTTTTACATTCAAATTTTAATTATCTTGCAGTTTTAATTTTGCAGAAATTGATATTAGACTGCAATTACTGAATTACATTTACTGAATGGATATCTAATTCAACTGTGAAGTTCTTGTCCAAGGTGTGCTCACCTGGGTTTCTCCTGAGTCTCTATCTGCTGGATGATGCTCTCCATCCAGGCCATCAGGTCTCGCACCATGGTGAAAAAGCGGAACTTCTCAGCTGTGTCCACCAGTCGCGCCCTGCGGCCGTCGCAGGCGTCCAGCAGTCCCTTCCAGGCTTCCACCACCTCTCGCTCTGTAGCCTGGATGCTGTCTGCCCTGGCCCCTGCATACTGAGCATGAAGCCGTGAAGATGTCTCCTGGAACTGTTGAACCTGGAGGAAAATCAAAAGTCAGATCACTTAAGTAAATTATAAAAAAAAATGGGTTTTGCTTATTGTTACTCTACATTGATGTTTGACCTTCATTGTGCTTAATGATGTATGTGCAGAGTTTGGCACTAGAAGGTTGTTTTCAAATTCATCTGCTGAAAGAGGAATGTTTCTCTCTGCTCACTTTAAATCTCAGTTTAAGACATGAACATATGAGCAGGATTTTGGTGACATCACTTGTTTGGAAGCCAATCATAGTCAAATATGCAACTTACACAAGTGTAACACAAGGACATTAGAAACTTCCAGTGCGCATACACTTGAGAATAGACTTGAAGTACGAGACTTCTTGTGTTGAGTTTTTAAACTTTTAAAATGAAAGTATTTGCATATTCATAGATTCTGGATTTTTGTTAATGAGGGAGAAGGAGTAGATGTCATTTTAACTCTGTTTTTGGGTGGAAAATTTTCAAAGACTGGCTCAGACTCTGTGAGGAAATTCTGTAGAGGAAATTGGTTACATAATTTCTCTCATTTACAGGCATTATAATGAGAAAGGAATATTTTGTACTTTATCTGAGCACTGAGGCTTTAACCCTTGGAACAAATTTAATTCTATGTATTAAATATTCCAAATTCAAGGTCCACTTACTTAGCTAATTCCCATGTCACACTTAATTTTATTTAAATTAAAGTAGTATTTATTGATTTATTTTCTCTGTGGGTTCTTCGTCAACATTGACCACTTTCTGATTACATATATTTATTTGTCCCATTGTTAATATAAAAATACAGATCCAATACAAATACAATGCAGCTTCATTATTTAAATTGTATTAACTGGATGTTAATCCCAGACCAATGGGGTTAAGAGACAGATAAAAATCTCCTACTGGACCACCATTTATGTATGATTTCTCACCCTTTGAGAAAGCCCTTCACAGTTGCCCTAATATTGCAGCACTCCCTCCCCACCTTCTAGATATGAATCATCAAAGTATGCCTCTTGGCCGCTACCAGCTGTGTTCCCTCAGAGTTAAAGGGCTGATCCCCTGTGTTGTACCTGTTTGCCTAGAGCAGTGATGTCTCTCTCAAAGGCGGCGTGCATTCTGTGGAAGGACTCTGCTTTACTGAAGTCCTCTCCCACATCATCAGGCAGCTCTTTCTGCTTCTCGTGGATCTGAGCCACAAGCTCCTTCCCATCATCAAAGTACCTTTAAAAAGGGATTGATCTCTCAGTCTCTTTGGCTGTGTTTGTATTATCATCACATTATCATCCTGCTAACTATAACCAATGTAAAGCTTTCAAATTCAAGTACAATTATTTGTGAGAGTGTTATTGCATCCAGATAGTTTCTTGTTTGATATTATTAGTTGCTCCAGATATTATTCTTACTTGTTTGGACACATTATGTTGCATTACAGGAGTAAACACAAACTCTTAATGGCATTAATCCTGACTACTGTCAATCTTTGTGCTTGTGGTCTGGTACATAAATACTGTTTTACTTACTTGAGCAGTTCATAAGAGGTTGTGAGGAGCTGAGCGCGAGTGTCGATGAGCTCCAGCAGATCAGCCCAGCTCTCGTTGATGCCGTCCTTCCACTCCGCCATGGTGGCTGCCTCAGTGTGGCCGGCTTCGATCAGCTCATCTATCGTCTGGTTGATGAAGTCCACTCGCTCCTGACCCACCATCCCCGTCTCCCGTGCAAACTCTCGGAACTTATCCCTCAGCAGCTGAAGGTAAAAAATAAATGTGCTTTTATTTTTTGGATTTAATTTTAAAGCTGCACAGGACAATGTGCAAGTTGAGAGCCCATATGGCAGTGAGAGAGAACTTGTTTTAACTTAAATACCCAACAAATCATGTAATGATTGCTCATGAATACTCAAAGGTTCATCAAAACAGATGGTCTGGGATCACTTCACACCAAAAGAAGCAAAAGCATAAAATAGGTAAACTATCTTTTGGTGGTTTTCTCAATTATGAGGCGCTTTTATCATTTGCTCTTCAGCTCTTCAGTTCCCTTAAAGGTATAAATTCTAGTCAGTGAGTCTACCTTTTATCTAAAACTGAGATCAAATTACATAAAAATTTAGCCACATGCAGCTTTATGTGTATTTGAGCACCACTACAGTATAAATCAATCAAACTTGATTAGTATAGCAACTTTCATACAGGTCAGTCATACAAGTACTAGCCAATGTAACCCTAGCCCCCTCAGGAAATAAAAACGAAACGATAAAAACAATAGAATAGATAAAAATAGATTAAAAACAGAACAGTTATATCTATTTGATAAGAGAAAATAACATCTAAAGCAGAAAGTAGCAATAAAACTTTCTAATCAAAAACCAGGCTAGAGGCAGATTGTAAGTTTACGGTGTCCTATACTTTGGAACAACAAACAAAAACGTGTGCCAGAAGACCTGAAGGGCTGTCCTAGTTCATACACTGCAAGCATGTCAGACTCAAGGCTGGTGCATGACCATGAAGGGCTTTTAATTAAGTAAAAGCCTTTTTAAATCAATACAAAAACGGACACTGCAACCACTGAAGGCAGTCAGCACTTGAGCAGTAGAGTTCTGACCTTTGTTGCTGACCAGATATAAAAGCATTGCAATAGTCTAGCCCAGAATTATTTTAACTAAGAGGCACGGGGGAGTTGTTGGGTACCGATGTTAGTTCTTGGTATCGGTTAATTATTGTTTGGACACAATCAACAGCTTCAGCAGCAGCAGCGACTGTGACACACAGCTCATGGAGGCAATTAATTTACTTTAAAATCTTTAGTGCCTGATTGCTGCATTTTGAATGTAAAACTCTCTGAGTCATTTTCAGATTCAGTGTGACCTACCCACTTCCCAAGGATACATTATCTTTGTGTCAATATAACACTGCTTATAACTTAAAACTTATAAGAAGTTTTCTTCAGGATCAAAGTAATGATGAGTGATAGTTTTCAGTACATCCGTGGGGACATTGCAAACTGGAACTGCACGTAATGCTGCACAGTTTTAATGGTGCCACTTAAAAGCAGATTTAACAAACTCAGTCCAGAAGTGTAGTTCTTAATGTCCACATCCAGGTTTCTTGCCTGTTGGCTCAGATTAAGTCCTACAGAAAGTTACATTACAAACTACAATTTTCCTTATAAGGTCTGATTGCATGTGTGTGCATGTTTTTGTGCCAATAATACCGTGACGTGGTCCAGGTCCTGGCCCATCTCCTGAGAGGAGGCCACCACGTCTCTCTCTGCGATCCAGTGTTCCAGATCCTCCACCTCTCGGCTCAGCAGGTAGTGGTGGTAGGTGTGGTCAAGCTTCTTCCTGCGGTCCTCCGCCAACTCCTTCAGCCCAGCGTACTGCTTATCCACCTGGCCCTGTCGCCTGATGATCTCCTCACTGCAGACAAGGTAAAGGGAGAGGGTGGAAGGAAATGAGATGCAGGGAGCATAGAGAAAATAAGAAAAGGGGTTTGGGTTTACTCTAGATGAGGCAAGATTAAAGATAGAGGAAATTATCACATTAGATACGCTAGTCTCTCATATCACCCTAAACCACAACTAACTAGGACAACGTGAGTGAATTAACGCCCTCACAAGGAGTTTTTTTTTCTGTGTGTTCATTAAATGTCAAAGCACAAACCCGTCAGGATGATCCTCAGCAAACATTTTTTGGGCGCGGTCAGCAAGACTCTGAATGGAGTCCGCATAGTCGTCCACAGCTTGCTTAAGGATCATGTGGCGCTTCAGCATCAGCATGGCACTCTGCTCATCCTGGAGAGATGAGGGGAGAAGAGGAGGGTGAGGAAGAAGCATGTGCCTCAGGACAGGAGAGTGCACATCAAAATACTCCAAATGAGCTCTCAGTAGAGGGTGCCATTTATAAAAAGCGTGTCAACTTAATTAAAGAAAACCCCTAACCATGTAATCATGTTAATGCATGTAGTGCCACTTGTTATTTGCGCAATATGATATGCCTTGTTTTGATTTAGATAATAATTTCTGCGTTTCAGACATCTGCGGCCACTTCCCATGTTAATCAGATCGCTTCCTTGTCTGTCACGCTGCACTTGCCCTGCTCCTCACCTTGGCCTTTTCATCAGCAATCATGTAAAGCTCCTGTTCCCCTATCCAGGCTTCGGCCTCATCCGCGTCGTTGTAGTACTGCTGGGCCAAGGTGGAGCCGTTCAGTCTCTCCCGGCGCTTTGCCATCTCATCCTGCAGCCGGGCCCATGCCTCCTCCAGCTCCCTCAGCTGGTCCGCAATTCGCTCTGCCTCTGGTCTGCCCTCTGTGCTGGCGGCGGCAGCCATCCTCCTCCCTCGTTCTAGTACTTCATCGACGCGAGGCTGGTGGCCCTCGATCTCCCTCTGCAAAGTCTGATGGACAGAGAAGGAGACGGTGAGGGTACAGCATCGCCCCGGAATATGATAGTGTCCAGGTAGCTCTAAACTCTGCAGCTGCTTGTTCAGTTCACACATTTTCTATTAACTCATGTATTCTGTTGTGACATCCGGAAAAAGAAGTAGCTTGTAAATCTCAGTTAAGGATATGTTGTTTTTTTTCCTTTCATAGAATAAATAGAAAATACTATCTTACTTGACAGATATATATGATATAAATATGTTTACTGCACACTGTATTTAGTATCTCCACAAAGAACTAAACAGCAACTATTCAGATAATCAATTAAACGTTTCAGTAATTTTTGAAGCAAAAATAGTGCAAAGCACTCTCTTGAGGATTTGCAATGAATCAAAAAAATAATATCAGATCAATCAAGCCCAAAAGTAATGACCTACACAGTGCAGCTAACCACAACTTTCTTCTACAGACGACTTCCTTACCTGGTTCTTCTTCTGCAGCATTTGCACGGTTTGAAGATTGTGGCCATGCTCTTGTGACATTGCCAGGGGCATCCTCTCCTCAATCCAGAGCTGAGAGAGAGAAGAAGAAAAAGAAGATAATGACAATGACAAGAGAAAATTGAAGGGACTGGTTTCTGTTGAGAAATAGCTTTAAAGATCTCAGATGTACACAAAGTATTCACAAATGTCAAGATCACCTTTCTTATATAGAATTGTACCCCTTTACAAAATGTCTCCAACATCTCAAACAGTAAAAATCCTTCTTTAAGCTGTCTCCTCCACCTGATTAAAGTGGATTTAGGCAGTGAAACCAATAAAGGATTAAAGCTTTTCACCCAGATTCACCTGGGGAGTCAATTTCATGGAGAAAGCTGGTGGTCTTACTATCTTGCATACTAAGTGCACATACTGTAATTGAAAACTTCATTTCCGAATTAATAAGTTATGATTTTGGTGGAAAAAAACACCCTCTGAAGTTCAGGCTTCAATATTTCTAAAATATAAGTCCCAAAAGGTGTTATCTTGATGTCATTCAAAAAGCCAACAATAATCCAGCTCCTTTAAACAACCAACATTCTCTATTCTAATTTTGTGCTATCAATCATTTTGCTAGAGCAGGGAGTTTCGACACTTTAATTTAGCTCTGAAATTGGATCCATGCTTACAAGCTCATCGGCCAGGTCTCTGTAGAACTGATGGACAGCTTTGGCCGCCTCCAGCTTGCCCTTGCGCTGGGCCAGTGGCGTGAGGAGCTGCTGGAAGTCACTCTGCAAGGCCTGCTGCTCTGCCTCTAGCTCCGGCTGGTCGTCCCTTCCTCCTCCATGCTTTCTGACGGCCTCCTGGAGCTCCTCCAGCTCACGCGCCCGATCACGCACCTGGTTCTCTGTCATCTGGCACAAGGAGATCCGATTAGAGGAAAAGATAAATAGCCTTTCAAGAGTCTAATCAGGATGTAGTGGAGGGTAAACCCACCAAAAGTTAGTTTGTCTTGCCGTTTATGTGTGAAACTGAGCTTAGCCACTGCTTTCAACCACTGATTTCATGAAACTTTTGCCAATGCAACAGTGATTGTAATATAATATAGAAGACTTTTGGTGTCTTTTGGTGACAAATGTCATGCTTTTTCATTTTTGTTTGTTGCGTTCAGATGCCTACAGAAAACACAAATATAAATCCAGCCCAGGTGCTCACTCACTCGTTAATCCTAAGAAAGCGCATAAGCTGAAGCTATAATGTATTCACTCCCGTGGTGAGATGTAACTACATACGATTTAAGAAATGCATGTATCCAAAGGAACTGCAGACACAATAAGCATACAAATTTGGGGTATATAAAGTATATGCTGCAAAGACACAGACCTGATGCTTCTTGAGCAGGATGTTGGCATTAGTCAGATCTTTGACTTCCTCATCTCCGCTCTGTAACTGCTGCTGGATCTCACCGAGCCACTTCTTCATATCGGTCAGGCTCTGGTCGAAAAGCTCGGAGCGGTTGGCATCAAACAGAAGCCGGTCTTTCTCCTGGGTTGTAGACTCCAGCTTGTCCCACAGTTCGTGGAGTTTCTCCAGACGCTCCGTCACGATGGGCTCAAACTCTGGCTTGGACTGGATGAGCTCCTGACCCTCCTGGATCCACGCAAAAATACAGAGAAAAGATGTTCCAAAATGGGAAAAAACACTATCAAAACAAAAGTTTTTACCTGAAGCTGCAAATGAATGACGAATAAGTCAAGAAAGGGTCAAGAAAAGGGAGAAAAGTGGCGCAGTTAGCTCAGTTGGTAGAGTGCGCGCCCGATGTACAAGGGTGAGTCTTTATTGTAGAGGCCTGGGTTTGAGTCCAGCCTGTGGCCCTTTGCTGCGTGTTGCTCCCCATCTCTCTCCCACTTTCTGCTTTATTCACTCTCCTATTTAATAAAGGCAGAAAATGCCCCCTGAGTATCTTTTAAAAAAAGAAAATGTAGAAACGAATCCTTTTCACTTTAAGACCTAATTTGAGATCATGGGTTTAACCCTGCATTAGTTATTGTCAAAGGCCAGAACGAAGACAATCGGTCACTCTTTAGATATATTGATTTGAAATTGTATCAACATACTCCTTCAGCTCTCTGACATGTAAAAGCAATTGACAGACATACATAGGCATAGGCAAATATGCAGCGTTACCAACCTGGTCTACTTTGGTGAGCCAGTCCTTGTTGGAGGCCAGCTCAGCCATGAAAGCCTGATGTTTCAGCCATTTGCTGTGGAGGTTCCTGGCCTCATCGTACGACGTGTCCTGAGCCGTAAGCATCTTCTCATTGATCCACAGAGTCAGCTGAAGTGTGGAGAGGATGAGTGAATATTAGGGATTAGCAAAAAGATTCAAATCAACAACTAAGCATGCACGGTTACAAAACTTGGGAAAGTCAACGGAAACATCAGCATTTTTAATTTGTGCAGAGGTGACTTTCTTTGAGCAGGATTTACTTCTTTATCTTTTGAAAACAGAGCATTTAGCAATTAGCCAAATGGGACCCCTATCCCTAAATGGGGAAGATACAAATGTAGTCTAAGAAAGTCTCATCAAGTACCACTGTGTTCTAGTACACAAAGAAAAACTGAGTGAGTCCTGCTAATAATTAATGAACTAACTGATGATTACATGAACAGTAAACTCACATCTTGAGTGTTTTGCAGGAAATGCTGCAGGTCGCGGTTGTCTCTGAGCTGTTCAGACACCTCCTGGGCTCTTCTTTTATTCGTGTTATGCCTGGAGGTCAGACACAAAACCATAAAAAGTATATTAAAAAAACAACTCCACACTGAGTATGTCTTCCTCCACCTCACTTAATCACACAACAGGATGCGTCGCTCAACAACCAAGAAGAGTGAATCGTTACGAGCTCCTCCTCCACGCAGAAAAATACCTTACACAGTAACCCAAACAGTCGTCTGTTACTCTTCTACACTGTGAAGAATAGCTCTCACTTAAAGATCAATATCCATTATTGTGGACGCCTGTCTACCAAGCACAATTGTGGGAGTTAATGGAAAAGCTCCCATGCCCTCTCTACGGCCTCTTGTTGACATTAATGATACATTGAAAAGAAAGCTGTTTCACTGCTGAGCCGGTTGAAACTTTGAAGAAAAAATTGTTAGAATGAAAGTATCTATTTTTCTATACCATGTCAAATGGACTTTCACGTTCAAAGTACAAATTCAGAGGTCACTAAAGTTGATTAAGAGTAGATACGACTAGTACAAACCAAAGCTGAGCATCTTCTGAGACACATTTTGGAGTGTCGTTTTGGAGTGTCAAAATATAATTGATCATGAAGAATAATATGCTAGCTGAAACAATACATATAATGAGGAATAAAGTTGTTTAACCGATTATTTGCATTTGGTTTGTCAGTTGGTCCACCACTGTGGTCCAGGCTGAACTATCTATATATTTCTTATATATATAATATAATATAACTATGAAATTAATTGGCATGATGTTTGGTACAGATATCTGAGGTGACAAGAGGACATATCTTAATGACTTTGGTGACCCCTGACTTTTCCTCTATTACAACCACGACTTTCACATCTTTAGTGAAATGTCTCAGCAACTACTGGAATCATTGCCATGAAATGTGGCACACGCAATCATGTTCCCCTCAGGATTAATTGTAATGACTTTGGTATCCCAAAGTTTTGGTATCATGTAGCATCATCATCAGGTCAATATTTCCAATATGAATCCCTATTAAGTATTATCAATATATTTGATTGTGGTTAATTTCCGTGTTAATTGCTACTATATTATAGATTTGAAATAAATTAAATGAACTTTTAAAAAATCAAAAACACTTTGCAGAATAATCCATAACTATGGGAGGCAAGTCAGTGAGTTTTAATTTCTCCATGCACTCTAAACAAAAGTACATAGTACATTGTGTGTTAGAAAGTTATGTGCCTTGTATTTAGAGTGCATTGACTAATTAAAACTCACTTGGAAGAAAAAATGAATGCCTTCAATCCTATTTAGAACATTGGGTTGGGGTGTACTTCAGCCTATTTTAGCTGAAATAAGTACCAATATAACAACATCAATTTCAATTTTTTTGAAAAACCAAAACATTTTTCCACTTGTTTCACAGATGAAAAATAAAGTTTAAGGAACCTAGAAAGATTATCCTGGCAAAACCTTTCACCTGTTCTTAATTCATAAATACAGGAGAGAAAACAATTTCAATCAGACTTAGAAAATGGATGACCAGAATGTTTTTTCTCACTTGCCTCTAAGGGCTTCCATACATGGTTAAAATCATGTCAAAGATTTCTCTGAAGTACTACCATACCTATTACACCTTTCTATTATTCACCAGCCCTTTTAACGACAATTCATTGAAATCATATTGACCAAAAAGCCATGATGACTGACCTGTCTCGGATTGAGTCCATTTTCTCCTGAACTTTGCCAGAGTATAGGTTATTGCTGTCCACCAGCCGCTGTCCACCCTGCAGAGCGCCATCAATCTTGTCCTCATTGGCTTCCATGGTGCTCACAAAGTCCTCATGTTTCTTCAAAGCTTTTTCTGCCCCAGCCAAGGTGTCAGGCTTGTCTATGTGCGCCAATGTGTACTCCTGTGAAAAGCAACAAAGAAAAAAAAAAAAGAACACGGCTTGAGAGACATAACCAGCTGACTACATTATCTGACAAACATGTGGTGTGGTAACTGACCACGCTGCATTCTTCCACACCACATTCTTTTAAATACCTGTAGCATCACTAACGCACTCATTAAAAAGCTAACCCTAACTCTATAGAAGCTGATGACTCTTCCACTTAGGACCAGACAATTTTGAGACAGTCGTAATCTTAATTTACATGCATTACTGCATTACTTGCATGCAGTACCTGGTTATTGAGGATGGCTTGTACAGCCTTGCCATCCCTCATGAACTGCTGGAAACCCAGACCCTGATCCAGTAAGCTCTTGCGGCTGTCCCACATCTTCTGCAGTTCATACCAACCACGGTCCAGCCCCTTCAACCTCTGCTCCAGCTGCTGATACTGAGGATCATCCTCCTGACCCTGGGTGACCTGGACGCCGGTGTCCCTAACACGGTGGTAGTCCTCCTCATGGTTGTTGATGTCTTCACGCACAGCGTCATGAAGGCTGAGCTGCTCCTCAGCCTCTGGCAGCGTGGTGGGCATTTCTTCTGACGCCACGGCCTTCTGGCTCTTGAAAAGCCATGACTGAAAGTCATCCATGTCTTGCAGGAAGGTCTGCAACTTGCTGACCTCACCCAAAGAGTCCTCTCTGTCTTTCAGGGTCTTTCTTAGCGTGTCCCAGTCCGTGTCCAGCTCCCCCCTGCGGGCAAAGATGTCATCCGCATTCTCTGGGTGGTCCTTAGCCAGCTGGTCGGCCTCTTTCCTCAGGAAGGTAAGCTTGGTGTCGATGGCAGCCAAATCTCTCTCCATGCCAAAAAGTTTCCTCTGGATGGTCATGACGGCTGCCAGGTCATTGCCCAAGTCCTGTGTGGACTCGATTACCCGTGTCTTGTCTCTGATCCAGGCCCCTGTCTCGTCACACTCCAACCCATAGCTGTGCAGACTAACGGCAGAATCCACTTTCCTCTTCTTATCTTCCACCATGGCTTTGAAGGCCTCCCACCTGAAAGAAAATTATTTATTAAATGTCTAAATCACTTTAATGTCATCTTTGCAAATGATTCATATCCTATCAAGAGCCTAAACTTAAGTAAATGTATTCAATTAATTAACTTTGTTGTATTGTGAGTGTATACAAATGCAACACTTTCAATTTTACCTAATATTAGAACTTATGTCTGCCTCAGGGCAAAGAGAAGACATAAAAACATGATCTTTTTTGTTATTTGCAGTATTTCAGACTAATTGATTAATTAGAAATGCTGATGCACAATGTAACAGTCAAATTTATGACACATATAATGAATAGAAAATATATTTAAAACACCTCTTATTCAGTCGCGTCTGACATTCTTTGACCTCTTTGGTGCGAGGATGTCTGCCGTCCTCAAGCTGTTTCACGGTTTTGTTGACGTCATCCACTCTCGACTGCACATTTGCCATATCTTGCGCTAGAATGCTCAACCTGAAAACAAGGAAAGTGTTAGTTAAAATAGAAACTGTACATGATGCATAAACACATGGATGCTAGACCTGGAAAATAAATGATGCTGCTTCAGGGAGAATCTGAAACTATCATTTCCATTTTCTATTAAATTATTATTAAATCTAGACAAAGTGTGAGTCCATAATAACTTTTTTTGGTTTACCTATTCTGTACTACTTCCAGATCTTCCAGCTTTTCAGGCACCTCTAAACCCACCAACCACGTCTCCTTCTGGCCCATCCAGAGCTCGCAGGCGTCTGTTTCACTGAAGATGGTGTACAGGGCCATAGTGTCATCTAGCCTCTTCTGTCTCAGGTCAGCCAGAGACATGAGCTCCATGTACAGGTCCTTGATGTCTTTCAGACGTCTCTGGATATCAGGGGTGTTCTGTAGCTCTTCTGGCAGTGCATTGGCCTGTTTGGATAGTGCATCTATTGTGGCTCCATTCTTGATGGCTTCATTCTTCAGATTCTTGTGCTTTTTCAGTAGCCGCTGGGTGGTGTACTCGTCGTGGCCCACGTCATCATTGCTCATCTGTCTCTTGGCGTCCAGTAGCCAGGCCTTGAGCTCATCAGCATCTCCCTGAAACTGGAAGAACCTCTGGGTGTCCTCGAGGTTCTGTTTCCGAAAAGCAGCCAGCTCCTCCAGCTGCTGCCATTGCCTCCTGATGTCGTCCATAGATTCCTGAACCTTCGGGGAGCCAAAGTGCTTGGCCTGGATCATCTTTTCTCCTTCAGCCAAGACCTGTTCGAGGTTGGCGCAGCGGGCTCCAAGCTCATCCTCAAAGGCACTGTGTTTGCTCTGGAGCACAAGCACGCTCGTCAGGTCCTTGCCATAATCCAGGGAGGAGAAAAGGTGCTCCTTCTCTCTAATCCAGCTCTCCAGCTCCGCCATCTCCCATAGGAAGTTCCAGAAGCGACGGGACTGCTCCAAGCGAGCCCTTCGCTGGGCCGCCAGGGCACAAAGCTCCTTGTAACACAAGTCCAGGTGCTGGACCCTGTCGCGGATCACCTGGGGATCACATGGCTTGTAGCCTGGGGATAACATGAAGGACAGCATAATCATGATATATAGTTACTAATTTCATTCTCTACTAACTTAATTCTTCACAAGGTATTGGAATGCTGTTGTCTCATTATGAACGCTGTGGAGTGCAGAGTTTATACTGATCATGTTGAAAGATAATCATAGAATTAACACATACAGACACTCTCTGCCACACCTGATTTACTAATATCAACTAATATGCAATGGGAGAAAATCTAAGCAATCATGGGCACAGCAAACCCCACACATGAAGTACCAGATTAAAAACTTGATGTTTGTTGTAAGGTTACAATAGCACAACTACGACTACTAAGCCAATGTCAAGCTTTTAGAAGTTTGTTAAATTCAGTAGCTTGTTTAAAATAAAATTTGTATTAATTGTACTTAATGTACTTTAAATAACATTTTATTTTTGACGTGTCAGTCTTAACAAACACATGATCCAAATGAGAAATTTATGATTTGGTTGATTGTTTGACATTTTGCAATACGGTTTCAGTACAGATACTAAAATTATACCCTCTCAATACCTAATTTGAGGAACACTTTAAATTAATTAACTTTGAGGAAATAAAATAGTAGGAGATATCAGATCAAAGAATATGTAAAGGTGCTCAAAAAGTATAGAGATTCAATACCCGGCCCTGGTCCATGGCCTGCAATCTATTTACTGTCCTCATTCCTAATAAAACCAGGAGCAAGGGGGATAATGAGCCACTTGCACTTACTATCCCCATTGGCGAACTTAAGAGCAGCAGCACTGGCGATCTGTACTCTATCTGCCTGCAGAGCGATGTCGTTCTCTAACAGAGCAAGTTTCTGTAACAAGTCTTCCACTTCAAGCAAGTGTTTCCCAAAATCAGGAGACAGAAGTCGAGCCTACAGAGAGGGGGGCAACAATCTGATCAGTTTAGTGTCTAGAAAATAACTGTTATTATTTGATGGAGATTGCTTCCTGTGCTGTGCCTACCTTCATCTCATCCATCCAGCTGATGATGTACAGCATCTCCTGGAAAATCCTCTGCAGGGTCAGGTTCTTATCCAGACGCCCCCTACGAGCCTTCAGCAGCTCCTGCAAGTAGTCCCACAGGCGCAGGATGTTGTCTTTTCGCACGTCAATCCGTTTGGCGTCATGGTATCGCTCAGACTCCAGCTCCTGTGAGATGTCCACCAAGGCCTGAACACGTTCCTCATACGCAGAAATGTCCGTCTCAATGGCATCGTGCTTTTTCTTCGCCGCCTCCACCGCTGGCAGGTCATAACCAAAGTTATCCTGAGGAGAGGGAGAGTGTCTCAAGTTATAAGAAACCTCTTGGTTTATTAGATGAACAAAGTGGCAATCCAACAAATGTTTACATTCAGTGCTTCTCACGAAAATGCATCGTGTGTATCCCTGAGCTTTAACAAATGTGCTGATTGCATGTGCTTCCTCATTAAACATTTTCAAAGCTATGTGTCAGCTATTTTAAATCCAGCACCGTTTACTTCCATTGTTACTAGCTTGCAGTCTTCTTCTTCCCTGCCTTTGCTGGTGCATTGCTGCCTTTCTTGGCACATTACCACCGCCTATAGGTCAGTGGAATAACATGAAACCACTGGACTATGTATCGCTTCACCCACGCTGCACACACAACATGGAACCTTAGAGTAAAGGATTTGAGTAGTTCTTCCACTCATTTTAACAAACAGATGAATGTTCATTTTTTTTCTAATGACACTTTCTAGGTGGTGTCATCTCTCCATTTTTTCACTGCAACCTGTTTTCTGCTGTTTACTTGTCATCATCAAAGATGAGGTGTGCAAACAACCTGCTGTGATAATTAACAAATGCAAATACTGTAAAAGATTATGTAATAGTATGCATGTCATTTTTTAAAATTAGGTAGTCTAATTAAGATCTTTTTCAAGAGACACCCCAGAGCAAACATCAGACAATAACATCATATGTAGTTTTGTTGTTGATGTTTTACCTGAGCCACTAGTCTCTGGTTCTCCAGGAGCCAGGTCTCCCTCATGGCAGCCTTCCTGTCGAATCTTCTCGCCATCTGTTCCAGCTTCTCCTGTCTGATCAGCTCATCTCTCAGGACACGCTCCCGCTCGTGCTCCGCCCTCTCCAGACGCTCCCAGGCCTGCACACCGATGATGAAATAGATGATGAGAGTTTGCAGTTTTTGCTAGTTGGGGGTTCACAGCAATGTGATACTTTCCATTTATAAGTTTTTCGTTTGATCTCAATCACAAAGACATTGTGGGGTAGATGTTTACTGATACAACTGGCAAAGGGACAGTGTTATATATATTAATATATTATTATATAATATATTTGGGTTTTGACCTGTTGGGTGGACAAAACAAGCTATTTGAAGACATTACCTTGAGATTTTTGCAAATTGTGATGGGCTATTTTTGTTATTTTCTGATACTCTATAGACACAATTATTAATCACTTAATCAAGAAGCATCAGAAGATTAATTGATAAAGAAAAAAAACTTTATTCTCCTTCTCACCCTGTTGATATCCGCGACTAGGGCTCCCTCTTTAGGCATGTAGACCCTCTGGTTGTTGGCCCTCATACGACTCTGGATGGTGAACAGCAGCACCTCAAGGTTTCCTTTCTCCTGGAACCTGAAAGCAAACAAACACAAGTCACACAAAAAGGTACACATATGCTGTACATTTGCTGCAGTTATGGCATCCTCCCCTCTGCAGAGAATACTTCAAACCACTCTTTGTAGTCATATTTATGATGTTATTGCCCCAACCCACTCTCTGTGGATAAAAGATATCCTTCTCGATGTTACCCTTGAACATATCCAATGGCAACCTTTTTTTTTTTACCTAGAGCTTTTTTCAGACTAAAGTGTAAACTACATCCACCTCCTCACACACATACAGTATAAAGGCCAGTAGGGATACATAGATGTGAGTAATCTTTTGAGCTTTTATTATTGATATTATAAGTTAATTGCAATAATTATTATGACTATATATATTTAAATTATAATTACTTTATTGTTTCTGTAATTGTTTTTCATCCATCTACTGTAATGTCTAATTAATTAGATTACTATTTATTTATTTTATACAGTGTATGCACATTAATTGTGCTCATTTATACATGATTATATGTCTGATCAGCAACGGGTTCTAATATTTGTTTCCTGTTTGTTTGTTGATCTATGGATGAAAAAATCAATCAAAGAGATTTGTTTAAAAAAAGTTTTTCAGACGTCTAATGCAGTTGAAGTATGGATTGTGTGGAGTACGGAAATGACAGATTTATGACAGAAAAATATTTATTTAAACATGAACTGGTTAACGTGTATTTATTTTAAAAAGTAACTGGTCTGAATGACTTTAAACTGTTGTGACTTGAACCTAAATGAATTGAATTTGACTGGAAAGAAATCCAACCAAAAACATATCTCACAAAGCTTAACTTAATAATAACAGGATTTTTTAAAGAAGAGCTATAACTGTTGGAAAGTTAGTAATCCCTCTTCTGTTTCACTGTGGTTTGATGATGTTATCTTGTGCAATGTATAGAAAAGTTATTAAGGAAAGGTTTGTGGTTCCAATTAGATTTCAAAGAAAACTCTAATCCATAAGCTCAAAAGGTGAATTGAAAAGTTGTGTTAAATTACAACTTTGGGGAGGGTTTGAGGTTATTTTTTCAGTGTTTTTTTTGTCGATTTATTGTTGTGACATTTTATGAAATTTTCTTATAAATCATTGTACAGGTGAGTCATGTGTTGTTTTTTCTCTTGAAGATTAAAAAAACAGTGGACATGGAGAGCTGATTTGAAAAGAAATATGACTGAGTGTAATTTATGAGTGGAATATAATGTGAATGTGTCTTGGCTTGACTCACTTGGGCGGCTTCTCTACAGTGCGGTATGTGTTGAAGGCCTGAAGCTGCTGCTGCACTCCAGTCAGAGAGTTGGCAAGTTTCCGGTTGTTCAGCACAATGATGGTCTGCTCGATCCACGTCAGCAGGTCTGACGACAGTGTCTCATACTTATCAATCATCTTCTCTGTCTCAATGGCATGATCCAGAACCTGAACAAGGAGGTCAAAGACAGTGAGTGAAGCAGGCTTAACAAACTTAACACATGTGCGTCATCTTTTCATCTCACCTTTCCAACTCTCTTGCCCTCGACAGCGAGCTGCTTCATCTTCGAGAAGTAGTGGTAAAATGCCACAACATATGTGATGATGGACTTCTCATCTGGGTTCTCTGTGAACACATCTACAAAACAAAACGGCAGACAAGTCAGTCACGGCCAAGCCAGAGACAAGACTGGTCCGATGTCTTCTTTTCCACCAGGCTTAAAGCTCATAAACATTTAGTTCTACATGAAGGCACAGCCTCCATCAGTCACTTGCCTTCTGGGTCTAACAGTTTGGTCACGCCAAGCCTCTGCTCTGCTACATTGAAAGCATTCTGGAGGTTGTGGGTCGGGTTGGACCTCTTCAGTTTGCTATAGTCCACCAGATCTGGCCTGAGAAAGATGGAGAGAGGAAGAAAAGCGAAACAGAAAAAAAGAAAATGAGACAGTGAAATAGATGAAGAAGAACGACTAGGAGAGACACTGAACAGACGGGTTTCCTGTGTGTTTACATTTCAGAGTTGGTGAGAGTGGATTTGGTCATTCATCTCTCCTTACCGGTGTTTGTGTATGAGGGCATTGAAGGCCATGCCGTCTTTCCAACTGGTGGTGAAGTTTGTGATGTTGACATTGGGATACCTGCAAAACAACAGCCAGGCGATGTCATTGACTTAACATGACGGGCATAGCTGAGAGACTCCTGCTTTAAATCAATGTCTGGGATCTGTTCTGCTTCTCAACGTGTGTACTCATGAGCTGCTTATTTCAGTAGCTTCAGGCCTGAGCGGATGAAGTGTTTTCCCAGAAGAGTGGCACCTTGTGATTTGCTCACAAAATGTATTCAAGAATATTTGGAGGTAGGAAGAATTTAGAGGCACAGATTTTGAAATAACTCGATGCAACAAAATGTTGAACTATTCTAAGGTTAAATTACTTTAACCTTAGAATAATTCATACACACACACACACACACACACACATAGATAGATATATATATATATATATATATATATATATATATATATATATATATATATATATATATATATATATATATATATATATATATATATATATATATATATATATATATATATACAGCTAGCTTAGCTTAAAGACTGGAAGCTCTGTCTAAAGATAATAAAATTCACCTACCAACACCTCTAAAGCTCACAAAAGGAATATTTTGCTTATTTGCTTTCTTGTGGAGAGTTAGGTAAAAAGATCAATACTACTTCCATGTCTATACGCTAAAGCCAGCAGACAGTTAGTTTAGAGTATAAAGACCCGAAACTGCCATCTAGGCTCTGTCCAAGATAATAAAATCAGCCTATCAGCACATAACCCCCCATAAATCTAAAACATGTTCTTTTTACATTTTTTTCTGCACAAATAATATATAAAATGTTCTTTAGGGAGATTTAGAGGTGCTGGTATGTCGATTTTTTTACCTACAAGACAGGCTGGATGTTTATGACTGTTTCCTCTTTATGCTAAGCTAACTGTCTCCTAGCATGTAACATCATATTTAGTATAGACATGAGAGTAGTATCTATCTTCTCATTCAACTTTAAGCAAAAAAAATGAATGATAACAATTTTTATTAATAATAATAATATTTCCAGAAATATAATTTATACCGTCTTGATGATAAAATATATTATGCAAAGGGTAACGTAAATCCATTGTTATGGTAAAAATGTTTGTTTTGAGTGAACATAACCGTTGCTGCATATTTAATTCAATTAAATTCTTAATATCAAGTGTGGTATACTATTAGCACAATGGAACATTGTTAATTAAACATTAAACATAAAGCCATATATAAATACAGCCTAGTACATAAAATCCAATATTTAAAGTTTTAAAAGGTGAGATATGAAATGCTGCACACTATATATAAACCTTTATTTTAACAAGAAATGTCCCATTGAGACACAGTCTCTTTTACAAGGGAGTCCTGTGAAAGACACATACACATAAAACATGCTAAACAATAAAAAGTGTACAGCTGTGCACAGGCATAGATTCTCATACTAATTCCCAAAGGATATTTACAACAGCTTGGTGATGCTCAAGGTCACACATCTCACTTACCCTGCAGTTTTCATCTGACACCACAGAAGAAGAGCATCCTTGGCTGAGCTCGTCTCCTTCTGGTCCGCCTGGCCCGTTTCCACAATAATGTCCTGGATCTGATGAAGAACAACAAGCACAGCTGGTTGATAAATAATGAAACTTAACTAATGACTGTGAGGTTTACAATCAGACAAGAAGAAATTCACAACAGAGAACAAAAACCTAGCTTGTAGTAACATGTCGTTAATAGGATGCAGCAGTTGGGATCATTTTGGGAAAGTGGCACAAATACCCCTTTGAAATATATCACTTATCAAAGCTTACAGAAATACTAGGAGGTTTTCACTGATGCTCAAACTAAACTAATCTCCAGTGATATATCATCAAGGTTATTAGCCAACTGCATTCTCACAAATTTAAACCGAGGGTCCACTTGATAGAGGGAGGGGTGGTAATTATTGAAGTTCTTATTTTCCCACACAGTGGGCCAGTAATTAGAGCAGTGATGTGATCTGAGAGACAGGCCCAGAGAGAGGGCTAAATTTAGCCAGCTTTGGCTCTCCTTGGTTTATGCAGACTGAAAAGATGCAGACAGTACCAAGTCAACTCCATTCTTTTTCTTTCTCTATTCCTTTTCTTTTTTTTGACAAGGCTGAATAACACAGGAGGGCATATTGTTTGAACTAACTTGTCTAAAAATAACAGTGCTGCTGTCAAATTAAAAATAAATACAGTATATGCCCTCAACAAGGAGATAAAAGAGTCAAACAGACATGTTCTGATGTTCTGGATGTGCTTTTAACAGCAGATCAACTGGAACCTGAAGGCTTCTTTTCGAGGAAATATAAGTCGAAAACAGCCCAAAGCTGGCAGTTAAAACTGTTTCTGTGCTGCATGAACATTACCCAAATGAGAAAATGACAATCAATTAGCAATCAGAGAAATGACAATCGAACATAGCAGGTTATATACTTTGTCTGCATTTAAATGCAAGTAACAATTTGTTACAATGTATAATTTAATTTATACAATAGTCTAATAGGGCTACACATGTGATCTGCTCATCATGTTATTTGAAGATTGTGATCTGCAAGTCAGAAATGCAAAGGTGACATTTTTAGATATAAAAGGATCCTAAACGCCAAGGTCTAAGTTTACCTGGAAGCGAAGGATGATGGTCCAGATGAGGCCGAGGATGAGGCGATGGTTGCCGTCAACAATGTCGTGGGATCCCATGTTCTCCAGGTGGACCCTCTGCTCTTTGAGGAACTGCAGAGCCTTGTCCACATTCTCCAAACAGTGGATGCGCATTCTGCCCTTAGTGGGTTTTGGCTGAAGACATAAATAAGAAAGGAAGGCAGAGTAAAGGCAAGGTAATGTTATAAAACAAGAGTGACCACAAGAGAGAGAGGGATGATAGATTTGTTTTTGTTTCTCTCTCCTTTTATTTTCTTTGTAAGGTTTGACAAGGGATGTTCTTACCAGCCGCTCGCCGGACAACACCTCCAGCAGTTTAATGAGCATGCGTCCATCCCGCAGGTCCAGGTAGAGGTCGGAGATGCGACAGCCAACCCGGGACAGGATAGAGTTGACCCATTTAGTGAAGGTCTTCTTCTGAACAGCCTCACGTTCATCTGATGGGGGCACAAAGGTAAGAAAGAACATGAGCTTTATGAATAATGAAATAAGTTAACTTCTACAAACAGAACCACTAGACCTGGAGGGGATTACCTGTCCTGCTCAAGGGTACTTCAAATAAATAGAGGACCCTGATCAGAATCAGAATCTGGTTTATTGTCATGTAGTTTCTTACATTTTTTCACACAGAATTGGATGTGGTATTTTGGTGTATAATAATAAACATATTAAGACAGAAAAACAAGCGACAATGCAAAAGTCAAGAATCATAAATATAAAACAGAAATTTCCAATAAAAATGTCTGTTTTTAAAAATAAAAGAGATGTGCTATGTTTTAAATGAAGAGGATGGAACATACAAAATATTGACCAAGGAGTGTGCAAATGACAGACTGATGTGAGTTGAGGAAATCCACTCTAGAAACAGAGCAATCACACTGGTTAAATTAATCCTCGGTGCAGAAGTAAGCTCTCTTGCCACTTGAGTGAGAATGGGCCCCTGGGCACAGACATGTGAAAGGCCTCAAAGGCCTCTCAGGTGCTGCTGCTTGTTCAAAAACTGCAGCTCAACCTAAATATGTAGATCACGTTGGAGATGATGGGAGGCTGTCTGACTCCTGTCCAAAGCTTCCTGCCATGGCAAGTCCACACTGACACTCCTCTGCACAGATATTATCTTAAATACTACAGTACATTATACAAAATTATAGGAAACATGAGATGTAATTTATGTTTCCTTAATGTGTTGTTCTGATCTAAACTGCTTTATCAGTTTTACCATATTTTAATCAAATGTTACTGTAGCCTCAGTATGCTGTGCAGGGGGGAAATAAACAAAAATAAATCTTGGGTTGGATTTGGTTGGCAGATCCAATTGATAATATTACAATAATCTCATCAGAAGCAGGTGCAAAAAATGTGATTAGGTTATAGTTTTAACTGAGTTTCCAACAAGAATTGTGAATAGTCACTTCAGACAGGGGCTCTGGTCTATAGGGCCCATGTGACCCCTTGGGCCCTTGGGTCCTTAAGCCTGTGCCTGGAAGGCCGATTCAGTAATCCATCCATGTCCATAACTAAAACTTCAATTAGTCAATTAAAATAGTCAACCGAGTCACAGTGGTGCCCTGCTGACAAAGACAGCCTCACTGTGACACACTGTGGTGTCAAATGGGGATACATTATGAGGCCACTTTAAAATATCTGGGCCAGTCACATTACTATACATTTGTCCAGTGCATCTCTTTTATTGGAATTAGAGCAGTATGTCAATCAATATATCGACTCTAGTGGCACCATCCCCCATTAAAGAGCTGACATTTCTCATTTTTTATCAGTTTGCTCATTATTTGGTCAGAAGTTTTGTTGCCAGGCCTGCTGCACATTTGATACACGCCATCACAAAAGGACACTGCCTGAGGAAAAGGTTCACTATATCCATCTAGGCTTCTACACCCTCCTAGCAGAGCAGATACAGAAGTGGTGCTGTATAATAACATCACATGCATGAAAAGTAAACACAAACGAGCACTCTTCATATTTAAGTGTAGGTGTACAGTATTTATGCTAAAAATGCCTCAACTGCGAAATTTTGCCTGAAAACTCAGGAGTGACAGGGCAGTGAGTTGCAGAGCAGGTATTTGGGAGGAAAAACGCTGCCTACATGGTGACACATCTTGCCGGTCTCACACCTAAAAATCATATCTCAGTGCAACGGCAGATGTGCCTCCTACTCAGCAGCAAAAATAAAACCGATGGGACCATATGTCAGCATGACCCAATGTTCTATACTCTGTGTGTATTTTGTTTGTGGACACACTTAATGGGAATGGGGGAGGTGTGAGTGGGTGTGTGCTTGTGACTGGGGGTTGTATCTGGATTTAGCAAGCATATAAAATGCCCCAAATCTACCTGTATCAGTTAAACACACTATCTACTGTATATGTTGCATATACAGTACATGAACTGAGCAGGACATTTTACCAGTAAATAAACTTGTCAGTTTTTTTGTGAACAAGGCGCAGCACTGTTTCTTAATGATCTTAGTTATATGTCTAAGCTAAAGCAGCCCAGTCGATTTATTGATCTGACTCTAGAAATGAGGTCCAGAGACAACAACAGGGGAAAACACAACCTTCACAGCAAAGTGTCATCTTAGGCTCAGACTAAAGCTCATATGCACATATGATCTTTTAAGATATTTTTGTAAGCTTCATTCCTACATACTAAACATAGAATTTGGAATCATCACAATTGATTAGGAAATATGTTTTTATTTGCAGATGTTTTAAATCAGTCACAATATTAGCATATTAACAATAATATCAACACTAAGATAATTTAATGAACTCACCATTATTCATTAGAGAACAAAAACATTTTTACATGCAGTTCATGTGGTAAATGAAAATGTGGCTAATTTTGTTTAATTGCTCAGCTACTTATTTATTTATCAATTATTTTGTTGAACAGGATCAATAAGGATAAACCTTGTTGTGTAATGTATATATGGCATCTAGTTAAAGCTAATTTGCAGATTTATTTCTTTTTTTTTTAAAAAACATTAACACGACATGCTCATATAATTGTGGTATGACCTAATGTCAATAAACAATAATATGACACTTATAATGATGATATTAAAAATAAATATTAATCATCCCACAAAACTGTCTCACAAATCTCATGACTTCCATGGTAACTAATATTTTTTCATTCAAACAATTATTCTGTGGGGTATGTTGCTTTTTTCTTATACTGGATATTAGAGCTGAAACAAGTATTTGATTAATTATTATTTATTTTATTTTATTTTTGTTTCTTAGTCCTCTTGGACTTCTTGGACTACTGAGCTGAAAAACCAGGTCATTTACAGATATTACCTTGGGGTCTGGACTTGTGAGGGGCATGTTTTACTATTTGCTTAGCATTTTGCAGACAAAAGAATTGTTCAAACAATTAAAATATTCTAATAAACAATCTAAATTTGTAGTTTTTGATTGAAGCTTTTAGTCCAGGTGAGGTCATTTAGAATGATCTGCAGCAACGGTGACAGAAGGACAATGAAAGTTGACTACAGCTACTTTGATTACACCCACAGCTCCCAGCAGACACACACTCGCATATATACTCACATATGTACTGTATACACACACACACACACACACACACACACACAGCTCCTTAAAGTTTATCAGGTCAGCCACTAGTGATGAGACATTTTGCCCTCAGTCGTCCCATTTTACAATACATGACTTCCCCTTGTTCTGCCTGCTACAGTTTGCCCTGTTTATTCCTGAACCCAGATATGACTGCAAACTATGGAGTGCAAGGACTGCATCCTTAATGCCTTGTGCAATAAATGATTCAGACAACAGGCCTGTGGAGGGACAGCTTAAGAGGAGGAACAGAGGAAGAGGAAGGAAATCAAGGATAGTGATAGAGAGAAGACGTTAAAGAAGGGGTAAAGGTTAAAATGTAGACAATAAAACAAAGTGAGATACAGGAGGAGACTGAAGCAATGGTAAACCAGGGACAAGGAGGAAGAGAAAAAGAGGGCTAGCGATGGAGGGCAAGAAGGATCAGACAGAGCAATTTAGAGTGAGAATGCAGGCATTCAGGTTTAATCTACAGAGACCCAGCCAGGAAAATAGAACAAGATACATTACTTACAGTACCTACCCTACTGCCAAAGATGACCCAGTAAGTACAAAAAAAGCTCCAACTTCATTCTTAGCATCATCAAAGAGAAGAAATCAGAGGTAAGTGTATGTAAAACACATGGTGCGGAGTACAGTAAATAAATCATGCTTCATTCTGCTCCCTTCAGCAGAACAACAGCACACACCGCTTCGCTGCGTCGACACGGATAATCACAGTATGAAAAAGTAATGGCAATTAACTCAAAGCTCCAATAGGACAAATGTCAGATCATAATCTGTCAGAAAACAGGGACAGAAAAATGTCACGACAGATCCTATGTGTAATAAAAACCTGTGACAAATGCTTTCTGAAATATTTGGGGTGCTGCCTTCAAAAGATTTTACAGTGTAGGCAGAAAGAGGACAATTAAAGTACTTCCACAAAACGTGCACACGGTTCTCCCGTATCATCTCACATCCACAGACCTTGAGAGTAGACAGAGTGCACATTGATGCCCCTGGCGATTTAGGAAGCACGGGACAACAGAGGAGGAGGAGGAGTAGGAGGGAGGATTGTTTCTTGCATGCATCACGCTGAGCCGTCTCCAGATGAGTAGCTCATCAAGCTCGATATGACAACAAGCCTCTGTACGCTCGCTACTGAACAAAGCCTTCAACATTACTCTCGAAACGAAGTTCTGTTTTACACCAAAATTCCAGTGGAGGTTTTGTGAAGCTGAACAGAAAATCAAGATAATATCAAAAGTATTAGTGACATAAGATTCAGTATCATCTTCAGTATGGTATGTGTGTTTTTCAGGTGTTATGGGTAAGTCAGATCTCATTTAAGTTGAATCAACTATTATCATCACATTACAAATAACCTTAATATCTTTTTATATTGATATCGAGGTAGTTGTATTGTATCACTATTCATTATTTTGATTTGCTGGTCAATGCTAATTCCAACCTAATTATGTGTTTGTAAACTGTTACCCAATTGAAAACATAGAATATATATATAAGAATTACGTATTTTTATCCACCCTTAAAGCAGGACTACGTAACTTTTGCTGGAAAGTGGCCACAGGCAGCAAATCTAAAATAATTTACTTTCACTTACAAAGTTTCTTTTGAGACAGTTTCTTTAAAAATATCAATATAAAGTAACTTGTCTGATACATCAAATAGTACCACAAGTGGGAACTGGCACTCACACTTTAAGTGTCCTTAGCATGTTAAAATTTGGTAGAATAGTAAAGCAAAAGAAGGGTATCACTCATTGATCAAGTCAGAAAAAAACTGAGTCAGTAATGTCAGTTACACAGCAATGTCTAAAGTTTAATACTGTTACTGTTAACACTGTTAACTTTGTAAACTTTCAATTCATTTTAATTTGAAAGTGTTATTTCTTCCTCAAAAATTACATTGACTAGCTTAAAGGTTTCATATCAAGGTTAAATAGGATTTTTCATCCAGCACTGCAAACATTTTAAGTACATATATATGAAAGCTAAAATTTTTTATTAACCTACTGTACGCTTTACACTTCAGTCACGGCAGAACTGTAACGGAAAGGGAGTACATTTTGTACATTGAGTACACTTGTACATTTAGGTACAGTTCATAAATAGGAAAGTAGCTGTGGTAGTTCATACGATGGGCTTTAGCAAACTGTACTGTCTGTTTAATGTTTTGTTGTAATGCAGTGTACGGTGCTGCAAGAGAAGCTGCCATTGTCATACTTTCATTTTTACATGAATTAAATATTTTGGAGTAGTTCAGTAGTTATATAGTGTAACATATACTGTTTTCACTTTCTGACACAGTTTTTCCACACTGACGGGACTGCAGCAGCATCTTGTCACTGCTGTGCTGCATTCCTTCTCCTACTTCCCAGTTTCTTCATCCTGCATATCAGTACAAGCCTTACTAAACATTCCTCTGTTTCACATGCTTTTACTCTGTAATCTCCCATCCACTCTTTGACTCCAGTGAAAGCCCCATGACTTATTCATGCTGATGGATTTTCCCTGTATACAGTCTGATCCGTCTTTTCCCACAGTCAGCTCTTACTGGATGTGGCCCAGTGGTCCCACAGCACCCCGCTACATGCCTGAGTCATGGCACTGACAGTGCTACCTGTCCTGCAGCTGTGCAGGAGATACCACAGCTTTTTAAACTGTCCAAGAGTTTAGATGAAACACCTCCTCTGCTGGCTTTGTTTACACACTTCCTCAAGACATGTTTTCAGTCTAAGATGAATTGTCTGAGCTTTTGCTAAATGGACTCACATTCTGCAACTTCTAAACATCAGATTAGTGCACATTAGAGGCTGTCAAGGTTTCTTGATGTTGTAAAGAGTAACACATTCCAGTTTTTTGACACAAGGATTAAAGGGGAACTCTGTTAAGGTCTGTTTACAGGTGTTGAAGAGTACTACTGCAAATGTGAAAAAAAGTTGCATAAAGCCTTTTTTGGATCTTAGGGGAGCTCTGCGAAATCTGGTAAATTGCCTTAAGTGACATCAATGGAGTCCTTATTTGAGGATGAAGACTACAAGTTTGAAAATTTAAAAAATCTGGGGGTGTGGAGATCACCAGAACTTAGTTGCCTGCTCCTCATCTCTGCTTAAGGCTTGCAGCTCAAAGCTACATTAGCCGCTACTAGCATAATACATCTGAATCTCTCTAAACTGTTGGCGGTTGAGTCAAATTGTGAGTGATGTAGGTGTCAGGTTTTGACAAGGAAGAATAATGAATTGGATAAAAAAGATGATCTCTCTGATTCCGCAACTGCAATATTTGGATTTGATTTTTTTTACCGTCCACTATGAGTCTGACAACTTGACAAAGGCTTACAGAGCATATTTTCACAATAATTTGAAGACCAAACTCAGGGGCGGGGCCGTATTTTTAAACTGCAAACGGCAGAAGGTAAGGTACACAAATCTTGAATGGGAAGGTGTGCAGAGCTGAGTAAAGCCCAAAGGTCTGAGGTCAGCATGTTAGAATCAACAACAAGAAAAGGTGGAACAAACAGCAGCAGAAACCATGTGTCAAATTCCAAGAAAGTCATAAGAAAATGGATGAATGGTTTAAATCAATAACATAGCAAAAGCAGACTGTTTCCTCCCCTTTCTCTGTTTATCACTTGTGTTTTTCCGTTACTGTTGTTCTGTCCAACTTGATTCTACTGCAGTATTGACAAGATCACCCTAATAACAGGTAAATAAAAAAGTGAATACATTTTCATGAAATGCAATTGGCTGATCAATACACTTGGCTCTGAACAACCTCTCTTCAAAAGTTTGCTGCTTCACGTATCAGTTGCCTCTGCGGTCTTCAGAGTCTGTCGATACTTGAATTCCAGCAGAGGCAGAAAAAAAGCATGTTTCCCTTTCTGTTACTCCATTTTCTTCCTCTCACTAATGCACTCCTGTCATCAGGGAGTTAGATAGAATAGCACAAGCTAACAAAAATCCACAGTGACGGCAAACCTCTCTCTTAAAACCTTAATAACACAGGCAGGGAGAAGTTAAACTGTCAGAGAAAATTATTATTTTTTAACACCGCAATGCAATCCTTTGTGGAAAAAAGGAGGTTAGGATCAAAACACATGGATGCTTTGTTCTTTGAAACAGTTTGTGATGGGTAAGGACCATATGGAGAATAGGTAACAAGCTCAAATGATGAATATGTTTGTTATTTCAAAGAAAATGGAGATATAACACTAGCTAGCAATGAATGGATTTGGAGGGAAAAACATCACAACCGTTTTAGGAGTTTGCATATGAATTATTCAAAGCCAAGTCAGTGAACAATTGGGGCAGAGCCACAGCTTCCTGAAAATAAATAAATTACTACCCTATACATTTAATAAAAAGGGCCACCGCTATGAAAGCCCAGACTTTTTATGGTGCCACATTTTTACAGTTCTCACAACAAGATGACAAACTAATCTCATACTTGCTCACATCACAGCCCAACCTCCCTGCAATCCCATCCAAACACCAAACACAAGTTGGGAAAGGGAGGGGCATGACTGGAAAAGTGTTATCTCGCTCATCTGTTTGGCAGGAGAGGATGGACAAACTCTCTCTCAAACACACAGGTGCACAAACACACACGGCTCTGTCATCAGGACCCTGTACCTTGCAACTGCCTGAAGCGTCCATCCAGGATGGAGTTGAAACAGATGTTGGAGGTGCTGTAACTCAGCCAGCGTGCCCGCTTCATACTTTTAGCCGAGGAGGAAGAGGAGGAGGAGGAGAGGAGGGCGGGGGGAGGGTGAGGGTGAGGGTGAGGGTGAGGGTGAGAGGGCCGCTGACGTCTAGGGGTGCAGGAGGAGGACGAGGAAGAGGAAGAAGAGAAGGGGGAGAGTCCCACGGGTGCCACAGCAAGCGGGACATGCAGAAGAGTGCCATTCCTCTCCAGGTGGTGTTCAGGCTCCTGCTGTTTCCCGCTGCTGCTGCTACTGCTTCCCCTCGCTGTCTTCCTGCCCTCAGATCTCTGGGTCCGGTGCACCGCTGGTGTGCTCTTGCTCCGGCTGCTGCTCATGCTGACCCGAAGAGGGGCCTCTTTCTCTGCCGGGGCATAGGGCCTGCTGGCAGCCTCCTTGGTCCCTCCGCTGCTGCTGAGGATGGCTGTGGTCTCCCTGCTGCTGGCCTTCAGGCTGATCTTGACCTCTCTAAGCCGGGGCTGGCTTATAGGGGCAGCACGCAGCAGGCACGGGCTGCTCATCTTGACCCCCAAACGACAACAACACACAGCCTGGAGCCGGCAGAGGAGCTTGGCACTCCACGTCTGTCCTCTTCTCTGTCTCTTGGCTCTCTGTCCTCCTTTCCAGATCTCTCTTGTGCTCACTCCTGCTCCCTCACTCCCTCCCTCCCTCCTTCTTCTTCTTTCTTTCGCACTCTCTCACCACTGCTGCTGTGATGATGCTATGCCTCCACTCTCGGGCGACACAAGGTCTCAGGCAGCCTTCGGTTCAGTTCAGAGTGGATTCTCTAGCCCCATCCATGCATACAATATGTTTCAATACGTCCATGTGCTCACACAACTCCCTCCCTCTACCCAGCAATCCCACACAGTCGTGAAGGTGAAATGTATCTCTGGCACAGTTGTGATTTCCTGTGCCAATAATACAACATAAATCTGTCTTTCTCAAAAGAATGTCTTTTTTTAGGTTTATGTAAGGAGCCATGTAAATGGCTGGATATTCAGTATGTTATACATGTGCTTTGAAGGCATGCTGGGTGCATATTTCTGAGTTCACAAGCTGTAAGTCAGCAGCAGGCATCATTCAGAACCTCTCTCAACTCATGTCTCTCTCTTCACTTTCCTCCGTCTTTGTACCACTCTCTTTCTCCCCCCACCCCCACCCCCTTCTCTCTGACAGGAAACACTGATTGCATTACAGAAACATCAGTGCAGCAGCACTCTAACACAATATCACCAACACCCACACAGAAGCCTTCATCACTTAAAGAGACAGCAAGAAAACTGGTGACAGCACTGCCCGATAAACTGTCTTGACACGACTTTAAATATTTTGGCCACCCAGATGTTGGGTTGGATATCGAACCTCTGTGTTTTTGGTACAGACCAAAAGCTGTGCGTAGCATCGAGTATGTAATGTTCTGATCAGATATTTTTTCATTCTAACTTATAATACCTTAACATTTTCATCAAACCCCACTTTGATACTATTTATGCCCAGCACTTTTTTATTCAATGTGCATTCGGTAATTGCCTCTCTATTTCAGTCAGGCGTACTTATATCAAGGCATTGACTATTTAAAGCAAATGGTTATAAAGTCAGTATTGCTCATAAAGGGGAACTACCTCCCCTAACAAACCAATACAAAAACATTAGATCTTAGTAAAGGCAACAATACTTAAAGCTTAGCACATAGGGAGAAAGATGCAGTGATGGAGTTATAATAGCTGCCATGTACACCTGTTTGGGTTTAGCGATATGTTGGTACATACCATGCAATGGTAGAAATATGTCCAACAGTAGAGATTTGGCAAAATTGTTTCCACCGAGGAAGCTTAGTGCCTCTGCTATATATTCAGAGGGCAGGCTAGCACATCAGGGCTGGATTCTCCCATGAATCTGGGTGCCTCGTAAAGTAACATGATATGGGTAGCAGGACTGCTCACGTGATGTGAGAGTGACAGTTGGTGGCGGTAATGCACCTCTAAGCCTGTTTTCCATCCGCCGTAGAAAAAGAGAGTGACAAGAAAACAAGGAGAGTGAAATTGTTGTTGTTTTTTGTTTGTATGGACGTTTCCAAATAAAAGAGAAAATTAATCACATGTGATCCGGTTATTATGAACCACAACTGAATTTATAGAAAACTGAATTTGCAGAAAAATTACTGTATCATGATATACACTATTACCACAATATAAAATTACATACACTGTGATAGAAGATTTTGGCCATATGACTGGATGGTACTACTCAGCTGGTAGCCAAGCAACTGATGAATTGTGAAGCATGAAGGAAGCAGTTAATGCAAGCACTATCAGTGCTGTATGCCTGAACTAACACAATGCTGCTTATAAAGCCTTTCATTACTTCTAGATTTCACAAGGGATTCACAGGAAACAATGCATGCACCTGAACATGGAATACTAAAGCTACTGCATGAGTGCATTTCATCATATGTAATCTACAAACATGATGAAAACATTTCATCATAAGTAATCTACAGTTTGTTTGGGTATGCTGTACTAGAGTGCCTCTTCCCCTCTTGCATGTCTGACAGAGTAGCCACTTTCGGTATATATGCTGCCCAGAGTAATCAGTCCACTTTGGGACATGCTTGCAGTTGCCACTAATGACCACAGGAATCACCAAATCAATCGTGACTGAAATCTTAAAGGATAAAGTTGGCGATGTTCTATATTTTTGTTGCGGTCCACAAATCATTTGAAAATACCAAAACCAACAATGTGTTAGTCACCAACCCTGTCTGTGGCTCTCTAACCCTAACCCAAGGCCAAATGGTTCAAACGGCTCACAAATTATATAATTTCATTTTTTATAGGCTCAGTAATTTGCTAAAACAGCTTGGCACTGTAGTTTTTAGCAAACGTTACTAGTCCAGGAGTAAATGGTGTTTTTCGGGGGGACTATTTTAAGCTGTGGATTAATACACATTTGTTGCTCTAGTGAGTTTTTATGGCAGAAGCTTGTGCTTAGACATTTAACATCTGCAAACTTCAGCTTCTTTTGCTAAATTAGAAAAGCGGTGGTATCATATCCACCCTAGAAATAAAAAGATTTCAAAAAAATCCAACCTTGTGCCTGACCTTTCTTGTTTGTGCTGCTTTACACAATTGAGCATAGTGTGGATCCTCTGCTCCCCTTTTGTGTTAGGCTTCTTTCCACCACAGAAACAGTACTATTTTAAAACCCCAAGCAGCCGACCCACAGGTGGGTCACAGCTTACAAGCTTAGCCAGACATGCCAGAGATCTGTGCTATGGGAGGCAGACGGGCAGGGCAGCTGTCCAGATCGGTCAGACGGTGGCCATTCTGGGAATGTGCAAGTGATCCCAGTTACTCGCAGAGGGTGCGGAGCGGTGTCCGGGCTCAGCTGCTGGGAGGTGTGTGACACCACGAGAAACATGCACACACAATCACACACACAACAACACCTGCCGAGCTCTAGGTGAGAGCTTTGAAGTAAAATCAAGGGTCGGCTGGAGTCTGATTTTGTAATTTTTACTAAATCTAAGTGAAGGTCAGTGATACATTCAAGCACATTCAAACCTGCCAGTTAAACAGACACTCATTATAGCTCGTCCTTTCTGCTCGTCCTTCCCACACTTTTAAAGAGACACTGTCATCTCAAAAATCTGTCACATAAATACCTCAGAAAGGACACAGTATGTTTACTATGCATGCACTCACCTGCGAGGGCCTTGATGCGCGAACGCTCAAACAGCCTGGCAGAGCTGTTGTCATTGTCTAGTTCCTCGTCACAGAGGTCGAAGCGGGTGTTGATGTGGCTGTACTGCTGTGTGATCTCCGCGTTGTCAAAGTCTGTGGTGGAAGTCATTGCGGTAGCCAGGGTGACAAGTGGGCGAGGGGACGGCAGTCAGCGTCCTCAGGTGGTCTGGGTGTGTAGGGAAATGAGTGGAGGGGACAAAATGACAGGACCTCAAATAGTGGAGGTAGTCTGAAACAGAGGGGAAAGACAGACAGTAGAGGTGGTAATGATTGATTATCATGATTAACTGGGGTTCAGAATGTACAATGCTGAAGCCGATACTACTGCTAATTAAAAAAAAATCAGAAATCAGTTCATAACAGCAGAGCACAACAAGGTTTCAAGTTCCCCTCCACTCTAAAATGTGTTCTGCTTATTGTTATGCCACTGGGTGTTTGAGATTCACTGTGCAGAATGATGTATGTGCAGAGTTTAAAACTAAAGTGCTGTTTGTAAATGCTGTTGTAAATTCATCTGTTGGAGGTAGAAAGCTGCAATGTGCTCTCCTTAAATGTCATTTTAAGATGTCTATAGATGATTTTGTGGCATGCAACTTACACAAGTGTTATGTGGAAACTCAAACCTCAGCGCACATACACTGAGAATAGTATGCACGTATGTATTGTAATTTTAAGAAGTTTTAACAAGATGATTTAAGTTTTTTGTGGAATGACCATATCACACATAAAGTATTTGTCTTCCTTAAAACTTGTCTGGGGGGGGGGACATATGTAAGCTGAAAATATTAAGATATAGTACATGTACAGTGTATAATACTTCTCAGTGATTCTCTATTCCAAAGGATACTGCAGTGTAGGTCTACAGTGATAAGTTGATTAATCAATTAGACAAAAAAGGAATCAACTATGTTGACATTCAATAATTATTTAAATTCAGTTCAAGTTATTTTTCAAAAAAAAATCCCAGAAATTTGATAGTTCTAGCTAAACAATTGTGAGAACCTACTGCTTTTCCTTGTTCTATATTACATCAAATTTCAGTTTTTGACTGTTGCTGACATTAATATGGCCTTAAGGACACTGTAATAGACATTTTCCCCCTTTTTTCTCATGTTTTATAGACCAATAAAATAATCCAAAACTGGAAAATGATGGAGGCTTGTGACTCTAGTTTTCTCTCCAAGCAGCTATATCTTGCTACAGATTAATTTGTTTTAATTTAACAATCCTTTTAAGGAGGGGCGATATATAGACCTGGCAGGAGAATGTTATTTTGGCAATTTTAAAGAAATCTATGAGATCTCAGATGTGGTATAGAGATATTTTTTCACTGATATCTTGTCTATCAGTCTATTTGGCCCCACAAGCTCCTGTGCCCCTCATAACCTCCATTTTGTGTGTCACTTTGCTCAACTGTCACCCTGTAGTGTGTCTGTGTATTCTTTGTGTGGAATGGCGGGTTGAAGGGTAACCGCTCAGATAGCTCTATCTGAGTGCAGCATAGCTCTCTTATCATGCTACACAGGGGGAGGGCAACCCCTCTGTACTGCAGAACATGACGAAGCCACCTTCTTTTGAATGATGCCGCTCACGTAGTATATACTGCGAGTGTGTGGGTGTGTCTGTGCATTTTTGTGGCTGGGTATTTGTGAGAATCAGCACAAGCAGAGGCAGAAAATCCAACTTGTGTTGATACTGTAGTACACAAAGAATAGAGAAAAAGAAACATCACAGTGTCCTCATCTGGCACTGATTAATAGTGCATACAACAATTGCTGAGTACCACACTGAATACTGAGATTTAAGTGATATCATTAATACTAAAATTAGAGATAAAGCAAATAATCTGCATTTGTTCTACTGTATGTTTGTGATTACACAGTGGTGGGAAGTACATGTATTAAATTACTGTGTGTTTTAACTTAATTTTATGCTAGGTTATACTTTTACCCTAGAGGAGGTAGAGGAGGAAAATACTTAATAAAAATTTAACATCTGCAGTCACTTTGCAGATTCAGATTTGAACTTATACTAAAACCTATAATGAGTGTACAATAAGATGCTTTGTTAGATAGTAAATTAAACCATCCAACAGTATATAAAATACCTATAATAAGCTCCACTGTAAGCAGCAACAACATTAAAATTCTATTTATATGTTAATGCATCAGCAATAGTAATCCAATGGTATCATAATATATATACATATTAATAAAACACAAACAGAGGCCATTTTTCCTGCATAATGAGTGCTTTTATCCTTTGTTCATTTTGCTGATTTAGTACTTTTACTTATAGTAATTTATCATTGTGGTATTATTACTTTTAATTAAGTAAAGAATCTGAATACTCCTTACACCACTTTGATTTTACGCAACTAACTTTTAGAAGAAATAAAATTATATATGCCTTAGGCTAAATTTAGTTAACATTCATGCAGCAGTTTAATGGTGTAGCTAGATGAGGCGAAGCTAATCTTTATATTTATATTGGGGAGTTTAATCTGTAACAATGCATCAGATTTTATGGGATAATCATTTTTCATGTAAACTCTTAATCTGCAAAGCGGTTATATCTGTCAAATAATTTTAGCAAAGTAAAAATATCAGTAGTTGCCTCTGAAATGTAGTGGAATAGAGGTATATAGAGGTAAAGCAGCATGAAATCAAAAAATTTACTACAGGTACCTCAAAATTGTATGTAAGGACAGTATTTGAGTAAAAGAACTTAGTTGCTTTCCATCACTGCAGATATGCCTTCACAATGTGACCACAGAGAATGTTTCTCCGGTGCATTCAGAGAAGAGGCCCTCAGTGATGTACAATGATGGCATACTACAGGTCTTCCTACTGCTATTGCTCAGTATCAGTCCTCTGCAGGCGGCTGTTATCAGCCCTGCGATGCTCCACCCACCACTGGGGATCCCCTTATCACCTCACATACACAACCTGGACAGGACTACAGCTCAACACACTTAAACTGCACAAACCCTCCTTGCACACTGTACAAACCAGTATCCGCAAACTATCAGCAGTGTACAAAACCTGTAAGACTGTAATCGTGTCTAAGGACTGACTGCTTGACTGAGCTACCAAAACACAAACTGCAGCAAATTGAGTGTGTGAGCTGAGACTTCTGCTCAGTGACACTTTAGCAGGCTCCATTGTATAAAGGCAAGCTGGCCTCCTGCTTATAGACAGTCCTGTGACAGAAAGTTCACTGCCTGCCACAGTGAGTGTGTGTCTGTCAATAGAGAAGGGTCCTCTTGTGGTGTCCTTGAGTGTCCTGCTCACTCACAGTAGGTCACCCTGTCAGCTTCAAGCTCCCGTAATGCAGAATAAAAGTCTAAAAATACCTAATAAAATGAAGTCAGTGATATAAAGTGCTGAGCGATGGGATCAGTGGACTAAAATAGTGCACACGATTGTTGCTGTGAGGTGTTTCTTAGATATGCATAATATTCAAGTTTTTGCAAAAACTGGCTCATAACACTGGAGCTGAATTGAGTCATAACTTAAAACTACAGTTTCCATTAGAGGATTAGATGTGCATCTAACAACTGTTTTCAATATCAATTAATGTTTTGATTGTTTACATAAAATAATGGAAAACAAGACTAAGAGTCTACAGCCATGTTAGCAGTTCTACAAAGCTGTACTTGGGCACATCGGTGCTTTGAGCTAAATGCTAATGCATGTTAACATGCTCACAAACATGCTAATGTTTAGCATGTATAATGTTTCTTAGTTTAGATTGCTAGCATTTGCTAATTGACACTTAACATAAAGAACAGCTGAGGCTTTTTTTGCTAGTTCTGCGGGTATTTGGTCACAAACCAATGTAGGCTACGGGATAAATTGAAATTTTGACCTGATAAGAAGGCGCTAAATAAAACGCGGACATCTGGTGACCATAAATGCCTGTACAAAATTTCAAGACATTCTCTTATAATAGTTGTTGAGATATTTCAGTCTGGACCAAAGTGGTGGACTGACCTACAAACCAACAACAAAAGAACTAAAGAAAGTTCCTACAGCCCAAGTTAGTGAAATTAAATGTTACGTCCAAACAGTTGTCCAAAATCCCAAAGTGTGCAATTTACAATAACATACAACAGAGAAAAGCAGCAACTCTTCTGCATTTCTCCATCATAAATGAATTAAACGATTGATCATAATTGATGTAATTGCGTTATAAGTCATATTATAATGTTACAATTATGACTTGGTAATATTGGCATGTACTCATAAAACAAATAATACTTTGGCACCACCTTGTATTTCTGTCTAACACCTGTAGTAGATAAAATCATCAGCACATGCTCCAGGAAATACAACATTTTTATAGCTGCACATTGCGAGCTGGTGAGTAAGGGATGCTGGATAATTTCTCAGAAGTCATATAAAAGTCAAGAGGGATGATTAAAATGTCAGATGGAATATCTCCAGATATTCAAGCGCTCCTTGACCTCAGAAAAAAAGCATTACATTTACATTTCTTTTAATCAAAACTCATGTTGCATTACTACAATGCAACACAGCTTTTGCTATTTGTGGGTGCGTGTAAGGTTTTAGGGAAATGGTTAAAAGGTGCGAATGAGTTTTTTACTCTTAAAATGTGCTGAGTTAGAATCCAAACAAAACAATTCCTTGTTTCTGAGGTGTGGAAAAAAAAATTGACAATAACCTTTCCGCTGTTTGTGATTTTAATTGACTACACCCATTTTGCCTCCTTTGTTGTACAAGCAAAAACTACATTGTAAACAAACACGTACAATGACAACATCAAATCAGCGACAAATAATAACTGTGGAAGCCATGCTCCCCGCTGTAAGTGAACACCTTGTTGAAGCCTGCACTCAGCTGGGCTGGGAGTGAGCACATTATTTGGAGTCAGATGGAGAGGATGAAATAAGAGATGGGTGTGGTGAGGATGTGTGACATACAGAGTGTGCGTGAAACTGTAGCAGCAGTAACTGGACTGAGGAGGGGGGAGGCCTGTGGTCCAGCAGGGAGTAAATCTGAGACATAAACACAAAGATCAATATGGAGGAACAGGAGGGATGGGCTAGTTACTGGATTGAGCGACCACCAGCATATGCAGCTCTAACTTCCTCTTCAAACTGCCAATATCAACATCAAACTAACACCTACTCATGTATTTTAACAAGATATAAGGATAAACATGGTGAAAGTTGAGTATAAAAACACTGTTTAGCATAATCCATACTGTACATTGATTGTGTACACAAGCTGTGAAAAGGGCTCCTTTGTTATGGTCAATATTGTTTTGACTACAACAACACTGAGCCTAAATCTTGTGAGAGGTTATAAGAAATCGATAGTAAACTATTCTTGGAGTGTGTTTACACAAAAGTCCCTGCTCGCCCAGACATGGCGACACACTCACAATTGTCCTTTTAAGGGGAATGAGTGGGGGATGTCTCTTCAGCTCAGGGAACATTTTATCTATCGGTAGGCTATTTAAGACGCTGCCACATTGTTTTTGGACATTGATGGAATCAGCACCGTTGGGAGCTTTAAGAAAGAAAAGGAGATAAAACACGCAACTTTGGGTTTAGGTTAAAATGCAGTCACAAGTACATTTACTCAAGTACTGTAGGCTATACTAAGTACTCAAGTAGTAATATGAGGTACCTGTACTTCGGTATTTGCATTTTCTGCTGCTTTATGCTTCTGTTAACATTTAGTTACTAGCTACTTCACAGTTTAGGATTTTACATACAAAAATATGATAGGTTTATAAAATATAATTCAATTAAGCTCTAACTATGTCAAAAGAATATGAAAACATGATAAATAGGCTCCACTTTTACCAACTACAACAGTAAAATGCTACTTACAGATTTATAATGTATCAATAACAATAATCCAAAATAATAAATATGTAAGCAAATGATCTGAATACTTTCCCCACCATCACCACAAGCAACTTTAGGAAAGCGCACTTCCCCACGCGCAAACATGCACAGTGACGTCATCGTGCGCACTTTTCAACGGCACGCTTAAAGCCTGCGCACAGACAAAGATAACACACCGATAAGTTCAGAATTTTCCCGAGGTGTTGCTTCATTAAAGTTGGTCACTTTAATAGCAGAGCGCGTTCATATGGAATAAAATAATTTGTCTGAAAGCTTTTCTAAACGACGTCATCATTTGAAATGGCAACCTTGTCCAACAGGTGGTTTAGAGGAAACTTTTAACTGTACTTCAAACAACAGTAGACTAAATGGAATGAGCACCGTTCAGTGACCGGTGACAGGAACTATTTGGCCAAAGATCAATAATTTCATGTAACAATGGTGCAATTAGCTCTGCCTTCAATTTACACTTACTTGCTTCTGGATGTTGTCCTGTCCGTAAGTGTTTATCTTGAGCCTTCTCCCTGCCAACAAACCAATTATAATCCCATTGAAGCAGCGGGGTCCCGGTCAGAGCGGACGGAGGTCTCCACAGCGCGAGGAGGGCACGGGGGAAGAGGGAAAAGGGGCTGAAGGCGCCGCGTGGTCCACGGTCATTCCTGAAAGCCAGCGACTGACCCACCCTGCCGGGTTAAAAATAAAGTGGGCGCATCCAGTACATGATCTGAGCGCGCATGGGGACGGACATTCCTGACAAGAGCTGGTGACTCTAAATGGCAGAGACACTTGTGATCTCCTGTGCACCCCTTCTGTCCACCCCGCCCCGCACGGGCTCTAATCGCACACAACACCCACCCACCCACAGAGACCCTCTCAGAAATGTCACCTCGACTGTTGCTTCTGCGTGCCATTTGCATGCAAAGACAGGTCTGGACATGGAGACCTGGAGAAAAGAGCCTCACATTGGAAAAAGAGGTCCATCGGTTACAACCTGAGTGGGAAAACACCTGTCAAATATTTACTTGAATATTTTCATTAAAGCTGTTTTACAATTTCTACTCTACTATTTCAAAAGGAAATAATATACTTTATACCGCTACTAGTTACTGTTCAGATTAAGATTTTAAATTATTTAAAAAATTACCAAAAGGCAGTGTCTAGAAGGGACGCCTTGTCAAAATGAATGTCAGTGAGTTAGCACTTCCTCTAGAGTGATTTCCCATCAGATGGTTTCATTTAAATAACTGTTCCAGGTCCAATGAGGTAAAACAATCAGATATTTGTAGCTTTGATAACTTTGTTTTTTATTCCTTTCTACCACATAAATAATCTGGCAAGCCCTCAGATGTATCTTGTGACCCTTTTGAAAGTTATTTCCCCAAATAACAAAAGAAGACAAAATTTCTCAAACATGGAAAACAAAGCATTAAAGTAGGGTAATCATTCGATTTCAGCTTTACGATTTGACTTCAATTTACACTTCCACTCCGCCCTGCTCGGGGCACTGAGATAATGACACATTCCAATCAGCACCAAAGATACAGAATTTCAATACCCAGGCCTACTTGTGACTGGTAGAACAACTCTGGTACATAATAAACAGAAGATTAAAAAAATATAAACACAACAATTCACTTAAAATATGTATTGTATTCATAAAAAATGGCCAACATCAATGCCAAATAACATAGTATTAGCAACAGGAAGCAGTAAATACATTTACACCACATCTTCAAAACATAAATAACAATTCTTTTTACACAATGAAATGAGCACTTAAAAATATATAGATACATATATAAAAGAAATCAGTACATAAATGTGTCACTATGTTCCTTCACTTTATGTCTTCAGTATTTTTATCTTTTTCTTTGGTTCCCCGTCTTAAGTCACAGACTGAGCTCTGATCTGAACTACGGTAAATAATATGGCTTCATATCTGGGTAAAGCTGACCCAGCACTGACTGACAACAGCCCTGCCTTTGATCAGCTTCTGCATAGCTTCACCACTGTACAAACACACACAAAAAAATCCCTTTTTTTATACGTGACATTAATAAATGCAACAGTTTTGTGCAAGTAACCGTAAACACAGCGCCGTGCTTCGCTCATAAAACCAAAAACCCATAACAACTATAAAACACATTCAACAGCCTTTCAAACAGAAGGTAAGGGGAACAATTTCATTACAACAGACTTCAGAAAGAGGTGAACAAAAGGTCTTCAATCTAAGCTTATGCAGATTCGGGTTACCATACTGTGTATTTATCTTAGTGCTGCTTTAATAATGAAATGAAGGGAGGTCAGAGGTCAAGATCAGCTGCAGGGTGTCCTCTCTGGAGCTGGTGGGATCTTCAGTATCCTACATGAGGAAGTTCAGCAGACCAGATAGTTGCTGATGGAGGGCTTTGGTTGAACATGTATCTGACTACTTGCCCTCTAACGTAGATCCAAAAAGTTCTCGACTTTCCAACTCACCACCTCCCTGCTTTGCTACAAAACTGTTTTTAGGGCAAAGTGCTGCTGAGTGGTTTCAAATTTGTAGTGCCTACACAGACAAAGGCATACATTACAAATAACAGCTATAGAGTAACTCAATAATATGCTGCAAAGGCAAGCTGAAACAAAAATATTAATTTAGGATGGAGGAAAAATAAAAAGACCTTCCTCTACATTACCTTCAGCCAAAATAAAAGACTATACTTTGCCTCTTTTCTGACTCCTTCCCCTCCCTAATAATTTGCATACAGTCCCTTACCTATATTTATCTTTCCCCGTTTTGCTGAAAAACTACTGAAGGACATTTGAAGTTCATTTTCTGCAGAATTAAGGTCTTTGAGTGGTTAAAATATGCAGTTCCTGAGGAAATTAGTACATTTTCTGTATGTACCGTAACAAAACCGGATTTCAATCAGTGTTCCAACTTTCATTGTACAGTATTGTCATTTCTGGCAAAACCCCCTTAATCTTCTAACTCAGTAGGCCAAAACATACATTTAATAATTATTTATAAAAACTGTTTGACCCAGATCTGGAACAAAGTGATGCTGCCATCTGTATATGGTCTTAATCTCGTATCGACGTCCTTGGAACTACAAAGCTGGCTGCATCTATTTATCATATATAAAAACACTGGTGAAAACACACTTGCGTGGTAAATATACATCAAGTGAGTGTAACCTTGAATAATCTGTTGAACCACTCTCCACCTTCAATTTAAAAGGTTCTCTCGCTGAGACGCAGACCTTTTTAACTTTAACATTTTTGGTTGTTCATGTTACAATATGGTAGAAATCAGTAGATACTATATTGCTAAGAGGCATTACGGGAGATAAATGGTTGATATTTATCAGGTCATAACGGAATATTAACCTACTTCGTCAAATTAATGAATCTATTAGGTTGGAAAACCTTGTAGTTTTGCTGCCTTGGAAAATTAATTATCAGGCTGTTTAAACTTAAATACAACACATTAAATGTGTCATTCCAAGTTGCTCACTTAGATTTCTACTCAATCTTTGGTAAAAATAGGAATATGATTGTTACAAGCATCATGTACATACAAAAACATAGACATATAAAAATACAGTTTCAATATTTTATAAAAAAAAAATACCTTCATAAAAAAAGCTGCTTCAACTGGGAATGAATTTGACAGTGCTCTTATCATAAAAAAAGCTCAAGTAAATACATTTCAGGTGCAAATTACAAAGACAGACTGACTTCATGCTGGAGACAGTTCAGTCTAAGTGCTCACTGCTAATGTGTTTTCCTCCTGTGGATTTATGAAGCGAGAAAAACGTCAAGGTCAGCGATGACAGCAGCCTGTCTTCTGGCAACCATGTTTAACAGTCGTTGAGGAAAGGATGGAGTTCCCAGGTCGACCTGGAGAAGAACAAACTGCTTTTGTATGGACGAATCCAAGTTGACGGCAGAATTTAAAGAAACCCCCATTATAGTGAGATTTCATATAAGAGCCTGTGAGGTAACACTGTGAGGTATGTAAAAGATTTTAATAATTTAACCACTTTTGACAAAACTTTTATCCAGAAGATCCTTTAAAATGTGTCGCATGTTGAAAGACAGAGACATCAAAATGCCATTAAAATAAAGGTTATAATCTAAAAAAATAAAACACTGCAACTTGAACCTGCAAATCACAAACTTCTGGGTGTGCTTATAGGAGCTGTTACAACAATTGACTTCAACTTTGTAAGAAAAAACAGCTATATTCAGTTTCAAATGAAAGTAATTACTTATTTAATGCGTATTTGTGAACAGACTCTAACCTCACATAAACATGTACCATAAGCCTGCTTTCTGATTCGCTTGGAACAGCGTCTATGCTGCTTCCTGTGTAAAGAAATTAGGTCGAATAGGTTGGCCCATTGACTGGCCCAAAGCACAACACAGACTCCACAAAAAGTTTAAAGTGCTGACACCAATCAGCCCAAATGAGAAACAGTTCAAAATTGGGCGAAAACATGGGTCAAAATCGGAAACACGTTTGTTGACAACTTACTAATGTTATCTGTTGCAAAATGCTTCAAAACATTACTGTAACGTTACAGTGGGAGTTTAACTGAGTTTCTAGCATTTTGTTGGATGCAGTTGTGTGTCGTTCTCCATTTTGGTGTGCTTATTAGATTGAGCATGCACACGAGCACGTGCTTGAAAGGTAGTGGCCGGAATGTGAAAACCTTGCCACTGGAAACTATACTGGCCCCTAAATTGTGGCGGTGTTGCTAGTGATAACACAGGTATCAGACGCATTAGTGTATAGCAACCATATCTCACCTGTAGCAGGTAGACGACCCTGGTGAATTCCTGTTTATGACGTCTAATTGGTTGCAGGACCCAGCAACTGGGTATCATCTCCCCTCGGACGGCATCCACACTGGGACGAGGCAGAGACTCCTCAAACACAGACTGCATTGCCAGCACACACAGGCCCGCCTGAGGCACAGGGCAAAAATATATAAAAAATACAAAGAATCATCAATAAATAAGGCAGTGCAGCCTTTTGATCATCCAAGATGTACACTGTACACTGATAACCAACAGCTGACATGATGTCTTCCACACCCACTGCCTCTGGGTCAGTGTTGTTTACGCTCAGTCTTGTTTCTGTGAGCATGAGTAGTGTCTAAATAGCACATTTTACATTTTGTGGATCATGCTACGCTGTTTATCATAAATTGGTCTTAAATAACAAAAGACAGCACTGTCCGATCCTGGTTTCCTGCTACACTAACATGACAGCAGATGTAATTTTCTCCTTCAAACTAAGGCGTCATTTTGTGTACAACTATGCTGCTAATGCTCAGTGAAAATACAAGTGTGACTAGCAGTCATCAGGAGCGGCTGGTTGATTTTGCAGCTGTACTAACCTGTTTGGACTCAGTGCTGATGCAGCAGAAGTCCCGCGGCTGGCTGAGGTGGCAGGTGGACGGATCTGTTAGTATGTAAACTAAACAGAAGAAATAACATGTCAGATAGGAAAAAATGGTTGATGAGAAATGTGGAAATGGATACAAATTTATACTGAGCTAAGGCAATGGAACAGAACTTTTTTTTGCTAAATAAGTTTAGAAAGCAATTCATATTTCAACCTTCAGGTGAAAAAAAAAGCAAAATACATGTTTATACCAAGATATGATTATCTAACATAATAAACTCTACACGAGTGTTTGGACACAAATGGACAAAATAAAAAGTGTGATCAGCAGTGTAGATGAAGTAAGAGAGACCCAATAATGTTGCATACATATTAAATGCAACTTACTGCAGGTGTGATAATGGAGTTGGCCATGCAATACAATAAGCTGTCAGTGATGAATGAGACTGTGCATTGTACTATACTATACATAGCCAATGGATGCAAACGCATCACTTGGAGCAAATACGTTTGCAGGGCCCATAAATGCCTTGCAAAAATATAAATAGTTTTGCAGCAGAGACAAAAATACAAATATTATTTGCAAAGTAAAAGTTTTCATCACATGCAGCTCAAGTTGAACTAACAGAATTAACTAGTATTTATCAGCATCTTATAAACTGGCACTTTCCCTTGATGAGTTATCTTAATGTTTCAGGTCTACTGTTGGTTGACTTTAAAAATAAACTGGGATTTTAGAAAATTAGCTTACAACATCTCACAATCAAGATACCCTGTATTAACCAGTGTTGATGAAAGTATTCAGACACTTCAATTAAGTAAAGGTAAAAATACCACCAAGTGAACAATACACCCAACATTGTACCTAGGAAAAAGAATGTAAGTATAATCAGCAAAATATACATCAGGTATCAAAAGTGTTCAATGCAGAACACTGTTCTATGTAGAGTGAATTATTACTGATCAGTTAATGTGTAAGAAGCATCTTTGTAGTTTGTTGAGATGGAGCTAATCCATAAACATCCATTGTATTATCACATAAAATCTTCATTTTGAAAGTAACGATAACTGTCTGTATTATTGAACTATATGTTAATAAAAGTATAAAGTGGCATAAACTAGAAATACTCTAGTAAAGTTCATTTTCCTCAAATTTGCACTTAAGTATAGCTCTTGACTAAATGTACTTTGCTGCATTCCATCGCTGGCATTATAATATAAAGAAAGCATGTGAGGATTTAGACTAAGCAGAAATGTAAGCTCACCCAGCTGAGTACTGTCATCTAGTGGTCGTGTCCACACAGAACGGACTGACTGATTGTACATGTGGCTCTTGGATAGCTGCCTGATTATGGTCCACAGACTGTCCAGGGGCCTGTCCAACTCCCCAGCCCCTAGGAAACAATGGACAGATGGGCTGGAGGAGGGCTTGTAGTAAGCCTGGATACCTCGTTCTTCACCCTGGTACCTAAATACACAGACTTAATACATTAGCAAATTAATGATATTTGATTTTTCAGGACTGCACTTTGCAGCTGATTAATCTAATCTAAAAGCAGACAGAGAGAAAGTCCTGACCAGACAAAGGGATTGACATGAGTTTATTAAACAGAATGACTGTGCTCACCTCCAGCCTGCTGTGGCCTTGCCATTAAGCAGGTTGCTCAAATCTCCAGAAGAAGCTAGTCTCACCTGCGGAGAAAGAAATTTACAATTCAACCTGATACAAATGTCTGAAAGAGTAAATCAAAACAGGGACAATCATTATTATGTTAAGTCAATAACAGTAGCATTTAATGGCAGGATGTTTTTACCAGAATGCAAAAGCAGTGCATACAGCAAAGACATTTTCAAGTATTTCCTTTTAATCAGCTCTGAACACAGGTCTGTTGTTACCTCAGCTAGAGCTCGACCGAGGAGACTAGATGTGATATCCTGATAGGTTGTGGATATGGATGAGGAGGAGCCAAAGGAGGCGGTGCGTTGACGTATACAAGTTTGGGGTGATGGAGATGAAGTCATCAGTGGCTCAAACCCGGTGACGGAAGGCTCAAGACGGACATCTAACAAAACACATGGATGTTAACATGGAACCTTAAAGTGATTAAAGAGAATGTAGTGACAACAGGCAAAACTACTTTGGAAACTGTTTTTTTAAAGGTACCTGCAATCATTTATCTTGTATAGTTTTTAAAATTTTGTAGATGATTCTGTGTTTGAACGTTTTTTTTAGGACTGAGCAAGTTAACATGTTATTATTGCGTTAACGCATTAATTCATTAATGCAGACAATTATTTTATCGCATGTTAACACAGTTTTTATTATTATTATTTTGAAAGTCTGCTGCTCACTGGCTCATAATAAACATGCAGTCAAACCCTGGGTCACAGGAGGGGTGGGATGTTGATCAGCCTGCAAATCACCCACCCAAACAAGAAGCGGAGGGAGGCTTCGGCAGACTAGGCTACGCTGGATGCAGCGTGTGGGAGAAGTAGATTTACAATAGCAAGACAGGCGATTAAATGCCATATCAAAGTGGATATCTACACACTGCATGCTGATTAGTATTGAGGTAGATGGTCATAGGAACATTCTTAAAATCATAACGTAATTACTTGGCCCTGCGGGGTTGCTTTTTGTTCCGGTGAACAGGAGACAAACGCTCCGTGAGTAAATGGCAGGCGCTCTATGGATAGTAACCATGGCAATGGCTTCTGTGCGCACTGTAGCCTATTTAACTTAAGTTAAAATTAAAAGCAACATAACTTTACCTGATAGGCCTTCATCTAGGTTTGCTGGGATGCTCTGCCATGCAAATTCCCTCGTGTTGATGTCCTATTTAGTAAACAGTAAACAGTAGATTCTGGAAACTCACAAACAGTGAGAATCAGTCTCTCTTCCAGTGATTTGCGCTTCATGTCGCGTACAAAAAGTTAAAAACAATTTGGCGGTGGGAGTGTGCGTGAGGCAACCACTTCACCTCACTCTAACAAGACATTTGCTACTGAACATAGACTGTTTATGCTGCTACCTGATAAAAGAAAAATGTTTCTGCTGAAAGCTGCTCAGAAAAAAACAGATTTATATATGTTGAACTGTTGCTCAAAAGGTGCCTGTTATGTTGTTATGATTGTGGCTCTGGACTAACTTGTTACATTAAATTAATATTTAAGTTAAGATTTACAAGAAATCTTTTATTGCTACTGTGTAAAGGGAATAGTGCTGGTAAAAAGAACCTTATTTGTTTATTAAGTGTTTGTCTTAAGTGTTTGCAATACACGCTATCACACTTTTGTGTATATAGCAGTAAATTTAAATTAAAAGTGCACAGTACACTAGAATTCATTATTCAATTTTGCTCATAACAATGCGATTAATGGCAGAAAATCATGTGATTAATCGTGATTAAAAATTGCAATTGTTGCCCAGCAATAGCTTTTTTATTTAAGAACTTTGTCCATTTGGACAGTCCAGTCCTTACCATGGGCAGACAGCCAGGCTCTCTGTTTCTTCACACTTTGAGGACCACACATAGGAGGACGTGTCCTGACCGTCAGCCCTTCATCCTGGAACCCTACGATCTGAACAAAAACAGTAACAATGTCACAATTACCCTCTGTGTTGCTCATTCAAAAAGATCAATTACAACAAATACATTAAGACAAGCTATTATATAAAAATAATCCTAAACATCCCATTTACATTCTTGGATTTCCAGTTTAAAGTCAGAAGTTCTTAAATCTCAGTTATTCAAATCCAAATCTACTGTAACATTAGCATGTAAACCTGTCCAGTCAGAAGTGGTCGGTTGCTGTGCTGTAGCTGGGCAGTGTTGCCACTGTTGTAGCCTGATGTTGGTCCAGAGGAAAGGCTCAGGCTGGAACCTGTGCACAGGGTGCTGTTACTGATTCTTGTCCGATGCCTCAGGTCATCCTGCCCCGCACAGAGGAATGAGAGATGCCAGTGAAATTATCTGCAATGCTGCTGTGAGTGCCTAAAAACAACTGATAACATCTTGTATTAAACATATTTATGTATTTTAGCCTAATTTATTGGCAAATGAGTTTGAATCTTATATAATAAAAATTTCATGTCCATTAAATCCATCTATTATAGATCCCAAACAATTCATCAATTAATCAGTTGACAGACAACAATTTTGATTAAGTAAATGTTTTAAGTCACTTATCAAATAAAAATTACAATTATTTGCTGGTTTAAACTTGTCGAATGTAAGAATCTGCTTTTTTATTCTCTTTGATATGATTGTAATTCGAATCTTTGTGTTTTTAGTCAGACAAAACAATCAAATTCACAAAGACAAGCCGGCCTCTGGGAATTTGTAAAGGACATATTTTAGATACCACACACTTCATTGATTCATCAAAAAAATATTAATCAATAATAAAAATAATCTGTGTCTGAACTAAAATTTCATGCGATTACACTTTGAGGTAATCAGCTATGATGCAGCAATGACTCAAAAACGGACCTTGACTTCCTGAGACAGGGTCTGCTGCTGAAGCCTCCTCTTCTCCTGCTCAGTCCTTTCTCGCAGTCGTTCTCGTGCCTTCGCAATCTCTGTCCTGGCCTCCTCCCGGGCTCGGCCATAGTCGCGCAACAGCTGCTCAATGTCAGACGGATACTGGCCTTCTCCTCGTGTGGGTTCTGGTATTCTGTTATTTAGATAATTCAGTGAGAACACTAAACCTGAAACATTAACAGTATGTATTCAATTTAACTACTAATAAGGACATTTTGTTTTAATCTTTTGAGTAGAACCAGTAGTGTCTTACCTGGTGTTGTCCTCTTGGCAGAGCTGCTCTTTATGCCGATTGGGCATGGCAGAAAATATCTTAGAGGAGGAAACGGTCTCTTGCAGAGGGGAGCGAGGATGTTTGCTGGGACTCAGACTACGAGCTCTTCGGTAAGTTTGAAGACGTTCCTCCCTCTCCTGCCTCAAACCCTCAATACCCCTGCGGTGTCTGAGAGGAAAGATTCAGGCAATTTACCTCACGTTATAAGTTTTAGGGTTGAGTATTGGATCTCAATACCTTTTCGCTCAGAACTCAAAAGTGATTGCAATACAACCAAAAAATAACAACTATGAAATCATGCGTGGTCAGTCATTTAGTCTTGTTTACTTAGTCTCTGATCAGATATTACCTGATATAAATATTGAAACTTTGTCTAAAATTGGAAAAATTCTTGTATAGCTGATTGTGTTAATACAGGACCACTGCTTGAGAAGCTATCAAATGAAAAAAGGAGTTTGTATCATTACCTATCATACAGCTGCTGTTTGGAAGGTGGAGAGGTCGGTTGCTCCAGCTCTTCTCTGGATCTCGGGGACAGCATCTTCAACAGCGTATCCGTCTCGCCGAGGCCATAATGTAGCTTGGCCTCTGTCAGCTCCACAGTCAGCGGTGTCGGGTTCATGTTGAGGCTGACTGTCGCCATCACCTGCTCCCTCTCCTGTCGCAGCCTCTCGATCTCTCTGGCCCTTCTGTTGCTCTGCGGCGTGGACTCCAAACTCTCCATCTCGCCCCACTCACAGTTTCTGCTCTTGTCACCGTCTCTGGCAAGAAATGATGCCAGTTTGTTAGAGCGTTTTGATTGCTGATGGCTGATGCCCGACCAGTTGCTGAACTTGTTGTGCATAGGCAGATCCTCCGGGACTATATGGTGGTCTTGACAAGGGAGCAAACTGGTGACAGGTTTAATGTTCACAAGGACATCTGTGTTGGCCTCACTGGGTGCCAGTGACACTATGTCATCCTCTTGAAGTTGAACAGTCATGTTGTTGGATGGATTGTAGGAATCAATGCAAAAATCTACATTATCCAGTGCAGGTCTTGCGTAGCTTGATGTTTTTTCATGTCTAGCTTTGGCCTGCTGTTTGTGCACATCAGTCAGTCTTAATATTGGAGAGACGTCGTTCTGCATAGCTAAAACTTTTGCTGAAGTAGAAGTCCTACACAGTGGAGACGTGATGTGCCATTTTGAGTCCCTGTCTTCACAGGTATCATTTCTTCTGTCACTTGTCCTGTCTGTACAGCTATCCAGAGAGGGACTAACACTTATACAGCACTTATCAGAGTTTATAGGGCTTGAGCAGCTCATTTCACTCACCCTCTCAAGTGATACAGATTCTGACTTACAAGTGGAAACATCGCAATCCTGTCTGGGCATTTGATCATCCTCTGAAATGGTTTTACATGCCGATTGTTTTCTAGAAGGCACACTAAGGCTGCCTTCCTCAGAGTTATTATTTTTATGTCTATCCAGACATTTTGGGGGACACAGTGTTGATTTGATTCCTTTCTGCTTCATATGTAATCTTGCTCCCACAGTCAGTATGGGAGATGATGCACGGTCTGTGTATGTAGCTTGTTTCTTTAAAGAAAGTGATAAGTCATTTCTTAAACAGGGACTGAGGTTTCCTTGGTAGCTGTTTTTTGATGATTTGGAAGTGATTTCAGATTTTGCAACACTTTTGTGGGACAGTGCCTCAGGCGTACTTTGCTTTGAACCCCTAGAAGAAGCAGATCTTACACGTCTTTGACATTCACCTGCAGTCTTTAAAGGAGGTGTTTTCAGAGGGCCATTCTCTGATCGTGAGGCAGCAGTGTTCAACCTCAGGTCAGGCATGCTCTGCATCTTTTCATCTGCGGTATGTTTACTCTTCACCACACGGTGCACATTCTTGTCTTGAGACACGCTGACAACTTCAGAACCAATCACTTTGACTATCACGTTGACTTCATGAGACTGGGACCTTTCACTGGGCGTTTGATGAACAGCTACTTCCTTCTTTGCTGGTGTTGATGGCCTTTCTGTCTGGATCCCAACATCTACAGATGTTTGAGTTGAGCATTCTCTCTTTGTGCAGTCATTAGACTCACTATAAAAAATGCTGTTTGACAACTTGACCCCTCTCTTCGGACTGGACTTGAGGGCTTCGCCTGCTCTCATTCCCTGGACGTCCCCCAGAAGGTCTGAAGTGCTGTCAATCAGCTTTGAGAGGTGAACCGACATGCTTTCCATACTGGCCCACGTTGGAGATCTTTTAATGTCCACTTTGGCTTTCTGTGTTGCAGGTACATCAGTGTTACTCCTTTTGTGCCGCTCTTTCCTCTTAGGAACACTACCACCATTACCAATATTTACTGTCTGAAGACCACGCTCAGTTTGAGTACCATGTTCGCACGTCCCCCTCCTTTGGTACTGTGTTTTGCTGGCCTGGGACTCTTGCCCAGACGAGTACATAAACATAATTTCATCCACTTGACTGGAGCTGTTATCAAAACCACCGGGAACATCGTTACTTGAAGAACCGCCGGTCACTGTCAGATTGGCTAGATGATTGTGAGTATCAACGGATGCCTGCTGACAAGGAGTGGGATGAGATGTTTTGGTCACTTGTTCCTTATAATCCTCCATACTGCTAAGAGTACTGGAGAGCCCCTTGTTGGTGGCGTAAGTGCTCAGATGGGAATTGAAAGGTGAGTTCTGCCTGTTCAAACCATTCTCAACGCTACAGCATCTTATTATACATTTCTCAGCGCTGTTCAAAAGTGGAGATTTACAGGATAGGTCAGCAGCACTTCCAAATGCTGGGTTCTTATAACAGTGTTGGTTTGACTCATCACCTTGCCACTGGTGAACAAAAGGGTTGATGTCACTAGAGGCAAAATGCATAGGAGAGTCCTGAGAATTCAGTGTATGTTGTGGTCCATTTGTCTTTGTGTCCAGGATGATATTTTCTACATTTGTCTTTTGCGACACTGTTTGAGAGGGTAAAGAGTGTCTTTTTTGGGTGAAATCTCTACTAACTTTAACTTCACTTTTACCTGGAGTTCCAGCAGAACCAGTCTTTATTTTAATTTTGCTTGCTGACACCAGGATAGCAATATCTGCATCGTTGCTTCTAGCCTGTCTGACTTCTTGTTTGCCGCTACTTTGAGCGCCAGGCTTTACCCATTTAGAGGAGAGCTGGCTGTGACACGCTCTGGTGGTTTGATCATCCTCCTCATCCTCGTCTGATGACTTAAGGGAAGACTCAGAGGAAGAGGTGGGATGAGTCTGGATCTCAGACCTTCTGAACCTCTTAGATTTGGCCTTTTTAGAGATAGCAGCAGACTTGTCCTGTTTATCACAAGATGTGTTTAGCTCGACCTGTTTGGACATCACAGATCTACAGAAACTTGTATTTCTGATTGCATTTCCATGTGGTGTTCTGTGTTGTGGCTGCATAGAGCTAGAAAGGCTGGCTCCATATTTTGACTCTGTGAAGATCTTGGGAACCTGTGCATCAGACTGGTGGGTCACTGCCCCTTTGTCATTTTTCATCACACAATTTTGTTTGCTGTTAGTTTCAGTATCCTTATCAAGTTTGTACAGTGAATTTGATACATTTTGACATGTGTTGTTGTAATTCATATTGACCACACAAGTCTGAGCCAAGTTAATTGAATGAGTCTGTGGAGAGCAGAACTGGTCCTGTGCCGTTGTTTTGTCTGTTTCACCATTTTCAACACAGCCACGAGTAACAGCAAATCCTTCCATAGAGCCATTCTCATCGGTGAGTGTGTTCTGTTGTGGTTTACAATAAAGACTTCCTTCATCGGATAATAATTTTATAGCTCCAGATGTGTCAGGACTATTTTGCAAATGTTGACTCGTCCTTGGAGAGTTTTGTTTGTACGAATAACTCCCTTTACCTTCCACACCGGATGTGGCTTTTGCATCACTCAGGGTGGAAGCTGTTTCAAGGGGCATTTGGTGAAATTCTGGGCAATCAGGATTCACAGCATTGGAATCCAAACAGCTATGGGCATCCACTTCATTCAAGCATATTTCACTGATTACGGGATTAAGATGAGAAGTTTCTTTTTGTTTACCTGAATCATTAATTTCTTGAATTATACCACCTTCCTGTACAGGGTTTTCTTGGGAATCAATACTTTTTCTTGCTGATGAGGAATCACTCTTTGGGGACGAGCTAATCAGTTGCAAAGTCTTTCTGTCAGAGAGCTCAGACTCCCCGTGGCTGTCCAGTGTCAGATTTGATTGAGTGTTGATGATTTTGGCAGAGGAATTTTGGATATCACAACAATCAATTACTGGCTCGTGTGATGTCACGTCAGAAAAGTTATGAGCATGGTTCTGTGTTACTTCAGTAGATTTAAGCATGCTGCTCTCACGAGTCCTCAATTCATCTGGCATATCTGATGCCAGATGCTCACCTTTGTCCACTGTGTTTTCACTTGTCTTCCTTTCCAGTGAAATGTGTTCACCAACGACTGCTCCTTCTTTCACCTGACAGCTCATTTTATCTTTCAGCTCCCTTTCTGTCCATATATTCTCATCGCTATAACAGCCAAAATGACATGCAGATGATGACAAAACATTCAGGCTTTGACTCCTGTTCTTCCTGTCATCATCGCTGCCAATTAATGATAATCTCATGTGCTCTTTCACCACTTCTGAGATTCTTAGGTCAATGGCGCTACAAATAGCATCTGACTTGCATATGTGTTTTCTACTTTCCAGATGTTTTCTGGGGTTATCAATTTGGGATTCCCTCACTTTTGCTTCCGCAGCTATTTCCTTTGTTGTTACATCTTTTTTTTCAACTACTTTCCACTCTCCCACCGAGGTACCACTCTGAGGACTATTGTCATCACATTCAGAGGACTCAAAGATCTGACAACTCTGTCCAAATTTCCTGCTCATGGGATCTGAACCTGGCGATGCCACTGAAGCCACTGCTTCTTGTGTAATGCTGCCATCAACACATACAGAATTAAATCCTGGGCTGTCAGCTTCCACAGAGGACTGTTCTCCTTTTGAGTCACTAGTGTTATTATTGTCATCAAGCCAAATGTCTTCCTGGCTCCCAACTGGTGCAGAGCACAAAGTTACCAACTCTCTGGTGCTGCTCCTTTTTGGAATTTTCAGGCTGCCCATGAAAGCATCCTGTTGGTCTTTGTTCCTCTTCCTGGAATTTTTACAAGCTGATTTAACAAGCTCCTGCTGTAGTCCAATGTTCTGCTCAGTGCCTTTGGTTTCAACATCTGATGTTTTGCCCCTTGTAAAAGATTTGGTACTCGCAAACTCATATTGCTGTATATTTTTCAACTTTTCTGTTGCACCATTTAGATTGTATACTACTTCATCTTCGGCAGAGGGTTTGAAGGAACGTGCAACATCAGACATCTTGTTCAATACTTGACCCTGGTTAGTGGGACTTGTAGAGAAATGCATAACCAACTGACTACCTGACACGTTTCAGTGTCAGAAGACATCGTAAAGTCAGTAGCCACCATGCCAGGCACATCTATGAACACCTGAGGCAAGTTTACTTGTGGTGCTTGTTGTTCAGTGTGGTGGCTTTCAGTGGATGACACACAAGCGCTTTGATCTAAGGTCAGTAAGGAAGTTGGACTTATCCTATCTAAAACTGCCTTCCCAATGTTTTCTATTTGTTGCTCTGATTGCTCTACACAACATCCTTTGTCCTTCAGCACCTCTTCTGGTGTTAGTAGAATCTGAGAGTCCTGAAAATCAAATGTTTCTGATGTGCTCCTTGAAATGGCAACATTGTGTTCCTGCACTGTTAAATTTACACTTTCAGTGCTGGTGGATGCTGAGCTATAGCTTTGAGAGCCATTCTGAGAGACTAGAAAGTTCATACTGGTTGGACTGGGACTGCTACTGCTGCTGCTCTCTATACCTCTGAACATCCTTTTTCTTTGGAAAGGCAGAGAATCCCTGTAAATCCTGGGACTGTCTGCTGCATCGGTGGAGGACCAGGCATCAGTGAGTGCCAGCATGTTTTCTGGCTCCCTCACACTGCAGCTGCTTAGGGAGCGTGGGCTGCTGGTCGAAATGGTCTGCATGTTCCTAAAGTCCTCGATCAATTTGTCTACATTGTCTTTGCTGCTAGATTCTGCTGCTAATGGGTTGCGGGAAGGAGGCTTCCTTGTTGCAACACTGCGTCTTGATTTTGGGGAGCCCTGCTGGCTCCAGTATGCCTCTGCTGGGATTACTTGGGGTTCCTGACAGCTGTCCCAGTCTAAACTAATCTTTGATGTTCTATTGTCCCACATGGATGAATGGGAACAATCTGTCACCAATGAGTAAGTTGGCACCACGGTTTGGTTAAGTCTTTTCATTGTTGAGTACTTCCCACTGCTCTCCACAGTAAGTGAATCTTTAGACATCTGACTGTCTTCGCTCTCTGCTTCACTCTGAGCTGCTTCCTCGTGTCTCAGCTGCTCTGCTAGGGCTGTAGCATAAGCAGAGGACAAGGAATCAAGAGAGAAAAGGCTTTCACAGTCTGATGTTCCTGCATCCCTGTATTCTTGCTCTTCCTCCCATCCAATCAATTCCTGCTGTATTTCCACCCATCTGCTGGTCTTGTTCACCAGAGCCTCAGAACTATGCCACTGTCTCTGTCTAATATCCTCAAAGAGAGTCCTTTGGTCAAGCTCCTCACATGAGACGGCTGTTTTAATGGCACATTTGCTTCTGCTCATCTTGGTATCTTTAAGGCTCCTGTCTCTTCTTTGTCTCCAGTGAAATTTGCTTGCTATCTTTCCCAAAGGTTTGGGACCTCGTCCTCCATTTGCACCTGTTGGTGGTTTCCTGAACACTTTGGACAGAGCTGTTTTTAACCTGGGACCCACAGAATGAGAAAAAGACTTCCTGATGGTTTCTAGTCCATTGTTACCTGTGTGGGGTTGAGTTATCTCATTCATGCGAGGAACAACCTGAGAACTGGGTTCAGGTGTTGTTGGTCCTTGTATATTTTCTTTGCTGACTGGCTGCAAAGCAGCACCAAGTGGTGACTTTAGAGTAACCATTGACTTCTGGTCTGATCTGTTCTTAAAAGACAGGTCTCGGTTTGGCAGCAGAGGTTTTCTTTCAGGTCGTTCCTGGCGAGGATGACCTTGGGACTCTTCTTTGCCAGTTCTTGTGTTTTCAGAGGAGCTTACTCTACTCCGGCAGCTTTGTCCTGAGAAAAGCGTTCCAGAACAACTCTGGGTTCTTTCCCGAGGAAGGCACTCATCCGAAACCCACTTCCTGCTGCCAATGGAATCAGAGGTTGTGGAAGAATTTGATGTCAATTCTATGGATCTGTTTCTCTTGAGGAAGTGTCTGCCGGGGAGAAAAAAATATAAATTAATTTAAAATCTAAATTTCGGAAAATATTTATAAAAAGGAGCTACAAACAACCACAAAACTGCAAGATGAAAAATTAAACCGTTTTACTATTTGAGCTTACCTGAAGATAGGGGTGTGCTGTGGGTAGAGCCGAGACAGAAGATCTGCTGAGAATGAGTGTCTACGAGAAACAAACGATCTTCCCCTGAGCTTTGAGGGGGACCCAAGCTCAGGAGACTCGGGGCTGTCTGTTCCTAAAGGAAGGGCCCCTTCCAGTCGCTGCAATTCCCTCTTAGCTTCCAACAGATGCCGCTTTCGGGCAATTCTTTCCAGCTGATAGTGCAACCGTTTCCGACGGATGCGGCTCTCAGCGCGGCACAGGGAGTGATGCTTTAGTAGCTCCTCCTGCACCACCTTCTTCCTGGCCCTTAACACTTGGGACGGACGATCCACCATCAGACCTTCCTGATCCTTAAGCACCTGACTTGTCAATTGCTCCAGGAGGGGTGCAGCAATAACGTCTGTTTGAACTCCAGACTCTTGGGTGATTCTCTGCTCTAAGCGCCGTTTCTCTTGTAAAATCCACTGCTGGACTGTTGGGTAAGGATTTACAGAACAGAATTATAAGGCGATATCTTACTGCACAACATTTATCAACATACAGCACTTTGTGTCCAATTTGCTAATTTCGAGGATTGTGAAAGTGTGAAAGTGATTAATTGCATGAGAAATAAATAATAATTTCTTAATGTGAGTGTGTGGAAAGACTACTTACTCTCAATGTGCTGCTGTCGGAGGTAAGCCTGCTCCCTTTCCAGCTCTCTCTCAGCCCGTTTCTGTTCAGCTTGAATCTCCTGCCGCAAACTCTCCACATAGCGCTGCTGCACCTCCACACGCTGCCTAGCAGTAGGCTCCTCACTGGGTGAGAGACAGGCACCCAGCTGCTCTTGGACCTCTACTTCTTCGACACTATAAAACAGACACATAGATCCAGGATAAATAAAACAAGCTGAGAAACTGTGATGGTAAAACACAACCAAAAAGAGTGAAAGAAATCATTTGACCTCACCTATGTACATCTTTATGTCTAGAATATAGTAGTTTGGTGGTGACAGGTATAAAGTAAAATCTAGTGTTGTTGGTTTTCAGTTCTGCGTCTAAGCAGTAACTAAGCAACAGCTAAGCCTGTCCTGTAAACAGCTAACTGGGATTGTTCACAAGGGTGGGGGCAAATAGAAACACATGTCATCTCCGCCAACTGAAATGAAAGACGCAAGAAGAATTGTCCTATTCCTACAGCATGAACACTGGTATAAGACATGTACCTCTTATCAAATATGTATGCTGTGAGATGGCACAATAAGCTCTATGTGACAAATATTAGATTGTTCTGTGAATTTCTTTTTGGAGGCAATATTTACGTATGGTCAGGGGTCTTTGGGCGAAGGTCAATGTAGGTGTAGGCCATTCCACCTTCACTGGCCTAAAACAGTAAAGAAAAGGTAGACTTTATCATTTACACAAAATACAAAAATCACAATTGTCAGTCTTCTCAGAACAGATACACTCTATAAAATGATCAAAAATATTCACTAGCATTAAACTATATCAACCACCACACCACTTATCTGCTCATCATCAATATTATGCCATAGATTGCCATCATAACCAACAGCATCATTTTCAGCTGAGCAGCACCTACCCGTCTGCGCTCCCGGAGGACAGCTGCCTCTGCTGGGTGGTTGAAGCGGAACTTATGCACTCCTCCCAAGGTGATCACAGTGCCTGGAGATAGAGAGACACATCATGCATCACAAGCTATGCTGATCCTGTAGTATTGTGTTGATTTAATCAGTATACACCCTATCCCAGTCATTTATACAGTAAATGACTGGGATAGGGTGTTTGTGAGTCTACGTCTATATGTTTACCCTTGGGAAGAATCTATAAGTGTAGTGCCTACTAAGCTTCAAAAGGCATCAAAGTGACAATAGCTGCCTCAGGATATTAAAATGAGAATTAGTATCAGTAATCAGTCAAATACAAGTGACTGGAAGTGCCTGGCTCACATCAGATATTGGAAACATGTTACATCTGTCTTTTTGCTGTTCATTTTCACTATAAAATATCCAATATGTGCCACCTGAACCCAAAAATATATGCAGTGAAAACAACATAATGAACATGAACAAACTGTTTTGTTGAGGATAGGAACTGACCTTGAGCCAGTCTACAGGGCTCAGTGACCTCTCTGTCGTTGAGCAGGCAGACGCAGCCTGGCAACGGTCTGAGCGTTACCACACCTCCGTGGTTTTCAATCTCACAGCTGGCACTTCCCTGCAGAACTAGACACAGAGTGCAGAAACAGAATGGCTCATACTGATTTAGAAAGCTGTGTTGAGGCAGTTAAGATACAGCTAAATATAGCGCTCAGTGCAGCATTTATTGAGAAGTGAACAGCCCATTTAAGGATATGTTTTACTATGCATTCTCATCTATTAGTTAAAAATGCACAGTATATTTGTATATCTTCTACCATGTTCCAAGTTTTATGATCCATGTTTTGTGTAAAGCTGCCAGTTTGCTGTATGTCTACTCTGCGATAATGGATGGTTGAAAGATGCTTTGAGGATTTCTACCCCTCAACACATGAAGACCGAATAACTTAATACCTATAGCTACCTATTTGTGGTTCTTCAAGGTGTTCCTGAGGTCCAATGCGGGTAACTCCTTCCTGTGAGGAAAATAAAAACATGTAAACATGGCAGCCATATTCAAAATCTACATATACAAAACATCAAAACAACTATTGTGCCTACTTGACATTAGCTGACTGTGCTCAAAACACAAGCAATACTAGATATAATAAGAATTTTACACAATGATCTGAGAACTTTTCAATTTTAATCTTTCACTTAGCTGACATAAAAAGTAGAATTTGTTTACTCTGAAGACTTATCTAATGGGCTTAAAGGCTTTCTTATATGGTGTCAAGACCACATGTGCTCCCAGGTGGCCTCAGCTCTTCACATACAAGAAACAGTATAATTGTCAGGCCTAAGGGTATGCTTGTCATTGTCAGAATCAGGACAGCTTACGCTCCCCTGAGTCCCAGCCTCAGAACTAAGAGCTTCTTATCCAACTGAGCTTTATGCATTGCAGAAGACACACACACACACAAACACACACACGCACGGGAGATCATCAGGAAAGTAGGAGGGTAGAGTGAAAAGAAAAGACAGTAGAAACGCACCTTTTCTCAAGAGTTTTCCTAGTACAACAGAGAGAGAAAAGTAGGAAAAGAGGAGGAGGAAGAATTTAGTAGAGAAAAAAAGGAGAGAGTTTCAGTCAAAACAGCTGTAACAGTAACAAGAGAGTTGGGAAAAGGTAGAGCAAATACAGAGAATTTCCATTTGTGGGAGTCTGCTTCACGTTCATGCAAATGTATTTTTTTTAGTGAAACAGCATGTGTACAAATGAGTAGGGATGGGGATCGAGACCTGGTTCTAAAAGGACCCGGTTCCAAAATTTCTCAAAACCCGAAAATCAATAACGTCCGATGGATACTGCTATCGAGACTAGCAGATCCTATAATGTTATGTCTCAAGCGTCAAATCTGATTTGTCTTGAAACACGTGCATTATGTGCAATAAAACCCTTGCGAGTAAAAAGACAATACTTTATCAGTCTGTAAGGTAAACATGTAGAAAGGGTTCATTTTAAACTGTTCTGTCCTCAGTCCCTCATCCTATGTGTCCTATACAAACACAGCTAACATTAGCTTGTCAACTAGCCAAATGTTACAAACAAGCTAATAGAAAGCAGTCTGTCTGGAGCATAGACCAGTCTGTAGTCTTAAAATTTGGCAAATTGTTAAATACTAAGGATGAGGAAGAGGAGGGACTGATACAGACAGATTTCTACATGTCACTCAGTATTGTGATGTCAAATTGACTATACCGTGACTTTGCTGTAGTAAACATTAATGTTGCTGCTCTAAAAACAATATTTAGCTGTATTTAAAATATCAAATTCTTATCCTATAATTAATTTTTTTTAAAACAGACAGCTATGAGCACTTCAATATTATGTTTATTTATCATAAGTCATATGTCATCTGAATATATAACAACGTTATCGCACGTTGAATATTTTCTTCATACCGTGCAGGCCTAACTCATGCCGTTGGGTCTGGTCTTTACCAAATAATCGTCAGCAAATAATAGTAAAGTATCGATAAGAATCGGATCATTAAGCAGTCTCAATAATAGTATCATTCTCAATAAAAATGAACAATCCCCATCTCTACAAATGAGTGTTGTGTCTCTGAGGATGAAAAGAAACATACAAAAAAAGGGACAGAATCAAAGTACACATTTAATACCATCAAATACAACTAAAATGTAACACCATTGACGTCCATTTGCCTTTATATCATCATACCCTAAGGTGATAGAAGACGATCCCGGTGCTGAGAACATCTCTATCGAGAGTAACCAGGTGTGGACGCGGGGAGTTGATGAGGAATCCGGCCCGGTCTCTGTTAATGTCGACACTGTACTGCTCCAGCAGCTCCTTCTTGTCTCTCCAGCTCTCTGACCAGTCTTTTGTCAGCTGCTCCACCTGAAGAGGAGACATGGATGAAGATGATGAAGAAAGGTAATTAACACTCACACTGCATCCGCTATAAGGCAACTTTCTTCAGTCAGCTTTCCCTCAGCAATCTTCTGCAAACATCAGAGTGATTGAAAAATCTCTGCAACGCTTTCTCTCACCATGTTGTCATTGACCCAAACAACCTCACGTTGCATGCAGCGCATGTGCGCATGCTTCTGGGGGACTGTCGATAACTTCGTTTGGCAGTATTGCTGGACAGTATTTGCTGTAAGTTCATCAATACGCAGTAACCGAACCTTGTTATCATGGTAATTAAAATGTATTACCGTCGGGAGTTTTACCGTTGTTTCATCGTTAAACCAGTAAACGTATCATCCCTACTCAGAAGATGTCTCATCATGGATATCACACAACCTGTGTGTTAGAATAAGTACATAACTGTACGTTTTTCTTCTTACTTTGAACTTTTTTTCATAAACACTGGGGTTTAAACTGTTAATTTTACAAATTAACATTTACAAATATACTAACTGTAGTAAATATCTTTTTTTATCTTTATTATTTAACATATTAGTAGTGGAAGTAGTAGTAGCAGCTAGCAGTATCATCCTTGTCTTCCTGACCAAAGATATATAACTGTCTGTCTTAATGTTAGCTTTGGTTTCTCTCTCTGGCTTGCTAACAGCTTATAAACTGAAGCTCTCAGTGTTACCTGCTCTTGTAAAAACACTACACATTGTTCTGCTGATGTATGCGTTGTGTGTCTGCAGCCCACTGCACATGATAATACGTTACGCAGTTTAGTCTACCACCAACATATATTGTTCATTTAAAATCCAGCAGCTGTAGAAATTATTTCCCAACAGGAGAAACGCTGAAGACTCCTCTGTATTTATGTCAGTTGTTGGCTCATTGCAGTTATTATAACTGTCTTCTAAAGATTCATTTTTATTCACGTAATGGTGCATGGGGTCAATGCATTACCTATATAATATAAAATCTTTAATAATAATGCACACGTAAATGGTTTTCATGTTCACATAAGGTATTGGCTGTTATTTTTTATTTATGCAAACAAAATGTTAAAATGTTTATTTGTGGTTTTCAATAGAAAACTTGATGAAATGATTTCAGTGTGTGTATCAGGACATTTTAATCTTTTTCTGTACATTTTAACAAAACCGTGATAATACTGATAACAGTGATCATTTTGGTCACTATAATCCTGACATGACATTTTCATACCATTTCTTCCCTACTTTTATTATTTTATTTTACTTTTATTAACAGGGATGTTTTTACTATTTTCTATTAAAAAGGTTCCCCATTAAATCAACTGCAGAAGTTGAAAAATAGTATGCAGTAATCTACAAAATCTAGGGCAAGAAAGCTAGTAGTAGGTTTTTAAAAAAATCTGCTGTAAATCAGATGAACTGATCCTTTAAGTGTGTATCATGAACACTTCCAAATATATCTTCATGACATACAGTATATCGACCTTTCTATCGTTTCTACAACCTTGTGACCTGACTAGAGTTCTAAATTTAAGCTGTCAATCTAAATAATGCAACATGCATGCACCATGAGAGGTTTCAGGGGGTGCAACATCTCCCGCATTCTGTTTATGTTGTCTTTTGTTTCTTAACAGGGACATTTGTGTCAAATTGATGAAAAACATTAAAGCACACAGTGTCGACTCTGTGTTACCTTTAGTTCGTTCTGTAGCACGATCTCAGAAAGATTTCCATCCCTCTCATCACTCAGGGACGGACTGGGATTACGCTGCTGTCAGTCAAGAGGTTAAAAAAATGGTCAGTCAACATACTGTGCAAAAGGAAAATGTCACATTTGTTATAATGCAATCTTTACCACCCAGCGGATTAAAAATGTCACAAGAACACATAAGTCTTTGCTAAGCTTGTAATGTGGGACCATCTTTTATTCATAGCCTTCCAGCAAGAGGGTTTTGGGGGGGGCGGGGCAGCTGGGTAGCTGGGTGGACAGTTAGCACTATGCCCTAACGATAAAAGGTCACCATACCATTTCAAAGCTGAGCAGCATGCTCTTCAGCCTGTCAATCTCCTCTCTCAGCTCCCTGATCAGCCGAACATTGGCATCCTGCACAGAAATCAAAGCACATATTAACCTTCTTAACACATTTAGTTTAAACAGATTTTTTCACCATAATCTCAACAGCCACTGACCTCATTAACCCGAGGCTTGTTAACAATATTTCTGGCATGGGCAGCATAACGCAGGGTGCTGAGGGTCTCATTGTAACTGCTAGCAGAGGGTGACACAGCTGCAACACAAACACACAAGCAAAGACACACGTTAGCACTCACATCACAAGAAAGTATTTCAATTTCAAGAGTGAGGCTTAAGGGATCATACCAGTGGTTTTGCCTGTGTGGTCACATTACACACTACACACACCATTTTCCAAAGCATATCCATTACTTTTTTCATATAATTTCCTACGCTCCAGCCAATGTTTAGGTTCCTTTTAGTGCATTACAAAAAATAACTTGCAGACTTGCTTGAGATAAAGTGGGTATTCTTAAATTCAGAAACCAACGTGTACATTCATTTATTTTGGTCAAAGTTACATTCTTGTTATGACAATGCAGCTATGATGAGCAGGTGTTGTTTTGAAAAGTCTTAAGTATTAATGAGATTAAATACTTACAAAAATTATGCAAGAACTTGAAAGCACTCAATTAAAATGATTTAATTTAACTGAATTATTTTCACTATCAATGATCCTTTTCATTTCCATGTATGCTTTTAGAGTTTGATGTTGATATAAAACAGCCCCTGATTGCAATGCCATTTAGCAACAGCTCTAAACTTTCAGTTAAAGCTTATATAAGCATATACAGTTTGATCCTTTCACAATACGGACATCTATCACACTTACTTGCAATCATGATGGTCTTAGAGTTGCCCCCTAGGCTGTCTTTCAACAGCCAGGTTAGAACTGAGTCTCTGTAAGGGATGAAGCAGTGCCTCCTTCCACCTCCTCCTCCTCCTCCAGACAGGGAGCTGCTGTGGCTACCCACCGTGCTGCCATCGCCCTCAGAGGCCATACTGTTGATACTCTGACAGCTGCTGGACATTTGGGAGTTTTGGGCTATGGAGGCAGTGAAAACAATAAGGTTGAGAGACTTGTTGAAGGGGAAAGTGTTATGGACAGAAGGGAATTTTGTAAGGATAGAGGAAATATGAAATGAAAAAATATATACATATAATTTCAAATAAAAACTTACCAAGAGCAGATATGACAATGCCCAAAGTGACCAGCGACTTGTTGATGTTAGAGCCCTCTGTCAGTCTATCCCTGCAGTAGTGGGGGTCTGCTCTTTCACTGTCAGACACAAGATGGGGTTCAGGTTATCCACAGTGATTAATGACATTGATTATCCAATAAAACTGTGGAATTGACAATTTAGAAAATCACAGGGCAGTAACCAAGATCCACTAGGGGGCAGTTTTGTCATTGACTCGGAAGATGTTGACGAAAAACACACAACAGAAGGAAATAGTTTCACCTCCCAGCCAAGTCCACCAGGTTAATCTTGCTGACCGTTTCTGAAGGAAGGTTATTTTCTAGTATTGCCTGTGGAGAAAAGACCAAATTAATCAGATATCTTCAATAATCTGCAAACATAAGAAAGAGGTTATTAGCAAATTGACTCATTAACATATGAGTGTAGCTGTATATAAGCTGGTTGGAGAGAGGATGACCTGTGTATACTGGATGGTGAAAATGGCGTGAGATCTGCTGCTGGCATCATGGATGTGTGTTGCTGCTGTGATTCGGTTGGCAATGCCTTTCTCCAAAAGGTCCATGGCCTGCTTGCTGTCTGAGACCACATGCTGTGACAAGTCTGATTAAACAGAAACAAACAGAGAAACTAAATGCTAAGAAAATGGAGCAAATACACAATAGTGTTAAGGTTTTATATTAAGGTTTAATCTTGACATAATTCCCACAGTAGAAAGTAAATGTGAAGCAGCTGTGGTGCATTTTATTGTTGGGTATCAAGAAGCACTTTAAAAAAAACAAAACATAATTAATTTTATAGAATCCTCCAAAAAACAAGTAGGAAGGTTAGGGTTGTGTATTGCTGCCAATGGAATAAGGTTACTATGATAAAGTGAATAAAAGGAAATTAAACTGCACTGTTTTGCAGTTTTTGAAAAAGATTTAAGAGAGCTTAAATGTTAACATAACACTGACAGCTACACTGATGACACGGCAACAAACAAAAAAAGACATTCAGGCAGAAGAGGAAAACAAGCAGAGGGGTAGAGATGTGAAAAAAATCACTAACTAGAAGTATGTCTCATTAAAACTTGTTACCGTTTGATTTGTAATATTTTCCTACAGCATTTAACAACCAAAACCAAGTCTAACAATGCTCTACTTCCAGGCGTGAATCACATATCTCAAGAGGCTGTAAAACACAGGCACACACACAGATTACCACAGAGCCTCATGATGCTGATGATGATAATGTGGTTATTACTTACTCCTTGTTTCAATATAAACATTTAATACAAATATTTGGATTATTTCATAAGAGTCACAGTAAAACACTGTTTGATTGACACGTGGGGGATGGAGAAGGAGTTAAAGCTGGGAGTCCTAAATGTGCTCTGTGTGTGTGGTGAAGTTTTCTCCTTGGGACCGTGAGGAAATGACTTCACTTCCTCTGGTCAACTGGGATTTCTCCTGATACAGACAATGAGTGGATGTGGGTCTTTAAATACAGAAAAGGAGGGCGGCTGAGAGGGAGAGAAAGACAGAGGAGGAAAGGATACGGAGACAGCGGGAGAAAGAGAATGAGAGAGAGAGAGAAAGCAAGAGAAGCTAAAAGAGGAGTCTGGATTAGAGCCATGACAGCCAATTCTGGACCACATCAAAAGCTTCACAGCGGAACATAATTCCACCACTGACCACGGTGACTTATAAACTAAACTTACAAAAGACAAGCATTGCTCAAAAGTCCATAATTTGACAAAATGAATGTGTATGAGTGTAGAGAAAGAATATTTAACATTTGGTGTCCACTCATCTTCACAGATTTTACAGTCATTTAGTCATTAGACTCTACGTAGAGCTTACAGGTTACTCCAAGATTATTTAAAAGAACATTTTTCCTGTACAAAGATTTTAATCTTAGTGAAATTATCCTGGTAGGGTAATGAGAAATTGCAGCCTCTAGACCTCTAGTTAAGTATTTAATCAGTAAGACAGACAGAAAAAGTCAAAAGGCAGAAATGATCTGTTGATTTATGAGCTCAACGTTTTGTGCAATTACACCTGGAACTGTGGCGGTAATGCTCTGTGTTTTTAGGATAGATCTTTGTACAAATCCTCAGATCTCTACTTGGTCTGCACAGCTTTTTATGTCTATGTGTCTATCTTAGTGAACGTAGATGTATGTATGTGTGTTTGTGTCTATATGTCATTGTCTCCATGTTATCTCTTACATTGCAAGCAAAGAAATTCAATAAAAATAATTAAAACATCACTTGGTGTTTGGGGCAGAAAGATGCAAGAGTTGAAAATCGGCATACTTTGTAACAGACTATTGCTGAAATGGCAACGGGTGCTCAAATTTAAACTGAGGCTTGGGAACTACAGTACAGGTCTTTGCCATCTACCACTTTACAACACACAAACACTCACCTTGTACATAGGGTCCTTTCTCAGGGTGTTCTCTAACTCTCAGGGAGGCTCTCTTCTTCTGCTCTCCTCCACTCAGCAGGTCTCGCACACGCTCGTTGTAGATCTCCAAAAAGCTGTGGAGATAAGACAATGTTCCTGCTATGAAGATATCATATCAGCACTGGACCACTGGAGATGCATACCACAGGTCTACATGCAGTCGTATTACACACAAGTTGTTTTACGTCAGTTCATCATCTGCATTTTCCTCAAAATGTCAGAAATACCCATATTTAAGTTTACCGTTCTGGCATTTTGCCTTTAATGGAAATTTGACAGTACAGAGACAAAGTAGATGTTGAGTCATTTGAACGGAGTCATGGTTACATGGTCTAGGTTTCTGACTGCTGGTCCAACCAAACGACCCAGAAACACCATCTACACTATGGAAATTATAATGTTCAAATCGTAAAAAGATAAAACCTTTCCTTGTGTAGGAATGGCATTTCAACAAATTGTGGAAGTTCAGGATGCCCCCAACACAGACAAGAGAATCCAGTTTGTGATTTGCATTGTGTTGCCTGCAGCTTTGCAGCGTAATCGCAATGAGAACTTCTGCTGTGAATTGCAGCTATATAAATAAATTGAATGGTTTCATAATTGTAATTTGAATTTCAACATCGGGAAAAGGCCCAGCTGCACAGTCTAAAAAGATAAAGACAATCACACAGAGTTAGATAATAACACAGTACCTGATCTCCACTCTGCTTGAGTTTTGCCCACCAGGAAAATTGTCTTCAGATCTAAAGAGACCCTGCAAAGAAAGGAGAGCTGCTATTTACTTCACACTACAACACCCATACGCAAGTGGCTGAATTATCAGTGTGCTGAGTTCAATTAATTTTAAAATCCACTGGCTTACCTGGCAGATCCGAGGGGTCAAGCCAATAGAGTCCTGATGTCATAAAAGAAGAAAACAACACAAAAACTGAGACTGAGAGTACAGTAGCATTACTTTGACAGTTGCTATGTAGAATGTAGAAAACAAAATGTTTTTCTGAATAGAGTGCAGCAAGTTTTGGGTTTATACTTTGTGTAACAGTTCCACTGCCCTCAATGTATTTGGTGAATTTAGAGGTCTCCAAAATGTATAAAATGCCATTCAGTGATTCCAGTGTCCTCACCGGTGTCCCCATCATAGTGTACGTCTTCCCAGATCCTGTTTGGCCGTAAGCAAATAGACACACATTATAGCCCTCAGAGGCTCCGGACAGCGCCAACACACCCAGGTCCTGGAACACCTGAGGAACATTAAAACACACACCCTAAATCACAAATACACAAAGAAAGAACTAAGACTGATGTCAAAAAATAACTGGGGGAGACAGACACCTGGATTTCCCTCCCTATTTTTTCAAATAACTGCTGATTCAGTATGAAACTCAGTTCAAATATACAAATTAATAATGGAATCAAACATACCTGAAAGCATGTTTTACTAAAAAAGGAGACGCTTATGTGGGCTGATGAGGTGTTTACAGTGTAAGCCGGTTTCCTTGATCTTAATCGCATTGTGTTTTTACATGAGTGTAGATTTACACCAAGTTTTCGCCATCACAATGTTGTGGCACCGGGCCAGTGGTGGGGAGGTAATGTTGCTTCCTGCTGAGGTGTTTGGGTAAGGAGCAGGGAGGTCAGCTAATACTATGGGCAAACAACTTTGCAGTATGTGTATGAGAGAGAATCAAATGTGAGGTTCTAGGTAGGCAGACTAGAAGAAAAGTGGGTCAGGTAAATAAATCTTCCCTAAAAGAGCGGTGTGAGACGGGGGGATCCGGGAGAGTCCAACTCAAAACAATCAACTGAGGCCTTCTGTTTTCTTTCTCTCTGTGTCGGTATCTGAGACCCTGAACCTGGAGATTATTAACACTACCTATTATTATGTCAGGAGTATAACTTGTCCAAAACACATGTTGGACAGTGTATAAAATGTGTGTGTGCATTCATATGTTTTATGCTTGCAGTAACAAATTGGTTGTAATTACAGCAAATCAACACATCAGGCATTGTAGTTGTGACCACTCCTTAAAGTTTTCATAATAACTGCACAATCAACAGAATAACGAAGAAAAGCAATGTATCTGCTAATGTGTGTACTGCAAATTAAAATATTTAAGCATTACATTAGAGCAGATACAGTACATGTGTACAGAAACAAAATGAATCAGTGAAATAAAAAAATTATAAGTCTTCTTAAGTCACTGTCACAGTAATCATACAATAACATCTTCATCATAACAATTCTATACAGCAACTCATGAAAAACTCATTCACTGCTACTGACTCATACTCAAATGATAACATATATATCAAACTGCTTTTGTATAAATCAAATTTTTAATTAAATTAAGTTATGTGGTGAAGTGCTGTATTATGAAAGTATTATGTGGGTTTAAAAGAAACAAACTGTATTGGGTTATAATAAGAGGTGTTTCTAATATTTAGTCTGCCCTCTTTAATGTTATCTGTTATATTAGACTGCACTGGTTTTACCTTAGTGTACCTAATAAACCAAGCACGTTCAAGATATCTAAACCAAAAATTTCCATTTTCAAAGCCTTTATCATCACATATAAATTATTACTGTAAATGCTATAACAAATAGAAAAATAACCTACAGAAATCAATGTACTGCTAATCTGTTTATTTTACAAGCTGTTCATATTAACATTGACTATATGTTTTGATCATGATTATTTAATGCTTACTTTTCAAATTAAGCATTTTCCAAACTTTGAAAACTTTGTACAAACCCTGTTAAGTACGTAGACAGGCAGGTAGGCTGGCTGAATGAAATGACTGGCAGTGCTTATTACAGTCCTGCTACAGCTACAGATTTTCATTTTTGTTTAGAGCATTTGATTTATTGATTGCTGTCAGGAGGTAAAGAGAATCTCAAGAATAACAAAACATGAAATAAATTTCCTATCCTAAGTCAAACAGCTGAAAACCCGTAGCTTTTCTCGATTAATTGATGTAAAAAATGTCTATTAGTTAAACCCCAAAGAGTTAGCTAACCCCTACGGTGATGTCATCAAATTGCTTGTTTCATCCAACCAAAAGTCCAAACCTCAAGATGTTGACTTTCCTGTCATAGAAGACAAAGAAACGCAGCAAATCTTCATAATTAAGAAGCTGGAAACAGGAAATGTTTGGCATTTCTGCTTGAAAGATTACTTACAAGATTAACTGATTACTAGTTGCAGGTTATTTTTCTGTCAATCAATTTATCAATGAATCAGCTCATCGCTTCCGCTCTACATGTGGTACCTGTATCAAACTGTGTACCACGTCTACAACCAATCACAGTCCAGTTACACTGATTGGCAAAACCGGTGCCAGGGGAGGAATATGAACCTAGTTCACCTTCAGAGCTGAGAAACAGCCAACCAGCATATTTAGTTCTGTTTGTACAAGTGGCAGCTGTTTTTCATGGCATCACAGAGGCACAGAATTTGTAGATACTTATCTTCGTATGGGCGTCAAAGTCAAATATCTTGCATTGTGATAATAAACGGATAACAGAATGGATAATTAATGAAACACCTTTGTGCACATGACACATTGTAGATGGTGAGCAATGTAGGTGTTTTACACCCACATTACCAATTATAATAGCATTTATTAAAGGTCAGCAGCGCCTGTAGTACTTTCTGTGTGTGCATGTGTTACTGGTTAGAGGTAGGGCAAATGGACGAATGATCAGTCCTCTCTATTGTTATCCTTCCTTTGTTCATCATTACCGATAAGCAAAAGGAAACTTTATCAGAATCAGTTCCTGAGGACATGTGGCAATCCAAAAGTAACACATGCCTTGGATGAGGGCGTGAGGGGGACACAGCACCTTCAGTGAGGGGTCCAACCGCCCCTAGCCCCCCGGTTCAGGCCTGGCCCACGGATACTGGTGGGTAAGTACACAGACGAGAGAGGAGGAATGCTCTTAAAGCTTCTTCGATCTTCAAGGATCAAACACAGATCTCATTTCAACATACCTCCCAAGTGTGTGAGTGTGTGAGACTACCAACCACCATAAGAGAAGCGAGAACCTGGAGCCAAGCCTGTGTATATTCTAGGCTTACAAAATGGTGGAATAGGTTTAAGTTGGATGTGGTTGAAAGCTCTTATGAAAGGCCCCGGCCTTGTGAAAGCACCCTGAAAGGATTCAGTGGTCATCTGGTTGTTCTTAGGAGTGTGTGAATCTGTCCATATTCAACAGCCTTGAGTTTTCTCTGAGTAAAAGTAAAATGTCCAACACTGATAAAGTGGAGCGCACACAGAGACCAACATCTTATCTAACCAAAGTAACCAACTGATAAAGCAAAAGTCAGTGACTAAACCAACACCCAAGGTTAGGACAGGGACTTTTAAAATGTAATAGAGAATACTGATCACCTGCTTGAAATGTTAATCAGCTGTTGGTTTTAAAACAAACTGTAGGCCTGGTTGCTGTTGCACATATATTGTAAGAGGAGTTATGGATACATAGTGCTCTATATTTCATGGTCGCTTTATTGTACAGTCCCCTCCAAAAGTATTGGAACGGTAAGGCAACATACCTGTCAAGTTTTGGATTTGAAAAAAAGGGAAATTATCCGGCGCCCACCGCGGGCAGTCCCACCACCCCAACCAAACTCCAGTATCCCTTACATTTTAAGACAGGTGTTATAGCCTAAATGAAAACACAAATTTATTTTAAATGCTTATTTGGATATTTTCTGTTCATTTAACATTGCTTGTCTTTACATTTACATTTTATTTTCATTCCACACATTCTTTTCATTTCATATTGCTTTCATAAGTTTTTCTTTAAATTTCACAAAACTTTTCTTCACTCTTTTAGTGACTTATTGTACAAATGTGTTGCAGACTTTGCTTCTTTAAGACTGTTTTGGAAGGAGTGTAGTTGTGGGCTTGGCCAGAGTGGTTAATTTTAGAGTGAGAGTAGAGCGCAAACAGTTCTGGGGCCATATTACAGAAAGTTCCTATCTTAAGTCTTAAGTTAAGATAAGAAGAGTCTAGATAGGATTTTTCTAAATTTGGTATTACAGAAGCAAATCCTAACGAACTTTAGGAATCCTGTCTTATCTTACTTCATCCTGCCTTATCTCATGTTAGGAAATACTAAAAACTCGATCCAACATCAGTTATCAACTTTTATGTCTGTTACCTAGCAACTAATGCCACTTTTCTCATCTCACCGAGCTAAACTGCTTTTAATCGCTGCATTTTTTTAATGAGACATAAACTGAAAATGGAGCAGAAACAACAACTATCATTGAACTTCAGGTCAGATGACTTGAGAGTTGTTGGTAACCTCCGTCGAGAAATCCAAATCCACATAGGCCCTAACGCTTAACTCTGAGATTACAGATAGAGAGCGGGCTGACGTCATCATGTTTATCATATATTACTTAAATTTAACGATCTCCTTCTATCAAAGACTTGGATTAGGATCCAAGCAGTTAGGATAGGATCTGCCGGTTAGGAAGTTTCTGTAATCCGGCCCCTGTTGTCTACCTGCAGGTGGCAGTTATCGAGAGGCTAGTGACAGAGCTCAGACTGGGAATGTTTTTTTTTTTACGCAGCCCGGGGTATTATTATTTTTAATAACGTATGTTAATACGGGAGATTTACGGGAAAATACTAATACGGGAGGACGACGGGAAAGAAGAGTAAAATACGGGACTTTCCCGGCCAAAACGGGATACTTGACAGGTATGTAAGGCAAATTCCTTTGTTGTTCTTTTGTTCACTGAACACATTTGGGTTTAAGATCAAAAGATGAGTATGAGGCAAGAGTGCAGAGTTTCAATGCATTTCTCTGTAAATTGGCAGACAAAATGTTTCTGGACACTTCTGAATTCATTCTGCTGCTACCATCATCAGTTACATCATCAATAAATATTAATGAGCCTGTTCCAGAAGCAGCCATGCACGCCCAATCCATGACATTACCTCCACCATGCTTCACAGATGAGCTTGTATGCATTGAATCATAAGCAGTTCCTTTCTTTCTCCACACTTTGGCCTTTCCCATCACTTGGCCTCATCAGTCCATAAGATTGTGTTCCAGAACTTTTGCAGCTCATCTCTGTACTTATTTGTAAATTTCAATCTGGCCTTTTGATTCTTACTGCTGATGGGTGGTTTGAATCTCGTGGTGTGGCCTCTATATTTCTGCTCTCTGAGTCTTCTTCGAACAGTGTACTGTGATCAATGTGACCTTCACCCCTGCACTGTGGAGGTCATTGGTGATGTCACTTACTGATGTTTTGGGGGTTTTCTTCAGAGCTTTCACAATATTTCTGTCATCAGCTAATGCTGTTTTCCTTGGCCGACATGTTGGACGTCTGTTGCTCAGTACACCAGTAGTTTCTTTTTTTTTCAGGACATTCCACATAGTTGTGCTTGCTATGCCCAATGTTAGTCAAATGGCTCTGGTCAATTTCCCCTCTTTTCTCAGCTTGACAATGTCTTGCTTTTCTCCCATAGACAGCTCTCTGGTCTTCATGTTGGTTTATCCTCTTTAACAGGAAATGCAGTCTATAGGTTTGAACCAAGGATGAAAACTTAGACTAGTCATGCAGAGCTACTTAATGTTTGGACAATCAACCTAAAAGATAACACCTGAGCAACAAGAAACATTTGTCAGTCATACGTTCCAATTGTTTTGCTTACTTGAAAATGGGTGTTATGTCCTCAGTTGTTTAACACATCTAGATGTGAATACCAGAAAATGAGAGCCGAAATTCTGAACTCTCGTCTCATACTCATCTTTTGATTTTAAACTCAAATGTTTTCAGTGAACAACAAAAACAAAAGAAATTTGCCTTACAGTTCCAATACTTTTGGAGGGGACAGTATGTTGATAACAACTATTGTATGTTTTATGTTTTAGGTATTCTATTTTTTTATTTGGTTGATGTGTATTAACTACTGTTACTGTTGGACAATAACAGCTATCAAATCAAACCATAAGTCACTGACACAGGATAGAGTTTTCAATTACTTTGCTTTGAGTTACAACAGAATATACAGTTGAAACACCACTCTGTCTATTCCACAGCTACAACTAACTATTAATTAATCTGTAGATAGTTATTTTTAGTTTTCAATTAGCAGAGATGGGGACTCGAGTTAGAGACTCGGACTTGATTGCGACTTAAGTCGCAGACACAGTGACTTCAGACTCGACTTGGACTCGAGGTGCGGGACTCGTGAACAATGTTTATCTTTGAGAAACGTCTGATGAGCTTGCTGTTATTCGCTCCCTCCGTTAGCTATAACCTTTGTAACACGTAGCATCATCTGCTTGCGGCCGCACGGGACAGAGGACAACAAACAACAGCATCCGCTGAGCCATTCATCATAAACTTTGGCTTTAAAATTTCATACAAATAGGTTAGTAACCTGTGGTGAGTAAACAACTTTAGCTCAGCTGACTGTTGATCGTTATGAAAAGATGAATGAGTGTTTGTTTACTTGCCAAACTTGTGGTGGTCAATTAACGTAATTATTTAGTCCCGCTGGCTGCCATCATGTTAATTATTACCATTGGCTAGAAAGAGGTTACAGGTTTATTGTTGATCATGTAACCTTACAGTTTTATTTAGTTATAACATTACACTGGTTTGAGAGTCTGCAGGGTGTGTTGACTTACAATAGTTTAAGCTTTCATTAACTGTATTGCACATTACATGGTTGTGCTCTGTAAGTTAAAAACAGGCTACAGCTTTATTGTTGACCATATAACTTTACAGTTTTATTTAGTTAACTTTACACTGGGTTTGAAAATCAACTGGGTTTGTTGACATACAGTAGTTTAGAAGTTGTCATTAATTGCAGACGCATTGTACATTAGGCTACATGGTTGTGCTCTTTAAGTTAAAAACAGACAAGTTTATTGTTGATTATGCAACATTACCGTTTTATTTAGTTAACGTTACACTGGGTTTAAGAGTATGGGGGAGTGTTTTGACTTACAGTATTTAATAAGCAGTCAATAATTGCACATTACATGGTTGTTCTCTGTAAATGAAAAACAGGTTGCAGTTACAGAATTCCTTATAGCTATGCAGTTTTATTAGCAACCTGGATTGAACGCAGCAGATGATATAACATTTGTAATAACCACAAGAGACTTGAGACTTGACTTGGACTCTTCCTCAGAGACTTGAGAGCATCTCTGTCAGTTAGTCATTTAATCTATAAAATGTCATTGAATACTGACAAATGTCCATAGGAATTTTGTCAGACCAACAGTCCAAAAAGCCAAGATATTTACTTTACTGTCATAGAAGACTAAGATCTGCAAATCTCCACAAATTAAAAGCTGGATCCTGTGATTTTTTTCACTAAAAAACTATACAGATTAGAAAATAGCTGTCAGCTGCAAGCCTAAACCCTGCAAACACCATTTTACATTTTAAATTACGACTCTGTAGCCTAGCCAACAATGTGCAGAAAACAGCCACGTGCAACTAGTAAAAGTGCTGCCACTACGGCTGTGCAACTCAATGACCTTATAAATCACCCAACAGGCACTGTGGCAGAGACATTTAACACACTATGCATAGGAATCCATTTAATGTTTGAGGGTAAAGGCAGTTTTCTGAGCCTAACTAAGGCTTTTAAGGACTGTATGATTTTTTTAATTAATCAGTTATTGTTTAAAATAATGTCTGACGATATTGGAAAATGTCTCAGAGCACAACATCACTTATTCAAATTGCTTATGTTATCAAACCAATCGCTCAAAACAAATTATACAAAGATGTCAAACATAAAGAAAAGCATAAAATCATCACATTTCAGGACATGCAAACAGAGAATGTTTTGTCTTTTTGCTTGAAACATTACCTAAAGCAAGAAATCAATTATCAAAATAGCTGCCAATTAATTTTCTGAAAAGCCACTAATCGATTAATAGACTAAATTCTTCAGATCTAAGCCTAACTAAGTGCTGTTTGCTAAGAGAAGTATTTGTGACAAAAATGTATTATGGACATAACCCTGAACAGAGAGAAAAAATAAATACATTTTGGCCAACAACGTGCAATCTATTATTTTTTATTTTATGTTAAAAAGAAAATTGAAAGAGTGAGTTTCATATGTAACTGTTACCCACTAAACAGAAATGTGACAACAAATGTCAACATTAAGTGTGCAATCCCCTGGAGTGCAGACCACCAAGGGCTGCCCCCCTGCCTCTTGGCTGAATGGAGGCTTAAACGTGAAGACAAAAAGCAGCACCTCCCCTGTCTTGTCTTCAACCTTCTATTCAAAAACAGACACAGACACCCTCTCCTCCCTCAAACAGAGAATCAATATAGCCCTTGTTAAGGTTGACCCTCTTAAATTCACTCTATGGGGGCAACAACAAGGCTGAGGGTCCCTCCAGGCTTGACACAAAGAGCAGGAACTTCACTTCAACTGCGCGCTTCATCTCATCTGAACTTGACTCGCTCTTTCTCTATGTACTACACTATTCCTTTTGTTTCCCCCAGTCCTATTATTTGTTTTTTTTACACAAAAGTCTTGAAATTACTTGAAATGACCTCTGAACAAGACCACCAGAGGAAGCATAAACTATTTCAACCTCTTGAGAGAATTAAATCCCAGAGTATGAGTTTGTCTAGACCAGCAATGGCAGGCCACATTAAAACAATCCTGTTGTCTGTGATCACTGTCAACCCAAATTAAATCAGCAGATTGTTATTTGTGTCATTGTACTCGGGCTGCTTAAATGGACATAATGGCCCTCTGCCACAACCTAATTTCAGCTTGCAGCACCCTGCAGCACTGGGGGGGATTTTTGGACAGAACAGAGCAGTGGAGGTAAGACACTGGTTGCACTGTGGGAATGGAAATGTACTCCAAGATCAAATGAAGCAGGAGAAAAATAGGCTGGAGATAAAGTGACTGGGTCAGAGCCACAGTAAGTGTGCAGGCTGGTTGGTCGCCTCAAAACACACAGGGGACAGACTAAACACCTCCATTACCAGGAAGGTGGTTGTCATTAGCAGGCCGCTGTAAGACACGTGTGTGTGTGTGATTGTGTGTGTGCACGCATGCCCGTGTGTGTGTGCGTGTTTGTGTCTCTGATCAGTTTAGAGGAAACAGCATCCACAACAAGCACAAAAGCCTCAGAGTTTGCTTCCCTCTCTGAGAAAGAAATGTGCAAACAATCAAACAATGAAACAGGAAAAGCAGAATATAGATTTCATGCTTGTATAGGAAATTCATCAGGTCAAAACAGAGCTTAGGAAGGAAGAACAAAACATGGCTTTGGGGTTAATAAAGGTGGCAAAAGGACTACAGATACAGCAGGAGGCAAAGAAAATGAAGGTCTGCTTTGGCTAAGTTGAACTACATGTACACATGTACTGTGTATACATGAATTACAGGTCATAATTTAAAACATGACCTTTTGCAAGAGTCAACCACTTTCTCCTATTGCTGCCTCGCTCCAATACAAACTATATAATCGAGCAGAAAAAGTTTTTTAAAAACAGTCATGAGAAACTTGCAGTATATTTTCATTTCATTTTTTATCATCAAGTCACATAGATGCATCAGACTGAGATATCTGGTTGCACAATACTCGCATCTATCTCCCCCTATCTCCAAGGAAAATGCACTGCCAGACTCATGCTAAAGATTAAAATTTCAAGCAATGCAGGGTCAGGAGATGGAAAAAGAGAGCCGGTTGGCATACACACAGCATTCAATTAATACCACCACATGACACGCATGATGGCCATTTTCAAGTGGTGACATAAAAAGAGATGTTATCTTGTAAAATCCTACTCTGGCAACAGATCTCAAAAGGAAAGTTGACATGTCATGTGTGTCTAAGTTGGACCAGACCTCTCTGAGGAAAATGAGGTCTCCTAAACAAACCAGCTGGGTCTCATGCCAGAGATCTGTACCATGATAAAAAATGTGTTTCATGTTGGGTTTGAAACATGGAAAACCCTTTTGTTCCCTCTAAAGAGGCTGTCTAATTTGTGACCTGGTAAAATAGAAAAAAAGTGTAGAAAGGCAGCAAAGTGGGTGAGAAATGTTGAGAAAGAGTGGCAATAGTGAAAGACAGAATGATAGAGACAAGCTGACAAGAGTGAAAATGTACTTGTGTAATGCCTCTGTAATGAGTAAAGTCCTGTAATCACTGGATGTGGAAAATGCCAATTGCTGGTCTGGTTTTATGTGGCCTGCTCTACAAACCCTGGTGAAGTATTTATGTGTAGAGTGTGTGTGTGCGTGTGTGTGTAAGATGTTGTCAAGGGTGATGGCAAAAGGCCAGACAAGCAAAGTAAAAGCACTTCGCCACATTTAAAAACTTCAGTTTCTCATTGCTTTTGCCAGGTTTGACGCAACCAAGAGGAGCAAGATTCATTTTCCCTTCATGACTACTTTTAAGGACTTGCATGAGGTCAATGCAAAGACATGAGACTGCAAGTGAAAAAATAAGCGCAAAAGGAGACGCAACTTTCTCCCAAACTTTCCATGTCCGGGACTGGACAGCTGCGGAGGAGGAGGCGGCGAGGGTCCCTCAGTTCCCATCTCACATTTTCCAACTGGGTTACACAAACACAACAGCTGGGCCCTGAGCAAAAGCTAAATGCTTTTGTTTAGACACAGGAAAAAAATGTCACTGGAGATCCTTGTCCTGACATCCTGCTAGGAATGAGTGAGAGAATCAGAGGGGAAAGAGAAAGAAATGTGAAGAGAGGGAGGACACAGACAGAGAGACAGAATCACATGCAGCAAGAAGAGACAGAGAGGAAGCTGTTTGGCTGGAGTTCAACAACGCTCTCGTTTGTCACACTTGGACAGAATTTGTAGGTCAAATTAGCATTGAGGGTCAGAGGGGGAGGAGGGAGAGATAGAGATGTACAGGCCAAGCAGATAGGCTGTTCTTCATTACTCAGGCCACACAACACATGGGAATGAAAGACAGTGCGGAAAGTGAAACAGAGGACAGGAAAGTGAAAGATTTTTTGGCAGGGGGCGCTTTGGCAGTGCATATGGTTTTTTTTTTTTCAGTATACACCTCTTGTTGCATCTGGCCTCTGGGCAAAGGCTAGACTTAAAACAAATAAATAAAACCATATCTGGAGAGTGTGGGGATTTGCTGATCCTCCCCTGATCCCTGTTAAAGGGGCCAAAGCACAACACTGTAGAATGGAGCTGCATGTCACACACTATATGGCAGGCTGGAAATGACTTATCCAGCCGTCAGACTGATGGGAGCCTTGTGAGACATCCATAAAAAGGTACAGTGGTACAGTATAGGTTCCTTCACAGTGGAACAAACTGGAGCAATATCACATCAGTTTGAAATGAACTCTAATACTCTTTTTATACAATTTGATATTAGAGTGTCTTATTTTAGAATCCACACCACTGTCCATAAATATTAAAACTAGGGCTGAATAATATGGAGAAAACGTGTGATGTTTAAAACACGTTAGATATTACAATGATGATAGTCAATGTGACTATACAATGACTTAGCCAACAGTTCATTTCTGTCCTATAGGGCTCTGATTGCGACCAACTGATTTGTGATTCAAATTTGTATAATTACCATATCTATTTTCATCTATGATGGTATAGCTTCCAGGTGTACATTAAAATGGACAATGATGGGATGCACATACTCGTACTGTGTGTAGTATCTGCAGCTAAATAGTGAACACAGAGTGCATCTACCGTGTGTTTTATCCATCAACAGTGCAAGATAGCTGAGTTGAGACAGCAGAGGAATAGACCTTTTTCACAAACAATTTCAATATATCACTGTGGACGATAATGAAAACTATCAGCAAGGTGTTTATATTGGAAATATGTTCTGCAATTATTCAATGAAAATTTAAAAAAAAAAGAAATTTGATTTACGGCACACCTGACCCCTTTACTTTTCTGATATAGGAACAATAGCAGTCAAGCTATCGCTCCAATAACACACCATCTCTCTATATATTCATCTGTTATCTAGGTTGAAATGTTTAATGTTATTTAATGTCTAGATAATTGGATCTTCAGTCATTTAAGAAAAAGATCCAACTCTGGCACCCAGATTGCCAACTGACAGTGTGCAGTATGTGCAGCCTCTATTATTCTATAATTAGCTGCACCTTTTGTGTGTATATCTATCTAGTCTTTACAACTCCTCTGCCTTCACTGACAGAAAGCAGTAAGTCTGTACATAAATCACAGGTGCTGTTCCTGTATCCCTATGGTGTAGATGTCATATGTCTTTGTTGGCAGCATGCGGTTTATTTGGTGTATTTTTCTGTGGTTAATTCAAACCAGGCTGAACAGGACTGGACTGCGCTGAGGGGGAGTAAATGCTCACGTGTGTGTGTAGGGTTCATCTCATACACAGAGAAGCTATTCTTTCCCCCTCTGCAGCACCACTGACACACAGACCTAGAAACACTGCGAGCATAATCAAATCACAAACTGCATCGACAGAGGCACACAGAGAGAAGAGGAGGAGGAGGAGGTGGAGAGGGAAAAACCCCAGCAAGCTGACTCCTTTTGGCAATAAAAAACAGCATTGTGCTCTGAGACGAATCCTCAGCAGTGACGTCTTTGCCCTGATATTTAACTGCGAAAAATTGACTTAGTGAGGCAGCTGTGAGTTTGGCAGGCGAGAGCTGGAGGCTGCAGAGGCACAGTGGACCCTTGCACATTTCCCCTCCTATCCTCCCCTCCACAAAAAAAAATCTTTTAATGTAATCAGTTTGTTTCTCTTTGTTTCTCTTGCCATTCCCTGTCACAATCCTGTACTCCTTTTTCATGTTCCTCTCCCACGTTCCTTACGGTTTGAAGTAATAAACAAGCTCAGGGTTTTGTGTTATTAAATAGTGGAAAAAGCAATTTATTAGCTCAATATCTAGGCCCAAAACAAAAGCAGCATTTAGACAAATAGCCCCAGTTCTCTGCTGCATTACTTCAACAGCTGGCTCCCATTATGGATTATGGTTCTTTTCAAAAACCTGCCAGGTAGTAGGTAGAAGTACCTACTACCTGGCAGAGCTCTTCTAATTCGTCTCTGCTAAACATACTTTTAGATAAGTTTTGTGCCCAATGATACAACTTTTTTTATGTACCAATTTTTCCTGTGGGGAGCCGTCAGTGACAAAAATGCAACCACGTCTGCACCCCAAAGTATAGTTTAAGATGCCACAATTCTGTCTACTCTCTCGGCTGTAACAGTGTATGAGGAAGAAAACCCCTAAGAGTATCTGGTGTAAACTCAGTGATGCTTGGATATGTACAGTAGACGGGAAGCCTGTCTCTGGGTAAGGTGGGACAGCGCTGGACTAGAAAAGCAAGAGTTAAGATCTCCTTGTTTCATTCCACTACAGGCAAGACAAATTCAAAGTAAGTCCCTTTTCCTGCTCTGAAAAAAGAAATCGCTTAAATATATTCTGAAAGTAGAAACCATGAGAAAATCCAGCGCTGGCAGAAATAGCATCAACTCATTAATGTGATGAAAATAGATGTGGCAGGATGCCAAATAAGCGGGAAACTGAATCCATACCCTCACTTGAGAACAATTACCTAAATTAAATGCTAGTAAGTAAATTGAGGCGACACAAGAGTGTGTGTTGTTGTAAAATTTTGGTTGTGGGTAACAAATCTGCACACTCAACAGGCCACTTACACTCGTTACTGTTCTAAAAAGCAAATTGTCTATAAGAGTTGAGAGTGGCTCTTGAATTATATCATCCACCTGCCACTGTGCTCCATTAATCAGACGTGCTGTCCTACAACACAAACACAGTATTTTCTGCTTTTTACGCCAGGCACTGTATCCACCAGAGGAATACCTAATTCAAGTATTTTCAACTGTGATGTGATCAGTAAACGGCTGACGTGGTCATCTACAAGGTTCTTTGTTAAAGAGACAATTCTCTAGATTCTGGTGCAGGAAAAGAGGTCAGATTTAAATCCAGCGGGTCTGGCCTTCTCTGGTGTCCTTCTGCCCACCCCGGGTCAACAGAGGAATGTCTTGTGGCATCCAGGCTGGACTGTGACTGGACACGATTCTGCTGAGGATAGCGACAGCCAAAGCCAGATAGAGGAACAAAAAAGGAGAAGCGAAGAAGTGCTGTGTTGTCTATTGCTCTGCGCAGTGTGTAGGCCATCAGCACAGCCCCGTCTTTCTTAAACACATACAAAGGCAGCTCTGACAAGAAGAGAGACGGGCAGTGAGGGAGTGGCAGAGTAGAGAACCCCCATAGAAAAAAAGGACAGAAAAAAGTGACTGTAAAACTAAGGGTGCAGCTATTTGTGCTGAACAATGAAAACTAGATGGAAATACAAATTAACAACATGACAACTTATCTAAAAAAAGAACTCCCTATATGAATAGCAGTTGTGTAGAGATTTCCTGTAATGAAATTAGGCACCACTTCCTCTTGATATAGGGCCCATCTCAGGTTCCAGTAACACCCTCCAATCAAAGCAAAACAAAAATATCTAATTGCCCAATCAAAGCAGAGACATGAAAAGCGAGCCGACTCTAGCCATGCCATCGCTGAGGCAAAGAGACTTCTGGGTAACAGATGGCGCTGATATCATATCCCCAGAGTGGCCATCTGTGTAAAAGCGTACAACACAACATACACACACACCCCTCTTGTTGTGGTTTGTCTACAAGGACACCGTTTCCTCTGGGCTCTTGTCTTGGTACAGAGCTTGCATTTGCCCAAAGTCAACTTGTGGCCAAAGCCTGGATCGACACTCACTTGGTCTCCGCCCACAAGAGGGCATGAAAACATGGCACAAAAAACAAGAAAAATCTTGAGGCAGTTCTGTACTATTGCCTACATGTAAAACCAGATCTTATCAAATGACATATTTTTATCCATTAAAAAAGACATAATACATTGACCTACTATACCAAGGATGCATCACAGTAACATCAGAGAAATAGTGGGTTTGAGGCTGAATATTGTAAGTAAACTGTGATATTCTAAAATATGTAAGTAAAGTAAGTGCATATGTCTGTCAATTCTATTGGACATATGCACTTGTTTTTAATTAATGGTAGTTAGATCTCTACATTTAGTATTTTATATTTTTATTGTTTACAGATTTATCTCTTGCATTTTTGTGTATATATTCTGTACATTTTGTGTAAATTTGTACTGCATTGTAACTAACGTAATGTATTGTTTTTCAACTCATGGTTGAAAAATTGTGTTTTACTTGTGCTATACAGGACTCCCTTGTAAAAGAGTGTGTCAATGTGACTTTTCACGTTTAAAAAAAAAAAAAAGGTTTATACATTGTGGAGGGGCCCGTTAGGTCATTATTCTAGCTATGCCCCATAGCATGTAAATGGGAAAATGATGGTAATATTGTAATAGTTCAGTAAACAATTTAATACTGCCTTATTTAGAGTAAGGTAAACAGCTGGATAATCCTGTTAATATAAACAAAGTCAGTTAGGGAGTTAGGTTATTACCTCCTCCTGCGAGGCACAGTGAGAATCTGCAGGTTCCACCGACCAGTAGCAGTAGTCAAAACAAAACTCCAGAAGTTTCTCCCTCGAATCCACAGCACCATCTGTACGTCCATCCAGCTTCAGGTAGACAAACAGAAGAGTAAAGCACATTAGGATGGCTTTTTTAAATTGATATCAATAACAGTCATTAAATAATAACAAAGTAAGAAATACAGTATAATTACTTAATTTGAACAATAAATAAACAAGAATTTGTTTATTTGTTTGTCTTACAATACTTCATTATGAACATATAATACATTATTGCGTGCTGAAATTCAAAGTGCTTACATTTAATACTATAAAAAGTTGAGCAAAATAAATAGGAGCTATATAGAAAATTCCCAGTGATAAAAGCCAGGTAGAGTAGCTTTTGTTTATGGGACTGCTATGGTATAGAATTACAAGCAAGCCGTTTCCATTCATTAGCAGAGCATTCACTCCTCCTCCAGTTCTTTAGTCGCCTCACTGCATTAACACATTAAAACCATTCTGTTTACAGTGAGTGAATCTTGAACTAAGGAAAGACAGCACAGCAGTATTTGGACTTGTCCAGGCACAACGGTTGCACTGGAAAGCAGTAGAGCATCTAAAAATTTCTTCTATACCACTGCATTCAACCTGGAGAACCACTGAGAGCACCCAGCTTTTAGGGAAAATGTGCTCGGATACTTACACTGTTATCTTCCATTTGTGATGTTTAATGTATTCTAGCAGTTTTCTAGGTTCACAATAAATGCAGTAAAGTCATATCAGTGTGCGGTAGCTTGTTTTTGATTTTTGTATTCTAGGAGTGTAGTGTGTTTTTTTATACAGGTTTGGAAATCTCTTCATGTGTGTCCACTCTACCTAAAACTTACTCCATCTATTTGCATATAGAGGAAATAATTCTAAGTAGACAACAAGTTTGTGAGCACTGGGCATTTGATTATGGTGAAACACCTTACTCCCTCTATGTTACTATAACAATAGTATTATAAAGCAATATATCCCTAGGGATCTAAGTTGCTGTAATGTAATGTATTGCATATTGTACAGTGTGTGTGATCTGCTCCTTTTAAAAAAAACTTGAATGTTTTTCAGTGAAAATGAAAAATGATTATCTGTGCACACTACTAATTTAGATTCACCCGTGTATGTTCTATATGTATACCATCACATTATTAGTGTCTACGTATTGAGTCACATAGCTTTTGTTTAACAGCACCAAAAATTATTACTCTTAAGCCCTTTCTTCCTTTAATTCTGAAGACTGACACCAAAACCTGACATTTACTGTTAATCCATTCATTTTTGGCATGAGATTCTTTTTACAATCAAACTCCATTTGTAACTCCACTGGAAAATTTTTGAAGTGACAATAGGGTATCATGTTTACATTTGTTGAGTGCAGGTTCAGTTGCATTAAAAACACCAACATTGGAGGAGGTGAGTAGATTAGTAAATGTCTTGCTCAAGGGTACTTAAGAGGTAGATTCATGCCAAGGACAGGGTTGGGAAAAGGGTACTTTAGTCACTGCTGCACAACAAACGAAGCAGTCAATTATCCAAAAGATGAATCCACTCAAACATCTATGCAAATAGCTGTTCCTTTCTCCAACTGCAGCATTAGGCAACACTAAGCTCTGAGTATCAATTTTGTTCACAGCAATTGGCTTCCCTGAAAGCATGACTGTTTAACCCCTCAGCACATTTACAAAATTCAACAATGGCCTTGTAGTGTAAGGGATAGCCAAGAGCAACATCGGCCACAGGCAACTCTCCTGGTCAACAGAGCTCCAATCTCTGATAAAGAAAAGGCTCATGTTTTACAACTAATCGAGTTAGGGAAGACAACTGATAGATTGTAAAACAGTACGCTTCTTGTTTGACACTTTTTAATTTAGTTCAGTAGGTCTCTTTAGCTTGTATTGCCTGCTATTTAACAGATAGCCTCACTTTTATTGTCCTTTAAAATCCACCCTTTTTTTCTGTCTCAGATGCTCCAAAACTGTCCCACTTTCCACAAATAATTATTCCCATGAGACCCACAAGAGCCTTGGAGTCTTGATCTTTTTCCATGGCAGAGGGAGGCCATATGTGGTTTCTCACTAACACATAGTTTGTAACAGATTCTCTCCTCCCCCACCCAACTTCTCTCTATACGTCAGCACTCAAAAATCAAAATGTAAACAAAAGGGGCAATTCTGTAACTACCACATTGGTGGATAACAGGTAACTAGTTGTGTGACGAGGTTGCAAATGTTTAAGTTTTGCTCTTATATTCCAAGCTGAATTTCTTTTATCCATTTGTATGTTTGCATCATTTACACGCATTGGCAATGGACATTTTCATATATGATCCTCATTAAGGCTTTTGCATCTAAAAGTTAAATACCATTAAAATACACAAAGGTTTCAGCTAATGCAAACATTCACAATGAAAAACAGAGTAACTTGTTTCACACTGAAACAGTCGAAGCACCGGGCTGTCTGCAGACAATGCAGCTCAACTAATCAGACGAGTTTGCTCCACCTGACACAGCAGGTTGGTAACTTAAGAGAAAGTATCAGCTTACGTGACTGTGCAGCTCGCATAATAATTATTTCAAAATGTGCAGAACCTCACTGAAACCTAAACTAAAAACAAAAAATTACCTTTTTAAGTCAACATACAAAACTATATTGTATACTCTTCTTGTGTTGCAAATAGGACTATTAATTAAGCCTAGAGCCAGGTTTTTAAAACAACTAATTTAACACCAAAGCTAATGTACATTGTATTTTATTTACTATAGTTTATTTTGGGGGAGGCTTTTAATGTTTGAATGGCCATGTTTTTTTTTAAAGTAACTCAGTATCTTATAGTATCTGATGTATGCTGTAGTTGCGTTGCTGTGTGTACTGGTGTGAAGAGTATCACAAATATGTGTGTCTGTGTGTGAATGTGTGAGCTCGACATATATAATAAACAACAGTGACATATAAGCGGGAAAAGGCTGATCCAAGGCTGTAAACATCCTGTTGCTGTGAAAAAGACCCTCTCCAAGCTACTCCCAGTTCACCCAGTCCTTCCAAACAAAAGACATACAAAAACATAGACTCAATGCTTAATATAACTGTGCAGCAGCTGGGGATGTGTTCACAAAAATACTCACTTTTACATTTCGGATCTTCACAAACTTGTCTTCCACCTGAACTGCTAGCCGTCCTCCATCTGCAATCTCCCTGTGAGCAGAAAGAGAACAACTGCTTCAGTCAACTCCGTAAAACGTCCATATTTGGACAGGACACCAGTCAGATGGAGAAAAACACATGCTTCCAATAGAGAAGAGAAGATCTAAGGGACGCTATCAGTATTGATCAGTGTCTCCCTCTCCAAATGCAAACCGGACAGAGATTTAACAAAGGTTTCCCTTTGGATTCAAAACCCTACGGACAGATTCAAATAGGTTTAAAATTCTCTTTTTGCTGATGCACATATAAGTGAGAGGGTGTCTAGATACATTTAGGCTAGTTCCACTTGACTTGGGGCCATCACATGACAGTTAACACAATGAATCTGTGTGTGTGTGTGTGATCCATGAAATCGCCACCAGTTTTGGATTCAAATGAAAACAGACCCTCACACACTCCAGAGGCTTCCTCTGCTGAGACAGCGTGGGCTGTTGTTTGTGTGTGTGTGTGTGTGTGTGTGTGTGTGTGTGTGTGTGTGTGTGTGTATATAACAAGACCAGTGCGTGTCTTTGCATGTGTGTAGAACAAGGTCAACTCAGCTATGTGTGCTTCAGCAGCTGGACCGAGCACATCTGATGCAATACACGCTAAACTGGAGGCAATCACAACATGGAGCTGAGAGAATTTTGATCTCCAGGAGCGATAATGACAGCGAGTGCTGCATGTAGCGCGAGTTCTGTGATGGGTTAGGGGTAGACGAGGAGGTTCTTGTAATCGTCAGCTCTCCCTGTGCTTCACCACATGGGACTCATTTTGCCAACCCCAGCAGTGGCCCAACCCAAACCCACTAACCTTCAATCTTGGGCTCTAACTATCACGGAAGAGAGGGGTTGGGGGTGGAAAATAGTAAAGCTCATAAAAATGTGTTTTGATGATACAAAAATATAAGACAAGTAATTTCACAATTTGGCTGACATGTTTTCACACATGCGAGAGACTGCTTTCAATCTAAGGGGGCCAGTTGAATCCTATTGGTCAACAAAAACAAAGAGCAACGCACTTCGGCCGAATGAAAGGAATGCAGCTAACCAGGCTGGTGTTGTTAAATCTCTCAAACATTAGGACTGGAATACATAAGTAGGGTATACATCCTTCACTTGAGGAGAAGAGATTGAGACTGTCAGAACCAGAAATCAGGAAGCAGAGATTTGCATGACAGTGAAGATGTATAAAAAATTCCTTTGTTATGCAAAATACCAGGAAGACTGGTTGAAAGAATCATTGTCCAGCCCCTCATAGCCTGAATGCTTTGTTATGGTACTGCAGTGGCTTTCAGATTTAGCAACCCTGCAGATCATCTTGCAGGAGTTAAATGTAATTCAATGTACTACGATAGAACTTACATGTTCTATATCCCCAGACCCTGAAGACCAGTTATTCAGCATGTTGTAGTAATTTGCCTGCTAATGTAAAGAGGTGCAGCAAAGCAACTTTACAATCTCCCTGTTTCACCTTGCTACTTCAACAGCAGATTTCACAGTACTGTGAAACAGTGGGAAGGGGGGGGGTCCATAAATACCTCTCATTAAACTATGGAAATAGCTTGAAGTAAAATGTGCAAATGAAAATTAAGTATGTTTTATATACACACACTTGTCTTGTCCAACCAACCATACAACACCCAAAAAACCTCAAGTTTAATATTATATAAGTCAAAAAAGCAGATAATAAGCAGATCATAAGGATGTTAAAATGTGAACACTCTTTCTTCAACTTGTGATGATTTTCATTCGTGTTGTACAGAAATACTTGATTGTTTTAGACTAATCCTCCTTCCTAGTGGCAGTCAAAAGGACAGCAAAGATAGCTAATTTACCCATAAGCCTAATAATGGTCGTTGTGTAAAGATAACGGACTACAGGTATACAGTACTTAAACCTTAACCCAGTGTTTTGAACATTACTCAGCACAACACACACACAACGCTTAGTCAGACTACACTACTGACAGCCACAGTTGTCATTATTCACCATGTGCACCACTGCACAAGTTTTTTTTAGCTAGCTAACCAGCTAGCTTAACGTTCGTTTCTGTTATAACTTCGGTTGTGTCATATAACAAAGTGAACAATAGTGCTAATACAAAAAGCAGCATGATAATGTTTTGAATGTAACTGTAACACCAAGCAGCAGCCAAACTCTCACGACTAAGTTATGACATGAAGAGAGACGTAGAGGCATCTGACACTAGAGTAGCTCTAATAATAACATTTCTTTAGCGGTTTTAATAAGCGTAACATTAGCTAGCAGAGGCAATTAACGCTTGCTAACAATTAAACTTACCTTGCGTTCAGAGGACGGACTCGAATGGCAACTTTAACGTTTGCCATAACAATGCCTTCCGATGATTTTACACCCAACTCAGTTGACTAACTTTGAGCTGGTGTAAAATAGCTTTTCCCGGTGAGAGCATGTTGAGTCTTTTGGTATTTTACTCCGATAAAACTTAAGAGCGGGAGGAAACGGTCCTGCCATCCGCTGTTTCAAGTCATCTCTACCGGCTGGTCGCGGGATCAACCGCCCGCCGCGTCTCTCCAAAACTCTCAACTGAGGGGAAACTTCCTGCTGGACAGAGGGAGGGGAGGGAAGAAAGATGCTGCTGGATCTCCTCCTACTACTACGCCATATTCAAATCTTTTTTTACATGTCTGTTATTATTTAAATCCCCTCACTATTTATGGTGTTAAACTGAGGATTGTTTTTGTGATAAATTATATTAGATCGTTACACCTTGATTCCAATCTGTTTTTTTCTAGTCTAACTGTAAAATCTGTACAAGAATGATGACCAACAATACAACACTCAATCAGAATACATCTTTATTGTTTTGTATTTTTAACAGTGTGACAAGATTTAAGAAAAAATATTTCAGTTTTAAAAGCAGCAAGGAATACAGTGCTCGTTCAACATGAACAAAAGCAGTCACGAATACAGTCTTGCATTCATGAAATAAACACTAGTAATGGCGGTCAAAGGCATTGTGTGAAAGTGCTATATTAAAATTAAGACATTTATTTTCTCCGGTGGGTCTAAAATCCAACAACAAAATCAAAATTTTAGTCCATTTTTGGAAACAGTCTTAACTCGTTTGGCTTGTTTGATGAAACCTTACATTTAAAAAACTGGGACCATCATTTTATGTTTTAATGAGTCTTTAGGGTCACACTTAATCAGTTTGTGCCCTCTGCTACAAAAACATACAAATGCCCATTTTGATGCTAACCCTTCTCCTGTCTTTACTAATTCTCTGCTATGGTCTTGACTGTTTAAAATGCTTGATCTACTAGTATTTCCCGTCAGACGCAATCATCTACCAAGTTTGCTTGAAGGAAAGTTTTAAGATCTAAGGTGTGGTCCCTAGATACTTCTGTCAGGGCTTTCTGGTTCTCTACAGCGACATAGCAAAAGAGCAGAGGGATTCATGAAAGGCTCCTGCCACTTCACAGGTGAAGAACAAAAGACTGAAGCTCGCAAACGCCTGTGCAGAGGCTGACTGTCGAACGGCTTTGATGGGCTGTGCAGTGTCAACTCGGAAAAGAACAAACTCGAAAAAAAACAACAAAATCACAAGTGTCTCTTTCTAATGCCAACACACTGACAGGTGTGACATAAAACCCAATGGTAATCACATAAGATGCGTGGGATACGGAGTATTCCAGTATTCTTGATGTTGTCATGTAGCTCCCTCTACTGTCTGTTGTGAGACCTGCAGCATGTCCATGCAGCTTTGCAACTCAGCCACAGGCAATGGGGGTTTAATACTCTGTGACTGCAACTGAAAATTCTCTATCAGCTCCTGAAATTACACAGAAATGAGAGAACAATGTGAGAAAGAGAGCAAAAAGAGTCAAAAGAAGGTAAATTTACTAGTAAGATAAATAATTCCTAAGGAATACATGACAAGAACACAGTGAACCCTCACCGCTGGCAAGGCCAAGTTTGTTAGCTTCTTCCAATGAGATATGACCTCCTCCTCGCTCAGGACTCCTCTGTCAACCAGCTTTCTAACCAGGAACAGGTAATTGTTCCACTAAAGAGACAAAGAAATGCATTACAAAAGCTTAAAGGCTACAGAGAAAATAAATTAATTTGTGGAAATGGTTACATTTAACAAAAAAATATTACAAATCAAAATTCATGATTTAAAATGCTACAGGTCCTACAGAGGGACTTGCATGTACAGTATGTAATGAGGTATTTGATGGAAGCTGCAACAATTAATCGATTAGTTGTCAATGGCTGAATTCATAAGTAACTATTTTAATAATCAAGTATTTGGTTGGAGTAATTTTTAAAAAATGATCTGATTCCAGCTTCTTAAACGTGATTTTTTTTCCTGATTTCTTTTCTCTTCAATGACAGTAAACTGAATATCTCTGGGTTGTGGGAAAAACAAGACATTTGAGGATGTCATCTTGGGCTTTAAGAGACACTGATTATTTTACATTTTTGACCATTTTCTGACATCTTGTAGACCAAACAACTAATCAATTAATCAAGAAAATAATCAACAGATTAATCAACAATGAAAATAATCGTTAGTTGCAGCCCTGTAAACATACAGGTAACAAAAGGTACAATTAGTTATAGCTGCATAATTAATACCTTTGTGTGAGTCATCAGGAGGTAGACATACCTCAGTGTCGCTGGCCTTCAGCACAGCAGTGACAGTGAGCGGGGCGAAGAGCAGGTGGAGGGGGGCGGAGGAACAGCAGTCCCCTTCCCACAGCTCAGCAAGCTGCTCCAGCAGCGCTCTGACAGGAGGTTCTGACCCTGAACCGGGACTTACAACAACCCCATCACCTCCGCTGCAACCACTCAGAGACATTACCGGCAGCTCTGCAGACACTTAACAGATACACAACACACAACAGGCCATCTAGCTTGTTACACAAAACATCAACTAGACTTTGTGTTTCTTCTATTTCAGCAACACAGGAGCAATTTAAATAACACACTGTTAATAAAACAGAGGTAATTATGGGAATTAACCAGTTTACAGTTAATACATTGCATGCCTGGACTCTTACCCAGTTTGCAGGCCAGTAGAACAGTAGAGTTCAGTAGCATCTGCTCTGACACCACAGTAGAGAACTAAGTGAAGAGATAATAAGAAAAGAGTAATGAATACTGGCAAAATTCAAAACATTCACCACAGGTGATGTTTTGTTGCGCTTGTGTCTCATGTACCTTTCTGCAGGCCAGTGTGTCTCCCACCCTCTGCAGCAGCATTTTGATCTGAGAGCCAGTCGGCAGCTCCTCATCAGTCCTGGGGCCCACAGCAATGCTCAGCAGTTCCTACATTGAAAGTTAAAGTCAAGTTCAAGCAGACACTTTGACTTCAGTGAGAAGTGAGGTTTATTCTTTGTAGATGCAAGTTGTTTCTTACATTTCCTTTCCACCATGTCAAGATAAAAGTGAAAATTCAACCCCAAAACTCAAAAGAAAAAAAAACAACACAACTTTACCAGTTTTGCAGAAAAACAACTTGATGCAACTGTGATGTTCAGTGCAATTCACCAACATGTATTTGCAGCAGCTACGTTTCCTCTCATGCACACTCAGGCCTACCTTCATCTCAACAAGGATGTCGGAGGGCAGCGAAGCACTGTGGTTGCACTGTGGAGGGCAGGATGTCGCTCTCTGACTTCCTTGTTTCCTCTTGGGAGTGGTCGACTGCTCCTGGGTGACCAGCTCAGCCACAGCCCCCTCCACGTCCCCCGAGTCTGGAGCCACAGGGCTACCCACAGCCTTAATCACACGATCATATTTGTTTTTCCACTCTCGTCTTATCAGGGCTGGTGGTGAGGAAAGAAAGAAAATCTTAGCTGGATGTCCTCGGGGAACCTTAAATCACAGCACTGCTTTCTTTTTTCTTTTCATCTATAGTGGCAATGATTTTGTGCATCGCTGGGAGCTTTAAGGTTCATTGCTTTAAAAGGATCACATCATGTTTTAGCGCATTCACTACATAGAGTGTAATGTATCCTACATAGTTTTAGTGAGCAGAAAAATAGTCTTTGCATAATTTAATCAGTCAACCACAATAGATCAGCAAAATTAATAAATATAAATATTAAATATTACAGTTTCACATCAATACTGCTTTCAAGCTACCCTTCACTGTGGCATGAAAATCAACTTGCAGCCACAATAAAATATTAAACAATTAAATAATTATTATTGGCCTCAATCTCGACCTTATTAAGAAGATATAATATCGGCATAATATCGGCCATATTGGCTGTCATTGTTTTTTGTTGTCATTCAACACAGTGTTCACAGGGGCCAGCAAGTCAGTTTTTAGCACCACAGCCACACAGCTTCAAATTAAATTTGTGAAAAGGGGGAGCACTGGTATCGAATCACTACTTGTGCTTACCTACTTTAAAGTTGCTTGACATACATAATTAATCTCAATAATCATAACAGCATGTCTGGTTTTAAATCATAAGCTAGATACATGTAGAAAGAAGTTGAATATAAATACCATGCAACATGTAATATGTCTCATTGGTTGCACAAGTAAGTTAAATTTTTTATTATACACTAAAAGGGATTAGGAAAAAATGGCTGAAAAGAAGTAAAAGGTAGGCAAAACAGATACAAAATACCGTGTCTGCATTGGAAATAATCTATTAAGATTGTACACAATTTAACACAGTAGAAACATGCAATAACACAAGCATGGTGCATTAACTAGCTACCTGTGATGTTGGCGGAGAGCCAGCTGCAGGCCTTTTCTGTTGCAAGACGTTTGGTGATGTTTTCAGATGTGGCCAGGACCTGCACAGAGAGAGCGAGTACATAAAATTTTATCAGCTACGTTTGCTCTGTAAAGTAATCTGTGTTAAAGTGCTTCGGGAATTTGAATGACCATAATTTTACAGGACATACAGCAGGGGAGGTCTCATCGGGGAGCAGAATCCGTATGGCCTCGGGACTCTTCTCACAGCAAAATCTGCAAATGCACATGAAACAGAGATTATCACACAGAAGTGAAATGCTAATGGCGTGATGAGGAACCCAGATAGGGAAGTTCTTTTACCTCGAAATGAAAAAAAACTGTTTTCTGCCAATGAAATGGTCATTCACTCACGCATGCATATAGGCTGTTAAAAAAAAGGAACCTGTTGCTAATATCCTGTTAAATCTATGAACTTAGAGGAAGACAGTTTTGCTGGCTTCTCATAAAAGAAAATGTTGTACCTGGTGGCTCTTGCCAGGGCATCCAATCCTGCAACACACAGCTGAGCGCAGATGGAGTCATTTAGTTTTGAAGGATTTGAGTTTGGCGACTCCAGCCCTTCTCTCAGCATCTTCTCACCTCGCTCCACCAACTCACTCACCAATGTGGCCCTGCAGAGCATCCCCAAATAGATGTGAACACACAAACATGGACAAAACTCACATTCATACTGTACAGTTAAGTTTGGATTATGTGAAAAATAGAGTTTTGATACATACATTTATAAAATACATCTACACAGTGTGGTGAATTCACACCAGGCATCACCCAAGTGTAATCCATAAATTTGAACATTCACTAGCTTCTTAGACAGGCAACCAACCACAGTCACAGGCTGACTGACTGTTTGGTGGAGTCAATGTAATGTGAAAGATACAGCTGACTTCAAGGCCCAACCACCCCCAGCTCTGTGATACTAACTTCATATGCTTGACGGCGTTGGATCCAACTCTCTCAGCTACAAACTCCACGGTGCGGCGGAGCGACGGAGGCTGGTTGTGAAAGAAGGCTTGCTCGAGGTCCACCTGTCACATTTAAGCGATTGGTTTAAATTCTCCTACACATGCAATTCAGCGATGCCATTCCACATTTCGCTTGACAACCTCTCCCTGTTAACTCACCTGCAGTTTCTGCTGCGACCTGTTGGCAGTTGGCGTATCCCTGAGCTCAGCAGAAGTGGGAGTGATCTTGCGGATAATTCCTCCACTCTTGGCTGTGCTTCCAGACACAAAGGCGGCTAGGAGCTTACGGAACTCACCTGGGCAGATAAAAACAGGGCAGATCATCAATACACAGCTTAAACAAGTGCAGGTTACTTTATGGCCAATTTGTGGTGAACATATTTAGACCAAATGTGACATAAGATATCCGGGTCCTGATTAACAGCCTTTTACCTCTTCTATAGAGAAGAACATTAGAGAAATTCGCCCTGATGTATGAATGTGTGTGAATGGAGTAAATGTGACATTTTGTGTAGCTGAAGACTACCAAGGCACTATATAAGTACAGTTCACTACAAAATATACATTCATAAATGTGCCCTTAATCCATATTTAACTCACCAAGAAACGGACAACATGTATAGAGAAGCTGCTGATCCACCAGGGGAATGCAGTCCTACAAAATAACAAAATACACCTCAGTATCGAGTAGATGATAAAATAGCAGTGTTTTTTTTATGGAGAAAAACTACTGAATATTTCACTTACAAGCCCTACGGTAGTCGTACTGCTGTCCTCCAGCTTGGCCACTTCGGTGAACTCATTGGTGAAGAATATGTCCTCAGGAATCACTGGGATCTACCAAAGTTAAATATGCCAAGTTCAATTATATAAAACTGTTGCGTGAAAATTAAATGACTTTCAGAAAAACACAAAAGTTAGCTCTGTGGGTTCTTTTCTTCTACTACTCACTACTTACAACTACATTGAAGAAAACTTAATATCCACAAGTTGTGTCTCACCTGGAACAGCCAGCCCAACACAGACACCATTAGTAACTTGTTCAGGTAACACATTTCTTCACATCTGCCCAGCAGCATTCTCCTACAAGCATACAAAAATAATCTTTATAATATTATATTTAAAAAGAAAGAAAGCATGTGTGTATGAAGTTCTTTAACTAATAGACACATGTAACATGCGTCTATTAGTTTTTCAAAAGGGTTTGGTTAGTTATTTTCAGTGTGCTACTGTATGAAAGATAAATGTATAATATATATTTTTAAATTTTAAGGAAAATAAACATTCTTAGCTGTTTAACTGGAATTTATAAGAATGTGGCAAAACACTATTAAAGCAGAGAATATGCATAGAAAAGGATAACAGTATCAGTAGAGTTCTTCTGTATGTGAATTGTTACACCACTAAAAGTATGTTTACTTGACTTTTTACCGTCCCTTCTTTAAACACAAATGTTTATGGAATTAAGTTGCAGAAATAGAGACCTGTACAGGAGGAGCAATGTGCCCAGTGCAGTTCTATAGCAGAGCAGCAGAGGACCAATACAGTCCAGCATGGAGAGGAACTCCACCAGCCAGGGCACAGTCAGGATAGTGCGCCTCCTTTTCATACTGTTACTCAGCACAGCACACACATCCAGCACTGGAACACACTTAGGGAACAAGAGTGTTTTTGTCTTAAATTCCTGGCAGCATACATGCATGGACTATGAAGAGGAACATTTCATAATAATAAATCCCTTTTTTGTATAGGAACATTGAGTTCCCTTAAATGAGATACAACTCACACATCTGGGGGATAATAATCTTTTAGGTTGAATTTTACCTACTCTGTTAAACAGGCCACAATAATTCACTCAGAAATACCCCCCACCCCCCCACTCACCTTGCTGCGCATGGCAATTGCAGTCTCTTGTATCTCCCTCGATGGTCTCTCAGATGTTTGGTAAGGCAGAAAGGAAATAAATCCCAGAAACTTAGCCAGAAGACGAGCGAGGAGCAGCACTGAGGTGAACCGCTGCTTCTCATCCTGATGAGGTGGAGTGATGGAGAGACAAAAGGTTAATATAATAATAATTAATCACATGTTGATCAGACTGGTCTTTTCTAAATGTGGCATGTTTGTAATTTTACAGACTTTCCATGCTGAAATATTTTGTCTACTGTAAAAAGTTTGAAAATCAAAAATGGTTGTTCAACTACCTAGTGTCAAACATTGGTAACACCGACATTTCAATATCACTTTGTCTTGAATCTGATAATATACCTGCTGCTCCATGTCCCCATCTCCCTCCTCCACTGCCTCCCCAATAGCAGCAGGGGGGCTCTGGATGGACACCTCATCCAGCTGGAGAAGCTGCTGACACAGGCTGTCCTGCAAGTGCTGGTTCAGATGGCAGCTGGTACACAAAATGTTAAACATGGTAGATCACAGAATTACAACAGACACTGTACAAACACGTTTAGCTTTTGCCAAGTTGTTGAGGAAAGCATTTAATTTGATTCAATGGGAACATTTATCAAATGAAAAATGTCTCTTATGAAAGGGACATAATGAGTTATGTCCAATGCAATTATGGATTATTGATAATTAGGGCATAAAAAATATCTTACAACAAAGCCAAACATTTCATGAAACCCGAGATTTGACCCAAACTGGCTTGTCATGTTAAATAGTTCTGATATAAATTAAATATGTTAAGTCTAGGTGTAATTTATATTTTTTATATGATTTAGTTAATTTGTAGTATTTGCTTGGATGTTTTGTACCAGCTAGCAGTCTGCAGGAAGTCCCTGAAGAACTCCTGGTGACCAGGGAAGGATGGAGGAGGGCAGGGGCCAACGACTCCGTGAGGCTGAATGAGACGCTCTTCAAGACGCTTCAGGCGGCCCAGGCTGTCAGCTCCCAGCATGCCTAGCAGGTCAGCATCGGGGGTATCCCCAGGGGAGCTGTTCACACGTGGGCCTTTACACATCTAAATATAAATAAAATAGATTTATTGTGTAACTGTAATATGCCACTGGTTAAAGAAGAAATGTCTTGTAGAGGAGGAAATCCGGAAGCCGGTGAGGTCTGTTATGTTACTACTGTAAATAAAAGTCCATATGACATAATTAAGAAGCATTTGTGTCAGATCTATAGTGTAAGTGTGAATGAGGTGGCATCTACCTGAACAAGCTGCTTCAGAAACAGACGGGCAAAATGGGAATGGTTTCCTGCGGAGGTCAGCTGACCCATCATTCCTCTAAAAAAAGATGATGGAACAATGAAATGCACCCAGAATTTCTTTTATAATAAAGTTAAAAAGGTAAATGGTTTACCTTATCCTACTTCCAAGAGCAGTGTCAAAGTGCCAGCCGGGTTCCTTGTGAAAGTCCTCCCATTCTCGCAACACCTCGTAAAAAATATCTCTAAGAAAAGGGCAAAAACATCAAATTCAAAACTGTAACTGAGTCTAGACGTTTAACCCGATTTGCCACACATTTCATCTCTCACACAGGTCATTTTTACTGGTCCCGAAGTCATTAGGCAGCTTTAGAAAAGAACTAAAGAAATTGTGACATACCTCTGTTTTTTAAAAGTGTGGAAGGCCTTGTCACTTCCAAAGTTGGACCGATTGTCAGTAGCAGGCTGGAATGAGACTGAGTGGATGAAAGTGGAGACTGAAGGAGAGAGCTGAAACAGATGAGGAGGAATAAAACATATCAATTAAACTTGTCATGCAAAATGGTTTTAATCTCTGAAAAATATAGACAGATTATGAATATTTGTAGGGATTAATTAAAACAAGGATTCTAAGAAGTAAAATATTTATTAAACATTAATAGGGCTGCTGCAACTTAAATCTGCAAAATATTTTCTCAATGAATTATTTCAACATTTGGTCTACAAAGAATCATAAAACAGTTTTAAAAGGTTCTTGTGAATGTGATAGATTTAGTATAGCTCAAGGTGACATCATTAAATGTCTTATTTTATCCAACCAACAGTCAAAAACCCAAAGATATTTAGCTAACTAATGTAACTCAAGGAAAAGTCACCAATTATCCCATTTGAAAAGCTGGAACGGCCTAAGTTTTGGTACTTTTGCTCAAATACTCAAAAGATTGATAATTATTACAAAAGCTGCAGATGAATTTAATGTCAATCATCAAATCAGTTAATCAACTAATAGTTGGAGCTCTAAACATTAAAATATATCTATATTTTAGAACAAGTACCATCTTAAAAAGGGCATGGTATACTGGGAATATATTTTTAAATTACATTCATAACACTCAGCAGAGAATAATAAGCACTTATGGACAATTCAGTACAAGTGTGTTACCCTGGCTGTGCTTGTGCCCTGGGCCTGAGTCAGACGGTCCCTGAGATCCGGAGAGAAAGACGCCACCCTTTCATTCTCTGCCAGCAGACGTAAGGTACACTTGTCCAAATGAGCTAATAATCTAACAAGAATACATGGTTAAGAACCAACACGGGGAGACTGGCGTAGCATTATCACTTAATGAGGAAAAAGAGCAGTCTCAATGTATTCCTGTTAGAGAATAAGGAGAAAATGTAGGAAAACCATGACCCAAGATATAAAACAACTCACTGAAACTGATTCTCCAGAACTTTCACTGCAAAATACACACAGTTGTGTACTTGTCTCAGGTAACATCTCTCCAGAACATCTGAAAAAGTCAATTTCAATTCAAACTAAAGTAAACAAATCATAATAATTTGAGGTTCTAAGACTTAAGTGACATAAAAACTAATTACAAACCTGAATTCACTGCACACAAACTTTCCTGTTCATCACCATCACGAGTGTGAGGAGACTGAGATGTTAGCAACTGAATCACAAAGAAAAGCTCCAGGAAAATGTTTGGCACCAGGTTTTCTGTAAGACATGATAACACACAACACAAGCTTTTTGTATTTATTCCTAAAGCATGTTGACTTCAAAATGATTTATTTTCATGTTTTAGGTCAGACTTATCGGTTATTTATTTTATTTTACTCTCTGTAAATGTATTTAATTATCTTACAAAGTGATATATAAATACATTAAATTTACCTTTCCTCCCCACACAATTTCTTTAGCTAGCACATTAACGCCACCTTGTGACCACTTACCAGAAATGCAGGTACAGTACAGGTCTGCAAGGAGATCCAGTTCCAAGGAGAAGGTGACTTTGGATGGCTCTGGACAGGGTGTCTGCAGATCTGGTGTAACTTTAGACCCCGTCCTAGGCCCTGTCTTAGTAGGGGTGCAAGGGTCCAGAGAGGACGGCAGAGGAGAGCCAATCTGCTGGGCACGCTTTGTCCTAAAAACAAGACAAGACAAAAGCACAGAAACTGACATGAAGAACAACTAATGCTGCAATGGAGCCAAAAACATCAATGAATATTAATTATTAATAATGAGAAAAGAAAGACACAAGATATTGAGATATATGCTCAGAAATCTGTAAAATAATATTAGTATCATAATGGGTGTATAAAATATTATTTTCAATATATATATTCTTCTATAATGTAGAATGACAAACAACAGAGGGGATGTCAAAAGCCTGCCATTTCTTCCACCCCTTAAACTCGTAAATGAAAGGTCAATTTTCCTGTCAGAAAAAGTAGAATCATTCCTCATGTGCTCTTACTTTTCCCTCTTTAGTAGCTCCCTCTCTTCCTGCAGACTCAGAGGACTGCCTACTGTCACTAACCCCTCAAGAGCCTCTGCAACTAACGGTGGAGTAGAGGGTTTACTGAATGGGGTGGAGGTGAAGCAAGTCTTTGGTTTGGAGTGTGGCCGCTCAGCACCAACTGGTGTTGGGTTTATTCTTCTAGACGGTTTGGATGCCCTGAAGGAAAATGGAAACTGTTACAGAAATGTGAAAATCAATGATGAGCCCGTGTTGACTTTTGTTTAACTGAGAGTTGGGTGGACTCACGTGGGTGAAATGGGTGATGACCCAACAGGAGGGAAGTCCTCCAAGTTGCTGAAGTTGAGCTGCTCCACAGATGGAGGTGAAACCTGCTGGCTTATCCTAGTGTTCCCTCCTCTACCTGACCTCCTCCCCCCATTCTCCCACCGTCCAATCTCATCACTCTGATGTCCTCCACGCCCTCCTCCATGTTTCCCTTGTCCCCCCACCGTCAAGCTGCCACCGCCCCTCCTGCGGCCCTTCTGTGACTGGACAGTGGGGCTCTGCTGAAGATCAATAGGAGAAACAATGTAGTCCCCCAGACTGATCCTATGGCCAGAGCGGCGTTCAGTGCCTGAAGGCCTGGAAGAGGGGTTCCATGCTGAAGTAAATGAGGGACTGCTGAAGGCATTGACTCCACTCAGACAGTGGGACCCAGACTGACCAGAAGCATCCCACTCAGATACAGGTGACACAGAAGAGGCAGGAGAAAACAGTTGGACCCGGCTGGTACTCCGGGAACCAGCTCCACCACCAGCAGACCTACAATTCCTCCGGTCAGTGAAGCCCTGCGTCTGTGCAGCAGGTCTGGGGCGGCTGGGGGTCTTGGCTGGCGTTGCAGGACCATGAGTCAGTGCTCGGCTGCTCTGCTCTCTCAGAAAGTTTAAAAGAAATGGGACAAATTCTTGTTTGTGAACAGTCACCCCGGAGTCACCCAATGCCAGCCTCTTATCCTCCTGTGGAAAAGAGAGACATAACTGTTGGAAAATGGACTGTGACAAATAGAGCATGTATAAACACATTTGACCAGTGCTATCGGATCCATGATAAACACAAAACAATATACTTTATTGTCCGTATGAGGAAATTAGTTTTGGGCTCCATGATACTGCATAATACAAACAATAAATCATTTAAAATCAACAGACATTCGAAAAAACAATTTACCCAGTTGCCACATTGTACATGTATTGGTCAAAGCCCTCTATTGCACTCCTAACTGTATTACACAAGAAGGCAGAAGTATATTGCACATAGATTAATTTAAGTCTGTAAGACTAGTATTGAAAAGGCTGATAAACAAAGGCACAAATCAATTTTTAAAACGACTGAGTCTACATTTGAGGACTTTATCTTCTGTCTGATGGTAAATGCTCCTACTCAGAGTGACAGACATGGAATGGATAGACAACTCTCTGTGCTCCCTCTTAGAACTTGACTGCTCATAAATTGTTTGGAGGGGTCTACCTTCTTCCCTTCCCATTATGTTCATGGCAGTCTTGGATTTAGATTGCACAGATTCCCATACCATGCCTGTATTCTGTATTTTATCAGACTCTACAGCACTGCCTGAACATATTATTCGGGTCCACACCGTCCTCAGCAAGTATAACTAGTCTCTGCTGGAGTCTGGAGCACAGGTTATCAAAACATAGGTTTGCCAGGTGAGCATATTATCAGAGTGAAACCCCAAGTACTTAAATGAGCAAACCTGTTTCATTTGAGCGTTATGGACACCAGCAGGGCTGTGATCACCTATTGGTTTTGGCATATAGAGAGTAAGTTAACTAGGTCATTAAATGTTTTGCTGGAGAGCTTCTGGGATTTCTGCAGAAAATTGCCAGTTGACCTAGCTAACAATGCGCTGACAAACATCTGCTAAGCTGCATAGCCCTCTGCAGACAGTATTAATAATAATAGTAGCAAGCAGCTATCATAAGTTATAATCTGTTTTAGTGCAAGATTTTCTCTTGACTCATAGGGAAGTTACAACGTAGTCTGGAGTCCATCCCATCCGGGCTGTAGCTAAGATAGCTCGCTAGCTCTCCAGCTAAAAGTTTTGTTTACAATCAGTTGTGAGCTATGTCATCTCATAAAACATGCTATACTAGGGCAAGCGCGTATCGGGTGTCTCACTCCTGTGATAATTAATCACTTGGGACCAACCTCAACATTCTTCAGCCAGTCCAAGACCGTGTTAACATCCGCTTTCTTCAGCAGAAGAGATTCCAAAAGAGCCGCCATTCTAGTGAGGCGCTGCGCGGCTAAAGGACTGAGGGAAGGGGGCGGGGCCAGTGTGTACGCACATGCGTAATGCGTATGACGTTTGCCAACCACGTGTGCAGCTAACAAACTGCCAGTCCTTTCTCTAAATAAAGATTTAGAGCGGGTGTCTCAAACTGGAAACATGAGGGACCCATCGGCCAGGTTGTTCTTCTAACTCTCTAGCTCTTGAATACAAAATAGTCCAGAGTTGTGTTTTTTTTCTCTACAATAAATTTCAATTGTCTCTGAAGCAAAACCCCCATTTACCTGTATTGTTGCTTTGCATGTTTAGTAGAGTTATGCTGCTGAGGTTGCTTCATGAAGAATGGTCTGTGTTAGGGAGTAACTACATGTAATATAGTTACGTAATTTAATTACAACATGTAAATGTAAAAATGTGCAATGAAATTACAGTTACTCATGAAAATGTTTATGATTACATTGGAGGTTACTAAATAATACTTATTTTGTTCCTTTGCATGTTTTTCATGTGCACATAGCTATTTCCAGCCAGTCGTTTCTTAAGTTTGATGCTATTCTGATGCTTTTGCTTGGTTCTCATGTTTTAATTTGCATTTAAATTGCCTCTCAAGCTGTCTTTTGAAAAATGGTAAAAAGTTGAAAATATTCATTAGAAATTTAGAAAAGTAATTAAATGTAAGAAGTAACATTACTTTGATGAAGTAATTAAAATAGCACTAGTAGTAGTACTACTAATAGTAGTACTAATACTACTATTGAAACACTGCTATTAACTTTTAAATAGCTTGTAATCGATAATCTATTACATTTCAAAAGAAACCATCCCAACACTGAGAATGGTTGGTTTGTCATGGCAGATGAGATACAGCAGGTAGCAGTCACATTAAAATGAAAAATAAAAAGTTTTTTGAAACTTAGGTTCACTGCTCTAAATGAGTGTGGAGAGTAGAGTTTATATTTAAGAGTCTCAATAATGTAAAATAAAAAAATAATTTTATGCTTAATTTTGCTTGCTTAATAATAAAAGAAGATTGAAGTGGGGATAATAAAGAAATTGATTTGCATAAAACCAGGGCCTGATCAGTTTGATACCCCTGATTTAGGAATATTTAGTTGATTTAGAGGTTACAGCATACAGTTATTGCCTATTACAACCTTTGTGCCTTCCTCCAGTGCCCAAACATTTCAAAATTAAAAACAGAAACCTTTCACAAGGTTATGTCTGCATGCGGAATGAGTATTTTATTTATAACCAGTTTATAAAAATAAAATACAAAATAATTTTAAAACAAAAAAGGAAAAAACACTGTACAAGGCATTGATATGATACAAATGATAGAATAAACATAAATAATTACAGTTATATACAATGCAAAACTCCCACTTGTTACATTCTTTCCTTGAGACTGTACAGTTACATTTCAAAACCATGACATACATTACAACACAAAAATATCAACCATTAAAAATTCCCAACAATTGAAGTCAAAATGATGGATCTGCAATTAAACAAATGTCACATTAAATCATTTCAGTCAAGTATCTATAAGTTACTAACAAGTAATCCGATGCTATGACATGAGAAGTGTACTAGTGCACACCAAGGCTTCATTAGTTTCCATTTCATCTTTTAAAATAAGATAAAGCAGCTGGGTTTATTCTATTGGCATATGGTATCTGTAACCGCAAATTCCGACAAGCTACTATAAATATGACACCTTTCTATGAGCAGGCCACTTTAAAAAAAAGGAAAAAAATCATCTGGAAGGTATCACTAGTACTACATCTACACACCACTTATGTGCAATAATTATGAAAATAAAACATGATAAGAATCTGATTATCTTCTAAAACCAGCAGCACTGTTTAGTATCTGTTCCTCCCTTCCACTGAAGCCTGTTAGCATATAAGTTATGGTTTTACAATTTTTTTTTAAATTTAAATAGTTACTTTGAATATTTTACAGGTACATATTAAAAGTCTGCACAACAGCGTTCTAAACTTTGAAAGCTTGAAATATCTTGAAATCGGTGAGCCTGAAATAGACAGTTGAAAGAGGGAGAATTCAAAGATTGATTGCTGGCAACGTGTCAAAATTGCACGCCCCTGTTTGAGAGCATACACTTATCACCCTAATAAACACACCTTGAATACTGAACCCTGAAATTTTCCAGTCAATCAATAAAAGGCCCACGCATTCTCACAGATAAACAGGGAGCTCTTCAGTCGAAGCACAGCTTTGTAAGCAAAAGAGTCTGACAGCACTGATTTCAGCTGGAATATATTCACCACGCTGACTGGCATGGTCGTACATGCCATTCACAGGCAGGAGAGAAGTGATAGGAAGGCTTGGCTTGGCCTAAGAGTGGAATGATCTCCAACACAGACAAGGCTCAGTCATCCCTCGCTACGCACAGAGGGGCAGAGAAGATACATTAAGGCGACTGACTGACTGAACACTGTCTGCCTTCAGGATGAGTCATCATAGCTGCTCCGCGAGGCTAGCGTAGGTATCTGCAAGATCTGCAGGAGTCAAATGAAACAGCACATTTCAATATCTACAAAGCAATTTCGCCCATTCAATCTTTATACACTCCAATATTTATCAAGTCAAACCACACCTGCAAAATTTATCAAAATATTTGGCAATGTGACTATTTTTTTCCATTCTCCATGTGTGCATCTTTCAACTGCCATTGTTTCCTACAAGTGCTTAAAACACAGCACAATCTATTCTCCTTTTTTCTTTTCTTTCTAGTAATTCTTCTGTGCATCATGTCAGGTAGTTGCACTGATAAAAATACAGTCTATCATATTACAACAGCAATCATCCCAAGTCAGTGCAGGAAGTGCAGAAAACTCATCAACAGGTGGGGGAGAGGATCAGTGAAAGGTGGGTCAGAGAAAATACGTAGATTCACAAAAATTAAAACGGCTCACCCAGCAGGTAATGAAGTAACTACCAAGTTTAAATCTTCACAAGATAGATGCTGTGTGATGGGAAGCTGTATGCAGCTTCTTTACTCAGTAGGTGATTCAGATTTTTTTTTCTCTGTGTTGAGCATGCAAAGCGTAGCATTGGGAGGAAGCTGGAGTTATTTTACAGTATCTTACAAGCAGAGGAGTGGGAGGAGGTTGTGGAGGAGAGTTTCAGTGAGGAATCCTAGCTAAATTAAACACAAACAAATACTCTAATTCTTTGCCTTGTGCACATACTGTGTCATTATTCTCTGGCTCAGGAGAAAAAAATAAAAATAACCAAACATTCTTGCACATGGAAGCATGGAACGTCATTTTGGTGTGATAAATATATGTACATATGGCCTCCATTTTCAATAACATATGACAAAATGTTGTTTGAGGTCTGAAATTCACATTTCTTCAACGTTTTATCTCCAACACTGACCTGGCGTACAGGACAGTTAAGTCGGGTGTCACTTGAAATAGTTCCTTTTCGTCATTACAAATAATAGCTACTCTGTCATCAAGTAAACTGCTGCTCAAATTGTGTTTGATTTATAAACATTTGTGTTGCTACCTTTTCTACATAAAAGAATACTGGTAAAAAGGGTCGTCTTATAACGGCTGGCACAAGTTTGTTTTTGGCTCCTTTTTTTACTAATTACAAATAAACCAAAGTGAATCCTTGAGCTGCCCAAAGTGCCAAGGCACACGCTGAGACAAAAATCTGTCTGAACATTACTCATCAGTAATGTACCTTGTGTTGTTTAAGCTTACTACTGCTGCTACAGCTACCACTACTGGAAAACACACGTTTCATCAATGCCTTCAGCTCTAAAAAGGAGTTGTCACAATCCTAACTTGTAATCCCTTCCTTCAGGGTACATTTTGATTCCCTCTTAGCAACACAGTAGGCACAAAAAGGTGTGTGTCCTCACGCACTTTACATGATTGATTGTATAAAAGGGTCACTTTGGAGTGAACCCTTTGATTAAACATTTAAAAACTAATGTGAGTGACACAAAACCATACATACACCATCACACAGAAGAGGGTAGGAGTCCTAAGCATCGCTAAGCATCAAAATAAATATCTCAATAAATACAACTGTACACAAATTCTGGCTTTATGCTTATACATTATTAGCATAAAGTAAATATTATACCCTGCCTGCCATCTCCAAATACAGAGGAGACAACTGAGTCAACCCCGGGCCAATATTTAATTAGGTTGTGATCAGCTAAACTGATACTCCATCAGTATAATCAAGTGCATTAATACTAAGGATAATAAGTTAAATTATGTGGTGGTGCAGGATGGATGAAGATGAATAAACAGGAAACCGATTTATTTATGTGCCCACTGGCTCAACCAACTATTGATTATGTATTATAGTACTGCCTGCATTAGGAAATCAATGTCTACATTTTACAGCTATATTATTTTATTTATATTATTTTTCTACAACATGATAATATAAATAAAATGAGGACCCTGACATGTCAACATAGCCTGTTTGAAAACATATCATAAAAGGGCATTCCACAGATTTTAACACATAAAGGTCAGCTTACCCGCCTTCAGCCTTCTTTACAAACTGGAGACGTGGGGTCTTAAAAAAGTGGGCACTTACAAGACGGAGGGGCCGTGATGAAAGACGCAGTTTTGTTGCATTATGGGAATTGTAGGAACCAGCATTTTTGGAGCTTAGCAGACTAAAGGTTCGGATATCTGAACTTCATTCTTTTTCAAGTCTGCCTCTCACAAGTCTAGCAACTTTATAGATGTGCAATACTAAATCGCTGGAGTGCTCCTTTAAAGCTGGGCACATAAATGAATAACAAACCATGTGTGCAAATAGAAGCAGTGAAGAGAACAGTGGGAAATGACGAGACAAATATAAGTTTCAGATGGACAGCGAAAACGGGGGAAACAAGATGTTTTTTTAATTATACAGGAAGACTCAGGCTTTTATCCTGACTGCGGTCCAACTTATCATAATTGGAGTCTTCCCGTCCTCTGCTGTGGCAGCGCAACCTTCTGGGCAACTATCTGCTCAACTTGCTGGAGCACTTGCCCTCTCGGCTGCAGACTTTCCCCCTGGGCAGGTGGAATGGGCCTGTGCGGGCCTGGCGGCTGCAGCAAGTCTCCTGGTGGTGAGGGTAGAAGCGGCGGGGAGGTGGTGAGCCAGAAAAGCTTGGAGGTGAGCGGCTGCGGCCCAGGCAGCCCCCTCCCCCGCCGCCACGGTGCTCGTGGCGGGAGGGCGAGGAGCTGACGGAGCGCTGCAGGGAGGAGGTGCTGCGTGGGGATGCGCTAGAGCTGCGATGGTGGTGCGGAGAGCTTGTCAGGCTGCAGATGCCCATCCTGGAGCCCCCGTGTTGAGCTGAGGAGCGGTGGTGAAGGGGGGAGCTTCGGGAACCATGCATCAGCTGGGCAAGGCATGTCAGGAGGTCTGAGTCACTGTTGCTGCCAGCTCGAATGCGGTAACGCCTAAGCCTAAGTGGTTACAAAAAAGCACGGCAGGTTATATATAACAGCCAAGTCATACATTTCAAAGCAAACTGTGATGAATGTGATGTGATGAATCAAATTTGTTGCAGATTAGACGAGAGGATCCATGTCAGTTTCCAAAGCTAAGCCAGTCAGCAGATGGCTAGACAGAAATGTAAATACAAGAAGTTGTGGTTTTACAGGTATTTTCCTGGGCTTTGAAGAACCAAGGAATAGTTCCAGCACAGTACAAATTAAACAAACAAAATACAACGTATTACTTGGCAGATTTCTTATAGCTTTGGGCAGAGCCAAGCTAGCTAGCTAGCTAGTTTTTTCCCCCTGCTTTAGTGTTTGTGCTAAGCTAAGCTAATCACCAGCTGGCTCTTGCTTTATATTTAGCATATAGACACGAGAGTGATATCAATCGTCTCATCTCACTATCAGCAAGAAAGCAAATAACGACTTTTCCATAATGTACAACAAGAATCAACCAGCAAAGTGAATTTAATGCATTTTCTTGCATGCTTTTTTTTCATAATGTTCATCATCAGTCTAGAAAACAAAAATGGTTTGGGTAATTAATCAATTTTTAATCCATGAAAGCAAAATATTACCTGCCCTCCACTGTGGGGCGGCAAGGTGGCTTTCCAGGAGGTGGGCGTGGCAGGAATTGGGCAGCCAGCTGCTCAGCGGAAGAAGCTGAATGAACAGGACGAGGGATTCTGCTCTTTCGGGACAGAGGGCTGGAGGAGGAGGACAGGGAAGGAGCATCGTCTCCCTGGCGGTCTGAATGGGAGCCCATAAGAGAGTCCTCTTCCTGAGAGCGGTCTGAGGTGGAGGACAGTGGGTCCCTGGCAAGGGAGGCCACCATGGGGCCACGCCTATCAGAGAGGGATGGCGAGGCAGTGGGAGAGGGGACCAGGCCCTGGTGGCTTGCTTTCTTCTGCAGGAGCTTCTCCTTTGCAGACCCTGGAGGAGGGAGCTCCAGCAATCTGGAAGGCTCCAGGACTGGGATGCGACTTTGCCTCCGGCTGGGGTCCTTACGTGGAGCAGCCGGGGAGGAGGCCGGGCCACTGGTGTCATCTGGTGCCTGGTTCACTTCTCTGCTCTCTTCCTGCCTTAGCTGAGGCTCTGTGGTACAGGGAGTGTGGCCATAATCATCGTCAGAGTCTTTCAGCTTGGTGAATACTCCGTTACTTAAATCCCTTTGGCCGTTTACAGGAGGGGAGAAGTGGCCATTGGCAAACACAGCACTGTGGGGGGAGCGTGGAGAGCGTGGGGAGGAAGGTGAGCATGGAGGAGGCGAGTGTGGAGAACGGGGAGAGCGTGGGGAAGACACACGGCTTGGCACAGGGCTTTGAGCTTTGGCGTGGTTGTTTCCATTGACCAGCATCTCAGCCAGGGGGTCTGTGGGTGTCCCTGGATGGGTGAGTACATGGTCCTGGGGGGAACTGATGTCTGCTGTGCGCTCCTGGACCTGTTGAGCCTCAATTTCAGCTTCACCATGCCTCTCCAGCAGGAGGCACTGTGGGGCACTGTCTGATCCTGACTGGGAGGAAAGCACAGAGGGACGCTGAGCTGTCAACTGGAGGGAAGGGGGAGGTGGAGACATGGGAGGAAAGAGAAAGATACACAGATGTTAATGAAAAAATAATTTACACTAAAATGGGAATAATATTCTCATTGTCAAAGGCCTGTTGCTGATAGACTACAACATGTCGAGTTGTGCTGTAGTTCTGTAGCAAGAGCCTGATACAGATGTTTGAAAAGGGAAGAATTGAATAATATGGGGTAATAAATGGTGATTAGTTTGGCAACAGCATGCAATACCATAGCTACCATTATCAGACCGAAACACACAAGTGCTATGGCAGTGTCAGTCAAGCTGTGAGTACTAAACCAGCAAGTAGGACAGGAAACGTTCACGCAACTTCGCAGGGGGCTTCAGCGAAGAGAGGGTGAGGAACAAATACAGGGAGAGAGAGAGAAAGAGAAAGATAGAGAGGACAAAGACGATCTGAAACAAAAGAGACCATGCAACCTGTAGTCATGACTCGACATTCCAAACATACATGCCACAATCAGACAAACACACACCCCTATTCAGATCACAAGAACACATGTCCAGACACAAGGACACATCTGACCCATGCTCTGCCTGGCCTTCACAATGACCCTCATGGTTTCTGGAGAGAGCTGCCTGACAACAACACAAAAAAGCAAGCCGACTGAACAAAGAAGCCAAAATAAGCAACTTAAACAAAAAAAAAAAGAAAGAACAAAAATGTTGAAAGCCGGTGTATTGCTACTGATGCAGAGGAAGCTGAATGGAGGTCTGCTTTTTAACAGGATTGTGATGGGCTCATCACCTGTTGAAGCTGGGCACGGGTGATGCGTATGACAGAGGGAAACTTGGTGTTGGCAGCACCCGCCGGGATGGCTGGCAGTTTCCTGCGACTAGGAGAGCGGGTGCCAGGGGCAGGGTTTGGTGGTAGGGAGGCGTGGCAGGAGGAGGAAGAGGAAGTGCGCTCCTGCTGCTGCTGGTCAACGGATAGGCTGCGCCTCATGCTCGGCGGCTGGCGCAGGTGCAGCGGGTCCGACAAGGTGGTCAGGAGAGTGTGAGGGCTAGGAGAGCGCAGAGGGATGGGGCTGGATGTCCGGACCGCAACCTCCTCAGGCAGGGAAGGAGGAGAGGTGGGGAGCTAAGAGACGGGAAGGAGAGAAGTGGGGGGTGGAAAGAGGAGGGGTTGTGAGATTGGTGAGGGAGTGAGAAGATGGAGGAAGTACGGTGAGGTAGGACAAGCCGGTTGCACCAGTAGGGAGCACGATGTCGAGTTGTTAAGGTAAAGCGACGGAGGGATTATAGAGATAAGGGGACAATCTTAGGGAAGGAAGAAAGAGGCGAGGTAGGACGATTTTTGGAAGGCAGTGCACATTTTCAACTTGGAGGCAGTTGTTCTGGTTGTAGGAGAGAGTGAGGGGATAGTTATTTCTCTTGTAGTGAAAAAAGCTGTTCTACAAATTAAGTAAAAGGGATTTATGTTGAACTTGTAGATTGAGCAGGATACTGAAATTCGACTCGGTGGGCTATTTAAAGGTAATAAATAGCAATCGAGCAAAAAATTAATTAAACTCAGCAAACCAAAGCATATTTTGGAAATAAATAATTCCACTTGTGAAGTAAATAATAGCAACCAAAGACATTCCAAATGTCTGAAAATAAGAAAAAATAATGCATGATATCTTACGCAAATCAAAGTGCATTTCAAAGCCATAAGCTCTCCTTTTCCCCATGCTGTGATCTGATAAAAAGCTCTGCAGCTGTGACACAAAAATGTTTTTCTAACAAATAAACACAAGCAAAGAAGCGAAGCAGTAACATCTAACTTCACACTACACCAAGATGCAGCTGGTGGATCTATGATATTAGCATTGATGTTCTATTTAGCTAGAACTCTGACTCTGTACAGCTTTTTAACATTGTAAAATGCTGACTACAGTCAGTACCATGTATGCCATGTTGTGAGTTGGTCTTCAAATGAAAGGGCTTACCTGAGTGAGAACTCCCTCAGCCAGAGCTTCAGCTGGGCTGGTTGGAGTTACGGGGGGCAGAGCCCCTGCAGGGCCCACACTAAGCTCCAACTTGTCCACTTTTGCACCTCCCTTGTTGGAAGGCATGCTTTCTTGTTTAGCTTTTCCAGGGTTGAGACTAGGGCTGCCCTTTTCCCATCCAGGAGACTGTTCCCCTGGCTGGAGCACTTCCAGCTCCCCATCCTCCTCTGAAGGGCTGGTGGTAGCCTTGGCTCCTGGAGAGCCACTGGGCCGCTCAACCATTACCCATTCCCTTGAGTCAATGTCCTGCCTCCCAGAGCTCAGATTGAGGGCCACAAAGCCCCCGCTACTGACAGCCCCCTCTCCCTGCTCCAAAGATCCACAGGATACCGGCTTAGGAGAACCACCACCAGACCGGAACTCCTCATCATAGTGCCAGACCCTATCAGGACGCTCCCCGGCTGCTTGACCCTGAGTTACTGGGATGACTGCAGGCCCGTCAGCGTCCTTCTCCTGGTGCTGGGTGCCAATCTGCTGTTTTGGGGAACTAAAACAGACGCAAGATAGATGCAAACAATCAACTCTCTGCTATATCCTTCGGAAAATTTTGAAAAAAACAGATCAGTTACTTGACAGACATACCAGCCCTCCAGGAAACGCTCTGGACTCGGCTTGGACTCTAGGCCAAGCCTCCTCTCCAGCTCAAAACTGTGAATGTTGCGGAGCTTCCTCAGTAGAGGGGCATCACGATCTGAAGCCACCACCTCAGGGTGCAGTTTGACTGGGGATCCCAGGCTTGGTCCAGCATAAGGGCTCTGGTGTCCTTGGTTACCCTGGTTGTTGCTGTGTTCCTCCTCAGTTGATGCCTATGGAAACCAGTAAGTTTTGTTAGTGATTGATTAGTGATTAACTAAAATAAACACCTGGATATAAACTGAGGTATCAAGAGTGAGAGCACTTGAAGTGAGAAAACTACACCAACGTCTACCTTCCAGACTCCCGTCCTGATGCGGTTACGGTTGCGATCCAGCTCCTCCCAGACATCAGCTTCCTGGTTGCGGTGTGGGTGTAGCGGAGAGCCCGGCAGGCGCTCTGGGGCTGGGTTGTTCTCCACATCACTGAGCTGCTCGTCTTGCAGGACCTCGTCGGTGTTTTCCCTCAGCAGGTCGCCAGGGATCAAGGAGGCATTCGCCATACTGGGACAACACAAGTTTCAAACATTACTTCACGTTTACGACTAAAAAAGACAGTGCAGGTAACCATTCAGAGGCAGGTGTACAATGTCAACATGTGTAACTCCTGAATTAAGTGTATTTCTTTCAACAAACATACCCCATGTGTGCTGGAGTGAGGCGGGTGTGATGTTGTGGCGTCGTGGCAGTGGCACTGATTGTCAAAGTGCCATCTGTACCGGTCCGCTCCCAGTCATAAGGGTTGTTCTCCACAACATTGTAGGTTTTCATGCTGTTGTCAAACACTGACATCAGCAGCTATAACAACACAAAAATACAAAATCAACGTTTTTGTGAGTTTTTACTCAGTGAGATGCCACAAAGGCCACAGAAAATGGGTTTCAAACACACATGGTGCTTAAAGACAGGCACATAACACATAGCAACCTGAGGAGACCTTTCTAGATCTGCTCACTTTATTTAGGAGAAATATCAAACTGTATTGTCATTTGCTGAAAACAGCACTTCTATCTAGTGAGTTAAACTTTCATTATTTTTCTTAAATCCCAATGAGACCTCTGTGTCACCTGGTAGTCAGGCTTGGTGAAGTAGTCAAGGCTGGAGATGTGTTCCAAGAACACACCAAACTCTGCTGGTAGGTGTTTTAGCATCAGACGATGGTCGTAAGTGTCCTTTAGCTTCCCCACATGTTCCTGGGAACGAACAAACACATACACCAGTCAAATCTCATCTCTTAAAGCCACATGGACAGGGCTGTATAGTTTCCATGAAGGACAATAATTATTGGTTGTCCTTACTTTGTCCTTGATCTTCCTCCACGGCAACTGACCGACCAGAAACTCCACCAGCATATAGAACAGAGACCACAGGTCATCATGACGACCCATCTCCTGCAGAATTACACCAGGTGTGAGTTAACAATAATCAATAATATTTCATGACCAAAAAGAGAAAGTTGTGTTTAGCACATAAATAGACACACATGTAAGACAACATCACAGATGACACAAGAGCTCCCACACAGGGCAGATAGTGACTGACCTTATTCTTGTGTGCATTGACAGATGCATAGCGGACAGTTCCCCTGAACCCTGCCACTGGACGGGGCTGACAAAGACAGAAACAGCCATTAAATGCTAATATAAATGTAATCTAATTATGGATTTTCAGCCCAATATAACAAAAAATAAAAGAAAATACATATATTTGTATCAGTTGTTTTATCTAACATCTTTGATGAATGTAAGTCCAATATTCAATCTCTTTTAGCTCAGTTTATCAGGCTTTTAGCTGCTAAATGCGTCGCTAAATTTGGTGCTGGGCAAGTCGCGTCCAGTCGGCTTATCAGAGCTTTTTTAGGCTAAAAACAACCATCTGCTGTTGTTGTAAACTAGGGTGATAATAGCAGTGAGACTGAAACAAAATGGTAAATTTCTGGGCTGAAAAACCAAAACAAATATCTTGAAGATGCTAAAAACATCTCTGTGGTTGACACTTTTTCCATTACACATAATAAATTGATCCATTGTTAATATAAAAATATTTCATGCAGTTATGCTCAGTTTATACCCAGTAACAGAGGAGGGCACTTACAGGTCGGACCTCCTGGCAAGAGTTGGTGAACTGGCGAGCTAAACCAAAGTCCAGCATGTAGCAGGTTCTGCAAGTACTCGGAAAGCGGCCCATTGCAAAATTGGACTGAAGCACAAAAACATGATGGAATGGTTAAAAGCATAACATAATCAATTATTTGAGAACACAATCACATTAAAACTTTACTTACTTATATTCACATAGCTTCGGGGGAATAAATGTGTTCTTATGGTGGAATATAATTTATTAAAGCAGCTCAGAAGACAGAAGATATTTACATTCTCCAACATTTTGGGCACTTCGCCAACACTCATTGTGAACCAACTTACTGTAAGTGCAACACTCAAAAAAAAAAATAATACAACAAAACTAGCAGCCAATAAAAAGTCACAAAGACAGACAATAGATATATTCTCCTGTGTCAGGAATATATAGAAAGAGCATAAATGCTAGGAAATGAAAAGAGAACCGAGCAGAAAATATCCTCTGCTGAATCCAGCTATGTGTGACTCACTGGTTTTATGTCACGATGCAGGAAGCCCACAGAGTGGATGCTCTCTATGGCCTCCAGGATCTGGCGCCCCAGACGCAGGGTGGTGCTGATGCTGAAGGTTCCCCTGGTCATACTCCTCCTCAGGTCAGCCAGGTTACGACCCTGAAGGAGAACATGTACAAGATCAGTAAGCAAAGCGGGAAAATTAAACAAAATCTGATAAATTCCCAGGTCCTCTGATTGTCCTCACAAACATATCATAAATGGCCAAAAATACTTAAAGTATTTATCTAGTTCACCTTTGGGAACAAACATAGTATCTAGACAATTAAAATCACTATTAAAGGTTTTCCTGGGTGTCATGTTTGACAGTGTGGTGAGTGGACGGAAAACAGTGAGAAAAAAATATAAATTCAGCTGCACTGATTATCTCTTATTAAACACATGGTGCGGTTGGGAGTCAGTGCAGTACACAGAAATGTACCATTCCTGTGGGTATGGTTGTATAAATCACAACCAGACCACACTTCATGAATTTATCATCATGTGGTAGATGCAGTAATTGAAACTAATTTGATGCCTCTGTAGATCAGTAGTCCTGCCTGAATGTCTACATGGAGACTACTGTTGCTATAAACATTTTTGCCATACTAGCAGCATGAGATGTAAATGTCTGTTTGGTCAGTTTATCTGTCCACCACTATATTGAAATTTCTCAACATCAGATTCACATGCAAATTTTTACAGACATTTATGGTCCCTAGAGAACCTAAAGACTTTGGTTGTCCCCCCCGACATTTCCCCTAGAACCATGGTGAGGGAGGCATTTGGTTTTAAGTGAAATATCTCAACAGCTGTGGGACCTTGTTAGCATTGTCAATGTGACCATGTACATCTAGGTTACTAAAATGTTTGCACAGTATGTTAGTAGCTAAATTATTCAAGCTATTATGTAGCAGTATTTTTAGAATATTCAGAATTATTTATTTAAAGTTACAATCATTCTAGACAAGAAAGAGCCATGCTGTCCCTCTATCAAAAATTTAATGTGAAACCTTGAGCAATGACTCAAAGTGGTTTGACGTAGAACTGTATTTGTGCAACTTCGGCTGAACAGCGGCGACTGTGGCCACAAGTGACAATTATAGCATAACTGAAATTACTTAATCATAGTGTAACAGTAGCACAAGTGAAGAAGAGTCATGAAGTCAGCAGACTGACTCAGTACTGTCAGTCACACAGAAATATCTCTAATGTTTGCTAACATTTGCCACCATGAGCTAGCAGTCCTAACAAGACCAAGTAAGTAATTATATACATTCAACAAAACCCTTGAATGTATATAATTAAGCAAGGGTGCGTTTTATTGCTTATGAATTGAACTATTCATCTATAAGAGAAATAATGTGTTATTATTTTTTCAAAGCAACATAGTTTGCTTTAATCTGTTGACTAATTTTCTGATTATTTACTTTATAAAATGCCAGTCACAATTTTCCAGAAGCATAAGCAGCATTTTTTTTAAATTACTTGTTTGTCCAACCAACAGTCTGAATCCCATATAAATATTCAATTCCCAATTATAAATCTAAAACAGAGAAAATGAGGAAATCCTTTTTATTGAAACAGTAAATTATTACCATTTTTGCTTAATAAATTACAAAAACATTTAACAGATTATCAAAAGTGCTTCCAGTCATTTATTTGTCAATCCACTAACTGATTTCTTGCTTCAGCACAACTTTGATGTGTCACACAAAATGAGTGCTTATGAGGCATTAAGTTCTCTGCATTCAGACCAACCTGAAGCTCCATCACCACGTAATTAAAGCGGTCATTGCGGCCACATCCCACAAAGCGACACACGTGGTCTTTACCTAAGAAATAAAGGAGGACAAGAGAGTTTCAGGTTACTTTGGCAGGAGAAGCAGAGGTCACTTCACAGTCACCTGACATCAGCTGCGTGACTTGATCGTCAGATGCAGCATGCTGTGTGAATCATGATGATGTGTTATGTTCATATTTCCCTGCCCTTCCCTCTCCACTCACGACAGCTCACTGCCCTCCCATCACCAAGACTACGCTGCTGATTTATAGGCTACAGCACACAACACAGGGTCCACACATGTGCATGAATGCCTTGTGTGTTTGTACATGTGTGTGTGGGAAAGTGTGCATGTGCTCTGGTCTCAAAGGACATTGCTGCACTGGCAGCTTGACTGCGGCCACACCCCAAATCCTTCAGCACACAAGTGAATGCAAACAGTTAATAACAGAACTTCTCTGTAAAATACACTATTTTTATTTCACCACATTCTTATACAATAAATCAAAATTAATTTCCAAAAGGATCCAAATCCAAAACAAAATCAGCTATTAGCAGCTCGATATGACCAATTAGCCTTCTTAAAAGGCAGTGGGTTATTGTTTACTTGTTACAGCTGGGTCAGCAATGTTTTCGGGGGCTGGAGTTCAGCCCATCTCGGATTACATGCTGGTTCCCTCAGGAATCAACAGACCCATGATGCCCCAGGCCGCAGTCATTAGACAGCAAACATGATCCCAGACCATTGATTTTCCTCTCAGAGTGAAGAAAGGAAAAAGCCATAGTGGTTAAAAAGCAGGTAGGAAGAAGGGAGGGAAAAGACACAGTTAAAAAAGAGAGAAAGGAGTAAAACTATAAAGCCCCTCTATAGCGCTCTCTTGTGTTCATCCTGTCTCTGCTATCAGATGTTGAAAGTGTCCCAGCACACAAACATATACTTTCTCTCCTACAAGAACTCTGTCAATTCTGTTCTTTCAACTGAAACTTTTACATTAAACCTCCCAACACCTGAACCGCAATTAAAACACAAAATATGAAATGCAGAATGATTTCTCTGTTGAGTGACGGTTTGGTTTGCACCGCAAAGGCTGAAGCAAAGTGAGCTGGGCCAAATTGCATTTTCAGATTATATCTATCTGGTCTCACAGGGAGAGATTATTATACACTGCTATCATTGCACAAAGGCTATACCTGTGTTTATCTCATTGCCTGGATTCCTTCTTCCCATGTTTCTCTTTTGTTTGTTTGTTCAATCAAACCAGATAAAATTATTGACAGAAACTATTTTCCTTCTTATAAGGATTTGTTTTTCAGCCAAGAATACTAATGATACATGCAGTATCCTCTTTTGAGGCGGATCGTTAGGTCACGGTGACAGGGAGAATCAATCACTTTCCAGAAATGTAACCAAATACACTGCATCCATTTCGACTCACCCTGGAGCTTCTTGAGCACGGCAACCTCCATCTTGAGCACCTGTTTGGGCTGCTGGGCCGACTCCACCTTCAGCGCCACACTGACCCGTGTCAGCAGGTCTAAAGCCTCGTAGATCTCCCCAAACCCACCACCCCCAATCTTCTTCACCTAGAGGAAGATGATGGAACAACATGGACAGTAAGATGTACATTTATAGCACGTGGGAAACTTAACAAAAGATCATTTTTGGTTGTTTTTTTTGTTTTTCATCGGTCAGTCAGTCAATATAAAAATCAGATGGTCTAGCCTGGTGACATCACTGTTACCATGGCAATGTGGGCATGAAGGGGCAAATTTAAATTAAAACCATGTGATACGATTAATATAGGTATTTACATTTTTGTGTAGTATTATTCAGGGAAGTTTCATAGAGAGAAAGGCTGTCTTCTGCAGGAATGCTCTGGTCACACTCTCACAGTTACACACATTCACATCTGGAAGCTGCCCAGTACAACCACAGTCTGATCTGCCGGCAGATTAGATTATTGTCTTATATAGTGTTTCCAAATTTGTCATAAAGAACCAACAATCAAGAATAGTCCATGCAATCAATGAGAAAATATTTTTTTTAAGAGATTCAGGCAGCTGTAGAATGTCCTGGTGAGAAGCAGTGTTAAAGTCTTCTCACAATGGTCTATTTTGTGACTTCGTTTTATATGAAACAATCTTCAAAAGCCTAAGGTGGCCTATTCACATTGCTTGTTTTGTCCGACTAACCATACGAAAACCCCCAAAATATTCAGTTTACTATCACAAAAGAGAAAGATTAATCGGCTGATCTCTTCAGTTCTACCTGACAATAAATGGAACTAGGCAATCAGCACTAGCTGTTTGTGCATGTGTGTGTATTTTGGATCTGTGTATATAAATAGTAATAATAACAACAGAGTGAAAAATATTTAATTTCCGCTACAGGGATTATAAAGTATCTCTTCGTCTTCTTATTTTTCTTCTTCTTCTTGATCTTCTTGTTCTTCTCACCTGTAAATAGTTCCTGTCCTTAGTGCTGATAGCATTTGCACTGATGAAGGCAAAAATGGTTGCACACTTTTCTATATGACACCAAGAGAAGTATGTGATTCATTCCACTATGCTATCTTGTTTATTTCGATCCTTCAAACTGCCCCCTGCTGTTTCACTCTCACCTCTCAGTACTTGTAGAGCTTTAATTTCTTCTAATTCCCCACGTGTCCTTCACTGTCCTCCTTGCACACACACACAGTCTTCTTTTGCACTAGGAGCTAAAGTCGTGGGATTAGTTGCAGCGTTCTTATGTAACTCTGCTCCTTAGAAGACAAGAAGTGGTGCCAAGCTGCCAGTTAGGAATAACAGCCTCACATGGCACCCAGGCTGGTACAGCAGTGAGAGACATGGGCCCACGGGGAACACTGCTGTTGCTGCCTATAGCACACTGCACTGCCATAAATAGCTATACAGGCTATTTTTGAATTTCCCATACTGCAGCAGCCCTACCTGGAGCGAGAGACACGACCCCAAACTGTCCAAGCCACAGGTGAGATACTCCGAGATAAGCAGGAGGACTCGTAGGCAGGGGAAAGAATTGTTTGATGAACAATGAGTTGTTTGTGGGACAGAGGGTGAGCTAGGGACAGGCAGTGATGGGGCTGGACAAACACACCGCCTATTGTCGCTGAATAACATGCCACTTACCACTTTCCATCGTTCCTTGACCAGGGAGAGCACGCTTAGGATGTCAGCTTGCTCCGCTCCCCCGCTCATCCCGTTTGTGGACCAGGGACGCTGTCCTCACTGCTTCCCCCCTCGACCAGCTGCCTCAGACTGGGCCAGGCATTTGGGCCTTGATGGAGAACCCTACGGAAGCCCAAGAGACACAAAACTCTCAGAAACTGAGGAATTAAGACCAAGGAAATCAGATGAATTCTGATTATTTGGGATCATCTGCACAAACTGATAAGTTCAGAATCTTGAGCTAATGTTCCCGTATGTTGAACACCGAGATTTCGAATATGCAAAAGGCCTGTTTTTCTCTTTTAGGTCTGGTTGAACTACACACGAAAGTAGCCCCAGTGGACAGGCAGAGTTAAACTCCTGGCTTAATGGCTGCAGCTTTCTGATACTTGACTCGACCATCGCTACAGCTGCCACACCTGCTGCCAGCAGTTGTCTTTCTAGACAATCTCACCCCACCAACTCACAGGCAAAAGTCCATCATCTTAAATTACAAAAAGGCTTAGTATCATTTTCCCAGCCATTTATCTTATGTGTATGACAGCCAAGGAGCAGGTCTTATGAATAAAATACTACGAGTTTCCGCAGATATAATGAGACCGTTTTAATCTGCCTTATTTTTCATTATGGTGATAAGCTCTGCCTGTTTGAAATATAAAACAATATCTTACCACATACAGTAGTATACATTTTGAACAAGTACACTGATGTTCATCATACTGAACTGCCGAACTGTGTAAAGTCTATAAAATAATTTGCTTCAGATGGCATGTTGTAAGCGAGCTATTCTTAATTCAAGGCTACTGAAATATGTATCACAATGACTTCAGTTCATCACAATATGAGTCTTTCAAATTAGTTTACATTGTCAGATTTCCGGGTATCCCTAGGTCAAAATCCACAAATACAAATGTTTTAGTGTCAGTTATGCTAATGATCCGCTACTAGTTCCTGTCCCACCACTTGACAAATACTATCTTGGACCACGTCTTTAAATGTATCTGATACCTTAAGATAAATTGTACCACTTTCTGATAAGTTGCCCCTTACAAACAAGTTTGTAAAACGGCTTGCAAACTAATTTAGATTTATTAATTATTACATGAAATAAGCCACTTTATACATTTATTTTGGTCCAGATACTCTGCAGGTATTTCTAGGTGGTGAATGAATTAAAGAGCTAGTGAGACAACAGTCCTGCTAGATGCATTTTTGCAACCTGACAATTCAAAAGATGTTCTTATTTATGGATTATATCTAATCTATAAAGCATTTGTAGATTATTAATTAATAAAGTCATTAGGTACAACTTACAAACCCTTAATAAAGGGTGACTTATTAGTAAGCGGTACAAATAAATGTATTGTCATTTACCATAAGCTTCCTGGCTGTATGCACAACAACATTAAATGGGAGTTCCCCCTGGATAAGCTGTGTGTATACTTGTGTATTATACAACATCATAGAAAAGCATTTCTCAGGAGAGCATACGCTGGTAACTTCCTTTAGTCTGGCTTCAAACGCTCAAAGCAAACCCGACTTCGATTCATCATTCTGCACACGGCGCGCGGGCGTCTACGGTTATGCAACCAGCCTTCAAAACACTATTTGGTTACAGGGCATGACATCCCGACATCAAGGAGGCAATCAATCCCATCATGCACCGGGATGAGTTTGGGAGATGGAAGAGGGCAAAACATGGTTGGACTAGATAACTGTGAAATGACAAGCATGAAATGGGACCTAGGGTTATAACTCAGGAGCTCTAACATACAGATAGACTAATGGACGAGATGTTTTTGCTTAAGACATACTCTAGTAGTCTTTCAACTTGTAAGCATGTAAACACATTGGATACGACCCTGAGAACAGCAAGCCTTTTATTAACAAGTAACCACTGTAAAGTTATGAGAAAATGGTAATTTCCCCTTAAAATCTAACAATGATTGTGTGCTTACAAATGAACAATACAGAGTCTACAGCCATGCTAACAGCTCTGTTAGGCCACTGAACGCTAACTTGCTTAAATTAAATAATGCTAACATTCCGACGTTAAGCAGGTAATGTTTCCAATGGACAACATTTAGCGTGTTAGCATGATATCATTTGCTAATTACCACTAAACAGAAAGTAAAGTTTGGGCAAATATCAATTCTGAGCTTGTGATGGCACGAAGATGAAAAGTCAGGGGATCACAATCCATCCTGAGGAGATCATGAATATTTGTACAAACCATCACGGCAAGCCATCCATTAGTTCTTGTGGTGGACCAACATTGCCATCCACAAAGAAAACAGGAGTTGAACTGAATCACGTTTGAACCTCTCTTTAATAAAGCCTTATTGGCCAAAGCTGAACTAAATAAAAGTCTCATTTTGGCAACAAACTATGCCAGCGTCAGCCACCAGAACCATCTGAGGGTAGACACAGAAAAAGTAAGTGAGAGATGTTTTTTATAAAAACATTTGTGGATTCCTTGATTTTATGCTCACTGGCACAAACACAGAACATGATGTACAAAACACTTTCGACCCCGAGGGATGAGTTTAAGTCACTGTAAACACTGATTAGATAACCTCTGCTGTGAGTCCTGTGTTATGACTTCAAGGTCATCCCGTTCTAGTGTTTCCCTCCTCTGATGGGTTGAAATACTTTTTTACATCACATCAGAGCTGACGTGCATGAGGCATCCTTTTCCGCTGCTGTTTGCCACATTCAGTGTCTATGGTTTACAGTGTTAATGAGAGAAAAAGAAAAGCTTCTGACTGCTGGAAGATTTAGGAAAAAGGATGTTTTCGGGAGGTTTCTACCCTAACCTAACTTAACCTACACTTTCAGGTCAAGAGAAAATTTAAGCCATCTTGTGTTTTAGTATCACTCAAAAACAGCCCAAGTGAGTCAGAGCGCCAGCAAAGACACTGGAGCCCTACCTCCCAGTCTGCCCATAGCCTTCATATACTGTAACAAGCCAAAGCCACATGCACTCAAACACAAGCTCGTACAGAAATTGCGTAAGTGCACACAACTATGCACAAGCCATGGCTGCCACACGCTGTGACTAATCTCACACCTCACATTGAGGCACGGTTCTTCCTCCTCCTCCTCCTCCATAGGAACAAACCATCAATGAAGAAGGAAAAAAAGAAAAAGCAGCTAAGGAGAAACAGACCTTGGACCAAACATTAAACCAATCTATGACAGCTCGCTCCCGTCTCATCATGAATCACGCTTCCTGACCCCCCTGTATCTCCATGGCGACGATGGTGCAGTGCCATTTTCATTTAGCTGACTGCAGCTGACTGCCGTCGCCTCTGCCCTTTTTCGTCTGCTGGATGCTGCAAGTTTTACTGATACATAAAAGCATCATAAAATGTGAATGAGTGCTCCCACCCTTGAGGATCCCTCCTCCTGCTCCTCCACTTAAAAGCTGCATTCTGGAGTAGTTTGGTTAATAAATATTGACAAAAAGCAAATAAGTACTGAGCCATAATGTTGTCTATGCACGCATATGCAATAACACGTGGCTCAAGTGAGAATAAACCATGCGTCTACTTAATTTTCTGCCTTATCCGAGTGTGGTCTGGTTCAATAGACAAGACAGGGAGACTTGTCAGGCTGCTGCTGGATGAAATAAGTGTCTGGTCTGACAACTTTGTGTGCAGGACAAGGCCCAGAGAAGAAGCCAGCGCAGTGAGGCACTCCACACTTTGATTCCTCTCAAGTCACAGCATAGATGCAACTGATCCAGTGTGAAGAAACAATGATGGAAGTGTGTGTTTATATGGCATAATGACTCAACTGAAGCCTTCATGATCAAGCATGCGTTTTCCTAAAGAGTAGTATTTGGTTTGGGTAATTACTTTAAATGAACACTGCCTCAAATCCTTTATTTTAAGAGCTAATTGTGAGTTTGACAAATGCAAGCACACACACGCGCGCACACACACAAAAATACCTCTGGTAAGTTGTTTTCAATTGAATGTGACATTGTGCAGCAATGTCACAATACATTTTCCAAGCCTACTGTCATGCTGTTCTGCAGAATTAAACCTCCTCTCCTCCCTGCAGAGGGCTGACTGTGGCTTTGCTGTGGAGAGCTGTTGCATAGCGAGTTGGTTGCCACAGCAGATTTACTCAGGCGCGTCCACGCACACTGGCCGTCCAAAGGCAACGCAAACCTCATATAGCTTGGAGTGTAGGAGGTTATACTGACAACATCATGCAGGATAACAAAGTCAATGTATGAAGCTGCAAGCGACAAATAAGGGGTGTATAGGGTGGTAGAAAGGGGCGAAGCCAAATGGGGTGGGAGCATAAGGCCTCCGGATTCTGGATCCTTACCTCGGGTCTTTTGCTGCCAATCCTTGATCCAAAGAAGAGCCGGGTGTGGTTACAAAAAATCCTCTACGTTTGGAGGCGGTGGGGACGACGTTGAGCGGAATCCCATAGCTAGCGAACCGTCCACAGGAAGCGGCTGAGGCTGGTTAGAAATAAGCGAGCGGAGGCGAAATATGTCTGAGTGTGGCCGTCCCTTTTCTCCTTCTGCCTGTCACCTCAGCATCTCTATCGGTCGCTGCGGATCCCCGACGTGACGACTCTGTGATGATCATCAGCCTTCCTGCGTGCGCGGGTCCGATTCAATCGCCCCTCGCAACAGCTCGGGAGCGCGCACCGGGGTCTTTAAAAGCTCGTTCGCGGTCTGCAACAACGGCGCGCGCGCTCTGCACAGTCGCAAGATGAGTGTTCAACTTTTTATATACAGTCTATGGTGTTCAGTGTTTGTTTTCACGGCTGTGACATCATGTCGAATAACACATGCACACCGTTTTATGAGAAATAGAAATGTTTTAGCTATTACAATGAAGCTTAAAACCAAGCACTCTCTGTAGTGTTTGAGGACACAATCTATCTAATTGGTTTGGAACGCGGCCATCGGAAAAAAAACGTTTTCGCAAAGACCACTGGGAGGCGGCATTAAGCCAAAGATGGTGTATGCGACAGATGGCATACACAGCGATAAAACCAGCAACCCTCCACTTTGCAAAGTTGACATTTTCTATTCCTTGGTCCTTTTAAAAGACTTAGTTTCCTCTTTTTTTGCATTGACCACAAACAAGCATTCCCCCCACTCAGCAGTACTGAAAATAAAGTTGCCTCAAAAAGTATAATTGCAAAAATATAGCCAATATTTAGTAACATACACACAATTTTACCACTTTCCCATGAGTACCATTACATTGACATTTATAAATAATCAGAATCACATTCTATTATTGTTTATTAGCCAGGTTAGGAATTTGACATGCTCAATGTACATACACAGAATAAGCATAATCAAACAGGAGAACAAGCTCAATAAAATAGATTTAAACTACTATGTACAAACATAGATATTAACAAAAAATATATTTTTTGTGCAGTTGTTTTTATGTACATGAGTTAAGTGGATGTGACATGTACTATATACAATAAGCTATGAACAGCATGAACAGATAATTAAACAATCAAACAAGGCATTGTTTTTTCCTCTATATTCTCAAGCTAAATTGAATTCTGTTGTTTGGCTGAAATATTTTCAAATCCACAAAGCTAAGAAAAACGTGGCCCACATTGCTGCAAAGGGCTATTTTTCATCTCTAGTCCCTAGACATATGTTACATAATCACCTTAAAAATGAATGTAATATATGATAATATAATATAATTGAAAAGCATGTTGATCAATAATGAAAGAAATATATAATAATGTTAGTGTGAATATCACACAGCACATAATTATGGTACACTGCCATTAAAACATGCAACACAGACACACACAACATGCAACGCAATACAATTGGGAATATTAATGTTAATCCTCAGAGTTCAGCATCACAGAGAAACTGACATGCTCATCTCACATCTTCCCATTGGTGAAGAATGCTCAGAAACAACTGTATTTCTTGAGGAAGCTTAAGAAGGCCAAATTCCCATGGCAAGTTCTTGTCAGCTTTCACAGAGGAGCAATAGAAAGCATCCTGACTGGAAACATCACAAACTGGCATGGGATGTGCAGGGCCCAGGACCGGATGGCTCTGCAGCGGGTGATTAAAACTACTCAGATTAGTACCCATCTCCTGAGCATCAGTGATATCGGTGAGGTGAGGTGCCTCACTAAAGGACAGTACCCACCCCAGCCACAGCCTGTTCACCCTGCTGCCTTCTGGGAAGATAGAAGTTTCTGCTGCCGCACCACCAGACTGCAGAGCAGCTTTTCCCCCCAAGCTATCAGGCTCTTAAACTCTAATTCATTCTCAGCACTGCTCTAGTGATGATAGTTTATTTCTGTTTACCATTTACCATTTTTTTCATAATTGATTCTTTATTAATGTATATTAACTCTGCTATGTAGCAGAAGTGAGTTACAAAACTCAATTTCACCCTATAACTTATATTGGGACAATAAACCTACCTACCTACCTAATCGACATCATACATACATACAGTACATACATTATCAAGCCATATTTTTTGTCAGCTTGTATCTCTACAAACATGTTTATGTAGTTAACATGTTATCATGTTCAACCTATGCAAATAAGTATATAAACAATAAATATACTTGTTTAATCTTTGTAATTCAACGTGTGCTTAGTTTGATCCTTATTTTATTTTACTGATTTTAAATCTTGTTTATCTTTTCATTTAATTGCCTTGTGCTTCTTTGATATCTAGTCTTAATGTGTTTTACATTGAATTCCCATGTTGTTGACAGTTGTTCTATCTCAATCTAACACTATCTATATATTTTATTTGATTGCAACATCAACAAATCAATGAAATGGATTATAATAAATAGATTGAAAAAACTCAAAACTCCTGAAACGCGAAACGCCTCGCAATAGCAGGGGCAGTAGGATAGCGATGCGGAAACACCGTCGGAGTGGGAGCTCTTCCTCCACGCAGTAGATGGTGACGTTTCCAGATCCGACCTGTCAGTGTGCTGTGTTGGTAGCTGGTGGGTAGCTAGCTGCTAGCTGACCTGCTGAGCTACCTCCTCCGCCTCTGAAGGCAGCTGGACTGAGCCGTGAATGAAACCCGCACCTCAATGCATCCCCTGTGGCCGCGATGGCAGCGACAGAAACGGTCTGGGTCTGAGATCTTAGCCATGTAGCTAAATGGTTCACTATATCTGTAGCATAGTTAATGTTAGTGTGATTCGTGCCCTTAGCTATTTACACCAGTAGCTAGCTTTTTTTCCCCTGTCCGGGACAGACGGCGGCAGCTAGCCCCCTCTCTCGCCACTACAGGAGGATGCTGAAGCTGTTCGGTGCACTGGTTATCCTCGGACTGGCCCTGGCGTGCATCACCTCCTGGGTGCTGGACAGCTATGACACGGCTTGGCACCCTAAACGGAGCGTTCAGCACCCGACTGTCGGTGATGGAGATGGGAGTACTCCACCATTTCCCGGCGGCGAGTTGAGCAATATATTCTGGTTTATACAGGTGAGCTTTATTCCGTCATACTAGCTAGCTTTGTTAGGTCTTGCCATTTACCAAAAATTCTGTCTAAAATTTTATTTTATAGACTATGTAAAATGATTAGAATATCTACATTTGGCTTTGAAGTGTTATAAAAAGATAGCGATGTCAGTTCACCCACTGAACTCTCTGAATGTTTGACAGAAAGGGGTCACTGACCACAGACGTGTGTCACTGTCAGGTAAAAAGGTGGTTCAGCTACTCAGTAAATTGTAGTCAGATGTTGCTGTTGAGACAGACCAGATCTCAGATCTTTACATTTTAAATCTATTGTTTTACCCCTGCTTCTGGTTTTTATCTGTTTCAAGGTGTCTGACATTCACATAAGCCGATTTCATGACCCAAGACGCATTCCAGATTTTGAAAGGTTCTGCACTGACACCATTGAAGTGATCAAACCAGCTCTAGTGCTTGCAACAGGTACAGTAATCCCCCCATCTTTAACTAGTTTAACATACTTGCAATGTAATTAGGCTGTCTGGGGTGTGGCCTGCACTTTAATGCAATCCCAGAATAAATATGCTGCTTCACCGAAGCCATGCTGTTTCTCAGCTGTGTTTTCTTCCACTCTGCAGGTGATCTGACAGATGCTAAAACAGAGAGTAAGGTGGGTTCCCTCCAGCATGAAGTGGAGTGGCAGGCCTACCACAACATCCTGAAGAGGTCCCGTGTGATGGAGCGCACTAAGTGGATAGACATCCGTGGAAATCATGGTGATTAACCGTAACACTTTGTCGTCTTAATGTTCCTTTTAAACGCACTGGTTCAGCTGAAACATCCCAGAGTAAGGAGTGTACAATTTTTCTCAACAGATTTTCACAACAGTCCATTAACTGTAATGCATTTTAGTGTCACACAGGAAGTCAGTCCCCCCCTCCTCTTCAATACTGCCCTCCCTTGTTATTGGATAGCAAGCTATTAAATCTGAAACAAGATATCCTTACTTTCTAACTGTCAAATAAAGAAAGCTAGATATTGGATTGTGAGTTTCTCTGACAGCTGTTCTGCTGTTATTGTGTGTTCTAACAACAGACTTTGTTGGATATCTTGCAGTAACATGAGGTAATCTGATTCCTTGATTAAACATGTGTCGCTCCATGGTCTGGGATTTTTATCATTAGACATCCTGGACACTTGTAGGACAAGGCAATAAAACAAAAATTGTGTTGTAATTTTTCTCAATAACAATATAACAAATGTCCAATAAAGTTTATACAAGTTTAATTTAATTAATTTGAATCATGAACGAATTAGCAAATTTTCTATTAAGATATTTAACTTGTTAAAGAAAAGGGACTGAAAAAAGTTTTAACTTAATTTTACTCTTGTATATTTGTTAAAAAAAGATTTTATCATAATTGTTTTGAATATTCTTCCTCAGATTTGTGACGTGAGTCATGTTTTGACCATAAAAAATAGTTTGACCACAATTAATCATCTGTTTCTTTGAAAATCAGCCTTTAAACTTGAAAGAAATAATGATATGAAATGTTTTTATCGTGATAACATTTTTGGCCATAGCCCTAGGCCCTTAGAAGTAAATCTTTAGGCTGTCGTCTTGTCAGTTATCTATTGTGTGGTTAATATTGTGCTAAATCTTAATACTTTATTTAATTTGTTCTGACAGATGCCTTCAATATTATTTCACTGGACAGCATCAACAATTATTACGGGTGAGTATGAAATTGTCAGTAATATTACAGTAAATACCTGATTTGCATCCAGCCGAGAGAGAAGAGTCTACTCCTGCATTTCTTACTGCATCAAGCGGAGTGTGAAGTTGATCAGGGCACACAGTAACTTCAGTGCCTCTGAATCGTGAGTAGACCTATTTATTAACAATAATCCAAGCTGTCTGAGCTTCCTGAGGACCAAAATAGAAGCAGAATCTACATGAGCAGACCGACTCTCATGTCTTTTGACACAAATTATGTTTTATGCGACAATACTGCTTCTGTTAATGCTGATTGATCTTTTATCTCCCTAATATGCGTAATGTTGTGGTCAGATGGCAGACAGACAAAGTCGGTCTTCTATGCCAGCATAATTTCTTCCTTTAAAATGCATTAAATTAGCTCAGGAATCTATTAACATTGGAGCCGCTGGCTGCATCCCAGAACACAGTGTCTTGTTGCTCACATAGACTTTTTAAAATTTTCCCCAGGAAATACTCAGCTAATCAGAAAGTTGGTTCTTTTCACTACGTTCACAAAACTCCTTTCGGCAACTACTCCTTCGTCTGTGCGGATGCCACTCTGACTCCAGGACCCAAGAGGCCGTACAATTTCTTTGGTATTCTTAATCAGGTACGGCTGTCTACCACCAGGTCTTGACAAAACATAAACTGAATTTGTGACAAACTCCATAAAGACATAGAGGAATACATGGATTTCCTTAAATGAAACCATGACAAACAAAAACATGTGAATAAATTAAGCACTTCTAAACTGTAGATAATGAATGCTAAGGAATATGTAGTTATTTGAATGTTTTTTCTCAATACATGACAGACTCAGATGGACTTGCTGGACACGTTCAGAGCTGAGAGTCTGAAAAGCAACCAGTCGATCTGGTTTGGCCACTACACCACCTCAACTGTTGTATCACCTTCTCCGGGACTTCGGGATATGATGAGGTAAGAAAACATTGACTGTTAAGAGCTAAATCATTGTTTTCAAACTGGGTGTGTAAATGCATACTTTACCATCAAGTCATGGTGCAGACAGTCAAGACATGAATCACACAATCAAAGGTTAGCAGCATTTGACCAGCAGCATCCTGTCAAATATTAAAATCCAAGTGAAAGTTGTGATGGTTACATGTGACATGATGGGAGATTTCCTTTTTGGAATTCTTTATTTCACATTTTTAGGAATATTCAAAATATTGTCAAGCAGTTATTGGCATATTATGCGTCGTATGTTATGTTACATTTGCGCTTCTCATGTTTAGATCTGCCGTTGCGTATCTGTGCGGCCACCTGCACACACTGGGCGGCTTGATGCCCGTCCTCCACAGCCGACACCCCCAAGGAACCCTGGAACTGGAGCTGGGCGACTGGATGGACAACCGCAGGTACAGGGGCGGAGGGGGGAAACAGACCACAAAATATTTCTTTCACACTTTTACTCCTCTTGCTATTGCTTGGTTTTTATGCAGGAACCCTGTCTCACGTCTGTCTCCAGGTACAGGGTTCTGGCCTTTGACCATGACCTGCTGAGTTTCTCGGACCTGAAGTTTGAGCAGTGGCCTGCAGTGCTCATCACCAACCCCAAGGACGCACAGTACCTGCATCCCGGAGTGGAGCCGCTGGGTCGAATACGAAGATCGACACACATCAGGTGTGTGTTGACGTTCCTGTTTGTCGAACCATGAGCCCTTCACTAGCACTAATCAAAATGCTTCCACAGCACTTGGTTTCTCTGATGTCCTGCACACACATATTTACAGAGCGCCTGCCCCTGATTACATAATTGTGGATTACACCATTGTTAAATAAACTAAAGTAGGACTGCCCTAGGAGGTCATTTTCAGAACTAAAATGGAAATTTTCTTGTTTCTCAATAGGATTTTGGCCTTCTCAGAGGCCACAATCACAGCGGTGCATGTGAGCATAGATGGGGAACCTCTGGGGAATGGCCACTCTGCTGGAGGTCCTCTCTACGTTCTGCTGTGGGATCCGTCTCTCTACCTCACTGGACTCCACACCCTCAGAGTTAAAGTGGAGGTCTGTACAGTCTTCATTTATCTTCCATGTGAAGTGACAAGTGTTCTGAGACTTATTATATATATTTCCTAGGTCTTTGTTCAGTTTGGTAGGTTTGTTTGCTTAAGTTTAGTTATGATAGATCAGTAGATCTGCTGGGCACTGTTGGCTTAGATACACTGCTTACTATGGATGACTAGCAATTTTTCTATTATGCAGATTTAAACTCACTATTTCTTATATTTAAAGATTCAACAATTTGCTCCTTCCTTATCGCTTTGTGTGTTTGTGTGTGAGTCAGGATTCAGCAGGCCGGTCGTCAGTGCGGGAGCAGCACTTTACTCTAGAGAACGATCTGACTCCCAGCTTTGGTTTCGCGCAGTCCTTCATCCTCCTCACTGACCACTACATCCTGGGCCGGGTGGCCTTCATATTTATAATACTGCTGAATGTCGGTGTGCTGCTGGCATTCAGGTTCCTGCGTGTTCCTTCTGGGAGAGGTGAGTTGTAACTGACGGCCTTGCTTATATAAATACATCATCATAATTTCATTTAGATTACAGGAAACATGAAGTGCAGTTAACCGATGGTCAGATTGTGGAGAGCAGCAAGGTTCACAAACGAACGTGCATGTTGCATGTCAATTTCACAGGTTAATAAAGAGTTGCATTGCCATATACAGCAAGTAATTATAAAAAAAACACAATAGTTTAAAAAAATATATATATTCATGCATTTTTGTCTGTCAACTACAGGATTGACCTCTCAAGCATGTTTGTCGCTCCACCTGGTCAGTACAATGGACACCTTCTACTACTCTCTGCTGCTGTTCAACCTGTGTACAGCCTTAGGTGGGTCAACTGCTTTGTCTTATGCTTCAGGCTGCAAGCGCATCTATTTTCAAAATAGTATTTTAATAGCAACCCTACCCAATATCTGTGAGTATCTACGACAAATATACGATATAATATAGTTGTTATCACATTCCTTCTGTCCTCCTTCAGGTCCATGGTTTGTAGGAGAGCTGATAGATGGCCATAGTGGTGCCTGCTTCGCCTTTGGGGTGTTCATCGATGGACACTTCCTGGAGGGCAGTCTCACTTATGTTGTCGGAGTCGTTCAGGTAGAACACTTTATTCAGCAAACTGCATCTCAGTAATGTCTGTACGTGAGCATGACCTGCGGATATGCTGTGCGTGTCATATTTGCATATATTTACTATAACTAGCAGCTAAAAAGTATTTTTTATTAGTAAAAGTTATTACCCGATTCAGTTACCCTCAGCTCTATGGAGACTTACAGCCACTTCCAGCTCACAGTTTTGGTTTTCCAGCTCACAACTTTTCTCTCTTTTTCGGTTAGGGTTACTCTTAGCAGGCAGCTGTTTACATCATGAAAGCCCTAAAAACTGTCTGTACGCTGCCAGCACAAAGTGGCACATTTAGCATTCAAAGAGCCAGATTGCCCAGATTTCCCTCAGGCGTTGGTAGCATCATCTCGTTGCCAGACAGACAGCCCCAAATGAGTGTCAGTGTTGCTCCATATCTGTGTAAACAGGCAACTATTTGCTAGCAGGTTTGCCCTTGTTGCCACTTAAAGGTGTTCACACAGCATGTTTCTGTTATTGCAGGTCTCACTTTTTTGAGTTTTTGGCATGTTGTCATATTAATCATATTAATATGTTCCATTGACCTACTAGTGTGTTTGTTGAGCTGTGTACAGGTAGTTAATGACATTAAACCAGTGGTTCCCGTGGGGTTCTGGATCCCCCAAGGGGTAAAAAATAAAATAAAATAAGGCAACAAGATGATTAAGGAAGGGAAAGAACACATTTGCTAAAAAAATATTCTCTATATTTTTGTGAGTTTTTCTAGTTTTAGATGTATTTTCTTGTAAAATACAATACTGAAAACTTTTATTCATCAGCCTAATGAAATTATCTGACAAGGAACTGTTTGAGCGGCTCTCAGGTCATGTTGACTGATGAGGGGTCACAGGTAAATATCTATGGGATCACAAGCCAACAGATTGTGAACCACTGCCCTATACTTCCATTCGTAAATTTGAACCTAACATGTTCTGTAACGCTTTTACTTTTATGTTTATTTTCTGTTGAACCTTTGATATATCAGTATTTTCTTGTGTAACAACCCACCGTGATTATCGATCATCTTATTTTAAGGTCTAATCACATTTATCTGAAATGATTTCCTCTCTGGCAGCTGCTGTTCTTCAACATGCCCCTCACCTCTTATCTGTGCTGGAGCCTCCACCACCGTTGCCGCGGCAACACCTTCCGATCCCACTTCCTGCGGCCGGGCTGCCGCTGGCGGACTCTGGCGGTTCACTTTTTCATGCTGCTGCTTCTCACCTGGCAGACCCACTCCTGCTACTTTCTCCTGGAGACCTATGGCCTTGTTGCCTTTTTCCTGTCTCCGGTCCGCACGTGGGCGCTCGGCCTCAGTCTGCTATTGGTCTACCGTGCCTGGACAGGCCCCGCCCCTCTCATTCGTGACAACAACAAGAGTGTTTCTCCCTCTTGACAGTAGTTGCACTGTACCAACATGGTTTCCCTTCAGCCTGACTCACAGATATAATTTGCTGTCTGTCTACCCTGGAAGCCTCAATTTTCCCCACACAGCCCCCACCCCCTTCTTTCTCTCCCCTTCCAAAGCCACTTCATAGTACATCACTCACTATCCTGTTTCTAGATAGTATTGTTTACTTAATATGCATGTTATTGTAAAAAAAAACAAAACAGTGAGCACATTTCTGGCCATATTCATAGCAATGTGTACAGTGTATTAACCTTGGATACATCAAGGGTTGAATACCCTATTTGAGCTATGTGAGGACGAGTCCAATGTGTGCCACAGTTGACAGTATACTGTATAAGAGCTGTATTTTTCTGTGGTTGAGCTGACTCATTTACTTGAGCTTTAGCACTTTTTGGAAGTGTTGCCTTGGCTAAATGCCACTTCACCACTGCCAAAGGATGAATAAGAAAGATTTCACCTTTTATTCTTCCCTCTGAAAACCATTTTCATTCACTAACGACGGCTGGATGTGCCAAACCGATCCTCATGTTTACCTTATGACTTACAAATCATGTGGATGAGACGTCCTGTGGCTGACAGAGCATGGTAGTTACAGTAACTGGTGAAGATGACGCAGGTAATTCAACCTAGACGATCGTATTTTTCAAGTTTATTCTACACATCATTACAGGAAATCAAAGGGAGGACATAACAAATCAGTCTCACACTGTAGTTGAGCTGTGTACAGGTAGTTAACGATTGAAGGTGTTTTTAAATCAAATGAATTCTATTGCGCACAACTGCCACTAAAACGTGTCAATATTCGCATTGAATAATCATCAAAAACTTCAATGCCGGTTGAAAATACTAAAAACAAGCTGGCCTGACTCTTCGTGCTCCTTCAAACGTGACTACAGGAAGCAGCTGTTTGTTTCTCAGGAATGCGAGCACTTGAACAATAGGCTGGTCCCAGTAGTAATTCAGGACAGTGTTTTTGTACTTCATAGTAGCTCAGTGAACTAAAACCATGTCAAGCAATCGAGATGTGTGGTGGCAAAAAAAAAACTAAACATAAATGAATGTGTTTATAGATGTGGTGAAATGAGATGAACCAGTAATATATTGTTTTTATTTTTTCATTCTGATTGTATTGAGTGATTTATTTTTCCCCCGCTTTGTGTTATATATCTACACTGAAAATGGGTATTCCTCAGCACCCTCATGGTCAGTGGTGATCCGGAAGCGCGTTTCCTTCTTTTGGAGGTTAATTTGCCCCTCTTCCTGTGTGAAAATGTGTTTTTCTGTATTGCCCAAAATGTGCATTCCTTTTTTCTGTGAAAGGTGTGAGAGAACTCAACTGTGTATGTTCCACTCAAATTTGGTCCTTTTTAGTCAGTAGTAGCAGGTGCTGGATTCCACAAGAAAGACAAAAATAAGACATAAATAGGGTGAAGACCACATTTATGAAGGCTTTTAATAGAAGCAATGTTCCAACAGAGTTAGATCCTTTCTTTTTTCTCAAATCATGCCCTTCGTGAGTGCAGAATAATTCCTCAGCGCTGCTATAAGACGCAGTTTAATATTAGAACAGCTGCTAGACACTGGGAAAATTTAATTATGTGCACTCTTACTGGCAATGGTTTATAACTTTCTTTTTTGTCTGTCTGCATAGACATGTCTTTCTCATTTTGTATGGGAGTATTATATTGAGTAATTCCAGCATAAAGATGGTGATGAACTTTTGTTTTTGGAGAGTTCTCTTCAAATGACGCTGAGTACTTTTCACAAGCTATGTAATCTGTCCACATGGAGGCAGCATTGAATGGATTTGGAGGGTAATCAGAGACGAATGCCATATTTCACTTCCACCTCCCAAAATCCAGTTGCTCACTGATTATGTCAAACAATGAATCTGGTTGTGATTGTTCTGTACTGTGCACTGACTTGACTGTTCACTAGAAAAACATCGATATCGACTCCACCACCATCACCAAGGAATATACTCTAAGTCATACTGGTGTTCACTTGACTTATTCTGCATCCCCTCCTATGTTCGAACACTGACGTATATGAATGAATAGATGATTTTACACCTGCCACATATTTTTCTTGTGACAACTGAAATTAGAGCCAACCACAATTTTATTTTGTTAATGGTTTATAGTGCTGTGAAATAAAAATGTTCATTACAGTAAATCATATACTTGTGTTTGTCTTCATATCATTGTCACATGTGACACAGGAGTGAACAAGAACTACTGACAAGACAGTGGTAAAAAAAAGATCCTTACTCTTCCTATTTGTTTGGTCTTGTTAAACATTTAAGTCATTTGTCTCCTCCCCATTTACCCAGACATTTCCAATTTCCCTCATGCTCTTATGAGGAGATGGTCGGGTGTAAGTAATTTAAAACACAGGTGAAAAATGAACACCAGCCTTTTCAGCTAACTAAAGCTCTTAAAACTAAATCCCCAGTGAACGTAATATTTATCATCTTTATGGGGAATACTTCAGCTAGCGGACTAATGCTACTTCTTTAGTTTAACATTATGGGTAAGGAGATATTAAATCACAACTACAACAATGCCAAAAAAAAACAAAGTCCAAAGACTTCCACTGAGACACTCTAGCGACACTCTTGTAGTCTTTGTAGCTAAAGCACTTTAGCTAGCAAGCTAGGATAAACTTAAGTTTAAAAGCTTTAGTTTAACTGTGTGACAGAAACGAAATCACATCTACACTATGACACAATAAAGTCCAAAGGGCATATTTCTATTGTTGTCTGTGAAGACAGGAGACAATGTACTTGCAGGTGACAATGTTAGAAATATAGAAACATGGTGTCTAGTGCAGTGTTAGCTAGCTAACTTTTGTTATTGTTAGCTTGCCAGCCTTTTGTTGCTGTTACAGAAGTTTAAACAATGAGGCTAAAGCAAAGTGGATTACTTGTTTTTACACTCCATTGGAAATATTCTATTAACAGTATTATGTCTTTGACTAAAGTATTAAAAATCCAAGACTTATTTAACTTCCAACCACTCTATGTTTTATTTCTCTCAAGAACACAAAGAACACTGTGATTTTCCATGCATGTTTCATAATTGCAATCAACTAGCACCAGTTAATCAATGCAGTATCTTACTAGTGTTCATTTAGTTAGTGTTGATGGTGGTAATAGAAAGGCAACTGTAGGTTAATTTCCCAAGGCGTCTGGTGAGAGCAGTCTCTACTGGCAGCTACCGTGATTTTCTTCACTGCGATATCTGTATAATTTGCTTGCCAATGTTTCCCCCTTTCATCATAGAGCAAAATGCACCTGCAAGAAAAGGAAAGAATGATTCAACTCCTGCCAGGTTGACACAAAAAAGTCATACAATAAAAAAAAGGCTAGAATTAAAACCCACATACCTCCCATATTTTCAATGCCATTCGCCACAGTTTCCAGCACCTGCAGAGTGGAAGCAAAACTAAGTAAAAAAGTAAATTATGTGATGAGAACAAATGAGGAAGAGACGTGGATTTTGCAAACGAACAAGTACACCCACAGATCACCACCATTCCGTCCGTACCTTGATTTGGCTGGATTTAACCCACTGACTGAGCTCGTAGAGGGCAGCGTCTGCCTTGTTCATGTAGTTAAGCACCATAAATCGCTCCCGGCTGATGTTCTTAGTTCGCAGGGTTTCCTGTATCTCCTCACTCAGTGGTGGAGGATACGGCACATCCTTGTTGTACTGGGAGATCTGCCCACACAGGATCACATGACCACCGTTGTTCATCTAATGGTAAGGAGAGGTTCGGAGGTCAATGTGTGAGATATAACATACTAATTTTGCAAATGTTGGCAGTACAATCACAGAAAAGGCAACAAACGCCTCATAACTCACACATTTTGCAACTAAATATACAACAAATGGAAATAAAACAAACAACAAACAAACGAACAAAATTATGCTACGCACAAACGAATCAAGCAGTACCTGTGTGATTACAGTGTCACTGATGGCGCCTCCCACATTGTCAAAGTAAACATCTATCCCATCAGGGCAGCACTCCTTGAGCCTTGCAGGGACGTCCTCTTGGTGGTAGTTGATGGCTGCAGAAAAGCCCAAGTCTTCCACTAAAGCTCTGCACTTGTCATTGGAACCGCAAATCCCAACCACTCTCACACATCCATCTAGCCTGCCAATCTGGAAAATAGACACAGGTTGGAAATGATACATTTCCTTAACTTCCTTTTCTTTGTGATCTAATCTGTGTTTGTTAGCGTCTGTGGTTCATTAGACTAGATCTGCTATCCTGTTTGTGTGTGTGTGTGTGTGTGTATGTGTGTGTGTGTGTGTGTGTGTGTGTGTGTGTGTGTGTGTATGTGTGTTATGTAACAGTCACAGTTCCCACCAAACATCTTGCCTTTATCTTCCTTGCATTTAATTATCTACTTTCATTTTCATAAATTACAAAATAACTAGAAACTTAGTATATGACAGAGTAAACGTGTAGAAACTCTACAAATGTACCTGTTTCCGTGCATGTTGCCAGTGTCTCAGATAGCTACAGCTGTATATAAGACATCAAAACCTTATTGGACCCAAATCTGAAATTTGCTGTATTTACCTGTCCAGCTATGGAGCCACAGGCCCCAGCTGCGCCACTCACCACCATCGTCTGATTGGCTCCTTTGGTCACATTACCCTTCTCCCTTACACCCAACAGTGCAGTGAGGCCTGTTATTCCAACAGCACCCAAAAAGTAGGACAGGTGCCCGTCAACCAACTGTGGATCAACCTGCAATAGACAGAAGGTAATATCATTCAGTCACTATTTACAGCAGGCTGTCTTTTCACATGCACTTTTAGTCCATGCGTGCATTTTAAGCAGCAATATGTCACACCTTCTGTAAGACACTTCCTTTCATAACAGCATAGGTTTGCCAAGGCCAGTTGAAAGAAGTAACCACATCTCCCTCAGTGCAAGTGCTGCAGCAGCTGGACTCAACTACGCCAACACCTCCACCATCCACGCACTCAGATAGCTGCCATGGAGTCAAGTAATCAGCGCCGGTATCTTCATTCATTCTGCATCGCTGCGAAGCACATACAAAGATAAATGGGTTTGATGGGGAAGCTTTTGCTGTAGTTCCATGATTGGGTCTTTAACATTGGCTGCCTAAACTTTTCTGTAGGACCAGCTGACTGTATGATATCACTTTGTTTGTGTAACTGTAGTGACATGAAGAAGTTTAAGTCCTTGTTTTTTCACTTAACTTAAACCGTTATGCATATTGTGGTCTGAAACCTTTTTGTTTTGTGCCTATCAATTTAGAATAGGAATATATACGTATGCATGTATTCTGATTGTATCAATACCATGTAAGGATCGACTGAGAGATGAAGCGTCCGAACAAGAACCTCTCCATCTTTCAACTCAGGTGTCAAAGTTATGTCCTCAAGACGGAAATTGTCAGGAACTGGCGCCCCGCTTTTACCTGTGTATAAATAAGAAACGTTACTTTGAGTAAATGTTAGCCACGCGGAAAAAAGAACACTAACTTTCCTACCTGGTCGTGAGTTGAGAACGACTCTCTGCACCTGCATCATTGAAGTAATGTTAACCTCAAGTGCTACCTGAACTGATAAACAGACCAGATTGCAAACTTCAGGCTTTTGTGTGCGCTAAGGTCACAGCGTTGAAATGTATTAAAAGCAACACGACAAGAATAGCTAAACACTTCGTTTGCATTCCAGTACAGGTTCTTTCTGTTCTGTCTGAAGGCTAGCAGAAAGTCAACAGACCACATTCAGCGCACAGCGAGAAGATTCCCTGCTAACAACTTCCGTCTTCGTTTACAACCTTCAGGCGGCTGGACCGATCTTTTTCAGCTGAGAGGTTGTTAGCTACTAGTGTTTAATTTCATGTATTTTTAAAACACACTCAATGACACAATTAGCTATGGGGATCCCGTGTTACGTCCACTGTCTATAGGTCTTTAAATTTACACAATCGCAGCCGTTTAATTTTGCGCATGCCTAATAGGACGTATGTTGAACTTATTTATTTGCTAACGTTAGCTTATTATCTGACATTTTTGAATCATGTCAACGCGAATGTGAGGTTGTTACAGGAAAGTGCGACATCATTTCCCCAATGTTCCGGTGAAGTAGATGTTTACTATTTTGCCAGTGATAGGTGGTCTTTTCTTAGGTGACATTGCCGAGCCGTTAAGGCAGCTACAACGAATCAGAAACGGTACGCGCCTTTAACAATCTGTTTTATTATTCCAGTTAATCAACACTGCAGCTATTTAATATATACCAGTGAGAATTTAACTACATTTTCCATTACAGTCGACGTTGCCAATGCAACCGGTCCGTGTCTCATCAAAGATTATAAGCGCGGGTAGGTCCCATGCTAGCTAGAAGTGTTTCAAAGTGGAACTGGGAAGTGACGCCTTGTGGAGGAATCTGAAAAAATAAAAGTTTATGGGCTTCACTAAGTCGCTGCCGTTACACTAGCATATCGCCAACTTTAGCTGCAGCAGGGCAACGTCAAAACGGGGAAATGAAGACTCATGTGCCATGGAGGGACAGAATGTAGTGTAAGTAAGTTACTGCAAGGATATTCGCCTATGCATTTCATATGATGCTGGGCGTTTTATTTACGTGTCAATTGATGGGTTAGTACGCTGTTATTAACCACATTAATGTGTTTTTCTAGACAGCTAAAGTTAGCCGTAAGGAGCGGTTATGAACATAGCTAGCTCCCACCCCCCACCCCGGCACACACAAACGAAATGTCAAAATCCCAGAGGAAAGACACCCAGTGTACCGTTAAAGAAAGCGTGTCACCTGTACCTTGCACGTTTATATTATAAATATCTGGTCTTCCTCTTACTGTGGCATCAGCATGGTCAGCAGAATATACAGCGATATGCTGAGTTTGACAATGGCAGCCTTAAATAACTTTAAGGCTGGTCAAGTATTATTTCACTGCTAGTCAATAGTAACATTTTAATACTTAAAAATTGCAGCATATCTGAAGTAGCTTCACTTGATTGCACTTGATTTTGTAAAAATGCATTTAAAAAGGAGAGATGGAAAATACAGGATATTGGCCCCTTATACTGCAGCTATATTCTTTTCATTTATCCCTTAATGTGACAGTTTCTTGATTAAGAAAATATAAGAATAAAAGGAAGAGTGCCCATCACAAGTTTCCTCAAATGGATTGTTTTGTGTTATCAACAGTCAAAAAGCATAACGATATTCACTTTATAATGAAATAAAAGCGAGGAAAGTAACATTGCTGCTAAATAATTTGCCATATTTGCTTGAAAACTGACTTCTGTTTTAATCAGTTTATGATTACTGTTCGACTAAACAACTAGCCTACTCGTTTCAGCACTACTGGTATCACCTTAAAAAAAACATTGACAAAAGGTTGACACAAACAAGCACAACACGTCATGTCAGTCTGACTAGACCTCTTGTCAACTGGATCTGTGAATGTTTTGCACGTTATTTTAAGGGCCAGAGAGCAGAGAGAGAGACTGGCAGAGAGACTACAGCCCTGTAGAGTCTGGCCAGCACATGCCTGGTCATATTCAGCAGGCAGACAGTTTGACCTCCCAATATAACAGCCCCTTTTTTCACATTTAGACTTGTCATAGTGGGAAAAAGCACAAGTGTCACTAGTAACAGTAACAATGGCTCTATTCTATCCCAGTAAGACTTGACAGTGAGCCAGCATGCACAACAGCTAAATGCAATTCAGCCATCATTCATTTCTATTGTTTACACCTGTGCTTTACCTTTTGTATAATGCACTCTTGTGACATGTACAGTAGCTGCCACTTCAGTTTCTTTTAATCCATAAAATAACTAATCATTTCAGCTTTATAATAAATTATTACTAGTGAATTAATCTGCATATTCATTCAGGACTGTTTTGATGTGTTTGCCTCAGGGTCACCTTTTATCTAAGCTATCGCTTTATTTGTTTGACATTACATCACTGACTCGGCCACAGATCGTCTTGCAACATTTGGGTATGGTTTAGGACTTGATAGGTTTCATGTCATCCTGAAACTCATATAAACTCTGGCAGAAGCGTATAAAGACACTACTGACACTTTTATTAGATTTTAATAGTAAAGCACATTGCTGTCCTCAATGGCAGCTCACAGTAAAGGCTAGCTAAACTATTCTTCTTATCTTGAAATGGGCATTTTAATGGCAAACTGCTTTAACATGACAGCATGAAAAGTACATTAATTACTGCTCTGGCACCTGAATGAGCTTTTCCTGCCTTGAGATGTTAAAATATATGCTTTGAAACATGCCAATTTGGCTGCTGTAATAGTGTTGGTGATTATTATAAATTAGACATTACGTCTTTCTCCTTGTTGTTTTCTCCTTGTTTTATATAATGTGAGGATTTGCTGCTTATCTCTGTATTTTAACATAAGTTGAATATCTTTTGAAATGTAAGAATACTGACATTTAAAAATGCGACCGTGGGCTCTGGAAAAACCTGTTTCTGACATTTCACAAACTAAATGATATATCAAGAAAATAATCAGCAGATAAATTGATAATAAAAGCAATTCTTTGTTGCAGCCTCGCTTTATTCTTTGTGATAAGTAACAATATCAAACTGGCTCCCTCCTTGCAAACACAATATCTTCCTTTTCTGTGTTTCTCTGTCACAATATAAAGTGAATACTTGTGTGAATTTTGGCTGCTGATGAGACTAAAAGTAAGCAGTTTACATCAATTCAGGATCTGTTAATGTGTAATGGATATGTTGCTGCATTTCACTGCTTTCGACTTTTCTACTATTATTTGGAAAAGCTGACTTCATAATGAAAATATGCCTCTCATATAAACAAAAATGCATGTTTTATATTTTCCTTCTCCCTCACTCTCTGGGGCCTTTCTACAGCCAAGACACTGCTTGCTTTGTCATGGGCATTTTAAGAAGATTTCATCAGTAAAAATAAACAAAAACACCAAGAAGTGTGGGACTTAAAATGAAAAGTGAATGTAGGACATGAGGGCAGCCGGGTGCGCCCTTCCCCTTCATCCCCGCGTTCTTCCCATGTGTGTTGGAATTTCCCGCATGGGCTGAGAGGGATTTTGCTTCGTAAATTACAGCGCCTTGTGCGCCGGAGGAAGGCCTTTTATGGGCATGGAAGTGGGTGTGGCCAGCGAGTTGGTGGATTGGGGAGGAGAAGGAGGAGGGGGGTCACAAGACAAGCAGAGAAGCGGAGAGACTCGGATGTACAGCAAAAGGCCGCCGCATTGGCAGTGTGAGTTTTTTTGTGTGCAATCTTAGTGCAATAATGTGCAACAGACAGCGGCGGCATTGCGCCCGCGTTTCTGCAAATTAGCGCTGCGTGTCCTAAACGGGAAGGACTGATTACGCACCGACGTCGACCCTATTTTCCTCTTGACTTCATAGCGGAGGGGTTGGTGTTGGTGAGAGGGGAGAAAAAAAACTACCAGCGAGGAGTGAGGTCAGCAGCATAGCATGAGTCAACCTCGGGGATGTATGCAGTCATCATCGCAGGTCTGTGTTGTGCGGGCCTCCTGGCCGCGCAGAGCTGCGAGTCTGCGACCCTGCGAGCTCAGCTGCCGCTGGTAGCAGCTTTCATGACAAACACAGTGAGTATCGGGACAGACAAGGGCTCGAGTCTCGGTAACTGTGGCGGTGTTGTTGTTGTGGCCGACAGTGCATGTTGTTGTGGCCGCAGCTTGCTGACAAAGTTTTGTTTACCTCGCCGAGACGTGCTTGGCGCACACTGCTGTAGATCGATCGCTCGTCTGTAGGTTTTTTTTTGTCTCATGTCTCAACCAAAGCGGATTGACTGCACACAGAGGGAGGCATGTGACGTATTAAGCTCGCTGGCAAGTTGAATCGATCCGTGGTGATTGGTTTATTAGCTGTGCCACCACACCTTGGTCATACGGGCTGCATTGTTGCCTCAGTTTGTTGCAACGGGACATGGCATTAGTGAAGTGGATAATCCGTTTCCTGCAACAAAGCGTTTCTCGTAAATAACGCTGAGCTGGCTGGCAACAGAAAGTGATGTGGAGGGACGGCGGGAGGGGGGGGGGGGGGGGGGGGGTAGTGTCCTGTGGTGGAAGTGGCATTTTTTACTTAATATATTTTCTTTATTTTTCGTCTCTTGCACGCTGCAGGCCTCGCGTGCCCGTCGGTGCGCGATCTGTGCCACACTGACTGATTTAAATTAGGAAACGGCGATGGATTAGGGCGGCTAATGGTGCTTGACATTTATTTTAAGCCAATTTAACGTGTTACTTTGTTTATAGGCTTGTGTAAGGTTGCACTTGTGATGCGTCACGATGATCCCTCACCTCAGCTGGCGTGTTTGTTTAATGCACATAGACTGCTCTCACAGCGTGGTCGCTCAGTTATGAGTGGCTATGTTTCTGCTCCAAAGCAGGTCATTCTGATTTACTTATGTGCACCTTTTCAAAGACGATGTTTCATAGTATTCGACAACATGGCTATAGGCATGTGCACCATCACATAGCCTTGCTGGTGCACACACTGCTGTTTGTTAGCCCACACTGCGTGGTCATTCAGCTTATCCAGTCAGTGGTGCCCCTGAGCCAGTGCAGGATCTGAACAGCTGCAGCCAGTCTTAAAATAGAATCTTGTGTTTTACTAGGCCACCAGAGTAAAGGGTGATGATTGCAAGTCACTTCCTATGAAAGATGGCCTTTGCCAAGTCCATGTTGTAGAAATTCTGGTATTAATTTATGTAATCAACCTGACAAATTGTTGTTTTGTAATGTGAGTCCTGCAGCAGGCAAGCACTTTGATAATGGTGATCTTTGCAGCAATAAAAAGTCTTTAGATTTGCTGCTGCACAAAAGACAAGTTTATTTTATACAAATGAAGCAAGGATTGAAATTGTAACAAACATTTGGGATGTACTTGCATCTTGCACTTTGCCAGACTGTACTGTGTCAAAATCTGCTCCCAAACCGTGAGCTAATATTTTTGATTATCATCACAGGTTTCCATGGTAATTGTCAAGAACCCCTACAAGCTATCAAAGCCCTGCAAGGCCATTTTGACTTTTTCCCTGCTCTCTTTTCCCTTGCGTACGTGGTGTCATCATGACTCATGCCTGCTCACTTTCAGTTGCCATTCCTTTTTTGAGTCTGCAGCCATGGTTCAAAGGGCATGGGTTCCCTTTTTGTGTTTGCTTCTAACGAGTCACCCGGTAAAAAAAAAAAAAGAGAGAGAGTGATATCTTTTTGTCACATTCAGCATGCTCTCTCTTCTGGTAGTTTGGCGGGAAGGCAAGATTACTTTGTGTTGCAGGTCAGTCAAGCCATGAGTGCTTTGTGTTGGAAGTTGTAAGTGAGCTTCGGTGATGATCCTTTTTTTTTTCTTTCATTGCCTACATGTCCTCTGGCGCTGATGTCATTGCCCATCATTAAACATGGTGCAGTAATATTCTGTAATGACATTTCCTGGAGCTATTGATTTAGCTATCTCTAACAGCTGAGGTTCCAATAGTATATGCATGTCAGGTACGTGTTTGCCTGCATGCAGAACCTTATCCCTTTGTCACGTGAGCTTAGCGAATAATGACACAGTTTAGACCTACCCCCCCGGTTCTCTCACCCAATCTATTGTTGAAAAAGCAAACAGCATGTTTTTACATAGCTAAGGTGGGATAATAATGAGACCCCCCCCCCCTGTGTGGACCCCTTCAGTCTGATGGCTCAATGCTTAACTTCTCTCTCATTTTGTCTATACAGGGTGCTTTCCATGAATGAGAAAAACAAAGACTTCTTCAGACCTGCTCAACCCAGGCCAGTGACCTCTAAGTTGGTCGCAAAGAACTTCAGAGAAGAGAAGATTATCTTGGGCGATCTTGCTACTGCTCACATTGATGTCTGTGTAGTTTTACAGCTTAATTTTACTGCCGGTACCCTTTAATTTTTGGATTGCTATATTCAAGTGGAACCCACTGGTGCATTAATAGCTGGTTTGGTTGAATATATTCACCTGGCTCGGCTTATTCATGCCCGTCATGAGTGTACCAGTCCAACAGAAACCCAGCACCAAAAGAACAGGCAAACGCATCACATTTTTCAGCGAACAAGGCGTAGCAATGAAGGAGACTCCCCAGCACCCTGAGGGGTCCTACTATGTCCCAGGTGGCACTGCCACAGATCCTGGGCAGAGCGAGGCTGCAAGTACTGTGACCTCCAATCCACAGGGCACTCACATGTATCTCAACTCTGTCATCTTCAGCCCAGACAAGGGTGACCAGAGCAGGGGTCATTATCAGCAGACTGTGCCTATGAAGTGGGCCCACCAGGAGCCCAGTCAGCAGCAGCCATCTCTGTCCCAGCAGCAGAGAGCTGCCTCCTGGAATACCATGACGAACTGGGGACAAAACATTAATTACATTGGAGGAGTAAACGTAACAGACTCAAGGACCCAGAATACATTTGTGAAGTCGATGCATGAGACTTCTGGCTTGCAGCCACATCAACAACCTCCTAACAGAGCTGCAGACAAGCAGCCTCTAGGGCCTAACTCTGCAGTTGAAGCATACAGGGATGCAGTTCATGCTCGGGGAATGGATTGGGAGCAGCAGCAGCAGTCCCAGGCCTTTCAGGAGACCTTAAAACCCGGGGCGCTGAACACCCAGCAGCACAGCACGTCACTCCCAGGAGGAAGCTCAGTCTTACAGCCCTTCCAGCTGGCCTTTGGTCAGCCCAAGCAGCACCTGCCAACCTACTACCAGACCTTTCAAGGCAATAGGACAACCCTACCGAACCCACCTATCTACTCAACTCAAGCCCCAAAACCCCAACAGCAGTACACAATACAACGTCAGCAACATATACTTCAGCAGCACCATCAACAAATGCAGCAACAACAAATCATTCAGCATCAACATGTACAGCTACAGCAGCAGCAACAAATACAGCATGAGCAGCAGCAACAAAAGCTGCAGCAGCAGCAGCAGCTCCAAATTCAGCAGCAAATGCAACATCAGCAGTTGCAACAACAAAACCCTCATGTGCTTGACTATTACCCCGCTGCACAAAATGCACACCCTCATCCACATCCACAGCCTGTGGTGGTACACTCCCAGGAGTCCTCTGCTACAGCTCCCCCAAAGATCCAGGAACCAATTATCCAGGATATCACCCCAGAACCCCAGCAGCCTTCAGATCCGCTGCAGCCCCCTCTCCAGTCTGAGCCCCTGTCCCAGTCCCATCCCCAGACACAACTCCACTCCCAAACGCAGCTTCGCAGATCACGACGACTCTCCAAGGAAGGCGGCGCGCCATCTGACAACCCTTTTCTCTCTGTCGCTTCGGATCAAGCTGCCCCGGGACCACAGGGCTCCCAGAACGGGGCTCGTGACATCCAGGCAGCCCCAACCGGCGTCATCCAGAGTACACGCCGGAAACGCAGGGTGTCCCAGGAGGTCAACTTGGAGACCCTTGCTCAGAAGGCCTCGGAAATGGAGTCTCTGCCATCACATGTTGTAAAGGTATGTTCTCAGTTTAAATTTTGAGATTATCAAATGGTTTGACCATTCTTCTTTCTTGGTTTCTTTTGAATTTTTTTCTCTCCATGCCCTTTCCCTGTCTGGTCTTTCTGTTTTCCATGTCCTTTTGCTCACTCATCTGTTTCTCAGCTGTTTCCCCTCAAGCAAAAGAACCGCAGAAATAAGCTTTAACAGAAGAGGACTGGATGTTCTTAATCCTGATGATTGCATTGCAGTGTATATCTGAGTTTGCCACTGAAAGCTTTAATTGTGAATTTCTCAGCGAGAACTAAAAATCTATTTTTCTAGCGTTATCCCAGGGTTTAATTGCAGTGGGAATTTAGCTCCCCAAACAAGAGCAGGAACTGGAACAAACGGCCTAAAGCAGCTGCCAGGAAAACTGTGCCAAAACTTGTCTTGTTTGTGATTAACGTGTTGCTGGAAGTGATGCTGAATGTAATCAACGCCCAGCAAAGTATACAGCACAGAACTGAGCTGCTCAGCTAGAACAAGACTTTTCCTTGTGAAAATTCTAACAATACAATCATAGTATCACAAACAGCTTTATAACAGCTTTTACTTTGCAGCTCTCACATGTCAGTGAACAAACCTGGAAAATTACCCTGACTGTAACATGTAAAGTCATACACTTGTCTATCTGTGTTTATGTGCTGAATGTCTTGGTTGTGCAACAAGTTCTGTTGCCAAACAGCACTAAGCCAGTATGTCTGTAGTTCAGCACGACTGTGCCCTGGATTTACCTCATGGGTAGCTGATCATACAAACAGTGTGTTTGGTTACATGCCTGCAACCCCCCCCCCCAATCAAAGGAGAGAAACTCTGGCCTGGCCTCGCCTGCCCTCCCCCTCTCCACCGATACAGGGAGGGGTGCAGGGTTGCCCTGCCTGCAGTGCTCAGCAGAATATATCTCTCCACCGCTCTGGTGTAGGGGCTGGAGTTTTCCACCAGCAATAATGAGCACAGATCCTGCATAGCCACACTGCTGCATGCCTCTCTGCTCATGAAGATGCAGCGTGCAGTGACAGAATGCATCTGTCTTCAACTGGCCTGTGATGTGGTGTTTTAGATGGCTTTGAAGTTTCTCCAGAGTCGATCGTTGCTCTAAAGCACACAGGCCCACATTCATTATGGTTTCTAAAAGGAAAGAAAATGTGAAGAATGCTTTTGGGGACAGTTCCTATGGACGGGTATGTAAGGTCTGTCACTAAAGTGCTGCACCTAACAGTACTGTATCAAGGTACAAATGTATGAAATGCTTTCACTGAAACATCTGAGACAGGGTCAGCTTTAACATTCTATCCTCTGAGTTGTTTTTTAATGCTTATTTTTCACAGCAGTTCATTAATTGTGTTGGGATTCTGTCACTTAGGAATTACACCTCAGGTTTGTTTAATGCTACATCGACTTATCTGTGAACACTCCATCTGAGTATTGGCAGTATTTTCTCTTTTTATTAAATTTGGTTTTGGCAATTTGACAATTTGCCCAGTTGAATTAACAGCCATCCAAGTCAATTTTAGTTGTTGTGCTATCGTGTGAAAAGTTGCAAAGCTAAGCTGCAGTTACTTAAGTTGTCGGGGGTGTAGGGGTGATTCTTGCTGTGTAGCACACTGTATCAGCTACGTTAGTTTCAAGGTCTTAATGTGTAGAGCGTATGAGCTGTAATTTCACATGTTGCAACAGGGGTCTCTATAGCAAGCAACAACAGGAAAAAGTTGTCTTTGATTTTTGCTTCAAATCAGTCTGCTAACGGTAGCCCAGTTTGAGGAGGATGTAATGTCGATGTTTAGGGTAAGGCTGCAACTAACCATTATTTTTTTATTATTGATCATTCAGACTGTTATTTTCTGGATGAATCGTTTGGTCCATTATGATTTCCTTAAGGCTAAGTTAACATTCACATAGCTTGTTTAGGTATCCCATTTTCAATCATAGAAAACAGCAAATATTTTTTGCTTAAAAATAGACTTAAACATGACTTGATCAAATTTGCTGCCAATATACTTATGGTTTCAGCTCTAGTTTACTGTCTACAATTTCGCACTGTGCAAGCAATGAGTTTGCGTATGCTCTTGATGTCTCGTATTAAGGAGAAATCAGTTTATAAGTAGCATTGTAACACCTCAATCAACTGTCTTTATTAGGAGCCCCACAGGCCGTGGAGTCCAACTGACTCGGAGGGAATGAACACCAAGCGGCATCGAGACGACAGCCTCCTTCCACTTGTCATCCCTGTCTCTGTTCCAGTGCGAAGGCAGGAAGCCTCCTCTCCTGACAGAGATGAAGGATCCCTGGCCTCTAACTGGCCCTCCAGGCCTTCGAACCCCCAGGACCTTGGCCACGCCGACCACAAGCTCTCTGTCATCGTCACCAGGAGACGCTCACTCAGGAACTCCTTGTCCGAGAGCTCAGAGCAGGTGGGTACATATTCATTCCTTGCTACTTTTTGTATTTTTTTTAATTTGCACTTGGTTTATGCCATTTTTCATTTTTATACTTACGTATACAGTATTTAACTGTCGGAATTAATTTTACAGAGAATAGGGAGGTAGTTGGGTGGGCTTCCATTGTTGTCATCAGTCTGTTTTCAGTTAAACAACATCTATTAAATCCTTGCATTTGTGCCACATCGCCCTGCTAACACAAACTCCCTTCCCCCCACCACGCTCCATGTCTCCCCTGCCCCCATTTCAGTCATCCACACTTTTCTTCCTTTCCCTGTTACATATGGGGGGATTTGGTAAACTGGTTGCCCTGTCCCAGATCAAGCAGATTATCTTTAGGGTTTAGCTCTGCCACACTGTACATTATGTACCATACAGTTAGGGGATGCCTTGTTCTTTCTCTGTATAAATACACAAAAAACTGTTGTTGAGTGTATGTGTACGTTATGTTAAAATTTAACACACTAAACACAGACTCCTCTGATAAATCTACCTCTTAACATGTTTTCTCCCTTACCAGAATGGAGGTACTGAAGGAGATAAAGACGATGACAGCAAAAAGTCCAAACGGCGTCCCCGGCCCGAACCCCTTTTCATCCCACCCCCTAAACCTGGTTTATTCATCGCCCCTCCTGTCTACTCCAGCATAACGCCCTACCAGAGCCACCTACGTTCCCCCGTTCGCCTCGCCGACAACCCCCTCACGATGCCTCCCTACACACCTCCGCCAATCCTCAGCCCTGTTCGCGAAGGTTCTGGCCTCTACTTCTCCACTTTCCTGTCCTCTGCTGCAGCTAACACCCAGGGTCTGCCACCTCCCGCAACACCCAAGTCGGCAACACGCAGCCTGTTGCGCTCCAGTAAGTAATAAAAACGATAAAAGTTCAGAAAGATAAGACTCCCCTGATGTATCCAGAGCACATCCAAACTGTAGGAACAGGAAGCACTGGGGAAACGTGATAAGCATCTGGCTTATAATCTATTATCAGACTTTATTTATCCTATGATTCATACCTAATGAATGTTAGAAGTAAGCCTGACTGAATGGCCCTCTGTTCTTGTTTTTAACAAGTTAAAATGAATCTAGATACAAATCTTGTGATAACGACAGAAACCTTTTTGATAGTATCACTGAGTGGATTTTGATTTGCTGCTCCCCTTTAGACAGCTGCGACATCACACCACCAGTTCTGTCTGCTATGAGCGAGGCCACTCCAGTCAGCATAGAGCCGTGAGTATTTCCCCCTCTCGTACATCTCCTCCAAAACATCTTCTTTCATTGTTGAAAGGGCAGGTTTGGGGTTTGTGGGTCATTTTCAAAGAAAGCATTTTGGGAACTCAGTGTGCATTATCATAGCCGGAGTTGGTAGTTCTGCAATGAATTATTCAGGCCATAGCACTGGGCTGAATCATGAAATGTCTTGAAAGGGAACACAGACTTCTTGAAATTCTAAACCCATTCTTTAAAGCGGCCCCTCCTCTCCGCCACTGTTACCACTGGAATCTTCTGCCCTGTCATCCACTGCTAGCGTACGTGCCAGCATTCGCCTTCTGATCTAACTATGCAGTCTAATGTATCTCAAAATAAAAGGCCATAACGTCATAACAACTCCATTTTAACTGTCAAATGAAAGAAAAAAAAATGAAACTAACAGCAGTAAGGACATCAGAGGCCTGTGTTCTTTAATGTACATGCACAGAAAATGTAGTTTAGGTTATTCAAGTAACCTTCAGTGTGATATGCAAGTGTAAGCCAACATGATAACATGGCTGGAAATTGTTTAGCATGAGCAGATCATTGGAATTTAACAATACACTATATGTGGCTTTTGTTGATATTAATGTTGTAATCCTTAAGATTTTGGTCCAGGTTGATTTTGTGGGGGGGCACCCATGGTTACCGTGGTAACAGCAACTGCGGTTAATACTACAGCAAACACTCATTGAGCAGCTATCTCTGTCAGAAATACAAAAGAGCAACTGGTGCAAACAAGCAGACATCATATTGTGCTAGTAAAGAAGTCAGTCCATAAAAAACTGCAACCTGAAACCTGATGCTAATGTTTGATAACCAGTTGTGGTTACTGCTAACCATGGTGACAAATATATTGCATTTTCCTGTAGCAACCTCACCATAAAAGCCTGTGTTTCACAAGGTGAACACTTTAAATGTGGCAGCAGCAGTAGAATGTTTGCATTACATGTAAGGTATTACAGCTCTGTGTAAAAACAGTAAGCAGTGAGCCTTATATCAGTGAGCCTTATTAGGCTGGATTACATACTGCATTGTCTCCTGGCAATCTATCATACTTAGGGAGGCAATCTGAATCCAGCATAGGAACGGTTGACTCCACCGCTAACAATAAAAGGTACTATACAGAGAGATAATTACTGAATGTAAACGCAAAGAATGGTTATTGCGGGAAAATACTGACTAAAATGGGGTTTGATTTCATGATTTTATTATAACTTCCAAAAACATGTTAGGGTTCTCCAGTCACTGGCATCGACCTGGAGTTGGTCCCCGGGCACTGTACAGTGGCTGCCCACTGTACAGCTGAGGGATGGGTTAAATGCAGAGAAGGAATTTCACTTCATGTATTTTTGTATTTGACAATAAATTACATTTAACTTCTTAGGTAAACTCAAATACAGTATTTCAACAGTGCACATTAACAACCTGAACCAAATAAGTCCTTCAGTAGAACATGGCCAACAGCCATGTTACTCCATAAATGTAAACATAGTAATTGATAGCTTGGATGTTTATGAAAATTAGAGCAACAGAGAAAGGGAACCTATAAGAACACAAGACTTAAGTTTAACCTTTAAACTATTAGTCTATGATTGTTTTACGTAGTTGCACCGACAGTGAGTTGTAGTTTATAGGTGTGCATTGTGCAAGCTGTTCAGCAGTAAGTCAGGGACGAGTCAGTGACGCTTCCCATTAATCATGAGACTTGAGCTTGGTGTACTCCCAAACACACCAGAGCCATCACAGTTGAACTTCAGCAGCCCACCTTCCCAGGGGGAGGCTGCCAGAATGCACACACACACACTCAGCTGGAAATACTGCAGGCACACTGGAAAGGCAGGGGAGGGAGGGTACATGCTTCGACAGGATTGTCTGTTAATATACCATAGCACAATATACAACTATAGCACTGAGGTATCTGGTCTCAGTTGACATGTCAGACCTTATAGATGAATGCATTTGTTGGATTATGAGCCTTTCTTCCTACTTGAACATGACCTTTGTCCCACAGCAGAATGAGGATCCATTTACTTTCGGTTCAGTGATTTTACCAAGTGCACTCTGTTTTACCATACAAATTTTTGAAAGGAATTTGCATTTTATTCATTATGCTGAGAGCACAAGAGAGCTGTGTAACAAGCTTGAATTCAAAACAGTGCAAGGACTGCGGCGCTCTCAGCCTGAGTGCCTCAACGATCTTCCTGTGACTATTTATAGATCATGGCCAAAAGAAAAGCCAAGAAATCAAAATATGATCTTGGAGATAAAACAAGAGCTTTACTCTTAAAAGATATCCGATATTGATACACGATGCCTTGACTGGAATATTTAATTGTAAATAGATACCAGTTGACAGCAAAGGCGGTTGATTTGGAATAGATCAAATTTAAAACGTATGTCGCTCACACTACTGTCCTTTTCCCAGACGGATAAACATTGGGTCACGGTACCAGGCGGAGGTGCCAGAGCTGAGGCAGCGGTCAGCTGTGGAGCTAGATCATCATCGAGCGGAGCTGGTCTGGGCTCCACTTAGAGAACTGGAGGAAAAACCTGACTTTCAGGAGAAAGGTAAGAAAAGTACCAAATTCACGTGTTACATCACCTGAAACTGAAAGCATAAATACCGGCAGACTGATTGTAAGAGCAGGACTTGTTGACTTTCATGGGAGGTGGTGAGCAAGTAGATTCTAATTATTTACTCTTAAGATGATGTTCTGTTTGATTCTGAATGATTTTTGAATGACATTATCATATAAAAAACTCCAGAAAAAGACTGACTCTTCTTCTGTTTTCTTAAAACTTTAGTGTCAGGCTGAAGTCTGTCATTACTTTGTCATGTCCTTGTTTCTGAAATACAGAAGTAACTTTCTGTTGTTACCACTTTGAATATAGTGTGTTCAATAATTCACCATCAAGCTTTTGCAATTTAGAATGTCTCAAGCATTTCTGCAATTACAATTATTTCTTAATTACTTGCATTTTCTGTGAGAATATTCAGTGAACAGTTTTAGCTCTCCAGATCCCACTGTATATGACACAATCTAGACAATTTGTTTATACAATTTGGGGTTTTTTTGGCTGCTGATCCTGCATAATTAAGAAAAAGTACAACATAATAAAACTATGCACATGATCCTGTTAAATGTTTTTAATGAATTATCCTCTAATTACAGGTTTTTGATGTTCATTCTCTCCCTTACAAGCTTTAGATAATATGGTCATCAGTGAATGCAAAATAACAATTAAAAAAAGAATAGCTTTTTCTCTGCAGCTCACAGTCACTCTCTTTTTGTTTCAGTGGAAGACCTAATGCACCTGGCCTGCTCCAGTGTTTTCTGTGGAGGAGGCACCAACCAGGAGTTAGCCCACCATTGTCTGTATGAGTGCAAAGGGGACATAATGGTGAGCACAACAGAACAATCCACATTTACTGACAAGTCAGAGTTTTCCACAATTTAATAGAAAGCTGAGCTGAGTTGTGCATTGTGCGGACTCGAGTCAGGTTCTCTTCCCTTAAAGATTGCATTGACACATAGAAAGTGACAAACCTGTATTCTTATCCAAATATATAGTGATACACAGAATAATTTTAAAAGATTTTTGAGATATCCACTGTTTAAAACAAAAATGTCTTAAAGGCCAAGAGATGGGATAAGTGTTAAATTAAATATATGTTTTATAATATATGGTATGGTATATCATGTATTATACCATATATGGTATGGTATAATATATGGTAATATTTGTGTATCTTTTTAGGGGCTTTAATAATTTAACAGTTTTTAGACAATAGTGGATTTATTTTTTTCTTAAATCGTAAATCATTTTGAAATTAATAATTTTGTAAAGCTATATGCACAGGCCACACATAATTATATTAATTATTACCATGGTAGCATTAATAGAATTTATGACTAGTCTTTGATGCTACACAGAAGCAGATTACAGCAGTTGATCAGATTACATGAAGTGAAGTAACTGGGTTAAATTATTTAGTAGTAGTAGTAGTCGTAGTGTGGGCTTTTGTACTAATTGTGATATAAACCAAAAGCCCTGTTTTCTTAATTTTTTTTTTTTTTTAAATGCAGCTTGTGAAACATAATTTCTTGGTCTTATCAACCCTTAAACTTGTTCTAATAGAGTTTTATGTAGGTGCAAATGCATGACAAAGACTTTGGATAGTGTTGTTGTGTCAGTAGTGAGGTGGGATTAAGAAAACACCATTATTCAAAATGGTGTGTCTTTGTATCCAAAATAATTAAATCCAAAGCCCAACCAGGACAAACACATGTCACAGTGTAGCTTCATATCTCATTAATACACTGAAAATATGCCAGGCTTATTTCAAAACACATAGCAGGTAGGAGAGTAAAAATCTGATTACTGACCAGCTGCATGTTAATGCAGTAATCAGGTTTGTTGCAGTGCACGTACACGCGCTCTACTTCCTGCATTAAACTGATATCTTCCACTAACCTGGTTTCTTTTGTGCATGTAAATGTAATGATTGAATGCCTTCATCTGAGCTCTCAGTGATTATTGAAAGGAAGTGACTGATCTGTAGACTTTCAGTAAGCTATGCACTGAAACTCTGTGGTGGCCTGAGATGACAGAGATAGTAAAACCGTTTGGGTTTTTAGCCAGGGTTTGAGTGATGCCACTGTGAAGAGCAGAAGAGCTGCACATGCTATCAGAGAGGTGTGATTCACAGGGTTAACTATAGGGCTGAAACAACATGTCGATTAGACAGAAAATTGAACAGCAACTTAATTGATAATCGATTGCCTAAAATTCCAGCTTCTCAGTGGAGAGGATTTGCTGCTTTTCTTTGTCTTATGTGATAATAAACTGAATATCTTTGGGTTTGGGACTGATTGTCAGACAAAACTGTGATGGGTACGTCTTACTATTTTCTGACATTTTGTCAACTTAAGGATCAAGCAGTAATGAAAATAATCGTTAGTTGCAGCCCTAGTTGAGTGGTATTGTGTTGCAGCCAAGTTCGATTGTTTTGTCCTGAGAACACCGCAAATACAGAAAGCAAAAGGTCAGGGCTTTACTCAGTATGATGGAGGAAATATATTTACAGTATACTTTAAGGATGCCAGGGGAAATGTACAGTTTACAGAATGTTACTCATGTTGTATTAGGTGCACATGGTCAGGTCTACACATATCTCTTAGCTGTACTTGGTAGCAACTTCAACAATCAGACAAAACATCAAAGGGCATAAATATGCCCAAGGAAGCTCAGGAAAAAGTCAGCAACATTTAGGAGCTTGCAAGTGTCACAGAGAAATCTGACTGGTCAGATGGACACTCCATACTATCTTGCAGCAATGATACATCCTGTCTCACACCTACTGCATCACTGTCAGACCACTAATTACATGAGAGCTTATCATTGGGGCTCGTTCAGCTTGCATTGCAGATATCCAAGGATGTAAACTCATCGAGCACGATTGGAGCTCATCCATGACTGCATAAAACAGCTATATTGAAGCACTTTGCCACGCTCAAATAAAACACACCGTGCCATAATAAATCTGTCGTACCACTGATTAAAATTTAATCAAAAAAAAAGGAGCAGCGTGATCTGTACTGGGTGCAGTAATGAGGCCAAATTACGGTTACTGCTGAACTTTATGAGGCAGCATTTAAAGTGGCTCTTTCCTGGTCACATCACCCCCCTCAAAATACCAACCGTAGAGGATGCAGTCATATTTATTACTGGTTTTTAAGAGAATTAAACAAAGGAGTAGAGGAAAGGTAGATAGCTACAAATGTATGCTGGGATATTAAAAAGTAAAAATTAAAGCTTTGCCTCTTGGAATAGCCTCGATGCATGATAATAAAATTAAAAAGTGGTAATAATAATTAGGGCAGGACCCCTTGTTCCTCAAAAATAAATATGCCCTAGGGCCAACAGTGGCCTTTATGCCCAGTTTGATATAACATTTTTCTTCTCTGCTTCGTTCCTGTGAAACGGTTTTTAGACACCAGTGTTCAGAGACTTAAGCAGCTATCCTAAATCACTACCTTCATTATTGAAGATGTACAAGCTGGAGTTATCTGGCAGCCTGATGCAGAATCAGTGCCTTGTGGAAGTACTAGTGGAGCTTTCAGGCCCCAGTACTGGTTTAACGTTGTCAAGGAAACTATGAGGAGGGTGGAGGGATGGGGTGTCAAAGCCCACTCTTTGCAGCAGCAGTCCAGCTCAAACTGCCGTCCTTCAACATTCATGCACATATTCTGATGTTTTTTTCTCAAAGAGCACAAAGTTAATTCTTATTTTGACAATAAAAGGGAGGGTATAATCATGATATAATGTACACTGGTACCTGATACATGCAGGAAAAAGAACGATGGTTATCTCACTGCCTGGTTACCTGTAAGCAGCGTTGTTTGGCTCTGTGTGTTTACAGGGTTTAGAAAGCACAGTTGAAGCGCCATATAGAGCAAGAGTCAGATTTCTTAGCAAAAGTGGACCTTCTGTATAAAGAATAAGAAATCTGTGTAGCTAATTTTGCCATGGTTGTCACTTACAGTGTTACAATGTTTGTTTCTCAGGCTGCTCTGTCCCTCCTAATGCTGAGGAATCCAATTTTCCCAAAGTCTCATCATCTGGCGAACTACCACTACTCGGGTAAGTCATACAGAAATTTATTCGTATTTAGGATTTATTCCTATTTCAATGGGATTTTAAAGTGGCAAACCTTAAGATTTCAGTCCTGGTTGATTTTGCAACATCTACTGCAATGTGTTGTAATACTACAGACCCTGAATTCTGGGGGCAACAAAAACAAACTATTGTTTTTTTACTAAAGAAGACAATGGCCTAGTCCCATCATTCTGTGAGCCACCGTGATCTGATTTTATGCTGATCATGGCATGAGTCTACGAACAGCAGGGCACAGTGAAAGGAGTTGGTTACCTCGTTGAGAAGTTGGAAGTGTACAGCCTGTCTCCTGCAGCTCTTGGTCTAACAACCCACTGTGGCTGCTCCTGACTGGCCCAATGCTCCCTGCAATATTTCAAACTGATCCGCAGTCAGCAAATACAGAACCGTTTTTGATGAACAATAGCAGCCACTGCTAAGCTCACTGGCATATTGCATCTCCTGCGACTACTTCAAAATAACTACTTTCACCAGTTAACTGCTTTGAAGGTGAAGCTGCAGCAGAAGGAGATATTTGATTTGTTTGTTTGTATTTGTAGCAGTAATTTAAATTTTTTTCTGGCTATGTTGCCACCCACACCCAATTCAAATATATAATATTGCAATACTTTCATCATTGGGCGTAGGCTTATTCAACATTGTGTTAGTTGTGATAGTGACTTAACAGATTTATTTAAATAAAAATCTTTGAGTTTGCTGCTCTTACGCTATGTTTTTACGTACTATAATTCACGGATGTTGAAACAAATGGTTGATTCGTTGATCAACATAATGTCACCTGTTTTAATAATCAAAAAAGTGTTTCAGTTTCTCAGTTGGGAGGATTTGGTTTTCTTGAGGGTTTTAGACCGCTGAGCAAAACAAGCTGTTTGAACATTTCATTTTTTAGGTTTCAGGAAATGGTCAAAACTTTAACAGTTATTTTTCATCATTTCCTGATATTTTCGGGGTTAAATGATTAATGCAGAAAATAGAAGGCAGGCCAACAACATTATCATTAATTGCAGCCCTAGATTTACTGCACCAACAAGGTTCTTTCTGAGAAAGTTGACTAAATTGATTCTGAAATAATTATCTGGTGTCCATTATTTCCTTATCTGATAAACCCCACACAGGTGGTATTCAGACGCTCAAAAATAATGCTCATAATTTAGCTCACTAGGCTCTAGTCTGCTGAGATGAGTTCTGAACATGTGTATGTTTGTGCTACAGTTTGTGCATTTTCCTTTACTTCTTTTTTAACAGTCCAACAGCCCTTTCCTCACACCAATGGCAGCTGCAGTAGTGAGAGTGTCAGGGTTCTGTTGGAGGGGGTAGTGGGTGACTGGAGGATTGTCAGGGTCAGCGTGATGAGGGAAGGAGGGGAGTAGGGAGGGGCTTTACAGCATGTGGTTAATCCCAAGCAGAAGACAGGAGAGCCATTGTTTATGGAGTGATTTGAGTGTGTGTTTGTGTGTGTGGGGTTTAAGGGTGGGGGTGTAGGATTGAACTTGTCTGGGTCTCCACACATTCAGAATATAGTCTCGAAGCAAATTCTTGTTGAGTGTTTAAAGTCTTTTAAACTGGCCATTAACATGCTGGATCTCTTTAAATGCCTCTTTCTCTCTTTCTACCTATCCCCCCCCCACCCCCTCAGGATCAGACAGCTGGACTGCAGCTGAGAGACGCCAGTTCAACAAAGGCATCACTACATACAAGAAGGATTTCTTCATGGTGCAGAAACAGGTATGTTGTGGTTTCAAACGTAAGAACAGGAAAATAAAAACTCTTAATCCTACTCTAGACCACATAGTAGCATGCAGTGGAGTGGGAGTGCTGATTCTATCTCCTCCACTAACAGTTTACATGCCCCCTCAAAAAAAACTGTGAGCACATAATATTTTCCCTGACTGTGGGTGGGCGTGGAAAGGGAGGCACTCCAGTCACTCTGGAACAATGTTTCCTTCTTGTTTAATTATTTGCAGTGTCACAGTCAATTACTGCTTTCCCACAAGACTGCAAAACTATTTAATTTTCTTGTCTTAACCACTTCACTGATCAAGGGTGCGGCCAAATTTGATCAGTTTCAAACTTTTACAGTGTTCATTGGCCAAAACACCAGATTAAAGGCTTTTAAAATTGTATTCATGAATGTGCTTTAGGCCTTTGTCATTGTTGTAACGAGTAACTGCAATGAAGCTTCTCAAAACAAATCTAATTATAAAAAAGAAAATTTATTCATTAGGGTTACAAAATTATACAGAAAACAATACAAAATAAATAAAAATTGACCTTGCATGAAAAAGCTGCACATCATGTAAGTTTGCCATCTCTTGTATATTCCCTCTCCACAATGTTTGCTTTTCAACAGCACAGGAGTGTTGTTATCTACTCAACAGTTTTGAAAATTACCTGAAATATGACCTTATGTACTGAATACTTTGCAGTGACATTTCTAATAACTAAGTCGGGAGACTGTTAAGTGTTAAATTTATCCTCTAGGTGTTTTTGAAGAAGAAACTTCAGGGCATATGTGATGTTAAAATCCCCAGGTCCAAGATGTCACGACAAGAAAGTACAATGAAGCTAATGTGCAAAACGACAAATGTTGAATACAAATGTTTATAGTCTGTGGTTACAACTCAAATCTGTTTTTATTTTAGCTTTCTTGACAGTAAAATGTGGTTGTACATTTGAGAACTGCCTGGGGTGTGCGATCTTAGTACACTCTTTGACTTAATAATAACTGATAGAGACATTTAACTTGCTTTGACGTGTTATTTCTTTCTGCCACTTTTCCAAGCACAGTATTGGACGATAACTCTCTCATTCCCAGAAAAAGTAGCTCATTTCATTCATTTCATTTGGGTTCACTGGGTCCTCCCTCAATGGGGATCATCTACACAAAATCTCATGTGGGCCCACCGCCAAATTTCAAGAGAGAAATTAAAACTCCAATAACTGAGAATATGTGTGTTGCTCACAGGTGACAACTAAGTCGGTGGCGCAGTGTGTGGAGTTTTACTACACGTACAAGAAACATGTCAAGATCGGCCGCAACGGGACCCTGAGCTACGGAGAGGCAGAACCTCTTGAGAGCAGGACCACTGAGGAGGAGATGGACCACAAGGTCAGTTACATGCTATGTTTAATGCCTGCTCAGCAGAAACACGTGTTTTTGTTGCTGACGTAAAGATGTAAAGTTGGTCACTTGAGAGAATTAAGCCTCCCTGACATGAAGCAGAACAAACTTGCTGCAAGCGGCTGTGTCCCAGAAGCAACTTTAGGATGTAAAATAATAATTTTAAAATGATTTCACTGAAAGTTAGAACAGTGTAAGCAGGGACTTACAGGCTGATCTAGTTAGAAATCAAGGGTGTCATGATTAAACATTAGTCAGTGCAGAAATACTGCAGCTCAGAATATCTACATTGACCACTTGAGGCTGTGCGAATGACTGCAGCTCCTCAGTGTCTTCAGCATTAAAAGTACAAGCAGCCACGGAAATATTGCAGATAAAGTTTGGTGGTTGTATTAGTAACTGTGCGAAGGAAGACCTTTTTTAACCCATGTTCAAGAGAGGTAGTTTGACACTCCACTACAGATCTGTTAGTTAGCACCGAGCTGTAAATGTCTCTACTAGAGGCTTGTGTCTTACGCGTACACTTCGTCTTCCTTGGCCAACAGGGCTCTCACAGGTTGGAGCCACAGCAAGAGGAGGACAGCAGGAAGTGGGAGGGGTCAGCTGATAGGAAACAGGATGTCGGTCCCACCAGGGTGACACACACACTGCAGTCCTCTGACAACGTGAGTGTGAAATTGAGTATCAGCTCTGCCTGGTAAAGGAACCCCTGAATGAATGAATGAATAAATATTAGATAAGGTGACAGTTTTTGTATGCGTCATCCCTCATGAAGAATTATTCAATTGTCTTCAATTGTCCTCAAAAAAAGGTTAAACAAATATGATTTCATTCTCTAACCCATAACATCGCCCCCACTGTGTTGCCTCTGTCATGGGAAGAGATATCAAGTTTTGGAGTGAGAACAGTTGTTTTTGTCTGACCTGTTTGCTTTCCCTCAGTTTCCTACGTTTATCAACATCATCCACAGCAGTAAGTCTTGGCAGCTCGACAGATTATAAATATCAATTATAAAGATGTCGGGAGTTGTTTTCCCTCATGAAGAATATTTCCTCTGTTGCAGAAAAACACGTCAGACTAGCCATCAGAAAGTCTCATAGCTTTTACCAGGCTTTTAGGATTGACTCACTAAAAACGGACTAGACTGAACTTGCTAGCTTAGCAACGTTAGGTCTACAAACAACTCTTAACGTACCGCTGTAGGAGCCAGTACACGCTGTTTCGAAAGAATGTCTAGCGAAAATGTCTACTGTATTTTTCAAACATAGTTTACAGGGAAGGGGGGAAAAAATAATGTGGGTCATTAATGTTTTGTTAATTTGTTAATAAAAAAAAAATACAACCATGCAGAATTCTTATAAACCACAAAAGTAGGTCAGTACTCAAGAAAGATGGATGGTAAACATCATAATTACTGTCATTGTTGTATATGTTAATCAATGCTGTGGTGGTTTTTATTCTAATTATCACACAGTATGTTTAAGTATCTTGTTTATGCTAAGGTGTAATTTTCTAAAACCCATAAAAGTACTTTGTACTTGAGCCAAAATCTCATGCAAAGACCTCTCATTTAAAAACTCAAGGAACAGGATTGATTACATTCAATAAAAACTGACATTATTTTGAATTTCTGCATGTTCCTCACTCAAAACTGCAGTTGGCCTCATCAGACTTCACACTTTTGTCCTTTTGAACTCTACCCGACTTGTCCTTGTGAAAGGTTGTTGGATTTGCTGCCCCCTGCTGGATAGTTTAGGGGCGACAACTTGGCTGATGTCCTCCACTCTGGATTGTGTAACCACATTATGTCTGTCAGCAAAACAATGACTTGACAAGAAACCTTCATCTTCATGTGCATTACATTTCCCCTTTTTAGCACACATAATAAGTTAGTGATAAAAGTTCCAGGCTGTGTGTGATTTTTGTGTGTGTGTATGTATCCTATTGTCATATCATCATACATAAAAGGTGCTCATAAAGTAGCTTCAGGCTCATTCTTCATATCCTAATTTCTCTTTGGCTGTGTTAAACATCTTGGGAGCGTTCATGTTAAATACTCCTCTTTACTGTATGTGCAGCCTGGAACCGTCCTGATCATGAAAGGCCAGGAAGACGTGGGAAGGGACCCGCCGCTGTCCCGGGTCATCCACCCCCCTCATCCACCCCCTCCCAGCTCCAAAACGCGCTACGACGGCAACGCACGCAAGACCAGCCCATCAACAGCCAACAAAGGCTCAGCTGGTCAGGAGGGAGAGTTCCCCTGCAAGAAGTGTGGCAGGTCAGTGATCACAAATAGTCAGTCACTGGTGTTGCATTGGAGACGTTGGCATGGCTCTGTTTACTTTTATGCAAAGCTGACAACAGCAGTCACTTGAGTTACATAAGTGCCCTTGGACTGAACTAGCTACATTTAAAATGCAGAATTTCTGCAGGAAATATTGCCACTGCTATGGCCCACTTGGAATATGTATCGATAAACAGAGGCAAGTGTCTTACGGTGTTAAAAACTCAACCATCCTGTCATGCTTTGATTAAACAGTCTGTCCTTTGGCAACACCAGGCCTGTTATTGCCAACTGTATCCTAGCAACTGAAACACAGAGTAGATATGTCAATGCAACTCTACCCAGTCACTTGACAAGAGCTTCGCTCAACCTTTTAAATACCTGCACAAAGTGTACTCATTATAGATTATCCACCACTACCGAGGCTGATAATACAAGTTACAGGAAATCTAACCAGGCTTGTTAGCCATTTATATGTATAATTTGAAAAAAGTTTCAGTCCCAGTGCACATGGCTGCACATGTCATGCAGCTACAGACCCACTGCTGTGTCACATGCTGTGATATCCACAGTTCTGTCATTACTTCCAGCATCATACTGAACTTTGACCACAGTCTTTATGAAGCAACACCAAGAGTAATAACTATTATTATAAAAGTACTGACTTTATAAACAGAAAATCTTTACATACATGAAGTGTTGAACAGAAAGTCAATGACTCCCAGTTGATATATTTTGGTCGTTTTACTTTTTTGCTTTCTACCATTTTGGATACAATTTCACAGTCTGGCTGATGAGACTTCTGCTCATGTTGAAGTTGTGCGTTTGTATTCTGGAGTCACTAAACTCCATGAATTTTGTTTTTGATTTTGCTGCTTTGGTACCTTCCCTCTGTCTGATTATGTGACCAAGCAACGCTTCCAACACGGCACGAGTCTGACTTGAATGCTGTCAGATTAAGTCAACAAAAGCACGAGTTGGTAAATGCACAAAAAGAGATTAAATCCTCCGTCTTAAGAAAACTGTAATAAATGTATATTTCACCTCCTTTACACAAAGTAAATACTGGTTAACAAACTGAATGTGGACAAGATAATTTTAGGTAAAAAATCTTCTCCCTCATTATGGTGCGGAGCAAAATACATTGTAAAACTTATACGATGCCGGTAAGAATTAGACCAGCTCCCTCCCGCCTTATATTTTTTAAAATGTTTTTATTTTCCCCTATGCCAACTGCATAGAATAATTTAATATCCAATAAAATGCTTCAGATACAGCTTTTGAGCAAATAAGAATAATTTCAGAACTTAACACTTTCTCATTTCATGCTTGTGCTTAGTTGGTCATTTTAATGGAGGGCTCAGAATTCTCCATCGAAGACATTATTAAACTGATGAGAGTTAATAAGTGAGAAGCACGGCAAGCTTCCCTTGTGTGGTCATTACTTATTCATTTCCAACGCCTGCTAAGATACGTTTTCAAATCCATCATTGATGCATTCTGTGAAAGAACAGAGAACCCTTTTCATCGTTGATGTTGTTACTTTTCTATTCAGTCGTGGCACCACTTCCTCTACTCTGTCTGCACAAGACTGTAAGAAACATTAGTGTAATGCGCGAACACTGTATGTCTAAATGATTACAAAAAGCCCTGACTTTAGCAGCTTGGTGAAGCTGGTAATGTTATGTTCACGTTTGAAAAGCGATTTAGCAATAAGCTCTTCCCTCTTTCCTTTAGGATTTTCTACAAGGTGAAGAGCCGCAGCGCCCACATGAAGAGCCATGCCGAGCAGGAGAAGAAGGCCGCAGCGCTGCGTCAAAAGGAGGCAGAGGAGCGAGCGGCCGCAAAAGCAGCCGCTGAGGCTGCCGCCCTCCTCGCTGCGCGACAGCAGAACGGAACCCGACAAGTGGCCGGGGACAGCACCAACGAAGACTCGTCAGACAGGGAGGACGAGGACGACGAGGACTGGCAGTAAGAGAAAGGCTGCACACACTGACTGCTCCATGCAGTGTGGCTTTACTCTCTGAGAGGGGAGGAGAGTTTTAAAAAAAGAAGAATCCCTCTTGTGAACTTTGTATATATTTTGTAGAACAAGAAGACTTCCGTTGCGTAGCACATTCAGGGACAGATTTACTCCCATGTATGTGTTTGTGAATGTGTGAACTGCGTGTGTGTGTGTGTGTGTGTGTGTGTGTGTGTGTGTGTGTGTGTGTGTGTAACAACGGGTGTGTTTGTGCTTTCCAAAACTCACCAACTCCCCTTTACTCTGCTTGAAAAGCTTTTCAAGAGTTACCTCTCTTGGTCACAGGGCTCAGTCAAATCAAAGCCATGCCACCTCTCTCTGCACTGTCCTGCTCTCCATGTCAGGCCGCCGCCTTCCTCAGCACTTCGAGTCTTCGTCCTGCGTCCTTTTGAAAGGCGTGGAACTTGTCATACCCCCCCTTCCTCCCCACTCTTGGTGGGCCGCAGCTCACACCGGCTTAAGCTGCAAACCCAACTGGATGAAGACGGAAGGATGGATGGCATGTGCAAACTGTTGCCTTTGTTTTCGCCGCTCTACTGCACTCAAGGCTGCCAGAAGCTTTCTCAGACGCATGATCTGCACCAAATGGGTTGCCTCTCTGAGAGCGCTGTTCATTGGGCTTTTGTTCTGTGAATCCCCCTTTAGCCCTCGTCACTTTTTAAAATTCCCAGTTTTATCTTCACTGTTGATGCCTTGGATGTTTTGATGCTTTTTATTTTGAAATGACAATCAATTTTACACTGTTGTTGTTGGTTTTTTTATAAATATATACAGGTAAATGTTACTTTTTCTGCCTGTGTAGCTATATATAGTTAATGTTGTTGTTTTGTGAATATTCTTGTTGATTATTATTATTATTATTATTATTATTATTATTATTAATATTATTATTAATATTAATATTATTATATCCTGGTTTTGGCTGCAAATTAATTGAGCGCTTTTCCGTACTTGTTCATAGCTAACCTTTCTTTTTTTATTTAAACAAAAAACAAAAATAATGCTACTTGCTGCCTGTTTATAACTGTGAGTTTTATTGGGAAGAAATGAAGAAAAGGCAGAAATGTATGTGCAATAGAACAAGTTGACCCCCTGTTTCGTGAGTGTCCAGGCCCTCTCTCCCTCCCTTTTTTTGTGTCATGCTCTGGATGCCTCTCTGTCAACCCTGTAACTGATAGGAGGTACTGACTCGGGCTGTTGAAACCGCAGGTCTCTATAGATACACATAACAAAGTAGGAAAGACAACAACAAGCGCAAACGGATTCAAGTCACATTTTGGAAAGATTGTTATGGCATGCTTGCTGCCCTGATATTTTAACTAGAATTTTACATTGTTCATGTTCTCTTTGTTTGTGAATACAAACAGGCCTTGAGAGAAGCAGAAGCATTCTGTAATGCAAACAAAACTTAACCCAGATTTTGCAGGTTTTAACAGGAGATTTTGAATGGTGACATGAGACATACATTTTCTTTTAGAACCAGATATCAATACATACAAAATAGCTGTCAGAGATTTCAGCTGGAGTTTACATTTTACAACTGTCACAGACTGTTGATTTTTTTACATTTTCTAACAGGCAGTAAGAGAAACAAAACATTCTTTGCTGTAAACCAAACTTAACTCCAATTTTGCAGGTTTTTACAGGCGATTCTGAACGCTGTTATGAGATGTATATTTTCACACTAAAGTCCCTGTTGGCTGATATTTGGTTACTCTCTCTCTCTTTTGCCAGCCACGGACAAGCGCCTCAAACTGTGTTTTGATCGTTCTACAAGGTGAAGAGCTCGCCCTGCTGATACCTTGTCTATGTAGGTCAGCAGTTAACTGAAGGGCAGCGACACAGCTTAAAAATGTATTAAGGAAACTGTTGAATAATATGATGGGGAAAATGTGCATATGTGGTCCAATTCAAATGCATATTTGACTGTATAGTGGTGATTAGGAAAGAATTCATAACATCTGAGGTGGACAAACTGCCTGGCTGTTATTAAAAGCTAATATCAGCTTAATACGTCTGTCTACCCCTAACATGTATCTATGGTTGACCTTTTTTTCTGTTTACCTTATTGTTGATAGGCACTGAATTGGATTGTGGAAACGACACGTGGTCCGTCTATCTCTACATATCTCTATTTTAAGCCCTTTTGGCTAGGAGCCATTTTCTGTTGCCATAGCAACAAATAGGTTAAAGGGTTATTTTTCTTTAAAGGACAAACCACACAGTGGGGAGTTTGAGGGAGCAACTGATAACGGCTCCACCTACCAGTTACTTCACAAGTTAAACCTGGGTCTATGCACAGACTGTTTGTGTGTGTGTGTGTGTGTGTGAGAGAGAGAGAGCGAGAGAAAGAAAGAGAGAGAGTGTGTGTGTATGCTTTGAGGTCATGTTAAACTGTACGCCAGTCAATGAAGAAAAAAATGTTTTGCAGACTGTTCACATGTTTGGTATGTTAATTTATATTTCATTTTGATTTGGGTTTGTCTTGAGGTTCTCACGGGGGAGAGTTGTTATTTTAAAGAAGAATTAGAGATGAAATCGAGGCCACGACACAAACACACAGCTGTAAACTTTCCTCATTGTATCTGGTCGGTTAAGGGAATTTTAAAGGGGACAAAAGGTTTATTTAGCTAAAGATTAGAAAATATATATGAATGAAATTCTATGTTTGCATACTTTCTATGCTATTTTCATATGGGGTTCACACTAATGATGAAAACGGAAAGGAATCTCAAGTGCTTTTTACTACAGTGTAACTTATTTGTTTTTGATTTGATTTTTACCACCTGTCTTTTTAGTAATGATTTATGAAGCACTGTATATTAAAGTTTTAAAATATTCATTAAGCCTTTCAGTGTGTGATTTTTGTTATTTCTCCATTATCTACCACCACACCAAGAAGCCCTTTCCAATAATCCAAAGAGTGATGGTGGTACTGATTGGTACCATTTCGGAGAAGAAGCTGCACAAGGGGGCAGCATTGTTGCAGCATTCATGCACGCAAGTACCTGCAAAGAGCAGCAGAGGGCGCTGTTGTAACACAAAATTATCATTGAACAACATTCTGTTTCCCAAATCAAATATTCAAAGAAACTTTATGTGATTTTGCTTTTTTACCAAGTTGCTGTGTGCTTGTGATAATGATGTAAAGCCCAATTGCCTCGCCCAAAGTGCGCACACTTCCCTGCCCTCAGAAAGGGTGCTATGTAAACGTAATGCCAGACCTTTTGCCTCAAAACAGACATGAAGTGTGCATTTTCTCAATGCCAAGATACATTTTAATTGAATTCCTCTTACATACTGCTTGCACAATGTGCTGCATTCCTACTGTAAGATTATTCCGTTTCTTTTTTTTCTTTTTATTTAGACCTGTCACTATATTTTGTGCTCCCCTGGTGTGTTTCACCTCCTTGATGAAAATAAAAATACAAACCCAGCAGCTTTAGTGTGAAAAATGTGACTAACTCCTGTCTGTGTCTATATGACCATGACCATGTGGGACAGTGAAGAGAACTGTAGTGCAGTAGGACCTGACAGTGGAGATAAAATGATGAGGGGAACTGACAACTCCCACAAGCAGCAGGGCGAGCAGCAGGGCAATCTGGGAAAGGCAAACAAGAACAGCATGCAGCTCAGCCATGTCCTCACGTACTCTTTTTGCTTGTTCCAAAACGTTGGAGGACGTAGTGAAGAAGGAGGAGGAAGACAAATGGGAGTAGTGAGAATCAAAGAAGGGAGGAGAGGAGTCCTGAGTGCAAGAACACAACTTTATCTAACTTGATCTTACAGCTGGAGAAAATTACAGATCAGAGAGAGATCTTAGAGGATTTCAGTGGTAAACACTAAATCCCTAAACTGCACAAAAAGCTCATTCGCATCCATCTCTCAGTGTCATTTGAGTTTGATAAATTGCATTCACATTTTAAATTTAAAAACTCACATCTGAGAGATTTTATGGTAACTTATATTTGTGCTGTTATTACAGAGCATCCATCAGATGGACATAGACAGGCCACAGGTGATTTATCACAACCATTGTACAGCCAGTCTCCAAATCCCTCAAGGGCTCAGACAACATGTGTCGATAGAAAACCCTGCAAATGTGACCAGGAGCTCTCCCTGTGCGTGAGAACAAGACTGTGCGTGGGAGTTAGAGAGGAAATGAATGTGGGGATTTTTTTTATGTCCTCACTCTCTTTCAATTATTCAATGAGTGTGTACAACTCATCGCCATCATTGCGCTCAACCTCGATATGATACTGTATACTCGAACAGAATGTGTGATGCAAGGGGCTTTCAGACCAATCCTGGAGGTATCTGCCACAAAGGAGTTTAGTCTTTAAATGTCATAAAATAGTGAACAACACATACAATAATTTCCCAGGCTCCAAGGTTACATCTTTATTTTGTTTTGTCCAAAACAACAGTCGACAAACTTAAATGTATTCCAGATTTTTACACAAAAGTGCAAGTTGAAAACCAAGATGGGCAACTTGCTCCTTAGATTATGTATCGCCTTTTGATTCTGTGATGCCAAAACATACCTTTTGGTTACCTTTTGCATGTTAAAAGAAAAAAAAAGTAACAGGTGAGAATTAGTGCTGCCTATTTGTTGCTTCTGACCGATCCCTCTCAGTGTCCTTGGTTCATTAAGTGGGGAAAAGGAGTGTATCAGTGTTCAGTGTCTTTTTTAATAATACCACTAGGTGTCGCCAAAGTCTGAGGGTTGTACATCCTACCAAGAGGCGCTTTAAAAAGGTTACAACTTTATTTCGTTTTGTTTTGTCCAAAATAACAGTCAAAAACTTTGACTAAAACTAGGCTATTTATTTCAACATTTCATGCCAGTTTAATCCATCTAATCAGCCAGTGATTTCCCCACAGAATTCAAAACAAAATGAGCAGAATTAACAAATCAGTTTGTTTAATATTAAAATTGTTTATTAGTTTTCTGTCAATCCACCAATCGCTGCAGCACTGGCTCCAAACTCAGAAATAGGAAAGGGAGGCTGCAATGTGTTCACAACAGCCCAAACTAATGTTGGTGTCCAAGGTTTAATTGCTGTCTAATAGGGAGAGTCTTGTTATTGAGGCCGCTGGAAGCCTAATTGGAGCAGATGAGTGTTTGCCAGACTCTTACCCTTTGGCTTAAACAGGGGAAAAAACATGATTGATGCACCAAGATGTTTTTCGTAGATCCAGGCTTTGGCTCAGAGGCCTGGCTGCCTCATTATCTACCCCAGCGCAGAGCCTTCCTCCCAGGCTTGGAGTCTCTGATGAATCCCCTCTCAGTGTGCGATCAGGGGGAGCTGGCCTCCATACAAATGGCAGCAGCTCATCTTTTCTGCACACACTGGATCCTTATTAGCAATTACAACGCCAGAGGGTCTATTTATACACATCTGCTGAGACCGGGCGCTGCAATGGAAACAGATACATCCAGCAGTACTAATCAACTGCAGCCCAGCCCGGGTAAATGAGATGGGAGGGAGGCTAGAAGGAGGTAGGAAGTAAGTGAGGAGGGGAGGAGGGAAATGGGATTGATGGAAGGCGGGAATGACAGCCATCCATATTCAATTACAGAAATGAGGACCAGATTCTGCTCAGTAACCGCATCAACTCTCATCCCTCCGAGGCCTGACTGGTCATCTCTGCACGAATGAAACTCTGCTGGAGCCTCTCGACTGATACGTTCAGCCAGACTCCAACAGGATGCTTTACAGGGCTCACAGTGCTCCCTGAGTTGCCATTTCTCAAGACATGAGTTTATGCAGGGCATGTTTCTGAATTTCACATTCTGAATTTTATTTCGCCGTGTGATGATGATAGGAGAGGTGTTCAAAGTGTTTTATTTCCAATATTACCTTACCTTTTTGTAAAATACAATAAAATATTGTTACATTACTTGATAGATAACCAGATACCAACTATGAAATGGATCTTTAAAACAACAACAGAAGATAGAAACCTCTTTCATGTCTGTATGGCAAATATGAAGCTATACCAGCTGCTGGTTAGCTTAGCTTAGCATAAAGACAGGTAACAGGGAAACAGCAAGCCTGGCTCTCTGACTCTCCGCATACCAGCACCTCTAAAGCTCACTAATTAACATCACATATGTTGCTTGAATGCTGTATCGCATTCAAGCATGGAAGCAGGCTTTTGATGTAACACAAGAGTGTTTGAAAATTATAAACCTTGGCTAAATTACTGCCAACAAAGAAAAAAAATCCTTCACATTTATGGGAAAAGGTCCTCTGACATATGGATTAACAGTTAGTAATAATTATTTCTGAGTAATTTTAAGAATAGCCTTTTAAGTGAGTGAAAAGTATTTGGTTGATTTCCTGTTCACATCTTTCTTTTACGCTCTGAAATCACATTAACCAGTTTGGGAGTGGAAACTCTGAGTGGACCATGTGTGCACTGACTGGTGAATGTAAAGGTTATTTTCAAAAATAAATGGTCTACTTTCAAAAGACAGATGTTCAGATTATTAATGTGTTTTATTAGTGTGTTTAAAACTTAAAACAGGCAGGCCTGATTTTATAACCTCCATGTTTTCACAAGTCTGATACAGTCTTCATTGTTTTTTGCTCGAGGACATGAAGTATTCTTCTCCATTTGTGTTCTCTCACTTATTGTGTGTTAGAAACTGTGTGGCACAAAAGCAGGAAGGCTGTGGTTATGGGGGCTGTGGCAAACTCTTAAAGGGCCTATAGATCCCCTTTTTACTAGACTTAGAGCAAGTTTAGTATTAGAATGAAAAAAATCTTGTTTAAAGCAACAACAAGCTAGTAAGTAAATAAATGACTTATTCCCCTCTTTTTAAAATAAATGTGCATTAACTCTTGCTTGCAGATTTGAACCTGTGTTTCCAGATTTTACCGCAGTGCAGGATGAACACCAACATGTACATTTGCTATTTAAATTCTGTAGCGCATTTTGATTCTCTATTGGCAATACTTGCCTTTTGGTTGCCTTTGCATGTTAAAAGGCAAAAAAGTAAACAGTGAGAATTAGTGCTGCCTCTGTGTTGCTTCTAGCCGATTCAACTCAGTGGTTCAGTTTGGTGGGGAGAGGGGGTTTATCAGTGTGCACTGCTGTCTACCACAGACGAGTGTTAAAAAGAAGGTTAAATTGTTGTTAATGGGAAGTTTAAACCTGTAACACTCCTTGTAATTAGTTTTTTGTCTTATTTGATGATATTTTCTTTTACAATAAATTGAAAATTGTTTTATTGATTCATTGGCCGATTTTTGCCCAGCCACGCTTTGCTTTCTTTAAAATACATTTTAAAATTAATCATATCTTCTTTGATATTTGTATATGTGCATTAATTTGCTCTCTTACATAAAATAAACTAAACTAAACTAAACCTAAGACCATTTACAACCTAGCGTCCACACCCTTAAGTTGATATGAGGAATCGTGACCACCCAGTTCTGCATATATGCTAGAGTTATGTTAGCCGTGAGACACATACACACTTATTTTCCAGCCCTTAATAGGTTTATGTGTCTTATTTTACAGCTTCATGACTGAGGGCCTCCAATGCATGCTGACACAGCAGGTTTTTATTGGCAAATTACTCGGGCTTCCCTCTCCTCCTGCTCGACAGGAAAGAAAAAACACTTCACTTTAAGTGCAGTGAAAGTCAACATAAGTGCTTTATGAATGTGCTTACAGCCTGCACGATGCTTACATTACAATCATGGCATGGAGTTATCTTCAGTTTAATGCATTAGCCCTCAAACATCATGAATCAAGTATGTGCTGTGAGACTACTAGGAGCCAGGAATATATGTGGTGCATGTGCTTCTTCCCCCGTCAAATGCTGCTCGTTTCACACAAACGTCCGGATGCGTCACCACGACAACCAAGATGTTTGTATTTCCTGTGCAAAAAGCTGAGTGAGAGAGAGAGGTATTTGCATTCTCAGTTATCTGGGCTATTATTATCAGAGGAGGAATCTAAAAACACTCCACCAGACCGTGTCAAAACAGTGAAACATGAGAAGATTCAGATGGGGAACATTAACCCCTCAGACCTGATATTATCCATTGCAAGGAAATTTTCCAGTTATTATGTCTGACTCCCATGTAGAAATATGTGGACTATGTTTTGTCATGTCCACCACAACAGACATTACAATTAAGATGGTGAAAATGTTATTGACCTTTTGCTACATTACAGCATAGTAAACATAACTAAGCTTTTGAGTTTTGTAATTTATTTGTAATTTATTTGTAATAAGAGTTTAGAGGATGGTGCCCTTTTGCCTTTTCTTAACCTAAAATAAAATTGTGTAAAGTGTAAAAAATGGATTAAACTGTATGTACTTTATGTAGCTTAGTGGCCTATAGGAGCACATCATTAACTTACAACATTAGTTTGTGGAGTTACAGGTTATATTAAAAAATGCCCCGTTCAGGACTTAGCATTAGCTGTAGCCTATATTAGCGCGTTACTATTTCAGAGTTCAGCTCCAGACCCATTGTTACGAAATGACTATGGATTTCAAGGGGTAAATGTGCCACAGTTATTGTAAAGTGCATATAGAAAAACCTGACCTGAGGCATAACAAAAGTAACGAGAGTTTGTTTATTTCTACTCATACCTTTTCATTTTAAAAAGTATTGTAGTATTTGTTTTAGCATTTCTGTCCCTGTAGTTTAACTCAGTTAAATGGATTTCTGTTAAAAAAATGCAAGATAAGTAAGTTCTAGCCACAAAATAATGAGTAAATGTCAAAAACATGATGGCAATGACTGACATGGTGTAGGTTGAAACCTTAGCTCATAATGCCAATTCCAGCTTAAAATAAAAGCTGAAAAATGCCTCACTGCCAAACATCCTCTGCATGTTTTCAGCAGTTGCCTCAGTGTCTGTGGCCTTGGTTGAGATTTTTCTTGTGACAGCGAGTGTCTTTGTTGCAGAGAAAAAGGGTAGCAGCCAGACGGATGACCACACTGGCTGTCTGTTGGGTCTTGTTTGTGTCTGTTGCCACAGCAACTGTCAGGCTGCGATGGCAGAGGCACGGTGGAGGTGGCGGCTGCTATGTGATTCATGGACAGTGAGGGTGGCCATGCAGAGCTCAAAATCTGGCAAAGGAGCCCAAAAGAACCAAAGAGGAAGCATCTGGTGGATCTGCAAATACTCAAGCCTGGCCTCAGGTGCTCTGGTCTGCTACCCACAATGAGCAGGGTTGACGCTTTCACTCCTCTGAACACATGCCGTGTTAAAAGATGTTTACTCCTGGCACTGAAAGATATATTGTGCAAATTAAACATTAAACTGCGAGATTGAAAGTTTATTTCTGATCCTGGAAATGTTTGGCAAAACAAGCTCACCAAAAGGTCCATTTAGTTGCTGTCCAGAGCTTTCAATCACATCACACAATCTTCCTCAGCAGATGAGGTTTGCCCAGTTCTCATGTAAAACTGAAGCTGCTACAAAAGATTTCTGAGCACAGTTTCCAAGTTGCAAGAATAAAATTTTAAACTTCATACTCAACATGGATATAACACCAAGAGCTCTATATGTTGATGTGCCTCAAGTTAATAATGTAACTAAAAGTTATGTTATATATATATAATGGTGCCATAAAATGGTCATTTAGTAAGAAGTTGCAAAAAACAGGAGGGATTTTCAGAGGTCAGGTTAGTGCTTATTTGAGAGTAAGGTGACATGTTATTACAGGTACATTTTGCTTAAGCTATTAATCTGCATTTGTTGTATTTAGGTGCACTTATGAGGTTATTTATGATTTAATCTTCACTGGTCGATCACGTTATGTTCATGTTGGCACCATGCTGGAATTTTTATTTCTCATTGTTATCCTGTGGATTGGTGTGTTTTTATAGATTCATATAAATAAAATAAATGAAATCTCAGGGGTTATCGTTGAAGACCACCAACCTTCCCCACCCACACACACACACACATACACTCATATTGTGTTTTCTGGCGTTTTACGCCTTTGTTGATAACCAATATCAGCAAGGAAAGGAGAGAGAGATAGGGAAAGACATGCAGAAACAGTTCACAGTTGGTGCCTTAAACCCTAGGCCATGGCACTTCTTATATCTCTTATACCCACCTCACACACAAATTTAGGGCCAAACTGGACAAGAGGACATTAAAAATAAATTTAAACATCTACAATTCCAGGACAAATGGGAAAAAACTCTACTCGGGAACATCATGTGATATGACTAAAGGTTCCAGAACATGGACTATGTGGTTTGATTGTTTTGCCAATTAGTACTACTCTATGGTCATGTGAAAATCACATGACTGTTATTGTCCTCTATGTTAAAGACAGTTTCATCTAGCATCTAAATCATGCAGTTTTGACACAGCATGACAATACGTCACCATTAATTTTATTAAATTTAATCTGGTATGATGAAGTGTGAAGTCTCATGTGACCACACAACATAAAGCACAAGGTTTTAGGGGTCCAAAAACTTGGAGCAGTCATGTTTATGTCATTAGAAGTGAAGCATTCATACATGTTTAAGAAATTCCCATGTCATGGGTTTAAATTGATTAGGAGACGTAGATGCCATTACACAGAGTGACCAGACACATTAGCACTAAAATGCAAGTGTCTTGAATGTCGCCAGTGGCAAGAAATTGCTCTAATTCAAGGTTGTCTCATTCAGAGACTCAGTGAAAACAAAAAAAATAAAGAGTAACACAAATTTAAAAAGTCTTTAATCAGAATGTCCACCCTAATAACAGGAAGAGCCTAGAGGACAACCATTCATTACGATATCATTGGAATAAACACTCATCTTCTGAAAGAGTTAAAAAAACATAAAATAAAAACACACGCACACAAAATGTTTGTTCCGAAAGAGAACACAGTTTGTTTGCTGGTTTTTATTGGGACTTTTAAGCATGCTGGCTTCTTGGATCAAGTTTCCAGGCAACATTTTTCACTACCTGAACCTGAAGAGGAAGGAAAGAAAACATGCGTGACGAAAAGTGCAAAGGACAAGGACAGATTTGTTTAGAGTCAACATCTATAATTGTCTTAACAAATGGCATGAAAATGTATGAGGAACAAATGTAGGCAAATGACTACCTGTCTATTTGTACGTGTGGCTCTCGCATCCACCACGTCCAAATCCTGAGAGGTAGAAGAAGAGGAAGCATTACATTAGTGAAAATAAACATTAATGGAAATGAAATCAGTGACATGTAACAACATGGAAGACTTCTCCTTTGGAAACTGGAGAGAGAATTTCAAATGCTTCTTTTACGACAAGACAAGAGTTTAACAAAATGGTACCAGTTATGAAATGACTGGTGTGACCCTATCAGGTGACAGCGTGTGCTTTTGATAAGACCATTTACAGCCTCAACACAACACCATCCTCACACGGGGCGTTGTTCCTGCCTGAGAGTCCTTCGTGCAGAGGTGTAGTGCTATTTGTTTATTTACCGAAGCAGACCTATATGACACGACTTGTTTCAAAGGTTATGTAGTGACCCCTCCTACAGTGGCAGGTTTACACACGTTTAGAACTGACCACACGACCAAATGTTCAACGGACTTTATGAATATTATTATCATGACACGACAGTCAGACAAACACAGTGTTGTAGGTTGTGATTAGCGTTGCATTAAGCAGTATGTGAACACAAGTGGTTTGTGTTTTGAATAAGTTCTGAGTAAATAAAGCCGCCTTCAAAACATCCCTTCTAAAGGAAAAGTTGCAGTACATGAAGAGGTCAAGCTCTCCTCATAGGCTAAGCTATGAAAATGTAATTAAGATGTTTGCTGCATTTTCAGCTTTAATGGTTAGCTAGCTATAGAGCAGACATAAACCTATTGAATTCACTATGCTGCAAAGGCTACAGTCAGCAAACGGTAGCTTTTGGTAAAAATGTTATCTTGCATGTTAGTCAGCGCATGAGTTGACATTGTAAATCAATCAACACACCTCAAATGAAATTATGACAACTTTTACGATTCCATTTGTTTTTATTGGCTCTCTTGCATGACATACACTATGGTGACTGGTGTCTTCAAAAAATTTCCACGAGTGAGCCCACTCACAATGTAAAAAGGATTATTTGAGGAGACCATGCTTACCTTTAGGTCCAAACATTGCACTGTAGCAGGGGTTGTTACAGTACGGCTTGCCTTCATGCTATTAAAAGAGACAGAGTTATGTTAGCACTGGTGTATTGAAAATATATTTCTTTATGAAACGTATGATCACAATTCCATTCCATTTTTTTTCTATTTGTCAATACTACAAAAACACGTATAATATCACTGCATTAACTGTACATATAAAGACAGTAAAATAAAAACTAATCCTGTATCTATGTAAATCTTGACTATTTATCTCGTTAAATGCTCAAAATATGTCTAAATAAAAAGCCTTCTCTTTTCTCTTCCTGTAAAATTTTATAATATTTTTGATGACTTGAGGGTGTATACATGTATGTATCTAATGATAAATTATGTATACACTCCTGTAGTCTTTACAGGATATTCTTGTCTTGTATTTCAGGTGTCTCACCTCTGCATGTGAGCCTGCTGACAGCGTCTTGTTGCACTTCTCACACTTCAGACAGGGCCTGTGCCAGTCCTTCCCCAGTGATGTCACCCTCTCAGCTGCCAAACACACCAAAAGGCAAAATTATTATAACTTTCTGCAACTGTCTTGTTTTGTCTCCCTTTTTTCTGCATATATGGGTCCTTTGAAAAATGTCACATGCTATCGTGTCTGTATGTATTACAAACTTAAGTATTAAGAGGTTTTAAGATGTTTTGTATATATTTATCTCTTTGCAGATAGCTATTTTGCTGTTACATTGTGTGAGATTTTTGATGTGTAATTTCCTCTGCTGCACTGCCTGCACTAATCATTTGACTATTTACTTATCCAAGCTGATCATGTGACTCATGTGACTTGCCAATATATATAAGAAACAACCCAAATGCGACCATTTTGTATTTGCCTCTTGAGGCTTAATAACTACAGCATTGAACTTCCACCACAAAGAGAGATACTGTAGTCTGTAGAGGAGATGGACGTGTCACAGAGTCACACATGTCTGAGGGTCAGTTAATAAGTCTGTGTGTGTGAGCTCGCAGTGCTGTGAATTCTGTTATAATATCAGTTTGAGACCAACAAGATAATCTTTGTAGATAACTTCAGGAACATTGGGTGTGGCGCTTGAGAGTAAAAGAGTTCCCTGAGGAAACTGTCCTCCTCCTGCCTCATTAAATCTGGTAAAGGCCGGATTTATTTGCAGGCCTGATCCGCACCCATCAGAAGGACTGTAGGGAGGAACCCAACCCGATAGTCTTGAGTTTCATATCTTAAATGGATGAGCTGAACACGAGTTTCAAGGTTACCTTTAGGAATCTACACGCAAAGATGAAAAACATGCCCTCGGTTAGTGAATGCATTAGTTCCGATTGGGCAAGGGCAGGAAATGTTGAAAATGGAGAAGTGTTATCATGAAGTGAGGCTGTTTCTATCATACACGTCGTAACTGAGGACCACAAAACTTGATTAACATCTGCGGATTTTCTAGAAACATAAATGAAAGTCAGGAAGGACTGCAAATGCATGAATGAATGCTGGTTTCAGGTAATTTTTGGCTACTGGCCTATAAAACTGCCCACAATGTTAGGATATGACATATATCCTCCCTAAAAATAACCCAATGTGGCATGAGATTATGCAACAGGCAGCGGAAACGGGGAAAGTGCTTCAGGGTGAGGTCAGCCTCTCAGGCCAGTGGCAAGAAAACATTTCAGAAAAATGTGGTGGGGCTTGGAACGGAAGTCTGACCCGAAATAATTACTGTACTTAACTTCAAAAACAATCTAGTGGACTGAGCAAACAGTGGGCTCTTGACTGTCTAAACAGTAACGGAGGGGAGTCTCACAATTAGTGAAGTAGAGCTCAGAGTCCAATCTGATCAGTTGTGACGACGCCCCATGTATGTTGTTTTACTCTTGATTGTACATGGATCTGATAAAGCATGCTTTTGTGTAAGGGCTATATATTTTACCTGATCATATGACAAGAAATGGGGAGTGACAGACAGAAGAATAATCCGATCTGCTCTATGCATCAACTGCCGCTGACAGGAGCATTATGGAGGCACTCCAAAACACACAAACAGACTCAAATCTGAATGGAAAACATATTATGGGAGAGGCTGTTCAGCTACTCTTTTCATTCCATCCTAAAAGAGATTCATGGAGCGGTTGTATAACACTATGTCAAGCTAAAAAAAGAGGCTAAGAATGTAGTCTGGAGCATTTAGACTTGACTGAATGACTTTTTATACAGTAACAGTCTTTGAACATTAATAAAAAAGGTTTTTATGGCAATACACTTCTCTTTCTGGCCAAGAGTTAGATGAGATGATAATACCGCTCTCATGATTGTATGCTAAATATGAAGCTACAGCCAGAAGCCAGTTAGCTTAGCTTAACATGAAGACTGGAAAGAGGCAGAAACGCCTAGCCTGGGTCTGTCCAAGGATAACAAAATTTACCAACCATCACCTCTACATCATTTGTCATTTTGAAAGCCCTAACCCTTGAAAGCCCTTAGAGGGATTGTATTACCTTTGGACAGACTAGCTAGAACTAATCAGGCTAGCTGTGTCCCCCCCGCTTTTGAAGACATTTCTTCCATTGATGCCTTCATACACAATCTCTGCACAAATAAATAACACAAAACCCACACTACATGTTGGTTTCTTGGCTTTCAATGCTTATTTAATGTGGCCCTGCAGTGGAAGACATGAATTTCAAACAAGAGCAGCGTATTCAAGCATTTTTGGTTTCTGCTCTCTGTGTATCTGGAACTGAACCAAGTTCCCCCTTCATCATTCAGCGAGGCAGTGGTAGCCTGATTGTTTCCATCTGAGAGCTTAGAAACATTAAGACAGATGAGCAGCAAAACAGACTGCGCGGATGGTGGAGTGGAGCAGTGAGGTGTGATGGAGGCGATCACAGACTGTAGAGTGAATGAGTGAGACATGGAACAGGTTTGTAGAGTAAGTTTTTTGGGGGGAAATTGATGCAGACAGTTCAGGACAATAATGAAACTGTGACTCCACATAAAGCATACAAAGCTTTGTTTCAGGCTGCTTTTCCCTCAGTTATATTTTTTCTCTTCCTGCGTGGAAAATGAAAAGATTAGCAGAAAAAAGTGGTAGGCGTGTTCTGGCTGAAACAAATTGGTTTGCATTTTCTTTCCAAAAGGGGAAAGTTTATCCATAAAAAGGAAGAATTGGAAGCATGTCTCCCCAGTCTCACGGTCAATTCATCTGACTGGCAGTCCAAAGACTTGGCTTTGGTATTCTGTATTGGCCTCAGCCTCTGTGCATCTCTCTGGAGAAGATTTACTCTGTTGCACTACTGAGCTGCAGACAATGTGGTAAATGGATTTAGACACAAATAAAATAGAGCTGTCCCTTTCCTTCCTGGATGCAGTAATTGCGACCTGCTTTGATGGTATCCTCATGAGACAGACCTACAAGATCGCTGTGGAGGGATGGTGCTGTATTTCAGTCCACCGAGTCATTATTCATGTCAGTCATCAAGAAAGGCAATTCGATTTCTACTGGGAGCACAGATTAAACTCCAAAGTAACTTGATAACGAGAAAACTTGAATGCAGAATGCAGAATGCAGTGACCTCTTAAGGCTACTATGCAATGATGTGCAAAAATGTATACCTATAGCCTACTGTAAGCAGACAAAAAAATAAACAGCTAAAAGGGTAGAATGACTGTTAAAGAGAGTGAGAAAGTCAGCAAGGTAAATAGTTATAAAATTTTAGTAATAAAAAGTAAGTACATATAATTAAATGGTATACTTGGTTATTTGCATTTTTGGCTGCTTTCTACTTAATAGTGAAATAATGTACTTTTCTTACTAGAGTTACTCTTCAGAGTAAAATTTTACATCCAGAACTGTATTTTCCAAAATATGATGCATTATAGATTATACTAGCAGCCAAAAGTACATAAAGCAGCTCAAATTAACTCCACCTCATCCAACTACAACATTAAAGCACTGCTTACATGTTAATGCGTCAGTAATATTCAGTGGTGAAAAGCATTCAGACCAATTACTTAAGTAAAAGTAGTAGTACAACATTGCAAAAAATACTCCTTTACAAGTAAAATTACATTATTTTGGTTACAAATTGTACTTAAGTTTCAAAAGGTAATGCACTCATTGTGCAAAATGACCCTGTCAGTGTTATATTATTATATTTTTGGATCATTATACCCAGTAGTGAACCAAGTATATTTACTCAAGTAAAACTTGAGTAGAGCACAATTTTGAGGCATTTCAATATTTCACATTTCTGCTACTTTCTAGGAGAATATTGCAGCTTTTGTTCCACTACAGTGATTTCACAATATTTGTCACTGATTACTTTGCAAATAGTGATTTTACATACCAAATATAATAGGCCTATATATGATGACTTGTTTATTGAACTGTCCAAAGTACCTACATAATATTGCATCAATAATAATGATCCAATAATGTAACAGTGGCAGGAGCCATTCTGAAAGTAGGCCTACTTGAAGATACTTTAACAATAGCCTATATGGATTAACACGTGATATACGTTGCAGTACAGCGACTTTTACTAAGTAAATGATCTGAATATTTCTTCCACCACAGTAAAACTCTAAACAAACACTAAAACGCACGATTCATAATTCATTTTACGGTTCTGAATGGGTTATTTAATATTTTGTTATATTTAACTGACTGAATTAAAAATGCCTCCTTGCAGTCATGTGCGTATCACTTTGTCAGCCAGCTTCCTGTATTGGTGCAAAAAAGCCGCTATTTTTCAATAACCAGGAAATGTTCATGCACGATTTTTCTGCATGTAAAACGAAAACTAGTTGGAGGAAAATTAAAATAAAGAAAGCAAATCTTACCGAAGTAAACTTCCTTCTGGCACTTTGGGCACTTTGGCATTTTGTTGTTGTATTAATCTACCGGAGAGAAATCACGGTAGGTATCCTGTGGATAAAGTGTGCTGCAGCTACTGACTGGCCCACCTGTTAGTTCTTGACTGACCACGCCTCGCTATGAAGTGCAGATGTGCGCTCCGTCCTGTATTTATAGCATGGAGGAAATAGTTCAACTGAAACCTTTCTTTTTTTTTTATAACAGTGGGAGAGGCTTGTGTCGAGTCAGTGCGAGTGAATGCAGAAAGCATCACGCTGAGTGCTGAAATTAAAGAATTAGGCAAAAATGTTTTGAAGTTGTTAAGTAACTCTGTTATAAGGTATCCAATTTGTCTCTATTAAAAGTAAGTCGCCTAATCAATTGTGATTATAGACAAATTTGAACTGCTTTGTTTTTTTAGTGCTCATTTTAATATTATATTTAAAACAAAAATGTATTTTATTACAGCCAAGGGTTGAATGAAGTTTAAATCACAATGAACACACAGTTTAACCTGTGTCCACATAATGAAAACTTTCATCTGGTGTCTTGAACTGATTTACTTTTCTGGCATCAGTCAACACGTGAGTTTCCATCCACCTGCTACTTGCATATTTTCAATTTACGCATAATAAAATCTGTGGGAACGCAGAAAATCAAGTCAAACTAGATAAGCAATTTCTGAAAACACTGCGGCTGGCTGTTGAAAGGCTTGCCCTAAACTGAATTGCTGGCTTCAAAAAAGTTGAATAGTCCAAATGTATGAAAGGTTTTGTCCATCCACATACTTTATGCGCATTTTTAATTTGCGCGTAATAAAACCTTATATAGTGGACTCAAAGTATCCCAAAATGAAAAAAGTAATATACAACTGATGCACTTACCAAGCAGTATAAACCCTTCATGCATTGTGCTGATAAAGAAATGGTCCACCAGCTGATGTTCATCTGACACGTTTTAATTGTATGACAGCAATGAAGTGTCCAAAAGTGTTATTTTCATTTTTCTGGTGAGCTCACTATATTACATAGAACCACATAGAACTCCCTAGATAGGTAGTAGTGAGGCCAAGTGATGATTTGCAATATTTTTATTATGTTTCTAGGTTCTTTCTGGTTTCATTCTGGTTTTCTCCCTTGACTCAAAAAATGTGTTTTGTTTATTTTATTTCAGTCGGATATTTGAGCTTGACTGTGCACAATGATGTGCAGAGTTTGACACTTGAAGGCTATTTTCACATTCATCTGATAAAGGTGGAGTTTCTCTGTGCTCACATTAAAGGTACAGTGTGTAAGAATTAAGACTTCTCTCCACCTGTCAAATTCATACTCCAAAAAATAGGAGTAAATAGCTAAATAGCTAACTGCCGTTAGCCATTTAGCTCAGCTTTAGCCGTCCTATTAGCTGACTGAGTTTGGAATGGGCACAAGAACTTGCGAACAGGCAACATGGCTCAGCAGCCTCCCAGTGATCATGGCTGGACTGTGGCTAAACACAGTTTGATTACAGGGAATATAGTAGCGAGGTGATTTACAGCGGCTCCAACTAGGACTCTGACTCCGGGGGAAGATGGAGACATTGCAGGTATAGGAGAGGCGTCAAGCTGGAGAGGAGCAAGAGGGACGTCGAGCATCAGAGAGACGGTGTGTAGAGCCAGAGTATTTTCACATCTAACTAAATGAACTAAGTTTTTTCCCCCCAGCCAAACCAGAGTGGGTGATTATTTGGTAGAATAGTTGAAAGACTAACCAAGACAGTTTTGGTGAGTTTTATTTTGTTTCTGTTGAGTTTGAATGAAGTGCGCGTTAGTAAGGCAGTTAGTTTGGTGAAAGACAGAAACTTGTCTAGTTCCTGTCTTGACATTGTGTGAGTTTATTTAGTTTATTTATTAGACTAAAAAAGCTAAGAGAGCTTCTTCACATTTTGTTGATTATGTTAGTTAATCATCTGAAACTTTTAAACTAAAATACTGACCATATCTAACACAATGCACCTTTAAATCAGAGTTTGGAAGACAATTATAGTCCAATAAGCAACCTACACAAGTGTGAGGAAGACACTTGTCACAAATTTCCAGTGCACATACAGTGAATGGACTTGAAATAGTGAAATAGGAAACATCTGGTGTTGAACTTTTTAATTAAACAATGCTTGAATAGTTATAGATTCTGGATTTTTCATTGAGGGAGGAGGAGTATAAGCTATGTGCTTTGAAAATAGTTTATTGAACTTCCATTATGTTGAAAAACCATATCAACAACACATTTGTATTCAAAGCAAAGTAGTTTGATTTATCTTAAGACCAGTCTTAAGACCACTTTTTTATGGTCTTGGTCTCATCTTGGACTCAACCACTTTTGTATTCGGTCTTGTCTTGGTCTCATTGAGGACACAGGATTTTATTTCAAGACCAGTCAAGTCCAAAACTTTGGAAATATCAATTAATTGCTTTTGCATTGTCTGATTTGTTAACATCCTAATTTTCTTTGGAAGTAAAACTTATTGCTTCAAATGCAACTAATAACCCTAAAACATGTATTGTTACTATTAACGACTGTCACAGCTCCCTGCGATGCTTACGTTGATTTCGACTCTTATTGTTTGTATGTGGGTGTTTTAATGGGAATGTGGATCTTTCAGATCACTGTGAGAAGTACCTATGATCTCGTTCCACATTTTATTGCGTGCCATGCAATGCAGGGAACTGGTCTTGGTCTTGACTCGGTCTCGCCCTCCCTTGGTCTTGGTCTCGAGTGCTCTCAGCCCCTAAATGTTGTGATCTTGTCTCGATCTCGACAAACTCTGGTCTTGGTCTTGACTTTGTCTCGGTTTTGCCTGGGCGGTCTTTAGTGCTACATTAGTAATCAAGTAATCACTTTTCATACTCTTTTCTATAAATTAATCTTCACAAATCCTGCAGAATGCCTTTGTGGAGTAAACACGTAAAATAAATACACTGTAATGATTCCTTTTTGTCAACTTTATTTCACACCTTCCCAGAGTTCAGCACAGAGAGATGCTGTGTGCTGTGTTATCAATTTGATGAGAGATATGCCTAAAAATTTAAATGCATAAATTATAAATGTTCAAGTTTTATTTTATTATTCTCAATTATAGAAATTACAGTGGACCTTACTAAATCACCCTATGCTGACTACAGAATATAATAACAAAATACCCATGCACTGAATCCGTTTCAACAACATTTAACTACTGTACAATTCACATAAACCAGCCTCAAAAAGTGTTCTTAATTCTTAATTATTTACTTCTCTCTCTCTCTCTCTCTCTCTCTCTCTCTCTTTCTCTCTGTGGATGACTGTATGGTGTGGTGAGTGAGTACTTACAGCATTCCACTTGATTTGTGACCAGTATGTGACTCCACCAATGTGTTCATTGCTGAATGGCAAGATAACCCACCTGATGATTCAACATAGCTGCAGTGACTGAAGACAAACACACACACCTTTGGTCTACTATGCAGGTTTTCCTTATGTGATTATAACTCTAAAGTTATATTTATTGTACTTTTTAACAAAAGAAGTGATACACCAGAGATTCACAACCAGGGGTGCCTGTACCCCAATGGGTCGGGGAGATCGGGGTATGTTGTCACGCTTTACATACTATCTAACATTAACTGGGCACCATCCATCACAATTCATAGTTTTCATGTGATGTCACATTCCAAGAAAAATGCTCCCTTCGAGGGCAAAATGACGTTATTTTCTGCTGCCCAGCAACCAGAAAGCAAGTTTTACACTGTAACTTTGAGTTTGTTACTTGTGCGTTTACAAAATATTGAATGATTGTTGTGCTTTCAGATCCACTAATCAAGGAAAAGACAAGCTGTGTTAGGTGAGGGATTCCCCAAAAGAAAAACGTAAACATTACAGCAGTCAAGCGGCGGCAGGGACCTGGCGGTTTTTAGCGGTAGAAATGCGGCAGTGTAAATGCTGTAACGTTATATGGATCGGAGGTGCCCAACACTTTGGGCACTATTCTTGGGCAGTTTGTGTTCATGTCTTTCTTTTTCTTAAGTTGATAGGTGATCCAAGTACAATTTGACTGCCCTCCAGGTCACCGTACATGTCACGTGACTGAAAACTATGAATTAAATGTCAGTCAATCAGTTCCTGATCAAAAGGCCACCTTGGAACAAATCATTCTGCATGGATGAAAGAAATGCACTTTACAGACTTCCTGAAACATAACATACAAAGTGCTCAAATGAGAAGCCCTGTTTACTTCTTTTGGACAACCACAAGCCTAATCTGTCCATTGATGGACTGAATTATGCCAAAGAAATTTGCATAATTATGCTGTCATTCCTACCCCACTTCAAAAGATCAAAATCTTTTGACCGCACTTGGCTACAGACCAAAATTAATGTCACTCCGTTTTTCAAACATAGTCCAGGACTGCCAGGTTTGATGTCAGGGTTCTCAATCATGATCATGATCTTCATGCCATGGTGCTGGAGGTAAAGCCGGTGCAAGTCCTCTATAGCTGTCAGCAGTGATCCACACTGCAACTATGAAAATGAATGACTGTAATTAATGAAGTCTTAAAACTCTCTCACTTGCAAAATGGTTTAACCTACAAAACTTTCTGACTCTCAAGGAAAACCTTTTGACTTGCAATCAAAGAGGACAAATTAGCAACAAACATGCGCTTTTGTTTGTGACACAAAAAAGGCATGTTTGTTTTTAATTACAAATTAGATTTTTGATTGCAGTTAACAGCTAAAAGTAGGCTAATGGAAAACCAGTGGAAATAGCTAGCTTAAGGGTGAAAACTGAAGGTGGTTGAAAAGTAATCAAGAAACGGTCTAAATGTTTAGCAAAATAGTGGCGAGCTAATAATAATAATAACAATAACAATAATAATAATAATAATAATAATAATAATAATAATAATAATAATAATAATAATAATAATAATAATAATAATGGTTGAAATAGTTAGCTAAAAGTAATGGATTAATGGTTGAAATATCTAATTGCTGCCACACCAAGTTCGATAACATCCATGCAAACTTGACCAAGCCAACGTAAACAATGGCTCAATTGTATTAAAAAAATATTGTAAGAATATTCCCTTGTATATCTAATAGTGTTAAATACCATTCTGATAAAATGAACACATTTGGAACATGGCAGGGGAGGTCTGACTAAATCCAGCAGACTTGTAGCCACACAGCTACAAGCTTGCTGTTTTGTTAAAAGTGTAACAGGTTGGCTTGTGATTGCACCATGATGATGATGATGATGATGATGAAGTTGATGTTTCTTTGCCCTAGACTCTATTTTGACTTTTAGCTCAGAGAGTTCTGGGTGTAATCATTACAACGCAAACAGATCACACCCAGGGCAACTTTGACCTCAGAAGGGTTGAAAAGTTGACGCCACTTTATAATCAGTATCTCTATGTATGTGTATGTGTGTGTGTGTGTGTGCGCGCGAGCGTGTGTGTAACCTGAGTTATGTCATGATCCTTTTATGTGGTGTATACTCCTGCTGAAGATGCAACATCTGCAGAGTGAGGCATGTTTCTGTGTGTGTCTGTTTTCCGACACAGTTGAATGAAGATAGCAAACCCTCTTTGATGAAATCACCATGGCAACCAAACAAAACGCTAATCTTGTCAGACTGTTTACAGTAACACGGACCTTTGGTACTTTTTTTTCTGAGGTTGACTGATTGAGCTAGTCAAGATGACATTTTTATAGAGGTAAATTTCCATTTTTCTAGTCTCTGTTAATCTTTAAATGAGGTTGAAGGTTTACTCACAATAAACACACATTTAAACCATTTCCATGTACTTCCACTTGGAAAACTTTCTAAATATCTGGTGCCAGGCAGAAAAATGGAGGAATTTACTTTTCTGGCATCAGCCAGCTATCTTATTTAGAAGAAGACTGACCCAATACTAACATGCTAAACCAGCGTGTTGAATATAGTAAACATTAACTGCTAAATATCAGCATGTTAGCACTTTTATTGTGAACATCCTGACAATAGCATTTTGCTCAAAGCACTGCTGCACCTCAGTAGAGACTCACAGGGCTAGCATGGCTGTCTTGTTACAATCCTCAGCATTGGAAACTTTGAGCTGGCGCGCTGTGGAAAAGTTTACCGACAATGACCATTTAAAATAATAAATTAAGCATAATGATATCTCCTCAAATCTTTTTAAGATCCAGTTAATAATGATAGATTTACCTGCAGGTTTTACTGATTGGGGAGAATCTCCAAAGTCTTTGGGATGAGAGGATCGCCTTGTAATTTTCTTTGTGGGATGGTTTCCATTAAATCAGCAATACCAGGCAGAAGCCCTGCCATCTGTAGATTAATCAGAGAGCTAATCTCTCCCAGCTATCCAGATAGCCAAGGGTCACGCCTCAGTGGTCTGCCCTCTGCCCTTGGCTTGGCTTGGCTCTCAACTAGCCAGTGAGGTTACTGTCTTGTAATTAAATATCGCAGTGATCAGCCCTTCTATCTTAAATTAGACAAGATTAACAAGGAGGTTTCATGTTCTACATCACTAATCAAGTATAGTAAATACACACAAACTGCCACCACATGAAGACATTTAGTGCACAGGCTACAGCACACTTGTTGAGCTGTACCGACAGATATTGTTGGGGCATTAATTCAAAATTATGCAAAGGTAGAGTTGCTTGGCCAAACCACAGGACACCAGTGAGAACTTTGAGGTCATGTCCACTTTTTTAACTGGAAATTTGGGAGATTTATTGACCTTGGAGCGTTTGCATTTTACAATTATAATTGTACTAAATTAAGTTAAAGAAACTACAATCAATGCTAAAATTTTAACAACTGATCCCATGGCTAATATGTAATGTGACAGGCATCACATGCAGTTTTGAACCCACATAGATGTTTTCACAGCAGCAGTTCTCCATAATACACAGTATTGCTCAGTGTCAACAATCTGTAATATTAGCTGGATATTTGCTTACAAGTTTGTCATATCAACCTAAAAGGCGATGATTTGCAAGTGTTGTGTTTACAGTTGTTTGGATAGAATATGACCCCCACACACACACACAACATAATAATATATAAAATGTAGTGTTTTGGGGGTTTGGTGTGTGACTTGGACTCATAAATCTGGCAATGATCCCTGGGCCAAGCAGCTAGTTTTTAAGCAAAAAATTGTTTGCTAAGAAGTTTTTTTTGTCTATTTTTTTGTTCACAGTGCTTTACAATGCATTTCAGTGTCACAGCTTTCTAGTCTACCTAAAGAGCTCCACCCATAAATCTTGTCAAACCGTCAGTCTAAAAGCATAATTTTACGACTGAAATCTGACACCCCTTTATTGGGACAAAAAAAGTCATGTTATCCTCTAAGAGGAGTTTCAAGTCGTCAATACAGCATGATATTCATTTTGTAAAAACTGGTCCCATTTAGAGGAAAATAAACAATAAAGTAGGGTATACTTTAGGACAGGTCTACCTTGTGATTGAGAAGTTGCTACTGCCGCGACCTGTCAAGCGTAGCAATGTGTATCCCTCCCAGCTCCACCTTTTCATCTAAATATGGCCTCTTTTGGTTCTAAAAAAAACAAGATGACGATTTCCATGTCAAAATCTAGGCTTCAAAACAGTAGTCCTCAAACCAATGGTTGATACTTCGGTGGCTATGTCCACTTCTTGTATACAGTCTATGATGTAAACACATTCATATAACCTTTGACCAGTGAATTCATATGATCTAAAAACAACTGACCAAGGGCGTTGTTCGATGTGACCCCTTGGCTTAAATTTCACTAAACACAGAGAAGCTACTGTGAGCTACCGTCATATAAAAGTATGCTTTACTTTTGGAAGCTGTAAATTCTGCAGCATGATGTCAGAGCTTTGATACTTGTTTGGACAAAATCTGCTCTCTGTAAAAGTAGTTCATCATCCAAGGATCAAGAAAAACTTATTTCATATGACATTTCAGTTGTATGAGCATTAATGAGAAAATCAGGGGGAAATCCGAGAGACCTCTTAATTTGCTGGAAGATTAATAGTTCAAAAATACTTGCAGAGCAGCAAAATGAGCACGATAAATTTAATCTCAAAATAACCCCTGCTCTGCTTGTTTTAATTGTACCAATATTTTCTGGGTTTTGTTGAATTTATGGCGAGCAACCCTGTAAATTTTACACAGTGATGGATCAGGGTCCATGCAGAGCACAACACAAACACAAGCAAGCACAATCTGTTCCTAGGAAATCATGGAGAAAAACAAGCTGCGGTGCGGTGTCGGCCATCACTCCTACAAATCAGTCAGATGGAGACCCAGAGGAGGGAGACAACGCTGGGAAGACCATGAAGCCAGGAAGGCCCGCACGGCCTGTTAGAGGAGGACACTGTGTCCATTCAGTGAAGCACATGCTCTCAGATAGGCTGAGTCATGGAGGGAAGTGCTTCAGTTTCACACGCTTAGAAACCAAACAAAGGCACGTTTACTGATGAAGTATTCAGTTTCACAGCAATACACAGCATATGCATGCATAAACTGTACGTTAAGATATGTTTGGACATATAAAACAGAGAAGAATGTAAATTCATATGCAATGACCCTTGGAGAAGATGGTTATACAGCTGAAACTCAAAGTAACCAAGTACATTTCCTCATGAACTGTACATAAAGCAGCTAGAAAATAATCACCTGGTTCAAGCAAGCAGCTTTACTGTTTTTGATTACTGTTACAGCTCTCGATACCCTTGTTTCCAGCTACACTGACTAGCTAGCGAATATGAGTTTAGCAGCACAATATCCACATATAACCCCTGATCTGGTGGAGACCAAACTAGAGGTAAAAAGAGAGTGCATATTAGACTGGAAACATAACTCCAAATCAATGTTAAACATTTTTCCATATTGATGTGTAAATAGGCAATGTTTTGCTAGGATATTAACTTGTCAACAGTATCATCTTAAATTATGGTAATATGTCATTATTGTGATTATATCTTGAAAAAGTTAAGTACTACTATGTGAGTATTTCCATTGAGGATACTTTTACTGAGCTGAATTTGCACTTTTCTAAATTTTACATTCAATGCATGAGATTGAATCATAAATATTGCTAATAGTATTGTATATATTATGTATTATGTAAGTTAATTTTTGATTTGAAACAGCAGCTGACACTTTAAGCCCATTTCTGGAGCTGGCAGTCATATCACATGATCTACATCAGCAGATGAAGTTTGCTCAGTTGTTTTGCAATTGAACATTTGACTAATGGAAATGTGAAAAAATGGAAATACATGTCAACTGAACAAACTCAATCTACTACAGAAGATCATGTGTCACTTCTTAATTTTATCTTGTTCCCCTACTTTTCTTTCCTCCGGCCTCTGTTCCTTATTGTTTTCTTTCTGTCCTTTCCTTGTTATTTTCTTCCCTTCTTTTTCTTTTTGCTGCAGCATCTTTTAGTTCTTTTCTTGTTTACTTATTTAACCTTTGCCCTCCTGTATTTCATTAACTGATTAAAAGAATGAAAATCACCAAAGATTGAGATACAACAATTTTCACCTGACAGTGAAACTAAACATTGGATACTTGGGCGTATGTTTTGCTAATACTTGTTAACTTAATCCATCCATCGTCAACCGCTTATCCTGCATTCACAGTCGTGGAGGGGTGACTGGGCGAAAGGCGGGGTACAACCTGGACAGGTCGCCAGTCCATCGCAGACAACCACTCACACTAAGGACAATTTGGGAAACACCAATTAACCTAGCCTGCACTTGCAAACTCCACATGCAAACTCCACACAGAAAGGCAGGGGCAACCGGGGTTTGAACCCACGACCTTCTTGCTGTGAGGTGACAGTGCTAACCACTGCACCAATGTGCCGCCCACTTTTATATAATAAAAAATCTAAATGCAGGACCTTTGCATGTAATTGAGTATTTTCCACTACGGCATGGATATTTTTACTCAGTAAAAGCAGCAATACCGCAGTGGACTCGTTTTCCTGAAGTAGCCTACTTCTCCCACCAGGGTCACAAAGGTTCTCACACTATTTCTCTCTCAGACACCAGGTTTTTTCCAAGGTGATTGTCTGGACGCTTATCTCTCGCCTTTGATGCTTGCATTACCTCATGCTCCGCATATGTTTTCCTGTGATTCCAGTTGAATAGAGAAACACTGGAATTTGTGCTTTGTTGTGGTTGCTAGGGAGATTAATCATCTTTGGATTGATTACTTATCCCCCAGAGATCAGACTTGATTGGTTCTGCACCGTAGGCAACAGTTGTCAGTGTGGACTATAATGATGCGTTTATTATCAGCAAGAAAACTCTCTTCCAGAAGGGCTGGATGATCCATGCCAGGACATGTAACATGAGTTGTTTCCCATGTAGCTCCATTTTTAGAGGATATGACATTTGCATTACAAATTGCATGTATAATACTGATAATGTCCATACCGCAACACTGTAATCGTTCAGAAAAAATGTTCCTCAATTGCCCCACCCTCACTCAGTTCACTGACAAGTTTGTGAAGTCATTTGTCTTGCAACACATCATCTTGGAGACGTCCCTTCTCCTTTATCATGTTGTTCACGCTCTGCTGAGTTATACTTAGCTTGTTTCAACATGCTTACCCACTACTATGGCTGCAGAATTTGCAAACAGAGCAGGCACAATTGCAGGATACTGATTGGACGAGATCAGTGAATCCTATGAGCAGTGCAATAGTGAATGAATCCTGGTGTAATGACGAGCTCATAAAAGCTTTCCGGCCTGTTTTCTCTGTAGAAATGCTGTGTGGCCATAAATAATAAAAAGGTTGTGCTGCTAAAACTACTTTAATGGTGTTGTTAGGTCAGGCTAAAAAGCTGCAGCTTATTCAAAACGTTGCAACAAGAAAGTGGATCACATCCCTCCAGCTGTCAAATATTTGCACTAGCTTAATTTTATTTTACCAATGTTGGTATTTTGGTGGAGTGGTAAAAATCCAAATTACATTTACATACATCTGCTGCTGTATGTACATGAACAGTTCAGACCTCTCAGCTTATCTAGGACAAGTTTGCTTTCTTTCCTCAGGATTACTAAAGCATGGAGCATTCAGTTTTTACATTATGTAACACACTTCTGTTTGCCCATGCCTTTTTATGCAATTAAATTTGAAGTTATTCATTCATATCCTTCACTGCAACTCCACAGTACTTTTTATTCTTCTGTGTGTAATTTAATACCACAGCAAACAGGTGCTTTCTCAGAAATACAACAGAATTGGCTTCTCTGCACTGGCTCCCTGTAAAATCCAGAATAGAATTTAAAATCCTTCTCCCCACCATACAACCCTTAATGGTCAGGCACCTACATATCTTAAAGAGCTCATAGTACTTTATTACCCTACTAGAACACCGCTCCAAGAATGCAGGGTAATTTGTGGTTCTCCAGTCTCCAAATGTAGAATGGGAGCCAGGACCTTCAGCTATCAAGCTCCTCTCCTGTGGAATCAGATCCAGATTTGAGTTCAGGAGGCAGACACCATCTCCACATTTAAAGCCCCCCTCCAGTGTTTTTTGACATTTCAATGATATTTCATATTTTTCTGAGTCACTTCCTTACAATGTTGATTATCCACATAGTTCGCCAAATATTTTTTGACAAAGCTTAATTTTGTGCTCAAAGTTGCAAAAGTTGCTTAGTTGTTAAAACGAGATTGTGACATATGACTATAGTAATTACATAAGTCATACGCCATTCTCTAAGCTTGCGCAGGCTCACTGTAATGCCTCATTAAAAAAAACTGGCACGCTGTCAGCCTCGTTAAATCAGAGCATCAAACCATAACATCCTTGTGAGATAGTTATCCAATTTATCAATGTAATGTCCTTAGAACTTGCAATAGGTATGTCTCTCTGTGTCTGATTGTTTGTTTGTCTTTCTAGTTTAGATAGCCAGGTGTAGTTAGCTAGCATAGTTATTGCAGAAAATTGACTAACAGAGGGTCTTCATTTTATTTTTTAGTTTCTTCCTTTTGGTTTAATGTGCTGTTCATTTTCATTATGGCATTTGTGCATGCGGTGTTGGAGGACAGATGAAAGAAAACGTGTCACACTTTCACCTGCCACCGTCTTATATACAGTCTGCAACATGCATTTTTCTGACGGCCGTTTTACCAATGAGGTAAGAGCACCAGTAGTGGGAGTTATCAGTGCGTGACAGGGCCATCGACTGTGTGATTGATAACAGATGATACGCGCACATTATTTTCTGTCATGGGTAAGTAATAGCTACTCCTGCCAGACAGTAAAGTGTACTAAACTTTACAGTGTAGTTATGTTAACACAGCATATAGTTAGTGAAGACTCCAGCCGGTCAGTTTTTGTTTGTCATTGTAATGTATTACGTGCGTCTATTAACCACACCCCCATTCTCTGTTTGAGAAAGAACGTTAACCAAAAACGGCAGTTAAAACTGGCTGGAGGGGGGGCTTTAAGAATAGGCTTAAGACTTTCCTCTGCGATATAGCACAGAGATAGGGCTGTCTCCTCCCTTAGTTATGCTGCTATAGGCCTAGACTGCCAGGAGACTTCCCATGACACACTGAGCTCCTCTCTCCTCCTCTCCCTCTCCATCTGTTCGCCTTCTTATCCCATTAATGCATGTTACTAACTTGACTTATTCCATCTCCTGTAGTTCTGTGTTTTCTAATCTCTCTCCTTCTGTCACATACTGCAGGCGTTTCTGGATCTGTGGTTGCTGGTCACCTTCCGTCCTCATGTTCCTGTTCAACCCACTGTTACAATTATTATTAGACCTATTATTGTTATAATTATCATTACTATTGCCATCATTATTAATACTTATATTGATTTTTATTGATATTTGTATTATTACCACTACCATTACTTTTATTTTAAATCTGTATATGGAACTTGCATCGGGCTACTGTGTACTCCCAAATAACATGATTTCACTGAGTTCACTCGAGTCACGAGTTTGTGCCCAAGTTTTGTGTATTTTGTGTCGTTTTCTTCCCATGGTTGCAAAGTGTCACCTAAATATTCCACAGCCTCTGTGCAAGAAGTCAGAGATGGCAGACAAGTTCAAGCATGTTTGACTTGGATGTCTTTCAGATGTGGCCTCTTAATCAAAACAGATACAGTACATGCACACACACACTTTCACAGATGCATGTTTAAACGCTGTTGGTCAGGGTAAGAACAGGTCAAGCATTTGGAGCTTTATGGGTTCTGTCAAAGAAGGAAAGCCCAAATTTTGCACATTCATAAAAAAACAAAAACAAGGATCCCATGAAAACCAGTCAGATTGTACGAATTCAAAACAGCCTTTTCAAACCCACTGTGCTATGTTAAACCATTATCATTAAGGCTCATTTAATGCTGGGTCCTGGCACAAGCTCAACTATTTAGAAGGAACAGTAAGGTCAACAAAATAAACACTGCGGTAAGCTGTAATTTCCTTGGCAACTGGTAATTGTTTGCCAGGGAGGTTGTGTCCGCTGCTATAGCAACCATGAGTTCCTCAATAACAGGAAATGAAGAGGCTGAGGATACTGTGTGATCATTTCCTTTTAAAAACACACAGAAAAGGTCCCTGTCGAGTCACTTCAAATCAAATGTACTTTTGTGAAGAAAACGAATATTGATGAAAGAACAAACATTTTTTTTTCATCTCTGCATTCATTTATGAGTGGATATATTAGTATATATTAAAGAGGGCAACATGAGGAATGAGTATGATGATTACAATGAATATAATATAATGAAGTTACTGTTTGTTAATCCCCTCTCTTGAACAGTGATAAATCAAATCATAGTTATCAAATCTAACAAGACACGGCATGGAAGTGGTGTGTGTGGGGGAAAGCAGTGGTGTGGTGACTTAAAAATACAAGTCTAACGTAAGCTGCAAGCGTTAGCATGTATGGCTAACTAGCTTAAATGTTCAGTAAGTTTTAGTGGCATTTAGTGGAGAGTGGTAACAGCTCATGTCAATGCTCACCCCTCACTTTCCAAGCGAGGAGGAGAAGCTACAGTGGCTGACACGCTCTGCTAAATAGTACGAGTGGTCCTCCATTTGTCTAAATTTCATGTCTCTTCCTACTTCTAACAAACCAGACAACTACTACTACTATTATGACTTCTGCTTCTTTTTCTCCTTTTCAACGTTGTGACAAAATGCACTTTTTAGAGCAGTGTGTCCATTTGGGCTACTGTAGAAACATACATCCGTACATCCATCCATCCAACATGCCGACTTCCATGTAAAAGAACCTGCAGTGTATGAAGATAGAAGGAGGAGAAATCATGTCTGAAAAACTCTAAATTGAGTAGCTCGGCTCAAAAATCAGGTCAGAAACACACTCAAGTCTTTCAGTGCATTCCCACTTTAAGAGCCGACTCATTGTCGGCCAAGACATCACAAGTGCATGCATGTTTGAGACAGAGGGAAGAACATATGTAAAGTTTGTCCTTCTGCACCCCAATTTCAAAATAACTTAGAATTTTAAAACTCTTGTAGTCTGAGCTTGGCTTTAGGAAATATTATCTACCTTAAAAATTGGACATGTGCTCAAATAAAACCAGTAGCCTGCTGCTGGGATTCTTTAGATAATATATTTTACCCAGGAGTGCCTGTATATCATAAACATCTGGTTTTGCCACTGCAGTATTTAGCCTCGCAGTCTCCCCATGAGCACAGTTTTTTGCCTTAAGATTTGTTGCACATATTTGGCTATTCATTGCACTGTAAATTGCTTCACATAATTTGTATTCTGACTGAGAGACAAACTTCATATTTCACTCTTAACTATGCAGGTCTGTTTTCAGGATTGCAGCAGCAGCTCCAGGTCCAGGTCTGCCTCACAGTCTGATATTTTGCTTGTTGACAGAAAGTGTTTGCTGATAAGCTGACTTTATGCTCCTTGTCAACATACTTCAAACTTGTTTCTTGGCTCCTTTTACAGCCAAAGTTTTACAATATCACCTTAAATTTACTGTCAAAAGTTTCTTTGCTGGAACTCATTAGCTAAATGGTAATCAGCAGACAGAAATGTTGGATCAAATGTAGGGGTGTTTTATTTTAAAGAGCATGACTCCAATTTTCCACAATCAGAACTGCTTTATATAAATAACAGTGGTGCTGAAGGTGGGATATTGTTTCGAATGCAATTACAGCAGAGATTTTAAGCAGACTAAGAAAATGAAACAATACCACACGTTGATGTTGAGAATGATGAAAATGGTATTCATGTTTTTCTGCAGAATTCTACAAACTGGCTGCTTATCCTGCCTTTCTGTTTCTCTGTTATTTTATTTTCTTATTCTGTGATGGATTTCCCCATCAAGACATATCTGACTGTTGCAAGATTGTCACTGTACATAATAATTTGCTCTTAAAGCTGCATAATACGTATTTCTATCTTAATGATAGATCAAAATACTATGTGTAATGTGACAGGTATTGCTTGTAGAGGAACCCACACAAACTGGGCATAGTTCCCCTCATCTATTGAACATTTAAGCATTTTTTAACTCATTGTTTGGATTTTTCAACAGGCAACTTTATTGTTTTGTCTATCATGTTTTCAGCCACAGCAGGCAGCTGTGAAAACAGAGACAAATATTTTTCATTAGCAACAATCAGCAAGCATGAAGCAGGTACTGTCATGGGGTTACCCCATGCCTTCATTTAAGCCAGCTGTAACATTGGTATGCTAAGCAAACCTTAGCTGAGCATTAGCATAGGACTTTTAGCATTAGCATTACCTTTAGCATATGGGCTAGCATCAGTGAACACATGGCTTGTCATTTCATGTCAGTTCATTTAAGTACTAGTCGAAAGAGTTGAAATCATGACTGGATAAATACAACACATACACAGTTAATTTCAAGTCATTTATTTTAGCTTATTAGATTTACCCAAGGTCATCCAAATGTTTGTATGTTTCATTCACCTGTTCTCATCCTCAAGCAGGGATCTGGGTCAAAGTGGCAAACAAGAAGTGATGGCGTGTGGAGTAATTTATAGGGGAGACCTGGAATGGTCTAAGTGTGAACCAGTACAGAGGGGTTTACTGGAGTACCTTAAGTTGCTGTTTTGAGAAGCTTTGTGCAGCATGTAACATTTCATTTCTGGTTTTATAGTTAAGCATAAAATAAATAGATATATTGTGTATTGATGTAGCCAGAAATGTTTTGGACTGTGGAGGTAACATCATGGTGTTTATTTGATTTCCAATTAACTTTGGTTTGTCTTGTAGGAGGGGCTTCTGGAATAAAGGAAGGAGGCAGAGGCACCTCTTGGCAGATCAGCTTTGGCCTGGAGGGGCACATGTGTTAGAGCCCAATTTGTGTTGTTAAATATCAGTTTATAATGATAATTTGAATAGTTTGTACTTAGTTATAATTCACACTTGCACTACTGCTCTACCATGTGAAGAAATAAATTGAAGCACCAGGTGAAGAACTCCTGAGTCCATGTGTCCTCCTTCCACCATGGAGCTAAACATTACAGGTACTATGTTTGCATTTAGAGATTATTTTACACATTTACAAATCGGATTGAGATATAGTTACACAACTCTCCACTTACATTTGGAAATAGTTCTGCTACAGGAATGACCCCATGATAACATTGCTGAGTATCTGCTGAATGTGCAAATAGGCAACTGTTTACCAACCCATTCACCTTAACAACTTTATTTATAACTTGATAATATCTCAATGCTGCAGTTATCATGCTGCACCCCAACACACACCCAAGGAGCAAAAGAAATCAATGAATGCAGTTGCCTGGTTAAAGTTTTAAAGATAAAGAAAATGAGTTACGATCGTCTTTCTTCCTTTTTATTGCTACTGCACCAGTACTTGCTTGCCTTCCACAAAGTGTTTTCTTCTGCCTACTTTTCTGATTGCCTTGTAGTGCTACGGTTTTCTATTTGTATCAGTGAATGACAGAAATATGTCCAACACTGTTAGTTCAATATTTACACTTTGTTAGGATTGGAATGGATTTCCTCCCCAACCCTAAAGTAAGTGAAAAAAGACACAATCCCCCACTTGTTCCCTGGCCTCTACAGCTTCTGCTGAGAACAGTCAGTAAATCAAGTTTCTCCTCTCTGCAGCCTTATACGGGGCTCCCATTCGCTGAAGCCAGATGAACTGCCTTCTTAATAAACCCCCATCCTCACCATGGATCAAACCACTTTTCACTGAAAGGTGTCAAATGTCTCTTGACCGCGGCCCTATAATTTAGCACCTGTTGACAGTCTCTCAGTTGTTCATGGTCTTTCCCTCTGTTTCCCCTAAAACTCTGAATGTGTTAAGATTTCTGCTCATTAGAGCCTAATTTTGGCTGTGATGCCAAACTCATGCTGCTTTATTTCAGTGCCACTGGGCCTATTAAAGTAAGAGAAAGTATGCAGAGAGATTTTTTATATTTTTTCAAACATAAATGGCAGCGTATTAATGCACACAGGAGATTTGCAGTTGCTAGATCAGGACTTATTTGTCAGATTTTAGGAACTCAGTGAGTCTCGTCTCACCTCATTTTAGACTTGGCACAAAGTCAGAACAATCAGTCTAAAAGCATTTCCCACTGAGCGGCAACAAGCCTGCTTTCTTCTCTATTTCTTGGCCTTTTTAAAGTTTAGTAGGTGGACAGATGGTGGACTGCTTCATCAGGCTTTGACTTGGACAAACGATGGCCCATAAATCCGTGTTGTGCAACTCTTGGCAACAATTTCTATGTCCAAGTTCTGTTTAAGGTGTCAAGTTGGGCTTTGAGGCTGGACTTCAGAATCTTTTTTTAAACTCTTTCTTTTTGTTTTCTTTTTTTTTTTTGAATGCATCTGCCATGGTGACCTAGTACTATTTGTAAGAGAACATTGGGCTTCTGTTTTTCTGGTATTTCCCTCTTCTTTGAGTAAAAACTGTGTCAGTACAAGGGTTGAGCGAGTACTCGGTTTAAGAGTATAAAGACATTTAAAGAAAACTTGTTCTGTAAATAGTTATCTCACTAATGTGAACGTTGATCAATTCAGAGTCTGTTTTGCAAATAGTTTTCTAATAGTGATGGCACAATGGATAAGACGCCTGCCTTTGGTGTGAGAGACCCGGGGTTCAATCCCCCACTGTGACCCATCCACCATTGTGTCCTTGAGCAAGACACTTAACCCTTGTTGCTCCAGAGGCGTGCGACCTCTGACATGAATAGCAATTGTAAGTCACTTTGGATAAAAGCGTCAGCTAAATGAATAAATGTAATAACTTCTTATAAACCAATATCAACTTCTAGGTTAGTCTCGCACACATCCGGTTTGAGCACAGCCCATTCCAAGTATGGATACGGATGCAGATAATTTTGCTGGTTGAACAGATATAGATAACAGGGTACTCATTTGTCCCTAGTCCCTATTGATTTACTGTTCTGCTAATGGTGGAAGATCTTTGTTAAGACACATCAACAGAAAAGTTGGGATATTTTTTGGAAAATTATTTTCTAAATTATTTTCTTTCTAGCCAAGAATTAGATGAAAATATTGATACCACGCTCTGTCTCTGCATAAACTATGGAAGTTGGAGCCACAAGGAAATTACCTTAGCTTAACAGCTAGCCTACTGTTTAAGTAGGCAAAAACAAATGGTAGTTATATTGGAAGTCAATGTGACAACAAGACCCAGGAAGTTGCTGTTCTCCATGAAATTGAAAACTCCATTACGTTACTCTGTGAAAAACCATGTTTTTAAAATATTTTGTTTGTACACATTTTAAGTAAATGAGATACAATATGTGCATTTTTTTTTCTTTTATCTTTTGCTAGGCTATAGCTGTTTCTCCCTGCTTCCAGTCGTTATGCTAAGCTAAGCTAATTATGTCATGGCTACATTTCCATAGATGCAACAATGGACATGTGGTATCAATCTTCTCATCTAAGGTCCCATCCACGCCACTGCGTTTTCGAATTAAAACGGAGATCTTTTGCTACATTTGCACCTCCTGTCCAGACTACGACGACAAAAACGAAGACCTAAAATGGAGAAGTTTGGAAGCGCTGCCGACACCATTTCGCATTTTGAAACTCTGGAGGGCGTTTTAGTGAAGACGGGCCAAAACTGAGGACTTTAGAAACAATGATGCAGCCGCTCATGCTCGGCTCTGTGATTGGGTCCCACAAGTCATGCAAAGCTGAAACACAATGCTACTGACCAGGTTTTTGACTTGGTATCTTTATATTCTGTACTGTGCAAATAACACTTATCTGCCTACACTTGTGCTGTGCATGTCACCGTTTACTTTGTCACGGCTACCAGTCTGTTTTTATGCCGCCACAGTCCCCTGTTAAATTCAGTAACAATCCCAGCGCGTTATTGGTGCATGCAAGAATCGTCTGCATTTCTACATTCTTTTGCCACATCTTCTGTTACTACGGAATACACCATCTGCTTCATCTTTACACCGGCACAAGCATGCCCAGTGTACGTGAACAGGCACTAGATGTGCGTTTTCAGTCGTTTTAATATAGACTGAGATCAACTCGTTTTAATGTAGACGGAGCAGTGTGAATGAGGCCTAACACTCAGCAAGATAGTGAATAAGTGTGTTTGTCAAACTGTTGTAGTTGAGGCTTCTTCAGATACAGGTAATAATTTAAGGTTTACTGTCACAACTTCCACCAGCTTAAAGTTCACTTATTTTGTTGTCTGCTCTGTTATTCCCTGTCTTACCCCTTTCCCACCATCGCATGGCCTTCCCCGCCCACTTACTCACTTGTTCCCCATTTCACATTCAAGTTGCTGTTTTTCCTAGGCTGTTATGTTTACTCCACTTTACGGAGATCTCCGGAGCAAGACTGGAAAATACACATGCGGAAACCCACCAATCCGAGCGGTGTGCCTCATCCACCACTCTCTAACAGGCAATTTTCATCACACAGTGGTTTTCTTTTGATTCTTTTAAAAGCTTCATGGTTGGTTTCAATCTCGCTGAAACTGCACGTAAATCCTGAACAGTGAGCAATAATTGACCAAAAGTAGTAAGTACTTACATTTTTATCCTGTAAATGCCATATAAATCCCACTCCAGTTCAATCACCAGACTAATGATTCACAAAGTGCACAAAATGACATGCTTCTGCTCTCCTACTCCTCATAAATCATGTTAAGGAACAGTGACCAGTGGCAGACTGATTTTACTCACTTCAAGGTCAGTTAAAAGAGAAGTCATTGGTTCATTAAGCTCATAACATCACAGAAACAGTTTATGTCACAGAGACTAATCAGCAGGATCTCTGTATTTATAACTCTTTAGATAAACACATGAACCATTTTGTTCTGATCATCAGTGAGCAAAATTGAAGCAGTATGGATGTATTCTGAACCTAATGAACTGGCTGTGTATGCAGTAACAGCCATTAATGGTACTTAACTCAATCACATTTAACCCTGAAGGAATTCGTACGACAAGGTATTCTCTTTGTTTGACATATCTAACAGTCTAATTATCCGCTTTCTCACACTTTACACACATGCCTTTTTTTAGAATATTTTTGGGTTGAAATGACTGACTGGTGGTATTTGGGAACTAAGCACTGTACAGTATGCTCTGTGCAACTGGAGAGTTCATTGAGTGAATGGAAAAAAATAGATCTCATGATATTTATACCTAAACGCTGCTGGAAAACCAATCGGCCTTTCCTTCGGACAGAGTGTGCGAATGCCAGTGAATGTTAAAACGCAGTCAAAAAACCATTAATCACCCAGTGTGCATGTCTGTTTATCTGTGTTTCCATAAACTCTCATAAAGTTGGTTCACTATAGAAATATTATACTGTCATGTTCTTGCCAGAATTGGAGTGCAACACCCCAAATAAAAGGTAAAGGTTGCATTACATAAAAAGACAGCATTAAGATAATGGAAAAACTGGGAATTTTATTTAGAGAGTTTTGAGTTTCATCATCCCATGTGTGCCATCTAATTGAAAATCCATAAACAATGATCCTAACATGGCAGTTTTTATGTAACTGCAATTCCAATGAAATACACACAGTTTAAAATAATTAATGGTAACTTGAAACTTGACTCTGACTGTGTATTTTGTTTGCTGTTACTACTTCCATATTTATTTTCACAAGTATGGCGAGAGGTCATCTTTTGCAGTCTTCTGTTTATGATTGCAGTTCAATCAGGAGAGACTTCATCTCAGTGAACAAATCATTTATTTACATCTGCAATGTGTTTTTGGCATTAAGACCCCATTATGAGATCATAGTCTTTAAAGCGGGTGCTAAAGCAGTTAAGTGGTATAGAACCCCTTCCCGATGGACAGTGGTGGTGGTGATAGTGGTGGTGGTGATAAGATGAAGAGAATGCTGAATGTGATGAAAAGTGGAGTTGTGATGAGCTCAACCTCCAGCTTGTGAACGGGGTGGAGGAGGACCGCTGTAATATCGCACTAAAATGACAGCTGACAGCAGCAGATATGAGAACATATTTAAAGTTTAATAGTGACTACGTGATTGGCTGATGGAGATCGTGTTAAATATTTGGTTGGTTTAAGTAAAGAGTGAATGCCCATGGTCAGCTGAAGAGAAAAAGGGTATGAGAGAGAGAGTTACGCGTAAAGATAGTCTTCCCGGTTGAACTTAACACTGAGCTCACAAACTGTGTAAAAGAAGTGGACGTTGTCACCATGGCACCAACCACTGGTTTGTGGACTTCTGTTTTGAAGCCTCAAGTTTGGCATTTTGGCCTTCGCCATCTTGCTATTTTGGAACCAGACATCACAAGACTAAAGGGTGGCACTAGTTTGCCTGGTTAACAAGGTGCATCCCTAATTTGCGTTAACCGTGATATTAGTGGGATGCTAATTTTGGCTAGTGAAAAACAAAACGTAATTACCAGAAAAGCAGCCGACTCGTGCTTTTTCAGTGGCGCTGGTCAAATTTACACAGTGCAGTGGATACATGTGTAACGGAAGCCAGTACGGCTGTGCAGTGAGTAAACCTCAATCCCTGACACCTTAACAGACACACTGGCGATCGATGACAGGACCCATAGGTTTTAGCCTCCTCGTCAGCAAGGTCGCCGATTCGACTTCGGACCATGTAGTACGCACTCAGGGGCAGCCGGTTACACATGTCACCTCTATCCTGTATTACAGGTCACCATGGTAGCGACTTGTCAATCACAAAATAACCACACCCAAAAGCATACCCTGCTTTAAAGTCTGTTTTACTCTAAATGGGACCATAATTTACAAAATTAACATTATGCTGTATTGTAGAAGGCTTGAAACTCACGACTGAGACCATAGACTTTTTAGGAAAGTGTACTGATGTAATAATTCGTCAGAGTGGGAAGTAAGGTCATTTTGTCATAGACCCCAATGCAATCAGACTTCTTTTTGCAACCAATGCAGTCGCCCAGTAGACCAGTAAGTAAATCAAGGGAGGGTATGAACTGTGTGATTTAATGTAGTAATTTGAAACATACACATGAGGATCATAGTTTTGCATTAAATATTGCACAACAAAAACTGTCTGTTCCCACAGTGTGTTTACTCTGTTGTCAAGGCTCTAGCTTTTTAGTCAGTCTGACAATATGCAGGCCAGTTAACTGCAACTCCAGAAAACCATTTCCCACTCTGACTCCATCTGGACCAAGATAGCCCCGTTTCCAAATCGGTGCTGTACATTTTTGTAATTGCCATGTGTGATGTGGTCCACTTCTGGCAGCTCAGCGAGACCCCTGTGAGAGCTGTATCTCAGCGAGGGATATGGATGTTGCATTGAACAGAGCACCAGACACTAAGATGTGTTTTGAAGTGGACCTAGATGTAAATGGATTCTGACAATGTCTTAACATGCAAATGGCTCCATGGTGGTTGTTTGTGGTCTTTAATTGTCCAGGAAAGTTTGACTGTGCGTGGTTTTTCAATGATGGCATAATCTGGGAGCTGTTTTTATCTTTTTCAACCACCGTTCCTATTTGAGCTGCCGGACTGGTGTACTTGGGGATACGATGCACTTAGTTAACTAGTGTTGAGAAAAGTATTGCTAGCCATTTTAACATTTATTAAATAAGTTTGATGATCTGGAACAGAAAATTTCTTTTCACTGGTCCTAATTACATTGCATGACCAGTCTGAATTTTTATTCAAGATGTCTTACATTCATTCCGATAAAGCAACAGAGATAGCAGCAGTGATGTCACTAAAAATGACGCACACATCTTAATTGCCAATTGCAAATATCTTTAATTCAATTTTGACTACTCCAATAATAGTTTCAGGTATGTCAAACGACATTATGAATAGATAAGAAAATGCCATGAAATTGAAACAGCTTATCATCTAGGAATTTGTGGCGAATGAGAGCTTAGTTCACTGGAGAGTTAAATTACAATTACAACTAGTCATAAATCAGTTGAATTGTAGACATCTGTGATGAGAAATCCCATACACATAAAAGTAGTTTGAGTCTTACAAGTCAAAATGTAATTACAGATATCTTTAATTAGAACTTTGACTAGGCACAATTATGTTGCAGATATCAATAATGAATATCCAGTCTAGCTAATTACCATAGGAAAGTGTTACTTTCCTGTCCAGTTTCCACTGTCAGCCTTGTAAATGGCAGGTTTTGTCCTTGTTACAACACAGTAAAACAGCTTATTAGAAAAGGTTCTTTCCACTCGAAATTCTTAGTAATTTATGGAACAATAGGTCCCTGATGTCAGCCAGATGCAGACAAAAGCAGGCATATTATTTCTAGCCAGTAACTGACAATTTTGCTGGCTGAAAAGACAAACGTCTCTTGTAGGTTTTATTAGTTCCATGAGTTGGTTGAAAATGCTGTCTCCGGCTGATAGCATGTTTCCAGCTCACTTATATTTTAACATTGTAAAATGGGTCATAAGTATGAACTTGATGGCTACATACACACATCATGCTAAGATTGAGGCTATTGCTACACGTCCCAGGGAAAAAGTTACCATCCTCATCAGTTGATGATCCATGGATCAGACTGTTAACATTAATAATGTATCATCTAATATAATCCTGTTTGGCTGCTTATCTATCTTACTTGTACATTCATTTCAAACAGTGTGTTTTTATTTTCAAGAGAAAAAGCTTCAAAATGATGACCAGTTGATGTTTTTTGCAAATGGAAAGCTTTTTCTGGTAACTGTGGACTTCCCCAAATCCAATAAAGAACAGAACAGAGCTGCTAATGTTAGCTTAACAGTTATAGCATATCTAAGTTTGGCTTCCACGCAGGAAGGGGAAACACTACACATTGGCTATGCTGATCATCAAGGGGTCATTTTAAACCTGATCTGTAAACCCAGAAAATTAATTTAGGTAGTTTATGATATGCTCATTGGCTTTTGATGTAACGCTATAGCAACGTTTGCAGCTAATTTAGAGTTGATAAACACATTGTTTTTTTCATTTCTTACACTTTTAGACTTAGACAGACTTTATTGTCATTCACCATGTACATTTGAGCGAGATTTTGTTGTTGAAGTCTCCAAATAAAAACAGAAGACAAGTAAAAGAAACAGAGTCTAAATATAAGTAGGTAAATATAAAATAAAAATATATAAAATAAAAATATATAAAAGAAACAGAAACTGAATAAAAATATTGTGACTTTTGTCAGAAATTAAAAATATGTACAGAAAAATTGAATGTAAGACAATATGAATAGTGCAGATATCCGTAGCAGCAGCATGTATTGTAACAGTGAAACGGACAATATAATAGTGCAGATAGTACAGTAACTCAGTGAGTTCACAGGGTCCATGTAAAGTGACAAGTGTCGTGTGAGAGGGGGGATTATTGGGAATTTAGCAGTGTTATTATGTGGGGGTTGAAACTGTTGTGGAATCTGATTGTTCTGAAATTGAAGCTGCGGAACCTCTTGCCAGAGGGCCGCAGGGAGAACAGTCCATGGTGGAGTTGGGAGGTGTATTTTGTGATTGTCTGAGCCCTGGTCAGGCAGCGTCTGCGAGCAGTGTCATGGCTGCAAGAAAGTGCTGTCCCGAAGATTCTCTCCGCTTTCCTTGCCACTCTCTCTACACAATTCTAGTCTGAGGCGTTGCAGGCCCTTAACCAGACAGACATGCAGACATTATGCAGCTGGTCGGTATGCTCTCTAATTGTCCCTCAGTAGAAAGTGGTGAGGATGGTAGGGGGGAGGTTTGCTCTTCTCATCCAACGCAGAAGGTGCAGACGCTGCTGTGCTCTCTTCACAAGAGCAGAGGTGTGGAGGGACCAGGTTAAAGTGTCTGTGATCTGCACCCCTAGGAACATGATGCAGCTGACCCACTCCACTGTGGCGTTGTTAATGAGGAGGGGCGTGTGACTTGGCTGATTATTCCTGAAGTCAATGACAATCCCTTTTGTTTTGTTGACATTCAGGATTAGATTGTTTGTGTCACATTAGTCCACCAGGTGTTTCACCTCCTCTCTGTAGGCCAGTTTGTTGTTTTCCCTGATGAGACCTTTTGCTGTGCATTTTTAGTTTTTGGAAAGGTTAAAAATAAGGACACCAGGCTCTAAAGCTTTCATATACTGAGTTTTATTTGACTATTTTACTGCAACCCCATGCTTCAGCACATGGGGAAATCCATAGCTTGGCCATCTTGAAAATGTCATGCTGCTTCCTAGCTACAACACAGTAAAACAGCATTTAAAACATAAGTAACACATGACAGTTATAGAGGAACTGATCAGCCACGCTCGTCACACACTCTCTAAAAGACATTTTCCTAAACATTGCTGAGTGTAATTTTTAGGGAAAACCACTTTCTTTCCTGGGAGCCATAAAAATCTTGTGGTTTCCATTGATCAATTTCTTCTTAGACCAAATCAATAAAGGTTCTTGTGGTAGGGGGATTTTTTGAGCCACATTTCTGGCAATGCTACCAATCCTGTCCAACCACAGACCAGTGAATAATCAAACACTAATAACATCTTATTCCTATAAGAAGTATGAATCTTGACATGTTTGCATCTGGAATAGAATACATGTCTCACCTCCAACACTGAGAATATAATGGAGTCAGTTTTTAATTATACGATTGACGACAGTAAAAGAGGCACTTCAAATCTTACAAAAAGTGAGAGATGTTCGAAATAACTTGGAATGCTGCTCGTCTGAGAAACCCGGGTGTCCTTGGCAACCGCCTCTCCATAACACAAACAGGACTCGATTTCCTCGCCAGGCATATAAAAGGCAAAAGCAGAGAAAATGTTTTCCCAAGTGATAGGCTCTGGAGGGTCCCTGTGGTGGGCTTTCATTATGTGGGAATGCTCTGTGACCACTGAAGAAGTCTGTGAAATAATATCAGTGCAACAGCTGAGGTCTCTGCAGGGTAAGTGTGCAGAACTGAGGTCCTTACAGTGCTCACTTCTTTTTATTTTTTAAAGTTTTGCTCTGGTTTATGTCCCATCTGGTGTCATGTGTATTTGCAGTTAGACTGGCATACAACACAGTAGACTTCTAATTGAAATTACAAGCAAAAATATCAGAAACTAAAATAAAATTTTAGTTCTATACACTTTTTATGTAGAGAAATGTTATAAAAGTGTAAAAAGAGGATAAAACTGTTCTTTGGACATATTTGTGGATACTGTCTAAACTTTAAACCTCTGAGTGGGCAGTTCCCATAAAATGTTTGACTGACATTCCAGGGCTGGCTTTGCTAGGACATTTACTGTCATTCTCTGCGTATTTTTACACAGTATGTGCTGATTTCTTTGCATTAAAGTTAAGCTTTTAGAACATCTGATTTCAAAAGAGTGTGTCAACTGTTGTCACATTTCTTTCTTGTCGTCTCTCTCTCATCGTTGTCTCCCTACCTATGATGTCCTCTCATTGACATTCCTGTGATTGCTCATCCTCCTCCACAAAATGGCTTGCAGCACTTTAGCTCAGCGCCCCTCCTCATTTGTTTTCCATTTCACTATTCACCAGCATGCACACTGGGTACATTGTACACAGAGAGGCTTCTTTGCAATATTATAGGATAGTCAACAATGAAGGAAGCTGCTGTGACGTCTGCGGGTGTGGCCTTGGAATGCAGACAGACACTCTTTCTATCTGACATGCAGGAGTCCTACTGTATTCATGTAAGACACTAAATGAAAATATTGAAATGTACAGTATTTTTTAAAGATACCAGGCGAACCAGAAGGAAATTGAACACATTATTAGCTAAATGTTCCTCTTGTCCAACCATTTTCTAAGCATGTTTATGTGCACATTGGCCACAGGCCCATTATTAGGTCAGTGTTTTTATATCTGAGCTCAATTAAAGATAAGAATTAGGTGGAGTTAGTCATGACTGCTGCTGCATTCACAGACATTCAGGCATGCATACTTAAGGTTTGCTTAATGGACTAGTTTCTCACAAAGTTGACAGTTTCCATCTGTATTTGTGGAATAGAAATTGCCTTCTATGTCATATGAGGTGTTTTGTGGATCAAGGGTCAAGCAGTTTATTGTAAACACATCATATTCATATGAAGTTGTTTGACAGATTCACATGTTGGCTACTTGATTCAACAGTGTTGTCATGACTACAGTAAATGCATCAAGTCTTAACAAGCTGTACGTTCAATTTCCACTATCATTTGGCTCTGTTTGGTCTTGATCAACTCCTGAGGGAAATATCTGGCTTTAGTTGCTAAATGTTCCACTATATTTACAAGCGATGTACCTTGCTAACATTGTCTGTCTTCTGCAGTGGATTTTTTTGCTTTAATGAGAACCGTAAGAGTGAACTAAAACATTAAGCTGCCGGCCACAAAATCTAAAGAATGAGTTAAAAGACGCTAAAAATCTTTGTGGAGCTGAAGAAAGTTGCAGAACTTTTAATAATTCTCTGTGGGGTTGACACTCCAAGTGTCATATTTCACAATACACATAATAATTTGACTTTTTTGATTTTCTGCAACTTTAGACTTCTACTCCACCACACTTTAGAAGAAAACATTGTAGACTACCTTTTAATCCACTACATTCACTTGATATCAATAGTTACTGGTTACTGTGCAGATTCATATTGATAATACAAAATGAGTAGTTTTACTTTTGGTACTTTAAGCATATTTTGATGCCAATGCATTTGTACTTTTACCAAAGATCTGAGTACTTCTTCCCCCGCCGCCATCCCCAGGATAGACACATTAAAGTTAGCTGATTTTTTAAAGAGCAACTTTATCATTATCATCACTTATTTGTTTTTTATCCTAATTATCTTTGTCTTATATTAAAAAGGCAAATTTTTAACCATACTGAAGGGCTCAAAAAATGATCTACTAAGATATGAATGGACTTCTGACCCTACCAACAATGGTGAGAGCCAAAACATTTTACTTGTCTCAGAGGTATTTCCTCACCGTTGCACAACCCCTTTCTTTTCAGTGTACATTTCATACAAGGATGACGGACCTTAATGCAGCACCCAATTTACAACCCTGGGATTGAATCCCTCCAGAACTATGTGTCCTGTCTCTCCCCTGCTTTAGCACCCTCTCAGCTTTCCAACCAGCTTTACAGAATTAGACAAAAATTTAAATGGTGAATGGACTCTTTTTTAAAAACATAGCAACGGAGGCCAGTACATTTTCCAAATGAATCTCTTTTATTTTTTCCATCATTTACCTTTGGCCCTGATTCTGTAGATCCTGTAGGTATGCACTGAATTACAAATTCACAGTGGCAACCTGCTGTAAAGAGCAGAAAAACAGGAAAAGGTGACAAAAGAGGGAAAAGATTTATGTGATAGATGTGATGATGAGGAGCGTGTCGTTCCATGTGATCGGTTTAACAGCTGCTTCCTGCCCGTATTAAGGGCGTGGCTGGACATTATGTAACTGATCTGACATCAGTAAACACGCAAAAGCACATTTTCAGATGTGAGGCCTCACTTTAGTGCTTCCATTTGCTTCATATACTGCGGAAAGGACATAATGTAACATGGTGAAATCAAGCAAGGATGTTCCAGGCAGGCATAAGTTCAGCCGGAGCTTCAAAAGCATCCTTTGAATAGCAGAACTAACTTCATCGCCAGATTCTGCCCCAGCAATGTTTTTATAAGCTCACATTGTTTTTTGTTCTGTTTTTCCTGATCAGGTCCTTTTCAACAGACCAGATAAATAACAGGACAAAGCCCTGCTGTCACTCTTGGATTTCAAATCAAAGGGACTGTCTTTGTACACCTTGTTAACTTATCTATGCTATGTTTTGGCTGCCTCAACCAGGGATGAGCCAAAACAAAGCTTATCCCTACTGTCACCGGCCATTTGCACCCAATTACCCCACGGTGTAGTATCAGCTCTGACATAGATACTGTAGGTGTGAGATAACCTGAAAAGGCAGCTGTTCTCTTTGAGTTATCGATATCTGTGAAAAAAACTCCCTTTACCAAAAGCATGATAAAAATCCCTTCATCGTGGGCTGGGCAGGCCCTGAGGGACCAGTGGGAGAGAGGGATCCAGAGGATTCAGTGTGTAGGAGAAAAGGGAGAGGGAAGGTCTTGGATTCCGGCCCGGACAGTGGCAGCTTGCCATGGTTTCATATCTCTCCGCTGCTGTTCTCGTCAATGTGAAACAACAGACGGCCCACCTGTGCTGAATGATTGTTCATGTTTAAGTTTGGGCTGTCGGGGTAGCAAGGAGGTTCTGGGGTTCAGCTTTCCTACCTTTTTTAAAATCGCCGCAACATTATCTTTTCATCACATTTTAAATGCGAGTGCATCTGGCTGTGTTCAGGTGTGCCCGAGCTGTTGCAGCCTCAGGGAGGATGTTGTAAGCAGAAGGAGGGAGAGGCTGTTCTGTGATTAAACTCTCTTCTCCAATAACATCACATACTCTGGTTGCAGATAACTGCCACATAAGACATGTAGAAAAGGAATATGCTGGAGTTTTTTTTTGTGGTGAGACAGCAGGCTATAGATTTGGAAAACCATCAAGGACGGTGGAAGGATGTGGATACAGATGGCATTGTTCCTATAACAAGGAGGACAATTCTTATAAAGCCCCTGACGCCTTTTTATTAATACGCAGGATCTGATGTAACTGTACTGTTAAACCAGACTGAGTCGTTATGCACAAACCAGGCTTGTGACGGCACATGTGTGAGTGGGCACCTCCCATCAGATGTTTTGCTGAATTAGACTCTTGGCTGGAGCGATGGCTATTGGAAAAATCAAAACTGCAGTGTAAATTTCTTATGATCAGCTAGTCCTTATAATCACTGCAGACTGATGCGCGTTCCAAAAATGTTTAATCTAATAAACCAGGAGACGCCTCAATAATTTATTCAGCCTGGTTAACTTGAATGGGAAACAAAACTGGGATTCCTTGGCAGTCTCTGTCCCACCTGACTGGGGCTGAAATTAAGCTAACATGAGTGAGATCCAGAGTACTGGAGTTCTGTACAGCTGCTTTACAGTGTCAGAGTAAGACTTACACATGACTTCTAAGAAGTGGCCGTTATGTATGCTGCACAGTTTATTTAAAGGTCCTGATAACTAATTTTCAGCTTCTTGCTATGAGAAATGGGATCTTATATGAACACATTATGTTCTGCCAACTTTAGAGCTTTTTTGTCTCCATGAGCTCCTTTAACTGGGTTAAAGTGAGCAGGAGTCATATGGAGTAAAAGGTGATGACACACAAAGGTCTGTGCACCAATCAGGATTCAGCAATATTTGAATCAAAATGTTTAGGACATTAGGTGTGTCATTTTCTCATGTTGCCAGGCTACTGTACGTCAAACTGCACCCACACAGTTATGAGATTTTGTGAGCTGAGTTCATCTAATATCGGTGACGACTCAGACATTGCCCAAGGTCCACCTGGATCCATTCTTTATACATGTTACAATCTATAAAATTGTCATACAGATTTTCCATATTGTATTGGTATTGCTGGTCTATATATATTTTCGCAACAAAGCCAAAGTTCAAAGCAAACCATTTTGGACATGTGAAGTTGCTACTTTGCATGTTTGTCTTCCGAAGAAAGTGACAAAGCGATCCCCTGAGACTTGTCCTGGTTCCAAGTGACCCCTGCACTCCCTCTCTTCCAATACGGTTGCTTTGGTCACTTCACTGAAGCTTTCGGACATCTGGTAGATGGGTTAAGTCCACTGAACATTCACAGCCCATGTATGCAAGTTCTATTTAGGGAATAACTGTAGATGGTGGAAATATTGTTTTATGATGTGAGACAAAGTCTCGCTCCCCTGAATGAAGAGGAAATGGTCCAAAGGAAAAGAAAGACACAGAGAGGAATTGATATCCCTTTATTGGAAAAGCAGTTATGAAAGCCATTACATAAATAGCAGATATTTCCATATCTGACACCTCCAATGCAGAATCACATTATTTGCTGAGTGCCGTAGAGTCCCTCCTCATCATAAAGCCAGACTGTGTTTTGCTAGAGAGCTTATAGAGGGTTGGTTTCCTTGGGCAGTGTTTCTCAAGTTTATTAGCCTTAGCCCCTATGAAGCAATGTCTTGTGATGACTCTTTAATTGTGGACATGATTTGGGAGCAGGGATTTAGGATTTTTTCCTTCTTAAATAGTTTTGTTAATCAACAAAAAAGTATTCTACATGCAAACAAGACTAATGCTGTGCCTCAATTCAGAATTAAAAAACAAGAAAAGTTGGTTCAAGCTATGTATAAAGAATGCAATACATCCAAAACTGACAAACAACATAAATTACAGAATTGACATACAATGTAAGCTACAATCTTTCCACATTCAGTATAGAAGCTGAAAACTAAGTGGAAGCTGTTGACTGACCAATACATCCTGCAGGTGGTGACAACTGTATTCTCTCTAAGTCCAGTGTGTCTAATTTTGTCTGCAACAGATGGTTTCATTTGGCAGTCTCCATCACAAAGCCAGTCCAAGGTGTGTGTTGTGTGGGTCTGTTGTGACTGATGTGAAAACAAAGAGTTCACATGTAGGCGGCCATGTATACTGACATCTGTTTGGTATCCAGGCAACTATATAGTTTCCAGGGTGTGGTCCAGTTCAACGTTAAAAAGATGTTTTCCAAAGACAAATTAAAAGTGACCCAATGTGGGAAAGATGGTGGTTCATATTTTGATTTTATGACAAAAATGATGACATGGTGTGCAACCTTGAAGCCTGCGTAAGCACGAGCAACGCTACCAAACTGGTATTACACTGAAACTTAACACATCTTTAAAAAGTGAGGTAAGACTGAAACCGTGCAGAAGGGTGAAGCCATTCTTCCTGCTGTCAGTCATTATGTTTGGATATGTGTTGTGAAGTGACAAACGGTCAGCAGAGTGTAGCCTAAGCTGAGCTAACATTCTCCAGTCGTTTCATACACACTGTTAATCCTACCTTTAGGTTTCTGAATGCATTAGCTAAAGTGGTGGTTTTACATTATATTGTAGGGTAAATTGAGTCCCATTATTTTGTCCAACCAACCAATGCAATGCCATCACATGTAGTTTGATATGTCAACAATAACAAATACATTACATTCAGCTATGAAAAAGCAGTTTACACCAGCCTACAATAGTAAAGAACACCTCATATAACTTTAAAGCTTTGACACATGTAATTCAGATTATATAACAGTATTTTTCTGCCTCATAAAACACGCTGCGTTACAGTTATGACAGTGAAGACTGACCTGAGATGAATGAGCCAAGTGATTCATTCAGGGAAAGCTTGCCAAGTGCGCCTGCTCTGCTTTTGTAATGACATTTCACATTCATTGCTGTGTACAGTTGACTAGATCAACCACAAAACTGCTCCCTTTATCATTTTGTACAGGGAGAGTGCTTTTGCTGATGGCCTCTCAATCACAAGACTATAATCTGAAGTACCGTAGTTTATAGTATTCATAAGTCTAACTGGGGATGAATTGAGTACATGTACATGTAGAAAGAGATCCATGAACCTCAGTGTGGCTCTGTTAATGCTTCTTTTGAATTTTTATTTTCCATCCAGTCAAATCTAAACAAATAACTGCCGACAAAATCACAAACTTGCACCACATGTAGTGTTTGTTTTATTGAAATTCATGAACAGAAAAAGGGGTTTTAAAGTCAAACAATAATTGTAATAACACAGATGAAGAGTTTCTGAAATATTTATTCAAGGGATTAAAAAGACGAATGCAGCAGGGCTGAAGTGCTGTGCTTCAGTTCTACAAACAGTGAGCCCTGCCGTGTCTATAAAGCCCTACAATGTACAACAGGTAATAAAACAAACACAGTAACAGTTGTGACAATAATACTAGGATGCACATTCTTACAGAATGACTTGTCTGCAGTGTCTCGTCTTTGTCCCTACAAGCTAAGCTACTGTTTCTGCTAATGGCAAAAAATACAATACTTTGAATAGCACATTATCTCTTGGAAACTAACAGCAGGGCTATTTAGTTGAAAACAACAATAGAAATCTTGATCGTATAGATTTATACAGCTTACATTGACTTTTTTTTACCTCCTTCATAATAAATCCCATAAAGGGTAGTAGTACAATGTCTAATGAGATGTAAAGGCCATGAATTAAAATAATAAATACATGTTTCTCCCCTGGCAAATCATAACCCTCTCTTACCAAAACGTCACCCACATTCTGCCTCACTAAAAAATTTAAAATATAACTGGGAAAAGTCTGTGTTAGCAATTAATATCTTATTACCCAGATTTTGACATGAATCAGGTAATTCACATATGATCAAAAGTAAAATAAACTCATGTTGACTCAATACAGCCTCACGGATTCTTAAAATCATGTAACAGTTGCCTGAGAGATCCACTGTCCAACCATTTACAATATGTTGGGATTTTTCTTTTTAAAAAAACAGTCTTTTTTCACATAAGGAATGTTGTCAGAAAGTCAAACTGTAAATATGGCATTTATAACATACAGATTTATTGGCACCGAGCTCCTAAGCACCACCTGTGCACGCAGCAGCCTCCGAAGCAAAATTCCTCTGGCTGTCAACACATCACAGTCAATGCTCTGCACCTCCACCCACAAAGCACGTTTCCGCACCTGAGAATCACTTTCCATCCAATATTTTCTTTTGAAAAACATGTCATCTCTTCCTCAATCACACTATTTTTAGGGTACAAAATTGAAATAGAACACCTTCTTATTCTTTCTGTGTTGACATTTAATGTGTCCACTTACATTTAATTGTGTAAGCATGGCAAAAATAGTTGAAACAATTTGAATAGTGTGTAATAACCTACAGCAATCATGTGGGAATGCTGGATGTGGTTGTGCTGAGGGCTCTCCTGGAGCAAATACATAACACATGTTTAGGCAATTTGAAATCATTCCTCATGGTGCTAAATCTGCCGGGAGTGGGTCACAATGAAGGAGAAAAGGATCTGGAGCAGAAGGCTGGTTGTCTCAGGTATGAACGCACAGGTGGGGAGGAGAAAAAGACTACAAATAATACTGTGGTTGACGGTCAGTGTTGTGTAGAGAAGAGGGATGAGGCTGAGGGGACAAAGGTTCAAGGCTCGGCCACTGCACTAGGCTCCTTGTCATAGATGTAGCTGCCCACACCGCCAGTGTTCACGCCTGGAAAAACCACAGGGACAGCAGTGGGTTGTAAGGGGTTAATGGGAAGGGCAAGAGAAGGTAGAGCATGAGCAGGAGAGGTTGCAAAACATTTCCTGTATAGCCTTAAGAATCTGCCATGTTGTAGACAATGGTATTATGATGAAATGACTATTGAGTAAGACTTATTGTGCGCAACGGGTGCAGCAAGTACTCAGACATACGACATTCTGTTTCAAGTCTATCTGATAATCGGTGGGTTGACAGCACCCCCTAGCGGTTACCTTTGGGCCCGAACAGAACAGCATAGCACGGTTTGTGGCAGTAGGGCTGGCCATCATGCTGGAATATAAAAAACAAATAAAATAAAAACATTAACACAATAAAAGCTTTTTCTGTCCCCAAAGAAGTCAACGTACAACAGTTGAAAAGGCTTTTTTATGGTGGCTGCATGATGGTCCCTGAAGTCATCCCCTCACTCTGTAAGGAGTGGTGACAAGTTGAAAAGACTATTACAAAAATGGAAACTTTAGTCTATCTGGGTCTCAATGATGATAAAGATTTATGACCTTTTTTTTTTTTTTTTTAGAACATTTAGGTGTTGATTTCTCCACCTCACCTAATGTTTTCACCTGGTGATATGTGATTCAAGAGAATTTACTTGTATACATGTTTTCTTTACCAATATGTGACATATTGTTCATTCATTCAAGTGCAATGAGGGAACTGAAAAAATTCTCGTGTGTCGTGAAGCTTGTACTTGTCCTTCCGCATTGGTCTTGTTGTTAATCACGCAGCCATAAAGACTTTTAAACTTCTGTACTTTGATGAAACAGATGTGCTTTGACTTTTTTGGAATTCATTTCCCTCATTTCCCTGTGCATCAGCATCACCTGTTTTGTGTCACAACTATGTCAGAAGAAGCACTTTCTCACTTGTTTTTAAATCAAGCATTAAGCGCTCCGTGACCCCTTTATTAGGTACATCAGTACAATATAATATTGTCTCATACAAAAGCCGTGTAATGATCAGTTTGTTGGGAACAGGGTAAACTCAATTGTATGTTTATTATATCATAATATATATTATAACACATACATCATACTGTAGTTAAAGGTGGTGTAGTGCTGGATTACATTACATTAAGAGGTGTTTCTATTTTTCTGTCCTCTATATTTATATACATGACAGGGGCAGAATACTAGAAACACCTCTGCATATTATGCAGTCCAGTACAACACCAACACCATCTATGACCTAAGTGCTAAAATATACAGTTCAATTAAAAGCTCTATGACATTTTAAACAAAAACTGAACATTACAGGTATCATAAAAGTAGATTTTATGGCAGAACCATAAAACACCACACCATTTCTTTTGAGTTTGACCTTCTAATTATTTCTAGAGATCTCTTTTTTCCTTCAGAGTTTTGTCTATTCCTCTTTTCAGTATTTCCAACATCTTTTTCCTCCCCCTCACCTCTGCGTGACTGCCTGGAGCCAGAGTTTTGCTGCACCTCTCACAGCGGAGGCATGGTCGATGCCAGTCCTTGCCCAGTGATGTCACCTTCTCAGCTATTGTGACAAACACACAAACACCTGTGAGACACCGTGGCAACCACTTTGCATGTTCACACCTTTTGCCTCACCTTGTTTCCTGGAAGTGTGGAACTACTTACCAAAATACACTTTCTTGCTGCATCTGGGACACAGGTTGGCCTCTCCAGAAAAAGTGGTGATGCTGCCAGCTGCTGGCACATTACAGAGACATTACATACATTACAATACTGGAAAGGCAAAATGTGCTGCAAGGGAAACAGTTCAATAAATGACTACTAATCTTTCCAGTGAGGTGTGAAATCCAGTGTACTAATAATGTATGGGTATAAAAATAATATTGAGCTAAAAGTACTAAACAGCTTTTATAAGTTTCAGGGGAGAATTGCTGAGTAAAGACGCAAATTATGCCAATTTAAATATTCTGGTTGCCAAGGTAAAACACTTCTTACAACAGCCAATCACGGGTCATTAATCTTACATGTAGTGCTGTGCTGGGAACTGCAGGTGGCAGCAAAAGGCAATGACACTGGATTGGTTTTATTCTGTCATAAAAACAACATATACACTTATTCCCACAAATTCACCCAAACAGATTTTAGTCCCCACACATTTAAAGTGATTTAAATGCAAAAAGACAGCGAGATCCTAAAATAATTGCTGAGTTTTCTACCAACCAAGTGGGTGGAGAACGGCTACTAACTGCAGAGCAGAGATAAATCGACAAAAATTACCAGATAGTGATTTTGTTCCTGTGAACAGGGATTTCCCAGAAGACACACCCATTCTAACACGTCTGAGAAAATCCTCAAGTCCCCAAAGCCTGTATCGATGTTCTTATCACTGACTCAGCAACCAACAGCTTCTCGAAATCATCAAAATCTTAAAGGGACAAAAACGCCCATATCGAGTCCATTCCACCCCAGTCAATGTTTGCAGATAGATCCAAAATTTAAATACATAGTATGAATACACGCTCATGGTTTCTCCTTTACCTTTTGATGCTGCCTTGGGTGCGAACACTCGCTTCTCCTCAGTTTTGGAAGCTGAATCCACACTAGTTGGAGACGGGTTGTTGTTGGCTGGAGTATCGTACACATAAGAGCCGGCTCCACCAATGTTCACACCTGAAAAGGTCAAAGGGGAGGAGATGAAAAAAATACTGTCAACGGACAGTTCATTTGACATGTGGCACTGAGATCTGCACAAAAATATAACTGACTTTGCTGATGATGGACAATTTATTTAGTAAAACAAAATACTTTCTTCTTACAATAAATTCTGAAGTAAATTAATACAGAAATAGATAATTTAATTCATAATAAAAGGCTTAAATTAACACAGAAATTGTTTTAAACACAAACTGGTAATTAACATACAGACATAAATACAATTTATGATGGTATTACACTTCAGCATTTATTTATTTGTTCTTTAAAATATCTATTTGTGTACTAATTTCCTTTTGTTTATATATCCATACTAAAACCTTCAACTTGTTTCTTTTTCCTTTATTAAGCCAGGTAAAAGAGGTCTGGCCAAGAGGGCAACGGGAAAAAAATAAAGAATATGAAGAAACTAAGTATTGTCACACACTACAAACAAGTATACAACAAATCCAGATAAGATGCAGTAAGAAAGTGTAGACGAAGTTTAATTTACAGGTACCAACAAATTGCATGTTGAGTTGTTGAGCAAAAATATGTGTACTTTACCTTTTGGCCCAAAGAGGGCAGCATAGCATGGTTTGTGGCAGTAGGGCCTTCCATCGTGCTGCGGGAAAGACAGAAAAAACACCATCACATACAAATAAAACAAACTGACTCAATAGGAATGTAAGGCTTTAAAAAAAACTGATGACGCAAATGGGAAAATGCAACCACGTGATGAGAAGTCATATTTTTCACACATTTTTCTGACATAATATATTTTGGTTTTGATCTTTTTTTTCTCCCATGGGTGGATAAAGAGATGGAGTGACTGTGTCCAAAAACGGAGACAAGGCTTTTCTTTCCATCTCAACACATAACAACTCTGTTGATGAATTCTGCGCCACACTTGAGTGCAACCTACGTGCCTGTACACCCTCAAAGGTCTGCCTCTTCATGGGGCAGAGAGGCCAGTCTAAGACATAGATGGCCTGTTGCTGATGCATGCTGGGAAAGTGGCGGTCATTGCAGGAGCATGTGATCAGCTTGGGTAGGGGATCAGGGCTGAGGGCCAGGGTGGCCACTGGTCCAGAGCCCAATGCCCATAGAAGAGAAGAACCGAGCCAATGCCACGGGCAAGACGCCAGGCCCTGGGTGGTAAGGGAAAAAGAGGCATACAACCACCAATCCTTTCTGCCTTGGCCACATGAGCTCATTTTCCTTTGAAGACGGTGTGGCAGAAAACAGGATTGTTCTCTCACCTTTAATAATGCATTAACAGGATCAGATACTGTTTAAGTAGTCACGCACTTCTTTCACACTTCCTGTTTGACATTTATGAGATCCGTGAAGGTCTGGAGGCCGATGCCAAGCACTGACTGAGCACTGATGACTTTCTCAGGACAAGGCACACACAGGGCTTCATTGTCAAGTGAACTGAGCGGTCTGGTAACAGTCTACTGTACAGTATTGCTGTGGCTCTGGCCGTGAAATGTCAAGAGGAACAGCAGAAGAACCCTAAAAATGGATTATCCATCACTGTACAGCCCACTCTCTTCCCAGAAAGTTACCTTCCCACATCATGACACTGAAATCTGTCTTCTCCATCTTTTCTTTTCTTTTCTTTCCTGACCTGCTCCCTTCCTCATCCTCCTCCCACCCTTCCACATTACATCAAAGTTTTATGAAATCTGATAAATCCCCTCACCTGATGTCACTTGAGTCAGCGTGGGATGGGGTGGAAGACTACACATTTGATCATCTTAAAAATCTGGGCGTAGAAGTGAGCTCACCAGACCTCATCTCTGCTGTGGCCAGTTAGTCGAGGCTTCCTTAGCCACTACTAGCACAACACATGTCGATCTCAGACACAGACAACTGTTGTTGGTGCAGTTGCATTGCGGGTAATGTAGGCATCATATTTTGACAACAAAAAATAATGTTCTTTGATCCCTTTCTTTAAAAACTGTTCATCATGAGCTAGACAATGACACACTTCATCATCAACAACAGCAACAAAATGTGTTACTCAATTTCACATTGTTTGAATATCTGTATGGGAAGGTTTTCAAAACAATATCAGTAGATGTGGAAGAAGTAGTGGTAGTGTTCGATTTTCCATTTTGATTTTTTTGTTTTAGCATGAAGTTCCTTTTAAGTTTTGATTTATAAAAAAAGAAGCTGTGATATTGTAGAGACAGTTAGTTACTGTGGTTGTATGTAAAACATTTTCCACCTTTAGTGGAACCTAGAGTTTATTGTCTCAATCACTAGTTTTAAGTCTTCTTCAATACAGCAAGACACTCATTTTGTAACTTACGGTCCCATTTAGAGTAAAAAACGATGGTAGTGTATGCTTTAGGGCATGGTTACCTTGTGATTGCCAAGTCGCTAACACTGCAACCTGTCAATGAGTATAGAGGTGCACTGTATCAACTGCACCGTGTACATTTAACTAGCCCCCGTTTTTGAGTTCTGTCGGTGTGTTTTCAGTTCACAAAAGTTAATTATACATTTTGGTCACCTAAAAATGTCTTGTTCAGCGTGCGGTTCTACTAGAAGACACTAAGGAGTCGGCTGTTTATTTTTTCTGGTATTATATTTTGTTTTAAGCGGGTGTTTTTGCCAGCCAAAATTAGCATCCCAATTAATATCAGTAACAGTAAATCCAAGCTAGCTAGTTGGCGCTAGCTAGAATCATGGATGAAATGTAAATTCACTAATAAACTGAGTTTGGAGGGGAATCAAATTCATGGCTACGTCACCCCTCACTCCTCCCATACCCCACCATTTTGTCCAAATATGGTCACCAAAAAAACAACAATAGCCAAATTGCCATAATCGAGGCTTCAAAACGGTAGTCCATAACCCAAAGTCACAGTAGCTACATCACCCTTTTATAGTCTATGGTTCAGAGCAATTTCTGCATGTTCTGAGTTATGACTCAGAGAAGGTTTTTGACACAGACAGTTCTAATCAGGTGCTAAAGGTTAAAACAACCCTGACCTTTTAGGGTCAACATTGAATAACTTGTCACCATATCTTTTCAAGCCTAGCTCTCTGCCTCTATCCTCAGGAAGCTGCTGCCCTACTTTGGCCCTCAGACGACAGGCCACAGCGAGCTCTATCCAGCCCGTGTCTCCTTTTAAAGAAGCAGTCAGTATTGGTCTTGGGGGTCAGTAACTTTTGCATACCAGGCCTGAGATGACTACAAACACCCTCCCTAACAAAACCACAGTCCCTTTACATGCTTTTTTTTATATGTAATGTCTCCCAGCCTCACGCTGTTTCCATGACAATGATCCAGTATTGAGTTTTCGCCTACTAAAGTCCGGCTCATGACATGGCGCTGCAGCCCGGGGCAGGATTTGGATGCAGTCCATGGGGAGAGAGGATGGAGGGGGAGAAGAGGATGGTGGGCCGAAAGAGCGTGGGCCTCAGTGACATTGTGTGACTATGTTACTGTAATCATGCAGAGATTAAACAGCAGAGCAGCATCCTTTTAGGTCTGCGGGGAAATTATTTTTTGTGTACAAAGACGATGAGATCACATCCTCAGAGGTAGGTGTGTGTGTGTGTGTGTTGTGTGTGTGTGTGTGTGTGTGTAATATTCACCCACGTATGGAGAGAGCGAGAGGGTGAGAATTGAATCGTTGGCTGGGCCATGAAAGGCAAAAGAAAAAGGGCATGATAAGAAAATCCCCAGGACGAAGGTGCCAAATAGTGAGCAGCGCAGTCGGGGGAATCTATGTTGAGACGTGATACTGCAGTGTGATTATGTAACACAGAGAGAAAAAAGGATCTCAAAGCAACTCATCCTGTGACTGAGGGGGTTACAATTCCCACAAGGACAACTCATATTGACAGATGCAACCAGAAACACAAAGCAGGAAAAACGCATGTACTCAGCAATTTCCTGTTTAAAATACAAAAGTTCTACATCATATCTATACCCAATGTGATACACTTGAAAACACCCTCTGCCAGTCTAAAAGAACAGTCACATCAGCTTTTAAAATAGAGAGCGAGTTTGATACATTAATTGCAGCCACTGACCAATAACAAGAAGAGCCAGAGTCGGAGGACGCCATCGTTGCTTATTAGCTGAGCTGCACCGTTCATTTTTACATTTTAAGAAGTGAAAAGTATTCCACAAAAGAAGAATGGTTTACAGACCGTTATGAGCCACGAGTCAATGGCACAAAGTGCTAATCACCTTGCTAACTTACAGTTAGCAAGCTTGTTAGCTCAATTTGAGCTCCCCTTTAATAAATACTGTATATGTTTATTAAATTAAATTATGCACTTTATGAGAACAAACACGGCAGAGTACAACACAGCTCAAAGAAAATTAAAATGACTTTCCATCTATTACCATCTTCCTGGATTGCAAGTGTGTTAGCGGTCAGCTTGCGTGCTAGAGTCGTTCACAAATCAGCCCTGCATGTAGTTCCTTCATCACCAAGTATCTAAAACCAAATATTTAGCCTATATAAGTGCCTTACATATATGTCAAGATATTTTCAATAAAAACTATAATTTTTCATAGTTTTAAACACTAAAACAAGCTAATGTTAAGCATTTTTTCCTAATGGGATAACCATGCTACATGGTTAGCATTCTTCATCTACTGTGAAGGAAATCTGTCAATAACTCAGTACATGACTAAGCAGCTGACTTCCTCTTGTTGGTCAATGAACAGTCAATGAACTGTAAAAAACTATTGTGCGGATATTTCATAAAGAAAAACAACACAAGTACCTAGAACAGAACTTGCATTAACAAAGGAAAGCCCATAAAATCCATTTAGAGGAGCATAACCTAAGCTATTTGGTGAACACACTTAGGCTCAGAGTGCATGTACTGTTAGCATTAATGGGCTCAGTGGGAAGTGAACTTCTACCCCAGGCAATGTCAGTGCCCTACTCCATGCATGCGGCTATACAGGCTATAAAGAGTACATATCACTGTCCATTACGGAGTTAAAACTCTTGTGAACTATCTTGTGATTTTTCCTATAAAATTTCACAATTATTTACATTATTAATAGGTAAATTGACAGTCAACCAGAGGTTTTGTGTTTGGGCCCCTGCTGAAGTGTTGTTAAGGAAGAAGTTGAATCTGTAAATCACTGTAAATTGAATCTCTTTGGTTTTTGAGCTCTTGGTCTGGAAAACTGTGATTTTTACCATTTTCTGACAAAGTAGTCGATTCATGAGAAAAATAATAGATATTATCAAAATAATTGTGAGTTGCATGTGATGTAAGAAGTATTGATATCTTTTAACGTCCCCATTCAAATTCTTAAGTAAAAATACATATGTATTAGCAGCAACATGTACATAAAATTATGCAGAATAGCACCATTTAAAATGTTATATTTATCATACTTGTGAATTTTTAGTTAGTTTAACATATAATAATAAATCCTATTTTATAAATAAAAGTAACTAAAACTTTGGAATAAATGTACATTAGTGGAGTTGAAAGTACCATATTTCCTGTTGAAATGTAGAAGTAAAAAGGCATAAAATGGAATTACCTAAGTAATGAAAGCTGTACAACCACAGTACTTAAAGAGATGTACTGTACATACACTGAACGTTTAGGCACTAGAGATAACTGATATCTCACTTTCTCAGCATTGTACTGTTACTAGTGGTGCCTTACTGACCTCAGCGTGGCCTCCAGCGTTCAGGAGCTTGTTGCAGCGGTCGCACTTGAGACACAACTTGTGCCAGTCCTTCCCCAGTGATGACACCTTTTCAGCTGCACATGAAAGACAAAAGACAGAGGGATGGTGGTGAGTGCAAACATTCGCATAAAGCTGCATTCATATACATTACTGTGAACAACAGCCTTTATTTTCTCCAATCAATTGTGTCGGGCTTGGTATGTGTTATAATGTGCCCTTCAATCACTCATCGCAGAGAGGAATGACGTCCCTCATTGCTTCACTCTACAGAATAATGATTGTACTGTATCTCTGGGCTGCTGTGCCCAGAGGGGAAACCCTGTCATCATGCCAAATGAGTGATTGTTTGATGAGGGGGTGTGGGGGATACTGGGAATGCCAGTGTACCACACAGGATGCTGTGATGATGTCATTGCGGTATAGACAGACAGTGGCGTGAGTCCCAGTCCAGCTGGAGCAGCAGGGGGTGGTCAGATCTAACCCAGATCCTTTGTGCTACCGCTCCAAATACCCCCATCCCCCAATTTACAGTACACCCATCCTGTAGCAGACAGCCCTTAAACATCATTCTGTCCCCTTTTTTTCCAGTCTCCAAGACCGACTGCTTATCCAGACAAGCAAGGGACCCTAATTATACCCTTTCCAATAATAAATATCTGCTGCTTCCACACAATGGACCCTAAGGAGTCGTGCAGGCAGCAGAGGAAACACCTTCTCTTATCAAGGCAGGGCATAAATAGCCGGATCCTGGAGTCTGTTTCCTGCATACCCTCAGTCAAAACACACACACACACAACAATATGCACACACATAGCATGTATGCGAACATACAGACGATTACTTCCTCCTGGACATACTCTCTCTAGACGCTTCTCCCATGTGTACCATAACCTGGAAAAGTACTGTCAAATTCCTGAGTCAGTGAATGTCAGAAAGCAAATTAAATCAAACATCAGAGATGTGAGAGTCAGTTTTTGAACAACATATAAAGCAATGAAGTTTTAACAGAATTCAAACTATAACTAAATATGGACATCATGAAAAGGATATCATACATTTGATTGTTTCTTGCATTCATTCATTCATTATAAAAATGTCTAATATTCAAGTAGTAAAGTCATTTGAGCCTAACAGACTTTTCAAAACAAATGCACACTTTTAGATTCAAAACCACCCATCTTGAGAAAAAAACAAGCATTGCACTCAACCAGTCTAGCATGAGCAGTACCTAACATATCCAATAGTCTCAGGACTTTTTTTAAGAGGCCTCGGTTAGATAGAAGGTTAAGAGAGGAATATGATGACGACAGCTTTTCTTTGGTATTGTTCTTTTTATGTATTGTGTGTATTATTTTGTCAATTGTTGTAATGCTTTTGCATATTCTCTTCACCTTTGAACTAATTAAGTTCCTTCTTTTGCTAATAAAGTCAAATTTGATTTAGGTGTCCTGTGGAAAATGCTTCTTGGAAATCAGAACCTTGGAGATCAGACTACTCCCTGCAGAGGTTTCTGTCACTTCTCCGAGTCAGTTACAACACTGAGACAAATGGCCAACAACAAGTCCCTGGAGAAAAGCTGGGGATGGGGTGCAGGGTGAGGGAGGGGGGAGACACCTCCCATTGACACTTGAGAGCAGAGGAATGCTGACTTGGACATAACAAACTGACGGAAATGTTAAATCACGCTTAAAGATAGATATTCAGAGTAAAAAGGCGGTAATAAATCCCTCTTTCAATCAATCAGCTCTTAAAACAGAGGATGGCTATAAAACCTCCAAACGCGACTAGAGTTAAAAGGAAACACATTGCTTTTGTCTGTCTGACACTGCTTAAGCCTAGTTCACACTACACGATTTTAAGGCAGATTTGCCGGTCGGCGAGCACTGCAAAACAGTTTTTACTCACCTCCAGCTCTCTCTGTAGCTCAGACAATCCCTGCTACCTGCGTGTGCTAATCCATTCTTCTATCCGTATTCTTTGTCTTTATAATTGCTATCTTTATATTAACAAACAACAGCTGTTTCATGTGTAGGTTTGCGTCATTTCACATTTCACCTTTTCTTGACAAAACGTGGTTGGGAGACCAGCCGTCAAGAGTCGTTGTCAGCTTGTGTAGTGTGTGAACCTCTGTCACCGATCAGTCACGTAGTATGAACGCCACAACGACTTTAAGACTCCCGTTACAAGACTGCAAGTTGTGTAGTGTGAACAGCATGGTGATCGGCCGACACTGAAAGTCGTATAGTCTGCACAAGCCTTTACAAACCAACCAACACTACAAACAGTGTGCAGAGCCCACCTGTCACTGGTGCTTCATCTTCAGCTGCTTTCACTTTTAACATCTCAGCTGCCAATTCAACAACTTTCAGGCCTTGAACACAAAACATGCATTACTTTCAAAAAAGTGATTGCAATTGAACTGCTTTCAGTCAACTTTAACTGACAACACTCACTTGTGTTGTTCCACCACATCAGAAATGTTTATAATTATGAATCAGCTCTGAAGAAGCATACTGGCAGCTTAACAGTGTAGATAGTTCAACTTTCTCTGGTCCTTCAACTTCTACTCATTTTTCAATTGCTTCCATTGTTTCCAGTTCAACTAATATTTCAACTGCTTTCATCTTTTACCATTTCAACTACTTTCTTCTCTTAAACTTTGTTTGAGAGTTTAAGTGCTTCGGGCTTACACACAAACCAATAACTCAACTGCCTTTCACACTTCAACAGACCCTTCAAGCACTTTTAGTGCTTCAACTTCAACTTACTTGTAACCATTAACAGTGGACACTTCAACTGCCTCTGACTTTTCAACTTCAATTTCACTTTCATTGTTTACAGTCAATTTCAATTGCTTTAATTTCTTGCAATTTTAACTGCAGTTCAACTATTCTAATCTCTTATACCTCAACTAACACTTCAACTACTTTCAGTGTTTAAATTTTTAATTTAATTACAATTAAATTAACTTCAACTACTTTTAACTCTTTTAAAAACATTTTTAAAACTGTAAGCAGTTCACCTGATGCTTCAACGTCAACAGAAATTTCCATTTCTTTCATCGTTTACAGGTTAACTGACAGTTTTACAGCTTTTAGTACTTACTCGCCAACTGACAGTTCAACTGCTACTAATTCTACTACCACATGCATTCTTACATGCATACTCTTAAGTTCATCTGTTTTCAGCTCTTACACTTCAGACGGTTCAACCTCAACTACAATTCTCATGAAATATTTAACCAAGAGAAGAATTCACATTAAGACATTTATCCCCGTTAACAGTGTGTGTGCATGCAACATTCAGCATAAGTGAGCATGCTTCTTCTTACATTGTGCCTTTTCTAGTTTCTTTTAAATTATTAATTTGTCACAAACCTTTAAACAACTACAGAAATGTTTATTTGGGTATAAATGGAATCAGAAGGGTTTTAACCTGTCTGTTCTGAGTGTGAGTGATTTATTTACTCCTAAATCTGAGGATAATATACCTCCTACCCTTACAGTGGTTAAAATACTGCCAGTATGTGCCCAGTGTTGCGAATTCGGTGTGTGTTCATGTCTTTGACTGGCTTGTAAACATAGACACATCTGCAGACAGATCTGAAAAGTCAGCATATGAATGGAAACAGACGTCAGAGCCTTCCAAGCATGTCCTCATTCCCCACTGTATGTGACTCTGTGTGTAGTAATAAAGTCCACTGTTTAACAGCCCCCTGTTTTAAAGGGCAGTTGTTATTGTAAGAGAGGGGTGAGCATGTTTATACCTTCAGCACCAAGCGAGCCTCTATCCTTATTACCCTTCATATAGCCCCAACCACTGAAATAAAGTCATAAAATATGCATGTTGGTTAACATTTTACATGCATGCAAAAAATAAAATAAAATAAAACAAACAAATTGAAGAATAAAAATGACCAATGTGTGTTCTTTGCCTTCCAAAATAGTAAATATGTGGGCACAAATGAGGCGACTGAAATGCCACCAAGTCTTCCACTACCTCATTATGGCAACAACTTGAGGGTAAGTGCACCCACTTGTGTAAACAAACAAGCTCCTGTTCACAGGAAAGTCTCTCCGAATAGTCACATTTACTTTGTCAACACTGTTGAGGATGTGCCAAATCCTTTTAGCCAATTCTCTCACAACAGCCTGCAATTTGCCTCACTCAGAAGCACACAACAAAAGGATTCCCCTTTGATTATATAAATAGTGGGACTGCTTTGGAAAATCAGTACAGAAGAGTGATCACTGACAACTGTGTCAGCTTTTTTTTGCTGTAAAAGAGATACCTCAAATTAAGTAATTTCAGTAAATCTCCTCTAACCTTTTCAAAACATTAAACTACAGGACATTAACCTTCAGGATAAAATAACAGGGGCACAAACAGCAAAGGTCATATATTTAATGTGATTGTGATGTAATATACAAACTACAATTATTATGAGAAGAGATACATCAGAACCTGAGTGGTTTCCCACCGTAGGTAAACAATTTCCTGCGGGAAACTCTGTAATAGCAATGCACCTTATATTAATATAACATACCAAAATATCAAGGTGCTGAAGAATGACAATTAAAATTTAAGTTGAAGCGTCCGTCAGCTGTCAACCCGTCAATGGGTTAACACTGTTATTAGCTAAATGTACGTTGGAAGTGTTGTCGAAGGCAGTTGAAGTCAGTTTAATTGTAATTGTTTTTATCATTTGACAATTTAGCTTCAACTTCAAGAACTGTAGGAAGCTGAATTGTCAGTTTATATGTAAACACGGGAAGTAGTTGAACAGACAGTTGAAGAGCAAGAGTGAGAAGTTTAAGAGCACCAGTTAAAAGCAGCTGAAATGTCAGTAGGATGAGTGTTAATAAAAGCAGGTGAACTGTCACTCGAAGTGTGAGAGATGAGAGCAGTTGAAATGTCAGTTGTACTGTAAATTAAGAAACAATTGAAATTTGAGTTAAAGTTGATGCGGCAGAGGCAGATGAACTGTGTCCACTGTTAATAATTGAAGTGTTAGTTGAAGCTGAAGCACTGAAATGGTTCTAAGTGTCTGCTGAAGTGTCTACAATCGCTTTGAACATTTCGTTTCAAGTTAGAGCACTGCAGGCAGTCCATTGAGTTTTAGCACAGCAAGTAGTTGGACTGTCTATTAAAGTGTAAAAGATGAAAGCAGGTGAAATCTCAGTATATGTCGAGGCTATGAAGCTTGCAAATTCGGTCATCTTGGCAGTCAATGGAGCCAAATATGTCCAAATTTGGTTAAAAGCGTAAAAGACTGAACAAGCAGCAACCACAACAGACGACTGTGATAAGTGCCTGTTTCATTGAGGTAGGGTCCTGAAGAGGGTGCGTAAAACACGGCCACATCACTCTCCTCAAATCACTACAATGGCTTGCTGTCTCACTGAGGAATGAGCACAAGGTGCTACCTTTTTAGGAAAGCTTTTGGTCGACTCCTTTTCTTTGTCCTATTGTTTTTATTTTTGTGCTCCTTGTTTTATTTTTACCACTCTCCTGTTTTTATCTGTAGCACTTTGGGATTTGTTTAAATATAAAGTGTGTTACACATAAAATGTATTATTATTATAAAGCTATTATTACATGTGGTGGTTTCATTTGTGGTGGTTGGGAGGTGTTCCAAACATTATGTGTTTTTACTGCAATTTAATTTCTTTTTTTCCCTCATTCATTCTAAATCATCTCGGCCTGTGTTGACATTTCATGTTTATGTTGTTAAGTGAAATTACATTGTGCCTCTAAAAAAGTGAAATAAATATAACATTCATTGTTTACATTAAGCACTGACAGACAGACATTGGTACTGCAGGAACACTGAGCTCCAGGCGAAAGGATGAGGAAAACTGAATCAGAGTGCTGGTCAGAGGTTACCACCATAACCGTATGATACCTGCACCACTGTAAGCTGCTTAACTTCATTTGTAAATTCCTGGTCTAAGCTCTTCCGTCTGCGGTTGGCTTCTCTGATTGCAGTCAATATGGTTTAAATCACTGAGACAGCCTGCTGCTGACTCCTCATCTCACTGATTTAGCCTCAGTGTTTACAAGCGCTTGTTTTCACTGACGTTAGTGAACATTAAATCGAATGAGAGGAGGCAAAGCTCAACATAAGAGTTTTTGTGATTCTGAAGGACTCAGTGTGTTTGCACGTCAGTCAACTTCAGCCGCAAAGAAACACTGTTAGAGCTTGCGTTTTTGTGATCAGATGCGAAGAAACATGAGCACATTTTCACATATAGATTGGTGCCGAAACTGCACTACAGCACCTGATGTGCATGAACACAACTTCAGCGGTGGCACCCACCTCAGTGATTTGGAGCCAGGAAATTACCAAACAGGCTCAAGTGCAAAAATACATGTACCTCACGCCCAACAAGAAACAGCATTACAACAGTGTTAGCGCTTCCACTGGCTTTCCGTTGGCATGAAATTAAGCAGCAACATCTCATCCAAACACTGTACTTTTTGCAATTCAAACCTCAAGGCATGAGAAAGTGATGTATGCGCTTTTACCTCACTAAATGGAAAAAGCTTTTCAATTGTAAATGGCTTTCTGATTTAATAAGGTCACACATATTCACACTTAATGCATTACAGACATCAATTGAACATCTGTAAAAAAACATAACTAATGTGAAAGCACAGTTTGACCCACATGTTTGTATTTTATTTTGAAAATTAGGCTTTTTCTGCTATTCTAATGATAAATTTGAATAGTAGAAAAAGCCTAATTTTCCAAGTGATCCACCAGGTGATCCAACACAGGCATTTTATCCATCCTCTGCCCGGCATCAACTCACACTATCGTTAATTTGGAATTTTGTGTGCTTCTACTACCGATAACAGCTGTCTGTGAGCCAGTTTTGTTCCTTTCTTCGCATCGCTACACATTCGGCTGACATTTTCAGATTTTGTTGATTTAGTCAGTTGCCCTTTTTTGCTTGTTCCATGGTTAAGTAGGCTACGTAGTTTATTTTGTTGTGTTTATTGTTGGTATATGACCGGGAGTCTTCACAGGGTGTTTTATTTTGAAATTTGTGCCATTCGTGTCATGTTGTAATGCTCCATGACATGTTTTATCTATTATACAGTGTATACAGTATAGCTACAGTGTAGCTAAACTTCTATTTTTTTAAATCGCAAATTGTAATTGCAACATTTCACAGAAAAAGCCATTATTTTTCCCCCCAAATTGTTTAGCCCTAATAGTAGCCCATAACTCAAAGATGTATCAGGAGCCAACACAAATGCATTAGATAGGTGCAGTCTTGATCTTTGGTGAAGAGAAATCCTGAACTGGGCCTAACTTTATTCTTGGTAAATTGGAGTCATAAGACATCTAATGCAAATGGTAAAAACAATCAAATAGATTCAGCATATTTGAAAATTAGTGACTCGTGATATTCAAGCATGTAATATTATCAGTTCTGCTTGCAAAGATAGAGATACATCAGAAAACTTCAAGCAGGCTATAACTCAATTGAATTTGTTTGTTCTGTTACAAGATTAAGTTACACTTCATTTCATGTTAAGAGTGAAACCAATTATGCTCTGTGTAGTGACAGACAGTAAGAGGAGCAGCATGGGAACAAATGGTCTACAAACATACTGTAATTGGACAGAACATCAAGCAACAGAACTTTAACAAGAGGGTCTTCAGAGGGAAAACATTAACGGTCCATTTTTCCAAATGACTTAACTATTTTTGTTTGATTGTCAACAGTGACCGGGCAGCTGTGGCCAAACACAAGAGCTGAAGATCAAGCGGACTGAGATTCAACCTCCGGGGTCCCCAGACATTCGTCTGTCTTACTTAAAGCCTAAAAAGTTGCAACAGACAAACAGTACAAGTACAAGACAACATTTATACAGCTGAAATCCCAGCACGCAACGGGGGGAGGAATGTCCACCATGGGGTTCGGCTCTGAAATGTCATATGGGTGCTCTCTTATCACTCAATAATTCAATCAGGATGCATCAGGGGGAAATCTAATGCGGTTGACAAAAAGGACGATGCCAAGATCGCTGCTTGGCGTGTTGCAGAAGGAGATAAAATTAGTAACAACTGTAAAAGCTGCTGTTTCTGGTTGTTTAGGCACTTTAAAAGAAGTGTACATGTAACACACTTTAGTGCAGCAAAAGGGTAAATGCTTATTATTAAAGACCTCACTGATGTATAATAAAAAAGTCACAGTTTATGACTATATTTTCAGTTTGTCACACATGAGGCTGATGTTAAATCACAGGCTTATGAACAAGTCTCTTCCTAATGTTCATGATGTAACCAATGTTATTGTAAATATCTCTAAATCATGGTTGACTTGATTCTGTTCTGGTGCACCCTCTGGTAATGTGGACCCATCTGTTCAGCTCTTCCTACAATAAACCCATCCAAAACTCATAAACAAACACACACATACAGCCCTCCCTCCATCCTCTTTTTCATTCCCTTCCCTCAGTGACAGCTGAGTCCACGCGGGTGTTTTTCTTTCACAGCAGTGTGATAACTCATAACTGCATGTCCTAATAAACACCATACACCTGACTGACTGACTGGAGGCCCAAAAGACAAAGCAGGACCCAAGCATGGGAGGTACATTTAGTAAGAAAAAAAACCCTGGGTTATATCTCTAGAGAGAGTTGTAAGAAAGGAAAAAACAAGCAGCCTGTGTTTCCTTCTCTGCATCCTCCAACTATTCTGTTCTCTGGAGTACAAACACCCTTGAAGGACTTGCGACCTTTTTACTTAGAGACAATCGCCATTCATTCGGGGCACACAGGGGCATTCAACCTCACCAAGGGAAGGGGCTTTGGAGGAGTTTTCAGGTTGTGCATCAAACAAACTCATTCCTCACATACTCTACCTATAACAATATCTTTCATTGAGTGTGGGGACAATGTGTGCTGAATTTCAAAATGCTCAATTCACACGGTCATGACCCTTTCTACGATGTCTGCGTAATAGTTTGACATAATAATCTAAATTATTTTGCTAGATATTGTTATTGAAATGATTAATCTTGATGATTTGGGGAGCACTTTTGTTCTTTTTTACAAGGATATCCTTCTTAACATCTTGACTTTATGACTTTAGATGTCTACAGACAAATATGCCAAATTGTAAGGCTAACACAGAAGCAAAACTATAAAAGAATGCTTGTTTTCATTGATTATTTCTTGGCTTAACTGCTTAATCTATAAAATGTCTTAAAATAAGGACAAATACTGAAGGCAAGTTCCCCGAGAATCCAGTGTCCTCTTACTATTTATTGTTAGAGTTTGAAAAAACCCAGTAATAGTTTGTTTAAAATGATGTGTCTGTAGAATAGGAAACAGGAAATTCTCACATTAGAGAAAACCACCTACAATAAAGGTGGCATTAAATTTAATTTGATCAATTTCTTGAGGGTTGCAACTAACAATTGTTGTTAATATTGATTCATCTACCAACTCTTTAATCAATTCATCACATAATTGTTTTGTCTATAAAATGTTCATTATGATTTCCCAGAGTCCAAGGACTTACTCAGATGCGATCTTTTGTCCGGCCAAGACAGTACTTAGAATGATTTAAAACAGAAAAAAGGGCAAATGCTCACACTGGGCTAGAGCTAGAAACTATGGTATAGTGATGGTATTTTTGTCAGCTGACAATACTATCAGCACTATTCGACATTCTTTGTGTAAACTGTAACATTCAACACAATTACACAATTAATAATCCATCTCTACTTTTTAAAATGTTTTTCTAAAAAAGGAGTTTTAAAAGATCGTCCCTCACTGGTCTGACCCAGCAGTGGTGTGTTAAACATTAGAATTGATTCGTTCAGCGTCAATGTATGCGTGCAGCTCTCTGTGGTGCTGTCACTCACTGTGTCCGGGTGGGGAGCGATGCTAAAGAGCCACTAGGAAATACATATTTGGAGCCGACTCTCCCTGCGGCTGATGCAACCCCATGGCAAAACTTAGCTCTGGAGGTCGTCTGTCGCCTCAGCCAAGGCGAGGTTTCCTCCCTGGGTTGCACACCCCACCCCCCGCCCCTGACCTCGTGAATTCTGCTGGCTGACGTAAATGGGCTGCAGTTAACTCACATCCTGTCTGCGCTGGTCAGAGGAGCCGCAGGCAAAGCACTGCTCCACAGTCCGTGCCTCGGTGACTTGCTCACCCTCTCTGAACCTCCTGGGACACAATGCACCTCATCCCTAACCAGTCAGGACACTGTGTCCCAGCTACAAGGACTTCAAAAGATCTAGTCTGCTTGACTAGCTTACAGAGTAGTGGACTGTGTCTTTAAACAAGGAAGCAGGACTGAATCAGTAGAAAGGCACCTTCAGATCTAGGCTATGGTAATTGGAAAATCAGCTCTTGACGGGTTAGACATCATATGACGGAGGTATGAAATGTAGATGTGCTTAGACTACTTTGAGTGAAATCATCTGAGTCTTGTAAAGAGGCGTAATAAAATCTATCGTGTCTACATGAGCACATGGTCAACTGGAGTACTTCTCTCTGAAAGTGCCGAAAAAAAGACAATTAGGTTAAGAAGTGTAATCACTTTTGCCCCAATTGTGCTGACTGGATAGCTGTAAGCAAGCTAGCAATGTACGCAGCAAATGTGTTTGCGTGTTTATATGACAGCTAACCTTTCTCGCTTTTCCTCACGTCTCTGTACGGAGTCACAAAGCCAGAGGTCAAGTACAAATTTCGTGTTCATGGGAAAAATAGGCAATTGAGTCTTTTACCGTTTAGTGCTCCTAAATAAATTCTGTGCATATGGTCCTAAAGCATTCAGTCAGACAGTCAAACAGTGGTACTAGAGGTAAAAAGTTCATACGGAGGCCTGCAGGTGCACTAGAACTGTAAGCTGCTCCTAGGTCTATGCTCTATCTTACACACTGTTGGCTCTTGCGCTTTAGTGTGAACGCGCTAGTCTATTCTTTCTATGAATTCAGTGTCTTGATTTTTCTTTTTTTTTTTTAATTATTGTGCTTTTTCCAATATGCTTCCAGTGAAAACCTTTAAGAACAAAAGCCGTGCACTTAGAAATGTCAACAAGTCCTCCAACCTTAAGGAGAAAATACGTTGTTTATCCATGCCTCCCAAAACGACATACGAGTGTTTCTCATACGAGTCCAACAGGCAATTGGATCTTAACTATATTATTACGTAATTAACGTGACGCAAGTCATATGACATTAAACTCGTGGTTAGTTTTACTAAACGGTTGCAGTTTGGTTAGGTTTAAGCCTGATTTATACTCGTGCGTAGGGTCTAAGTACATAGCTACACCGTGGGCTACACACGTAGCCCGGCTTTTATACGTCGGTGTGTCCGTCATTCTGCAATTACACCCCCAAACACTATTCGGCAGTAGTGCTACAGCATCCCCTTGGTGACTTTTGCTGGCCAAGCAGGCTAACTTCTGGTTTAGCGCTCCACTAACCTGAATATGGGTAAAATTCGTGAAAAAAAAATTTGTGCAGCCGGTGTAGCCTTTTCAAATGATACCGACCGAATGGATCACATTCTGATAGTAAAACGATGATCCACCGTGTTAGAGCTGCCGTTTTGGTCACTAGTAAAAGTTACTACAAAGCACGGTGCACTTCCGGCCGGCTTGGAGGCATTACGAGGCTACCCAGCTGACCAATCACAGTGCTTACGGACTGCGTCGACTCAACGTGTAGTTATATTTTTGAGGAAGTGATTTTTCGTCACGCAGATGCTAGTGGACCCTCGTGTACTCGCGGATGTGGAAAATATAATACTTGCCGTAGTCCACATCTGCGGGATCCGCAGCTGTCCGTGTTCGCGTCTGCTCCCATATTCAAGGCTTAAGTACACTATACCAGTAAAACAGAATCCAAATACATTGACTGGTTACTACGGAAAAATGCCTGCCATAAATAATATCATAAATATGATGTTCATTTTAGGATTATAACTTTAAATTCTGAGTCATATGGAGGAACTATAGACAATGTTCCTCTATGCCTCTGCTGTTAGGTGGAATGGTTTCACCTGTGTTGGGAAAGGGGGGAGGAGGGGGGTATGGCAGCCTGACTTTCAGCACCAAGCTTAATGCCATCTCCATTAGGGGATCATATTTGTTCCTCAAAAAGGCAAAGAAAAAGGACCTTCTTTGACTTGCGCACAGTAGCTGGCAGGTTATGCAATGGCAATGAGCAGGAGGCAACAACTCAAGAAATGATGTTACATAACTGACAAGGCGCATTCACACAACCCGCTGGGCAGCCAAGTGGAAAACAGGGTACTCTAGCATTGACAGAAAAGAGGGCAGGAAAAAAAGGGTATTGTGTGGATGTTTGGGATAAAAAGCGGGATAAAAAGGAGGTGTGTGGGAAACGTATCATTAGGCTGAGAGGACGGAGGTATGCTGTCTCGCTGGAAGGAAAACGTGCGCAGAGACAGAAAGAGCTTTGTGTGAATAGAGATTTCGTTTCTCATTATAATGCATGAGGCACTTTGAGAGTCTCCGTTTAAATAAAGGCGAGACATCTCAACCCCATTTCCCCCAGTCCTCGTAGTTAAAAGACAAAAAAAAAATCAGGGGAAGAGGAATTCACAGCCTGAGGCAAAAGTAAGTGATTGAAGAACAGGAAAAAGAGCCAGAGTTAGAGGAGTTGGTGAATGAAAGAGAGAAAGAGAAACTCACAGCCGAGCACCATTAGGTCCCATTAAGTTCTCGTTTATTCACTTAGATGCACAAAGATACATTGCTACAATTTGTCGTGCACAAGAGTGGAATTTGGGTCTAGAGCTGGGAGACTTAGCGAGCCATGCTGTGTTGTGTCCTGCATGGGCTCTACCACACGCTAACAGTGTATTTCTACTGGGACCGGTCACATGTCAGCCAATACTCCCTGGCGTATTCTAAGTATCTCTGCACCACAGGAACTAACAGATGTGAGGCCACAATGTGGACGCAGAGAATTTGAAATCAACCAACCCTGCAATTACAAAGTAGGACGTTCACATTCCTTTAACACCAGCAACAAGCTGCAGTTTCCTTCACAAGCGAAGAGAACGGCAGCAAAATTTGCTAACTGCAGTCAACATTTGCAGTTAGCATTGGTGAAACTGAACCATCGCCACTGTGAAACAGCTGTCCAATAAAGTAATGAATGGAAAATAATAAAAAACATTTCCATGAAAATAATTTCAATCCCAGACTGTGGCTCACCGCAAACGTGTGAAATGAGGGTTTTTTGCATAAGTAAAGAGGATGAGAGTCAAGTGTTAAAAAAGCCTTTGCCTGCTAAATCCAATATTGGGCAACACCAGCTGGAAAGCCAGGTGGGTAACTGCAGGGTGGGCCAATCATTGCTCTATATAGCACACCACAAACCATCACCACAAAAAAGGGACGGGAAATAGACAATTTTCTCTATCAATAACACGTGTCCTGGTGTAGATCAGAAGCAGTGGATTTTTTTCCCCGCTTTACACCCTCATTCATGCATGTTTCCTTGAACTCTTCAGCCGACCTGAAGGAATACTTGTGTCTCTGGAGAGCTAATTTCCTGAGAGGAGGACATATGTAGGTGGAGCTGCTGCTGAGCTCATTCTACAGTATCTGAAATCACTGACATAATGTTAATTCCTCAGGCTGTGGGCAGCAGCACAGGCCAAACCTTTTTCCCTACCCTGACCTCTCCCATGCCTTGTCATAGGTTTAATAGCCTCCCTTGCAATTACTGAAACTTTAATTTTGTCATTGACACCCCTCCTCTCCTCCCCACTTTCTCCATCCTCCCTTGTTTGTCATGTGCTGCCGATTCCACCCAGGTTCCTAGGAGCCATTCATCATCCTCACCATCCTTACAGTTGACTCAGCCCTGGGCGCTCACTGCCCATTAAGACACACCCCAACCAAAAATAACTCAAGTCAGGATGGATCTTAGTATGTTACATAAAAAATAACATATCTCACAGAGGAGCTGTGACTCACTCGCTGCAGCGAATTAAGGCTACAACACAAATGAGTGCTCAGACATGCATAAAATCATCTGTATTTGAGGAAAATACATATTTTTCACATATTATGCCATGCCAGTGATTCTCAGGACCCATAGCGGAGCATGAGCAGCAGCTGTGATGTTTGCTGCTACTCCTGTTACGTAAGAGGACTTCCATCCACTCACATAATTGATTCTGACCCCCGTGGCAGCTCTGATGTGTGCTGCCACGATCTTTTTTTGAAGTGCAAAAAAAGATCAGCACAGAAGAACAAATTTTTTGTTCCCAGCATGCGGCCAAACATAAACACAGCATTACTTAGGGTTCAACAGGACAGCAGCATGTTCCCTGAAAATAAACTGACCAGGGTGCATATTATGTGCAGCCTCCAGATTCAAAGCAGCAATGTAAATTTGTGTTTATCTTCATGACCTTAGCTCCTTTAATCCTCTGCTTTGGTCTTGCCTGTGTGCATTTCTTTCCCTGTAAACATCTGTTATAGATGCTATGGCTCAAAGTCCTTCGCCCAAGTGGGTGTTTTGTGTCAACCCCATATTTGTTTACAAGGATGCAAAAGATGCATGTTTGCAGGCTTTCATCCCACTGACGCAGCATGACGTTTCTGTGCTCCTCTGCTATGAGTGGGCAATCTCAGCATATGGCATTTCTGCACTCTTGGCACAGGCTTCCAGCAGCAACGCTGAAAATCCAACTGCCACACTTGGATGTTTACCAAACTCAACAAATTAAAAATGGCATAGATAAGAGTCAAAATCAGACAAATCATTTATTCAGATTAGTGCAGATAGGGCATTTTTTTCTCTCTCTCTCTTGTAAGTTAAAAGCATTTTATATTATAAAAAGTATAAATTTGTTGATATATTTGCTTTTGCTGCTTTTGTTTGCATTGCACCAGCTTTTTGTTTTCCCAAAGTTGTCTGTGAATCATTTACATTGGCATTTACTCTTTCACTAATCTAAGGAATGCAGTGAACCTAACTTAAGTGAGAAATTCCTTTGGGAAATGTAAGAAGGGTATACATTTTTCCCACCACTGAACTAAAAACCTAAAGCAATGTTGAGCTTCAAGGAACAAGTATTAGTCTCCTGTCAAATATACACCACATAAATACTTTTAATATCCTTATGGTATGTTGAGATATAGCTCAAAACACAGGTAAGTAGCCACATCGTATGTTTACATTCAGAACTACATTTGCAAAGTAGGCATTTTAAGGGAATGTCAATTCTGTACCTCAACATAGATTAATTCTAGTTGTGTGACATCCACCTAAATATTTTTAATGAATGGGCATTAACTGTTTTGCATCTGATTAGATGGTATTTGTAAATTAAGGAACTATAGCATAACAAAAACTGTAGAACAAGCTGTCCCAAAAATATCGATCCTCTTTCAGCGGGGTCGTTTTGGCTACCGAGCGAGAGCACCATCATGACCTGTTAAGTAAATTTTAAAAAGGTGGGATCAAATAAAGCGGGCTTACCAAAGTACACCGTCTTGTCACACTTGGGGCACTTTGAAGACATGTTGCGGGTTGTTTTGGGGTCGAGTGAAAGTGATCTGTTTTGTTTGTTCGAAGTCCGAAGTCCACTTTCTCTTCGTCCTCTGGCTCTTCTATCCACAGCTAGTGTCCCGCTCCGCACACAGAAGCTGGGAGCATCTATTCAGTCAACGGCTGCTCATTTGCATAGGCCCGCCCCCACCACCACCGTCCTCGTGTCTCTTTCACGGGTTGTGGGAAATGTCACAACTTGACGCCTGGCATGGAGACCAAAAAAAAAAAAAGAAAAAAGAAAAAACAACAGAAAGACTAAAATTTAGTGACTTTCCGTAATGTAACGTCAGTTGAATGCGTTTTGAATGCTTTTCTCACATTCTGCCTCCAGACCACATTTTATTAGCAAATTACGACGGAGTATTAGGGGAATAAAAATGAGGATGAAGATTTTCTATTTGTTTTGCATTTCCAGAAAAAAAAATCGAAATGACAAGAATAAAGTTGAAATGACGAGAATATATTCAACTCCTTATTAAATAACGCTAGAGTGACTGTCTGCCATGCCCATCTGCCATGTAGGCCACATCACAGATGGCTTAGGCTACATCAAAGTCCTTATAGGCTATAAAACCTCTCTGGCTACATCCCTGGAGTATAAAGGTGAGTTTCTGTGTTTCGGTGTAGAGGTGCAACTGTATTCTCAACTGAAAGTAAAAGCTGTGTCTAAGATGTTGGTACTTGAGTTTAATTCTCTACATTTTGACTTTATTCTCGAAATTGAACTGCACTAATACTCTGTCATAGAAAACAACAACAAACATTAGTAAAGTAAAAATTTTAGCATTCAAACATTCAATAAAGACAATGTTCAAGCAGTGGTTCAACAATGCTACCAGACTGACACACAGTAAAAAGAGATAAAATTATCAGACACACAACAACAGACAGAGAAAACCACTGTACTAAAAACACTGTACAGATAAGACAGAACTGTCCAATCTGAACAGCCTTTCATTGGTCCTGGTAGTGTGGGTAGAATAAGAGCAGAAGAGAATATGAGCAGAATTGGAAAAAAAGAGACAATAGTATATGTAAAGTACTGACATAATAAACAACATAATAAAGAAATATGATGATAATGAGTTTGGTAACTAGGCTACATAATGTACCAAACTAATCTGTATATATGTCTTCAGGATTGCTTTGTCTTTGGCCATCTTTTCCATGAACTCCTGGCTCCATCTCCTCCAGCAAAGCTGTTCTGGCCGTGTGGATGGAGTTAAAAAGGTCTTCATTGTGTAGTGTTCAAGTGTGGTCATTAGGACCAGCTATAAACACTTTAAACTTTAGACGTGATTGAATCGTTTCAGTATACTGAGGTACTGTATTTGAAGTTGTAGGTTTTACAAACAGCACTTGAAGGCAGCGTTTCTTTTTCTATGGGCCAGGCTGTGGTCTGTCGCAGCCAGCCGAGGCCAGGCGGGAAAGCTTTTGGGCAAGTGGGCAATCCACTGGGGTACATGCAGTCCCATTTCCTTTTTACCCCTTTACCACACAAGAGGAGCAGGAGTAGTGTTTGGTTGAAAAACAATGCTCTCATTCAGAGTGAGTGACTTGAAGGAATTTTTTGGGGGGTCAAAGGAAGACGCTGAAACGTGGCTCGGGTGGATCAGCTTTCTCTTAAGTAGAGCTGCTGGCTTCATGACAAATTAGGCCTACTGAGGGAGGCAGGCGGAGCAGAAAAACAACTTCTGAATTAAAGAATGACAAGTCATTGTTGCATTTATTTCTGATGACTAATTAAAGGACTCTTTCACGATACATTATCAGTTCCTCCGGCAGTGTGTCTCCCTCTTTCCACAGGGCCTCTTGAGAGTGACTGAGGTCATCTCTTTCACACATTGGTGCTGTCTGGTGTGTCTATCTAGTGACACAGTGCAGGTTCTGGTCCAGGAACAGACTGATAATTCCCACATCTGTGTCCCGGCTGATTAGCACCCGTGCATGCCTGTTACCAGTTCTTCCTTATCTCTGAACTCACTGTTTAAAAAAATAATAAATTAAGTCAGGTGGAGAATCAACAGCCTCTTAAAGGCAGCAAAACTGTACACACCGCAACTTTTGGGCAATCCTGATCAGCAGCAGTTCCCAAGCAGATATTTCACAGCGTTTCCTACCCTGTGCAGAGTTGGAGTAGTGAGTCTTCCTGCCTCAGCGCTCACAGTGTGTGTTTCACAGAGGACATGAGTTCATTACCGTTCACCTCCAGTTGTTTGCTGCGGTTGCAGGTTTGTTGCCAGTTCAGCTTGCAGTGTACAATCAGACTCAAACCTGCTGAGGGTTAGAGGAGGTCAAATATACCACAAAGCAAAACGGAGACAAAGAGGTAGCAGGAGACTGAAAGTGAAGTGCCAATGTTGTCTGAAATCTTCGGCTCACTGAACACATGCAATAAAAGATTAAAGGAGGGGTATGTTAGTCCCATTATCTGTTCTGTAAGACTTCCATGTGAGGCTGAAAAAGTGAATAAACAATCAGCAAAATTCCTTTGAAAAATAATGTTTTTTTCATTTTCAAGGCTGAGAAATGGAGCAAAAATGAATGATAAGTGAATGAACAGATGCGCCTGACATGTTCTCTGGGGCACAGTGATATGATGCTTCTGAAGAGCGGGTAACCCTGGGGAGACTGAAGTGGACATATCCAGGCCACTATACTTCTAACTTGTTTCTGATGTGGTGCTTGGTTCAGACCCACACTCCAGTTTGCTTCTACAGAGCAAATCAAGTATCCAGACCCACGGGGAAAGACAGGAATAGACAGAGAGAAGGGTGAGGTGGTCCCAAGGGCTTACCTTTGTAAACATACAGTGGGACAAACAAGGGTAGAGGTACCAAAAAATATGACACATCCTGATTTTTTGTTTTTGAAAACTGTTCTAATCAAAGGCAAACTCCACTTAATGTCAGTGGCAGTGGAGGAAAAGTCTGAGAAAATAATCCCGATCATGTCATCAGAATCTTTCAATTCACCATGACACTTCAAATTTATGAACTGGGGGTGCACAGCTTGAGTACCACTTTAAATATTCCCATACAAAGGGAAGCCTGTTAGTTTAAAGCTAACATAAATGTAATAGATTTGAGTTTCTTAAAAAGTGTAATTGCCTTGCCATTTCATAATGGACAGGCAAGAACAGCTGAATACAATGCTTCTTTTAAATCTCAAAAACACCTCCCTAATTTCAGTAATAAAAACTATACTGAAACATTTTTAAAAAAAGATGAATAGGGTGATCCTCGTCTCTGTTTGGCTGCTGGACATTCATGTACGTGTTCTGCTGTAGGTGTCAATAGGCGGGGTCGTCATCATCATCTAGTGGAGCCACCTGGGGCTCAGTGTTCTCCATATAAAAGGAGATCGTACCTGTGGCACTAAGGAGATGGAGAGGAGAGGCACGCACTTCCCTTAACTCCTCGCTCCCCATTCGTTTGGCTTTCTTTCTTAACACTACATCACATTCATCATTCCATCCACACATACAACATAAATGTTTGAGTTATTGTGAAATAAAAGTAATGGTACCTTTGCTGCACCTGGTTGTGGCATTCTTATTATTCATGTCAGGAATTTAAGCCAGTAAAAAGCTCATTAAAAAACAAAATGTTTAAATTACACTATACATCTCTACCATGCATGCAACAGTGGAGCACTGTAAGTGCATTTACTCAAATATTGTACTTAAGTACAAATTTGAGGTACAAATATGAGGTACTTTTATGAAACTTTAACCTTGTACTCCACTACATCTCAATTCAGTTCAATTCAATTTTATTTATATAGCGCCAAATCACAACAACATTTATCTCACAGCGTTTTCATAAAAGAGCAGGTCTAGACCATACTCTGTGATGTTATTTACAGAAGCCCAACAATTCTCACCAAGAGCAAGCACTAGGCAACACAGGCAAGGAAAAACTTCCTTTTAAGAGGCAAAAGCCTCAAGCAGAACCATGTATTAATGGGATGAGGTTGCATACAGAGGGAGAGAAAGAAGAGTAGTCTAGGCCTCTAGCAGCATAACTAAGGGATGGTTCAAGACTCACCTGAGCCAGCCCTAACTATAAGCTTTATCAAAGAGGAAAGTCTTAAACCTACTCTTAAATGTAGAGATGGTGTCTGCCTCAAACCCAAACTGGAACCTGGTTCCACAGGAGAGGAGCTTGATAGCAGAACGCTCTGGCTCCCATTCTACTTTTGGAGACTCTAGGAACCACAAGTAACCCTGCATCTGGGAGCGCAGTGCTCTGGTGGGGTAGTAAGGTACTATGAGCTCTTTAAGATAAGATGGTGCCTGACCATTAAGAGCTTTGTAGGTGAGAAGAAGGATTTTAAATTCTATTCTGGCTTTTACAGGAAGCCAACGCAGAAAAGCTAAGATAGGAGAAATATGATCTCTTTTACTGGTTCCTGTCAGAACATGTGCTGCAGCATTCTGGATCAGCTGCAGAGTCTTAATGGACTTTTTCAAGAGGCAAAAAGTCCAAAAAGTCCAAAAGGTCATACTTTTTACTCCACTACATTTTTCCATCAGCTTTGGTAACTAGTTACTTTTTAGATTAGAATTTTTCTTACCCTTCCTATCAACTGAAAAAAAATGTATCTCTAAATTTGGTGATTTGGTGAATTTGAGTTTTTCCAGCAGGGGGCGCTCTTCTGGTTGCAAAAAGAAGTCCGGCTCCATTAGAAATAATGGCAAAATGACCCTACTTCTCAACTGAATAATTACCTCTGTAAACACTTTGATAATGAGTTTATGTTTTCAGTCACTAGTTTCAAGTCTTCTTATAGTCATCTATAATTATCTATAATTGACAAGTCGTTACCATGGCGATCTGTCAATCGGGCTAGAGTGACCACGTACCAACGGCACTGTGTAAATTTAACCAGCGCTGTTGGAAAAGCTTATTAGGAGTGCCCTGTTCACTTTCTCTGGTGAGTACAATTAGTTTTAAGACTGTTGTTTGCTAGACAAAGTTATCAGCCCCGTTAAAATGACATTTAACGTGAGTTACAGATGCACCTAGCTATGCTAGCTAGCTAGCTCTGCCCATGGCCGTTAGTTCCGCCGTATCGTCACTTTCGTGCACTTCCTGGCTGCAAAAACTCGACATGGTGGCGACCTGGAGGCCAAACTTGAGGCTAAAAAACGGCAGTCCACAAACCAATGGGTGACAGCACGATGACTACATCCATTTCTTATATACAGTCTATGTTTTTTTCTGATAAACTGAGGGATAAAGAGTTACTTTATGAGTTTTCTCCTACTTCTTAAGATAAACATACCCTGCTTGGATTAGCTGGAAAATGTGAAAAATTGACTTTTTAGAGGCCCATGGTCCTCACAGATAAGTGATGCTACAGAGTTTTGAATTTGATGCATTGCTGTTGATTAAACTACCCAACAACTGTAAACATCTACAGCAATAAAATGTAATATACATTTAAAAAAACAAACTTCTTTAGTTCCTTTTTCTGATACTTGAAGTAATTTTTTTGATAATACTTATATATGTTTACTTAAGTGAGGCTTTGAATGCATGACTTTTACTTGTAATAAAGTATTTTTACAGTGTAGTATTGCTACTTTTACTTAAGGATCTGAGTAACACCACCAGGAAAAAAACCCTCACCCTTGCAGTGTAAGTGCTCGACCTGTAGCCCTACACAGGGCCACGGGACCTTGAGCAGTGACCCAGCTGGCAGCAGAAGGGCGTTTATGAATTGTAGCTACACACCTGTCCTAAACACCACTCACCCCAACAAACATTATACAAGCAATGTGCCTCAAGGCCAAACAGATGCCAAAGCTGCCTTTAGCCTCAGACAGTGACAATCCAGTGTCTGCCTTCCTTTGTGTTTCCTGTTCATTCCTCCCTCCCAACACACACACACACAAACCAACACATTCATGCTCCACAGATGCAAATTGCAGGCATAATCCACATCAGCCACGTGACACGGCGTTTTGCTTTGAGGAGCCCGCAGAATAGTCACCCTGAGCCCAGACCAAGACCACAGCAGGCTGCTTCTTCCAGCAAGCGGGTGCAAGTGCATGAAAGAGGCAACCAGATCATTTGGGTCTGATTGAGGGGTTCTCTATTTAGAGTGGACAAGCACATCATTTAAAAGACCGCAGTCGCGGAATTTCTGAAAATGCAAGAAGAGACTGTTTGTATGGACGACATGTGATCTGTTCGGTGAACATGTACTTGTCTTTGAGAAAGAGAGAGAAAAAAGAGTCTGAATTAATTATTGATATGTTCCCACAGCAGACGCTCTACAGTGGCGATTATTTTAGAATCAGTAGCCTATGTTTAGCACTGCGAGGGAGTAAGATTAAACAGTCTCAGCTGATGATAAGCTATATGATAGGTGACAGACAGACTCTAGGAGAGTCTGAATGTTCAAGATTTTAGTAGACAGATACTCTATCTTTTGGATAAGACTGAGAGGACAACAGGGTCCGTGTTATCTGCCCTGTCTCCAGGTCTCAAAATGTGATGTACCTTGCCTCCTCAAATGTCCTCTGTCCTCTTGTTGGGCAATAATACAAACAAGTGACAAGAAAATACACACATAATAACTACATAACCAGTCTAAGACACACAACAATGACAATAAACGTTTAATTCTCTTACATATTAAAAATAATTCAAATATAGAACAGCAGTCGCACCCGCTGGTCACTTATATGTATAAAGTCATAGTGTTTCAGTTCCATCAGAACATATTCTGCATGTATGTACTTACCACTAATAAGCTTCTACAGTAAAAAAAATGCTTTCAATTACAAATAACTAAGGAAGAAGCCAGATTCAAGACAAAATTAAAGTGTATAATGTCTCTAAAAATAATCCAAAGGCATACATTTAAACAGAGTATTGATAAGTCTAGGTATTAAAATGATTATGTTGGATGTCACCCATCTGTCATTAAGACCATGGTTGCATTAACCTCTTTGGGGACTATGGACAAATATTTGCTATTAGACCCCTGGTGACCCTGCACCTACTGCCCTCTGTGTACTGTGTACGTGTGCTATCATCTCTGAGTTCCCGTTAAAGGATAGGTTCAAATTTTTCAAGTCTCACTCAAAAAAAAAAAAACTCATATAGACAATTAAATTGTTTTTGGTTGCAGTAATTATTTCTTCGTTGTACACTGGCCACAAAGAGATTTAAGCAATTTCAGTGTGTGTAATGGGTGACAAAATCCACAGTCCTCATATTGTGTAAAAAGCACATGCTGATAGAAAGCTTCAGCAGTAAGCAATGCAAATGAGTATCAAAAGTTTCAGGGAAAGGGAATTTTACAAAATGATTGCGCTTTTGCGGCCACTAAACCTGTCCAAATAAGACAAGAAGAAACAGAGTAATTCTCAAAGCACAAAGATGAAATCCACCACTAATTACACTGTTAAGCAAATTGCACCTCGGTGCTCTAGCGCTAAACTTACACATATTTAAATTAGGTAATATGCATAGCAAAATTAGCCCCTTTCTATGTTTCGACATGATTTACCTTGATTTTCCTCAGCTATCTGATTAAATGGGTGGTCCTGTTTGTACTCCCTCAGGGCTACACATAATGACCTCTGAGTCACAGTTTTAGTAACCTATTTAACTCTGATCATATACCCGTACGCATATATCATATAGTTGCTGGGTAACTTTTACAGTTGGAACAAGAGTCTGTTTGTGGCTCCATCACATTATTTCTTAGTGCCGATGGGATAGTGTCCCTGTGTTTTCTTTGGTCGTGGACAGTCAATTTTAAAGCATTTTACTCCCACTGGGACTGTGAGGGGTTTAGATTCCACTGAATGCCATTTTTAGTGATGTGGGTGTATTGTTTTACTTGGCAACCGTCTTCACTGGCCACTGTTGGTCGAGGTTCCAAAGCATGCACTTTCACTGCTCCCTTGTCTAATCTAAAAAACTATTTTTAGCCTGTGCATACTGTATATGTTCTATAAATCTGTCATTTAATTTTCCCTGTTTGTTTGCAACATGAAATAAGGGTTTGGGGGGTACATGCTGTGCTTTTTCAGAGGCTGTATTAGAGGCGTGGCACTCATGTTGAATCCAAATGAGGGCCTCTGGGATGAGAGGGTGTGGTAGAGGCAGCTGGCAGAAGTTTTTGGAGGTTTTGATCTCTCTATCTACATGTCCTGTGATCTTCCCTCTCATAGAGCTCGTGACAATTTCTGAGGGAATCTCTCAAGTGACGCTCATGGGAGTTAGACTTTAAACACAGACAACCTGCATTTCCTCCTGTTCTTCTGAATTTTTTAATTAAAATATTATCATTAGGAGGCTAAATAACAGACCAAATAACTACTATGACTAAGCTATTTAAACCAATAATTATGTTACTAGTACATTTTGCTTTCAACAGGGTTTTTCTGTTTGTGCAGCAGCATGTTGTGGAGGTGCAACTGATCAATGATCAATATATCTGATCCATGATTCATTACTCTTGAAGCCTCCATCTCACTCAGCTGCTGTATCAGTGACGAATGTGCTGCATGTGCTTCGTTCATCAAGCATCAATCAGCAGAGGATTTGTTGAGTACAGCCAAAGACGGACAACTGATCAACTCAATACCACTCTCATGTCTATAAACTAAATTTGAAGCTACAGCCAGCAGACTTAGAATAAGCTAAGACTAGCATGATAGTGAACTTAGTGAAATAAGTATTTTCCAAAATTTTGAAGTGTTTATTAATTTTGTTTTGGAATTTTTCTGGCAGAGATGTACACAAAGCTTTAAAATTAGCTACAATTTAGCATTTGGCAAAACATGGAACCTGCTTATACAAAATAATAGTTTTGGCATCAACTTTTAACATGTGCTGTTAGTTTTAAAGAATATGATTTTGCTTCTTAGTAATGACAACCATTTCTTGCAGAGAGTTGGATTAAGAACAATACCACTCTCATGTCATGTCTACAGCTACAGCTAACAGACAATTAGCTTTGATTAGCTTAAAGACGGGAAGCAGGGTGAAACTGCTGGCTTGTTTCTATTCATAAGTGTCATTGTTTTTGAAAGCACTTGTTAAAAGTTTTCTGAAAATTAGCCTGCAATAAGAAATGTTAAATAACAAAATTAAAATTATATGAGAAAGGTGTAGGGCGGCACGGTGGTGCAGTGGTTAGCACTGTTGCCTTGCAGCAAGAAGGTCATGGGTTCAAATCCTGGTTGCCCTGGCTTTTCTGTTGCATGTTCTCCTTGTGTCCGCGTGGGTTCTCTCCAGGTGCTCCGGCTTCATCCTCCCATCGAAAGAGGCTAGGTTAATTGGTGTCTCTAAAGGTCCTGAGTGATTGTCTGTCTATGTGTGGCCCTGCGATGGACTGGTCGACCTGTCCAGGGTTTACCCCGCCTTTCGCCCAATGTCAGCTGGGATAGGCTCCAGCCCCCCGCGACCCTGTACGCAGGATAAGTGGTTGACGATGGATGGATGGATGGGCTGGCAATCTGTCCAGGGTGTCCCCCGCTTTTCGCCTGGTGTCAGCTGAGATTGGTTCCAGCCCCCGCGACCCTGTACGCAGGGTAAGTGTTTGACGATGGATGCTATTTCTTCTAAATAGCATTGGAGTATCTTGTTATCTTGTTCTCATGGCTCCAATATTGTGCATTAACATGTGTTGTGAACTAAGTGTTTGGTCACACCCCTAATCTGAACCCTTAAATGTCCCCACCTCTTTTCGAAACAAAGTGCCATCCTTGATTCTGTTTAGTCCAAGGTCAAACATAACAGCACAGTTATTATCTATACATTTAGATTTTTGTACAAAAGATTTAAAACATCAAACTGTTCTTTTAATTTTAATCAGTGTTTTTGAAAGGTGCTGCCAGAGATGCACATTAGGTGCAAATTAGGTACCGCATTTGGCAAAAAGAAAGGCACCTAGCGTTACTCATGCAGAATCATTTTTTTGCATCAACTTCTGGTAAATCAGATTTTAATTCTTGGTAGTCTAATGACAAGAATTTGGGGACTGCTTTTTTCAAACATACCCATTCAAGGGTATAGGCTACAAGTGTTTGAAATAAAGCTGGAAAATGTCTAAGTTACTCTTACACGTGTCCTCATACTGACAGTCACTCCCTTGCAAACAATCACTGTGACAAGTTCTTGCCAGTTTGGCCCTCTTGAGCCCAAATTTCATAATATATATAAAAAACAGCACTGGAAAATGTTCTTTACCTCAGCATTAAACAAAGTCTGTCTGTGTCTTCTACACGGGCAGGGACATTTCAGATGTAGCTGCCCTGCGCAGCTTCGGTCCAAGTCAAACTAACTGCTCACATTCAGTACATCGACGTTTTGTTCCAGTTTATGTAAAGAAACATGCTGTGCACTCTGAATTAAGCACTTGTGGTGTATAATTAGACCCTCTGAACATGGGTGGTGCTGCAATGGAAAACAAAGCATGGTCCACCAGATCTTACCCTGTTTAAGACACTTGTAGGGGCCATTTAAGAGATAAACCTTTATTTTTACCTCCTGCAATTTTCTGCCAGATTAAATAGGTTGGAAACACGTCTCTTGTCGTGCATGGAGCACAGGGCTTCATTAAAAGGTACAAGCATATCCCATGTTTAATGGATTGTCACATCAGTCAACCATACTTCAGGATGAGTGAATCTCCCAGGCATGTGCACTGATAAGCACTAACACATAGATGGAAAGAATTTCCACTTATGCCAGTTCTTACTGTGCCATAAGGGGATCCACTGAAGAAATGTTCATTTACAGCAATATTTAACAACCTGACTTGACGAAGAAAGAATGATCTTGTTGGCGTCTACGTTAGCATGCTCCAATATTCAAAGCTGTTCATACATTCTGAGGAAAGATTTGTTCTTAGACTTTTTAGTGACCTGGTGATGACTCTAATTAAGCAAAGCATTAGTACTTATTACATACTAATAATCAACTTATTGTGAAATCAGATGTCAGATGTCTGAAAAGACAAAACAATAATAGTAAATAGCTCATACTCAGGTTAAACAGCCTGCAAGCAGACATGTCTATCCAGTCTATCCAGCATTCTTCAAACTGACATGCGACCAGAAGTGTAAACAACTGTACTCAGTTCCTGGTGTAACTACCTGAAGATGCATCACATTATCTCTCTAATCACTCTAATTAAGCATTGGGGAAGCTCAAGAGAGATTGGGTTTCCATCGAAACCAGTAACCAAATAAGGTGGAATATCAAATTAACACACTATAATGAGATCAGAAAAGTTTGTATTTCATTGGACAACAGAAGCACATGGTACATGATTGAAAACCCCAGTGATACATCACTTGAGAGCGCTCTTGTGTTGTGTAAGTCAGTAGTGGTATACACCTGGTTATTTCCTGTACACAGATGAAGACCATAAAGCATTAAATGATGTGCATAATTTATTTCACAGACAACACATTGTAAAATCAAGATAATGTATCACCTAGTATCTTGAATTATTAGTTGTATAAAGTAGCACATCTGTCTCCAAAACTGAGCATTCAGTGATCTCAGTGGTGTATAATATCTATTAGTTTAGGTTTTTAGGTTGTATAAACATGTATGTTTGAGTTTATGTGTGTATTTTGTTGGTTAGAATTAAATACATATGTATCACAAGTTGCTGAATCCTTGTTCTTCAAGTATCTTAACATCAGCTGGTGCAGCGCTGATGGCCTCGACCAATAAAATGACAGGCATTCTTGCTGGAAAGAAATTCAATACATGACTTTCTGATGCCATTTGCCATTCCAGTGATTCTTTTTTCATGTCTTGAGTGTGGTGGGTTTTTCCCCACATGGCACAATCCTCTCACCAACTGCCAGTGTGTCTCCCTCTGAATATGGAGACACATTTGGCGGTTCACCAGCTGTTTCACAAAAAAATGTGTTGCTCTTGTCAGGCTGCTCCTGGCACTTTGGCACATGATCCTGTGGTAGAGGGTGGGCACTTAGCGGCAGAATTCCCTTGCAAGGTGGGGCCAGGGACCTACAAAGGGTGTCTTTTCTGGTGCCATATATTCAACTGTCTGCATCTGTGTCTGAAAGAGTCTTTCTTCTCAGTGTCATATTTATTCTGCTTTCATTCTGTGAAGGTCACAGTATCAATAACCCACAAGTGCAGTATGGTTAATCTCTTTGGATTAGGGCCAAGGTTTCTTACGAGGCCTTGAAAGTATGGCTGAGTGTTTTCAGCCTAGCCATGTCTGCAGTAACAGATGACAGACTGAAAGATGATTTCCAAAAGCAACACACAGATCCCACACTGTAAACCAGCTTTCCTGCACTCTGCCAGAGAGACAATAATGAGGACATAATGACAAGGTTTTGAAATTTTTGTGTGTGACCCTGATGCTACTCTCTGATGTTGTCCCAGAATTAATGATAACTTATTCAAGTGTAATTTCCGCTTTTAGGGGTGGCTTCACCGCTGACCTTTTTTCCTCCCACTACATCAATGCTTAGAGCAACTAAGGACAAAAGAAAATTCTGTGTGAGTGATGACCCCTGCTGGTGGACTGAGGTATATGCAACTTGGAGCATCTTATTTTTCACTGAGGCCTAGACACTAAGCAACATTGATGTTTCTTAATAATTTTGAAGCTTAAATGTATTTTTATACATAAAGAGGTAAGAGATAAAAATTATGGATAGCATTATATCTAACTAGGTAAGACTTAAAGCAGCTACCCCTTTGTTCCAACTGCCCGTTTTGTCAAAAGAAAGGCAATTGCTCCCCCTGTAGTGAGATATTAGAAAATACAAGCTGTATGTTCTTTGCAAGATTCATTGTGAGGTTGAGGTACTGTATCTATTCAGTGCTTCACATATTTCTAGCTGTGAAATCTGTCTGACAGATCCCCTACAGCAAAGATTCCCAATTGAAAGAGTTAACGCTGCCTTAACGCTGCCTTGTGCCAAAGCTTCCAGAGCAGGGAAAACATGGCTAGTCACTAATGTCTACTAAAGTCTACAACAGAGAACTGTCATGTTCAGGACTTGTATACAATCAAAAAATATACTTATGTGACTTGGTAGACTACACCTTTGTTAGTATTTTCTTGAAAGTGTAAGGTGGTTGTGATGCTTCTTCAGATGGAGGTGCAGATGAGCAGTTTTGTTTGTAGATTCAAGAATGTGGGGTCTCCTTGAAATTATGCTGGTATATTGTAGCTAAAAGCAAGAGTAATGTTTATTTAACCGTCACTATGCCTTATACCTACAGCATGAGTTAGAGCGGGGAGTGTATGGTTTATTGTTGCCAAACAAAGACTGTGGTAACCTGGATGACAGTGACTATGTAGGGTGGCAACACCATCCCTTTGCAATGTTCAAGCATTCACAAGGGAACACAGTCACAAGTATTGTTATTATTAATAAAAATGATTGGATAATCCCAGTGGTTTTTCACAACTAATACAGATAGACAGTTTAGTCACCTATGCACAATTAGGTGTAGAGGAGAAAGTGCTCTAACAATAGTCCCTTTATTGCTTTACCTCCCATAGCGTCTCTGGATCAAAGCACAACCCCCAGTGAGAGAACAAATAAGGAAGCACAATCAAAGATATGGAATGCTTTCTGCAGGCAAACTGACCTAATTGATTTCCTCGTGTCTTTGTCTCTCCAGTGAAATTACCTGCTACATGGAGGAAAGAAAGAGGACAAGAAAGTAGCAGAAAGAAAGACAAGCCATCACAGGTCATCCTCAGGGACTGCAACCAAACCGAGGGGAGTTTCTGCAGACGCGTTGTGCCTCGAGCTAATCCATCTCTACAGACTGGGACTCATCAGGGAGAACACCTGCACTGCTCTGTACTGTACAGTGTTCTGCCTGCATACTTGCCTGCATGTCTCCCTGACTGCTCGAACATCTGGCGAAGGAGCAAGTGGATTCAAAAAGAACATCTGCACAGCAGCAAGCAGCCAAGTAAGCAAACACTCCTAATGAAAGTAGTCACAGTTCTCAAAGACAAGGCTACATTGTTGTCCACCTATTTCCCTTTAATTAAGACCATATTAAGCACTGGCACCGTTTTCTTCTCAGTTTAGTTAACAGCTTAAAAACAGCTCAATTGTGTCAGTTGCTGTAAGAAAAATAACACACACAGTTTGCAGGGATATGCTGCAATGCCACATTTTTATTGCTCCAAGGGAAAGTCAATTAGTAAAGGTAAGTACATGAAATTAAGTGGAATACAGTAAGCAATTCCAAACAGCATACAGCAATATTCAGCCAGGTAGTGGTACAACGTTGCACATTGAGGGAACAGAATACAGTATAGTGGGCAATAAATATATAATATGCAAACATATCCATTGGTATATAATGTACCCAATGTAATGTCCCCATGTTGTCATTGAAAATCATTCTCAAATTCACTACATTTTAGTCTGAATGACACACTCATGCATAAACACACACACACACACACACACACACACACACACACACACACTGTCAGTGTCTCGTTCTTTTTCTTTCATGAAAGAGCCCCAGGATACAATACAAGATCCTTGCAACGCAGCAGAGCTCCTACATTGAGATTGCACACTTGAGCAGGAGTGCGTACTGTAAGCACACGCAATTGGCTTATGGTGATCATGTGACTTCAGACCGTAGTCCCCTGTGTTAGAAAACAGTAATTGAGGCTTCCATATGGTATAGATCAGATGTAGCCTTCACCACAGAATTCCTCCAGCACAGAGGCTCTGCGCTTGTATCCACAATGAGAACTGAGCTAATCAAACAACTATCTCCAAAAAGACAATACTATATATTATCTCTCTTGTCATACCTTGTCTTACTTTTGGACACCTTCCACTCTTTTTACAGAAAACAAAAACTGTACTCCTACTATGTTGTTGTTTTTAGAAGCAATTATGTTTTGATCATCAAATACTACAGTAAAATCTTAACAAATCCAAGGATAATAACTCTGCTTGTGGTAGGTGTTTAAGAGGAAAACAGGGCTGCCAGTCTTTGTTGCAGCACAAAACATCCCATTTTTCTATGACAGATTATACCAAACTATAAAATCCTGCCCACTTTCTATTGCCCACATCCATGCGGGTCCATACGTTTAACTAAGGAGGTGGTTGTAGTAAGCTTGATAATCCTACACCTCCCTGTGATGCTGCCAGAATCCTGTGTATCCCATAATAACATATCATCAGTCACTGTGCTGCCCTCATTGCAGACTGTGGATATAATGTTGTGTAACTATTTGATTCATATTCTGACAAAATATGAGCTAAAATGTGTGTACATATGCTCTATATAGAACACTATGTTAATGAATATACTTGGATTACAGTATGCAGATTTCTCATCTTGATAATTATAATGAACTGATTGGAAACCTTAATATCTACCACACCATTCATTGCATGTGAAGAAAGGGAAATGATAAGACAGGATAATTAGATCATGATGCATTGATTGGATATGAATATCCCACATAAAATTATATCTAGATCAGTGGTTCTGGGGACCCCAGTCGTCCAAAATTAACAAAATGACAGAATGTATGACACCTGTGCTTTTAGTTTCAGAGAGTTTCTGTAATAAAGCATCAAAAGGCAAAAATCCTATCAGATGGGGGTCTGTTGTCTAATTTGTGACAGTTTAGAGGTCCTCGATGTGTAAAAGTTTGATAAGCACTCATCTAGATAGCCTAGAAGCAAATACTATGAAATCTTACATACAAATAGTACTAACTACATAAACATTTACACAAAAGTGTGCCACCCTAACAATTAGGCAAGATACCCTATGTTATGAATAATCTTCATCATTTATGTAGTTATGTAGCTATCACAGCGTTTAAAATAAACCTTTGGGTTTAGTTTTTAATTCTTATATACATTAATTAAATGTATTAAATGTAGGCCTATTCCTCTATGACAGTAACCCAATGGGACCCTCCACTGATGGTTCATGGACCTCCTTTGACATTTCTGAGATAAGAGATGCTTCATTTCCCACATTATAATAAGGTTAATGTTATGTTCCTGTCTTATCCACTGTTTGAGATGCAGTGGCTACAACAAAGTGTTTGGGGTGTCACCTTGAAATATCGCGATATTTTTTTATTGTTAAAACTAGGGTAATGACCACAGTTAATGGCAATGAGTTTCTGTGCTAAATCAAGACAGTTTAGTAAAAATCGGACCAATTTCCACACGGAAACAGGTATATGTAGGCCTACTCAAATTATCATCTAAACTAGCAATTACATGAAAAACCATCTAATTAACTACCGAGTAACGTTAAAGTAACTAACCGGGAATCTGATAACCCTTGGTCTTGGTTGAGCCAGTGACGTCAGTACACGTTCACTTGTAGAGCAACAGCAAAGCCTGCGTTGCTGTAATTTGAAAATGCCAGTAGCTAACGGTAAGACATTTTAAACAGATACCTAAATCAGTAATCAGTTACACTACACGTCGCTAAATACTGTCGCCAAACTTGGGTTTTCGAAATAAAGTGTACTGTCTCTTTAAGGTCTCTCAGCTAGTCTGTTTCGTATTGATCAATCCACCATTTTCCAACACACAGCGGCGGCAGTGCTAACACAGCTCCGGCAGCGCGAGAGAGAAGAGAGCCACCCCTCTACCTGGAGAGGAAGCCAGGGACCGGGGGCAGTCATGGCAGCGAACATGTACCGGGTTGGAGGTAAGGTGTGGAAGGTAACATTGTAGAACCTTCCCCGTTAGGTTTTTTTTATGGCGGACTCGCCATGATTCGCCGCGGGTATTTTTATGTGTGTACAGAGCGCGGTCCGTCTTTCCTTCCCTTGTATTATTTCCCTAAAGCTAAAGAGCCGTGTGCTTCACAGATGATGATGGTGACTGTGTGAAGAGGAGGATGGTGATGAAGAGTAGTGGTTCGCTTACAGAACTGCTGCTGGATTTCCTCGTTTCTTTTGTGTTTGTTGTAACTTGCGGTGATCCCAAACAACTACTCCAGTATGCCGATGCACCTAAAGTAACATGCATTGTGTTTCCATACATTTAAGGTAACATATTGTAAAAGTTTTGCGTGCCATTCAACTATCGCGCGGCCACACTTTCATAATGATAACTAACTGGATTTGTTATTCACAGACCTTCAGAAACACCTTAAGACTAGCAGGGAAGCAGCAACTAGATGCTTTACAGAAAAAGTGTAGATAAAGGAAGTGGGATTTAAAAAAAAAAAAGTTAAAAGGATAATGTTACCTCTTCACTACAAAAGCTGATATGGGAAAATTGGAATAAAAATTCACATGCCTACATATATATTTTCACATATTTAACCAGGGTTATTTTTTCTCAATTTGCACAGGCAACTCCAGTTAATACCTAATTAAGATTCCTGTTTTCCCCTCCCACTCATTTTCTGCTCATGTTGCTGTAATTCACCTCCTGTAGGTACTGTGTAAAAATAGGTACATGCAAGTTACTGCAGCTATAACATAGTTTAAATAAGGCAGTGGTTGTTTTTTAGGGGACTTGTTTCCGTGAATCACAGTACAACAGAAAAGATAAGACAGGATAGGACAACAATCAGATGCTTTAGAAAATATTAGTAGTGCAGAATTTTGACTCAACATGAGATTTTATTAGGTTGCTGGTAAGATGTTCAAAAAAGTGTCTTACGGGTATACTGTAGTTAGAAGGTGTATTCTGATGTCAGCTCCTATATCTGTTGTGAGCTGGTCAGTCTGTACTTCCATCAAGCAGATATTTCCATTCATGTTTCTGATTGTAGTCCGATGTTTAACCCGTTATGGTTGGGTAGCCAAATTGTATACTTATGTTTTACTGTATGCAAATGTAAGTATGTCAAAGCGAGAGTGATTGATAAGTCTGAAAATATGTTTACACACAATCACTGACAATTGTCTAGTGAAACAGGTAAGCTGTGACTCTCCTTGACATGATACCTGTGTCAAAAATAGCTTGTAGTGAACGTCATAGCCCTCTTATATAGTCAAATGAAACAAGGCCTACCTGAGAGAAAGAGAGAGAGAGAGAGAGAGCAGGATTATGTCCAGAGTAGGGAGGAGAGCTAGCACTTAATGAGCCAAATCAAATTTAAAAAAAAAAAAGTGATTTACACTATTTCCCTGCCTGTTTGCCTACCTTGTAGCCCTAAGATGTCGTATTTTAGCCCCTATACTGTAGCACACTGCAGTTTAAAATTAAATTAAACAAAATCACTTAATCTATTCACATTAATACATAAATAACTATCAACTTACATCCAAGCTGACCCGCCTGTCCAAAACCCTAGAATGTCACCTCACGACTGGTCCTTGTCATAGTGCAATACCTGCTGCAACTGCTGTTATTGTTGACATTGTTAACTCATTTGATAAAAAGCAATGCTGTGCTGCTTTGTAGCTCTCCTTTCTATGTATTTTGATGTTTCTCTCTCTCATAGAGTTATGCTGTTACCTTTGGTTTTCAATTCAAGCCACCAAAGTGTTGATGAAGGTGTCTCTCAAGGATAGACTATAGTTCCACTACTATTTAGTCTGTACATAAATTATTTTTTTCTCGACACAAACAACAAAATGCATGCATTTCACAAGACCAGTGCAAACCATTGATTTTCCCAATCCTATGCATGCTCTAAATTTCAATGATCCGGTACAGCATTTCAAATACAGTTAGACAGCAGATTGTCCTACAAAACTCAGGTTGAACATATTGCTAAAAAATTAAATATTGAAATTGTATTTTTATTCCGAAACACAACTTGTTTCTCCTTTTTTGAAGACTAAAAACAGTATTATACAATCCACCATGCTGTCTACATTGGATTATGGCGATACCCTGCATGCTCATGCTGCTGCTACTACCCTTAAACCACTGGAAGCTGTCTACCAGAGTGCCATTTGGTCCCTCACACAAGATAGTTATCGCACCTACCACTGTGAGTTATATGAAAAGGTTGGATGGTCATCACTGGCATCTCAAAGCCATCAGCATACCTGCTGCAACACAGCTCGAAGTTAGACACCTACTCCTCTGAGAGCCTTTAGAGCTTTACTACCTTATATTTCTGATATCATTTGTGATTTGTTTTTATTAGTGTGTTTGTGTTATGTTTGTATTGAGTGAGAGTTCCTGAGTTACCAAAATGTATTACTGATACCATAAAGTTGTATTTTGATCATTTTAACTGTGAAAGTTGTTTGCCCTTGGTAGGCAAAATTGAAACATTACAAGTAGGCCTAATTGTGTTATAACCTAAACTAATCTGAAACCACAAAGCATAACGATCTAATAACTGAATAAGCATAACGTTAAGTTATTTCTCCACAGTCAGAGTATTAATTTAGATAACAAACAAGCACAATTTAGGCCAAAAAGAAGCCTCATAATTGATTGGAGCTACCCCTGAGACCAATTCAACCCAACCCAATCAGAACAAAGCAGAACGAAAGATGGCCGCTACTTTGCAAGACAATGCAGGATCTTTTTGGAAAAGCAATCACTTCCCTTGTGAATGAACCATGGACAAAAGCCGGCCTCTGACGTCTTTGCTTTTATCATGCAGGCCACACGCCACTTTTCCTGTCCCTGCAGTGCGTCTTGCTTCCCCCCATATGCAGGAAAGTGTTGGTGACTAAGTATAGGCTATATCATAAAGTCTTATCATCTTAATGGTGGGAAGGGGAGAAGCTAGGCCGGAAGTTTTGTGCACTGGCCACAGAAGTTTAAAATACTTTCAAGCAAGAGTCGACACGACTTGCTGCAGACATACTGCTCAGAAATGACTCCCTTATGAGACAGTGAGAAAATAAACAGTTTTGTTCAAATCTTGATTTGAATGCTTTAAAGGATGTGTTCCCAATTTTACAAGTCTGCCTTAATACATTAGTAAGGTACCCATATAACCACTGAAACAGGTTTTATTTATTGCAAGCATTCATCCAATATATGACAACAGTCCCCCCCCACACAGAGCAACAAAGAGCAACAAAGTCTGTCTGAATGTGTTCTTAGTTAGACAAATCAAGTGGGTATCTTCCAGACCTCTGTTTCCTCAAACAGTGTTTCTGTGCTGAGCTGCATTGGAGGAACAGTAATGCACAGAAGACCATTTGGACTCAAAAGAAAGACACACTTGATTTGTATAACTAAGACTCCTAAAGCCCAATATTAACTTCGGATAAACTTTCTAGGGGACTGAAGATTTTGTTCCATATCACTTACATTGAAAGCACATTAGGAAATGATCCCTTAATGACCAGTATGAACAGAAGGAATGATTACAGCAAGCACAACCTGTTTCAGCTCTTCATGTGGACACCTGACAATTGTTTTAAAACCGGCTTGAAAATTTGTGAAGCCATCCTTTAAATAAATACTCACACTGAGGCTGTTGGAATGTGACAACTCTTGTACAGAATGTGCTAAATGTGTTGTAGTATTTACTAACTTAGAAAGTGACAAACTTGGTTGTCGATGCCCACGTTTCATTTGACTGGTGGCTGCTGAGGATTTTCTCCTTGCTGCCAGTTATGATTCAGAACCTGCTTAAAGGCGTCGTATTGTTTACTAATTTACAAAGTGACTAACTATGACAGTGCCCACACTTTGTTTGGCTGGTGTTAATTTCCTACGCTGGCAGTTGCCTCTCTGGCGGGTCTGGTGGGTGTACTCACAGATCAAAGTTCTGTGGTTTTTTCGTTGCCATCCTGCCAAATTCAAGACGGTCAGTTGGAGATATGCATGACAGCTATTGGATTCATTCAACAAAGCGTCCCCATCGTCACATTTCTGTTGAGGCCAGACTGCACATACATCCTTCACAATAAACTAGGGCTGTACTGAACAGTCTTTGAAGGTCCACCCATAACGTCAACATTCAAATTCTACATTAACATCGAATGCCGTGCAGCTTTTTGCATGTCTAATCATTCAGTTTATTGTTGATATTTCTACACAGTTGCAGATAAACTTTAGGCTATACTAATATTGTTAGTATTATACTGTTTGTAGAATTAGATTCCAGTGGTGATTATGTAGGATTGTTTCCAACTTGTGTGATCCAGACATTTCTAATAACTCCAGAATGAAGGTCCAAATGGCAAAATGTATTGTAAAGAGATAGCAGTAAAAATTTCCAAACATGTTTTACATAGTCTTCAAACTGTTTTTATTAGCATTTATTTAGCTTTTCAAAATCAACATTTTCACTACGGTCAAAAACTGTTTGCTCACCCGGTGACTATCAAATTATATTTGTTGGCTTGAAATGCCCTTCCCTACTTTGTGGTACCTCAGCTATTTGGAATTTGAGATCTGGTCGTCTAATCAAGATAATTATTTTGAGAGAGATTTTGTGTAAAATCTACTCATGTTTGCTGATTAATTACAACAATAATAATAATAATAGATCGCTAAACAGATTAACTTTCATGAAAAAGGCATATTTTATATTTTACACACTGGTGTTAAACATCTCCAAGGTGAGAAGAAAGTTGCAGAGCATTAAGTAAAAGATGTTTATCAATTGTCTGAAAGTAGTTCATCTTCAGCTAGGAATGACGACGACCTGGTTGGATGGTTGGATTCATGGTTACTTAGACCTACCACTGAAAAGATGTGTGCAGCTGTGTCTAGGCTGATCATACCAGTTAGTAATGAGTGATATCGAAGTGTGAAAACCAGGTGTGAGATTCAGACGATTAAATTACCTGCCATTACCATAGAAACCTCCATCCATACTATGACAGTCTGAGCCATGATCTCTTCCATGGTTTCTGCTCATGATGACAGACACACCTCTCTCTCTTTGAGTGTGTGTGGGTTGTGGGGGTATGTGCACACAGACAAGTGTGGGAGAATGATCGGTTTCCGCGTTTCCTGTATCTCCAATCTCCCTTTCAAGTGCTAGCTCAGCCTTATGTATTAATGTTGTATGTAGTATACTGTACTGTACAAGGGCATCACTAGTGTATTTTCTATGGTTGAGTATGGAGACTCCCAAATGAATTGTCTGTGCATCGAGTATCAAAAACCTGTAGAGCACATAAAGTTGGCACTAGATGCTTGATGCTGTACTTTTTTCTTTGATCACATTTACCTGATTTGAATTTTTTTGTAGGCAAAGTTCCCGTACAGCTGATTGTATCAAGATGACTTTAAACCGTCATGTGTCTGAGAAGTTTGTTGAGGTTTTTGTTCCAACAAGTTTCTATATCACTAAAATAGGCCATCCTAAAGCAGTAGCGTTTTCTCCCAGAGGCCAAGGGAAGCCAGGCTTCTCCTGTTTTTATCAAACTCTATTTATCATTTTAATAAAAACACAATGTTTATAGCTTTGATAAATCTTATGTGCTGTTGCTGTCTTCTCTTCCCCATTTTTCAGTATTTTACAATAAGTGAAACAGCACCCCTGTAAATGCTATGCGTTAGATGTATGGTGAAACACTATATTGCACCACCATAGACGTAGACTGACCTGCAGTCTGACCACATGGGGAGTGTTGGCATCCATTTGTGAAGGGAAAAAAAAGATAAACCACTGCCTAATTGTGATTAGTCAGGATGATGCCAAGGGAAGCCCGCTGTTGTCTTCACGCCAATCAAATCACAGCATGCGATCAACGTCATTCAGATGAAATAACGGGAGCTGTTAGCAACTTTAGCTGGTGTAGTTATGGAGGGTGGATATTTTGAGTTTTTAGTTATAAATAGTTTTACTAAACTACCAATACAGCAGCAATTTAAGATTAAATCTGATGGAAGACCAAAACTGGAGCTGTGCGTGGAGAGGAAAAAGGAGTTTCGTACATTCATTGAGGAAAACTGTAACGTTATCTGCAATGTTACAGAGTGGCTAGCTGGTAGCGCCAAGCTTCAATGGACTCTGTTGTTGTGGAGGAATCTAAAAGCCAGTGGGAAATTCTTGAACTTGGGTTGTGTACGTATAGATAATGAGCAACACAGACAGCACCTGCCACAGGGCACTGGGACAGGTTACCTCAATAATACTCTATTGGTCTGGTACTTGGTTGTTAGTCTTGAGTGATGTTGTGTTATGAACATTTGGCCAAGCATTAGCAAAGAAGTATCTAGGCCTAATTGATACATGCACCACTGCTACTAAGCAAATGTAAAACTTCAGAAGTCTTCTGATTGAGCTTGTGAATGCTTCTTTTATTCTTAACTGTAGCCTGTTTGTACTGTGCACTTTAAGCAGCGGGCTATGTATGCTTTTTGGGGTGAGAGAGAGTGAGAAAGAGAGAGCGTACGTGTCGGTAAATGCAACTTTCAGCATGTGTATTGATAGCAGAAACTGTGCATCTTTAAAGTATGATTCAGTTTTGTGTAAAATTATTATTATTAATTATTATTCCCCAAAAATTTACCCCATGCCACTGTCCCAAAGAGTTTTTTGTATGCGTGTAACACCACTCAGCTATTGTATTGGCACTCATATGGAAAACACCCGGTTCATACGCATTTCTAGTACTTTGTGAGTTGGTTGGACTCTACTAGTGATGCTGCCAGTTTGTGTCTATGCCTGCTAGAACTGGTTCACTCCCAGTAGGCTTTGCTGCTGGCATGCTGTATATTGCGTGACAGCAAGGGCGGGGAATACTGCTAAATTGGAGTGCCAGGACAGGAACTGTCTTGATTCTCTTAACAGGTGCTCACCAAATGTTTGTGGATAGTGTGGCAACCAATAAGATAAAATATAAAAATATATTAACTAGTGACCATTTACAGACAAGCAATGTCTACTCACAGCCTGTCCATTGCAAATGTCTCCAGTTAAAACAAGGAGTGGCGTTCCCCTATAAATGTTTTTTAAATTTTTTATAATTTACTAGTTTTTAGATTCCTGAAGGGATAAAACCCTGCAGTATTTATAAAAAAACGTGAGATTGCAATTTAAGGGGGGACAGCTCTGATCATTGCACTAGTGTGTAGTTTAATAGTAAAAATATCAGGTACAACATTTTTAACTTATTAAATGACAGAACAATCATTCAGACCATCAAACTTTAACTTTAAAGTGTTGACATAGAAAGTATAATACCTCCTCCATTCAGATGCCAAACCATAAAAATTATGATTTTACGGCCTCACTGTCTGTCATGGCTTTTGTACATGCGGTACTTTGTTTTTTCAATCAGGTGGCATACCGGAATTGTGCCGGTCAGGTTTTTGAAAGCACCTCTAAAATGTTAATTATTCTCTTTACAGTTTTATGGGCATTTTATGTTTACTATTCAAGATAGCATCATGTCAAACTTACCAACATAGAAACCGGATGGGTTTTTACAATAAGATTAAAGATGTGTGTAACCACCTCATTCATCCACCTCAGTGTCATTTAACAAAGCTTTTTCATTGTCTCACTAACTCATTCACATATTTAACATTTCTGCTGGGCTTTGGGCTCTTCTTTGCCTGTCTCAGGTGTCTCCAGTGTCTCTTTCTGTCCTTGTATCTCACTCCATCACTTTTGTCATGTTTTCCCTCTCTCATCATCATTGCGTCTCTCTGACTGTCTGTCTCTCTCTGGCCTGGTTTGAATCAGCCCAGCAGACTATCTCTTTTGGGGCTCAGTAACATGCCTTGATTGGCTCACACAAAATTTGACTGCACAGTGACATCACCAACGCCGGAGCCTGTTGATTGGCTGACACTGGGAGCAGGGGATGGAAGGGGGGGGGGGGGGTGTACGCGGGATTGAGGCGGCAGGAGGGCTGATGGGAAATGGAGAGACTGAGTGACGCTGCTCAGTGCCTACAGTCTCTCTCTCTCTCTCTCTCTGTTGCTCTCATTTTGAGTTCCTCTCCAGCTCTACCAGGCTTCAGCTCCTCATATGGTGGAAACTCCAACACTCAAACAACCCACTCCTAACCGTTTTCTTCCCATGTTCACTTTGTCTTTCTGGAGGGCAGCAGGAGGGGTACACGGGTTGAACTTAAAACTGATTCCATTCTTGGTAACTTAAGTTCCCGAGCCAGGAAAGGAGGAAGATGGCGAGCATTGCCCAATATCCCACCTTCACAGTGACTCCAAATGTACTGGGAGAAGTGTGCCGCCACCAACCACTCCAAAAAAAGAAAGTGTCTTACTGTGTGGCAGCGATTCACACACAACCCCACACCAAAACTGAATGCTCGACATGTGGCTCTGCTTCAGTTTGAAATGGTCATGACGCATTTTGGCTCTCTATTAATGGGTCCCTCAGAGCTGGCGAAAGTTGAAGGCCGCAATTAAACATCAACATTTCTCTCCGCGGTTTGTCATGAGACCCGTCGCTGTTTTGAGCATGAAACAAGTTTTTGATCAGGGTTTTTAGTAACATTGACAGTTTTATTTACCTTTTTCATGTGTCCTATGAATTATTTCTTTTTAACAGGCATAGTTAAATCTGTAACAGTGGATATGTCCACGTTAGTGGTGAAACAATAAAGTCTAAAACCCAAAGATTCTCAGTTTTCCTGAATGTAAGACGAGGAAAAGCAGCACATCCTCACATTTGAGAAGCTGTAAGCATCATGTGCGTGTAAGGAATTGATTATCAACATAGCAGCCAATTAATTTTCTTTTGTTAGACTAATCGATTGATCAACAGCTTGTTTTAGCTCTAATCAAGTTGGTTGCTGAAGGGCTGTGGTTCTTCGCTAATGGTTCAGAGACTCACTCACTTTCTCAACCCACAGTTTCACAGCCAGTCTGGTATTCAGAACTAGTCCCAAGACAGTTTCTCTGACCTCTGACCTCCAGCCTGCTGCCTCCCCTGTGTTTTAGAAAGCGAGCAAGACAGATATCGTGTCTTCATTTTCTGTCTCAGCGCCGCTCAATTTCAAGTTGGCCTGTTTGATATTCAGCAGCAGGACGAAGATGTCACAGTGGCAGTGGAGTCTAGTAACAAGCTGTTACAGGGTGAAGAGTAGACAGGCATGATGTGACGATCTCTTCCCGTCTGGTAGCGATGTTTAGTAGTGAATATGTGTCTGTGGTTGCCTGAAGCTGTTACAGAAATTACACTCTACATGCTTTCTGAACTACTGCTGCAGCTTTGGTTAACTCACAAGAGGAAGTGTTAAGTTTTTATATATTTTATACTGGTGATAATTCAGTGACGTTCAATATATAAACAATAGTAGCATTTATTTAATTGAACTTATTTGGTCTACCTTCAACTTTTAGCTCGTTTAATCAGATAACAGGGATTTACTTTTGGAAATAAGTGATCATTCGGTTGTAAGTTTGAGTAGTTTTTCCAGCAAAACAAGTCAAAGTTGTGCCCTTTACTCAGATGCAGCGGTTACGTTGCTGAAGATAGAGACGAGTGTATCTGACTCTTCTGCTGAAGAGTCAGATACAAAAATGTGGAAAATGTTGAAGTCAGTAGACTTAAAGTTCAGGTGTGAAAAGAATTCAGGTATCAAACTCTGTAGTAGCTGGGCTTGTTACTTTCATAATTACTTGATTTTTTTCGGGAGGGGAGGCTTTGAGATGTTGCAAGAGCGTTTAATCACTATTTTCGAACCTTTTTATAGACAAAATGATTAATTGAGAAAATATACATGTTAATCGATAATGACAATAATTGTTCATTGCAGCCCTATGAGCAATTTTGCAATTGAGTCAAGAGAAATCCAAACGGGGTTAAGTTAACACAGACTTAGAAAATAAAGTCAGCATTTTTTTTACACTGCTATCTTTCTGTTGTTTATAGTGAGAGTTGGCTGTACAATACATTCCTCTGGAATTTGAAATGTTTTAAATGTGATTGGAACAGGAAACAACATAAATGTGCCTTCATATTTCATTATTATGAGTATTGAATTATGTTGGCATCAAGGTCCTGGAAGATATTTTGTCTTATGCACAAAAAGTAATGATTTGTACCGATAATATTTATTTATTGTGCAACAACATTAAAAAAAAATCCAGACTTCTGCCTGGGATTCCTGTTAGTTTTGTTGGGGGGCAACTACTTTATCAATTCTTTTAAGTACGACGACCTCATGTGAAAGTCAGTAAAGCTTCACACAACCCGAGTAGGTTTAATCAGACAAAATGTCTGAGTGTATAAAAAGCCTTTAATCTTTCACAAGATGTCAAATTTAATAAGTTACTTCGAAGTAACCAGTGACTATAACAGTTAAATAGATGTAGTGGAGTAAAAAGCACAATATTTTCTTAACCCTCCCCTCAGGGAGGAGCTCACAGAAGCTGACCATCCCATGATGTCGAACATATAGGAGATCACCAGTCCCCATGTGTGACATGTGCAGACTCTTAAATGACAGTATTTCAGATTTGTAATATTAGTTTTTAGCTTAGAAATCTTCAAATGTGGGTCTGTCTGACACTCTGAGTCTGTTTTAAATGATATGGTCCATTTTTTTATTGCAACAGCTAAATAATTCAGGGTTTTAATGACAATCTTTATGAACCTGTGACAATAATAACAATCAATTAATAATCAATTATTTGTTTCCGTAGGTTTTCAGGGATGATGCTAAATATTCTCTGCGTTTGATTTCTCCAATGTGAGGTTTTGTTGTTTTTCTCTGTTTTATATTACTATGAATTTAATATCTTTGGGTTTTGGATAGTTGGTCGCACAAAACAAGATTTATGAAGATGTTACCGTGGGCTCTGGGAAATTGATTAGTTGATTAACCATAAAAATTATTAGCAGATTATTCAATAATTGTTAACCCTTAATCCTAACCCCGGACTCACACAGGGAATGGCCCGCTGTGTTATGAGAGAGAATATGCGGCGAGTCTATTTTTGATGGAGGCCGCATCAAGCAGAACAGAGCAGATGAACTGGGCAGGAAGTCAGGCACAGAACAGCATAGAGAATCCTTTAAATTTTCAAAGTAAAACACCCTGTGTAGACTCACAATTGTATATCAACAATATAGGCAAATTAAAACAGACAAAAATGAAACAATTTAATTACGTAACCTACTTAACCTTAGTAGAAGCACAAAAATCAAGGATAAATTAACAAATTCTGAACAAATCAGTAAAATCAGGCAGGTTCATTGTTTTTTAACAGAATATTCATGTTGCAGTGACTATATTCTAAGTGTTTGTAGGTAGATTTTTCTTATACTATGGCAACTCACCATGATGAAAGATAGATTTGGATATCAGTGCAGATCCTGGGTGTGCGATGCATGATGAGTGCATGCCTAAACCAGTTAGTTTCGGACACATTAAGTGCAGGAAGTAAAAGTAGTTACTGTGTATTGCTGTTATGCTGGTGGAATTTCAGGGGATCTCTGGCTTAGTCGGTCAAGAAGACGGTGGAGCGTGGGGGCCTTGGGGAGTGTGGGGGATGGGAGGGAAAGGTTCAGGGTGAAGGGAGGATAGCTCCACCTCCAGGCAGCCTTCCAATTGTGGGGTATAATCTGACAGCACTCAGCCAAGACACATGCAGGGCTAAGACCAGGCACCCTACCAAGACTGGGGCCTGTGGGGACATCCTGGTGAGAGCTAAGCTTCCAATGGGCCTGGAGCAGTGCCAGGAACCAAACGCACACTCAAACAAACACACACACACACACACACACTTGGATGCATAGTAAAGTCACACATGCGTGGTAAGGCATGTGCAGTCTCTCATACACACCCACACAAATGCAGACGTACGGTGCATTTAAACAACAACAACAACACACTTTGGGAGGGAAGGGGGGGCTGAACGGAGCAGCAAGACAAAGAAAGCATGAGTGTGGAGGAAATACAAGGCTACAATCTGAATGGAAGGTTTACAGAGCCTGAGTGTGTGTGTGTGTGTGCGTCAACATCTCATTCAGTCAGACCTCCCAACCTACAGATGGATCTCCTGTGCATGAAATTAACCTAATTGAGTTACACCAACATTTGGTGGATATCTGTGTTGCACTTTTACATTGGCTAATTAAGCTGCCGTTGTGTGGTCTGTCTGGAAAGCAACTCGAACATTTGGACAACCTTGCGATGCTGATTAGGGGTGGGAAATGTTTGGTTCTGATATAGAGGGAGACGATGCAATTATGAAATTCTACATAAGGCATTGAAATGTCCAATTATTGACTTTTCTGCATCGATAATAATCTTTAAAGAGAGAATCGCGATGCATCTGAGAATTGATTTTTACCCCCACTCTTAATGCTGACATGTTTCTTTCCATTTTCCACTCCCTCTTTCTCTTCCTCCTTCTCACTGTTCCTCTGCAGATTATGTTTATTTTGAGAACTCGTCCAGTAACCCACTGCTGATCAGGAGGATAGAAGAGTTAAACAAGGTGAGTGTGTGTGTGTGTGTTCGCATGTGTGCGTGTATGTCTGAGGCTGAATTTGTGCCCTTGAATGCAACACAGATCTGACAGCTGTACATCAGCTTTCATACCCCTGTTGTGAATGCATCCCTAAAGCATAAAAAAAATCTCAATTTGGCTTGTATAGTATAGTATATCAAATCTTAACTTTTGTGTGGATTGCCTTTAATGTAATAGACATTCTCACCCTTCTCATAAGCTCCTTTTAACTACACACCCTGGACTCTTCAATAAAAATCACTTTTTATTGGGCTTACAAGAAAATATCAATGCTGTATAAAAGTCTTAGTCTTTTGCAATTGTTTTATGTATATTAAAATGCTCAGGATCAGTACATTTGTCAGTTTACAAGGTATTTGAATGAAAGAACACTGTTGGTAAAAATATCATAAGGAGATTCCAAGTTTAGTCCAGTATAGACCTGAAATGCTTAGTTGATTAATAGTTTTGTTGATGGACAGAAACACAATCGGCAACTATTTTGGTAATCAAGCAGAAATACCAAATATTCGTGGGTTACAGCTTCTGAAATGAGGATTTCTAGATTTTCTTTGTTGTATATGACAGTGAAAGAGAGGACTGTTCCTCTGTGGAAGCAAACAATTTGAAGATGTCACTGTGGTCTTGTTAGACCAAATAATGAATTGAGTAGTGAAGAAAATAATCAGCACATTTATTGCTAATGAAAATAATTGTGAGTTGCAGCTTTACAGATTTTTGACTTTTGGAGATAGTTATCATTAATGACCAGTGAGCATTGAAAATTGTTCAGATGACAATAACAGAATTATAATAATTGTGGAAAATAAAGATTCAATCATTTGAAATATAAGAAATATGTACTTCAAAAAGTATATATCGTTATTACGCCAAAAGCAGCAATGTTGCATCCCAGCTTGCCACCCCGTACATTGTTCAGTGAAAGAAGCCAAAAGAGAGGTCTGTCTCTGTAGACTTGTTACAGGTGCCTGCTGTCTGTCCCCTGTCCCAGGCCTGTGCTGGATAATATGGAGGCTGTTTAATGTGATTGACACAGAGCTCAGAGTGAGCCTTCTACTGTGCCCATCACTGTCAGTCTCTCTGCTCCTCAGGGAACTTTGGGTTTCTCTTCTATAAGGTCTGAGATACACATCTAGAAACTATAGAATAGTGTAGGGACACATGTTGACAACCCACAGCTGCTCAAACTGCTAAAAAAACCACAGAGAACTAGAGAAATTAACTTAACTGATGGAGCTGAAAGACTTGCCAGTAATAAAAAATAAAAAAAACACCAAATCAATGTCTTTTTTTCAAAATAAAATATGCACAAATTATTTTGTTGAAAGGTTAAAAAATATAGAGCTGCAAATAGTTGTTTCATTATTACTCTGATGATCATTTCTTGATTTATAAAAAAAAGAAAACCATGAAAAATGCTTCACAGTTAAAGTGCAAGTCGATACCCTCAGATTGCTTGTTGTGTCCAACACTTCAAGACTAAAGAAGTTTATTATCATTTAAGACAAAGAAAAGCGGAAAATCCTGACACTGGAGAAGGTGGAACCAGATAATATTACACTAATAACTTAATAACTGATTAAATTATTATTGAAATAGTTTCTGATTTATTCTTCTGTCATTTAATCATGCAAAAATTGTGAGATTAACTTTTTCAAAGTCTGCCAGGGAAAGGCTTGTAGAAAATCCATTATGCTTACACTGTGTACACCTTGATGCAGCCTTGTAATCAAACCAGAAATGCTTTTACCTATTTATTTTGTTTTTTAAGTGCATACTCAAATCATTTTCCAGCCTGTATCTCTGTTTGTCCATCTTCCGTTATGTTCTGCTTTAATTGGGTTTTACATCAAGTTAGGTGGCACAGCTTTAACTTGCATGCACATATAAATATTTAGGAATGTCTACTGGAAAGGGAATCATAGTCTTACTTCTGTTTTGTTTTGTCAGATCGCTTTGTGATTTTACTGAAATATTAAGTCTTTTGCTTCCCGTTTGCTTCTTGGCTGCCACATGTTTTAAATTGTACCTTAATGCCTAATACATAGACTGTAAATGTGTTTACCTCGGTCAGTTCCTTTCTTATTCTCCTCTGTTATGTTCTGCTTCACTTGGGCTGTAGACACAGTAAGGCTTACAGTTTTAACTTTCATCCACAAGGAAATATCGAAGAGAATATTACTTAATTTTACATCCTCCCATTAACTGCAGCGGCATTCGTACTTGCCTAAAAATGTCAATATGTTGCGAACACAGTCCTGTGCTTTTCATTAATTAAAAACATCCTTCTTTTGTGTTTTTAGTTTGCTTTCAGAAACAATCATAAATGAGGAAATTATGTTTTTTGTTGTTGCTGCAGTGTTTGTCAAATAGGGAAATTGTATTTTAATTATTTTATGATTATAAAAGTCTGCAGATTGTAAAGAAATATGACATTTTGACTGTGTTTGCTTATTCTCCATCTCTCTGTCCATCTTCCTCTCGCATTACACCTCACTAGTTGGATTCATGAGAGTTCGTAATCCAATATGCTTGACGTATAATAAGACACAAATGTGATTGTCAATGATATGTAACACTGTTAAGTATCACAGCTTATCGGTATTACAGTTTATACCATATTATTCAGTTTTCTTTTATGTGTAGGGAGTAAAAAGAATAAAAAGCTACTACTCGATATGCAAATGAGCCTTTATGCTTTTTAGACCTCAATTGGGAGTTTTATTTTTTCAGGTTGCATTCAATAAAACATTGTCACGCAGCTTCTAATTAAAAAACAATACCATATCAACAGCCCAGTGTAGTATTACTAGGAAGAAAATAATCAGCACAGACACTCTCCACCATGCCACACTGTCCTGATAACTGCAACACTTACTGTGATTTTGGAGAATTGCTGTAGTCTCACACTGCGTTTTCAGCTATAGTTAAGAACTAGCTTCATCTATGGGTTTTTCCATCTGTGTGTGTGTGTGTGTGTGTGTGTGTGTGTGTGTGTGTGTGTGCGCATGTGTGGGTGCTCTGTGTGCGGGACCACTTGTTGCCGTGGTAACGCCGATTGTCTCTGGTTTGCAGACAGCCAATGGGAACGTGGAGGCCAAAGTGGTGTGTTTTTACCGGCGCAGGGACATCTCCAGCACACTCATCGCCCTGGCAGATAAACATGCAAGTGAGTGACCAACCATAACCCCAGCCGGCAAACATCAGGCATCACAAACACGCCAAGCAGGATTTAAAACTGTTGTTTTTGGCTACCTGTCTGCGGTTATTTTCCACTGCAAAGTTGTAGCGCCTTCACATCAAATCAAAATAGATCTCCCTGAAGTGGAAAATACAACTCTATTTGTTATTTGGCTTGTTTGACCAGATTTTTATCAAGGGGTGATACAAAATTGAATTGAGTTTGTGCACTGTTGCTGAGCTGAGAGAGTCCAGACTGCAGTCCGTCCTCTGATAGGCCTGATTGCAGACAGCATTCGATCTGTTGGGTGTATCAATATGACGACACCTGTGTGTGTCAATGTGTGTGCGCACATGCACATGTACGTGCCTGTCCTGTTTAAGCGTGGGTGTGTGGTGTGTACTTAAATGCAGTGCTGTTCTCCAGCGCTTGGAGCATATTCTGCTGTATCCGGAACAGCTGGCAAAGTTTGAATGGGCTCTACCTCAAGCAGCGTCGTCTGGCGTTTTAAGTGTTCTGGGTATCCGGGGGAGAGAAAAGACAATTCAAACAGTGATTTAAAGACTGATGATGGGAAAGACAGAGCATTACAGAAGCCCACAAGGAATGAGATGGTCAGTTTAAGATGGTGAGTGGTGAAAGAGAGAGAGTGGAGAAAGTCGTAAGGCCAGAGCCATTCTTGAATGTCCAAGTCACCTCTCCAGTGATTAGTTGAAATACCTTCAAGGTTCTGCTTCAAAGAGAAGCAGAGAAGGATGCAGGATTGATTCCCACTTCAGGATGTAAAAAGTGCTTGTTTTGACTGTATGGAGCCACTGACTTCACTAATCTTATCATCTGATTTTCGTACGCTAACATGTTATGGTGTTTTGTTACATGGCTAAATTGTAAAATGTGTCTGCAGCCAACCTTGCCTGAAAGGATTTATAAATTATCATGTCACTTAAAAGGAGACCTGACTGTGGGCAGCATCCGTTCTCTTCTGTAACTGTTTTCTATCTTCAGTATAATGTTGGTGGGAAAATACCACTAACCACTACCCACATGCTGGCAGGTTGTGGCTGTTAAGTTAGTCATCGTTACCAGACACATTTTAAATTTCTTTTTAATTATCTTGAAATGCAAAAAGGAGGGGGGAGAGCAAGAGTGTGACTTTGTTTAGTGTGTGATGCTTCATGATATCCAATCGTAATACAATCTCATCTGTGCACATATAGGAATAAAAATCATGAATTATGAGTGTATTTAAATGTGTGTTGGAGGAAAAACTCCACTCAGTTCAAGATTAAATGATTGTTTAAAGTGGCTATTTAGAGGCTATGATTATGGATTTCAAAAATGTTACATTTAACACTGAAATCATGTGTTTAGCAGGCTTAAAGGCCAGGGAATGCTTGAAACTTAGTAGTTCATGTTAAGTGTTGTCTGACCATTTCTAAAGGGAAAATTGAAACACCTTGAGACAGGGTGAAATAAAGTGTCCTAACAGAAGGACGAGACGTAATGTATTGTACAAACGGGTATAACGGCTTTCACGTTGGGACAGTCGCTTTTATGGTGTTTCATTCAGTTGTACACACAAAAGGACAAGATAGCTGTGTAGAAAATAAAAAAGAGAGCTATAAATAAATAAGTTCTAACTCTGCATTACATTTTTTACACACACAGCCAATAACTGCATGAAGTGGCTGTGCTTGTCGGAGCTGTCTGTTTTGGAAAGTTGCAAAAATTGGTCGGGATTGTCAGTTTCAATGTTGATAAAGATGTGTGGGTAGGGGAATTTTGACGCTGTTATGCCTTTTCTACTTCGTTTGAATTTTAAAAGACCAGAGGTGCAAAATAAAAATAAGTCACGGCTGTTGTGTAAAAAAACACATTAATAAGGGAACACTGTGAGTCGAGTGTGTCACGTATGGGCAGAGATGGCAGGTTGTGGTTGAAAGACACTGCTTTTGCTGTCCAGTGGTGTCTGGCCTCCTGCTGCATCAATGTACAAAAGCTGGTTTAACTCACATTCTTACCAGTAGTGCTGTCACACTGAACATAACACTGCCATCCTGTAGTCCAGACCAGCAGAACCAACCACTAGACTTTGACTGGGTGCGGCATGCTGAATGTTGGTTCTTAGGGTGTGTGTGTGTGTGTGTGTGTGTGTGTGTGAGGTCTGGGGAGGTGTATCCATGGCAGGAGGGGATTGTTAGTTCTATTGGACCACACAGCAGAAGTTTGTCAGTGTGTGTTCCTTTTTTTTTTAAGAAAGTCTGTGATTATTTTTGAGCAGTGTTTGTGTGCGACTGTGATTCATGCATATGCTGCTTTCTATGGAGAGTATATGTTTTTGTTGGATTATTCTGCTGAAGATCTACACACCCACGCATGTGTCAGCTAATGGATTGATATTCTCAATAAAAAGAAAACAGATATTTGGGTACCTTTTATTGTTTGCTGTGTTTTTACTGAGCATTAAGTAAACATGAATATTTAACTTATAATCAAAGTTGCTTAACCTAGACCTCTGTTTTGTTTTGGTTTTTGTTTTGTTTTGGTTAAACACATGCAGATACAACAAACCTGCATCATATGATGTTTTGTATAGGCTGTTCCTGTGTAGGACTCTTGGATTTGGCCTCGCTTTGCATGCTGCAGTTTGGGTAAGGGGCTTTGCAATATTTAAAAAAAATGCATGGCAGGAATGGCTGTGCACCGCATGGGTGTGGGCTGTATCCTGTCTGCATTTCTGTAGCTGCAGCCTCACTGCATGTGGCTTTCCCTTGGCGTATATGTGTGTGTAAGTATGCTGGTGTGGTCATGTGTTGATATGTATGATGGACTTGAGTTTTTAGCTCTGGACCCTGTCACAGGACTTGTCTGAGGGATGCATTTAATTCAGTTTTATATGGATCAGTGGAGAAGGGCAGACGTGTTTGTGTGCATATGAGCCTGTGTGTCTTTAATGTGTGTCTGCTGTGAGTCATTGATCAAATATTTTTCTTGCAGAGATTCTGAGCACTCCCCTCAATGAGGCCTCCCAACTCCAGCATTAGCCCCTCCCCTGTGAGCGAAGAAGCCTCCTGAGTGGTCGGCTTCTGTGGCGGACTTGGCATTTTACCTCCCTTCAGACATTTGAATTTGCCATGACTCAAACCTTTTTTCTATTTTTGAAATGTGGCTCCTAGCTCCCATGAACAATAGACAACAATTTTTCCAGTGAACTAATGCACAAAAGTGAAACCAGTGCAGTACAGTATATTATAGCCACTAGTTTTGCCTGGGCTCCAAAGTGGGTCATAAACCTAAGTCACATCCCTTTTTTAATTTTTTTTATTTTATTTGGATGCTTTTACCGTTCTGTGAGAAATTCATTAGCAGATTGGTCGTCTCCACGTGTAAACAAACTCCTCACCCTGCCAGTAGTCGTGCCGTGTTGTACCACTTGAGCTTCACAGCCACCCTGTATTTCACATGAGGGATGATATGTTACAATGGGACTAGGTCCTGAATGAATTTTTCATTTTGCATCCCCTGGCCTGCTGAGCTTTATGAACTGTGGGCTTTATCAGCTGTGATGATTACAAAGTAAAGGCAACATCCTCGCCTCGTGTCGACATAGTTGTCATGCCTTTTATGGAGCATGCAGAGATTTCATGTTGTTTCTGACAAATAGTAAAGAGCTTATTAATATTTCTTGTTTTAATATTATATAAAATATGTATTACTTGTATTCTTTCTCAGGAGAGAAAGGGGGGTGGATATTCACAAAAAATGTGCTGAATTTGTTGATTGCAAACAATAACAACTTCTTACCACACTGTTGAACTGACGCTGCCACTGGATTATATTAAGTGTATTAGCAGTATGGAGTCTTAAACTCTGTCCTGGGTATTTGTCATTCACGTGCACTCTTGTAAAACCCCTGTTAAAAATCTGATTGCAAGCTGAGCATATACAAGACCAGAATCCTTACCACAATTACAGAACTTTTTGTTTCTTGTTTACATGACATGTAATCTGACTCTGGTTACTTAAAGGGGAATCCCAGTCATTTTTACACTCCAAAATCAGTTTACACATGTCATGAGAAGAACGAGGCAGCCTTTGACCACAGCTGTATAATGTCTTCTGTTTCTCTGGAGGACGATTTGTTATGTCTAGGAAAATATCCCTTGTGATATCAACAAAGTTATCTTGGCTTCGGATTGGAGGCTGAAAGTTTTAATAGGAATGCCTGCATTTCAAAGTGGAGTTTGAAAGATGTACACATTAGACGGACACATTTTAGTTGCATGATGGAATGTATTAGGATACCTCGCCATCTGCCGCATTGATTTTGACAGTGTTTCCAAAAGAAATCTGCAATAAAAAATCCATTTAGTTCTCTTTAAGTGGGTATAAACACTCACAAATGTGAGTCTAATAATCAGAAGGGGAGTCTTAATGTTCAGGAGAGGTCATTCAAACACTATGTACTAATCAAATGGCATAGGCTCTTCTCAAGTGAACCTCTTAATCCCAAACAATGTGATTCTGACCATGCAGAAAAACTTTTTATGTAAGTGTTTAAATTTCCGGATCTATTCAATTGAACAAGGCCACTTCACTGTCACTCTTGTTGTTACACCTTCCTTCTAGAGCTAGGGATTAATTATGTTATCAGCTTCACCAGAATGACAAGTGAACAACATACAGGCTGATCCTGCAGTTCCCACTCCAGGACACAGCCCACAAGCAAAATTTAAGTGAATGCAGACTAGACTTGACGTCCTATTGTAAACATAATACAACAGGCACGAAAAACGATCAGCTCTACAACGCGATATTGTCTTGTTATACTGTTTTGTTTTTTTCCACCGTCTATGCTGCTCTTGTTCTTACTCTTGTTTGGAATGTGCTGTGAATGGAAAATGCACTTTGTGTAAGGTGGAATGACTTTTTTTAAAAACACGTCCCTTGACTGGGCCAACAAGTCGTCTGGTGTGCCAAGCCGACAGATCTAAAGACACAATCAACTCGTTTGATATGAGTAAGAGCTAGGCAGTATTACCAAAACCATTATCTTGATATTGATTAAGTGGTAATGTTTTGGGTCCAACTATTGGAATTTTGATATATTGTATTTTTTATACAGTTGGGTAATTTTGTCGCTGAGAAGAAGAAGAAAGTGTTCATAATCTTTTAGACAATATTTAACTTATGTCAGTATTACCATAACCAAATCCACAGATGAAATTTTGTCACATCACAGTATTGATTTTTATACTGACAAATCTCCCCGTGGTTGTAGGAAGTGTAAAAAAGCTGTTATTTTCCTTTCGACCGAAGATTTTTGAGAAGAAGCATGAGTGTGCAGCTGTCTGCTTCGGTCTCTAGTCCTTCCATCACCCGACAAACACACACTGTATCATAGAAGTGTAGTCAGTTTGTTAAGTTAATAACGGGCTGCTGCTGTGCTCTCCTCACCTCCTCCTCTCACCCTCAGGCTTGCGCTTTCCTCTCCCTTTCCTTCCCCTCGCAGTCTCTTAGCCCGGTAAGGCGAACCATTCATCAATAATTGATAATTGGTTGGGACAGGTGAGATGGAGAGGCAATTTGTAGAGTATGGTGTGGGTGCACTGCCAGGAGATTGGCTCGGAGGAGGAGAGGACTGAGGTTGGAGTTGAGTTGCTACTCAAGGAGGCGCAGCCTAGTTGGAAAGGGCCAGCCAACTGATGTACCACTACATAATGTGTGTGTGTATGTATTCATGGATATGTGCATAGAAGCAGAGTAACACACATTCAAGCAAGTACTTACATACTGAGAATTTTTTGCTTGAAAGGGCAATCTGTACAACATACTACACCCTTTTTCCCTCTATATACACACAGACAAACTTGATCAGGAAAATAAGAGGAGAAACTTCAGAAAGAGCTGCAGAGAAGAGTTTTCCTCATCCAAAATGAACAGATGTTTTTAGCTTCCGAAAGAAAAGCTCTTTCTTATTTTTAAAACAGATTTCTCTAAGAAGGGCATCACTGGAACTGGAACACTGAATTTTACCGCCTTTGCTGTGTCTTTCTCCTCCTTGCTCCAATGAGATCAGGTTGAAAAAGAAGGCCTCTGCTAATGTCTGAAAAGTTATTGCATTCTTATGATACAGTAGGTTCATGTGCTGCATCACAAAGCCACAGTCCACACATTTAATGAGTTAGGTGAACTGTTTATCTAGTAACGACATTGATAATGAAATGAAATGTGTCAGGATCTGTCTGATTCAGCTCAGCAGGTGATCACATCATATGTTCACTAATCATCAGAGCTGCACGTCGTGTTGTCAGGGGAAAATAAAAACTTGAGTTGAATTGAAGCGATAACGTTTAATCAATTAGCCGATCATCATGAAAACTATTGATGACAATTTTCAGAAATGTGCTTAATTGTTTTTGTTTATTAAGCTGATTTTCCACTTTCCTTTAGTTGTTATTGTTTTAAATTAATTATATATTTTGACTTTGGATTGTTGGTCAGACATAAGACATTTTAAAATGTCACCTCAAACTACAGGAACACTTGATGGGTATTTTTGACTGATCTAACAATTTATAACTAGTTTTCCTGAGTGAAACACTTCATGACTGTTGGTGATTATTCCATTATCCTTATTACTCAGCTCCTGCTTAGTAGTTGCTGTCATTAATTTTTTTTTTTAAGTTTTCTCTTTTTTAGCTTTTCAAAACCGAATCTACTGTTAAAAATAGCCAAAAGATTTTTTACACATCCTTTTTTAGACTTTTATCTTGTGGTGAATCCTGTGTATGGCATATTCCTAGTTCTCCTTCACAGGAAAAGCCAGGTTTGCCAATAATTAATACACTCCTCTTGCAGTTTAAATTTGATTCAGTTTTGCAGTGTTATAGATTTTTATGCTAATGCACTGCCTTATAGGGAAAACACTACCAGCACTTCCAAGCTCATTATGTGTTGGCTGGATAACTACTGGACATCAGTACGGCGAATACCTACCTAAAATGTAAAGTAAATGTCAAAACACATGAACATTCACACTAAGTAAGGATTAGGTACCTGCTAAGCACATGCTTTAGTCATGTCACACATGCATAGTATACTTAATGCTTCTCTAAAACACACCGTTCATGTTCACACCCTGTATCTCCTCACTGACCTTCCTACAACTTCTAACCTTATTTGCAATACCCTTTTAATCTTGTTTTTGTTTCTTTTATTAATAATCTCTTTCTATATTTTGTTGCTTTTACATGGCAGAAGATGAAGTGAGGCCCATGCTGTGTGTGTGTGTGTGTGTGTGTGTTGTTCGCCTGGGCACTAAGAGTGTGTCTGCTGGGTGCTGAGTGCTGGGCAGACTGAGGGAGTGAAGGAGTACTTATTGATTTTGGCCACACATCTCTTCTCCTGAAAATCCCTTGATTGCTTTTGTTCTGCTCCCGTCTCCCTCTTTCTGTCTCGCTTCCTCTAATGAAACTCCAAATGAATTGGAGCACGTACCGACTGCTCTCTTTCTCCCAGTTGCACTTGCTCTCTCTACCTCTCTCTCTCTAGCTTTTTCCCTCTGCCTGTCTTTGTCTCTCTTCGACGCTCTCCCTGCTGATTTCTCCATTGCTCCCCTTCGTCCTCTCTTTCTGTCTCCATCTTCATCCCTTGCTCTTTATCACTTTCGTCACACTTTCTCCCACTGTGCTCTTCTTGCCTATTCTCTTCTCTTATCTATTTTCCTGTCTATCTAAACTTCTCTTACCCCCTCTTTCCTGTCTCTCCCACCTTTCATTTCCTCCATCCACATATGAGGAAGGGAATGTGCGGCGGAGATGTTGCCTACCAGCAGAAGCTAAATCTATTCTTATAGAATGACTCAGACACATGACCCACTCAAACAGGCTGATAGCCCTTCAACAGTCGCTCTGTCCGTTCATTCTGGAGCGTTTTTCACCTTTGATCCTTGCTTTTCCTCAACATAATCTGTGTGTCGTATAGGGATTCAGTCTTTTTTACTTTTATTCCAAGTTACAGAGAGCACCAGGGTTAAAATCTCGGAGAATCCATGTCACAGCGCTCTGAGACACAATGCCGTACCTGCTAAGACTGACTTGTGAGAAATTAGCTCAATGAACAACACAAGCCTAAAGGGAAACTTAGCCAGTTTTGCACATAGAGGTCACTTAACTAGTCAAGTGAATTGTTTGTCAGCCTGTCAAAACACTTACACATATAATGTTTTCTGTGGCTCTGGAGCAGCTTTTTGAAGTCCTAGATGAGGCAAAGACATACGGGATAGACGGGTCAGGATAGTAAGTAGGATCCCGTGTTTTTAGACTTGCACAAGGAATTAAAAGTTAGGATATCTGGACCCATGGTTCTCTGGTGTGTCACCATTCTTGACCATGTGTCTCTTGTGAGTTCCTGAACTTTATGAATTGTGCTATACCAAATCGCTGGAACACCTCTTAAGCATCCTAGTACTTCTGTCCTATGTGGGCCCTGTCTATCCTAATCCCATACTGTAATCTTAGCCTAATCCAAATGGTAAGGGTCAGTTCACCCAATTTACACACACATACTTGCCTATTTACCTTTTAATGGTATCTAGTAGGGCTGAACAATTAATCAAAATATTATCAAAATCACAATATTATTGTGTGGCCGAAATGTTCTGGCCTACACATTATATTCTACAGACTTAAGAAAAAATCTTTGTTTGGTACAGATCCCTTCATGAATAAAAGCATAATATGATGTAAAAATAATCAATCCCTTTAATGTCGCAAATCATATTGCAATTCTAGTATCAGTCAAAATAATCGTAATTAGATTTTTTTTAAAAATCGTTCAACCTCAGTATCCAGCCATGCAGACTCATTCTTAGTTTAAATTTCCAAAGTTTTGAGGTGTCTTTAAAATTTCTTTCACCTCCATTATATTGAGGTCGAATCAATCTTTCAGTTCTAAACCAAAGTCCTAACTTTTAAAATAGACTTTTGAAGAAAGATAAAGACCTTTTTTAAGGTCTAAAACCTAACTTGGTTCTCAAAAAGAGGTGAGTACATACTCTGTGTACACAGACTTTTCTTGTCACCTATTGGTAGAGCACATCCAGGATTTGAAAAGTACTAAAGGCATATGAAGTCCAAGCAGCCCCCCGCATTCAGATTATTTTGAAGAGACCTAAAATATATGTAAGAAATTTTACTTAATAGGTAATTTGTTCGACTGTTCTAATTTGCCCCAAGGTTGTTCACATGAAACAGAGTATTCAAGTTGATTGTTAAATTGTTGTATTTATACATTTCTGAAACTAAAAAACTAAACTAAAGCTAAATGTTGTGTGGTTGGGTGAGAGTGTGAGCGAGCAGCAGAGTGAATGCAGCAGAGAAGAGGAAAAGTGATCAGTGACGTTCAGCGGTAAATGTATAGTGTAGGTAGGTTTGTCAGCGAATAAAGGCTGCAGCTAAAGCGTGTGTGTGCCTGTGTGCACTGTTTACCAACTGCTGGAAAGTGATGGGCGGTTATTGCGTTGAAGATGATGGCTGGCAGTTTCACACTGCGTCGCCTGCCTACGTTGAGGGCGTACACTATAAATCATCAACTCAATATAGCATCTCCATAACAGTTCAATAGAAAGAGGAGCGCCCTCCATCCCTGCGGACGTCGTTGTTCCACCTCATCTAATGCATGTATGTTTGACCTTTGACCCACCCAGGGGAGCTGGAGGAGGAGATGGAGAATCCAGAGATGGCGGACCTCCCCGAGAAACAGAAACACCAGCTCAGACACAGAGAGCTCTTTCTGTCTCGTCAACTGGAGTCTTTACCTGCCACACACATCAGGTACACTGATGTACACCATTATACAACTCGAAGTATCTGTTTTAGTGTGTCACTTGTTCTTTCTGTTTCATATTTTCTTTCTTTCTTCTTTCAGAAGAAAGAATTTGCACCAAACAGTGCATTTACCTATCCTAGGCTGTGAAGAAAGCCTCCATACAATTCATTTGGGCTACAATTGAGTCCTAAAATCCCAATTTTCTCAAAACATGAAAAAAAACTTCCTATGGAGTTTTCTAAGAAATTGTCAATAACCTTGAAACAAGTCAAAATAATCAAATAACTGTACTGGAAAATTACAATGAATGACAACAAGTGTCTTGCTTCATAGTCACCATTCCTTTTACTTGTTTTACAAATAGATTTTTTATTACTAAAATGAAAAGTTGAAAAATCTTTCAGATTTCAGTCCTGGATTATTTGCCTTAACATTTATGGTAAACGTGATAACACTCATTGAGCAGCTGCTCTCGTCAGAAATGTAACAGAAGAACAACTATGTCTCTTCACCATGCAGCCAATCAAACTCACATTGTTTCAAAAAACAAAAAACAAAACTGCAATCTCATTTCATGCTGCACACAATGCGAGTAGTTTTCCACAGCAGGGTTTTACAATCACAGAAAATTGGTTACTGACGAAAATAGTTGTTGTCTTGTTGTATGTAGACACATTTTTGATGAACGTTCTGAGGTGACAAATACTTTTGAGTTTCCTGTGGCTGCTTCACAATAAAGTCTAACCCTTTGATGCCACTTGCATGCTTTTAATATAAAGCAGCAGCAGTAGGAATTGTTAACAATGACCTAATGCAACTCTCCTATATGTTGTAAACAGAGTGAACAGTAAACAGTCAACCTGATATCAATGAGATCAAATTGTGCTGGGAAACATTCTGCATCGTGTCCTGTGAATCCCTTGTTGTACCTGGTGTTTAGGTCCCGTAAAAATGAAAATGCTATATAGAGAGATTATAACTGAACGTAAATATGTTAAATGCTATTGCAAAAAGATCAGTCAACTATTTTCTTGATGTTAAAGATTGGTCTACAAAAATCCCCAGGAAAAAAGTGAGAAATACTTATTACAACTTATTACAATATCCTCGAGCACAAAGTGATGTTCTCAAATGTCTTCAATAAACCCGACCCCCAAAATATTCAATTTACTACAATGTAAGATCAAAAAAAGCAACATATCTCACAAACTTGTAACCATTAAATGTTTGGCATTTCTGCTTGAAAGATGACAAATAATTAATTTGAAAAAAAAATAAAATTAATAATTTGCTATAATTTGAAAAAAAAAAAATTAATCCATTATCAAAATATTTGCAGATGCATTTTCTTTGGATCGACTAATCGATTCATTGGCTAATTGTTGCAGCTCTGTTAAGCTAGTTATTTGAAGTAGCATGAATGATTTAGTAGCATTTCATGTCTGACACTGATCATACTGTTTTTTAAGGAACTTGGAGATTTAATTAAAGTGTGACTATTTAACCCATTATTTCTGCTTCTGTTTTCATGCTGCTTTGACAGTTTTTTACCTTCCTTTTTACTTTTATCGTCTAAACTGCATTATCCTATTTACATAAAGCAAATCAAGCACATGTGGCTGTAAAACAAACTCAGATACAGCATAATCCACTCGTATGCAGTGTGCACGTTGAGCACTAAATGTCAACAGAAAGCTGTTACTGCATATAGAACTTTGCTCATCAGTAAGCTCCAGGCAAAGGCACCTAATCATTACCACATTATTACTTGACATTTCTGAAGAGAGGCAGGAAGAGCACACTGACATCTGCTCGAATAAAAATACTCTGATGAGCAGTTTGTTCAGCGAGGATTCAAACCTGATTACGATTTCTAACTTAACCCCAGCACGCAGCAAGGTTATTCGAGGGTCTTTGAGTTTATCACTCTGCCAGATCGCATCAGCTTGAGTCTACAGACGTATGACTAATTAACGGGTAAATAATTTCAATTCAGACAGTAGCAGCTAATGGGACAGATATGAGTGTTGTCCGTGTCAACACACTGGACTGTGAGTCGTCAAATAACAGGCTGTGCCAGCTGGAACCAAATCAATACCATCGTTGCAGATTCTGGGATGCATCTCTACATCAAACAATTTCTGTTGCAGAGGAGAGTTTGGACCAGGGTAGCAGCCTTCTTCTGGCACTTGAAAAACAGACTTAAAAGTCCAGGGTATAACTAAATATTCCTCCATGTCTTGTAGGGGAGTTGAAACTAATTGATTTTTAGTTGCATCCCGATGCGGATTTGGCTGATTCTGAATCGATTCACAAATGTCAATAATCAATTATCTAGATTTTAATTGATAACATAATGTTGATGGAATTAAAAAGGCAGAACTGAGAAATGCGGAAGTCCAGCCCCGTCTGGGGTCTGCACTCAACAGTGACGTGTTCTCCCTGATTGTCACAGCTATTGAGTGAATGACTGCTGCTACTAAACTTTCACATGGTCAATAAAATCAATGCGCTAATGTTAATGATTTTCACCTGAACACTGTCCAGCACGGTAGCTCTTATTCTTCAAAGGACAGCTATGTGACAGGTGGCAGTAGGTGACGGTGAAACCAGCGGAGCAGAGGAAAATATGAGCGCTACATTTGTACTATTTCGGTCTGGCTGTAAATGTATAGTGTAGGTCACAGTGTGTCCGTTGTTTTCCAACTACTGGAAAAGTGAATGCGGTTAGTGCTAGCTAACATCTCCTCTTCAGACTGCGGTCTGGAAGCTGAGCAGGATGATTTTGGCTGCTAGTTCAATTTCGTTTGTTGTAATTCATCCACATATTAACTATACAAATTAACGAAATGCCTTTTTTTAGCTATATTTATATGAAATAACATTAAATATCTGCATTTCATTCCAACTACTTGTTTGGATTGTTACAAATACTTTTCTTTAAAAGTACCAAGTAGTCATACAGTGAGAAAAAAACATCTTTATCCTGTTGATTTTACAATCGCATTGTAGCACTCATAATCGTAATGAGGTGCAAATTTCCACCCTTCAGGTGATGCATTGTGATGCATCGATATATCGAATTGAATCATTGACCTGATAATCGTAATCAAATCGAATTGTGAGAACAGTGAAAATGCACACCCCTAATGTCTTCTCCCTCCGGTCTAACTAAAAATTTGTCATCTTTCCTTTTTTTCCCCACTCATTTCTTGCGTCCTTTCCTTACGTCCTTGCCTGACACCAGAGGGAAGTGCTGTGTGACGCTGCTGAACGAGACAGAAGCACTGAAGTCGTACCTGGACAGAGAGGTATGTACACCAGCTCCTTAAGGCTGATAATACGACGAGGTCTTGAAACCGTGATTAGGTGTGTTAGATTTCAGGATTATCTAAGACTGTGTGTGTGTTTGAGAGACTTATGAGTTAAGAGATTCTTGTTTCCAGATGAATAATTCAGCGTGTTGACCCAGAATGTTCTTTTCACATACAGTAATGAGGAGACGAGAGACTAGCAGAGTGGAAATACACACACACATGCAGAGACAGATACACTCCTCTCTTTCGCCTCTGCGTTTGCCCGTCTCGCTTCCTGTTCCTTTCATTCCATCCTCACGCCTTCCTGCCATGTGTATTTCCCAGGATGCCTTCTTCTACTCGCTGGTGTATGACCCTCAGCAAAAGACTCTGCTGGCTGATAAGGGGGAGATCCGTGTTGGGAACAAGTTCCAGGCCGACATCACTGACCTCCTGAAAGAAGGTACATCGTACTTAAAGCAAGGGCGTTTTAATTGACACAGTTTTCCAGAGAAGCTTATTCACAGATTAGCACATTAAACTTATCCTGCAGGGGTCTTTTCACACTGCTGTGTACTGACTTTTTTTTATTTTTCAGCATTAATAGGGCCGTCTGAGCAATAATTGTAATTGCTCAAATCTCAAGAACATTTCATGAACTTTAACTTTGAGGTTTCTTTACTAGTAAAGTTATAATAAAACAACTTAGGTTTCCATGGAAATCAGTGTGGCAGCATGATTATACATAATCAAAGCATTTGAGATAACATCATTCTCCATGTGCTGCACAAGTGATAATTTTACATTCACCTGGAGAGTATGGAAAGGATTGGGTGTGTAATGCTATCTACAAAGAAGACAGCTGCTTTATTGCCGACGGTCACATCTTGCTAAATGCACAAGAACAACAAAGCTTCTTGTTTCTTGACAATAAAAGCTCACATTTCCTCCGAATACAGGATAAAGTGGACAATTGCATATAGGCGGGAATTTGAACAACTGAATATAATGAGACATGTATAAAAATATTGTTAACATATGAATCCATTGACATCTAGAACTTCGCACATGACAGTTGTTTAGCTTCTGGCCAAACTGTGACAGTGCTCTCAGAAATCATGGAACTCAGGTATTGTAACATTGTAACATCAGCACCTGTATTGTTTCCCTTGCCATAGTTTCTTTGGTTGCCATGGTCACACGGTGAGCTGCTGCCGCCGACCTTGGCGGCACGTCTGTCGCTGTGTTTGCATGGAGGAGGTAGCAGTGGCGGCTACCTATATGAAAGTGCCTTAAAGCTGCAACTACTCATAACGTATGTTTCGCATCCAAAGCTGATTAGAAATTTGGCCATAATTCCTTTCATTCAAGCAGTCTCAAAGATATTTTCCAGACATTTTTATTTTCTAAGGTGACCATTTTTCTGCCAGATTAAGGATTCAGTGTAGTGCCAGAATTTTATTCTTAACAGGTGGAAAAACTTTTGAAATTGCAGAAAGGCCACAATCGGACACTCTAATTAAACTTCTGTTGCATGTGTTTGAAACTCAGGCTGGTTGGCTGGTTTGTTGCAAGCTCGCAGCTCAAGAGACCCCACCTATCGAACTCTGGGACACATTAAAGCCTTACACGAGCTGGTCATTTTTTTAAAAAAAAAGGAAAAAACATTGGATTTTACAAACTCCTGTTGTCCATATGTGGTCAGTAAGGAAGGATAGTGGCCTTGAACAGTGTAGGAGATTAACTGTGTTGGTATTCATATGTCTTCTGGGTCCATGTAGGCGAGGATGACGGCAGAGACTTGGAGAAACTAGAGGAGAAGGTGTGGGACCCCAACAGCTCACTGATGGAGAAACAGATTGACCAGTTCTTAGTAGTAGCTCGGTAAGTCAACACAGAGGTACAAAAGCATAGAAATGATAAAAAAAAAAACCCAACATTAATGGACAAGTTAAACTGATTTCTGCACGGTAAATATGAAGCTTCAGTCAAGAGATGGTTTGCTTAGCATAACATAAAAACTCGAAACAAAGGGAAATTGCTAGCCTTGTTCTTTCTAAAGATTACAAATATCTGCCTACCAGCACCTCTAAAGCGCACTGATTAAAATCTTCCTATCCTTATCCGTATCCTTTATTTGATCCGTATAATCCAGGAGCAGTGACTTGTGATGACAGGACTCCAGGAAGTTACTGTATCAAGAGCACACAAAGAGAGACATGCTAATATTTGAGCTGTAGAGGTGCTGGTAGGCGGATTTTTTTGCTCACCCCCGTTTCTAGTCTTTAAGATAAGCTAGCTGTCTCCTGGCTCCTGTGGTGTATTTAAGATATAACATGTATAGACAGGGGTGGAAATTTAACCCTCCACTGGCCAACCGGCCAAAATAATAATTTGCCTTTTTTGTCACATATACATGTGTTTCAGTACTTTTTAATTGAGATTTTCTGCAGTCCCGGAGGCTGCAGATTCATTGATTATATACATGTCATCCTGTTAACCCTACAGCTGCATACAGGGTTAACCTCCTTCGTGTTGCTGCGCATTACCACCACCACCAATCCACTAGATGCCACTGTTGCAAAAGAACTACGGTTCCAGGACTGCGGGGGTCCTGAAACTGCAGCCTCCGGTAGTGCAGCTATATAATATTGAGGAAAAAACGCTGATCTGCTGTTGCTACCGTCAAAAAGCTATTATATGGCGATATCTTACCAAACACATTTACACGCCGATGTGGTGGGTAGCCTTGCAACCAAACGGAAAATCTACCCGCATTTGGCGCTTGGCTGGTGTTATTTCCAGCCCTGGGTATAGATTTTCATAATTAACTCTCTGCATTAAAGCAAATAGAAATATTCCCCAAAATGTTGTACTATTACTTTAAAGTACCTTCAACTTTGGTAATTTCTCTTTTTTTAGAGCTAGATGTGGTTGCTTAGCAGTTTAAGCCAATTCAGTGCTAATTTTGAGTTGTATCAATCACTCTGCAAAACTAACTTACTGTAATATTTTATCATGAAGCACTGGACTGACAACTTTGCTGATTAGTCTCTCAGCTTTTTTGTACATAAATGGTTCAGAAAAAAACTATCAGTTGGAATTAAATCAAACATCAAATCTAGATGGTGAAAGTACAACTTAAAAGGTTTATTTTCTGTCTCTTCATAGTTTTTTTTCTCTTGTCTTTTGCATGATTTCTGTGTATCCCATAGGTCAGTAGGTACATTCGCCAGAGCTTTGGACTGCAGTAGTTCTGTCCGGCAGCCCAGCCTTCACATGAGTGCTGCTGCAGCCTCCAGAGACATCACCTTGGTGAGATACACACACATGAAAACAGACTTGGGTTAAATCAGTATCACACCATAGATGAGAAGTGAAGTGGTAAAACAGTCGTGTTAATCAAAGAAAATTCTTGTGGTGCACATGTGTTTTTGTGTATAAATGTGTGTGTTTGTATGTCTGTTAGTGATTGTTGAGGCCTGTGTCTGGTTATCCTTAACAAGCACTTGGCCCCAGAAGCCTGGTGCGGGTCTATTCTGCCCTAGATCTTATCCTCATTTATAAAACATAGATGAGAGGCCTTCTAGCTACCCACATGCGTACACACACACACACACACACACACACACAGAGCCCAAAGACTTGGATTAAGGGGCTGCACATAAACTCCGTGGACTAAACAAATAAGGATTAGTCATACTCCTTCGAACTAGTCAGCAGAATATTGCAGAATTTCATTGCATAAGCGGTTCAGACAACATAAAAACAACAGTAACAAGTCCTGAGCTTCCATCTTGTGTTTTAGTTTCACGCTATGGACACCCTCCACGCCACGGGCTATGACATGACTCGAGCCATCGCAGCGCTGGTGCCTCAGGGTGGGCCAGTTCTCTGCAGGGACGAAATGGAGGAGTGGAGCGCCTCGGAGGCCAACCTGTTTGAGGAGGCACTAGAGAAATACGGCAAAGACTTCACTGACATCCAACAGGATTTTGTGAGTAGTAAACCACTAAAAAGCATATCTGAAGGGTTTGATATTTTGGGAACTATGCTTATTTGCGTTCTTGCCGCAAGTTAGATGAGAAAATTAAGGTTAGCTTAGCTTAGCATCAAATGCAGACTGGAAACAGGGAGAAATGAACAGCGGTTAAAAACAATTGGATAAAGAGTCCTGGAAGTCTCTGAGTCACAAGAAAAAGTCTGACAAATTAACTCCCTCCATAACCACAACATGTTAATCAGTGACTTAGTTGTTGGTAGGCTTAGATCCAGAACTACACACTACAGCTGTGGGTTAATTTACATAACCTCAGAATTCATTAAACATCTAATTTCAGTACTACTCATTTGTGAGGTAGTTGCTAGATAAGATGGTGATTTTAGGGAAATCTGGTTGGAAAAGTGTTTAAATGTACTTTAAAAAAAAATCTTTATGACAATTTTTTGACTATAGCAGGAATGAAATGTTTTTAGAAAACCATCTGTAGTCATTTTGAAGTGTTTAGGAAACATTTTAGCTTAATTAAATTATATATTATATTATTATGTTAAGGATGACATATTGAACACTTGCTGTGCTGCTTATCAGTATGTGCGATGCCCATAGTCTCATTTTGAGATACAGTAGGTATTCAGAGCACCCATAATTGCTGCTCCTGAGTGCAGAAACCACAGAATTAGTTTGAGTTCTGTTGCAGACATTTGGAATTCATTTTGGCATGTAGCTGACATTCTACAGAACAACTTTCAAGCACAATAGGCATTTTGTAAGCTAAGACTGCAGCCAGCCCAGACTAGAGTGAAAATGTTAAAGCCAAGCACAATGGCCATTTGTTCACAGAAACATTTAGGAACCATACCTTTGAGAAAACTAAGTACAGTGTTAGATAAAGCTACTGGAGCTCCTCGCAGTCTTCTGTTTGTGGACTTGACTACTACATATTGTCCTCAGCTCTCACTGTGTGCATCACTCCACCACCTGGTGGCTGTCTGCTGTCAGTGCTGCTCACTCAGGTTTACACCCAGGCCTTCTCTCAAACAACAGGACTTCACCACCATTATGGGTGGGGCTTCTACTTGACAGCTCATTTTCCTTTCAAACTTCGTAGAGGGAACTTTACTGTGCACCCTCAGCAGGTTCCAACAGAATATGAGGCCAGTTTGGTTGTTTTTGGTAATTTATACAAAGGATCTGTTCATATGAAACAGTATTATTGTGACCATTGAGCAAGAAACAAGAGTGTGCTACAGACATTTGTATATTTATGAGTGAGTGCAAGATCCACTTTTGCTGCTGCTGCTTGCTGTTGTTTGGTTGCTTCATTGAAAATATTGATTTGTAGTGCAGTGTGTGTGTGTAATAATAAAAAAAAATATATATATATATGTGTCTTTGTCAGTTTAGGTCATCAAAACCAGGACCTTCACCACTTTAATAACCACTACACCGCAATAATGATTTATTTTGTGCCCTCTCTTTCTCCAGTTGCCCTGGAAGTCTCTGACGAGTATTATTGAGTATTATTACATGTGGAAGACCACAGACAGATATGTACAGCAGGTAAAAAAATTGTTTTGGGGCCATCTAAATGGGCATTTTGTCATTAGTAGCTAGCTATATATTTTTTAATGATATCCTTTCTTTATAGCCCAATGACTGTTACACATTGAACTTCACTTCAGTGTTTCTCATTTTTTCTGACAAACGAACCAATTTAAGGCCCAAACATGATCCAGTCCCTAGCTTTTTGTTTTATTCCCCTTTTTTCACAATTTGGCCAGTGTGTTTGAGTTAAAGTCAAGTTAAACGTTATAAGGAAAATACCTATTTCTCTTATTAAAACTCAGTCAAATGTCAATATCAGTTTCATTCACAAATATTCCTTATATTAGTTAAATCCATGAGGTCAATGAACTAAACGTTGACAAACATGCCCTTAAATGCTTATTTATTTCACACTGCTGTTGGAACTAACCTCTCTAATCGCACCTTTCTTTCTCCACCTCCTGCTCCAGAAACGATTAAAAGCAGCCGAGGCAGAAAGCAAGTTGAAGCAGGTCTACATCCCTAACTAGTGAGTACCTCAATGCAAGTTTATGAGTGAAACTCAAGAAAGGTTTAGAGATGTTCTGACCCTCTCAGCAACATCTCTGGTGTTTTTAAAGTTGGTCATCTGCATTTGCAAGTTGCATCAATAGACAGCAGACTAATGAATGATATCTGTTCTCTTTGGCCTGTATTACCTTTGCTGGTCTGACCTTCCCCCTGTCCCTGTGCACCTCCCAGTAACAAGCCAAACCCCAACCAGCTGAGTAACAATGTAAAACCAGCTCTCGTGAATGGAGCGGCAGTGGCAGTGGTCCCAGGACCTCCAGGTTCAGGGCAGACCCCCGGGCTCGGCAGAGCCTGTGAAAGCTGCTACAGTAAGTCATTCAAATGCGTAACACTGCTGTCATGTAAGTGAAATAGCTTTGGTTTCTTTGCTTCTTAAAATAGAAATTCATTAGTATTTGCCTGATTTATTTAGATTGTACATGATGTACTTGAGAAAGTTGCTTTAACATTTATAGGTAAAATCATATTTAAAGAGGCTGTTGTGTGCTTCCTTCTTGAATGGAAAAACAGAACCTTAAAAAAATCAATTTACAGATAAATGTATAAATTTACATATTTACATATTTAGGTGCTTATTTTACTACACTTACTACACTATTTGCATCTGTAGATTTTGCCTAAATCCACTAATTTATTAGATAATGCGTCACTTCAATCTTTACAGCACAAAACTTGAAATTCAAAAAATGATTGTCTTAAGTCAGTAATCAACTAGAGAAGTTTCATGTTGATAATATCCATTAGCTAATCCTTTCCAGTTTTTTTCCTATCTATATTGTTAGGTTTCTTCATATACCACTACCAATTAATGCACATTTGAATTAGATAATGCTTAATTGCATATGTAAACATACAATTTCAGAAAACTTGTAATACAAAAAATATTGGTCTTAATGTAAGTAATCAACTGGGGAAGTTTCATGGTGATATCTATTAGTGAAAAATTTGACCATGTTCACCTGGAGTGTCTCCCCCTTAATTCACATCCCTTTCTCTGACCAAAGGCCCAATGTAAGATCTAAGACCTGTCCTTTAAATACATTCAACAAAAAAACGACATAACATAAGAGAACCTAAATACAACACGTCCACATGGTTACAGTATTTATTTATACTGATTGCATTATTTTTCCATTGTAAGCTCTAACTTAACATCCAACAAAAATATTCAAACAGCCAAATACTCCATCTCTATACAACTTGTGTTCTTTAGTAAATCTTAAAAAGGAACCTCCCTCTTCTGTGTTTTCATTGACACACCGGTGTTGCAACAGACCACTAACTTAAAACAAAGCATTTTAAAACAGATCTTTTGAAGAGCACAGCTTGACACTGTGCTCTCTATATGTGGCACACATTTTCCCCTTCATTTTTCAAATAAGAATATCATTACGTGCCCTGCAGTATTGTTTGAGTTATTTTAGAGTTAATTCAGCGATAAATGATTAAACGGTTGTGCTTTTGCTTGCATGCACATGAGCACGTATTCATGATTATGTGTGGATTATGAGCCATCTCAACATTTGTGGGTGTGTTGCTCTGTCACACTGCACTCTCTTTTCTTTATCTGTCTGTGCTTTGCCTGTGTGATTGTGCTCGTGTGTGTAGCCAGCAGCTCCTACCAGTGGTACTCATGGGGACCTCCCAACATGCAGTGTCGCCTGTGCGCTTCATGCTGGACCTACTGGAAGAAGTACGGAGGGCTGAAGATGCCCACAAGACTGGACGGAGAGAGGCCTGGACCCAACCGCAGCAACATGGTACAAACTAACACACACTGTTCACTGGACATTTAGTTTATTTATTCTGCAAACAACATCCTTACCGTTTGCCTAAACCTTATCTTACCTTCAAAGTAATAGTTCATCCCCCAGGGAAAATCATATTGTTTATATCCTTGTGTAGAAACATCAGTGAGGTTTGTCTGTTGATTAGGGCTAGTTATTTTCACTATCCATTAATTTACAGATTATATTCTCAGTTAATCGATTAATCAATTAATTGTTTTAGCTTTTTTTATTCAATCCAACCAACACTCCAATACCTGAAGATATTCAGTTTACTATTATCATATATCACAAAGTAAAGCATAAAATCCCATTAAAGACGCAAATGTTTGGTATGTTTTGTTGGAAAAATAACAAAAGAGATTTATCAATCACCACAGTAGTTTAATATTCATTTTCTGTTTCTTAACTAATTAATTAATCAACTGTTCGTTTCAGCTCTGCACATATCACAAAGAGCTAATTAGCTGGCATTGATTTTTTTTTCCTTTTTTTTTTTTTTAGTGTTCTCCAAAACAATATGACAGTTTGACTTAACTTTTCTGTTATAGTTAAAATAAAAGTAAAAAATGAGCATTATACCATTGATTTAAACCTTAAGCAGGATAACAGACAAAAATAAAGTATTTGATGGAGGTTAACATTGAATTTACTCCATAACCGTTGCTTCTGCTTTTATGTAGAAAACGTGTAAATACTCTTGTGTATATTATTTCAGTAAGGCACACACATTATAAATATTTACCAACCTGATTAAGGGTATATATTGCTCAGCAGTGTACTCGAGTAAATGATTAGCTATTAACTGACTTTGGTAGTCTGCATTAGCCGGGCCAATGTGTTAAATTGATGATGCTTTTTTGGGAAGCATTCCAGTCTGCTCCATTTTGCCTACCAGTATCAATAAATCCAAGTAATTAAATCCGTTTCAGGTAACGATTTCCTCAGAATGTCTTCTTTGCCGTCATTTGATAGTTTGACCTATCTTTAGTCCTTTAGTGTTCATCAGTGTGTAAGCTGTTGGTGCACAAAGGCCACAAACACACATTGGTGTACATTTATCTTACTGTTGTAAATGCGCTTGTACCTTCAGAGCCCCCATGGCCTGCCCCTAAGGCACAGCGGCAGCCCGAAGTTTGCAGTGAAGACGCGTCAGGCTTTCTACCTGCAGACCAACGGCCTGACGCAGATGGCACGCCGCATCTGCCAGGACATCATCAGACCACGATATCTGGCCAGGCACCCCTACCTCCCTGTCAACACAGCAGCCATCAAGGCAGAATGTAAGCACCTGAATACCAAACATACTGTGCATGATGATTTGCATGATTTTTTTTTTTTGTGACTTTTTGCCATGGATCTCTGCAGGTGCTATGCGGTTGCCAGATGTGCAAAGAAAGCCTTTGCCACTGAAACCTGTGGAACGCAAATCTCTGGAGTCTGTGGTTCGATATTTAGGTAAGAAGAAACTGGTCACTCACTGCATCTCTTACGTTTGAGTTTTTATTTTCTGTCAGTTTTAACTGGTTTTTGGTGTGATTCCTTAACCTTTCCTCTAGCGCCCTAATCAGGCTAAAATGTTCATTTATTCATGACTAAATTAAACATTATACATGCTAAACATCAACACGTTTGCATTTCATTGTTATTTTGACCATGTTAGTATGCCAACGTTATCTGCGTGGCTGTAGACTCTTAGGGCCCTATTTAAAAGATCTATAGCAAGCGGCCTAAAGTGCATGGCACAAGTGCGTTTATGCAGCGTGTAACTGCATTCTTGCTAGTTGAATGCTGGATGATCTGGTAAGGCGCAAAGGAGTCTCACTTTATTCTGTTAATTAATCATTGGTGTATTTTGGGCGTAACATGAATTAAACTTAGTGTCCTCTCCTGTCGCGTTAAAAGCCAGGTTCGCATCTGGTGCATTGCTATTTAAATAGTGGACGAATGGCACATTATAAGAACCATCAATTGATAAGTGTGATGCAGACTCACGGCAGAAAGAGAGAAAGGGAGCGTGCGAGGATAGGCCGAAGTGGGGATGTGATATAAAAACTTTATTTGATCATGAGGCCTAATATTACTCGACAGTTCTGTGGTTTAACAGTGAAGTGTCTGTTAAGTGTAAGGATTAGAGAGGCAGCTGTTTTTTCATTTTTCATTTTCAGTGTTGTCATAGCAAATGTGGAACATATAAGCAGCAAAACCTAAACTATAGTTATAAACTTGATCTACAGAAGCACATCCCCGTCCAGCCAAACCCGAGCCGCCGATTCGTGGAGGGTCCATCTCTACAGGCAGCCTGACGCCCATAAAGTCCTCTCCCATCCTCAACAATGGCTCGCCCACCATCCTGGGCAAACGCTCCTATGAACAGCACAACGGACTGGATGGTGAGTGTGAGGAGAGAGCTCTGAGTACAGTATGTGTGTGTTTGCTTTCTCAGTTTCTGATGTGTTGGTTGTTAATATCTATTATTAGTATCGTCATTATGTATTCTGGTTTTAGTTTCCCCAGTTAGTTCATAGAACATTAGTGTACTATAAAACTGATTAAAAGTTGAAAGTAGTTGAAAATGAGCATGATAAAAGATGTAAAAGATACACTGAAATAAAGATAATTATCCAGTTTTTCACATCTGATAATCGTGATCACCCAATTTAATTTTCCAATTACTTGCTAGTTTTAATATGAGACTTTTTTTAAATGAGATATAATTTTTATGAAGGATGTGCTTGAATTAGCCCTAGCTGCAGTTTTTTGTTGGTTTATGTGCAAATTTGACTCAACAGTTTTATCAAGTTCTATCTATATCTATTAAATTAACTGGAGTAGAATAATGGTGTCATCATTAGCTTTTAAGCTAATTTTAACTGGGGTTTTTTCGTCATTTTTTAGTCATTACAACATAGTTTTAATTATTTTACCTGTATTAACACAGATTAATGTTAAAGCTAATGTCTTTGCTAAACATCGATCATTTTAATATTTAAAGAGAATTTAAAGGCGCATCTGAGCTCCACTGCTCACTCAATGGCTACAACGCACGGTTATGATCCACTGCCGAAGGGTTAAGAGTTTGTGTGGGGCTCTTATTTTTTTGGGTTATGTCCCACATTCCCCTCTCCCCTGTGAAATGAGAGAGGGGAAGAGACAGACTGGGAGATCAAGAGAGGGAGAGTATGCCAGGGAAAGACTGAGGGGAAGAGGGAGAGAGAGAGATTGTGGAGAGGATCGGATCGGCCTTGCTGCTTTAGCTGGAGGCTATAGTCTATGTTGTCATGGTAACAGTGGAGAGGAAGAGGAGGAGGAGGTGGGCTCAGTAAGTGTACCCTGAGGGAGAGCATCTCCACACGTCTGTGAGCCCACCTCGGGCCCAGGCTGGGATAACGCACTGGGAGTAGATTTGGGGTTGGAAAGCAGCCAGGCTTAGGCCGGTAGTAGGGATTAGTTGTTATTTTACCACCCATTTATCAACTTAGTCATTCATGACTATTATCATGGTGATTTGTCTGAAGACAAGATGTTTTTTTTAAAAAGCATTTTCAGTTTTATTATATTTTAATTAGCAGTTGTATTAGTCATTACATCAGGAGAAATTACGTTCTGCAGTCATCTTTATTTATGTCATTCTCTATTTTCTTATTAATTTAGAATTCAATTATACCGCCTGTGTTTCTGGCTGATACTTAAAGCAATAGTTCAACATTTTGGGAATTTCACTATACCATTTCTTGCTGAGAGAAGGTTGAGATTGCTCTTACTAGCTTAGCATGAAGACTGGAAGCGGGGTGGCTCTCTCAAAAGCTCAGAAATCCACCTAATAGTACTGTAACTCCAAAGTTTACTTATGAGCTTTAAGTTTACTAATCTTGTTTGTTTTGATCTGCGCACAAACATTATCTTGTCGCTTAATTATCAACTTTTCCTTTTTCATTAAAGACTATGGATCAGGTTTTAGTGTGGCTGTGGAGCTTTGCTGTAATTTTGCAAATGTAGGGGATCACAGGCTCTCCATGTTATGAAGCTGCCTTTGTGTAGCGAAGCGCACAGTGGCTTCATCTGTGTTAAATAATGAGAAATAGTCCCTAACTATTAAAAGTCAAATTTTCAACAATATTATAATGAATATTTATAAAGATAATTTGCTGAATGTGTTGTTGTTAACTGGCATTTGGCGAAAACAGGATTCTGTTTGTTTCTGTACAAAGCAAGTGAAGATTTTACTGTTGAAGCATTTACAGTTGATGAGGTTTTCTGGGAAAAATTCAAAACCAACCTTTACGTTACCTAACTGTTTTGTCATTGCTTAAAAAAAGATATTGTTCAATTTAAAAAAAAAATAGACTGATGCGTGGACATTGATTACTTCAAGTGCTTTAAACAGAAAAATCAGCTCTGATGGGAGAAGTAAAATGACATGATAGGGTTAGAGTAATCAAAGAATAAGGTACATTAGTAATTAAGTATATTGACATCTATTAATATAATTGTTTTGCAGATGTACTAAAGAAATTAGTGCTTTCTTAGCCACCAGGGGGGCAGAAGATTTGATCCTTTTGGTGTATCCAGTAGTATCAGGTGACTGAAAGCTGGCTGGAGGAGGGTGCATGTGTGTAACAGTGTCTCTTGTACTCTTCCTCCTCTGCAGGCACTAAATCCAAAGGCCTGACTCCACAGTGGGACATCATGGCCAAACGGATGAGCGAAGCGGGGCGGCCCTCGGTCTCTCTGCAGGACGAGGTACATGAACTGGACTGAACAATCTGTGGGAACGACCTCTACAACAAACCCCAGTGAGGTGAGACACACCGCAGGGATTCTAAGAAGAAGATCTTTGTTCCCTGATCATGCTATTTTGGGCTTTTCTACTCTCTTGCCTGAAGGTTTCTAACATGTTTGATTACTTCAGATGCCAGATATTAGAATGTGGTTTTTTGATAATTTAGGACACTTTCATCCCTATAGTTTGGTTCCTTCAGTCTGGACCAAGAAAACAAAATATCATTGGCGTCTAGTTCTGGTGGTGGTGAGTTCACTGACAGGTAACGCAGTCATTGGACAATTTTGGTGATGTCATCCAGCATCATCGTTGCTGCAATGACCCACAAGTCTAATTCTGGTGACAGAAGGTCATGCTGCCCTTTTATATATCTTCTCAACTGTTACAAAACGCTCATGAAGAAATCCTTTATTATAGTCGTTATTAGTAATAACGTAAGATGACAGCTGGACCTTGTGTATCATAAATTATGACAAACAAGCTGCACAAATTTTACTGTGAGGGCTCTACTTTTCACTTGTTTCACTGGAAAAAAAGATGAAAACACACCATACGTTAATTTCCATTGCAGTATTGTGGAAGTGTAGTGTTGAGAGTTTTGCTGTTGGGGAAGTGCCAATAAAAGACAGAATAGGATTTTTATATAGCTCAGTAAAAGAACAATCAGCAAATAGATTTAATAGAAGTTTAGCTTTTGAATCAGAATCAGAAATACTTTATTGATCTCCGAAGGGGAAATTCTTGAATTAATGCTAAAATCACATATCTACTGTTACAAAATCTTGTAGGTGGTATGTTTTGCTTTTACACCACAAATGAACCGCACCAGTTTGTTTTGATGTGACTGTATACTGGTTTTGCTATATTTTACAAGGTGAACTTAAGACGTTCTTTTGCCATTAATATCACGATTAATGTCATTTTTAGACACATCAACACAGCATAGTTCTCCTGTCAGCAGTTTAATTTTGATTAACCACAAGGGAGCAACTTTTAAAAGTCAGACCAGACCAGAACCGGGCCGGTGTTTGTTTGGCTGTAACCACTGGGGCCCAATATAACCGTGTCATGGTGCTGTGGTCCAACCGTGTTCTAATGTTGTGCCTTTTCAGCTGTTAATACCCAGAACAAACACTTAATACAAGTACATGCATAGGCTCTAAGAGACGCAAACACTGTGCTGCACTTTCATTGTGTAGCTCAGTGTGATGACATTTTCAATAAGCTGTATTAAACTTTAAACAACCAACCTGCTTTTTTAAAATGATATTTTTAGTGTATTTGACATTAATGACAAAGTTCAGACCATCATAGACTGAACCAAACTAAACCAAACTTGTTGTAAAAGAACCTGAGTGATGATGTTTTTGTTTTTTTGGGTTTTTTTTTGATGTGGTGAATTATGATAGAAATCAGAAGCATAGTGGCTGTAAACTGTATTTATAGTTGTGGATATCACTATGGTTAATAGAAGATATTTTGAGTGCTTTGTCAATTTAACTGTACATTGCCAGGTGAATATACCTTAAACATATAACTGGTCTTTGTCAACAACAGAACTGCTCATAATCACTTTCCTTCTTGTGTTTTTTTTCACAGCAGAGGGGACATGAAATGGAAAGGCATTTTCCAATAAACCATAGCCGAGGGCAGCTGAGAGAAGTTGAAGCTGTGAGGAGAGGGCAGCATTGGCCACCTTTCTTCAGCCAGTACGGGTCTGTCACACTGCTGGAGACCAACCAATAATTGATCAGTTTGGCTGTGGTCAATCAGAAGATGAGCCTGACTGTACAGGACTATGTTTATTACTTACATTTCTCGTTATAACTGTCATTGTAATTATTGTTATTGTAATTTTTTTTTACCAACTATAACTCAGCTTATTGTTTGTCGATCAAACGATGGAACTTGTGAAGTTTCATGAAAAATGCTTGCAGAGCCCTGTGGAAAAGGGCGGAAGGACTGTATCATAAGCCACTTGCATCTTCTATGTTTGTTTTTTTTGTTGTTCATTTTTTGAAACTAGTTAAATTTAACAAGGAGACGCACTTTTATTTCAGCGACACGAGTTAACTCCTTGTATTTTGTTTCAATGAATTTGAATGCTTTACGGGAAATCTTCTGTTTTGTGAGCCAACCCTGCTCTTCAGCCAGAGAGGTTTAACTTATTGAGAAAGACTTGCTGTTTTTTCTACCTTTTTCACAAGTAATGCATCTATGCTTAGATAATGTAATTAAAAAAGATAATTGATTTTTCCCTCTTCTTTTGGTGTCTGTGCACAGAGGTGGTGAAAGGTGTCAAAATTTTTTCTGACTCACACAGGTCTGCAAACAGGGTATTTGCAAATTAACTGACACTTTTCATTCCAAATTGCTTTATATGTTTTGAGCCGAAAAGATTATTAGAATTAGAAAAAGATAAATTGCACAAACATGTTTTGTAAGCAAAAGGTCCAAAAACAACTACAAAGCAGGAATGTGTCCTGCTTTTATGTCTAGTCATTTTGTCAATGTGTGTATCTTTATTTTATGTTCATATGTTGTAGTTGTCTTCGTTGATTACAACCCAGTTTGCACGACTGACCAGTCATCATGATTCTTTGATTGATCGGTGGATATGAAGAAATTATCAGTATCCAACTTATCTGCTGATAATTATTTTTGTATCCCTATCCATTTAGATTTTGAACTTGACAGATCATTCTTGACCTTGGAAACAGCCATAATAATAAACTACTTTTTCCCCCTTCTGTAAAAGTTACTTTTACACAAGGTTACATTACAAAATTATCATACACATAAAGGAGCAGAATATACCACTAGCCAACAAAAATATAGGAGAAAATAAAGAAAAATGTTTATGTACATACTTATAGATATGCCTAAAGATATGGTAGATATCTATCTATATACAGCACTGTGCAAAGGTTTAAGACAGGTGTGGAAGAAAATGCAGTAAAGAAAAATGTTGACATTTACATATTGACATTTTAATAGATTATTCAAATTTTCTCAAATAACAAAATGCACGTGAACAAAAGAAAATAAATATTTGGTTTGACCACCCCTTGCTTTCAAAGCAGTGCAAATTTGTCTAGGTACACTTACACCTAGTTTTTGAAAGAACTCTGTAGGAAGGTTTGTAATTCCAGACTCAATGATGTTGAGATCAGGGCTCTGTAGGGGCCACACCATCACTTTCAGGACTCATTGTCCTCCTTTAGGAGTACTTAATGTTTGGGGTCATTGTCCTGCTGCAGAATAAATTAGACTCCTCCCTTATGGTTTTGCATGATGGACTAGTATCTGTACTACTAGTACTCTGTACTAGCATTGAGAAGACCGTTAATTCTGACCAAATCCCCAACTCCGTTTGCACTAATGGAGCCCGATACTTGCAAGGAACATCCACCATGCTTCACTGTTACCTGCAGACAGTCATTCTTTTACCGCTCTCCCGCCCTTTGGCAAACAAACTGCTTTCTGCTGTAGCCAAATATTTTTGATTTTGACTGATAAGTCCAGAGCACCTGCTGCCATTTCTCTGCACCCCAGTTCCTATTTGCACCCATAGTTGAGTCACTTGGCCTTCAGCGTAAGAGTTATAGCTTTTTGGCTGTAGGTTTTCCATGAAGGCCACTTCTGATTAGGCTTCTCCGGACAGTAGATAAGCGACCCAGGACCCGCTGTTCATAACTGCCAGTTCGAAGCTGATGGCACTGCTGGACATCTTCAATTAAAAAGGGATGTAAGCATGATGTGTCTTCCATCTGCTGCAGTAAGTTTCTTTGTCCAACAACTGTGTCTACAGTCCTTAATGCCCATCACATCTGGAAACCCCTGTCTGCCTGGGTGAGACTTTGCTGATGCAGTACAACTACCTTGTATGGCTTTTGACAGTAAACTGTCTTCAGCAACCTTGTTTGGCTGTTCCTCACTCAGTTGTATTCCTCCTGTTCAGCTGTTTCAGTCAATGATTGCGCTTCAACCTACATATTGATTCCGCGATCATTAGCACCTGATTGGTATTATTGTTTAATTGTACACCTGATGATATGCCTTCAAAATCCTGACTTTGTGCAAGTGTACCTACAGGAATTGATGCTGTTTTAAAGTCAAAGGTGGTCACACCAGATACTGATTGGATTTAGATTTTTCCTCTGTTCAACCACTTTGCATTTTGTTAATTGATAAATGTAATCTATTAACATGACTAATTTTGAAGGCATTCTTTACAGCATTTTTTTCTCACCTACCTAAAACTCTTGCACATTGTGAACATAGAGGTCTTTCCCTTTCTCTTTTTTACTCACATCTTCAATTGACTCGTAGTATCCCACCGACATCCAAAAATGAAATTCTGTTCTTGATTCTTTTTAATATCCTTTGAGAAAATTTCAATCGTTCAGTGTTTACTTGTTGTCTTTTGTAGCTTTAAATATATATGCTTTCCTCATCATAATGATTATGTTGTTCAGGTCTTTTCTTTATTCATCATCCCTTAAATCACCAAACATGGTTAAAGGGCAACTATAAATATGATAAACTTCTATTATTATAGCACACGCAGTTTCAAAAATACAGTTACAAAGTGCTTTACATTGGAAAATCAAGATAAAACAATTGTGAACAATAAAGGAAATATGTTTTTTAGAAAGGGGTGAAAGAAAAATACAGAACAGATAAAACGGAACAAAAAAGTAAAACGTGACATTAATAAAAGAAAGATTAAGATTTAAATGATTTAAATTTACTGAGTTGATCAGTCTCAAATCAACACCCATTGACTCACTTTTAATTTTTTTTTAGTGGCCAGCTGTTAATCCAACACCATTGATCTGTGGCAGCAGGAAGTTATGTTAAAGTGTCAAATCAACCAACTTCAGTTCTCATAATGTTGCTTTGACGAGGGCTGATGACCGGAGCAACCTGTTGGTCAAGTTGAGGACAGAAGCAGGAGCATTCTTCGATACAAAGCAGTTTAACCACTGACCCGCCTCATGATCGAGGCCAAACAGACCTGTACAAGCACACAGGTTCCTGTCTGATTAGCTGAACACTATGAACACTAAGTTTATGTGATAACTTACGTGTAACAGACTATTTAAACACTGTGGTATTGCTACTTTTACTAAAGTACAAGAATTGAGTACTTCCACCTCTGGTATGCATGTTTAAAATATGGGAGAGCACCATTTAAATAATGCATTGCTATAGATTAAACTACCCAGCATTATATAAGGTAGTTAAAAGGAGCTCAACCTTAAATGTCTACTTCAGCAGTAAAATGCAACATACACATTAATGCAGCAGTGCTTAGTATTAATCATACTACATACATTAATAATGCAATAGTATAGAAGGGACCATTTTCTGCATTAAGAGTACTTTTACTTGTTATCATGTGGTATTCCTACTTTTACTTGAGTAACCACAACTGAAAACAACACTACAAGTTCTAAATGGCTCTGTCCAATCAAGATGTTGAATGCACAGACTTATATATTGAGTAAACTAAACAACCACTATACCATGCATGCCTCAACACAAAAGGACCTACTCCTCAGGCCAAGACTCAGCAATTTACCTACATTTGAAGGATAAGGTACACTATTTTGATGACAACAATTCACATATTCTGGATAGGCAGGACAGATGGAAGAGAAGTGAAGGAAGCCATCTACACCCAAGTAGGGAAACCATCTCTCAACCGGGGAGGAGGTCTACGACACCGCTTACAATGCTGTCTTTTCATCTCTTCCCAGGAGATTGAACATTTGGCCTCATGTGACAAAACCACCCAGGGTTGTTCAGACTTGGCCTCAATTGATCCTATGACCATAACGACTGTTGTTACAACAGCTAAGAGCTCTAACGAACAAGGTAGTATCCATCACCTTGATAATGACTGCACAGAGGTCAAAAGCCTAGGACTTCCTGCCAGTCAGTCAGAACTGAGGAAGCCTCATGGATGAGAGTATGAAGTATCTTCATCCAAGTCCAGATGCCCATGATTTTAACTCACCATGGATTTTGAAATTGAACTAAATTTCTAGCTAAATGTAATAAACGGAAAATAGGACATGTATTAAATGCTACAACAATCACATGAGTAAAGAAGAAAAGAAAGAACAAGTGTGTTTTCACTAAATAGAGCATACAATACTTATAAGTACAAGTACAATAAGTACTGGTCAAATATATACAGTATATGAGTATATTTACTCAGGTACTGTACTGTGCTAAAGATTTTAGGTACTTTACTTTGTCTTCTTTACATGCTTTCTTCTACTTCACTACATTTCAGAGAGAAATATTGTACTTAACACTACTTACTAAAATACAATGTTTTGTTATAAATTAAATTAACCAACAGTTTATACAAGTACAGCTGAATTAATGGACTAATTAATTGACAAAATAATTGCCATATTTTGGGTAATAATTTGTAATTTAAAAACATTTGATGGTTCCATCTTCACACATGTGAGCATTTGCTGCTTTTCTTTTTAATTATTTTAATTAAATTATTTTTGAGCTTTGAACTGTTGGTTGAACCAAACAAGCGTTGTAAAAGTGTCTCTTTGTGCTCTGGGTCACTGAGATGACAGGTCTAACTATTTTGTGTCATTGAGCTTATTCTCATCTCTTTTTGGGATTGTTTATGCTTTGAAGAAACTAAATATTCTATCTTGCTACTCCTGCTTATAATGTATTAATGGTCTAAACTGTTGTTTTCTGTTTCAGTCCACTGATCTGTAGGACGAGGTTGATGCTGATTGCTAAAGTAATGATTCAGCGGGAGCACCCCTCTTATCTTTACGAGGCTCTGAGGAGAATGCCGTCTGTAGGGTCTTTTAGTATCTACCATTAGTGTCCAATTGACATGATATCTGGTGAGTGAGTACACAGATAATATTATTACAATGCTCTTCAAAACGCTGATCGACCATTCATGTCTTGTCGATCGGGACATTTTTCCCTTTAAAGACCACTTAGATAGAATGGACACAGTTATTAGAGTCAATATTTCCATTGCATCCTGTGTTATATTATCGTATATCATCGGGTTTAATCATTTTATGTGCCTTTTGCTTTTGTGTACTCTTGTCAGAGCCGGCAGTGCCATTGTAACTGGCTAATTTTGCACCAGTAAAAAGTGTCAACAACCGCTGCACAGAAACCATAACAGCTCTGATATCATGGTATTGCGGTTTCCTTTATTTTGACTAAATAACATATGACCCCAGTACAGCCAATGGTCCTTGGAGAGTGAATATTTTATCTTAGTTGTGAGTTAAAACCACCTATAACATCTTCCACAAAACCTAGTGTATCCAAGGAGCTTGTGTCTCAACGCACTTTACAAAGAACAATTACAACAACAGAAGAAATAACATACAGTAGCCTACACATGATTGTTAGAAGGAACTTAAGAACAGAGAACAGATTAGTTTTGAATCAAGCCTTAAAGGCTTTCAAAGAAGGTGTTGCACAGGTAGGGTCTTAGATTGCTAAAAGTTATGTATTAGTACGAAAGCAAACTTGACAACCCTACTGACAGATAACAGAGGGAATACCTCACAAGATGGCGCCCCTGTCCCAACATGCAACACCTTAACATTCCACGTAATTTGGTGTTAAGAGGTTGTGGTCATTTCACGTTATTTCTGTGAAATCAGGTTGGCTGAATTGACCAATTGTGCATTTTGTTGCAATTGTTATTTATTCTTTTAAGAGTTTTGCTTATAAAAACATCCAATATAAATTAAAAAGAGCACATTTGGACTATGATGGGTGATACTGAAAGGTACTTTGTACATATCTTGCTACATATCAGCCAAAATACTAACCTCCTGTAATAAGTGATGGCCTTAGTAAGCACTTGACTGAACCATCTGATATTAGTTTGCTGAAGGAATTATTTTAAGAATAAATTATAGTGAAGTTATTGACATTTAGGACACTGATAATGATATATAAAATGAGATGGCAGCTACTCTGCTAAGCTAGGCTACCTTAGATGGACAAGTTGGGCTGTTACTACCCTATTTATTAGGACACTAAACTAAATTACCACGACGTTAGATCATGTCACATCATTGATATATTTCAATTAAACAGCTAGGGGGGGAAGTAACTTTGGCTTTAACCAAGTCTAGCTGTGGCTATCTCGCCAGACTGTTAGCTTTATCTTGAGTTGGCTTTTTAGTTTTTTATGTTTTTTGCTGTATGTTGTAACTGCAAATTTGACATGCTGTTTTCTTATTAACTTATTTTACTATACTTTTACATACAGTTTATGAGAAAAATTATACCACTCTCATGGCTGTCAATTCAATATGAATAGCAGCTACTTAGCTTAGCAGAAAATGGAGAAAATTACAATTTCTGGCAACCCGACCTAGTAACTTAAGTGCATAAATGACAACACAAATTGTCATTTATGCACTTAATTTCTTTGTATGTATTCAAAAGCAACATAAAATGTGTTCATATGTTGCATGGTCTTGGACAGAGCTAACTAGCTGTTTTCCAGTCTTTCAGCTAAGCTAAACTGTTCAGTGGCACCGCACGCTGAGCTGCGGTGAACAAATGGTTAACAAAAGATGCAAGAGGTGCGTGAGTCTGTCTGAGCATGTGCCGCCGCTGCTGCTGCTGCTGCTGCTGCTGCAGTGAAGTAAAATGTGTACATTTGCAATCGGAGAGCAGAGACGCCGTGGAGGAGAAGCTGGGGGACAAATAGACGAGCAGCAGACAGAACGCCGCCGCGACATCCTGGACAACCTCCCCGGGTGATGTGTTTGATCCGCCGGCCTGTGTGCTGAGGGAGACACCGCAGAGCTCAATCTGAAGGTAGGAAAAACTGCACTGAGGATGAATCATGTCCGTCTGCTGCATCCGACTGCTTAGCGACATGTAACCAACACGTTAGGTTTTAGGAAGCATGAGTGTTCGTGTAAATCACATATGTGTTTGTGAAGGTTTTGAGGGATGAAATAATGTTGGTTTTCTTAATGTACTTCCTTATGTCTGAAATGCTTATCCTTAATTAGTGTTTCCAAGTTGGAAGCTGTGCATGCGCGTTTTTTTTAAACTGTGTCCAAATTCAGTGCGCTGTAATTAATGCAAAGTGAATAGCTGCACATTTGGTTAAAAACAGGATGCATTGCCCTTCAGTCGGCGTGTTTTTTATGCACAGTTGGGTTGTTACACCTGTTCAAATGTGGACAGGACCGGCGATGTAAAGCTCAGAAAGAAGAAGAGGCCAGTGTGTTTAAATGTGTCTTGTGGATTTCAGTGACGCTTTGTGCAGTTCAAAAGGGTTCACAGATTCCCTTCATCAAATATTATTATTTGTAGATAACCGCACCGCACTGCTTTAGGGGGAAGGACGCGTGATGCTGCAGCGGAGTCCCAGCAGCCGGGCCTGCGCACTGGCCCGTAGTTTCCAGGGACAAAATAAGATCATTTTGGACATCTAGCGTATTTACAACCGGTGGAATGTATATCCACAGAGCCTACTCATTCCTGTCATGATCTAATTTCTTCAACAGTGTCACATTTACAGTTGTTTTGCCAAAAATAAGAAGCTTTATGTGACTGTTGGAAAATCCCTCATTTATTCCATATAAGGCCAACAGTTCACTATCATTTGGGGGAGATAATCTCCTATGCTGCCTCAGCAGCCTATATCCCCTCTCAGCATTACACTGGCTGTATTGACAGTTTGCACTTATTTATAACCCAGCCTTTACAGCAAGAAATCCCAAAACGATATCATGACAGAAGCCACTGGTTTTAAAGAACAACATTCAGCCCACCTCAGCTGAGTTGACACTTTGTCTAAATTGTTGTATTTAGTACAAGCCCACTGCCGGTCATAATGCACTTGTTTTAACAGACCTTATAGGGTAAGATGACAGTGCTCATTTGCAGGTTAAAGGCACATAAATGGTCATTCTTGAGGTGGAGGAGAGTTTCCACTCCAAAAATGTTGGTTTGGAGCAAAATCACATCAAAGACTTGTAGTGAAATAACAAAATATTCTTCACTGATGCATGTATGTTAAAATGAGTTTTGTGTTTAAAGCAGGTGACAATTTAGCTCAAACCCTCTTTTATTTTTCAAAGATCTTTGTCCCTCAAACCTTTGCAGAGCAGCCTGCATCAATTATGCATTGTCAACGATTGATTATAAAGCTTCTTTGTCTAATAACAGATTAACATGCGCGTGCATCCAGCCATTAGAAGCATTGCCTTCCACAGGACCATGATGACCATGTCAGTAAATCTCCTGCTTTCTCTGTAGCTGCTCCAAGATTTCTAATCTATGTAGCATGACCCACATGCCATTCAGGACAGAGGGCTTAGCTCTGATGTCTCAGGGTCTTTCATTAAACTGCAAAGAGCTCAAGAGCTGTAATGGGTGTGAGGGGGAGTAAAAGGGGGATGAGAGTGAAAAAGAGGCAGAAAAGGACACTTGCAGAGAAGATTTTAACTGTAAAGGTCATTTTGTTTAGAGGTAATTTTGTGGATATTTATTGGGTGATTAAGAGAGAGACAGGCAGAGAATTTCAACAGAAGACCCCCTCCAGCAGATTATACATGTATAACTCAACCAAATAGATTTAAAGTCAGAGTTGATTGAAACGCAGTGTGTTCCCAAGAGCAAGGCACCAAGAATGAACAGACTCCACATTATACTGTAAGTCTGTATAATGTGAAGGTTGAAATGACAGAGGTTTCATTTCCAAATGTGATATCTGACATTTATTTTATTTTGAAGGTACCATGTACAGTTTAAACATAAATGTCACCATTTGATGTAGCTTTACAAGATTATAACTTTAAGATAATTTGCATGTGTTATCCCTTTGTACGTCAAAACAAGAGAGGGCACAATAACATAATACAAAGTTATAGAAAAAAAGGACATGTAATTCAAAGCTACACACAATATCAGCACATCACAAATATAAGCTTGTCAAAATAAAAGCAAGTCATGAAAACCAGAGAAGTCAAGGTCAGTGAGTACAGAGCTGAGCAGCTTTTAACAGACTTTTGAAGCCGGTTTTTGAAGCTGCTGATAAAGCTGTAGCTCTTTACATCGTCAGGCAGGGTGTTCCACTGATTTGTGGTTTCTACAGAAAAAACTGATTGCCCAGATGCAGTGCAGCGAAATGTTGTATTAACGTCTCGTGGAGAGGATATTCTTGAGAATCTGATAGAATTTACTGTCCACTGTGGACACTGTGGGGGGGGGGGGACCATGTAAAATGTTATTAACCAGGCCAAAAATTTGAATATGATTTTAAAACTTTCTTCAGTGACATCTGTAGCTGCAAGTGTGCTTCTGAGCTGACTGTTGGGTGGTTGAATTGTTTCGGAACAATCTTCCCCCAACACCTTTCCCAAACATTGGGATTGGGGGTGGGGGGGCTGTGGGAATCCACACCATGATTGGCAAGCCTTTTTTCATTCTTTACACAACTATTTCTCCTTTCAGGAGAGACTGTACCATTATTCTTGTATTTAAACAACGACACGTTTCCCCTCCTGTCTATGATGGCCAGTATTTCACTCTGCCTTCCAGTGTGGTCAGTTGGAACAACCATAAACACTTTTGACCCACTTCTTTTCAAGTATATCCAGGCCCATGTGCTTTCAAAGAAATTACACATGCACCAGTCATACCTTTTCCTCTCCATCCAAATACTAATAGTCAGGATATTGACTCATACCAAGTTACCCTGTGATACCAAACACCTTTTTTCCTTAATTTTCATTTTTTCCTTAAAGGTGTCCATTACACGTATTTTTGTTGTTCAGCGAATGTCTTCTCACAGTCCTTTCTGTGTGCGTGCTGAAAAAATATCCAGAGTTTTGTACCCTGGTTCTATAAATGGGAAACAAAGTGGCTCGCACCCTGCCATACAACAATATTCCAGCTGTGATTTGTCTATTAAATCTATTGCATTTAGTTAGTTTTCTCACAGTGACTGAGTAGAGGTGTCTAATTCCTGATTTGTTCATTAAAATTGATATCCAGATGCCAAAACATTACATTGGATTAAATCACTAACAAGGATTATAAACATGACAGGTCTTTTTAAGGTTATTGTGTAATATAAAAACTGTACATCTTCTATACAACATTTAGGTTACGATTGTGTATGTGACAATAAACTTCATTAAACTTCAGATTGTATTTCTTTCGAATCAGTAGAGCCTTTTGATATGAACCCATCAGAGTGCAGCTCCCACCACTCGGTTTACGTAGAACTCTCCTCCCCCACCACTCGGCTTGTTCTGTTCAGGCTTTCACCTTGCAGTTATAAAGAGGATGCCTTCTATAATGTTAAATGAACCTCTGTTGGTTGTGCTGCGTCCAGGCTTTTAGTGTCAACCCTCATGGCGTCTCTCCAGCTCTAATAGAAGCCCTACCTGTTGGTGATACTCCGATAGACTACTTTGTGTCTCTAGGGGAAGCTCCTGGCCATTATAGTCAATGCTTTTGAGTCCGCCAAAATCCCAGAAGCGGCTCAGAATCGGCTCTCCGGTCCGCAGAGAAAAGGTAGCAGGTATATTTTTGACGCAAGCCACGTCAAGCACCACAGAGCAGATGGAACCAGACAGGAAGTCAGACACAAAACGGCAGAGAGAGACTGGTTTTCAAAATAAAACACCCATTGGAGAATCCCCATCGTAAAACAATAAACACGGTTAAAACAGACACAAAAAGAAACCATTTTACTACGTAGCCTAATTAATTACAGTAGAAGCACAAAATGCAAACACTGATTTACCAAACCAACAAAATCTAAACATGTCAGCAAAATCAGACAGGCAAAATGCTCTGATTCTGAAATTCTACTTGTGAGATATGCAGCCTGAAGTTGACGGAATGTAACGGGATCACAGAGAGCTGTAAAGAAGGTAGAAGAAGCACAAAAATGACAAATTTATAACAAGTCAATAACGTGGGGCAGGCTGCATGCTCCGCTGCTGAGACGCTTCCAGTCGACTTTGACGCCAGGGTATGGACGCATAAAAATCGTGGTGCAGCCGTAACGTGCTATAGTTGGAGTCAGTGGATTCCTTGAGTGAGACGAGGATGTGACGAGATGTTGTCCCATGAAAATGTGATGATATTTCTCTTGGAGGTGAAAAGCTGTATCACAACATCAGCATGATGGAGTGTGAGGATGAAATTAGCATAGACAGTGACAGACAAGAAACAAATAATATTTAAGCAACATTTCAGAATGCACATGCAATGTTTTGCATTTTGTGTCTCTTCCGACTGTAAAGACAGTACCCACCCCAGCCACAGCCTGTTCACCCGGCTGCCGTCTGTCAAGAAGAGATACAGAAGTATCCACTGTCGTACCACAAGACTGCAGAGCAACTTCCTCCCTCAGGCTGTGAGACTCTTAAATTCATCCTCAGCACTCCAACATGTAAAATAGTTTTATTGCTATGACCCATCTACTGTATACCATTTATCTTTATAATGTTTGCTTTTTGTGAGAAACATAAAGGGAACTTTGTCTCGTTATACAACCATGTGTTGTAAAATGATAGATAAATCTACCTTGTATATCGGGCTGAATGATTTTGGAAAACTATGTAATTGCAATTATTTTTACTGATATGTGATATTGGAGGGAATGATCATTTGTACACAATTGTTTTTCTTTTCATTGAAAAAACATTTAAATTATTATGGTGTGATTTTTGCAAGGATCTGTACCAAACAAATACATTTTCTGAAGTCTGTAGAATGTGATGTGCAGGCCAGGACTATTGTGACACACATTTTGCCTTTAACAAATATTGCACCTCCTGCAATTTGAAAAATGCAATAGCCCATGTTGCATATTGATTAATTGTTCAGCCCTACTTGTGTATGTTTTCTGATCGAGCCTTCTGAGGTTGCGTTGGATCTCGTCTTGGAGTGCCTGAGCCACTTGCTCGATCAGTTGACCTGCAAATCCATCCTTATCTTATAAAGCATAGCTGAAACAACTAGTCGCGATTGGGCAAAAGACCTCTCAATACATAGTCTGCAACTATTTTAATAATCTATTAACCATCATTTTTTAAAAACAAATTTGTTGCTTTTCTTTCTCTTAAAGAGGTGGTATTATGCTTTTTGCCCTTTTCCTTTCCATTAGGTTTGCAAATCCATGCTAAAGGGATGGAAGGGTTCCCATCTCCCACAGATAATACTGCTCTGAACTGCTTGAAATCAGCTCGTTTGTAGTCCAGCCGTTTCCCTTTCATCCCTGTGAGGTCACATAAATTTGTTACTGTGATGTAGAGGCAGAGCTCTGTTAAAACTTTATGGATGAAAGATACATTTGTTACAGATTAATAACTCACCACTCTGAAACTCTTGCTCCAGTCTATGTTGCCAAGCTGGTCGGCAACATGTACAGCTGAAATGAAGCCGTGTTTACCGGCATCTCATTGACCTGCCCTTCTCTGCTTCTGATTGGTTGGTAGTCCTTGACTAGGAACTGCGCATATTCAGCTCCCAACACAGATCATTTAGAGACAAGATGTATCACTCCATAGCTAAAACGAAGCCTTCAACACAGGGTGAAAAGAGGAGCTACAGCAGTGTGCAGTATGACCAAAAATATGGTGTTTTTTGAAAATTAAACCATGTAAACCTGTTCTGGTATAACCCTTAAATAAGACTACGAACCTGAAAATTAGCATAATACCACCTCTTTAAGTTTTATATAAACTGAATATCTTGAGAAGTCACTTGAAGACTGTGATTGCTATTTTTCATTATATTCTGACATGTGAATTTTTAAGGCAAATAATCCTTTGATCTAAATGATTAGTTGATTAGTTGTGACATAATCTGCAGGTCTACAAGAGGGATTTAATTCAAATCCTAAAAATTCAATTGGATTGCAAAAAAAAAGTGAGCTCCAGATGGAGGAGGAGACATGTGATGCTGTTTAGAGTTAGTGCCAGCTTGCTGTTTCAGGGGTATCTGACCGGTCTTTTTCATTGATCTGGATCAATTTAATATGTGCTGCCTCGGAAAGTTCTCCTGATTCCCTACCCCTCGATCCTCCTCCTGCACACCTCTTGTCTCTCGATAACTTCAGGACCAATTAGTGTGGACTTAAGAAGCCATAAACCTGTCTTACTGTATGTGCAGCATCAACTTTAAGGCTGCATGGATGCATTTTTTTTTAAACTATTGAATTATGTTTTCAGTTAACTGATGGGTGGAGTGATGGTCACATGAAGCTTGTTTTGTCCCTCAAAACTCAAAGGTGTTCAATTTATAATGATATAAACCAGAGAAAAGCACAAAGCCTCATAGTTTGGAAGCCGGAGCCAGCAAATGGTTTGCATTTTTTGTTTAGTAAATTACTAAAACAATGAATTGTTGATTAATCATCTGTCGTTAGAGCAAAGTGATCTTGAAATTGTCCAAGTGTTTCAGTACTGTCCCGTTAGCTCGTCACTATCCTGGGTTGTCAGAAAAAATAAGGTATTAACCTTAAGTCTCTGTGGACAGATGCAGCTACATGGGCATGTTTCTGGCAGCTGCTGTTTCATTCACAGGTGATGGAAGTGGTGGTTAGGTCACCTTGGATCTAAGCGTTGGAAACTGCTGGTTTCTATACACTACACCACTGCCTCCCAGAAGTGACCTTCCAAAAGTCTGCATAGCCCTGGGATCTGTGCCAGAGTCAGAGAGCTACAGTACATGAACAGGGATTATGTTGTGATGAGAAGTCGGCATTGGGTTACGTTTCTGATTAATCACGGAGTCAGAGTTCACAGCTGTCGGTATGCTCTCAGCATAGCAGAGGCAACTCTTTGTTTATTTTTTTGTTTGTTTTTTTAATTAACCCTTGGCTGACACCTCTATTGGTGTGTTTTCTTCACGCTGGTCTTTGTTTACCTGCTGTCAGATGAGTGTGTAACTGACAGTCCTGTCCGCCTTACTATCAGCCAGAGTGCTAAGTTCAAAGCTTTTCTCCACCCCCTCCTTTCTGTTTCATTTAAAAGCACACACTCAGATGGTCTCTTCCCTCCGTGTCCTCATGGAGCTTCTGTGGTTAAACTTCCCTTCCTCTCAGTTCAGACAGCCCCCCCATCCTGCGTTGTCTCTGGGATGTTTATGAAGCAGGCGGCTACATCATATTTGCCATTCTGATCGCCATCACACTGTGATGTCCCGTAGCGGGGCTCAATAAAGTGCAATGGCGAAGCGGGTCGACGCAGCGAGAGCTGGCAGGAAACATGTAGATCAATACTTTGGGCCGATGAGAGAGCTGGTGGGGTGGTGGGCGATATCATACAACAGCTGCAACAACAGCAGCAGAATCAAATAGCACCCAGTGTGTGAACTGTCATGCAGAAGCCAAAAGTCAATAGATATGCCTAAATACACACACAGAAAGGGTAAGCAGGGGTATCCTGGCAGCTTAGGGTTTGAAGATGTTGACCATGTAATCACAACCTAGTTTGAGTCCAACCAGATACTTTTGTTGTCTTTCATCGCTGATCTCTCTCTCTAATGTCCTGTCAACTTCCTATTATCTTTCTCGTAAAAATACTTTTAAAACGATTAAGTAGCAACAAAAAGACATTATCCTAACTTAATGACTTTTATTGTCAAGTCTAAAAATTCAAAATTGTTTAATGAATTTTACAGAAAAACAACTTTGCTCTGTTACGACATGCTCTCTTCCTGTTCCCTGACATAAACAAATCTGTGCTTCCAAAGTAAACGATCTGAGGGGTTTCTAGTGTAATCTCACTTGTTGTATTGACAATGTAGTGCGATGTAAAGACCTGGTGTATCATTGATAAATGGTTTAATGCACTAAAGAAGGCGTATGCCACTTTCTAAGCAAACTATGTCGGGAAAATGTGCGGTCCCCCACGCAAACTCTGACCCAAGCGTATGCACATAAACTGGAGAAATGAGAAACACATCGCTGAAGGATGAAACTGTTTAAATTGGATACTATTGTTTAAAATAAATTGAAGTATTACTCTTATATAAAACTTAATAGAATTTAATATTATGAGGCAATTTGCAAAAACAGATAAAATCCATTCTTAAACCAATTAACAAACACCTAGTGCAAGTCTTTTAAGGAAATAAAAGATATCTTATCCTGTTTGACTTATAATCCCAAGAAGAACAATGATTTAGGATGATAAACACTAACAGAGATATCTGGAGAGATCATATTTAATTTAATCTGTAAGAAATACTTGTATGCAATGCAATTTATTATCATAAATAAGGTGAACGGAAGGAAGGATTCCATTTTAAACTGATGCCGTTTTCAGTGCCTCAGTTGAGCAAATACGAGTGCATAGTTTCATATTATCACGTGTTCGTTGCCCTATGCCCCCCAGGCATTTGAGCAAAATGCTGTGCGCCAGCATGTTGATGTGATGCGTTGCTTGTAAAAAACACAATATTGGAAAAATATAACTTTTTTTTAAAGTTGATCTTTCAGTGTACAGCTTATGCTACAAAAAACAAGTCATTTTTCTTTTAACTCTTTGACAGCCTCGTTAATTAAGTGAAATTTTTGTGTAAATAAATGTTTAAACACGACTTGAAGGCATTTGATTTACCCTCTTTTCAAATGAGGGAATATAAATTATGTAGCTAGGTCATCCAGTGCGTCTTGCATGTGTCCACCCCCCTCCCCACCACCATCGTCACTACTCAGAAGGGATTCACTTTCCTGCAGATTGCTCAACAAGGGGGTCGAGCTCCGGTGTCCCCTTTCCTCCAGTGTACAAACATTGTGTGTGTGTGTGTGTGTGTGTGTGTGTGCGTGTTTTGCCCACCAAAAAACATCTTCTCTTTTGCTTCACCCTCCCCAACAAGAACTTCAATTTCACAATGGGTGAATTTTTTTTTTGTCAGAATTTGCCATCCCTATCTTCATGCATGCAGTCAGTATGTATTCATATTAATTAGCATTTTATTTACTATTTATATGCAACTATGGGCTTTTAAAGAGTGGGACAAGTAGATTGCTCACCTGCGCCACATTTTGACAGTAATGAAGTACACCTACCAGCACCTCTAAAGCTTAGGAATTAACATATTACATCTCTTTAATCTGTACTAAAAGTATTTTTTATCACAATTGTGGGTGTTAATGTTAACTGTTGATTAGTGAGCTTTAGAGGTGCTGCTACATGGATTGGACAGAGCCAACCTAGCTGTTTGCGCTTCCAACTAACGAGTATTGATCTTCTCATCTAACTCAGCAAGAAAGCAAATGAGCCGATTTCCCAAATTCCTTTAACTGTTCCTGTATTGGTGTTTATGTGATGGAGTTTTGTCAACATAAAAGTCACTGGGAAAAGTCAATTCAGCATGATTTATTATAATTGGCAACTAATCATGTTGCTGATGTAGTAAACCCATTTTACTGCATGAGGTTAACGTATTACACTCAAAATACTGTTTGACCCAAGACTGCATGGTTGGATGAAAAGGAGGGAGATTTTCTCAGGCAGGCAGAGAAAAGATGGTATAAATGCTTCAGGGAGGTCAGTTGGCCCATCGCTGTGGCCCAGTTCCTCACATGAAACCCTTGTCCCTTGTTTGGGAGAAATGTGCTAATCCCCATGGGCCCACTCTGGGTCCCTGCCAGCCTTTGAAGACAAAAAGAGCCAAAAAAAAAATCGGCTTTTGTTCTTCAAACAAGCTTTTGTACTCCTAACCTCTCTCTGAGCTTGTATTGTACAGAGTGGTTATGATCCATTATATAATGCTTGCTGTTATGACACAGTTTCCTCTGGAGGTATTGTATAGTAGAAGATATGCACAGTGGCCTTCTCAACTATGCGGTGTTTGAACTCCTCGGTATGAAGCTGTTTGCCTTCAGTGTTTTTTATTGAACATGCAGTGTAATAAATGGAGTAGAGGAAGGATCCAGCCCTGCGTGGGCCTCCTGACACCTGATACCAAAGCCTGTGTGCGTCAAGCTGCGGGATTTGGAAAAAGAGCACATGATGTAGGCAGTCAGATGATAAAGCTATACCTTACATAAGAAACCCCCTCAGTCAGTCAGTAAATAGCATCAAATAAGGGAAGGCCATAGAGCAAAAGTGCTCTGTAGGCCTGCTGTCTCTAATTTCATCTTTCTGAATTCAACCAACTGTTTCACTGCCTTGTCCTTGATTGAACTTTGGATTGGCACCATTTGAAATAAAAGTTGTAACCTTTAAGAATTTAGCCCTGGTTTATTTGGCAACACCCATGGTTACTGGTAGTGAAACCAAGCGTGGTTTAATACTACAGCAAACAGCTCAATGAGCAGTTATGTTGTCATTAATAATGCTGGATTACATGTAGCATCATTTCCTGTGCATTCCTTGTAATATATTGTAAAATAAAAACTACTGTGTGGAGGGAATTTCTTAATGTAAAAACACTGAATGCAGAAAAAAATCAGCGCATACATTGGATAAAAAATGCAGGTTGATTTTGTGAAAATTTTAAGCACTAGGATTAAAAGGAGGTCATATTATACTTTTTGGCCCCAAACCCCAAAAGGAGTTACCTTCTCCACTGCTCTTAAACTGCCTGAAAACTGTTTGTTTGTAGTCCAGCCTTTACTTCCATAACCTAACTGTGTCACTTTGTAACACACATAATGCTCGCCTAGCAGCTAGTCAGGCATGCCATCAAAAACACTGGTGGAGAAACACACTGAGCTGCAGCATACACAGTGACAAGATGTCCACCTGCTGCCTCCCCTCACCCCCACCCTCCGAATGTTAGATACCCTCCAGGCAGTCAGTGGACATAAAGTTGTTACTACGATTTAGAGACAGTGCACAGTTAAAACTTTACATATGAAAAATTCATTCATTACTCTGCTTCTAATTGGCTTGTAGTCCTTAACTACATACTGCCAAGTGCAACTCCCAACAAAGATCAAATAGACATGAGATCACTTCACTCCATAGCTGTGGAGTGGAGCGTTGAACACAGGGTGAAAAGAATTGCTCCAGGTGCAAAATGACAAAAATATGGTGTACTTTGAAAATGAAACCATGTAAACCTATACTCGTACAACCCCTAAATAAAAATATGAACCTGTTGTGATACTGTGTTGCCTTCATGCCACTTTCTTACACCTTTCTTCCTCTCCTTTCCCTTCAGACCTGCATATCATTAGCACAGATTTGTGTGAAAACAAGAGGAAGGATGGTGACCTTGGAAACCCCAGAGGCTCCTGTACCTCTGACCCCGCTTTCCCGCTGGTACCTCTACGCCATCCATGGCTACTTCTGTGAGGTCATGTTTACAGCCGCCTGGGAGTTTGTGGTAAATTGCAACTGGAAATTCCCCGGCGTGACCAGCGTATGGGCACTCTTCATTTATGGCACCTGCATCCTCATTGTGGAGCAGATGTACCTGAAGCTGCGCGGCCGCTGCCCCGTACTGCTGCGCTGCATCATTTACACTTTATGGACGTACCTGTGGGAGTTCGGCACGGGGCTGCTGCTGCGACAGTTCAACGCCTGCCCCTGGGACTACTCCGAGTTTCGCTACAACTTCATGGGACTGATCACGGCCGAGTATGCTGTGCCCTGGTTCTGCGCCTCCTTCATCGTGGAGCGCTTGGTCATCCGCAAAACTCTGAGGCTGCGCTTCCATGAGGGGCTTGAAGATGGTTGGTCAAACCATCAGTCAGATGCTGGGGGTGGAGGAGGAACTGTCGGGGGTGGGAGGAGGAGAGAGAGGAGCAGAGGGATGGGAAATGATGCTAACGGCTACCTTAAAGGAGAATGAATAAAGGAATAGAAGGAAGGACACAGTCTGAAACCAGCCCAATTACCCTGCTACACCTCTTCTACTCGCCTCAGCCACTTTTCATAAGCAGTCCTCCCCCTTAACTTTATGAGGGAAGACAAACAGACGGCTGTGTAGACTGTGCTGGTGTGCAGAGGTGTACAGATTATCAGAACACCCAGAAAACAAAACCTAACTAGGGCTTCAAATGCCCACATCACTCACTGTGCTCTCTACTGTCAACAGAGGCACAATAACGCCATGCTGCTGCATCTCATAATGCACCCAACCATTTCCATGTGGGGCTGACCAGGATTACACTTTCAATATCTCCTGTCCCATAGACTGCAAAGACCTCGGGATAAAAAAACCCAAACAACTACTATAACAAAGATTAGTGTTATCGTCCTGTGAAGGAATTAATAATATTTCTGTTTTTCAGGGGCAAATCAGTCTGAAAGCAGAATGCTTGCTGCATAGAAAACTTAATAAAAAGTAGCAACAGGTGTAACATGTTCTTTTTAAAATGTACATATTGTCCTTTAGTATTATTCAAAGTACTGTAGTGATGTAGCTACAAAAAGCTCTTTAAGAACATAGTGTCCACCCCTGAACCAATGCTCCACGTGTCAGCTTACATCATGAATGTTTCTCTGCAGTTTGTGAACACCCACAATGCCTGGAAAAAAATGCATGAAAAAAAGGTGTCTTCCAATATAATATAAAACTTTTACAGCGCTCATCCTGCAGTCATACTGTACGTGTCTCTTTAGTCGGTCTGCTGCTTGTGTCTGGGGGGGCGACAGTAGCTCAGGCAGTAGAGCCGGTCGACCAGCTATCATTGGTCGATGGGTCATGAGTTTTCTGCTCCTAACAGCATGTTGAAGTGTCCTTGAGCAAGACACCGAATCCCCCCAAACTGCTCCCGGTTAGCAGGACACGGCCTTGCATGGCTGCTTCTCCGCCATCGCTGTATGAATGTGTGTGTGTGTGTGAGAGTAGGCTAATATGAAGCATTTTGAAGCGCTAAATAAATGCAGTCCATTTACAATAATAGCAGGGGCTCTTTTCTGTTGATGGCAATTATTATCATGAGCAGCAGCATATAGCACCAAACCACTTACCAATTTCCTTTTTTTTTTTTACAGTTTTCAGAAAGCCTTTTTCATGACTCACTGTCTGCATGCTTTTCTTGTGCGCTTTATTGTCGTCTCAAATCTGCCAGGGTCACATAAGCCTCATTTCTTATTTCTCATTCACTGGAAATCAGTAGGAATTCCTTACAAATCATACAATTTGCCGGTGACACTGTTTTTTCCATCCATCACGCCTGCTGCCACACGATCAAAAAAGTTTTTCAACATTGATAAAATACTGCAGAATTTCCTATTGTACTGTAAGCGTGACAGCAATAGTTAATTTTGAGTGACGCCAAATGCCTTGAGTAAGTGAAATGGTTTTGGAGTTTCGTCAGGTTTTCCGAGTTTCCCAGATTTGAGGTTTTTGACTTCAAGAACAAATGTCACATTTGTAAGTTTTGCCCATCAGAGCATTTGTTCAAAGTGTTGTTGGTCGTCACACAATTTTCATTCTCCTTGTATGCTTTACAGGTAATTTGATCAAATGAAGAGCAGGAAAAATGCATCATATTATTGTAATTAATGAATTAATTAAAAAGTGTCAGAGTATGCTGCTTTAAAATGCACACAATCCACATGTTTAATTATAATATAAATTGTAGTGATAAACAAGTACGCTACTATCTGTATCAACAAAAAAATTCAATTATTTGTATCTGGACTTGAAATGAGTGGGGCTTAACCAGGCCATGTGGGCGGAACTAACCATAAGTTAGTTATTTAAGCCTGAAATTGGTATTGGCTGATCAAAAGTTGCTATATTTATTTGAAAACTATTTACAGAAATGCCTCAGGGGTTCAGAGCAACATTTTTGATTACAATAGTAAGAACAACTTTTTTTTCCAAAAAGGTTCCTTTATTTATAGTTTATTTTTTAAATATTTTGCATATAGCACATTTTACTCTGATGATACCTGTAAAAAGTATGTTATCTCTACCGGATACTTGTTTAAACTGAGTACTTGTTCTGCCCTAATAAATTCCTTTAAAATGCTTAAAACAACACTTAACTTCACAGCACTCCTGTCTTACATGCTGACATTTAAACATTTGATGCTCCAAGCACTCTACTCTGAAAGGAGAAAAAGATGAAGGTCTATACTCTCACCTTCATGCTCACAGAAGCTGAGTCAGTGGATCTGGTGCTACTGCGTCAAGCAGAAAACAGGCCCGGGCACTTCCCTAACTGTACAGTGATTCCAAGGTACCAGGGGATTGATGGTGTACATGAAATGGAAACCTGATCGCTGAAAAGTATTCTTCAGGAGCATCAATTATGTTGTAGACAAAATTTGGTTTAGACAATATTAAACTCAGCAACCCCACCCCATCCCCATTTTAACTGATAATAAATAGGAAAAACAGATTCTATTCCACGTTTCCACAACACTACTATGTAAATGTGTGACCTTCATCATTGTGGCTGCAGTGGCACGCAGTGTTTTCAGTCTCCCTCTGAGTCCAGAGGGTTGATGGCAAGTAGCTTCTTTTACTTGACACATAAATTGCTGCCATCCAGTGGATAAACTGAAAACTGCAACTGGAGAACAAATGTTTTCTGTAGCTTGGACAAGAAACAAAAAGACATGAACATCAATAATCCTTATAAGATAAAGAAAACACAGAAGAATATCACATTTTCTTATTTGATTAATTTTTTTGTATGTTTTATTGAATACATAATCAACAAGCTTAAAAGCAATAGAGGCTTCTGACCCAGCAATGATTATCCAGCTCAAGGCCGTTACATTTTACTCTTAAATCTACTAAACTACATTATGAGAACTAATATGCAGCTGATGTCTTTTATCCAATTCTACTGCTTTGATGAGACAAATCACAAGAATATGCAAAACGAAGTGGATTTGTTCTCTGCAATATGTGAGAAAAGGAGTTAGGTGTGTGTATAGTGTGTTTTGCAGAGACACCTTCTCTGTATGTGCATGTGAAGTATGTTAAAGTATGTTAAAACTGAACTGATTCTCTGGTATTTTTACCTTGACGCTGCATGTCCAAAAGTTTTCAATTACTCCTCCAAATGGATTTTAACCAAGTGATTATTAGCCCCATGTACTGTATGGTATTTTTCCATTGAAATGCACAGGTTTTTAGTCAAATGACTGTACTGTATATCACTCGTTTTATGTTTTCATGTATGATGCATCAAACTTTGGGATTAAATGTATTTATTTGATCATAAAATCTGTGTTTTGGAAACCATTTATTTTTTTCTGTCTTCCTACTTTATGACCAGATACCTGCAAAATGGACATTTCCATCACCCTCATGAGATGGTGAACATGGTAAAGATTACACTTTCTTAGCATCAGCATGTAGCATTTAATACCACTGTGCCTTCATAGCTACTAGCACGGATGGAGAGTTGTTTATTTACATCTTTTACTTGTTAAAATCAAGTTTTTGGATTATTGCCCCATTTTCCGATAATTCCGGTGGGTATTTATAGGAGCCTTGCCTCCTTATCAGTTACATTTTATTTGGTTTTCTGAGGTACATACTGTGGATACCTTGTGACTCACTTTAGCCTACATTACCTTTAACATTAAGTCAGTTTTACATTTGATACATTTAATGATTTAAAAATAAAAATATTTTTTAATCTGTTTACACATCAAAACAAAGATAACAGCCTGACAGAGTTGCAAACATACTAGACATTACTCCATATAGCCATTTCTTAGTAGCTGTGTTAGGTTATTATCTAAGTAGCATAACTTAGACTAGAATATTTGCAAGTTTAATAATGTGATGTGAAAATGACAAATATACATTATTTTAAATAATACAAACTTTAAATAATGCTGGTGGGGGATTCAAATGATTACTTTTTTTTACTGCTATCTGAAGATAAGAGTTGCTATTAACAAATGGCTAACAGCCATGCTAGCATCTCTGAGGCTGTACTGACACACACGCGCGCGCGCGCGCACACACACACATACACACACACACACACACAGCGGTGCTTAAATGCAAACATCAAACTGCTCTCACATTTACATGTTGAGCTGGTATTACCATCCTAGTTTAGCATGTTAACACGCTAACATGCACAAAACACAGTAGGCCTACAGCTGAGAGAATGTTATAAACCAGAGTATTGACAAATTGAAATTTTGATCTTAAAAGCAAAAATGTCAACTTGCTAGTGGCACTAGAGGAAATGGCAGGGATCATGAAAGTCAGCAGGATATCCTATGGGGACCATTATTGTCTGAACCAAAGCACCCTATATGCATATTAACACCTCGTGAGGTTTATGTATAATACTAGGATGAAAACGTTCCTCATTGCTGATAAAGGAACAAATTCAGCTCTTGTAGAGAAAATAGAAATGCAATAATATCTAAATCTGCAGTAGCTTAATTTGGCCACATGATGGCTCTTTTTCACCAAAAAAGACAAAGTAGCTGTGTTTATACACCATGAAGCCACAGGTTGATCCTGAGTCATCAGTCTGCATTTAAAGATTAGTTTGTAAAGGAAGTTGGTTTTATTGCTGAGCTTTATAAGCAATGAGACAAAGATTGGCTTAAAATATAACTTTGTACAGTTGTATGGTTTAAATGAACCAACATGCCCGCTCAGTCAGTTTTAAATGTTTACTCCTCCTGACCTGATTTATGACAGGCTGTGAGTTCATCATTATATAAGCACAATAAAAATCAACTAATTTAATTAAACAATGCTGTGATGACAGATTTCCATTTGTGTTCTTGCCTCAAGCAGAAATTTACATCTCCTTCTCTTGCTGCCACACCTTGCGTCACAAAGTGATGATCTAGGTCATTTGCAAGTCTTGGCAAGTCCTTTATTAGGCTGCGGCCCCCAGGCCTCCTCCACCAAAGCAAAGCCTACCTACCTGTATGAGGGTGCGCCTGCTTCACATATTCTGCTGCACTAATGTCATGAACTTGCTGTGGCCCTGCCTCATTTGACAATGTCAACCTGTTGCTTCATCACGCCTCCTCCAATCAGTCACTCACACTCCAAATAAGGAGATTCACAACCTGTAATCTGTGCGGTAGAGGACAAGTGTCTTCCCCGAGGCAATTTTTAGTGCCTGTTTGGAAAGTGTGTTGTGTGGTCACATGTTATGCACATTGTAAAGTTAAGTGTCATGGGGCTTTTCTTGGATGATTTTATTGTTCTCACTGTCAGGTTTCCAGTTTGCAGTCAAGGGATTAATATAAAACAGCTTGTGCCCTGACCTCACAGAAACTATAGCCTAATGTGTTTATTTTGATTAATAAATATGAAAAATATCAATATATATCAACAGAAAAGTATTTTGATGCCTCATTTAGCAAAGAGAGACAGTTTGAAGCTCTCTTCTCTTTTCTCTATGGATGTGAGGCTTGTTTTAAAGTATCTCTATAATCCACTAAGTCCCGACACAAGGCCGGGGTAAAGGGTTTGCTTGGGGTGAGGACTTCCAAACCCAACCAGGCCAGTTTATTAAAGACAGGGCTTTCATCAGAATAGGCTTTACTACGAAAGAAAAACAGGATAAAGACGGAGCATCAGCTTGATACGCATGATGATCTGTTAGGTTAAGTCATCAGACTGACTCGGTGGTGGAAGAAGTACTTCCACCTCTACTTACCTGTACGAGTAAAAGTACTGATACAACAATGTAAAAATACTCCATTAGAAGCAAAAGTCCTGCATTCAAACATGTGGCAATGAAATTAAGAATAAAATACATGTCCTTAGACATAATTTTGGCTATAATGCAAATAATCTTAGTTCAGTGTTTGCAGGCAAGAGAGTACTTGCCTGTGTCCAACATGTGGACACATAAAGTTCTTTTATATATTTGTATATATTCGTGATATATAAGTTGTTAAACTACGTGTGTGTAAACTGTGTGTGTGTGCAGGTGTTAGTGGATGATTGTGTGTTTTAAAGTCTGTCAGACCGTTGAATGCCAGTTTGGCATTGGACAGTGGTGGGGCGAGTGACAGCGTCATGGTGCATTTGTTGAGCGTCACTGAGGGTGTGTGTGTGTGGGGGGGTGCAGATGTTTGAATGTGAGGGTGAGCTGAAGAAATGAATAGTTCCATCAAATCAGGGTAAAACCTTAACATTTGCATTTCCACTGAATCAGAGCCGGCGAAGAAAGAGCCCTCCGTTGAGGGGAAACTAGTTTGACGTGTGAATGAGCGAATGCGTCAGGCGTTTGCCGAAACACATTCATGCCTTCACAGCTTTGGACAAAGTTTGGGTATTTCACTTAGATCCCGCTGGAAAACTCAGGCCTTTTTTAGTCACTTTTTCCCTACCGTGTAGGCTGCTTGGCAGTCAGGCCCTCCTGCAGTCAGGGTTGGGCTAGGAGCGGAGGGAGAATGGCTCGTTCATCACACACTCTTCCTCCTCTTGACCTTACTGTCCTGTATGTCTTTACACTGTTCTGGTGAGGCCAAACAAATCCTCACATATAGCAACCAAACAGGTTATTGACACTCATTTTACACCTTACTACTGTTTTCACATTAATCTGCTGAAGAAGGAAAGTTTCTCTGTGCTCAGGTTAAATCTAAGTTTAAGACGAGCAGCATCTCACAACTAGTTTGGAAGCCAATTGTGGTCCAAGTGTGAAGTGGGGACTTTAGTAAAGTTGGAGACATCATATGTCCAATAGTTAAACTTCTGAAAATAAAATATTTGTATATTCCTAAATTCTGGATTTTTAAATGTGGTAGAAGAAGTTTAATCAGGTAATTTAACCTTTTTTGTGGAAAAAACATATCAGACAAGATTATTCCATGCAAAGTTTGCTTCTTATGCTTCTTATGATTTTAAGTATTTTATGCCTTTTATTTTGACAGCTGGTGAGAGAGATGAGGGATACCACTCCAGCCCAGCACTGTGACCCACGTGTTTCACCTTTGCTGCTAAATCCTTCATGTGACACACATTAATTGTATCTTGCCATAGTTTATACAGCACAGGAATACATGCCAGTATTTGAAGATTCTTCAGCAGGAACAACACTTACAGTTGGAGTCTTTGGACTAAAAATAAGTATAAAAAACTTCATCTAACACCTTAATTTATAAGGCTCTCTGTTTGTGACTGAGTAGAACTGATTTGTGGATTTTCTTCAAAGTCAGTGAGCTGCCTTTCCTCCTGCCCAGGTGTATTCCCTGAGGTAACTTTTAAAACACGGCCACTCACTATCCATTTCCTGTCTCCAGGGATGTGAAGTGAGACACTTTCAGTCTTAAAATTGGCTAAAAATGAGATGACAGATCCTGAATGAAACATATCCATATTAATGGTAGTCCTCAGTCTCTGCCTCTCGACCTGCCAGTTAGTAAAATTACACTTTGTATTTGGCAGGGCTCCTTTGTAACGCCAGGCAACAGGTTTTTGTGCGTATTTGATGTTGACAGTTTGGGCATGTGGCCAGCTGTAGCGCTCTAGAAACCTACCGTTTTGTTACTGGTCACAGCTTATCTCCTGCGAGGCTTTGCATAACGAGTAGGAACAGCACTTTCCCACACTGCTTTACATGGATTTGTTTAAGGAGTAATTGTTTGAAATAGAAGAGAGCTGAGAAGGAGCTATTACGGCTGTCTCATATGTAGTGTATATCAACCAATCAAGAAAAAGTGTTATTGTTATAACAGTTGACTAAGGAACTATTGAATATTAAACTCAGATTCATAGAAGCCTTTTTTTTGCTGCTGTAGTTCAGAGCTGTGATGAAAAGTGCTTTCATAACCATTCTGCATTCAAGCACAACGGATCTATGCCTGAGGTCAATGGAGAACCTGCCAAGATGAACAAATGTTCCACAGCCCAGCCCATTTTTTTGTGCTCGTTGTTTTCCATATTCAAACTTGGATTGTTTACACTGTAAATAATCAATTCATACCATCCCGGATGTCAGTACATAATGTTTTGATGCATTGCTTCTGTTTTACATCCTTCTTCAGTTTATTTTGATGTACCCAACTCTGTACTAGTATTCACATAACAGAAAAGGATTGAAATGTGTATTCATTTTAATTTTTGTCGATTTTCAGGAAATTCGGTTCAAATTTGTGTTTGAATTTGGATAAAAAGTTGGCTTATGAGTTGTTAGCAGTTCCACCAAAGACATTTGAGACATTTCCCTTCTAAATAACTCAGATGGTTTTTATTTAAGTAACTGTTTGAGGCCCAAAGAGGTAAAATTATCAAATATTTCACCGAAAGAATCCACAAAATGAGTACAAATTTGTGCAGCAGGACATTTATATATATTTATTCTACCTCACTGAGCATTTCAGGATACCACAAAGGTATCTTGTGGGCCTGACCCCTAGGTTGAGTTGGACTGAACTACCAAACTGTATATGAAGTAGTTAATACCAGCTCCACCACCAGCAGATGCAACAGCAAAATGTTACTCACACATTGATGAATCATAATGTAATATACAAATCTATTAAATTAATCACAAGAGATATTCTTACTCTTGATACTTGATATATTATTTTGATAATACTTCTGGACTTTTACTAAAGTTGGAAGTGCATGCACACAATTCAGGAACTTTACTTAACAACAAACACTTAAAATGTTTTTAAATTGTTATATTGGTAGCTTTACTTAAGAAAAGGATCTGAGTACTTCTTCCACCACTGATTATCCTTCCTGCCCCCTCTATTGTGTTCTTCCTTTGTCCGATGTGTCCTGGACTGTTAACGGCAGCTCTGCTCTCCAGGTATACGGCAGACCGTGAATTATGGTAATAGCAGCTGGCAGGAGAGAATAAGAGCAGTTATTAAAATGAATGTGTTGCTGCTTCTCCTGCGGTCCAGGGCTACAGGAGGAGCCTTTCTCTCCTTCAGAGGGCTTCAGTGTACGTGTCTTTATTTTTTTTGTGTGCACGTGTCATCCCTGCTTAATCTCAAATCCAGCTTCCTTTTCCTTTGGCCTTTTCAGTGCAGGTTTTTGGGCACTGATCAGAGTGTCTTATTTGTCCAGCATAGCTGATGCCAGCTTCTCTCCAGTCAAGCAGGCCCAAAGGCCCCAGTCTGCGTTGTGTCTTAACATAGTCAAAGCTTCAAACAGACGCCACACTGTACTGGAGCCTGGGCCCGTCCTCTTTCCCTACTTTGAAGTGGGAATCCTTGCACTTAGCACATTCTAACGTCATCATAGTTTGGTTTTGATGGGATCCAAATGCAGAGGCTGGCTCCTTCTGATCTACACATTTTATTTCTGCTGTCTCTCTCCTGTAAACATGACCCTTAGACATTTGGCCACCTAAGCTGCAGTAACTGGCTTGTAATGCCAGCAATGTGTCTTTATGTCTGTTAGCATTAAAAGGTAACACTTAATCCCATTTAATTATCTGCCTGTTGAGGTAGGAAGTAAACATTTAACAGAATATATACCAAACTCCAGTGCCATTATCTAGGAAAGTATATTAAATGTTTTTAATAACTATTTTATAATTTAATAAGATATATGCAGATCAAGTAATGGGTAGGCAATTTATTATGTTTATCTGTGCAAATGTTAGCTTGCTGACACACTAAGCTAAGATGGTAAACATGGTAATCATGAGACCTTCCAAATATGAACATGTTGGCATTGTCATTGAGAGCATCTTAGCTTGCTCCATCAGTGCCGTCGTCAATGTTTGTGTTCACCGCTGCTCCTGCTAGCGCAGTATTGTGACGACTGTCTCTCTATAGGGACATGAGGTGTTGCACGTAACCGTCCAGAATGATCTTGCATTTCTAAAAATCAGATCAGTATCTGATTTGGATCACATATGAATGTGACCAAATTCCAAGTGACTTGGGCTGTTTTCACACTGTTATAAAAATCTGATCTGAGTCACATAGTTTGAATGAGGCCTTTGTCTTGTTTAATTGGCATTTAATGATTAAGACTATTTGGCTAACTTGTCTATCCCTATGTAAGAACCTTTACTTAACAGAAACAAAAAATGAAGACATCACATGTGTGGACTGTTTGATTAAATGGTTTGTGCACAGGTGTCAAAAATGTGTTAACAAAAGCAGTGGCAAGTCTTGGAAGTAAAATTTACATGGGATGGGCTACATGGGATCTAAATTAGAGACTGGATGGAGTGTAAGTAGTAGTAGGAAGTGGCGGAAGCCGTGTAGAGTTCACTTGCACAATTTTCCCGCTCATTCCTGCCTTCATGTGTAACTAAGGTAGCAGCACTGGGAACAAATTACCTCCAGGCACAAGTTAACTGCCATCTCCAAGTTATTACTTAACTGTATTTAACGGTATTACTGTCACATCGCCCGTCTGTTGACACTAATGACAGCTGCTGGTGCACAAACCCTCACGTGTGTGTGTGTGTGTGTATTGCTTGTTTGATTGTTTCATAATTCAAACAAGCAAAGATAAGAATCTACCAGCATTACTCACCCTCCTGAGCCAAAGGGCTGGGACTTCTAGTTGCATAAACCTTCCCGGTCATGATCTTCCCGTCATATTTTCCGATTGTGGGAGAATGACTTGACTGTAGAGGCAAGTGTGCTTGTGTTTTCCACGTGAAGCTTCCAAGCCGCCGGCAGTAGTGGTGGTGGCCTAGACTGACACAGGCCTCTTGAGGAACTCCAGGATGCTATTAGTTTGAGTGGCTGACTGTGGCTATGTGTGTGTTGGGCTGCTGTGTTTCTGTTCTGCTCTTATTGGCTTGTTGCCTCTGTACCTACCACTCTGAACAGCTATGGCCTTTTTTACCCAGGAGTAGAAACACCTGACAGGGACAGTTTTTTGATACAGAAATAGACCCACAGCTGTGCTACTTCAGCTGTGGAGCCTAAGATACTCTAAGAACAGCGGTGGAGGGTAACTTAGTACAATTCCTCAACAGAGTGCTGAAACATATGCTTTTATGTTAAGATTTAAGAGAGGGATTTCTGTTTCTGTTCTGCTGAGTGTATACTCCAAAATAAAACTATTACTAAACCTTTACTAAATTAAAATAAAAAAAAAACAACCACTGAGATTTTACAGAAAAAACATATATACACTTATAAAATACAATGCATTGTTAACGATAAAATGAGTGGTTTCCAACTTTTTTGGCATTTAGTTTGGGCCCCTTGTCATAATTCAGACTCACACAATTGTCACGATTCAGGCTCACAAATGTAGAATTATTGAATATTTCACAAAAAAACTAGAGAAAAGCCCCCAAAATGACAATAATCATCTCTCATCCCCTCAGATAGTCTTGTGACTCCTTATTTAAAAACCACTGTACTAAACTGTATATAAAATATATAAAGCTACCTACACATTGCTGCATGAGTAGTAATCTAACATACAATTATGATAATAAATCAGTCACAGGGGCTATTTTTTTGGGTAATTAGAATTTTTACATTTGACACTTAAAGTATTGCTTAAAATGTCTCTGTACTTGTAAGTGTACTTTAAGTACAACCTTAAACCCAGAATTTTCTTTCTTTCTTACATTGTGGTATTAGTACTATTACTTAAGCAAAGGATGTGAAAACATCTTTCACCACTGGAACATATGTCGTTTTGTTTCCAAGACTTTATATCAACATATTAACCACACCACTTCAACCATTTCAGCTCATACCTTTATCTAGGTGGGTGAGCACAACAGCTTGTGCAGCCAGGTCAACTTTTTCTTTTAGTTTCCGCTCAGTGTTTAAACTTCAGTTTTATACTCAAAATGTGCATTAACCCAAACATCGTGCGGCCTGCTGAACCGCCGAGGGGCTTGTTTCTTTGTGCATGGCAGCCGCTCTACAGGAGGCTACAGTGGCTGCTGTTTGTGCAGGTGTGCTGCAGTGTGACGATTACGAAATATGCTGGACGTTCATAGCCTTTATTTTTTCAACCATTTGGGTCGTTCAAATAAGACCCCATTTGAAAGGCAAGGAAAACAGTGTGATTTCCGCTCCGGGTCCATTCCGTGGTTTAACCCCCCCAACCACTCCACCTACTTCACCCTCTCAAGCTGGTGAAGCTGAAAGCATGAGGGCACAGTCAGCGTTTATTTATTGAGGCTACTTTGATGTGTGGACTGACAGCTGATATTTCCAACATTTAGCTGTGGGCAACCTCTGAACTCTGCAGAGAGCCACCTGTGAGCTCTGCCTCGTTATTCCTCCTGTCATAGCAAAAGGGATGTGGAGAGGGAGAGACAGAGAGAGAGAGAGAGATTGTACTGTAGCTGGCAAAAGGCCAGTACTGAGCTGTCACTCTGTATATTCATCATGAAGGAACTTTATTTGACATATAACGCTGTGGGGTATAATGCTTGTATGGTTACCTCCTTGCAGGTAATCAGCCAATAACAGCTGGAGATTCTGGAGAACATAAAAGGGTTACACAATTTAACCCATCAGTTCAGCATTTATAAGCAGTATAAACAGGGTTTATAACACACTTTGTTGTAGTTGTAAGCAGGGAAAATGGACATTTTAAGTGTTTAATGTTAATGTAATGTAACTGTCTTTAACTTTAACTCCTCCTGTGAAGTATCCAATAATGATTGACTGTAAAATATAACATGGTTGTAAATGTGATGAGATCACATTGGGCTCTAAAGCTGATGAGGCACGGAGCAACTTTTAGAGCAATGGTGCTGGGCAATGTTGCGGTCAATGGTAATGATTAAAGATTACTACCATAATCCCCATATTCCACCACTCCGCCACCCGCCCCGCAACCAGCCCCCACCCAGCAATATTGCTCAACAAGTTGCCCAGTGTATCATCAGCTTAAGAAAATTGCGAGGGGAAATTTCAAGCCTGTTTTTAGAAAAAAGTTATTTCTAAACAGATACAGTAAACTGCACGTGTACTTCATCCTGGTTACCTCCAAGCTTCATTGTTTAGTAATAAATACAATAATAAACACATAATAATCGTTTTACAGCTGTGTCATAATCCATTTATTAAGAATTTGCAGACTGCTTATGAATTCTAAATATGGCGCGATTAGCGTAAAGTGTTATCAATAGTAACAAATGCTTGGTTGCACATGTTTGCTTGCCTGCAAAAAAGTAGCAAAAAACGCATAATGTGGTAGCAAAAAAACCAACATCTGCTTGGTTCACTTGTGTTGATTTTGGCGCAGAGCTCAGCGTGGTTTGTGTAGTCCGACTGTGGTCCTCAGTTCGCCTGTTCCCCTCATGGGAGCTTCCCCTCCTTGCCTGCCTCCCTCCTCCCCTGTTGCATTTTATGAAGCAGTTAAGTTATTTTACATCATGTCTACTCTCCACAACAACCCTTCCCCCTCTCTGCAAATCTCTCTTGTCATTATGAAAATAGTGCCCCGCTGCAGCTTTGCACGCCAGCGTCTGGCAATTGAATGGCCCCTCTGTGGACATGGACATGGTTATGGTGCATTTAAAAGTATGTGTTTCATGGAATAGGAGAAGGGAGATGAGTGATTGCTCACAGGTGACTGCTGCACAAGTTGCTTGATGGGAGCTGTGTTGTGTATGACAGGAGACGTTTCCAATGTCAGGTGTAATTATGACAAACGACCAGGGTCATAGCTCAGGTGTCCTTGAAAAAAGGGAGTACAATACAAACACAAGTACAGATGTTGCAGTGTATACTGCTCGCTCACTGCATTACTCACTCTGCATTATAAGAAGCAAAACATCGACAAACAGCACTGTGACAGCAGCTCATGTAACATAACAACAGTACCAACCAAATATTGTTCAGCTGTTTCTCAAATATGTTGTTACTCTACTGCTGCAACTCATAAATCAACATGAATATAGAAACAAGAGTTGACAGCCATGCTGGTGGCTCTGTGAGGCACAGTGGTGCTTTGAGCTGAATGCTAATGTCAGCATGCTAACATGTCCACAATGCCAATGTGCTGCTCTTAAGTAGGTATAAAGTTAACCCTGTTCACCATCTTAGTTTAGCATTTTAGCCTACTGTACACAGTACAGCAGAGGTTCATGGGGATGTTATTAGTTATGCATTTAAACCAATATATTGGAGCTTTGGGGATTCGTTCTTGTACTCAGTCCCACAGTACACTCTGAGCTTGTTACATAGGGTTACATCATTTTAATAAAAGTAGTAAAAAGCATCAAACCAATTAACAATAAGAGAAAAAACCCTTATTGATTTCAGTAGTTATTAGCTTTATGTAACCTATAGCTTAACATTTTGGAAAAACAATTAAGCATGAATTGCTTTACTTTCACTTGATACTCGTACATCCTATTAAAACACCCTGCACTCTTGTAGCCTGAAAGGTGCAAAAAAAGTTGATACTAGCAACCTTGAAAAACTCAAAAGTGATATATTTAGTGGTGCAGACTTGAGACAAGCAAAACATAACACTCAAACTCACAACTTACTACTGCTGGTGTTAGGGTAACTTTACAAATATAAAACATACTAAAATACAAGGACACTCTTTACTGCTGCTACTGCTGATAAATCATTAAAGAAAGAAAGATATATTTGGTATGAAACTATGTAAAGTAACTTGGTAAAAGTATTTGGTGAATTTTAGTACTTGACATTTTATCTGTCACGTCCTCTCATGCCACTGAGAATGCCACGAAATCTCCATACTCACAGGAGGCAGAAATAGTCAAGGTATGATCTGACCTGTTAAGCATCTGTGAGCATGGTGTGCTTTTCTTTCCTATATTGATGCAAGTTCTTAATAGTCTTTAATCCCCATCCATCATCTTGGCAGGTCCTTCCCTCCATACAGCTCACTGATTGGCTGAGAGCCAGTGGCCAGACGGTACACTGAGTTCACAGCCATTGTGATGTAACGGTGGGAAATCTACCTGAGGGCTCACCTTTTGTCTCTGCTGAGCTCCTTTTAACTTCTAGTCAGCTTTACGTTGATGATTGATATCGCCTGTAAACACACAAACACACACCCTTCAACCTTTCATTAACGCTCACAAGGCTCCTTTAATGTCTGGCACATACACACACACACACACACACACACACACACACACACACACACACACACACACACACACACACACACACACACACACACACGGACTTTGACAAGTGACAGAAGAGGAAAATAGGTTATGCAAACTGGAATTGCAGGTTTTGGGCTTTCAGCAGCCGCAGCACTGAGTTGTCTGAATGGCTGGATGAGTAAGCAGGTCTGTCTCATTGTCTGTGAGTTAATCACTGACCTCATTCTTAAATTTCCTTTGAAAACAACTTGGTCAGGATCACTTGCAGCCAAGTTTACCAGGTCTAGACTATGACTGTGAAACCAGCAAGGCCCAAGTGGGGATGCGGATTGCAAAGAAATCCTGTTCTCATGTCAGCCACATATTTTGATTTACAGTAATAAAAAGATCTGGTGGAGTTTCAGTGGAATACAAACTTACACTGAAGTTCACAGTAGTAAGTAAGAAAAACATTTATCCTCCATCATCTTTATATTTATTCCTATCCTTCTCCTTATTAAAGATAATCAGGCCATCCAAAGACCTCAAATGTTTAACAAATGTCTCGCACTATATGTTTTTGTAGTCATAAAAATAAAATATTTTGTCTAAAAATATAGTTCAATTAATAGAGATTTTATCAAAATGACGACAATAAAAAGAGAGAAAACTTAGGTGGATGTCTGACAGCACTCATGCAGATTTACCACTGTGAAATTCTTCCAAATTTTAAAAGAAACAGTCCTTGATTTCAGACAGAAATAGAAAACAACATGCTTCTCATTTCTAGCCAGCAACCAGTGATTTAGCTTGCTGAAATGAAAACAGTAGCTGGAAGCCAGGTAGCTAATAAAGCTAACATTAGCTCCATGAGTTGGTTGGTCTCCAAGTTTCCATCCGACACGTATTTAAAGAGCAACTTAACACCCAGTTTTAGCTTTAACACAAGACACACAACACAACACGAAAATCTTGTATAAGGGGTTTGCTCCTGATGGTTGTATATATATGATATGATATATGATATATGATATTGTGCTTAAAAGACTGAGGCTAAAGCTGCATGCCCAGGTAAATCATCAGCATCATACATTCATAATTCATATACAACACATTACTAAAAACCAGCACTGTTCATTGCAGTAAGCATAAGTATGGAACAATCTACGATTAGACAAGGTTAGACAAAAAAAAACAATATTAGATTGTTTTCCAAAAAACTATTATCTACTATCTAGACATGTGAAGCAAGTCACACAGTATGGCTCTGTTCCAAGGCTGTATTTTTAGTTATTAGCATCGTTACAAAGGTCAATAGGATTTTGAGGGCGGTTTTATTATTTCTACATTAGTAACCAAAAGCTTTGGTTTATTGCTCTTTAATCCTGTCTGGCTGCTCAGCTTACAAAGTTGTTGTATATTTTCAAACAGTGTGTTTTCACTTTTACAGTAATGTCACATTCACTTTTTCAGGAAATGTTGGCTGGGGTAGTGTAGACTTACTCAAATCCACTAAAAAGCCTAACAAACATTACCCTAAACTGTGTCAGGGTACATAAGGAACAAAAATACGAGCCTATCCTTTAAGTAGATTTACTCATTTAACATTGAATAATACATTTTATACATTAATGATATGACTTGTCTCCTGTAACAATTGAAGGACAGGGTCAGATTGATGCTACAAAGGTCACGGGGTTATGGGTTAACACACACTCCCAACTGCCCCTTCCCTCCTTCCCAGTCCTGTCCAGCAGGTGCCACAATCTGACCTTGATTGGCAATGTGGGATTCTGGGAATGTGGGTGTACAAGTGCCGGCCCTTTGGGACAGTGTGAGGAGGATCTGTGAGAGTGCGGTGTGATCTCGGCAGGCCCGTGGGTACTGAGGGTGACAGACTGAGCCAGACTGGACCCCGGGTCACTTTCCACTAGACACCTTTGATGTTTGCTCATCGCTGTTCGCTGACAGTTGGTGCCTTTCTACATCATCGCCTATTCCACATTACACTGGCAAGACCACCCATATCTGAAAAAATGTCCCGCCAGGTTTAGGTTTTCTCAAGAATGTGGCCCATCTGAGCATCCACCAGCCCATCTGGACCCCTCTTAACCTGGGAAACCCTGTGATGAATGCAGTCTGTATGTGTTTTTGGTGTGTGGCCTTGTCATTGGGGACATTTGAGAGCTGCTGTAAGTTAATTCCAAAGTCTCAGTATCTTCTGAAGAAATTCACATGTGCTCACTTGTGCTCAATAAATGCCACAGAGATTAATTTACACTCGTCTAGTGTGACAAAGAATTCATGCAACTCCAAAACATGTGCTTGCTTGAACAATAAGTCATCGTCATTTCATATTTGGCACACACCTCGACACCTACACAAGATTGCTTGAATGGAGGTTGATGATAGATTAGTTTAAGGGTATTTCCTTTAAATGTCCGTCATACTTTGTTTAGATTACTTTAACCCCAGTTCACCATTACTCATTCAGGACAAAGTCTTTTTGTGCTGCTGTTTATTCAGACCAACAGCAGGTGATTGGCTTTGATATGGAAGGCATTTGATAGTGTTTATGGGAGTTTGTCGGAGCAGATGTGAAATGTAAAGGGCTGTTAAAGATGCAGATAAAAGGTAAAGTGCCTGTTTGAGGAGATAAGGCAGAGAGGAGGGAGATAGGGAAGACGGTTGTCTGACACAATCTGTTTGGGTCTTGAGACTAAAGCTGCACCTGTCTGTGTCAGTGTGTCGTGTGTGTGTGTGTGTGTGTGTGTAGTAGAGGAGATGTTTATGTATTAAGAGTTTTAATAGCCTATAATGACTTTGTTAGTAGTGGGACATTTTGTGAGTTGACAGGCAGTTCGCTCTGCGAGGACTTGACTGTGATGGAACTACACATTTTGGAGTGGCCTTTTATTGTGGCCAGCTTAAGGCATGCCTGTACAATACCCATGATGTGTGATCTGCATCTTGAAATGCTATACCTGTGAGGTGGATGGATTGTCTCAGCAAAGAACAAGCGCTCACTAACTCAGATTTTGACAGATTTGTGAACAATATTCAGCACATGATGAATGTCGGCAAAAACAAAAGTGTTGCATTTATAATTTTGCTCAGTGTAGTATTGACACTGCATTTTATACATGCTTTTATTGATTTCACACTAGCTGTATTCCAGTATTCATTATATTATATATTGATTTAAGGTTGCACTACACTTTATCATTGCTAAGCATTTTATCACAATTATTTTATGATATTATGGTACTAACACTCGCCAAGGCCGAGACAGGAATACTCAATTTTGTTCTTCATTTTTACATGGCAGAATGAGAATAAAGATCCTTGAATCCTTGCTTGAAGCCTTTTTTGACGCTAAACATCAGCATGGTAGCATTGTCATCGTGACCATATTAGCATTTAAGCAACTCTGTGTCTGACCCTTAATCTTGTTCCTGATAAATGTCTAAAGAGAAGAATCAATTCACAAAATAGTTGTTGATAAATCTTTATTCAATTGACTGATTGATCGACTAATCTGAAACTCTGGAGTTTCTATGTGTTGTCCCTGGTTTCCTTCTCCCCCTTGTCTGTCTTGGTGTATGTGTGTATAGGCATGGCTGGGTAGTTGCCAGTATAGTTCTCTTGGCCTCCTTGTCTCTAGTATCTACTCTATTACTCTGTTATTTCCTTCCTGTGATGTCCTCTAATGTGTCTTTTTCTGTGTATCAGACAAAAAGAGTCAAAAGTTGAGAAAAATCTCATCCTCTTGTCATTATTAGCCAAGTCATTTATAAATGTGCTTTAATTTTGCACATTCTAATAAGGCTAGATTCTACAGTTCTGAAATTTTAATAAGTCAACTAACCATTAATTCTGCAGGTATATAGGTTAGTAAAGTGATTAATGAAGGGTCACTGGCAGACTTATAAGACATCTTTAATTACACATGTTTATAAAACCTGACTGTTTTACTTTCTGCCCTTGTGAAAGCATTTTGCAAAATGGATTTTGAAAAGTGCGCTAAAATTAAAGATTATTATTATAATGATTATGTTAATACATACTACAATTAATTAAGTTGTTCAAAAGGTGACAAATGGATTGAAGAAGATCAGAAGTCAAACGGTCCATTGGTAGGGTCTACTTGATGAATTAAAGAGCTAAAAAGGAAATGTTCAGAACCCGAACAACCCAAAGGTTGTCAGTAATGGTTTATAACTGATCTATAAAACATCAGTAAATGATTGATTAACCACTAGTAAAAGGATAAGTTGTATCACATACCTTAGTAAAGGATGACCTATTTGAAAATGTGTTTGATGTGTGCAAATAGGCTATATAGTTTTAAGTGACACTTGCCAGCCAATCAGAAATGTGAATTTTCCTTCAACACAACATTAAATTTAAAAAAATCTCATATACTCACATACTTTCGATTATTTAAAGGATTAAATCTACTTTGCTGTAAGATCCCTTTTATGTGTATGCATTAAAATTCATTCAGCATTTGTTAGATTGACACATGTTGTCAAAAACACATGCATAAATGCACAAAATGTTGTCACAAACTACTTCTTCTATCAAAAAGTATCAGTTTTGATTTATGTCTAATTTTCTTTGATTTTCACCAGCTTATGTTTGGAAATCTCTACCACCAAACACAGCAGTTGTGAGAAGAACAATAAATGACTGTACTATCTCACTCACAATAACCACAAGACATTTTATGAGTGTGTGACATAAGTCAAAGGTGGTAAAGACTATCAAATTGCACCTGTTTTCTCAGTATGTGCCACACACACACACACACACACACACACACACACACACACACACACACACACACACACACACACGCAACCCACTGGAGGTCATTTTGTAGGGCTCTGGCTGCACTGCTACTGCTACTGCATGTGTTTTGGTATCTTCTCCATGCGTTTGAGACAGTGCTGCTATGAGACACAGAAAACCTACTTGCAACGGCATCTATGGATGTGCCATCTCAGAGAAGCTGGACTACCTGTGTAACCTAAATGGACTGCAGGTACCGTCTCATGCTGTCAGTAGTGACAAGGAAACTAGCAAAACGCAAAACTAGAGAACAATCAGTCAGGAAGGATATGGAGCGAGCAATTGTCTGTGGCTACCACCCGCAAAACCACACCTGTTGTCACTTTTATTTGCACCAAAACAAGTGACACTGATTCAAATATACAAACATGCCCCAGTTTTATTGCATTGAAATCACACAAGTTGAGCAGAGGAGCACAACTGCAGTCTCTTTATACTTTTGCCTTTAATTACCTGACAAGTGTTTTAACAGCAGCACATACGTAAGCACCCATATAAAATAATGTAATAATATTTACTATCAGAAACCTGACAGACCTAGTCAACAGTCAACCATCAAGCAGAAGACCCATTGTTAAGCACCTGTCGCAGACCATTACTTGTGGACCTTTTGGTTGCATCACTGGCATTTGTTGGCCTTTAGTGGGAGTTCAGAATTTGTGCTGCATTGGTGCATTAGTATGTTGTTTCAGGTAATGGTGAAGTGGTTAACAATATGATCCAGAAAGTCCAGTTTGAGATCCACGAATTTGAAGGCTTATCAGATGGGAAAACACTGAACAGCTGTGTGTAATAATACAAGGAAGTATTTTACAAGATGAATTATCAAGATGGCCACCATTTTATCTTTCATAGTGATAATCTACCAGGAATGTGCACTTGCACTTATAATGTTGGCCACCTCAGCGCATTGCGATGCAGCAAAAGTTGAGTAAGGTTCAAACCACATTGTTGTCTGCGTTGACACAACCACACTGTGTCAACATTTGAATGAGGGGTCTCTGTTTTTTCATTTAATGCTGATATCTGTGAACTTTGTTTAGCCTAGCGAATCATTGACTTTACCAATTAGTTGCTTCCTTTTGTTGCTGCCTCTGTCTGTTTGACCTTCAATAGAAAACATGAGCTGAAGCAGAACTTTTGATTGGACCGGCCGGTTCTTTGCTCTTAGCACGGTGCATCAGGGCCATGTAAGATGGGTATGGTGTACTGTCATCATAAATTTGAAAGTGATACTAGCGCTCCATTAAGTCATAAATAAGGACACCTCTTCTTGACTTTCCTGCTCTCGTAATTAGCTAAACCACACCTGTCAGTTGTTAACTTTAATAGACAAACTGGTATTAAAACATATTTGCTTGTCAGGGTTTATATACGCCACATGCACATACAAACACAACCAACACGTGACTTTGCAGCAGCAGATTCAAAATATTGATCTGCATTGAGGGGAATGAGTTTTTGTCTGACCTCTGCATACATGTATAAAGCTACATCAGCAACAACCAACAACACAAGGAAAATAGCTATAAAAATGGTGATTTCTTTTTCCATTAAGCATGTCAGCAAAATACTTTTGTTGTCTATAAAACAAGTGAAATACCCCACAAAATATTCTGAGCTTTTTCCAGTTTTTTTCTTGAAAAAGATGTGAAAACAACCACCCTCCTGTTCAAGTCCCCCATCACCACACACCTAATGTGGCTTAATAGTGGTTTTAAAAGTAGTTTTACAATAATGCTCACTCCGCAGCTTGCTCACAAAGCTGGCAGGCTGGCAGGTCAGAGCTTGTGATTGAGTCAATGAGACCATTATGTTCCCTGTGTTGCAGCCAGAGCCTATAACCTGCTCAACTGCTGGCTGGGGAAAAGGCCCCACAGGAAAGCAGAGGAGAAACACACAGTTGCATAAGCACGCTCACACTTGTTTAAGCACACCAGTATGAGCACATGGACAGAACCTACATGGAGAGACACACTTTACATTCAGACACAACCGTCACAAATGAACAGGGACATTAACACAAGAAGTACACAGTCATGCTGGAGTCCCTGAAAGACTGCAATGATTGTTACAGAACAGAAAAAACTGTTTCATGAAAACTAGACAAGCAACTTCCTATTCCAAGTTAGATACGTACCACTTACTGACCTCTAATAGGGCAACAACTGTAAAGTCTGGCCTGAGGGTGGCACCAGAGGAAAAGCCAAGGGGTTTATGCTTGGTGCAGTGGTAACTTTCAGAACATCTCGGACGCAGCTGATCAGACTCAGCATTTCCTTCATACACTTGTCTCAGCTTTCAGCTGTCTAAGCTGGAGCCTCAGCGTATCCACCTTTTGGGACGTCCTCTGACGGAGTCTGATGGAAAACCCATAACAGTTTAAATGTTAGTGTCGAGCACACTAGCACATTAGTATTCACCTCAAGGCGTCAGTGTAGGTTTAGCTCCATCTTGGAGTGCCTTTTCTAATGTGTGACAGTACCAGTAGATTTCCATTAAAAGGTTTAGAGAAGTTGACCAGATGGACAAACCAACCTGTTTGTCCTGCGCCACGCATGGACAAACAAAGTTAATCTGAAGTGTTTTCAGTGTGTTTCAGTTTTACAAGAGAGTAATAAGGACTAAGACTGGTGGGCAAACATATATCTGGTTGACTTTTCCACCTCAGATAAAGAGCGGCACAGACTCCCTTTCATAAGCTTTGCATTTGGGACTGTCTTCCAAACTGGGCTATACCTCAAGCTGGATCTATACTTGACAAGATTTTGAGTTATAGTTCAGTGTCAGATCATGGTATCATGCTACATCCCCCAGCTCGGTCCCTGTGTGTTAACTCAGTGGCTCCTCAATGCAGAACTAGAAATCGAGCTGCAACTCTGCTTAAGCTCTTAAGGTTAATAATAATGTGCTAATGTGCTCACAGCTAACATGTGATGTATTAGATGGTCAGCATGCTACCATGATATTGTCGGCTTGTTGACATGTACACACCATTAACATTCAGCCTCTAGGTATTTACTGGCAATCCATCCAATAGTTGACAAGATATTTCACTCAGGACCAGAGTGTTGGACATCTGCTCTACATTGCTATCTTAGCAAAAAAAATAGGCCATCCAAAGGGAACAGTTGTTTGATGAGCAGCTGGTTTAAGTTACAGTTTAATCGGCATTGTGCAAAATATTCCTAATATTTCCCCTGGCTCTGGAACAGTGGGAGGACTCAGATGGATTAATTATCTCACTTATTGCAAAATTATATCAAGAATGCCACAGTTAAATCAAAGTTATAGGTCAAGATAAAGTTCAGGTAATGTTTTCAGCTTTGTGACGGACAAAATATTTCTTAAATGGCAGATTTTATAAAACACACTTATGTTTAAATGGTTTTGGTTTCACAGCTATTCCCAGTTATAACAATTCTCACATATTCCAAATGACTGTACAATACTCACACCCATGGCACGAGGCCGGCCGGCCCCAGGGTGGGGGAACAGTCTCAGGTAGATTGAGTGTCTTTTTTTCTTTGCCTCCACATTCATCATATCTATAATCAGGTCATAACCTAGTTGATGTGTTTATGAGAAAGCCGCTACACTGCAGGCGAGTACATGTGAAGGGTATAGAGTGGCGGGGTGTGGAAAACCACAGTCACATGATGGACACTGCAGCTCCTCCAACTCAAACCTGAGCGTGGGCGAGTTGTCTTTTTATGTGAAGTATACACATTATGGTCTATGTAATTACAGTACAAGTGTGGTGTATAATTTGAGTCATCACAGAGAGAGTGAATGAAGTGTGTATGTTGTTACTGTAGTGTGGGAAAGAGGTGTGTGGGTCAATATTGGCAGGGTGGTGTTGTACACCACCAGGGGGCAGTAGAATAGTTCCCAAAGGACCTGTGGGGCTTCACTGTCAGAATGCAGGTCACACTCTAGTTATCTCCAGTTTCCTCTCTTTCTTTTTGTCTATCTTTACTTTCTCTTCCTCTCATTTAGTTTTCTTTAATTTTGCTCACCCTCCCTTTCTCTTCAATCCCTGCTTTCTCATTTCTCAAAGCACAGGCAGTTTCCTCGCACAATTGAGTTATTTTCAGTGCAAACACCTACCGAGTTCTCCACTGCAACCAAATTACTGTACATATTTGTGGGCCCACTCATGAGAGATGTGGGTTGGCATGCTTCGGGGGCGGGATGGAAGAAGTGAGTTGAGTACAGTGGGTGGGAGACTCAAATGTGGGAGTGAAAGATGCACCCGAGAGGATGTGCTGTATTTGGTGGGAGCGAGTGTGGGTTATAGGTGAAGTGAAGTGGTCTTCACATTATGTTGACACTGAAAGACAAGTATAGGCACCATAGACGGGTGGGTGGAGAAGGAGCCTTTCCACTAAGAAAAAAGAAATTAAGGGCAATAAAATAAAATACTGATATTCATTTTTTCAAATACAATTATGGGCACCTTCCAATTCGATATCATATGTTCTTTACACCAACACAGTGCGCTAGATCGGCTAATTGCAAACCGTTACAAACAAGCTAAAATAAAAACTGTCTGTGTAGTCTAACTGTTTAGCTTAGTTTGTCACGTACCTTAAAATTTGGCACATTCTTGTAAACTTTGCTGCTGGCGGAGCCAAACCGGCCCCTCCCCTCTTTACCAGCGGTACCTGCAGGCAGTGAATCACATCAGGAGCAAAACATGCACTTTTCTGTGACTGCAGCAGCATGCTGGAACTTCTCTCACACACTGGGAGAGACTCGCTTCCCACAGCAAACCCACTGGTCTCCGTCACATACACAGGTTACCCAGACCACCTTGCTTAAAGGGGGAGGCTCAGCCAGTAACATAGCATAGAATTAGGCTGTGGGCATGCTAACCTAACTTGTTAGAAAACTGTATAATTAAGTGTTTGTTTACCTTGATAGAAAGAGAGGGGCAGTGGCAGAGGAAGTACTCAGATACTTTACTTCAGTAAAAGTACTAAGACCACACTGTACAAATACTCTGTTACAAGTCCTACATTTGAAATGTTACTTAAGTAAACTTTTTAACTATAATGTACTCAAAGTATCAAAAGTAGAAGTACTCATTGCAGAAATATAATCATCTGTTATGTAATTTTTTGGACTCTAACCTGGCTACAAGAATGGGGATCCAACACCCATATAGTGATGCTAAAAAAGTTGACTGGTTCCTAGTATTCTTGAAGAGGATTCTATGCCTCTCTGTCCACACCACACCAGCCTTATTCAGGGAGTATAGCTTCAATAAAGTAAAAGCGAGTGAATTCTTTGCTGTTTATGACATAAAGAACATAGGCCTATGTCCTACCAAGCTGTGGAGCTTGGATGAGACAGGCATCCAAAGGTCTAGAAAACCCAGACTGTAGTAGCAACAAAAGGAGCTATACAAGTCGGGAGGATGACAAGCTCGGAAAGAGAATATAAAGTTATCACTGTGTGTGTTATGAATGCTGCAAGGTAATTTGTTCCCTAGAAAGAGAGTGCCTGAGATCATGATGAGTGGGGCACCTCCTAGATCTGTGTGAAGAGTTTCAGATTTCTATTGACTCACCAACTTTGCTAAGAACACGAATGCCAGAAAGAATGATCCACACATACTCTCATACTTGATAGGCACCACTCACATAAAACCAAGTGAGAACCTCCAGGGCTGAAAAATGAAGTGTCAAAAACTGCAGGTTCCAGAGTTAATCCCCATAGACCGCCATATTAAAAATTTTGGGGGGGAATTTTTATATAACTCACCCGTTTAAATTATATTAAGGCTTAAAGTTATAAGTGAGGGCATTTTGCAGCAGCCAGGCTTCATTCGGCCTTGCCTCAGCTCCACCAACACTCCATCTCTGGAGTTAAGTGAGTCAGGCACTGCCAAGACGGCTGGAGCCTCACACACTGAGCTTCACAATCGCTTTTCAGAAACTTACAAGTGACGTCATAGAGACTATGTCCATGTTTTATACAGTCTATGTGTAAAATCTCAAGAGGCTGTTAATCTAGCAAGAGATCTTGGCATAATCTTGATTTCACTACCGCACTACTGCAGCCATGAAATGCAGCCCTTCATCAGGATCTGTTTCAAAATCCTAAAGGTGAGCTACAACAAAGATGATGGATGACCAAAAACCCCAAGAAGAGGATTCCAGGGTTCCCGCACATTTTTACCAATTAATTAATTTTTCTATAATATTTTACCCCATGTCCATGACTTTATTTAAACAGTTTAAAATATTAGGTAGGCCCATAAGGAAATGTTCACAGAGATTGAGGTGAAAGCAACTAAGGACATTTTTCATCTTGAGAAGGTAAATGCCAGGCTGAAGGAGTTCACGATTCTGGACCTGATTTCTTCAACTCAAACCAGCCAATGCGCTGGTGCAGCTCTGTTGTGCCTTGGTAAATTTGCAAAATCTACTCAGCAAACAAATTGCCAGCACCCTCAAAGTCAATTCGCTGATCGTGTTTCAATCATCACCAGGCCAATACTTCATATGCAGCTGCTCCATTTTAAAAAACAAGTTCTTGGAGTATGTTTTTCAAAATTCTGATTCAAATTCAAATTCAAATGTAATATAATTGGATCATTAGCTTCCCTGTACTGTACTGCACTGAACTTGATAATACAACAGTGTAGTGATATAAGTTAATTCTGGAAAAAAGGACAGTTTAAAATTAATAATTGGAAGAATGAATGACAGTTCAAAAATGAATGACAGTTCAAGAATAACAACGCTATGAGGATAACTGAGGCTACCGTTAGCTAACATCCAGTGGATAAATGGATGCAGAGGCAGGAGGACAGGAAAGAGCAAGGCCAATAAAGACCAGCTGTCGCCACAGCACACCCGACTACTCATGGGCAATCTGGTTTTAATCCGGGGAGGATGGTGAACCCAAGATTCAAGCCTTGGCTGTACTATACAGCTGACCATGGTGAGTACCACATGTAACATATTGAGCAGTATGGGGCTTGATCTCTCAAATGCTTTAACAATTATAACCACCACCACTTCTTTAAGAAAAAAACCCATCAAAAATCTTGTGCCCATGGGAATGTACTCTCATTTGTGCCATCAACACAAACAACTGCCAAAGCAGAGGGTGTCCACGCGGCCATTTATTGAGGTTAGGGGCAAGATTTTCCAAAGTGACTAGCTACACTGATTTAAGCTAAAGATCGACTAATCTTATTTTGAACTTTTTAGAAAACTCTTTCAGGCTTAAATTAAATTCTTCCCACATTTAATAGAAAATCTATTGCTTTGTTTATTTTAAACCTTTGAACAGGGGGCTCAATGCTGGTTGCTTTTGACCCTGTTATTCTTGAAGTGATTGGTGGCTTCAAGACCCTACCACCTCACACAAATTACGCTGACCTCCTTGAACTTGATGAACTACTTGGCTGCCAGTAATTTGAAAAGTTAACGGTAAATGTTAGTGCTTTCTTTTCTTTAATCAGCATCATCATAAAGTTTGTAATATTTAATCTAAGACACATTTGTTCTCTTTAAAGTCAGGGAGACGTCAAATTACACATCACACAGAATCTTTGATGAGATGTTAGAAATACTGAGCTCTGTCTTTGAGTCAATCCTAAGAGATTAGTGCCTCTGTGGCAAATAGACTGGGAGCTGGACAAGACCACAGATGTGTCTGTTAAGAAAGAGCTTGATGTTCATGTTAGGTATACTTTTATACTATATATACTGGACTTGTTGACAGTGCTGACAGTGCTGAACGGCAGAGCTGACACCATAACCAAAGCCACCAAAGTAGTAAGGGAGGTCATCACAAAAAAAACATTGCCAAGATTTATGGTTCGGGTACAGATGGATCAGCTGTCACGACTGGTATGAACTACCAATAAAAACATGGTTGATTTTACTTATTCAAAACTAAATAATAAAATAAAACTCCCTTCTCCTGTGGTGGCCAAACAGCTACATGATACCTTCCCATGGTTGTTGTCATCTGCGTGCGCTAACTGCACTGCTGTACTCCAAGCTGCAGCAGAGTGCTTGGCCTGATTAACCTAAAGTGAAGGTAATATAAACATAACAATATCTATTCCATATTTGGGGGGAACTGATATATGACTAAACATGCCTCTAAATATTTTTTAGGAAGTGAAAGACAAACACAGGGTTTCGCAAGAAATGTCCATTTACAACCTGCAGCAGTTTCCATATAGCACTGGCCTGCTGGAGAGCCTGGAGAGGAGGTTCCAGAAATGGACCTTTTAGGGGCCTTCCATGTGCTCAGCCCTCAGACACTGACTTGTGATGAGGCAGTTAGTGTGGCAAATTTGCAGTTCCTTGCCACCAATTTTTTACAGACAAATGAGGTACTGTGGGGATGGTCCTCTTTCAAGCAGCAGATGCTGGTTGGTGCATTCAAGTTATCATAAAATTAATTAGGAGTTTAGGGAGTTCTCTTGCCTAGGTTGATGTTGCGTGTAATGTGTTTCAGAACATAGATCAGGAGAGTCTGATGCAGGGCCTGTTGTCAGAGGTGGGTAAATGGGGCAGCTTTTCCCATTATTGAGCAAGCTGGCTGACAATAGCCTGATCAGAATCAGAAACAAATCTTGTTTATTCATAGTTCATTCATAGAAGATAAACGTGAACATTACCACAATATCCCTATTACACAGGGATCTGGCACTTTTTAACAGTAGAAATGTGGCAGCGGATGCTGTAACGTTATATGGATTGAAAATGCCCAACACTTGCAGTTTGTGTTGGTCTGTTGTTTTGCCCTCCAGGTGAAAAATATGAATTGCCAGGTACATTTACACATATGACGAATTTGCCTTGGTATAAATTATATAAGCATTGTTATAAAGTGGTCAGGAGTGTGTATGAGTGTGTGTGTGTGTGTGTGTGGTATGAGAGACAGTGGCAGTGGGGACCTGGGCCTTGTTGAGGAAGTCCAGTGCCATCGGAAAAGAAACTGTTATTGTGGCAAGAGGTTTTGGTCCTGATGGATCGCAGCCTTCTGCCAGAGGGGAGTGTCTCAAACAGTTTGTGTCCAGGATAGGAGGGGTCAGCTCCAATCTTTCCTCCACGCCTCAGAGTTCTGGACGCGTACAGGTCCTGAAGCAGAAGTGCCGACTATGGAGTCACCCAGGATGATGGGGGAGGGTGGGGCTGTGCTCTAACTAAAATCTACAATTATCTCCACTGTCTTCAGAGCGTTAAGCTCCAGGATGTTCAGGCTGCACCAGGAAACAGGTGGTCAATCTCCCACCTACACGCGGGCTCATCTCATGAGCCCAATGAGATTGGTGTCATCGGCAAACTTCAGTGGTCAGTGATGGATTTTAGGTGTGGCAACACAAAGCGCTCAAAGGACTTCATAACCACAGATGTCAGGGCAACGGGTCTGAATTTGTTTAGTCCTGTGGTCCTTGTTTTTTTGGGGGACAAGGATGATGGTGGAGGCTTTGAAATAGGCTGGCACATGGCATGTCTCCAGTAAGGTGTTAAGCTTATTGGCATGGTGCTTCAGTGTGGATGGAAAGACAGAGTCCGGCCCAGCTGCTTTATGAGGTTTCTGCTTCAGTCTGTTGACAACCTCTCCAGGATGGTAAGAGAGGGGGTGGAGGTGGGGGTTGAAATGGGCACCATCCCCCGTCACAGTGGTGTGACGGGGGATGGAGTGGGAGGAATGGGGGAATTTAGGTTTGTAGCTCGTGATCTGTCTGAAGCCTCTCCAGATAGAAGCACAGTCATTTTTTGAGAACTGGTGCTGTAGATCTCTTTGGTTTATGTATACATACAGCTGTTTAGCATCTCGCACCGCTTTGCTAAACATGTACTTTGACTCCTTAAACCTGGTTTGTTCTCCACTCCTAAATGCCTCTTCCTTTTCCAACCTCAGCTGTCTGAGCTTAGCTGTGAACCAGGGTTTGTCATTGTTATAACTCACCGTGGTCCGTGTTGGAATGCAGCTGTCCTCACAGAAACTGATGTAGGATGTCACAGCCTCTGTATACTCATCCAGGTTGTTGGTAGCAGTCCTAGTTTTAGCAGTCCAAGTAAACTGTGAAAGGGATTTCTCTACAATGAACAGGGAAGGGTACTTGAGCAAGTAAAACTGTTATTTGACTTTTAACGCCCGGTTCAAATCTCACCTCAGTGGGCCCTACATCCACTCGTCTGTTGATTATATATTTTTTTACATTCAGGTAAAGACTGACACGAGAAATCATTTACAGTGCGAAGGCCTTGCTGCTTGTTTGTGCTTGAGCACATCAATGGCCCCACCAACAAAAGAGTTTCCTTTTGTGAGCCTTAGAGCTATTCTTTCAGAGTCCTTGAACGAACAAATGCTCTCAGGCAGGATACCAACTCAAACCAAATCAAACACTAATACTAATCATATAAAATAAAAGGTCCCTGTCTCCAACCCATGCATCTTCCCACTCCCTCCCTCTCCGATCACAATCCTCCGCTCCACCCATCGTTCACACCTTTGGCATCTCCCAACCTTTCTACGGTCTTCCCTCCCTCCCACTTTTTTAAGCACCCTACCCTAATCTGCACTCATCCACCAAACGCTCATGGTTCAAGGTGGATCTAAACCAAAACCTGTAGCTAGTTTTATACTTCTGCATCGAGTCTACACCATAGCCTATGGCATAAGCTACGCACATAACCATGCATTTTTGCTTATGCATTGGTGTCTGCATCGTTGTGCAATTACATCACAAAAATGCTAGTTGTGGTAATGCTATAGCATCCACTGTTGACTTTTGACGGTGGTCTACATGTCTAAGGAACTGTGGCTGCCCTGTGACTTGTACATTCTTGTGTGACAAAATTCTGGATGTCATAATTTGCCCGCACACTGCATTTGCTATATCATCCCTATTATCAAGTTGATAATTAGGCCAAAAAAGCTCCCAATTGCCAGTGCTCTATATGGCCCACTTGCTAGTGTAATCGCCACGTCTTCTTGTTTACAGTGTCAGCACGCTAGACAATAGACTTCACAAATGGACCAATGATCAAGCACTTTAAGCAGGTAGTACTCATGGGAGTTGTAGTGTTGTAGTGTCACATTCCAATTCATTTGTTATTTCAGACGCCTTTTAACAAGAAATCCAGCCGCATTTGGTGGGTTAGCGGGTGTTAATGTCAAGCCCTGGTTGTGACTCTCAAATATATTGATTCCTGTGTTACAGCTGCTGGTTTAGCTGCAATTTACTTCAAAGCATAACAGGATAACATATTCCAGTTAGGTAAAAATCTGAGGTAAGCATGGGAGGCATGTGAGGAACTTGGGGGAGGGCGATGTATGGATAAGGAATTGGGGTCAGGGGAAGGTATGCAATAGAACTTGGGTGGAGGAATGTGTGCATAAAGAATTGAGGGGGCCGCCTAGAGCTCCTACTAATTCTAGGACTGGCCCTGTCTCTGACAATAACAACGGCACTCAAAGCGGGGAGCGAAGAAGAGGATAACAGCATTCTGCAGACCATACGGTAAAGGAATGAGGTAATAATGTAAGAATTTAGAATAATCAGGAACTTCCCAGGCTAGAGGAGTACGACATTTACGAGCTAGCAAGGGCCATTAGCCACGTTAGCCTTCGGCTAAAAGGCCATGTTTGCGAGCCATGCATGCTCAAATATCGTCAATGCAGTCAATGACAATGAAGTGCATGGACGTATTAACTGATGCAAATAATACTGCGAAGCGAAGGCAAATGTAGTTGTGTGTTCACTTAGGAGAGGTAGTTAACTAGCAAGCTAATTTTCCTATTCCCGCTAGCCGGTATCTGCAGCTTTCAGTGCAGCATGCACTTTCTTCCGGGTAACTGTGTGTAACGTTACACACAGACGACGGATGGATGGATGGATGGACTCAAAGTGATCGCTAACCAGTGTGTTAATGCAAGCTGTCTTTAAGGATTTGGACTGGCTCTTAGGTAGAGACCCACATAGACAATATTAATCACCAATTGTGCAGTCTTTGAAGCCACAAATTTAGTGTCGCCAAGATTCTGGATATCTAGTGTTTGTCCAGTAAATCTGAATAAACCACAAAAGTCATTTCTCTGAGCTTCAATTTGAAAATGTGGTTAAAGTGCAAACTCTCAGGTAAAGTTACTTAACTTAGAATGAAATGGTCACTGCTGGCTTTTTGTTTGTGTCTTGGAGGGAGTGATTTCAGTGCTTTTTTAAACTGGGTGTATGTTGCACTAGCATTACTAATCTGAAATTTTAACATGTTTAGCTGCAGAATGAGCAAAAACAGTTTCAGCGATGTTGGTAGGTGCAGGTTATCTGACACGCTCCCACCACAATCAAGCAGGTTACTAACTTAATAAACAAAAAACGCTTCAATCAAAAAAACCTCACCACTACAGCAATCACTACTCTGCAGGAGAAGAAGAGGAAGATCCATGCCAATAACGTTATATATATGCGGCTGCTCTGCATTTCCACTTTTGGAAGTTTGACAGCTGATAGGAATAACTAGTTATATCTACAATCGCCTGACAAATGCAAATGAGATTTGTTACTCAAAGGTGGGGTGTGCAATTGTGGAGAGGTTAAACACCATGATAAACAACATGATAAAGAGTGAAAAACAACACAGCAAGTAATGTAACTAAAGTTTGCTACATTGGGCTAACATGCAGAGAGGACAAGACAGTCCCACAGCCAGCACACCAGCTCCAGACAGCGATACTCACAGCTCTCCTGCTACTATAGCCAACATGATAGCAACAGCATATCTTGGCAAACTGGAAAGTAAGCTGAATGTCTGTGGACAAGTCATTTAACTTTACCTGACATATAAATCTCTGGAACATCTGGAATAGTGTTGCGTGGCGGTGTGTGCCACTTTGTTTCCTATTTACAGAGCCAGGGCTGAGTACAAACTCAGGGACAGCTAGTGGACCATTAAATGTATTGGATTTGAATCGCATACCAGTGATGCACAATATGGATTTTTTCCCCCACCAATCCAATAATTTCCTACTTCTCATGGCTAATGTGATACAATAAGCAATAATTTCTTCACATTTCTGTAAATTAAAAAGAAATTTATTGCTGTGATGGAGGGCATCACATCTGCTGCTGTTGCTGTAGCTGAGCTAAAATCTCTAGTCAGCTGTTTACGTGCATCAAGAACAATGAAAATGTTTTCAAGCCCAATGAAATGCACTTAGAGATGCAAGTCGCTTGTACTCCAGCAAATTCCTCACCATGTAAATATACTGTTTGTATATGCCCAATATTGGATATAATCTACTGGATAGGTAATAGTTATTGCAGCAGTCTTTGCAAAGGTGGCCGCTGCTGTCTGTAAAAACCCAGTATTTTGTGGTAAGGTAAGGCCCAGATCAGACAGAACACATTTTTTGCAGTGAGAGGTGCCTTTTTTAAATTGTACTCTATTGGCAGTGAGCGTTCTGTGCGCTCCTTATGTGCCCTGGGCGCCTCGTGTTTTGGCCGCCTGCTGTGCTGTGTACGTTTTGGAAGGAGAGTTGAAAATAATTCAACTCTGAGCAGAAAAGCACATGGATCTCCCTTTCCCTGTCTCCTGCGTGTTTGTACACATATCGCCCTCAAACAATGTCAGAGCAGGCACTCTCCGTTCGTCTATTTTATTAAAGCTGTTTTTTAAAATTAAAAATGTTTTAGCAACAAAAGAAGCAGACCTATGAATTGTAATCAAGTTTCTGCTAATATGACAGTTATTAATTAGCAGCAAACCAAAGATTGCAGATCGCTGACGCTATAATCTTCGATTAGACTGACAGGACAGCTGATTTGGTGGTTGCAATGCAAAAAGGCATTGCTGTGTGCTTCACGTTTTCTAAACTGCAAAGTGCTCTGTCTGATGGGGGCCTAAGTCAGCTTTTTTATATGTTGCAAATGCAGAGATGATTCAGTTTAGCCTTTCTTTAGGCTGTTTTTGAGGCTGCAGAGGGAGAGTAGATTAGGGCTGTCAAATGTAACACATTAATTTAGATTTATTTAAAAAACACTTTATAGATCATTAACTCATACTTTAATGATAAGTTATGGCCACATGTGAGTTCATATACTGTACAATGATAAAAGACATATTTGAAAAAAAATGTCCATTGGAAATAAAGCAGTTTATTGATTTTCTAAACACAACTACCACCTTGAGACATTTCAATTCAATGCTTTACTCATGTCATAAACATGTAATGTATAAATTTTATTCATTTGGGGGCTTTTCTGAGCAAATATTGACAAATGATTGTTGTTTTGCAGCCAAAACTATAATTACATGCACCTTGGGGGTTGGTCATTTCATACCTGGCAAGATGGAGAAACAGTCCACAACGGAAGACGCTTTGGACGAAGTAGTGCAGCCTGATAACAGCATGCAGGACTCAAATGAGAATGCCTCCGAAACTGAGGATGAAACAAACACAGGTGATGATGTCAATTTTGAGCCAAATTCTGATGCCTCCGATGCCTCTGATTCACCCGATGACACCACTGAGATGGTGGTGGACACGGAGGAGACAGCAGCTCAGGAATGGAAATCAAAGAATGGGAAAATTGTCTGGTCTCCCACTCACTACGAGACGCTGCGCTACACTCCATACAAAGTTCTCACCCCGGGACCCACGCGATACGCAATCTCTCGGATCAGTACTCTGAAGTCCTGCTTCGATCTCTTCATGACAGAGGAAATCACCCAAATTATCCTGGATATGACAAACCTGCAGGGGAGACGTACGACCACAAATTGGAAAGACATAGATGCCACTGACTTGCAGGCATATTTCGGACTGCTGATTCTGGCTGGTATATACAGGTCACGCAACGAGGATACCCGCATCCTGTGGGATGACCTCACTGGACGGGCCATCTTCCGGGCCACCATGCCCTACTGTAGATTCACTTTTATAAACTCAATCCCTGCGATTCGAAGACAAAAAGACACGATCTGCGCGTTATAAGGACGACAAGCTGGCTGCCTTTCGGACCATCTGGGAGAAGTGGGAATGCCGCCTCCCTCTTCTATTCAATCCGGGCCGGGATGTCTGTGTAGGTGAGCAGCTTGTTGGGTTCAGGGGCCACTGTCCATTCTGCCAATACATACCCAAGAAACCTGGGAAATATGGGATAAAGATTTGGGTCACCTGCGATGTCAGCACATCATATGCATGGAAGATGCAAATCTACACGGGAAAAGCTGCTGGCGGTGCCCCGGAGGTGAACCAGGGAAAGAGGGTCGTCCTGGACATGATGGAGGGCCTCAAAGGGAGCACTGTGACTTGTGATAATTTTTTCACCTCTTACGCACTGGCAGAGGAGCTTCTGAGAAGGAAAATTGCCCTGGTTGGTACTATTCGTAAGAACAAGCCAGAGCTTCCCCCGCAGCTGCTGAACATAAAGCACAGAGCGCCCTTATCCTCCCTCTTTGCCTTCACCAAGACGCACACATTGGTGTCCTACGTACCAAAACGGGGGAAGAATGTAATGCTCCTGAGCACCAAGCACCGCGAGCCAGCTCTGACTGACTTTGACCACAAGAAGCCACTGATAATTACAGACTACAACAGCTGCAAAGGAGGTGTCGACAACCTAGATAAGGTAATGTGCTGTTATGCATCAATTACAGACATACTTATTTATTCTTACTGAATGTATGTGGTTGTTTGATATATTTAGTGCATTAATTGTTATTTATTTCTAACATTTATAGAAAGTTTGATATATTTGTGTGACCGTGGTTGGCAAAAGGCCCACTAGCAATAATATCTGGCCAACGGCCAGATTATGTTGATAGCAGCTGGTGCTGAAATACATCTCTCATGCCAGCAACAGTTACTCACTTAATTAGGGCAGAAGCTATTGATTATTTTATCCATCAAGTATTCTACAGATTATTTCATTGAGTAATCGGATAAGAAATACTTTGGCTTGGCGCCCCTGGTAATGGGATTGGCATGTAACTCATCACTGTAACGTTACAACTCAAACTCACCGACTAACCAGTCAGAGAACAATGACAACAAACACACATTTATACCTTTACAAATAAGAATTGTGCCTCACTTTTGCTAGCCTTCGTCTCTACTAGTAATCATGATTTCCGTGAAATGCTAACGTTTGGGTCAGCTAAAAGATTTGGGTCAGCTGCGTAGAATGGCTGTTCTGGCTAGTTCTGTTTTACAGTACACACTGTACAGTGTTTTATTTTACCTTGAAATTATGCCATACTTTGGACTTTTTCTGCATTTTTCTCTGGCCTGTCTGTCCTTCAGCCCTTACTATTGCTTCTGTCTTCCTCTATTTGCACTAATCACGTTGTCTTCACTTGTCCAAAGTGCCTACAAAATAAAAGTCTGAGAATGTTTTTTTTTTCAGCAATGCTTTACTTTCAGTAGAGATTAAGAGCTACTTACTTTGAAACGTTCTGAGGAACATTCAAAAGAGTCTGTGCCTTGCTTGACACACCTCTGAAATAGCATTGGCAAATGTAAGATTAGAGTCCACTGAATGAGAAGTGCAGGATTTTCTTCTGCCTTTGAATGCTGGGCAAATGAAAACAAGTGTCCATAGGTTCATGGATGTGGACCAATCACTGGGACGCACACACTCCAGCACATGCTTCATTGTGAGCAGGTGAAACGGTATCTTCATAATTAATTAGTTAAAGAGGGAGACAAAAGATTTTTGCGTGATGTAGGGATCAATCACACGACACAACCCTGAGATTGAGAGTCCTGTGCTCTACTAACAGAGCTAACCTGACACACCAATAACTTAAATTAAAATCTGACTGTGTTCTGGCCTGCCATCTAATTTCTTAAAAAAACCTTTGCGACCACTGGTGTACGATAGGGAAGAATATTTTAATAATTGTTTTCTTTTGCAGTGTCTTGGTACCTACAGTTGTCGGAGAAAGTGCTGTCGGTGGCCAATGGCTCTCTTCTACAACATGCTGGACGTCTCTGCCTACAACGCATTTGTGCTGTGGACAGCTGTAGATCCCTCCTGGAACCTGGGCAAGACCTATAAACGGAGGCTGTTCCTAGAGGAGCTGGGGAAAATGCTGGTGTCCCCACAAATGCAACGGAGACAGCGCCTCCCTCGCACGTCATCCTCTGCTGCTATGGTGGAGTGCATGCAGAACCCAGGGAACAACTCAGAGGAATGCAGAGATCCAGACAGCAAAACAAGTAAAAGGAGGAAGCTGTGCAGCTTCTGCACTGGCAAAAAGTCAAAAACTTCCATGACCTGCATCAACTGTGGCAAATATATCTGCAAAGACCACACAACATCATACTGCCGCAACTGCTGCAGATGAACTGAATTCTCTTTCTCACAAAACACACACACACACACAAGACCTGTAGCTACCTCTGTATTGTTCTGGGCTTTTTAAATATTTCTTAAAATGTTGAATTAAAGTGATAAATTGTTAAAATGACTTAGTTGTACACAGAAGTGTTGTGAACAGAAGTTTGGCATCACCTTGCCAGCAGAGGTAAACCGCTCTGTGCGCAGCTCATACAGCCCTGTCATTCTGTTCACCCTGCTGGCATTGGGGCTGTAACCTACACACACACACACACACCACTTTCCACAAGATCAATGAACACTGAAAGGAGATGACACTTGGTAACGTGGATGATACAGAATCCTCTTAGATAATTTAATAAGGATGGGCGCTGCGGTTATAAAGAGTACCTGTTGAAGAAAGGTTGGTCAATGCCATGCCTTCCATAAGATTGTATTCCACCTGACCTACGCACTTAAAACAAGTGACTGAGTTACACCACAGGAACAGAAACAGCAACCATGTTCAAGATCTGAACATTTTAAGATTAGCCGTTACTGCAGTCACGCTGTCTGCTACTCCAAATGTGGCCTTGCCTTGATCGCGGTTTATGGTGATAAGGGATCTCATCAGGGCATATAGCCTGAGTCCAAAATAAATATTTGCATGTATTAGAGAGATGTCAGTCTCCTCTGGGTCATTGTGCTGCTAAATATACCTATACCTTAAAGGTATTGAACGAAATAACCCAGTACCAAATAGTATCGAAACTTCTCCAGTCAAATCATTACTGCATTTGAGTATTTTATTTTTTTAACCAGATTGGGAGGAAAAACATACTAATTGTACGGTTGTATTTGTTCCCAGCAACACTCTAAAGAAAGAGAAGGGCATGCCTTCTTGTAAACTTTTAAACATTAACTTCTGTGTAATATGTATCAGTTTTGTATTACAGCTTAGTCTGAAAACATTGATGAATTACACAATCTTTCTTTTTACCTTTTTAATAATGTGACTATTGATGTATGATATGTTATATGATTTGTCATCATGATTTCCCACCTCTTCTGCTCAACAGTCAAACCTTTTTTTGGAAAGTCTCACTGTCTTTTAAAAATATATGTGCAAATAAACTAAAGTAACACTACTTTTTCACTGTCATGCCAAATGTAGCTTTTAGATTATGATTTATTGTTTGGATATATTTGAGCAATGAGTGTAAGAACACTTGTCAGGTAATTAAAGCCAAAACTATACTGTAGTTGTGTTCCTCTGCTCAGTTTGTGTGATTTCAGTGCAATAAATGTCACTTGTTTTGGTGCAAATAAGCAAAACAACCATGCCAAAGAGAATGGTTTTGCAGGTGGTAGTCACAGACAGTTGTTCACTCCTTATCCTTCCTTACTGATCTCGTTTTGCATTTTGCTAGTTTCCTTGTCATTACTGACCGCATGAGTCTAGCTTCTCTGAGATGGCACATCCATACATGCAGTCGCAAGATGGTTTTCTGTGTCTCATAGCTGCACAGTCTCAAAAGCATGGACAAGATGGGCCACTACACAAGGAGAGCTCTCTCTCGCTCTCTCTCTCTATATATACTGTATATATGTGGTAATTCAACGGGTGTACCTAATAAAGTGGCCAATGAGTGTATATACAGTTAATTGTTAACCCAAATAGCTAATCAGCCAATCAGCAACTGAATGCATTTAGGCATGTAGACATGGTCAAGAAAACTCGCTGAAGTACAAACCAAGCATTAGAATGGGGAAGAAAGGGGAATTAACTGACTTTGAACGTGCCATGGTTGTTGGTGCCAGACGGGCTGCTCTGAGTATTTTAGAAACTGCTCATCAAATGGGACTTTCACGCACAACCATCTGTAGGGTTTAAAGAGAATGGTCCAAAAAAGAGAAAATATTCAGAGAACGGCAGCTGTGTGGATGAAAATGCCTTGTTGATGTCAGAGGTCAGAGGAGAAATGGACTGGTTTGAGATGAGAGAAAGGCAACAGTAACTCAAATAACCACTCGATACAACCAAGGTATGCAGAATACCATCTCTGAACGCACAACCTGTCAAACCTTGAAACAGATGGGCAACATAACAGCAGAAGACCACACCGGTTGCCACTCCTGTCAGCTAAGAACTGGACACTGAAGTTACAACTTGCACAGACTCACCAAAATTGGACAATAGAAGATTGGAAAAACGCAGCCTGGTCTGAGTCGTGATTTCAGCTGGTAGGGTCAGAATTTGGCGTAAACCACATGAAAATGATCCATCCTGCCTTGTACTAACGGTTCAGGCTGGTGTTGGTGTCATGGTGTGGGCGACATTTTATTGGCTCACTTTGGGCCCCTTCGCATCAATTGAACATTATTTAAATGCAACAGCCTACCTGAGTATTGTTGCTGACCATGTTCATCCCTAGTTCTGAAGGTAAAGGGGGCCTAAAGACACTACGCCACACACAACACTAAAGACACTGGGAAATGTTGATGTTACTTAATGTGGATGGCATTAATAGTTTGTCAACATTTCGGTAATATTGTGTCACAGATTTCAAACTTAAAGTGCTGGTGAACATAATGTAATATTCAAAAGGTATGGCAGAAATAAAGGATGAAATGATAATGAAATAAATAAATGATCAAAAATGTTTGATAATTCACTGAATTTTCTCTGAATTTAAAGATTGAGCCCTAACCTATTCTTTTTATTGGCTGGTCTGAGATATGGCTTTTTATAACAGGCTTCACCTCTCAGAACAAGAATAGACATATGACTTTCAGAAGAAAGTTCTTGGCCATTTTGAGCCTGTAATGGAATCCACAATTGCTGATGCTCCAGACACTCAGCTAGTCTAAAGAAGGGCAGTTTTTCTGCTTCTTTAATCTGCAAAACAGCTTTTAAGCTGTGCTGCCATGAGTGCAAAATGGATTTCTAATGGTCAATCAGCCTTATAAAATGATAAACTTGAATTAGCTAACACAATGTTCCATTGGAAAACAGGACTGATGGTTGCTGAAAATGAACTCTGTATGCCTATATAGATATTCCATTACATATCAACAAAGCAACAAGAGGCATTTAAAACATGAACAATGTCTACACTGTATTTCTGATCAATTATCAATTATTATTTTAACAACAAATGACCAAAAATGTGCTTTTCATTTGAAAACAAGAACATATCTAAGTGACTTTGAACGGTAGTGTATATGTTTATATGTGTGTACACAGTACAAAATGAAAATCAACATGAGACTGCTCTAGTCATCACTATTTCTCTGAAGTGAAATTATGTGAAATATAAAACAATTTATAGAGCTCAATTTATAGGAACAATCTGAAGTGGTCAGCTATCATTGTGAAGTGAAGTGAAATGAGTCAGCGGATACAGAAATATATACTGAAATTATCAGACATTTTTTAAATACTTGTGTAATCTTAATCATTTATTTATTTAATTATTTCATTTAACTTTCATTTCTGCCACACCTGTGGAATATTACATTAAGTTCACCAGAAGCGGCTGGTGCGCACTGTTGCCTCACAGCAAGAAGGCCGTGGGTTCAAACCACGGCTGCCCCGGCCTTTCTGTGTGGAGTTTGCATGTTCCGTGTCCGCGTTGTTTCTCTCTAGGTGCTCCAGCTTCCTCCCACCATCCAAGTTGTAGTTCTTTATTTCTAAGGGGGGAGGCAGGGTATTGATAAGGAATTAGGGCGGGGGTGAAGGAAGGTATGCATAAAAAACAGGGAAGGGGAGGGGCATCCTGAACTGGTTTCACCTAGAGGTCCCACAAATGCTAGAACTGGCCCTGTCTGTTACACAACAGTAACGGCCCAAGCGGTGGGAGAAGAACATAACGGCAGTCTACAGAGCACACGGAGGAGGTAACGTTAATATTGTACATCTATGAGTAAGTCAGAATAATCAGTAAAGTCCAAGGCTAATGGAGTCATTCTACGGTGTTTGCAAGCTAGCAGCCAGTGCATGAAAGCTAGCAGAGCGTGCATGAAGCTAAGGCAAATACAGATGTGTGTTCACTTCGGAGAGGTAGGGTTAGCAAGCAAGCTAACGTTAAATACACAGCTGCACAAAAGCCGCCGTCTCTGCAGCAGCGTTTGTGTAGTAATATTAGAAACACAGAACGGCCGCAGATGCATATTGTCGAGTTTCTTCACCTTCTTCTTCTGTAGATTTGGCATTGTTTTGGTGGTGTTTGTTGTTTTGTTGAAGCGTGTTTTGTTTAGCAACGTCCGTTGTAAGAAACGTGACCATACAACTTCGTTTCCCGGTTTCGGATTTTGTTTTCTACGGTCGCCAATCATTGCTTTCATTTTTGCAATGCTTTGACTTTCTCCTTAGATTCTACCTTCTCATACGCAACCATTGGTCGGTCTTGTAGGCCTACACGCACTTATTGGTTAAACTGCATATCAATCATTGTTCTCAGCAACAGAGCAGCAGCTTGCTTATCAACAGTGGCACGTGGTGCTTGAACAATAAAAATGCCCAAAAGCAGTGCTTGAAATGTGGACATTCAAAAACGGTTATTGTCTGCATCCATGGGTGCTACAGCAAACTCTTCCAAATGTGAAAACTCGCTCTACGTCAACGGTTTTGGTTATTGTCAAGTTGCTATTAACAAATTTAGAAACTAAACACTATGTAGACCACTTTTTCTTGCTCAAGGACTTACTGAATGCATAGCCACAGTCACTCACTTCCGCTTCCGGTCCACGGGACCTCATTACGGGGGAAAATATGGACGGTACAGACAACTTATCTTTTAATCCTGTTAAAATTGAGCCCTGAAATACACATATGATATTGGTCGATTTAAAATATAATTTTGCAGTTTGCTATAAAACAGTAAAGTTACATATCGTTTTGTGTGAAACCCGTTCAATGAAACACATCTCTCGTCTCGCACAACATACGTCGGCAACATGTTAGCGCGGCAGTGCTAGCTAACTTCATTGCTTTCTTGCTACTAACGTTAGTTAAATAATTTAGCTGTGTTCCACGCAGAAATATGTCACACCTGATGTGTTTAATCCAACGACTTCTGATCGTTTTAACACATCATCTAAGTTTTTTAGACGTTAGTTTCAGTAACGTTCGCTTCAGTCATTGAGAGAAAAGGTTAAGGAGTCATGAACGCGACTTTTGGGTTTGTAGTTTTCATCTTTTATCTTTTGTTTAGCTGTATTGACGATCTTACATTTTTTTCCGAAATAAGGTCCCATAGTGGTCCACTGGAAGGGGAGGTACTTAGGCTCTCTAGAGGCCTAGGGCGAGTTCAATCTCAAAACGTTTTGCACCGGTTTGCAACGTTTTGAGATTGAACGACATGTTTCCTTGCAATGTTGCACGACGTTTTCAACGGGCTTCGAGGTATGTTTGCTGGGCGTGTCTCAAGTGTTACCCAATCAGCTGCCACAAGTTTGTAAACACAACAGTGTTAAAACGGTGGGAAAATTCAGTGCGCTTGCGTACACAACAGGGTGTTCAGGGGACCACCGTTTCCGTTGAAAAAAAACTTTAGCTACGTTTCGTCTGCGCTGAACCGCCTCCAATGAAACTGCTGTGCCTAGTGGTAAGCTATATTATTATCTGAAATTATAATGGATACACAAATATAAGCCCTAAAACTAGAACGAAAACTGTTCGTTTTGTAAATCTATTGATTTGTTGATTTTCATTAAGGTGTTGAAATGTTACAAATAGGCCCACTAAAAACAATGCGTGAGTATTGCCAAACAAAGTGTAACCTATAAATATATTAGTATTATAATAACACTAAACTTTTTTATTTAATGGTATAATATTGTATTAATAGCCTAAACTAATTTATACTAGTTCCTCCCCCAGGTGGATAGAGCCTCTTGCAGTACACTTTCCCACAGTGCCACCATTACCTGAATCCCTCCCAGCCCAAACCTTCCACCCCCTTCAGGTGTCTGCCTGAAGCGGGGTGGAACGTTATCCAGCTGATTAATGATCCACGGATCATTAATCAGCTGTATAATTACATGCAGCTACCAACATCTCTAAAGCTTTTGTTGTAATCATTCTGCATCCAGACATGTCCACATTTCAGATCAATTTTGCAAGTGCAACATACAAAAACACCCAATTAAAATAACACTAAAATCATTTGCTACAAGCCCCAAACAAAAGGTGAGCAATCATGTGGCAGGTCATTCAGAGCTTAGTAAGGTACCTGAGAGTTTGCACTTCAACCACATTTCAAATTGAAGCTCAAAGAAAGGACTTTATGCCATTTAATCAGAATTAATAGATAAATACTGAATATCTTGGCTTCTCAAGTAACACATTTGGTGAATATCATTTTTATATGTTGGTCTCTACCATAGGGCCTCTACTTAGGAACCAAATCATTAAAGAAAGCTTGCATTAAAATAATGGTTATTAATCACTTTGAATCTTATTTCAAAAACATGTTGGTAAACATTGAGAGGCATGCAGGTGGTTGAATCAGGCGGTAGGATAAGTGGAAAACATCTAGTGTTAAGTTGTATACCATTATTAACAATGATGACTATTAAAGGAAAAGTGTTGCAGTTTGAAAGTTTGTTTGAAATATGTGCAAATTTATTAAAAATAGAAAACAAACATGCACATAAGTATTCACAGCTTTGACGTATCAAAATTACTTTGATAACATTTGATTAGCGATGTCCGTTGATGATCCTGCCAAAGTTTTAGGTCGATTGGCCAAATGAGTTTGCAAAAATAGGGTAGGAGAAATAGGAGAAAAGTAATAAAGTTTCATAAATTGACATTTTTAGAGCAGAAGACCATTGGAGCAAAGATGCTGATGAATCCAAAAATTAAAATAATGAAAGAAGTTTGGCTCTAAACAAAGCCGTTTTTGAGATAATTGCAAAAACGTAAACATTGGTACAGCGCCCCCGTGAGGTCAATGAGTCTCATTTTTGCCTGGTAAGTTTTTGTCCAGCAGTTTTTACTGCACACTTTAGCAGAGGAAAAAAGAAAGAAAGAAAAAGAATGAGAACAATAACAAAAGGGCTCCTGCAGTTTTGCTGCTTGAATCCCTAAATATATTCATTTGGGGGCTTTTCCAAGCAAATATTAACATATGATTGTTGTTTTGCAGCCAAAACTATATGCAGCTTGGGGGGTTGGTCATTTCATACCTGGCAAGATGGAAAAACTGTCCACAATGGAAGATGCTTTGGAGGAAGTAGTGCAGCCTGATGACAGCATGCAGGACTCAAAGGAGAACGCCTCTGAAACTGAGGACGACTCAAACACAGGTAACGATGTCAATTATGAGGCAAATTCTGATGCCACCGATGCGGTCCCAGAACCTGCACACTAGCTCCAGACAGTGATACTCACAACTCTCCTGCCACTGTAGCTAACATCACAACATAAGCATATCTTGGCAAACTAGTATGTAAGCTCAATGTGCATGGGAACGTTATTTATATTATGTGACACACAAATCATCACTGGAACATCTGGAATAGTGTTGTGTAGCCAATTTATACCGCGTGTTCAGCAGCATATGGCTGTCAGGTAGCCTGACAACCTGTTTAATAGAAGATAATTCACAATAAATGTATTGTAACAATGCATTCATTGTGACTATTAAAGAGTATTATAGTATTTAAATATCATTCAGTTGCAGTACATTCATTATGAATTGTCCCCATAAATAATTACACATACATTTAAATATTTCTAAACATATATTTACATGATACATCAAATTCATTGATATTAATTCAATTTGTAATATTTTCCTAGTGAATTGTTGTTTTATTCACCACCACATAGTTACACTATTCTTAAATTTGTAAATCACAGAATTCAGAAAAACTAAACCAGAACTCATAGTGCCCTATTCATGGTCTCGTCGTCCAATATTTGAATGTAGCATAACTGTAACAAGCTCTATCAGGAGGTAGAAACTTTAGCGGAAAAAAATAACAAAGGAGAACAGAGAAGGTGACGAACCTAAACGGGCAAAAATTAGTGTCCACATCTATGATGACACCACGTATCTGTAACGCGTCCGCTCTGTGACACTAGTAGTTTCAGGGGTTCAACACCCTTCTTGAAAAAAATCCTAGGGGAAACACTGGCCTTATTTCAAAATGGATGGAATTCATTATTTTCCTTAAAATTCTACCGACAATACCCAGTAATGACAACGTGAAAGAAGTTTGTTTGAAATATGTGCAAATTTATTAAAAATAGAAAACAAACATGCACATAAGTATTCACAGCTTTGACGTATCAAAATTACTTTGATAACATTTGATTAGCGATGTCTGTTGATGATCCTGCCAAAGTTTTAGGTCAATTGGCCAAATGAGTTTGCAAAAATAGGGTAGGAGAAATAGGAGAAAAGTAATAAAGTTTCATAAATTGACATTTTTAGAGCAGAAGACCATTGGAGCAAAGATTAAAATTAAAAATAATGAAATAAAAAATTAAAATAATGAAAGAAGTTTGGCTCTAAACAAAGCCGTTTTTGAGATAATTGCAAAAACGTAAACATTGGTACAGCGCCCCCGTGAGGTCAATGAGTCTCATTTTTGCCTGGTAAGTTTTTGTCCAGCAGTTTTTAGCAGAGGAAAAAAGAAAGAAAGAAGAATTAAAGCTGCAAGCAGCGATGGGCGGGCCCTCGCACCTGCAGCGTCGGGCGATGCGTGACGGCGTTGCATATTCTGGAGGTCTGCCGGCGCGGCTGAGCATTTTCTACGCGATTCGGAAGTTGCATGAAGGTTTTGTACCTCACTTCCTGTTGCCAGCAGGTGGCGCTATGACTGTGGGTGAATGTTGGCATGTACATGAGTTCAGGGCGGGACTGTTATCCTACATGTAAAGTTTGGTGCCAATGTGAGCATGTACACTGAAGTTACAACTACTTCCTGTGTCATGGCGAAGACTTGATCTTTGGCATGCCACGCCACGGACACGCCGATTGACAAAAACTCACAGATAGCACAACTTTTCATCGTCAATGCCTTTAGAAGGCACAGTAGAAATTTGAAGTCGATCCGATTGAATCCCTAGGAGGAGTTCGTTAAAGTATGGAGTGTGTAAATCGTCCCAAAATGGTCGCACATTTCAAAATGGCCGACTTCCTGTTGGGTATAGGGCATTGCTCCAAGAGGCTTTTTTGTGCGTCTGGACATGGTAGATGTGCCACAGAAATTAGCGTACATGTATGTCAAAGCGTGGGGCGGGGTCTGCTTCGTTAAATGTCACTTCCTGTTGCCAGCAGGTGGCGCTATGACTGGGGGTGAATGTCAGCATGTAGATTTGTTCAGGGCGGGACTCTTGTCAAGCGTGTTAAATTTCGTGCAGATCTGAGCATGTACAGCCAAGTTATTACAACTTCCTGTTTCATGGCGAATCATCAACGCCACGGACACGCCCATCGACAACAGCGCAGAGAGCACAACTTTACATCGTCAATGCCTTTAGAAGACACAGCAGAAATTTGACATCGATCCGACTAAATCCCCAGGAGGAGTTAGTTAAAGTACGGAGTGTGTAAATCGTCCCAAAATGGTCACACATTTCAAAATGGCCGACTTCCTGTTGGGTTTAGGGAATTGCTCCAAGAGGCTTTTTTTGTGCGTCTGGACATGATCCATGTGCCACAGAAATTTCGTACATGTAGGTAAAGCGTCGTGGCGGGGCTGCTTCGTTAAAGGTCACTTCCTTTTACCAGCAGGTGGCGCTATGACTATGGTTGAATGTTGCCATGTACATGTGTTCAGGGCGGGACTCTTGTCAAACATGCGAAATTTCGTGCAGATCTGAGCATGTACAGCCAAGTTACAACAACTTCCTGTTTCATGGCGAATCATCGACACCACGGACACGCCCATTGACGAAAACGCGCAGATAGCACAACTTTTCATCGTCAATGCCTTTAGAAGGCACAGCAGAAATTTGAGGTCGATCCGACTAAATCCCTAGGAGGAGTTTGTCAAAATACGGAGCGTGTAAATCATCCAAAAATTGCCACCAAATTCAAAATGGCCGACTTCCTGTTGATTTTAGGGCATCGCTCCAAGAGGCTTTTGTGCGCCTGGACATGACAGATGTCCACAGAAATTTCGTGCATGTCGGTCAAACGTCGCGGCGGGGCTGCTTCGTTAAACGTCAATATCCTGTTGCCAGCAGGTGGCGCTTTGACTGTGGTTGAATGTCGGCATGTACACGTGTTCTGGGCGGGACTCTTCTTAAACGTGCAAAATTTCGTGCAGATCTGAGCATGTACAGCTAAGTTACTACAACTTCCTGTTTCATGGTGAATCGTCGACGCCACGGACACGCCCATTGACGAAAACACGCAGATAGCACAACTTTACATCGTCAATGCCTTTAGAAGGCACAGCAGAAATTTCAAGTCGATCCGACTGAATCCCTAGGAGGAGTTCGTTAAAGTACGGAGTGTGTGAATCGTCCGAAAATGGCGGCCAAATTCAAAATGGCGGACTTCCTGTCGAGTTTAGGGTATGGGTTCTTGAGGCTTTTTGTGCGTCTTGATATGATACACGTCCCCACCAAATTTCGTGCATGTAGGTCGAACGTGGACGAGGGGCTAATTTTTCCAATTTTCTAGGTGGCGCTAGCGAACCATTTTGCCCGCCCATCCGCGAAACCCACAAAATACTGAAATTTTTCACCAGTCCTGACATGCGTGCCAAATTTGGTGAGTTTTCGAGCATGTTGCGGCCGTGAAAAATGAGCTTACTTTGCAGAAAAATAAAGAAAGAAAAAAAAAAAAAAAATTAAAGCTGCAAGCAGCGCTATGGCCCTCGCATTACGTAGCGTCGGGGTGTGAGCCGGTCGTGTAGCCTATTGTGGACCCCTGCCCGTGCGGCTGTGAATTTTTTATGCGATTCGGACGCTGCATGAAGGTGTTGTAACTTCGCTTCCTGTTGCCAGCAGGTGGCGCTATGACTGTGGGTGAATGTTGGCATGTACATGTGTTCAGGGCGGGACTCTTATCAATTGTGTAAAATTTCGTGCAGATCTGAGCATGTACACTGAAGTTACAACCACTTCCTGTGTCATGGCGAAGACTTGATCTTTGACGCCACACCACAGACACGCCGATTGACGAAAACACACAGATAGCACAACTTTTCATCGTCAATGCCTTTAGAAGGAACAGCAGAAATCTGAAATCAATCCGACTAAATCCCTAGGAGGAGTTCGTTAAAATACAGTGTGTGTAAATCGTCCAAAAGTGTTCATGATAATTCAAAATGGCCGACTTCCTGTTGGGTTTAGGGCATCGCCCAGGAGGCTTTTTTGTACGTCTGGATATAATACACTTGCCACAGGAATTTCGGTCATGTAGGTCAAACGTGTGGCGGGGGCTGCTTCGTTAAAGGTCACTTCCTGTTGCCAGCAGGTGGCGCTATGACTGGGGGTGAATGTCAGCATGTAGATTTGTTCAGGGCGGGACTCTTGTCAAACATGTAAAATTTCTTACCAATCTGAGCATGTACAGGCAAGTTACAGCAACTTCCTGTTTCATGGCGAATCATCGACGCCACGGACACGCCCATTGACGAAAACGCGCAGATAGCACAACTTTACATCATCAATGCCTTTAGAAGGCACAGCAGAAATTTGAAGTCGATCTGACTAAATCCCTAGGAGGAGTTCGTTAAAGTACCGAGTGTGGAAAACGTCCCAGAATGGCGGCAAAATTCAAAATGGCTGACTTCCTGTTGGGTTTAGGGCATCGCTCCAAGAGGCTTTTTTTGTGCGTCTGGACATGGTAGATGTGCCACAGAAATTTCGTACATGTAGGTCAAACGTCGCGGCGGGGCTGCTTCGTTAAAGGTCACTTCCTGTTGCCAGCAGGTGGCGCTATGACTGTGGGTGAATGTCAGCATGTATATCTGTTCAGCGTGGACTGTTGTCAAGCGTGTAAAATTTTGTGCAGATCTGAGCATCTACAGTGAAGTTACAACCACTTCCTGTGTCATGGCTAAGAGTTGATCTTTGACGCCACGCCACAGACACGCCCATTGACATTTATGCGCAGATAGCACAACTTTACATCATCAATGCCTTTAGAAGGCACAGCAGAAATTTGAAGTCGATCCAACTCTATCTGTAGGAGGAGTTAGTTGAAATACGGAGTGTGTAAATCACCAAAACTTTGCCATAAAATTCAAAATGGCGGACTTCCTGTTGAGTTTAGGGCATCGCTCCAAGAGGCTTTTTTTGTGCGCCTGGACATGTTAGAGGTACCACAGAATTTTCGTAATTGTAGGTCAAACGTGGGCGGGGCTGCTTTGTTTAAGGTCACTTCCTGTTGCCAGCAGGTGGCGCTATGACTATGGTTGAATGTCGGCATGTACATTTGTTCAGGGCAGGAGTCTTGTCAAATGTACAAAATTTGGTGGAGATCTGAGCATGTATAGCGAATTACTCCAACTTCCTGTTTCATGGCGAATCATCGACGCCACAGACACACCCATCAACGAAAACGCGCAGATAGCACAACTTTTCATCGTCAATGCCTTTAGAAGGCACAGCAGAAATTTGATGTGGATCCGCGTAACTCCCTAGGAGGAGTTAGTTAAAGTAAGGAGTGTGTAAATCATGCAAAAATGGCGGCAAAATTCAAAATGGCCGACTTCCTGTTGGGTTTAGGGCATCGCTCCAAGAGGCTTTTTTGTACCTCTTGACATTATACATGTCCCCCAAAAATTTCGTGCGTGTAGATAAAACGTGCGGCGGGGGCTGCTTTGTTAAAGGTCACTTCCTGTCGCCAGCAGGTGGCGCTATGACTGCGGGTAAATGTCCGCATGTAGATTGGTTCAGGGCGGGACTCTTGTCAATAGTGTCAAATTTCGTGCAGATCTGAGCATGTACAGCCAAGTTACAACAACTTCCTGTTTCATGGCGAATCATCGACGCCACGGACACGCCCATTGACGAAAACGCGCAGAGAGCACAACTTTATATCGTCAATGCCTTGAGAAGGCACAGCAGAAATTTGAAGTCGATCCGACTAAATCCCTAGGAGGAGTTCGTTAAAGTACAAAGTGTGCAAATTGTCCCAAAATGGCCACCAAATTCAATATGGCGGACTTCCTGTCGAGTTTAGGGTATGGGTTCTTGAGGCTTTTTTGTGCGTCTTGATATGATACACGTCCCCACCAAATTTCGGTCCATGTAGGTCGAACGTGGACGAGGGGCTAATTTTTCTAATTTTGTAGGTGGCGCTTAGCGAGCCATTTTTCCACGCCGTCCGCAAAACCCACAAAATACTGAAATTTTTCACCAGTCCTGACACGCGTGCCAAATTTGGTGAGTTTTCGAGCATGTTGCGGCCGCGAAAAATGAGCTTACTTTGCAGAAAAAAGAAAGAAAAAAAAAAAAAATAATCCTAACAGTTTCAATAGGGTCCTTCGCACGTTTCGTGCTCGGGCCCTAATAATGAGAACAATAACAAAAGGGCTCCTGCAGTTTTGCTGCTTCAGGGTGTCCACGAGGTCTTAAAAAGTCTTGAAAGGTGATAAATCAATTTTGTGAAAATTAAGGCCATTAAAAAGTATTAAAAAGTCTTAATCGCCATTTAACAAGGTATTAAATTTTGAAGATATTTTTTTTTCAGTGTGAAAATCCTGTTTGCCCCAAAGTTAGTCTTCTAAAATTGTCGGTGAACAGCCAAAAAAACTCGACACTCAGAGAGCAGCGACTGTGATTCGTCTCTGTAACGTCCGGCGCAGGGATCCACCGAGCACCTGTTTCTCTCTTAAACGCCCCAAAAAATAGATCTGTGCAAACCAGAAAAATATTTACGAGTACAGCTGACAGTAATCTCCCTCCCCACCGGACCCTCAGTGCTAATCGTCCAAAACATAGTTGGAGTGGCGATCAGGAGTAACGGGGTTTAACCCGGTTGGCCGGTCGCTCTGCGGCCACCTGATCAGCCCTGTTCCTGAAAAACGAGCGAGACATGCCGCCAGCAGCTGAATCGATAAGGCAAAAGACAACAGGGAGAATTCAAGCAGCCGTGGGCTTGGCTAACATTAACTGACTATTTAGCTAAATCGCTGCCTTTTACACGTTGAACTTTTCATAAAGACGACGCTCTCGTCACTTTCTGTGAACAGACCAATCACAGCCTGGATGGAGCGGGATTTAAAATAAGTTTAATGTGCTGCAACAAACTTTATAAATGTTGAACTCAATGTTCTGCAGAAACTCTTCTGATTATTTACGAGTTAGCAGCCTAAAATCAAGTTGGAGACTCGAGCGTCTTTCTGGCACAAAGTTAATGAATAAAAAACAACCCAAACTAAAACAGCTAGTGGTAATATGAAATTATATTGAATATAGTAACATAATATATTAATGTCAAACTTACAGTTTACTATTAAATTAAGATTATACTTTTAATTTAATGTTATATTATTATACTAATCCAGTCATTTAGACTGGTTCCTCCTCCAGGTTGTGTCTGTGCTACACCGCCTACACTACTTACGTTATTCATCACTCAGTTTATTGTCTTCATCTTTGTTCCCTCCTGGTCTGTTTGAATTTTGTTGTATTAATCAAGTGGTCGATTAAAGTTGTCACATATATCATTGCAGGCAAGCTCACATTGTCTAGTTTAAACCAACTGGACACTGTGAACTTACACTGTGTTTCACATGATTTGCTGTAATGTTGCTACATAAACGGCATAGCTGGCATTGTAAGACAGCTGCTTTTTGCAGAAAAATCTAACCAGTCCTTCAAAAAAAAACTGTTGGCTCATAGAGGCTGTTATAGGCAACTGAGAAAGTTGGTGAATGTTTCAATTTTAAGGTGGCGTTACAACCTGATGACATATAGGCAATCAATATGTTATAAATATATTTAAATTCCTTTTAAAAACTCAAATGTCCCTTTTTAAAAGGTGTGTGGCTGATTTAATCGGTTAGCTCAAAGTGGCGTGACAGTCTTAAAATATGTTGAAAAAGTCTTGAAAAGGTCTTAAAAAGGTATTGAATTTTACTTCAAGATTCCTGTGTATACCCTGTGCTTGAATCCCTAAATATATTCATTTGGGGGCTTTTCCAAGCAAATATTAACATATGATTGTTGTTTTGCAGCCAAAACTGTCCAGTCCACAACAGAAGACGCTTTGGAGGAAGTAGTGGAGCCTGATGATAGCATGCAGGACTCAAAGAAGAATGCTGCCGAAAGTGAGGACGACACAAATACAGGTGATGATGTCAATTATGAGACAAATTCTCATTCCACCGACAGAATTCTCCTGCTACTATAGATAATATCACAACATGAGCATATCTTGGTAAACTAGTAAGTAAGCTCGATGTGCATGGGCACGTCATTTAGATTACGTGACACACAAATCATCACTGGAACATCTGGAATTGTGTTGTGTTTGCATACAAGTGATAATATGGATGTCCACCCCACTGATCCAATAATCAATAATCAGACCATAGTCTACTTCATATGCTGCCAGTGTGGCCCTTTGGCCCCAGACAGTTTTTACTAGCAGTTAAATTTTATCTGTAGTTCATAATTGAACCGAACAAATGGAAATTATGACAATTTATATATTTAAACTTATATTTCAAAAATACAAATGTGTTAAAACTAAAAATAATTTTGGCTATGTGTACAGCAGCCAAGCTGTGTGTGAGAGTAGGCTACACATTTCAACTTATGAATGGTGTTTTGTGTTGTTTATTGTTCATTTTAATGACTTTATGACTGGGGTAGGGGGCTCCCATTTGATGCACTGTGGCTCAAGGCCAGCCATTTTCACCATCATGATGGATGATAGTATTCTGTCCAGAGCCCAAATAAAGAAAAACATCTCTAGTCCTTTCCTTAGTTTCAGGTAGCCAAAGCTAAGCCTAGTGGTGGACAGTAATGAAGTAGTACTGTACTTAAGTACACAAGGTACTGAAATTGAGTATTTTCTTTTCATGCCACTCTTGTCGCTCTTCTTCTACTTCACCACATCTCAAAGGGAAATATCAACTTTATTTTATGTGACAGCTTCACTTACAAGTTACTTTTTAAAAAATTGCTTTTTACACACAAAATGAATGAAGAGTTTAAAGACTGGATGTTTTGATATAAACTTATAGCCTACTTACTTTTACATAACTTTTTCAATGCAGTATTTTTACATTGAGGTATTGGTACTTTTATTTTTTTAAGGCTCTGAATAGGTGTAAGTTACTTTTCTCACCACTGGTTAAAAGCTGCAGGTTGCAAAGAGGTTGTAGAGTTTTTAACTGCATCGGTAATAATTTAGCACGCATTTGGCTATACTCCCCAACATCAGCTGCTGTCACTACCTTTGGTCACAGGCAAGTGATTTCATCAAGGAATCATAAAATCAGAATGCTAAAAAAACTACAGTTAGGTGGTCTTGTGTCTTGAGCTTCCAACTTATACTCCTTGTGTGCACGCGCATCCATGTTACCTGGTAACAAACGTGCTTTCAGCAGCATCACAGAATTCACCCCGAAACAACACATTTTAATTTCTGATCGGCTTAACAGCTATAGGGAAAGCTATGAACTCGGCACAAAAATGATCGTCCAGAGCCCTGGCTGTACAGCAGATTCTGCTCTGCATCGCTCTGTGTGTTAGTGTGTGTGTGCGCATGTTGCTGCAGTATGTAAATTGACTTCATAGACATGCCCTGAAGGAAACAATATAGCTAATGTTATGTGTGAAAAAGACACAGTCAAACTACAAAAATGAGTTTGCTTGGCAATTTCAATTTTTTTCATTTCTTTATTTATTTGAAAGGGGACAGTGTACATTAATCAACATACAGACAACGTAAATGTACCCGAGTTAGCTAAAAGGTGCTAATTTTCATCGATAGTCCCACAGCCAGGTGTAAAAAAAGGCAGCCTTAAAAATAATTTAAAAAATAATGTTGTTGACTAGCTACCAGCAGCTAGCTTGCTCCGATCATAAAGCTGCTGTTAGTGGCTGGCTGTGCAGTGAGGTGAGATCCACAGACACTCTTACTATGCTATATGGCACAAGATTACTTCATTGATGAAAAATGCAATAATACTGCATACCGCACTGTTGAGCCCCTACATATTACCGTGGGGGAACTAACTTCACTATGACAGCCCTACGACAGCTACACTTGTTACTCTAAAGTGTAATTTATACTTCTGCGTCGAATCGACGGTGTAGGCTACGGCTTAGGCTACTGGGCTACGCAGAGGCTACACCGTCGCCTCACGTGCACCTCCTCAAAAATGTAACTACACGTCGAGTTGACGCGGACCGTAAGCAATGTGATTGGTCGGCTCTGGTAGCCTCACAATGCCGCCGAGCCAACCGGAAGTACCCAGCGCGTTGAAGAAACGTTAACTAACGGTCAAAACGTCGGCTGTAACACAGTGAATCAATATATTTGACGGTCGCAACCCGAGCGAAATTACTTATTTTTCTATCAGAATGTGATCCATTCGGTCGAAAACATTTGAAAAGGCTACACCAGTTGCACGTATACAAGTTTACCCCCATTTACGTTAGCGGAGGGCTAAACCGGAAGTTAGCCTGCTTGGCCGGCAAAAGTCAACCCAGTGGACGCTGCAGCACTACTGCCTACTAGCATTTGGAGGTGTAATCACAGAATGATGGACACACCTATGCACATAAATGCATGACCCTATGTAGGAGTATAAATTCGACTTAAGTAGGTGCAATAACACTATATCAATACATCTGTTCAAACTTGAAAGTTTTGGGTCCATTGCTAATTAACTTTGTTGGCGGCTGGTGCTGTCATGCCAGCAACAGTTACAGTTACTCACATAATTATGGCTACAGGATTCGAAAGTTTGTCTTTTAGTCTAACTGTTCAGCTTACCTTGTCACATAGCTTAAAATTTTACATGCATTTAGAAAGTACAGTAACCGGCAGGTTCTGAGGTCATGATCAGAAACCTTCTTCTGTGGAGAATTTAGAAATAAAGCAGTTTGCTGATTGCTAACCACACAGCTATTACCTTGAGACATTTCTAATCAGTGCTTTATTCAGGTGCCACAAACATGTAATGTTAAAATATCTTAATTTGGTGGCTTATCCAAGCAAATATTGACATGTGATTGTTGTTTTGCAGCCAAAACTAAATGCAGCTCAGATGCTGGTCACGTCATACCTGATGACAGCATGCAGGACTCAAATGACGATGCCTCTGAAACTGAAGGCGACGCAAACTCAGGTGATGATGCCAATTTTGAGCCAAATTCTGATGCCTCCGATGCCTCTGATTCACCCGATGACACCACTGAGATGGTGGTGGACACGGAGGAGACAGCAGCTCAGGAATGGAAATCAAAGAATGAGAAAATTGTCTGGTCTCCCACTCACTACGAGACGCTGCGCTACACTCCATACAAAGTTCTCACCCCGGGACCCACACGATACGCAATCTCTCGCATCAGCACTCTGAAGTCCTGCTTCGATCTCTTCATCACGGAGGAAATCACGCAGATTGTTCTGGATATGACAAACCTGCAGGGGAGACGTACGACCGCAGATTGGAAAGACATAGATGCCACTGACTTGCAGGCATATTTCGGACTGCTGATTCTGGCCGGTGTATACAGGTCACGCAACGAGGCTACCAGTAGCCTGTGGGATGACTATACTGGACGGGCCATCTTCCGGGCCACAATGTCCCACCGGAAATTCAATATTATAAACTCAAACCTGCGATTCGAAGACAAAAAGACACGACCTGCGCGTCGTAAGGACGACAAGCTGGCTGCCTTTCGGACCATCTGGGAGAAGTGGGAACGCCGCCTCCCTCTTCTATTCAATCCGGGCCGGGATGTCTGTGTAGATGAGCAGCTTGTTGGGTTCAGGGGCCACTGTCCATTCCGGCAATACATGCCCAGCAAACCTGCGAAATATGGGATAAAGATTTGGGTCACCTGCGACGTCAGCACATCATATGCATGGAAGATGCAAATCTACACAGGAAAAGCTGTTGGTGGTGCCCCGGAGGTGAACCAGGGAAAGAGGGTCGTCCTGGACATGATGGAGGGCCTCAAAGGGAGCACTGTGACTTGTGATAATTTTTTCACCTCTTACGCACTGGCAGAGGAGCTTCTGAGAAGGAAAATTGCCCTGGTTGGTACTATTCGTAAGAACAAGCCAGAGCTTCCCCCGCAGCTGCTGAACATAAAGCACAGAGCACCCTTATCCTCCCTCTTTGCCTTCACCAAGACGCACACATTGGTGTCCTACGTACCAAAACGGGGGAAGAATGTAATGCTCCTGAGCACCAAGCACCGCGAGCCAGCTCTGACTGACTTTGACCACAAGAAGCCACTGATAATTACAGACTACAACAGCTGCAAAGGAGGTGTCGACAACCTAGATAAGGTAATGTGCTGCATCAATTACAGACACACCTATTTATTCTTACTGAGTTTATGGGCTTGTTTTAATTGTTCAGTATTTTCTGAATTGACAACAAATTATGATTGAAATACTGACAGTGGTCAGCAATAGTCGGCCCAAGGGCCAAAACTGGCCCGCCACCAATAATCTGACCAGTGGCCAGATTACTTTATTGGCGGCTTGTGCTGAAATAGATCTCTCATGCTAGCAATAGTTACTCACTTAATTAGGGCTGAAGCTATCGATTATTTTAGCCATGGAGTATTCTGCAGATTATTTTATCAAGTAATTGGATAAGAAATACTTCTGCTTGGCGCTCCTGGTAACGGGATCAGCTGTGTAACTCATATCACTGTAACTTTACAACTCAAACTCACCGACTAACCAGTCAGAGAACAATGACATCAAACACACGTTTATACATTTACAACTTTGTGCCTTGCCTTTGCTAGCATTCATTTCGACTAGCAATCATGATTTACGTTAAATGCTAACGTTACCGGTACCTTGTTTCGCGACTGGAAGCTTTCAGCTCAAATGCTTGCCTCTGTACTGTTGTGGTAGGTTAGTTCCATTTTACAGTACACACTGTACAGAGTTATTGTTTTTTATTGTAAGATTTAAAAAAAGTAGTTTAACACATTATCGCTTCCTTTAAAGGTTTTGCCTACGTAACATTTTTTTTTATCAGGAGTGCTTTATTTTGAGTTGAATTGAGATCTTTTGACTTTGAAAGGGACATTCAAAAGAGTCTGTGGCTTGCTTGAAACAGCTATAAACTAGATATCAGCAAATGTGAGATTGGTGTCCTAAATGAGAAGCGCAAGTATTTCCTCAGGCTAGCAATGCTGGGTGAGGTGGGAAAGAAGTGTGTTTAAATAAATAGCTCAGGCAAACACTTGTCTTTTCGTATAAATCAAATAAAAATAAGTGTCCATAGGTTGATTGATCTACACACACTCCAGGACATGCTTTATTGTGAGCATGTGAAACAGTCTCCTCATAAATAATTTGTTGAAGAGGGAGACAATAGATATTTGCTTTATGTGGGGATCAATCACACAACCCTTAGACTCATGTGTTCTACTAACAGAGCTAACCCGACATGCGGACATCCAGTCTTAAATTATCATTTGACTGTGTTCTGCCTTCCATTAGGCTTAAAAACTGGCCCAATGCCAGATTTACTTGCCAACTCCTGGTGTGTGATAGGGCGGTAATGATAATTTTTTTCTTATGCAGTGTGTCGGCACCTACAGCTGTCGTAGAAAGTGCTGTCGGTGGCCACTGGTTCTCTTCTTCAACATGCTGGACGTCTCTGCCTACAACGCATTTGTGCTGTGGACAGCCGTAGATCCCTCCTGGAACCAGGGCAAGACCTATAAGCGGAGGGTGTTCCTAGAGGAGCTGGGGAAAATGCTGGTGTCCCCACAAATGCAACGGAGAGAGCGCCTCCCCCGCACATCAACCGCTGCTGCCATGGTAATGGGTATGCAGAACCAAGGTGAACACGGGGATCCAGACAGCAGAAATCCCGACAGAAGGGATCCAAACGGCACCCCCAACAAAAAGAGAAGGCTGTGCAACTTCTGCACTGGCAAAAAAGCAAGAACTTACAACACCTGCCACAACTGTGACACATGCATCTGCAAAGTCCACACAACATCATACTGCAGCAACTGCTGCTGATGAACTGAATTTAACTGTCTCTAACACACACACACACACACACACACACACACACACACACACACACACACACACACACACACACACACACACACACACACACACCAGGCCTGTAGCTACCTCTGTATTTTTTCTGGGTCTTTTTAGATGTTTTTGTATTGTACGGTGTGTTGTGAACAGAAGGTTGACATCACCTCGCCAGCAGAGCGGAACAGCTCTGTGTGCGCAGCTCATATGGTCCTGTCATTCTATTAAATCTGCAGGCATCAGGGCTGTAACATACACACACACACACACACACACACCACACCACACCACACCACACAGACACACACACACACACACACACACACACTAGGGATGGGTATCACTACTCGATACTTTGATGGTATCGACCAAAACAACCTGGTATCGAGTAGAATCAAAGCGTCAAACATGCAACACAGTGAAAGAAAGAGAGGAGCAGCCTTTTTTTCATTATGTGCCTTCACCATAAACTGTATAAATAAAAAAGGCTTGCGCCCAGTCGATGCGTGATTTTAACAGACGCTCACCTTCGCTGCGGTCTTAGACATTTTTGTCACTGTTGCAAGTTTAATAATTTACCATTGTTTATTTCAACACACATATAAAAAAAACAACCTTTAATTTGTTTCCCACAATTTCACTCTTCCTCTCTCATCTCAATATAAAAAACTCCCAAGCTGTAGTCTTTACCCTTATAGGCTAATACCACCAGTGAGGATAACCTAATTAGGATGAGGAGGGATCTAATACAATTTTCCAATACTTTTATGTAACAGTTATTTGAAACAAGAAAAAATAAAATAGATAATATTGCTTGTCCATAACAATAAAAATTAAAATTAATAGGCTATCAATGAACTACTATGGCTATGGTATGGGTGTCACTTGGTATGGGTGTCACTTTAAGGTGATACTGGTAAAGTCATAAAATTTAAAAAGATAACCAACCCAAAACACACAAGCAACATTTACTACAAGATCAGTGAACACTGTGTTTGAAAACGGCACATAGCATTGGTAATGTGGATGACACAAATCCTCTTTATAACAATACAGAATAGCAGTAATAAGAAGGGGTGCTGCTGCTATAGTCTACCTCTTGAAGAAAGATCGGTCACTGCCAAGATTGCCTGGATATAGCCTTCCATAGACTGTATTCCACTTGACTTACACACTCATGTCTCCAAATTTTTGAGCACAGAATCAATTAGGAGTTTCTTCTCTGACATTTTCAGTGGCAAAATATTCACAGTAGTAAATAAGCTAATAATAAAGATTGTGCTGCAGAGCAGCAGCTTTATCACACAACTAGCCTACCTCGCTTTCTGTTATCGTCTACTTCAAAAGTGGCTTTGCCTTGCTGTCAGTTCGTGCTGAAACGAGATCACATCAGAGCATATAGCCTATGTCCAAAATAAATACCTTTTACATGTATTAGAGAGAAGACCGTCTCCTTTGGGTCATTTTGCTACTAAAGACTAAAGAAAGGCCAGTGTTTCTTATTACCTTTGCTCTCTAATACTGCACATTCATGTTTCAGAAACTTGGTGAACAGGGGATGAGGCACAATTGTGTGTCCAGTGATTGTTACCAAAATGTTTAGTGACACCTAGGGCTGGGTATCGGCACTCAATACCTTTTTAGGTTTCAACCGAAATAACCCAGTACCAAGTAGTATCAAAAATTCTCCAAACGAGTAGAAAAATTGACTACTTGTGTGGTTTTGTTTGCAGCCAAACACTGCAAGCAATATGCCAAAAGAAAGAGAAGGGCTTTGAATACTGAAGAGCCTAGCCCATCTGTGATCTTTTAACAGCCCCTCAGTATCGGCTGTGGTCTCAGGCGTCAAGTTTATCACTACACTTTCCGTTTATTTTATTTTGTGATATTCTTTAACACTACTCTGTACATCACTTGTCACTGATCACTGCGTTCCACTATATCAATTCAACACTTTTGTGGCGCAGCAGATTTTTCTGCACTCATCTCCAGCTGTTTAAATAGGATGTAGTCAGTGTGATTGGCTGGATGTGCAGGCTTTCTTCTTATTTGCTTACTTCTTTAGAGACTTTACTGTAGTTTAGTGACTTATTTAACTGACTCTCTACTCATTTTCTACCTCTGTTTGAAGGTTTGTGACTGACTACTAAAGGGGATCCTTTAGTAGTCAGATCCTTCAGTTCCTTCCTTGAAAACAAACATAATGCTAATCAAGTATTCACCATTTTTGTTATAATACATAGATCAATAATGAGATTGTAATGCTTCTCAACTTGTAAACATTAACTTCTATGTAAAATGTCTTTCAATTTTAACTTCTTTGTAACGTCTTTCAATCAATTTTATTACAGTTTAGTCTTGCAACTTTGATTTATGCAATATTTCTTTTTTTTATTGACTTTTTTCTTTTTTAAATTAGATAATTGATATGTATGATATATATCATAGGATATGTCTTCATGGCTTTTTACCTCTCCTGCACAAAGTTCAAACCTATTTTTTTTTATAAATTCTCACTTTGTTTTTAAAATATATGTTCAAATAAACTAAACTACTAACACAATTTCTTCACTGTATCTTTTAGATTATGATTTATTGTTTGGATGAACTTGAGCAGTGAGTGTTGTCAGGTGTCCAAGGTTTTTGTTTCATCTGACACTGCACAAAAAATAAAAATGCCTAAAAATCAATGTTTTAGCCAATCACTGTCATATCCCATAAAAAACAATAGTGGCATTATGTAAACAAACTGTCATTGAAATGCTTTTGTCAGGGTCACTTTTTAAAAGTGAGGCACAAGTTTTAAATAAAGCCATCTGAGGAGAGTTTATGGTGGAAATGCCTCTGGTGAAACAGATTAAAACTGATAAAAAGCAGCTGAAACATGACAAGGAGCACTGTTTTTTTGTTGTAAGAAGTCACAAGCCAGAAAGGTTGGAACCCACTCTTGTATTTTTATCTATTGTATTTTATATGATCGTGCATTTTTGTTTATTATACAAAGTAACTAGTAATTACAGCTGTCAGATAAATGTAATTGAGTTAAAAGTACAACATTTCCCTCTGAAATTTAGTAAGTACTTAAGTTACTTTCCACCACTGTAGTTTTTGTAGGCACGTACTGGAGGGCCATTGAGGTTTGGAGGGCAATTGCTTAAAAGCAAGTGGTGTGTTTGTGTCTGAGTAGGTGGTTGCGGGTGGTGTTTTTTTGGTGGTGGTGGTGGTGGTGGGGGTTGCATCCATTCCCTGCTGGATGTTGAAAAGTGCAGCGTAGCAGAAATGCATTCCAAGGTGGGGGGAGAGCTGCATGGGTTCCACGACTATCAGGTTCTTTGGCTGGGCTGCGGGTTTGGCTCCATCGTAGCTTAATGGCAGGAAAAGAGGGGAGAGTGTATAGATGATTAGTAGTGAAGGGGCCAAACCAGAGAAAAATGTTTTAGCCCCAACCTTTTATTGTTTATAGATAAAACGCTTTGCCAGAGCCATTAAAATGCGAGCGAAGGGGAGAGAAATTACAGCCTTGGACCATTAAGAACAAAAACTGATTCACTTTAAGAAGAAAAAGCTGCTTGTGATGTGATGTTCAGTGCATCTTTGCATTCTGATACGTGTGTGTGTGTATGTGTGTGTCATGTGTAGCTCGGAGAAGCCTGCAGAAGGCCCTGTAGCCAGTCTGACTGCTAATGAACTTGGATCAGCATTCGTGAGCTTTGGGGCTGAAAGGGCTCTTTCTCCAGCCACTCAGCTGTCACTAGCTGACCTACAGCTCTCTGATTATGTCACTGTTGCTTAGAAGGCTCTGCATTCATCCATCATTAGGCTACCAGTCTGGACACCCCAATCAAATGCCCCATTAAAACCTTCTACTGGTCTCTTTCAGTTTGTTCACTGATTGCAGCTGCTGCGCTGTACCAAGACAACCAGTGTGCTAAAGTAATTCAGTTTCATCTCTTTTTCTCTTACTTTCTCTTGGATCGAATTAAGTGTAGAAATGTATACCAGATCCAAAACACCTGTTTATAAGTGATAAATAATAATCAGATCCATAATCGATAATCATATCAGAGCTGTTTTTTCAGTAGTGTAAAATAACTATGTACATTTACTGTATTTGAGTACAAAAGTAACCTTTAGTATGTATTTCTATTTTATGCTGCTTGTCACTTCTACTCCATTGCCATTTAAGGGGAAATATTTTACTTTTTACTCCACCACATTTATCTTACAGCTGTGGTTACTTTGTGGAATCAGATTTAACATTACACATATGATAAATTTCTAAAATACAATACATTCTCAAAAATCTAAACAGCGGTTCCACTTTAGAATGTGTTCATTTTAACGGTGTTTGACATAGCAAGCTCAAATTTTACCCCAGAGTGTGCGCAATAGTGATCAGGGTTGAGCCACAGTATCAGTGTCCCACAATTTGCAGAAGCTCACCAAAACTGGACAACAGAAGATTGGAAAAACGTTACCTGGTCTGATGACTCTGGATTTCAGCTGCAACATTCAGATGACAGGGTCAGAATTTGGCGTAAACAACATGAAAGCATGAATCCATCCTGCCTTGTATAAACAGTTCAGGCTGGCGGTGGTGATGTCATGGTGTTGGGATATTTTATTGGCACATTTATGGCCCCTTAGTACTAATCAAGCATTGTTTAAACGTGACAGCCTACCAGAGTATTGTTGCTGACCATGTCCATCCCTTTATCCCACAGTGTACCCATCTTCTGATGGCTACTTCCAGCAGGATAATGCACCATGTCACAAAGCTCAAATCATCTCAAACTGTTTTTTCTATTTTTAAATGTGACAGTGAGTTTGATGTACTCCACCGGCCTCCACAGTCACCAGATCTCAATCCAATAGAACACCTTTGGGGTGTGGTTGAACAGGTGATTTGCATCATGGATGTGCGGCCGACAAATCAGAAGTAACCTTGTGATGCTATCATGTTAATATGGACCAAAGTCTTTGGGGAATGTTTCCAACACCTTGTTGAAAGAATGCCACCAAGAATCTGTTCTGAAGGCAAAAGGGTGTCCAACCATGTACTAGCAAGGTTCTACCTAATAAAGTGTATATCACAAGAAGAAAAACTGCATTCCATGACGCACAGTAGTATTATAACTTACAGCTGTCTTCTCTGTCATTGCCGCTTGCTGGTGTGCAATGCATTCTGGGACACTCGACTATCCAAAGTCCACGCAAGTAACCACCCAATGCATGCTTGGTAAAACGGATGGAGCAAGAGCACATCCTGGTCTTTGACTGTACCTTTGTAGGTGCAGACTTCTGAATTGGAACAGTACTTGGGCTGAAACTGATGACGTCCACAAGAACAGCAAAAGCTAGCCACTATACTAGTCAGTCTACTGTCACAGGCTAATGTGTTCTAATAAAACATTCTATGTAATTGTTAAATTACTGTTGGGATAACTGTTGTAACTTTTACTCTTGTCTGTGGATATGTTTACCATGAATTAATATATTGTACTTACTATGGGGACTTAATGTTGATCTTTCACTGGTGATACCTTGTTCACGACATGAAGCAGCAATCAGATTTGACAGCTAGTCTATAGCGAGTAGTTTTTACCACACATTTGGTGTTCATGGAATCTCCTTGTTTTCTTAAGTATAATCTCTACCAATTTGGGGCACAACACATGGTTCAGGAACCAATGCTACAACAGTAAAATGCTGTTTATGCATAATGCATCACAATAAAAAACCCTAAAAACATTGCAATGTGCACTTGAAGAAGTTACTTCAATTACATTTTGCTGGTAATTCCTCTGTTTTTACTCAAGTAAGTTTTTGAACACATTTTTACTTTAAGGGGATGTCTTTCATTGTTTTGTACTTTCGCTTGACTAAAGAATTGTAATTTTTCTTCCACCACTGCATGCTGTGTGTGTTCGGCCTCTTGGATATGGAGGAATCCATTACCGGTTACCAGGGGTAACGGGCCACTGCGAGGAGGTGGAGGAGGAGGGGTCTGGTGTCCACCCATCCATACCTCCTTCTCTCTCTCTCTCTCTCTCTCTCTCTCTCTCTCTCTCTCTCTCTCTCATCCCTCCCTTCCCTTCCCTCTCCTTTCCACCCCTCACATGGGCTTTGCCTTTGGCTGAACGCTGAGATTCTTTCACAGAGGATGCCGGTTGCCAAGAGAGATCGAGCCCCAGAAAAGCTGGGCAAATGTATGTGGGTCACTGCAAGTCAGAAGGGGGCTTTTCATTCTCCTCTTCCCTCCTTTTTTCTCCTCCTTTTTGTTCCTTTATTCTTTTTGGCTCTATGGCTCGCTCCTTCCACCCTCATGAGTGAAAAGATAACATTGGTCTGTGTCAGTCCCATTTATTATTTTCCTGCATGAGCCGCTAAGACAAGGCCCAATAAGACATGGAGCTGTGTCCTGTTGACTTATTAACTGGGTGTGCACACATGCCTGAGCGTCTCTTTGTGTGTGTATTTGTGTTTGTGTGTTTGGCTTGTGTTCTTGACCCATGGACAAACAAAACTTTCTACACGAAGGGGGACGGACTCCACTAAAAAGGATCTGGAGCAGATGTTTCGTTGGCCTCAGTCTCACTTCCTTTCACCAACTCTCAACTTCTTCTTTCCCTTCCTCTTTTTCTCTGATGGATGCTGAGTGGTTCGTGCTGTTTTTGTGGAAGCTTGTTGGTCTGGCTGACTGCACGGACGCGGGAAAGTAATCCAGGCTGTTGACACTGCAGGGACAGATCAAGAGACAGCTTGTGCTGTTGGCTGGGGCTTTACCTTACATGTTTGTCTCTGCCTGCCATATGCACTGTTTGTCTCTCTCTCTCTCTCTTGCTGTTTACCTCTCTATTAACAGACAATCAGAAAAACACCCGCTAGGGAGGGAGGCTTTTAGACCTGAAAGGTTCATCAGTGCCACCAAACAGACCTTTGAAATCTCTGTCTGTGGTCACATCTACATAAGTTTCAGGTTCTGGGGATTTTTGTTTTTTCATTTAACATGTGTCATCTCCTTTTGAGGCAGTGAAAGTTGAGTGTGTGCACAAGAGTTCACTCAAATGCATCATTTTACTGTTTCACCCTCTTTGTGTCTCTATGCTTCCCAAGGTCGAGAAAGACTCTGTCAATGGGGTATAAAGTCTAGATATCCCAGATATCCACATCACAGCACTTGCTATTATTTCACTAGATTGATATCAGGTTGTCTGACACCACCCTCTTTCTCCCCCATTCGCCCTTCTGCGGCAGAGTTTCTCATTTCAGCAAAGACAATGGCCTGTCTATCCTGCAGTACTAAGTAAATGTCAGGTACCCTCCTCCTCATCCATTCACTGAAATGCCCTAGGCTGAGGGCTAGATATCCATCTACTAGGGTCTGTGTACATGTGTGCTACATGGTGCAACTGCAGTCAAGTCACTGGGTCGAGTTTCCATACATGTGTATAGTTTACAAAAACTTACACAAGTTCAAGGATAGATTTCAGACATTTTTCTTTAATTATATCAGCTTGTGTTAGATAAGCAAGGGCGTAGCTAGGGGTTTACACGACACATTCTCAGGTCCAAACTGATTTGTTTATCAAACAAATAAATTTGACTGAAATTATGAACTTGGGGTACTGACCTACCTGAGAGTCTCTCTCAGTGACTGCAATGGCAACACGTTTTTTGATGATCAATTAATCATTATTGTTACTTTTTAAGCTAAAAGCCCAAATATTCACAATCCTGGTTCTAATTTTGAATATTTGCAGTTTTTCTTAATTTTCTCTTGTGATAAACTGAATATGTTTGGGTTTGGGACAAAATACATTTGGCTGACATTTGGACTTTTTAAAACCAAATAATTAATCAAGAAAATAATCGGCAGATCAATTGACAATGAAAATAATCATTAGTTGCAGACCTAGTACTGTAGTACTGTCAATAGGGAGGGTGATTTTGTTCCACTGTGCACAGGAAAAGGTTATTTTCTCCTGTTTGCTTCAGTGTGACTCGGAGAACACAGAACCACAATTTCCACAACATATCATTTTTAGCAACTTTGCTTTCAGTTTAGCAGGTGGCAACATTAAATTTAGATTATCTACAAGAGTAAACAGAGCAGAGAGTGAAGTTGCTGTTAACACTTTACTCAGAGCCATGTGCAGTCAGACATATCTGTATTTCTGTAACATGTAATGAAACAGAAATGACATTTATGTTGTTTCTCTTCTCTTTCACTTTTTGCACTTTTCAATAGTTTGTTTATATATGTCCTAGATTTTCTCTTCAATCTCAGATAAACTTTTCTTGTGTTATTTTTCTCAGCAGGGCTCACTCTCACTTTCATGGCTGGCCAACAGTTGTTTGTCTTTGCTTGAACGCTGTTTAGACACTTAAAATGTTCCCCACTCAAAGTAAACTGCAGGCAGTCGTTCAATGGCGGTGTGTCCTCCTCCTCATGGTTGAGTTGTGAAACTGTTTCTAAACATTAGAGGGACACAATGTAACGTAATTATATACAAGAACGAGGCAGACGAGGCAACTAGGTAGAACACAGCTGGAACACAGCAGCTGAAGAGACAGATGCTTCCTTCAGGAGTTGGTGGTGACCAAAATGAAGCCAAAAGAATAGTGAATATCAGACTGACACTCATCAGGTGATCAGAAACACAGCTCTAAATGAATGCTAATGTTGCTCTCTGTCTGCTGAATGTATCAAACTGTTTACTTAACTCTAGTAACGCAAATAACGGATAACACCTACAAAATGTTTAAATCAAAACTATAAAAACTTTAAGTCAACCTTTACTTTCTTTCACACATAACTCAAACCTCGGCCTCATGAGGGAAAGTCCTAAGTTTACTTGTCACATCCATTCATCCCCATCACCTCCTTATGCAGACTTTGTCGCACTATATACTACATCACCTGACTACTTCCTTTGGTATTGTCATACTACCAAATGTAAAAATGGTTCGTAATAAGCTGCTTGACTTTTACGGCCGTTTATCTGGTTAGGATGGGTTAGATCGTTTTGTACTCTCAGGTACAGGCAGACGGTGGATTAGTCCTGGATGGAAAAGGAAAATCCTTGTCGTCATCTTCCTCCTTCTACTTTTCCAGAAAGGTCAGCTAAATGAAAGGAACGTGGCTCTAATATAGATCAGGGGTTGATAGTCCTGGAGGGACTGACGGCATGTGTTATGTTATATCATTAGGATAATAATTCCTCCGATATAAGACACCTCTGGCAGTCTTCAGCCCTTTCATATCCCTTCTCTTTGCTTTGGACATCTGGCAGACATACGCCTCAGGCTCACGGAGAAGGGAGGATGTGGGGGCAGGGATCGATTCCATAACTCTGTGGACTGTTGACTGAGACCTTCAGCATTTTCACTGAGAGAAATATGGTTCTTTCCGGTGTGAGCTTGAGCACTTTTGTGCTGTTTTGTTTAGGGCAAATAAACTTTTGTCTTAAGACAAAATGTTTTTCTACTGTAACACTAGAGTTTTTTTCCCTCATAGTCACCTGATTTCCTGTCTCTCCTGTGAGCATTTTTCTTCTCACTTCCTGCACAGCAGGTTTCCACCAGATATTTCTAGTAGCCACGTCTTAGTGGTGATGACAACAACATGTGTGCTGCAAACTTGCTTTAGGCATCAGTGTGATGTGAACAAGAGGTCATATGTGTTGTGACTGACTTATTTATAAAATCATCTGAAGCCTGATTTCTATCAGACATTATCCAGGGCCTGCTTGCAAAGGCTGTAGTGAGAAAGGATAGTGCAATATGAAAGAAGTATGGAATTTGGAATTCCTGCATGAAATAAAAGAAATAGATAAATGTTATTGCACCCACCAGGAAACATGAAGAGCCACATCACACGCAAAACATGGAACAATGGAAGACTTAGATATCAGAGGCATGATTATCTTCAAAGCTCTAGCAAATAACAGAAACAACAACACATTATCACAACTTTGCATTATCTTAACCTCCGTCTCAGCATCTCCTCTGTGGCCCTCGCAGGAAGCTTCCAGTCGAGCTTCATTCATCTCCCCGTTTATTTTCTTTCCTCTGCGCGTGTCCAGTGAGAGCTTTGCAAATGACCTAGTTTTAGTAAAGACTCAATAGGGATCGTTGTGCCAAGCACCTCATGCCAGACAGGTCAGGAGACAAGCCTCGCCAGATAGCGTGAGTGTGGAGATCCCTCGGTAGAAGAAGTATCTAGATCCATATGTGTGAATAAAAGTACTAATACCACACAGTACAATAAAATACTCCTTGAAAATATTACTCAAGTAAAAATATGTAAGTATAATCAGAAAAAGAGCCAAAGTGACACCTTCAAATTAGTTGTTTTTTTCCAACCAATAGTAAAATCTCAAAATGATTTAGTTTACTGTAATTTACTTCAGTTAAAATCTGCAAATTTTACTTTTGAGAAGATGGAGCCATGATATTTCTGGCATTTTGCAGAAAGATTACTTTTTTTTTTACATCTAATTGTTTCACCTCTAATTCTAGGGGTAGTTTAGCCTATAACAGTACATCCTATTTCAAAAACTCTTTACATCCTTATTTATGCAAAATATAAATTAGTAAGCTAAATAGTAACAATTACTGTATAGTCTAAATATAAAGTGGATTGAAAATACTTCAGTTCAAGTCAAATTTGTACTTAAGTAAAGTACTTGAGTAAATGTACTAGGTTACTTTCCACCCCTGGAGTCCCTGCACTTGATTTGGAGGCATGGGGGTGGCTGGAGATCAAGCGAGTACACCTTTTGGAGTAAACAAAATCAGGGTGTGTGTTTGTGTGTTTGTCTGACTGCTATAACCAGCAACTGTGTTGTAAGCCAGCTCCCCAGAGTCCAAGCTCTGCTTCTTGTTCTTTGTTAGTGAAATTAAAACTTTATGGTGCACAGAAATTGAGGGTGGGAAAACAAGATCTGCCAATCATAGCGGGGTCTATTTTGGTCTATTTTTGCCGCCATTCTCATTGGTAATGTTAAGTTGGCTGTTCTAGGCTTTAATGCTGGAGGTACACAGCAAGCTACCTCATGGAAAATGTGCATCATTACCACACTTGGCCTGGCGCACAACAAACATGCCAGCTCACAAGGACACATATTCATGCACACACATACACGTACACACAGGATTCGATGTCAGCAAAGCCATATATAACATAAAATACTTTGTTTAATGCTAGCATACAATTTTTCAAATGTCTGATCCATCACTTCCTGTTCCAGTAAGGGTGGAGGTGATGGGTTTAGGGGGCAGGGGGAGTGGGCGTTTTTCTGGGCAACTCCGTCTAATGAGCAACTCTTTCACCGAACCAGACAGTTTATGGGGTGGCTGCCAGCCTCATTAAGAGCAGCTCTTAATTGCCCTTTTCTAGCCAAAACCCAAAAGCTGAAACATCTGCTGGCCCATGAACCTTGTTCCTCCTCCCCCGTGCCCTCTTCCGCCCTTCATTCTGCTCTGGTACTGGCTGATCACTCGCTACCACCACCACCCCTGACTGTGTTGGACTTTCCACAACAACAGCAGTCAGGCAGCAGGAGCAATACAGACGCATTTTGTGGTATATAATATATGCAGCAGGTTAGCACTTTTTAAATGTCATTAGCAGTCTGTGGCTACTTTATTTCAAATACAAATGTGATTAATGGATCGAAAACTATAATGTGGAGATTAGAGGCCAATTAAATACCATAGGGTTGATTATATTACTGTAATGAAGAGTTTATTGGATGTCTTAAAGGTAACCTGTGGCACCCCTGTACAATCTACTGCAGTCCAATACAACATATCTGCCATATTAAACATCTATCTTTACAAAGCTCAGATTTTTCCTTTTTTGCTGATCGTAATGTGTAAATTCAATAATATGTTATTTTCTAAGGTCGTTGTTAAAGGTCTATGTCCTTCCTATTTACATACATGAGGGGGTCAAATATTAGAAACACATCTGAATATAATGTAATTTAGTACAACACCATTGCTAACTATGATCTCAATGTTAAACCAAGATTGATTTTACAAAAACGAACATTATGTGCATCATAAAAGCAGTTTTATGGCAGAACAGTTCTATTGGATTGCATTTGGCTGCACAGCTGTACTTTATATAATTGACACTAAGTGTATGTTTCTTTCCAAGAGTGTGTATCCTAAAGGCCTAACAAAGCTGATGACTGCGTTTCCTTCTTCATAAAACATTTTCATACATGTTTACATGTGCTAGCAGTGTTATTCTTCTCTGCCTTTTGTCGGCGCATTGGCACATTTCTTGATCTGTTTTCTTCAACCACTGTTAAACAGTAGAGTGGTGTGAACGTTTAGCATGTCCAAGCCAGTAGTGCACAAGATGCTTACAAAATGGAAACATGCATTAAAACATTGCTTCATAGCGCCTCTAGTAGTTAGAAATAATGAATCAAATGACTGTGTAATTTGAAAAGGTTGACTCAGAGAATTATCACCTGACTCTGCAGCGCATTTTAGCATCTTTCATCTCGTTGTTTTGGTTTTACAGCCCACAACTTTACTGTTTTGGTAGACTCTCATCACTCTCATCAGCATAGTTTAAGATGTGGCAGGCAGCTGGTTTCAGCAAAAGAAAAAAACACAGACAAATAGCAGACAAACTTAGTGATTTACCGGTGAACATGTGGAACAGTAGAACATTTAGCAACTGAAAAGCCTCAGGGCCTATTTAATACTGGTTTTTGTTATGCATCTGCAGTTACAAGAGAGTGAAATTTGGACATAAATTCATCAGGTGAAACCACTCCAAATGAATGCTAATGTTTCCCCATATCTGCTGGGTGTGTAAATAGGCAGCTGTTTGCTAACGTGTTTGCCATAACAACATTTCTAAACTAATAATGTGTCAGTGTTGTATTTACAGCTTTCTCTATGCTGTTTCCAAATGAAAAAAGTAAATGCAGGTTTAAAGTTTAATCTGTCATATTCACAATCATGACCATGTTGCACGTGTGTTTGCACCACTGTAATGTTTAGTTTGAAGAAAAGCACAGACTGTACTCAGCTAGAAAAAAATACCATCTATATTTACAAGAGGAAAAAAACATGACAAAATACATCTGTAAATTAAATTAAGGAGTGCATCCTGGTGTAGTTTTGAGTAACCTAACTCTTTCTTTTATGTAAAAATTGTAGGAAGATAAATAAAGTAATACAAGAAAAGAGTCGACTTGATCTGCTGTACTGTGAGTCGAAGATCCCACATCAAAGCTAAGCCATTTCACTGACACAATGTTGCTGTGCTAACTTGTGTTTTCTTGACGTTGAGCTGAGGAGAGTAGGAGACTGTGGGAGAGTTTTCCTGAGAAGACCTGTTGATAAGTGTTCCAGATACAGACAGACTGCCAGAGACTGATAAGACAAGCAAGTTTAGACAACTCCTCATTGTCCGGTGCCCAAGGTTACTAATTCCTTGTGTGTGACAGGGGCATTGATAATGAGTCACTGTGCGGTCAGAGTGGCCTTACTTCCCTCTGTGCTAGATACAGAAAAGCAAAGAGAGCTTCTGGCCGAGTGGATTGTGATCACTTTTAAATGAATCAGAAGCAGTGCAAAAGACCAAACTTCGAGGACCAGGAGTATGGAGTTTTGATAAAAGCCTGTTTTAGTTACTTGGCTTGTTCAACAGCCAACCATTGCCGATCTTAGCAAATTCAGTGTTTTAAAGGTGGCATATTTGAATATAATATTAAATATACATATAATATACAATATACAATATACATATTTTTTGTCAAATTCAGGCAATATTTCCTCACAGTCTGGTGTTTGTACTGTAAATGGGAAGCAAACAAAGTAGGTTGGACTGAGCCACACAAACAGTAGTCCAGCCATTCCAGCTATGATTTGTGTGTCCAGTTAATGTTAAATGACTTGCCCATGGACATTTAATTTACTTTGTAGTTCACCAAGACATGCTGTAGATGTGAGGTTGCCTTTAGTTGTGTGGGTATTCTGTCTGGAGTTGGTGTGCTGGCTCTGGGAAACTGTCTCATCCTCTGCATGTTAGCTTGCTGTGTCATTGTTCTCTCTATGTCAGGGTATTTGTAATGGTGTTAGTCTTCTCCAAAATTGCAAGTGAAGAGATAATACCCTATCTGGCCGTTTTACACATTCATTCTGGGGTGTGTTCTTATTGGGTAATTTGGACAACAGGTGGGATCCAATGAGTGTTTTAGGGGGCTTTCACACCTACCTCATTTGGTCTGGACCTTCTGACTTTTCCATTCAATGTGAACCAAAATTACAGGCGTAAAACCTCCCCCGGACCATGGTCTGGATGAAACTTGGTCAGACGAAAAGAGGTAGTCTCGGTCCGGATCAAACTGAACCATGGTTCGGTTCATTTCTAGAGTGAAAGCATATTTTGGATGGTTCGAACTTTCAGACTATTTACAGGTGGTTCCCGTGTAAACCAGAAACAAACGAATACATGAAGAAATGCATTTTAAAAAATGACACATTTATGGTCTCTTCTCAAACGGAGATGCAGAGGGATTGCTTGCAGTGTTCTACCCCTTTCCTGCTGGTGTAATGCCGAAACACCTCCGACAATATAGGCCTAATGTTTGCACAACAGGGATGTTTATTTGGCGAATTTGAACTAGCCTGTCTCAAAGCACCAGTAATTGACGCACTGAGATGAGAATGTGTTGCTAACATGCTAATACAGCTAATGCGGTAATAATAATATAGTGGCGACGATATGCATCTGTACATTCATTCCTCATTCATTCATTCTGGTCAAAGCTCCCAGTGGAACTGTTCAACCAATCAATGTCAAGCAGGTATAGGGAGACGCAGCCCTTTGGTGCGCTGCGTAGGTAACTGCAGTGTGAAACCAAACTAAAACTAACCAAATGTATCAAAATGTATCAAACTTGAACTCTAGTTCAGACCTTGGTGCATACTTATAGTATTCATGTCAGCAAAGCCATATATAACATAAAATAGGCTTTCATACTTAGGTGTGAAAGCCCCCTTACAGAGATTACCTCCCAGAGATTTTACAAACCAAAACAAAGGTGGTCATTGCAGTTGATGAAATTTCTGTGATTGAGTCTCCTACCAGTTTTAAAAATGTTCTTGTTTAAATGAGATTGGAGGCACCTCAAGGCCTCTTCAGCCACGTATCGCCTCAGTCTGCTGGAACAGAAGTTTGAACTCATTTACTTATGGGGATTTTTTATGCTTAAAAGCGTTTTACCTCCTCTCAGTGTTTTCTAGCTGAGAACTGAGAACAAGCAAAGGAACATAAAACATACAACCAGGAACATGGTTATCCTGCCCAGTGACAGATTTGTTTGTAGGGCCTACATGTCAAAACAACGCGTCCTGAACCGTCTCACAGCCATGTTGGGTTTGGGTGTGCGTTTCCTATTGATTACCTGGCTGGGAGAGATGAGGCAGGAGGGGAAGGGTGGGAGAGTGGGTCTGGGAGAGCATGTGCGGTGGAGGTTTTCTCAATTCTGGCAGGTTGTGAACAGCTGGACCACCAGTTCGAGTTTCTCCTCACAGTGAGGCTGAAATTTCAGCCCCTGAAAATCGAGCGTAATAAACGATTGGGGCTCTCAAAACAACTCTCCGTGTGGGTTTTTTCCCGCCCTTTCCTTATTTTCGCTGTCCCAGTTCCTTTGCCCCGGCCTCACGGGTGCTGGTATGTTAGCAAATGTGATTATGTCAAAATATTTTACTCCAAACATGGTCAAATGGTAAAAAAAAAAAAATCCTTCTACAGCATTTATATTATGTTGACTCAGCAGGGATCACAGCTGTTCTAGGCACAGGGTGGTTCACGTGGTTGGGATTATTCCTTGACCACAGCGTTGGTTTTCTCCCTTATCTGAAGTCAGCCATCCAGCCGTTTTTTGGTTGCAAAGGTTTTGAGGAAGTGAGAAGTGCTGATGAGACAGTTGTGTAGCAGCACTGGTGCAACTGATGTGAGTAACAACAGGATAAAGCAAGGCTCTGGTGTGACCTCGGACATGACTGGGGAAGTGGGAGCAGATTGACAGTAAATATACAGTCAGTTGAGCTTGAACACACCAGCAGGGTTTAGTCACCCTCCACTTATGTGCATTTTCAGTTTATTTTGTATTTTTTGGAAGGCCTGTAGCAACCTTTCATATTTGGCAGGTTCTGCTTTCAACAGACCGTAACATACCATGACTACTTTGTGATGTTGACAGCTGTAAGAGAGACTGTAAAGAAAGACTACATGTTTCCCATAAATACCCAGATGGTCCGTGCATATCTTCACGTAAGCATGAATCCATAACCAGACGTTACTCAGGCCTGACTTGTTTTTGTGTCACTTTCCTTAAGACATAAGCTTAGTGGTTGGTGCTGAAAAGATTAGCCACTTAATCGATAAGGTGACTGACAGAAGATTAATAAACAAGATGTTTAATAAAGAAGAAGTTTAAGGATCAAGTCATTTATCAAGAATAAAATTTAAAAAAAACATTTTCTGGTGCCAGTTACTCCAATGTGAGGATTGGGTGATTGTCACCTTGGGGTTTGGGTTATTGTGGGTATGTATAAGTAATTGTAATAAACAACATGAAAACACTGTCTCAAAACAAGAACAACAATGATGAAAATGTACTTTTTTTAAAGACACAACATTGTTGTAATTCAAAACACATGCTGCACATTTGGGTCCTGCGATGGACTGGCAACCTGTCCAGGGTTTACCAGACCTCTCGCCCAATGCCAGCTGGGATTGGCTCCAGCCCCACACCCCATCCCACCCCACCCCTCCATGACCCGGTACACAGGATAAGTGGCTGACCTGTGCGTGAGTTGCACATTTGGGGAAATTTGTTTTTGTTTTCTTTTTTTGCTTTCTTTCCAATGAGAAGATCATCAATACCACTGTCATATCTTTGCTTTAAAGGTACCATGTGGAGTTTTTGACCGCTAGTAGCATCATAAAACAGTGTTTTTATGACCCCAATTTGTTTGTCTACTCATTGGTGAAACACTACACAGTCCTGGTAATGGTTTCCCACAATTACAACACATTACATATGGCGGTGACAACAAATGAAGGGAAGAAGTAGACTGCGAACAAGTACCCACTGTTTGGTGAGTAACGCTAAATGTATGCAGAACTGTGTTTGACTGAGCCAAGCTAGCCATTTCCCCTGCTTAAAGTCTTTGTGGTAAACTAATCTAATCGTTTTCTGTACTTCAAGCGCCGACATGAGAGTGGTATCCATCTTCTATTCTTAACTTTAAGAAACAAAGCAAATGAGTGTATACCAAAGACATGTAAAGGCATCTTGGAAAAAATTGTTGTTGCAGGTACAATGTGAATCACGCTGTAATTGTCCTAAAACGACACATCCTTACTGAGACTGTCAAACTGTAATGACTCAAAACAAGGCTGCTGCAAATCTAAGGTGACTTGTGCAAAACAGTCATGAGCAGTCAATCAGTCGAGCAGAGATTTCACAGCCCAGCTGTCAGAAAGCTGAGCTTACCTCTCTCCTTACTCAGCAGAGCAGAAAAAACACACACTCTTGTCTGTTCATTTCCTCGCTCTTTCTTTACCCTCCACATCCTCCACCTCCTCCCCACTCCCTCTCCTCTGTGATGAATGGAAGGTATGAATTCTCAACGGCCTCCCCGGGTTTCTCTCTGAGGCCCTCAGCAGCTGAACAAACAACATGCTCTCAACTTAAAGGCTCAATCAGGAATTTATTTGAACCATGTACATTTTGGGTATATTTGTATATGGCCCTGAAGCTCTTAAGAAGGAACATGGAAAATAGATTTTTGTAGAGCTGTCATAACTCAAAAACTGGATTTTCTTTCTATAAACTCTGCAACTGTAAACAAACCTTTTACGAGCTCAGGCTTAGAAGTTGCACACTCATTTATCAAAATCAGGAAATGAATTTTAATGAATAAAAAACTATCCACACCTGAATAAATCATTACGTAAACAAAGCCATGTAATGGGGAAAACTTCTCTCAGTTCTGTCTTTAAAACATGTGGGCACAGACTCAGAGAGGTGCTAGTGTTGCTCGTGGGGAAGGAAAGGGAATGTTGTTGGTCAGGTCTGGAGGGGTGGTCCTGGTCAGGAGTCAGACCCAGCTGTTGTGGCCTATTTATCCATGCACACAGCACCAGAGCTTGTGGTGGAGGATTGGATGAGTTAGCAGGGCAGAGCATGAAACTGTGAGAGGGAGAAGGAGTCTGTGACAGGGGTGGGGGGTGGAAGAGGAGATGGATGAGGATGATGAGAAGCAGATGGAGGGCGTGTTTTTCCGTTTTTTTTCATAAGAGACTATCTGCCTGTGACGCAGGTTGAGCTTCAGGTGCATTGTGGGTAGCCTGTGTGAATACATGCCCAGCTTCTTGCGGCTCCAAATTGATCAAGGAGGACTGGCTACGGTGATGCAGCTGTCTGTGGTGGTGGAAGAAGTATTCAGATCATTTACTTAAGTAAAAGTACCAAAATCTAACCTATTTAAGGAGAAGTACAGATGTATTATTCACAAAATGTACTCAAAGTATCTGCAAAATAAATAAGTGATATGTTACTATATTGGACATTTTTAGATTGTTAATGCTGTTGCATCAATGTGCATCAAGGAGCATTTTAATGTTGTAGCAGGTCGAGATGGAACTCATTATGACAGCTTTATTCATAGTTGGTTGTTTAGTCCAGTGGTTCCCAACCTAGGGATCAGGCCTCCTCCAATGGGTCACCAGATAAACCTTGAGAGGTTAATATAATAATAACAATGATTAATGAAGTAGGAAAGAAAAAAAGATCTACTAGGCAAATGTGTGTTTATTTGCTATTTGAGTTATTTTACATTTTTTGGCCCTCAAACTATATTTAAATGAAACCATCGGAGAAGTTTAGAGGTAAAATGCTAAGGTTGGCATGCTTTGTCCACAATGACCGCAATCATGATGATGAAATATGTTTACCATCTTCACTATCTTAATTTAGTGCCTTAGCAAGCTAACATTTGCTAATTAGCTAGCAGAACAGCTAGACTGATTCAGTACTGGAATTGGAAGACTGCTGCACTGTGGTGCACCGTAATAGATTGCCATGATTCTAATCATGATGTTTGTACCAATGGATATCCATCCAGTGGTTGTTGAGACATTTCACCTAATCCAACAAATGTCAACCTCATTGTGGCAATCAAGCCCCTAGGAAGTGCAGCATAAGAAGTCTCTATTGCTGCATAATATGGAACATCCAGGATCAGGGATCATTTCATCTTTATCCATTTAAAAGTTGTTGAAATATTTCAGTCTGGACAAAAGTGGTGAACCAACTGACATTTCCAACCCTCAAAGTGCAATGTTTCCTCTATAATGTAGTAAAGTAGAATTGTAAAGTTTGTAAAAAATTAGAAATACTTGAGCAAAGTTCAGCCACCTCAAAAATGTACTTGAGTGCAGTGCTTAAGTAAATGTAGTTTGCCACTTTCCACTGCTCCCAAGCAGAAAGGTGAGGCTGTAGCTGCTCGGCTAGAAGATGTGAAAGATACAGTTGAACGCTGTAAGCCTGACAGCTCTTTAACGGTCTGCAGGCTGTGTAATTCGACTGGTCTTCACCCCCCCCACTCACCCATCCATCCACCCACCTCTCTGCACGCTGCAGCAGCCAGAACATTCCTCACACATCTGGCCCCCAAGTCTTTCCCAAATGCTCCCTCTCCTACCACTCTGCGCCATAATTACCCAAGCCCTGTGTTCTCCTTTTCTCTTTTCTTTTTATGACCCTCAGCCCCCTCCTCAGCAGAAATCATAAAAGCATGGAGCACACAAACGTCATTTATAGTCATGATTTAGAAGGAAAGAGGCTTTCTGGTGTCCATAGAGATGTGCCATCCAGAAATATGCTTTTTCCTCAGCCGAGTGTGTGTTGCCAGAACTTATAAAAGCAAGACAAACATAATGAATCAGTTACCCAGTTTGAACTGTAATTTCTTCTCTAGATAGTTGTTTGCCCCTTGAGATGTTTGCGCTGTTTGAAGCAGCCGACTAAAGCAGGATTCAATGAGTGGGAGTGGGAATGAGGACAGTTTCCGATGATATAGATGTCTTATGGGACAGTGTATGTTTTCCAGCTGTGGAAAGTAACTAAGTACATTCGCTTAAGTACAATTTTGAAGTACATTTTGTAGGTACTTATTTCACTTTTTACTCCATGACATCTTGTACGTAAACTAAACTTATATCTAACTATATAAAGTAGCTAAAATCAGTTCCAACTGGACAGCTACAACACTAAAATACTTCTTATGATGATACTCCTGTAGACCATTTACTTGTGTTCTTGCATTGCTGTACTTCTTCTTTTACTTAAGTAAGGGATCAGAATACTTCTTCCACCAGTGTTGTGTGAGGGAGATCACCGCTGGGGTCAGAGGTTGATGGCTTGTGGGGTCGGTCAGCACTGATGCGTCCGCGGCAAGCCACATGTCTGAGCGTCCACAGGAAGTGAGGGCGCATGCAAGGGGCGTGCATACAGGAAGGTGCTTTGTTGTTGCTCCCTGCCAGGAAAGAACCATTGTTAAAAGTACCCGGCTGTGTTTTTTATCTGAAGTCCTTGTTTACTCCTGCTTTGTCTGTAATCTCAGGCCCCTCGCTCCTGTACCTCCCACCGCTGGCACTCTGCCACACATTTGTCTTGCAGCTCTCGTGTTTTTCAGATAGTGGCTTACTTTCACACTGTGGGAACAATTGTTGCGACACTTGAGTGCCTGCTATCTGAATTGGATTAAAGGTGTGTTTGGAGCTTGATAACACCCACTAGAACTGATACGATGGGAATACATATGAGTAAAAGCGGCCTGTGACAATACCTGTGAATTTAAAGGTGGAAGCCGGGCATGAAAGGCAGATAATAAAGGGAAGAATGGAAAGTAAAAGTTCTTTCAACTGAGTTCTCAGACCCTTAAAAGCAGTATTAAAAGCAGTGACCTCAGCATTGAAGTTGTACTTACATCTTGTTTTTGTTCTGAATAATGACATTGTCTTATAAGGAAAGAAATCAGACACGTTTCATTGTCCTTTACCAAGAAACACAACAACCTCCACACTTAAACAACAAAAGCTCCCTATAGCCAACTGGTGCTAAACAGATTTATTACCACTAACTGAAGGACTAGTTCAACACCTACATGGTTCATTTGTTTTATTTGAGGAACATTTCATTGTTCCATGTGGCTCTTGTTAGTTTCAACTTTGGTTTTTAATTCCAAAAGACTTTTGGTGTTGTAGTGATCCAGTATTGTAGGGTAATGATGGTGTTGTAGCTATAATGCTGTCTATGAGTTAGACACATTAAGAGCTCAATATGATCCGCTAATACATCTAATTCATAACATTTATTTATTTATGTTCTTCCTTGCAGTGCTTCTTTACAGTGGTGGAACAGTTACACTGAGACATTTCTGTGGGTTTGTGGGTAAAAAAAAAAAGTTAAAATGGCACGTTCACTTAAAAAACTATGCTATTGTATAAAATCATCTTCATCAAAGCTTATTTCCAAAGAACATTTCTTGCTAGCACACAGCAAGAGATTCCCCCCAAGAGATTCTCTCCTATGACATTCTTTCTCTTTACCATCGGACTGTATGCTCAGTGGCCCTGCAGCCTTGCTTTCCCTGATCAAATCCCCCTCAGTCTGCCTTCAATAGAAATGGAAATTTGAGGCCCTCCCCTCCCGTGGCTCCCCATCTCCTTGCTCCACTCCCCAGAATGAGCCAGGATGTTTTGAGAAGTGGGATATTGCTCCTAATGGATCCCAAACACCACAAAAGTTTATTAGGAAGCAGGGCATCGTAAAAGTAGGAGGTGGAGGGTGGATGGTAGGAGAGGACGGGGTGGGAGTGTGGATAAATTCTGTTTTGTTTTGTTGTTGCAGAATATTCATTTTTACTCCTCTAGTACAGCCAGGTGCTCTCTTTTTTTCTCCTACAGTTTCAGACATTGCTAACACAGTGGAGATAGATGCTGTTTCATATTCCACATAATGTAGCAATGTCCTTGATGCAAAAAAATACAATCAAAAAGTGGAATTTCCAAATTCTGGGAACATGGGTGTCTAAATGTATTGTGATTCTTTGAATAAAGAGAACTATGCAACAACGTTTATCAGTATAGACTGGACCTCACATGAACGTGAGACTAGTGATATTCTTTATTTTTCTTATTGCCAAAAAATACACCAACAATGAATTGATCAGAATAACAAGTATTGTCTGTGTATCCAAAGCTTTTTATGCAGTACCTTCTTTGTGCTATAGGCGTCCATTGTTATGCATTCAAAAAATATCATAGCATAGTTGCACTGGGTGGCATGTTCCTTCACCTCCATTAATGTTGGCACTGTAGTTTCTTTTGATCCCACATACACTGCCCTGTTGCTGTAAATATTCCACATTTGCATCAATCCTCTACTGAAAGCAGTCTCAAACAAATGCACTAATTATTCCTGTTTGAGTAATGTACTAAAAAGTACAGTGCCCAATTGTTTGATAATTAACAAATGGGTTGAATGAGTGAAACAGACAGGGTTGGAAAGTCGGAAAGTATTGAGAGACAGTCTAACGTACTGTTGTTGTAAATTAAATATTACTAATTTAATATAGTGTCTCTGCAAATGATTAAAATGGTGGTCCCAAGCCAAAAGGTCACATTGTAAGAAAAAAAAGTTCTTCAGCTGTGTTTTTGAACATGTTCATGTGCCAAAATATCCCCCAAAACATTTCCCTGAACACATGATGTAATTGGTGTTTGTTTCTGACTCTGAATTCATCTCCACACATTCGCCCACCATGACCTCAAAAAGCTCTCCGGGGTGTGGGGGAGTCTTTTCAATCTATGGTGCAGACGGTTATCTTAGCTTACCATGAAGACTAGAAACAGCGGGAAACAGCTAGCCTGGCTCAGTACAAAAGTGTTGGTATGGATAAAACATATGAGATCTAACATGTTAATTATTGTGGGTTAGAGGATTTATACAAATGAATGGTGCCAAGTCTTCCAATCTTTATGCTAAGCTGAGCTAAACAGCTGCTAGCTGTAGCTAGCAGTGTATTTCCCAAAATGTTTAAACATTTCTTTCACATAGTCATTTATGAGCTCATTGCCCATCTTTTAGATCGCGAGTATAAAAGTAACCCTCTTAAACGTTCTTGAGAATTTGTGTGTGTTTGTGTGCAGTTGAATGTGTGTGCACATGTGCCTCTGCAGGGCTGTTCGTGCTGACATCCAATGAAAGCGAATGGAAAATGTGGAATTAGATTGAATGCCTTTGCAGTGTGTTGGCTTGTGTATTGAAGCAGTTTTCCTTGATGTGTGTGTGTGTGTGTGTGTGTGTGTGTGTGTGTGTGTGTGTGTGTGTGTGTGTGTGTGTGTGTGTATTCATGGGCTCCTCTTGGCTGGGTCCATCCTTGCGTCAGAGGCCCTAATCTGGTCCTCTCCTCACAAAGCCTCTCTTTGATGTGCTTCTCCTTCTGCTGCTTCCTGCCATGTTCAAATAAAGCTTCACAATCAAATTGAGTCTGCCTCCACTGAATGCATTAGTGTTTAATAGCGTTATTGATCAGGGTAGAATAATTCTACAAGTCCCTCTCTCAATTCTTCCCCGCCTCGAGGCTAAACCCCCCGTCTTGGCCTCAGAAGTGAAGCAGTGAGTTGAGGAGTCCTGGAAGGAACAAATACCCTCCAATGACTTTCCCTCTCAATGGGTGATATGAGGTTCTTTACAGAAAAGGTGGGATTGCATTTGTGATTTCCTGCTTGATCCTTTAATCCTTTAGTCTCTTTTCTTAGACAAGAAAACATAGTTTAATTCCTCAAATCCATTGTGCCAAGCCAGTATTAACATTAGTGCTATAAGTCACTTGTTGAATTGCAGAAGACATCTTGGACTGGGCAGTTAGACGACTACTTAGACATTTTGGGAAATATGGTTATTTGCTTTCTTACTGAGAGTTAGATGAGAAGATTGATAACACTCTTATATCTGTACGGCAAATATGTAGATGGTTAAATTGACTACAGATGGGGGGAAACAGCTTGCTTGGCAGGTGAAAATAAACAACACTAGCACATGTAATCTGTACAAAAAACAAAGTATATGTGTCATTTTAGAAAAGCAAATGGAGTATCTGCGTGTTGTGTGACAACGCGTTTTGATAGCTGTGCTGCATAGGTGTATAGGTCTGTCTGTAGAGCACACACTGGCCTTTTTTAAATATGTAGTTGATCTGACCCACTGAATCTGATTGGTTACAAATATCAGTACAATGAAATCAAAATGATCTAAATACTGGGACCATGTTTGGTCACAGCTATCAAAATAAAGCAAGAAATAAAGTCTGATAAACACTTTTGGATTAGCAGTGTAGCTAAAAATTTGTTGTCAGGTCACAGAATCTGATGGATCACAGAATATAGTGTAACACTGACACATAAATACCATGTAAATGGGTAGAATCAGTGTTTTTACACTAAGGTTTTTGTACATTGTTTTTCAAAGTGTATGCCCATTTTATTTTATTTCATGTTTCTGTCCTAAATATGCATATTCACTACTTTGCTGAGAGATAATTGATACCACTCTGACAACTGTCTATTCAATATGTAGTGTGGAGTCTGGAGACAATTAGGTTAGCAAAGCATAAAAACTGTAAAAAGGGAGAAAATCTTTCCAAAGGTTTTTGTATGGATTAAAAAGCAAGATATAAATTGTTAATTTAAAGAGCTTTTGAGGTGCTGGAAGGTGGATTTTCTTACCATGCTTTTACCCCTGCTTAGAGTCTTTATGCTAAGCTAACTGTCGCTTGGCTCCAGCTACATATTTACCGCACATACATGAAAGTAATATCACAGTTCTCATCTAACTCCAAGCAAGAAAGTGAATAAGTGGATTTCCCAAAATGTCAGACTGTTGCTTTAAGTTATTTCTTTCCCCCCACGGATCATTCGCCATGTGTCTACAAGATCGTGCGTTGAGAGAATTGGCGTCTCTGTTCCTCATCAGTGGACTCCTGACAGACGCGCTCTCCAGCCCCAATAATCAACCCAAGAAATAAGGGGAGATGTTTTTTCTCTGCTGCTGCTCAGTGGGAACAGAAAAGCGCAGTGGGAAAGGGAGGGTGGTCAGGGAGTCAACTGAAGATTGCAATTCTCTGAGACGTGCTCTTCCCCCACCTCCATGGGCCCTCCCGAGCCAAGTTAGCCGTTAAATCCCTCCATTCTTCTTACTGATGACCCGTGAGTGATGTTGGGGAGGGGTCACAGGGTCAGCGGAGAAGGTGGGGAGAAAGCGGAGCAGATGATGACGACAAAGGTGGTGGTGGGGTGGGGTTGGGGCACTTGTCTTTTCACTCATGTAATCCCTCCAATTTGGATTATTAAATCTAAATCTGTGTTCCGGATTCATCAGAGCCAACATTGCTCACAAATTACTCCCAGGTGCGTCGAGGACATTGCTGTGCATGAAGATGAGAACACAAACCAGCAGCACTGCCGCTTATGGATGCAATCACACACTGTACAGCTGAAAAAATTTTTCAAATAGTTAGTTATCAACAATAAGTTATACAATATGACTGTCGGGTAAAAGTCACATCACAGCAATTTGAAGATTTTTTGCTCCCTGGTGAATATTGAGAAACTTCTGGGTTGGGTTCAGTTTGTGAAACCAGACAAGCTGATAAACAAAACAAACAGTTATATAAGGTCATACATTTGTCATCTAGTTGTCAGGCAGCTGTCAAGCTAAAAGCAAGTCTGTTTTTCTGGGCACCTGAAAAGGTGATACTATGCCAGGGCATGCTGATACTGCTGGTGTTACCTCCGTGGTAGTTGTCACTGGGCATCACATGTTCTAATGTAGTGCGATCTTGGTGAAAAAATGCCTTGTGAAACTGAGAAATGAAAAAAGGACAAAACTAAAGTGAAAAACGAGTGGGAGTAGTAGTGGTTTCAGTACCCTCTCTAAATGTTGTGGGACTGAATATTACTGTATACTGTATATAACCTTTAATTTAATGAGGTAAATCAAGATCAATGCCTCTTTTGCAACTTGAGTACAGCCGATAGAGAGACAAAACATAGCAAACATAGACAGACATAAGAAAAGGACATATACATACAACACATGTAACCAGACAAAAATATTACATCACAGGCTTTTGATAAAACTGAATATGAAACTATTTCTTAACTTTAAACCTGAATTAATTGAGTTTTTGGCCACTCTTGGGCAGCACAACAAGCTGTAAACACAACATTGACATATTATTAGCTTAAAAAGTTGGTAACTCTAATATTCACTACTCTTTCACCTCTTTTTCTGTCCTGTCCTGACCTTAAGCTGCTAAATTCTCCACTATGTTCACCAGCTAGCTGCTAACTTTGTCTCGCTGTTGTTTGGTGCTGAGCAGGTGTATACGGTTAGTTTTTAGAGATTTTTCACTGAAAACAGATGTCTGCTGCGGCCAGGAATGAGGCTGCACAGTTATTTAATCCATTTTAATATAAAATATATTGAACAATATCGCTTACAAGATATTAAACATCCAATTTCCAAGGTATGCTGCCACTTTCTAGGAATACAAACACAAATTCTGAAAGCATATTCATATTTTTTTAATTTAGCAGTTTACTTTCAGCCAATATCTCTGCAAACTACATAATACATATTGCCACATGCATTAAATTCAACATAAAGGATATGATTACATTTTAATTACTTGAGAGAAACAATAAATATGTGGTGTTAGTGGTGAATTGAGGGAGGAGTGGATTGAACTTCTTGCCTCAACCTTGTCTTGATCTGAACACTGAATCCACCCTTTGACTTCCCGCCCCTGTCTGTCTGTGCTCGTACGATCCAGGGGACTGGCACACCTCAGCCAATAGAATCAATGCCAAGGTGAACTGCGGCACACCCAGAATCCCTTCTAGTATTTATTGAGATGAGTATCTATTCTTAGAGTTTACTTAGCATGTGAGCTAACATCCAGGTGTTCTTGTTGTCTAGATGTTGTCTCTTTTTAGCCAAAATGGCCTCTTTTCCACAACAAGGTCACACAAGGATAGCAAGAACAGTTTTTTACATTTTGCTCACCTTTTTCCTAAACAAAATGCACGTGGCTCTTTTTGGAAGGGGACAATTTGTGTTTTGGGTTACAGTAAGTAAGAAGAAGTAAACAAGAGCTTTGAGTTGTGGTTAATAAAACTGTTCCAACTGCTGAATCACCATCAGGAAACTAAACAGCTACAATACAACTTATTTATTGAATGCACCAAATTTCCATGTAATCCTGAGCCATTTTCAACCTCCGTCATGGCCGTTGTTGTGGTAAACTGCTATGGTGGAAACATGCAAACAACATAATTCTAATAACTCGTTACATAGAAGAAAAAAAATCAGTTAACCATCATTTTCCAACTGACCACAACTGTTGACCACAACTGACCACAACTTCTATAATTAGACAGTGCCAAATCCTAACTGTACCTACAACATTTGAATGCAGCAAAGCGTTTCGCCTGGAGTGCTCCCTGAAGCAAAGTCGAAACAATGCCAATAACACATTCAAGTGTCACTAGAATGAGCAGTTGCTGAAAATTGAATACACCGTAAAGACAGAGAGAAAGGACAGAATGAGCAAGAGTGGGGGAAAGGAAAGATGAAGAGGACAGAGAAGTATTCTACACAGCAGGTTGTCTCATATTTTAGGGCCCTGTTGAATTGTCTTGGGTGCTAGCGCAGCACTACCGGGGTCAACACTTCAACGCTGTGAACGATGGAGCGTGAAATCCGGATGAGTGCACCTGTATCTCCCAAATCCTGCTATTGTCTAAACAGAGAGGTGGTTGTGGGGGTGTTTTATGTGCATGTATGTGTTCTGTTTTGTAGATTTAGAAAAGTGGGAACAGAGGAGATGATTTAGATGTAGACACAATACTGAAACCAAAAAACAAAATGAAAAAGGGACTTTCACTTAGGTTTGACAAACTCTCCTGCCATTAGTACCAATATGTTAGTTAGCTAGGAAGTTTATTGGCCGCAAATTGAAAAATTGCCTTCAGTTTCACCACACAGTACACATAAAAAGCCAGTGATTTTAAGATTGGCATCAAGAACGAAACATTAACAAACATGGCTTTAAAAAAGTACAAATTCTGGAAAAAAAATTATTTTAAAGGGGCAACATTTAGTAAGTGATAAAGGCATAACGAGGCAGTGCATTAGACTTTGGCAAAACAACAACAAACACAATGCGGTATAGCAGGGTATTAATTTTAATAGCACAGACTTAATTTTTTTTCTAATTAAATGGTTCACCTGGTCAGATAACTTGCCAGTATAGAAAATATGTTTATCGCATCATACATTATAACTCAGTATGCTGCTATAATAAATGGGGCTATTCCTTTTTCACTGCTTTTTCTGTTGCTGTTTTACTATTCACACAAGTATGTGGTAATATATCACCACTCTTAGTAAAAAAAACACAACTATAAGTACATCTGACAATAAATTAAAGCACCTTGAAAAAGATGTTTCACATTGAAACACCTGTTTGGAGTATTGTACTTAGAGTTTTGATACAATGCACCATACTATTGATAATACAGACAGAAAAAACATGTAAAATCACAAAAAGTGCAAAAGTGCAACTCTTTCTAGATATGTATGGTTTCAGCAGCATAGACACAGTCAGGAGTAAGTCAGCATAGTGAGCTTCTTGGCCAACCTTTATCTCAGTGATGTGGTTTTGAAGTGTCTCTTCTGGATGTCATGTCATCTCTCTCTGCATTTGTTCTATCTCTGTTCAATCTTTCACACTTTCTTTTGTGTCATTTGTCATCTCCTGTATGTCGTTTTCGACCACATCACACTAGCCGACCGCAGAGTGCAGCACCTGGTGCATCATGGCTATTCTGGGCCGTCTTTAAGCCTTCCAAAGGAAGTTCTTTGAAGGTCCAGCTCCCCAGCAGTGGGTATGGAAACCTACGTTTTTGGCCATGACCACTGGCATTTCATGCGATGTTCTCCATTTGTGGTTTGATCTTTTCAGATGTGCTGACACTTCTTCTTCACCTACAGACAGCAGACCACAGCTTGAAACTGATGATGTGTGGGAGGCCCATTGCACCAGAACACACGTAGACAGACAAAGATAGTTACAGCAGTAGTGTTTTTAATATTGAACCTTTGGCTGAAAGTTAAGACATTTTATGAAATATGTGAAAATTTTATAAAGAACGAATATTTGAGTGTTTTTGTTTCAGAGTTACTTATTTGTTCCCTGTGTGCAATCATATATTTCTTATAGGTAAATCTGGGGCTAGGAGAGTCTTCTCAGAGCATTTTGACAGCGAAAGTGGGGCAGATTTTGATCAGAAAACCACTGAGCTTGCAACTAAACCAGTAGAAAATGTTGGCACCAAGCAGCCGGCAGTGGAACAAAATGTCAATCCACACCCACAGAAACCACTGCATTGAAAAACAAAAACCAATACTGTCCAGCAGTAGTCAAAACAAACACATTTAGCACATATCTGCCAATAAACAAGCAAACATATTATTTTATAGCCTGATATTATTTCCTCTAAAAAGATACAAAATTCCTCCTTGAAATCTGAAATATGTCATGTTTTGTAGATTAACATATATTGATATTATATCCACATATATGTGTGTATTTATAGTGGTTGGAGACTGCTGCTATTAAGCAATGATGATCAGGTTACTCAGGTTGCACCGGTCTGTTTGACAGTGCTAACGTCATTACGATAAATTCACTAATACACAATCTCAACTGTAGATGACATATAGACAGCAACAGCAGTGACACCAACAAAACAATGTTGTATTTTTGTTTTAATCTTTATTTATCCAGGAAAGATGTCACTTGAAATAAAGTTTTACAACAACAACCTACAGTAGTTACCACACAGTCAAACAATTAATCCTAAGATAAGAAATGAAAAAGAGCTTTAAAACACAGTATCCTGATAATCGAATATAATAGGTGTTAGAAACAGGAGAACGGTTTCAGGTAACAGCAAATTTACCAAGAATGGCTTTAAAAATAAAAAAGGTACATATAAATGCTATGCAGCATATTCCAGTTAAAACCTACAAAAGAAGACAAAGAGTCTACAGTTGTGCTAGCAGCACTGTGAGGCTGCAGTTTGGTACAGTGGTGCTATTAGCTAAATGCTAAAGTCAGCATGCTAACATTTTTACAATGACAATGCTAACATGCTGACATTACCATCCTGAGAGCTACACTGCTACCGTGGCTAATAATTTGGAGTGAGATGTATGTGTATCAAAGGTGTCACATCGAATTGAACAGGGCAACAAAAAAATTGGTCCAAAAATGTATTTATATTTATAGACCAGTAAATAGACACACACAGTATTGTGGTTGGTTAGAGAATGACCTGGACACATGACATGTGTTAGCAACCTTTTGCCCTGCTCATGGGCCCTTGAGCAAGTCCCCTCAGGACACAGAGATGCTGTTCTGTAGCTGAACTTGACCTCTGACTTTACTGGAGAATGCAAGAATGAATCTCTACAGGGAATAATGAATATTATCACCATCCTTCCACCCAGCCACATACAGAACTTTATTGTAAACTTGACTAATTTTCATTTGTGGTTTGGGTTTTTTTGTATTACAACCACCCACTAGTGGTCTTACTGGAAGCTAGAACATGGGAAGGGTGTCACACAGGAGGTGAAGATGAAGAAGGGAGGAAGATGTGGGGGCAAGCGGTCTGGATGGGGTTAAAGTTGGAGGGGGGGGTGTAATGATGGAGCAGCACATGACAATGGTCCTCCTATGTGAGTGGAGGAGAAAGAAAGGTGTGGGAAGGATGGGAGAGTGGTTGGTGGCTGCAGGAGAGGCTTGGGAGGATAAGGAAGGTTGGGTGGAGGTGGTGGTGGTGGTGGTGGAGAGGGGGCAGGCAGGGTCAGGAGGAGCCCATGGAAATGCAGATTGCCTCTTTGAATTCTATTGCCAGGCTCAGCTTTGATGTAAAGTGAAAAAAAGAGGGATTTCATACTAACTCTCACTATGCCCCCCTCCCCTCTTGCCTCCTCCCTCCTTCAGTCCCCCACTGATTCTCTCTTCTCTGCCTCACTCTGTCTCTCTTCAACTGACAAAACAGACCCTCGGGCACAGTGAGCCGGCCTCCTCCTTGTTCAGCACTTTTTGCTCTTCACTGTCTTTGCGCTTTCCTCCATTGCCTCTAAACTCAGTGGCATGTCAATTTGTTGGGAGTGTTTCAATTGTCAAAACTAACACCAAGTCCATACTAATCAGTACAACCTTAAAGATGAACTCCGGGCAATTTTTAAGTTAATGTCGATCGTTATACCTTTGTGAGTACTGTCTATAGAAAAAAAACGAGCTGGATTGGTGCTTGCAACACGGAGCTGCTGCTGAAGTCCCGTGGGAACTCTGTTCGTTGTTGTGTCTGTGTAACGTTAGTCATCCTTGTCAAAGTGTTCGCTGCAAATGCAGTAATCTTTAGCGCGTAGTACTTGTATGAGAGTTTGCACATCAAGTTGAAGTACAACTAGCCACAACTGCAGAATCTCGAGGCCATGGAAAGGAAGACGATGAAAATTTAAGTTCTTGTATTTTCGCATTCTGTTGCCACAATGCAGTACGGCACAAACGCGAACCATTTCTTCTTCACCTGTGAGCTCCGATCATCACTCTTCACACACTACACTCCTCTCACCTGCACACTGCTATTTACCTTTTTCCGGCAACAACGAACGGAGTTCCCACGGGACTTCAGACTACAGCTAGCTGTCTAAAAACACTATTTAGGTGAATTTAAACAATGGCTAAGTTGCTAAACGCATCTTGTTGTCATGTAAGAGCCCTGTTCATGTTGGACAGACATTTTAATTTCATTTTGTGTCTGTTAAGAGGCACAAAGACACTCTTTATGTAAATGCCCCCATAACTGCCGTTTTAGCTACGTGGGAGCTCTGAGCATTAGCTGTAACAGCTCCGTGTTGCAAGCACCAATCCGGCTAGTTTTTTTTTTTCTATAGACAGAACTCACAATGTATAACGATCAAGATTAACTTAAAAATTCCCCGGAGTTCTCCTTTAATTCACAAATTAAAGTTTTTTTACAAAGACTTTCCTCACCCGAACTAAAACATTTGTCATTTCGTCATAAATCTTATCAAACGCTGCCCTGTGGCCATACAAGTACAAACTCTTCTCTGTCAGGTGCAAATGGGACGTCACATGATGTTTTAGCACTGCAAAATCTCTAAGCGGGGTTTCAGACTGAAAACAGCCCTGTGTCAAAAATTAAAAACAATGCAAGAAGATATGTTGATGGTTGTTTCAGGTACCAGTGAGACGATGAAACAGGCCAAGTTATGGATCCATGACTTTGTAGGTTTAGCAGGTACCAAAACACTGCCTAGAGGTTTATGCTATCATGTGGAAAAATTTAAAACTATCTGAATTTAACATCATGGTAGCAATTATTTTTATTATTCATCACAGTGACCACAAAGTAAAAATAAATAGTCTTTATGTTTATGTGTGTTTGCACATATGTGAATGGCCACAGCTGTGTGTGGTGACCCTGCATTTTCAAACTGTTGTTGTCATGTGCAAGCTGCCTGAGCCATGCGAATCACATGTCAACTGTTTTTGGGAGGGTGAGAGGTCAGTGGTACTCACTATAAGAATGTCGGACTCATGATGGCCTAAGAAAGGATCAAAATCAATAGTGCTTATATATACTGTTTTTATTAATTCCACACATTCTTCTTCCTTGTCAAAACCTGTTGCCTACATTGCCCACAATGCAACTCTAAGGTCAGAAATTCAGGTGTGTTAGGCCATCCACACTACTGTGTTTTCGTTTTGAAACAAAAAAACCTTTTGCTACGTTTGCACCTACCGCCCAGACTAAAACGGCGAAAACGAAGACCTAAAGAAGAAGTTTGAAAACATCGCCAACCCAGTTTTTCATTTTAAAACTCAGGGCAGCATTTTTGTGCGGATAGGCAAAAACAGAACTTTAGAAACTATGACACAGACACTCATGTTTGTCTCTCTGATTGGGTGTCATAAGTCATGCAAAGTAGAAACACAATGCCACTGACAGTGTTTTTGACTTGGTATTTTTATTAAAATATTTTATACCGAACAAATAACACTTATTAACCTACACTTGTACTGTGTATGTTGCCATGTTTAACTCCCAGTCTGTTTTCTGCCGCCACTGTCGCTTTAACTCCCGTGTTACATTCAGTTACAGTCCCAGCTCGTTATTATAGTTATTTGAGTGCACATCTGCTTTTGGTGATCAAAACCAGTAGCTTAGAGTGGATGGAACAGCAAAAATGTAGAGAAACAGATGCAGTTTCCAACATATCAGCATCACTGGGACACACCCTTAGTGAACAAGCTACACATTTGAACACACAAACACACAAGAATTTGCTTAGTCGCCTCACTACACACATAAGCTGCTCATGTGGTTCTTCATGCACTCAAGACCTGTTGATCGGGCGCTTAATCCAGGCTGAATATAAAACCTTGCATTGTTTTTGATGGACAATATACTGTAACACCCCTCACGCCCCTTCCCAATTTGAAACGCTTTCCCTCCTTGCTCATCTCACCCTTTAGCCCTTCCTTTCACCACAAACCTGCATTTCTGATTAGGGAAAATAAAAGAACACACACACACAAAAAAAAAACAAGAGTTCAGGTTTTGAGGTGGTCTGGAAAATGCAGAGTGGGCATATTGAAATACAGATAAAAGGAAAAAGGAGAGTGAATAGTGGGCCATGCAGGAACGGTTGGCTAATTAAATCTTTATACCGTCTTTCTGAGGAGAAGCTAATCTGGTGGGTGGGAGCTGGCCTGTCCTGCTTTTAAAAGAGTTTTAAAAAAAACTTTTCTTGTTTCTTGCATTCTATTTCTCAGCCCACCCTTGGTTTTCTTTAGCCTTAGTGATTTTTTTTTCTTCACTGCGTTTGATGGAAGATTGAGAGCGAGGTGGACAATGCAGAGCCTCATTACTGGAACGAGGGCTGAGCAGAGATGTCGAGAGAGAAAGGGAAAGGAAAAAAGTAAATCACACAGCAAGGAGGACGATTTACAGCAGAGAGAAATGTGAGGCTGCAGAGCAGGAGTTTTATCTTACATTTGAATGTATGAATACAGTGGGGTGTGTGTGAGGGAGTAGGGTGAGGGGTGGAATAACAAAAAAGGAGAGGAAGTGTGCTGTAAAAGAAGCAGTTAGTGGCCAGTCTCATGCAAGGAGGACACACTGAGACTGCACTTTTGTCTTCATCCCAAGGAGACGGAGAGGGAGGAGGAGGACGAAGAGGGGAGCCGATGATCTGAGATCAGATGTTTCCTCCCGATAACAAGCAGCTGTGATGATCACTTCCAGACACAGACTGGGTTTTTTTTTCAGCAACGAGGCCAGAGGTTGACGTCCATGTGCCCTGACCTCGGCTGCCAGATCCTCCACATCTTTCCCTCTCTGCTTCCCCCCTTTCATTCCACCTTTCCAGCAGTCCTTTCTGACTTGGCAAGTCAGGAGACTGTGAGGCCCAAATGTTATTTGCTAAATTAGATAATGGAGGCTGTGCACAATATGTAATGGCATTCTAGTTGGAAAACAATGTTGTAGTGTTTCTGGGGCAGGAGTGAGAGTTGTTTTTCAGCCGATTTGACAGTATCTATCTGCCTATTTATTTGGATCTTAATTCTAATTGCTTTATATTACCCCTTAAAGCTGCCCTAATGTATATTATCAATGCATCAAATGACTGTGTAATATGGAAAGGGTCACTTTGTAGAGACAAAACTTAATGGGATTATCATCCAACTCTGCAGCCCCTCTCAGCTCTTTCAAGCGGTTTAGCATCTTTCAGCTCATTGGGTTTTTTTTTCTGACCTGCAACTTTACTGTTTTGGTTCAGTCTTTTCAGTGTTATTAACCTTTCAGCTGTTTCAGTGAAAACTGAAACAGCCACTGAAACCACTGAACGCTACTTGCTACAGTGAGCTAAAAGCAGAGTGAATATTGCACTTTTACATTCATCTGCTTTCATCAGGTGACCAGAGATATATTAATGCTAACGTTGCTCTGTGTCTGCCAATGTGTTATGAGGAAGGAAATGCATTGAACACATTTGTTAGACGTCAAGAATACACACATTGTGTTTTGATGAGTAACACTAAATGTCAACATAACTTTTGTGTGCTTCCAAGAAAACTCCACAGGGGACCTTGATGTGTCTTTAAGAATGGAAAAATAATCTTACTTCACTTGGTATCACGGTGGGATATCAGCTTATTCAACTCTTCATTTAAGCTTTATGATGTTTAAAGCTCTACTGTTGCATTTAATGGAAATATTCTAGATGTCTTGCACATTATTTCATACACATTTTCCAAAATCCAGATGCATTATGAGTTGTCTTTGGAAACTTTGGGATCTCCACTAGATGTTAAGAATAAAGTTATATAGGTTTCAACAATGTTTGGCTGAAAATTCACAGAAACAAATGAAAGGCATACACATTTAAGCTGACTGGGTACAACTGACCTCATTAAAACAGCGCAGTGAGAGGGGAAACAGACAGGTAGAGAGTAAGGGAATACGAGGAGAGGGAAGAGTTAAGTCCATTTCCTGAGTATAAATTAAAAGCGTCTTGTAATCACATTGCAGGAATGCAGTCGGTGTACACTGTTAAACACTCCCTAAGCCCTGGCTCCACTTCACTCTCTCAGCACTGCACACAAAGGAGCCTTTGTTCTCTCTGCTCTTGAAAAGCAATGCTCAGTCACTCCCTCCCTCCCTCCCTCCCTCTCCTCTCCTTTCTCTCCCTCACTGCTTTCTCACTCTCATGCTGTTTCTGTCATTCTCCTCTCTCACTCCTCTTGTCTTGCTATCTGTCTTTCAGTCACAGCCATTCTAGCTGGCCTTCGATTCCCACCTCCCACTCTATCTCTATCCCTCTTACTTTTTTCTTCTGTCTCTCACACAGAGACTGACTTTTGGCTGCTGAGCTTGCATACGGCCAGGGGTAACAGAGGCAAGATGCTCAATCATAAACTTAATCAAAATAATCGTTCCGTTCCGTGGGAAGTCATAGGCTTGGCCTAAACAAATCCCCTATGCTCTAATAAGGACCGAAAATGCGATTGCTTAAAGTTCACTTCCTTCAAGGTTTGCTCTGCCCCCACTGACAGCTTTTTCTGGTTAACCACATATTTACGGTAAGAATGGGAATGGGGTGTAAGGGGGGTGTCCTCGTCTTTATCTCTACTCCAAACCCCTCCACCCTGACTGAAAATGTTTAGAAACCAGATAGAAACACAACACACACGGCCTACCAGATGTGGCTCTCACACACCTGGTACAATGGACGCCCTTGGGCGTGGAAACTGTTATTTTGTTTAGCAATCAGGTCATATGTGACAAGCTTATAAAGTCTCCGGGTTTGAACATGTTCTCCTGGGAGAAACCCTTGCAGGCTCCTCCTCCTCTAAAAACCTGGCGGCCTTCACCTGTTGATTGATTTTTCTATTATGTCAAAATAAAGGAAGCGTACACAGGCATGTTTCTGCACTGAAACGTCTTGGTAATGGATTGAGTTGTGTTTGAAAAGTGCAACGCCCACTCAACAAAAATAAACATTAAACAAAAATGGCTCACTCAAACTGTCTTGCAGCTACTGCTTATAAAATTTAACAAAGAGGACTCAACCCTATCTTTTCAGTGACTAAATGAGCTCATGCTGGCCTTTGCTGTCATCATTTCATGTTTTTTGCTTACTTTATAATGTTTTGCATGTTCACCCTCTTAGTTTAGCATATTAACATGCTAAGATTTGCTAAGTCACACTAAACAAACAAACAAATTACAGCTGAGCCTGATAGGAATATTGTTAGTTTTGCAGGTATGTTGGACAAATTAACTTTTGACCTGCTGATGGCACTTGGCACAAGCCAACATTGCCATCTCTTTAAAAGTTTCTCAGTTAAAAGGAGCAACTTATCAGATATCCACTAAGGACTATCATTTGCTTTTAGTTTTAGAGTTTCTTCTTAGATTATCTTGCATGTCATTATTGTATCTGTATCTGCAAAAAGCAGATCTTTTAAAATTGACCATATCTGTGAAAGTTGTTAGAGATGTTTCTATAAGTGGTAAAACAGACGCACCCAGTTGCACATGATGTTCTTTTATTTCATTTTTTTAACAAACCAAGAGTAACACTGTTGAACAAGATCTACAGTAAAAGTAAAGCACCTGAGGTAAATAGATCGATTTCTGTCGGTGTGCACTTGTACTCAGCACTGAACTAGTTAAGGCAGCTGCAGTGTTAGATTACCCTTTTTTCTGACCCTTTTGGAAAAAATTGCTGTTTTGTATATTTTTAGATAGGCCTAGCTCAGTCAGTGTGTGTAATGGCCAATAAAGTAATTATTATGTTCTTTTTCATGAGGTTCAGCATGTCTGGTCCTGTCTGACAGCAACAACATTGAGAAGACCTGAGGCGTGAAGTGCAATCATGTCCATCAGCTCTTATCAAACCTGTCACAGGGTGTCTGACGCAACCCTGCCTTGCACAATCTCCTCCTGACAGATGAGTGTAGGCTGAGGTAGGAAGGTTCAACCTTGACAGTATATCATTATTATAAGGTTTTTCAGATAGATTTGTGTCAGTGGCTTCTGAAATTTTAAGAATTTGTGTTGAGCACTTAGTGACTCTACACGCTGAAAACCTATTTTCACTCATGGTTTAACACTACAAAATATGTTAGGTATTGATGTCAGGTTCACTGACTACAGATGCACAAGTTGCTCCTCTTAAGATGAGGATGCATTAAATTATTTCATTAGGGATTGATGTAGCTTTTTAACTGAAAACAATCTGCACCTAAAGAGAAAAAGTGAAGCTAGGCATAGAAAAAAGAATAATTTCTTTGATTTACCAAAATAATTTAACACTAGTTTAACTATCTAATTTAAAAAGGAGAAATATTGAAACTACATTGTTATTTTCCATTTTCCATATTCTTATTTCCATTTTCTGGGAAAACTTTATCTGATAATGGAGATCGCGCGGTACAATCAACAGCTCCAGCACTGCTGCTACATGGCCCATGTCGTGAGATTGATTTGCCATCTACATGTTCCAGGTTCAAAATGAACTTTTAAGTCTCAGCTTTTAAGTCAACATAGACAAGACGTCATTAAAGCACTCTGAAAAACATCTAGACAAACTCGATCTGCTGAAGAAGATCATGTGATACAATGAAAGTTCCTCAACAGCTTCTAAATGAACCTATAGGCCTATAGTGAGAGGGGCAGCTCTAAAAGTGCTTTTCATTGTTATTGTGTTACACTGATAAGTCATTTTGTGAAAGCTGAGAGGAATTCTTTAAATGATATAACTGACAACAACAAAAAACCCACTCATGTATCTTCAAATCTTTTGACCTCATTTCTCCAGAGTTCCTGTATTAAATCACCTCCACTTGGCTGCTATAATTTACTGTATTCCTGTATACTGTATTGCTTGAGCCAGGAATACCTTTCAGTTTTAACATGTTTACACTTTCTGAATATATTTTTTGACCTTTTAACCCCTTAAGGAATTGACTTATTTCTAGTCCTAGGACACTCAAGACCACGTCGCCCCAGCCTATAAAACAGAAAAAATTAAAATTAAAACCTGTAACCTGTTTTTCACAGAGTGCCACCACGCAATCAACGACAGCTCAAACTACTGTAAGACAACACATCCTCCAGACTTTCAAACCCAGTGTAAAGTTAACTAAATAAAACTATAACATTGCATGATCAACAGTAAACCTGCAACCTGTTTGCATCCAACGTTAATAATTAACATGATGGCAGCCAGCGGGATGTAAATAATTACGTTAATCGACCACAGCAAGTATGGCAAGTAAACAAACGTTCATTCAACCTTTTCATAACAAGCAACAGTCGAAGTTAACCTCCGGTAGGTCGTAGCTAAAGCAAGAAGCAAGCTAACGTTAGATGGCCAATGAGCTGAGCTAAACATGTTTATTCACCACAGGTTACTAACCTATTTTCCGTTCAGCACTTCTTTTGTTTGGGCCTTGTTGTATGAAGTTTTAAAGCCAAAGTTTATGATGACTGACACAGCAGCTGCCACTGTTGTCCTCTCTCATGTGTGGCCGTGCACAGCTGATACTACGTGTTTCGTATGTAGGTTACAGGGAACACAGGGAGGGGAATAAGCAAGTTAATCAGACGTTTCCTGAAAATAAACGTTGTTCACAAGTCCGCACCTCAAGTCTGAGTCGAGTCCGAAGTCTTTCAAGGACAAGTCACAAGTCTGAGGTCACCGTGTATGCGACTTAAGTCGGACACAGTCTCAAACTCGAGTACCCATCTCTGCTCACTTGCTACAGTAGTTTATGAACTAGCCCCACAAGTAGTCACTACATCACCAACACAAAGGCTTTACATCCTTCATTAAGAATATATAATTTTTTAGAGATGGTTTGTAGATGATTAGACATATTAATCTATAGTTGCCTTGTTTGTTTTGCATGTGAATTTGGTTTTATTTTATTGTTTGTGTATCCCATGTGTATCACCCATTGTCTTTTACTTTATTTTAGTTTTATGAATTGTACTTTTGTGCTATGTAAAATACTTTTTTTATTTTGAAAGGTGTTATATAAAGATTAAGGTACAGTATTACACACTGAACAGAGCACAGCAGATCCTAGCAGCATGCAGCAACCCGTCTGGCCTTTCCAGCAAATCTGTTTCACTCTCTGCAAACATAGAATGACACACAAACATACACTCAGGCAAGAGTCTCCCCATGTCTCTTCGTCCTGATCCCACATGCAGGCCTGTAGCAGCCTGTCTGAAACCAAACCACCTTTACAGGGCAAGAAGAAATAGCTCAAGGTGTATGTGCACTGCAGGCAGGGCTGGGCTCATCTCAGCGTCAGCCAAACAGCTCTGGTGTCTTTGATGGCAGCTACACAGATCAGAAGAGTGAAAGGAGACACTGATCTGAAGTGTTGTCGAGGAGAACACCCCACAGGCAGGTTTAACCCCCACTCACTTCCTTTTATACTATTCCAGAACAGACAACATTGAGAAATGTAGAAAATATGTAGAAAACCCTGTGTGAGGGAGTCAAAGCAAAAGCATACAGCAGAATCAGTAGTGTCAAGGTTCGAAACACAAACTCACTCATGCAGCCTTGACTCACTGCCTGGCTGCAAGTCCTGGACATAATGTTCCTCTGAGGACACACACACACACACACACACACATCCGCACTTTGATATATTCGGACACACACTCCTACATCTTACAGAAAGGCCTTCACATCTTATTCTAGCAAGTAAATCCCTCTTGTCTTGCGGTTGTTTGTGTCTGTATGTTTACACATACTACTACATAACAACTGATGTCAAGTTGAATTGCATTTGTTTAGCTCTTCTGGCGTCTTCTTTTGACTTTACTCCCCCTTGCTTTGCTTACATTCTACTCAGGTTTGTTTTGAGACAGGGGGTTTAGTGGCGAAGAAACAGATGAGCAACAACATCTGCAAGCTTTACTGGAGGAGAACATTTTGAGGGCTGTGTTTATTCAGTTATGAATGATATGTAAGTGTGCCTGTTAGGATGAGAAATAGTTTTCAAGCTAGAATTTAAATGAGTCAAAGAGCAAGTGTAGTTTAGTTTGAACGCAGAGTGGGAGTTATGCTATAACTCAGTAAAAACAGGTGGTTGCACCCTGAAAGTTACAACAGTTAAGAAACTTTAAATTTACACCTTCTTTCTGGACGTGAGAGAAATTCTTCATGAGCTGTTGTCAGGGCAGAATAATTAGAAAGATGGTAGGGACTAAAATGTAAAAATAGCCAGAGAAAAATCTTTCTCTGATGTACAACGCCCTTTTCCTTTTTTGATAACACTGACATGCACAGCCTGTATTGTGCTTTACACTTACTGTTGCCTGAAAAAAACGAGAGCAGAGAGGTGTGATTTTATGCTGCATTCACTTGAGATGTAAACATTCAACCACTTAGTAGCTTTTAACAGAGACCAGTAAGGGTGTCCACTCTGACACAATCTTTTGGCCAAAATGGTTTGGACAGTTTTTTCCATAGACTTTTGTGGACGTTTTATTATTATTTATGACCATTTTTATGCATGGTACAAACAGTACCACAGAAGGAATCGATAAACAATCGCTGACTTATTAACAGTAGTGGAAAGACACAAAGTACATTTACACAAGTGTATTTTGAGGTAGGTGTCTTCTATTTCATGCATCTTTACACTTCCATCCATCCATCCATCGTCAACCGCTTATCCTGCGTACAGGGTCGCGGGGGGTGGGGTGGGGGGGCTGGAGCCTATCCCAGCTGGCATAGGGCGAAAGGCTGGGTTCACCCTGGACAGGTCGCCAGTCTATCGCAGGGCTCAGATTAATATGTATATATAATAAAAAAATAGTACATAATAATACAAAATATGTTGGTCAATAGCTACTGGCTTTTTATCTTCTTATGATTAGGTGACTAGGTGGGACCTCGGTAATATTTTCAGTTGACTTGTCTCACAAGTACAGATGGTGCAACTGATTAAAGTAATGAGTTAGGTGTGAAACTAGCTGCAATGTAGCAGGTAGTATTGACATTATTGATTTAGTCCTTAAGGTCATACATTAAAAGCTATTCTGAAAAGAAGGGGTTTTATTAATGATTTGAACATGGATGGATTAGTACAGTCTCAGATGTGTTTGGGCGGAGAGTTCCAAGGAGAGGGGGCAGCTATGGAAAAGGCTGTCAGCCAAGGTCCGATGCTTGGTCCTGAGTGGCAGAGACAGGAGGTTGGCGTCAGAAGCCAACCTCCTTCCAACTGGAAATGCAGTTGTAGCCCCGTCAGGCTACACATGTATAAAAAAATATTACAGTAAATTATTTAAATTTGATTATAATAAAACAATACAATACACAATAATATACAACAAAGTATTTGTAACTAACACTAAAGGAAGACTTTCATGACCAAGAAACTCACCCTAACCCAAGAAACTATCTGACCATCCACACATTCACTGGATTGGATTCATCAGGTCTTAAACAATCTTCCAGTGACTTGCTGATAGGGTTACTCACACTGTAAAACGTAAGGTTACACCTAATGAAAAAGTCAAGGTGTGTGTGTTTGTATACATACATACACACTGCATGCCATTAAGCATGTGTTAAAATCTACTTACATACTTACTTCTATGTATCAGTTTGCATGTTCAAATGGGTACACATGCAGAGTGGTGTAACTCAAGATGCGTTCCAGGAAATGAAGGGGGAAGGGGGGACATGAGCACAGACCTTATAAAAGCTAATACTCCTGTGTACCCCTCTGGACATCACTGACTCTCAGCACGTCTACTGAGCCCCCGGGGTAAGGGGTTAAAGGTTTTGGGTCGGAGAGGTTATGACTGATCCTCCCAGTCTTCCCTCGAAGGGACAGGCACAACATAAAACCTCTCTATTTATAACTATTTATAACTCTCGTTGCAGGGGTCAGTACTCTGGAACTTTTAAGCTAGTAAGACCAACAGTGTTTGCTTATGGAGAACGTAGAGCTGCAAAATGTGTTTCTGAGTGTGTGTGTGTGTGTCCCTAATGACAGATAATAGCAGTTTTGAGTTTGGCACTGTGTTTGTGAGTGATTACACCTTTGTGTGTTTGTTTATTGAGTGTGTGTGTGTGTGTGTGTGTGTGTGTGTGAGAGAGAGAGAGAGAGAGAGAGAGAGAGAGAGAGAGAGAGCGATGGAAAGAGAGTAGAGTGATAAAGTGACTGTCTAATTGCAGAGAGCCTTGCTGTGTGGCATGTCAGATTGCTCTTCCCCTGTGGCCTGAGGTCTCCAGCAAGGAAAATGTGTGTGATTGCATATGTGCGTCTAACTGTGATGAATTTCTACTGCCTGCTTCAAGTCTTGGCAGGCTGCCTGAGCACCAGGGACCCATTCAACCATATTTCATGCTCACTCCAAAAAAACACCATACTTTTTACCTTTATGTGGTTCGCTTAAGTCTGTAGTCCATTACACCACTTTTGTGTGCATGTGTGGGTGTGTATACTGAATGAGAGCGTTTGAAAGAGATGATGGAGAAAGCTGCAGAGATTCCACGCTCGCTGCTCCACAATGGCTTGCATTGTTCTAGTGCTATAATCAGAGCGGACATGGAACTTGGCCTATAGACCAAGAGGTCTCTGCAGCCCTGGACACAGGTGCTGGAACTTCTAGATTCACACCAAATCATGGACTGCAAAGTGAACACAGGGGGTGGAGGTGATGTACGCTTTAAGAATTAGAACGTCTCACCATTGATTAATGCAACTGTGATCGCTCTGCTTTAGCTGCTTTGTGTTTTTGATAATGAAAATATTACAATACAGACAAATATGTCTAGTCACTTTCTTGCCAACAGTTAGATGAGAAGATTAATACCACTCTCATGTCTTTGTTAAGTATAAAGCTAGATCCAGGAGACCCTTAGCTAAGCATAAATACCAGAGCCAGGGAAACAGTTAGCCTGGCTCTATCTAAAGTTTTAAAAAAGTCATGCTACACCAACCACCCACTACAAGCTGTCTGAAAATGGTCTAACATAGTCATATTTCTGTACTTCTTTGCCTTTGTTTACATCTTGATGCCAATGTCAACACCTTTAAACTGACTGTTAAGCTATAGAGGATCACTGCTATCTTTTTGTCTTTGCTCTGACTTTAGGGTAGCTATTTGAGCAGTCAAATGGTTAAATTCTCATATTTTCTGAGCTGCCTCTTTTACCACAGCTATTGTTGTTGTTATTCTGTGACTTCCTTTGTCACTGCTGTTTCCTGTTTCCCTAAGTTGGGCAGAAATGAGCTCAAGAAGCACGATAATGCTCAAGTGATAAAGTTTTCTTATCTGGTTGAAGGTAAATATACCTGGTTAAAATAAAAAAAACTGCAGCCTTTTGGCCCACCACGGCACTCAGAAGGAGACCTCTTATCTGAAACATATATACACAAATAATGTGAAACCACAGAATTTACACACACATTTTTAAACTACGATGTGTTAAAGAGTTTCTCCATGTTGGGTAAATATGACTTGTGGCACATACTTAGCATATAACCTGTGCATATGAATTAGTACAAAGTTTGAGCAGGATGGGCTGATGAAAGATTCAGCTTTCAGCAACAGTACAGAACAGTGTGAAAAAAAACTTGTCACTCTAATGACACCTCAACACCATTTCGCCCTGTGCTTTTTTACCATAATTCAGATGGGGCTCTGTCAAAGTGGCAGTTTTTAAGTAAGCCTTAAGTATAACAAGTCCATTTACCACAGTGGAGCACCAAAAACAGAATGGTTACTAATAAGCCAGTGGTAGAGCACACAGGGAGCGGGTGTTCAAAGTTTTATAAGATTAAACCACAAGTTCTCTGAGGAGAGTCGTCTAATAAGAGGCTTATGATTACCCAACAGTCTCCCAGGGGTCCAACCACATTAATGATACAGCTTTCTGTCTCTTTCCCTCTCTCTCCCATTTTCTCTTTAATAGTGGATTAGGAGTAGTGGTGCAGTGCTGCTTGGTTTTTAATGTGAGTTAGTTTCTGGGGCACTTTGTGCAAGGTGTGAGATTTAATCTTCTGGACTGCGGTATGGTTAACATGCAAGTTTGTTATAGCTCAAATTGTCTGTTATGTTTTGTGTTGCAACAATAAAGGTGTTTTAGAAAAATTTTTTTTTCCCGTCAGCCAGCTGTGAGGAGGTAGAGTTGAGTTAAGGCCCCTGGCTGGTGAGTCAGTATTTCCACAGAGCTGCTGCTGGCCCTTCTGGTTCTGACTAGACCTGGCCACGAGCCTCTCTTATACACTAGCCAGACTGAGGCAGCAGAACAGCCATTGCGCACTGTGTGTTTAATAAGAAATAGTTTCACATTTTGGGACGTTTGCTCATTCGCTTTCTTGCTGAGATATATCTGTACACCTTAAATGAAGCTACAGCCTGCAACCTTAGCTTAGCACAATGACTGGAAACTGGAGGAGAAAGCTAGCCCGGCACTGTCCAAAGTCCAAAATTTTGCCTACAAGCACCTCTAAAGCTCATAAACATATGATGTCATGTTTGATTAATCCTTAGACAAACCAAAGTGTAAAAACGGGAGGGTTATGTCTCTGATAATTTCATAGCTGGGACCCTTGTCATCATCTAAGGGTGAAAGGACTCCAGGATATCACTGCATCAAACCAAAAATAGTCTGGTACATAAACCCCCCAAAACCATGATTTGTTGTTTTTGCAAAACAAATTAAAGAAACAGGAAATAATGGGTTAATTAATGAGCTTGAGAGGTGCTAGTAGGTGGATTTTGTTACCTTTTGAGCCAGGGTTGCTATTTCTCTGTTTTTAGTCTTTATGCTAAGCTAAGCTAAGCTAATCAGACGCTGGCTGTATGTCTCTACATTTAACAGACAGACATGAAAGGGATATCAGTCTCATCTAACTCTTAACAAGAAAGCAAGTTTCTCAAAATATCAAACTATTCCTTTAAGTCTTTTATTGCATGCTTGTTAAAATAATGCTAAACTCTAGCTCTTTCATCAAAAGGAAGTGTTTGGAAAATTCTCTTTTTATATATTGGAAAACACAAGGAAAGGCCCTGTAATGATTTGTTATAAGAAATTTGTGCCAAGGTATGCCTTATTCCACTGAGCAACTTTCAAGGAATAATCATCAGGATTACTAATGCATGTTATATAAAGGATGCACGAAGAAGGAAATTGCCAGTGGCAACTGCTGTTATGTCTCTTGTGTGTCAGATCGCTCACGTTACAGATGTAACAGCCTTCATTCTTCACACACTCATGAGGGTACCATCTCATGCAGCTTGTCAGCGGCGTGTTAAGCTATAATAGTCACACCATAACTTCTCAAAATTGATTTGATTCTGGGCCGTGTTTGTCTTGGCTGGGGCCTGTCTTTGTGGTTGTGGTCTCAAAGTGGAAAGCAGAGGGCAAGAGGGGAGGAGGAGGTTGGAAAGACTGGGGAGAACGAGAAGAGGGTGGTATTCAGAGCATTATGTAAGACTTCAAACAGGTCCAGTCTGGCGAGGAGTGTTGATGTGAGAGTTGTGGGCCCCTTGGGTCAGGTGGCCCCTCACATAGCCTCCCATATGGTCTGCATTTCCCCTCATTGCCTCCGCCCTTCGTCTAATTGGCAGGTAATGTATCGTTGCTCTGGCCTATCTTCCCCTCCGTCGCTGTTATTCTTCTCTTTTATTAATGGAAGGCACAGTGGTGTGGTGGTGGAGGTGATAGTAGCTCTGGGCTTGGCACCACGCCATGGAGAGGCCCAATGCTGACACTTTATACAGCGGCAGGTTTTACCAAGGTGTTCATTTCAAGAGCATCTCCTCTGCTTCTGCTTCTTCTCTTTCTTCTCCCCTTGGCCGTGGAAAGTAAATCAAAGCTAGAGCAGACACTGGACACTTTATTCAATCTGATTGTGGTTACACCTACACCCACCCCACAGTTGTAACATACATATGGACACACACACACACACACACACACACACGCATGCACATGCACATGACTTCAGGCTTGTTTGCATTCACACACACATACTATATATGCGTGTGTTCCCTAGCATTCATCACTTCAGCTCTCACCATGTTATCCGACAGTGCAGGTTTTTCTTTCCCCCTCCCACCCATAACCAGCCAGGCAGCTTATTTTACAGCCTCTCTGCACAAGTCACTGCTAAGCATAACAATACACCAGCAGACATATGTTTGTCATAAACTGCAAGGCTCAAAATTACATTACAATCATTTACACTTTGAACAAGGTTCAAAAAGAATCATTGTACACCACATTTAATCATGCGCTGTACTTAATGTTCATAATTCTCTCATGATTTTCCACTGCTGCTGGACAGTGGAAGTCTAACTACAGCAAAACAACATGGGCCAATCAACCTAAGTAGGCCTGTTAGTAGCAGTAAATGCCAAGCCCTGTTTGTTATGCCTCACAGGCCAAGTCTCTCTCTGCAACGATTCCATGTATGGGACTGGAGCTCCACTATAGTCAGATTCTGGTTTAGCAAGCAGCTACAGACATGACAGTAGCAGGATGAGCATGGCTGAGTTCTTCAGGCCTTTTTTGAGGGACATAAATGTCCATAGGATTTTGCTAACATCCTGTGCTGCGGATCAAGCCAACATTACCGTCTGGTGCACATGGAAGAGCTCAATTACATAACTTAAGACTTTCATTAGCCTCTCCGCTCCATTGAGTTCTCTGGGAAAGGTCCAGATGTGACTTCATGAAGGGCTCTCTCTATGCTGAGCCCGTTCGCTCTGTTCCGCTATGCCCCCCTTCTCCATCCCTGCAGCTGTAAGCACTCAGAGTAAAAGCAGGGAGAGAGGGAAGGGAGGTAGAGTGCTTTATTAAAAAATCAGACACCCTCTAGACCCCCAATCTCCCTTGAAAACATTTCCAGCCCCACCCAGAGAAGTCATATAGTCCCCTTCCCTCACATAGGTCTCTAAAGTAGGCCAATAAGTCTTTTAGCATGTGGTCTCCCTGTCAGCCCGAGGTGGCTGACTAGACAGGCTGCTGCTCCAGGCGCAGGGGCAGGATATGGTAGCCAGCCAGGAGACTCTGAGAAGCTGCCCAAGTAAACAACCTTCCCCCTTTAGCACACATGCTCATACACATTCATGTGTTTGTATGCTCATACACATTCGGATGTGTTTACATATGCGGCAGACTTGTACATACACACATACACACACACTTGATGCGTCACCTCCAGAAACACTGACGACCTTTTACTGGGAAATACTGTAAATCTGGATGGCACTGTGTTACTGTTAATATCATGGTGGTTCATGGATGACATTAATTTATTTCAGGCTTTTGGTTTGGCTGTGACCACAATGTCCTTTAAAGACAGAAAACTGGAAATTGTTAAGAGTCTTCTAATCAAATTAATGGCCGTGTTGTTTGATTGCGTGTGTACAAAGCATGAATTTGTACTGTGCAGCTGTGTGTGCGCCACTGTAGAATGTCATACCAAAATCTTATGCCAAAGCTACAATTTCTGCCTTAAAGGGGTAGTTTGTTCAACACATTGTTGCTGTCTCATATCCAAAACTCTTGATTGTGTGACTTTGCGTCTGAGTAGCGTGGTCACGATGGTTTTCCAGAGCAGGACAGCTGTTTGTGTGACTCTGTGTTTCTGGGAACGGACACAGGTGGGGAATCGGTTAGGGCTGTGATTTATAGAGATCTCCTTTGCCTTGCATTGTGCTGTGGCCTTCCTCTGGGCCCCAGCCTGCTCTAACCCTTCTCGCCTGTTATTCTGTGTCTCCTGTAACAATGATGCGTGATTCGCAGAGTGGAAAACCCAGATGAGTTCCCCTCTGAGAACAAATTTATTGTTTCCCCGCAAAGAACTAATGTGTAGGTGGTTTAAGTTTTTTCTTGGGTAGATGCAGATCCAAACAAAGGTGTTTTAAGTCTTTTGGAGCAAGTCAAAAACTCTAACCATGTGAAAGCAAATCTCAAATCTTCTCTCATGAGGGCGCTTTCAAGTCGAGTCTTCATAATCAAATTACAATTCAATTGGAAGTCTTTCAGGTTTAAATACTGAGTGATAAAATTAAAATAATTTAAATATCCTCCTTTCAAAGTTGTTTGAAGCTAACACAAAATCCTTTAGATGCATCAACCTAATAATATTTTTTTTAAATTTAATTAATTAAATTTCAAGGTCACCGTGTCTGCCTTATGCTGTCTTGTTTGTTTTTAATTGGTCTTATATTTTATGAGGTTGAAAATAAAGACTACATTAATAGTTGCTGAATGTGGCCACTTGCTTTGGAGTCACAGTAAAGTGGCAGCTTCCATAATGTGACCTATTTCACAATGTAACCGGGTGTTAACTAACATGCTCTATTAGAGCCGCCATAAGCTACTAGTCATACCAAACCAAATAAGGCTGTAGTGGCAAAATGAAAACAAATGGGAATGAACCACAACAAACATGTCGCCTGATGAGGAACAATGCACTTCTTGTTTTACTTTTGTGATACAAATATATGTGAGACATGTGTAAAACAGGTAGACGTCATAATAAAGGGTCAAAATAATGTCAGCAAACTGACTCAGTAGGGTCAGTTACCCAGCATTATCTATCCAAAGTTTGCTAACACTAGCTATCTGTCATAACAGATAGTGAGGCTGTCAGCACACGTTCTTAGTGTATTGAATTGGGCAATGATGTTTTTTTATTGCTTATAAATTCAACATTTCAAGAGTAAGTGTAACATTTTTTCAAAGTGCAAAGAAATTATCATGAGGTGACATGGGACCAAAGTCAGAAAAAACACAATAAGTCTCCTATGAGGGTGTGTTTGCTTGTTTTTGTGGGTTTGACTTTTTAAAAAAATTGAAGTTTGTCTGTAACATGCTAAAACTGTAAGATGGGCATAGGAGTTATAGAGTGAGAAAACTTATTCAGTAAGGTCATGTTATACAGGAATATCTATCTAAATCTAGCAAACATTGACATTGGCTAGCATTAGCCACCACAATCTAGCTGTTATACCAGTACAAGGGAAGCTAGCAGCAAAACTTGAGTGTATTGAACTAGGCAAAAGTGTGTTTTATTGCTTACAAAACCAATTCTTCTTGTATTTATTTTGTAATAAACAAAACTGAAATGTTTATTTGTAACATACTATAATGTAAGACCAGCATAAGAAGACTAATTAAAGGTACACGTCTTTTTTGTTAAATTCAGCGAATATCTCCCCACAGTCCGCTAGCTGTCTGTTCTGTGTGTGTGCTGAAAACAAATCTGGTGTTTGTACACAGCCCTGACTGTGTAAATGTGAAACAAACAAAGTGGCACACAACACTACTCCAGCCATTGCAGCCATGATACATGTGTCAGGTAGCATTAGATTACTTGCCCACAGACATTCTTACTTACACGGACATACTTTGCCAAGATATGCCGTTATTGTGAGAGTTGTGAGTATCGCCATGCAGTTTCTGGAACCATCTCATCCTCTGAATGTTAGCTTCACAGCAGCAACTGTAGCAACAGTATGCTAACGCCCAACTAGGCTAATGTCACTTACATTTCTTTCTGTTTACTCTTTCTGATGCCATTTGGTCTCGGATTTCTTCAGAATTGCACACCCCACCTCAAAGTAAAAAAACTCACTTAGTAACATTAGTTACCCAACTATCAGCTACAAAAAACTGCCAGAATACTAGTCATACTAGTAACACCAGGTCAAGTAAGGCTGTAGCAGAAAACCAGAGTAAATGAAACAACTTTTTTAATTGTGAATGGGAAATTGTTAGTCATTTAAAAGTTACACAGTATCATTTTAAGTCCAGACAAGTTTAAAGTCATTTTTGTCTGACTCACATCTAAGTTTCAACTCACAAAACAGCTCTGGACCCAAGTCACAATGCAGGTCTAATAATAATAATGTTAATTTGAGTCAAATGTCTGTCACCCTGGTTAAGTTTACAAAAAGTCTCAGATAGAAACAGTACACTGTGGGCACACTGTGTTTGTGATTGTTGGTTTAGTAATATCCTGACACCAGCATTACTAAAGGCTTTTGTGTACAGTTACGCTCTAATTCTTTTTTCCTGCCTAACTGTGAGTGCATGTCACAGCAGGTTAGCAGGTGATGCTTGAGGGTATGCGCAGGACAGGTTTTGGGCCGGGCCTTATCACAATTGAAGACTCGCCTTGAGAAATGTGAAACAGTCAGACACTTCCAAATAATCTCTGTGGTGTTTTTACATCTAAATTCCTCAATCAGAGCCCACACGTGCATGTGCCTTTCCTGCAGACGCTGCTTTGTGTTTTTAGACCATGGTTCAGACTTCGTACAAGCAGAAGCTGGCACGTCTCGTATGTGTGTGTATGTGTGTGTGTACGTGTATACGTGCATGTTACTGTGCGTGCTTTCTTCGTATACGCCTGTGTGTTTCTGTGTGCTCTTTCTTAGTGAGTGGGTGTGAGATCTGCGGTTTCTCACAGTCAGTTCTTATCTTCGTCTCTCTGAGCCTCAGCCAGAGGATCATTGTGAAATATACACACATGCACAGAAATACGCACACACAGAAAGAGAGACAGAGATACAGAGTTCACTTTTAACTATTCCCTAACCTCCCAAGGCCAGATATCTAAGCCTTGTTTACAACTCAAACAAAAAGATGATACAGCCATAGTTACATTAGCAGGAGGGCGACTTTAGTCCAGTCATCGTCTCTGTCTTACTATCTCTTGCCTCTCTTTATCTTTCAAGCACCCAGAGCCCCATTTTTCAACATTTCTGGCCTTGAAGTAGCTTGTACTTTATCACGTTTTCACCATTTTGTAATTTTTTTTTCTTTAATCAACATCATGTGACTGCGTTGAGTGTTAGATACCAGATGATCATCTGTGCATAGCACAGACTTGGCCTCCGTACAAGATAGAGCAAGGACTTCCTGTAAAACTATCACTGATGTCATCTTTGTCTGGTTATGCCTTTAAAAGGCCTGAGTGACTCACGGGGACTGGTTAGTCAACTAACTTCTATCATGGTCCTGTGCACATTTGTAGGCAGTTAGGGGTGGCGTAGGAGTGTGTTTATTTCTAGGAGTGTGGTGTGTGTGTATGACGTCATATAAATCAGTATTGAACTGGTGAGAAACTGAAAACTGTTGAAGAAGTGAGGAAGAGGTTGTTTTGTGGCGCTGCTGGTACCGGAGGAAACAGATGCTGCAAAACAAAACTGAGAATCGTGTGAGGAAACATGCTGTTTTTAGCTTTAGCATGGTTCAGTGGTGTTCACTATCATGCATCACACACTTAGGGCATAAGTGGCAAATTAGCAAGCTGTGTAGTCATTTCATGAACTCTAATTGCACCTTTTGTTTCAGCCATGGTGTGTCTGTGAAAAGCTTTGAAACAGAATGGAAAGTTACGCAACATCAGTCAATTGCTGAGATCTGGGAACATGGCAACATTGCTAAAATGAAGAAGATCAAGAAACACAATCTTACAGGTTTTAAACTTACCTCCAAACTTGCGTGGAAGAGAAAACAAGGACGAAAGGTAAAATTATTTCCCAAACTAGCCATGTAAACATACATCATAGCTTACTGACCAACTCCTTGATTCAACTTTAACCTCCCATACTTATTATCAACATTTCAGGTGTGGTTTTACCTCCAAATAAAGTGGTTTGGATTAGTGATCCCCAACCTACGAGTCTAGACCTCAACAAGAGGTTACAAGATGATTACTGGGGTAGGAAATGAGAAAAAAGCTCAATTATCTTACACAAAATAATGTTTATTTTTAGTTCTTTCTTTACTATTTACCTTTTTTCCTATTGAAATACTGTCTAGCAGATGAGGCCACTAGGCCTGAGACAGGAAGAGTTAAGTGGTTCAGCACTCAGAAGAGCTGAGGGAGTGACTCACTCGGCCCAGTGGACCAGAAACCCAAAGCATAACAGTGTCAGGTTCGGGACGGGCTCTCCCATTGGCCAGAGCTCTTCTTCCTTTCTGTGGTCCAGCGCGTCTCGTTAGAAAAGTCATCGCTTGTCCATTAGCGCGGGGCTCTGCAAGAGTTTAGTGGCTCTGTGTTTGTTTTTCTGTCACACTAAGGAGTGGAAGGGTGTGTTTCCACAACCTGTCAGACAGCCATCACCAGTGCACTCCTCTGAAGCCTCCTCACCTCTGTGCTCTTCTGCTCAACACATATGTGTTTTTCTCCCTTTCTTTTACAGGTCAAGGGTTGCCACTTAGTCCAGGGGAAGAAAACCACACGTGACACTGGATCCTGTCTGGGCTAATGGTCATTACTTGGTAAGCTGTGTGTGTCATAGTTTCAGTCACCTAGATAATAGGGCTGCACAGTGCCTGGGTTAAACCCACAGGATCAGGGAGTGGTTTTGACTGTTGTCTTTGTTGATCTGCAATCAGTCACACTGTGACACATATGGCCATAGACCCACAAAGATAAAGCTTGTCATTTGGCGCAGGCAAAAAAAGTGTTACATATACTGAGATTAGAGCATGTGATTACTAAAACTGTAAAGCCTGAAGTTAGTTCAACCACATCATAATCAGATGAGATATTTTATGAAACATGTGATTACCCAGAAACATGTATGTAGGGGAAATTGTGAAGTTGAAATGCATATTTAATTATATTCTGCTTTGAAGAAAAAGCAAATGAAAGTCCCTACAATTTATCATAAATGTAAATTTGGATATTTCACTTTCTATGTTACTCAAAGTATTGTTTTGTATTCAGAAGGTAAACTTCCCAAACATGAAATATATATGCTACACTGTCTGAAAATAGACAGGAAGGGATTAGAGATGGGATGAGAAGGCCCCTTGTTAACACATTATAAAACATATCCCCATAATTAAGGGAAGAATTTCAATATTTGGGAAAACAAGATTCTAACTCCCCATAATCCCCCATGTGAAGCCATGAAGAAATGAACCACATGTGCAGAGATTGTACTTTCACTATACATAAGCAAGATGGGCCTATTTTAGGCAGTGGCAGATTTAGAAGTCGGTCCTGTAACAACAAGGCACTGAACTCATACTTGCATAGTGATCTTATGTGTCTTTAATAAAACCCTAAACCTATGTAAATTGCCATCCTTCATTGTCATGGTTGGTTTGTCACAACTGAACATCTGACTCACCGTGCTGGTTGTTTAAAAACAAGTGTGTCATTACTACACATGTACATGCTTGTCTGGTCAATTCACCACAATCTAATTTTAGTTAGAAAATGTTTTGCTTTAAAGCACTAGTTCAGCATTTGGGGAAATAACACAAATTAGCTTTCTTGCAAAGAGTTGCTGAGTGTTGATAAGATCGATACTACTTTCGTGTCTGTACGGAAAATATGTAGCTATAGCTGTAGTCAGCAGCTTAGTTTAGCATAGAGTGGCAAGAGTGGAAACGGGGAACAGCTAATGTGCTTCACTATTTGTTATAAGTGGAGAGCTGTGACTTCTTGAAGTCTTGACTGGTAGTGCTACAACTGGTCTTGATCAAGAAATAATGACATGTGACATATAACCCAGGTAAACCATAATTTCTACGCTTTGGTTTTTGTACAGATTAAACAAACAAGATACCAAGTGTTGATTAGTGAGCTTTAGTGGAGCAGGTAGGTGGAATTTCCAGATTTAGGCTAGCTGTTTCTAACTGTTTGCATGTGTTTGTGCTAAGCTATGCTAACCTGCTGCTGTAGCTTCACACCATCTCAGTGTTATCCATCTACTCAACTCCCTGCCAAAAAGAAGAGTAATAGCATTTCCCAAAATATCAAACCGTTGTTTGAAATTTGACCGCCATGCACAAGCAGGCTTATGCTCTCAGCGTGGATCAATACTTTTCACTCCACAGAAAAACATCTAATCCCTCCACTGACATTAAAGCTGCAGTTTTTACATGGGTGGATGTTTCCAATGTGAGCTTTGGTATGTGTGTCTGCAGGAGGTTAATCGTTTCTCTGTGTTTTCTACAGACATAGGAGCTTGTGAATAGCCCCTAAACTGACCCCATCACTACATGTCAACCTCAGCCCTTGCCTGTGTCATTAATTATCCCTCCAACATCACCTTTCACACTACAGCAACGCAGACACATGTATACATGCATGCAGGCAGGGTTGCAGCTACACTGCTCTCAGCTGTGATTGCAGATAAGGGAAATAGCACATCCAGCACTATTTGCTCACCTCTTTCTCAAACAAAGAGGTAAACCTGCCCCTGATAACACAAATACAAAGTGTACATGCCGCCACATTCTCTTGCTCAACCGTGCAGGTTAAAGGTGAAAGAAGATTGTGAACTGAGAGTAAAACTACACACCTGCTTTATCCTGTTGTGTAGGAAGCAATGACTGAATTGCAAACTTGATCTGTATTTGTTTCCATATTGGAAAGTAACCTGCTGTAAAATGTGATGAAGTAATGGAAGTTTTTTCTTTTTTCTTCAACAAATCAAAGAGCAGGCGACCCCCTCCCTCTGACACCCTCAGACCTGCTGCTGAAACCCACTTCCTGGTACAGTACTTCATCTGAAGGTGCCTCTATATACACATACATACACACACACACACACACACACACACACATACACACACACACCATACAAACAGGAAACAACCCTTTTCATGTCCCTCAAGCTGCATGCAGTCTAAGTCCTAAGTGCAGCAAAAAAGAAGGTGTGCAGACTCACCTGGTTTAGTTTGAGATATGGAAACCTTTCCTTTAAATAGGTTGTCTTTTCTTCTGACCTTATTAAAACCAAAAATGTAGAAACATTTGGAAATGAATAACCCCTCCTTTGCCATGAACTATGCTTGCACATTTCCTATGAACAAACTGTTAAAAAAAACTCCAATAACAGAAATCATAATAGACTTTAGAATAATGTGTTACAGCTGGGGTCTTTGAGAAGAACGACGGAAGTCATTCTCTTAAATGTCACTTAAGAAACATGTCATAATTTTAAGCAATTTTCACAAAAGTAACAAAAGTTCATAACAGCAAGGTTAGGTATGTTTTGTGCTGTTAAAGACGGCCAAACAGAACATCGATCCTTGTTCTTTGCTCTGGTGAAACGTGAACCATTTCAATGACGCCTTGCACCCTGAATTTGCAATTACTTTACTTCAATAGCAAGTTATATTTGTATTCATCGTTTTTAAGAGTAAATCCTTCGACTACATTTCTACAATTCACTTGTAAAACATGCTGTCTGCATTATGACTTCTTCCACGTTTGTTGTTGATCACTGGGATTTTGGTTTGCAGTTTGGTGTCCACATGTTGTGAGACTCTTCACTTTCTCTGCTTTGAAAAGACGGATATGACATAAAATGAAACTATAACAAGTAGTGAGTAATCAACCACACCCTGGCCATAAGCACCTATGAATATCAAAAAGGCAATATTTGGTAGGTTATTACCCTGTTTAACTTACTGGTGTGCCTAGAGAGGTGAGTGAAGTAACACACAAAGTAAAATATGGCTCTCAGCATGCAGGCAGCTTTTTCAGAGATGGAGATGGGGGGTGGAGGGAGAAAAGGAACAAGGCAAGAATCTGCCAGGCACAGGTCATATGGAATAAAGCAAATGGGTGCCTCCATGGGTCAGCAGTGACGGGTCAGCACCCACCATTGTATGGGGAGAAGGGAGTTCCTGTTCCGGCTCATTTTTGCAATCTGAGAGAATATAAACATGAACAGAGGGAAATGTCAAGACAGCAAGCGAAAGCAGAAGCAGTGTGGATGTATGAAGAGGAAGCTACAGTATGTTTTTATTGAAATACCACTCTGCTTGCATTAATAGTGAAATAGACTGTCTACATTTACCTATGTAAAAGTTTAGAACATTGACCACATATGGTACTATGAGCCTATCTTTGATTTAAATGTTTATCACATATTTATCAGGAATATCCTTACACACTTATCGATCAGCTAGCTTGTAACCTCAGGACCATTGATCAGGTGATAACCTCAGCATGTCACACTTTTTTATTCTTGGAAATGTTACGGTTACAGCCCCCCTGGTCAATATTTCTGCTAAAACCAGCAGTGCTGTGTCTTTGTGTAATCAAACATGCTCAGAGTTTGATCATCCCCCAGGTCAATACCCCTGACTGCTCTCTGGGCAGTTCACCAATCAACTTCCACCACAGTGAAACTCCCTTTAGTTCTGCATTATGAACAGAAGTACAGTCCATTCCATTACATCACTGTATGATTCTACCTTTAATTATAACATTTGTTAACATAGTTTGTCCTTTTACATAAAGCAGGGGTTTAGAAGTCTGACAGTGTATTATTACGTTCCCATGGAGTCAGCTGTGGGCAACAACCATTTTTATTTTACCTATATTTGTTCACATTTTGGCAAATTGGAATAATTAAATGTAAGCCGAATTAGCTATTAGCAGTTCCTATTTGCAATGTACTTATGGATCACCAGACAACTATCCTTGAATTACTTAGTACCAAAGGAAACTTTAAAATGTAATGTTTCTGCGGCAAGTTTTGTAGTTATTAATGAGCATATTTTATCTGTCATTTCTAAGTGGATTTATGGGGCGTGCTTCACACTTTGATAATGCTTTATCAGGTTGACACAACTGCCTTCCAAAACAATTCCCTGAAGGCCTGTATTATGCAAATGTTACCTACCTAATAAAAGGCCATATGAGAAGTTCAAATCGTAACTGAATTAAGTAACCTGATATAATGTACAGAAGGCATTTGAAAATTCATCTTCAGATCAGATTTTGTAGCTTACGCATTGTCTGTAACTGCATAAGGTGTAGGCGCATCTAAAATCTTCCCGATTGTCCATAACCCTTGTACACAACCAATTACACAGTTTAACTTTTCAAAAAAATACGGGGTTTATTGACTTAACTGCAATCAATACTTACAAAAGGAGAAAAAAAAACAGGTTCTCATAAACTCAAATTACTGTAGTGAAAATAACATTGCTGAAAAAATACATTCAACTGTTTACTTTCTTTGTGTCAAAATCTGGTTCACCTCTTCCAAACACGTGAAGGCAACACAGAACAAGTGACTTTAAAAAATTAATTGTCCTCCATTATCAAATATAAAAAGGCAGAGAAGCCGTAGCTACCTGGAATGTATTCAATGAGGCACTTCCAATGGTCAAGAGGGGGCCAAGCAAGTGCGTCAAGCATCCAATCAAATTAAACAGAGAACAAAATAAACTTTCCTCAACCCATTTGGTCACAGCTATTGCTTGTTATAACAGACTGGGTGTAAGAACACTGCTGACAGAAGACATATCAACACCCGAGAGTTGAATCAATGTAATAACAGTTAGCTACTGTTACGGTCAGATTATTGTAAGATGTGAAGGGGAAAACATCAGGAATGAATACAAGCAAATCTAGTTTAGATGGAATTGCAGTCCAATAAGTGGGAGTAAGAAAAAAAAAGGACAATAAATAATCAAAACGCAAAACATCTTTTTTTGCATTTTTTTGCTTTAAATTAAGTTTCATTTTGACAAAGTGTAGTTGCAGAACAAAAGTCATTGAAGTACAATATATTAAACTGTGAAAAAAGGAAAACTGACAAAAACGTCTTCACAATCTTTAGATTAATATGGAAGATCATAATTTAACATAAAAGAAAATATATTCTATTGTTCATTATCCAGATAAATACAAAACAAAATTAACAAAAAATGCATATGATCACCAATAAATATGTTCTGATAAGTTAAATAAGCAGTGACAAGCAAACCTTCTGTCTGGAAAGTTTTTCAAACAATAATAACCGTAATAATAACATTAATAAAAAATAATTATCAAATAAAGAAAGCAAAAAGGGGATGTAATGAGTAGAGTGTGCTCATTGGAGCAGGTTCTAAAGTTGGGGAGAAGTAAAATAGCTTGGAGATCTGATCTTGTCAAGTCGCAGGATGTACAACTGCACCATGGGAATGCTGGAATTCCCCGGATCGGCGAGGATGAAAGCAGGGTTGAGAGGCGGGACAAAGTCTTACAGGTTTAATGATCAGTTTGATATCAAGACTTCCTTCCCAAAAGAGAGCCAGTGACCAGCAACAGGAGGAGAAAAACTCAGGAGGGGGAGGGGTATAACCAACTTCCAGTTCAAAGTCCTTCCTGCAGACTCACCCAGTCCACAATTACATAAGACGGGGCTTGAGAAGAACCGTGACAGGGGGGTGGAGAGGTGGGCAAATGAGAAAGAACCAACAAACAAACAGTAGTCCATTCACCCTAAACACATGCAGAAACCGCCCCAGGCACTTTTTTCCTCTTTAAAAACTATTCATATCTTTTCAGGGTCTTTATTTTTTTCCTTTTGTCTTAACTCAGTCTGTAAAAACGGCTGCGGTAGATCTACAGTTATGTTAGTGAGCACCCTCTAGCTAGCTCAGGGGAAGTGGTATAGTCATCATGGGGTGGGGGGTGGGGGGCTAGTGCAATGCACTCCCCTTTCCAAGGCCACTTGTGCTGCTACACATTCAAGAACAAATAAAAGGAAAAAAAGTAACAAGTGGCACCTGGGAAAACAGTCAATTCTTGTTCTCATGATTTTCATTGTTTAATTTCCTCTCCATTTTTGGCACTATGACACATGGCGGGGTGCGTTTTAAAACTTGCTGTGTGGATAAACAGGGATGAAATGATAATTTGAGTTGAGAGAGTTCCCTTAAGTGACTACATCCGTACAATGCTAACAAGAAGGTAACACGGTGCCTTGGGTAAAGGAAGATGGGGAAGCTTCAGAAAGGGGCAGAGGTAGAGGGGAGTGCCGTGTTCTCTTTGTGTCTTCGAACTTAAAGTCACTGGTGGATGCATGCAGTCTAATCATCAGAGATGGAGAGGCGGCTAAAGATGGGAAGGCGGCGGGTGGTGTCCAGCGTGGGGGACTCAGAGCCACTCAGGCTGCCTCCAGAGCTGCTCTGGTAGCCCTCTTGGTCTGACAGAGAGTCAGGAGGGCTGGATGGAGACTCGAACATCTGAGGGGACTCCAACATGGGTCTGAAATAGTAAGGCGTGCTTGTTGGAGAGGGAGGTGCAGGGGTGTTGGGCTCTGTGCCTGCAGGACCAGCACTGAGGCTGGGCCCAAACAGGTTGGCCAGCTCCTGGCTGGAGTAGGTGAAGGGGTTACTGCTGGGCCAGTCGGGGACCTCATCAGGGAAGAACATGGGTGGGGGGGTGACTGAGGTGGGGCTATCTCTCAGCCCAGCTGAGTTGGAGAAGCCTGCAAAGCTATAGCTGTGCTGTAGTCGAGGCCTCTCCATCTTGTTGGAAGAGTTAAGAGGGGAGCACTGCTGGGGAGGTCCGCGGCGCTCCTCAGCATTGTGGATGAAATGGCAGCGAGGCCCGTATGGGCAGAATCCGATGGTGTGGAAGGTGCGGCACAGCTCAGTTTTGTATTTGGGATGGCGGCTCAGGCTGCGCAGTTCATGGATTCCGTGAGCAAACTGGCATTTGTCACCGTACTTGCAGGAGCCGTTCTCCTCAAAGGGCCTGCAAAGCTCGGTCTTGTAACGGCTGGAGTTCACTTGGCTGCCACCACTGGTGGGACTGGCAGGGCCCAGGCACTTGTTGAGGAGCCTCTCACCCGTCTCAGAGAAGGACCGGTCTCGCAGGCGGTTCTCCTTGTTGTTGCCAACCCCTGAGATGAGTGAGGAGTGGTCCGCTGCCTTCAGGCTGTTCAGGAACTGATTCTGGCTGAACTTTGTGCTGCTGACAGAGTGCCGCCGCTGGTACACACCTCCCACTGAGGGAGATCCCACCGCCTTCCTGTCCAGCAGGGCTCCGGTGGGGCTGGAGATGGGCACATTGGTGCCAGTGCAAGGGACAGACATGGGATGGGGAGTACCCAGGTTCTGGTTGTAGCTGAGCAGTTTGTTGTTCTGCAGAAACACAAAGAATACATATGATTAGAAAAACAAATATTATACAGCAAGACTTACAGTCAATGTGATCCTGATTTAAAAAAGAGCTGGTGGGCTAGAGAGAAAAAAAATCCACAGCGTTCTCTTGCATGTTCTTTTTGGCTCTGACAACATAAGCGGATATGGGCCTATAGAACAGCAGCTGGTTTGGCAAGTTGCCCTGGTTAGGAATGTGTGCCTGTTCAGTAAATCGAGCAGCAGCACAGGAGAGGCCAGCAGGCTGCTAGTGATCACAAAGCTGCATCATTTGAAAGATAATGAAAGTGGCAAAGCATCCTGCTGAATTACAAGGGAAAGCTGATCTGCTTTTCAATGTACTTCCAAAACTAGCTGTGACTGGTTGGTCATTTATTTACATGGCTATTAAAAAAACTGCCAGAAAATAAAATCTAACATCTGCGATGGGAAACTGCTCTTTTACACTTTACTCTAGTGAAAACTATGAAAATATATGCAAACGAAAGTAGTGCAGTGACGTTAACTAACCGGGGAGCAGTTAGGATTTAAAAAAACAAGTAATTTCCCTACAAATATTAACGTTAACGCGGTTAATCACATAAACAGTTTTATATGTGCATAGCAGGTAAAAGCCAGACAAATCTGGTCAATGATTAGCGAGCATGTGGCTGCTTTGTGAGGAATAATAAAAGTGGCGCAAAACTGCACTCATTTTAAGAATGATCACAGTTTGCAGTCGTTTGCCCTCGAAACTGCACCGTAGCAGGTAAGTTAAGCAAAACTTAAAATGTTAGGCTAGCTGATGTGGCACATGTTGAATATGTCAACGTTTGCCATTGCAACAACAGTTATCGTTCATGTTAAGTTACCGCCAGGCTTCGGCACACTTTCGAGACACTAGTTAAACGTAAATGACGACTACGAGGACAACACAAAAGGCGAAATACGCAAACAGTTGCGTCAAAGCGAAGCAGAAAAAACTAAACAAAAACAGCAAAACTAAACAGGCTCCGCGCGGGGCGCGTCCCCGCAAAGGGCCGCGATCATGCAGCTCTTCATTCCTCCACAGCGGGCTAACTCACTGCTGCTAACAGGCTATCAAGAGTTCACACTGCAGGAAAAGACGACAGAGAGAAAAAGTTTTGAAGCTAACGTTACCTTGTTCATTACTTCGAAGTCGAAGAAAGGCGAAACCACGGCTGTGGTCATCTTTGCAGCGACCAGAATTAACTTAAAGTAGGAGAAAAAATAAACAAACTGCTTGTTGAAAGTTGCGCAGGTCTGCTGAGTTTCTGATTTGCAGCTCCTGTGTATTTTTGACCCAGCAAAACTCCCCCTCTGCCCTCCGCCAGCCTCGACATTTGTTTTATAATCCCATGCAGGAGGAGCTTCGAGCGCTGGGCGTCAACTTTCAGTTAACTTTTTTCTTCCTCTTCTGCGCGGACAAACTTGAGTGGTTTGTCAATTTGTTTGACATTACTACACTGTTGCACGCATATGAATACTAAACAGACGGGTTTTATTTCTTAGCATACAGAAAAACAAATAAATATTTACATCTATAGTAAGCCAGTTTATACAATTTAGAAATTGGATTATACATAAGCGTTACTTACAATTAGTATACTGTACATGTTCTGTTTATTAACTTTGTTAGAGAAATAGTCTTTACTCTAACGTACAAGAAAATGTGTCAAGCTCTTGGGCAAAATTAGACTGCAACTTTATTTCCTTCTTTTTCTTATAGAAGTCTGGTACTTAAGTTTGTAGTTGTTTACTGGGAGGCGCTGCACTATCCTCAGGGTTTCTGCTACCATTCACTACTCTGTAATTAATTTACTCTTAATTGCTGGACTGTAACGTCACTTGTGGGACTTTCCGGTGAATTCAGGCAGCCAGGGCTTTTAACTCTTTCCCAACCACAGTTTTTCTCCATTAAGCTCTTGTCTCTCTCTCTCTCTCTCTCTCTCTCTCTCTCTCTCTCTCTCTCTTTCTATAACTTCCATTACATATAATGCTGCTCTCCTGAGCTGAATATGTGCGCGGATGTATGTGTCATTCCATCAGGCAGGCGATAACCTGATCCTGTATTGGAGTGATCTCACCAGATTCAATCACAGCCACATGTGAAAGAGCTGGCCTGTACAGAGTGAAACCTATACAAATCTATTGTGGTCCATCGTCCTACTCCCATCCCGCCCTCTGAATCCATGACAGAGCAGCCATCGGCCATGTGCAGAGTCAATGTCAGGGTTGGGTTGCAATAGAAAAGAGAAGAGGGGAGAAGAAAGGCAGGGTTCGGGGGAGAAGAAAAGGAGCTGTTAACAACAAAAAGAAGAAGGTTGGAGTTGGAGGAGGGGATGGCGGCGTGAGGGGGAGATTTATGGTGGACGTTTATTACTACACATCGCTGCCCCAGGGAGGTGAGGGAAGAGGGGTGGGGAGAGAGAGGAAAACATTCCCTTTTCTCTTCCTCTTCTTTGCCTATACAGAAGCCACACAGGGGGTGGAGAGCTTTGTCTCACTGCTAGCAGCCGCAGAGGAGACAGGGGAAGCTGTTGTTGCACTGAAATGTTGAATTTAGTTGTGATAGAAAAGACCAGATACAAAGCTTTATTACAGGATGGCTTCTGATCTCATAGGCCATACTCCATTTTTATGAGCTGACCTTTAGGAACTACAATGCTATTTCTCCCCTTTCACATTAAGAAAGGTGGATGTAACTTCATGCTATCACTGAGATATTCAAGAACCAGTCAGTGAAGCACGAGGGTGTGTGTTTTAACATAAAAAGAGTTTTTACGAGCCAGGTCTGTGTGGAGTAATCTCCCCCTGGAGTGTTTTCACAGACGACAGGGTGGGATGACAGACTTGCTGGAAATCACGTCTGCAGTTCAAAGGCCCATCACTGATTGATTAAGTAGATCAGATCAATTGCCTCCCTGCTACAGCAGGAAAGTAAGAGGGGAATCACTGCATTTTTATTTTCAGCATTATAAAAAAACACCTCGAGATGGTGTGAAATGATCTAAAGGACTCAGAATGAGTCAGTTTATTTCAGTGCAGTAAATGCATTGAAACTCAAAACTCAACAACAAGGCACTGATTCTGTTGGAAATGTTGCTGGATCCCGGCCTCAAGGAGCCTCCTACACTACTGTTGTTTACTTTAATATTCTGAGATGTATTGTACCCACTTGATATTGTGTGACACAGTTATCCTTCCAGGTTTAGGAGGAGGCACCTGTTTCCTGCCAAAATGAAAAAAAAAACACTCAGGGTGCTCTCTCAGGGGATAGTGTTAGATGTGCTCCTGTTTTAAATATGGTGACAACTACAGACATAATTGTGACACAGTGCCTTGCAGATGTTAAAACACACAGCTTGACTTTTTACTTTTTACCATTTTTGTTAAATTTGGCTAAGAAGTTATTGTTGGTTGAAATGCATTTATACACCTGGGATTTACCGACTTGTGAATGCAAATCCTTTAATGCTATAGTGACAAATTAATTTGTGTTGGTGTAAAATGAAATTTGAGCAAGTTTTCATTATCTTTACTTCGCACACACAGTGAAAAGATACTTAATACTTTTTGTCATATTAATATACTTAATATATTTAGTCTTATGTCATATTTAGGATATATTTAGCAGTGTTTAACTATGTTTTTCTTTAAAACATGTAAAAACCCCTGAAAAAGTTGAAGTCCCTTAAATGGGATTTGGACTATGCAAAAGCATACTTACAAAACAGGATATGCAAATTTACTCAAAGGAGACATTTGTCAGTAATAAGTAATTTACTGTACTGGTTTTTCGATTTATTGTTTGGCCTTTCAGATGTCAGAGAAAAGTGAAGGGTGCCCTTCTTAAAAACCCAAGATGATGTCTTTTAAACATCTTGTTCAGTAGTCCACAATCCAAATATTTTCAGTGAACTATGACATATGTCAAAGAAAAAAAGCAAATTCTCGCAAATGGAAAGCTTAAACTAGAGGATGTTTGGCATTTTTGCTGCTTGAAAAATGATGATTATCAAAATAGCTGCAGCTTGAAGGGTGGAATATTTATGAGGGTTTCCTGTCTAATCATTCCACTGACTTCCAAAGTAGAAAACACAAAAGGAAACAAACTAGATCTCAGCTCCTCGGACAGGATTTTCAACTCACTGTTGACAGAGTCAAGTTGATTTCTGAGGATTTGTGCTGCCTGAGGTCAAGGCTGTCCTCCTTTGGCTTGTAGGCCCTATCAGTCTCTGTAGTTACAGTTAGTCACTCCTCAGCCTCTGCTAGAGGGTTTGATTTCTGCCTCCTGCATTGTCGACTCTAATGACTCCTCCTCTGAAGGGAGGATGGGGATGAGGCTTGAGGTCACTGATAAAGTTTTAGTGGGATTACTGGATGTTAAATTTGTATCTAACTGAACAGGAGATGAAAGAAGTCGTGGATAAACACAACAAATTGGAAGTTGTCTGTGCTGTCATAGCAACAGTTTACTGTAGTTTCTCCTCACAGCCAACAGAGGGCATAGTTCTTCCTTCACTCTTGTCCTCTTGTTGCAGCGTTTCATGTTCACTCGCCACTCTGTGCAGTATTTACAATGTTTCCATGTTTGCCTGAAGCATAAATATAGATGATCAAAATGGTTACACCATGAGCGAGAATTTCTAAGATTAGACAATCAGGTCAGCACATTCAAACACAACTCTATGCTTGTGTGGCTTTGAGGTGAATTAGGACTCAGCACAAGCCTGTGTATTGTGTAATCAGCCTTTCCACTGACACTCTAACTTACTAGCCTTATTTAAAGCAAAGAGACTAATCAGCTACAAAACACACATGCTCACGCATAGTTGTGCGGTAATTTCAAGCTGTACTGCACCACATTCCACTTAGGATGGCCATAGTCTCATTAAAAGACGTCTTAAAGGAAAAATACGTACAATTTTTTCATGGTACATCATGTATATTCTGGGGATTGATAGGGTTGTTGATAAATACCAGTAACTTAGCCGTTTGTCACATACTGACATTTGTGATTTCTTGTAAAGTAAATTTTCCAGCTGGAGTGTCTGTTTTGGAAGAAATGGTACAACCACACACTTGCATTTTCAATTCCATATTATGAGCAGTTGTAAGTGGAACATCACCTCTTCACTAGAAACTTTTTTTCTATCTTGTATATTGTGATGAAAATATCACATGATAGTTTGTGTAATAATTTGTGTCAATTACAGGCAAGCATGCAGTGGTGGAAGATCAGATTCTTTGCTTTAGTGAAAGTAGCATTGCCACAAAGAATGTGCCTTGGATATATAAAGTAAAAGAACTTGATATACAGAAAAGGAGCTCTATTGAGTGTTATATTATCATATATTTGATAATTTAATCATTATTATGGACACTTTAATGTGTAACAAGCACTTTGCTGTTGTAGTTGGTAGTATGTAGTACCTAAATCCATATACCATATTTTATGCTCAGGATGATATTAAGTTGATATTTCCATATAAAGTCTTAAAATGTTACTAAAGCTGTGAAATAAATGTGTAAACAACCAAGTTTAAGTGCCAACTACCTAAAAACTCTTTTGTACAGTACTGGAGTAAATGTACATTATATTTCACCACTGCAAGCACGACTTTCAGTGATGTTTCGCTGAAGCCATAGATTACTTAACACTCCTATAACTTCTCATTTTTTCTCACCATGTGAGCACATCTTTCGAAACACTGACGGGACAGCTAATCAGACTGTTGTGAAATCAGTGGTCAAGGATATCCAAGTTTGAGCTAAAGGGTTTGATTTCTTGAGTATGTTGTGATGTGTCGGCCCACATTCTCTATTACACTACGTGGGTTTCATTTCTGTTTATATTCTCATCCCCCACATCCCGGTTTGCATGATCCGGTTGTTGTCTGTATAAGCTTTGACAGCCAGGACGCCATGATTGCCTCCTTTCATGTCTCGTGGTATGTTTGCCAAATTCATATGGGAGGACTGTGGTCATCTTGCAGGGTGAAACTAGCCTCAGAGGAAGAGAGTGAGGGAGAGAGAAAGAGGGAGGCAGGAAAATAAGAGCTAGCAGCGATTAATTGTCCATAAGAGTAGCCACAGCATTGTTAGTGGTGAACCACCAGCTGCTCTTGCTGATGTTGTTCCCATGAATCGCTCCAACATGCCCACTCGCTTCCACTGCCCTTCTTGTCACACTGGGTGGGATGCAGCATCAATGCGAGGCTTGGCTCATTTGGATAGCTCTGACACGTCACATCATTACAATCACGACTAGAGTTCAAAACAAACACCATCTTGGAAATGAAAGTCTTTGGCCCCGTCAATGCCAATTCGCAGCAAAATAGAAGAAGAGTAATGATGTTTTGGTTAAATGCAAGGTCACAAAAATAGCAACAAAACTAGGGAGTGAGGGGTCAGCTTTTAAAGGAGTTTCACTGTCCAACTCTCTGCTGACATGCCGGTCTCAAGAGGAGGGTTGTATTTAGAACAAAAAGCCAGCTTCCGCCTCTGACTTCCTGACCTGTGTTTCCTGAGGAATACTCTTTCTGTCTGTCCAGAGGGCTCATGGGAAGGGAGATTTTGGTTTTCCACTTGTGCATTAGGGGTTGCAAAGGAGAGAAGAAGCATAGATCAAAGCCATCAAGATATAGAAATGAGACGTACACAATGCAACACACTCTCAGTGCAGAGAAGGCAGATGATGTGAACGTTTAGACACACTTAGGGAAGAAAGGCTTAGGGATGTGGAGAGGATTCTGGTGCTTGGTTCCCCCCGGGCTTAGCATGTCTCCACTAGGGACTGGACAGGCCTGACCCTGGTCCAGGTGTCATGACCATGCGGCGGACGCTGAAACGAGATATTCCTCAGCTCCTCACTCAACACAGGAAAAAATCAATGGGCTTTGTATATCGTAGGAACAGTGGAAAGCATTCTCTCACCAAAAAATCCTGCCCCTGCCCCATCTGTCTCCATTCTCCAGCACTCCCAGAGCTCATAACTGGCCCTGTGTGGTCACTCCTGGACTAGAATTACACAGTCCATGTGTCCGGCTCCGGACAATACTCAAAACCAACCGCCTGTGTGACCCTGCCCACTTTTCTCACACTTTATCCCCGCAGATTTATTGAATTGGACATGTCTTCTCTCTAGTTATTGATATTCCGCCAGATGTTATTGACGAGGACGCACTTCTGACACGGCTGCGTTTTGTGTTCAACAGCTCGCCTATCGTAAACGAGACTTTGGAAATTCACTTTTTGATGATGTGTGAATTGATGGGAGGATGGTTTTGATTACATGATGTTGAGCTGTGAGAATAGGATCAGTTGTTTGTGCACAGTCCTCAGTCGACCCAGCGCATATGGTGTCGTCAAATTCCTTCTTGTTGTAGGCGTGTGATGATTTATTGTAAAAAATTTAAAAAAACTGTGCTCTTTTATTGTTACTGCAGCTCTAATTGAAACCTTTTTAGTGTCTCACTTTATTGCCAGTACAATGCTACAAATTATAGTTATCTGCAGACTGCTTGATGAATACACCACTGCAGGATTTTCCCCCTGTTACTACTCTTTATATAGGTAGCAAACCTCTGCCTAAAGGAATGAGTTGCAAATATTCTGTATTTGGTTGTGTTTCTGTATTCGTAGTCAGTTTTTTTTCTTTATTTTCAGTATTTTGTCTTATGATAAATATGTTTTCCACTTCAGGGAGGTGCTGTGTAGTAGTGGGTAGTGTTGATCACTGTAATGTCTTCCTTCCACCTGTGTGGTATGACACCATACATGCTGCCACTGGTTTTGGGTGTCTGCCATGTCTTTGACTATTTCTACTGTGTATATTTTTATTGTGGACAATTTTTTCCCCACACTGCAACCAATTTCCCTTAATCGATCAGTGTGTTGTTAAAATGATGTTTTCTTCGTTTGCTTGTGATTAGTCTGTTTGTATGTTTTCTGTTGTTGTTGTTGTTGTACCTTGCTAAGCTCTCAGGGCCACCTTGGCTTATGGTGTACGAGGTGACAATGGGTAGTTTAGCTCAAAAAAAGCTGCAGGTGTATGTAGTGGTCAACTCTGTGCTTTCAAATAGTTTGCTGTCTTCAGCAGCAGATTATTCATATGTTAAACTGCAACCTGGCCTGTCCTCCTGAGATGAAAAGCCCCTGTAATGTCTGCTCCTTTCTTCTATGTGACCCTGCTGAGAGTCACATGAGCTTGTGAATCCGTCCTCACTTTAATGGAAAAGGATGAGGAAATGAGCAAAACCCAAGCTATGTGGATAAAGATCAAGGAGCCTATGGCAGAAAGATTAACTTAGAGGAAAACAGACAACGGTTTAAACAGCATTTTATGTTTTCAAAAGCGCCAGAACACATCACCATCTTACCTCTTTGATTGTAATTGCGCAAAAGCGTCCCCAATCATTCAAAGAAAACAACTCTGAGGGATTTTGTGTGATTGCCCACAGTCCAAACACAGCACAGCCGAAAATAGAGTTTGATGTCCAAGATGAGTCTAAGCTGCTTCTTTTTCTCCTGTTTTTGTAAAGAAAAGAACCCTCTGGGTCTTTGAGGCCGGTCCAGTCCAAATGCCCCCAACTGTTCCCTGCTCCGCCTCTCTTTCTCCTCTCCCTCTTTCAGACTCTTCTTCCCTGGCAGTGAAAGAAAGTGCAGCTGTGTGGAGTCCTTTGGATTGAATAAGAAGAATCAGCCCATTTGGTTGACTTTCCTGGCCAACGCTATAATTTTCTGCTGCCAGGGTCCATCAGCCTGTCCAGAGCAGTTCCTGGGCTTCAGCCACTTGTATCCAACAGGACGATAGGGATTGTCCAGGGGTCCAATTGCCTGTTTGCCAAACTGTGGAAGCGTCTATGGGTCCAGACCTAAACATTACCTTGCTAACAAGTCAATTATTCCATTTTCGGGCCTTTTAAATTGCTAAATATACTTGTTTCTGACACAAGAGCGAATTGTTCCAAGAAATATGAAAACCAAATGTCATTTTCTGCACGCCACTGCCTTATGTCTCATTACAAGATATTGATAGTCATTTCTAGATGAATTCCTCAAACTAAAAGAGACTCAACTGAGAACAAGTGAAATTACTTCACCCAATTGGCACAGCTTTTCTCTTAATTTAAGAACAATGCGATCTGAAGGCTGAATATGAGATGAAATGACTTGTCAAGGCAGATTTTTATTGTAATTTTACCAGTAACATGCTTGTCAGCAAGTTTGCCCATTTTATGATGCAGAGCTAAGAATAAAAACACACACTGCTTGTTTATGTTTCCAGTAAGCACTATGAGTGTCACATCAGGCCCAAATGGCAGCCCATGTGACTTTGTCAACCCAGGGGAGTACTCACATTATTGCTGTGTTGTGTGACAACTGAATATGGAAACACTTTTTGCGCTTGTTAAACACTTTCTGGTTTGCCTCTTTTTTTTCTTGCCTTGCACTCTTATAGGTTCTGCAAAGTCTAGTAAAATTGAATGGCTTTCCCAGAAAAGAAAGTTTATTGTCCCCCTCAGCCCACCCGACTCGTAAATAATGGCACATTTACCAAAAATCCTAAGCTGACAGCCCCCACCTTCATACCATTACCAGTACCACTGTAATACGCCAAAACCCCTGCCAAAATACACCCAAACAATCCCCCTTCCTCTTTATTGAAACCTTCCAACTGTCTGTTAACAGTGTTTACTCCATTAAAGCTCTCCAGCTCGACACTCAGTCCAAAAGTTTTCAGTGTACACCATTAAACTCCAGTCTTCATTTTTAACTTTCCTTATCATAATAGAGAGCTGTAAGTACTTCACCACGCATATACAGGCATCACAGGACTGCCTTTTTGCTGTTTGACTAAAAACTGGCTAAAGGATGTGCAACTTTGATCCAAGGGTAATAAAAGTCATGGCAGGCTTTGCAGCTAGAAGTGGATTTGTAATAAGTGAGTCACAAAATGAGCTTTTGATGCTAATTACGCTATCTTTTTTTTCTCTCTTCAACTAGTGCTTTTCAAACTAGAAAAAAAAACATTTTACTCTGCCTTCATGCTGGCTTATGTTCACACGTACACTACACAGAAGGATGCGGTCAATTTTTATGTGAGACACCCATTGATCACACGATCCAATAAAATCAATGAAATTATGAAGAGGAGGATGAAATGAGTTCCACATGAGCACCATCCCTGCGGGGTAAAACTTATTACGTTTAATATGGGAAACTCAATCATTTACCTTATTTTAATAAAATCTCACTTTCGGGGCCCCGCAGACTTGGCTTGCACAGCTGTTTCTGGCCACCTTGGGAGTTATCTTGACCTGCTTTGATCATCCACTGAGCAATTAAGCTTTAATGTTGTCTACTAAGTCTACTTTGTGAATGGAGAGACAGACTGGAACAGAGGTAGCGAGTGAGAAGCGATAGTGTGCAGCTATAGAGACAAAGGGCTGATGTGTAGGTAGAACCTTGGTAGAGTACAGAGAAGCTTCCACTGTGGGAAACTTTCTTGCTGCATGACTCACCACATGAGATGGGTGCACAATTAAAATACCACTGAAAACTGTGTACATTTCATCATAAACAGGCTTACCTCAACAAACTCTCATATTGAATAATGGCATCAATAATGACGCACAATTTTCAGCTTTGGTGCTTAAACTAGAAACTCTGCCATTAGACTAATATCACTCTCACGCTTGACATTTTATGATTACGTCTTTTGTCTTATTTTGAGTGAGTGCCTCAATTGACACTCAGAGACTGTTGTGTTTTTGTCTGACAGTCCCCACACACAGGAACACTCTGTTTTGCTGACAAGCCTCTGAATCAACAGCTTCCATCACATTGATGTTATGTAAGATAAAAACTGCCTTCTGCTATCATAAGAAACTTCTGAGTAAATAAGGGTTGAACGCTTTAACTCGATTAAAGGATGAAGACTTGTGAAATAATAATGTTTCTAAAGTCAAAGAGGGAGAGAGAAGCCTAGAGTGGGTCTTTGTAAAGCTCAGTCATGATTTATCTCCACTGAGGTAATATCAACGTCAGTGCCCTGAAAATGTCTTTGCTTCAATAAGATGCTTTGAGCCGGATAAGAGGGCCTAAATCTCCCAGTTCAGCAGCATGATGGATGTAAGTGTTCTGTCTCGTTTATGCAATCTGACACAAGGCATCTGCTGGCCTTTGGAGCGCTCACTTCATGCTGTAACAACTCTCTCCGCTCCTATAATACTAATACTAATACTAATACTAATACTAATACTAATACTAATACTAATAACAATAATAATGTAATAATTAGATTTATAGAGCACAAAGTCTTTTCAAGCTCAGAAAATTAAAAACATAAGCAACATTAGGGACAATTGCAGGAGGCAAATAATGAAATATGTGCATATACATACAGGCATACATACACATACATGCATCATGTTTACGTGTTTTCAGAGCATTGTATGTAATACTCACATTCAGTATTAGTTTTACCTGGTTTTGGAAACAGGGTAATCAAGGCCTCTCTCACTGAAAAAAAATAGATAACAATTAGTGTAGGTTTAAAAGAATATCTCAGAAAGAGGTTTTATCAATTTTTTAAAATGTAAAAATGAGGGGCGGCGTGGTGGAGCAGTGGAGAGCACTTTTGCCCCACATTCGGTTGTGGGTTCAAATCCCGGTTGCCCCGGGCCTTTCTGTGTGGAGTGAGCATGTTCTCCCCGTGTCTGTGGGGGTTCTCTCCGGGTGCTCCGGCTTCCTCCCATCACCCAAATGCAGGCTAGGTTAATCGGTGTCTCTAAAATTGTCCTTAGGTGTGAGTGGTTGTTTGTCTATGTGTGGCACTGCGATGGACTGGCGACCTGTCAAGGGTGTACCCCGCCTTTCGCCCAATGTCAGCTGGGATAGGCTCCAGCCCCCCCGTGACCCTGTACATAGGATAAGCAGTTGACAATGCTGGATGTTAAAATGAGCCAACTGGGAGGTCACCCGGCCCTGATCATTTTCCAGCCTTTGATGCACCTATAGCTTATGATATCTCAACAATGTTTAATTGTTTTTTTTCTTTTATCAGAAATCCTTGTTTGTACAGGAGTTCAGTCTGGATATGAGCACCACTAGTGTACTCAGATTTGTAGAGGTTACCCATTCCTCAGTATTAGTAATTGCCCTCTCTGTTTGCTGCTCTTTGGTGTAGCATGCAAGGGGTTTACCAGACAGTTTGTTTGAACTTTATCGGATGTTAACTCATTGCATTGAATTCTGAATAATAATAAATGCTTAGAGATTTAGATGGTTTATTCTGCCCTTTCCTAAAAAACGCTTGTTCTCAAGCGCTTTGATTTTGGATTCCATATCTCAAATCCTTTCCTGTGTCTCTCTTATTCTTCTGCTTGTATAATTTGTAATTTGGCCTCTAATAAATTTACTGAAGGCTTCCCACCTAGTCAGAATGTCAGAAGTCAACGATGTGGTAATCTCATAATATATTTTCTTCTCCTGAAGAAAGAAATGTTGAGTCCTGAATCCATTTTTAAATGAAATCTTCACTGTGAAGAATTGATGTATCAGCTTCGGCTCCACATAAATCATAGATACAGCTGCATGGTACAAGCTAACAACACCGAAAAGTAATCTATTGTAGAATATCTTTTGTAAGTACTAGAATAACCGGATATTCCATGTTTTGTATGAGCGGTTCGTGAGCTAAATTCACCAACAGAAACAAAAAATGTCCTGTTGGCTAGGTATGAGGAAAACCACTCCAGAGCAGTTCCCGTAATATACGCCCACTGTTTTAATCTGTCTATAAGGGCGGCATGGCCGATGGTGTCAAATGCAGCACAGAGGTCAAGCAATAGTATCACAGAACATGCAACAGAGTCTGCAGCCATCAGTAAATCATTTGTGACTCAAAGGAGTGAAGTTTGTGTGCTATGTAGCATGCAGAAAGCAGGTCCTCCAAAATATTGTTGTTATTAAGTGCTTGTAATAGTTGGATACAACTTTTAATTAGATTTTTGATACGAAAATCATTTTGGAGGGGTTTTTTTTGGAAGTCTGTGGAATATAAACCGGGTTCCTTCAGAAGCAGTTGAACACAAGCCGTTTTAAAAAGATCTGAAGACAGGGAACTTTTGATGATGGTTAGCTGTGCAGGCCTGACTGACTCTACTGCTTCTTTAAGCAGTTTTGGCATAATATCATGGGGACTTGATGAGGGTCTCATAAGTGACACAGCGTTCTCAGGATCCTGTAGTGATATTGGTCTAAGTAACAGTCCAACACACCAAAGAAGGGGCAAGGTAGGTCAGCTACAGAGGTGGGAGGAGTGATATTTGCCCGAATATGATCAATATTTTCTATGAGGAAGGTGAGAAGTTTTGATTCAGTTGGCTGGAGACTAAACATCTGCTGTAAGGGTAGGAGAGTTTACTGCTCATTCATGGTATTAAATAGTATTCTGGGGTTGTGTTGGTTGGCAGAGATTAGCTGTGAAAAATACTGGTCCCTGGTTTCTGTATTTTACAATTGTACAAAGTTTGTAGTTCTTTCAGCAGCAAGTAATGAACCTGCAATTTATTGAACTTCCACCTGCATTCAACTTTTCTACAGGTCATTTTAAGCTACAAATTTCCACGTTCATCCACGGGGCTATTTTGATAGTGGAGTTCAGCTGGAGAGCCCATGCTTAGGGTAGATGAGCATAATTAAATGATAATAACTGCTCATCTGTATTAGAAAGAATGGGCTAATTGTCACTTGCAGTACATAAACATTAATCGTAGGCTATTTTAGAACCACAGAGGCTAAGAATTCCGAAAATTTAGTAAGAAACACAGGGTTACAAGTTGGGTGTCGATAAATAGCAATACAGAGAACTGGAAAGACAGAGTAAATTTTAAACATCATTACCTCAAAACTTGCTACATTATTAACAGGAATAAGGCTGCACTTAAAATGATCTTTAAAAATTACAGCAAGGCATCCTAATTTAGAGGGCAGAGTTTCTCTTAAAAACAAGTAATCAAGGTCCCTATAATACAGTCATTTAAAATAAAGTTTTGATGGAGAAAAGTGTTTTTAAGTTAACAGATTTTGAAACTAGTTGCAGTGGGAAGCAACATGCTATAGAGTATACATTCTGATGGTTAATGCCATCCAAACTTTGAATTTAGGGTCCTTGGTCTTGTATCAGAGGATGCTGTGAGCATATTTGGGACTTGGGACAGATATTAAATCTGATGTTTGTGCAGGACCCTTGGGATATTTAATTGTCAACGTGGGAGTAATGCTAGTGGCTGTGGGCCGATTAGACAGTCAAACAGATTACCAAGGTTAGCTTTAATCAAAACCTAGTTTAAATATAATATGTGGCTAAAATGGAGAAGGCATAGTTGAACAATGTGAGAGTTTAAGCTCACATCTTATCCTAAAGTTACATTGCAGTAAACCTTTCAACAAAGGACTAACCTGAATGTATTTTCTTTCTTCATGCCACATATTTTAGCAAACAAACACCTCGCTAAAAGACATGACGTTTCAGTGGTGAAGTAGCTTGCGCAACCGCAGATAAATCTGTCATGTAACCACATCACCATATCCTGCTGGCAAAGGGATTGTGGATCTTTACAGTAAATCCAGGACTGTGCAGATATAGTAAAATGTTACATTAAATATTACAATATACTCTATTATTCAGCTGTAAAACTTAGGGTGTATTGTTCAGATTGTGAAATAATATATATTAATCCCCTGATAATTTTTCTTGATGAAGAAAATAAATTCCCAGCCAACTATTTTAAGTTTTATGGCGTCAAGATTCTGTTATGAATTCTGGGCAAGTTCCCTATTTTCCAGTATGTCAAGCAGAAGAGAGTAGACACACCCAAGGTGAAAAGTTTGGCTAGCACAGGTGTGGGTAGATGTGCTAAAACTGCAGCTTTTTATGGTCTGAATTGCTTCAACGGAGCCAAATCATGTAACAAAACCCAGCCAGCATTCACTGTTTATGCTTATGCCAACAGAGTGTTTTTTGTCTTCTTCAGTTTAGACAAATAAATAAGTACGTATGGAAAAATCTGCCAAAACAATGTGCTCTTGGACATGCTGCAATCATTATATAGTCATGTAATGTACCATAAACATCATAGCACAAGGCAGTGATGGAGTGTGTTTGCTCTTGTGCGGGCTCGCTGTGTTTTTGTATTGTGCTCCATATGTGAAGAAGCTGTCGACTGCTGCTTCTATCTCATCCATCTATCTTTGTCGTATGACTAACTTATGCACAATCTCCCATTCAATTTTTTTCTCCTCGTGTATCCTCAGTCCAGCTCCTTTTTAAAACATCCATTACAGCAGGAGAACACAAATCCCCTCAAACAGCTGCTTGCATAAACTTTACCTCTTTGTCTCTGCTAGTATACAGTATTTAAATGGAAAATCAACAAGAGACAAAGAAATAAAGACAGCTGAAGAAAGACAGAAGCAGAGGGATGCAGAGGGAGGGAGGAAGGGTAAGGCCTAGCACCAGGGTTGGGAGAAAGTGCGGAGTCATGCTGTAGGAATGCTGCAGGGGGGGATTGCTGGCGTGACTGCCCCATTTTTCACAGGCATAATCAGAGCCAGCTGTCAGTGTAGAGGGCTCATAAGATGGAGAGGGAGTAGAAAGGAAGGAGTGATGGGGAGGGTAGGGAAGGACTGGGAGTACTGGATTTTTGGATGAAGTTAGAAGGCAAGAGGGAAGGGGGAAGGCAAGGAATAAGAAGAAGTTGGTGGAGATTGAGTTTTCGTGTCACCGGGTTTAGGGGAAAAGAATTGTGTGTAAAAAAAATCTGTGTGTTTGTGTAAAGACGACGTTGTGCATGCACGATAACAGTTGAAAGGGAGGAGTGGATCAGACTGTGCCTTGACTCGGCCTGGCTGCAGTCTGAGCCAGGTTAAAGGAGGATGGGGGGGCAGGGTGGAACTTCCTGCCTTCCTGTTGCTTCTGGGACCTCTGCAGTAAAAAATGACAAAGCAGAAGCCCTTAAACACACATGAAGTTTCTGCATGGCGTGTACAATCCCTTGGGTACAGTGGGTGGGTATAGTACAGGAATATAAAGAACAAAGACTAAAACCCACATAAAAAGTAATTAAATAACATTATGACTTGTAATTTTCAGATTTTCAGAGCAATGTCACAGATCAGGAACAGATGCATCCTTAAGAATCAGCTTACAGTGCAGTAGTTGCATTTCGCACATCTGTGGCTGTGGTAATGTTGCTGCTACCAGTCATGACAGTGCTGTTACAGTCCCACAGCTCTGAATGTAAACTCATGGTGTTTAGTCATATGGTACATCTTCCTTCCAGTATATGTGAGTTCTGTTATGTTTTGTCCAGCGACAAGCGTGTTCATCCTCTGGGTTGCAATATGTCAACACCAATTGTAGGTCAAATTCATGAACTAATTGCACCCTAACGTGATGAATCATGGAAAGAGACAATAAAGTGGAGAAAATGCAATGACTCGTAAAACATGAACTGGAAGAAAATGTAATAAATCTGAGGTGAATTATTTCATAGCCATTTCCTGAGGTAGGTTAAATAAAGTTCATATACTGTGGTGAGATATTTTTATGACATATCTCTTAGTCCGCACTCCCTTACACAGTGTACAGTGACAGTGCCACATACTTTATATGACCCTCGGTAGTTTGATGGAATAAAGCTCTACTGGGAACAACTTGGCTTGTTGATTTTTGGGTAATTCATGGCTGTTATAGAGGTGACCTCTTCCAAGTTGCAGTGCCGACTTTTCACGTCAACCTCACACACCTCCTACACAGTGAATACCCTCGAGACTCCCAAGAAATAGTGTCACTGGCTAATAAACAGTGCAGCCGCCACACTGGTCTTTTTCTTTCCTAAGTGGGTTAAAATAAATGGCCTTTTTGGTTGCATATGGCTCTACTTGGACTGTAAGCTTCAGTTTTTCTTGGAGAACTAGTTCTTTTCAGTGCAGAGGCCTCCTCACCTGTTTTTGCTTTTAAAAATATCTCCCCTTTATATCATTACAATGGGCTGTCACTAAAGCACAATAGAGGACGCGCCCTAGCAGAAAACTTTAGAAGCATAATCTTAGTGTGTGACAAGCTATTTTAGGCCTCTAAAAGAACTCCCCTTTCTGCCCACTTCCTGTGCTCAGGTCTTGATGTAATGTGAGGTTTTGCAAACACAACAGGCTCAGAACTCAAAAGGGGTGGGAAAAATGCCCATGACGGTTTTTAAAAATGCCCAAGACATTTTTAAAAAATGCCCTCAAACTTAAATGATTAGCGGTAAAAAGCCCATAATAATGAGGTTGGCATTTCAAGCATTGAGGTGTCCCTGTGGGCCAATGTAGGTAAGTCTTTCCAGCACTGTGTACCAATAACATATCTAAAAACTCATTGTGCTCAGTATATTCTACTTTAATAGTATAGTGTTTTTGCAGCAGTGTGCACCGACCATGGCTGGATTAACCTGCTATATACAAATAAGAGCTGCTGGGTCCCCCATATCCATCGCTTCCTCCCACTCTATGAGTCCAGTATGGTAATTTCATTTAATACAAATTTAACACATTGTTAATGTTATTAGTAACACCTGTGCTTTTCCTGCTGTGACAAGTCTAAATGGCATCTGTGAAAAAGGCCTTTGCAAGCATTGAAACCAATTTTTTGACACAAGGACCCTTTCCCAGACAGGATGTCAAGATCAGGTAATAAAGCAGGCCCCCTCCTCAAGGCCCTAATCATGTCAGCTGATATTGTGCTCTAGTGCTGCACATTTCTAAACTACATTTCAGTTGCACAAACCAGGAAACACAGTAAATGTAGGGTCACACTTGACTGTTGTCTTGCAAATTTTGGCTCTATCTCCTATTCACTTCTGTTGAATCAAATTCATTCAAGAGTGCTTTTCCCTGTTCCGGCGTTTCACGTTTGTTCAACTTTAAACTGTGAAGATGTGCATGGTGGGCCAGTGTAAACACAGATGTGTGAACTATCATCCATAGACTACAAACTGTAGTATCTCTCTCAAACACTGTTGAAAGTCTAGGAGTCCTGTTGGTCTGAATGTTCAGGGAAGTTGCCCATTTTTCCAGGTTGGATATGAGCCAGGCGCCAGCAGACATGAAATGCCACAGCAAATTAAAAAATCACTACACACATTTTCCAAGGATTTTGTATTGTTTTTCCGAGATCTTTCTGGAGCCATTTCACCACCATCATAATTATTTATTTTTAGCTTTGTGTTGCTATAATATTAGTATTCATCATCAGTTTACTCAGAAATCAAGCCAGTTTAATATTCCTTGTGCTCCTTAAACTGCAAGCCGCATGCCACTCTGTAAGGCCTGGTTCCACTTTTTGAAAAATAACATAAACATACTTTGGCTGTACACCGAGTATTTATTTGCCAATATGTAATGCATCATTTCACACCTATTTAACTTTTTCTTTGTTTAATCTGTGCATACATTGAGCTTGTTCTCAGTCAGCCTGTTTCTCTGCCCAGGAGTTGTTTATCAGTCTGGGAGCAAGTGGCCTGTAGCCTCTCTGAGCTGCAGCCAAGTCCAAAGTGGAAACTGTGGACTTTTGACTCTGACAATGTGTCGACTCTGTCTCCATGTGGCCCAGCCGGTCCATTATCAGAACAAGAGGGGCGCGCTGACCCTTGCCAACCCTGATTTTGGAAAGTGTGGTATCTAGAGTTAGTCAGTACTCGATCGCCCACAGAACAAAAGGTGAGACAATGTCTGGGTTGGACGTTTTTCCTCTGAGATGGTGAAGGGTCGTGTTGAATTAAATATTGTTTTGTTGATTGTGATGACACAGACTGACAAAATGCGCCTTTTTAGTGATAGTGGAGCTATAGTTTTACACTCTTGATGTGCCTCTCTCACTTGTTTCCTTATACCGCATCACGTTCTTTCTTTGTTTTCTTTCTCTTTCAGTCTTGGTTGTTGTCTTTTAGACATCTTTTAAAAACACACTCAGCTTGCATGCAGTATTTTGCCTTTGACCTCAAATTTCTTCCTCAGCGAATTAGAGATTAAGTCCAAGATAAGAGTGTCCCCTCTTATCAATTGATTGAGGCTGAAGATGATTTTCCCCCGTCTGAACCGCGGAGCTTCCTGGGTACTTTCCAGAGCACTTTCTCCTGTTTGGCAATCTGTTGCCTTGTTTACCAAGCTGCTAAATCCTGACGATACCACAGACTGTGACTCACGCTGTGAACCCGGCAATCGCTAGTTCAGGGTTCAGTTTACAAACAATGTTGCACAATGTGTCCTCCCTGGCTGCAGTCACACTTGTCACTCTCATGTGCTTTTAGAGATGTGACTCTAAAGCTCACTTTTTATTTCATTGTCATTTGTTGGATCACTTTAGTAAATCTACTCTGGCTATATTCCTTGAAACTTTTGTCCTGGCGCAACCATTTAATAAAAGTTAAGTGAGTTTCATTCAAAAAGAGATATCCACTGTTGTAATATCGCAGCAGTGCAGTCAAAATGAGCAATATTGACACACATCATCAGGTTAATATTAAAGGTATGAGTCACTCACTGTTGTTTCTCATGATAAACTCATGAGTGTTTTAGAAATACTGACTCATCTGATAAAATTAAAGTCGCAAACTCTTTCCAGAATGGCCTGATCCTACAGTCAAGGTTAACAGAGGTTCCTGTCGGGCATTTTCATATCTGTAATAATCAGGTTATGACTAATAGGCTGTAGGTTAGATATGATTGCCTTATAAGACAACCTGGTTTTATTCTCGCACAGTTAATGGTGTTTGTTTTAGTACAATGGCCAAGAATTAACACCAAATACCAAGAAACCTTCAGCCGAGCATCAAGAAAAAACATTAAATATGGGTTGACAATAAATGAAAAAGGATAAATAAAGATAAGAGATCAGTTTCAGATTTGAACTAATTCACGTCAGTTTCTTCTGTGAACATAACACATGCAGTGTGCTATCGTCCTCGTGCCACGGCAGGAAATTATGTCACTTCCTTCCTCTAATCGTATTGATGTGGAAAGAGGAAGCCCCCTTACTTTCCCCAGACCTTCTTAATCACCGGAACACAAAAAGTGTAGCTGTGCTTTCAGAGATGAAATTACCTGAATTTTTCACGTCGTAACCACTGAGAAAGTGTTCAAATTCACTTTATTTCCTGACTTGTAACTGTCATGTAGTGTCACATGTTTGTGTTGGGCTGTGTTTTTTGGCGTGCTGTGGTGTTGCAGCATCTGTGTGCATAAATATCGAACAGGATGTTGGGGGTTGTTCTGTGTATCTCCTTTTGCAGGCATCCATACCACCCACCAACCTTTTCTGTGCGTTGTACTGTATGAGTAAAAGTTGAGCTGCAGACTGTATGGAACATGCAGAGGAGGCGAAGAGCGCTCCACTCTTTGATGCCTCTGTGTACATTTGAAGGCATGAAGCTTCTCAGCGCTCAGACGTTTAACCCATTCATTGCCCACACAAGAATAAGTCAGTAGTGTGAAAGAGCAAGAACAACAATAACCTCCCCCATTTGGAAAATCCTCCTGTTCTTACCTTTCATTTACTTAAGCAGTTTTTAATGCTTCATAATAATTTCCATGACGTCCAAGAATCATTATTCGGACCAAAGATCTTGTTATTTTGGTCAGAGACCTTGTTAATCTGCAAGATGTCAAGCAGTGGCAGCCGTTGTGTTAAGGGTGTATAAAGGGCCTATAAGTCAGTGCCCAAACCCATATATGACACAGAAGCAAAAAACACAACTAACTCTGATCAAAAATGCTAACTCAGCTGGTAAGCATGATTTGGTGATCTACAAGTCAAGAGACTTTTTGTTAGTTTTTTTGACTTGTTTTATGAGCATTGCTTTTTTAATAGTCAAATATGAAGCCGGTCCTGTCACAGGTCTGGGGCAGGTTAGGGAAAGATTTTGTTTATGGCAAATACATAAATTTTGGTTAAGGTACGATTAGAGTTAGGCAACAAAAATACTTGCTTAAAGAGTAACTTGAAGGACAATTTCAGTATTTTATAACCTGGGCGGCAAAGCAGTGTTTTACTGCCTTCTGTGGTTATAAGATACCTCTCAAGTGTGCTTTATTGCCAACTGTAACCATACCTTACAGTGATCCTGGAGTACACCTGTACATCACTGCAGCCAGCTGAGAAGTTGAACTACTGGAGATGAGCGAAAATAAGTTTTTCAAAGGGGTCATGTTACTCTTAAAGGCTTTGTCATGGTTAGGGTTAATTTATTAAATGCCTTTTCATTGCTAGTCTGTGCAGGGATATGAACTCCAGTCTCCTGCATGAAATTTTGACTTGCTACATGCCCATCCACCTCCCCCACGTCTATCCTCCTATTTCCATTTAACTACATAAAGGGCTAAACTACTTCCTGCATTGATACTAAAGGTTTCAATCAGATAAATCCCAGGGTGCAGAATCTTCCAATAGGAGTTTAATTCCTCTGAATATGGGGCTGTTTGAAATGTAGTCATTAAAATGCTGTGGAAACACTGATTACATGTTATTTAGACCGTAAATAAATCATTTACTTTTCAACCAAAATTAGCCCAGTTTTAACCTACAAACCCCCAATTCAATTCCGACTTTATTTACACAATCTGTATGTTATCAAAAATGACATGGATTCCAACCATTTTAGCATTTCTACTACACCACTGACTCCAACTCAAACCTTTATTCAGCATGTGTCACTTGGCCCCCATGTTTGTCTAGGGAGGGCCAGGCTAAGTGGGTTTAAACAGTGCTGCATTACTTCCTCTGGGAACCTGTTAATGGCATAAACAGTCCCTCAAAACAACCGCTGGATAATAACACATGCATCATGGCTAAAGGTCACTTGACCTCATTCTTGTGTCGGAAACTATTTGAAGAATTGCAGAAAGTGACCGTGTTTCCTACCAAATCATAAGTCAGCAAAAATGTTACAGAGGATCCTTTATTCTGTTTGGGTGACTTGCTGTATTTATTTTTCTTCATGTAACTAGGAATGTACAGTCACACATCGTAGAGGGGAGTGGAGGAGATTGTGTAATACGGTCTGAAAAAGTTTGGATCTTACTAAAATGCAAATGTTCTGAAAATAATGTCCCCAAATTATAGCAACAAGCCCAGATAATTTCCTGTAGTGGTGCTTAGACTCTACTATTTCTGCTTGGCCCTGTTTATTTTGGGGGGAGGGGCCGGGAGTACAGGGACTGTGGACACATAATCCTCCCAGAAAAGTGATTTATTTATGAATTCCAGTGCAGAACCTCCCCTCCTGAGAGCCAGCCAGCCTGCCAGAAGTCATTGGCTGATGTTTACAGGACTGGATTGGCTAATTCCCATGGTGCAGTGTGCCTGCAGTGCTATCTTATTTATACAAGGCCTGATATGGGAGAACAGAGGGGTTTATTTTGGGATATTCCCCATAGATGGATCCAATTTCTCCAACTGGAGCGGTTTCCTTCATACGTGCTGCACTTCAGGTTGTAGCGGCTGCACGCCTGTGGACACAGCTTGCCACTCGCTCAAGTTTAAGAGGGCTGCATTGGCTCAGCAAAGGAAACAATGTCACAACATCTTGAGTTAGACTCATGACAATAGACTGAGTTCAGGGACTACACAGGAAGTTGATTATTGGTCTCATAAAATGCATTGTTTGTCTTGTCAAAACAGATTTCAGGGGTAACACCCTAGAGTTAATTTATCACTAGATTAAACAAAGAAACTAGTATAAATAACTGACAGTCCTTCAAAAAGAGTGAAATGATTTTGCTAAGCAGCTGATATTATTTCAAATGGTGAGTAGTTAACACTGCCCAAGAGTCAGTTCTCAACCAGCATCAAACTGAAACAGAATTTCACCTGGTGTGAGTGGATTTAATGATGTGACTGTGGTGATAAAATCGAACCGTAGGGCTTTTCTTTTGACATATGACTGTGAGCAAAACATGGAACTCATGTTTGCCTTTTCAAGAACATCACCCACAGATTTGTGCAAACCTCTGAGTGTAAGAAATATTTTTCTCATGAACTCAGCAAGTGGTAGATGAGTAATTTTTGGAAGGGATGACGCCGAATTAGAAGCATGGCCCTCACAGTCTGTAAATGTTTTAATTATGAAGCACAAACACATGGAGACACGCGGTCATAACAGACCATATTTGTGATGTTAAAGCAGCATCTGCCTTTTATAACACATCACATCATTATCTGCTGGTCAGACTTCAGAGTATGCCTCCGATGCCAGAAAAACACCTTGCACCTTCCTGTTTCTTTCTTTTTCTGTATTCATCTCGCTCCCTTTCCCAGCCCCCTACTGCTCCTCTCCCACATCCAGTGATTTAATGATTATATAAAGGAATGAGGGCATAATGGGAAGGAGTGCAGGGCGCTGACACCATGACCCAGATGTTTTCTTCGCTGCTGAGGTGTGTCAGTCATCTTTAGCCTTTTGAAAGCTTAAAGCTGCACAAGGCTGCTGGTGGAGCAGGTCTCTATGACCAAGTTAGGCAAAGAAAAGTCCAAGAGTAAACTCCCGGTGTCATCAGCTGCTGCATGGAGGGGGCCACTTACTGCATCTCTGATCTTGGATATCCCTAAAACATATGATGTAACAGTAACTCAGGTTTGTAATTCCTCTGAACTCCTTAAGCAGCCACCTTTTGTAATAAATGACGTCATGAAGGTGAGCTTCGTGAATGTCTAATGTTACTAAACAACTGTGTGTCTCTGATAAGACACACATGATTAAGCAGTTTGAAGTTTCCTCATGCACTTTCCTTTGATGCCACACTGTTGTTTTTTTCCACTCAAAGTGAATGCCATATCTAGTTTCAGGTGCACTTGCAACAGCACACTTGCATATACTGTGCAGCATGACATGAAGAGAATATATATATATATATATATATATATATATATATATATATATATATATATATATATATATATATATATATATATATTTCTTTGTGTTGTTCTGTAGCCGTGTGCAAACCATAATAGTCAACTGGAGGATGGCTTTGTTTTTCCTGTCAAAAAAACATCTGTAATGGACAACAGACTTTCTAATCAGTTCCACGAGAGGAAGCCAATTGGAATTAAAACATGACTAGACTCCCACCAAGCTGTGACCACTGTCCCAGGGGCATGTATGTAGGAAACCCAAGCACTGTGATTACATTCTTGTACTCATTTGTTAGCTGTGTGTGCTATGCTATGGGATTAGCGTGTCTTGAGAATTCAGGAATTAAATATCATCTTGAACAAAGATGGATGGAAACATAAATGTCACTGTATTGCCTGCTGGCTTCAGTAACACACACAGTTACAATTTAGCAAAGAAAATATGAAATTCGTTTCTAAATGGTGTAATCGTTGACTCTCAATCTGCCATTTTACGGAGAGAGAAATCCTAAGTAGTTCATTGCCATGTCAAGATGTACCCATGATAGTTAATGCATGCTGTATACTTTTGTACTTCTGCCATACAAATGGAAATTGTTAGACAAAGGGCAGCATGTCTGAAACATCACTACCATTCTTTGCATTTTGATGTAAAGTTTGCCGTTTTTGGAAATACACTTGTTTTAATGTTGAGAGTTCAATTAATAGCACTCTCATATCTGCCTGTTAAATGTAATGCTACAGCCGGCGGCTGGTTAGCTTACCTTAGCACAAAGACTTGAGACAGGTGTAAACAGCTAGCCTGCCTCTAAAGCTCACTAATTAACACGTTTACCTTATTTGTTTAATCTGTACAAAAACTGAACTGCAAAAATAACAAGCTGCTGGGAGGCAAGACTTTCAAGAGATCTTTATCAAGGGTGCTGCTGACTTGGAGCAGGGAAGCCATGTTCTTCTTCTCATTTGACCAATGGAAATGGAAACCAGCTGTCCACATGGTTCAGATGCAGGTAAACTATTAAAAATAGACCTTCCACATGTGCACACAGAGCCCATGGAAGGGGGAGATCAAGGAGAAAATGAAATACTTCACATGCTTGAATTTAGGATACTGTACATCAAATGTTCCATCTAGGTTGACTTATTAATGTCTGCACTTTTAACACCCAGAGTATACAAGGAGGTGCTTATAATAATAAATTATAAGAAAACATTTTATTTGATGGCGCCCTTCATGACACTCAAGGTCGCCTTACATCATAAATACAACAAGAAGCAATAATACATAACATCAAAAAGTACATAAAAGTAAAGCATAAACTCTCAAATTTAAATCAGTGCTGCACATTATTACAGTGAGTATGCTAATTTCAAAAGATGAGTTTTGAGAGCAGTTTTGAATTTTGTGAGTGAGTTCAGTGTACGGATATGGGAGGAAGAGAGTTCCAGAGTTTGGGTGCAGCCTAGGAAAAGGCCCCAGCACCCATTGTACTGAGGTTGATGGTTGGTAGTGCCAAAAGTGATGGTTGGTAGTGCTTATGTATTTTTACATGAATAAACTTAACTTAATCTGTTCATTCATTGGAGATTGTGTTTACATCAAGCTGGCGCCAACTTCTTCGATTTTAGGACAGTTTTTTCCCCCTGAAACATCTTCCTCATCAAGAAACTGGCAACTGGCGTATTTAGTGTTTTTGTTAAAGTGTATGGCAAAGACAAAAGCCTGATGTCATGGGAGTAGAAGTTGTGCAGTTTTCTTCTGTTTATCTAGTAATCACAGAGTTGACTGGATAAAGCTGCAGGCTGTTATGTCGTGTTGTGGTGTTGGTTTGAAGCGGTACAGATGGAGGATGTTTGTGTCATGTTTTGTGTAAAACCTCTGTCTTCATAGTTGGGATTTTAAATGACAGGTGGTCTCTCTCTCTCTCTCTTCCTTCTTTCCTCCTTTTCTTGCTTCATTTTCCCACTGCTCTTCTATGAAGTTTGAGACAAAACACAAGATAAAGTGGTTCTTTATTCCAACCCTAAAAATGTCAAAGATAAACTCAAAAACACCACCTTACACCCACGTACTTCTTGCAGGCATCAAGAATTGAGTATTGAGAAATTTGAAAAACCACTTCCCCGTATTTTTTGTTAAATTGGCAGTAATTCAACCCAGGCTTGACTTGCTCATATATTGCGCCAAAGTGTCAAGTGCTGCATGACTCAAATCAGCAAAATGTCCTCATCCTACATGTCTGCAGAGGTTGTTTTTGTACTGAAGTACTTTAATGTGTTTTCTTGGAACCTGGAACTCATAAAGTCATGTAAACGTTAGATTTTCATGAATCACCAATACATCCCATTTGGAGAAAATCCTTCTTTTTCTCTTTCAGCTTTTCTTCAGATCACTTTCGGGAAATCCAGCTGATTATTCATTATTTTTAAACACCGCTCTCTCTCTCTCTCTCTCTCTCTCTGCTCTCTCTCTCTCTCTCTCAGTCACTCCCAGCATGAAAATATATGACACATGCTTGTTCTTCTGTTCCTCAGTTTCTGGTCTTACTTTGGTTACTTTGGAACGCAGATTCAAGACGGGAAGGCCCCCGTGATCTTCTCTGTCAAGCCCCTCTCCCCTCTTGCTCACTAACCCCAAACTCCTGTCAATGGTTTCCAGCTGTCCGTGGCGTGGCGGTTCTCCTGGGAGAGGAGGAGCGCTCAGCTGGCTCCAGGCCCTGAGTCAGACACCATCCAAGAGCCTTGCTCAACCCCCACCCCACCCCTTTACTCCCCTCTGTTCCCCTGCCCCTTTATTGGTTTAATTTGAGTAAAAAACCCATAAACATTTGTGTATGATTTGTGGAAAGCGGCTGACTGGGAGTGTGCAAGCAGGAGGGCTTGTATGTGTTTGTATTTGTGGTCCAAACTTCACATGCCGATTATGTCCAATGTCTTTAATGATAAGGTGAGGTTATGAGGTTAAAAGACAAGAACATGAGCTGTTAGCGTAGTTAGCGTGGAGCTGTTCTTCACCATGTGTTTGGTGATCCAACTGGGAAACTGTTGAGAGGGTTAACTTGAAGTGGGTTGAGGGGAGTTGGGGAGGTGGTATGTGCTTAAGAAGACTCATTTCATGTCTTTCATGTTATCTTGACGAGTGCAGCACATTGGTCTGGTGGTAAGAACCTTAAACTAAATATAGCCAAAAGGGGTTCAATAGCAGGGCACTGCTTGCGTCACCCTGGGTAAATATTTAGCATTTTGGCAAGAGTTGTGTGCTCTAAACCTCGCTTTTTCCTGAACATTCAGCAGAAAAATTGAAAAAGAGCTCTGGCTCAGCCTGAGCTTTGGTTGTGGCTGCAGGTGGACTGGATTTAGGAATTAGTTATTTAAAGGGCAGAGTAGATAAAACCAGAGCGCATGATGATTTAATAAAAAGCAAGGTAAAGGACCAACCAAAAACAAACCAAATGTTTGAAGAGGACAGAACACACATTGACAGACAGATACAAGTGAGCATTCACCAATCATTTGCAGACACACACACACAGCTTCAGTACACCATTATGTCTGTCTGCTAGTTTTTATAGGATGCTGTGTTTATCTAGCAGGAGTGACGGTGATGACAGTCTGTTGTCATCAAGGTCAGAGGTCGACAGGGGAGGGGGAGTGAGTCTGCAGACTGCTGATGGAAGGACGTGGTGCTTTGTCACTTGAATGTCTGGTCAGAAGACTGAGTGTGTTTGACTTAGCTTGAGGACTTTGTGTGTATGAGAGAGAGAGAGAGAGAGAGAGAGAGAGAGAGACACTCTGAGTGTGCATGCTCATGATGCTTTGCAACAAGCCAACACTCTGCTGGGAAATGTGTGTGTATAGGTTATGACTGTACCATGTGATTATGTGCACACTCACAGATCTGCAACATCAGCATGCCTCCACGTTTGATTTACTACCAATTTCTCTATTTTTGTTATTTTATCACATTGTTTTTTTGTTGTTTTTTGTTTGTTTAAAGTTACTGAATACAAAATTCAGTTGAACAGATTGAACCATCTTAGTCTTATTTTACTTACAAGAATTACGCAAGCAGAAACATCAGAACTTTGCATTTACACTGTGGTGTGACGCTCTTAACTAGTGCTTAGTCAGTTGTCTGGTTCGGCCCAGAGTGAACCATGCATGTCAAACCACAAAGTAAACATTATAACATCAACCGGCAGCTTAGTCAGAGCACTTGTGCTTTACAAGGTCAAGTGGTAAGGAAGAACACTGTGTATTTTGTGTCAATGTGTCATCTGCCTCAAAGTTAAATGAAGGTGCAGATTTGCACGGCTCTGTTGGTGAAGTTAGGTTTGTGGTGAGTAATTAAATCTGTAGTTAATAACTAACAAACCCAAACTGATTGCTAAGCCAAAGCCTTCTGTATATCTCCATTAAATCCCCCCTTTGCTAAATGTTGAATGCCACAATAAGTTGAAAAACCTTTAAAGCCCAAGAAAACATGGTTTCAAATCTTAAGTATTTCTTAACAACATGACGAAATGAGCAACATTAAAAGTTCCTTTTTCCCCCCCATTTAGAGTTTAACACTCAAAACTACAGCTAATCTGCTTCATCAGGAATGTGTGTGTTTTTCAGATTTATCAGATTCCGGTTTATCAGATTTTATTGACAGTAGCTTGGCAACATGAGCAAACAGCCCAACTGTCATCAGAATTAAATGTGGTTAAATCCTGATGGGTCAGCAGAGATGCATGGCATTGCCCTTTTCAAATGGAGTCCAGCCGACTTTAAACCCATGAGAAATACACAACAAAAACACAAATACAGCAATTCCTTATGGGTAATGACCAAAAATGTTTCTGAACATTGTCTTTAGGGTCTCTAAGATCGCAATGCATATTTTGCTGAATGGTGGCAACAAGTGGCAATTACAGGTAATTCAATATTGTTTTCCTTGTATTACTAAGAATCTCTTGAGTCAGTTGCTTTAAAGACATTATCATTAGGTGACCTGTCTGAAAGCGAATCTAATGGTGAGGTACATTGTGTTTATTTCTTGTTTATCTTACGATAAAACCAGTGAAATGATTATCCCTGGCATTCTCAAATGTAGCGTTAAAGCAAATCTCAGCAAACTCAACTAATGTCAGATACACAGCAATATCTATCAAAGGTTAGCTAACATTAGCCATCAAACGCTACTGGTCATATGCTGTATAACACCAAAACTCCTGAGCATACGAAATTGAGCATCTTTTCTTTGGCTTATGAATTCAACTTTTTATTTGTAACTTACAAAAACTGAAACATTCCATACAGTTGTGCAACTGACAAATACAAACCTCTGGCAAGACTCTTTAGCTCAACTTTTGTAGCACAGAAGATTGATCTTAAGAAAATGGGGTTGCAGCAGATGCTTCAAAGAAAGAGAATTAAATACTCCTCGCATGCAGCGGTCAGCCTGGGAAATGGATCAGAAGGCATGTGGATGGATATAATCAAGAGAAGGAGCAGCACTGCAGCCTTCATGCAGAGTTCTACTTCCTTCTTTTGCATTTCTTGTCGGTCTCAGTAGTCTGGTCTCCCTGCTGTGTTAAAACTTTTACAGTGATCATCACCTGTAGATTTACCATATAACTAAGGTGGATTGTAGTTATGTAATTCTTTGAACCAACAGTTGAGGACAGAGGTTACTACTTTTTACTTTATTTTTAATGTAAACATATTTAATTAAATTTAAGTTGATTGTATTTTCTTTGTTTATTATTTCAGGCTCTTTGGGTCACTCTGTTGTTTACATCAAACCTGTTGGTGTTCGGACATGATCGGTCCAGATAATTTCCTCCTCCCACACAAGGACATTTTTTGCCATTCATTTGTTATCGGCACACAAAATCTCCAGAACTTGAGGAAATCATTTGAGCTAATCCTTCAGTAAAGATTAAAGGAACAGTTTGACATTTCGGGAAATACTTCTAGGGTATATTCCTTACAGAGAGTCTGATGAGAACACTGATACCACCCTCATTGACTGTATGGTAAATATGTAACTGGAGCAGCGGGTGGTTAGCTTAGCGTAGCATGAAGACTGGAAACAGGATACAAACTCTTTTCAAAGGTACTGTAACACAGTTCACTTATTAACACATTATACATGGTTTGTCTAATCTGTATAAAAACTGAAATGTAACTATGAATTATGTGTTACTTGTTGGCCAACTTCCAGTTTTCAGGCAACCAACTGAGACTTGTATGTATGTATTATGCAATACTCTCTGTGACACTGACAAGAAGACCGTTTCACTTTATTTCTCACTTAAAAAACATCACATCTTAATTTGGGGCAAATCTAATCTTCATGTAGACAAATGGTAAATGAGCTGTAACTATCAATGACACCATCCTATGGTGGTATCTCAGCTGGTTACAGTCCAGCTGAGATACATCTCTTAGCACAGACTGTCTCGTGTGACAGGAGTTTTGTCTTGGACATCAGACAGGTGTCCAACCGGTTGCTCAGGCCAGCTAACCCCGAGCCCCGGGCCTGGCTCTGGTGCCGCAACGCTGAAGGTCAGAGGTTAATGGAGCAGAGTGGCGCCGGCCAGTCATCCCCCAGGATCCTGGGTGGATTTGGTAAACAGTGAAGCTGTCACTGCAGATTAATACTGGGAGGAGGTAGAACAGGGCTGAGCACACAGGGGGCTAATGGCTCCCAACTCAGCCATGAAGTGCCTGTCTTCCCCATTCTCCTTTCTCCCTCATCCCCGCAGATAAGCCCTACAGGCTTAGAGAGGGAGGAGGGGAGGAGAAGGAGGAAGAGGAGGAGGAGGACAGTAATAGAGTGAAGCAAAAAGCACTGTAGAAAAAAAGAGTTAACTCAGAAAAGAGGAACTAACAAGAGGGCAAAAATCGCAAGTGCACTTGAGCACTGGAAACACTATAAAGTAAAGAGAAAAGAGGCTCACATCTAAAAGCTATATGACCTTTAAGACACTGACAACTTTTATTTCTTCCAATTGTGTGGATGTAGAGCCTTGCCCCAAGGTCATTCACTGGTTACAGCTGTAAGAGCACAACCCAACCGCCAGCTCTTCTCCGTCAGGGATCTTTGGGGACTTTTTTTTTAAATGAAGCGTACGCAAGCCTTGACACTGTGGTTTATCAGTCCTTGCATCTAGATACAAGGGGGTGGCTCCCACCACTGTGTATGCAGCTTTCAAGGCAGGATATTGTATGTCACAGTGTGCTCTACATTGTGGTTACACTCACCACAACTCGTTGCACAGAGAGAGAAATAGAAAGATACTAACTCCTGCGGGGGTCTTACATGAAAATAACATCTTTAATTACATCATGTATTAAGACTTTGTTTCTTTTTTTCAGTAGTATTTTTCCATTTGTGAGGCATGATTTTTGGTGGTTCATCCTTTACATTTTGTGTTTTAGAATGTCATATTTTTATGTATTTAACGCTGATTTAAAGAAGTGCTTTTAGTTGCCTAAACACAACCATAAAAATGTTTGTCATGTTAAAGTTGCCGGGGGCGGATTTTTTAGGGAAAACTTTGACTAAGGGAATTGATTAAGGGAATGTTTTGCAGATATGTTCAACATGAGCACTTTGCATTGGTAGTAAACCCTTAGCAGATCTATGCACTTCCTTGTTGTTTCTCCCCAAAACATTTTTGCAACTAGCCTACATATTTGTTGCATATGAACATAATCACACATTGACAGGCAACAGTAGATTGCATTGTAGGCCTTTTTTGCATCTCTTTTGTTGAATCTCTGTTAACTTGTTATTCCGGTGTGTGTGTGTGTGTGTGTGTGTGTGTGTGTTTACTGCTAACTGTCAAACTGTGTGTGGCCTATCTAAATGATCTGTACTGTACTGTATGCAGTCCAATTACCCCCCGATGCTCCCTCTCAGCTTTGTTGTCAGTTGGCCTGCTGGGGGCATGGGGGTGGGGGGGTCCAGTGCAGCGGAGGGGGGTTTTGTCTGAGCCTAGTCCATGCAGTACTCCATTGTACAGTCCTCACAATAGGGCCGAGCCTTTGATCTTGGAGGGGTGCACTTCTCTCTGTCTCTTACATCCCTCTTCCTCCTCCTCCTCCTCCTCCTCCTCCTCCTCCTCCTCTATTTCACTTTTTCTTCCAGTATTAGCCTTGACCCTCCATGTAGCGCCAAGATGGCCAAGAGGAGAAAAAGGAAATGAAACACTGATTGAAATGAATGAAAATGTAATGGAGTGAAGAGATGGCTGGGGGACGGAATACAAAGAGAGGAGGAAAAACAACAAAAATCAGTTGTTATATTTTTCTTGTCCTTTCTTATTAAAAGGCCCGGGGGGATGTACTGAGATGGCCCTTTGACAGATTGTTTGTGGTATATTGTTCAGTCCCCTCATTTCTCCGCTGACACAGAGCAGGTGCTGCCAGGGTGAGACTTGAGCCAGGGAAATGGAGGCTCAGTGATGGGAGGGCGTGCTTTGCTCTAAGGGCTGTGGGATGGGAGTTTGACATGGGGGGGGGCAGTAAAAGCCCTACACATCCCCTGATGGAGTCTGTCAGGTCAATAGTTTCTATACTTTGTGACTGCACTGCTAATTCTGATGCACCAATTCAACCATGCTCCCTTCTGGCTTCAGCCACCACAGTGGCCCATCACGTCCTCTGTGCTTGGCTTTGGAAAACAGAGAGCCCACCCCCACCCCCCACTCCCTAACCCAATCTACCAATAGCCCAATGCTCCAGTGAGCGTCTATAGATTCCTGGATTCGCACAGTGTTGCATTGTCTCCCTTCCCTGGCGTTCTGCCAAGAACTGAGGCAGCTTTGGAAAAGTTGTACTTCACCAGAGCCTAATCTTTTCTTTGCTCCGCTTCTTTTCTTTCTCCCCTCCCTCCTCAATTCTTTCTTTTCTTCTCCCTGTTCGGCTATTTTCTTTATGCCAGTGAGCCTGTGAGTATTTACCGATGCGCTGGCATTGAGGGTTATTGTGTGCAGGACTGGATGGAGTGCAAAAGCCATGTGGAGTGCAAAACAACAGCATGCATATTGTACAGTTGAGATCTGAGATATGGTCAGTACTTTAAAGTTAGAGGTTGGCTTGCTGAAATTACTTGTCACTTACCTCTAGTGGCATATAGTACTGCCGAGATTTTGCTTTGATTTGCTCGTGTTTTGAGATATCTTTCTCCAAGATTTCTGCCAACCGCCCAATACAATGGAGGTTGATGACATTGAATTTATGGTGATCGAAACTTCCCAGACCTCATGGTGAACAGTTTTCAGTGAAACTATTCTACTGGCGAAATGCTCCCTGTGACAACTGTTGACAACAAGGTCTTCAGCATATTTAGTGTATAGTTTGTAAAACATGTCATCCACACCTAAGGCATAAGTGTCTAAACCTGCTCTGAATAGCTACGCTTGAGATTGGGACTAACAGCCCGCAGTCCTAAACGCTTCTTGGCTGCGTCACTCTGCCTCCCCGATCTCTCTCAAAAAAGTGTTCTGTCTTTTTGCCTGTCTTTGTAATCTTAACGCAATGAATCATACAAATGGGGGAGACTGTGCTCCTAAGAAAAATGGCAATCAGTCATCAGCAAATGTGCAAAAACAGCACGTGTTTTTATGGTCAAGTGACAAAGCCCTCTATCGGCCCTTGGAATTATGGCTCTTATTATGGAGGAAATAACATAACACTGTCTAGCCTCAAAGTGCACAGACGAAGGAGGAAGGGGTGGTTGGATGGGTCACTAAATGTCAGATTTAGAGAGGCGCCAGTTCATTTTGCATGTCCTATTGATAGTAAAGTGACACCTTTACAAACTTTAATAATAACAGAAAGTTTAGAAAATGGTTATATTTCTGCAAAAGTCATAGCGGTTTTGGAAGGCAATGACAAACAATGTTGTGTTACTGGTAGGAGCGTCACAACAGAAAATGCAAATACGTGTGTCGTTTTGGAAGGCAGTTACACAAAGAATGTTTTTTGTCATTTAATTACATGGGATAATGGCACACACTTTTGAACTGTCTCCTCAAAGTCATTGGTGGTGTTGGTTGTACTTGCGAAATGTGAGTTATTTTTTCAAGAATAATTAAAGAGGACTTGAGCGATTCATTGCACTCTTTCTCACCTCCCTACCATGTGTGCTGGAACACATTTTAGACTGCAAAATCTTAAACATACAGGTCTAACATGTAGGGGCTGATTACAACTTACTTTGGTGTTTAATGCAACATGTTACTAGTGTCATGTTTCAAATGTCCATCCTGTCTGTCCTCAGAATCTGCTACTTTCTCTGCAGAGCATCTCCATAGGTCGGTTGTGGGTTAGTTGCTGCTCTGTGTTATGTTGTCTAATTAAGCTAAGCAGTTCCTCACGCTAAACTTATTACTGAGGTGAAGTCACACAGTCACATCAAGATGGACCCAAATAAATGTCCATCCAGCAGCCAAAACAGCAGCTGTAACACGGTAGATTGATATATTTGACGTCACAACATGAGCGAAATGATTCGTTTCACTATCTGATCCGTTTGGTTGATAACATTTGAAAAGGCCACACCAGCTGCACCTATACAATTCTACCCCCATTCAAGTTAGCGGAACGCTAAACCTGAAGTTAGCCTGCTTCGCATAGTATACTTCGTATACTCCTCCACCCTGAAGTTGACCCCCAGCTCACAGTGTCGCCTGTCCCAGCAGCACCCACACCCTAGGGGCTGCACGGGGGTGGGGTGCATGCCATCCCGACAGCACTCTATATCCCAGACGTAAACACGGCTGACAAATGGGCCACGATATCAGGTAACAGGTGTTGGCGCGGAAGATTTATAAGGTATCAAGACAATGAGAGGCAGACACAAAAAACTACCATCAAGGCGAGGGCCGGTTCCCCACTGCCGCAAACCCACTTTGGTTTCAGCAGCCATGGGGAAAATTATTTCCCCTTTAATCCTCTCAGTTTTCTCATCCATGCGGCACAGATTAGGTGCTCCTACACAACTGAATTAGATGTTAGTGGCTCAGCAGGAGGGGATGTTTTAGTGTGCTGAATGAAGACAGAGGAGTCAGGCACAAGAGGACTTGTTGTGAAATGAAGGAAGTGCCCACTTATGGGAAGGGAAGTTCTGGGTCAGGTGGAGCTTGGTCGGGGATGGAGGAGGCAGTTGTCCATGTCATCTTGCTTCACAATCAGCGGCTGGTCAACTTACAATGGTCTTAGCAGGAAACTCCTCACACCTTTTTGTATGAAACGGGATCTGAGGAGATTGGCAAGTTTTCAAAACACACATCTTGATTTTTAGGATGTTTTCTTAGTCTTTGATATTAATGAACAGTATATGATCAGTTTGTGTTTGTGGAGGAGGGAAAAAAGTTTAAGCAACAGATTTTATAAATCAAAGAGTGCAAAAAAAGTTCATTTAATACCACCAGTTTGGAAGGTATAAACTTCTATGATATACAGACAGTGTATACAGAGCTGAAATGATAAAACTGGTTCACAGTCCCTCCCTTTTGGTGTGGATTTCAACACAAGAACACCCTTAATATTGAAGTTCTGACCAAGCTATTGAGACTACACAGATATCATATCAAATTTGTGCTTCATGATTAAGTAAATTATATTCATACAGCATTTTAACTCTTCCAAGACTTCATTTAAATCTGCATTTACTGATTTTTTTGGCCACTTGAGGGCCGCCGAAACAAGTTGTGAACGCAACATTGACATACTCTTTGAAGATGATATTAGGAAGTTGTTAGCAAAGAGTTGCTTTCACATTCATCAGTTACGGAGCAACATTCAGTCTCTTTTAGCTCTGTTTTTGGTCTCCACCAACTCCAAGAGTGTCTCTTTAGCTGCTAAATGCTCCACTTTGTGGTCACCAGCTAGTTAATAACTGTGTCCGTCTGCTGTTATGCTGTAAGAGTGATGGGAATTAACCATAACAGTAAAATATGACTGGACAGGTAAACAATGAGCAGAAACTCAAAGAAAGCTCTGTAAAGCTAAAGGGAGCTGCAGATTCTCTGTACTCTCTTCGAACAACCCCCTTTCTCATTGTCTAATTGTTTTCCTTTGTTATTTTATTTTGTAATTATAAATATATGGATTATAACCGCTTTAAAGTCAGATGATTTATCTTTGTTGTGGACACTTCACACCTCAAGCAGAAACCAATGCACACAGCAGGATCCTCTCATCTATCGCTGAGGCATCAAGGTAATGACAGGCAAAAGAGGAGATGAGAGTGTGTGCTGGTGTCACGTGCAACAAAATCCGTGCAGATTCACGGAAATGGTGTTTCTGACACAGGAAAATCCTGCATGCACACTCCCCCTGCTTACAGGACACAATCAACCACCATCTCCTCCTACGCCATGCCCCAGCAACCGCCCTCAGACAAACTGAAACTGAAGACGCAGTCAGCGGGAGTGAACCTCCACCCTATCATCCCCACTCCCATTTCTTTTGTCTCCTCACAATGTGGAGGGTGAGTGAACAGTGAACAGATTCCTTGCACAGTTCCTCAGGGAAAGGCTGGAGCTTTTGAAGCTGTGTGTGTGTGTGTGTGTGTGTGTGTGTGTGTGTGTGTGTGTGTGTGTGTGTCGGGTGGCTTAGTAGGTGTCTGGCTGTGTTTTTTTACCTACCTTTACTTTCCATAACACCATCCATCCATTATCTATAATCGCTTATCCTTAGAGGGTTGAGGGGTGCTGGACCTGTTCCCAGCTGACAGTGGCCGAGAGGCAGGGTACACCCTGGACAGGTCACCAGTCAATCCCAGGGCTGACACATCAAGACAGACAACTATTCACACTCAAAGTTACACTAAGTAAAACCACCATTTAACCTAACCTGCATCTCTTTGGATTGTGGGAGAAAGCTGGAGTACCCAAAGAGGACCCATGCGAGCACAAGGAGAACATGCAAACTCATTTTTCATGACACATTTTCCTCATAAAGTGCAGACATAAAGGATGAGTTCGCCCAAATCACAAAAAAACCAACCAAAAATAACAACCACATTTGCCATCATTTTAAATTGGGTTTATTTCTTCAGTAGAAAGTGCTGACACACCTTTTAAAAATAATCTGCATTTTATTAAATACCTGTGTTATATGAAATTGGTCACTTGTAGTGACAAACCCACAATTCCCCCCAGCTCTACAGTATGTTCCTTATTTTATTATTTTGGTTTGGTTGTGGTTGGCAAATGTACTGTTTTGGTTCATTGGAACAGCTCTCACCATCACTTTCCAGCTGCAGCAGGCAGCAGTTATCAGCAAAAAAGCTTTGATATACCAAGCACAAAACATTTGTGACTAACTGGTGAACATAGTGGAGTATTTAACAGCTAAAGATATTTCCCTTAAGAGTTGGTAAAAAGACAAACCAAAACTTAAGGAAGAGCATGACCCCAAATGAACGCAAATGTTGTTCCAACTAATTAGGCAAATATCTATGCAATCTGTCATCTTTGAGTCTGTTAAGATGTTGCTCTCAACTCATTCAAATGAAATGTCATCTTTACATACTTTGAGCACCACAAACAAATGCTTGCAATCTCAAAACTTTGGCAAATTAAACCAAATCTGTATAAATGGCCAGATGACACAAAAAGTAACTGTTTTTTGCAATATGCATGAACTGACCCTTTAATATCTGACTGAGGCCAGTTATTTTAAGCTACAGTATATAAATCATACTATAATCCTGTAATTAGTTCACTGAGTGAAACTGTTTATTTAAAATTATTTATTACAGAGGGTCATCAGTCTTATGATTGCACTTCAGTAATAGACCAGAGTAACGTTTTTCCACTGCCGTCTAAACATGGCATCACACCAAGTTCTTAAGTCCCTTCAGTAAAGTTTCCCTTGGGGGTTGCCGGTGCAGAGATCTGATTGGTTGATAGAGCCAGTCAAACTGAGTGACCGGCTGTCAGAGGGGATCCATCGGGGGACAATGTGCCCACTTAGAAGCTCCTCAGAGGTCAGCCTGCTAACAACGGCTCCACTAGCGAAGTTTGTTTTCTAGTGAGGAGCTACCCTTTCATGTGTGCCACTCATTATCAGAGCTTGTGCCCCCAACCACCCCCCCACCCCCACTGAGGCTATCTGTGTGTACAACTAGGTGTGATTGTGATGTTGTGTATGCATGCTGCGTGCGCGTGCAGCGATGCAGTGCGTGCGTCGCATGCATGGCGTGGTGTGTGTGTGTGTGTGTGTGTGTGTGTGTGTGTGTGTGTATGTGTGTGTATATGCGTGTGTGTATTTGACCAAAAAACTCTTTATATCTTCCAGTGACCCTGTTTTGCCAGAACTGGAGCGTATACAATTGGGAAACCGACTCAGGTTGACCTAAGCTGCTCGAACTCTCAACTGTGTTTTATTTGGCTTCAAAGAGGGGCAGGAGGAATGGCAAAATGAATGTCCTTGTCTGTTTTATCTGGACAACCTCTACCACTTGCTGTAGTTTTACTCTTTCCCAAGCCTATAATAACCGCAGCTAGCATCTTTTCAGATATTTCCAGCTCTCTGTGCTCCAAGCTTTTACATAATCAGCGTTGCAAAAGGACGTACAGCTTGAAAAAGATTGTGCAGATATGGAATAGTTCCTGGAATGTGACTACCCTTGGGTTGCTGTCAATACGGCCAGATTTTTAAGAGTTGCCGGAGAGAAGTAAAGTGAGTAGAAACAGTGGATGTCCTGCGGAGGAACAGACGAGTGAAGATCAATAGCCTGAAGATAGAGGAGTGTTATTTTGAGCAGAAGCCAGATAGACACAGGCCTTTTGTGTGAAAGATGAGAGAGGCACTGAGGCTGTGTGAATTAATGGAATTTGTATGAGATAGTGAGTCTACTTCTGTGTGTGCAGATGCAAGAATGTCTGCGTGCAACGCTGGACGTGTGTATGAGGATGTGTTGCATGCATTTCCGTGTGCGTGAGTGGGTTCAATTGCATGTGTATGTGTCCATTTTGGTATGTGTGTTCATCAGACGTGGCCTTTTCTCCAGAGAAGAAAGCAGCTCACTGTCCTCATGCTGTCCAGGGTCTAAAGTCTAGCCTCGTCTGGTCTGAGACCGGGCCTGCATGGCTGGAGCTCTGTGTCTCTGCATGCTGAAGCCTGGCCTTGTTCCCAGCTGTTTGTTCAGCTGGCCCACCAGCGGGGACACCAGGGACTCAAAACCCCCCACTCAGGCCCAGTCGGACACCTCCACCACCGCACCCACCCAGGTCACCAACCTCCTGACCCCCTCACCCGGGGGTTATTTGCTCCGAGGCCATCATTTAAGAAGGGTGTTTTTGTTTGGGCCTCATTTGGTCTGCAGCCTTCGCTTAGGCTCTTGTCATCAGTGCCATTGATCTACCCCAAATGAGCTGATTAAGAGGCCTGCAGTTTGTCCTGTTGAGTGGGCCGGTCTAAGCTGGGCTGAGCTCGGCAGGATGAGGAGGGGGTTACGAGGATGAGGGAGAGGGGTCAGAGTGCACGCACAGCAAACACAGTTGGGCATTCACGCTCAGAGATGCAACATGAAATAGGTGGTTGTTTGAGCAGGGTTGCATCAAGCCTGTTTGGTTGTGTTTGTTATGTCAGTTCCAACCCCTGTGGCTTCACTGATGCTGCAGCGCTCAGATCAGTGTTTTCTGTGACAGCGCTTTCTTTGATTTTTACTAATGACCCCTTTCACTTTGTGTTTTTGCTTTGTCAAGCTTCTTTTAAAGTTTGTGTGTGGGGCATTTTCCTTTTGTAGGCCTAATGGTTACATTATGTCCCTACTGATGTCAATGTGCTGCTTAATTGTCCCTACCAATATGTTTACCAATCTCAGACAACCTGGTTATTTTAACCCCACATAGCTGTAATGTCTATGCAGAGTTGCCAGGTCTGTGTGCTTTCTGCAAAAAACTGTGCCGGTTTTATGGAGAGAGAACGACTGAGATATGGGGTGATGATGATCAGGCAACACGTCTGTGTGAGATAAATGAACGCTTGTTGTTTTGGTGTGAATGCTGAGTCAATATATGTCCACAACATATGTTCTTCTGTTTTATTCTTCTGCTCATTTTTTTGAAACCTATCTCCTACCACAGTTTACAATGTAGTAACTTCATTCAAAGATTAAAATATTCATCTAAATTAGGACATTATTGCTATTATTCAGAATTTTGACAACCTTTAAACTTTTCAAAATATTCAAGGTTTTCCAGGCATTTTATTCTTGTAAGTGAAAGGAGCTATTGTTCAAATCCTCCACATACCTTCTCCACTTTCACATATCAGTATCTGGCATACTTTCATTTAAACTGTTCACAAATCCTTTAGGTATTAAACATGTATTCAGCTTTTTGATATCTTTTATAGTTTTTTTTCACTATCTCTCTTTTAGTCTTATGATCTTTTTAGCCTTTCTCTGCTTTTATAATGGGTGTGTATTGAGTGAGCTACAGTATGTGACATCATCACCAGAGTGTAGCAGCCTTGAAAGATCATCTAAAAATGTTCTCTTAACTTGCTGTCCTGACCACAATTTTAATTTTTCATGCATCATTTTACACCAGAAACGTAGTAAATGTTCTTGTGGTTTCTCGCATGGGCTTTTTACATCCATCAGACTTATAGATTTGGCTCTGTGCCCTTCCAAACCACAAGAGCGACAAGCAACTCCTCCATTGCCGGTGTTATGCATAGTTTTGCATGCTTGTCGAGAATTGCATGCACCTCCAATAACTGCTTTTAAATGCTATAATATTGTTTTCAGGGTTCATCAATGGTCATAAATGATTCTAAATATATATATTTTCTGAACATTTACAGTTGTTAATATGTTATTATACTTCGTAGAAGTTCAGCAAAAATATGTGGTGATAATCGCAATTGATCAGGGTGCACAGCAAAGTGTCTGAAAAGGACCTTAAGAGGTGGATGCATAATTTGGCAAAACAGATGTTGTAGGCTACCTGCCGAGATTTGCATCCACCTCTTTTCTTAGCATGAATTAGCATTACCACCCGCAAGGTGCATGCAATTCCGCAGGCAGAATTCGGCACCGGCCATAATAAATTACTGTGTACTAATCAACTTTTTTTTAGCGCAAGCCCTTCAACAGCCAGCATTCACACCTCAATTTCTTCAAACATTTTCTAGTCTTGTTATTGTTATTTAGATGAAATTATTTAAATGTCACAGGACAAAAAATTATATCTTCACTAGATCTTCACTAATATCAGTCAGTTGATATAAACCTATATTTAGATTTAGGTGTTTGCTAATTCATGATCATTGCCCATGTCATGTCAATCAGTTTTAATATTCGCACAAATAGAGTTTAGTTAATAAAAATGAACATGTCATCTTTGACATCAAAAATCGAATGTGTGGTCTTGATGTTCGTCAGAAAAGAGTAATGCCATCTCTCCCTCTACCATTTTGCTGTTAAAGAAACCAAACCACTTGTTATTACATGGATATTGTTTATAAGGTAAATTAGCCACAACATATCCAACTTAGTTTGTTGCATAATTTAATCAAGAAAATCCTGGTAGCAGCAGCCTGACCACCAATTGAAATTATATTTGCTGTGACTCTGAAGCACAGTTCTATCAGCCACAGGGAACTCTTTAGTTGTGTAGCAGAACTCAAAAATGAAGGTCACTTTTAAGCCTGTAGTTTGTTTGTCGCGGCCTGAATCCGTGGATGAGCTAAACTTGTTATATCATATATAGTATGTGTATTTTAATGCATTAATGTGTGTAAGCGTTTGCCTCTATTTATCAGACATGGGGCCTTATAATTACAGTTTTAGTGTAATCTAACACTCCCACCACTCGCTGTGTAAACTGAGAATCCTCCTTCTTATAGGTCAGGGATTAAGAACGAGTCCCTGCTGAATGAGCTGCACATTACTCTGAGACACCATTAACACTTGTCAGGGAAACATCAACGATATCAGAGGGTTGGGGTTTGTCTAAGACTCAACGATAAGGAGACGGGGCAGTTAATGCAGTTAATGACAGACAAAAAGGGCTTACCTACAATTACTCACACAATTTGTCCAGAAAGCATAAAGCAGTGATCGGAAATAATGAACAGTATTGTATATCAGTGTTCACATTGTGCACATGCGTGGTTAGAGACTCTCTTCATATATCTGGGAGCCACAACAGGGCCTTTGTTTTCTTGCTTGTTTACTACAAGCTGATATTTTCCAACAATTTGAGCTAGTTTATGGTGTGAAAACGTTTCTTCCAGTGGGATAGTGAAACTTAAAATGTATTGGAAGGATGTCACATAATTGCAAATTAAGCCTCCTGCCAAAGCTCTCACTCTTTTCTTTCTTTTTTTTAGCTGGTCCTCTGTGCTATGCTGTGTCACAGGTCAAAGTTTGTAGGGTCAGAGTGGACACAGTGTTCTCACATCCGTCTTCATTAGAGGTCTGGAAGTACTCAGTGACCAGACCTCCTCCTCCTTTCTTTTCAAAACTATCTGTCCGTTTCTGATAAACAGCTACATCAGAAGATGGGGCTTAGCAGTGTCAACACAGAGCTGCCTGACACTATCCAACAGTGAGACACACTCTGCAGTAAACACTTACTCACTCCAAGTTGCTATCTCTATGGTAAAAGAGAGGTTTGATTCATGAAATGAGATGTTCAGATTTTCATTTGCAATAAGTCTCTTTTGCCTCGAAACACATTTAGATGGTGCTTTGCTTACGTTATTGCAGATATATGGCGATGACAGCATACTTGACTGCCTTGTTTAAGCCCTGAAATGAAAGCACCGCATGCCAGCACACCTCACTCACTCATTATATGACGTTATGGATAGAGAGTCTGTTACCCCTGAGTCTGTTAAATACCAATAATGAAACTTGTAAAGGTAAAGAAATTACTCCCTTAAGAGACACAAACTTGCACTTTGTTTCACATTAGACTACAAATTGTGAAGGCAAATTAGCACAGACATGGAAAATGGAGTTTTACACTTAACAAACTTATACAACTGCCGATGTTGATGTCTGTGTTGCAGTTCTACATGTTTTCCTAAAACAACACATTGTGTAAATGCTGCCTTACATTAGCCTTACACATGCATGGAAACTGTACACCTTTGTGGCAGATTGGCTTTATGTTTTGTTCAGCAATACCAGCTTCATCCTCCATATGTTTATTATGCTTGCTGCATTGACATAAAGGAATGATCATGCTGCCTATGCAGGTACACATTTTGTAGAAAATGATCGCAAACTACATAAATTGCTCTTAAACAAATCAAAGTCACTGCAACTAAGGGTAAAGATCCGCTACCTGAAAAGCTGCCATATCACATTCATGGGTGGGAACTTGGGAAGAACTTGGCAAGAACAGTTTTGTTTCAGATTCTGTTTTGTACCAGCATATATATCATATAGGATATCATGCACATGCACACTAAACAGATTACTAATTCAGAAATAGTTAGAAATACATCAGGTTAAAATTTGAAAAAATATACACATTAATTTTAAAGAATTTAGTCAGTGGTTCCAAACCTGGGGGTAAGGACCACCAAGAGTTAGTTGAGTGAGAAGTTAGAACATCTCAATCCTGCTACACATAATTGGGTTCATTACTCAGACTTTGAATAATGTGTCTGTGTGTGAAATACTAGATAGTTTTACCTCTTTGGACCTCTGAAAATTACTCAAATAAAAGAGTCTGAGAAGGGAAAATCACTTCAGTCAGTTGAAGTGGTCACACCCAATAAAAGTAGTGTTAAGGAGACTTTGAGTCTGGGAAGCACCTGCAAATTTAAGACACTTGTAGATCATGGTAAATTGAGAAGTACATGTGGGATGGTAAAACAATTATTTTTATCATCATAAACAAAAAAATGCAACACTTCCTGTCTGGCATGACAATTTCTTGTTGACAGTTATATGAAACGACTAATAAAACCACCCATAAAACCACAAATTGCCATTTTTATACAGACACTCACTTATACTTTCAGGGTTTTTTTTGGAAAGATTATTGTTAAAAGGTGTATGAGAGTGGGTTTTGTTGCCTTTGGACAGAGCCAGACTAGCTGTTTCCCCATGCTTCCTTTCTTTTCGCTAAGCTAAGCAAACCGACTGCTGGCTGAAGCTTCATATTTTACGGACAGATATGAGAAAGGTATCAATCTTCTAATCAAGCTCTCTGCAAAGAAAGCAAATAAATATATTTCCCAAAATGTTAAACTTTTCCTTTAGGCAAACAGCTTTGTCCCATCCTGTAGAAGTCACCTAAAACACTGGTTATTTTACTGTGAAAGGCTCCAAACCCAGAAAATGCAAACTTTATTATGTTGACCTTTTAAGAATGACTCACTGAAACATGATTACTCTTGTTATGTGGCTCCGGCTATGGAGAACCTCTTTCAGTTTCGATTCACTCTGAAGTTTGGGGAACCAGAGGCCTGTATCGAACTAGATTTAAATTACACTGAATCAGACACTCGACCAAACCCAGACCAGACACAACACATGTGTGGGGACTGTCCCTCTTCCTCCCAGAGGTCTTTATCAGAACAATGACATCACTGTAGAGTTGTCTCACTGTGACATTACCAAATATGTGGCAAGGATTGGGGATGAAGAGCAGGGGAGCGATGATGGGAATGAGACAGAGAGACAGAGATGGAAAGAAGGATGCATTGACAGAGACAGCAGCAGATTCAAAGAGAGAGAGAAGGGGGGGGAGCCTTGAGCTGTGGCTTGGCTGAACTCACTGTGAACCTCTGCAGATTTATTTTCTCCGGAGCCTGTTGCTCGCTCTTAGGGGGCCAGATTTACATGCCTCTCCCTGGGCTGCTGTGAAGCTCGGCTCGGGGAGCTGAGGATGGGATAAGTGGGCTGAGGGGACGAAAGGGAGACTTTTCATAGGTTATGGGAGTGACACAGAGTGGGAGAGGAAAGAGGGTTTCACTTGAAGTCTACTTTCTAGTCCCTGGCGGAGCATTCCTGCTGACCAGCTTGCTAATTAGAAGCAGTCCCTCCATTAACCGGGGTGTTTCATTTTAACCCGCTGTCGTTCTTATTGACAGGGTTGGTGTGAGCCGATGGATCCCTGCTTTCACAGCTCACTCAATGCATCCTCTGTTGTGACATATCGCAAAGGTTATGTAATTTTGTGGTTTATGTAAGTAGTAACACGTAGACACACAAAAATGTTAATGTACATAGACATATACACAAAAACAAGTGTTTCTAGTGCAGTGTCATACCCAACTGAGACTTTATATTACAGTAAAAATGAATCCACAGCTCAAGTCCACAGCTACAAATCCACAGATCTGTTTAAAAGTGGCGTTCTTTTCATTCTCTTGATATCTAGTCCAGCAAAGACAATGTGACACAATGCTGAGATACTGTATTTAAAATACAGAATTAATAACGGAGGATTTTCCATGTGTGAGCTGTAAATATCACACTTTTTTTTATAATATTATAGTCAAGCAAAAAGACCTCTTTCCAGTTATTTTTCAACAATGTTCAATAATCAGACTGACAGAAATCCATCACAGTATGACGCAATGCCAATTTCTCTACTGACAGCAGGTTCATTAGGCCTGAATGCAACACTGAGAGAAAACATGATTTATTTTAATTCATAATTCACTCACTCATTCAGTCATAATTCACTGGGAACAAACAAACATTTGCTCTCTGTATCTCTATCATTGTCAAACTCTTCCACATAGGCCACAGTATCACCAGCAACTGATGGCAACACAATTCAAGTTCATTCTCAGGGGGGTCTTGAAAGGCATTTTGGCAAATGTAGCAAAACCAAAGACAAAAACATGGACAATACATGTGTGTTGATATATCTAACATTTTATATTCTGGAATCGAGTTTATTCATTCATCAATGTATGTATTGGCACTCCACCAACTTTTCACATGAAGTGAACACCGGCTGTGAAAACATTTGTATAATATCTTCTGTTGCTCTGGAGGGAGCTCTTCAAAAGTTTGAAAAGAATCTCGGATTGGACTTGAAACTTTTTAGTTTAAAACAGAACATACATTTTTAAACCAAAAGACTGAGTTACAGTAAAAGTTGAGTTTAAAAGAAGTGGGCATTAAAGGGACAGAAAATGTCTAATGAAAGACTTTGGCCATTGCATTATGGAAAATGTAGGATCCAGGGTCTTTGGAATTTGACCCATGTGATTTTTTTAAAAATCAGTCTCCTTACAAATTCCCTTACACTTTATAGAAGTACAATAGTAAAGAACTGCTGTCCTGTTACTGGTCTGTCCTGTTACTGGTCCTGTAAAAGAACAAGTCACTGCCAGTTTGCTTCACCACAGTCCTGCAACCAAAAAAGATCCCCTGGAGCCCAAAAAGCATTTTTCTCATACAACGCTAATAAAACAGACGTCTGTAAAAGAGTAGAACAGTTGTAGAACTTTCCCAGCCGAGAAAAGATTTTTAAGAGTGACGTCATCTTAACGTAAAAACTTTGGGCGGAGGGAAGAGGCCATGGACGGGACGTGTTTATGTTCGTTGGACTGCACAGTACAGACGTAAATCAGGAAGAGAGAAAACTGTTTTGGATCATGCCAGATAAATGTTGAGTAATTTTCATTGGAATGAACAGGTGCCATCTTGGAGTCAGGTTTCCAGTTCTCAGAATACAGCCGTGGGTTTCCCACCCATGACAATATTTTAGTTGTTTAGAGCCAGATCATTGTATTCAGGGCAATGGGATGGGATCTGGGAAGAGCTGAAGTGGGATGAGGAAATAACAACCAAAGCAAAGATGTGTTGTGACAGCCACTTTTGTGTTAGATACAGGCCAAGAAAGGTAACCACACTGCCGAGTAATTTCAAAATAGCCACAAAGACACTCTTTAAGGAAATGACACTAAGTTCTATTTCTTGTGGAAATGAATCATTGTTTTCCAGCAAATAATTTGGACTTTTTTTACCCAGAAGCTTTAATAAATACAGTCTTTGTTTCAGAACACAGGTTTGCCCATTAAAGGAACTGCAACCCAAGGTTCTTCCACCTTGGTTGCATAATGTAAACATGGTGGTTGCCCCTTCCAAATACCAAACAGAACTAAAGGCCTCATCTACCAGACTGAGGAATACTAAAACATATCTTTACAACATAACTCCTATAATGCATTAAATGCTGCATCAAATGATTTAACATTATATTTTATACAAAGGAGCTAATGCCTTCAGTGACAGCTGTCAGTTTTGTAGCCAAAAGTCAACTTCACTCACTTTTGCTCCAGTTCTAGCTCATGTACTGTAATTGTAGAGTATAATATTGTATGCAAGCTCACACTGGAGCCCACTAAGGAAGAGAGGAATTAACCAGATGTCCTCTGACTCAACTCTCTGTGAACTGCTTGTGGAACCAGGGGTCAGCGACTCTGGGTTTTCATATCATTTTCCCCTCCCACTACTCTGCTGTTTTTGCTGGGGGTGAGTTTAGGAAGGCCAGGGAGGCAGTAAGGTTCTTAGCTCCTGATCCCAGCAGAGCTCAGAGAATTTGGCTTCTCGCTTTGTCTGACAGGTAACGCTCAACACGCCTGTAGGAGCGGCCCAGCTGTGACCCAGAGAATGAGGAGGGGTTAGGGCAAAAGGGCAGACAAGAGGTGGATGTAAAGCATTTTGTCCATGTTTCACAATTAAGTAAAAGGGATGTGGGGAAATAAAGGCATGAATTATCTACTTAGTTGCGACGGATGTCCCCCTATAATACTAATCTTGTGTGAACTCAACACACATTTGTTTTTCCTTTTCTTTCTCTAACTGTGCAATTTCTGTCTTCCTTCCTCTGTCACATAATCTAGTAGTTGTCTCTTTAGTGGAACTTTTGATCACATTCTTTGTACAAACTTGCTAAATGTGTAGTTTTGCTTCCCCAAACTCAAAGTAAGTGCTTTGCTAACAGCAAGGCCTTATTTGCTGAATCGGATTTATTAGTCATGATGTGTAACATTGCGATTTTTATCTGATCTGGTGCGAAATCAAAAACAGAGAAGCTGGATAGCATAGGCCTGTTGATGGGTCAAGTCATTACAAACTCATGCTGCGCAGCCAAATGTTTTTGAAACCATACAGAACTTTATTCGAAATTCTTGTAAAGATCTAAAAGTTTTCAGATACCAAATATGTCACATTGAATTTTTTTGTATTAAATGATACACAATACATCTATAATATTGTTTTTTGATGGAACGGCTCTGTATCAAAGGCAGATATTTCATGTCACTGTTAGCAAACAGTAGCTTATTTACACATCCAGCAGTTAGGGAACAACATTAGAATTCATTTGGAGTTATGTTTCTGGCCATCTGACGAATGTCAAATATTCACTCTCCTGTATTGTTCCTGAGGGAAATATCCAGCAATCTTAGATTCTAAAAGCTCACCAGCTAGTCGCAAACTTTGTCTGTCAAACGTCTGGTGAAGAACAGGTAGCGTACAGACAAAAAGCTGAAGCAGGCCCAAATTAACAATAAGCTGAAAGATGTTCAGTTTGCAGAACTGAGGGGAAATGCAGTGTTGGGTGATATTTTTCAACATTAATTGTTCAACATTAAGAGTGACCCCTTTCACATTACAAACATCTGATCCATTGTTAATGTAAAATTATTGAATATAGTAGATTTAAATTTTAGTCTCTTTTAACTTAAAGAACAAATTAATGGGATCAAGCATTCATATTTGATTAAAGCAGTTTTTAAGTTCCTAAAGGGAAAACAGAAACATGGTAATGCATTTTGAAGGGTTAAAACATGAAGTCTGCATGTAACAATAACCATATGCAAACATGACTTTTACCGTGTGTATGGATACAGTGCTAGTTCCAAGTTTTAGAGGTACAGGCATGTGTGTTCAAGTGTTTAAAAAGAGAAGGGGCAGATGGTCGAAGTGACATTTCGATTATAAAGTCATCCAACACCACATTATTACACACCTACACGCTCCCAAAGCCATATACAGCACTGCACATTACAAGACACAAACGTGAGCACAAACAAGGACAGACACACTAAAAACACATAATTTTTTTTAGGCTGTTGCTCTTATCAGAACTATGTGCACACACTCACATACACTCCAACACACACAAGGCAAGAGAAGGAGGAGCAGATCAAAGAAAATGTGGTTAAAAAAGAACACCCAGGAACACCCACCTCCACATAAACATGGGGATCTCCTTACCAAAAACAAAGAGACCTGAGCAGCCAACCCACATCCAGCGGAATGGGGAAGGGTGAAAAGGGGCTTAAGAAATAGGGAAGGGGGGGGTCAAAAAACATGTTACATGGGCGGAAAGGTAGCACAAAATCATTCATTACTGTAATTACAACCTGAGCACACTCACTCTTTAATTCAGCTGGGGGAGAGGAGAAAAGAAAAGGAGAGATTAAACTTGCCCACAGAGGTGTTTACAACACGCTGGGAGATAACTTGTCCTATTTCTTTCTCCAAATGATCACTCATAAGACGTGCACTCACAAACACATTAACGGAAAAGAACACACACAACACACACTGCAGGGGTGCCCTAGTCAGTTAGAGTGATGCGGTAAATGAAATGAGCTATGAAAGGCCTGTCTAAGTGTCTTCATCACAGTATTTATTTTACTTCCCCGCTCTGAGTCATGCTGTCCCTCTCCACCTCACTTTAGTCATTATACCTCCAAAGCAGAACACAGTTTGGCTACTAGAAAACATTTCTTACTTTGTTTTTTTGTGCCAGCGTTCCAATCAGGACCGTTTACTGGACTGCTTGAAAGGATAATAGGAACATTTTAGGAAAGGCACTTATTTGTTGATTATTTTATTGATATGAGAAGATCAGTCCTACTGTAATATTTGTCTGTTAAAAGCAGCTGTAATTGATATTTATAAAATAACAATAGCCCATATGATTATTTGTAATATGAAAGGAGTCATTGGAGCTTTACAGTAGGTTTCTTTTAGCTCATTATTTGGAAAATGTTTTGGTACACTTTCAATGCTCTTACAGTGTTAGCTCCTAGCTAGCCCCACGTTAGCTAGCTAATGAACATAGTGGAGCATATAACAGCTAAAGAGTCAGATATTTCCCACAGGCATGGACAGAGACCAAAAACATTGCTAAAAAACAGACCATTGGACATTCGCCAAGTGGCCAGAAACACAGACACGACCCAAAATAAATACCAGTATTGTTACACATCTATTGCATGTTTACATAAGCGACTGTTTGCAACAAGGTAGTCATATCAACTCAAAAGACGATAAAATATCAGTGTTACCGGATGACCCTCCCTTAAAGTGCCCAGACAAATCAAGCCGATGCCAGCAGCCGGTTAGCTTTGCTTAGGTTAGCCTACAGCCTGGTATGGTCCAAAGGTAACAAAATCAGCCTATCAGCACAAGAGCTCATTAGACTGTTACTTTCTAATCGAATAAAGAGTAGGATGTTACGATTCACCTTTTTATGTATCTTTGAATTTCAAACGATACACATAGTCAATCTTTTCCAAATTTGACAGAGAGAAAAAACAAAATATGAAAGTATTACTTAGATATTTGGTTTGTAAAAATGATTTGCCTTTTTGTTGATTTTGGGCATTAAACCATTCCTGGATCTGTTTGTGGAACATTAAGTTGACTCACTTTGTGACCACAGTCTCTAGCCTCTTGTCTTTTTACAGCCTCCATTCACTGAGTTTACCTTGCTCTCATCTCTGTGTCCCTAAGGACTCCTTGAAAACTGCCCTGGGTGTCCCTTTGGGGAAACAAACATGCTTGTGAGACCAAGGGAAACAGTAGCCTAATGTGAGCTGAGGACAACAACAACAACAACAATGCCTGGAAAGTACACTTACCAGGCCACATTCTGCTTAAGCTGTTTCCAGTCATTCAGGAGACCTACAGGTGTTTCATTCATACCAGGAAAAAAGCCTCAGGCATCCTGTAGCATTCAACCAGAAATATGATACTTTAAATGCATAGGAAAGTACATAACACATGATACAGAGTGTATGCATGTATATCCATGTGTGGATGTTTACAGAGGTGTTTTATATACAGTGTATGTCGTTTGTGCTGTGTATGTGGTCCTTATTTTATGTCTGTTTATGGAAAAATTAGAGACAGACAATATAACACTCCTATAACAGTGGAAAAGCAGACAGTGCTTGGTTGTGTTTTGTTGTTTGTTTCCATCATTTGTGCGTTAGTGTAGGTCATGAGTCTCAGTCTAAGGCAGAAATAAGATCTTTTTTCACTGAGCACAAGGTTTTAAACTCATCTGGAGAGGGTGAGTGAATCTCTGTTGAGACAGAGCACAAGTGGCACCTAGTGGACAGAAGCAGTTCTGCACGTTGCAGTTCCTGACACGATAAAATTCACAGAATAAAGGCTGTTTTAAGGCCATTCTTCCTTTCTCTCTCTTTGACTTGGTAAGACATGAGCAGAGCAATGGCTCTTACCTCTTAATACATACTCCCTTTATATTATTGTTTTCTTACATGTCTAGACTGACCTTTTTCAGGATCACTTGTCGCATATAATTGCTGTGTGTGGTTGACTGGATTACCCAGGTGTAAACATAGACTGTAAAGCACTTTGAAACAATGTTTTGAAAAGTTCTATATTAATAAATAATTATAGTCAACAATAATAAATTGGTAGAAAGCCTCATAGATAGTTGCCCAAAATACAGCTTCAATGGTCATGTATGCTTTAAAGTAATCCAGTATAGAAAGTGCAATGACATTAGGATGATCATTAACAGACGAACAGTACAAGTGAAGACAAATATGAAATGAAAAAATACATTAACATTTTGGAATATACACTTATTTGCTTTTTTAGCCAGAGAGTTAGCACCTTACCTATTACCGTTACCAGGCTAGTTGTTTCCCCTTGTTCCCAGTCTTAATGCTAAGCTAAGCTAACCTGCTGCTGATTCATATTTTATGGACAGAGATAAGATAATTTCTTTCTCTCTGCAAGAAAGCGAATAAGCATATTTCCCAAAATGTCAAACTATTCTGTCAAGATAAAGCACCAGCTGCAATAGAGTGACATTAAGTGACACACCTACAGCTATGTGACACAGCATACAAGTAGTATGGCAAAGCTGCCAGCCAGAAATAATGATGCATAATCTAATGTAATGAGCACAAACAAGACGTCATAGTGAGGTCTAATTAGTCCTTATTAAGCCCTTCTGTTAGTAGTGATGTGTTTACATTTGATGAAAGACGAGTGATCCCTTCAACCAACAACAACTCATGTCATCTCTTAAACACGATAGTGATTGTACTGACAGCCATCTTCAGTCATGAGATGAGTCATGAGCTATTATATCCTGTTTTTCTTCATGGTCGCATAACAGCCACTCCAGATGAATCTAATGCTGCAAATGCTGCTCTGCTCTCATGATGTTGTGAGACGATAACATCGTCACAATTATCGCAAAACAAATTCAAGACTTGATCCATGATCATAGGATGAAGTAAGATGCCCTCTATGGCCTTCCAAAAATCGCATGCTTTCCTTCTTGAAGATTAGTCCAATATTACTTTTTTTTTACAGAGAGTGTATGTAGTGATAAGAACATCTGCATGCATCTGAGTATTTGTCTTCCACTGACCTGAAACAACTCCTCTTCCTTCATAGATGTCGAGTCCTATGCCTATCTAAACAGACTCCATCTCTCAATGGCCGATTGTGTCTGCTCCTGTGAAATTACTCCTCTGACCTCCTTGCCGTCCACCCACAAAACTGCTGCTTCTGCTATGGCCCATTAGATTATATACATAGACACACGTGTGTGCGGCCTTTATTTACAAAACGAATGTGTGCTGTGTAAATATGGATACACACAGTCACTCATACACATCAGCATCCAAGCACGCATGCAGAACCATACAGCAGCCTTTGCCTCTTTGCTGCTGACGGTACATCTGCGGCCCAGATGTGCGCTGCACTCTGAGGTGCTGCTGAGCACAGGATGTTTTGCATTCCCTCTGTGGAACATATGAGGCGTTCCTGCGGGCCGTCCGTCTGGCTGCATTAGTCTGTGTGTCATGGGGATCTGTTTGTCTCGGCCCCTTGTTGGCTGGCTCTAGGGGTTTGGATACGACTGTTAGCATGCAAATTCAGGGCAGATGTGGGGTGCTGAATCAGGTGGTGAGAGGAAACTCCCACCCCGGCAGGAGGGAGACACTGGCTGCCTTGTGTGGTTGCTTAGCCTTCATAACAAAATCTTCCCAGCCTAACCTTTTCTGCTCCTTTATTTGTCACATCTGATGTGGAGAATTATATTTTATGATGTACTGTAGCTGCCCAATGAATGAACTGAGTGCATACATTTTTAGTACTGTTAACCTCTGTGGTGACCAACGCTTCGCGAAAAAGACATTTTTATACTTTTGCCTTCGAGCTACAGAACCAAATAATCTTAAGGCTAAAACTTTAATAATGTGTTAATGTAGTTGACTGAGGTTTCTCCCTGACAAGTTGTGAGAAATAAATGCAAGTTAATCTATTTTGATGTTGTGAAATGTTTTTTTTTTAAAGTTCAGTTTCAACTTATTTATTAGTTCTGGCCATCAGAGATCAGAAAACATCATGGTACCATTAAAAATCAGTCAGGTTAAAGAATACTCCAAACTAGCCAAACTCGTTTGTAAGAGAAAACAAAGACAAATAGCAAACATATTACCCAAATGTCCATACTTAAACATTTATCACAACTTCATGCTCACCTGTGTCCCACAGCACTTATTTTTCTCACAAATGTGTGATTATTTTGACACTTTTTTATCTCCAGATAAGGTAGTTTAGGAAATCTGCTTAACTGTTGGCTTGTTCACAACCTGTCATGCCGTGTTCCCAGACCTCAGCAGTTGGTTGTCATCATTTGATTTAAATTAAGTCAATTATGTCAACATTTTTGAAATAAGACCCAATTCTAAGATGTTGAAAAACCATCCAGAATTTGAAAAATAAGGTTGTCTCTACAGTTTAAACTACACAAAATGTAGTTCATGACTAATTGAAAAATTGCACTGCATTTAATGACCACAATATGAACAATGAGCACTATCCCTGCTTAGCGTATTGTTATATTAATCTTGAATGATATGGAAAATGTATGGTTAATGTGACTTGACAGCTGCGCAGGAACCCTTCAGATGGCACGAATCCCAGAGAGGAAGTCAAAGAACCATGAAGAGGGTGTGTGTGTGGTATAGCAGATCAGACCTACAGTATTTGTAACAATGAAGTAAATATGTGATAACATGTCTTGCAGTGAGTGTGGCATGGTGAAACCACGGGTATACAAGCATGCAAATTGCATGAATGTTTTCAAAAATGGATTTACTTGCACAGTGCCAGAATTTCAGCAGCCTCACAGTCTGATGTCCACACTGCAACAAAGTTATACTATTTGACCAACAGCAGGAATGATCTCCTGTGCCTCTTGGTGAAAGTCTTTGGCTGAAGAGGCTTCTCTTCTCGACCATCATGTTGTGGAGGGGATGGGAAACATTGTTCAGGATGCTAACCAACTAACAGCATGCTCTTCTCTGTCTGGGTGCCTCCAGAGTGTCCACATCAATCTCTTCTTCACTGAGCTTACCTTTTAACTAGCTTGTTGAGCTTGTTAGTGTATCTTGCCCTCACGTTCCAGTGTCAGTACACTGCACACAAGTTATTTATTGGAGTGAACCACCATGACATCCTCCCCGTGGATGGCTACAGGGGTCAGAGGAGGCTCAGTCCTGTGGATCACAATTGGCTCCTTTGTCGTGCTTATGTTCAGCTGGTCAGATGGTTCAATCAGCACCATACAACGTCTGTTTCCCTACTCCTGTTGTCCACTGATACACCCCCCAATGGTAGCATCATTAGAGAACTTCTGCAGGTAGCATGACTCTGAGTTGTAGCTGAAGTCAGAGGCGTATACTGTAAACTGGAAGGGGGAGCTTATCACAGTTCCTGATAGACAAACTGTGATCTGTCAGTCATGTAATCTAGGTTACCCATGGACACAAGTGTGTGGAGACAAGAGTGTTCACCTGCATGGCCCTGAGCTTGTCTTCCAACAACAGAGGGGTGTGAGGTGGGAGAGTGTCAGTCTCTCAACGGTCTTCATTATGTGGTGTGTCAGGGCCACCAGTCTCTCGTCATTTAAGACTTTGGGGTGCCCACGCTTAGGTCCCAAGACCAGGCAATGACGTCTTCCACAGTGTGAGGACCTTTTCCAGTCTTGGGCTCAGGTTGAATATGTGTTGCAGGACTCCACACAGCCACACAGCTCCCCAGCACATGCCTTGTTGTGGACATCCGTATGATGACAGCCAGTGTAGGGAGTAGAAATGGCTCTGTTCACAGCCCCAGCTGCAGTCGAGGTGGTAGGAGGAACAATATGCATAATAGCAAATTTGGCTTAACGGTAGCATGACTGTGGAGGTAACTGCAGACACTGTTACACCACCAGAATCACTTCTTCATAAACTTGTTCACTGCTTGTCATTCCATCAACTAGGCACTGGGGGAACTCCACAGATTTCACATACCTTTGAAAGATGTGCGGGTGATTAGGCATATGGGAGAAGTTTGCCTTCAGGACTTTCTGCAAGATAGCTTTACTACTTGGTTAGGATTTTTAAAAAAGAAAGGCAGTAAGCCTTTCTCACAGAATGCCCTGAAGGCATACGTCTCACACGTGCAGCAATTACCAGGTGGGGAAGATCTATTGAGGGGAGACACTGCTGAGTTAAAGGAAATGTAGGATCTTGTGTTTTTGGATTATGACCAATACTTGGGGACAAAGCGTCAGGATATTTCTTACTCTGCTGCTGGAAGTGCCCATATGCAGAGGGTAGACACAATTAAAGAAGCCACTGCAGTTACTGCTGCTAGTGCAGCTAGTTGTTTTTTACTTGTTTGTCGTGCCAAACATTTGGTCCCTCCCACATGGGTTCACAAGATGCTATTTACATGCATCCACAAAACCAAAAGAAAAAACATGAGTTTTTAAACACAGCAAATATTACTTAAAAGAAGATAAATGCTACTGTACAAGCCTAAAGAATATCTCCCTGGCTTTTTCGATTTAACTAGCTAATTTAAATGTTCTGTATGTGCACAAGCATCTCAGACACAATAGTAGAAATAGTCCAAAAAGACAATGCTGCGAATGTACAATAAAAAGTTGAAATCCTAAATTACATTTGAAGGTGATAATGAAGGCCATTTGTTGGACTCCATGTTTGCAACTCATTCATCCCTGCCGAATGACTAGCCATTTTAGTCCTGTCCCTCTTAGACCTTCTATTTTGTCTTTTTACCTGTCCATCAGTTCATCTCACTGAGTCACTTGAACTTTTACCCCAAAGCTAATTTGTCTTTTCCATCTTCAGCTCAGTCCTTGCAGTCTTTTCCTATGTCTAAGCCTCTATGATCTAATTCATGTTCCCTGAATTAGTCTACTTCATGTTTCTCTGCCTGTATCTCTTTGCCCCTGTCCCATTACGATGCACACATGTGCGCAAGTTCTTCTCCCCGTTAAACTTTTTTCCTCCTCAGTACCATTTCTTCAGTCTGTCCTTGCCGTTGGCTGGCGTCTCCACAGCTGGCCAAGAACAGATCCCAGCCCAAGCAGTTGTAGCCCTCACACCACCTGCTATGTGGTCATGGTTATAGGGTGAGCTCTGTGTGTGTGTGAGTAAAGGATGCTTTATCACAAATACACACAAACACACACACACACACATAACTGACACAGCATGAGGCTCCATTGTGTCCTAATCAGTATTCCAGGACCTGAGTAACCAGTATGTCCTCCATCCTTCGCTCCAGTTGACTGAGTACGCCGAGATATGAACAGAGAGAGACGGAGAGCTGGAATTCCCTTTGATCAAAGAGTCCGTTATACAATGGGATGTGGCGTTGCTGGGGGTGTAGAGCAGGAGGAGGTTGCTGGGGCTGAGTTCAGGGAGAGAGTGCTCAATTGTCTTGTCCCTTTCTTTTTTCGGGATGTACACCCCCACCAAGAAGCTGATACCAAGGTCGTGACCTTCTGCCCCCCCATGTAGGGGCTCATACTTGAAGGACGCTTTCTGTCATGTGTAACTGTCGAGCAAACCCCCTTTCAGAAACGTATCCACTCTAACTGCCTTACACAACTAGTACTTGCCACTCTGCTTCAGTCACGAGGTGAGATTGAAGCATTGGCTGGGGGGTTTGGAAGCTTTTTTTTGTCTTTGGAGTAGATTAAAGACAAAAACTGACAAGAACTGGACAAAAGACAAATGGACTGTGTCACTGTGTTTTAGTTATGGCAGCATCTGTTACTGCCAGTGTGGTGATAGTTGTTGACAAGTGTTTTCTGAAAAGAGGAGTGGTGCAGCAGAAGGGGAGCTGTTTGTTTCAAGAGTCTGGTGTTATTTACTCTATTGTTATATGTGTGTGTGTATAGCCAAGCCATCAAAGACTCTTGAGCAGAACATTTGGTCATTAACAAAATTGTTGTGTTTGACAGCTGTATAACATATTTTTCTCTTGGACGTGCTACATTAAGCAACAAGTCGGCACAAAAAGCATCTGCAGGCTGTATAAGATGCACTGAGGCGGCCTTAAACATTAATCTTTTCCATCTACCCATGTTAATTGAGGAAAAATACAAGCTCTATTCCAACAGAAGATATCCAGCATGTGGAAAACATGATGCAGAGTGTTACCAATCAACAATTTAAAAAAAGGAGAAGAAGAAAATCCAATTAAAGTAATTTTTCAAACATGTGAGATACTCTGAGTCCTTGGCTGACAATAGTGACATTGATTAGTTAGACAAATTAAGCTGGTCAGTGGTCTGCTAGGACAAGTGCAAAAATAACATCAAATTAAGAAACCAGTCTAAGGCTATAGTTAGTATAATTTATAACTGGCTTAACATGAATCACAGGGGAAGACAAAAACAATAGTGGTAGGATTACAGATATAATGCATCTGAAACTGTTTATCTGATAAAAGTTTGATAAACACATAAAATACTACTATTAAGTATTCACCACTAAATCGCAACATAATGTAAAATACAGTAATAGGGGCCTAAAAGCAACATGTACAGTAAGCCCCCAGGTTGGTAGATTAATCCTGTTTACAGTATTAAAGAGAACACAGATTTGGCATATCAAAACAGTTTTTTAGTAACGACAAGTATTACTCTGCCGGAGAAAGGAGTTGGATTATGTTTTCTGTTTTCTGTGGCTTTATATGGAAGTATGAGAACAAAAATCATGTTTTTCAATACAGAATGTACCACAACAGCAGAATATAAACTGAAATGATACAGACCTTAAGGTGTCATCTAAAGTCTCATTCTGAAAGATGCTCTCATTATTTCAGTTTAATTTGAGTTTACATGGTGCATATTCCTAAATAAATCTGTGTTTAATCAATTTACCACAGTGAGCAGAAGGAAAGAAAAGGTTCAGGTCACCAGGGGTTCCCTAGTGAGATAAACTAGCCTTGTTTGGCAGTGTTGACCTTACTAACGTTGGCATTGACCACAATCCCATCACCATGTGGTTTGTTGCTGTCCAAGAGAGTGTCTTGTCAGGAACCCATTTAAGACTCTTGTCTTACTGTTCTTTTGTTTTAAAAGCTCTGCAGTTCTGGCGGTTCCTTGTGGTGACAAAAAAAATTACTGAACATGGACAGTACCTTTACTGTCCAGCAGAGGACAGCATGCCACTGAAATTATAACGAATTAAAATTCTTCTAAAAAGAGACAGCAAAGTTTGAAGCTTTCCACTTTCCTCTTCTCTTACCTTTCTTTCAGTCACTCTTTGCATGTCACACTTTCACTCCCCTCCCTTATTCATTTTCATCAGTCACTTTAGTTCTCCATCTTTCTTCCTCATTCCCTCTGCTGTTCTCTTTCACTGTCAGCTTTACTAAAGTTGCACACAGACAGACAATACCACACAGGCAGTCAAACGAACCATACGGTCTGTTTCTTGAGTTGTGTAGCAGAGGGCTGTTTTTCCTCTCCTTTCCATGTTGCTGTCTGCTCAGCCTGAGTCTGTTAAAACCATCACTCTGCCCCCCTCTAACCTACGCCCTCTGTTTTTTCTCCCTCCATGAAAATTGCCTTCCTGCCGTCCTCTCCTCCGCTCACTGCTTTCTCCTCACTCATCTGTCTTCCTTTTCCACCTCCTCCCACTCCTACACCATCCTTCCTTTGTTTCTGATTTCACTCTTCACCTCCAAATGTATTTGTTTCTCTCTTTTTGTGACCAAAATGCTGTCAGAGTCATTGACTAAATGAGCATGTGGACATCAGCTCCCCACTCACTGAGATGAAAGGAGCCGACATGTGAAAAGAAATCCAAGGTGGGATATGTGCAATGTGTGTGTGTTTTTGAATCCTTCTCACCAGCCCCAGTTCATATTTCTCATATTTTTTTCTGTCCCTTTTCCCTGTCAAAGAGGATGCAAGACTGTGAGGATACAGACCTCATGGTTTTTACATTAGGTTTTCCATTGCCAGATCAGCGCTTTACTCCATGCTTGTGGGTACCACAAATCACAACTTCATTATTTTATTGATTTATGCAGTTATTGTTTGTATTTGCGAGGCACTACTTCATGTTTTGCACTTTTATAGTGATGTTAAACGGTGTGTGGTCAGAATCAAAGTCCCATCTTGTTTCTGCCATTGGGCACATTGAAACTAATTTCAAGCATCAACTGCTGAATTTGTCCAGCAAGTAAATGCTTATTTTTTTGCAATCTGGCTCTAGGGATGGTGATATTATGTCAGCATTGTTGTTATGAGCATATACTGTATTCATGTTGACATTAGCATTTAGCTCAAAGTACAGCTGTACAGGCTCACATAGCTGCTAGCATTACTCTGGTTACTGTTACTATTTCTACTTTTCCTCAACTAAAACATTCTTGAAAATATCCTGCTCTACATGTTTCTATATGTCATCTACAGTGGGCCACAAGAGACATTATTATGGTTCTACACTCTGGCTATTCTTAATGAGAAATTGAGAGTAATTGTTATTTTTGTTTATACCACACATCAACAGACATAATTTCTTGAATTTCACAAAGTAACCTGTTCTGGAAAATAAATGAAAAATCATTCAAATAAAATAAGGATTTCAACTCCTCAGCCCAGGGATTGCCATGTGAAATGTCCCAGCTGAATACATTTTTAGTAAACCTTTGATCAGACATATGCACAAGTTCGCATCCCATGTCCCCACAACTTAAGTAAATTTATTGACTCCTAGAAAAGATCAAATAGTTGTAGGATCCATAGTATTGCAACTTATATGTTCCCGGAAACCCCCCAAACACCAAAAGTATTGTCAGAGTGTGTGTGTGGTGAGTTATTGTCCCTTGAAGTCCCATGTGGACCTCTGGTGGGTCTCTTTAACAGCATAGCCAGTTTGTTATGTGTTTACACAAAGCCACCCTCAGTGTCTCCTCTCCTCCTCTGCAGAGGCTGGCTTGCCCGATAACAAACACCTCTCAGCGCTGACTGACCATGGGATTTATGGCTTCATAAAAGTCTGGTTTGAGGATATGCTTGACAATTTCCCTTCAGGAGGTCATTTTGAGCTGTTTTGTGTTCTGTCAACACATCAAACCATGATGACCAATCTGCAACAACAGCATCTGGGAATGTATGGCAAACACACTGCTCTCTAAACTTTGTTACCAAACTTTTTTCTGCTAAATGAGTGTGTATATGTGAGGTTTTCCTGCCAAATCAAGACTTTGTTACTGTTAGCATGTGTGTGGTATGGTTGGTGCCCCTTGAGAAAACATGAATGTGTTGGTGTAAATCCCTTTGTGGGGGCATTCACACTCTTCTATCTTGTAAAAAGACATCTCACTTTCAACAGGTAGAACATTAATGATGGGAATTGCGGCTTGTGAAAGGAAGGATCTTATGGCTCCACTCCTTTCTGCTCCCAAACGGCTCTTCATTTAGTACTACTTCTGCTGGTCATTGTCTAAAAGTTACATTCTTATTTTTTGCAACAGATAAATATTCAAGATTCTTCATCTCAATACACTGAAACATTCTGTCATATTACATTTTTGTGAAAGTGGGATATGTCAGAAATAACTGTCCTAGTTGTATAACAAAAAGTATGGTTAATAAATAGTTACACAACTCTCACATACAATAATTTCAGGTAAGTTAATAAGACATTATATTAAGCAAAAAAATATTTAAAAAAAATATTAGAAAAATGTAATTTGATCATTGTCATGCTTTTTTTTTCAATGTGCTATACTGATGCGTCACAACTGACACATCAGTATAGAACATACACCAGCGAAGCAGGGTGTTCATAGGCTGTATGTAGGTCTGTGTTGGTTTCACACCTTCTTTTTGAGCTCACAACTCACTCAGCTGCTCAGCACCAACAACAGATGTATTCACACATTCACACAGGCATCCCCAAAGGACTGGCAGAGGAAGTGGAAATGGCTGTTTGCACTTCAAAAGGCTTAGTGTAAAGTGTAAAAAATGTTTGGGTTATGTGCCAGACAACCAGCAGAGACTACAGGAGGTTACTGCTGTTGGCTGAGAAATAGTCAGACACATAACCCCCCAAAAATAAGCAAAATGTCATTTTTACATGTTTATTCTATGGATTACACAAACAAGACATAATGTGTTAATTAGTGAGCTCTAGATTTTTGTTAAATCCAACAGAGCCAGGCTAGCCGCTAGCTAGCTGTTTCCCCCTGTTTCCAGTCTAGTGTCCTATGCTAATAAGCGTCTGCTGATTGAAGCCTTGTATTGATCGAACAGACAAGAGTGGTAGTAATATTCTCAACTCAATGCCGAACTATTCCTTAAAATACAAGTTTGAGGCCCAGAGAGGGGAATTATCTAACATTCCACAAAAAAGATTAGCATAAAGTCCCAAAACAAATATACATATCATGTAGCAGAGCTGTTTTCTTCTTTACTTTTTCTTGATCATTTCACAACCCCTCAGATTTATCTTGTGACACTTTGCTAGGCAGCCAACCCCTAGATTACAACCACTGGTCTAAATTAACTGTATAAAATAGTTAAAATTAGCTCCATCTAGCGCAGCTACAACAGTAAAATGGTTCGCATTTGTATTAACATTCTAATAAATGTAGTAATAATAACACTGACATGGGCAGAACGAGTTCTTTTACTTTATATACTATATACTAGATTGTATGTATAGTTTGCTGATAATACTTTTGTACTTTTACTGATGTAACATTTTGAATGCAGGACATTTACTGAAATATTTTTACACTGCTGTATTAGTGCTTTTCTTACTTCTTTTTCCACTAGTCTCATGCACAGTAAGGTCTGATGTTGGTAAGTAACACATCCAGCAGCAATGAAAGTCAGGCTTTTAGATTTTGTTAACTTTGAATTAGTGTTGGTGCTTTTCTTTAAAACGATGGCACCCAAACTTCCTGTCCTGTCTGCTTGTGTCAAACGAGACGCTTATCAAAGCTGGATCTTATCGTCTCTTCATGCAAAACACTCTCACTCTGTAGCTGCTGACAGCGGGCCAGTCACAGGGAAGGACCGCAGCCAAAATATCCCCAGAGAAGCGAAGCCTTCAGGCTGGAGAGTCACAGTTTACAATGCTGGGTTTTCTCCATTTCATGCTCTCATACTCTCTATTGTCCCCAAGCTTTCACAGCTCCCTATCCGTAGGGCTTCAAAAGATCATGTGACATTGCCTCATCCTCTGTTTGCAAAACGCCCTGCTTTTCTACCTCCACCCTGTTTTACTGTGTTTTTTCCAAATTTCTAAACACATATTATGCACGCTATCTGGCATTGCACTCTAATTCTATCTCTCACTCCATCATTCTTCGTCTCCTTATGCTCTTTCTCACTTGATGGAAGATTTCCCAGTGTAAACAGAGTGTATTGTGCCTGGACAGACCTTGTCTGTCCTCGGTGTTGACTGTTTTGTCTGTGGGAATCATCATGATGGATTGAGAACCCCTCGATGCAAACAGACGTTTCCACTCCCTCTTGCGTTGTTTTGACAATCTGCAAACAACAGTGGTGTTTGGTTTGGTGTACTATGCCTGATATTCTCCCCCTTCAAATAGAGACAGTGAATGCAGTGACAAACCATAACATTTGTGTATCTTTTCTAACAAGGATTTGATATTTTTGGTGTTGATGTGATCTGTGGTTGCAAGAGTCAAATATACAGTGCCAAAAAAACATATTCCTTGGAGTCAAAAGGTTTTCTTTGCAAGGATTCTTCACTTCCTGTTAAGGCATCAAAACAGTAACGGTACAGTGTGACATTTTGGGAAAAACACACACACTCACTTTCTGGCAGAGAGTTAGATGCGAAGATTTATACCACTCTTGGGTTTGTACAGTAATGGAGCCACTGCCAGCAGCTGGTTAGCTTAGCCACTCTGATGTAGTCGTTTTGGTCTCTTTGTATTAATCAGGACATCTTATGGGATAATTTAAAGCAATTTTGGGAAATACACTTGTATTTGTGTTTGTCTGTGCACAAATCTCAGTGTAAAAACACTAGACAATTGGCTGTTTTACAGGGCTTATGGATCCAGTCTCTCTTGCACAGGAACAGTCGGCAGATACTTCAGGAATTTACTGGTTCTGCACAAGAAGTAATTCATACATGATGGCCAGTCAAACCACAATGTGTTGTTTTTGCACTTGTACAGATCAAACAAATGCAACATGACAATTTAATAAGTGAGCTTTAGAGTTGCTAGGCTGATTTTGTCACCTTTAGACAGAGCCGGACTATCGCTGTTTCCCTTTGTTGTCAGTCTTCATGCTAAACTTGCTATAGACTTGAGAGTGGTATCAACCTTCTACTCTAACTCTCCTCCTTATGTCACAAAACGTTGAACTTTAAGCATTCTGCCCTGTAACAGCTGCATAACATCTTTTTAAGATAGCGTAGTGGTAAATGAGACCACCCAATAGCTGTAAAGTTAGAAGGTCGACTCCCTTCCTAGTCTAAATCTTGTGCAGCAAGACACTGAACTCTTCTCTCTGATGCACATGTATGTTTTGTTAAAGGAAAGTTAAACTCCCAATTGCTTTAATCCAATAAGAGGATAGAGCTTTTAAAGTATCAGATATGACACCAGGGGCTTGTCAGAGTAAAATCTTTTTTGACTATAGCTGTGAATTTGTGACCGCAGGATGTGAACGTGGCTAGTTTCACAGCTTTAGTCAGAGTGGAAAACTATATTCAACAATTGTGGCCTGGTGGTTTGTGGACTGGCTGTGATTTGCAAACACTCTGGCTGAATCACCTTTGGTAAAACTCTGCAATGCATGACCACGAGTTTCTGCGTTGTAATTTAGATTTTTACAGGGCTTCATCCTGCTCACAGACATGCATACACTCACGTGCAAACACACATGTTTATTGTATACACAGTGCATACCCACTTATGTCTTCTAGAGCTACACACATGCATGCAGTCCCACATGCAGCTTTATGAAATGAGTGTTATTGTGAAGTGGCTAAACAGTCATCACTCCCTGGACCTGTGATTTAAGGATCACTGTCTGACCACACTCACACTGTCTGCCTCCAAAGCCACTGTCACTAGGCACACTGCTTTACATCTCACTCACCAGGCATATTTTCCAATAGCTCCTAAGTGCCAATGATGTTGACAGCATGCACAATGCCCAAACCTCTGCTTTAATGTTTATTACACATGCCCAGTATTAAGTAACACTGTGTGTGCACTAAAAAAGCATTGGGTTGAGTAAATAGCAGTCATGCAATACTGGGTTAACTTAACTCAGTATGAATGGATTGTTTTGAGCCAGTAATAGTGTTATTTACACACACTAAAATATTTCACCATAAGGTGGCTATAATTTATTTTTTACAGTATAATATCAATGCAACAAATGACAATGTGAAATGGGATCATTTGAACCTACTGAGAATGATCACCTGAACTGGCAGCTTCCCTCGGCTTTATGGAGTTTTATTGTGAGTTTCAACTAATTTTTTAGCTGTCTGAACCTTACATCACTGTTTCGGTTCACCCTCACTGCACTAATAGCGTCGTTTTGAGGCCATAGCAGGCAGCTTTTTTGAGCAGAAGAGCTCTTAAACCCACTGTACATTACATGCTCAACACCAAACAGCAAACAAATTAAGTTAGCAATTGGCAGAATATAGTAGAGCATTTAGCAGCCAGAGCCAGGCATTTACCTCAGGAGTTGGTAGAGACCAACATTGGACTTATATTTGCCAGGTGGCCAGAAACACAACTTCAGATAAATCATAATGTTGCTCTGTAACTGCTGTATGTGTCAATAAGCAGCTGTTTACTCATAAATGCGCCATATAAACTTAAAAAATGATGATATGTCAATGTTGAGTTCACAATTTGTTTCTACGGCCCCAGGTGCCAAAAAAATCTTTCATTGCCGGTTTAAAGCTGTCAAATGTATCATCAGTTATCTAACATTATATGTATTTGAACTTCATAACTGTGAAGGATACATATTAGTGGAAGTGTCAGAAATTCCAAAAACAAAGTTGAAATATTGCAAATAAGTTTTTACTTTTGGCTGAAGTGAAAAAATGCATGTATTCAAAAATAATACAAAGTGACAAAATGCAATTGAAAGTGATACAGCTAATGAATCATGACATTAAGCATATGACATCCCTCAAGTTTCCACTGCAGAGACAAAAAATTGCGGCATACGAAACATCAAATGTGTGTGGAGTGATGAGGAGACCTTCCTGAAATTAATACATGACTCAAACAAAAATCCCATATGTTCATCATGTATTCTACATTTTCCATCATTTGAGGTTTGACTGGTGCATTTTTAGTTATGTTGTCTTGCAATGGTTTAATGGAACTCAGTTCACAACAGTTACAGATGGAAATTGAATTCATTTTTTAATTTGCTGGTTTCCTGGAAATTCATTTCAAGTGTCCACTTAATTTGGATAGAAAATAGTGACAAGTTCAAAAATAACTAGAGTAAATTTGATCATTTTCCATAGTTTAGTTTATAACACAACAGTAATACGTTATATAAAAATAATACCAACACTGGGTCAAAGCAAGTGGTCTTGGATGTTTTTCTACACAAGGTATCCTGGGTAAAGTCATTGAGAGTCATTGTGTAAAGTTGGGTGACTTTTGATTCAGTGATTTTTAGAGAGGCAGCATTGGAGTGTCAACACAGGAATGAGTTGCTACTATTTCCTTTCACAGCAGTGCCCAAGAGAGAGCTGACCTCTACCTGCAACACTAGCTTTTTTAACTTGAAGCCCTACTGCAGCTCATCAGCAGACCACACACGGAGTTAAGAGGATGCACACCGGTGAAAAAGAAATAGGGAGGATAAAGAGGCAAAGGGGTTAAGAGTTAACAGTCTTGTTATCACAGAGGGTGAAAAATTAAATGGTGAGTAGTTTTTTCCGCCATAAAAACTCATAATGTATGTTCACCACCTCCCCTCACTGTCAAGCATGTTATCCTTTACATCTCTCATCCTCAGCACACTGTCCTCTCTCTTGCAATGTGACTGTTAAAGTGTGTTTGGTTTATTTTCTTTTTATATGGAGTTTCCATCATGCTCCACTCCCTCTGTGGTTCCAGCTCGGCTGGCCAAATGGCAATAAAATGCTCAAAGGACATCAGAGAGGGAAAGGGAGACCTATTTGTTAGCCCAACAGAATCCCCAGTAGTGATATAGGCAGTCAACATGTGAGAAAAAACAGTCAATGTTGTGAGGGGTAAGAGCAGTGGCTGAATGACAGCCACAGAGAAGAATCTTAGCTGTGTCATATCTGTGTAGATGGGTCAATAATCAATCTAAATAATAATCTAAATTCAGTCATCTTTATTTGTGTTGTGGGAGTGTTCTTTTTATGTACATGGTCAATTCAACTCAATCAAAGTACTAAAAAATGCAAAATATATATAAATAAAGTAAGCAACAAGAACATAACTCAAATTAACGCAGCTTTGGTCAAATAAAAAATGCATTCAAAGTCACCAGGAAAACAAATACTTTCAACTGCTGTATTTACTAAAATTATGGCTTTAAAATGTGAGTGGAATGAGTCCATGTTTGAGTGACTGAAAACTGAAAGCAGATTTTTCCTTGTTTTATTATGGTTTATGGAACTTTTAAAAGTAAACTTTTAAAATATGTACAAGTCTATGTCAGTGTCTCCTGTCAACGAAGAAGACTTGTTTTCTGAAACTGATGGACTGTATGTGTGTTACTACAGGTCCAGTCAATACTACTACTACTACTACTACTACTACTACTACTACTACTACTACTAATAATAATAATAATAATAATAATAATAATAATAATAATAATAATAATAATAATAATATAGCAGCTTTCCAAAACAAGGTTTACAATGTCCTTTCCAGGGTAAAAACAACAGGAAAACACAGAACACACAGAACAATATCACATTAATAGAATATGCAATAAAACATAAACACAGTCATAAAACCTAAGATTAAAAATAAAAAAGGATCACATTAAGACTAAACTAAAAAAGTGAGTTTTCAGAAGAGACATAAACCAGAGATAGACTTAATATAGAATAAGTATATAGAATATAGAATAATTCAAAACAATTCAACTCCAACAGGCAGATGTAATGTGCTCTTGTTTTCCGGTACCTGCATTTTGAGAGTGGAGAGAAACATTTTGCTGCAGATGGAGAAAAGGGAGTTCGATAATCAAGATGTGGTGAAATAACAACATGAGACTGTTTCAAGGTTTCAGGGTTTTTGTTAGACAGGAATGGCATAATTTAAAAAAATTGCGTTTGAAAACACGACAGATTTGATTTGGCTGTTCAAAGTGAGGTTCCAATTAAACCACCAAGATGTCGATACTGTGGAGTAAAAACACAGAGGTATGAATCTAGTAGCTAATTTGAGTATTTCAGTCATTTTGGAGTTTAGCTGAAGGAAATCTTGAGCCATCCATTTATGAAAGTCCAGTGAAAATATATCATTTAAGTTATTAGGGTAACAGCTGAGGTCTCATCTGTGTAAATATTGAAACTGATGTGATCTAATGAGATGTGTGGCAGCATGTAAATGGTGGACAGAATCGGGCCAAGCGCCAAACTCTGAGGAACCCTACAGTGCAGCCCAGAGGTGGAAGACCTATACCTAGCAATACCAACACAAGCTCCTGAAGTCTGCAGATGACACCACCCTCATTGGGCTCATTTCTGGTGAGGATGATTCTGCCTACAGAGGAGACAGACCATCTGGTGACCTGGTGCAGCCAGAACTACCTGGAGCTCAATGCTCTTAAGACAGTGAAGATGACTGTGGATTTCAAGAAAAGCCTAGCCCCACCCACCCCCATTACCCTATGTGAATCCATAGTCGACACTGTGGAGTCCTTCTGCTTCCTGGACTCCATCATCACCCAGGATCTCAAATGAGAGCTGAACGCATTTCCTTCACCAAGAAAGCCCAGCAAAGGATGTAGTTCCTGTGGCAGCTGAAAAAGTTCAACCTGCCGAAGACAAAGTTGGTGAACTTCTACACCGCCATTGAGTCCCTCCTTACTTCCTCCATCTCGATCTGGTACCCTGCTGCCACTGCCAAGGACAAAGGCAGGCTGCAGTGTATCATTCGCTCCACAGAGAAGGTGATTGGCTCCAATCATCCCTCCAGGACCTGTACGTCTACAGGTCTCTAGCAGGAAAGATTGTGGCCGACACCTCCAACCCCGGACACTCCTCTCTGACAGGAGTCTGTGGTCTATCAGGACCAAAACCTCACCTCACAAGAACAGTTTTCTTCTTTCTGCAGCTTGCTTCATCAAAAAGACCTGTGATCCAGACCCAACATGAAAAGACCAAAATCAACAATGCTATAGTCCATCTCTCAATACAGTTTAATCTGTTCCCACTGAAGATGCAACTGTTTAAAACAAGTTTAAAAATACCTACTTCTAATTTTAATAAACTATAAATAAGCCCAAACAACTGGGCACTGTAGTTTTTAGCAAACGCTACTTAAAGAGTAAATAGTTTTGGTGTGCAAACAAGTATTTACAAGAGCAGGACAGTGTATGTGGAATCGACTCTAAATTAACCACAGTGTCCATGTTCATCATAATGAAGGCAACAGACAACTTTGTCACTCATTGGTGGGTTTTAATAGTAGGTTTTAATAGAATAATGAAGGAGATAATCAAGTGTATCAGGTTTTGGCCAAACAGAAAATAACCAAATCAATTCATTGTTAGTTTAAGTTTCTTTTCGTGGGGATTTGTTGACAAGAAAAATATAGAATATCACCAGACTTATTCTTTTAAGAGAGTTTCAGACATCAAACCATCATCTTTCTTTCCTTTTATTTTCTCAGTCTCCATTATTAAATACAGTATCTGAAGTGTCATCCAGTACTTCATTTCAGCTCTGTCTTTGGTACACGACGAGTCAGTTTGGTCTCCAATCTCTGCTCAGTGACCCAGTCACAGTCTGGGTCATCACACAGCTCAGGAGGTCAAATAGCTGCAAAAAGAAAAAGAAAACTGCAAAACACTTGGTGAAACTGCCCTTAAGCTCCCTCCTCTCTACTGTCCTGTCTCCCCCTTGGCAGCCATGCCCGAGAATAGGCATGTAAACCATGTAGGGCTGACACCAGTTGTTTTGACTGAGGGCACTGAGGCACTGACTTATTGTGCAACAGAAGGCAGAGCCTTTAGCCCAGTAAGCTAGAACACCAAAATCCCTACTGTAAACTCACCTCTCCCATTTCCAGAACTGACCTTTTCAGGATGGAATTTGAAAGCATTTTCCCTAGAATGGTGGTTAATCATATCAGGAATGTTTGATACACACAGTTGTGACTGTATTTCTCATCATTGTTACAGTGTTCCTGAGAAATCCACACCCATTAGAATCAATGTGGAACTTCTAATAGTTTTGAACAGACATACAGAGCCATATCAGTGCTGTGAATGAACAAACACCTCTCCAGTCACCACTTAAATTTAAAGACTTGAAAGTCAACAGTGGAATAGAGCCACTAAGTCTTAAAATTCATTGTATTACATAGGTAGGGGACCCGAGTCACACGACATGACCAGTGTCAGACTCGAGACGCAAATTTGAAGACTTGAGACTTTGAGTTGGTATTCATGACTTGAGATTTAACTTAGACTTGAGACAGATAATTGAAAACGACTTGATTTTTTTATTAAATACATTCATTCACTCATTCCAACATTTGCAGCATAATCCTGCAACCATGTGTGCTTTCACATAGCACTCTGGCTCTCCGTAACCAGTAGCGTAGAAAAAGACCATCATGTGTACAACACAGACATTCAAGGATTATGTTGTCATTCACGGTAGGAAGAAAAAAACAGCGGTGTGCAATGTCTGCAACTGAAAACTCAGAGACATAACCACCACAACATCCAACTTCATCCGTCACTACAGAACCCATAAAGAAAGGTACGTTACGTGACTGTGGCTTTTTAGCTAACTTACAGGCTGGTCAAATGCATAGAAAGCTAGCATTAAATATTAAGCTACACCCTGGTGCAAATTTAGTAGGAACACAGAGTGAAAGCGAGTTCTGTTTGATACACTGTAATAAATCTTAGCTTCATTAATGTTATAATATTCAGTATTGGTTTAAACTATTTTAGAGAGCTATGTGAAAACATCTTAACATTCCCGGTGGTGACAGGTCCTGATGACAGCTTTCGTTATGTGCCCACAACTGCTATGTTAAGTTCATACTCATATGATACACCATTTGAAAGATAAAATCCTTGTGATTTGACCAGTGCAAACCATTTCAAGATACAATCACAACAGCAGGTACAATTAACGCCTCTATCAGACCAACCAGTGCAATCAAAATTGACGCAACTTTTGAATCCTCATAGCAGCTTAATCCACTGATCAATTATATTCTAACAAAGGTACATTGTCAAAGGTCCAGATAATCCAATTCATTAAAAACATTTAGTCCAAAACAAATTATTCCATCAATAAATCCCCAGAGACTCCAGCTGCATCATTTCTTATGAAGTGGCTAGTATGTCATTATAACCGTAATAAATCCAATTTTGGATGTAAACAAATACACGTTGAACTCTGACAAATCGACAGACACTTGATTGAACCCAATAGGAGCTCACATGTCCCGTCCACAACTTACAATAGCCAAGGAGAGCCCACGCTGTAAGGAAGGGCCAGCCCCTTTTATTTTGTGGGTAGGCCGAGCCAATTGCAACCAATTGTGCCGAAGACTGGTACTTTGTGTAGCATTCAGTTTACTTTGGATTTGTTTCGAATAGGCGTTTTGTGCAAATTTTACAGGAATTCCCATCCTATTACTGCTATTTTTCAACCCCATTTCAATAATCAGTGAAGCTAATACTAAACTAAAACAATAGAAAGCCTTTGTGTATCGTTCAATATAGTTAGAACAGAAACACTCAATTCATCTTCCAAAATGACCATACAGTTGAATTGCCACCTCTCTTAAACAGTTTAAATACACTGAATTCCTAAGAATTTCATATAACTTCACTTGACTTTCATCACAGTAACTTGCTTGAGATTCAAGGTTAAGACTTTAGACTTTCTTGTGACTTGGACATGTGTACACTTACTCCCATTTCTGTATTAAAGTCAAGTAAACTATGTGGCACGTCACATATATTGTCTGAACAGGAATGAGGGTTTACTTCTAGAGCCACCATAGGTTCACAGGTGTAGTTTTGACTGAAATATCTCAACAATTATTGGATGGATTGCCATTGGTATGTTTGTCCCCCTTTAGAAGATAAACTGTAATTACTTTGATGATAAACCTAATCTTGCGCCACCACCAGGTAGAAATTTCAATTTCTCCCAGCTACTTATTTAGTGATATTCAGCAAATGTTTGGTGTAGCCTACATGGTAAACATTAAAACTTCTAAACATCAGCATGTTAGCATTTTCATTGTTAGCATGTTGTCATGCTGACGTTAGCATTTACTTCAAAGCACCATTGTGTACAACCTCAAAGAGCCACTGGCAAGGCTGTAGACTGCAGACATGTTAGCATCCTTGCTAGAAAACAACAGTCACTAGTCTGGACTGGTCTGGACTGAACTGTGGTCCAGTATGCAACTTACTGTCTGATGTGGAAACTTTAGACTGAATAGACTTTCAATGAAGTAAGAGATCTTTGTCGGATTTTTGAAATTAAAAATATATGCATATTCATATATTCAGAATTTTTGACTATGGGAAAAAGAGTAGATATGTTTTAAATAATTTTTACAATAGCATTTAGCTCAAGTACAGCCTCACAGAGCCATGACACATGACACAAAGCTATCTAGATAATGTCTGTGTACTATAGAAGCACACACACATGTCCTTTGGAGCAGGTTGATCACAGTATTTGTGTTGCTGAATTGCTCTAATCATGCCCACTTTATGCACAGACCAGCAGCTGAGGAATACCTGTGGTTATTTGTGTGTTTTCTCAACATATTCTCACCCTACTGACGTGGATGGGTCTTGACCGTGCGTCGGGGAGTGAGAACGGGTTTGTTTTCTCTGTCTGCATCTGATTCTGTCTTCATGCATGCACTCCGTCTTTGTGTAATACTACTTCAGTTGGTGTAAGCAAGCAGGGTGTGTCACACCACTGCATGCTTGTTACATTAACACGCAAAGTTAAAAAAATCATGCACTGGTTCCATTTTTGGCATAATTAAATTTTAAATGTTCTTCTCTTGTTATTATACTGACAGACTCTATAATACTTGTGTAGTATGATGTGAATGTAAAAGAAATCTAGAAACTGATGTGAATTATTGATTTAGGTGTTATATTTAGCAATTCAAATGCACAGACAGACACTATAACTGTCCCAAATGGAGATGTGCGAATATTACAGAGGGGAAACTGATCTTCCCACCAGGGCCACAAGTCTGCCTTTTTGATTAGGTTCCATTTGCTTCTAAACTACACCGATGATTAAAGCAGCTTGACTGTAACTATTTCTGACATTTGAGGGAATCCTTGTGAGATTTAGAGAATGAAAGCCAGGACTGTGAAGGGGATCATCAAGACCTGAGCGCACTTGTATTGTGTTGGTGTGGTCTCAAATTTTCCAACATGATCCTCTCACAATTCTTTTACTGCCTAGATAATGATTCATTACAGTTGCAACGCTCCACACAGTGTTTTAACAACTTTTGATTCCTGTAAAGCTCAGCCTGCAAGACTTCCCAATAAACCAACATACTGTAATTAGGCTAGGCTACTTAAAACCTAAAAGTTGGACTTCTCAATGTTCCCTCATGGTGGTCTTTAATTCTTGATTTTTAATCAGAGGTAATAAACAGACTTCTTCAAATCACTTAAAGACTCCCCTCTACTCAAAAATGTGTTTTACTTGTTACTTCACTTGGATTTTTTTACTTTCACAGTGCAGATACTTGCTCACCTTATATGCGAGTGAACGAGATTATTGTGTGGCATACAACTAGTTTGTGGTACAATATGCAACTATGTGGAAACTAAGAATGGAATAAGAGAATAAGAATGGACTTTCAGTAAAGTAGGAGATGTATTTGTGCCCAACATTTGGACTTTTAAAATAAAAAAATATTTAAATATTCAGAGATTCTAGATTTTTCACTGAGGGAGACAGAGTAGATGGGTTTTTAATGTCAGTGTTGGCCTGTGGGTCAGTCAGTCCACCACTTTGGTGTAGACTGAAATATCTCAACAACAACTGGATGCTATGAAAGTTTGTACAGACATTCATGGTTCTTAGGCAATGTATCCTAATAACTTTAATGATTCCATGACTTTTCCTCTAGTTTCAAAAACTATTGTATGGATTTTGTGAAATTTGAACACACATAAATTTCCCCTTTAGGATTAACTGTAGTAGGAAATCCTGTACTAGTTTCATCTAGTGTCACCATCAGGACAAATTTTCATTGTGTCATTTGTTTGTGACCTAATACTTAGTACTAATGATATTCCCATCTCAGATGTAACAAATAAGCTAACATTAGCCCAACATCAGTATGTTGGCATTGTCATTGGGAGCATATTAGCATATTAGCAGTGATGATCCAATGACTTTTCATCACAACATCAGGTCAAATATCAATATGTCTATCATATTAGTTAGTGAACACTTGCTAAGTTTCAGTTTGTTCAGATCATTGTTTTGATAGGCTATTATTAGCAATATTCATGAACACTTGCTAATGATATTCCCTTTTGCTGTGCTGCTAATTAGCTAATGTTAGCATGCTAACACGCCTAACAGGTGAAGACACAGTAGGCCTGCTTCACATCAGCATTGTGTTGTTGTTGTGAACATAGCATGTTAATGGAAAACCAATAAATACATACATAATTAATTATTATTCAAATCAAGAGTTTTTATGCTTTCTTAAAACATATTCAATCTTCAAGTGTAAAGCTGTAAATTAAACTGGTTCTGTTGTATAGGGCAACAGACATCAGCTCAAACAAATCAAGACTGTGTTTACATCCTGGAAGAAAAAAACTCAAGCCAGCCTTAATGCAATATCCTGAGCCGCTCCTGCTCATACGGGGGGCCTGACTCCTGAAGAAATTTGATACTGCAATGGGCCCTTTAAAGGAATATGGGATGAGTCTGTTGAATGGAGCTCAGTGAGTCCCACTGAAGTCTGCGCTCAAAAGAAAGCCAAGGACAGCAGCGGGACGGGGACGACACAAGACATGAAACACTGACAAAGAAACTAAGGAGGAATGAGAGCCGAAAGAAAGTCGACGGACTGAAGAAGAAGTCGTTATGACCCCAACTGCAGCGAATTACCGGGGAAGGTGTCCGTGATCGGAGAAAGCCGACTGAAGGGGGGGAGAGGCAACATAGTCACAAGGTAAAGTAGCTGTTAAGGGCTCTGCTGTAGAAGCAAACCACCGATTTATCTCTTTGCTTCCAGCATGTCACGCAGTGTTTGTAATGCAGATGCCAAAAGACACATTTAACCAAGACGCATGAGGTTGTTTGGGAGAAAAGCCGCTGCTTCAGCTGAGTATTTAGAGAGATGTCAGAAGTCTGGTTGAACTCTTTTTCGCTGACCGACGGTTTTACTAGCCTACTATTCTGCTAAGCGTCTGGCACACCTGTTCTTTGTGGCTTTTTTGGACATATTCCCTTGGAGTAGCTCTAAATACATTACTAAAACGCAATATAAAGACTGTATGTGAATCCAGAAATGGAAAAAAACACGTCTTGTTTATATTTGCATGACTTTAGAGGAAACTGTGCCTATGTATGTCTGCCACATATGCACACTTCACTTCAGCATGCGCATCTGGAGAAATCATGATGGTCCACACTGCACTAATAGCCTGCATCAATCTGACCCCTCCAGCAGCAGCCATGGCTATAACACCTTCCAAAGCTAAAGCGTGAAGAGAAGATATGTCTCACAGTGTATGATTAGGTGTGTCTCTTAGTATAACTCATGCGATTTTCCCCATCAGAAACAATGTCTTTCTCCATGCTCTGCAGTGCTGCAGGAGAGTCAACACTTTTGAAGTGCGCGTGTGTGTGTGTGTGTGTGTGTGTGTGTAGAACGGAGAGCTGCAGAGGTCGATGTTTACACCTCAGTACAGAAGAATGTCAGGGCCTGTATTTAAGGCTGAGACTGATAATGAGTGTGGTCAGTTTGCTGAGGCTTGTCATTAACCTGAGCTGGGAGAGAGAGCTGCAGCTTGCTGGTGAAGGATGTGGGAGGAAGGTGGGAAAGGTGCTGCAAAGAGAGGGGGAACAAGTGCAGGGGGGGGTGAAAAAAGTGAGAGGTGTTGGAGGAAGAGGGATGAGGCAGATGGGAAAAGGAGGAGGAGTAAGACAAGATAGATAAGATGATAAATGTTAGTAGGATAAACATGAGGTGTATTCATGATTTAAAAAGCAGGCTAATGACTTGCATTTCCCTCTGTAGTGCTTTAAATGTCTAATTTGAGTAATTGCTCTGTTGAAGTTGCCTTTTGAATCTGAATGATTACAAGATAACAATAAAAAGTAGGGAACACGCTGTTATTTATTAAGTTTTAAAACATGCTCCTTTTTCATCAAATAACATTAAACCTCTGTTTTCCAAGAATGGGGTCAGAGTTTAAAAATTTGTAGCTGTGTTGGAGATCCACTACCAGCACCCCCCCCTCTTATAGGAAGACATCCCAGCTGTAGCTGCAAAATGGGACCAAAATAGTGAGGCACTAATTTAAACAAAAGCGTGAGGCCTACTTGGCCGGATGGGAGTCGACAGAGGTCCCCTTTGTTAAACATATGGGGCTGCAGAGCAGAAAATAAGGCAATATTTAACACACCCATACTTGACTCCTTGTGTTCTCTGATAATTTGTCTTTGTCTCCTTTTGTACACATGGAGATCTGCCACACTGACACAAGTCTGCAGCGACTGACCCAGATTTACATATATGCTCCTGTGCTGTTTGACGGGAGTCTTTTTTATTTTGTGAGTGGGTGGGGGTCAGATGCAAAAAACGTGGGGAAGCCAAGTTGGACCTTAGCAGAGACAACAGCAGCAGGGATTTGAAATGTCTGGTGGGGATGATATCACTGAACCACCTAATCACTTACATCACCACAGCTGCATGCTCAGCAGTGTGTCAGCGTGTGTGTCTGTTTCCAATCTATTTCAGTGTATCTCCATCTGTGTCTGTCTGTGTTCTGGTAAGCAAGCGCCGAAAAGTTACGACTGGCTGGGAAGTGTGTGTTAGAATATGTGGTGATTAAGGGGGGTTCCAGTCAATGCAAGGACTGACTTCAGATGTGTATTCCTTGCATCCTCTGAAGAGCAGCACACGCCCTCAAGCTTTTTACAAAAGGTGCAGTCAAACAGCCAGACAGAAACACCACACACTGTCCCGTCCAAACAATTTTATAACGAGCTCTGATAGCTTCCACATTTTGAATAAAAACTCTTCTCTCTGGATATCAAATCTCACTCAGTCTGAGGAATAATGCAGTATAACTGTCAGTGTAGTCAATGGAAAGCAGTTCTTGGTGATGGCAGCCGTTGAAACGATCCTGCTGGGATAGCTGCGGTGGCGTTTCCATTCAGTCGTCTTCCCCAGTGTTTGCTCTGGCCGTGGCTGTGTGCAAGTTCTCCCAGCTAGATGGAAGTAGAGAAGCTCCCAGGGCCTTTGTGTCTGTCTGCAGCCAGGAGAGGACTCACCATTCTGGGCTTCATCTGTGCACCTCCCTGCCTGTCCGCTCTGGGTGGCCTGGGTGGTACCAAACATTGAGAACCTGGAAAGCTTGCCGTACACCTGAATGTTTCGAGCATTGGCATATGCCAGACGGATATGCAGAAGAGAAGAGTATTTATCAGATTGTATATAACAGTAGACTCAGTGGAAAACAGTCCTCTGCGTTCTTATAAACCATCCCACAATAGAGGGTTATGATCAAGCAAAAGAAGAAAATAACTCCAGTTTAAAACTTAGCTGTAACAAAAGCTACATTACACCCACACACAGTGAAATTGACCTCATTCTTGACAGGCTGGTGATGTGGGGTTGACTTTGTCCTTATGCACACCGATGCAGAGAGGAGATGTGACCTCTTGTAACCTCTGGTTGCCTTCCTTCCTCATCCTGCTCATGACAACGTTTAACTTTACACTTGCTGATTATCCAGTCCCTGGCATCGGTTGACATGAACTGTGACAACCCCCTTATGTTCAACAAGCTGGGAGTGTTACAGGAATTGTTCCAGGGAGAATTAGCATTGCAGTGCTGAGTGTTTAACCATCAAATAGTTTACACCCAGCTGTTAGCTTCTAGAAGAGAAGCCCGGCCTCATCTGTGCTGGCTTGCCCAGTGTGGCCGAGCAGGGCTTATTGAAGCGTTCTCTTCCCCACACCGTCGTCCCTCTTCACTTGACCTTCATACACCAGTCTGCCCTGGAGAGAGAGAGAGAGAGAGACGTTGGTAGCTGGACTGTCCAGCCTGGGTACAGCGGTCGGCTGGCGAAACCTCCACACGCATGTCTTCTGTAATTTGTTTGCTAGGCCTGTATTTATGAGCATGCTAATTGTAGGGAGTGCCATGGTGCAGTTATAGTCGCTGGACTTTGAACGTCTGCTGTTCTGCTGACGGTGTCTGGCTGCACTTTGAGTCTGTCTGTCTTTCTGTCTGAGTACTGCTTAACTTTTTAACTTTCTTAAACTGCTTTTGGTTTCATTTTCACTTAATGACAAGCAAACTTTCACTCAAAATCTAACACATCTCAGCGTCATCACTGGGCTCCTGTGAAGTCAAACCCCAAAGCTGATTCTTATTGTTACTTTTATCTCAAGATAATCAGACTTTTATTGAGTTCACACAGTAGGGCATTAACCTTTTGTGAATGAGTATCCTCCCAGAGAAAAATAGCCACTAGTCAATCGTCCCCAGGTAAAAATAACCTCGGCGCCCCAATTTCCCACATTCAGCAGCGGGCCCATTCATTCTCACACATTCTTTCCTCCTTTCTTTGCTGAGGCGAGCTGACAGCCCCCCTCTCTAGCTGTGATGGGACTGTCATGCAGAAAGACACTATTGTGTTGCGCGGGATCCCGTTTCAGTCTTGCCTTGTAATTAAGAAGGGATTGCATGGCTAGGGAGTTGTGGGTGGGGAGGTGGGAGAGACCTGGGGATTGGGTTAGTAGGTAATTTGGCTAAAAAGCAGAGCGCTGACCTGCTTTATAGCTGGCAGGCCTGGGAGCCGGCACGCATGAACCCAACTCCCCCACCGACACACAGCCTCCCTGCTGAGGTTTTGTTCAGTGTGTGTGGGCATGTGGAGAGACTGGGGACGAAAAGGAAAGAAAAGTTCCGGCTGTGGCAATCTCTCTCCAAGCTGTCTGTTTCTTTGTTCAGGACATACGTATGAATGTTTCTTTGTTGTTATATGTCACAGAGCAACACAGAAAGTGAGAGGAAGCTTTCATTAACCTCATGTCAGTGTCGACTCATCATTAGTGTTTGAGTTACTCACATTTCCGCAGTCAATCATGGGGATTTTTCTTTTCTTGTGTCAAAAATAAAAACAGAAGTTTGACCACTCGAGGGAATACCATATTTGTGGATCCTGTTTGTGCTGATTCATGTTATTTGCTCCCTTATTACTGTAAAAAGAAAAAAGACTTTAGATTCAAGACAAATGTGCCACTCAGGAAAAAGTTATTATCTTCACAACAGCTAATACAGTACACTCTTGACATCAATCTCAAATTCAACAAACCATATACAGATTGTAAGCATGAAGTGCTGAGTAGACTTGTGTTTTCCATTTTTCAGTGCAGTCTGAGTCCAGAGGCAAAGTTCTGAATCCTCACCATGGCCGACGTGCTGGAGAGCGGTGGGTCGGGAGTTGTCAGAGTGGCCAGCGTGGATTGGCAGAAACGCTGCATCGCTCTGGAGATGCAGCTGCTGAGGTTCCGGATCCAGGCTGGGAAAATCCGAGAGCTGCTGGCAGAGAAGGTAAGCGAGAAAGTCATCATGCATGGGAACAAGGAGAGTTTTTATAATAAGGATTTTAGTCTTCTAGAGTCACACCAACTTTTCATATTATTAACACATTAATAAATTAAAAAAGGACGCACCACTGATACTAGTTCTTACATGTAAACGAGTTGCTAATCTAAATTTACACCCAGAAACTGCCAGGTGTAATTGTTGTGTAATAAAGTATGCTAAATGAGCTAGCCTAACTGACAAAACTAACATTAGCTAGCTAAAATACAGTATTAAAAAAAGTCGACATGGAATATGACCATGGGCTGAAACTTGACGTCTTTAAATTAAAATAAAAACAATATAACACAAGGTTTCTTCAGTTGTGTCAGTTACATTATGTTTGGCATGGTTAGTCTGATATTATCTTATTTATTATCTTATATATTTTTATATTTGCCTTCATACTACCAACTCTGAAACCTCTCCTTTTATGCACATTAAAATAAAACAGTTATAACAACTTTTACTGTATAACAGATTTGCAGTTAAGTTTAATATATTGTTTTGTCTAAAACTATCATTTTACATCTCGTGGCGCTGACTTACAGTTTACAAAGTTGATTGCTTTTTAAAAAAAAAAAAATAGGGGCATTTCTTGCTTTTTATTAGAAAGAGGAGATGGGGAATTGCTGTTCATAGTCAGTTTCTCATCCTTAAACCCTGAGGGCACCCCACCGCTGTAGCAAACTATACTCAATACTCCCAATACTAAAGCACCAAAAAAGCGCAGGGTGTGTAAGTGAAAGTGGCAAATTTATTGTAAAACAAATGAATGGGGTAGGAAGTTCAGAAACATTTATGTAAGGACAAAAGGAAAAGAGAACTGGATTTTGAGTAAGATTTTGCCTGCTTTGTTTAGCTTAAACTACAGCACGTACCACATGTTTGAACTGCTGGTTTTGACATGACTCTTATTTGGCAGTTAAACTGTCGGCCACTTTCATCTGCAAAAGAAACCATGCCACAAGATATTCTGACCAAACACTGTGAAGAAGTCACTTCCTCATCATCTTCCTCTACTGGCAGTGTTTCAATGTGTTTTGCGCATAAAGCATGTGAATCAGTTAGAAATACAGGTGTGGGTGACTGTATGCCAGATGAGATTACTCAGCTTATTTGGTAAACATTTTGTACACTCATTCTGTGTCATTGAGGGTTGGCTACAGTTTCATCCAAGATGAATATTTAACATTTAACTCATCGTTCCTGGTGCTTCCCCTCAAGTTGGGGAAATAACAGCCAGCCGCCGGCCAAATGCTTGTAAATTTGTGGCTGTTGTAAAGCCTGACTACCAGACACTTTGGAAAGTAATCAGCTGTCATCAGGAGGTTCAGTTCTGCTCTGAAGATTTGTTGGTAAAAGAGTGAAAGTGTTTGGATTAGGGGAAGGAGGAATGAGCAGAAAAACTGTTCTCCTGTCTTGTCTTTTCTGCCGTTTTCAGTTGGTTTTCTTCTGTAACTTCACGAGAGGCTGTTCATTATAGACTTGTATAGCTTGGAGCTGCCTTTGTTTGAAGTGTCACAGTTGTATGCTTTCTGTATCATTTCTAATTCTGGAGTAGTAGAGTGGTTCAGTCAGTCCACGGGATGTTTACAGTCCAAACATAACCCCGTGTCTGATAAGGGCAGGACGACTCCCTGCTGTGTCCTCTGGCAGGTTCTGTCAGACCTCCAGCTTGTCTGTAAGATCCAATGCAACACACACACAAACATTTATAACTTAGAGTTCTTAATAAGTAAAGTCATTAATAAAGGCGTCTTCCACAACAATATTCTTGGAGGAGTATCCACACCAACCAAAGGGATTTTTCCCAAGTTAGCAGGCTAATGAACAGATGAGTCCTACATACGCTAAATAATACTAGAGCACCCAATGTGTATTAATATTCCTTCAACAACTGCTTTCAACTGTTTAAGTAACATTTGCTGAAAGCTACAGTGCCGCTTACTCAGCCTTTTATAAATGAAAGTACACATTCGTGAGCTGTTTTTGAAGATTTATGTCTTCAGTAGGACAAAGCTTGCTTGGGGAGAGGGTATAGAAGTCAGCATGTACTGAGAGCTGCAGTGATCGTGAACGCATTGTTGATTTTAGTCTTTTTTGGGATTTTTTTCGACATGTCCTTATACTTAAACAAATAAATAGGTTAATTGTTAAGTGTCCCAAAATGACATATATGTCTGTACAAGTAAAACAACATATGATTATTCCCCAAAATTACAATTACGAGTGTTGGCAAGTACTAGTCCAGTGAGTCCAATACGTAAGTCACGTGACCTAAGTGACTTGGCATTCAACACATGGTAAACGTTGTGGTAGTTTGGTTGGATTTAGGCAACAAAACCACGTGGTTAGGTTAACGAAAGACTCGTGATTTGTGATACGAGACTCAAACCTCAGTCTCCTAAGTGAAAGTCCTTTAGTTTGACAAATCCATTGACCCCACCACCTCCTTACACAGACGCTCTTTATACAAAACAACCTGACTTCTTCCATCACTAGAGGTTACTGCTTAACAAAAAACGTAAATATAAGATATAATAATTGACCTATACGGCTTTTTTTCTGGTGATGACGGGCTGGATTTTTAGAAAACTAATGCCAGCTTTATCCCTTTCTAATAAAGCAATTAGTTGCAGCTTTCCTCATCTTATTAAAAGTGGTACCCACATTCACACATACACACTTCCGCTTAGTGCCCCATGTCATTTCAGGCGTGACGCTGAGAATGGAAGTGAGTTAAAGCTTTCTGAAAATGGACTAATTACTGTCCTTCACCCTCTCTCGTAAAAACACTCAAGTTAATACCCTAGCACAGTATTTATTGTTAAATGTCCCTTTTGGCCATTAAGCAAAGAAAAGGATTTTCAAATCTTTATTTTTTTTATCAGGCTAATTAATATTCCACTTTTTCTTTTTCTCCTTCTCTCATAAACATGCATGCTTACGCATTCTGACACACATACAAATACACGAGAGCGATGTTTAAGTGCAGGTCCGTGCTACTGAGTGTGTTTTTCTGAGTTTTTTTTTGGGGGGGGTTGTGGGGGTGTTGAGTGACTACCATTCCGTCATGTTATTGCTGTTTGGAAAGTCTGCTTAACGCTCTTCATCTCCTCTCTTGCCAAGTTAGGAGTGTTTTACGCATTGACCCACTTTGGTATGGAAAAACATGAATAAAAAAAGTTGACGTGGTTGCCTGTGACATGGCATTTTTCCCTAGAGCCTGACTATGAGTGAGGGGAGAAGAGAGAGAAGGAGATGCCCCATTTGTCTTGTGAGGAGTGTAACAGGATGAGTACTCCAGAGTTTTTTGAGTTTTTATTGGGGATTAGGAAAGTGCAATCGACAGCTGTCAGCTGGTGGCTTATAAAAACAGAAATTTTGCTATACAGAGGGAAGAAAGGAGAGATATATAGTATATTTTCTGATGCAGAAGTAAAACACCTTTATAATTGAAAATAAATATATAATTATATATAATTATAAATATATAATTAATATATAATTTGGCTCAAAAAAGGATTACAGTCTAAATACTGGACATGTTTTCTACAGGGAATGAACTTGAGAATAGGAGAACGACTTAATCGAAATCCTTGAGGCTGTTAGGAAACAGAACGTTGAGGAAATTCATCCAGAAATTGGTTTAGAGTTTCAAATTTACTTATTTTTGTCCCAGAATATAGAAATACCTCACTCAGAAGAATTTTTCAATTGGGCGGTATTCCCCCTTCCATGTTTCCTTTCATTACTTGGATAATCTAATACTGAACATTTAATTACATTACATTAATCTCTTCTATAAGCCTCACGTGGCTCAAGGAGCAAAACACTGTTGTTTGAATCAGACCATCGGTATCAGTCAGCGAGGACGACTGCCAAAAGGTCACAGGGTTCACATTCGTGTATATAAACATTTATTTTCATGAGGGGCTTTGTTTGGATCATCTCCTTTTTTTAATAGTTCACCTGACTTAAGTTTGTTTTTCATGTTTAGGTTTGTTAACTTTTTAGTTTGGTTGCAAGAATCTATGCTTTTGTCTTCTATTTTACTTGTGTTTGTATGAGCACTTTATCAGCTCTCACACTCATTAAAGTACCCTGTGTTTTGTCTCCAATTCAATATCTATTTAATCTACTTCTTCGAGAACATTATTTGAAATTGGGTGCTGATGTCCCACATGGTTTTATTTTCTCTTTCCCTTATCTGTCCACTCTCCCTCCCCTCTTGTACAGAGGTTTTAATCATTGAGCTAAAGTCATTACTAGCCATCAGCTGTGCACAAGGGTTAGTGATTAAATTTAACTCAGTGAACTGATAATTCAAGTGAAACCAATATCGGATAACTTCTTTTCTACTGTATGTGTCACTTGTGTTGCCAATGCATACAAGTAGACAAAGACCAGCTTAACCGACAGATTTTCAGATCCTGATCGCATGAACTGTTTGAAAAATTGAGGGGAGAAAGTAAGGGAAAATTCCGATCAGATCTCAAATCTCTTGTTAGTTAGTGTCTGGCAGTAAAAGTAAACACTTATTTAGCTGTGACAGATGCAGCAGATGATCTGGTGTCTGTAGCCAGCCCTCATCTTATCTCTACCTCCCTGGATATTATCTGTCCCTCTGGAATCCATACTACAAGGCAGAGGGTGCCGACGCTTTGCTTCCCTACAAGATGATTCTGCAAAACTCAATGCAAAAACAAAATCAAATCAAACAAACAAATGAAGATTACCCATCGCTTGATATTTTCAGTGAAATTTTAGCTAAGAGGCATAGGGTAATATTGGTTATTTTAAATATTTTTGTTATTGTCAATTAATCACATGAAAATACAAAAACCAACAACGCATTAGTCTCTCTCACGACCCACTAAGAATGACTCTCAACCTCAAGCCCATATGTGCCTGAGTATTGAGTATTTGCAGCAGCAAGAGGAAACGTATTACTTGTGGGATTGACTCCAAATAAACAGTACTAATGTTCTAGTAATGACGGAAAGATGTTATCCAGTGCAACAGAGAGGTTTTGGCTACACAAAAAAATGCTAGAAAAATCAATTAATCAATTAACTTAATCATCCTTAAATTAGACGCAGCTCAAACTGCTAATACAAAGCTTTACGAAACATGACTCCCACCTCATCCATTTTCAGCCTTCTCAGCAGCAGAAGCTACTGTGTTGCACTGTGGCCTGACAGATGCTGGATTGCAGGCATAGTTGGGTCATGCCTGCTCAGCGACTTAGGCCTCAACAGTTGCACTCTACAGTATCTAAACCAAGAGAGAAACTGACAGCCCTAGCTTACACAGTCTGCATCTGCACCTGATAGCCTTAAGAAGCCAGTTTGTTTCTTCAGATCACCAATTTGACTGATCAAACTTATATGTAGGAAGTCAAGGCAGAGATGATATGTAACAGTGATTTCCAACCAGGGGTACTTGTACCCAACAAGTGATTTTACAATTAAGTGTGAGCAACAGTTGCATGATAATATATTTAGGTTTCTCAACTAATTTGATAGCATAAAAATTCTGTTTTGATTAGAAAGCATAGATCCACATATCCACAGAGTCAGCTGTATAATTTTTCTCTCAAACTCAATTTGAATTTGAGTGACTTGAAAGACTTTGCTTCTTGCTTAGTTCTCTTACCTCAGTGAAGTTAATGTATGACTGTAGGCCTCACTCCTTCTCCTTCATATACACACATACACCTCCACTTGGCCTCTTTGTCAGCTTCACACTCACCATGCTAGCTCACAGTTCACATCCCATGACTCAAACCACCTCCACCCCCTGACCTCTAACTTTCAGGCTGTCTTATGATGACCACTTCTCACATCTGTTTTGCGTTTTGACTTCTGTGGTCTTTATGTTCACCTAAAGTGCTTGTTTGCCTCTTCTATTTTTGTTTTTTGAACGGAGGACAAGGCGCTGTTTGCTCCTTGGCTCAAGGCTTCGTTAAATCCTTTGACTCACGATGAAGGCTTTTGACCTCGAAGTGAAGAGTCGTCCAACCACTAACCATCAACATGCGCTCTGGCTTTAGCGAGTGTGAATTTGGCTGCAAGGAAGCGTTCAAATGTTGTGAGTGGTGGATTCTGGGAACTTGGTGGGCCTTTATGGAGGTGACAAGAAGGGAGAAAGAACGACAGAAGGAAACAAATTGAAGGGAAACAAAGATGGCGGGAGGAATTCAAATTCATCTCTCAAGCAGAGTGAATCCATTAGTGTGTTTGTTCTCCTTTCACCTGGGTCACTGAACACAGAAGAAAGGGAGTCCTGTGTTAAACATTGCAAATGTGTGCTTACTTGCAGGATGGATGGTGTTTGTCCTTAAGAGCATGAGTATGCATGCTTGCACAAAAGGTGACGCAAGCTTGTGCACACACGCATAGCAGCATTCTTTTGAAAGATGTTCAGCCTCCTCTCAGGGCCTTTCTGCTGCTTCTGCAGAATGTATATGCACCTCCTATCTAAATATCCACACCTGATTTTATGATAAAATATTTAATTTAGCAAAGATGCTTCTTAATTGGCTTCTTCTCTCCACCTCTCTTGTTATTTGTTAAGCAAGATTCTCTTCACTAAGAACACTTTCCTAACACAGTTGGTCTTTTTTAAATGAAATTTATCTCTTGAGGAATCTCTTTTGTCTTTTTTCCAGATGCAGGAGCTGGAGCAGAGGGTGATGGAGGCTGACCAGCGGGCTGAGAGTGCTGAGAAACAGGTACAGGGGCCGTTCTCATCCTTCGGACCACTGCTTGTGAAAAATTAAAGGATAATTCCTCTTTATTAACAACTTGTATCTTATTTTCTTGTAGTTTTGGCAATCATAACATTATACGTACTGAGTTAATTGCTAAGCTCACTAAAAAGATGTCCAACATGGCAAGCAATATGCACAATCATGTGATCGCACAGGTTGTAAACAAACCCTCAGGTTAACTAAAGTTTTTTCCAAAATGTCTGTTATTACAGACTATCCTCCTGGCTTCCTAAAAGCCCTAAGTAAGCACTTGCACCAAAGCTCTATGCTTTTTCTATTTTTTTGGGAGGTTGCACTTCCAATTTTTCATGATATATATTTTTCTCTTGTATTTGCCAAATGTGGGTAATGTAATGTTATATACCACTGGCTTCAGTGGGAAATGGTACAATCTGCATACATTGTTGGGACAAATGACTCTGCAGTAGTTGTGGTTATTTAATTGCTCTAGCTTCGATTGTCAGTGACGGAAACTTAATTTTCACCCTTTTGGGGCTCAACACTATGTGTAAATAGACTGTAAAAAACAATATATAATGTTCCTGGCTATGGGAATAATATGTTCTTCTTATTGTGCAAGATGCAAAACTTGCAGTACTGCAATGTGAGAGAGTTTCTCCTGATTCACGGGGAGGAGGAAATAGGAAGACAGGTTACTGGCAGTGTGAGAGACAGTGCCAGTATACAAAAGCATATTGAAAATACTGAGTTGCTGAGAGGCGTTGCTTACTGCGCAAGCCAAGTAGCAAACAAATTAGAAAAAATATATTGCGGTAAAAGATATTTTTAAAAAAGTAATCAGCCTAACATTGTCATTGGCCACCATGCGGCTTTCTACTGTTTCCTGTGCATTTGTGCATAAGAAAGGCTGTGATTTGTGGTTAAAAGCTTTGGAAAAACCTTGTAAGTGGGCCTTGAATCAAGATTTTTTTGTTTGTCAAACTACAGATTATAAGATCAAGAATGAACTTTCATGCTCAACACTGAGGATGTAAGAAAAAATCCTAAAATTGGTATCCATACAGTCACACAGTCAGTTGGATTTTGTTGGACTGCTAACCACTAAGTAGTACACTCATACAGCACAGATGACACACCAATCTGTCTCTCTTGCTCTTGTGTTTAATCTCCGATTTGCTATCATTACTGGCTGTTCCAGGTGTTTTATGTAGGTGGTAATTAAATGGTGCCCTTTCTTTAAAAACAAGAAATACCTATGGGCTTAGGCAGCTTTTTCTCGTCAAAGTTGGCGAAAAGTACCTCTCACTGTTTTCTTTGTGCCTTTCAAAACTAAATGAATGCACTTCTTTTTGTCATGTTTGTGCATTCACTCATCTATATATGTATTTCAGATCCATGTCATGGAAGAAAAGCTGAAGTCTGCAAACATACAAACCAGCGAATCAGAGAGCTCGTTGTACAGAAAGTATCAAGACCTGACCAGTAAGGTTCAAGAAAAAGATGACGCGATAAAGAGGTTGGAGACGCAGCTGGAAAAACAGGTATGGATGGAGTCGTCAGATAAAGAGCAGAAATGTCCATTTATGTTCATAAAATGTAGGTTGAAATAATCCACCATCTTTGTTTTTTCTGACTACAGATCTTAGTCAGAGCCCAGGAGGCAAAAATTATTGAGGAGAAGGCCGCCAAGATTAAAGACTGGGTCACCTTTAAGCTTAGACAGGTAAGCTCACACATGTATAGAAACACCCCTGACTTACGTTAGAGCCTCTGGGAAAGCCTTCAACCTGCAGAGAGACTGTGGCAACAAAAGCTGATGCTTATGACTGAAAGTGTAATATCTACAGCTGTTTACGCCTGTATCTGCAAACAGAGAATTTGAAAATGTTCATTTATAAATGACGACCCATGTAACTCTGTAATTAACCAGTTTTAAGAAGCATAGCACTTACTTTAAAATCACAGCATCAGGTTTACAGCTGGGTTAAAACAAACTACTCCAAAACTTCATTATTTATTTCTTTTCACTGTAACAGCTGTATATGGCTACTAAAAGTTGTGGTTTAAGATGTATATGTGCTTTATTGCAGATGGAGCTCGAGAACCAGCAGCTGAAAATGGCCAACCTGAAGCAGACAGAACAGATGGTGCTGTTGCAGGACAAACTACAAGGTGAATACTGCTGTAGGTGTTTGGTGTTGAAAAACTGGACTATAAACTGACCTGCACCATAAAAGCAGAGAGCAGTGCCAACAGAAGTAGTGAAGTTTAGAAAAAGCAAAAAGTAATGCCTTCATTTCATATATTTTTAGGCTGGTTGCTGAAATATTGCACTCTTTCTTTTGATAATTTTCAGCATCTACAAACAAAATTGTAGGTGTCTGTCTGTGCGACTGCTGTTTATTTTGAAGTCAATATAGCATATTAATCTACAATTTAATACATTTAAATGTGTGTTGTAATGGAAACCAGTCACAGAAATATTCTAAGCTAATTGCTGTTAGCAGGAGCTCAGCTGGTTTATCTAGATTTAGATATTTTATTTAGTGTTGTGGAATTACTAAGAGAATAACCAAGATGTCTGTTCATTAAATTGATATTTTTATTCAATTTAGCTTTAGTTTAGGGTTTTAGCTTTCACTTGATATAACGCTGTTACTTTAGCTGTTAGCTATTAGCTGCTTTGGTAGTTGGCTTAGTTTTGAGCTCTGATTTGTTGTGGTTCCTGCTTTTTATACAGTAAAACAGATATAAAATACTAAAATATGATCAAATGACTGCATTTTGTCTCTATAAGCCAGTGTAAAGAAGAACTCAGTTTGTATTTCACCAGACCAGTAGTAGTACAGCATCAGATTACAGGTCATAAAACAGTTTTTACTATTTGATTTAAATGATGTAATCTTAAAATCTTAAAAATGTGTGCCCCCGTATATTTGTAAATTGGTGTTTCTTGGTTATATTGTAAATATTGGAATTAAAATTTTTTATACTGTCATCCACTGAATTACAGTGTTTTGTTAGAAGTGTTAGGTCATGTAGACAAGTAGGGAACTGATGGATCTATCAGAATCTATGCCCAGAGCTCCAGTGGGAAAGAACCTGAATTAATGGAGTTGTCTTTCTCCTGCAGCTCTTTTAGAGAAACCTGCATCCTCTGTATCCCCTGCCACATCCCCTGTAATGGATACCCACCTGGTGCCCAGCAGTCCGCTGTTTCCTCCCAGCTGCCCGAGCACACCACCTGCCCAAGATGACAGCTGGAGACAGACTGGTCCCCGTGGAGCCACCTCTAATATTAAGACCTCGCCAACAGGTGTGCTGCCCTTAATTTGTATTATCTTGGGATGAGTAGCAGGAAGCTTTTGAGGCAATGACTCTGTTCTTTAATTTAAGTTGGGCTGATCACATAACTGGAACAGAAACTGTGATGGTGGTCAGGTTGGAAGCCTTGCAAAAATGAAATCAACAACCGTTCATAAAACTTTGTTCCTCCCTTTCTTGGTTATGAGTATGTTTTATAGATACATATATGGAAGTGTAAATTGATAAATGAAAACAAAATTGTTTATGATGACTAATAACATAACCATTTTAAATTAAATAAAGTGTTGTGTTTTTGCAGTATGTAATGCACAATTCTAATGCATTACAGATTATATATATTATAATATTTACTGATAATATAAATAGCTTTTTAAGACCTTTACAGCTTTATATTATCATTACCTGCTGCTTGAAGGAATACTTCACCAAAAATCTATTTTCTAAGTAGCAAATGTTCACCTACGGTAGGCTTAAAACTGTCACTTTTATGGAGTATTGCAGCTTGGATGCACTAATTTTACCCAAAATTACAGCAAAAGAAATATCTTTTCCACCATTGATCCATATGTTGTTAATACTCTCCTTCTAGTTCCTCCACATCATTAAATACATTACTTCCCTCTCATGTCCTCATAGCTGCAGATCAAAGTATTCCTTTAACATCAGTTCCTCCATGGTATGTAAGTTTTCTCAAATGTTATTAATCTGTCTCCTCAGATATGAAAAAGACCCTTGAACAGTGCAGTAAAGGGATTTGCCCCGGAGAACTTGCCGCCCATGATGCCGTCTCTCAGAGTTGGAGCAGGGAAGGTCCCAGCAGCCCAGTTTTCATCAGTGGACCAGAGCTACCCATGGACCCAGACGGTCAGACAGTGGGCTCTGACAGAGACAACTCCTCAGATGAGCTCAACAGCAAATTCCGTTCTCAATGCCTTCACTCGTCCTCTTCCTCTTCCTCTTCATCCTCAGCCTATGAGATGGGCCATGGACCAAGCTCCCCAGAGTCGACCATCAGAATAACACCCAAAAGCCCGCTTCTGTCGCGCTCTCCGTCTACCAACAACCCCTTCCCGAATCCTCCAGTTCACCAGTCAGGTGCCAGCATGACCTTACCGAAAGTACGGACTCCGCTCACCCCCAGAGACAGCATCCAGCTGGTCAAGAAGCATTACAGCCAGCCGCAGCCCAGCCTGGACAAACTTCACCACCTCAATGTTAACATAGACATCATGACCCCATCCTCCACTTCCTCCACCCTCAAGAGCACAGGCACTGCCACATCGCCCTTCTCGCAGGTCGTGGAAGAAACAGACATTGATGATGGGCTTTCTGACAGCATGGACGGGGTGGTGGAGGGGTCAGGATCAGAGGAGCCATCCCGAGATGGAGTCTTCTTTGTGGGACTCGCAGAAGAACTGGAGCGGCTGGATCCAGAGGTTCTCAAGCCACCACCGCCTCCTTTACACCGCTTCCCTTCATGGGTATGAGAGACCACTTCAACTTCAGCATGCCTGCTGTATTTTCATATGCTGCGTTCAAGCAATTCATTTGCTTGAAATCAATTGGATCCATCATCTTTTTGTTTCTGTCACTGCCTAAGGCTCAGGACTCTTAAAATCCATTACAGATTAAAGGAAAAGTTTGACATTTGCTTTGTCGCCAAGCATTAGATAAGAAGATTGATACCGATCTCATATCTATTTGGTAAATATGAGGCTACCACCAGCAGTCAATTAGCTTATCTTAGTACAAAGACTAGAAACCGGGAGAAACAATTGTCCTAGTTTTGTCAAAAGATAACAAAATCCAAGTAGCAGCCCCTCCAAAGCTCATGATAACTAAAGCTAACTGGCAGCTGGTAATATGATATAAAGCTAACTAGTTGCTGGTAATATGATATACAGATATGAGAGCGGTGTCAATCCTCTAATAATAATTGTTGACTAAAAGCCAAAAGTGTTTTTTTCCCAAAATGTCAAACTATTCTTTAATAGATTTTTTTCTGCAAAGATCTCAGTGACAAAATGTTCTACTGTCTGAACGTGTTTATAATTAATGTTGAAGTGAAGAGGAATATTCCTGACTTTCTTGACCCCTGTAGGAGAGTCGGATCTACGCTGTGGCTAAGTCAGGAATGAGAGTATCAGAGGCCAGTCCTGGAGCCAGGGGCCCCGGGCGAGGTGAGTCCCCTGCAGCCAGTAACAAGAAACTAGCCATCCACTCCTTCTTCGCTAACATCAACTTTGCTGCTACACTGAGGGATTCAATGTCCAGTTATAGTCAGCGTCATGCAGAGAGGAAGACAGACACTTTTTAGGTGTAAGGCGGTGTCTGACTCTGTGTGTGTGCACTTACCTGTCTGCGTGTGTGTGTGTCATGAGCCTGGGAGGTGTAGGAGATGAGTCGGTACTGTGAAGTGACATGTCACTCAGCTGATGCTAGAGCTGCTGTGAAGATGTGTGTGGTTGGTTCAGATCTGTCATTGCCGCCTTTGATGTCACTTCCTCTGGCCTGAGGCTCCACACACCTGCACAGGTGTGGGCTCCTCTTTGGGAGACAGCTCAGCCCACCCCCCTCCTCCCATTTTTACTTTTTTAAAGAGCCATGGAAGAGAATATGAGGGGGGAGGAGGAGCTGAGGGGGAGGCTGGCATTTAATCAGCTGTGATGAAAGGATGTGTTCTGGGTGTAATTACTGCTATGCTGTCCAGACATCACCCATTTTGTCAGGATGTAGACAGTGAGGTTTGACAGCACTATTGAATTTCCTGGCTGCCAGGTACATGGAGCTGACTGCCAAGTGGCTGTTGTGGATTAAGTCATAGCTTGCTCAGCTTATTCAGCGTTCTCTCATGTTTGTGCCTTAAGGTGCATCTGTTGTTGGAACATTTTGATCCCTGGCAGAATGAATACCATGGACCAGTTGTATTTAGTTTTAGCTCAAGAATATTTAGAACTTTTGAAACTTTTGGTCCACAGTGGGTGCTTAAGAAGCATATAGTGTATATTAGGGGTGTGCTGAAAAATCGAAACAGCAATATATCATTATACATTTTTCCAAGATACTGTCTCGATATTCCAGCCCATCATATCAGTACAAAAAAATAGCACTTTGACGGATAATTCAATGCTAACACATAATGGGACTCTCACATCAATTTCTATTTTCAGCAAAATATTTATTAATTCAGTGAATTTAAATTTTTTTGTGCCTTTTATAAAGAAATGTTTTTATAATAATTTTTCATAGTTGCTCTGTAGTTCTGTATTTTAACTTAAAGACGTGAAACGTGAAAACGTGTGCTGCAGAATTGTGCTGTTTTCTGGCAGTTTAGATTTGCAGTGAATACATAGAGAAAACTTAACCTATTCAGAGATATCATGATGTATCATTTTAGGATTGCTATGTATTACCTCTTTACAACCATACAGGCTCTGAATAAATGTTTTCCTGTGTATTCTGTAGGGTCCAACTTACCCCAGTATCCAGCGGCAGGTCCGTTTACCCAGTTGATCTATAAGAATATCAATGTACCAGTCTATACCACACTGAAAGGGGTGAGTAAAATGTTCAAATATTAATATGTGTCAAAACAATCGCTATATGATTTTTTTTATCATATTGTGGGGCCCTAATCTGAGGTTTACTTTTGATGCAGCTTGTCAGCCACTTCTGTGTTGAAGAGCTCATCAGACTAGTTTTCATATCTATTGAAAGTACACTAGGTTGTGTTTTGCCATACAGTACTCTTTCAAACTCTCTGATTTTCCTGTTTTAGAAAGCCACTCAGATCAGCAGTGTGCCTCTGGTTGATGATGACTCGGGGTCTGAGGACGACAGCAGTTCTCTGGCCAGTTTACGGACCTCCATCCTGAGCCCAGACAGGAAGGGCAGCGTCCCTGGGAGCCCACGCGCCGTCAAGAGAGGTGAGCATCGACTACGGTGCAGACAGGACAGTGAAAACCTGTACCTCTTAAATGTCATCATCTCAGGAACTAGGAAAAACTGGCCTTTAAGCTGGTTGATAATGTTAGTTTTAGAATAATCCATGAATTTTTGATCCAGTGTTTTATGAGCCTGATGGTGGAGTGGTGGTAAAGAGGATGAGACACATGTCTTTTGTGTGAGAGACCTGGCTTCGATTCCCAATGCGACACAATGCGACACATCCACCAATGTTTCCTTAAGCAAGACACCTTTGTCGCTTTGGATAAAAGCGTCAACTAAATGAGTAAATGTGGGAGTCCTCTCAGTCTCTTTTTCAACTTAGTTAGTTCTTCAGTTTATCTGAAAACATTAATATAACCATGCATAGCTATTGTTTGCCAATGTACGTCAACAAATCCAGAGAAATCCAGCATAAAATAGGGAACAGTTTTTGCTGCACGAATAGTATGCAAGTGCAAGAAGGAGACGATGTAGCTAAAGGGAAAACAAAGGACAGCACTCAGTGGCTACAGATATCCACCACTTAAACTCAATGCAAATTAACTGCTGGAATGCATTGAGCATCACGTACTGAAGATATCTAATAGTGATCTTAGAGTCTGGATGTTCCATTCAAGAGCCTTCTGTCTTGAATGCTTGCTAGCTCTCAAAATGTTCAATTCATTCTGTGTTTTTCTCCCTTCAACCACTTCTAGTATGCCTTTCCTACCGTATCTTACTGTGTATGTCTTCTCCTGTTTTTCTAGGTGTGTCCATGTCCTCCATCAGCTCAGAGAGTGATTACGCCATTCCTCCTGATGCCTACTCCCTAGACAGTGACTACTCCGAGCCGGAGCATAAAGTCCAGCGAACCTCCTCCTATTCCTGTGAGAGCACTGGACCTGTGAGTGGACTCACTGCTTTTTATAGTGGAGGTCTTTGTTAAATACCACCGTGTTAAAATATAGTATAACCAGTCAGTTGTGTTTAAATGTTTGTGTCTGTAGGAGATGATGGAGAAATCTGGGTACCTGCTTAAGATGGGCAGTCAGGTGAAAGCCTGGAAACGTCGCTGGTTCATCCTTAGGAATGGAGAAATCCTCTACTACAAATCTCCTGTGAGTGTGTCTTACTGTGAGCCGGCCTGCCTGCTTCCTTCTAAGGTCTTGCTATCTGCACAGAAAACATTGCAAAGATACTTCAAAATTTTGTGTGTTTACGTGCAAGTTGAACACCTCATCACTAGCAATGTTGTCAGTGTAAATTAAGAATCTTAAGAATTAAGATGTACTTTAACACATCTATGATAAATGCTGTTATGAACTTTGTGAAGGAATTTATAATTGTAATGTTGAACAGAAATGAAAAGATTCTTATGTGTGTATGTATATGTGTGCTTCGGTGTGTGTATGCAGAGTGACGTAATCAGGAAACCTCAGGGTCAGATTGAACTGAACTCGTCCTGCCGTATAGTACGTGGAGAAGGAGCACAGACGTTTCAAGTAAGTGGAAAACATGTCTGAAATCCTTAGCAAAAGATCCCAACTGTGCTTGTCTTTGTATAAGAATACTCTAAGACAAGGAGCATTTCATTTAGGCTGAACACTATGACTGCTTTCTTCTACAGGCTATGCAAGTAATTTAAATGGTAATACAATGTTTATAGTTCTATAATTCAAAAAACTGTGGCATGAAAGAAAAATAGAAAAACGTATGGACATTTATTTGAGGGCACATGTAGCTACATCCAGCACTCTTATTATAGCTCAGCATCACAGCAGAGCTTTACGGCTGCATACCAGAGAAGCAGCTTTAAAGTGACATCAGGTATAGCATTGGCCTGGAATGTTTTCCTGGCTCTTTGGAAGCTGATTCTGATCTCCCCTGACACGATGATGCTATCTCAGTTGGCTTGGCTTAGCATTTTTCCCATATTTCTCCCTTTTTGTCTAATCAGTTGATTACAGAGAAGAAGACCTTCTATCTGACCGCTGATTCACCCAACATCCTGGAGGAGTGGATCAGGGTTCTGCAGAACATACTCAAAGTCCAAGCCAGCAGCCCTGTCACCGTGGAGACCACCGCCAAACCCACTGTGAGAGGCTGGCTTACAAAGGTCAGGAAACAGAAGTCAAGATGTATCAGCTGAAGCATCTTAAAACCTGGTTTTGCTTATTCACTTACTTCCAAAGCCTTAGATAGTAAGCTCAATACCACTCTAATGTCTGTACGCTAAATATGAAGTTACTGCTAGGAGACAATTAACTTAGCTTAGCATAAAGACTGAAAGCAAGGGGAAATAGCTAGCCTGGCCCCGTCCAAATGTAAAAAAAGTCTGCTTACCAGCTCACTAATTTACATGTGATATATGTAAAGTGTAAAAATGACAAGTTTTGTACAGATTGTACAAAAGAGATACTACTTTCTAATTATTTAGTTTTAGGAGGTGCTGGTGGGTGGATTTTTTTAAACGTTTGATTGCTGTTTCTGGTTATTATGCTATGTTAAGTTAAGCTAATTGGCTGTTGTCTGTAGCTTCACATTTAGCATGCATACATGAGAGTGGTTTTAGTCTTCTTTTTTAATCTTTAATCTGTCAGCAAGAAAGCAAAGATTTGTACAATATTAAATATTCATAAAAATTAGCAAACAAAACTCGAACAAATCTTCTTATTTATTGTTTAATAGGAATAAAAAATGACCATACAAATTTCCAGAATACAACTTCACATCTAAAAATGCTTTTTGTCTGACCAACAGTTGAAAACAAAATGCTGCAAATGATAATTTTATTTAAGAAGTGGCTAAAAAAATCATTAATAGATTATCAATATTGTTTTAATTGACTTAATTGTTTTTTAGCTCAAGTTTCTATAGCATCCTGGATCTCACAAATTCAGACTTACAGTAATACAACATAGAAATGTGGAAAATAATACAAAATTTCTGTGTACATGTTTGTATTCACTGAAATATTGTCATTCATTTTATTGAAGAAGTATGTTTTCGTTTAGTTTTTTTTTTTTTTACAAATCTGTACTTTCTTGCTCCACTCCAAGAGGTATAGATTTGACTGGGCTTTCTGCCTTAAGAGGATGCCAGAAATAACTCATTTTCAGGCTTAACATCCTCTTTCAGACATAAAAGTGTCTGTCACAGGGCCGGGGAGGGTTTGATGGAGCACTCTTCAGGCAGATTCTTGAAGCCTCCTTCACGTTGGGACATGGCTATAAAGCTCAAGCTGCTGGAATGCTTGAGAGCTCTTTCCCTTCCACCCTTCTCTTTCCCTTCCTTTCCTTAGCCATGGCCCGTCTGTTGCTAAAGTTAAGACACTTAAACATCTGACGGGTGTGTATGACGGGTCTCTGACAGATGACTGACAGCCTCAAGCTGAGATGATGGACGTCCTCTAGCCAATCCCCCAGTCCCTTCCTGGGAGTTGTCTTTGATCTACTGGTTATGACGTGACCTCAGTTCAGACAGGGTCTCAGTTAACCCTAGTAACCCCTTCTGAGGGATGCACAGCTGGCTTTGTGTTAAAGGCGTCCTCCAGTGATATCATTGCTGCATTCATATTTCTAAAACTCTCTGAAAGAAGTCTGTCACATGAATGATGTGTAATTATCATCTGCAGCAGCATTCTTGGTTAAAATGAAGTTGAATGCAGCAGGAGTGTGAATGGACTGCTTACATTTTTCAGGAGTTAGTTTGTCACTGAAGTTGCTCTTAAATGGTCTGCATCTACCTGCAAACACAAGCAGATCAGATGAAGGAATTTCCTGAATAACATCTGTCAAGCTTCTGAAGACCAATTTGCTCTTAGTTTCAAAGAATGCAAAAAAATGTACAGTCTTTACTACTGTTTTGAAATAGTCCTGTGACATGTGCCGACACTCAAAGTCCTCAAAAGTTCTTGTGTCTTCTTGTTTCAGGTCAAACATGGACACTCTAAGCTGGTGTGGTGTTCTTTGGTCGGAAAAGTCTTCTACTACTATCGTAATCAGGAAGACAAGGTTTGCAAAACTAGTCTCTCCTTTTTAATTAGATATTTTGTTTGTCATTATTAATATATGCCTCAAAAAGGTTTTGCAAATACATAGTCCTTAACGTTTGGGTTAACCTGTACAGAATAATAACATGCTTAGACAAGAAAAAAAGGTGTAATGATGCCAATTTAGTGTTTCTTTAATTAAACACACCTGTATGTCATTTTTTTTTTGTCTCAGTTGCCTTTGGGACAGCTGCAGGTGCGGGAGGCCTCAGTCCAGGAAGTGGATCGCTCCTGTGATTCAGATGAGGACTATGAGGCAGGCAGTCGAGGCTTCCTCTCCTCCCACTGTACATTAGTAGTCCAACCAAGAGACCAGAGTCCTACATACCTGCTCATCGGCACCAAGCAGGAAAAGGTACTGGAGCAGGCAATGTCTTAATAATACTGTGATTATTGTGAGTATTTTTCAGTACATTAATATTTATTTGTACATTCATGGTTTTCTACACAGGATACTTGGTTGTATCACCTGACTGTGGCAGCGGGCAGTAGTGCAACCTTTAAAGTGGGCACAGAGTACGAGCAGCTCATTGTTAAACTCCTCGATGCAGAGGGAGACCCAGGTGAGAAATCTCTGTTCCACAGAAAAGAAGCATGATCAGAAACTGTAAAAGTCATCTGTGATTCTTCAAAATTTCTTTGTACACTTATCCCAAACTGTCCTCAGTGTTGAGCATAACAAACATGAGAGACGTTTTTTTATGCTACTTTAGTTCAACTGTACTTTGTGTAAATTTCCCAACATGAAGGTCTAAATGCTGTTTTGAAGCATTCTACATAGTGCCAAGAATAACATTTTATTTAATTTTGAATTATCGGTCACTAAAATCCACAAATTCACGCAAAGAAATTCCTTAGATCATGACCTCAGTGGCTGTGCAATAAAGGTGACACACATTATGAAAATTCATAATTATTGTAACAAGTATTGAATAAGAACTGGAAAACATTTGATCTTTTAACTGTGTATTCTTTGTTCACAACACTTGAGATATATTTGTAACACTTGGACGCATACAGCAGATGCATAATCGACTGCAACGTGTGCCTGTAAGGCGGTACAAATTTACTCAGTAGCATGCTACAAGTTATTTTGATCCACTCTGTCTGACAGCCTTAATCTACACTGCAGACTGTGTTTACGACTGGAGCACTGTGTGTGAATTCTTGTCAGCTGTTGAGTTATTTCAGCTTTGAAACTCAATCTTTCGGTTTCTCTGTGCATGCATGTGTTTGTGTGGGTTTATGTATGTGCATGTGTGCTCCTCGTCTTTTCCCAGAATCTGTCTTGTGGAGGAGCGACGCCTTGAGCTTCTGTAAGGAGGGCCTGCGCTCGCCTCTTACCACTCTGCCCTCTGAAGCGCTGCAGACAGAAGCTCTCAAGCTTTTCAAGGTCAGTCTCTCACCCCTCTTTCTGTCACTTGAGTTCAATTCTACTTACCTTTCTACTCTTCCTTTCATCCCTTCTTCCAAATCCGTCTTTCCTTTTTTGTCCGGGCTCTCACTGTGAGAGTCTGTTCAATACATCATCCAAGGCCAATCCAGTTTGTCCTCACCATAGCCCCCATTATCCCCTCCTACTCCTGGATGCATTCTGTGGCCCTCCTCTTCTCTTCCCTCCTGCCTCTAAACCAGATCAAAGGCTTGAGGACGAGGGCCCCAGCTCATTAAAAGTGTGGAAAAGAGATAATGGCCTTGATTATCTGCTCTGATTGAGGCTAACCTTTCCTCTGCTTTATAGCCAGTGTGAAAGGAGCCCCTTTTAAAAAGGAGACATAGGAGGTCAGGGCCTTCAGAGAGTGGCAGCAATGGATATGTAAGCCACAGGATGGGGGAGGAGAAATAGATCAGAGCAGAACATAGACCTTGTAGGAGGATGGCAGATCCTTTTCCTCTCTTTTCAACCCTGTAGCCCTCCGTGCGCCCACCCAGAAGCCCCCTCCCATGCCCGACTCATGCTCCACAGCCCCATCTACAACAGTTATTATACAACTGCAGGATTGAAAGCTGAATGGATCGGCTCTCTTTGACTAGCCAGCCTTAAAAAACAGCCAAACACACACAAAGAGACAGAATGAATGGAAGTGACACACTTTTCAAGTCTATGGTGTACTTGATGCCTTTGAAGTATTAATGAATTTGACAAGACAGATGAAAACTGTTGAAATGGTTCTTTGTCTTCAACTGTCCCAGTGGATGAGAACAAAAATGACATACCCATTTATGGCTGCACTCTTGCTGACCCCCTGCAATTATTTGTGTTATTTTTCATTTTTTTTCTGACCTGAATATCATAACCTGGAGTTCTAGATTTTTTTGCTCTTTAAGATGCATTTAAAACATGCTGTTTCCAGAAAATCTGCAGTATCTGGTGTGTGTTTGCCTCCACCTGCTGGTAAAGCAGTGGAATTATATATCAGATTCAAAACACTAAGAAGACTCTTCCCTTCCTCTTGCAGTCCTGTCAGCTCTTCATCAATGTGCTGGTTGAGTCTCCATCCGTTGATTACCACACCTCGCTCGCCCAGAATGCTTTGCAAGTGTGCCTGACCCACCCAGAGCTGCAGAACGAAATGTATTGCCAGCTGATCAAGCAGACCAACCGCCGGACGCCACACAACTACTCCCTCACACAGGTCAGCCTGGTGAATATTGAAGACCTTAATGGATGCATGTGAAGGGCAAGTGGTAAAACACCAAAAAGTGGATGTATTTGGTTTATTTTCACTTTTAAACATTTACAAATTACATAACAAAAACTAACTAACTAACTAACTAAAATATTGTCGACGTTGACCAGATTCTTTTGTGACTGTAGTGCTTACTCTGAACGCAGTTTCTTTTTTATCTGAGCATCTGAAACTTTTCTTGCATGCTTCTTAGAGCCATGTGGAGAGAGAGTTGTGTCATCCTTGTGGCTTTATTGGCATGACAATATGACCTTGCCAAAGCACAGAAGCACAAACTATGCAATCATAATACACATAAATAAACAACAAACAGTTCTCACAAATAAACATTCTCTACAAGTGGACTTTTTTTCATCTTTTTAATGGTGGATTGTGGAGCCCCCTCATAGCTCTGGTTTGCTCCGCCCTTCATCTCTGGCAAACCAGTCATTGTTCGTTGGTGAAAAACATGTCTTTGCCAGTGCGCCACAGACACCAGATTTAAAATCTCTGGTATACTGCTAACACAAAAAGATTTTCCTGGTTGTGATAATCATGATTATATTATTTGATCCCACAGACCAGTGGTGATAAGATTTTGTGCCAGGGTCCCCTATCTGATATGATTTTTGCTTTTAGATGTTTTATTACAGAACAAGTATGAAAACCATGATCAAATAGTCAGACATTCTGTCACTGTGCTACTTATGGATAGAAATATATCGAAAATAAAGTATACCCTTTTTTGCTGGGTGGGCACCCCTTGGGGGTCCCCGGACCCCTTTGAGGACTACTGCCATAGACACTCAACATTTGAGCCAAAATAGCCTAATACTGATTTTTGACATAACTTCTGACAACACCAAATAGTTTTAAAAAAGGTCTGTCCTAAGGCATTTATTAGTTTTTGACTGATGGGGAGAAACCAGTTTCCAAAAACTACTGTATCTCTGACCTCTCACACATGTAGGCTATTCTATGTGATCACCTTTTGATAACTAATGCGATAAGTAATGTAAATACTTAAAGGTTTAAGGGTTCCCTTAATGAAAAATACATGCATAAAAAAGTGATTTTCAGAGATCCTGTAAATTGAAGTTTCCTCCTTTTACCGCCTCTTCTTGTAGTGCTGGCAGCTGTTGTCTCTGTGTGTGGCTCTGTTCCTTCCCCAACAACATTTCCTTTGGTACCTGAGACAGTACCTGCAAAGCAACGCTGACCCAAGGTGAGGTGCTGAAAGCAACTAGCTGACCCATGATTCTTTAAAGTAAACAATTAATGCATTGTTCACAGCTCTATCCTTTTCCCTACAGGAGTGAGGTGGGGAAGTATGCAGTGTACTGTCAGAGGTCTTTGGAGCGAACACTGCAGAATGGAGAGCGGGAGGCAAAACCTTCTCGTATGGAGATCGTCTCCATCCTGCTGAGAAACCCCTACCACCATTCACTGCCATTCAGCATCCCAGTCCACTTCATGAACAACACCTACCAGGTAACACATAGCCACAAAAGTACAATATATTACCTTTGTGGTGGCTTGAGCTGTATCCACCTAATTATCTTGTCTTACATCTTACAGACACCAATACACTGTCCCCTTTTTAGAAGAAAATCATCTCATATAATTGGTTTGCAGCTCACTCACTCATGTTTAGCTGCAGATTTTCCTTAAGAGGGAACAGTTAGATGCGGTGTGCGAACTATACCATCGATTTCAGAGGAGCTCACATTTTTTTTCCGGGGGGCTGGGGTGCGTGGGCCTCAAAGAGTGGACTGACTATGACTTAGAAAGTAGCATGTCGCTTCAGAGTGTCACCAGCTAAGGTAGCATATGGTTAATGCGTAAAATCCAGAGCGTTGGACTTAATCTAGCCAGAGTGAACAATCACTCATCGTCCGCAGAGAGGGAGTGGGGCGCTACAGCGTACAGGGCGAGGGAGAGGACGCGGACAGTCTGGCTGAATGAAGCCCGATGCTCCTGATTTTACGCATGATCCATGATAATACAGAAAAATAGAAATGAATAGCAGAAATAGCATATTGTCAATATTTTAGAGACCCCCCCAAAATTTCACAAATTGTGTTTTCAGGGGGGGCTTATGTCTTATTAAGAGGAGCCGAGCTCCCACTGGCACCCTCGTAGTTCGCAGCCTGGCTATATGTATTTTTGGTCCACTTCTACACATTCCAACCTGTGCTGGCTATAGTGAAGGAAAGTGATAGCAGCATCTTTTCATACCTGCAGATGTGACGACACATTGATGTTGCCACCTACAGGAAAATTAAGTAACAGCTGCTGCTACATGTAATTTCTACTGCAAGGCAAAAGCAAAAACACAGTGGGATCTGGGAAATGAAATATGTGCAAGCAAAACCTTGAGATCGTCACAACAGAAAAAACAATTATGTGTCTTTATAATAACTTTCCAGAGGTGTTTTGGGTCTGTTACGTCTTCAAACTCATGGCTTTTTATTTTATCATCTCACTGGTTCCTGAAACAACAGGACTCGGTCTTGTTTTTGGTCTTAACTCCCTATCACACCTGCAGTAGACTGTACATCTGCAGTTCTCATCTGCTGCTGCTGTCGTTAATTTTCTTGCTGATAGGTTTTTGGTTTCTTCTCATCAATGAAATGTGTCCTTTGTTTTCTCATGTAGGTGGTAGGTTTCGATGGCTCCACCACAGTGGAAGAGTTCCTCAATACGCTGAACCAGAGGATTGGTGTGAGGAAACCACAGCTGTCTGGGTTTGCCCTCTTCACTGACGATCCATCTGGCAAAGACCTGGAGCACTGCCTGCAGCCGTCTGCCAAGGTAATAGTGTGGGTCACTGAACTTAAGTGGATGGAAGAAAACCTCTACACACCACTGAGGTTTTTGTGGTGCATTAATTCAAATTTGTCTCATGTGTGGCTCATTCAAAATACATACGTTCTGTAATCGATCAATCTTTGTCTCTAGCTATAACTACTGGTAAATGGTAGAATGATAAATGGACTACTCACTCAAAGTGCTTTACACTGCTACATTCATACAATGATGGCAGAGGCTATCATGCAAGGTGCCAACTGCTCATCAGAACAAAACTAATCATTCACACACAGTCACACACCAATGGCACAGGCTTTCATGAGCAATTTAGGGTTCAGTATCTTGTCCAAGGACACTTCGACATGCGGGCTGAGGGAAGCCGGGGATTGAATCGCTGATCAATTAGTGGGCGATCCGCTCTACCTCTGAGCCACAGGCACCCAACAACCAGAAATAAAGTACAAGCTCTGTCTGACAGGAGACTGAATTGTATCCCTTTTGCCAGATATGTGACGTCATTTCCAAGTGGGAGCAGGCCTTAAAGGAGCTGCATCCTGGGAAAAATGAGGGGACACGTATTGTTCGTCTAACATACAAGAGCAGGTAGGATTTCTGTTGTCACATCTAGGCTTTATAAGACCCAAACTAGGCCCAACTCAAACACATATACACACATAACCTCAGCATCTTTTATTACATGGTCACAAATATGTGATAGATGTTGGGGTTAGTGTGCATAATTCCAGCCTCTACCGGAAAACAAGTTTCATGACAACTTTGTCTTTGTTTTTGCTTGAACAGGTTGTGTTTCAGATCTCAGGTGAAAGGAGAGACAGAGCGAGAGCGCCTTTTGCTGGCGTACCAAGTGAATGATGAAGTTCAGCAGGGCCACTTCCCTGTGAACAAAGAGCTGGCTCTTGAGGTGGCTGCCCTCATGGCACAGGTCTGTAAAGTTTGGGTGAACCTATTGGATCGAAAAGACTTTAGTTTCTCTTTGTAACCCGCTCTCTTTATTGGATTTTCTTATTCAGGTTGAACATGGTGATTTGGAGAGACCAGCTACCTCCTCTCCAACTGGCTCTCCTCAGCCCAAGTCTCAGCTGATTCTCCTGCAGGCCTTAGAGCGCTTCTACCCCAAACGCTACAAACAGGACTTCAGCTCAGAGGAGCTCAGGTAAAAAAAACACTGCTGTTGTCCAAAAAAATACATCTCTCCACATTTTTAAAAAATCTATAACCAACCAACAGAATACTCTCATACAGATTTGTTTAAAGTATACTTTAGCAACAAAAACAGAATCTGCCAAACATTGTGGTGACACTATGTCAGGCCAGATCAGACACAAATACTTAAGCATGTTCTCATTGTGAATTTGCCACAGATGAGATTTAAACTTTGACCAATGTTCCTTTTATCCTTTCAGAGATCTTACTGAGCGTCTGGCCACTAAGTGGTCTATGCTACATGGGTGCAGTGCATCCGAGTGTGTGAGAATATACCTAACTGTGGCTCGGAAATGGCCCCTGTTTGGTGCCAAACTCTTCAGTGCCAAGGTTAGTCAAAAAAAAAAGTTGACATCAGTTCAGTTCTCTCCTTGTTTCTTATCTGTTATATTCAGTCCAAGCTTTGAAATCTTACTGAAAACAAACTCTCTTGACACAAACTCTAACATTCATCCAAAGTAAAAATAGACTTTTCATATGGCTTAAGCCCTAACACAGCCATCCATCAGGCTTTCAAGCACAGGTTGGACCAATTTGAGACCTTGAAGAAGACCCAGAGGGGAAGCTGTAATGTTAAGATGGATTACACCTGTAACATGACCTGTCTCTGATTCCACTGTCCACAGCCTGTCCCGCCCTCTACTGTTGAGCAGAGCCAGGTGTGGTTGGCAGTCAATGAAGATGGATTGTGTGTGCTGGACTATGCAATGGTGAGTTTCAAACTGTGTAGAGCAAATACCTCTATCAACACTATCTCTGTCCTGTGTTGTTACATAAAACAGAGTATTCAGATCCTTAACTTTAGTAAACGTACTAATAGCACACTTTGAAAATACTCTACTTCAAGCAGAAGTCCTGCATTCAAAATCTTTCTTTGTATTATGTTAGTTTTACTAGCAATATGTACTTATAGTATCAAACTTAAAAGTACTCATTGTGCAGAAAAATGGCCCTGGTTAGTGTTTAACAATTGTTGTTTTGTATATGTTTGGATTAATATTACTGCTACGTCAATGTGTTGCATTTAACTGATGAAGATGTTTACCTAATTTAATTACTTTATATAATAGGTAATTTAGTCTACATCAATGCATCATATTCTATAAAATCACCACGTTTGTAGCATTGTTGTCCTGTGACAACGTATTTCAAAAAAGTAAACTTTTTATGAGCTTAGAAAAACAGACGTTTTCAGCATTGTGACGATATATTTTTGAGCTAATCCAAGCAGGGTTTAAACAATGCATTCATCTTAATAATAAAATGTACATTCTAAATAACCAAATTTGGAGATATATGGTTTTCACAACAGGAAGGGTATAAAAATTATAATCAGAAACGTAACTAGTAACTAAAGCTGTAAGACAAATCTAGTGGAGTAAAAAGTTCAATATTTGCCATTATTATTTGAGTACAAGTTATGTAAAATGGAAATACTTAAGTAAAGTACAAATCCAATTAGTACTTAATTACAGTACTTGAGTAAATGTATTTATTTTTGCTCCACCACTGTATAAAATATGGAAAAAGAGAATGAAGTTTATTTACATTTTAGTAAATCCTTTTTACATTTACTTCAGTTTATAGCTCAAAAAGTGAGTTCCTTTTTCTCTTCAGTTCTCAGTTGGCTGGGCCACAGCCACATAGCTTTGTTGACCCACTGGTCTGGAAGAATTTTTATTCTGTGGTGTTTCAAACACCAGAAATCTACAGGAAAATAAAATGGCCAGCCTCTTATTTGACATTCTTGTCCCTGACAAGCAGAAGTTCCAACATGTAAACGATGTTAACTTATGCTCTGTAATTTTCAGCAGCCCATGTTGATCCATTTCATTCTTGGCCTGGCGGGCAGCGTTGCTCATGCGCTTCCAGAAAGTTACTCGAAATTATGTCACGCTTCTTCACACTCAATTTGCCCTTCAAAAAAGCAGAAACCAAAATGATTTCCCAAATGAATTCCGTGTTCTATTTTGGGATCAGCAGTAAAATCTGAACATGCTGCCTGTTTCACTGCATATTTTACATTGGCATTGCTTTCATTTTTCAGCACACGCTGGTCACATACTCCTACCAGTCTGTGATTACTTTTGGTGGTTGCCGTGACGATTTCATGGTGGTCACAAGCCAGCAGAGGGAACCTGGAGTTGGGAAGAAGTGCGTGGAGAAGTTGGTCTTTGCAATGGCTAAACCAAAGGTAAATGTCCTGAGTACGTTTGAAACATAAACGTAATGTATAAACAGTTGAAACAGCTAAAGTAACTAGATAAACAGCTGAAATAGATAGATAGCTAAAAGTAATGGAAAAAAATGTTCAAATGGTTTGTTAAATGTATAAACAGTTAAAATTGTTAGTTAAAAATAATGGATAAACAGTTTAAACAGCTAAAAGCAATAGAAAAACAGTTGAAGTTGTTAACTAAAAGTTACAGTTAAATGGCTGGCACTAGTAGTATGAATGCAAATTTTATCAAACCAACCTTACAGTTCAGTTGCGTGAAAAAAATTGTACCTGTATCCACTTAAGTGTCAAATAACATCCAACTGAAAATAAATTCAAATGACATGTAATCTTGATGAAGTGGCAGTTGAGTTTATTTGATATGGCTGGGGGGTAATGGAGCAGTGGCGTGGTGGGGGGAGTAATGAACGTGGGTGGGTGGATTGAGCGTTCAAGGTGTTGAGTACTTTGAAGGAACTAAGATAAGGGAAGGAAGACCAAGCCCAGACTTATTCATGGTCACCTGTTTGACATAGCCTAACAACCGACAGCTAATGGAGACAACAGGTTATTTCTCATATTTAATGTGCAGAATCTCAATGGAGCTTTAATGCAGAGTCATATTACGTCTGTGTGTGAAGCTAGTGAGAGTAACTTCATTCTTGATTGCAGATCAGTAGGGTGTCTCAGGTTTTCACGTCTTTTGTGAGCCACTCTAGGCCTTCAGCTCCCTGTAATCAAATGAAACACAATCATATCATCATGTTAAAGGCATTAATCTCTCTCTGATCTGACCTGTTTGTGCCTTTGTCTCAGATACTGGAACTGACTCTGCTCATGGCCAGCTACATGAACCACTGGAACCCCAGCCTCCCATCTGCCTCACACCAGCCCCTTGGCCACTGGGACGTAGACAGCAGGCACTTCCCTGCAATGAACTACACCACCAAGGGCCCCACACTACTGTGAATTGAGCAACAAGAACAACAAAGACTGATTAACTACAGGGAGGCTTGATGACAACAGTTACCTTTAGTCCGCTTTGGATTGCATGCTCGGGTACTAGATTAAGTGTTGGGTTTTTTTGTTTGTTTTTTTAAATTTGATTTAGAAATGTTAGGGTCAGTCTTGTTAGACTATTTATTGCTACAATGAAAGAGTATTTCAATTCTGCAAGATCCTGGTCTAATTCCTTGTTAAGATTGGAATTATTTTTGTAATACAGAAGTGGTCTGAGGACTTGTCGCCACTCGTCACATTTCCATGTGCAGTGTGATCCTTTTAGCCGTTGCTCAGATTTTTGACTTTATTCTGACCTTTGTGTTTTCCAGTCTTTCAGACCTCAGGCTCATTTATTTCATAAAAACAAAGCTGTTGCCTTCTGAGAGCTGGTTTGACTGGAACACAGTGTTGTGCGTCACTGTGTATTTGCCATAAATGATCACTTGTACTTGACAATGCACCATAGTTTAAAAACGTACTGTGCAATTAGAAAGGGAATGATATGGCTTGTGATACTTTAGTTTAATAGTTTTTAGTATCTTAATTGGATATATTCTATATAATATTACTCTAATTTAGAACAATTATTTTGATTATAGATGATTTTCTCAATTTATTGATTAATTGCCTGGTCTATAAAATGTCAGAAAATAGAAACAAATGTCACTGGCAGGTTTCTAGGGCCCATGTTGACAATTTCTTTTGATCAAAAGTCCAAAACCCAAATATATGAAGTTTAACATCATAAAAAATAAAAAAGAGAGCAAAATTTCACATTTGAGCTGCTGGAACCACAAAACGATTTGCTTTTATAAATTACAATCATGAATAATTATCAAAATAGTAGCAGATGAATATTCTGCCAATTGAATAGTCAGTTAATCAACTCATTGTTTCTACTTTTCTTTATAAACCAGGGGGTAGCACAGCATTTCCCCCGAAAGAAATAAGGTCATATTTAAGGAACCTTTTCTGTAATCTTTATTTATCTGTTGATTTTAACAGAAAGTTAATATTTAGCCCACTTGTCTAGCATAAAGCAGGCCAAATAAAGTGAAGTGAACAATTTGGTCATGTTGCTGAGGTACTCAATAAAACAAGGGGATATAAAAAGGAATATAACATGCATCTGGGAATTTTTTCCAGTGCAACATGCAACACTCTAATAATTACAATAATTCTGTATTTCTCTGAAAGCTTCAAGACATACAACATGTTCGTAATCAGGCCACTAAGAGTTTTAGTAATCATCAATCAAAAGGAGACAACAAAAAAGAAAAGAAAGAGCTACCAAAATATTTTAATGACTTGAACTGTTTTGGATCAAACCACTGTCTTGCTTGTGTCCATATTATTTATTTTACTTTCCGGCATTTTCTGGCTTTTCCTTAAAAGCTAATGTTTTCCGCAACTGTCACATTCATTTTGGAAAACATACAGTTTCCTTTCTGTAGCAGAGTAATTTAAGAGCATTGTATGTTTGGTAATTGTATCTGTACTAGAATGTGTTAAAAATGTTTGAAAGATTGCATCTCTGTGTTGCCTGTATGTGTGTGATAATAAAATAAATGATACAATCCTGTGTTTGATTGTTGCTTAGTTTGCTTAGTTTTTCCAACAATAATATATATCATAACAAATGAATGCAAAACTACATATTAATCAAATTTTTATTTAGTTTGTAGCTGTGCTTCACTGTTTAGCATTATATGAGACAAAACCATGCACACGTGTAAATCAAAAACTTAATTATCTAACTTCAGAAGTTTATAATTAAAGTTTGCTCATAATCATTAACTCAAAAATAACAAAATATGTTTGTATTCCCACAAAGCGCATTTTTGGTTTATATACATATACCACTCTGAAGGGGGGCATACTACTGTGAGTACTTTAAAGTGCATTTTACTGATAATTCTAATTTAACTTTACTGAAATTCTGTTTTTAATGCAGGACTTTTACTTGTAATAGAGTATTATCATGGTGTCATGGTATTAGTACTTTTCCTTAAGGAAAAGGATCTGAACACTTCTTCTACCATTGGTACCCTAAGTATTTTTTTGTATAATTCTAATAAAAACCCTGAGGATTTTGCTGTTATGTCTCTTTATGCTTCTCGGTGATTACAAAAAGTGCAGCAAGATTTTTACAGTATACTTCAAAACTTAAAGGTCTCAGAGTGTGCTTGAATGCATCATTCATTTTCTTGGCTTATTTTCTTGAGCTAGAGCAAAAACATTCATTGGCTTTCTCTTACAAAACACATTTTGCCAGTAAGTAGTAATCTAGTCAGGAAACACAGGGTTTATGCAATAGAAATAAAATTCAGATTTTAGTCAAAGCCTCTCTTGGAAAACAAGAACACTGTTTCTACACTGTATATTACTAAAGCCCTTCTTCTCTCATTCAACACATCCATAAACTATATACTTACCCTCTGTGTTGGTTGTACACAGCCTGCCCAGTCTGCGTGTTTTACTGGAGTCGAGGTTGTAGGGGTGGAATCTGTTCTGCTTTTTCTTATCCGAGGGGGTCAAAGTGGTAATGGCATTTTCCTGCCAAATATATGCTGTAAATCCCACACTTTTATAGCTTGTTTGAAGCTCTTGTTGTTCCATAGCTGCTCTTACACAGAATGAAAATGCTCGTTATAGGGCTCACTGCTGAATTTCTGCGTGCCTTCATTGCTCATCAAAAAAGAAAATAACTTTTCTAACTTTTCCATGGTGCAGTATGGCTCAAGCCACATGCCTCAAAAGAGTTCAAATCAAATTGAATTTAAAGTGAAATGTTCCAGTGTTGTTGGATAGATGAGAATTTTGTTGCTCTGACTGTAAACTCTTAACAGTATTTTACTGGCTGAATATATGCTGTATGAATTATGAAAAGGGCATGATTTGAAAAACAATATTTACCTAGAATATAGAGGGATCTGCATAGTTTAAAGCTCATTTTAAGTCATAAAAGCCTTGTGTTCTTTCTTATTAGCATGTGATTGCTTCTTCCAGTAATGAATTTCACAAGCATCTTTAATTCATAAGACGTACAGTATATGATTGTAATATATTATTTCAGGAATGCAACTAATGAAACTAATTTCATTATCGACTGATCTGCCAATTGTTTCAAATAATCGTTCAATGTTTTTGAAAATAGTTTTTCAAAGCACAATTTCACATCTTGTTATTGCTTGATCTTGACCAACAGTTAAAAAAAAACTAAAGATATTCAGGTTAATATCATAGAAAACACAGCAAATGTAAAACCACACAACAAATTTACTCTCTGCATATAAAACATTTCAGTAGAGGTGTAATATTACATATGCGATAATGAATAACATGAATAAAAATACCAAAGTTACCCTTTAACCTCTTACATGGAACTATTTTATTGTAGGTGAAGTGTTCTTTTGTCAACTGTTTGCCCCACCTTCTGCTGTGGTACTGTATTTCAGCTACCTACTGACTGCAGTTTGCTGTAAACAAGGGAAAAACTACTGAAGCGTTTTATACAACAAGTGATGCCACATGCGTACAAGGCGTACAGCATACACACTGTTACAGACTGGCATTCTTACTTTATAGGTCTATAATCTAACAACATTTGACAGCTAAAGGAGCAGAAATCTAAGCGTCTTTTATAAAAATGAGATTCATACTAACTAAAATCTATAGAGCACGGTGACAATGGCCATATGTGGGTTTAGGTAAGGGGCCTTGTACATGTCCAACATGCAAACCTACTAACGCGTACTGAAAATTTATTATTCAGATGCTTGTTATTGTTCTACGTAATCTGTTTGAGACATGTGCCATCAAATTTCCATTATCTATCAATGTTTAATATGTTGCATGTTAATAGATCTGTGGCTTTGAATAGCCTGGTTCTTTTCTTAAAAGGATACTCTTAATGGTATCAAACAGTTAATTACCTCCTATTAACTTGGAGTGTGGCTGCAGTCAATGGACTCCATTAGTGAGATGTTTTCACAGAGGAAAACATAATATTGACTAATATATAGTAGGCCTATAATTGATAGATAATAATCAACTAAAACCAACTGAATTCAAACTGACTGCCTGATTCTAAAGCCAAAACATTTAATTGATGTGTTGATTGACAGAAAAGTGACAACGATTTTGATAATAAATAATATTTTCTGGTCACAAGCTTCACAGAACTGAACATTTACTGCTTTTTTCTCTGTATGATTATAAGCTGGGTGTGTTTGTGTTTTCTAACAGACAAAATAATTAGGCTATCTATAATCTATTTTACAATGTTACCTTGGACTCTGGGAAATTGTGACAGGCATTTTTCACTTTATTTCTAACATTTTATAAGACCAAACAACTGACTGATTAATTGAAAAAAAAAATCAAAATATTAATCGATAATGAACATAATCCTTAACTTAGACATGGAAACTATAGTCCACTTTTGAATTTGATTCTCAAAAGATAGATTTTGGGTTTAGTATTATTGTGAAATTAACAGTATGTTTAATTGGAAACATTGGAATAATTCCATTTTACCACCATTTTGGACTGCTTAATTGTAATTTTAGCCTAATAGCCTAACACTAAATAAGAGCTGTCAAAACAGTGTATAATGTCTATATTAAGCATCTGTGAAGAACACTTAACTATAAAATGACCTTTGAGCTCATTGTGTGATTGTTTGCCTTTCTATCGATCACAGGCAAGGGGTCAGGGTTTATCTATGTTTTTGTTTACAATATTCAAACGTTTCATGGCGGTGAGGCAACAGGAGGGTGGACGTGAACTAGCATGTTTGGTGCTGGTAATTGATTCCACATTAGCCTAGCCTAGCCTGTGAGCATTCGGAGAGACGTCGCTGCTGCTTTTTCTTTCTCCAGCGTGAGAGTGGTGCTCAGGGAAGGGTTACTAACTGTCGTCTGAGAGACAAGAACCGGCCAAGCGACCTCGGCATAGGGCAGAAGCAGCAGCGGGGCAGGTATGCTGGGTGTTCACCAGTGTTGATGCGAAAAGCTACAGGGTCTCTCTAAGTTCACGTTGGCCTACAAGTAACCTATAGATAACGTGTCACACCGGTCTTCTCTCATTTTTTTGCTTTGGCAGGAGACCTGAACACTAAACATGACAACCACAAAACCACAGAGTCTACTCCGTGAAGCGTCTCATCAGATTATTGCCGGTGGATCCGCTGGTAAGTCCAACAATCGTTTTACTTCAGTTATTTAAAACTAGTGGTTAACATTACGCAATATATTACGAGCGCGCACGTTGTGAATGTATGTAGCACACAAATACAGTGGCGCCCTTCTCGTTTCCCTTCACGAAAACCGGAGCCTACAATCAGAGGCTCTGCTTCTGCCTACAGCATATTTCATGTTGTTCCGCACATGCGTCGTGGCCATAACCGACAACCGAATTATTTAGTGGCGCGAAGGTTTTTTAATCAACCAGCCAAAGAGTTACTATGTTACCAAGATTGTTCTCGTCATTTGCTGAAACCCTTGCGGGTTTACGGAAGTGCCGCCAGGTTAGGATATTGCGCATGCGTACAGCTGACAGGACTCTCCATGGATACGTAGGATTGTCATCAAGTGATTCTGGAGGGTTTATTTCTTTTACCTTCGTGATTTTATGCAAGGAAATTTTGTTCATGATAATTTTTGATTATGTAATATTGACTGTTACCATGTTATCTAAATGTTTAAGCTATTTTGTAACTACCACAGTACCTATATATACCCTGTAACCTACTAATTGGCTGATGAGATGTGTGCTGGTGCCCAGCATAAATGATACAAGGTTAGTGGTGAAAAACAGTGCAAATTGTCATTGTACACTGCAACACGTTGTTTGTGAACCCAAACACTTTAGGCATTCACAGAATGTGTAATGGGTAGTCAATATATAAACTTGGTTTGGTAAAATAAAAAAAAGGATGTTTAAAAAAAAAAAAATCAGTAGGCCTATTTTTTCAATTCAGGCTCAAGCGTTGTGGCAAGTTTTGCATGTCTGCCAAGAATTGCATGCATCTCACTGGAGGTAACACTCATATGCTGACAAAAGAGGTGGATGCAAATTTCCGCAGGTAGCCTACAACAGTGGTTCTCAAAGTGGGATCTGTGAACCCCCACATGTCCTTGAGGGGATTACAGGGGGTCCACAGCAGTGGTGGCTGGCCAAAAGAGGGCGCTAGGGCACCGCCCTCCTTTGTGGTGGAAAGTGTTTTGATTTTTCTTTTCAAAATAAACCTTTTTGAAATAAACAGTAATTACTTTTTAAGCATATGTGTGTTTAAATGCACAATAATGTGTGATATATAAAATATAGGCTAAATAATTATGTTTGAGAGGGAAATTAGCTTCCTGCTCATCCACTGATATCCCTTGAGGCTCTAGGAAGATCACAGAGGCGGTACAGCAACACAGCCAACAGCTGACAGAAGATATGCCCACATAGCAACATAAATTAAGCCAATCAGCATCCTTGAATCTGATGCCTGAAGGGTGAAACATTTTTTGCCCTATGTAGATTCAGTTGGTGTAGAAGGACATGTGATGTTGACAATGATGAATGTGGAACTCAAGACACAGGCTTTTAGCCTTAGCTGGATGCAATCATGTAGGCCTAAATACCGTATTTTGCTTTTTAAAACGGAAGGGATAGATAGGGACTGTTACAGGAGTAAACGACACGATACATTTATCTGAGAACATTAAGAAATATGAGTGTACGAGGGCATATATGGATAATACGGTGAAGCTAGCCATGCTAGGCAGAGTTAACCCTACACAGCTGGATGAAGAACAGGCACAGTTTCATACACTTTCTGTAGGCTAATAAAACAATTTAAAAGCTGAAACCCTGTTAGATGGGGGTACATGGTCTAGTTAGGGTTCTTTGAAGTGAAAAAGTTTGAAAACCACTGGCCTACAACATCTGTTCTGCCTTATAATGCATCCACTCCGTTTCAGACACTTTCACTGCACATTACTGTAATCAAATGCAGTTATCGCCACATAGGCCTATGTTTGCTGAATCTGAAGAAATGCTACTTCTGCTAAGTGTAATAAAATAAGCTACTGATGATTCTAAATGTTCATAAAATATATACTTAGTCATTTATCACCACTGATGAACTGGAACGGATTATCCAATGGGCATTCTGGGCACCGGTGTGACAGTTTAACTGGTGGCAAAATTAACTGGTGATAGTCCCAGCGTGGCTTCAGGATTCATTGACTGCAAACCAGGAAATACGTTCTGATAACTTTGTTTATCTACGTAATGTATTGTTATGTAGATATCTGCTTCTGAATGGAGTTTGCAGCCTACATCGTTAGCTGCACGATGATCCACAGGGACCTCTCCCATCTGCAGATTAGTTCAAAGCAAGGACTGTGTCGCTGTTCAAAACACTGCAAAACGTCAATAAACCGTCCAAATGTTCATGTTATCTGTCTGATTTGTACCACGGTTGGTTTTAATGTGTTCTTACTTTCAGAGGGAAACAGGCTGAGGGAGGTGTGTGACGTTCATGGACCGCTAAGTGGAAAAGCTGTTAGCTGCAGCAGAGCGCCCAGATTAACCTGTGACACAGCTTTGTACCATCGATCACCTTTATATTCCGCTATCTTTGCAATCGTTATCAACACTGACGTGCCAGTCCACATTTGTTTCACAGTTATGCGAAATAACAGTAGGACAGTCACATTTATATCGTTATTTATCTGACGTCGAGTTGATGTGAGAACAGTTTGTCATACGCAATTGAAACAGTCTGGATGTTTAGGCACTGTGTTGTTGATGTTGAGTAGACCTACACTGCGCCAGACCACAGCGTGCAGTCAGCTTTGGCCACGGTAAATGCTCAAGTTAACTTGTGATACAACAGCTGTATCTACCGTCACTCATATTTCATTTTACACACTCATTTAGCAAACACGCAGGGATGGTGTAGGCAATATATGATGTAGCATGGCCTGTGCTCACTTTTGGTCTGTGAGTAGGCCTATAGGTTCAACAGAGATTACAGTATGCAAATAAAATGAGATTCGCTGTATAGCCATACAATATAAAGCTGGACAACATATTTCAGAATTACTAGCTGTATAATGTCACTATTAAGACCCACCAAAATCAAATCCTTAACAAAGGCTACATACCAGCTGTGGTGTCACATCACAAAACACACGTTAACAGGGTTCCAATTCAATGCAAGCTCTGGGTCGTATTACATAGAGAACTAGAGACCCGTTACTGGGACTAAAGAAGACAAGATAACGATTAATACTCACTGATCAGATAGATTGATAGTAGGAAACCTAGCCTCATGAGTTTGCTCAACCAGATGAGCTAATGGGCAACAGCAAACCCCATCCACCCGTGCATCCTTCTCTGGATGTGTGATGAGAACATGAAAAAATGTCTGACAATGAACTGCTTTTTCTCCCCTTTCAGACTGAGTAAATCAGGCTACCTGCAGTCTGTGGCACACAGTGGAAAACTATAAGACTATCCTACTACTTATAGGTTGTATGAGTAAATAAAATCATTTACTCATACAATAATTCTGAAATATTTGGTCCAGATTTATGTGTAACACGATTCTCTCATATTTTATTTGAATACTGTAATCTCTGTTCAGAATCCAAAAAATCAAGAAGCTTTGTAGTGTTTTACACATTTGAGGAATTTGCTTTGGTGACAAGGTGCTACATGTAGATAAACATACAGATGACATAAATAAATGTAGAAATATATAAATATATAATAGACAATGCAAGTTATATAAAAATATTGAAGAGAATAGAGAAAAAGAATACAACTATTTACAGAGAAAGAACGTAACAGATGGCCTACATGTGCATTATTCTATTTTGTGTTGTGCAGACGTACAACCTACTCACAGTTAGTGAGCACAGACCATGCTACATCATATATTGCCTACACCACCCCTGCGTGTGTTTGCTAAATGAGTGAGTAAAATGAGACATGAGCGACGGTAGATACAGCTGTTGTATCACAAGTTAACTTGAGCATGTACCGTGGCCAAAGCTGACTGCATGGTGTGGTCAGTTTGGACACAGTGTAACTCAGCCTGAACATCCAGACTGTTTCACTTGCGTATGACAAACTGTTTTCACATCAACTCGACGTCAGATAAATAACGATACATGATAAAAATGTGGACTGGCACGTCAGTGTTGATAACGATTGTTTCAGGCTTATTTGGGCTAAGAGGAAAGTTAAATTAGCCTATGAGGACAACAATTTGGACCGGTGTTATGAGATTAGTCCTGCATCTGTCAGGATATTGGACTTTATAAATATTTCGATGAAGAAGCTACTGCTGTAAAGGTTAACGCAGACTGTCCAATCAACCTAATAACGTTACACAATTTTAGGGCTTTTTCGTAGGCTCGCCGCGTATAATCTGTAGGTTAACTACATCTAACTATTTAATAGGAATAGGATTAAAAGCTTTCAGATTCTGCTATTAGGCAGTGGTTCTCAAACCTTGGAACGGGGACATAGAGCCACCACAGGGGGGGTTTAGGTGAAAAAGGGGGAAAATATAGCCATTGGGCCAAGAGTGCTCGTTTGGCTTCAAAAATAATTTTTTTTGAAGGCTTTTTATTTTGTGAGCTTTGCAAAGATGCCCATATTACCATCAAAAGTACACAGTGAGGGCCCTGATTAGCCAATGAACACTGGGTCTATGTGTGTTGGTTGTATGAACTTCAGTTGACCTGAGAGTTAGATAATGACTTTTAAACTAACGATGAACACTTCTTTTTATGCTGTCAGCTAATTACGAAGTGCTCAGGGTGCGACTTGTCTCAGGTCTATATAATAGAAAATAAAATAAAGGAATATGATTTAAACCCTTTCAGAGTGAGGAAAGACAATTAATTAGATGTAAGATATAGCCTAGGCCTAGGCCTAGTCCTCGCAGGCATTCATTATTTTTACAGATCAGGCTTTGTGGACGTATCTTAATCAGGACATCTCTAATGTAAAATTAGTGGTTACATTGGAGTCAAACTAGGGTCAATTAAATACAAATCATGGACTACAGATGGCTGCGGTCACAGATGGGAGATGTAAGCTAGAGGAAGTGAATAATAGTCCTGAAGTTCTCCTGAACCTGTACTTTATTCCTTTAACCTCCACAAAAAAACAAGCTTTCCACTTCACACTGTCTGTAGTAAAGATAGCAAGAGAGACGACAGCCAGTAGAAAGGGTATACACAATGTCCTGATAATTTGCCATTGATCAGAGATGCAGTTGGAGATGAAATCAGCCCACCAGAAGTCTTCACCCTCTGTTTAGCATAATTATAGAGTAGGGTCGCTTTCAAAATAAGACATTTGGAGGTATAAGTGAATTGGGCATTAGAGATGAAGGCTTTTCTTGAAATATAACACACTTTGAATCAAGTTTTGGTTGCAGTGCCAGAGATCTTACATATTTTTATATCCTAACCTAACCTAGATTATACCAGCATGATCACACCTACTGAATTGTAATCATGCCACAGTAATTATGAAATAGCTGAGCCAGATAAATGCCTTGTCAAGTGGTACACACCCAAACCATTACATACAGCTAAATTGCGTGCGGAGTGAGGTAGGAGTGGACTGAATTGTAATTTGGGAAGATTTGCATATCGAGTCTCATTATTGCATAACTCTGACTGTTCTATGTCCCATATTAAGTAGGATGCCAATTACAAAAAGATGGTGAATTGTCTTTTGTGTCAAACTCTTTTGGCATTCCCATTAAGTGTGCAAAACCAGTCAAGGTTGGTAGTTAATCATTTGACATTCTTCAAACCTTTGAGCAAGGTTGCGCAAAAACAAGTGGCTAGACCAGCAAGTCGTCATAAGAAGTATATCTCTAAAAATATAGTAGTTTTCATTTAGCTTTAGAGCTGTAATGATTGATTGATTATTCATCAACTATTTTGATAATCACTTAATTGGTTTGTACTCTTTTGAAAGAAAAAAATCTCCAAATGCTCTGATCTCAGCTTCTCAAATGTGAATATTTTCTGGTTCCTTTACTCCTCTATGACAGTAAACTGAAAATATTTGGGTTGTGGACAAAAGAAGACATTTGAGGATGTCAACAGGGCTTTGGGAAACACACTGATCGACATTTTTCACAATTTCTTGGACCTAACAACAAACTGATTAATTGAGAAAATAACCAAAATAATTCCAGTTTAAGTTTGTTTTATTTGTAAAAGCCTCCTACTGCTTTTCAAGAATTGAACCTTAACATGGATAACGGATCCGATGGACTACTTTAACATAACGTGTGTGTGTGTGTGTGTGTGTGTGTGTGTGTGTGTGTGTGTGTACACAAGCAAGACTGCAAAGAAAGTATCATGAGTAAGGGTACACTGTCTCTTTATGATATCAAATTCTGGTTACTGTCATTGTCCAGCCTAAGTGCTGTAAACAGTGAGGACCACAAAACTCTTTCCTCGTGTTTTTGCTCTGGTGTTGTTGCTATGCTCACTCACCAACTTAATCAACACTGAAGGCTGTTTTAAAAAAAAAAAATCTTTCTATCCACAGTGTCCAGAGTCTTTAGCAAAGTCTTTCGAGCTTTGGGATATATTGGATTCATACTCAGAAATCACAATAATACAATGCAAATCATACTTAAGAGATGCCAAACATATTTTTATCAAAATATTTTCTCAAATTTTTGCATGTGAATGTGGGCCTCTTCATTATAGGAATATTGTTAGTGCTATAGTCCTGACATATTTAGGTTTCAGTTAAATGGGCATAAAGTAGAAGTTTTTATTTCACCATTGCACAAAATGACCATAATCAGTACAAGTGACTCAACAAATACTTGAGGAAACTCTTTTCCAAGTTTATTTGGACACTGTTGTCTTCTTTCCTTCCAACAGATTTTCAGTCGTGGACTAGGCTCCGAGTAAAGCTTAAAGCATATACTTTGTTTTCTTTTACTATTTTATTATAAACTTTGAGACGGGGACAAAGAGCCACTGCAGGGGGGGCGTAGATGAAAATGGGGGAAAATATAGAGTGGAACTAAGCTGAATAAGCATTATTTATGTAAGAAAATAAAAAGAGTTTGCTAATACTATCATGCTGATGCAAACCTTTTCTGTATTTTTTTTAACTAATCCAACATGGCTCCTTTTTCATTTGTTGCTCTCCCAATATTATTTTTGATTGATAAAACCGATTCAGTCCGTTTACATGCGGTTGGGTGGCATGAGAAACACTGTTTGAAGGGATTGACAGGGAGTTCAGATGTCTTTTCATTGGTTACTTAGAGGTTGGTAGAAGTTTTAACTTTTAATTAGAAGTAACAGTGGCTCCCAACAGTAGTAGTTCTGGCTTTTCTGCAATTTGGGGGGCAGGCAACAGCCATTGGGCCAAGAATGCACATGTTTGGGTACAAAAATAAAATCTGATGGACTTTTGGGGGCTTTTTATTTGTGAGCTTAGCAAAGATGCCTGTATTGCCATCAAAAGTACACAGTGAGGGCTCTGATTAGCCAATGAACACTGGGTGTATGTGTGTTGGTCTATGAACTTCAGTTGACCTGCAAGATAATGACTTAAACTGACGATGAACACTTCTTTTCATGCTGTCAGCTATAACCTACGAAGTGCTCAGGGTGCGACTTGACTTTTAAACTGACGATGAACAATTCTTTTCATGCTGTCAGCTAATTATGAAGTGCTCAGGGTGCGACTTGTTTCAGGTGATGTTTTTATGTGGACTGAAGTGTCGTTCACTGGCATTGTTTACACCTCACTAGCCCCCCGGGTCTGACAACCTTCTGTCCCGAGCCTCCGACCAGGGGCTGAGGGACTCTCGTCTGTCCTCACCAAGAATGATGGGACAGAGTTTTTAACACTGAGCAGAACGGCCTCAGTGTTTCTCCTCAGCTTCACTCTACTTCCCCTCCAGAAATCCACAGTTTACGAGGATGGAGACAGGCCGGTGTTAATTTATGTGCAAGCCGCTCATAGAGCCTGTAGGTTGAATGTGAATTAAACTGCATTTGGCTCTGTAAAGCCATCTGAGCACAGTTTAGCGTTCTGCGGTGTAGTGTGCCTGGAGGAATAATCTGATTAGGGATAAAACGATTACCGGTTTAACGATAAACCACGGTAAAATTCCAGACAGTTATTATTACCCCACACATTTTAATTACCTTATAAGCAGGTTCGGTTGACGCGCTTTTATAAACTCACAGCAAATAGCCTACTGTCCAGCATCCAAGTTAGCGACAGTCACCCAGAAGCAGACACACGTGCAGTATGCAACATGGGTTTGTTTGGGTCAATGACAACAAGGGGGAAGGCAACGCTGCGCAGATATTTCAGTCACTGTGTGGTCATATTTTAGTTTTTATAAGAGCGCTGAGGGAAACTTGATTGAAGGAAGCTTGATTGAAGAAAAATGACCTTATAGTGAACGCAGGGTGAGTTAACTTTTAGCTTTTGCTAACAGCTTGTAAACTGAAGCTCTCAGTGTTAGCTGCTCTTGTAAAAACGCTACACGTTTTGCTGCTGTGTGCGTCCTGTGTCTATAGCTCCTATTCGTCATCTGCACAAGACAACACATTACGCTGTTTAGTCAACCGACCAGTATATTTTGCTAATTTAAAGTCCAGCAGCGATCAAATTAGTTGTAAAAGTGTCAGAACACGAGAAACACTACAAACTCCTCTGTATTGACATCAGTTGTTGGGCTCATTGCAGTTACTATCATGTATTCTAAAGACATATTTATTTTAATGTAATTGTGCAATGGGGCATTACATTATAAAACCTTGATAATACACACTGGTTTTCATATGTTTACAAAAGATACTGGCTGTTATTTTATTGTTTATGCAAACACAGTGGCAATTTTATTTGTAGTTTTCAATATAAAACTTGTTGAAATGGTTTCAGTGTGTGTATCAGAACATTTTAATCTTTTTCGGCACAGAACACTGTCATAATTCTGATAATCGTGATAATTTTGGTCACTAGAGTTGTGATATGAAGTTTTCATACCGTTTCATCCCTAAATCTGATTTAAGTCCTGAAGCAACTGGATTTGATACATTAGTCGATCAACAAAAAATTACTTCCTAATTTTTTATAGTAATAACAATAATATTTAGTTTTTTGTTTTAAGCAAAAATTTTACCAAATCTTCTCCAGTTACAGTTTCTCCATTGTGAGGATTTGCTATTCTTGGCTGATATCAGTGATATCATCAAGACCACTTCAGTGGCTAACAGGATAAATCTGAGGAGTGATGCTGAATGGGATTAAAAGAACAAAGCCCTGGTTCATAAATCTGGATTCTAATTTCCAATCTTTGCTGTCAAATATTGGTAGTTTTAGCCAGTTGTGCCTTGTAAATGTATTAAAATGAGACAATATGACAAGATTAGAGGTCAAACTTCAGACACCTGCAATGAGGACACTGCTTTATTTTAAGAGATCCCAAGACAAAAAGGTTTGGGAAAATGGTCTAGTGGAATAGTAAAAAAGTTCTGGAGTGTAGGTCGGACGAAACCAGCTGTTTGATTACACTAAGGAAACTGTCACAGCCATTTTCACAGTTTTTTATTTATTTATTTAAGTTATTTTCACATTTATAGCTTAAACAACAAGCAATATTTTTCCAATAAATCTTAATACCTTATGATTGTGCAGTAATTTGTAAAATGTAGCGTAGTAATTTTTTCTGCACTGCAGAAGCGTGAATCTGTAGGAAGCTCTGAAAGTTCATACATGAACGTGCATTCTCATTTTGTCCACAAGGGGGTAGTAGTTGCATACTCTTATCTCTTCTCATGGGAAAGGGGTGTTGTAGCGTTTTATTGGTCATAGTTTTTAGTCATAACTTTTGGATACAGTGAGATACAACATGTGATGCATGGGTGCACTGCAGAGCTGGCAGCTTAAAAGTCGTTGTAGGCTATGCTGATCAAAAGAAAACCCTAAGAAATTTATATTATTTTATCTGGGGGATAAATAGTTACATTTAAAAGATGGCAGTATGGGAAGTAAAGTAATAATAATAATGTCATTATGATTGAATACCTAGTGAACCAAATAAAAAAAGGAAATCTATCTAGTTACATGCTTACTGCTGCCGTGTTTTCTCTAAGTCCTTTGTTATTTCCTTGGTAAATGCGTTTTTTTAAAACTCCATGAGTAAATCGATCCGTCTTCAGCAAATGGGCTGTGACGACATGAGACAGACGCCCCGCGTGTGATTACATGCGGCTACCCCATCCAGACTGTCAGAGCCTCCTTTCAAACTATCCTGATTTAATTGGTTTTAAACAGTGACCCTGAAATCAGTCGGGAAAGCACGAATAAAGCCACCTAAAATAAAGGAGAGGAAGAAAAGAGGAGAGGGGGAAATCAAATAAATAACGCCAATCTAAGTGTGTGTGTGTGTGTGTGTGTGTGTGTGTGTGAGAGAGAGAGAGAGAGAGATCCATTGACAGAGACTGTAGCAATGAACGATTCCCGAGTGGCTGCACCAATCACAGCCGAATTAGGCCTAATATTTATTTCCAGAAACAATTGTGCATGTTTCGGCGGGGCTTTGATTGAACTCCCGGTGGACATGTTGTAGACAGATGTTTAGATGACCTCATGTTTGAAGTAATGTTGATTCTGGAGTGGGTGCCTGTTCCTCTAAATCACCTCATGCCTCCCATCTCTTTTTCTTTTCTTTTCCAATTGTTGCGTCCCAGTCTGGGAGGGCACGGTCACCTCCTTCATATTTAATGTGTGCTTTGGCTCGCATTAAATAGCAGCCATTAACATTTTTTTTGTTCCATCCTTGACGGACAGATGTCCATGCAGGGGGGTCGTGGATGGCTTGGTTAAAATGAGCCATGCTAGTGCTGAAGGATGGCTACTTAACGGAACACATCTGTCTTTTGTTCTCAGTGCTTCTCTTTATGTCTGTTTCAGAGAAAAGGGCCAGGGTTGTAAACATTAGAGGGAACTGCATCGATTAGGCTATTTCAAGTTCTGATAATCAATTTCTTGATATAAGTGATCTCAGTCATTCATTTGAGTGCACTTCTCTCCTCATGTTTCTTTTATGAATAAATTGCAGCCTGCAGGGTGTGCAGCCAGTAATAAAAGTAACCCCACTTTTAATATGGAAAAATGACAACACACCAACATTCTTAAAATAAGCACGCAAGATTTATTATCTCCGTCAAATAATTACCTTCCTCGGCAAATGTGAATGATCACAATGTCATAAGAAATTAGTTGAATGCGAACAGTCATTAGCCGTAATGGTAGTCTAATTAATGCACTACAACTGTAAAGCATCCAAAAATAGATTGTATAAACCCAAAAGGTTAACTGGCACTGAAATGCAGATGATAAAATAATGAATGCTTTTGCGCAATTTTTGCGCCATTGGTTAATATATTTTAAATCAGTGACTGATTAGGCATGAATTATTTATCATAAATGACAATGATATTAAATTGTATTTTATTAGGATGGGGGTTAATACACAAAAAATATAATTTAGTCGATAAAAAAATATATAGCCTATGGTAAAACCATATTTCTCCCGAGGCAAAAATGTCATTGTCACTGTTGATGTGCACTATACACATATTACCCAATCCCAGGGGAATATACTGTTATTAAACTACAGTTAGTATTCTGCAGCTCATGCTTTCGCATAAAAAGGCTGGGTGCTGGCGGTCGTATGCCATTTGGCGGATTTCCTGCGCTAGAGTCAGCTAATGACTGCGTTTTGACAGCAATATGCATAAGGATTCTCAGTCATCCAGGTCGGATAAAGTCAAACAAGAAGTCCCTAATGGCTGCCTGTTAAATCACCAGTGTCCGTTTTAAGTTCCAAAAATGATTTCACAATTACAAAAATCTAAACAGTTTTTTGTTTATTGAAAAGAAAAGAAAAAAGCAAAACCATTTCAGCAGACATCAAGACTGCCTATTATGATATGCCCTCCTGGATTTATCTATTAAACCAAGTTTTTAGCTTATGTAATGCCAACAGTAAAATCAAAAACATGCATGAGAGTCTTTTTTTTCCCAGTTTCAGCTGTGTGTACAGGTGAGGCCTCTCACTGGCTTCAGGCTGCCCGTGAATCATGATTATTTGACAAGTGCCATCAATTTTCGCTGGAAATTATAGCCTACCTCTGCCCCGGACTGCAGATCTTGTCTCTGTCACATTTTTGGATGTAAGTACCGAAGAAAAAGGCAACAGAGTCGTCAAATAGACAGACAGGCCTTTACGTTGGGGGTAAAAGTTGGAAAACAGGCCTGATAACTAAAATGAACTGAGGAAACTATCAACACCATTTGACACTTTAAATAGTCTGCATGGGAAGTTTGCGACGTTTTAGGAAAAGGCTACACCAGAAAAAAGTTTGATATTTAAAGATTTTCACCCTGTTTAAATTCAGCGGCTCTATATGTTATAGGAGCACGCATTGGCTGACACACTGAAAGTCTGGGCAGAAACAAAGACGTGCGTCTCGGTTTAGTGAGGGCCTATGAGGTGATGTATGAGCCGCAATCGTGCTCACGACATTATCTTAATGACATGATTTATGAAAACGGTTCACTGGCGGAGATGAGGGGGAAGGGGGACCGGAGGGGGACTCCCCTGTTGAGTATCTGAATCGAGTCCAGCCAAGACGCAACTCGCAATTACCGCATTGTACTCGCTCAATCGCGCACGGCTAACCTTCGAGCCAAGTGAGGCCCGCGTCCACCGCTGGTGACTTCTGAATCAGCTGTTGTTAGTCAGAGAGTGAGTCCAGTGGGTTATTGGGTTTTAGGTGACACACTACTGCACCATTAATGACACCACTGCATTATTGCCTAACACATAATAATACATTATTGCATCCATTATTAGAGCTGATGTCATTAAAAAGCTAACAGGCTTACAAATGTTCAATAAATGTTTGATTTTAATTGATAATAAGTGGTTAAAGTTAAATATTATTTTTCCACCAAGAAAACAGTAGCTATAAACACGGATTGCCCAATACATACAGCTTACTGTAATGCAGTATTGTCATTAAAATATGACCCACTGATTGTGTGGGAAAAGCACTTAGATGGAAATGATGATGTAAGGTTACGTAATGTCAGCGGTCCAGGGCCCCACTGACCACACTAACAGATAAACCAAACTTACAGAAAGAGATATCAGGCCAGAAATAGTTTTTGAAGAATGATTTTATTTGTGTGTTTTCCAGTAAGTTCATTATGACCAGTTATAGTCATTAAGAATAGTGATTTGATGATGGTTTGGTGCATTAATATAATTACAGTACATTTTTATTAGTAATTTACAGTTGTGTTAGCCAGTCAAAACTAAGAACCTACAGCTTATGGTGAATATCATTGTCAGGCATGGCAACACACACAGGACATTTATCATATGTGCGAGTTCCTAGAATAATAATAATAATTATACTGTTATGGTAAGAGTGGATTCAGTCAGATAATTATGATTGCTCAACATGGAAGCTTTCTCTGGATCATTGCCTCCTATTTAGAGGTACGAATTATTAAAACCAGGACACTGCGCTGTGGGAAGCACACTGAAGTTGACTTTAGATTGTGTTGCTAAGAGTAGTTCATCACATCATTTCACAATTTCATGCCGCAAACAAGATGATCACATAGGTTTTCTACACCTTTCGCCACATGACACTTTACCACTAAGAATAACAGTAGTACAAGTCATTATTATGTGTGTGTAGAGGGGATATATTGGGCACACAAAAGCATGATAAACAGGGAAGAGGACATATGTAAAGTATGCACTGAGATCAGTGAGAAATTGCATGGCAGTGAAAGTGAAAAGTGAAGGCATACATAGTACAGCACATGGCAACAATAATAAAAGTGGGAGGAAAATCAGCTAAACAAGCTATGCTTAATTGAGCACTTAGACTAAGTAGTCAAGGGGCAAAGAGAGAGTGACCCTGTAAGAAAACGGAAGTTTACAGTTGTGGGACTGGACCGTGTGTGTGTGTGTGTGCGTGTGTGTGTGTGTGTGTATTTTTGCATGCATGGGTTATGTATTCGTGCAAAAGAATATGGCTGCGTGTGCGTGCTGGAGCTATGTTTTCATAGCACGAAATGGTCAAGTGTACGTGTTTGTTTGTTTTGTGTGTATGTGCATCCGACTGAGAAATTCATGCCGGGAAATTGGATATAATTGCGTGTGTTTGTGGGAGACATGTGTGCACACGCATCCAAGGAAATGGGTATATTTAAGCTTGTGTGTGTTCTGTGTGCGTCTGGATTATGTTTTCAGATGCATGTATATTTTTGAGGCCGACTCTGTCTTGAACCTCCTAATTAAGTCAGAGTAGAACAAGCTCTTCTCCTGGTGAGCTACTGTCTGTCATCCCCGCAGATTTATTATCTCACTGTGTGATTTTAGTAGATCTTTGATTGGATGTTGTTGTATTTAGTATTTTAAAATAACAGTAAAGAAGAAGGGCACAAAACACCAAGAATGTCCTTTATTGAAATTTCAACAGAGAGCTGCAACATTACGTCTGTTTATCCTCTACCACCTTGTTCCTCATGAACACTGACATGTGTGTTGAAAAGTCTCGAATTGGGCATTTAACCTCCTGCCCTGTAGCTCATAGTTGGTAGTAGGTCAGACATATGGGTCTACTGCACTGTGGTAGAAGTACACACTACATGCGTTCCTGATGCTGATTTTTCAGGCTCACTGGTTTTTGATCTGTTGTTTAATAGTTTTTGTTTGGTTTCAGGAAATCTTTGACAAAAGGCAAGGCCAAGGCAAACCTCATGTTATTTCAACTGAATTTGATACACGATTCGAGAGTTCAGATACAGTAATTACAAACCCTCCGTGCTCCTGCTGTAAGCGCTGAAATATAAATAAACATAATAAGTACTGTCAAAAAAACAAAAACAAAAACGGACAAACTAAAAACCCTGAATTACATGGCTCTTTCCGTGTGTGTGTGTGTGTGTGTGTGTGTGTGTGTGTGTGTGTGTGTGTCTGCTCTGCGATTCTCTGGATGAGCTGGAAGTTTATAACACAGGTTTTTACAGTAAGCCCCAGCCAAAAACTGTAATTCTTTGTCCCCTTTTAGCTCTGTATTTGGGAGACAGGCCTGCCCACTTTGAGTTAACTCTATCAAGATGAACAGCATTTGGGCCAGTGCAGTAATCATAATGTAATTTGTTGTGCTCATGGGCCAATTTGTGTCGTTTGAGAGGAAATATCCCGTGCCTGGTGGCCATGCGAGAGCACATCCCGGGGCAAGGCTTTAATTAGGGAAGTTGAAATTTATAGACACTTTGTATTATTTCTGATCTTGAGTGGTTGGAGGATGACATACTTAAGAGGACAACGCTGGCAGAAGAAGAGGAAAACTTTGATAATGAGAAACAAAACTCAATGAAAGGTCCTGCTAGGAATTTGTTTACCATTTCATTATCATTTTGAAATCAAAGAGTCTTGCTGTGACATCAAAGTGGACACAAATGTCGCAGTCTGGAAAGAGCTTGTAGAGAACGTTGAGAGGTATGCACCGGTTCTCTTTTAGTCTGTTTGAAATAAGAGCAAGGGATGGATATGTGAAAGAAGCTGCCAGGCTATAGAAAAGAGCATCAGGTTGTCAGTTTGTTAATGTTCATCTCTTGGTAAGGCAGCAATCCTGAGAATGATGCAATATGTTTGTCTAAATTAATTTGGTTTGGATTTCCAATAAAAAGACATCGAAAGGAAGTCCACGCTTTTCAGATGTTGGCATTCATTTGCTGCACAGCTTTTTTAATGAGGATTAAAATGCTTAGCCTTTAGAGGAGAATCTGGTCCAAATATGTCGTGAATATTATGACCCAGACAGAGTGACTAGAGGGCAGAAGAGAGCCGCATTGGTGCTCTTGAATCCACCTCAGTTAAGAGTTTGTACTGTTCCCAGCTGCATAGTCCATGGATGTTACGGTAATATGGAGATGGATAACTTTGCTGATCCTTTCACATGTATGTGCAAATGATTTCATTCAACCAAGACACACAGCTCTCAAAATATAAGATAATCCCGTTACATCTGTGTTTAGTTTGCCGTAGGTATCACTGGAAATGTTGATATTACCAGTACAAAATACTTATTTATTCTGAAAGGCCTCCAAGATTTCATTCAGCACACTGATTCTTGAAATTGTTTCATCCCACACAGAGATCCAAAGCATGACTTAGAGATGACACAGGCTGTGTTTTCTATGGCCTGTGAGTTTTAAAACCAGAGTTCACACTGAGATGTTTTCAGTAGAACGGAGAGACCACACAGGGCGGTGGCCCAGCAGCGCGCCGCCGCATTTGAAGCAGGTACAGGGGGAGAGCAGTGGCTGAGAAATGGGTACGGAGGAAGGTTAAGTTATCGGAGGCCTGACGGGGGCGAGCGCTCAGCTGGGCAGCTCTGTAATCAGAGGCTCTGACAGATGCTTTCTCGATAAGAATCCCCCAGAAGCTTTGGAGGAGCACACAGGCGACCAGCTGTTTCCGTAGTGAGGTATTGATGTTAAGGTCATCAAAAGGAGAACGTGAATCCAACAATAACTGTAGCAGAGCTTCTTTCATTTCACAAGTCTCCCTCTAGTCTGGTGCGTACATACAAGAGCAGGTGATTTTTCCCCCCCCATTTCTTTTCTCTATTTGTATTCTAACTTGGAGGTTTCTCTTTCCGGCCTGCTTTTGTGTTTTCCATGTTTGCATGGGGTGTGTAACGGTTGGAGGGGAATTATCAGTCCAAAAATTTTCCTCCGTCTATGCCTATACCGCACAAGAAGAAATCTTCTGAGAGCTCCATTGGTGTTCTAGTCTTTCCTGAAATGCGGTACTCTCGGGTGTGTTTCATAATGGCACTTGGACCGTTGCTGCCTGATATATCGCACCCAGGGGAGAATCTGCACTCTGCACCAATCTATCAGTCCCCAGCCGGGGAAAGGCAGAATGACACAGACCTCAGCGATTATGGTCCCCCATCATATTCCAAATTTACTTTAAATTGATGGTGTGTTTTTTTTTTTTTCCATGAAGGAAATGTCTTGAGTGATCATACACAGGCCTGTTGCGGTTTTGCAGATGTTGTTTTTATTGTGATTGCTTGAAGAAATGTTTTGATAGTAAAACTTCTTCTGTAGGATTATTTAATTGTAGTTCTTCAGTCATTTTGTAAGCTGTTGGATAAACAAGAGAACATACCTTCACAGTTATTAGACACCCAGTTGTCAGTACACTTTATTTTATTATTATTTTATTATTTTAATAGTTCATTTATATATATATATATATATATATATATATATATATATATATATATATATATATATATATATATATATATATATATATATATATATATATGTTCTGATTAAATACATTTATTATTCTAACTGTAATAATGATTATAAAAATATTATTCTTGCTAATTTTAGCAAACTTAACTTTCTGCTTGATACAATAACACTGCAGCTTTTGGTTTTTCTTAAGTGGAAAGGAGACAAGGTAATTACCCTTGGGGCAATTAGAGAAAGGAGCTGAGGGAGTAGGAAAGTCATTTTCTAACCCAAACATCCTGGTCCGAGGGGCCGGAGCAGGCTGGACAGCCTCCTGGAGGCCGCTGGCTGGCTCGCAGGCAGCCGTTGGTGGGGAAGTGGATCAGGGTTTGTTTTCTTTCTCTGGAGGCAGGCCTCTGAAACCTCTGCCAGATGAACAGCACCTGAAACGCAGCAGCTCTCCCACCACCGTCAGTAGAGGGAGTGATTTACTGTAGCCTGTTAGGCGTGCTCATGTGTATGAAATCCTTCAGTCAGCTTCATCAAAACTGTAAGCAATGTAGTGGATCAGAGAGGAGGGCGTTTGTTGGTGGTTGAGGCCCCGAATGTTACTTAAAAGGTGGCTTGAAAATGTTTGTGTGGACTGACAAACATACACTACCCACAGAATATTACAAAAACCCTTAACCTTATGAGGACACGTGAATGTAAAAAAGCATATATGTTTCCTGTGGCTTGATTTTATTTTGGCAAATCATTAACCCGTACTGTAATCTTTAATATTGCATTTTTACAATGACATAAATCAGAGTTTCCATTCAAGGCTATATTTCCCTATCATGTTAACTACCATTCAAACAATTTTAATCAGCTGTCTTTTACACAAGGAAATATACAATATCAATCTCAAAGGCAGGAAAAATCTTACTTTAGTTGACATACGAGATAATGAAATCACAGATGACTACAAAATTGTCATTTTAACACAAAGTTCAAGATGTATTTCTGTTAAAGTCCGTGATGATAGCGACATCACACTAAAATTAACAAAAATTCGAAACCATTATCTTTTTCTGAAATGTGAGACTTAGCAGTTTTTATTTGTCCTACATGATAAACTGAATCTTTTAGTTTTGGACTGTTGGTAGGATTTAATATTTGAGGGTGTCACTTATGCTCTATGAAATAATGGCTTTTCACAGTTTATGGCGTTTTATAGAACAAATGATTAAATTAATTGAGGCAATTATTGGCAAATTAATTATTAAATAAGGAATAGTTGTCCTTAAGCCACACGTTGACCTTTTTAATTGTTACTTTTTATTTAATGTACAAAGGTAACTTATTCCTATTCCTGTCACCACAGAACTGAGAACCTTTAGTAATAGTATTGAAAGTTGAACTCCTCACTGTAGTATCATGGTTTTATGACTCTGTTATAAATATTAACACTGAGTCAGAGAGAGCTGACAGGCAGGTTAGCAACTTTATCCTGTCACTTTCTGTCTTTACAAAGACATGTGTTGCAATATGAGAGTCCTACCTGAAGAGAGGCTGTGAAGTCTTCATGTTACGCCATACAAGAACCACATACAACATTATTTATCAAACAAGGTCGGACTTGATGAATTTAGCGCAAGGATACACATGTGACAACATCCGATTTTCGAAATAAGGCGTCTGTGAAGTATGGATATAAGATTAATTGGATTATATTCACAGAAAGTAGAAAACATATTACATGTGTCCATTAAAAGTAAAAAAAAAACAACAACAGGGAAATTACTTATTCTATTTTCTATTCTTTGATTTAGGGTTTTTTGGAATAACATTAAATAAATTTGTTTTTGTTGCTGTTTCATCACCATTTATAGCTCTACAATGGGTTCATGATCAAATAGTTTATAAGAGCACGACATTCTTTACAAGTGTACAAAGTTCTTCAGAGATAGCCTCTTAATTTTGCACCAAATTATTGCATTTAACTTTAAAATGTACAAAATTTTCTTCCAGGGGGGTACGCCCCTGGACCTTCTCCAAGAGGGTCTGAGGCCCACCCACCATAGTCTCTTAAAATCCTGTGGGAAACACTGGGATTAGAGCTAATAAGATTAGTCAATTAAAAAATTTGATAATTGTTGTTTAGTGGTCAAATGGTATGGGTTTACAATATTTAGACACCGGGTCGGCCGATGGCTGATATTTAATGCCGATGTATAATTATTCCATGCAGAGTACCATCTAATAGACATGGTCATCTTATTTTTTTTATTAATAGAAAAATACATAGGGTTATGCTGTAGATTTCAGAACATGACTGCTGTGTAATGGAGAGTGGGGTACAGTTTGTCAGAAGTGACGTCTTTTAAATGCATGCTCTACTGTATAACAAAGGGCTGGATTATATGACCTAAAATCAAAATCACAATTTAAATGAACATTTTATCTCGATTACCATTTATGAAAGATTATTAGGGTTATTTATTAATTGTATTATGCCCTTATAATTCACTGACTTGTACTGTAAATATGTTCAACAATTAAACGTGGGATATTTTTCGATTCACAACTGTCAAAAATCTAATTGATAACATAATGTTGATGTTCACATAACAGAGATGTGTTCGCTGCATCGCTGTTGCTGAATTATGACCGCCCCTACTGAAATTTTCCATGATCATTAATATCAATGCACAACTAATGACTTTCACTCATGCACGGCGTGAGCACGGCAAAACTCAGTGCTTGGCTAGATTCCTCTCCTTGTTCTACTTATTTTTAAAAGGACATCTATGTAACAGGTGCTGTTATAAGTGCAGTAAAGTTAAGACTTTTAAGGGTAGTGCAATGTGTGTGTAGTGTGTGTGTGGGTAAGCGAATGTACTGTTCAATGGTTTGAGCTTCTAAAATGTGAATATGCGCTGTTTTTAGTTCCCTATGATAGTAAACTGAATCTTCTGGGGGTTTTGGTCTGTTGGTCAAACAAACTTTACTCTGGTAAGTGAGGACCATTTTTCACTGTTTTATTGACCAACATTTTATAGACATTCATACAGGATCTGCCATTTGACAAGGAGAAAATCCTTTGCAGACCACTCAACGATTTAATCAAATATTAGCCCTAGTTAAAATTGTTGTCAGTGAGTGCAGAAACGTATATGGAGGCTGGATTTAAAGGTTTTAAGTACAGTATGTGGCTTGTTTGCCCATCAATGCTGTGCCTGCCTTGCTTACATAGAGTGCAGTCAAACTGATGTGGTTGTCGAAAGGAGTGCACACAAAAGACAAGCGCAGGAGAAACTATAAAAAACAAGAGAGCAGCATTAATATAGCAGAGGACAGAAAGCGGAAAAAAAGCTCTGGCACCGCCCAGCACCTTCTGATCCATTTGTGTATTCGATCTGAGAATCACTCTACGAGCAGAGCCACAGTACTGACAGTGTGGGTCAGAGAGCAGTTCAGAAGCTTAACGACTTGTGAGTGATACCCATCAGGAAAGAAACGGGGCAGAAAGCGCTGCCCTTAATTAAAAATTGAGCTTTGTGGGAAAGTGAGAGGGGAAAATGGGTGTTTTTGGATGTAGGTGAATCGAACTCTATTTCATCTGAGGCAGAGTGAGCTGACTATATGACAAACGTAATCCATTTATTAGTCATTCTAGTGAAGCCAATCCCCTCCCTTCCTTATTTTTCTATAGTGTGGATCTTTAAGTGTGTCCTGTGAAAAGAAAGAGAAGAAGGAGTTCATATTTGCATTCAGGACTGAATGAGAATTAGTCTTGGCCTCCTGACAAGAATCTCTAATGAGCAAACACTGGATGACATCATTTTGAGGTTTGGAGGGAATTAGCTTGATTAGAATAACCCTCCACTCTCACCTTGGCTCAGGCATCCAACTCCTCTGCAATCTGCCTGTCAAAGCCTCCCTCAACTCCTGTGCTTTTGGTTTGAGACCCCCCCCCACACTGTGTGTGTTTAATGTGGAATAAGTACGTTAAAGGAGGGAAGAAAAATGAGCGCTGGTGCTGACGTTTAGTTTAGGTCGATTTTGTTATTTTGTTGAACATTTTTAGAGGTGGCGGTGGGGGGGTGTCTGATTTATTTGTCATTGTGAGTTTGCACAGTTCCCTCTTCGCTGGGATGAGTGAGACTTGCCATCAGCTCTCTAAAAACAACAATCCTCGCCTGCCAAACTTCCTAGATAATTAGTGAAGCATTTCACACTCTGTGGAACATCAAAAAGGAAATGGAAAATTGACAAATGAAGCATGGTCTGTGTAAAGTGGGAGGGTTTTTTTCTGGAGTGGAGAGTTGGTGGAGCTCCAATGTAGCACATGGTCACTCTAAAGCAAGCTTGCTGTATAACTTAATCCAATTTACACCAGCCATCAGTGCTGTGGGTTTTTAATGCCCTTGTTTTCATTCTTACAGGAGATTTTTTTTATTCTGAATTCATTACCTCATTTATTTTCTGTTAGCACAGAGGCCTCATAACTGATTATAAGCACCAAGATGAGCACGAGAAGAATGTGCCAAATAGTATTTTAATGCAGCCACAGCATGTCTTGAATGGGTTTTTTCAGACAAAATGAATGTTTTTAAATTTGATTACCGCATTTCCTGGGTGGGTCAGACAGGCTGTGAAAACACAATCAAACACTAAGCCTGAAATGTGATCAAAAAGTGTTTGGTTTTGTTAAGTGCTGATTGTTTAACCTACTTGTTTGTGTAGTCTGTGCCTACAATGACTGCTGGGCAATTTACATTCTCATTATTACCTCCTTCCTAATGTTTGTTCTTGCTGAAGGCAGGAAAACCCAGAGCATGTATTTGGCAATTAAAGGAATACTGATTTTTGGAAATCCTTTCCATGACATTACATTTCTGTCAAGTATCACTCAGTAATAATAAAGCTGTGAAGATGAAAACAACTTTAGACATGAAAGTAGACGGTAGCCGAGTTTCCATCCAATAAAGTGCAAATTTTCACCAAAATTTGAGAAAATATGCTATAGAAAATGCAAATTAAAGCTTGTTTCCATCCGCTAGTGGTATATGAACCGTGGAAAAGGCCCCCTCTAGTGGTGACTTTATTGCTAGTTCCCCATACTGTGTCTCTTTCTACCTGGCCTTTGACTGACTTCACTTGGACTTCGGGGCCATCACATCTACGCCTAGATTTGCCTTCTTTGCCTGAAGTAGTCCAGAGCACATCTGCAGGACTCTCCTGGAAATTACCGATATAAAATGTCTATGTCATCTGTAATCTGGTATGAAGTGCATCTAGCGCAAAACCACTTATTCTCCGGACAGTTGTGCAGAAGCAATGTGGTTGTGGTGTTGGAAAGAAAGGCATTGGGTTTGGGTGGATGCAGTCTGGGGTGGTAGGCGTAGGTCCCCAATATGTCTGCTCCTGACCGCCAGGTGTATTTAAGGATTGTTGTCTGTGCATGTGGATACCTATGCCTCTGGTGTATAATCACCTAATTCAATAAGATTATCAAGATGACGTGAAGCATATCTGGTGAAAATGCCATTCGGGAGAAAAATAGCGCTCTCTGGAGTTGACATGTAGCTCTGGGGAATTGTGACACTCTGCTTGATTACTGCTTCTCTCTGTGGCATAGTGAGCTTTATCTATACAGCCATGGTTGTCTTTTCATGGGGCAAGGTGCATACTGGCTCCGTGGTAAAGTGATCACAGGACTCCAGTTTAGAAACAGCAGGGAAGCTATAACTTTCTCACATGAATATTATGAGTTGGTGCTTGGAGACAGTTGACAGTTGATGGTGCTAATTCTCCAGTCAGTTGCCATTGGTCCATGCGTACACCGAGATAACATACATTTACATATATCCCTTAAGTTAGATTATTTGGTACAGTCTAAAACATCTTCATTTTGGGTCAAACAGTCATGCCCATTCAATGAATTATCAATCACATGACAAAAAATTGGGATGATCTTTTAAAACCAAAGATGTGCCTAAATCAAGTTTTTGTAATGCCTATACATACCCTTCATATACACTGATCCTGGTCACCACACCCCATTCAGTCAGCCCTGCAGCCCCAGCCTATCAGGGCCAAACCAACAGAGGAAACTGTCACTGTGACCACTGTGGCACTCTGGAGAGTTGAACTTGACTAAAACATATGTCTTCAATTTTAATAGCTCTCCATTCCCCCAGATGGCCTGAAGGGGGGAGAAGGTTGCCTGAGAAGCTGCGTTTCATGTAAGAATAATTTGTGCTAAGTAGCTGGGCGATCTGTTTGTTACGCTAGAGCTGACAGTTTGTTTATGTTTCTTGAGGAGTATGATGGATGGGGCAGGAGTTGATGCTAATTAGACTAAATTGTTGCGAAGAATGCTGAGGGTCTGCACCGCACTGCTGAGGCCAGTTTCCATTGTTCCTGCGTCTTCGCACTTTGGGCGTAATTGAATGGAGCTTGGGAACATTCATCATGGCAGTGGGCGTCTAGAGCAGGAAACAAATGACTGGACCTGGATGGAGAGGTTTGGAGAGAGGAACAGTGGGTGACAGAGGGGGAGCTGGCCATTGGAAAAGGAAGATGTCACTTTTTTCCCCCTTCCAGGCCAATTAGAACAGACACAACCTGAGTCCAACTGGCCATGAAATTAATGTTTACCCAGCGCTCTTAAACTCCTCCCCTTCAGACTGACAGACATGGTCAGCTGCAAAAGATGGCCATTAGGGAAAGTGTCACTGCATGTGCTTTCCTCTAGAAACAATGTCATGTTCACTCCTCTTGCTGATGCAACAGATTTCACTTTAAAAGGGAACATTCAAATATAGAACATTCACTCAATATTACTATGATTCAAGGATTATTCTGCCAGTGTTGGAAAACATTAACAGTGCTCTTTCTTTTGCAATAAGATTTGAAATATATGCTTCCTTCAAGGCGATGCACATGGTTTTCTCCTTAGAATTGTGCAAATGGATAAGGTTTTCCTAACAATATTTAATCGATTACTGGTTGATTCATGAAACATGAATAGATGAGATAAAAGTTAATTTATTAAGTGCCAATTTGGATATACTTTCCTCAACATCGGAGTTCCCCAGTTGTAATTACAACTTAGATGTTGATGTGAACACTGTTTACAAGTCAGAAACTTGTAATTACAACATTCGACTGTTTGGATTCGAAACTCCCAGTTTGTAACGTATGGCTTACTGCTATAAGCTTCTAGTCCCTAAACTCATGCTGAAATAACCCCAATGTCATCATCATGGTTGTTTTTTCTGACATGAAGTGCTCTTTCCAAAGCCACAGAAGACATTATACAACTGTTTTCACAGGCTGAGTGTTGCTCTTCATGACTGAACTTGATGCATAAAACTGATGGAGTTAACCCTAAAGCACAGTCAGTATCTGCCAACTGAAGGCTACATCTGCCTGCGTGTAGTTTTTGTGCTCCTCCCTAGAACAGCACTTACGATGTTCGTTCCCTCAGTGTCACTCACGTTACTTTTTTTTTTGCCTCTTTCTCCCCCGCGTTTATTTTTTTCTCTCATTTGCTGTTTTTCCTGCAGCAGGAATATTTTGAAAAAGAGGAAAGAAAAAAGTGAGGAAATTAGTTAGGCCTGTAAAGCCTGGCAGCTATGCATTGGTTCTTGCCTTGACAAGTGCACATACTGTATGGAACTAACACAGTTGTACATACAGCTGAGAATATTTCAGTCACAAATCAGTTTAGGAGGGAGAAGATTATTCCTGCAGGAGAACCAGCTGAACATGTGTGTATATTCCCACATTGGACCTCATATTCAGTGCCTGGCATATTGCACCAAATCTGACAACACAACATACCCTCCAAACACATCCGGTGTTAACACCCTTGTTCCTTATTCTTGAAACACGCCTGACATTGCATCTGCAAGTCATTAACCTTTAAACATGTGCCGTATAACAATGCTGTAAACAAAATGGCATTGTCACAGTTTCTACAAGTACATGTGTGAAGTCGTAGGTAACAGAGAACAGAACAGAGTCGAGCTGGGTGGACCCAGCACATGTTCAACCTCACACAGGCACACAGGCTTGACAAGGATTTGGTCCCCCCACTTGTGGCCTAGTTCAGCTTGAGTTAACCTCAGAGTACCCCCAGTGGTTTTGTCTGTAAGTCAAAGATTTTTGAAATATACAGTAAAATGTAAGACACTATTTTCCTCAGATACTCAAACAAGAATCTAACCTCAAACCCTGTCCTTCATTATTGTTGAATACAGAATTAGTGTTTGTACATGTTTAAGCATGTTCATCCATTTCCATGCTTCTTATCCTGTTGATGGGCTACTACACAGTGTGTAGCCAGACCAATACATTCACACATATGGTCAATTAAAGTTTCTACATCACTTGACCTACTTACCTTTGGACCATGGAAGGAAACATGAGCACCCAGAGGAAACCTACAGTATGTGAATATGGGAAGACCATGTAAATTTCATACAGAAAGGCCTCAACCAGGTCTGACCTTGGTGCTGGTGACAGTGCTAACCGCTGAACCACCACACCATGTGTTTTACTACAAATCATCTACACTTACAAAGCATATTTAATCTTTAGATTTTTTTCAATGCAATTGCAGAAAGATACCATTTAGAGATATCTGAATATTTCATAACAGCCAACATCATTTATATTTATAAAATTGATGTTATTTTTGTAAAGTTCCCAATAATAATGAAAGAATATGCAGCTGCAACAAATATAGAAATGCTGTTCAATTCTGGTCTACTAATGTCAAGGAAGTTTTCACATTATACTTAAAAAAACAAAAAAACAATTGTGTCAGTAGTGAAGTATTTGTTGTAAAATTGCATCCAGAAACTCCAGTATGGTCCTTTTTTAAGTTTGTAATTTACTGTCACCTCTGAAATTGCTGTTCTACAACTTTTAGAGCATGCCTAAACCTGCATTCAGCTATGAAATCTTTATAGCATTTTGTGTTAAAGATAGCAAGACATTACAAGACATAGCTTTTTTCCATTTTTTTGTTTTAATGATTGAGCATACAGAAAAGGCAAAGCAAAATAGCTGTCATTATGAACAGGCCATAAAACTCTGATGAAATTACTGCTCACTGAGAGGAAGACCTCTGTGTGTATGGATGCCAAAACTTTCAGGTCAGGGAGTCTGTGTTTTCTTGGCTTCTTAAGAAGACAAGTCAGTATCTCTTGTGGCTGCAATGTATTGTGGTATATTGAGGCTGTCAGTTGGTTATCTTTTCCTCCCCTGCAATGGATTTCTTCCTGTTAGGTTGTAATAAGTCAGAGCAAAATGAGGCCTCTAAAAAAGTCAGGGAACTGACACCAAAATCTGACATTTGATGTTTTAGAATAGCTGAACTGTATTTTCTTACAAACTTGGCATGCGCTTTTGTGGCTGCTCTGGATATAGCTCCGTGTGACTTCATGTTTGTGGTATTTTGGCAATTTTACTGGAATATGACAAATATACAACCAAACAATGAAATGGAGAAGTGCAAGGTGTATTGCCAATGCATATTTTTCTTTAGCAGTGTCAGAGTGATTTAGGAAGGATTTTTCCTTTTTAACAGCTTTCATGGAGAATTGAGTGTTTAGGACTCCTGTCTGTGAATCCTTGTTGGCCTAAAATGGCTCTCCTCTGTCTCTACTTCTGTTTTCAACAGTTTGAACAAACACAAAGAATTAGAAAGAGCTACAGAAGCTGCTCCCTGTCCCCAAAGTTTCCGTAATTAAATATTTTTAATTATGTTGATGTTTGAGATGACACCATTTCAGTTATTTCAGTTTCGGCAAATGAAATATTAAAACAAAAAGCAGTTTTTATAGGCCTTGCCTTTTTTTACATGCATGTATACTGGACAAGGAATTGATACTGTATGGGTGGGATGTGGGTTAAGGATTTTAAGGATGGGGGGTAGTGTGAGGGGATAGAGAGAGGAAGCAAGTTAGCCTCGGATGGGTGAGAGTGAAACCCGAGCATGATTGAGTTAGGGGAAAGGAGACAGAAGCCCTGAGGCTGCCAGTCGGATGCTGTGTGTGTATACATGGCGCTCTTGTCATGCTGCCCTGTTAGCGTGAGGAGATTGTGATGGAGTTATCTGGCCTGGTCCTAAAAACGGCTTGTCATCTTGTGTATACACAAGGAGGTAGCGTTAGTCTGTGTGTATGCTTGTACGGTGCCAGCAACATTACTCACAGGCCTTTTGGGACACAAGCAAAGCCTCGCCTGGTTCCTTTCCCTCTCTGTGGAAATATACTCATTGCATCCTCTGAATTCTCAAAAGATGAAGGTTATACAAACAGTGATGGAAATTAGAGGTCTTAGAGGGTTAAACTATTACCTTTCTTGTGGGATTCATCCTCACCTGCTTTTCAAATGGTCTGTGACATTGCTGAAAATAGGAACAAATTAAACTGAACGTCCATAAACACAACCGCTTGCTCTAACCAAATCTTTATAAATGTCACATTTGAAGAATATGTTCCTTAGGCTTATAGACACTTTCGTTGTTTTTTTTTTACCCTTCCCATCATGCACAGTGTGCGAGATGCCGTTTAAGCTGTGGGAAAAAATGTCCCAAACTGAACACAGTATGGAGCCCCTGCTTCACACTGCACCAGCACTAAGCAAAAGCAGATGTTATAAAGTTTACAGAAATCAGAACATTATTTTCCTGTTTCCATTGCATTCTTCTAAACACTTAGTGAACAAGCTTTGAAGTCACCCAAGAAATCTAGTCTGCGGGAGAAATGATAGGATCTCCTGGAGCAATGGAGCCAGGGTGTGGGGGGTTTTGAGTGAGGGGAGGGGGGTGAGGAGGAGCCTCGAAGTGGGGAGGGTTTGATAAAGAATTAGAGGTGCTTGTTAGGTCTAGATTTTGCTTTCTCATACGATTTCAAGTTGAATCATCTGATTGGGACTTGTTCGCACATCTTGAGCGTTCATTCAAACCTTTTCCCTAGGCTGGATGTGATCTGGGATGCAAGGGGAGATAAGCTGTATTTAAGCAGGTCTGCTGTGGGTCTGATCATAACAGCAGATATATCCCACTGACTGTGTTAGATAGCCTTACCGCAGGCAGTGTGTGGGACTGCCAGGAGCCCACATTAGGTCCCTGTAATGCGTAGCCAATTTTATAATAGACCTTCCAACTACATGAGTAATGTGGCTGCCTGGCAGGCATGTCCACTGGAAGCCTTAACAGAAGTCCCATACATGAATCCATCTTTCACCTATCCTGCGTTAGTGCAGCGTTAGTGCAGTGTTAGTGCAGTGTTAGCGACTTGCTGCCTGTTCTTTCTTAAATGTTCTCAAATACCAGTCATGTTGCTGTAACGCAAAACGTCTGTGCCTTGATCAAAGTGTTTGCAACATTGTTCCTTACAACCCCGGACAAATAGATACAATTCCCATTCTCTAAACATTCCCTTTAGGGGATCGAGATGCAACGAAGCAGCCGCGCAGCAAGCCTTCACTAAAACGTGTGACTTCTAAGATGGCTACATCTGCAGCGCATTAGGGTTTAAGCACGCTCTCACAGGTTAACTAACTCTTCATGTTACCTCGAGTGACTGAGTATCCTGAGAGGCAAATGGATTGCAGTGAGCTTCGATGTGGAACACACTGAAGAGCTTCATCATCTTAAGATGCATCGAACTTCAATGTCATCATCAGTTGGTTTTGATTTAACTGTGCAAATCACCCTTGTTACCATGTATTACCAGCACAGGAGAATACAAATGCCTTGTCCCTCTTCTCAGCGTTTCATGCCGATCTGTCTCCTCTCAGCCCTTGTTGTGCGCTAATACAGTGTGGCATATGAATCATGCACACAATGCATGTCTTCATCCGACCTCTACAGACAGGACCTCACAGGACAGCCACTTTGGCATTTCCTGCTCTCTCATCTTCAAGGCTTAGTAGAGACATGCATTCCCCCTCTCTCCCGCTTAATTCAATAGAAAGTTTGACAATCACAATTAGGGCAAAGACAGAGTAGCCTGGCAGCTTTCCTTTCGTTATATGGAGTTACAAAACTGTGCCCACTTATCCACACGTGGTGGGCCCATGCAGTGATGCATCTTTGTTGGGTTTGACCCAAAAGACCCCCCTCCGCAAAACAAAGTGCCTGCAGAGAGCTTTGGAAGATCGCCAGGTTGGATTGCCACTGAAAACCCATGAGAACTTCTCTAGGGCTGTGAGTCTTAAAGATTTCTACATGTGTGTGAGTAGGTAAAGAGTCTGATGGGAAGGGGAAAGGATGATGTATATGTATAAAGTAGACCTGCAGGTATTTCCGTCCAAGAGGCCTCTTTTTTTTCTCCTCTTTGTTTGCCTTGTTTCTTCTCCACACGCTCCATTGTTTTCATTGGCTGCGCAGTCGATGATGCTGCAACGCTGGAAAACGACTGGTGTGATTTTTACAGGAGGACAGGGAACATGGGTCATAAAACTCGCCTCCATTTTCCACAGCCAGAAAAAAAACTCACCCCCCTTTCACCTTCCCTGTCAAAGCACAAGACCTCTGTGGGAAGTCTGTATCATACGGGGGCGTGTGTGCAAGAGCGAAGATGTGCAGACACACACACTCAGACAAGGAGGTCTTACTTCAGACATGGCTGAGACCACCTCCGCACACCACAACAAAAACAGAAGTGATGTCATGATCTGAATACTTGTCAGTGATTGTAGTCGTTTTGGTGCTGTGAAAGGCAGCAAGAGGAATCTCAGGGGACTGTAGAATAACAAGCATCCATTCTGGTCTCAGGACCCCTGGGGGGGGACCTACAGCATTCCTACCCCAGTGGTAAGTAAGCTGCCTCACCCAGCCAGACCATCTTCCTGCCCTGCACAAGCCCTGTGTCCACTTTCATGGCTGTTTCTTGTGACAGCATGGCTGTTATAACCAGGTTACACCCAAGCTACAAAACAACAAACAGACAAAAAAGAACATTTACCTACAAGTACCACACGTAAGTGTTTTCTGGTGCCACTTTTGACAGCCTGACATTTCAAAATTAAAAAAGGTTTCTGATGTTACACTGCTAATGTTAAGGTTTGGTTATGTTTAGGCACATAAAAAAACTGAATTATGGTTGGGGGAAGTTTATGGTTTGGGTTAAAATGACTACTTCATCAAGGTTTTGTGAACCACACATGAACAGTGATGTCATACTCACACTATTTCCTCCTTTGCTACCGTTAGAATTACTATAGTTCCTAGAGAGCTTTTTTATTTGTGACGTTCGTTGTCATTTTGGGGGCATTTGCTCCCAAACTGATGCTCTTGTTTTTTCTTGGAAGGACAGTCTCCTCTAGTGGAACATTATGTATAGGCAAAATTTTAAATAAAAAAGTAACTGCAAGACCAGATCAAGTTTTCAAAATCAAACTAAACAAATTAAACAACTGCATTGTTGAAAGTCATCCACTTTAAATGTTAAATTGTTTAGACCCGCTAAAATGAGATGGTCAAGCAGCTTGCCCTCCTCTGTATGAAGAACTCGGTGGGAAACATCACCACTTGCTTGACCTTACCCACAGGACAGACTGACCAAGGCGGATTTTTTTTAACCTCCCTTCGTTTGTGTGTGTGTGCATGTGCTGGCCAGTTTAGGATGTACATGCTAGTCAGACGGCTGCTACAGGAAACTTCTTACGCTTCATGCTGTTTTTGGGTGTGAATGAGGGGAAAACGTGAGGTGAAAGATGGCCCTGTAGGACTCGAGCCAAACCATGAAAGTTTAAGTAAATATAGAGAGGGGGGGTAACCCTGGTGGTCTGGGTTCCCCCTACTCAGCTGATGTTTTCTCTCCTCTGCCTTTGTTTGGACAACAGTGTGTGGTGTTGTGCAATTTCCCCAGCGACCAGTTCTCATAGTTTGCTTTGCTTGAGAATACACTACTGTATATTCACGATGCACTGCTATGAATTCAGCCTAATTTCATGCTGTCACAGGTCTCTATAGATATACTTAGAGAGGTGGGGCGAGTCAGGAAAAACACACTAATGTAGCAATGTACACACATGTTTCCATAGAGATGAGCCAACTTAACCATCTACATAAATATATTTTGTACTGTTCGTCTTTAACCTGTCATGATTTTGGTCATGCTGTCTGAGGATGGAAACACAAAGAAAGCTTTATAATGGTACACACACTAAAAGAGAGTGTGTTACAGAACAGTGGCTGTATAGTTTGTGTATTTATAGCAGTGTGCCGTGCGATCACTGTCAAACATAACTCATTTCTTGTCTATCTTCATCTCCAAAGAGCAATCATGCTCAGTGTTATGTTTTCCACTTTGGTGCACCATGTTTCAACTTTTAAAGCCACTCATGCATGGTAACATCTGAAATTAGTTGCTGCTGAAGAATCTATTCACACCCTGCATTCCAGCCTTAATGTCCAACTGCTTTTCTACATAATTAAAAGCAGACTAATTTGCTTCCCAAAAACTTCACACCATGTTTTTGGTATGTGTAATTGCGCCTCGGGACCTGTGCCCACGCTTCACAAGGCTGAGAATCATCGCATGCATCCCCATCCCACTCATTAATGCTATCTTAAGGGATGTTGTACCATTACACTGCTGGACATCTAGCATCAGTGAGGCTTCTCTTCCCGTGTCTAACAGTGAACTATGTAAGTACAAATGCCACAGATTCAATGATGCATTAGAGTGACTCAGATAATTTCTTAAGTAGTATTGTGGTCTGATAATAGGAAGGTTTGTTTGAATCCGTAAGTTAAAGCTGCCGGAGCGGTGAAGGAGGAAGAGGCTGATGTGGATAGTGATCTGACTAAGGCATCCTGGATCATTTTGTTTAATTGCATTAGTTTTAATCTTCGCCCTTTGTTTGAAACAGGTATAGTACTCTTAATTTAATAAAGACCTTACAAACACACAAAGACAAAGTTCCAACATGTAACAGAGTTTTAACGATGTCTTGCTTCTTATACATGTACTTCCTTAGTTCTGGGAGTCACTCTTGACAAAGGACCTGTATAACAAATACGAAAATGTTTCGTTGCTTTGTGCATAGTTTTGCCTTCTCACAATTAGTGGATTATTAAAAATAATTAAATTCAAGCCACTTGCATTGTGATGGAATGTAATGTAAAAAGAAATTTTGCATGAATTATGAAAACTATATTTAAAGTAAAACTTTTGACCCTGTTCTTCATCTTTGAGTTGTTCAAAATGTTTGCTTTTTTTACCACGTCTGACCACAAGCCAAATAGCCGATAAGCCACTTGTTTTTGTCACAATGTCATAGCAATGAAAATAGCTGCATGCCAACTATAGATGTTGTCTCAACAGTGACTCAAAGTTTCTTTTAGTTTTTTCCCATCAACATTAAATAATGTGCACAACACTTAACAAATCAACTCTAAGTTTACATTTACAGTTGGGGTAAACATTAAAATGGATTCAAATATTTATGGGATGAAGTATAGTATATAAAAGAAGAGTTGTGTGACTTGTATTGAAACTCACATTGGTCTTCTAGAGATCTATATTGAAATTACACCATCTGTTACGCCACTCAGCTGTGTTTAACATCATTTAGGTAATTCATATATCTTTCCATAGATGTAACTATTTTTGGCTTTGACAGTTACTTTGCATTCTGTCCACCTCAGCCACATGATTAAAATTCATTGTTGGACTTGTGAAATATCCCTCCCGTGTGGAAATGCTCCATTGAGCAGGTGTGCATGCCTTGTTGAATCTTTCCCACCATGATTAAATTGGTATGTTTTAGATTATAGTGTGTTTTTTGGCTCTCCGCCGTCCTGAGGTTCTGTGTGTATTCATTTTGAACTCATTGCTGTTTCTTTTTTCATGTGCTTCTGGGCCGAGTATCTTAGCTGGGAGCTGTACGGCCTGAAATAGGCCACGTTCAGGGAGCTAAAGCTGGACTGCAGCTGTTCGCTCATTATCTTCAATGTGAACTCAGGACACCTTGAATTCATAATGATAGGAATATCTGATAGGACGGTTATATTGATGATAAATTCTGCTTTTTATTCAAAAAAGGAGATAGGGAAACATTTTGGGATTCTACAAGTGGCACGGCATAATATCCTAAAATAACCACAGATAAACCCGCTTCTTACTGCTGTCTAAAAAATGTTGGATAAAAACTACCCGCCTATTGGCTTATCTTGATTGGAATTTCTAGGTGTGGCATGAGCTATAAGGAGTCTTTATTTCAGGCCTGGAATAGTAATGGAAAATGGCATCAAAAACATTTCAGGTAAAGTATTTGTGATGTCTACAGATTTCCTTTAACCCAGTTGAGTACTTATGTTTTTGGCTTTTGAGAGGTCAGGTCACCTTTGTTGAGGTCACAATTTTCAGTATTCTTACCTGAGTCAGAAATCCAAGTCAGAGCTTTTTGAACCAAATTTCTGTCAGAAAAATAACATTTTAGCAAAAGCGCAGACAGAAATTGGCCATGGAAACAGTACTGTCTGTCCAGAAACAGCAAATCAGACAGAAAGAGAATATGAATAGCAACCCATAACCCATCCTGAACTCTACCCAATTTTCAGGGTGTTCCTAATGCAGCGAAGGCCCTGAGTCTCTGTAGCGGAGGCCCTGAAACCTCAGCCCTAAATCTGATGGGTGGATGTAAGACGAGACGGACGGTAGAATAACAGAACGTGCACTTTGTTCACCCCTAGCCTGCAGTAAAAAGCTCAGAGAATTACAGAGTGAGAGACAGTTTAACTCCGGGTCGTAAATATGTGTTTGGAACATTTTCGCTTTTTCCCTCCCTCCACACTTCTCTTGTAACGTCCCTATTACTTTGCTATATGGAGACTTTAGTGTGTGTCTCTGTGTGTTAGTGTAGTTGAGACATTTCTTGTGATATCTATGTTAACTACTATTTTTCTCTTTTTGTCTCTCCTCTCCTATCTCTCTCTCTAACTGTATTTCCATCCACCTGTTTTAAGCTGCATTTTCAATTTTCTCATTGAAAAAACAGAAAAAAGACCAGAAGGCTGACAAATCAAAAGACATACTTTGCTTGAGGTGGAAAAGTTGGTTTATCGTGAAATAGAAAAAAAAAAGAATGCGACAAAGTGTGATGGAAACAGATTAAGTGACTAAATCATGACATATGAAGCATGTGGGTTATCGGCCCATCAAGCCTGCACTCCACCCAAGTGACATAAAATAGCAGCTGACGAAAATATCTGAGGTGTGTGGATTGATCGAACAATGTAATATTGTTATGGAGACCAGTGGTTCCATTCCCTGAAATAGTGAATGAGTATCTAGGTTGGGGTTATTGATAAAGCTGGAAGCCATACATATTCTTATTTTGATTGATCATCTAATTTGTGAAACATTTGAGGACTTTCTTTGCTGTGAGTAGTTCCAGAGGAGGTTGATGAAGCACAGGGGGGTCTGGCCATCCTGCCTGTGTGATCAGTAATAGTCAAGGTTCAACGACATAGTATTGAGTTTTTCTACTCTATTCCAGTTAGGTATCAAATAAGCCCCAGTAAATAAAGCAAACAATGGTAGTACTCACCTCTTCCTGGTTGTCTCCTCAGCAGGGAGAGGAGGCAAATGAGTGTTGTAGGCCCAAGAGCCTGCTTAAGAGATGCAGGAGCATACCACGAAGCTGAGGGTGGGGGGAGCAAAGCATCAGCAATGCTGATTTCTGTGATTATTTTGACTGTATGTGTTATTGATTCATTCTTTGTGCTCTATTTTTCTATGGTTTTAGGTAAATATTTATTATTCTATATGATAGTTTTCCCACCAAAGTGGTTTTGTCCACTTAATTACCTGCAGGAGGGAGTGTATACACTGCAAAAACTAAAATCTTAGTAAGATTAGTTATCTTAATTGAAGGCTAAATATACTTGTTTTTTGTCTGACAAGATATTTCTTCTTACCAGGCTGCTTTTATGTTAGAGAATTTCACTTGTTTCAAGTTTTTTAAGTAGCAAGTGAAATATTTGCATTCTGTTGCAGATAATTTTGCATATTTTAAGCAATTTTCCCCCAATTTTAATGCTTTTTTCCTTGTTTTTGAGAGCTCAGTTTTTGCTATGTATGTAAGGCAGCTAGTTGCTTTGAGTATAAGTTTGTTGCTCGTTGGTGTTGGGGTCTCATCATGTCTGTATGGAAAACAATAAATGCCACATTTGTGCTTTGCATTTTACCTCTGACTCATGTCTCTCTGTGAAAAAAACTTAAAGCCACGGCCGGGCCATTGGACAAATGTTCTTACAATGAATACATAAAACAAACAAGAGCCATATTACATCACATTTTTCATGTGATTTTCCATTGATTGATTCTTGATTAGAACTCTTTTAACTACGTCATCTTGTTGCACCCTCTTCTTCTACAATGACTAATCTGACATCTGACCTACTGTGCTACCAACTGTTGGCCCTAACACTCCTAATATGGCCATAACTGTAGTGGATGGAACTGCACATTATTTTGCTTTGTCTTTTACCAATTTTTTGGATTTGAAGTAAAAACAATTGTGGTAAATTGGATAGACTCACTCATTCACTCAGAAACACACACCCACACACGTTTCTCTGATGTCTGTCTTGATGTCATGTGTGTTTACAGTCATCTTTTCCCTTCAGGCAGTGTCTCTCTTTCTCTGTCCTTCTCTCTTAGATACACACCTAAACAGTGTGTGTGTGTGTGTGCGTGTGTGTGTGTGTGTTTCCAGCCTGTGGGAGAGTCCCTACCCAAACCGCAGCAGGGTAATAATCACTTAACCCAAATCAGGCGCAATCAGGACGAGCGAGGCTGCAGCTGGGAGGCACCCAACCCATGGGGGCGAGGGGTGGCAGTGGGTGAGCGGGTGGATGAGTGAGAAGGAGGGGGGGTTGGTCAGGATGACGACGTGGACACTGATGACCAAGAGGAAGATCAAGAGCGCCAGCCTTTCTTGTGCCATCCTCGTCCTCGTCTGGCTCCAACAGGGAGTGAATCAGCCGGGGGAAGTAGGGGAAATCAGAGATGAGATTCCCCCCACAGAGTGAAGGTTAAATGCTTTTCCTGTCGTGTGTGTGCGCATGTGTGTGCACTGCCTGTGTGTTTTGTCTACATGTGATTGTTTCGTTAGTGCTCCTCAAGACCCCGCTGAGTCACTGAATCTGATCTTGTGTGATCCAGTGATTGTGTTCTGAGCTATTTTCCTGATGTTTGTGTTGCGATGTAGGTCCTGTCACAGCTGTAGGCCCCACAGGAAGACACACACACAGAAAGACACACACATAAGAAACCTTTAGGCATACACACACATACAGTATACTCATATGCAGGGGTGTGTAGGTTCTGTCATAGTTGTACGCCTATTGGGGAGACATCTGCAAATAGGCCTAGACATGCACACACACATGCATATGGGCTGGGTGGAACCATGACAGGGTCTGAAATCCAGGCGATTTATTGGGCTTTGCTCCAGCCAAGACCTACAGCATGTCAAAGCAGCCTCGGTTTTCCTCCTCTTTCCGCCCCTCAAAGCTTATCTCCTCGCAGCTTGCTCCTTAGCAACTTGGGCCTGCTCCTAATCAAGCGGAGATTGCAGCAACACTGTATCACAGAGATAAATCTGAACCATATATAGAGTGTATGTACGTCTGCGTGTGCGTGTGTGCTATTTGTTGTAGCGGTCTTGCTGTTGTTAGCAGCCCACCTTGTAGCATCTGCCATTCATTTGGAGTTGAAGACAAACACACTGATGAAAATGACTCAGACCACAGGACTGTTTCTGTCTGGATTCGTCTCTTTCTCTTTACTTCTGACTCTATTTCTGCTTCTTTCTGGTGGGGGTTACAGAAGTAGCAAACAGGCATTTCAATGTACATATCTACTGCATTTTAAACATATGTTTGCACACAGCACATGGACCAAATTTTAAACTCCAGCTACATCTCCTCAATCGAATTTTACTTTGTTTAAACACACTCTCAGTGCTGCCTCTGCAATGTTGCCAATCTGCACAGAACCCCACTGAAGACTCAGACTTTGTAGTGCATCTGTGTTTGATTTTTGTAGGTTTGACATGTGGAAACTTAAGGGGTAAAGCAACTTTGAGACATTTATCTGTGATTTTCCAGAAGTCCTTGTTGTCCAAAATTTTCGATAACTCATATAGTTTGCACATTATGCTTCTGACAGGGTGGCCCGGTAGTTCAACAGATTGGAACAGCACAGGTTCAATCCACATAACTAATGCTCAACCAATATGGGTTTTTCAATTCTTGATGGCCAACATATAATGAAGATATCAAAAGAAAGAAAAGTCATGTATAATTCAATTATTTCATGCAGAGAACAGTTTAATATACATGTTTATCTAGCCAGTAACATGTTGGCTTATGCTGTAAATTTCAGAACGTGACTGGTGTTTAAGGTGAGTGTGGTACAGTTTGTCAGAAGTGACGTCATTCAACTGCATTATTCTCTACAGTATAACAATATATAATGCTACGCCGTAATGGTTTTAGATTTGCTTTAATTTAGGAAATGGAAAAAACGTATTAAAGAGGTGGTATTATGGTTTTTGGCTTTTTCTCTCTCCTTTATTGAGTTATAGATCTTTTTTGTGCATGTAACAGGTTTGCAAAGTGAAAAAGCCCAAAATCCAGCCCAATGAAAATGGAGTTCCCATCTCCCACAGAAATCACTGCTGTTAACAGCCTAAAAACAGCTTGTTTGTAGTCCAGCCCTTCACTTACTTTACTTGTGATGTCACAATGAAAACGAATCAAAGCTTGCCAAGCAGCTAGCGGGGGTCAGGTACACCCTCAAACCATGCTAGTCTGAGCGGAGGCCCTTTGGCTTAACTCGCCTTTGTTTGGGTTTCCATTGTAGAAATGTTGTACCTGTACCTGCTTCCAGGTACTTTTTTTCATATCACCTCACATCTGTCGAGGTTCCAAGCTAGCTGAGGGATACTAAAAAGTAATATGAAAACACGACAGACTGCTGATTGGTCAGAGAGAATATTCACTATTGGCTATTGTCAATATTGTCTGCAGATGTGTCTGCAGATATTTTTTGTTTATCCTTCTCATATTGTAACATTATATTATAGTTCTGACAATATTAAATCAGTTATTTAACAAATGTTTACAGGGGTCTGTGTTCAGCTTTATCTCTAAAAAGAAAGAAAGGAGTCCATTAGAGCAAGGATCAGACGTTTTCAGACATTCAGACAGGTTATAAACAATTCCCCAGCTTAACTATATTATCCAGACAGAATTATCATCATTGATTGTTTGTCTGAACCTCCTGTTACTTTCCTCAATGCATTCTATTGTAAAGTGCATCTGGTGAGTGAATTTTTAAAAAAATAGAAAACATGGCTTAAACTATGACAACAAGAATCGGGTTCAAGAATGGGGAAACCTCCTGGTAAACTGTACACACATTCATCTCCAGCAGATGTTGGCTAGATGAGGAAATACACATTTCTAAATTCACCCAGTGTGACATGGGAGTTGAATTACTTGAAATTTATAGGAAAAGAGACAGCTTTCTTACCTGGATTCTTATATGACATGATTTAGTGGGAGGTGGGTGGAGAATTTGGGGAAGGCTTTGGGGGTTTGGTGACAAGGTGTTGAAGTGGAACAGCCCACAGATCAACAGGCTGGACACCTGCCCCCTGGAACAAGTAACCCAGAACCTTCTAAATCCTTCCCCTCACAATGGAGGGTTATATAAACATGTGCATGTTCACACCCAAAATGTTTTCCTTCTTTGCTCGCCCACAGTTCCCTAAACTATAGTTGATGCACACACTCATATAGTGGTAAAGCCCCCAAAACATGTTTTCAAGTATTTCTCTACAACCTTCAATACCCATTATTAAACATGCAACAAAACATTCTAGGTATTTAGGTATTACTAAAGGAAAGGTCTAACTCGCCAACATAAGCTAACAACCCCACAGCTCTCATCACATGTTGATTCATATATTGCTTAATTCTGATTAGTGCAAAGGTCCCGCCCAATTAAAACCTATGAAAAGTGCAAAAGTACACAAATACAGACAGATACAGACAAATACATTTCTAACTTGAAGTAACCCAAACTGTAAAGAAAATCTTTTGTTCATGAAGAACCTTATCTTTCATAGTAAAAGCTGATGGAGAACATTGGTTTTCAGGGCTGTTTAAAATGGTTGTTCAGACTACAGAAAAATAACACTTTTAAAAATAAGCTAATCATCGAAGTCCTTTATCAAACAAAGATGCCAAACATTCTCTGGTTTCACTTTCTCAGTCAGTGTAAATTAAAAATCTTTGGCTTTTGGAACTACAAAAGCAATCTGAAAACATCACCTCGGCCTCTAGGAACCTGTGATATGTATTTTCACTATTTTTGGACATTGTGTAGACAACATTTATTAATCAATGAATCAAGAAATGATCAACACATTACTCAACACTGGAAAGATTAGGTTAGTTGCAGTGCGACTCAGACATGCTTATCATATTGCTACTGTCCAGTGAAAAACACGTATCTCTAAAATGCATTATGTATTTGAAGAAATCCACTTCTTCACTGTCTTGCTGAAAGTTAGACCATGCGACCGGGTATTTTTCAAACCCACTGGTTTTGAAAATGTTTATTTAGCTTAAGAAGTAGGATACTTGTGCCAGCCCATAAAACACCACTCAAAGGATAGGTTCAAAAGTTTTCAGGTCTGTCTCAATACAATACTCACATGTCCATAATACATTGAAATCATTTCCTTGCAGTGGAGGGAGAGTAAAAAATATTTTTTTAGGACATTTTACACTAAAAGCACTGCATCATTGGAAAAAATCCAATTGATTTGTCAAGACTATTGTGTGAATATTGTTTTAACAAATTTGAAAAAGGTGACCCTATCATTTAATTCCTTCAGAAAACATGAAACATTAAAAATCACCAAATTTGGAGATTCATGGTGTTTGCTTGACTGATTTTACACTGTCATCAAGAGATCAAATGTACTACTTAATACATGCACTAATATCATGCACGTCATAGTTTTTAAAACTGAGTGGTGATTTCCCATTTTTCTTTACTTTGCTTTGATAAGATAATAGGAGCAGTTGCACAGTGAGTGTGTTCTGAAGCACCTGACCCTTAAATAGGTGCTGAGTGGAGGGCCTAGGCTGGGCTGCTGAGACGTGCTCATGCTCTGTTGACTTAAGCATTCAGACTGAGCCATCAATCATCTGAGTGTGACGGGTCTACCTCTGAACCCCAGCGCACTTTATCTGCCAGCAAAGCCTCCCTGCTCGCCGTGTGCATGTAAAAACCAGCCCTGATTTGAAAGAAGTACATCAAATTTTTATCTCGGTCTATCTCACCGTCTTGCAAAATTCACTTTTTCTCGCAAGTATACACACACCTCCCTTTTTCTGTCTCGTTTCTCTAAAAAAGCTGGGAATTGGTTTTAAATCCTTCCTTCCTACTTTTTCAAAACCACCGAGGCATTTGGAAAAGGTTCTTTGCAATTATATTTAATCATATGCGGCCGTCCCAATCAAGGCCAGCTCTGGTGATCACATTTGCATGGGTTTCAGGTTTTGCCCTTCAAGTCAGTGTAGTGCCCATACAGGCTCCGGGGGTGAGGACCACCTGGACGATTCCCAGATCTGCTCTCTCTTGTGCTCAGCCTTTCCTTTCCCCCTTCTTCTGCCTTGTGCTCAGCTCGCACTACTTGGTGTTTTAACATTGAAAAATTGTTTTTAAAATGTGTTTACATCCTAGTTGTTTCAGTTTTTCAGTCTTGCTTTCTGCACATATAGAAAGTGGAACAGCCATTACCAAGTTTCTATTAGATTTTGGAAGTAAGTAAGTGTGTGTATTTGCATGTGTGTGTAAAGCATTTTAGCAGAATTCCCAGATGCACTGCCCCACTAAGTCCAGCTGACCAGCCCACCCAGCCTGTGAGAGAGTGGGCTTCAATTTTTCTTCTTTCTGCCGACCGTAGAGGTCAGTGTGACTGTGTGTGTGTGTGTGTGTGTGTGTGTGTGTGTGTGTGTGTGTGTGTGTGTGTATCAAGTCATCATATGCTTGCCTGCCTATATTTGTGTGTGTTTTGAGGCCACAGCGCGAGTGTGTGTGTGTCTACATGTGTTAGTGTGTGTACACATGCTCATATGTGTCACAGGAAAGCAACTTCTGTCTGTGATCTCCTGCTCCTCTCATTTTCCCTGGTGAAAGGCGGCATTATAACTGATTTCCATGACCTCAAGCCAGGGCCTTCACTCCCTTCATGTCCTGTGTGTGTGTGTGTATTTTTGTGTGGGTGTTTGTGTGTGCGCATTATAACTGCTTTCCATGACCTCCAGCCAGGACCCTCCTCTGCGGCCTGCCTCGCAGCGCTTGTTTAGACAACAGTGGTGCACATGTTGGCTGAAATATGGCTGCTGTGCTCATTTGCTCGGGTGAATTAAGCTACGGCATGTGTGCTTAAACCCAGACGGCACGCTGATTTATCCATATATTTAAATGATTGATTTAAGAGCTGCCCAGCCAACACTTGTTGAAGCTGCGATTAAGGGCGGGCTTACAGAGATGAGAGAGAAGAAGGACAGAATTCAAATAAGAGCATACACAGCCTCTCTCATACAGGTAGTGATATTTACGCCATCCATCGTGCCGCTGAGGGACATTATTCACAGAGCTGAAGTAAATTATTCAGAAGTAAAGCTTTACTTTTCACAAGATGGATATTTTTAACGATGTACTGATTGCTTTTTAACATACTCCATTTTCAAATGAGCTATAAAATTTTGTTTATTATGGTCCAGAACATGACATAGGCAATCTATTTTAATGTCAGGAAAGCCTGGAAGAAAATGTATGAAAACATGTCCCTCCCATTTGCCGTGATATGTGTTGTGTATATGAGGGGTGCGTGTGCCAGTGTGTTTTATTACCTGTCTCATTATTAAATGTGTTGGAGGCCGGCTGAGCTGGGACAGAACATTCCAGCTCCTTTAATGTCTCCCCCGTCCCCCTTCCTCCTTTCTTTGATAATACTTTTCCTTATGAGCCCATAAAACCAGACACTTTTGCAGAGAACCACCTTTTTCCTCTGTGCACTGCAAAGAAATGTGCATCTTAAGTTAGTCTTGTCAGTAAAAAAGATCATAAGGATTTCTCTTGTTTGCAGTGTAATTTCACTTGAAGGCAATATCTTGAAGTGAGGCATCGCTCCATACTAATATTAAAGGTCACTTTAATCAAGACATTTCTGAGTAAATTGCAGCATTTTCTCTACTAGCGTTCAGCAAAATAAGATTTTAATGCTTGACATGTATAATAAACAGGTGGTAAAATGGACATTTATCAAAGTGTGTACATTTCAACCCTTACAGATGAAACTGTATCTCCCCGTACAGTAGAAAATGCTTGTAGCATAATTTGTTCCTTTATTTCATCTGTCCCATTTTATCTCAGAATTTCTGCTTCTCTCCTCCATTCCTCCTCAAAAACTCTTTTCCAACCCTCTCCCCTCTCTTTAGCTCGCCGTTTCTCTCGGCAGGGTTGAGTTAGGCATAAGCGAATAATTAGGTAATTGCCCCCTTGATTGAGCTCAATAGGAAACATTTCAATTAGGCTAAAACTGCGCAAGGAGGAAGTAGGCTCTTACAAAGGGAAACATTCCTTGTCATGCAACTGTCAGCCCCCGAGCCCACACCACGAGCCAGGATTAACTGGATACTAGAGGAGGAAACACTGGGGAAGAGGGAGGTAGTTCTGAAAAGCCAGGGGAAAAATGGTGGGGAATTGGGGAGCGGTGTGTGTGTGTGTGTGGTGGGGGGCAGATGGGAAGACTGGAGAAAGTTAGGGGAACTGAGGTTGGGCCTTTAAAGCGGGAGGTGGGGGTTGAAAAGACAGCAAGAAATGATTGCTGCAATTACGGCTATATTTAAACACGCCTTCCCTCTGATATGATTTTCCTGGTGATCCCCTGTCCAGATAAGAGGGAGACCTCTCTGCCTGCCCAACCGCCTGTAACAAATTACAACCTCCCAGCCATGGAAGAGACTTAGTTCCTCAGTGAGGGGGCAAAGCCTAGAGAGACTGTCAGATTGCCAAAGAGAACAACTCAATACCTCATACAGAGTGGAAGGGAGTAACAAGAGGGATAAATGAAAAGCAGTTTGTCATTTAAAGAAGCAACTAAGAGGAAGAAGTGGTTGATGAATCATTTAGACCAGCAATTCCCAAAGTGTGGTGCGTGCACTCCTTGGGGTGCGTGAGCTTCCTCTAGGGGGTACGTGACAGGAAAAATGTAATGGTAGTGTAATAGTGTACTACCTACAATAATACTTTTTGGGGAATTTTTCATGAAATAAAAACCTGAAATTGAAAACTGTATCCTAATCTGAATTTATAAACTGTAAATTTAATCTAAAATAAGTATTAATTCGTATTAATAAGTATTTATTAATATTAACTCACATGGAATAGCTACTCACACACCTCTTTCCCTCTCGCTCTTTCCACCTCTCTCTCCCTGTCAAGCAGAGCCACCTGCTCTGCACTTACAAATCCTCATATGAATCCTCTTTTTGTCTCTTTTTGGGGTGCATCAACCCAGTCAAGATGTAGAAGTGGGTGCGTTGCCTAAAAAGTTTGGGAACCGCTCATTTAGACTAAAAGAATCAAAATCATCTTTGTTATTTTTACCTTTTATTTCAAATCTGCACATTGAGGTTTCCTTTTCATCTATCTCTGATGTGCTTCAGAGCCTCAATTTGATCAGTGTTTTGTGACGCTCGCAGTTGAAATTGAGATGTATAGGTGTGCACCCAAGACAATTTCATGTCTGTCCGCTACTCGTGTGCTTTAGTGCGAAATGTATTACTGAGGGATTGTCCGTCTGCAGCGGTGCAGCTCGCCTGCCCTTCTGTCATCACATTCACCTTTGCCGCCCTCATACATGGGCCATGAAATTGAGGAGCTAGGCGCTGACCTCTAATAGAATACGGGCGCCTGTAGGTGTTTTATGTAGGTGTTAATGGATGGTGTGTGAATGTCTATGTGGACAGGTGTTAACGCGGAGAGGTGGAGAAACCGGTGCCTGTCTCTGTCTGTGAGTGTCAATGTGTGTGTGAAATTTTGTTTATGTCTGAATATGAGCGTGTGTGTGTATGTGCATGCATACATCTGTGGATATTTGTATATGTTTAAATATTTAAATTTATGTTTGAATTTGTTTGTGTATGGCTTAATTTGTGCTTCAATATCTAAATGTGGTTGTGTGTGTGTGTGTGTGTGTGTGTGTGTGTGTGTGTGTGTGTGTGTGTGTGTGTGTGAATTTTTAAGCTTCAATTTTTGCAGTATATATGAAAATGATTGTGTGTCAGTCTGTGTAACTGTCTAGTATGTCTGAATTTATATGTTTGGATTTGTGTGCTCGTGTGTGTGGGAAGAGACTTTGGCTTGAGCTTTTTATCCATGTCCCTTTGGGACGCAGTGTGGTTAGGAGAGTAAACGCCGGTCCATGTTAATACGTTTCCTGTGTCTGGCCCACCATACCTGTGTGGTTCACCTCGACACACACTCGCTGTACAACAGAGCGAGTCAGATACAAACCCGCACCCCCTTCAGTAACACTGGGTATTTAGTTTGTGCAGCATAGATACAGATGCCTGAGACATTTTGTTTGCTTTACTACATTGTAGCATTTCAACATCAGTAAATCTTTAAGTCTTATTATATATTGTTTAAATTGCTGACAGTATAGGCAGCCATTGCATTTTACCTTGCATGCCTCTTGTATGAAAGGTTGCCAAAAGCACTCATGTCATTCCATTAGTCCACCGGCTACCCGTGGCCTCCCAAATCAAATTCAAGTCACTAATGCTTGCATACAGATTCACTACTGGGTCAGCACCCATCTACCTGAACTCCCAAATACAAGCCTACGTTCCTTTTCAGCCACTGCGATTCTCCAACAAACGCAGCCTGGCTCTGCCATCCCTACACACAAAGCAACATCAGTCCCGGCTGTTCTCATCTGTGACACCACAATGGTGGAACGAGCTACCGCACGACATCAGAGCAGGGGCATCCATCTCTAACTTCAAGAAGCTCTTGAAAACTCATCTTCCGAGAACACTTCCTCTTATAACACTTCTAACCCCTAACCTCTAACATGCACGACCTGTCCCCTTCTTCTTATACTCCCTTACAGTTCTCTTGTAATGATTGCACTTTTTTGTTAACTCTTCTTTCGTTAGGTATTTATTCCATTGATGCCATACGTGCTAATAACGCTTACTAGTATGTATCAGGTGTACATCTCGTGCTGTGTTGATGCTTGTTTGTTGTTCCTAAAATGTAAGTCGCTTTGCATAAAAGCGTCTGCCCAATAAGTTAATGTAATGTAAATGTAATGTAATGCTTCATAGCATAAAGTAGTAGAAGGGTATTCTCACTTCCAGACTTTCAGATATTTTAGAAATGTTGAAATTTGTGCTGCCTGCTGCTAATATTAATTTTCCACCCTGATACTTTTCTTGATTAATAGTTATTTCTATAAAATGTCTGAAAAATACAGAAAATCTCCCTTAAAGTATTCCACAACCCAGGTTGATCTATGTGATGTCTTGCTGTTTGTTTGTTTTTTTCAATAGTGCTATCAGTATCAGCCTCAAAAATCTAGTACTGGTTTGGACTATACAAGGTAGCATCTTCAAATGTCTGACCAACAGTCCAAAACTCTGCAACTAGTGCATGTTTGGCCATTTTTGCATGAAAAAAATGACTTAATTTGCTTTAGATTGGCTACTAATTAGCATAATGATTATGTATTAATATAATATATGATAATTAAGCAACCACTTGGTTTATCTCAATCCAATTTGTTTATTGTCTGCAATAAATGTTTATGTTTATGTTTATTTCTCTCTACCTTGCTATTTAATAATTTTCTACTTGTCCTCTCTCAGTCAACCATGTTTTCGCATTGCACCCAAATAAATACCTAACTGCTAACACAGGAATCACAAAAACAGACTCGAGCCACCTCCATCTCGTGTTGGCCCCAACACCAGCCCCTGTTATGACAGCTCCCAGCGCTGTCTTGACTTAACCAAGGCAGGACACACACATCCGCAGTTATAATTCAGTAATTTGTGTTTGTGCATTCTGTGACAATTGTGACAAATGACTGGCCCGGAGTGAAATGCCAACCAACCTGCCCCCCACCCCCCTGCCCCCCCACCCCCATCCTTATTTCCTGCTTGTGGGGCCGACGTATGCTTACACTACTCAGGTGTGCTCTGAGAGGCTTTGCGTGCTGAGCATGAATAGGCCCGCTGACAAGAGAAATGATTACACGGACATGTTTATTTTAAATGTGATTTTTATTTATGAATCATATCAACTCAGCAGGCCTGTATGATCAAGTTTTGCAAGGGGTTGCATGCCGGCTTCACAATTTTTTTTCTCGTCTACTTGTGGTGAAGTGAATCCCTAAACAGCTTTAGCGTACACTGTCAGGCAACATGCTTTGCCTGTCCGAACGCATGCTTACACATGCTTACTCATGGGCAGTAATCATCTCATCTAGCCAGCCCCCTCATTTACATTTTCCGGGGCATTTTTCATCATAAGCGCATTCTGTCAGCAATATTTGCGGGGGAATTGAGGGTTCGCATCGCAGTGGGTCTCAGCAGAACACGGAACCTATTATGGAAGCCAGGCAGCAACAGGAGGAATCCTGGTAATGTTTTACCCACGAAATGAGTTCCATTCCCTTGGAAGTCCTGCGCAGAGTTAGGGATGTAATACTCATATGGAGCAGTTTATAAGGATTAAGAGGTTTTATTTAGTCTATGGGGCCAGCGGGCGTCCTCTCAGCAACCCTCCTCCATCATATCTTAGCCTTTCTCTGCTGTCGGGTAGATGACCAGTCATTTAACATGTGGGACGGCAGAGGAGGGCTCAGAGTCTGTATGGTGTTTTTGGTGATGGCAGTGTCTGACTTTGCCTAGTCCTGTGTGCCAGCCGCCCTGTTTGAACCAGACCAGAAAGCGAGTCAGCAGGCCTCTGGCAGGTGGACTTTTGTAGATTTTGGGTCTGCTGTTGATTTCTGGTGTCTTTCCAGCTTAGTTCTGAAAAATGTTGTCTTTACTTTTTTACTCTGATGCAATAGGCTGAACAAAAACAGGTTCCTCTCTTAGTATGTACATTGTTTGTACTATTAAAGTGACCTGTAATTTTGTGTTTGCTTTTTATCTGTTGAGATGCATTTGCATGCGTGTGCTTTAGAGTCTGTGTACGTGTGTGGCTTTCCCCCATCTTTTTCCCAGAAGGAAAAGTCTCATGTTCACTCTCTAACTCGTCCTGGTAGAGGGTCAATTGCAACCAGTTGGCCGCCAGTCTGGTCCAAAGTAAACATTTGGAGAGAGGCGACTGTACAGGCAGGTCCTACCTGGGGGCTCTGTTAGTTGCTCAGCTTTCCCCTTCCTCCCACTCTCTCTCCCCCTCCCCTGTCCCCCTCTACCTCTACACCTCTATGCATAAGGGCTTGAGATTGCCAGGTTTGCTGCTTTTGGACGCAGCTGGCTGGTTGGCTTGCCTTGTGAGATGGTCCATCTCATGGGACTGGCTCTCAAAAGAGTCTGCTTCATTGGCTCGATTGGTCCTGCCTGCCTGCTGTGGTCTGGCTAGTTTAAGAGCACTGGAGTATCACAGACTGAGACAAGCCAGCCCAGGTCTATTTGATATGTATATACACAGACGCAAAACACAAAGCACATCTCCCTCATTGTGTAAGCTATCAGGAATATGGTTTTCATTTAGGGCTTTGTGTGCCAGTTAGATTTACTCAGGTCCAGGCAGCGGCCACTTTTGTTTTGTGTGGCAGGAGAGGAATGTCTGCTGCAGATTTGCTGTGAAGTGTCGGGCAGCAGTGCACACCAGAGAGACCACTCTGCAGCTTGCAGCCTTTTTTGAGCCTGATGGCAGACGACTCCTTTAACTGGGGCTGGGGAGCAGTCTGCACAGCTCAATTTTGCCCACATTAATCAAACTCACATTTCCTCACATCAGCCCGTGTGCCTATCAGCAGGGCTGGCTTGTTAGCATAATGAATTCAGGTGGTTTTACACAGAGGGTCACAGTCCTCTTAAAGTAAATTCAGTATTGTGGAAGATGAATAAAACAAGAATGTTTTGCTCTTTTATTTATGTTAAAAACTGAGTTGCGAGTTAATCATCAGGTCGTTTTTCTTTAATTGTGTAATTTTCTAAAGAAACCTCTTTTTGCTAACCTAAAAGTAAAAAAATAAGGAACTGCCCTCATTGATTTCCACATATTTGATATAAAGTCATGCCACATCTAGGTGCCACATAATTGCTTTGCATTTACCTTTATCACAGCTCCTGTAGGTTGACTCAGCATAAAACATCAAAATCTATCATTTCATGGAGAGTTTAAGTCAAAATGGCCTTTTGTGTACGCGGTGAGTTATTTCTTTTCAGGCAGACTTCCTCTTGGTATGAGTGAGGGGGGCAGAGGGTCAGTGAGGAGAGAAGGGGCCAGTGGGAAAGGGGGGGCCGTGGCGGTGGGCTGGCTGTCTGAGAGAGTGAAAGCATGCAGTCAGACAGTGGGAGAGGACTTTGCTTTGCTGTTCATTCATACAGGTGCTTATAATTTGCAGTGTGTGATTAATCATTGTTGTGTTTGGGGGTGACATCTTGTTTAATGAATCTGTCTATCTCCCTTCTTTCACGGTTCTTGAGAGGTAGGCAGTATGTAGAATGCATAGCATTATTTTTTCTAGACAGATATCTACATATATGCACACACTTGAAGAATTTAATGTAAAAATATTGCATTTTAATTTCAAGCTTGTTGCTGCTTCGCTCCTAAAGAGCTTCCATGCTTACTTCTGAACTGATGTTGAAGTCAAAAACTGACCGGGTGTACGAAGTAGCCAAATGCAACATGTGTGCGAGCCCACCAGCTGCCACCACACAGAGGCGGTGGTGTTTTCCGTGTGTTTGCTTTGGGTGGAGGGCTGGCTGGCTGGTCATCATAGCTGTAAATCAGAGTCTTCCTGATGGAACCCTGATGGACAGGAACCTAATCTGTCCCCGGTGTGTCATTATGCTCAACCTCCCTGATAGCTACAGATCCTGCTGCTCCTCTCATCTCTCCTTGGCCTCAACACACACACACACACACACACACACACACACACACACACACACACACACACACACACACACACACATACCTACATCCACAGTCATCCAGCCGGGGCAGCCTCCTGGAAACCAGAGACAGTAACGGAGACACACATGTTGAACATAAACCGGTTGAGCCAGTGTCAAGAGTTCATCGTCAGCATCTGTCATAGCAAAGCCAGTGCCCGAAAAGCATTTGCTGCTCTCACACCGCAGCGCCACGCTCTTGCTTCAAATGTACACAGGCCATGCAACTACTGTCGCCAAACTGGCCTCAGTGATGGCTAGACAAAAGCAAACTGACGGATCCTTTTAGGACATGTTAGGATCTGTCCCAGAGCTCCTGCAGAAGATCCCCCACACATTGTAGTGAGTCAGAGCCAAGGTGTCATCTGTTACTTTTATGAACCATGACATATCCAAATCAAATAGACAATAGTATATTTCTATTTGATATAAAAAATAAAAATGGTCCCTGACATTTTAAATCAAGATTTCAACAGTACGTTTAATTATTTTTTTCAGGACTTTATGACTTAATAAAACAAAACCGCTTAAAACTTTAGATATTGTCCATAAAGTTGTACTTTGATTCTCCTAGTGTATTCATTTTACTAATCAGACGTTTTCAAATGATGGCTGTTACCTCAAACTCTGCCTTTTGGTTTTATTAATCTGGTTACTCTGTGACTTTTTCCAAAAAACGGTTCCCATTCATGATTCTGCTGACAGTCTGGAGTGATTTCAGCTTTTCGGACAAAATAGCAGGATAAAAGCGACCACCACATCCGTGCATGGTTTAGTTGGAGTTTGTCCAACGAGGAGATCTTGACCTCTCAATTACAGCATGATGGAGCTGTTTCTTTTACGTGTTGTTGAATTTCATTAACAATTTTGCATCCACACATGTTAAAAATGAACTCAGTGAAGTTTGAATGTTGTTCTTAAGGTTTTTTCCTAAAATATGCTGACTGTTGTATATTTCTGACAAAGCTACCTTCTGCAAAACGTTTCTCACAAAGCCAGAAACCAGAGAACCAAGGCTATAATCTGATGCCATCACGAGACAAAACGTGGATGTGCTCCACTGACAATGAATCGGAGACTTATAGACTCAAAGAATGTTTACTTGACCTTTCTCAGCATCAAGTCGGACACAGAGTGAGTCCAGAAAGTTGGTCTGTCATTCAGTGCCAGTGGAGCAGCTCCAGGTTTGTCTCTTTAATGACATGAGAGAGCTTTAATGAGAGCTTTGCCTCTCATTCCCAGCTTGAGTGACATGGCATCATGTATACAAATCTTGATAAAACTGTCTTGAGATTGCATGCATATTGCCATGTTTGCTCTGGTTTATACTGGATTTGACCCCCCCACCCCCACCCCCACCTCTCCTCCTACACTTTCTTTCATACAGCACATGAAGAGCCAGTTTCTGTCTGTCTAGGCCTCTCAGCATCTGTTTCCCTATCTGCAGATCTATAGTCTGTTTGTGTATGACTTAGAAAGCACTGATAGGCAGAGGGGTAAGTCCTGTATTGTGATTAAGCCTGAGTATAGTTTCCCTGGTGCTGGGTGAGCGACGTGGCACGCAGCCATCTGCCAAAACAAAAGCCGTCAGAGATGCCCTGTCACACAGTGAGCCATTAAGCTGCCTGCCCGCATGCGACAATTAATTGCCCCAATTCAAATAATGTTGATAAATCATAGACATAACACAAAGCTGTGCTGCTGATTGCATAATTATTGCATCAAACCACCGGCGTATGTAACATAATCACGGTCTCTCATCATGCTCAAACCACCGGCGTGCATCTGGAGCGGCGTTATGCAATGTTTGGAAAGAGACACAGCGAGCTCACTAACAATATGTGTGAAGCTGGTAGGTTTGTGTAGGGCCTTAACTTGTCCTAGAGTCTTTTATTTAAATGGGACAAGAGAGCCCTGTTGTGTTTTCATGGGACAGACCTCCTCCCACACAAAGTGCTGGAACATATTTTCGACTGTGTTTAAGCAGTGATGGCTGAGTGCATTTACACTTTGGTAATGGTTTCCTGCCTTTAACTCTCCTGGCTTAGGACAAGAGTGAACCATGCTGGTACTTCCCTTTTGCTACTGCCGCAGGTCCTGCCTCTACTTCGACTGCAGCCTGCAGCTCTTCTCCTTTTCCCCCTCACGCCAGTCAACTAGCCTAGTACAAAAAGGACGGACCACCCTGTCAGATTATTCACTCTCTCCTCTACTGTATCACTCCTACCATGGATAGTTTGTGGACCGAAAGATCGTATCACTCTTCAGGAATGTCCGTTGGTTTGCCAGTCCCTGCATCATTTGCATTTATCTACCTTGAAGCCTTTGTCTTTACCCGCAAAGATTGTATGTTTGGAGAATGTCCATACCATGATGCATCCCGAAATTTCAGCAAACTAGGGTTTTCTTCCAGGCGGCTTGATGCCGGGGCCCACAGAAGATCCTCCACCCTGTCTGTATTTTCAATCTCAACCTAGATCTCAAGCTTCTGGGCCACAAAGTTACAAGTTAGCTTGCACATGGCAGCTTTTGTAGTATTAAACGTCTCCCGGCAGCTTGCTGTTATGACATACAAGTGCTCAATGGCTTGTTAACAGTAAAGGTGATGGTCTTTCCATCCAGGCTGCCCTAGACAGCAGTTAGCAATGGGGGAAGCGTCAACCTATCCATATAGACAGAGGGTGTTAACAACTAATTAAAGAATTTACTGCCTCACTAAAACTCCAATATTGCTGTTCTCTCCCGATTATTGGCTCTATTATCAGCTTTTATGGACTCAGGTAAGCTTCTGGAGAAAGTTTTGGTTGTTTTGGCTGAGTGGTCAGCTTTGTCCCTCCTCTCAAATAACAGGATTCAGAATAGCTATGAAGCTTAAAAAGTGTGGAAAGTGTGAAGTTTTTGTGATAAAGACAGATTATCGTTTATAAAGTGACACACTGTGTTGATAGAACATTTGCATATCTATTTTTCTTGTTACACTAAATGGAATATGCTTCTGCAGCTGCTTCTCTTCTCTCTCAGGCAGAGAGCCATCTTTTGTGTGGTTCCCACATGTGCTTTCCATCTCTGTCTCAGTCTCACCTCTTTGTGTATTAATCAATCTCTGTCTCCCCTCCGTCCACTAGGTGACAGTAACGACACAGCTCTCCCCTCTGGGCGATGGGGATAGGATGAGGTGTAATCTTTGTTTACACAAGGTGAATTGACTGAAGACTAGAGGTTACAGGCTGGGTGGGTGCGTCAGCAGCAGTGGTGATGTTGTAGTGATGTGGTGACGTGGTGGTGAAGTTAATGATGGTGGTGTCTACAGTGGGAAGTCCACTTACTACCCATTTACTATTCTGCTTCACATCACTCAGCAGCATATAAAGGCTCGCCATAATGGCCCATTCGTTACGCTCTGCGAAAGCTGAAAAAGGTCTCGTTAGAACATAGAAACTTCTTGGTTTCGATTGTTTCAGAGCTGCATAATAGTAGTAGCAGCAGTAGTTGTAGTTTTCACTATTATGTTTAATACCACCTGGTACCAACTTAGCTTCTTTAGAGCTCCAACAGAAGCCACATCCCATTGTTCCCAGCTTTTTCTTCTGATGTAATCTTACAGCCCTGTCAGATAAACTTCATGTTTCGTAGCTGTCATGTTCCGTATGTGTTCATTTGAACTGATTTTAAACGTTAATTTTATTTAACATTATTAAATATATAAACGTCTTTTTTCATACATGATATATTGATGTTAAGGTTTGATCTCTTTTTTTTTGAAGTATAAGTTTGGTCATGTCTGCATTCGTGCCACAACCACTTTGAGTGGCAGCAGCTGGACACTTAAGCTGTTTACAGAGTTTAAAATGAGAGAGGTCGCTGTTTCCAGAAGTGTTTTTCCCCATTCTATAATTCCATTCAAACTCCTGCTCTCAACAGCAGTAGGTGTTCAGGTGCTACAGCTAACTCAGATTGCTGGGTGGCGTGTCCTGTGCAGTCAGCCTATTATAGCTGTTTTAATCAAATCATAAGTTCTATTTTTCAAATTAGCTGAGATACTCCACAATATTTGATGTAATTATTTAATATGTGAAAACTAGAACAGTGTGGGCTGAAGACTGTTGATTCAAACAGTCCTGGCAGCTTGACACATACAAGCCAGACGAGAATAACGACAATGATTCAGTGTTCTGACGATTCGAGAACTGCAGTGAAATAATGTGATACATGGAGCATTTTTCATGTCAATGTCATATCTGTTTCATCTATTTAAATTCAACTGTCATGCAGGAAAATAAACATCACAGTTTCTTAGTTACAATGAGGCTGTTAGATCTCACTGATTGCAAATTAGATGATAGTAGATAAGAGTTTGGGTGTAGGGGCGGGCTATTTGTGTTTTCTCACTGTTCTTACTGTACCTGTAGTCTCTTTTTACGGAGGACTCCGATAAAATGGATTTCAAGTGAAATCTAGAGATGCACATTTAATCACAATATGCCCAAATTCATTATTCATCGCAGAAGCTGCAGTTTTTTGATGAAGGTAAAAATGTGTGAACAGCATTAAAATAAAATTCTGCAGATGTGTCGCAACCTACAAATAATGTTCTCGGGATATAAGAAAACACATTTGTTTTGGTCAAGTGAAAATTTAAATTTTGATGAAAAAATGATAATCATATTGCAAAATATTTGTCAAAATAATTATAATAATATCGCATCTATCAAAATAATTGCAATATGATTTTTTGGCACATTGTACAGCCCTGCTGTAATCTGTATTCTGCATATAATACACATAATCTGTATTCTGTAATCTGCATTCTGCATATTCTGCACTGACCGATCTTTGTGTTCCAGTTTTAAAAATACATCATTTTTGTTCATCCTGGAAATCAACAACTCCAGGCATGTGTGGAGGTTTGATGAAATGGTGCAGACAGGTGAGTTTTAGGGAAAGTACACAAAGAGACTGTGGGGAGTGAAATGATTTAGCACTGCAGTGTTGTCAGGTTATATGCCAGTCTTAGTGATTATCATGTTTCTATTCAAGTTAAGGAATTACATGGTTTTCAGCTGCTTATTTAGCAAATGTTATGATGGGCTTGTAGACGCAGTTGGATAATGCCTTAAATATGTGACTGGGTATCTAAATCCATTTTATAAATCACTATAATGCTCTTAAAGTGCTTAATTAAGGACTGACAGTGATATAGAATATTGGGATTTCAGATCTTCTACTTGATTTTTAATGTCACGTCAGTGCTCACAGTGCGTACGATACTACTTAGGGGACACTCAGGTTAATATCTTCTGTTGGGAATTTGGGGAGTTTGACAACCAGGGCATTATATGGGCTAATTCCACTATTTTTAGAGATGGAGATAATGTGCACACAACTTTGTCCATGTTGACTGGCTCACCTTCTCTATTTCTAAAAGCCCTGGTATACTGTATTACCTCCCAAGCCTATTTTATTCATTTAAAGTCTGATCAACAGGTTGGCTTCTTCAGTACTACAGTAGTAGCATGACCTCTAAAATTAAGCTTCTAAAATACTACCTGTCTGTTCCAGTCTAGATTTATGTTGTGACCTCTTATGGGCTCACAACCCCCATTTTGGCAACCACTGGTTTATAGGGAACAATAGGCAAGTATTATAAAAAATACCCTGAAGCGTTTTTAGCTAGATGTTGTGCTCTTATTTGTAGAACTATATGGCAATCCCTGAAACCTTTTGTTAGAGGATTATACAGTTTATTTAGATGGTGACAGGTGTCCTGCAGGAGTTGGAAACAATTTGCTTAAAAAGTGATCCTCCTGAAAGAATCAGACCGAGATGACACAGAGCACTTCCTGTCAAACATCACTCACACCAGGTTTTGCATCCATTTTGTGCCCTTTTCTTCTCCTCCCTTCACCCACTTCCGTGCTGCTGCTGCATGTATTTGCATCGGATTGTGGCACGTAGAAAAAGAAGTGGGACCAGAGGTGTCAAAGAAACAGTGACAGTAATAGAAGAGGGAGGCTCCGACAGTGTTGTACTGTCGACACAGTCTGTCTGTCAATCTGTCACTAACTTATCATAAGCCCGACAGCTCCGGCCCTGTCCCCAGTCAACAGCACACACGCCACACCCACACACCTTTTAAACTTCCCTCAGTATCAGAGTTCATCTCATGTTTGACAGACAGGGACTGTAAGGGGACTGTATGACACGAGCTATCTCTAGCCAGTGGCGAAAAATGCAGCATAACGCATGACTTATAAATCTAAACTTGAGACAGCACATTTAACTGAAAAATAAAGACATAATTTGCAGACAGCATGTATTAGTCAATATATTGCTCATTTGATATAGCCTTTGTTGACTTTTTGTTATTTAAGATGTTTGATTTGTGAGGGTGTTGAGGCAGCACACTCAACTGAAACATAAATACATAATTTGCAAACGGGATACATTAGTCAATATATTGCATATTTGATATAGCGTTTGTTTATTTTTTGTTATTTTAGATGTTTGATTTTTGAGGGTGTTGGTCGACAAAAGTATCAGGTGAAGTAAACGAATGATTTATTTCCTCCTCCTCCTTTTTTCCCTCTCTCTTTTCATCTCAACTCATACATTGACAGCCACTAACTTGCAAACAGGACGAGCTGAGGCTCTGCAGGATATATGTCCTTATTATGAAGAACTGGTTCAGTTTAACATGGAGGAGGGTTAAAAGCTAGTTTTCTAGGTTGGCAAAATTGCGATTGTGTGTTTTGGTCGCTCAGCAGGAAACTTCATACCCTCGACAAAATCTGCATTATTGAATACCAAATGTGTGGGAATACGTTTTTCCCTCAATGGGACACTCAAGCAGCATTACCATTGCAAAAGGAAAAAAAAGTCTCTATTGTCTCTAAAGTAGTTAGACTCAGTATTAGATTGAATTATTTTACTGTAAACTACTTGCGGATATCCACACTGTGCACCCTCGGAGGTGATACAATGATAACAAATGAAGCAGCACCAGTAGCTGACATAGGTCCGTGGAATGCTGGGATGCTTGCACCTCTGGTTGGGGGCCCTCAGTTAAAAAAATCCCTGGCTGTCATTGGAGATGGTCCCGCTTGTTTTTCTAAGCACCCTTTGAGCTTTTTCAAGTGCAGAATTAGGGATTGTTTGGGGAGTTAACCGAGTCGCTTCTGCACTCCAGACAGGAAGCCTGATTGGGGATATCTGTGATTAATAGCTTGCGCTCTCTTTCTGTGTCTCTACCCAGATGTCTTGAGCCATTACATTATCCTGTGTGTGTGTGTGTGTGTGTGTGTGTGTGTGTGTGTGTGTGTGTGTGTGTGTGTGTTTTATATGTAAATTCCTCTATAATCAGTTCCTCCACACTAGTGTTTGTTTTAGGAGATAGAGTTAATATAATGTTCTTTTTTCTTTTCCTGCTGATTTTGGTTATTTGTTTTCCCATGCACTACTTTGCTGAGAACAGATTCATCCACCTCTTACAGAAGAGCAGAGTAAGATGGGGAGCATAAATCACTTTTAGTAATGATTGCCTACTTCCGCATTAATGACATTTGTTGGTTTCTTTTATTAACTTAATTGCCTTTAATACATAGGATAATATATAGGCATTTCTTTTGTGCTATATGACAGATTACATGTGACATTTTTGCATCAAAATGGTTTATACTCCATTTCAATTTTAATCTGATTGGAATTTTTACACTGCATGTTTACTTTAAAAACAGGTTTGGCTCCAAGGCAATATTTCAATACTATAGTGTGCCTTACTTGGTAGTAACTATAGTTTATTGGCCTCACCAAAGCCAGCTGGCCTCATGATATTCAGGTCCTTTATGTTACATTTATTTTACCCACTTCCCTGATTTGCCTTGTTTAGCCCAACCGCAAGTGTTTTCTTACAAATACAGTGTCAATTTATTGCCCTCTGTTCGAAGTAGGTTTATGTTTTAATAAACTCACATAATAAATGTCCCATAAAACAGTAGTCTAATTGTTTGTGAAAGATAAAGGCAACATGATGTTTGAGGAGTAACAGGTAGGCCTTGTATAAAAGAGATACAAGTCTGGAGATGAAAATGTGTTCTTTGCAGTGAAATGAAACAGGAATTATTTTTAATTCTTCTATGTCTAGTTGGTTGTTTGGTATAATAATCATCATCTTAGACTGTGCATCTTTTTATTTATTGCCATGACATGCTTGAAAGAATTTACCTCTATTTCTGCCTGAGCTTTAAATGATCCGAGGATTAATCAGAGTTACTATATCAGAGCGCCTGGCCCAGTCGCTGATGGATATTATGTTGGCTTTGTTGTGCGGATGACAAATTGCAGGGAGCAGCAGCTCACAGGGTTTGTTTAGCATTCCAGATCAGAAGTGTTTTTAAAAGTATTAATGGAGGACATGGAGGCATGAGATATCACCTGCAGGTTCAGTCAGGAACCCTTGTCAAAACCAGAGCGGACCTGTGAGGTGAGGCTCTGTCATCATGACAACTTTTATGCCTCATATCATGCCTTGAAACTCCAGGACAAGCTATTATTTTCTGCTTTGTCTCTCAATGAACTAAGCAATGTGTTGTGTAGTTACATGTTTTTAAATCAATTAGCAATATATGTTAATTTCTTTCTCATTTCAAATGGATAACCAACTGTTTGTTGATGACCTAATTTATGTTTTCATGTTGTAGGCTTTGTTTACCAAGGACGAAAAGCACAAATAATCTGTCATTTTGCTATTACTTCTTTGAAACGGTGGATATCTGTCTTTAATGAAAATAATCCTTTATTTAATGAGAGCAATTAACAAAGTGGAACTAACATATTTAAGAAAGTAGTGTGTAAGCTGTCATCAGAGACTGTAGCATTTATCGGGTCAAGTAAGCTTGTGAAATGAGCAGTCAGTATGTCTCTTAAGTATTAGTCCGTTTAACTGGGGGAGCTGTGCTTCCTGTGGCAGTGACCTTCTCCCTGTGACTGCTGGGAATTACAGTCATTCAGTGTGTGTCTTGGCATGATGGATGACACCTGCACCCGTTGAGCAATCGCTCCCTGGCGCACTATTGTTTTTCTTTCTCACTTTTGCGTGGGAGCAAACTGTGTGCATTCCCGAGCCAAAACCAACTCAGATAATCATCTCATCTGTGTGTGATGTATGCTCTTCTTTCTCTGAAAGACAAGTCAACAGAAGACTGGGAATGTCTTGCCAGTGTGGTGGTGGCAATGCTAGTGCTACCAGTGAGGCCACTTTGTGTCCATCCCAGAGACTTGCTGTATCATCGACAAAATATTAACAAAACTGAATAAGGGATGATGAAGCTGTTTTTAACCCCACGTCTCATTGTTTCTTATGGTCCCCTTATCCCCTTCATACCTGAAACATAAGCCAAATTCCACGGCTGTGAAAATGCTGCATGATGTCAGATCTGTGTACTAAGAAAACCAGGAATAGAATCAAGGCTATATGTTGCACAGTATAAAATCTGTGTAATATCTCAATGTGTCCTTGCAGCCGTTTTGTTTCCACAGTGCAATTATCCTTTATACTGTGTCTTGGCGCGGAATGCATTTTGTGGCAAATAGCAGTCTTGTAGTGTATATGTAAGAGTGTGTTAATGGCTGTGCTCCAGACACTCCTTTGTCATTAGCACTTGTGCCTAAGTGAGGGTGTGTGTGTGTGTATGTGTGTGTGCCTGCAAGGCGCCGAATGATAAGTCCTGTCACTACCATTGTGGTTCAGAAACAAAACAACCTTCAAATAATGGAATCTCCTAATGTGTCACTCACTGGTGCATAGCAAAGCTATAAACGTCAACCAGATGGCATGTCGCTGTAATAGTACTCTCATCACAGCTGTAGGAGTTGGGTGCCTACAGTTAAAACGTTGAAACCAGAATGGAAAAGGCAGAGCTAAGCAACTCAGTAGCATCATCTCCTTGGTTTACCCTCACCATGCTCTGTGACTGAGCATCAGAGGCTGTACAGGGGTGTGAAGTGCTCCCAAGAGTGTGTGGGTTCACTACTGCCGCGCTCTATGATTAAACAGTAGTATGTGCTGACAGCTGGGGTAGAAGAGCATGATGCACTGGGGCACATTACAGTGAGAAGCTGCCTCTCCGTGGTGTCGAGGAAATTGCATATTTGGTGTCTTTACGCCTCAACACAGAGACCTTTCCATGACGTGTCACCTCCCGAGCTGGATCAAAATAAATGACAGTGCTATTTAGTTTAAACAGTTCCTGCAGAACTGGAGTCGTGGGAAAAATCAGCTCCCTAAAATATCAGCAATTAAATGGTTTACTCAGAGTAGCCTTGATAGATGAAAATATTTTGCAGTGACAAGTTGCATTCTATGGATCTGTCATCAGTTATATAATGTTAGCACCCTCTTTTGTTGCCTTTTCAGTAATTGGATTGACAAGGCACACAACATCATTTGTTCTCGCTGGGCTCTCTTTTTCTTGATGGCAACAACTTTCACTATTCCTCTTTTCACCTTCACAAAGACAATACACAGAAAACCCTTTGTGACAGGAAGCTGTCAAAAGATATTCTGAGACATAAAAGAAGCCCCTAAATAAAATGGAAACACACAATACAATATTACAGCACTTCCTTACAATTTAGGTTGCATAAGTAATTACACAGCTATTGTGTAATATCTAAAACAGTCTGAGGGTGAATTATCATTATCATAGTATGTTGATTCTGTCCTGTGTGGTAAACTTTATACTTGGCAATATAGTTAGAAAGAAACCAATTTTCAATTTGGTGATCTGTGCCATGTCATACGACGGTCAAGTTAGAACTATGGTCGCGCACTTTCTCTTCTTTTATTTTTTGCTCAAATCCCTGCAGACTGTCATCAGCTGTTCTTAAGGTGTCTCGTCTACAAGGGCGTTAGACGAATTCTCAAGTAAACACAGCCAAGTTTTGCATTCATACTTGTCATCACTTAATCCTTCCTGAACTGCCAGGCACCACATACATTGCTAACTGACATTAACGTTGCATGTAAAGACACTAGTCCATAGTGCAATTCTGACAGCCTGAGAACTGAACTCAACACACTGAACTAATCACTGTATGTGAATTGCACAGTGGGGCAGGGCTGTTAATTAGTAAAAAGTGTTAACTACTGTTACCTTTCTAAGTTAATGAAGCATTTGGTAGCATGTATCCTTTAGAGTTCCTTTAATGTAAGGTTAACGATGAGGCCCAAAATCTAGTGTGAATCATTTTAAGTGAAGTACCCAGATGTGCACAGCTGCTCTAGTCACTTGCTGGTACAAGCAAATGTAGCAGTGAATTCCTTTGGTTATTAATTAAAAAATAATTTAATAAAATACATATACCCTGAACAAAAATATAAACGCAACACTTTTGTTTTTGCCTCCATTCATCATGAGCTTTCTCTATGTGCATAAAAGCCTATTTCTCTCAAATATTGCTCACAAATCTGTCAAAATCTGTTAGTGAGCACTTCTTCTTTGCCCAGATAATCCATCCACCTCACAGGTGTGACATATCAAGATGCTGATCAGACAGCATGGGTATTACACATGCCTTAGGCTGGCACAATAAAAGGCCACTTGAAAATGTGCAGTTTCACTGTATTAGGGGGACCCGGGGAGGGTCCATGAAACAGTATCTGGTGTCGCTGTCTGCCGCTTGCCCTGTACAGTGAAAAAAACAAAAAACCAAAAACAAAAGTGTTGCATTTATAATTTTGTTCAGTGTAGTTTGTTCGTGATGCTAATGTGAACACATGACTTCCACCGTGATGATCTGGGATGAGTCTTAACATCATGTTTCCTCCTGCTGATGTTGTTTGTAGTCCTGTAATCTGTGTATCTACAGTGGTTTTATCTGTATTATTTTCTAGACTGTTATATCTTTTTCAGTGTACAAATGTGAGAGACACATACCTTAACTGTAAAAACAAAATGTAGCACCCTTTAATAAGGAATAGCTAATGGCAAATTCTTATGCCATATTCACATTATCGAGGAAAGACCCCCTCTCCCCATTATGCCCTATGTATATGTGTGATGCGACGATCAACCAACGTCCAGCGACCTTGAGCCAGTGGCTGAAGGCAGCAGCTTGTGATGTGACTTTAAAAATGGAGGACAAATTAATGAATGTTTCTAAACACACCTAAACATAAATCATAATTCTGTTTCCAAACTGGACACGTTTTCTTAGCAAATTATTCACCATTAATATTAGTTATAAAGACACAGTTTGATATATAGTGATCTAACAATGTTCGTATCATAGGCTATAGGTCTTTGAGAAAGTCATTATGCCTGGTAGTCTAATCACAACAGATCAGGACAGATAAAACCTGAAATAGTAGTTTTTGCAATTTTTTATAGTCTATATAATTGTAAATACGTTATCTAAGTTCCGCTAGAAATTGTTTATCTGCTTTAAAGCAAATACGCAGTAATTTTAAGGTGCATCACACACATGTTTGCAGGAGCCTTTTAGAAAATTTTGTTGTTTTTGTGTTCTCTTTGTTTTTGCTTCCTAAGTGTACCGTTTAGATGAGATTGCAGAAGTTCTCCTTTTTCCCAGACTTCGCTCTCCCTCCATTACATCACCTGTTGGAGCATGTTCGGTCACTTCGTGTTTCCACAGGCTGATCAGGCAGGCGGGCAGGTTTAGTTTCATCATGAAATCTGATGACCTGCTGAAAGATTTGATGCTCCTCATCTTCACTGCAGCCCTATTAACACCAAGGCCAGAAAATGATGTGTCCAAAGCAGTCCTGTATTTATCTTTTCAGTAAAGTATCCATTAACAGCTGTAGTTAGGTCAACTGAGCCATGACAGATGTAATTTAGTTTGACCCTTGCATGTCGGAAGCTTGGTTTAGAAGTTCTTGCTCCTCCTATTTGTACGTTAAGATGCAACTGTAGACAGAGTCATTTTTTCAGTGGTACTTCACTTGATAATTACTTCCCTGGAAAAACCCCAGAAGACACATTCTTTTATAGACAATATGTTTAATTGAGCAAATTAGAAAGAGTCCATATTGTGCCGCAGCTGTGTACACACACAGTGGAATCTGCAAGGGAAGCCCTCAGAGCACCAGTGAAGGGATGCAGTGAAAATTGTGTTTTTTAAAAAAAGGCCTGATTGAGTCAGAAGGCCTCTGTGCCAAAGCAGTGGCTTTTCAACACAGATGCGCATAGTTAGCATGCGTGCTGCACTTATTCTCCAGCTGCTGGCACATTGTTGATGTACTGGGTTTGCATGGATGACATGGTTGGTGGCTTCGGCCCTTCAAAATACAGACAATTATAGTCACTTGTAGGAATCTTGGAAAGAAGTTTCATTGGATCACTTATCCAGACCCATGTTCTTGCAAAGATGGCACAAGGCTCGAAACACCAAGAACTGCTGAGGTAGTTGGGATTTAAATTAGGCAGTGTGATAATCAGTGTGATAAGGTTCATGTGGAAGGTTGGTAGGCGCTGTCGCTGGCTGGCTGTCAAAACCTTTTGGTAGCAACAAGAAGTGCATACACTTTTATTTTTTAAAAAGTGTATGCACTTTTTTAAAAATGGAAGGAAAAATTCACATCAACTTCTGCTGCCTTTTGCCCCAGTCAACTTTCTTATCAGATTGTTTTAAGGTCAACTTGTCACACTTGACATAAAACATCAGATTTACATTTCTGTCTGATCCTCCAGATAATCATATACAGTGTATGTGCATATTGTAAAAATGAAAAGCAGGAAGGTAAGTAGAAAAATCATGTGAAAAAGACTGACAAAGACTGGATAGGCAAAGACAGAACAATGAACCTTTGAGGGCTGTATCTAATCATCAAATGACTGTTTCATTATCAATTGATCTGGTAAATATTTATAGTTTTTATAATTCTTTAAATTGTCTGAAAAATACTTTCATATTGCTTATTTTCTCTGACCAAAATCCAAAGAGATTCACTCTACAGTGACGCGAAGGAAAGTGGAAAAACTTATTTATATTTGAGATATTATATATTTGAGAAGCTGAAACTAGCAAATAGCATTTTTGTTTGAGAAGTGACTTAAAACAATTACTCTAACATTTTGGGCCGTATGTATACTTGAAGCAAAGGGTTAATGGGAGTCCTGCTACAGATGAGCTACAGTGTACATTTACATTTACGTCAGCTTGTCCATGGATTCATCTTTGTTTGTTTGTTGTTTTTGCCCTTATCTAAACACATGGAGTGAAACAACAAGTTACTGTTGAGTAAGGCTGTTTTCCAAGGCCGGATTTTGAGTTATTAGCATAGATACAAATTGTGGGATTTTGAAAAAGGTTTTCCTTCTTCTGAAACAGAACCTCGAACTTCCAGTTTCAAATAGGCTCTCTAGGGCTTAATAAACTGATTGTATTGGCACTAGTGCACGGTTTCTGCTTACAATACCAATATTGATGAATGGAAATATCTCTAAGAATTGTCCTGAAAACTAAGAACATAACCAGCCTTCACCTAAATGTCCATGTTTACTAAAATGACTTATCTTGACTGTTTCTACTTTTTAGGTCTGGTAGAGATCTGTTTGATGCATCCCCTCGATGTAGTGAAGACAAGGTAAGCCACGTGTTCAACCTTAAAGGATCATTTCAGTATTATTAAACCTGGGCCTTATTTTCACATATTTTTTGTTGAAATGACAAGTAGGTACTAGGGGTCCACCAATAATTGGTCTGGCCTATGAACGGCGCAGATATTCAGCATTTTTCCAATAATCTGCATCGGTCATCTTAAAAACAGATTGCCGATATAATACATACATTTTTTAAAAGTACTCCTTTGGCTGTGATGTAGCCGCCACTATCTGTCTGCTCGCCCACAGTGCTAGCTGATTGGTTACAAGTCACAAGTAGACTATCAACACTGACTTTTGTGCAAAAGTAGCCAAAAGAACGAGCGAGCCATTACACTGCAGCCCTTCCCCTCCTCTTTCAGCAGAGCTCCGCATACACACACACGTGGAGTGGAGCTAGTTAGTGGGGATCAGTGTAGATTACACCAGTTGACCATAAGTACGCGTGATACAGTAAGTAAATACAGCAAAACCAGCAGTACTAGTAAAATGCTGATACTACATCAGTACAACAAGCAGGAACGTGCAAGCAGTATTTTAATCTGCTCTGGCTCATCCACCGCAGCTGTGTTTTGGTTTTACACAAGCACATGTGCTAGCTGGGTTAATAGTTAGTTAAAAACAAGCTAAATCTCTCTATCTGTAACCTGTTTGGTTGGCTGAGATGGTATGTACCTTAAAATTTAGCAAATCAAAAAAATTGTAAACTCAGCTGCTTGTTTAGAGAAACAAGCTCCTCTCTACAGCAGCAGCAGAGGGAGGAGGAGGAGGGCTGAAACTTACTGTTGTCTTCTTTCTAAACTTCACTCAGTATTTTGATGTCAGGAATAAAGTTTATTTTACATATTTGTTTCCAGTGAGATATTGATTTGATATAGTGACTTTGCTGCTGTAAACTTAACTTTTGTTGCTGCTCTGAAAACAGTTAGTTATAATAAAATGTTAAATTTGATTACTCTTCTGAATTGATTTTATTTTAAATAACATATTTTGTAAAGGCAATTATTTAGTAATGACAAAACAGTAAGAGATGGATAAAGAACAGAACCAATAAATACTATCAGTAAAATCTTATATAATCATAATATACACAGCAACACGTAAAGACAAAGGTTTTGATAAGACAAAGTTTTGTGTTGGAGTTTGTGTTATTCTAAATTTTGACACCAAGATTAAAAATTTTAAAGCAAATGTATATTGGTTCCAAATATCGGTCATCGGTCTATTTGGTTACTAATAATCGGTATCGGGATAGGCCCAGAAAAAAAACATATAAAAACATATCGGCCAATCCCTAGTAGGTACAAAATGTTTTGGAATCTGTCCATTAGTTGTTCTCATTCTGAGATGTTGTGTGAGCAAGTTGTTGCGGAAAGAAAACGAGGGAGAGGGGTTTGTTATGTACGTAGAGGAGCTGCTAGTAAGACCTTATTTCCTAATGCTATTCCAATACAACAAACTCCTCTCTCCAACTCTGTCTCATGTTTCCACCGACATCTTCCTGCAAGTCGCCTCTCTTGAGATTTCGGGCCGAGAATTCACCAACCAAGGGTGTCACCGGGAGTCACTCATAGGGAACCTTTCCATGATGTTGTCAGACATCTTATATAACAGTCTGAGCCTGTTGGTGGCAAAAAGAAGTACTTTTGCGTATGTAATTTTGACTGGCACAATTTATTTAACCTTTATTTAACCAGGAAGTCCTTTTCCGAGGAAAGGAAGGCAATCTCTTTTCCGAGGAAGACCTGGGCAATAAGGCACACCAATCAGTTACAATTTAGATACACAGTCAAAACAAACAAACATCACATATAAAAGAAAGGGACTAATCACATGAGACAGTTATATTTCTCGGTTATATGCTATTTTAACATGGCTTTAAATGCCCTGAAAGGAATATGTTGCAGCCACTGCAGTTAGTTTGCAGCTGCCAGCTGAAGTCATCTGCAGCATGAATCCAAAACCTTTTGCAACTACTGGTCATTTCGACACCAGAATATGTGAAAATAAGGCCCAGGTTTATTATGCCAAAATTATCCTATAACAACATAACTTCGTTATATTATTCTATATATGAACTTCGATCATATTTGTGTCAGATATTTAATAAATAATATATCCCTTTTCAATCCGCATCTGCCTTGAATCCTCTTGGTGGGTATTTGGGTTTGTAAAGTGAAGTTCCAAGCATACCAGGTCTTTTTTCCCAGCTCAGTGGGCCTGTCCAGCTCTGCACTCGTTCTCCACACAAGTGGGCACCAATGCCAAGAACTTTAGACATTTTGTGGAAAATGAAATGCATCATTTACCCATTCTTTCCTCACACAATGTTAATGTTCAATGTTTTTATGTTTGCAAATCACTCACATTTTTTTACCTTGTTACCTAATTTAAGATTTTTTTTTCATTTTTTTTTGGTACGGCCTGCTGGTCATGTGAAATAAGGAGACTTGCAGGATAAATTAGATGCCACTAAATGCAGTGGGTGCGTTTTAATAGCTTGTTTTCAGTTACCATCTTCTGTTTGTGTGTTATTCAAGAGCGGCAGCAGTGTTGAGCTGTTGAGTGATCAGGAGCCTCGCACCACAGTGTCTCAGCCAGCCATTAACAGGTCGTGGACTACTACTAAAGCTTTATAGTCTTTCACAGGCCCAGCCAAGACCTCTGGCTTCATTCTTAGCCCCCCTGCCCCATACTTGTCAGTAAATTGTACTGCTTTTTCAGTCATTTATGGCAGCAGTTTCTTGGTAAATAAATTGCTTGGCGTGCCTTTAAAAAAGTGAGATGGTTGCACTTTGAAGGCAGTGCCACCACCAGAACACAGAGAAGGAAACGCAGGGATAAAAGCCAGGGGTGAGCGGTGTTGTATTAGTCGATATTTGATACTTTGAAGGCACACACTGTGATTTATGGTCACGTGTAGAAGCTATGGGGGTTTATTACAGGTAAGTCTTGAGCACTGCCCGTCCGTCCTCACACGGGGTCAGGGTCAAAAGTGCACTCACTATTTTCTTTGTAATGCTCTTCCTTAAAAAGTGGTAAAAGCTGCTCTAAAACTAGACAGGTTTATCTGTTTGTTTTCTCTGTTTGTGTTGCCATGTGTTTATGTTGACAGCAGTTCTGTTGCTCAGAATAGGTCAGTGTAAAATTATTCCTTTTGGTCTTGGCTCAGGATGTACTATTTTTTGTTTCGTAACGAAAAGCAACAAACAAAACATTCTTTCTTTCTTTTTTATTTGGGAGCATTAGAGAATTTCAGGAGTGTCTAAACAACAGGAGGTAGCTGCTTATTTTGAATGGCCCACTTATACACTGAAATGTACACTACATGAATGATAGATATGCATGCACACTGTACATGTTCATGTACATACACACATAAATTAAAATCTACACATAAATTCATAAACCAAGCATATATACCAGCTAATTGGGACACTGAGGGAGCTGAAATCTATTAGCAGGAACCTTGGAGCCAAGAGTCAGACACACCTCCACTGGGTTTCTCTCTCTCTCTCGCTCAGGCATGGCTCTTATTAGGCACCGGCTCCTGCTTTAATGTCCACTGGTCCAAATTGTACGGCAACTGGAGTAAATTTACGTTTTTCCACCAACTCAGAATCAAAGGGATTTTTTTTCTTTCTTTCTCCCTTTTTCTTTCTTTTTTTTTGCAAGGTAAACTACATGTGTACCTGCCTGGGAGCCGATGTTTACCTATTTCCCAAATGAGGGTTTATCTTTCTTCCCTTTCTCTGTAGGGAAGGGGGAGGGGGCTGTGGTTTGTAGATTTAGGATTAGTTGCAGCAGTTGGTGTAGAAACATGCCACAAGTAGCCAAATACCACTGTTATGAATCAAAAAGGAGCATTTGGCAGCTTTTTCCTTTAAGCAAATACTGATTCATCCTCCAAGATGACTGCCTTGGCAGATAAATGGAAAGCTGTGCTCCAGAGATTTGAAGAAAAGGCGACACATGACTTCTAGCATGATTGATAGCACAAAACCTGGACTACTTATGAGATACTTTTAAAGCAGAGTAGGAAAGCACGACCATTATGACAAGATTATTCACTCAAGATATTTTTTAAAACATACTGATGGGAAAATACTTTTGGGTAATGCAAGTTTTGACTTGTCCATACTGGACATCGCTTTAGATATGGGACGTAAAAGGGAAAGTCTTGTTGGATGATTCACAGTGTGTCTTTTGCCTTTGTTGTTGCACTTTCACTCCCCGTTGCGTTGTTCTCTGACCAGTCAAGCCATGACCCCTGTTACTCACCTTTACTAACAAGTTAATCTATCTTACATCTGAGGGACTCCTGCAGAGCCCACCTTCCTTCAGTGTGACTTACAACCACTTTCAATGTTGTAAAAGAGTTGAATGTGTATACATTTATACATAGATATTTTGAAATAAGCACAAAAATTCATGCAACAATTAAGCTGGTAGAGGTTTCGTGTATCTAGCTGAAGACTCTTTACTGGACAAATAGCTTTAGCACCGTTTATAGTGGCTGAGGACAGGATAGTACCACTAATAGGGTTGCAAAGATGGCACCACGGCTGGCTGCCTCAGTGTTTGGTGATGTTTTGTCTTGTTTCTAGAGTCAGTTTTCTGCTGTGATATCCAGGGAAGAGCACTTGAACATCAGGGGAACAACACCAGTGGATTTATCTTGTTGATTTTATTTGTGTGTTTGTGTGTGTGTGTGTGTGTGTGTGTGTGTGTGTGTGTGTGTGTGTGTGTGTGTGTGTGTGTGTGTGTGTGTGTGTGTGTGTGTGTGTGTGTGTGTGTGTGTGTGTGTCTATTGTTACACACTTAGTCACCAAAGCAAATTCCTTTTTATGTATAAAAACTGCTTTGCAATGAAGCTGTTTCTGTCTGATTCTGATCATTTGCTTTATAAAATAGTGGTTGGGGAAATATGCCCATCCTAAGTTCTTGATTTGTCTGAAATGATAAAAATATTCCATTTAGAATTATATAAATTATAATATATTATATAAATCAGAGAAAAGAAAAAAAATCACTTTGAATATTTAAGTTAAACATATATATTACACACACATATATATATATAAATGCTCACAGGCGAGATGCAGACCAATGCAGATGCAAACGTGATATCACCAGCAAATTAACACGTAAGCTGATCTACTAACATTGTGCATGCAGAATGACGTCTTTCAAGTGCAAGATAACACCTGTTGTTCATTTACTACTTTTGCCTTAATGAATATGCAATTTGGGGCGTTTCAATTTTATTGTGGAAAGTAATGGGAGGGTAACATGCAAATATATTTATTTACTACATGCAATGTGATCTAACATGCCTACAAGCAATTTCATGTGAGTGCAACAGCTTCTGTATTTAATACGTTTGAAAGGCAGGTGCCAACGGTAAAGTGTTGTGCAGAGATGGCTGATGTTATTGTTACGAGGAGACACATCCGTAACGAAAAAAAATGTAAAAAAATAAAAATGTTAGATAATATTTTTCTATATCCAATTTATAGAAATAAAATTATTTTAATTTATTTATTCGATTAACTATATGAATTTTTTTTTTTGGTGCTTTCCTTTTTGCTTTGGCAATACTGTATTAACATTCATGCCAATAAAGCAAATTTCGGCTGACTTCTCTGTGAGACGCTACGGAGAGCCCCCAGCTTTTCAATTCATCCAGAGGAACAGTTGCCAACTCTTCTCAGCGAACTGGTCGTAATAGCAACACAACCCATTGTAGGTATGGGAGAGGGAATGGGGACAGGGACAGGAGATCACGGAGCGACCGGGCATGGTGCAGACGGTCGGTGATTGTTCCCTCTGGCTGGATGAAGCACAATCTGCTGGCATCTGGGTCATTCCAGCATACTGTATCTGTTTCTGCTGGGGTTTCCCAAGTTCCCAGTTTTTCAGGTATGCTGTCCCAAGTACTTAGTGCTATCTTAGGCAGTGTGGGCAGGTACATACATTCCACATACTCAGGACGCACTGAATGAAACAAGCCAAGGTTTTTACACAGTGGCTGCTTTCCCTCCCGACTTTCAATGGCAGAAACCATTAAAACACGTAAAACTCTTATTTAAATACTGCCACCTCCATTGTGTTTGCTCCTGTTGTCATCTACACAATAATTCTTAGTAGTTCACCCATAACAGGTACTACAATTGCACATGCCATTTAGTACTCTTTTTTTGGGATGTTAGTAAATCCGTCCCGAAATACAACAAGCACATCAGATTGGATGAAGGCTGAAATTGGTATGTTGGGGAAAACTTAGGTGGGCTGTATGGCTGAACTGTATGCAAATATAAAAATCATATTGTGATTAGATTGACAGACATTGCAATGTAAGTCACAATTTTACTGGGAATGTTAATTTAATTTAATCATTCTCACTGAACTTAAATATAAAAACGATTTTTATTGATTTTTGCCAAGGTCTGTAAGGCAAGGCAAGTTTATTTATATAGCACATTTCAACAACAAGGCAATTCAAAGTGCTTTACATAAAATATAAAATCAACAGGGAAAAACAATAAAAACGTTTGAAAGCAAGATAAAATATAATAAAAGTTAAAAGAAAAAGCTAAAAACAAAGAAAAGTTACAGTGTAAAAAGCTAAAAACAAAGAAAAAGAAAACAGGACTGTACCAAACATGTTCCCTGTTTGAAGAATATTTTATGTAAGCTGGGGCATCTCTGTAGCACCACAATACTATACTATACTATGTATAATGGTATTAACACATTTTACATTTATCAAAAAATTGCAGCTCCTACGATTTGGATATTGCTTTTGGCCATATTTTGATTAACTATTCAGCCCTAGTTGTGTGCCATGATTAATCACAGTTGTGACGGTTCTGTTTCTTGTTCTCTGTTGCTTTCAGTACACTCAATCCAGAAATGGAAACATTTTTCTCATTGTGAGTCACTTTGGATAATAATCAGCCCAAAATGTAATTGTAGCATACTTCACACAAAGTAAACCATTAATTGCCCCTAACCCCCCCCCCCCCCCCCCTTCCATGGATAGAGGCAGAAATGTGGGGGTGAAGATGTAGGGTGTGATGCGGTGTGGGGAGGGAAGGCAGTTGTCAGTTTAGCAGAGAGAGACAGTGGGACCGGAGTTACAACTTTTCATTAACCTGGAAACCACCACAGTTACATGGTTCATGGGCTGGTCTCAGCTCACTTGGAGGTAACAAAGGGTGTCGGGCGGCAGTTTCTGCAGGGGGGCTGTGCGCTTGGGGCACTCCATCTGACTCTGATCAGGTTCTCCCTCTCATTAGAGGGTTGCACTGAGCCGGCATTTCCCTTCATGTCGAGATCCTGTTACATGGAGCTCCACCCTTATGCTCATGTACGCTCAGGCATACTCACGCTCATCTGAAAGCAGCTTCCCATCACCCCTTTTACTTCCGCCCAAAGAGTAAAGACACACCTTCCCACTGTTTGAGTGTCCCTGTGCAACTCCTCGCGTCACTGTGTCATCTAAGGCATGCACATGATCTGATGTGTTTGCCATAATAACCCCCAAAGTCTTGTGTTTTGTGCAATCACTCTTGACTGAGCCACTCCTTCTCTGCCTCCGTGTGCTTCACTTTCGTTCTCGCTGTTCCTCTCACGATTCCTCCTTCTTCCCTTGGTTGTTGTCTTTTTTCTCTCTACATCCAGCTTTTTAAAACTCCACCTACTAAACAAATATTAACTGTTTCTACTTACATTTGGTCTTCTGTAGTTTTAGTTTAGTTTTTCATCAGTCATCTCAGCCTTTTGTCAAGTCAGCCACTATTTTTGTTAAAATAAACCATATTATATAACATCATCAACATTGGGTTGAATGCACCGTTTAAACTTCCACCATGGTCTCTGAATTTGTAGCTTGTTGAGCGATTATGTAATGTTTTATTTTCAATCCCTGTTGTACATGTGTTTTTAGAAGATTTGTATTGAATTATGCAATTCTGTAAATTGTATTGTATGACATGGCTGTCAGTCATTGCAAACCACTAAGCCTGCCAGTAGCCTGTTTCAAGCCTGATTAGAAAAACCTGGTACTGGCCCTTGCTGTCGGCAGTATCCATGGCAACACTACCTCCATTTGGTCACAGCACGCATGAAAGTGTGTCCCACTTGGGGGGCTTGAAAGTGATCTTTGATGAGGGCTTTGACAGATGACGTCCAGTCTTATTGGGGAACGTGTGACAGCACTGAGGATGGCCCAAAGGCTTCACCCCACCTCCACCTCTGTTTGCCCCCAACTGCTTGGTGAACCCCAGTGCACTTATGGAGGAATCCCTGACACAACCCTCAAACAGCAGGGCACAAAGCAGCAGCAGCCTGATAGCTGATCTTTCCTTGTAAAGGAGCAGGCAGGTCAGCGGTCGTCAAGCTGGCTCCTAATCCCCTCGGCGCTGTGAGACCGCAGGGCAAGACTTTACTCACAGCGTAAAGCCAAACACATGCCACGTGCGTGCAGGATAAACCAAGCTCAGTCTGTGCATCGCTTCAGTGCACAAGCATGAGCAAGGGTGAGTCCAGTGCAATAGGGAGAGAGCATGTCTTTTCATGAGCACAGCCGGGAAGCATATTTGGCAGGATTAAAAATGATGTCTTCGCATTCCAGTCATGCTCTCTTAAACGATGCCTCAGTTAAATGATCTGTGTAATCAGATTGAAAATTTCAAATAGTGGGATAATGTCCAGATGGAAGATATACTTATCTAACTACCCACTAGCCCATTGTCCCTAAGAACTCTGAACCTTGTGATTTACATTTACAAGCAAAAAGCAGTGTACTCTATGTGCACCAACACAGGAAGTAAAGTTGTGGCGGTTGGGATGGTGACTGACTTGGAATTAACGCTTGCGTTTTTGTTACCTGTAAGGTATGGGTTAAGCAGAAAGCAAGGATTTGAAAAACATTTGTTTTGAATCATTGAATATAATCTTGGGTCCTTTCTTCCTTTATTTGGGAGGGGCCATATTCAGGTTTTTTGCTGTCCAGAGTTTGAGTCAAATATTTTTAGAACTGTTTAAAAAAAAAAAAATAAATCACAAAATCAAATGGAGAAAATTAAACATCAAATGAAGTGAATAATCCAGCTGTATGCATACCATGTAACTGCAACGTCATTTAATTGTCAGCTATCTAATAAAATCAAAATACCATAACCCATTACTTTTAATGTTGTGACAGATGTTGCTGCATTTACTCACAGATGTTAGAGACGTTTACTAGCAGTCACAAATGGATTACTAAATTAGAGATTTCAACTATAGATAGAGGTACACATGAAGAGCACATGTGCATGTCAGTGTGTGTCGATCTGGAGCACCTGTAATCATTATCAGTGAAGGAGTTTGCATTCCAGTACACTAATTGCAGAGTGGAGGCATTGTGTGCTTTGATTTCACTAGACCCTGACTGAGCTGCAACCACAGTGCAGCCCTCCTGCTGTCCCATCTTTCTCTTTCTTTTTGCCTCTCAAATCTCACACATGCATGTCTGCAAATCCTTTATTGCACCTCTGTCACCCCTTCTTGCAAGGAGCTTTTTGAACTTTTGAGTCACTCGTAAAGCCACTTTTAAATCAGGCAAAAATTTTTGTTGCTGTGGGACTACTACTTCACTGTTGCTTGAACATTTCAAATGACTCAACTTTAATGCATGTGAGCTTGACTTTTTGCGTGGTGCCTGAAATGCAGCCAAACTTTCCTCCCCTTTGTTGATACAGTTGTGATAATCTGCATTTGAAGTGTTGAACAGACACTTAAGGCCTCAGCACGTTCCCTGCGCTGAACCGTGCGCTGCTGTGTGTAAACTCTCCACAGCAAATGATGTGCACACAAGTTGCACTCTCATCCTTGTGGGAGTTGGCTTTTCTTTCGGGAAGGGTGCTGTGGACAAATTAACAGTTAGCACACAAGAAGGTTGCTCTTGAAGAAGATAAAAGCAGGAAAAGCCACACGTGACGTCTCTTTGTTCCATGTGGCCATTGCACAGCATGAGAGTTGTTTTCTTTCAGCTTGCTTCCTTATTCTTGTCGTTTTTTACAATGTGATGGGTAACTGGTGTGTGCCGGTGTGTTTTTGAAAAAGGCAGAAGACTGAAATGTCTGTGTGGCATGTTAAACAGTGTCATGGGAGTGCTGTCCTAGTTCTTCCTCTGACTTTATACATTTAGGATTAAGCACCCAGTCCTAGTAATCTCATGCTTTTTAGGAGTGAGAGTGTTGTGGTCTATTTTTATAAGGAGGCAGAAAAGAAAGCCGTTGGCTCTGGAGTACAACAGATCAATCATTAACAAGGACCCACACACAGTCATCATGGCTGCAGACCATGATTTTTCAAATTTTGAGACACGTGCCATGTTCGCTGGCCAGCTGCAATTCCGTATGTAATTACAGAGGTTTGCTGGCATGCGCAAAAACCAGCGCAAGAACCCTGCAGTAAGCCTTACACTTCCTCCATAATTTGAACTTTCCTTCAATTTCTGAGGTCCACCACTTATGCATTTCAAGCTTGTTTATAAACCTTTGTATGGTTGCTTCTTTCAAAGGTCTGCATCACTGACAGAGAGTCCATAATACTTCATGTCACTCATGCTGCACTTTAAAATAACTAGATCTAAGGTACAGGATCTGATTGGCATCCAGTAAAGGTGGCTATAGTATACTGGCCTTCGATCGTCATCCTTAGTTTATTTTAGAAATACCAGTTAAGGACAGAGTAGTGCTGTACAAGAAAGATGTCTATGTCAGATAAATGATGAAATTAAAGCTAAATGGAGAAAGAAGACAGAGCGAGATATAACAGTAGCGGTAGCCTTTCATGTTGATCCCTCTTTATGGTTGGGCAATAGTTTCTGTACATTCTGCTCATCAGTCTGCCTTTACAAAACAAGTGACACCCAACACCTAAACACATGAAGTTACAAATGTTTATAGAATAAAGAATAGAAGGAGGGAACTGGAATTACTCATTTTTAAGCAACAACAAAGGCCTCATTAATTTCTCATTTGTTTTTAGCGCGTGTGGGATACTTGGCAGTGCCCACAGCAGAGTTCCCCTACTCGGCCTCTCAAGACAGAGCTGAGACAAGATGCAGTGTAGTAATAGCGACTCTCAGCTTTCTCTTTGGCAGCATGCTGGGCAGTTGTCTTCTGTCTGGAACGCACTGTGTTATAGCCAGTGGTTACCTGCTGTCAAATCATGCAGCATCTCTCCACATCAAAGTGGCTGTTACTATCTCTAGGTAGTCCTGACTTAGCTTGTCTGGCCTGCTATCATCAGTCATGTCTTCTGATTTTCTTTGTTTTGTCCAGCCGTGGATGTGGATCTTTCTCCTACATTGATATTGTCAATGGATCTAGTTTGGTTCATGTTAATGAAAAGTTCCTGCAGGTCTGTTGAAAAAGTAGTTCATATAAACATACTGAGAAATCCTCACAGAAGTGATGAAAAAAAGTTTTTTATGTAACCATTACTTTTATACTATATGTATTATATATAACTGCTGTAATTAAAATTACTGCTCAAACATTAGCACCACAATTTCTCTTAACAGCCATTGGCAGAGGTTAAGCGACCATGGTTTAAACACCCAAGAAATATTTTCTACTATGCAACCACTTACTGGCAAAACTTAACTTCAGAAAAACTACTCATTTTTTCTACCTATCTGGTCCAGTTCAGCATTAGTGGCTTTCTATATTTGCTACAGCTGACTAACATATCAAGTGATCTGTCAGTCAACCAAAAGTTTGTAATGCTCAAAACATCTGATTCTCACTCTTGAACTGGCCCTGCCCAGCTTGTCCTCGTGCTGTTTTATGTAGCTCTTTTCCTGCTCTTCCACAGTAACACAGCCTGATTTCGGGTCACAGAGGTCACAGTATATGAGCAGACATCTGGACCGGCAAACTGGTCCTAACATCACCATAGGGAATCAGAGCAGTCAGTTTTATCGGAGTGCGAAAGGATCCAGAGTGACAGCCCCTTAAACAGCCATGGTAACTTTTTCTCCCTTATCCACATCACTGCCTGCTCCAAAACCTGGGCTGTCGAAGGTCCAGTAGGTTTGTGGTGCTGGTGAAACCCAACCTGGCCTGGTCCAGATCAAGCTCTGGCAGCCTGCCGTGTCACAAGCGCCAAAGGTTTATCACTTCCCCTCTGCTCCCATCTTGCATCTTCTTCCCCCCCAACTTTATTTTCCTATTCCTCTCTCCAGAGGATTGTCTTTATTGGCCTCCTCCTGCCATGCTCGAACACTTTTTCCTTTTTGTTTTTGTCATAGATTGAATCTATGAATATTTGTTTTCCTCTTCCTTTTTTTTCATTGTTACTGTATTGAAATCAACATTATTGCATTACATTTATTTGGCTTTTTCATCCAAATTGACTTACAGTGCAAACAAAATAGGAGCAGAAAGTCAAAAAATTGGCAGTGTATCCCTTTTTAAACAAATAACTAAACATATGTTTAGTGCTACAGTACAAGTGTTTAGACATCAAGTGTCATACTCCTTGTTTTGCACTCTTATCGTTCAAACACACTTTTTACTCAGTGAGAGTGAGCCAGCACTTTTGTCAACACCAATATTTTGTCAAAACAAGCTGCCACTGGATCCAAACGGGACCCTTTTATTTTTAGTTTCTCTATTTTTACCCTAAAGCAGGATTAGATTCCTAAAGTCACGATTGGCTGCATTTGCCATGGACTATTTAGGTCGGAAAAGTGCTCTTAACCTCATATACCAATGCAATGGACTTCTACCATCTTTATGATCCTGCTCATTAAAATTAATTGTCTGGCAGTAAAAAATAGATTTCCCCTTTATGTTGGCTTCTGGATTGTCTTATGTACTTCAGATCTGTCATGAGAAATTGCTCAGCTTCTTATCCTTTTCCCCTGGTGATTCAGTTCTTCTTTTTGTTCAGTCATATATTTTGTTCAGTCTCTCATTTTTTCAAAGCACTTGGCATTCCTAGAGGGAAGGCATGAGTTGATCAAGTCTCTCACTGCAGCAACCAGTCCAAATACATGGCAAAACACATAAATCACAATGTTCATACTTGGAGAAAATTTCACAATTTGAAATATTGCAGTGTAATAGAGAGCATGAGATAACTACCTGTTGTAGATTAGGTCATTACTTCTCTATATAGGGTGTTAATTTATGTTGAACTGTCTGAATAGCTATAAATATGATTTCATATCAGTCTTATTAGACTCTAAATTTTAAAGTGAGCAAGTCATCAAAGTTTTGCCACTAAGGGAATACCCCTCATATAATAGGCCATATTTTTAAGAGATCTCCTAAAAATCATGGTATGCCCCTTTTAAAAGTAGACCCATCAAGCCTCTGCCTTTTGATCAACTCAATAACCCCCCTACCCTTTTCCCATAGGTAGTTTTTTAACACCATCATTAATGAGCGTCACCTCAACATCTCGTCTTCTCTCAGGTGACAGCCCGTCTTGTTGGTCCCTGGTTTGAGCCCATTACCCACCAGGGTCTGGGAGCGGACACGGCCTTGTAAGGCCCTCAAACACCACGCTCATGTCTATAAAAATTCAAAGAATGGCTCTAGCCTGGTACTCCGCCCTCATTTACCTTTTTGACTTCTTTGTGGATGCCTAGAATTTGTATTTTTATTGGCAGTGGAGGTCAGGTGGACGAGGCCTTCACAATTATTTACCCCAGAGTGCTTGTCTCGTTCACAGAAGCACCAACATGCCCTCGCCTTCACCCTCACCCAGGCAGCTCTGGGCCTGTAAAGCACAAACACAGGGAGTGTGGGGATATGGATAGGAAAGGAGAGGCACCGTTGATGAACTCACACATATCATCACCTCTGAGTATACTGTATCTCCACAAGCTTTTGCTGATGATTGAAGAAGATGCTCAGAGCAGTATGTTTTTAAAGAAGCCCCAGGGTTTTTCCTTGGGTCTTCTGTCTGCAGAGTTTACGATCTGCATGGCTGACTCCATGGCCAAGTGAATCTGCCGGAGCCATGGAGGCTATCCTGTGCTCGTCTTCAGCCAAAAACTATATCGTCACTGAGGCCTTATTAACAGAAACTAAATCTTTTTGTCTGTACCAATCCTCTTAAACAGGCCTTTAATCCATCACTGACTGAAGCTTTGAGTCTTATTTTCCACTGTTGGTTGCTGTGAAAAGTGACATTAGCAGCTTCCTAGCCAGGGGCCTGACGGTTCCCCTGCTGCCACAAGTTCTTCTGGTCCTCCCTATTATCTCTCGCTCCCTGGGCCTTGCTGTTTGGTCCCTGGCTTTTATGGCAGGGTAGGAGAGGGCCATGAGGAAATGAGGTGACCCCAGGGTCATGAGTGGAGTCAGGGGGCTGGAACCGGACCACGGCCCTTCCAACCCCTTTCTCTCAGGGCCAGTTCGTATCGAGGCAGGCAGAACACAGGAGACAGGGGGAGAGTGGGGACAGGGTCCCTTCTATCCTTGACCCCAGCATCACATGCCTTTAATTAAGCCCGATTTAAATATGTTTACAAGCCCCAGTAGCCTTAAATCTTCCGGGTCTTTGCCTCCCCCCTCCGTCGCCCTTATTCCACCATTCCCTCATACCTTGAGTCCGTCCGTTTCTTCTTCTCTTTAATATGGTGTCAGACATCTATTTATTATGCTGTTTTAACTGGTTTTCAGGAACGGGTTACAAGCTATTTGGGAATCCACCAAATAGGATTTGAGGGACACCCCTCTAAGATGTTAATCTGTTAGCGATATGAAAGGCCGCTCACCCCACTAAACTCCCCCTCCACTGGAACCCGGGGGCCCTTTATGGCCCCATCAGGCACCCGCATGGACGACTTACTACTGACCTTGTGACCTGGCAGTTGAAGCCATATGAGGAGGGAATCTTTCTCTTGTCCCGTTCCCTCCTACTCTCTTCCCTTCTACCTCTGTTTCTACCCTCAGTGTCCCCGATATTCTTTACTATGTGCAGAAAAAAAATTAAATTCCTCAAATTATCATTTATCACATTTTGAACCATGTTTTCATGTATTGTGTTTAATTATTTGCTGAAATTATTGGGTTAAAAATCACTGCATAATTTCATCAGAACATGGTTTTTTTTTGTTTCTATGTCTAAGCCATGTGGAAGTCTATAATGAGATCTCTTATCGTCTCAATACCTGAAAGTCTTTATCTCTAAAAGGCACCGTTTATGTTCATTTTTTCACTCCCAACTGGTCTCTCATGTAAAAGATTTACACACAGCTCACCAGCATTTATTAGGGAGGTACCAGCGTGTTTGCTATACAACAAAAAGTCCTTCGACTGGCTCCATCATATTAAAAATTTACACGTAACTGAAGACCTGTTACAATTGGCTTACTAGCATGTTAGTGGCCAAAAACCTTGCTGCAAAAGGCCTGGTCCTGGGGAGTTGGGTGGCTAATTGGATTGGTTGGGTTAAATAAATGTTTGAGTTCTCCCCTGCGCTGGGGGGACCTGATGGTAGGAGTCTCTCATCTTAGAAGAGGAGGGAAAAACAGCGGATGAAAGGGAGAAGGGGGAGAGAAGTAAAGAGGGAATGAGCTTATTTATGTTAAGATTTGTTTAAGTGTATTTTACACACAGGAGTCACATTGTATATAATTAAGACCTAATGCTAACCCTGGTTTGAATGTAGAGCTGCTGTATGAAATATTTACGTAAGTTTTAATGAGAACGTTGTCATTGCAGGTTCCAGATCCAAAGGGGAACCAGTGACCCCAACAGCTACAAGAACCTGGGTGATTGCTTCCGGACCATCTTTCGCAATGAGGGGTAGGTTATCCGCTACAGTCATGAATTAGGCATACATTTTCTTTAGAGCACCAATGATGTCAGTCTTCCTGTCCATAGGGAAGAAGTAATTTCTCCTTGTTAACTTATATGGCAAATGACTTGGTGTTAAGGTACCTTTTTATGTAATAATTCAATTCAGTTCAAAATTGAAAAAGGGGCAATTTGTGGCAAGCATTTTTGCAAACACAAATACACAAACAATTCATTCACATGCACACAAATGTCTCAATGGCCAATCCAAAACTGATCAACAGTGTCCAGCATACACATTATGTCAAAAAGTGCAATGGACTAATATGCTGCACACAATTAAGTCATTTGCAATTGTTGTAGCTTCCATATTAAAGTAGAAGCTCATTAAAGAATGATCTGCTTAGGAAAAGATATATATGTAGTCAAATATATGCGTCATGCTGCTTTATTCAGGCAGACTAACAGATGATGGCAAGGTGGTCTCGTGGCTGAAAAGCTGAAAGTATTACAGGTTCAGATGCTTTCAAACAGCCTGTGTGTGTGTGTGTGTGTGTGTGTGTGTGTGTGTGTGTGTGTGTGTGTGTGTGTGTGTGTGTGTGTGTGTGTGTGTGTGTGTGTGTGTGTGTGTGTGTGTCTACAGCCTACACAGCTATCCTGCAAGCCACTGAACATGCCTTATCACTCATTGTACCTCACGTTAGACAAGGGTGCAGCTGTTACTGGCCTAAAACCTAAATGTAAAGCTTTCACATCTAACTAAAGACAGTCGTCCTGTCATGCTCCCTCCTCCTCTTCCTGCCCTGTGACAGGGGTTGTGAGACAGTGCAGGTGTAGGGGAAAGTGGTTGCCACTCGCTCTATTTATGGCGAGTCGACAGCTTTACAGTGGATATAAAGTTGATCTGCTACGAGGTGCTAGCGAGCGCACGGTGAGTGGCCGGCTAGTGACAGTTGGAAACCTATGTTGGCTGGAGTTCAACAGACAACAGTAGCTACAGTAGCTGTGCCCTCTTCACCCAACACACACGCACGGCACGCACACTCTCAAAGTATGAAATTGAAGGCCTTCGTGCATGCATGCTTTTTAGGTGTGTCCTTTGGGAGTAGCTCCGCTTGAATTTCCAGAGAACACTGACACGAGATGTTTGCCAAACTACACAGCCTGCTCATTAGCTACGAGAGCCAAATGACTGCTAACGCAATGAAGGCATGATATATGTGTCAGGGAGAGTCCCTACAGACTGAAGATTCACGCTCTTGTCGACCAATTATCACTAACAGTATATTTTTTCTGAGGCTATAATCGCTCCTCAGTAGCACATTGGGGATTACCTCCAGGCCAAACCACTTAGTTATAACTTATACAAATACTGTTAGGCCCCTCTGTTGTAGAATTATTATTAAAAATAAACATCTCCCATTAGCTCATGGCAGGCCTGAGCTAGCAGCAAGCCTCACTCTCTCTCTTAGGGTGATGAGGGAGGAAACCTGAGCTCTCAGCTCAAGCTTGGTGATTAAACTGAAGAAAGACATGGAAATGTGCACGTGTGACACCATCCTTAAAACAGTCTGAAGGCTGGACACTACTATACCTATAGACATTGTTAGTTATATAGCAGCGGGATTCATTTTGAATGCTTGTAGTTAAAAATTGACTGTTGCAGTGTGGATTATTTCCTTTAGAAAATCGAAATTTTACATTAGGCTTATTATTAAATCAGGAAAATATAGCATAAAATCCTGTAGCTGTGCACATAAGTGTGTGACAGTGTGAACTATGCTCGCAAACAGTCGGTTGGTGTATTGGCTTACAGGCCACGCTCCTTTTTCTGTTGCATGTGGGTGTAGCAGCATGAGCATGTGTTAAGTGTTTCCGTCTGGAGGGAAACAAAAAGACTCTATTCTCGAGCATTCTTTACCAGTGTGGTATCCAGAGACTGGGTCGGGACCCGAAGCACGGCCACAGGAATATTAAAAGGGTCCGTGCATTACAGCAGAGCACGTTGGCCTGCGTGCAGTAGATCAATGACTAATTCCTGGAACTGGTGCTGGGTCGAGGGGAGTGCGGTATTCCAGCTGGGACCACCCATGTAAAAAAAAAACCTACATTCATTGTGGAGGTGTGAAGAAGTGTAGATAAGCATGTCCACCAGATACATATGGATTACTTCGGTGAAGGAACATCTTGTCAAAGGCACTTATTCACTTCTTTGCCAATTTGTTACATGAATTTTTTTCACCTGAGATTTTGTACGGATTGAACATGTTAATTAGTGGGCTTCAAAGGTCCTAGTAGGCTGTTTTTGTTACCTTTGGACAGAGCTAGCTGTATCCTACTGTTTCCAGTCCTTATGCTAAGCTAAGCTGTTGGTGGTAACTTCATATTAATTGTACATACATGAGTGTTGATCTTCTCCTCTAACTTATCATTGATCAAGAAAGTAAAGACCTATAGCTACAAAATGTATTCCTTTAACAGTATGTTCTTCCTCTAAAAATTCAAAAAGAGGACCCTGTTTGTTTGAGTAATATATAGTTTCCAGGTGTAAACCATTCATTTGCGTAATGCTCAGTTGCACTTTCCACATTTAGGCAAAATAATACGTTTTGAAATGGCATAAGTCAATCCCATGCCTCAAAGTCCATACATTTGAACTTTTCTGTGCTTACTTTAGATTTGAATTAATAAAAATGTCTACTTCATGGTGCATATTATACACAGAAAGAGAAATATGTAATTAGTGCCTTTTATCTTGTGAATCCTGGCTTCTCGTAATTCTGTTGCATTGTCCCTGTTCAGTGTCAACGATACAGTAGACCCAGTGACAGTGAAAATATTTCCAGGTTAAACATGTCAGTTGTTTACATGTTAAAAGGTTCCTGGGGAGGCTCATATTTCCAATAGATTTCCTCACAGAAGCTACAAACAATGATTGTACTCAAGGAAGTGTTTTAGGTATGCAAATGATCTGCTACTTTTTGCATTTACGCATTTGTGTAAAAAAAGTCAAACTTTGCTTCATGGATATTATTAGCCAGCAAGGTTGAGTGCCTGTGTTCTGTCAGTGCGAAGCTCCTCTCCAGATGGATGGAGGCTGTTAAAAAAGGAAAGTTTTATGAAAATGAAAGACAAATCATACACACAAGCTCATACAAACACACAGACACACACACCCCATCTGCCCCACCCCCACCCCCCACCTCACCCTTCGCTCGCTCTGTGTCAGGAGGCCATTTGTTTAGGAAAGCCAAAAAGGGACTTAGTGTGTACTTTACATTGGAAATCAAATTAGGATTCAAATGATGGCCACTCACTAGAGGCTGTATTTGTTCTGTAACAAATTTCACTCCTTCTTCATCACCTGGTGGCTCCCCAGCTTGACCACACCCGGGAAATCTGTGGCCACCATTTGCATGGACAAAGAGAGCAGAGGGAATGGTCTTCCGTCTGACTGAAATAACTTGTTTACACAAACGATATGAGGGATACATTTTTAGCTTCAAAGAGGGATTTTCCTCAGCCATAATCCCTTACTCTGTCGTTATTATGATGGCTCGCTTGCCCAGAGCCAGTACCACTTGTGTAACTTTAGGCGTTGTTGAAAAAGGTCACCGGATGACAAGTGTTTTGATAATTAGTTATGGTTCACTGCTGTTTTTGGACAGCGGTCTCGCTGCTGTGAAAGTGTAATGGCTTGTCCTTCTCAGGTTATATTCAGTGGAAATGTATGCCAGCAGCAAAAATATTTACACTCTGACCCAATCAGCCAAGATCATCTCTGTTGACTTGTAAAGAATGTTGTCACAACAGAGCTGGTGCCGCTTTTCACAGGATACAGTCAGTCATGCCACACCATGTTGTGCTCTTTGTCTATAGAACTGTGTTCAGTATCAATATGCACTCCCCTATACTTTTTTTCTCTCACTCTCTCCCTGTAACCTGCAAGCAGCTAGATGAAAGACAGTGCACTCTCTGTAATGAACCTGTGCACATTTAAGGATAAGGCTATATTCTATATTTTTTTGTTATTGTCATCTCATGAAAAGACCAAAACAAGCAATGAGTTAGCCCGTCTCTCAATGCTTTATGACTTCCCTATGATGTTTGTATCTCTCAACCCCAAACCCATTCATTCCTTGAGAAGACATGCATCTTTAAAACAGGTAATAAATATATACTTTTATTTTTTGAAAAAGGCTAAAAAACAGCTGCACACTGGTTATTGGCAGACATTACTCAAACAGTAGTAAACAGTGTATTTTTTGGGGACTATTTTTTTCTGCAAATTAATACATGGTTGCTGTGAGCATTTACGGCAGCAGGGGGGTGTATTCTGGATTAACTCCAAATATCCTAGGTTTCCCGTGTTAACCATAATAAAGGACCGTGCCACCAGTGCAACAGTGTGACTCAATTATGTGAGAATAGTTTTTGAACAACAGTGGCACAGAGCCATATCATGTTTTGGCTGCACCGACAATATTTGATAGTTGATCAGTTCATTAGTGTTTTTGGTCCATATTCCTATAACTGACCTAATAGCTGATGTGATATTATTTCTATCATTACATTTAAAAAGAAAAGAAGTGACTTCAAAGTTTTTCATCATTTCCACAATGAGACCTAAGGTGGTGAGGTGTGTGTTCTTTCTTTCCGAAATAGTGGAAAGAAATGTTTGTAAACAGCCTATATATATTTATTTTTCCATGACCTAAGTATTTGCTCATGGAAAACTGGCTTATTGATAAAGAAACAAGGAAGTGTGAAAATCTGAAAAGCGTTTGACAGCTGGTGACCGCAGGTAATTTGAATGTTGATTGTTAACATGTTGATTAGGTGCCCTGGTAGCTATAAGATAGAAATGGAATATTTAAATGACACAGTCTGAGCTCTGTTAGACATGCTTCAAAATAACACTCATGGTTTCACATATTATGATTTATATCGCAATTGCAAAATTTGTCACAAATTTTCCAGCTATTCCTAATTTGCCGGTCAGTTGTTTATAGAAATGCACAAGGGTGGAGTTAATTATTTAATTAATCCCTACACTGTAATTAAAAAAAATGCTCAAGGCACTGTAGGGTCTACCTCGCATAAGCATATTTTTATTAGTTCCAAAATGTAAGAAGATGATGTTGTGTTTTCTCTTTCTCTTGTTGAAATATGTAGACCTGTTGTACCTGTTTCTCTTTGAGGCAGTCCCCTTAAAATAACATTTCAGAATGAGAGCTTGTTTGCTGTTGCTAGTGACAGTTTGTTATCTTCACAACAGAGAATGAGTCAGTACAGTCTGATGCTTCAGGTGTGTTATTGTTGACCACTAATGCCATACATAGGTTGGGTTTGAGTAGGAGGGTTCTAAAGAAAAGTTGATAAAGAAAATATTTGAAAAGTAAATGTCATTTTATTTGATTGATAACTTGTCTGACAGGGTCTTCCTAGCCATGTATATGTCAACTGCACAAACGAATTAACTAGTCCACCCATGTTTTGACAAAATTGAAGAGTGGGGGAAATACACAACTATGCACTTCTGAATGTATACGAAACATACATACTGCAAAACGGACAACATACTACTATCTTACATGTAAACAGCAAAGTCTGGTCAGGTGTTTGGGGGGAAAACCGCCATTTTAATGTTAGTCAATATCAACAACAGCTTTTTAAAAAGTGATATAATACTATTTAAAGGATTTTTTATGTACCTTGTGTAGTTTAAAATCGAATGATAATGCCCTGCTTTGAAAGATTCTGAAAATGTCTTGAGAAAGATCATAAATACACTTTTTTAATTTTAATTTTTAATTTTTTTTTAAAATTTTAGAAACATTCATTCACATTTCTATCTGTGTTAACATGAATATAGCTAACAGTCTAACAAGACTGTCCTTTCACTCTTATATGGTCCATAAAATGGATTGATTGTTATAATATTGCATGTGTCAAATGTAGGCATACATCTCTATATACCTAACTCACTATCATTTTATTATTTTTCCTGCCTCTAAGTAAGCTTTAAATTATGGCTGGTATGACTGAGCAAAGGCAAACTACCAAATTGACTGAAATTATACAGCTACCGTCTTTTGAAACATATATACAAACATATATCAAACTCTGAAATAAACTCCTCAATCATTTTCTCTGCAGATTCCCAGAGAATTTGTTTGCCAGAGTTTGTGGTTTCAGAATATGTCTTGGTAGTCCGGTTTCCAACCACCAGCAGTATACTTTTTTTGTGAGCCTAGCATTAGTCCTGCAATCTGTATTTAGTATTGTCAGATATTTCATTCCTGTAGCAACCGCATGCCTTTGAGAAGGTTTTATATCAAAGGACAATATCGAGATGTTAGCAAATGGCAGTTTTATTAGGGTGTATGCACAGTAGGCGATTTGTACCCTACCGAGCATGTTTAATCCCCAAACTCCAGTTCGTCTGACCAGTGTGAACACTTTGAACACACTGAACTGTGTCTGCACAACATGACCTGACAGTGATATGTAACCATCACAAAAACAAATGCAGAAAATGTGCTCATATGTACTTCACTTTGGACAAAAGTGTGTACAAAATGAATAAATGATGGATTCAACAGCTCAAGAGTCTGCTCTACAGACATAATTGGAAACCAGTGGCTGCCTTGAATAAGAAAATAATAACAACACATCCGTGGTTTGCAAAATGGTCAGCTATAGTGTAAAATGTATATTGTACATGATTTGTAATAAATGGGATAAAACATTCAAAATCACTGGTATGGCTCTGTAATGCCTAAATTCTAAATGATCTGACTTATTCTTTTTACAATCCTTTTTACGATTGATTGATTATTGATTGACAGAAAGAATTGACGTTCTTTCTGTCAATCAACAAATCGTTTACTCAACTAATTATCTCTTGACTACTTACTGTTTGATCAAACTGCGTTCAAACTGGTGGAACGCAACAAGTTTTTGTATAAGCATGGGTAACATTTGATTTTCTCTCTCCACAGAGTCTTTGGCTTCTACAAGGGCATCCTGCCTCCAATTCTGGCAGAGACACCAAAGAGAGCAGTGAAGGTGAGATAAAGGATGTGCATGTTGGTTCATAGAAAACCGCAAAGCTACTTGCACTGTGACGCAACGCTCAGGCTCTGGTTTCACCGTGAACTGCTCTGCTGCCATTTGAAAAAACTTCAACCGCAGTTGCTCTAACATGGTACACACATGGTGATTAAACACATGACACCCTCCGCCATGTCGGCCTGCTCAGCCACTCCTATTTGTTCTATTGGCCTACCAAATATTGACTTACAAGCGTTTATAGCAAGCCTTCCCCTGAGCCCCATCTTTTGAAATTTGTTTGTAGAAAGGCTTAGCATCTCTCGCCTCACACTAACATATAATGGGGTGAAGGCAGGGGGGGCTGATGCCAGGCATGGAGCTGTTCTGTAATGAGATGCTGGAGACAAGGATGTGTGAACTTTAAAAATAAGCACTCACACTGAGAAGATGGGGTAATCGCTCACATAGCAGACAAAGGTGGCTGATGGTGAGAAATGTCTGGAGCGAAGAATTAAAGCAAATTAAAGCTCCGATTAAAACTCCTCTGCTGGCGTTTTGCCCTTTGCTCAGATAAACAAATCAGTGGATATTTCTCCTTTTTGAGAGTGTGCTTTAGACTTTACTCTTTCCAAAGAAATTGTTGTCCAAAATTTAAAGTAAGGCTTGATTTTTTTTTATGCCGTAGTTTATACAATGCTCGCCCAAGTTTCTCTTTCCTCAAACGTATGCGTATGTATATGAGAATGTGTGCATGTGTATAGAGATGTTAGTTTACGAATGCACTGTGACTTTCTGACTGCTGGTTTTCCTGATCTTTCCTCTGCAGTTTTTTACCTTTGAGCAATATAAGAAGTTGCTGAGTTTGACCCCTTTGTCTCCTGGTGTGGTGAGTCTTACACAGGGTAACACCTGAATACACTTTCACATGAAAAATAAACACACACGCTCACAGGGCCAGGAAAAGTGTTACACACAGTGCCAAAAATCAACGTTCCAGCTAATCTGTCACTGGTAAAACAAAGATGAATTCCAAGAATAATTTTAACATTAAAATAAATTAATATGAATGTTCCTGTCAATGCAGAGGAGTGAACGTGCGGGTTTCAATGCCATTTCATGTACAAATACAGGCAAAGCATGAGTAGAGAGAATTTAGAGAATTTATTACATATTTTACTTATTTTTTCTTTATCTGGCTACGTACCTGCTAACCCTAACACTAACAAAATGTTTCTACTATTGCTACCTAAAATAGCCCAAACCCATCTAACCAAATGAAGTAAACCACATGTTGGGATAAATGTTGAGTAAGATTGTGCTGTAATTTTGTAGTTGAATCAGGTTTTCTTACTACTTATACAGAACCTGTTCCAGCTTCACTTAGATTTAGGAATGAGATGTATGAAGCGTGGCGTTTAAAAAGACAGCTCTGTTGTGTGGGTGGGTGTGTGTGTAGTTGGAACTCAGGGAGATCAGCTAATCAGGCTGCTACTAATGACTTCATGTTTCTGCCTGAACGTCACTATAAGATCTTTATTCCAGGCAGCAGAGCAGCCAGAGGAAAAGTTTGGTTTCTACCACTTTGTGTAAAGCCAGTGTAACTGGCAGCTTGTCAGTCATTGCCATTAGGCATTGTGTTGTTTTTAATGTATTGGCTCCAAGTATCAGAAAATGTATGGGATGTAAATGATTTAGTGTGAGCAAAAAATACAATCCTCTTAAAACATTACAAGCTAGTACAAATACATGTTTTACTGATGGAGTCTGTACTGTAAGTGTCTGGACAGTTTTGCTTTGAATCTTTATTCCATCATATTGGATTTGAAATGAAACACTAACTATGAGATTTAAGTGCAGGCTTAAAGCTGGCCAGACACTTCTCCAAGTTTTTGTCAATCTCTTCTTCTGCAGCGGTTGGCAAACCAACGTGGAGGTGCATTACCGCCACCAACTGTTGCTCTCATGTCACATGAGAACATGGTAAGCAGCCCTGCTGCCCAAATCACGTTACCTTGCAAACCATCTGGATTCGTGAAAATCGCGATATCATGGGAGAATCCAACCCTGATTTGCTACATAACCCAAATATATAGCAGAGACACTAAGGGAGAGCTCCCTCAGTGGAAATTGTATTTCCATTCCTCTGCCAGTGGGCACATTACTTCTGTCACACAGTATATACCGCCCAACCCTTCAACAGCCAAACTGGTAGGTATTCGACCTGATTCCAAAACTGGTTCATGATTAAAATCATGCTTGATCCGTCTGCCAGATTTTAATCTAAGGGTTCTATATCAGATGAACAATGTACAAATTATAGCCCTTTTTATGTTGTACCTAAGGTAAAACGGTGGTATTTCTATCAATAATAGTGTGAGCATAGAAAACACCTTTAAAGCGAAAATTCATCAACTTAAACCTCAAAGTCATTGTTTCATTTGAAATCCAGTGTGCCAAATAATGACAAACATAACATTGTCCTAATAAACAGACTACACTGTGTACTTGCTTGGTGGTTATTAATTCTGGAGACCGGTTACGCCACAGATCAGGAACATACAAGTGGTTTCATCTTTCTCGACTAATCTGGTGCCTTTTATATTAAGTCAGAGTTTTAAGCCAGACAGATTTGCACTGCATTTGGGGTGCGGTCACCACACACCACCTGTTCAGGTGGCAGCCAAGTGTCAGGCGTGATGGATGGCTTACCTGTAACTTAACGCGTTGGCTGCCCCTGCATGGCGCATATCCTCGTCTTGTTTTTACAGCCATTGGTGGAGAAATGTTTACCTGTCCCATCCATCATGCTCTCTTCCTCCTCCTCCTCCACCTCCTTGTTGTCTCCTCATTTTCCTCTTCCTCTAGTGCCTCTAACCCCATTTCCCCCAGAGGCCCTCGCGTATCAAGTACTGTAATCACATCAGATCATTAGTGTGGGTGAATTACAGATTCTGAATGGCTCTCCCTCTCCTATTCAGCCTGGCACAGCTGAATGCCTTCACTCTGATTAATGAGGACACACACAGTAATAATACAAATAAGGAATTAAAACGTGGCTGGCTGGCTGGCTGTGTAAACATCGTGAGGCATGTCTGAGAGGATGGGTCCCGGGGCTCTGACAGCAGGATAAAGAGGCAGGGAGAGTAATGAGCTATAGACACGTTCTTGACATGTTCCCATTACGCTTCACTGTGAGCACACATGCACGCACACATGCACGCACACGTACTTACATGCAGACACATAGAGCCTCATGGAAATGAATGTAGCAAATATCCACATATTGCAACATCCACTGCTAATTACATGTCCAGTATATACATTTATGAATGGGTTGTGTACTTGTTACCTCTTTTATTGCATTTGAAAATAACTGTTTTTTTGTTTTGCTTTTTACTTCCTTGAATTCAATTTTCTGCCCTTTTTAATGATGAATCTTAAACAGCTTGCTCACATTCCTATTTCCTCCTTTGGTTTACCTTCCTCTCCTCCCTGTCATCTAACATTTTGTCAAATGATAACAAACACAGGCGTCTTTGGTGTCTTCAAACATTTGTCAAAGCGATACAATGACAGACGTGACAGAAACAAATGTCCATTTTAAACGAGACAAAAGACTCGAAGAACAAGTTTCTGAATACGGAACTACGATTCAGCAATAAGCTATCACAGACACGTTGACCTTTTTCCTCTTTGTCTACATCAGTTTGCCTACTCTGCTCTGTCTCTACCCACATGTTATCTCTACATTCTCACTCTTAAATCATGTCCATCCCCCCTCTAGGCGCTGTCTGTAGCAGGGCTTGGCGCAGGCTTGACTGAGGCTGTTGTCGTCAATCCATTCGAAGTGGTGAAAGTCAGTCTCCAGGCCAACAGAGATTCTTTCACAGAGGTTAATAAAAATAAAATACTGTCTTAACTCATAACGTGTTGGTAATGAGCACTTTTCTCTAGAGGCCCAATGGGGTTTTTTGTCTGCATTTGACGTCCTTCTTTTGAATTCATTCTCTCCAATACAGCAACCATCCTCATTTGCTCAAGCAAGACGCATAATCAACTCAGATGGATTCGGACTGAAGGGCTTGAATAAAGGTTTAACATCAACACTGGGACGCCATGGAGTTTTCAACATGATCTACTTTGGCTTCTACTTTAATGTCAAGGATGCTATTCCTACCAGCCCGGTAATATACCAGTCAAAATCTATGACCTCACTTCGACCTCCAGTCCTGTTTCAGTTTTTACCAACAAACTGCAATCCCAAGCCAAGTGACAGACACTTCAGCTTTGCTTTGGTGTTTTTGCTAGCTTCAGGCTATGTGATATGCACATGTCCCAGCCACCTTGCCAGTGGGGAAATGCAAGTGTTTGACAGTATGATTAGTTAGACTACCTCCCATAGAAAGGAGGAAGCAAAAATCAGAGAGGAACTTGTAAGATCAGCCCTGCTAATACCTCGTCTGTTGGCTCTTCATAACATCCTCAACGTTTCAGATTACACATCCGGCAGGGCCTGATGGCCCAAACAAAAGTTAATTTTGTTTAATGGAAACGTTACCATACGCCAGTCCACATGTACAAACTGGAGCATTAGATTAACTCCAATGAACTAATTGGAAGCAGACAACGGTACTATTTTCAAGAGAGCATTACAGTGGCAGCCCAGGCTCTGCTATATTTTCAACATTTTTCCAGTGACACATGGCATACAGAGAACCAAGTGGTCATCTTCTGTGAATGATAATTATGTGGCTGGATGCCCCAAATAGCTCTCTTCTTAGATTGTAGTCGTTGCTTTTGGGAATGATCCATCGGTATGTACATTGATGGAATGATCCTGTTTGTGAGAGGCTAACAACATCTATTGTTGAGGCAGAAAACGATAAATATTGTTGTCGCGACATCTTACAGGCTAAGCTGATAGTGCTGTTTATCCAAAGCCCCTTTGTCAGCAACATGAGTACTGAGCTTGTAACTCAAACATGTCCGTAGTCAAATTGAGCCAGTCGAGCTCAGGCTTCTCTTATATCGCCATTTTAAAAGTACAGAGGAGGCGGATAGCAGTCTGCCATCATTCACAAGTGAATGTGTGAGTTGATGTTTGCTTAAGGCTGTTAGGAAGTGGGTTGATGGGTATACTTAGGCCGCAGGTATGTTACCTCTTTCCCCACATCCCACTTGACAAAAACAGAAGAAGTGGGATTAGCTGTTGATTTGCCTCGGCTCTCAGGGTGTCCAGCCGCTTGAGAAAGGCCTGGACCAGAGAGGTTGCTGTCATTTGTAAAAATATCCCGGCCAATTAGCTGTCAGAGCTCTCTGAGTCTGGGCTTCTTTGGTACAGTAATACCCCTGTGCCGAGTCACAGCCCAATTACCCAAATTGTCCCCATATGCCTCCCCAGTCTGCCTGCATGCACCCTGTTTATAAATCCTCTGTCTTGGCTCCCCAAAGAACATGTGCTTCTGTTCAGCCAATCAGAATGCTGCACCACAGTCAGGAAGCACAAATCTGCCCCCCGCTACCATAAAATGATCAGGGCTTTCACGCCAGCTTTGCAATCAAATGCACAAGCCCCCTTATGCTCTTGCTCTCCCTTGCATTTGCTCATATATATATCTATATATATATATATATAGATATATATATACACACACACACTTTTCATCTCTCTATAGCTGTCTTATTTGCTACTTATGTTTTGTGCCATGATATTTAAAACCTGGTTCCCACATCAGAAATGCTTGTATTTTTTAATCATGTATCTCTTCCCTTCTTTTACCAGGAACCAACTCTGGAGTTCCTGAGGAAGTTTACTATTGGCCTAGTGTCTGGGACCATCTCCTCCTGCGTGAACATTCCCTTCGACGTAGCCAAGAGCCGCATTCAAGGCCCCCAGCCCGTTCCTGGAGAGATCAAGTACCGCACCTGCTTCCAGACCATGGCCGTGGTGTATCGGGAGGAGGGGTATGAATGGGGGAGGTTAATATAGGGGATCTTCAGGACAAAATTTGAAACACTGTCAGTGGTGCATCTCAGAATTAATGAGGCACGTTGTCTGCTTTGTTAGCCATTGATAGTTATCTGCCAAACTGGCTGACAGAAAAGACAAATGTACCAGCTGCAGCTACAAGTTAGAAGGGTTTGATTATGCGGTGTGAGTTTCCTACACTAACTACTGAGGAAGTGCATAAATAGCTTGATGCAAAGCTGTGATCCAATGAATGGAAACCAAATAGTGATGTTACATTCTGGGCTGTATTCCCCTCGTGTGTGATCATACTTTTCTGCAGTGTGTCAGTTGTACAGTAAACGTTAACATATTTTCAAGCCTCAGAGAGTGACAGCTCTAAATGGAAGCTTCAAGAAAAGATGTATGTTATGTTAGTAATTGCCCTAGGCTTTCCACTTTTCCCCATGCAGCTCCACTAGACAAGGGGCAGCGAGATGTTTGTAGTTAGTGGACACAGGAACTGGGGCAGCTGCAAGAACGGCACTGAAACGCTGTCGTCGCAGGGGTGCATGGAGGGTGCCCCCTCCGCCACATTCAGTCCCCTGCTCTAACACAACACAGTCCCAGCTAATTAGTGGTCCCTATGGGAGACATCGTTAAGCAGCCCCTAACGAGCCGCGCGGCGCTCCACGGGTCAATCTAATCAGACAGAGGGCCAGGGAGGAAGTGGGTCGAGCCTTATTAACGCCATCAGTGGCGGGGGCAGGGAGCGGGACAGGGAGCACGAGGCGGAGGCAGGCAGCCACTGATCACCTTGAATGCATTAAGGTGCAGGTCCTCACTGTCGCTGGCACTTACACCCCAGCTATGTACCTGACGTGGTGAGAGACAGGGGTGAGAGACAGGCAGGCCAGCAGACAGCCAGAAAAGAACTCACCGCTACACACTCTAGCCTATACACACATGCAAGTCTACACACTTACTAAAGGCACACATGATGCATTTTTTTACAATATTGACTTGATTTACATAGATTGAGTTTTTACTCTGGTATTTTATATTTGTACATTATTTACATTCTGTTTTTGTTCTGCAGGTACTTCGCACTATACAAGGGGTTGGTGCCCAAGATAATGAGGCTTGGCCCAGGTAACAACAAAAAATTCTTTAAACTGAAATTAAAATTAACCTTATAATCAAACAGATGAAAATGTCTGTTTGAACTAGACTGTATTTTGTCTGAATAATAGGTTTTGAGATTGGTAATTATACTGGAATCTATATTTTCTTCTACCCTGGAAAGCTCCAATTATTAATATAGCTACCCACAGGACCGTAGTGTTAAATTCAGTCTTTCCAAATGAAATTAGGTGGGAACAAGCACTACTTCCTTCTCAGACTCAGCATTCTTAATGTTTTGTACTGTGCAAAGAATTATGGGTTGATTCACTGTGGCTCTCTGTTCTGTTTGGTTACAGGTGGAGCAGTGATGCTTCTGGTCTATGAATATGTGTCTGGATGGTTGCAGAAGAACTGGTAACCAAAAGAAAAAAAACTAGGAGAAGGAAATCCACTTAAGTGCCTTGTGGATTGTGCGTCATTGCAAATGATGCTAACTGACTCCAGTCAGACCAAGTCAGACCAAAGTCAGACCTAATTAGTTTTTTTGTTTGTTTGTCTTTTTACATTGAATACACATTGAATATGCAATGCTGCTCTTCAAAATGCCAAATGAGAATTGCAATATATCTGATGATGCAGATTTCTAAGGACAAACTACATCTTCATCTAAGTTAGTTTCTCAGGAATTAAAAACAGCTGTAGAAATTTACAAATAGAAAACAGATTTGTAACAGTGGATCAGTAGGTTTTAAAGGCCTCAAAAACCTATTTTGTTAGTCAGCTTCTTACTACATGAACACAATATTTTCTGATAAATTAAGAACACTTTTCACGTGAGAGATTTTGTGTATTTTTTGTGTATTTTGTGCTTTTGTCCTGGGCGGTGCTCAGTATGCTTGGGCGGTATCAAGGTGTCATACCAGGGCATTTAGATCCCAAAAGAGTGATTTTCAGTACCATTCAGATGCTGAGGTTAGGGTTGAGCGATATTTCTAAATTTTCCAGCGACCACCATCAGCCCAACAACTAGCGATTCCCCATATATTCTTGCAGAGCGGGGCATACCCCCCTCAGTGTTTCAGCTGGAGATTTGTGCAAGCGGTAAGTCTAGTAGTAATCTAACAGCACCAAAACTGAAGAATTATATTCATTAATGAAAGTTGATTAAATAAAAAGAGACTAACTAATTTAATTCAATGAATCACTTTATTCAGTTTTTTAAAAAACAGGTTTGTAGGTTTGTAGGCAATGACTTATATCACCAGCAGCTCAGCTTATAAGGGTTTTTTACTCATATACCGTATACCCAGGTGAAATGTCAGGAAGGTGTGATAAAACAGATATCGCCTGAGCTTAGCGCTCAACTGGAAAAAAGAGATGTCACATACTTCTCTGCAGTTTAGCAAAATTTGGTTCAATTTCTGATCATAGCTGTGCTTGTGTTGCCATTACTGTCTGTTGAATCTGATCAGATCACATCCACACGGTCCAGATGAAGCAAGTTTATGTGAGTGAGCTTTGTGATGAGGTAGCTTATTTAGCCATAAATATTTTAGCTGGAGGCTGACAACATTAGAGAAACTAGCAATAGAGACAGATTGATTTTAAAATATCCATCCGAAAAAGTCCAACCACCTCCCTACAGGCCTTCCTCTGAAGCCACTACCCGAAAACACATTTTACGTGCAAAGAAAGCACGGCAAGAGTGCATGCAGATAGGCAGACAGGCAGGCAGGAAGAACAGCCAATGATTTCAGTCAGATCGAATGAAATCATTGGAAATCAGGTCTCATTACAGTCCAGTGACGACCACAGATACTGGATTTCTTTCATTTTTGAGTCAAAGCATTTGATTTATTGTTTGTTGTCAGGAATGAATGATGCACACTTGTCTATACGAACACGTACTTTTTGTATGTACACAGCAAATATATACTGTGATCACATCCATAGGACTGAGCCTTATTGAAATTTTCAGACAGCCACAGTAGTGCCCAATGATTCTCAATACGAATTGTTGTGTATAAGAATGTCTTGAACTGATATTTTTTTATGTACGTCCTTTAAATTGGATTAGTATGAAATCTTTTTCTTGAAGCTTTATTAGCAAGAAATTGTGTTAATTAGACTTTTTAAAATCTTCATTTAAAATGTTAGCATTTGTAACTTACATGTATTGGTAACAAATAAAAAGGAATAAAATTAAACTCTTCGCTTGGATCCTCACTGTGTGTGTGTGTGCATTGTGTTTGGGGATGGGTTAGGTACTTGTTTGTCCTGTAACTGTAAGTGTGTGTTGCATGTTTGTCTTCTCTGGGTGCATTTCAGCTTGGCATTGATATAAGCGTATCACCTTTCTTCAGTTTACAACTTGTTCGCACTCCACCTCATATCATCCCCCCATCAGAGCACTTGGTTGTTTGAGAACCTGTCAGCCAAAGCAGTTGCATTAGCCAACTGAACTTCAGTCTTTTCTCTCTCGGTGTCTGGGGGAGTCAGTGCCTCAGTGTAGCTTTAGTGCAAGCTAAAACAACAAGCTCAAGAAATGCAAATGTGGCTGCAGGAGGTGGGGGGGCACCGCACACATTCTCTGCCTCTGCCAGTCTATCTCTTACACAAATATGCACACTCACACATGCAAACACACACACACACACCTGTTGCACAGCCTTTAGTGGCACTGGCTGCTCTGTAAGAGACTCATCTTAACCTCATCTGGTAGTTGCTTATACTGAGCCATGTTGGCATTTGACAGTCATCATTAATGTGGGAGTTTCTCTCTGCCAAAATGGAACAGCTCCTGGTCTTTTGCCCAGGGCCTTGTGGTGATAGACTAACAGCTACAGCTTGCAGACTGATGGAATTGTAAGCGCTTAACCTGTCCTTTCTGTAATGGAGTCCTGAATGCATATGTTTGTTTCAGACTTGACAGCTTGTAACATGCGCCAAGTGTATTGCTGGTAGCTAAGCAACAGAGCCACCCTTCACCTGCATTCCCAGCACACCACGCTGATCATAAATCTTCAGTAGCAAAGTCCCCTTCTCCTCATTTTCTTTACACCCTTTCCATGTATGTTCCTCATCTTCACCCATAACATTTCAATTCAACGGCTCCACTTGTCACAAGCCTGCAATTTGGACGTGGCTCAACCTGTCTTTCTAAAAGCAGACGCGGTTAATGATTAATATAGATTAAAATGTCCAGGATTTACACTGCATGTAAAAGAAAGAGAGAGAGAAAAAAAAGCAGTGAGCCTTGTCAGTGTGATGGAACACGGGAGCCACGTGCGTACATACCAAAGACACTGAACCAGACATGTTGTGATTTTCCAAGCATTTTTTCCCTCTTTTTTAAGAGGTTTTACTCACCTGTCTGCTTCACGTTGCTGTTTTAAGGCATTAAGAAAACATTCTGGCTGTTGTCAGCTTCTTTTAAAAATGTTTGTTGAGCAGGAACACGCATGGAGCACTGTGTGTTGCATACTCTGCACTGTGTTATTCTGCAAATGGCTGTCTTGTTTCTGATTGCATGTGGAGAAGTAAAGATAACCATATGACACTGAAGTCAGACTCAACATCATTAATTACAAACACGTGTCTACCCCTATTTTTAAAACTACGCCTCTTAGACCCTCGCTTCCATAAAGCTGACCAACATTAGACTAGAGCAGGCCTTATTAGACTTTCGAGAAGCTAATTCTCCTGTCTAGAAAACACACTGTTCCTATTTTTTAAATACTGGTGTCAATTAAGACGACCACATTTTAATTTTGTTGTATGAGTCAGAGGAGACTAACAAGACTGTGCTCCGTTCATGTAGCTTAGTTGAAAGGAAAAGTTGTTTGGCCTTGTTGTTTGTAGGCTGAGGTATAAAACAGAGCCTGTAACGACTTTTTCATGCCGTTCAAGGAGCTAACCATCATTTACTGTACATGATGGATGGTAAAGGGGTGGCCATGAGGGCTGGCTGGTATAGCGAGTGCATGATCATCACATCCCTGTGATGTGGTTCACATACGGTCAAGGAAACACTACGATCCCTATGCAACGGTCCGTGACCACTGGATGCGGGGAAGAGTGCTTTCCAAGTCAAATCAGCCCCTGCATGGGGAGGACTGTTGACACTGTCACACGAAAGGATTGTTTATGGAGGAATGGAAAGCTGGGGCCATAAATAAAGCAACCACCCTCTGAATGCTCAGCAGCAGGTATGCTATGTAAAAGAGCAGGTGAGCAACTTTATCAAGTTATTAATCGACCACTTCACGGCCACGCTCGAACCCAGTTTGTTTAAGTATCTGGTTTCCACTGCAGGGCTAGACAGGGCTTGCCAGACACACTCGTAATTTATTACACTACATTTTTCCCCCCTCAAAACTTGTAGAAAGTATTTTTGCATCATTTTGCAAACATGTCATTTGTCAACTGGGCTGTGTGCTTTTCTTTTGTAATGAACATGTTGAGTTGGCCCGGACAAGCCCTGTTTGGCCCTTTTGTGGCTGCTGGAGGTTCGCATTTGGGTCAAATGTCTGATGACCTTGTAGACCGCAGGCCAATGAGCCTATATGTGGCTCTCTGAATGCACATGGACTCCACTTCACCCCAAAGTCTGGGAGTCCCCAGCTGCCAGATATGAAGGATCCCTTATGAGATATTTACTAAAGGAAGCCTTTCCTGTAAGTTCAAAAAAATAAACAGTGACATTAGAAAAATGTCTATATTATTGTAATACTTTCGCATTTCATATTTTTATCACTTCATTTTCAACATAAAATATGTGCTTTAGATGCTGAATTTATTTGAGAAAACTGCAAAATATTTTATTTCACTATATTTCACTATTTTTACAACTACCTCTAGTGGGTTTATATTAAATATATAAAATGTGTGTGTGTATATACACACACATTTTACATATTATATATATATATATATATATATATATATATATATATATATATATATATATATATATATATATATATATATATATATATATATATATATATATATATATATATATATAATTATTTTATAATTATTTTATAATTATTTTAAACCAGCAATTTGTCGTTGAGCTTATATTCAGACATAAATGTTCATGAATATGGAAAGGGCCATATTAAGTGTAATGAGGTGAGGTTATTTTAATGACCAAAAGGTTGAAAAAATGACTTTATGTGATGACTAATACTGTGTGCTCAAAGCATTGCTGATGAACTTTCCTAGTGAGCCTTGACGATTAAAATACAGGCCTTGTATGAGCACGTACGTTGTTTTTTTTTAGTTTTTTTTATGGAAAACAGTTTCCTGCTCATGTAAAACAGGCCAGTAGGCTACAATACCCTGACCTTTGCATAGGTACACTAACAGAAAGAGAGGTGAGATGAATATTTTTAGCTGCGATGGTGATGGCCTATATGGCCCTGAGAATAAAAAGGATTCCCCAAACAACCGTCAAACTCCATGAAGACTAATAACAGCCAAACAATTTAATAAGATACATTCAATTTCATTGTGCAACATTTGTCAATTGTTAATTCTCTACACTCCAACATAAGACCAATGCCAATTTTGTCTGAACGTGCGTGGAGATTCCCATACTGTCTGTGAGGCTCATTGCACTTCATTCAGCGTACCTTAATCTAATAAATAAACTTCTCTCTGGAGCTCTTGCATAGGCTACATTTTGAGAAGTGGGAAAGCAATGCTCCATAAGACAGTTAACTTTTATCAAAACATAAACAACACAAAAAAGCATACAAACATATAAAAACAATGGCAATTAATAAGCACCCTGAAACACTAATGCAAATTTTCCCCCCTCATCTTTGATTGCTTATTCATGAAGTTATACATTACCCCATTTTGCCCAAAGACATTTGCAGAAGTGTGCAGTAAAGAATCTGAGAGGAGTTGTGTTGATGGATGGAGTAGCAGCCATACATCAGTCCTTCAGTACACCTGTCCTGCAAGTTCTTTCAGATAACAAGTTTGTAGTAAAAATTGACAGACTGTTTATTCCTTGTGTGTAGCATGGAGGAGGAGGAGACGGGGTCACATATAGAATGGCACAAATATGGGTCCTGGGGCCGTGTCCTTTATAGAAAGGAGGCAGTGGGAATGAAATTAAGCCATAGGGGACAGACTTTGTGTCTCCTGTCCTGATGTCTCACTCCCTCCCCCTCCTTTCTCCCATCAGTCTTTGGGAGCTGACTTCACAGCGCCGAGGCAGCGACTGGGTGGATGGTGTCACGGTTGGCTGTCATGCTCTTGAAGGCCAGAGGGGTGGCAATGTCACAGCTGTGGGGAGATAGAGCACTGCCACTGGCCGGCTGCCATGTGGGTCCGGTCACATAGGCCGAGGTGGTGGCGCTGTACCCCATGTAGGGTGACACTTGGGTGGGAGGGTGGTAGGGAGGGATGCTGGGTGCTGTGACATAGCTGTTCACTGTGGGCAATCCATTCGGCGTCTGGGAACAAAAGAAGAGAATATTAGCTGTGTTAGAGGTCAGAAAGGTCAATGAAAGCTTCCTGCTTTGTGTAGAAATCATGGTTAGTGATTTATCTTTTTCCTGAAGAATTAAGAAAAGGAAATTATTTCCCAGAGAAACATGCTTTAATCTAGTCATGAGAGAGAGGATTGAGAAGGAAGAATTCCATTTTTAGCTGCACTATTTGGTGACGTGACCGCAGCCCAGGTAGTCGCACACAAGCAACTGAGTTATAATAGTACAAAAGCTGAGGCAAGCTGTAAAAGAAAGTGAAAGGAAAAGCAATGTTGGTTGAATTACAAACAGCAGAAACTTAAATTCTAACTTCACAGCCACCACATAAAAAACCCATTTTCCCAATTTTGATGAAAGTAGGAACGATCAATTATGCGCTCTCATGCCCCTGGAACATATTAAACATGTATTCAAACCATACATGCATGATTGCCTCTCTGTCTATGGGACTTGTTTTCTACCCAGAAGTGGACGTTTCTCCGGGCGGCGTTGATATACCACGTCAGACGATGGGAGACAGGGCGGTTGGGGGCGCCACAAAACAGATGTTATGCGAGATTGAGAGTGAAAGGGCAAGAAGAGGAGAAATATGATAGAGAATGAGGCGAGCATAGGGTTCGAAGCATGAATGGGCTTTGCTTTTCTGGCACAGCGACAGGACTTAACTTGAGGAATTCACCAAAGCATTTCAGCAGGGAGGCCGAATTTCTGTTCCTGGGTGGTCTGCAACTACTGAGAATTATTTCGAAAATCGGGATCTTCTCTGTTTGTTTGACATATTTTCATTGAGTTGCCTGACTGGCAAAGTCACTGACTATTTATTTCAAACAGATAAGAAAAATTGTACTCTAACCTGACATTTGTGGTAATTATAAAACATAACAATAGAGAGAAAACTAGTTTTCTGTGTGTGTGTGTACCTGTGGCTGTCTGTTGGGTGACTGTGGGTGTCTGGATGGGTGTTTTTGTGTCTTCACTTTGCTCAATGATACTGAAGCATATTTCACAAAAAGCCACACATAGCTTTGAGCTGTGTTTTTAAAATAATGTTATTTTTCCATTTAAATCAGTTAGTCTCATTAAACATTTTTCCAAAGATTATCACGTTACACTAGTAAAATGCACCATATGGAACACACAAAGCTACAGTACATACACGCGTACAATGCGTAGCCTACATAGTATATAGTGTACATAAATGCATACTCACGTACAGTATGTATACATATACATATACAGTATATATACAAAGTAAACTTGTACTGCAACTCCTTTCAGTATAATGCAATCTATAAGAACACCACCAAGTACAGCCTCAGAAATGACCACAGACATGCCTGACACAAAGTCAACAATATTTAAAAGGTTTACAAAGGGTGTATTAACGGCTGTGTTCTTGTATCAGATTGCATCATTTGTTTAGGTGTACCTGTTATTTTGTCCATCCCTCTTCCACCACCCATTATCTAAGTGAACATATTTATATATATCATTAAAACTATACCACAGATTGTATAGGTATACCTTAGAACTGAAAGATGCATATTAGTTAAGTACGTGTCTATAAAAGTATATAAGCCTATAACAAAATACAAAACTTGCATTTAATATGTCCATATCCTATATTAATTTATGTTCTATTTTTGTTAATCTGAATGTTTTAATAATAATAGGCTACCTGCGTTTGTGTTTTGATGCCTTTTTGAATTAGTATTGTTAAAGGAAAGTAAATCCAGAACTGATTAATGAATAATAAAGGCATTGACGCCAATCATCTAAACAATTACAACTCAAGCGGATTCACTTTGTCACGCTCTGATCTCATTGTTTGTATTTCAAATAAATCATTAAAACATTTGAATATCTCAAAGCAGGTTGATCTATCGCGAATTAAATATGTATTAAACATTATATAGGACCATTTGTCAATCTGAAAAGTACGTTTTACTGAATGTCTCAATCATTTTCGAAACACGAAGGGAATCTGCTCCGAGCCGCCGCGCGCACTGAGCTTGCGAATTAACCTTAAATCTAATTTAATCATGCTCTTCTTCTTCCAGAGAAAAACCTGAGTGTCCCGTGGATGCATCTGCCCTCGAAACAGCGCCTATAGGCCACATGTTACAAACCGCAGCCTCTGGCCTTATACAGAGAAACGACTCGACAAAAATAAAAAAACTTTTAGATATGTTCAGGTTCAGGTTCCCCCTTTTGAAATAACTTCACTCTTAAAGAAATTCAAAAATAATAGGCATAAAGCTGTAAGATAAATGTGAAAAACATGACGTGAAGAAAACAAATTGTAATTTGACTTCGGGGCCGTTCAGCCCCCGTTTCAACACGGTCTTCGCATGACATCTCTCTCTTTTACTGTCTCTCTCTCTCAAACACAAATGCAGATCTACTTAACGTTAGATCTCAGCTGTGTAAAGTCTGAATGACAAAGACGCGGTTAATCCTCCAGCCCTTTGCTGGAACAGTGCTTGCTTCACCATTCTTTGTTTTTCATGCAATAAACTGTGTAATTTATAGAGTTGTTATTTTCTCCATTTAATGGCTCACTTCTGTTTTTGTCTTGCTGGTTGGCTAACCGCTCAGACAGTTACTGTGTCCACTTTGTGCTGTAACTTTTGAACGCTCATAATCTCACAGCATCGGCCCTGTTTTCTGCGTAATGAGCGTGAAAAACTCCCCCGTGATAAAGTGGCAAAATAAATGGTGCGGCATGAAATTGTGTTTTTTTGTTGTTGTTGGGTTTTTTTGTGAGGAGAATCACACGCCAAGTCAAAATAAGAGAAAATAAACACGCATGCGCGCGCACGTTGCGTCATCATAGCCCTCCATTTGTTACCTGCTCTCGAAAACCAAAAAATAAGACTTTTACATAAAGTACTAAAATGTATTTTACTAAGAAAAGTAGAGACAAAGTATAAAAATCTGCATTGATTTAGTGACTTTCATACAATGTATAGGAATTAGGCGCAGGGCGAGTTTTCATCCTTTTAAATCAAGAAAACTTTAAAAATAGAAGCAATTTGTGAAATTCAGCGTCGATCAATGTATTTTTCTCGATCCTGCTTTATTTTGGATGTAACTGTTTCACGTCTATTTACCGACTTCAAGAATTCAGTACACAATAGTAATAATAATAAATAATTTAAAGACAATCAGTTACTGTAGTTTTTTCGAAATATACCTGAATAAGGCAAATATGCAGTGGTCAATGTTCCTTCAACGCATTTCTTAGCAGAAACCGTGCATGGACTATAGCACTGAAACCAATCCTGTAGACCTGTGCTAGAATAATTTACCAGGAAACTGAAAATAGACTATATATTAGTTTGCTGACTGTTTTTTATGGGTCCAACCAGTTTCTGAGTGTTAAGCACGCTACAATTAATTTCAAAAACCCACATACCAAGCTGGAAAACAAGAATAAAGAGAGTATCTATCCTATCCAAAACTCTTTAACCTACTAATTATTAAATACTTTACTCTCAAATGATTCATAAAAGCACTAACCATGCAGCAGGACCTGAAGGAAGTGCACCTTGTAAAGCCAAGATAAAAAATAATAAGATATTATTAAAAAAGGCACCATTACCAGCTAGCCAACAGAATGGGCGCATTAATGCTGAGAAAGGGAAATTTCCAAGCCACATAATTATTAAAATATTATTAAATACTCACTTCAGTTACATTAAAGAGGCCAGAAAATTGTATAGATTCCTTTTACTTTTGCTGCATTTTAGGTTACAAAAAATAAGGTGTCTTTTTCTTCTTTTTTTGTCTTTTTTTTTTTTACCTGTGTGTATTTTGCTTCAGGTTCTAAATGCGGCTTATCCACGCCATTGACTAGTGGAGAGCTTGCTGGTGGGAAATTAGTCCTGTTAATAGCGCTCCATTCTTCTAGTTTGGCGCTGGAAAACGATGGACTGTCACTAACTGGGGGGCCAAAAGAGAGAAGAGAAGAGAGGAAAGTCAGAGAGATTTTCAGATTAGGAAAAGACCCGCACAGGCCGCTGCTTCTTCTGCACCCATCAGGCCCAGGTTGGCCATTCACAAGACAATAAACCCTGTGACATTTTGCACTAAAAGCACGGTTATTTATCATTTTACGCACAGATTGCTAATATATCAATCGTGTGCGTAAATGATGTGCGTTCAAAATGTAGCCTAATACAATTGTAATGCTCTGAAAAGTGAGACTTCTTAAAATATAAGTTTTAGATATTTTCTCGTTTTAGTAATTTGCTTCAACCATTAATCCATAAACGTGATCAGGCCTCAACATTTTCCTGTGAAGGTATTCAATAATACCACTGAGACAAAAGTGAAACGATCTCATATTTCTTCACGTAAAGTAGAAAGTGTTTGCTCCTCCTGAACATTAGATTGAGCTGAAGATGGGCACAACCAGGGAGACGACTCTTTGGTGGGTCAGAGACGTTTAAGCCCACTAAAACGTCTTCCTGTCCCGGGCTAAATTAGATTTACTTTCACCGTCTCCCTCCTTTTGTGAGTGATGGATATATATTATAAACATTTCCCAGTGTTTACACTGGGGAGAGCAAGCCCACCAACGTTATAACGCGATAAAGAGCTTTTTTCTAATGTGCGTTTTGTGTACGTTTAAATAGTAATTTTGATGTGTGAGTGAATTCACCCACACCAGTTTACCCTGTACACGTAAGTCGATGTGGGTGCCCGCATGCACGTGACATTAAATATTACCTTAAGTAAAATCACTGATATACTATGATATTAAGTCTGCACATATTGTCTTAATTTTTGCTATCACTTGCAATTTTCCATATATTTCAAATCTACTTCAAATCTAATCTGACTGGTGAAATAACTTTGGTGCAAATGAGCTCTCACCTCTCTAAATGTACTGCAAAATGTAGCATTCGAAAACCTGCCACAGACATCTGCTAATAATTTGGAAATGCATAAATTGTTTATAAAGGCAGCCTTTCAAAACACAATCCTCCCCTTGTGGTGTCTCGATATCTGCCTCACATTTGTCTTGTTTAGATTGCCCTAGTCAATCTTTTGCATGGCGGAGGAAGTGGAGAGGAGCCGGGGCGTGTTTCTGCATGGTAGCCCTGAATCCTGACAGAGAGGACTACTTGCAAGTGGACTGACAGCATTTCCCCTCTTGCCACTGGAAAACAAGCTCTCAGAAAATCCCTTTCACAACACCGAGCCGACCATTAACACTGATTTATGCCGGATCCTGTTTCACTGTTTCCAAAACAGTTGTGGTCTTGTTGAGTACAAGCCAAAGTTATCTGGGCCTACCTGCATGTGACACATATAAACATACAAACATGCAGCAGAAAGCATATCTTTATGTGAGCTGGCTCTCTTTATATCGGAATCACGGTTAAACCTGCTGAATACGAAGCCCTGCACACAATGTCTGGCTCCAAGCCATGGCAAATATTCAGAACACCTCATTTTGATGCACTTCATCTCACCGCCTTTCCCTCCGCTGTCCCTCTAATATTCCACATCCGCCTCTTAATTATTACTGCAAGCCGGACCATCTGTTTCTGGACTAACCTGCCTTCCTTTTAAATCAATATCAGCAGGCAGGTCAAATGGCGTTTAAGCTCTCTCTCCATAGAGGCCTGTGACTTTATAACGTCCCAATGGTTACTTTTGGATGCCTATAAACAATTAGGGTAACTCAAAGGGGAAAATAAATCCACTTTCTCTCTCAAACACACACACACACATTCAAACTCTTGCGCGCAAAACCCCTTCAAAAGTTGTTTAAATGTAGTGCAATAAACAAATGCAACCGCCCTCCATGCAGCCATGCTTACTTTGTTGCTCTGTAATTGACCGTATCCCCAGAATATCTGTTACAGAGTGCGAGGAAGGCCATATCCTGTGCATGGCCATGTGTCCGGGAAGGGTGGGCATGCCAGGGGGAGTGGGCACTTTGGATGTCGGGTATGAGTATAAGTGGTTGTAGGGTAACGTTGGTTGTGGTGGTGGGTGAGGCGCCTGCTTCCCCGACTCATACTGGCTCTGCTGGGACAGATTCCCGATCTTGTTGCGGAGGATCCGACTGATGGAGCTGACGGAGGGCAGATTGAACTTGTCGCAAACCCCGTCGGCGAGTAGCCTGTCCCGGATCTCCCAAGCAAAAATCCCCGGGTCTCTCTGCTTGTATGTCCGTATGTGCTTGACCACAGTGGGTGTGGTGACCCGCGGCTTGCTGCCTCCGATGGCCCCCGGGAGGATGGATCCGGTCTCGTTGTAGCGGGCCAGGATCTTGCTGACGCAGCCGTGGGAGACGCGCAGCTGCCTGCTGATGTCACAGGGTCGGATCCCGAGCTGGGCCAGCTCCACTATCCTGAGCCGGATGGCGTTGGGGAGCGGCCTGCCGTTCACGAAAACACCACCGAGTTGATTCACCTCACCGAAGGCTGGCTCTGGTGTCAAAAACAGACACAGAAAGGCAGAACAATAAGATAGCGATTAGGTAACCAACTCAAGGCCGCCACAGACTGATTTAACCCGGGTTAAACCACATATTTACAGGGCCTTTTTTTCTCACCAAACACATAATTGTATACAGTCAAATATAGCAAAGACGTTAAGTGTTAAACCGTTTTAATCTACTTATTCCATTTATTTAAAAGAATATTATGTAACAAAAACTCTGTCTCTGAATAGTTAATTTAATAAAAACATAATTACGCCAAGGCGCATCTTTTCAAGCTTTAAGGGTTCTCTAAAATACCAATTCATCACTGTAAGTTATGTATGTTGTTTGGATAAAAAGTACCAACCAATAGCTGACTGAAAGCTGTACTGCACGCAGGCTAAACTTCACACGAATGTCCAGTGGCCAATGCCAAAACTCGTGCGTAACTGACACATGCAATAATTCAGTCTGCTGGTTTCGTCCCACCGGATTAACAGCTAGACTGACCCGCCAAAACATCACAGTCCGACAATATATGCTTTTCCCACCTTGCAGTTGGACCGTTCGCGGCATACCTGACGAGAAAATAAAACCCCAATCCAACATTGAACTCACCCATCGTGTTAAAGCCGCAAATGAAGTATACGGTGTCCGGTTCGTGCCTCCTGCGTGGATCCTGCTCCGCGTCCAGCGTGTCCACCGTCCAAAATCGCGACCAAGAAAATCTTCTTGCGCGATAAGGAACAAGAGGGACAAAATTCTCGATCTGTTTCCTGACGGCGCTGGAGACAGGCTTACATTTCAATCTGTTGAAATCTGGAGGCTGGACTTTCAAAGCTTCTCCGCCGCTGATTGGCTCACCTCTCCAATAGACTTTCGATATTGCTCAGAGCTGCGTTGCTATTGGCCCAAAAGTTTGACATGACAAGTCCACGGAGAACCCCCCCCCCCGTCCTCCTCCTCCTCGTCCTGCTCTCTCCCACTAGAAAGCAAAGCTGGGGATGTACCACCATGAATGCGTTTGTTATTGAGACAGATATGGTAAGTATAACGCGACATCAAGAGTTTTGATTAGAAAATCGACTTTTCAACAATGACGGGGTGCTAAATAAAAAATGCATAACAATTTTCTTGGGGTGACCATCACAAGGAGCCATTACCTGAAAAATAATGAATATTTTCATAAAATGCACAAACGTCTGCAATTAAAAATCCGTGGAACGTATAGCATTGATTTAATATTTTAGTTTTATTTTTATAACACTTTATTTTATAACATTTCGAAGAAGAAAAAAAATCAAGTTCCTTTATGAAAACAAAAAGATGTAAAACCTGAGTTTGGGTGGCTGTATGCTCCAGCCTTCATATTAATCTTTTAAATGGCACCATTAAAGAAATGGGAGGAAATGAATGATTGATTTTGAGTAATGTGATTGGCTGCGTGATGTTTTCTAAATTGTATCTCACTGCGCCTTTAGGATTATCACACCTTTTCTCATTTGTCGCCTATGTTTTTACTGTACTTTACGCATCAAGCATGGACTGCTACACACGCCAAAAAGAAATCCTTCACCGGGGTGATGCTTTGCTGAAAAGAAAGCCATCAAAAGACGAACGTGTTTAACCTTTGGAAAGAGTCTGTGTGGTCACGCAGTTTGAAGATAAATGTCAGATTGAAAGCTCTGTCGGATCAGTCTGTCGTGTCCATTTTAAATGAAATATTATGTGATTTATTTAGCCGTGTGTATAACGAACATGACACTTTAAGGTGTTATTTTAACTCAATAATTTGCATTTCTTAAACTGTAAGCCTATTTGATTTTCGTTAAGGCATTGTCACGAACAGGCCAAATGTTGCTTTTTTGTCAAATACGCACAGCGAGCTTTGATGCATTCAGAGCTCTTCTATGATAAAGAAATTGCCTTTTATGTCTTAACCTTTCCATATTTAGCTTTAAGACTCACAGCTTGCAGACCAAAATATTATAAAGGGATTATTTCTTACTTTACTGCCTCTGGATACATGCTCTCGCTGCACAGAAACACTGCTTGCAAGCAATAAGAAAGATTTGTTGCTTCCCGACACGAGAAACAAACACTCGCCATAACTTTGCGCCTTCACTCTCTCCCCATTTTGACACATGCTCTGGCTTTTCTCGTGTCATATTTTAAAAAGGCCACGGCGCATGACTGACCTTCGTCTCTGTGCAACCTGAAGGGATCAACGCGCATGTAAACATCAAACGGCGCTCCTGCACAGCCTTGCAATTAGGAATATTGTTGAAAACCTCTTCTGAGGCCACATGTACACAAAGTATTCCTCAGTATTTGTTTCAGCACGTAGCTACAGCTCTCGAGGCTGGAGAGTAAACGTGCTATACCTGATTATTTTGTTTAGTTTCCCCACCTTCTCGGGATTGCATAAATCTCTGAAATTACACAGATTAAACCGCGCACCTTGACACTAATACAAACCAGTGGATGGGTCTTTTAAGGAGGCGTACAGTAACGATTTTCGGGGGGTATTTTTGATTAAATGAAGGGTTATTTGCCTCAAGACTGGACGTGTTAGTTTACGCATTTAAAAAAAGTCCCACCGATTGCGCCTCACCTGCCCACCCTGCTCAGCTCCCAGGCCACTAATGCGTCAAGGATAATGTTTACAGTGGGGAAACGTGCTCAACTTGTTTCCACTGAGATTCCTCCGCTGGCTGAAATAACACGAGGTCAGTGGCGAGGGATCAAAGGTCTCCGCTAACTGCTCCATCTTCAGCAACCAACACCTTCCTCCTATTTCTCCCACCCCCCGTGATATAATAGATGTCCACCTGAGGACGCGTGGCGCTTCGTCCGCATCACCTGTTTTTATACCTGTTCATCTGATTAATGACATCCCACAACAACAGGGAATTACTAGCAGTAATTTGAAGGTTGAAATAAATAATTGCACGGTATTGAAATCATTATTTACAATTCTACGCAGTCAGACAAATGATGTGATTATCACACTAAATTAGACAGCGATTATTATTTGCCTAATATAATTATTATTTATTTTATTATTTTTATTATTATGAATTAAAATTGAAAGCGCATATAGCCCTGGTTGTTAATAATGATTTCCAGACTACATGGCTGTTACATGCCTGTACAGTTCACAAGCCCAAAGTCGTCCATGTCGAATTGAATTATTCATACAGCCCGTGAAGGCAACGCATCACTTGTCAGACAAATTGTGTAAGAATAGACTCAAAGCTCCGACTGTAGCTCTCTGCAGGAGGCAGGCTGACTTGTTCCCCCATCCCACAGAGTTTCTCTAGATGTGGCAGCAGGCTTCTGTACATATTCTGCACACTTGCTGCTCAAGCTTTTAGATGAAGGCACATGTATGCAGATTTTACGTGCCAACCAAAACATTAATAATTAAACAAAATTATATTTTTGTCTTAAAAAGTGGGGTTTTGATATTATTGTTGATATACAGCAGGCACATCGCTGAGTGTGTTGTGCAAACCACGCTTTTACGTTTTATGTGCAAAAATGTGCAACGCAGCGTTTAGGCTACTTCACACAGTCTCACTGAGCCTCCATAATCTATAATTCAATGCTTGAAAGACATTTTGTAAATAATACCATAATCTGAGTTTACTGCACTTCTTCCAGTGCAACCTACGTGGACCCCACCCCACCCTCCAAAACAGGGCCTTCTTTCAAAAAAAGATTTTTTCTTTCTTCAAAAAGTAGTATTACGTTTTACAAATGTGCTCTATAAATTTAACCTCTTATTGGAACATAATGTAATCTAATTGTATGCAACAAAACTATGAGATGGGATTTGCAGGAACCAATAGGCTAGCTAATGATTTGTATTAGGATAACTTGTATTTAATGTACTCTTCTGGCATTTTTATGTTATTCTTATTTTGCACGGTTTCTTTTCCCTACGGTTTCTTTTCAAACTTAATTGTGCTCTTAAGCACCCAACGTTTTATTGTTTATTTGTATTTGTATTGGACCATACTTCTACGTGTGCAGGGTGGGGATTATGTGTTATGTGTTATGTGATGTTATTCTAATTATTATTGTGACTGGATGTTGTCATGTCATGAACACACTGAGGCGCACATTCCTAACAACTAAGTTGAATGGCAATAAAGTATTGCATCTTGAATCATCAATATTAAAAATATCCACTGAATCTGTCTATTGTAAGGTATTAATTGTGTCACTTTTCTCTTTTGTTTACAGATGTGTTCTCACGTTAAGCTTTAGTGGAATCAGCTCTCCTCCCAGTTGGACCGTGAAGTGGCTTAATTCTGTATACTGGCTGACCTTATATCTGTTTTTATCACAGCTTTCTTTCATGTCAGAGTGTTTGCTTTGGCCATAACTGATTTCAGGAGGATAGAGAAGGTCGTCATTGACTCAAGATGATGGAACAAGCATGTAGGCCAAAAATAATCTTGAGCAGCTTCTTTCTGTCCTTTTTAGTTTTTCTGCCAAGGTGCCAATGACATGATCACCAACAGGATGCAGTGCAGTTATTAATATTTCAGCCTTTATCAGGTAAATATGTCAGTTGTACATCATTAACATGCAAATAGCAGGTAAAAACACCTTCAACTGTAATGATCACCATCTGCATGCCGTAGTTCACCCACTTCCTTCCCTTGAATGACCTAACATAGGCTACTCAATCTTCATCCACTCTCACGTATTATTATCGAACATTAAGAATCATGTTCAGGCTTTTTAACAGAAAAATGTGTGAATTTGCCATAACGTCAAAATTCCACAATTTTAAATCATACAGCGGCTCTAATCTTGTATTCCGTTCTTGCGCCGCAAATATTTGCACAGAAGAGAGAAATCTACCGTGCCAACTGAGTTTGTTTACATCTACACATTGCACTTGCAAAACAGCAATAAACTGTGATGACAGCCGCTCCCACCTCAACTATCTCCTTCATGTGTGAGCAAAGTCACTTAACCACCTTTTTGGTTTTAATTTCCACATGTTCAACAAGTGAAGACTTGAGGGAGTGTTTTATGTATTTATTTATTTATTTTTTGCTCAACAGTTGCCACCACAGTGAGAGAAATGCTGTGAAAAATACCTGTGCTGAATTTCTTGGGCTGGGACTTTCCCACATCATTTGAAACAGGCAAACGATTTCGATTTAGTCTGATCGAAAAAGTATGAAAGGCAGTTAATGCCTAAATGTCTGTGTCAGTATGATCCTGTAAATAAAAAGTGGCTAATGACGATAAAACAATCTAAAATCAAACGTAAATCAATAGTTTCAATCGTCTGTCTTGCATATTTGCATATTTTACCTCACCAAATGAATCTCCACAAACCATAATGTCTCGTAAACCGCTTGTGTTCTTCGTCTAACAGCCAGACTTAAGCTAATTTATAAATAATCAGTAACCGAATTAATACAAAACTGCAACGAACCCAGTATGATTTTGAAGACATCTTATGAAACCAAAATAATTTTATGCTTAAAGGATCGAATGAGAACTTTAAACTCTGGAAATATTTGCGGATTTTTTGTCATGTTTCGCAATTAGATTCAGCACCTGTCAAATCAATGTATTCACTGTAAAGATCGATGATGATGATGATGATGGTGATGATGATGATGATGATGATGATGATGATGATGATGATGATGATGAGGGAGTGGGTTCCGCTTCCTCCATCAACCATCTTCACGTTTTACAAAACAGTAAATACGTCTGACACGCGATTAATTAGAAGCAGGTTACAAATATTTTTTCTTCATTTGTGTTTTTAGTAGTAGTCTGAGCTACCAAAAATCGTTTCAATCTCTCTTTATTAATCAGTTTATATCTTCATCCTGCAGGGCTGCATGGAGTTGAGTGGAAGCCTAAATCATAAAAGAAATAAACTGACAGACTTGACAACAAATTAGTTGGTGCCACAGTTTGAACTTCATCATCATAACGCGCAATGTAGGCCTGCATAAAAAGTCGTAAAAAATAATTAAAACATAATTTGGAAAGTTATGATTAAAATGTTAGTAAACGACATAATACAATTTCAGAGGTTAAAAAAGACTCCATTGGTTGTTCAGTCGTGTCTTTTCTTTTTCAGCTGTAACTTTATGCAAATAACGTTTTCGATGCAGAACTCAATTAAAACAGCTCAACTATAAAAGTCAAAAACAATAGCACTATTTGGAGCTGTTGTGATTTTTATGATGTGTATTTAAATATGCCTCCCTACACATTATGTTCTAAAATTATGATTATGATTATCATCATATAATCATTAGATCGTGCACAGCAGTGCAGACTCTGTTTTCAATGGAGTGATTTTCTTTTTCGTCATAATCAGATCCATCCGCGTTAAATGCATTGCATCCTGACATCATATATGACTTTGTATCAGTGGGCCTGAACTTCCACACTTCAAAATAACTTTCTCTATCGAGGTAGAAGAAAGAGGAGATAGATTGAGACACGTTGTCTGTAATCCGTCAACTGAGTCTTCTTTTTTTGTGGGCCCCAGAAAAAAAGCGCAGGAGAAAACTTTAATCTGCCGTAGAAGCAGAGCCGCTGTGCTGCTCAGATTCTCCGTGGAGAAAAGCTGCAGAGTGTGTGTGTTGGGGGGGAGGGGGTGTTCCCGGTTTAATGTTCCCAGTAAGATCCTGAGGGAAATCCAAGTCACCACTAATAGGTTACGGTGACGCGCAGTGATTTTTTGCTTCACAGAGGGGCTGGAGGTCTGTCATCTCATACTAACTGTCCCCAAACTGACTGACATCTGCAATAAGATACACGCGTGCCGGGAGTTATAGTGTGTGTGTGTGTGTGTGTGTGTTGTGTGTGTGTGTGTGTGTGTGTGTGTGTGTGTGTGTGTGTTTGTGCGCGCGTTGCTTTCAGGAACAAGGCCCAGCAGTTTGTCACCAAAACGCACCACTAATCCGGGTTATTAAGGCGGAGGGGGAAGTGGTGTCGCCCCCAGCTGTTTGATACAAATAAGATAAGACTATATGAAGTTTTAATGTGTGGAGGCTGCTGCTTTTTTAGGGAAATGCCATCACCCGGGCCTTTAAAATAACCCGCACTGATGACTCTAACCTTTTGCAACCCTAACGGCGGTGACACCATTAAAGTCTTTTCTGCAGGTTAGCACATCTCCCGGGTTGAGTGGCCCGGTAACTTTAGTGCGGCCTTAATGAGGACGAACGCGGGTTAACGACTTATGTAGTCGTGTTTCAGAGGCCAGGCCTGGGTTTCAGCAGAGACTGACAAAAAGAAACAATATTTACGACACTTTTAAGCATACATCACTTTGACATCTGTTCGTCTGGCACCTGGCATCCATTAGTATATTTTATTCAGCCCTAATTTGGAACGCTCTTTGTCCCGCACCAAGGACACTTGGGGGCGACATGGCTAGCTGTATACCTTCAGTGCGCTTTTATGCCGCGTTTCTTTTGTGCAGAAAAGTGTAAATGGGGTGTTGATACAGACCACACAGCCGCGTTATGCGCTACGCTGGAGGAATCGTTGAGTCATACCTGGATTGGACTTATATTAAATTTCCTCGTCCATTAGGATCATTGCATAAGCGGAGAAGCATTCCTGCAATTAGTTAGTTTTAGGCACTCGAGCGTCAGATTGTTACACAATGTTATTAGGTTACTGAGTGATCTGAGTGTTCAGTATCCTCATAAACAAACAGAGGTCGACCCAGAGTCAGATGTATAATGTCAGCGAGAATGTGACAAAGCGCAAATCCTCTGGTAGCCTTTTGTTATTTAATAAGCCGACATGCAGTCTGCCAGGAAAATTACCGTGAAAGTAAAAGTTAGGAATGATAAAAATTAGAATAACTTTTTTCCCTCCTTAGTAGCAAGGTGACCTACAGTTCAGTTATGTGTGATGTCATTCTTTCTGCTTAATGAAGAAGAGAGCAGTTCACTGCACTGGAGCAGCACTGAGGCCTCCTTTGTTCGGCACGCAGCGTGGTGACACTCCCAACATGCAAATGGCGTGAGACAGATGCACAGCATTGCCAAGTTTAAGGACAGGTTGCAGGTTAGTAGAATATGAAGCAGTATTTTTTTTTTTTTTTTTTTGGCAGAAGGATCAGGTACAGTGAGGCGAATGAAGTGCTAATAATAACATCCAGTAGGCTACTTGTTGTGCAACAGATGCAGATGCAGCTAAGATTAAACACATGGGTAAACATCTGTCCGGTTGTTTCCTGTTAGCCAATAAGGCAGAAATATTAAAGCAATTTCTTTTTTTCTTTTTCGAGAGTCTCCCTGTGTGTCCTCGTTGGTCAGAGTCTTCAGAGTCGCTGATGCTGCGGAGTCAGACTGTGACCCCGGTTTATTCCAAAATGCAGTGGCGCCATCTGGTGGACATTTAGGGATAAAACGTCAGTACTCGCTGAAGAACTTCAAGGAATAATTCCTTAACACCAGCTACAAGTCACTGCTGTGTAAGATGGTATTTTTAAATGTCTGTAAGGTTGAATATAGATATTTTTTGAATATAGATATAATTATGTGTCATCATACACATGTGTATTTATTTTAATATTTCTCTTAAATGTGTGTGCAATCCTCTGGCTTTTATTTGTCATGCTTGTGTATGAAAAGTATTGACCTGAATTGTTATTGCCAGTATCTGGCTTGGGAATGAACAAATTGGATGGATGGAAATTTTCCTTCACTTGCACTGGTGGAAAGTACCTAAATACATTCACTCAAGTTCTGTACTTCAGTACAATTTTGTGGTACTTTATACTGCTACTCCAATACATTTAGGTGGAAAGTATAACTTTTATTCCATTGTTGCTTTCCAGTATAAGATTTTATATGCAAACATGTGATTAATTTATAAAATATGTGTTAGCGATTAAGCTTCCTAAAAGAAAGTTGTTAAAGATAAATCTCCCTGCATGAAAATGTTGCTTACATCATAATGTATCAGAAATAATTCAATAACATTATTTTAATGGGCTTATGTGATAAATACAACACTCTGAATGAAGCTATATTGCCTATAATGAGTCCTTTACTTTTTAACATTATGATTTTGATTATGATTTCAAACCAAATGAAAGGTTCTACCGGTTATCAGATTAATCACTGATTGATTTTTGGCAGATTCCTTTGGCAGTGATTGAGCCTTTGCATGTTCATGTACATGTCTGGATGGCAGCTGTGTTAATCCTTCAAGTAAGGACGCAACAGGAGTTTCCCCTCTCACACATCTGCAGTGCCCTTCTGTATGGCAGCAAACACCAACTACTGCATATGGCAATGAAGGACCAGCTGTTTCATCCTGTCAGATAATATTCACTGAGATGATTGCATAGGTTATTATTGTGTTGTGTACAAATTTGACGTACTTGTACTTTACTTGAGTCTTTTGTATTCATGACACTTTTTACCTCTATACTAATCCACATTTGATTTTTCTTCACTACACATATCTAACAGCTTTAGTTACTTTACAAATTAAGATTTCTGAATGCAAAACATACTATAAAATATGAGGTTTTGTTCAAAATGAAACTAGCTAAGAGTATGTTCAAATACAGCTGAAACGATTTGTCAATGAATCTACAAGTCACTGCTTTTCCTTTGAATTGTTTTAAAGGAGCAGTTTTCAGTGTGACATCTGTACTTTTCTTTACAGAAAAGGATCTGAATATCTCCTCTACCAATAGCTGCAACTACATTGCCCTTCAGTCTGCAATGGACTGAGCTCCACCCACTGTTTGTGGTTGGTTAGAAAGGGTTGAAGCAGGGCCAACATGAGGACTCTATCTGTGACCTGAAGAGGGCATCCAAGTATCACACATGTCCAACAAGTCGCAGCAATGACTGCTGTTTGTGCTCAGAAATTAGAGATTATTTTTTGTTCAGAAAATAAGAGACAAAAAAGTTTTTATGTGTTTTTTTTTTCAGAATATTCAGGTTTGTCCTGGAGATTAGCAGAGGCTGATAGCGACATTCTCTGTTTACATCTCAGTGGAACGGGACTGAAACAGGTAAGAAACTGACACGTGTTTGCATGCACCTTTTATCTTCTTACATGTCATAAGGACTGGAAATAACAGTGTTGATGAAACAATTACTAACCCCAGCCCAGCACTTTTATGGTTTCTAATTGCATTATAAAACAAATATATCAGATTTTCTCATTAATCAAATGTGAAGATGGGAGAAAGATTCTAGTAACCTTTTGATAATATTACTACTTTGAAAACAGTATTGATTGATGAGTTATTTCTCCCATTGTAGAAGTTCAACAATGATCATGATCTGAGTTTCAGTAGCTGCAGCTCTTCCGAAGATCTAAAGTGAAGTCATATTTCTTTACTTCAAAGCATTATGTTGATATAGACATATATATATATATATATATATATATATATATATATATATATATATATATATATATATATATATATATATATATATATATATATATAAACTCAATTTGGCAGAGCAATTTAACTCAAAATTATAAGCCATTCAGCCATTAAATACAACTATTTCAACCAAAGTGATGTAGTGTTGTATTTATAACTGGCTTTTCATTCAATTAATCTTTTAAAAACCTTTCAAGACCCATGCATATCCCATGGGTCTTTGCACTTTCATGATAATAATCTTTTTTAAATTTATTTGTACAACCAGGGAGCACAATGTTCTTTCCACTGCAAGAAGACAGCATACAAAACAATCACATGTAAGAACAGCACCATAAAAAGGTTACATATAACCCCTCTAGCATAAGGTGACAAACAATCAATAAGAGTACTATAAACAAATATAAAATATGGCGGTAGCATGACAGATCTGCATTATACAAACAAATAAGTCTGTAAAGTGTTTTAATATGTGGCATTACAGCAAAAGCTTCATCACCCCTTGACCTTAACCTGGACTCTGGAACAGCTAAAAGGCCTAACACAGCAGATTTATAAGGCCTTTTTGGGCAGTGAGGACTTTAAAGTTCTCTGATGGTCTCTGGTAATGGCCATGTAAATCCCTGTGAGTAATGAGCAGGATTTTTAAATGGATTCAAGAAATCGTTAACCAGTGCAAAGAAGCAAAAACTAGGGTGATACAACTGGAATACAACTGGAATACAACTGGCATGCTTGAGGCAGTTTATCTGTTTTCGAATAGATCTTTAGGCTTCATACACCTGTAAACAGACTTTGATGTGTAAAATTGGTGGTGTTCTACTTTAAGGTAAGTAAACAAAGCATTACAACAGTCCAGGGGTGATGAAGTGAAAGTGTGAATATCTTCTTATATTACACCTTTGCTTAACTGCTTTTTATCTGAAGCACTTGACTCGACTTGAGTTTTGAAATGTGCAATATTAATAAATCTCTACTCAATTAACATTTTTAAATCTAATATCACTGCATACTTAAGTCTCTGTGGTTTAACCCAACACGCACAAGTTGTTGTTGTTGTTGTCCAGTTCTAAACAATATGCTGGCTCTGTGACCTTGCAGTATATGTGTCAACCAAAGACAAATATAAAGCCCAGAATGTTTATCTGATCTCAGTCTGACTGATTATTCATCACCTAAAACACCCACAATGACCCGTCTGTTACTCCACAGTGCAGTATGGTGGCTCAGTGTAGCATGATGCTCCAGCAGCTGCACCTGCCACTGGTATCCTCTCCCTGCTCCCAGTCCTGTAAATACTATTAGCATTTTGGAGAGGGGCTACGGGGGATAATTACTTGGCAGCCACACCACCCTCTCTGCAGTAAACTGGGGTCTTGTGAGGCTGCTTGATCATATTGCAACTGTGTGTGTGCTGCTTAGTGAAAGTGTGTCAAAAAAAGCACTTAAGAAAAAGTAACAGTGTAGATATACTCTGTTACAAGTAAATGCTTTCATATTTTAATTAAGTAAAAGTACAAAACTATTGGCATTAAAAAGTAAAAGTACTCAAACCATCATCATGCAGAATGGCCCATTTCTAAATAATGTATATTCAATTGTTAGATTATAATTATTGATGCATTAATGCAGGACTTCTCAAACTTTTTGATTCTTCTCAATAATTAACAATATTGGTGTTATTTGGTTAAAGTTATCAAAAATTGCAGTGGAGTAGAGTATAAAGTAGCAGAAAATAAATAAATACTCAAGTGAAGTACAAGTACCTCAAAATTGCACTTAAATACAGAACTAAATAAATGCACTTAATGCACTAGTTACTTTTCAACACCGCAAATCATAAAGTCAGCAGTAATCGTTATTAAATAGTTATAATAGTGTAATAGTTATTGCTCCGATTGGACACAGTGAGAGTGATGATCAACACTTCAGTTTGTTAACTCAGACAATGTAAAAAAAAACATGCAAAAGTAAATGAGATTCTCACAAAATAATAAAAATATTATACATTACTTACATTTGAGCAGAGTTATTTCCAAACCTGCCATCGTCACAGCCCACCAGTGTTGAAAATAAGTTGATGATATCAGTCAGATATGTAGAAAGCAACAAAGCTGCACACAAGTCTTTAGAGAATTTTTTTTTTACTATGACATCACAGGTATGTAAATTATATATTGGACCAGGATTGGTTTTCAGACTAGTCACAAAGTCATACTGGTACATCAGTCTTAAACTCAAATTTAGATGTGCACATTACTTCAGGGGATGAATTTATAAACAGTCTTCTGGTGTCAAACTCTGGGCTTCACTGTGCAGAATAATGTAGGCCTATGTGCAAACATCCAAATGAAGTACACCAAATGAAACACATTTTGGAGTGCAGGGGTACTTTAATAAGTAGATTAGTATTTATAATTATTTACACTTGAGTAAATCCCTTCATTTGGTTCAGTGTTAAATTACAGGCGTGTGGTTGATCAATTTGCAAAATATTCATTGAGGTTCCTTAGTTGCTCAGGTCTGAATCCAGAACCATGTCAGAAAAATCTCCATTTGGCTGAGAAAGGGATTGGGAATGGAGAGCTGAACAACAGAGTAAATATTTGGCAGTGGAGAGCTCTTGGGAGCTGCAGAGGACCCTCTCTGGCTGAAGCCTACAGGGTGTTAAATAGATTAAGTGGCTGCTGGGTCATTGTGGACAGAGAAATTCCCGCTCTTTAGACATGACTTTTCTTTGCCTTTGCGTGTTTTTGCTCTCCAATCGAGTGTCCTCTGAAAACTATCCACCAGCAAACCTGCGGTACTGTAATCCGCTGGTGTTTCTCAAACGCTGGGAGGCTCTTGTGGACACAGACACGAAGCTTGACGGGATGAGTCAGTCCAGACTGTTTTGTTTGTTTGCAAATTTCATCTTAAAAGTTGCTTTGTGTTTGTTTTCCTGGGAAACTCTTGTGCGCCATGTGCGTAAATGTTTTAAATTGGAAGGAAACGAAAGGGAAAGGCTGATTTGGGAGCATTTAGGGCTTATACACAAGTCACACGTTTGTTGAACTTTGAAAACGCAAAAGGAATTTAATACGTCCTGAATCACACACGTAATATTCCTTCGAGCTATAGACTTGGCGGCAGTAGACGCAGAGCAGTAGATAGTGTCCCAGATCCTATTCAGCCCCATTCAAAACCATGACAACACGGAACAAGCTCGGATTTATCCTGCAAAGTTAAAGGACATTGTGCCGGGGCGTCAATCAGGCATTATTGCGGGACTGAACAAATGCAAAATCTTGACTGGAACAAATGCTTCCAACGGGTCTCGGACGCGGGGCTACATTTTCCTCTTTTGTTCCCCTCCTCTGGTTGGCATGTATTTGTGTTGCCTCTCGTCCGACCACCCAGGACGACTGGGGAGGCATGTCCACCACCACCACCACCACTACTCTCCTCCCCGGCATCGTGCACCTCGCTGAAGTGGACTAGGGCCGATATTAATATCAAATACGAGGGGGGGAAGCCCCCACATAAGGCTGGACTCACACTTTGCATTTAATGCGTGTTATATGTGCGAAGATACAAAAAGATATAATCCTGTAGGCGTCAGCATGGAGAGGGAATGAAGTGACCAAGTTAACATAACGTTTTAATATAAAATTCAATAGATAAAAACAAGAAAAGAATGCATTGCAAGCTTCAGTGTTCCCTCCAAGTTCAGCAGCCATCAGCTACTGCTCCAATTTGTCTGAAACTGAATGAGCCATTATTGGAGGTTTAAGTTTGGCATAAAAAGTCTTTATTGTACAACTAATTTGACTCAGAAGTACACTTATTACTATCATAACACTTTACTTTATCAGCCACTATAATTACAGTAGTACGAACTTCTCAAATGAAGACATATTTTGTAATTATACAAATATATATTGTATTGTTATCTATCTGTTGTGTTAAGATGAGGAGTTAGTTGTTGATTAATACATTCATAGACACATACTTGCTTATAACAACATTATAGGGAGTTAGTTACCACTATTTAAATGTTGTCATGCACTATAATATGACAATAAATCATAAGAAAACTTGAAAAGAAAAGTTTCCCTGTTGAGTATTCCCTAAATAAGTCAAAAGAAAAGCGTGGTTGCGAGTCCTCCACCATCCAGAAACTGCCAAACTTCTCACGCCTGCAATTATGCCTCTAATGGACGTATTAGTTAAACCAACTTGCAGGCATCACGCTAATTGCTCACTTTGTATGCAAATATTAGACACGTTGTTTGGACTAGAGGACGAGGGAAAGGGGGGGGGGTGAGACGGGCTCTGTTGTCACTTGCCACCCAAGACGTGATTCAGCTCCAACAATTACCATTATCTGTTCCACAGTTTGACGATACGGGACGAATCTGTAATGATGACGAGTGTTTCCTTCTCTCATTGTTGAAGCTCTGAGGTTTCCCCAACCCCACCCCTTATTCCACACCTACCATCATTGGGCGACAACACTCCAGCCATTCAGGTACTCAGCGGAGGAGGAGGCTTTATAAGCGAGCAGCCTTGTGTTTGCAGCTCATGGAGTGCTGTTTGTGTAAACACTGAGCCCAGTGCACACATTGGTTTCCGAGCTGGTGTTTGGACTGCGCGTAAAGTGGAGAGGATCCGCTGCGTTTTTGTCCTCCTTGGACAGACTTATTCTTGAGGGCTTTGCTTATTTACCTTTTTTTTTCTTTTTGCGCAAAACAAACCCGGATTGCACGCTCGGATGCGATGGCTGCCCCGACCAAATTCAGTTTTTCCGTCAGGCGCATCCTGGATTTGCCTGAGCTGGATGCGGAGGCAGCGCCGCGATCCTCCCCGGTTTACTCCTCCTGCTCCTCCAGCTCGCCGTACACCTCCTGGATGGACTGCGACCGGAGTCCTTGCATATGTGAGTGCATATTGATGAAGCTAAATTTGGTGAATAAAGTTTATTGAAATATATCTCGCCCTACCTTTAAATTGAACAGATTTGAAATGATAACGAACCTTTAAATAGCTAGATGTGGATATTAGGCATGCATGCGCCCTTGTCAGTTTTATTTTAAAAGCTTTGTTTAGATAGATAGATAGATAGATAGATAGATAGATAGATAGATAGATAGATAGATAGATAGATAGATAGATAGATAGATAGATAGATAGATGAGTGACAAGTGTAGAAAAAAACTAATTATTTCTATATGAGTCTGGACTAACTTCAATTATTTGGTTTTACAGCGTCTGATGAAGGGAGTCTCGAGGCCTCCCCCGACTCAACCAAGCCGGAGAATTCGGAAGCCGACAAGAGCAAGAAGAGCAAGAAGCGCCGAGTTCTGTTTTCCAAGGCCCAGACCGTGGAGCTGGAGAGGCGCTTCCGTCAGCAGCGCTACCTGTCCGGCCCGGAGAGGGAGCAGCTGGCCCGGCTTCTTAGCCTGACCCCGACCCAGGTGAAGATCTGGTTTCAGAACCACCGCTACAAGATGAAGAGAGGCCGGGCGGAAGGAGCGCTGCAGGACTTGGAGATACCACAGCCTCCGGTGCTGCGTCGGGTCGTTGTTCCGATCCTGGTCCGGGATGGAAAACCTTTTCACACCTGCATACTTGACACGGAGAAAGCTGGCTGCTTGTCTCCTTCTCAAGCTGTACCCTTCCCCTTAGCCTACCCGTCTCTTCAGCATCCGTCCCCCGTCGCTCTTCCTCCGAGGTACCACCAGCACTTTCCCACCGCGGCGGCCTCCATCGCCTGGAGAGACTTTTGCAGCGACTCGGTCCACTTTAATTCTTTCAAGTAAAGGCCACATTTCAGTGCACAAACTCATTTAGAATAGCATCAAATGTTTTCTGAATGTTTTGCAAATTTTCGAGCAACTTAAACATTTAGATGTTCACCATAGAACGAAAGATATTTTGCACATTTTATTTTGATATTGCGTGTGTTTTTGACTATTTTTAAAATGCTGATAATATTTTGTCATACACGGGCTTAATGGCGTAGCCTGTAGATCTTTAATTATCCAGTGAGATGATGTATTTCTATGTAAAGAAGTTTAAACATAATATTTGTACAAATAACTTGTTGAAGGCAAATAGGCTTTAGGCGGAAATAGAAGAGGTAGCAGCAAAGCTACTATTAGCCTGAATGTTTGAAGGAATTATTTGTTGTCTTTAAAGGTTCTTTAAAGGTTTTGACTGTTTAAATGTTTGTTTTTGTGAACAAAATTATTAATAAAAAGCTTCTCATATTTTGTATGATAAATATTACTGAGTAATGTGATTTATTTTTTTACCCCTCCCAAAAAAGTCTTTAATTAGCATCAATATGAAAACAAAACAGATGTACAAACAACCTTTTTAAAATGTAATTTTAAATTTTTAAGTTATGCTTTTCTTGTTTATTAGTAGTAAAGTGTTTTTTAAAACTTGCATCTACCAAATATAGGATATTCAATTTAGGCATTAAGTCTGTTAAATAGTTTTAAAACCAATAATAGGCCTAGGTAGTCTAAAATATATTTAATTAGTAAAATCTAAAATATGTAGCAGGTCATGACAGGGGCCTGGAGGCTTTTATAATGTAAAGAAACTAATTATGCACCCAGAAGCTGAGCAAACATCACTTCTGAAAGGACTGGATTTGGTTAAGCATAAGAATGCCCAGTAAACATCACGCCTCTCTCATCCTGTTGTTGTCTGGGCCCATGTGCTGCTTTTTACTTTTACACAATTAACTTTTGTCATTCTGAGGCAAGTGGGATTAATGCAGCGATTACACTCAGGCTTTATGTAGAAATCCTGGTTTGTGCTACTGTAGGTTTGAAGATGATATGATTTCTGTGGGTTCAACAGGCTAAATTAAGGGAAGATGATCAACTTTCTACAAGCACTAATCCTAAATATGTTACTAGATAACTGAACAGGTGCAGCTGAGGAGCAGAGAAACAAAATGCTTTTTATCCATTAGATATGCAAGAAAAGTTTTTGGTTTATTACAAGGTTTCAATACAAGACAGCACATTTTACAGAGTTATTATGTTTCATTGACAGTTATTTGCACACTTAGGCAGCTGTCAAAAACTAACCTCAACAGTGAAATAACTTCCAGTTAGCATGGATTCAGAAGAGAGAGTTGATTACCATGTTCTCAAACGTAGAAATACTTCACTGATCTCCCTCATTTCCACACTCATTCTACCATCATGAAAAATATGCCTCAGTGTTTAAATTCATGTCAGTATTTCATCAGTGACCATGGGGGTCTTCTGCTTTCACGCCCCCTATAATGTTGTTTGCTCATCCTGTGACCCTGCAGCCCATCGTCCCTGTCACCTGGTCCTTTGTCCCCCTCGCCGGGGCCACCTTGTATCACATATGGAGGGGACTGGCCGAACCCCTCAGCTCGCTGCATCTTGCCTTAAACACTCTTTTTGTCTGCGTGTCTCCCCGTGAATGGACCATTGTCCCTCATCCAAAAGGGACCGAGACAAAATCTTTAGTGTTTCAATTCCCGTGATGTTTAATCAGTCCCTGCGACAAATTTATGAGGTTTAACTGCACAATGGTGTTTTAGAGCATCTTGGGGTTTAAGGGTGACAAAGACAGGCTTTTAGAGGTTGCCATTGGTTTTTTAAGTTGGTCAGAGGAATTGTGTGAAAAGGATAGGCTTGTGTTAGCCTGCCCATCCTATAGTTTTACTCACTGGTCTGTCCCCGGGGCCTCTTTAAGGAAAGTTATAAGGTCCACATAAACTAGGCCACAGGAGGAGTTTTGTCTATGGCCCACAGAGTAAGACAGATGGATTGTATTTTTCAAATTGTGGTGAGGGATCATTTTTGGCAAGCTTTTTGCTGTTACATATTTCATACACTGAAGTTTCCCAACACAATTAATTATAGTTTATCTTCACCAAATTGCAAACATAATGGTTGTGTATAGCTGTGCAGTTTAGGTTACATGGTTAGCAAAATATAATAGTTTATATACTCATAAACTGGCTACTTGTCACACTCAACATATTTGTGTCCTCTAGTGAGACTCTGCACCGCTGCTTGATTAAAGGCTCTTTTAAACAGAAACAGAAATCTGTATTTAGTTAAAATTTTATATGCAACTTCAAGAAAAGGTGTTTCAATTTTAGTTTATTTGGTATTTGCAGTAGCAAGAACTATGGCAGATGTTTGTTGGTTATATGATGTACAATGCAAAATACCAAATTAGTCTATTATTAATGTGTGTGATATGTGTGAGCTCTGCAATATTTTGAGGTAAAACTTAGATTTGATACAGTGCCTGGAGCTCTGAGTGATGTGCTGCTGGCCTAAATTTACTGATGGTGGGTAAAGAGAGGATATGGTTGACTTTATAAAATCAGTCAGAATACAACTGTGTTGGTGAAATGTGAACGTTTTGATAACTGCTGCAGCTCAGTGAAGCTAAAGTTAATGATGGATCAGTATTTAATGGTGCAATCAGAGGAAGGTATTGATACTTTGTATGAAGCTGACCAAATTAAAAGATTAAGCAAGGGCTGTTTGGTTAGCAGCATTTTCATGCAACTCAACTACAATAAATTGAGAAAACATGCCCCGTATGATTACTGATATTTCTCATTTTTTTCTGGTATTTCAATGAAAAATTCTAGCCTATTAGAGAACAGGTGAATGTGTTCATACAGTAAGCCGTTTCCCAATCACTTAAAAAGCATTTTCCACCTTCACCCCATAGTCACAATTTGTCAGCTCACAGCTTCAACTTTACACAGTCGGAAACAACTCAGACTAAACATAGAAATTCCTTGACATATTTTAATACTTAGCTACAATAATATCAATAATACTTATAATATTACCGTATTTCCACAAAAAACATTGAATCACCCGATTCATTTTATTTTTAAAACCACATCCACTTCTTCTAAGACTTTGGAAAATTTGGTATCTATTAATATGTTAGCTGCTACTGCAAAAATGGCCTAGTTGGGCAGCGATCTAGAAAACACTTTGTCTCAAAGGTTAACTGGTTCTTAACATTAAAGCTAAAGGTGAAGTATCAATATTATTTTCTGTTCTGCCTCAACACAGACAATTGACATCAAGGGGAAACATATTTATGAACATACTAAACTGATTATAGTAAATTAAACCCCTTTATTTGTTTATTATTAACATTTTGGATTTTTTTTGTGTATGTTTTCAGAGGTCAAAGGCCAGACTAATGGTATATCTAATAGGGTTTAAATTTGCAAACCCATGAATGGCACTAAAGGCACCAAAACATAGGCCTAGTCTAAAAATAAAACCTTCATTTTTAAAGTTTGCATTGGGCATTTGTCTTTGTTCATAAATTCAGTGTTTTACACACAAAATGCATGCGTTTATTAATAGTTCCTAATCTTCATTCAACCTATAAAAGCTGTCAAATCTGTTAATTGTAGGTGACATGCTGACATCTTCATAAAATTCTTGTGTGAGAAATTCTTTTTGATACAACTCTCCACTAGATGGCGGACTAACACACGGTATCACCTCTCACCTCATTGTAAATAAAACCCAAACGGTGTGGAAAGCCGGTGACCCACTAGGGGTCGTGCTTCAGTGGAAAATACCACGCCCCCTTCCCCCCCACTCTGTAGCTTTGCAGCTGCTGATTGGGTGCAAAAAGATGGCCGCCCGGAGTGACGTGCTGCTGCTTGCTGTGACGTCATGCGTCAGTATTTTGCTCCAGGATTGAGTTTCAAAAAGTCGACTTTCCTCTAATGAGTCCTTGAAGACAGTTGAAATGTCTGCATTATACATCTCCACCTCTTTCAAATGTGCCATGACTGGATTGGATAAATGGTTTGTTATGAATCAGTCTGACACTGACGTCCGCACTTCAAAGATCATCATCAGATAAAGTCTCATGTGTGATGGTGAAGATTTTCTTCTTTTTTTGGTCACCTTCTCAGCATCCTTTTTTTGCAGCTCATTACCAGGTAGAACAAGAGTTGTAAGAGTAACATTATATTTAATAGGGTCTGTTTGGGAGTTGTAGACATGCAGGCTGCTATGCCTTTAACTGAGGTATAACACAAATATTTATATTAAAGTAGACCTCAGACAAAATGTAATACCATTAGATCTAATTTGTTATTTTGAGATATGTGCAATTGAGACAAGCGTGCGAATATTTTTGATCTTTCTTCATTTACCCCTAGAGATCTATTTTGGATTCATCAGTGACATTTCTGGACTTAGATAAATTTGTTAAATATTCCTTCCTATCCAGGTGAATTTAATGAAATTTCCGTGCTTATTCCTCTCTCTCTATAGTGTCGCTGTAGCTATCTATATGATATTTTGATGTGGACATAAATATTTCCAGTGAATTTTGTATCTTTGTAAGAAAATACTGAGTATTTTTTTATGGAATATAATAGCCCAACTATAAGTAACTTCCTTTTTAGTTTCCATTGTAAACACTTATTTTTCCCGTCTGAAGTTGTTCACTGGATTATATCATGCACTAATCAGTTCATAAACAACAACCTGAAGCCTCGCTAACAAAGGCTCGAGCCTTTGTTGTGTGTCCTCATTATTCTGAGGAATTAGCCGGAACATTTGAACTAATTACCGCTAATTGACCATAATAGCCGTGTGCCAGAACAGTAAAAAGGTACTGATTTAGATGATTAAAATGTCTTGCGAAATTCCGTAATTAAGGAAGGCATAAGCAAGATTTACCTTGGATGCAGAAACATGCTGTAATTTTAATTGCCTGCGATTATATGGCCTACGAATTATGCGCCCGCACCTCGGCTATCATCCAAACAATTTATTTTAAATGTAATATTTAGGCTTGGACTATATGATAATATTGCTTCATTAAAGATAAGTGTCTATAGTCTGAAGGGCAACTTGGAAAATGCAGCTCTGCAAATAGTGCACAGATTATCCTGCTGTAACATGCAGGCAGCCGTGAAATATGCAGCCAGAAGCCTGTAAGATGCAGAACTGTGGCTGATGATCCCCCGTGACAAACTGTCAGTGATCTGCATGTCACTGCAGTAATGTGACTTTACTTTGCAGCTGAGTCTGGCTTCAGTTCAGCACGCTGCGGAGGGTGCATGATCGTTCATTAGACTTTTTAATAAAACTATAAAACTAGACATTTTCACAGTTTTATTAAGAAAAGAAACACAAGTTAAGAGTTACAGTGGAATAAAGCTGATCACACTATTAGAAATTATTGTGTCTGCCACCAGAAGACGCTGTGTGTCTTTAACTCCTGTAAGCTATAAGGAAATATCGGCTCAACCTGCAGGCACAGACTTCTTCTGTCAGGAGCTGGTGGCACCTGCTGCTGCTGCTGCTGCTGCTGCTGCTGCTGCTGCTGCTTCATTATTTTTACAGTAGCCACAGGCTCAGCTCCGGTATGATCCTGACTTCCACAGATAGTGTAAGTTAGAAGTTACTGTATCAATTTTAATTATCTTCAAATGTTGTATGTCAATAATTTTTTAACCTAAAAAGCTGTAGACAGGTAAATTGGTAGCCGAATAATGACTTGTAGACTTAACGTAATATAATAAAATATTGGTTGTAATAGCCTATCAGCATTCAAATACAAATATAATAATAATACCTATGATTATAATAATAAATATGATAGCAAATACGATATAATTAGAGTAATGTAGTAATTATTTTTTTTAAATAAGTTTTTAAAAAAACGTTTAAAATTCTTATTTGGGGTTGAAAAGTCCCGAAAAATTTTCCTAAAAGATTTGCGTAAAAGTAGACCTATCTCGGGAACAAGGCTCACAATATCATTTCCTGACTTCGGTGAAACCAAAATCTTTTCCTATGCTCCTGTGTAAAAAAAAATAGAAATGAGATTGAGTTAAACTATTATGACTCCTTGAGCATTAAAGCGAGATGCTTCTGGGCTACCTGGCGTTGTGCTGCAGGAGAGTACTTGAACGCCGTTAACTTCACATGAGAGCCTCCCCTACTCCAGACTCTATTTTGTTTTGTTGTTTTTTGTTTGTTTTTTTCCATCTGGTCTCTTAGACGAGTGTGTACATCTGAATTTAGGTAACAAGCTGCTTGCGTCCAATGATATCAAATGAAAAAAACACAACAACGAGGGGGGTTAATCATTTACGCAGCCACTTAACACGCGGATGTGTATTTATTTACTTATCAGTATCAGTCAATTTCCCTCCCCGCAAGTGCACTTTTGCATGTCTGAGTACGATAAGGCATAACACAAACAATCCTGCAATCACTGGAGGCCTCTCGTGGCCATTAAAAGTCAGTAGTTCAACTGAGGAGTGGTTCTCCAACTCTCAAGTCCATATAGGCCTCCTTTCATCAAGAGGCCCTCGTAAACATCACTACAGTTAATAAAGTGTATTGTGGTCAGTGCAGTCTCAAGGTGCAGCCGCGTGTTTATCAGCGACAGCAACAAGTCACAAACTCCAAATACAGCAGCTGCAGCGAGTCCGGACACCGCCCGCAGCCGCCGGGAGGAACATTTATGATCATGTACAGCGCTTATGTTATTGTTAGTGGGAGGGGAGCACATGTCTTGTAAGTGAAATTACGCGCGGCGAAAGGAGGCTAGAGCTGTTTTGTATTGTTGCCGATGCCCCGCCTCTGATGGTAGCCTTAAACCTGGCACCCAGCTAAAACAAACCAAAGCCAGCACCGAGCTCCCACTCAATCCAATTAAGGCGGACTTGAGGCGCTCTCCTACGTGTTCATCTACCAGGATCGACGTTGAGACAACAGGAACCAGAGGGGCTTTGGCCAAAAAAAAAAAAAAGAGAAGGAGAGATTGCCTTGCCTTCTAATTTCTCCCTCTCCAGCCCCAGAACAATGTCGATGAGCCCTAAGCATACGACTCCTTTTTCTGTTTCCGATATCTTGAGTCCCCTTGAGGAGAGCTATAAGAAAGTAAGTATGGAGAATAACAACTTGGGGGCACCTCTCACTTCTTACCGGCAGCCGCAGGTCTCTCAGGCGGCGATGCAGCAGCACCACATGGGCCATAATGGGACTGTGTCTGCGGCTTACCACATGACTGCGGCAGGTGTTTCTCAGCTGTCACATACGGCCATGGGGGGCTACTGTAACGGCAACCTGGGCAACATGGGCGACCTGCCGTCCTACCAGGACGGCATGAGGGGCAGCACCACGGCCACCGGCTGGTACGGAGCCAACCCGGACCCGCGCTTCTCCACCAGTGAGTAGCCTGCACCTGTGCTTTGACTCCAGCCTTGAGATATCGCTGGGTGTAAAATGCGGAAATGCAGTTTTAAGTGCATGTTTATTCTGCATTTTAGTGCTCGCTGTATTGTTTCCTGTCACCTGTGCGCGTTTGTGCGCCTTTGTGGACACACTCTAAAACCTTCCATTTTAGATTTCATCCGATAGGTTTTAATTTTATTGTTAGGGAAGGCAAAGATTAATAAAATCATGCGTGCAACATTTGGAAAAAGTCTCATCATAAGGAGCATTCATGCCGAAAATTCCCTCCAAGCTTTTCGCCTTTGTTTAAGATACTTTAAACAAATACTTTAAAGTATTTTGTTGAATACTTTATCACAATTCGTTATTAATATAGTGTCAGTCATGAGCTATTGCTGCGATTTGTTCTCAGGGATTTAGTTGATACAATTTGACAATGTATGAGTATGGACTTAAAGATGCATTAGGGTGGTTTTTTTGTTGATAGGGGCACCTAACGTCTCTTTGGGAAGTATTTTAAAACTCATTTTTACTCAGCTATTTGTAGAAACTTGACCATGTTGATTGGCAACCATAAAAATAATTAGCATTTGTTGGATTTACATCAATGCCCAGGTTTATGACTTTATGACCCATAGCTGTATTAATCAAGCACGCCAAGCTTCGATTTCGTTTTCCGCGTAAAGATAGAATTAGTTTTGCATCATGTAACAAATCAGTAATTTGTGATGTGTTTCCCTCAGTTTCTCGCTTCATGGGCTCGTCGTCGGGCATGAACATGGGCAGCATGGGCAGCCTCAGCTCCCTGGCAGACGTGGGTAAAGGCATGGGCTCCCTGTCCAGCACCCCGAGGAGAAAGAGGCGAGTGCTGTTCTCCCAGGCGCAAGTTTACGAGCTGGAGCGACGCTTCAAGCAGCAGAAATACCTGTCTGCGCCGGAGAGGGAGCACCTGGCAAGTATGATCCACCTCACTCCAACCCAGGTGAAAATCTGGTTCCAGAATCACCGGTATAAGATGAAGAGGCAGGCTAAAGACAAAGTGTCCCAGCAGCAAATGCAGCAGGATAGCGGCTCTTGCCAGCAGCAGCAGCAGCAGTCCCCGCGGAGGGTGGCCGTGCCGGTGCTGGTGAAGGACGGGAAACCGTGCCAAGGCAGCGGCCATACGCCCACATCCTCCGCACAGACCCACCACCAGCAAGGGGGCAATGTCATGATCATGTCCAACAATACGTCCGGCCTCGGGCAGCACCAGAGCCAGCAGGTGGGAAGCACAGGTCACTCTCCAGATTTGGCGCCGCACTCCTCCAGTCCGCCGTCACTGCAGAGCCAGGTGGCTGGCCTCTCCCACCTCAATTCCCCCGGCGCAGAGTACGGCTCGGCCCTGCAGTGTTCAGCCCTGTTGTACGGCAGGACATGGTGACAAGAGGCGCCGACTATGATTTAAACCAATTCTTCTATTTAAAGAATAAAAACATTTTTTCTCTCTGTAAATGTGCGCATTTGAACAAGAACAGAGATGAGAAATCGGTGCAATTTTCACCTTTTGGACGGAAGTGTGACTTTTATGGAAGGAAGGAGAAAAAACACTTTTGTCCAGAAACTGCGGATGTGAAAGTCTTTGGATTTTTTAATGTAAATTATATTGAGACAAAAGAAGAATCAACAGCATATAGGCCGCATTAGTTGGGAAAAGTGAACCTGAACAGGGAGGCATATAGGCCTACCTTAACACTGCTGTACTGCTGTATATGGGTGCTGTTACCCCTCCCTCCCCCGCACACATACAAACACAAACACACGTGACTGATTTATAATAGAATTTAATGTAAACCGTAGATCTAGCTTGTATATTTCTGTAAAAGGTTTGAATTTTAGCCATTTGTTGTACAAAGTTTTTGACGCTATTGCCGGTTTGTTGTCGTTTCATTGGTATTTGTACGTTTTATTTCTTTGTAACTTATATAGATATTTGACTTACTACAAAACAGTCCTATTAATAAATTATGGAAACAAGACAGTTACGTTTTTTGTGAAATATGTCACCATATGCGAAATTACAAGACGGAAAAAAAGTTAATTGAGGAAAAATTAAACCAGTGCGGAATTATTATTATTATTATTATTATTATTATTATTATTATTATTATTATTATTATTAGCCTATTTGATCGATGTCTTAGGAGGTTAATCCTTTTTTGAATATTACTGTGAGAGATCTGCTGCAATTATTTTCATTGAAAGAACAGATCATATCAAGAAACACGTCTCACTGATGCCATATGACGCAGGTTTGGCAAACTGACAAGACTAAATACTTTATCGACACTCGGCTCTTATTGTGACATGACAATTAAACACTTGAGCCTATTTTTCCTTTACTCTCTGACAAATCACACGCAGCTCTGGCTTATCGTTAAAGGCTGCAGCACACACAAGCAGTGCCCTGCAGAGTAAACTGAGACTTTATATGCACCGTTTTTCTTTTCCCTTTCTGTGTGTGTGTGTTTGTTTGGAGCGCTGGTATGTGTTTGGTTTTTCTATATGTTGACTGTGTGAGTCAGAAAGGTCGTTCGGCTCCCAACATCAAACAAAAGCGCAAAGCTTATCGATGAACTCCCTACTCACACAGGGCGGTATTCTTCTAACACGAACGGTCGGCGTGAGGCTATCAGCTGGTTTATCAATAGCCTAAATATCAGGTAGGCCTAATTGAAAGGAAACGGCTAAAGGCTGTTTGTGGCTGGGATAGTTTTAACAGTCTCCCATATTTTTTTCAAACATTAGACTGCATTTAGACCAACATGGCTGTTGGATACTTCGCTGTAACAAACACAAACTAGTAGCCTAATTTATTTCTCTTTAGATGAAGGCTCTGTAAATATAGCTATAATAATCATTAGGCACTATTCTCCCACTACCTAGGCTCATAGCGCTATAGGGGGGCTAGATATTAACTATACATTAACAGTAAACAACGTGGTTGCTAAGCGACGGGGGGTAATGACAGGTGATTTTCGTTTACGGCTGAAAGAAATTGTGTTCAATTCATTGTTGTCCTACAGCTAGCCTATAATTTTGGTCTGAACAAGATCCAATTCGACCTGGCTGAATTTATCTGGCGCTGAAATCATTATTATGAAAGGCTGTTTTTAATTTTGGACTTCAGCTGAAAGTCGAAATTTAAAGCTTGATTTAGCCTAATGAAGATTTGTAGAAACTATAATTACTGCACATGGGATTTGTAAACGCACTGGCTGTTTGTAGGCTGAGTGGCCTTTGTGACTCTGCATCTTCTTGATTTCAAATGTCACCACTCCCAATTTTGGGAGTTTTTATAGCTTAGCTTACCGCCCCTTAATCGATTTAGCTCTTTCTATATAGTTTAGCCCTACCTTGGCCTACCATTTCCCTAAAATAAAAAGTTACACAGATGCCTAGCTGTTTAGCTATAAATAAAAACTTTAAAGTGTAGGCTATGTGTGCCGTCGATAACCGCTCACACGCAGCTGCTCTAGTTTGCGCCTGATTCCTGATCTAATGTCTTTTACTATCTGTCTTTTGCAGGGTGCATTTTCAACAGTAGTAGCCTATATAGCCTATAACATATTATGTCATAAAATAATATTTGTCCTGCTGCTTGGTGTTTGCCTCGGACTCATTAGCAGCTTTTCTGCTCATATAGGCTAGCCATACTGTAAGTTTTTTCTGGATAACCCCTCTTTCACTCTCACTTCTACTTTTTGACGCCTCACTTTAAAAAAACAAGATTTTTTTCATCACAAATATTATTGACAAAATTAGAATTTTCACCAAAATAGAGAACTAAAATTCAACAATCTGCGTGCATCTCTTTACACCAGCAGCAGTTTTAGTCTATTAAAAAAACATTTGGGGGCATTTGAAGGGAAATCTTACCAGCATCAGAAGCTATCTTCTATTAGGTATTTTGCAGAGCTGGTTTTGTTCGGGGGAAAAGTGAGAACTTTGGGATTACATTAACATGTCTTTGGCGCGGTGTGTGGTCTTTGTGTGCAGCTTGTAGCTGTTGAGAATGACTTGTTGGAAGCGTGTGTGCTCTCATCGCTCTCTTTTGTAGAAACCCACAGTGCAACTCCCCAAGTCCTCCTGGCTTTATGGTGGGCTGGTCTCCATGAACCCCAAGCAATTAGTCCCTAATCTCAAGGTAATCATATTTGAGTTAGTGACTAGCTGTTGAATTTTATTCGCCTGCTTATCTTCAGTATCACTTTTGGGTAATATGTAGCATCCAGAAATCGTGCTGTAGTAGGCTACTTAGCCTATCAGTGGCATGTAGAAAAGACTGAATTTTCAAGTTTAAAATGAAGGCTGACAGTCAAAAAGCAAGGGTGATTTAAATCTTGACAGTGGCTTCTACAAGTGAAAGTAAATCCATTTGTATTATTGGTAAGATTTCAATTAGATTTTTAATTGATGAATTTTGCAACATGCACTGTAAAAATGTCAGAAACCATTTATTTTTACTGTTCTAAGGGAAATGTTCTAAAATTGGGCGTTAAGAAATTGGAAATGGGGTTTAGTGTGCCCATAAAGTTAATGATTCTCAAGCTAGTACAACAAGTTTTAAATAATGAAATTATTTGAAGATGGATATTTCCACAGCATTATTAGTGTGCAGGCTCTCCCACCAGTAATCGGTTCCTCAGATCTCAAACTTAAATTTGTAAGACTGAATAAAACTGATAATTAATGGTGCACTTTAGAGAGCTTTGAAAAAACTTATATATCAAAAGCAAAATATTAAGAATAATACAAGAAATAGACAAAAACTAGTGAACATGCAAGTGTGATTTCTGACATATATCCCTATTGATAAATACATATGAATGTCAATGCATGAGGTATTAACACTGTGATATGCCTGCATGAAGCGCTCATAAACCTCTAATAAAAAACAACAACATAAGGAAACATAAAATGATTAGCAGTGAATTTCAGAGTAACTTTTTACACTTTTTAAAAAAGTTATCATTTATAGTTTAAGTGTGTATTGTTTATTTTTATGTTAAAGATACAAAAGGCAGACTTAGTGCTGTCAACACTACTGAAGTAAACAAAAGACATTCAATATTAACTAAAATGTGTACATGTAATGTGTTAGATAAAATGAAGTCAAATCATAATCCAGCTAAGAAAAGCCTAACATAGTTTTAATCATAGCCAGAAGCTCTACAGAACATTTTTTCAAAGGTAGTCTCATAATAACCTTGTTTAGAGATGATAAAAATAATTAATTTTCTTCTTCTGAAGCACAGCCACTCTCGTTTTTCTTTCTTAAGTTCCTAAACATTTCACTGCAGCAGCCCTAAGCATTCATGTGCATTACAAATAGGACAATTACACAGCATCTGCAATCACCCCCTTTGGTAAATGTTATTGTCAGCTAGCAGCAAAAATCTTTAATTGTCCTACGTTTATCTGGTTCTTCAAGCCATTGTTCAAAGAGCTCAAACGAGGGTCATTTGTGAACTGAAATACTTTGCATGCAAAGCGGAGCACAAGATGCTGTAATACTTGACCTTTCAGCATAATTGTTGCAGGCATGAAATGCAGCATTCAGAGCTCCCTGAGTGGAGTCTTTTCTGTCTCCCTCCCTCTGATGAACAAAGCGCATTTTATACATCTTCGGTGTTCATTTGGCTTTGTTTCTTTTGAAGAAAATTTCTCTGGGACTGGCTGCAATTTATCTTCATTTTAATAACACTGCTGCGTCAAAAGAACAGCATAGATCACACGATTTCTCGATTCACAAATAAACAATTCACTTTGTGCTTAGCCCCCCCACCCTAGCCAAAATAGGCAGGAAACTTGTAAATGAATGTGTTTATTAGTTTGACATGACAGACGTTTAACTAAATGATACTGGACAGCAAGATTTCAACATCTTGCACAAGGACACTTCAGGAAGAATGACTGCTGCATGGACTGAACCCGCATCTTTCAGACTGGATGTTGAGCAGTTTCTTTGGTCAAAATTCACAATGATGTTTTTTTTTTCTAAAGGAAGAAACTCCATTATTATATCTTCAGACCCACAATGACCTAGAAAGAAAATGTTACAACTATTTAAGTGGTTTATCTACTGGATTACATTTACTTATTTTATCTTTAAATTACATTGTTTAAATCATGCTTATTTTTTGTGAGCTGTGCTTTAGAATAACCAAAGGTTTCTGGAAACAACCAGAACTCCAAAACCATGCAAACAATAAAGGTGAAAATAAATAAACAAACGAACATGCAGAATAAACTCAATTTTATAGAAGAAAATTATTATACAAATTTTACCTGATTTAGGTCTGAGGACAGGCATGCTAAAAAGTGAGTATAGGTAATTGACAGTGTACAGGCCCTTTGGTTTCTTCACTAAAAATATTAGAGAAAAGCAAATCTTGGAATACAAAGGTACTTATTTTGATACCTTTGTTTATTATTGATCCTCTTTTTCATATGAAAAAAAGGTTGAACAAACTTGCAGAAAAGCCATGAAAAACAGAATAAGATATGGAACAATATTTAAGATAACTGAAATAATGTTAAAGCAAAAACATTTTGGCCCTTATGGAACTATCAGTACAAACTCTTTCTTGATGGTGGTTAATTTTCTAAGAACTTGAGCTGTTTAAGTATATATAAATGTTATTGTTCCTTGTAGATTCCCTGCATGCAATTAGCAAGCACATATGGTATCATTTAACTGTTCCTAACTCTTGTACCTCCTTTTAAGGATTTTAAAGCAAATCTGAAAGCCTAAATTGTCTCTGTGATTAATTTAAGGAACTTTACTTCTACTAATTTACATTTAAAGAACTTTACTAATTTAAAAAGAAGGTAAAGAGAATCAGGTTTTATGGAGAGTATCATCTGCATAGAGATTAAAGTCACAGTGAAACAGAAGTTAAAATCTCTTAAAGTTCTGTCATGTGACTTTTTTCTTAGCAAAAAAACCCCATGTAGACAGGGCTTAGTTACAAATTTATATCAAGCCCTCAACATGTTATTGAATTGCTTAAAACATGGATGTGGCTTAACTTCCTCCACTCACACTTCCCTTTCCCCTGTTGTGATAGAGAGGAGGAGAAAGATAATAACAAATTAGACCTCAACCACATTCTTTTGAACTGTAAACAGAGTTTATTCCTGCTGAAGATATTACTGTGCTAGCCACCAACTAGCTGCCCTAAATGTCATTTGATTGGATATATTTGTGTAACCACTCAGAGTTCAAGATGAGTCAATATTTTTTTATGTTTTACATGAAGAAAACAGAGATATTTTAATATAATGTACATTAAGAACAGTTAAATGACTTATCTGAGAAAACTTTTTTTATTTCACTGTAAGTTTAGAGGAAATTTTGTTTCTTATAATTACTGTAGTGGTGGGAATTACCGCTCTTTGAAGGAAGCCAGATGGCTTTGTTCCTCTCTGAGAGATGGCTCTTTCGCCTCCTAAACGGATCTTCATTTATTACCACTTCTCTTGGTCACTGCCTAAGTTACATTCTTATTTGTTGCAAGAAATAAATATGCAAGATTCTTCATCTGCAAGATGATGAAACATTCTGTCATGTTGATGCTTAAAAAGTGAGATATCTCAAGATTATCTGTCTATTTTGGTTAGTATCCTAACCAAAATAACCCTACTAATTAAAATTAAATAGTATTGTTAATAAATACAACAACTAACAACAACAACTCTAGACACATAGGTAGGTATAAGTGTAATTTGTTTATTGTCATACTTTCCTCTCTCCACCCGGGGGAGCTGGGGTACAGGTAAAATTGACTCTCAGACAGGAACCGGCTCCCATCATTAACTTTAATGAGCCGATTCAGAGCCAACTCGTTTGCAGGCACATCACTAGATACTTGGTTGATATAAAATTAAGAAAATCCAAGAGTAAAGGTGTAACATCAATTTGCATAGCCCAAAGGGGTTAACAAAAATTTGAAAATAACAGATCCAAGGACTGATCCCTGGGGCACCTCATGTCTGATGAAGTGGATTATATGAGTCGCTGGAAGTGAGAAAGACACTTGGATAACATTCACACTTAGTCCAGTAGCAGCTCGATAATTTTCATCTGTAAATTAGTCTACATGTATTTGGATGAAATGGCAAGAAGAAAGGCTGTCATATTGTCAGCATTTGAGCAATGTTCTGTCCCTGCCTTCTTTACCCCAATCTGATTTGTCCTTCAGTTGTTTGTTTTGACCCATGTTAAAGATTAATTGTCCTAAGATCATTGGTTTTAAAATGCAAAAGGAAGTCAAAGAAACATCTACAACAAAAATTGCCCAACACAATTACTCTTCACTAACAATGACTTGCCATCTTCCTCGACCTCACTCTTGACATCCATTTGTCAAAATCATGTAGCAAGCAGAGAAACATTTTGGTGCAGAATTAGTACACTTTGTGTTGTTTGTGGCCCAGTGGATACATCTTGTGATTTTCTAATTAAAACCATACAAGTTTGACTACAGATTGGATAATTCACAAATGTGAATGGTAGAGGAGTATTTCAAATAAAACCATAAAAAACAATACATTTTTAAATGAATAGATATTGAATTGGTAGTTCAGTAGGCTAAATATAGCACTAGCATGGCCACCACTGAAGTCAGAAAAAAATAACTATGACAGTTTACCTTACTGAATTCTCTTGGGTTTGCTATAATTATGTTATTCCCTCTAAAGTTGTACGTGTATTGGCGTTTGGAACACACACTTACATCTTTTTTGGTTTTGGGCGATATTAAGGAAAGGTCGCTGATGAATGCACACCAGGGGTTCAAACTAAGTGAAAACATGACCACATACCCATAAATCAGTTGTAATGGGATAGCTAAATGTATTTAAGTGAACCATAAGATTATTAAAAAATATATTGAAAGTGATGAGGAAATCTGAGGGGAAGGATTTTATATGTAACAAACTGAGCGGAGCTATTTATCCCATGTAGAAAATTAAAGTCATATCTGCTCTATGAGACTACAAGTGCTTTCCTGGCTGTGTGCAACTGCTGCATGCATTGGAATCCATTCTGTGTGTTTGCTGGTTTGTTGTCTATCTTTTGTCCTTAGAAGAACAGTTTAATTTCAGACAAAGGTAAAGGGTAAATTTAAGATTACCTAAAGTTAGTATTTGGATTTATTTATAAGATAGGATTAGAATCAGGTTAGGGTGAGGCTGATGGCCAGTGTTGGTTTAGGTAACTGGCTTTGGTTGATCGCAGTTTTGAGATTTGTTTCATGACTTGATCGAACGCCAAGACCTTGCAAATTAGATTTAACTACCTAAAGGGACATTCAACCGCGTGTTTATAGATTCTGTTTAGTCTTATGAAGATTAATGACAGATCAAGATACCTGGATAATCCTGAACTCACTCAAAATTTCATGAATTGATGAAAGAACTGTTATACTGTTATTTTCCTCAGCAAAGTCATCCAGATAATTTGGTAATCCCACTTTGTGAAACAAATCCCATACATGCACATACATAATGATGACAGCAATAATTAGAATCTACTTTGTGCACACAAAGAGCCTTTTTTCTAAAATGAATTATACTTCACACATGCAAACAAAAGGTGTGACGTTTTGGTTTAGCCTAAATCAAAAGCCTAACTTTCTTTTAACTTCTTGAAAAATAGGGTTTTTGTATTATTTTCCTTACAAGCATAATCAAAAATATATTTTGCTCAATCCAATTAGTATCACCAATGTTCTATTAGGTTTTTTTTATCCCACAAAAAAGGCCTATTCCCTTAGCAAGCCTGCTTTCATTCATCTCTCAACATATTCCAGTACACCCTATTGATACTGCAGTGCTACTACCTCATGTCACTAGTAATGGCCTGACCTAGTGCAAACTTTTGTATCATCTGCTCTAAATTCTCTCAAAAGCATATATTTTTAACCCCAAACACCAGCACCATACGCCAAACTTGGATACAGTAATGTGTAAGTGGAATAAATCATAAATGTTAAATATTTAGTTTTACCAGTGTCTTCCTAAAAAGTCAGGTAACTTTACCTTTAAGATTAGTTCAATTAAAATGAGAGTTTTATTGTTTTAGAAATTAGAGTTTTAGGCTACATTTTATTTGTTGGACTGGTCTATGTGTAAGGTCCTCACAAGGATAGAAATTCCGAATAGATAGAAAATGTGTGTGTGTGTGTGTGTGTGTGAGTGAGTGTGCATACGTGCGCGCGCACATGCAAGTGCCTGAATGTGTGGGTGCTCGCGTTAAACATGCCAATTAAACAGGGACCAGACTAAAGCAGAGTTGTCATGTCTGTGTACAGTACCAGCAGGAGTCCTTTAGAAACCAACGAGCCATCACTAACCCCGTTAACACTAAACCCTCCAGACCGACCCGGTCCCGCTGCTCACTCTATAGCCCTGCAGCAATAACTTCTCAATTTAATGAAGGTGTGAATAGTCCAAGGTTATCCCTTTCAAATGGAGAGACCCAAAGAATTTGAATGGATCTGCGTGCCATAAACACGAAGGGCATTAAGATATACAAATTATATAACACTTTTTAGAGGGATAGGCCTGAAAGTTACAAGTTAAAGGTATGTCAGTATTAGGATAGAAAGTAATTAAGTGAATGAACTCAAGGAGGCTACTGTACTTTTAAAGTAGGTCTACTTGTACTTTTTTCTACTCCACAACATTTCATAAAGGAGAATTTTTCTTTTTACTCCACTACATTTATTTCAAAGCTTAGTAGTTACTTTACAAAGTAACATTTTACACACAAAACATGCAAGTTTATAACATCTACCTAAGAAGGAGTTAAAGTAGCTTACATATAATACATCAAAGATAATGATCTACTTGTTATTATTATGCATAATGACTACTTTTGCTTTTAATACTCTAAGTAGTCTATTTTGTTGCTAAGTATAATGAATGCAGGACTTTTGGTAGTGGAGGATTTTTGTTGTGTGTTACTGCTACTTTCATTTAAAATCATTGAATGCATACCATCACTGATTAAGATAATGTAACATCAATAAACATACATATTTATAGTTATTGCTGAAATAAATAGGCCTAATAAATCTTGACACATGATGGCTGCAGTAAATCTTGAAACTTGAGGAAACCATCCTTATGAAACAGACGGAATAGTCCAGCAGTCAGGCTATCCTTCAATGTGAGTGAATATGGGGTTTGTCTCTTTGTAGACTAAAAAAAATTCCTTGAATGTTGCTACAATAAGCAATCAAGATCCCCAAAGCCTGGACATTTGACAGCTTAATGAGTTCAGGCTGCAATCACTACGAAAGGGCCTGGTCCTTTTTAACCCGAGCACAACATATATGAGCTGAGCTGAGAAAAGGCACAGCTCGTCCATTTAACTCAAAGTAAAGACGTACATAACTACAGGTTAATAAAAACGGGTTGGAGGTGGACGTAAATAGGTCTCGTGTATTAGGACCTGTTGAGACTTGCATGTTTTGTTTCGCGACCAGAAGGAGGGGTGATATTTGCCCCCCTAATGAAATATGTCATTACGAGGAATTCATGTGACACAAAAGGGGCGACAGTCAAAAATTGCCCCACTGCTGTTCAGTAATTACATAGTTTGCCCTGGCAGCGCCTTCAGGCAGGTGGCTGGTCCATCATGCAAATGGCTTGGCTGTGCCGACATAATTAGCCACTGCGAGCCGCTTAAATTAACAATTAGCTAACATGCAATTCTGTTCACAACGCGGTAGTTCTCTTTTTAGGCCAATTGTCACTTGTATGGTATTCCGGTGGCTGAATTGCTCAGTAGGATATAGCCTATGGGATTTCTTACTTGGTCAATTTACAGGCTAAATGAACGGAAATCGACAGAATAAGGGCTTACATCCTGATCCCATGTCCTGCATGGAGGCACATTTATGTTAGGCTACATCAAAACCCTGTAACGCACGTATCGCAGGGATGTCAGGTTGACAGGCAGCTAAATAAAAAGGGGGTGTCAGGTGTTGATAGTAAAATGGCAGTTTAACAGAAAACAGCAGCGTAAGTGAGAGTGAATCGGACTCAGAGGCCACATGCTGCGTCTCAGCCAGCCCAAAAGGTTCTGCTTTTCTAACCTCTCCACTGATCCCCTTGCAGCCGGCGTCCTAAACACTATTGCCTTACTGCAGGCCAATCACGGCCCACCCACTCTCTCATTATTCTCGCTGCCCTCCGACATGACACGGGAACAAAGTAGACATTAAGCAACATTAAACCCAGGGATGGGAGTAGTCAGGAACCCGTTATCTCTTAATGAAGGAAAACACATGCGGAGCGATACACATAGCTGGTAATCAATAGAGACGCCGGACAAAGGGAATCGGAGCGCCCAAAAAAAGGGTAATGCAAATCAATTAGAATCGTTGTTTGCTTTGAAACCGTCGAGTCTATTTCCATTAATTACTTGTTCATTAAAAGTAATTCGTCCAGGCTACACAGCAACAACGGTTGTCTCCCTTCTTGTCCTTTTTTGACGCAGTGACAGAAGACACTGGCTGGGGTCCAAGTCCCTTTTTTAAGCATCTAATCTCACTCAGTATGGGACTTTAGGGAGCAAAATGAGTTTTAGGCAAGCTGGCTTGTCCTGTTTTTCTGCTAAACTGTCTGTATTTAGCTCACAATGGCATCAAAGTAATGCTTGAGCCCATTTGGAACAACCTACAAACTCCATGTTTGTCCATTCTTGTCATTAAAAAATAATTTTACTTATAGTCACACTCATTTGTTTTCGCATACCTACCTGCTTTGAAAAAAACCCTCTGAACTCTGTTGTTTAACCCAGTGTTGTTAAAAGCATGTTCTACCATTATGATCAGTATGCTATCTTATCTCTGTTTTACACAATCAGAGTTGCTTTTACCAAAGACCCACAACCTCTTGTTGGTTGCTATAGCATTTTCAAGCACCATTCTGCTAAATCCCAACCCCCACATAGACCTGCTCTGGACACTTGTCATAAATTATCCTCAAGTGAAACGACTAAAACGAGCCGGACCAAAGCTGGACAGGGCCACTTTACTGAATCACACCTCATAAATATTTTCATTTTTCTGTGACTTGACCCCCAAAGCTTTTATACATGTGTCTGGGTCTTTCAGCACATCACATATCCTCTAAACCTTGCCAACTCTATGGGCCTACGGTTATTGCAGCGCATATCTGCCTGCTGATGACTGATGTTATGCAATCACATTTTCCAACAGCAGTAGACAAAATCTGTAGGCGGCTGGATGCATCTCATGCAGAGCCTCCTCCTTATCCTACAGCCTGAAGTGCAAACATATGCGTCAGTGAGAACTGCGCTGATTTGTTGATTAATTAAACATGCTCCCCCAAAAATGCCCCCCATAAAAGCACACGTTCACAATACCGTACCACCAAGTTTAGTGGTGAACAAGTGGAAATTTGAATCAGCCTCTTTATTCTATGAGCCCCATCTTTGCCAAATTGAATGCAGATTGAAAATAATTTTTCAGCTCTTGACTTCAGCTATTCACCGCTCCCTGAATTGGTTTTCGCTACTGTCACATTGCCACACAAATGTAAATAAAAGCATTTAAGTTTGGAAATCCTTCAAATGATTGTGTGTCAGTTTTGAGATATAGAGACATGAAAGATTACACCGGGATAAGTTACTGTAAATAAATTGTTACACTGAATTAATCATGAAATCCTTTTCTTATATGTGTCAAAGTGTGTTTCAATTGATAACATGTCTTTTTTGCAGAAACACTAACAAGCCAACAATAAATGATTAGTACATCACTTTTACATCTTTATTTTATATATTGCTGCACCTTTCACTGCAGACAACCACTGCAGTTTTATGATTTAAAGATACACTTTTTACCTTAATATATGTACATTTCAATGTCTGCAACAAACTCTTATTTGCACGTACCTCCTCCAGTGGTTTTCCAGTGCAGGACCAGTGCCTGCTGTGTTTTGGCAGGAAATCAATACAGGGTGGGAAATCTGTTCTAATCATCTGTACATTTACCATCACAATCAACAATCAAAGCCAAGACCTGAATCTTTATTTGTAGGCCTGAACTGAACAATTTTCCCACTGTGAAAGGCAAGCTAAATTAGAACCCTTGGTTCCTGTTAGTAGCTCTTAATGGCTCTGATTTGTGAACTGCTAAATGAGGTTATGTAAATTGATCCTGAATGTAGGCAGAGGCCCGCAGGTGACAGGTGCAGTCGGCTGAAGGTGGGGGGCAGGGATGCTGTCATGAAATGAGGAAGGGGAGTAATATAGCAAGATGTATTTGTAGGGAGACAGATTTATAGAATTAGGTGAGACAGACTGTCAGTGGACTGAGTGAAAAGAGATTCTATGAAATATGTCAAACAAGTTTTTTAACATTATTAAATACTTTGTACTTCAAAAATTCACAAGGTTTTAGTCACGCATACACCAAAGTGGCAAATACATTTGCTCAAGTACTGTACTTTAGTGCAGAATTTATACACTTAACTAATATTTACATTTTACTTTATACTTTCAACTTCACCACTGCACTATGTTTATATAAATATCGGGTGACAAAATTAACAAATGCTTTATAACACACTATAACAATGTAGTGATAAGTAGACAAAAGGTATTTTTGTGTGTTGTGTAGTTGGTAACAACTTTACCTCCTCTGAAGCATCCCTAACTGGACACTAGTATATAAACAGATAATATAATGGAACACAGATCATGTAATAATTATGCAAAATATGGCTTTATAGGAGAAGTTACAACTGTTGGAAATGTCCTTATATCGGCTTATAACTATGTTGCATTGTGTAATAAACTATTTCAGCCTACTTTAAATGCTGAACATGCTGTTAATGCTGTTAAAGTATCTAACACTTAATACAAAACACATGATCAGCATACAAAATATGACACATTTTCAAAAACTAAACTACCCAGTAGCAAATAAACTAATCAAAATGAGCTTCAGAATGAGTACTTCGATTGTTGACACCTAAGTATACATGTCTGCTATTATTTTTGAACTATCACTAATGTAAAACTACGAATGCAGGACTCCCACTGGAGTAGTTTTACCTTGTTTTATTGGTACTTAAGCAAAGGACCTAAATACTAGTTCTACCTCTGCCAAATGCTCTGCCTTGCCAAAATTGCATTTACAGCCGTTTACCACTGCTGCTCAAAAAGGATTCACATCCCAACAACAACATCACTTTCATTTATCGTTTGTTTGTCATTATCCATCACAAATATCTCATGTCTTGATCAGTATATCTGGCTCTGGCAGACAGCCATGTTTCAGGCATGTCTCCATAATTCTGACTGAGGATGTAATAACAAGGGAATTATCAACATACAGCCTCTCAGGGAAAGACTGCTGAGTGATTGAAGCACTCTGACTCACTGCACTTCACTTGGGCCTGTTAGACCCTGCTGGTTCCTGTCTCAGCTGCAGGGAGGACAATGTAGAAGGACTAACTTGTCACTTGGTCAGTCCTTACCTAAGGAGTGAGAACTCCTTATTACAATTTTCACTTTTACTTAGGCAGCTTTATACTTCTACACCACTACATTATTAAATGAAACACTGTACTTTTTACTCCATTTATTTGGCACATTTAGTCAAGGCCATAGCTACCATTGAGGACACACAGGTCATGTTGTCAGTAATATTACTAGGACTTTGGGAGATTTACTTTCCACAATTACCACCTATTACAACTTAGGCTGATTTTAAGATTCATATTTTAAATTAACTTAGAATTAGACTTTTTCAAATTTGCATTAATGGAGTTTTTGTTTGGCCACCTCAGGTCAGCAGAACAAGCTTCTATAAGGAACTGCAGGACACATGTTTCTGGTCAATAGTTGCTATCCTTTTTGCTCTGTTTTGGTCTCCACCCACTCCAGCAAAACATTAAACTTGCAGGTTGTAAAACCAAAAAAATGAAACACTAAGGTCGGATTCACACGTAAAGGTCTCGTTATTTATTAAACTCAATGTGAGGATGATACATTGTTTAAATTTTCCAACTGGTCAGTTCACAAAGGCAAAACTCCAAAGTCCTGAAATAGCTATAGCGTAGAAATAGAAATAGCGTTAGATAATTGGTCATGTTGGCGGGTAAAAAAACAAACCCCATTCAAATACTTACAAAATAGTACTTTGATTTGCTGTTGACGCAGTTTTTCAATTTTCACACAACACTGATCAATAGTTTGCTGTAATCCATTCTACTTTATTGCTGAATATTTTTAATAGTTCTTATGCACCTTCTCTGGTGACTGATAAATGTTCTTTAGCTACAAGTCTGTTGTGAACCCAACCTAAAATGTGCTATAGAGCTGTGAGGAACTACAGAGTCGAGTGATAATGCTCTATGGTTTCATCCAAATCAGAAACACCTGGCAGGGAGAAAAATATCACAAACACAGTTGACAAGGGATGTATGCCTACAGGTGAACTCTGCTATACAACCATTAGGCTTTAATTTACTTTAGTTTACTTACAGTTGCCCCAGAGCCACATAGAGAGAGAGTTGCGTCATCTCCACTCAATTTTAATTCATTTTTTCCCCATTGCTATGGCAGCGTGTGTAGATATAGCGACCAGCAGCTCCCTTAAACTACATTTTTGTTTTTAATTAGTCTTTCTTACTTTTATATTATTGAAAAATGTTTGATTAAGATTACTTAATTACAGTACTTAATTACAGGTTGTTCTCATTTACAACCCTGTTGTAAATAATAAATAAATTTACCTTGTGTCTTGTAAGTTACTGCATGTAATACAACATGGCTAAAGCATTTTATCCAAAATTCTATTATAATATTTAACTAAATAAACAATAATCAATTCTCAATTATCAACGCTCTCTCAAGACCTTTTTTAAAATCAGCAATGACTGATCGTGGAGATCATTCAGCTCTGGCAACCAATTGTTGCTGGTTGACAAAAACACATCTGTGCCAGTGCAGGTCTGTCGTCATAGACACCAGACTTAAAAACTGCAGTATGCTGCAAGTAAAGAGAGATTTACCTGGCAGTGATGGGCTTAATCAGCACAGTGTGAATTCCTTTGGCAAAGGCTTGAATGTAAAAGACGTTAATTTAGATGTGCCACACTCCAGCTTTAAGCAATAAACTCTTAAAAAACATAGATGTGGTATTCTTTACCAAGAACATGCTGAAGAGTGTAGAAACAACATAGACTATAATGAAGGGCAATATAATTTACAGAAAACATAACTGAACAGTTAAATGAACAAATAAAATGTGAAGTAATAGTTTTACTAACAGTACTTTTTCACAGAGTTTGGTGAGTGGCCAGTCATCTGGTGCTGACTTGTGTTATCTCACCAGTTTTACTCTTTTGTTAGGTTATTTTGTGGTGTGTCAGTTATGACATGACTAAAACAATATAATTTACAGACAGATATATCAAGGCATGTAATAGAAAACTTTGTGAACATAGGTCTGGCAAGAGACCTCTTGAATCGCTTCATACGTGCAAGGGAACCTGTATTAAGCTGATTAAGCGATTGCACATGGAAGTGCTGAAGTGCTAGTGGCCTTGCATCTTCCTCTTTCTGATTGTAGCAGGAACAGCAGTGTGCAGCAGTAAAAGCCAGTTAATAACTTTATGAGGATCCTTAGTGCTTTGTCCATATCATTAATGCTCTTCACAGTCAGAAGTGGCTTAAAGCAATAACCTGCCTGCCTACACCTGTGCCTAACTTTCAGTGGAAACTGCATTGCACAGGAGTGTGGTGTTTTCACTGTCACATTAATTCACTGAGAGTTTGGCAGAGCTGGGTTTGCCTCTGTGTGAACGGTAAAAATACACTTTAGTCAGTTTTAGCTTGTGCAATGTTGTAGCCTACTCTTGGTCAGTCAGTTGGTTCACCACATCCAGACTAAAATATTTATAACCACTATTGGAGAGTTTGTTATAAATTTCTTTTCATAGAGTAATGGCCAAAGAGGATGAATCCTACTGACGTTTGTGGTCCCCTAATTTTTAATCTGGTGCCATCAACCGGTTGACATCAGCTATTAGATATACTGCATTGAAATTGTTATACCTTTTGCTGATTTCACCACAAGCAAGGCAAATTTTTGATTTGTCCAGCAAGCTACTTTAGTTTTGCGGACAAATTAATCACATTCCCATCAACCTAGTTACTTTGTTTCGCTAGTTAGCTAATTTGCACATGTTAGCAATAGAAATTACTTGTTGATCCCCTGACTTTTCTGCTAGCACCATTTTCAGCACCATTTATGGTTGACAGTGATCTTATGTTTCAACTGCTATTGGATGTCTCCCAGAGGATGAACTCTGGTGATACAAACTTCTACTTCTCCGATACTTTCATACCAAATACCTGCAAAATTAATAACACTTCAATTAGCTGCAGCTATACTTATTCTTTAGCACTAATTGGCTAATGTCAAAATGCTAACAACACTAAGCTAAGATGGTGAACATGGTAACATGGTATACCTGCTAAACATCAGCATGTTAGCATTGTCATTGTGAGCATGTTAGCATTTTGCTGAAAGTACTGCTGTGTAAAGTACAGGCTCACAGAGCTGCTAGTATGGCTGTAGACTCTTAATCAACAGTCAATAAAGAAATAACCAGACATTTCACAATATTTTCCTGCTCCATGGTGAACAAGTGCGTCTCTACTCACAAGAAAAGATGGTTGTTAAAAACACTGGTTGGTGGTTAAAAGAAACATACATGTTCAGCTGCTGTTGGGAGCTCAGTTCCACTCCCACAGGAAAGGAATACATTTAATTATTCCCTTCTCAGCTAAAGAGACAAAGCCTTCCCACTGCAATCCACTTGGCTCTCTACATTGTGCTCCCTCTTTCTTCCAAACCTCCCGTCTGGCCTTTAGTCTGTCTCATGCTCTGTCAATATCATCTGCTGACGTGGAGCACACAGGCTCAAAAGCGGACCTTTTTACTTTCCTGCAGGTGGCTGATGTGACTGAAGCAAGAGGCAGCAACAATCCCTCTTCACTAGCCTCCCACCACCATCAGCAACTTGTTTCCTGTACAACACGAACTCCCTCTCTTTGCCAAGACCACATTTTTGTGTACCATTTTCCACCTAACAAGGTATCTCAGCATCACCCACCTATTTAACATTAATAAGCAGTGTATAAACAATTAATTAGTGGTTTTATAACACACCATAACACAATAAAATGTTGCTGTAAGCAAATAAATTTTAAATACTTGACAATGCGCTTAAATGCACCTCACAAACTCAGATAATTCTGCTCTTTGAAAACTACAAATGGTTTTATGCCTTTTTACCTTTTGTTGTTTTTAATGTTTATAATGAGACCCTGGTAACACTTTACCTTAACTTCTCTATTTAGTATTTATAAGTAGAATATAAACACTTAAATAATAGTAAAAATGTAGTTGAAAGCTGACATTTAGACAAATGCATTAAGGGAATATTTATGAAAAGGAATTCATTCAAACCACATGTTGCATACTAATTGCTATATTGTGCCTATTCTGATTTGTATTTCTGATTTTATAGCAATTGGAGATAACAAGGAGAAATGTAGTGTAAAATTTTACTATTATGTGAGTTTGGAAGTAGGCCTGTTCATATTTATAACTTATTTTATATTTATAACTTATATTTAAGTTTTGAGGTGCGTTAAGTCTTTCCCAGTGGTAGAAAGTAACTAAGTACATTGACACATGTACTCTACTTCAGTTCCATTTTGAAGAGTTAAATTGTACTTTACTTAAGTATTTACATGTTGTACTACCTTATTATTCCACTCAGCTGTAGTACATATGTTTAAGATTAAGATTTTACATACAAAACAAATGAGTAGTTTAAAAAATATGATAAACTAGTATACATTTAACTAACTTAAGTATCTAAAGCAGGTAAAATTAGCTCCACTTCATCCAATTACAACCTTAAAGTAGTACTTTTGATTATATATTGATGCATCAATAATAACAATCCAATAATATAATACAGTGCTGACAGTCAACTCGGACCCCATCTGCATTATGAATACTTTTACTTTTTGATACGTTAAGTACATTTTGTTGCCAATACATCTGTACTTTTATTTGAGTAATATTTAGAGTAGTGTTCTTAAATAAAAGGTAAATACCTCTTCTGCCACTGGTCTTTTCCAGTTTTAATCACATAAAGTTCTTTCAAGACCAGAAACACAAGAGCATAAAATGACATTCAAAGACCATGATTGTCTGCTCAACTCAAATTTATTTAAATGTAACTAAAACATAAAACATGACCATGTTTCTTGGCTAATCTAAGCATTTTAAATCAGTCCTGCCAGTTTAAAGAGGGAAAAAAGAATCAGCTCTTCGGTCGGCAGCCAGGCAAATTAAATGAGCAGTTTTTTAATTTCTGAGCTCCTTGCTGTGTGGGAACTTTCAGCAATGGCTCAGCATGTCAAACCATGTCAAGTGTTACAGTTCCCTTCCTGTTTCGGGGGAAAAAAATATCACCCCAGAGATGAATTAAACTAAAAAGGCTTGTCTTCAGACCCCTTCCTAAAATGATTAACCCTTCTAGAGAGCATTATTGAGCTCTGAGAGGTTGTGCTTTCTCATTGCCTGTAATTGTTCTTTTTCTGTTGTTGCCTTCATCAGTCTCTCTCCCCATTATATGAAAAGAAGGGAAAAATGTCTGAATAGAGGAGGGAGATTTTCCCACAGTCACTCAACTCAGAAAAATACGCCATTGTCGCCAGGTTCCCATCCCAATGCCCTGCTGCACAGTCTGCCGTGGTCTGAGGGACAATGTTCTTATAATTGAGTGACCATTCTTCACCCTGCTTGAAAAGTAAGTGATAGAGAATACAGTTAAATGTTGCTAGAAATCTCACATTTGAGTCAGTCCAGTCTGCAGCCAGCCATGTCCAATTGTTTCATGACTGCAGATATAATTCAGAGTGAAATTCCTGAACAACAATACAATATGTAGGCTACAAGTTATTAAAGCTGTATTAAAGGCATATTATGCAGTAAATGTACATTTACAATACATGCATAAATATGCTCATTTGAGTGAATACAGCCAGAAGTTAATTTTCTTCTTTGCTTCATTAATCTTGTATTTCACCATTTACTGAAAGTCTTAAGTGTGTATTGATCTAGATGAGCCACATTTATTATTGTGAGGAATTTGTGCAGTGGCGACACTGAGCCCTTTTAACTCATAATGAGAACAAAGTGACGTTTTATTCTGCTGGAGCCTCTCCTGATATTATCAACATTACCTGTAACATCTGCAACTATAAGGCAAAGCAAAGCAAATGTATTTTTGTAGTACAGTTCATTCACAGGGCAGTTTCAAAGTGCTTTACATACATTTGAAAGAGCGAATAAAAGAAAATATGAACATATAAACAAATTCAAAGGCAATACAGATAAAATAATGAAAATTAAGACAAAAAAAATAAGGAAAAATTAAAAACAACAAAATAGATATGATAAACATGACATAAGAAGGCAACCGAGAATAATAAGGTTTTAAGGTTAAATGTGGTGAGAGATAAGGCAAAAGTTTGTTCCTCCTGTAATTTGTTCCACAGGTGTGGTGCTAGTTACTTTGGAGATCATAACTAGTTTATGATAATATGATTTTTTTTTTAAATTTAAACTACCAAATTGTATATAAAGTTGTTATCACCAACTTGACCACCTGCAACTATGCAATTCTGCTTATATGTGAATACTTAATTAATAGTGATATTCCAATAATATGAAAAGGACACACGTACATTTTTTATGTTGGCCCTATATATTTCTGTAATTTTTACTTTTTACATGTTTTTATAACAGGACTTCTACTTTATCTTTATCTTGAAGGACATTTTGTTTTCAGGCACCCATTGAAGCAGCAATCTAAAATATGAAATAATCACAAAACATTTTATAATAAATTAATTAAAATGTAGGCCTAGATACTAAAAATAGTTATTCCTATAAACAATTTTGAAACTGACTGCAGCAGTCAGTTTTAAAATTGCAGCAGATAGAGCTAAATATAGAAACACAGAAATAAATATTCAAAGGTTTAGAACCACGCCACATAGAGCCAAATAAAGTCGTTTAATTAAATAAATCATTATTAAATTCCTTTATTTTCTGTGTACTATATCTATATCTACACCATATTATCTGCTCTTAAACATAGACTGTATATAAAAAACAACTAACCTCACATTATCAGTGCACGCATGCGTGTGTGCGCGCGCATGTGTCTCATTCTAACCAATCAGCGGGAAGAATTGTGCTGGCGTTGAACTGCAATGGCGGAGACAATGAAGCTGAGTGGAAGTCATGCTTCGCGTAATGAATCCAGGGAAATGTCCAGCTACAGTGACTGTATGTGTGTGATACTGAAGCTGCTTGCAGACTTCGGGAAAGAGGTTGGTTGACAATTGTTTGAGCCATGTAGCCCGGACCGACGTTTCTTTAGTCCGTGTTGTTAGCTAGCTACATGCTAATGTTTTTAGCGCCCCGATGGAACCTGAGATGCGTCTCACTTCAGTCATTATTAAAGGTAACGTTACTCAGGCGGTGTGTTTGATAAACGAGTTGCAACACAGTAACCGTGCTTGGGTTTCTGCTAAATTATTTTAACCAGCTCATACATGTTTATACATGGTTAAACCAGCCGCTTCGTTCGTCTCATCAAATAAAAGAAAGTGTCATTATGTATTGTGATTATTACTATATACTAGCTAACTTTTACCCCGTACACAGCTCCTTAGCTCTTCCTTGCTACTTTTATTTAACATGTGAACTAAATAATAATTAATGTTCACTTTGTATTGGTTGCATTATTCCGTACTTATGTGATGCTTCCTACCATTTGTCTTGGAAAGCAAGAATAAGTGCATTTATGAAAAACATCATGTTTACTTGACATTTCTACATGTATAAGTCTCCATGCACCTATTTTACTTTAATTATGTACATGAGCTATATCTTTAGTATTCGTATCATTATCATAGTGGCTGTGCATCACTGTTTTACAAAGGGCTCAGAGTTTAGAAAATGGTCCATCACAAATTCTAATCTATTAGGATTAAGTAATCCTAATAGATTAGGGTAAGTGATTTAATGTGACTTGACGCGTGTGTACATTATCATCAGGCCATGCTTATGTATGTTAAACACTGAATCTGCACACTAGTGTCCAGGGCAATGTGACCTCACTGTGTTTGTTTTTTGAAATTAAGCTCAAATTAAATGATGCCGCTCTGAGAATAGAAGTCAACGTTGACGCTGTGGATGTTCCATCATCTCCAGATGCACACGTGTACAATTCTTTGCAGGAGCATATCACTAAATTACAGGTGAATGGGCTATATACTGCAGGATTTCTAATTTCTTTTTCTATATTTTTACATTGGTTATATTACATGATTTTATTGTGTTGATGCTAAAAGAGTTTGCTGGAATAAATTTGAATTGATGACCAATACATGATTAATTGAGATGGCACATTTTTAAAATAAGCTTTTAAAAAAATATTTCATACCCTTATTCCTTGTTAGAAAGGATCATTAATATAAAAAATGTTATTTGTTCTTTAATGCAATTTTCTTTTTGCTGCAACTGTTTATATAGTCTGTTTCAGAAAGCCTAAAGACACTGGTGGATGGTGATATAACATCTACAAAAGACAACACATCAGATGATGCTGTTGCCTCATCGTCACTCAAAGAGCAGACAGTCGCACTGTCTCAGCACCATCCTCCCAGCTCAGAGGCCGCAGGAAGCAGTTTAGCGGCTGATGACGTCATGGTTCAGATTAGAGCCAGGAAGTCAGAGGTGGGTCTCAGTCAGCAGATCTGTCAGCTGTTCTTCGCAGTGACATTTTTAGAGCCCTCTTTACTCTCTCCGTCAAGCAAATGAATAATCACAAGTAATTGCTCCCAATGATGTGCACATGACGTGCCACAGTGAAGCAAATGCTTGATGGAGATCTGATAAGCTGAGTTCAGCAGAGAATGAGGGGTTCTTTAGTGCTGTGGTTGGGTAGAACAGACCACATTGCTGGAGGGTTTTGAGAGAGGGCCAGGTCCTTGATGGATTATGAAGTGGATGCTCATTACTCTGAGATTGCATGTGGATGAAGGACAAGAGGCCCCATTCTGTTGTGCATTTATTTTGGTAGCCAAGCACACAATATTCATATTCCATCATGTGATGATGGCAAGCAATTCCAGGTTTTTTGGCTACCTGGAATAATTTCCTATTCCTACTACATTCCTCATTCTATGTTATGTAAAATCTGCACCCTGTTTTCCTCAGATCATTAAAACCTAATTGCATTCTTGACATGTGTCAATAGTTCATCAATCCATCGTTTGTCATTATCTGTGTTGTCTCTCTTTTGCAACTGTAGATTGAGCGAAGAATATCTGCATTTATGGAACGAAAGCAGATGGAGATCAATGAAAACAATGTGCGCGAGTTTTGCAACGTGATCGACTGCAATCAGGGTGAGAATGGGAAAGAGGTTGGGGGCAGGGTGGAGAGGGAGCCTGCACACAGATTGCCAATGTTTGGGAGAGAGCTGATTTCCACAGGCGAGAGGTCAGGCTGAACTGCTCAAAAAGTGGGGCTGAAGTAGCTAACACATTCGGCCTCAAAACACAACCAGCTTAGAGCAGAAAAACATGAGACAGAGGGCCTCTTTTTTAATTCAAAGCCTGTGTGAGACACCAGTTATAGAAATCAGAACACACCTATCTAATAGTTGTAATTTAAGTAAAATATGTATAAGTATTTCATTTCCTAATCACTTTTGCATTTCATTCTAAATACATTTATAAAATGAAAATTTCTCTTCTCTAGAAAACAGCTGTGCTAGAACAGATGCAGTTTTCACTCCTTACCCAGGTTTTAAAAGCCACGTGAAAGGTAAGAAAATAAATAATCAGTGTGACATTTCTTAACAACTTTATTTCACAAACGGTAACCATCATTTTTGAAATTACACACATCATTTTAGAAAAGTCACAAGTCCAAAATCCATACAGTCTAGGTAGAATTAATTAATACAATTAAATGTTTTACTGTTTAGTTTTACTCAACAGTAAATTATATGTATCATGAAAAAATATGTTTGGTTCAACTTGCTGCAAGAAATTATAAAGAAAGAAGTGCTGAATAGTTTAAAGCAAAGACAGATTTACTGTATTACTGTAAATCCATCTAAACTACCTAAGAAATGTCAAGGGTTTTGTAGGACCCCTGCAGGCCTCAGCATGCTTTGTACGTGGCGTAGACTCAGTTAAACTAGACTGTTAACTAGTCTCCGGTTAATATTGGGTGACATCTTCTGTTTATGTGTTATATTGCTTGACTGGTTAGTTACGCGTGTGGTTAACACTTACGGACCTCAGACTCGCAGCGGGGGAGGCCAAGGAGAGGCCAAGGAGCAGCAGAGGGGGGCCAATGGCAAGAGACTGCGGGAATGCGGCAATAGAAGAACGACTTCACAACATTGAGACTCACCTGAAACTCCCGACAGGTGAGAGGGCACAAACGTTTTGCTAATACTAAAATCAGTCTGCCTCACAGTATGTAATGTTTTACAGGGCACATGTCATCACAAATTGTTTTTAAAAAATCTGCTCAAAAATTCAACTTAAGTGCAACTCTATAAGTATTCGTTTTCAACAAAACTGGAATATTTCGGCCTTCTCAGGAAAAGTCTCATTTTTTAAATACAGCAATTTACCATTGCAAGGTAAAGGAAATGTAACACACTGACATATAATTATGAAAGCATTGCAGTCATTGTCCATGTATATAAATAAGCCAGTTTATTTGTTTTTACCTGATATAATCATTGTGACATTGTCAATGTATAAATAAGCTACATTAGTATGACCCTACTTCTCTTTAACACTTATACACATGTCTCACTCACAGCCTCCACCCTACATTTGTTTAATTTGTCATGTAAAACCATCACTATTCAGACTGTTCAACAGGTGTTTTATTCCATAGCAGGTCCAGTTCCATTGAGTGTCTACCAGAGACTAAAGAAGCTGGAGGATCGTATCCTGGAGTTGGAGGGACTCTCACCTGAGTACTTTCTGTCCACGGTGAGTCTTTAGAGGATTTAGAATAGATGCATGAAAGGCACTTAATAATTATTAGCCTGTGTTCAGTCAGGGTTCATACAGAGGTCCTACAGTAACACAGTAACCTCTGTGGTATGGATATCTTTTTTTGCTATTCAGACTTGTCCGTATGATTGAAGTGATTGCCATTTACATTGGCATATTATATTACATTACATCATCTTATCTAGGCCAAGGTGTAACTAATTGCAACAACTCATAGTGCACTTCTGTATTTTTGCTTTCATACCATACAAGTTCTTAATGCGACGCATATTGTATTCAGTTTATGTTATCAGAGTGCAAACACAACCCAAAAGCTATTGTGTGTTAATTATGAATGTGTTATTATAATAAAACAAAATTTTAATTCAGGTAACTTTGTAAATAATAATTTTCACGGGGTTGAAATTCATGCAGATATTTTATTATATGGCAGTGAAGTCAGCATTAAATTTCATCCTAGGTGGTTTTAGAAAAGGTCTTAAAAAGTCTTAAATGTAACTTGGAGAATCCTGGGGGTACCCTGGAGTTACACAGTTCCGTGATTTAACATAAATGATTGTCTTTAATATATCGTGTTTTGCAGAACTGCCTGTACTGTCATTCAGCCGTAGTTAGGAGCAACATAATAGTATCATGTTAAAAGTTACAGACACCCATCTCTTCTTCTGATTCTTAGCTCAGTTTAGTTTTAGCCAGTTTTCCCATGTGAAATGTGCCTTTTAAAGGTTTCTGCTAAACAAACAAAATTTATATTTACAATCAGTATTGTTCACAAAAATAGACTGTATATAAGCTTTAAGTCTAACAAACCCGATGAATGCATTTCTTTCCTCCTAAAAAACTTGTAAAGCCACTTGTTTTGAGGATTTTGAAACCTGCGTATTTACTTGCTAGTGTTCTTCTTTCCTGCCTGTGCTGCAGAAGCAATTCATTTCTTGGCTCAATACGGCCTACCTGTAGCTGTGCAGTGAAAAAGTATGAAATTATTGGCAGGATGTTGCATCACCAATGTTCTTGTGCACATGCACAAGAACAAACAAAAGGGGGACAAACATGGCTCCATGGCGCTACTGATTGTAAAAAGTAAAATAAAAAACTGCATCAGGCGCCTTTAAGTCGCAGATATTGGCACCTTCTGTCTTAGCCTGTGGAGGTGTAGACAACCATGTGCCATCTCCTGATACACATTTTCCTGACAGGGTCCAGACAGGTTTACCAAAAGAAACATTTCCCAAGAGGACACAGGGCAAGGTGAATAACCAGACATGAAGCAATAATCTAACAAATTATAAAAATGGAAAGTCTTTTATTCACCTATTTTTGGTGCAGTTTACCTTTTGGCCCTTTAGTTTGGTGTATCTCCTGTATTTTGGAGACTTTTACTGAAAGAACCCCAGAATTTGCACTCAAGAATTTGATACACCATGAATAACACTATATTAGCAAGAAGCTCTTAAAAGAGTATTTTTAGTTAGTCGCATTTCATACACTCTCCATCAGTTGGTGCATTTAATGTGTATGATGCCTAAATTGGCATGTAGAATATTGGTTTGCTGTAGGGAAAATCATTTCAAAATGAAATCTACTTGCTGAGAGGAGTTTGTGGGTGATGCTAATGGAGTTTCCCCTGATATGCCCTGATACTTCAACACGTTTCCCTCCTCGAGTTACACTTAAGTTGATTTGAGTCAAAAATGCAATGCGTTCAGTTAGATTTACTTTAACTTTGATGTCACTACAGACAGTTCACTCGAGAAATTACTAATTTTCACTACAAAATGCTTTATAGAGAAGCGCAAACTTAAAAGATGGCACTAAGTTATTTATTGGACTTCATATTCAAGTCTACAGACTTTAGCAGTGGCACAGACTCCAATTTCCCATCTTGAAGGAGTCTGTCCAGCGTATGTTTAGTTGTCTGAGTAAGTGTGCTTATGATGCTGCATGTCTCTTCACACTGGTATTTCTCAGCACAGCATGCTGCTTCTATGAGTATGCTGCTCTCCATCTGCCTTTGACTCACTGCATGTTTGTGTGAGCAGAGCAAGAGATGTCGAGTGTCTCTGAATAAACTGATGGGGTCTTTTATATTCGGAGTACCACTTTTTTGGGGGAAATTTTTTTGGGCAATTTCTGAAAATACTCTAGTATCGTGTTTGCTGAAGAGCTGTACACAGTTGGCCCACGGTTTCAGGAACAACATTTTAACACTGAACAGCAAAGCAGGCTCCTTAACAAATTATGCAGAAACTTAGAAGTAGGCTGTTCCACAAGGTTTTACAGTTGGTGTTGTGTGGATGTAGAGTAAAAACACATTACTCTGAACACAAGTCTTACACAATACCATGTAACAGTGACATCCCCTGTTCAAGTTTGACCAAGGAAATGCGTGAGATATCTCTCTTCTCATGTTCACTGTCTAAATACATTTTAAATTAAATTAATACATTCTGTATTTTGGTTTTGCTTAATGTATTTCCATTGCATTGTGTCTGCGTCTCGGAGTAACTATTTTTTTAGTCCTTAAGGCAAAGTAATATGTGGGACAGACAAGTGCCTCAGCATGCTTCTCAAAGCTTTAGCCAGTTTAGAAATGGTGCCAATTTAAAAAGGTTTAATGTTTACTTGTTTTTCTTTTTTTGTAGAGTCACCTGCACAAGCGACCAAAGACTTCGCCTGCTCAGGTTAGTGTTTTTTAGTTTCCCTTCACTGCACTTTGTACGTGGAGGTTGATAGATTGGTTAGTTTTTCTTACTTTGTCCTTCAGGCATGCAGTCTGACAGAGCTGGATGAGAAGATCAGTGCAGTGAAAGCGGCACTACTGAAGAGGGCGAATGAATTCGGGCCTGGATATGGATAAGAGTGTCCACTATAACATACCTAAAAACCAATGCTCAAAACACACTGTCTATTAATGCTTTCAAGCGTCAGTGGTTTCTTTTTGTATTCCTCACCTCTTTGTTAGTACCATTTATGCAATTTGCGATTAAAAACACTTTATTCTAACTTTGTCATGGCAATTACAGACAGAAAAACTGTTTTGCTCTAAATAGTTTTGTTACTAACTAAGATTTTATTGCTTCTTAAATAAAGGTATTTTTCCTTTATGAAATCTTGGACTTGTATCAGTGACTCCTTTATTGACGGGGTGCAACTAATGAGGATTTTCATTTTCAATTAATGTTCCCTTTTCCTACTCAATTAATCATTTGGTCTTTAAAATATCACCAAATAGTGGAAAGTTCCCAAAGCCTGTGGTGACACCTTAAAATGTCTTGTTAAGTCTCACCTACAGTCTAGAACCCAAAGATATTAATTTTGCCATCATTTACCTTTGAAAAGCTGTAATCTGTTTCATTTTCTCAAATGAATAATGAAATGGATTGTTGCTGATTAGTTTTCTGACAATCGATTAATCGTTTAAGCTCTAATAGATAACACAAAAATCCTGAATTACACCTTATAAAAAAAACAGATAATGAATGATATTAAATTATCATGAGTGTTAAACACTTTCATCTTTAATGTGTGAAAAGGTGCGTTTGTGTTCATGTCTGTGTGCATGTGTGTAATTGAGATGAATCTCAGAGAGCACCTGATTTATCTGCCCGACTGCTGTGTGACGATGATCACCCGTAATGGTTGTCATTATAACAAATGACCTGATTACTGCAACTCTGTTTGGAAAACATATTGGAGACCCAACAAACCAGCATTAAATGGGATGCCGCTGTGTTTGACACTGTGACATGTTTATAAAAGGCTTTCGTGTAGAGCTTTAACTGAACAATCGGTTGAAGTATTGTGTGAGTGAACCTGGGGTCTGGTGTTCGTTCATTACGTGGAATTTGACATGAGTCTCGATTTGTTTTTTTAAAGCTACTTTAAAAATTTATCTTGAACTTTGTCAGAGCAACAAATCTTGACAGCTTACTGAAAGTTAGTTGGAGCGTGAATGATGTTTTATGGTAAACCCTAAACATGAACTCATTTTCAGACAACTGGGCTCGCTTTCTTAGATTTATAATAAGAGTGCTGAGATAAATAGGATTGTAGATGAGAATGTGGCATTATTGAGAAATCATTATGATGTGTTGGTGTAATTATCACAGCTAAATTTTCATAATAAAGAGTTACCTATACTGGTATATGATGAAATTTAAAACAAAATATAGTTTGATATTATTTGTGTAATGATACACTCAGCTCACAAGATAATACACAATATTGGATTCACAAGAACAAGACAAGATTGTAGAACTATTTTTATTTAGAAAAAATAATTTCCTGCATTTTAGTGATTTTTTTTCTGCACCAATGTCAGTCTTTTCTGCATTAATTTATGGTGGAAATATTTTTATTTGAATATGAAACTCTCTCAGGCATTCTGTATTGCTTTCAGATATGTTTTCACCTGTAGATCAACTTTTCTTATGTAATATCTCTGCTGAGTAAACACACATGCAGGCATAAGTTATATATGACATTTAATTTGACTTGCAGAACTGCTGAACCTTCTTTGCTCACTTTCATAGAAGGTTTCTGATTATCACTTAAATGGTTCCTATGTGTCTTTTATTTCAAAATCAGTGTGCACTTCATCCAAGATCAACAAATCAGTCATCAAACTGCATCCAAATTAGCCATTATCCAAAGACCAAATTAGCTAGATGAGAATAATAAGGATTATGTTAGCCTGATAGCAGCAGGTAAACCCGAATTAGCTAAGCCTTAGGTTATCTGTTTGCAGTAGTGGAAGGGCTGTGGGTCATCCAATGATCACAGGGTTGCCGGTTTCATCCCTAGCTCCTTCTGAACCCACAATTACCTTAGTAAAGTAAAAGTACCAATTCAACAAATTAAAATACTTGTAACTGTTGAATTTTGTTTTTTTCTCTGTGTAAAATGTTGGATTATTGTTACCTCTTGGGCCAAATACAGTTATTGAAATGAAACCATGTCTCTAACTGAACTGTGAACTGTGTGCTGCAATATGTGGCATTGGTTTTTGTTATATACTTATCCCTATACAAATAAACATTAAATAAATAAATAATACATGTATAGCAACTACTAACTAAAGCTTAGTACTTTTATAAAAAGTACTATATCTCCTTCTAAAAGAGGAGTAGATGTAAGGTAGCCTAAAGAGGAAATACTCAAGGAAAGTACCTCATGATTGTACTTAAAAGTACAGTACTTGAGTGAATTTACTTGCTTACCAAGACTGAGCCAAGTGTAGAAGAGAGGAAAGAGAGGAAAATAACTATCTCAAAGACATGTTCGCCTTTTTTAAAACATGAAGCTCTTATAAACTGATTAATTGAAGGGTGCTTTAAAGCAGGTACCTTGACCAGTTCATTGCTGACTGAATGGAAGCAGAGACACGGGCTGTCTAGATAGAAGTTTAAGGTACTTCAGACTGTAACTCCTTTTGTGCTTCTTCTCATGGAATAAAAAGACAATAAAGTGTGGCATTTTAAAATACATTTTGCAACTGGTGGGACAAACAGGGAAAAAAAATTCTCACGTCTTTTGAAATTACTGTAACTCCCCTTCCTTTTTGTTGCAGTTGCTCTTTGTATGTCATGTCAAGATTTATTTCAGAGTTGATTGATGGAGTGACCTGAATATACAATAGAAGACGTTGCATTGTGTTTTTTGGAAGATATTTCATTCTCAATGCGGAAATGGGGATTTTCTTTTTCACCCTTCTTTCAGGTGTACCTCGCTTGTTTGGCTCTGTCGGTCTCTTGCTCATAGACTGGAACCCTCTGGGCAACAAGGGGCCACAATGTGCTGGGAAGGGGAGCACTTGAGCTGCAGCGATGTGGATGGACGTGGCGGGGGCGGGGGTGCTCATTGTTCCCCGGGAGCTTTTGTCTCAGACACAGTCCCCTTATGAGGGTTAATGAGGACAAATTGGTCTGAGTGTAACAAATGGATTATGGAGTTGGACAAAAGGTTGTATTTTGTGGGCTGCGTTTGCTGGGATCCACCCATCATCTGCCCATTGAGCCGAGCACGCTGACTAGCGTCTGCATGAAGTGGCTCACTAAATATCTCATTATCTTTATCCTGTCTGTTTTATGAAATGAGCACATTATGTGTGCGGCTTCCTACACTGAATTTAACTAAAATGTAAAGTATATATCACCACAATTAAGTTTTTATTCACTGTGCTTAGCTAGCTTATTCCCTCCAGCTAATGTCAAGAATATAAAGTCAATATGTCAACATTAGTGTCAGTGGTTAGTGCTCTACGGTTGGGTGGCCATAGTATACCCTTTCAAATTAACAAAGAACCACTTCCTCATTGACTCTATGTAATGCCTGCCTGTCAATCAGTCCTCCCTCTGCCTGTCCTTGGGAACCTCGGTAAAAAGACACAGAGGTGTTCCTTCTCTTCTATGGGTCCAGTTGTATTTTTTGGTGGGGTCGAAGGAGAGGATTCATATCCATTCATATCTCACAAACTCTTAATGGGCTCCAAGCCCTCCAGAAAGAAAGCTCTTTCCTGTGACTAGTCAGCTCCAGTCTTTATTCATCTGTGGCTCCGTGTCAAAAAAGACTGTTGCTCGTTTGTGCCCTGAACAATGAGGAACAAGGCTAAATCTCTAGTTGGGAACAAAAGACAGAAAACAGGCTTTTCACTCTGCAGAACATTAGATTCTGACACATTTTGCCATGGCAGTTTTTTCCCCCATCCTGAGTGCTATGGCTCTGGTCTTTTAAAGAGACCACCTGTTGGCAACAAGCCTGTTCTTCATTACAGACAGCCCTATTATCACAGGATGAGGAGCGCCACAGGCTAACTTTTTTAAGTTAACCCTGCTGCAGTTTCCAAAGCTGGCCAATTGGGAAACATAGATTACGTATTAGTACTGGAAAATCTATTTCTGCTTGTAATTTTGTATCTTATTTTTGAATAAGGGCTTTTGTGGGTAAGTTGGGAAGAACTTTATTCATGCCCTTGTCAGTTACAGATGTCACAAAAAAGGACTCGAATGTAGGCTGCTTGGATGCTCTATAACGACAGATTTGGAGCCAAATTCATATGTATTGTTAAGAGAAAACACAAATGTACTTACTGTAAAGTTGATGGTGGTCCCATGTTTTCATTCAATTATTTCTGCATCTGGAGGGTTTTTGTTCTTCTTTTGAAAGTAGATTTGAGCAATTTTCAACCCCCAGAACATTAGCATAACCACAGCATGATAATGATTTTCACAACTGTGTGTAAAATAAAAGTACTGTAGGTGGCAATACGAAGCAATCAAGTGCATACTTTGGCTTTGAATTGGACATGATAAACACAGGCTGACAGGAACAAGTGTTTGCTTTATTTTTTATTTTTGGTCCGATTGTGTGGAGATTTTAAAGATAATGTTGAATAATTTGTGTGTTTTATAGCTCTGGAAACTCACAGATACACCACTGAAATTTTAAAACAACATTTTCATGAATAACCTTTGCTGGGAATTTGGTTGTATAAGCACAAAACATGCACGTACTGTAGAGCTTATCGGATCAAGTGGCCTCAGAACAGCTAGGGGGACTTTTCATTTCCCATAAGATGACATTAAAACAGCAAATACCTTTGTTATGCTCATGCCATCACTGTCAGAGCACACCCTATGCAGTTGCACTTGTTTCTTGTTCACAAACACCCAGAGGTTGGGGGGGTACATGCACCTGTGACCCTCCCCCCACAAAGCAGACAGCACAAGAGAGGATCCCCCTGCAGTCCACAGGCTTCAACAAGAGGCAGTCAGCTGCTCTCTGTGGCCCTGCTGCACGGTCCCCAGGCTCTCTGGAGTTAAATGTGCCTGTGATATTGCCAGGAGGGAGCAGCGGGAGTTGAATTCAGGCAATTACAATCAAGTCAGGGCATAGTTAGTGCGTGGGCCCTGGCAGCACCTGAGCTGGATGCTGATGAGACACTTAGCCCCAAACCCTCATGCATTGGCCCAGGCACTGCGTACAGCGAGCCCTCCTCCCTTTCCCCCTCTCTCTCTTCCCACAGCAGCAGACCCCCTACCGGACACTTCCACTTCCCCTCACCTCATTTAGGCCTCTAGAGCTCTCTCACCCTCTCTCTCTCCGGCCCTCACATTGCAATACTTCTGCTTTATATAGGTGGCGTGGAGTACTGCACTCAATCACTCTTCATTCATTCACACTGTACAATAATAGACAACTACTCCGACATTGTTCTTCAAGCACCTGTGCATAGCAGAGCTTCGAACATCATGTAATGTGTCTTGCCAAGTTCTTCAGAAATATGTGAAGCGTTATTTCTCTTAAAGGTGTTAAAAAAAAAGCATCAGTCAAGTGTAGATACGTCACTTTTGATCATTTCTGTTACTCTCATGATCAGAAGAAAGCACCTGTAGATGAGTTCCTGCCTGTCCCCATCTTTATTACACATCAACATTACACATTACCATCAAGCTCAAGCCTCGCTCTCTGCACAGATATTCATTTGCAGGTGGCTGACTATAGGACTCTGTGTCCCGACTGATGTGGTGGGGAGGTGCGGTTCTTGAATATCTATGACCCAAGAATATGGAGTCAGGCATCACAACAACACTCTTAGCCCCTTTGCCAATAAGATGCTCTCAGCTCTTTCTGAGGGAAAGCCTCCCGACTCCCGCCCTCTCTCAGCCACCACACTTTGCTGAAGTGTCATTAGGATTGTAAAGGGCAGGTTGCCATAGAACTTGGATTGCCGCAGATGTATGGACTCATAGAACCACCATATTTTGAATGTAAGGATCTGAGTGTGGCACCTAATACGAGAGGCCATACTGGGGGACTACACTTCCTGATTCTTCATCTGTAGTCTGTGTGCATGCATCTTTCATGCATCGCTCTAGTGCTCTGTTTTGTGAGATTGCTAGCTTTGCTCTTCAATCCACTTTCATTGTCTATCTGTGGCTGTGCTTGTTAGTTAAAGCTGGGCATGGTATTTGGCGAAGCCAAGGGGAAAGGTGGAACACCTCTCTCACAATTTTTGCCATAATGGTTGTCTTTTGATTTTTCCTGGGCTTTGGAGACTACCAGGGATTGTTTCTTTGAAATTATTCCATTTTAGCAGAGAAAAAGAAAATGGATTGCGCTGATCCTGTTTTGTTCCTGGGGGGACGGCTGCAGTATTATCCTGGGCTGACACCGTTGGCGAAGAGGCAATCACAGTGGCCCTCGCTCTGACAAAAACACTCCATCTGCAAGGAGAGGAGGAAATCACACCACAATGATGTCTGACTCTTCTGCTTCGCTCTGGCAGCTGGGCCCTGGGACCCATGAACTGCTACACAACCGCTACCACAATGGCTGTTATACAAACGCACAAACACCACACTACAAATCAGCAGCTGTAACACACAAAGGCAATGCACCTGCCATCACACAACAACAAGAACAGGATGGATTTGTTCGAAAAGTTTCTTTTCATCTTAAGACTGGCTAGAAGGGTTTCTTTTTTATCTGCTGCAAGGTTATAATTAGTATCAGATGTATTCGTATTAGAACAGTATCATTTCAGATTCTCCTGTTTTTAGATCTTGATACAAATGAATGCACAGCACATTTTCCAAGCTTTAAACCCACTAAGCTGTTTGCCTATAAAACATAAATACCATTAGAATATCAAACGCATGCACACATACACACACCAGATAAAAGATAAGCAGCCGTGTAGCTCGCCCTGTTAGTATTCAGTAGTGTCACCTCTCTCCCTCCATGTCCCATACCTGGGGATCAAACGCACCTCTTTGTGAGAGAGGCCTGACCCCCTGCTATTAGCAAACAGAAGAGAGCCCAGCTGACACCACTCTTGAGATGTGCCATGCAGACGGAGGCCTGTGATTACAGCACAATCCTGAGGAGACAACCCTCCACCTCGCTCCAGCCCCAACCTCCTGCAACCCCCCCCCACACACACACACACACACACACACACACACAAAGCCCCCACCCCACCACCTCTCCTCCACAACAAATTCACCTATCTCTGAAATAGATGTTAATCTCTCACCCAACTGGCTGCCTCTGAGATCTCGTTGACACACATGTAGCCATGCCCATGCCATGAATAATCAATAGGGTGTTATTTTCGTGAACATATTTCCCAGAACAGGTAATTTCTTGTGACTATTACTGCATCAGATTAGAATCTGAGATTGGACTTTCAGATTGGTGGTGGAGGTGGGTGTGCATGTATGTTTTCTTCCTATGTGTCTGTGTACTGAATGAGGCACTCTCACTAGAATACAGTGTAACACAGGGATATATGTTTGTCTTGTGCCTTCTTAGCGCCACATGAAAACCAATGAAGGTAAAGCAAGAGGGGAGATTAATTTGTTGTGAGAGAGGCAGAGGCTCAAGTGGGCCTTCCAATAGCAAATTAGCAAACCCTCATTTCAAAAACCCTCATACATACTAGAGAATAGTAATGCACAAACACACACAACATGCATGTGCTCATGCATACAGGTTGTAGACAAAAAAATAGACACTTTTTCTCTCTTACTGAAATATATGTTTTACTTTTCTTTTTTACGCTGTGTCCCTCGTTGACACACACATAGACACACACACACACATACATGCACTTGTGCACACGCAAGAAGAAAACTTCAATTCTATCTGCAGGGGCAGAAATCAATCTCACATCTCTTTAGTTAATCCGCAATGGCTCTCTGCAGATCCTGACACTAATAAGGTATTGAGCAGGTGAGGCCAGGGGCTGAGGTGGAGAACAGAGGGAGAGGAGAGGCCTGCAGTCTGGGGCCCGACTGGCGGCTGGCACTGTTCCAGTGCAATTATGGGGCTTGTGTATGGGAGAGAAGGGTGCAGGAAAGAAGCAGCAGAGATAGAAGGGAGAGAGAGAGGCATAGAGAAAGAGCGAGAAAGAGGGGTTGGGGGGAAAAATTGATCCCATCTGTGGTATGATGGTTAATTAAAGCAGCTCTTGAGCAGCCCAAGGATGAGAGGCTTGGCTGGGCTCCTGGAGGCACAGCTCTGATTACTCACACAGAATGGATGGTTTCTTAGCAATGAAAGGAGGAGGCCAAGAGCTGCCTGGTGGGGTGCACAGACGACGTCAAGGAGAAGAGACATGTGCATGCTGCACACTTACACATGTGCACGCACACACGTGCAAATGGACTCACATACAGACATGCACTTGCATGTGCATGCATACATAATACATATGTAAACCTCGGTCACCCACACATACACATACATCACGAGCCTGTAGACACGAGTGCAAACATCATCAAATTATGCCAAAATAAGTGCATCAGGAAACTAATCAGATATAATGTGAGTCCACTAAATGTGAATTTCTACAACAAGATAAACACAAGAGGTTAATGACAAAACATCCAAAGTTCGTCTAATTGCAGCTTATGGTACGTATTAGTATAACGCATCACTGCAGTCATGTCACAGATTAATTAGAGACAATCTATATTTCCATATAGAGTTTCACAGGAAGAAATGTTTAGGAGGAATTACAGGTTAATTTAATATATTATCATTATCCTTTCCTAATACATTTCTCCATCATACATCTGAAGAAGAAAACACTAATTCTGCCACCAATTTCCCCAGTCATCAGAGTTTCATCTTATCTTACCATTACATTTAGATAGCCCCAAAACCCATTACGCCCTCCTCATCACATTCATGACTCTCTCATATTGAGAGGGCATGGGTGACAGCACTGGCACTTTGGTATGACCCCACCCCCCTATGGTGATATTTGGTATTGCATAACATGGTCAGGCAAAATATAAAATAGGTGTTTTCTGCATTTCTGCAAAGTACAGGCACATAAATACAGTAAGAGCACAGACATTAATGTTTATTATCACTTAGTTTGAGATTTAAATTATGACTTGTGTGCAGTGCTTTATAACATGATCAAAAGGCATTATCAATGATGTAAGAATTACATGCATAAAGCTTACCGTTGTCTATTGCAGCTAGTAACAACAGTTGCTGAAACGGTGCAAAACAAGGGTTCTTGAAAGATGATATGTAGTTGGAACAGAACGACAGCCCATACTCCTATTTTTATAAAGTTGAAGATATAATCATACTCTCAGAGTTAGAGAGGGGTTGTAATAACTCAAAATCTGAGGTGTATGAATTATGTATATGGCGATGATTTGATGGCTGCAAAATAGAAAAGAGAGTGTAAGCGGCTGATTGAGGTGTGCCACGTGGTGCATCATTCGCCACCATGTCTCCTGGTACAGACATCTGAGGTCAGGGCCTCGTGCTAATTGGTGTCGGGCCGAACGCTTGTGAGCTAAATGAGAAAATTACACCTTGTGGGAGGAATCAGCTGCAGTTGTTGGGATGCCTTTTACAGCATGGCTGCAGTCATATCTGTGTGGCAGAGATAGCCGTCTGGCTCTCTGTTTGTTGGGGGGAAAGGAGGCAAGTTAGAAGGTAAACTTTAGTGTTTTAAGGCATGAGAGCCTCAGTTCACTTACACAGCCCCATCCCTTAGATATACAAACCTAACCATATGTGGCCAAACCTTTGATAGTACATGACATGTAATGTGTATGTAAATAGGATTAAGCGTCTAGCAAAATTTTGTTTTTCCTTTCAAAAAACAACTTTTCTTGCATGGCACATAGCCTTTAAGCAACTTTAAAAGGGCTGTTCTCCTACATTACAAAAAAGATACATTTTATTCTTACCTAAAGTGGTACATGCCAAGTAGTTTCTGTTTTATGCACTGTTTTTAAGACATCCTACCCCAGTATAACAGAGCTGAATATATTTACTTGTATGATCAAAGCATGTATCAATGCCGTTTAGAATAGATGATCATACTGAGTTACCAGAAAATTCCTTCCGGAATGAGAAATTGCTGTTGAGTTTTGTAGCGGAAATGTCAAAAATGGATATCTGAAAAAGTTAAAGCTACTATACCCAATATTTTTATATCGAATCTAATGATTATGTGTAATCTGTGTAATCTCAGAAAATTGTTACTCTACTCTGCAGCCCCTCAGATCTAACAAGCGTTTTAGCATCGTTTGACTTATTGTTTTGGTTTTAAAGCCCACAACTGCCTGTTTTGCTCCTACCAGTCTCATCAGTGTTGTTTCCAGCAGAAGCATGCAACCCACTCTATAAACCTACCGAATGCTTCCTGTCCTGCACCAAACAGCAGACAGACAAACTTAAAAACTAGCTGGTGAACATAGTGGAGCATTCAGCAGCTAAAGAAACATTTATTTCCCTTAGGAGTTGCTGGACACCAAAACAAGAGAAAAAAATATTGGATTCACGTTCACTGGATGACTGTCCAGAAGTATGGATGAATGCTAATGTTGCTCTGTGTCTTGGATGTGTGAAGTTGTGAACTTATGTAATAATGTGTCCATATAGAGTTTATGGCTTGTTTACACCTAAGTTTTTGCAGTGTAGTAGTACAATTTGGAGGTACTCCATTTTATACATCTAATTTCTACCTTTAGAAGGAAATATTTTACTTTTTACCTATTAAATTCATCTGACGGCTAGAGTTCTTGCACTAACATCTTTTATATGTTGCATTGTTATAGACAGACATGTACTTCTGTTCTTTTAGATTTATGTGTAATTCTAGTTTTAAATAAGTAATTGAGCACTTTTAAATTGTGATATTGCTACTTTTGCTTAAAGGTGTTGTAAGTAGGGGTGTCCCGATCAGGTTTTTTTGCCCTCGAGTCCGAGTCATTTGATTTTGAGTATACCGATACCGAGTCCCGATCCGATACTTCTATAATACTTAAAAAAAGAATAAAGAAGAGCGAAAAAACAGATCCAGGATGTTCCTTATTTTTTCTTTATTTCACCATATTTTAACATTCAACAACTCTGTTAACAAACAGAGCACTTCTGTGAGGTAGCTTGAACAATCAAGTAATAAATAACATAAAGTCTTCACTTTTGGACTTTAGTGCAACAGTAAATATAAAAAAGTCTAAGATAAAAACAAATAGCACCTCAACTTAAAATACCCGGCAGGCATGTAAACAAATACAAAAATAAAAGTGCCACAGTGTTTGCAAAGCACATCTATATATACATATATATATCCGAGTCCTGATCGGGAGGTAACGTCCGATTCCGATCGAGTCTGAAACAACGTGATCGGGCCTGATTTCCGATCACGATGGATCTGGACATCCCTAGTTGTAAGCGATAAAATCTGTGTTTGTACTCAGCCCTGGCTCTGTAAAATGGAAAACAAATAAAGTTGCTCGCACCCCGCCACACAACACTATTCCAGCTGTTCCAGCCTTGACACAGCAAATGTAGTGACAGTTTGCCAACCCACGACTTAGCTAATGATGGTTATATTACTTGCCTGTTTTGTTGTTTGCTCTATATCATGGTTTTCGTCATGGTGTTGGATTTCTCCAGAAAGGCTTACTGCACCTTTAAGAAAAGGAGCGCAATACTTCTTCACTGCTACCAGAGACCCTTTAGGAATAAGTAAAATGTGTTTTTGTTGTTGCTTTTTCTCTTTTGTCTTTTGTCTGGGATTTTCAGTGAATTGACCCCTCTACTAGGCGGCTGAAGGGAAATGGCAATGTTGAGGCGTTAACAACACAGAAACAAGACTACCCAAAGTAAAATACTTTAAAAACTATTGCCTTTATAAATCAGTGTACTGTCACCGGCCTCTTTAAACTGATGGTGTTTCTCACTTACAGCCAAGACCTTTTCCCGTTGTTCATATCATTAAGCAAAATTCACTACACACAATCAACATGGTCCACTCAACTCAGGTTCTACACGAAGAAGAATTCTGTTTTCTAATCATCTTATTGAATTCCCTGATGAGTGATACTGTTTCCGAAAATGTCCTTCTATTTAAATCATCTTTTATTCATGAAGCACTTTTTTCACATGCCTTAGTGTGCAGGTAGAGTTGTGCCTGTATGTGTCATTCATGGCCCGAGCAAATTATTCACTTCTAAACACAGCATTCCTCCACTCCTTCAGCACACCCAACAAATAGACAAACAACAATGTAGACTAAATGACTAAAGCATTGAATTGCTTTCCTTTTGTTCTTTCCCCTTATTTCTCTTTTCTGCTAGCTCTTTCTCTTTCCAAGTCAGACTCCTTTGGTGGTGATCTCCGATAATCTTGAGTAAACGTCATTAACTGTTTGCTCATATCACCCACAGAAAGTATGCCACAGCCTCCTTTGTCTTACTATCAGTTGTTTAAAGAGGTTTGTGCTGTAATGGCGTGGTCAGCCAGTGCCAGGGGCTTTGAAGTGCCGTCTCAACTGGAGAATTAACCTCTATGGTCACTGAAAGCTGACCCTGAAGTTGCAATTTCAGCAGGTCACATGGCAAAATAACTAGTAACCTCTATACACATGTTTTTTTCAGGGCAAGGTTTCACAATTACACCTTTGCAGAGAGACAGCCTGCAAAACTTTCTAATAAGGCCCACTTTAAAGGCTTTATCAGTTGTAACTAATAACCTTATGGTTAATAAGTCATTTATTAATGCTTTATAGATCATGAAAGAGCCATTAATGGTCATTAAAGGACAGCTGTTTGGTTGTGAAAAATCTCTTTGATTGCTATGTATCATCCTGTAAAGTAATGTACGTTTTCTAATTCTACTAGCTACATTTAAAAAAAAAAAACAAGCTGCAAGGCATCCAAACCAAAATTGTTATTTTTTACCATTTATTAACTTTAATTACAGCATTTTATATAACATTAACTGCAAACCTCATGGCTTATTTATAAATATTGCTGAAGAAGAATTCTGAATGTCGTAAACCCATTTATAACGACAGAATTGATGGCTTATCAGGGAATTATTTGTTTACCAACAACAAAAGGGTAGCATTCTTATCACTTGATAATAAGCGATCAGGTATGCAGTTATAAATGTTGATAAACTTTATTAAGCAGGTATTCAATAATTTACAAGGTTTTAATGTTCCAACAAGTTCTAATACTGAACAACTGGCCACTTTTATGTTTAGAGTTTGGTTAATTTTAAACAACTAAAATGTCATGGTCAAAGTTAAAAGAAACCAACATTGACCTTTCGGTAGAGACAGCAATCTCCAGTGTCAACATCAGACACTTTATATAACCGACCATTCACCATTATTGGCCCCTGTGTTTCGATATGACAATGTCATTCTACATCTGTTATTATTTGCCTGACTGCAAATGGTCATTTGTAATGAAAACATAAACTTTGGCCATTGTGAGCATTTAAACAAAGATTTTTCTGGTTAAGACCATCTTAAATGTTAGATTCAGATTATTGATACAAAATATAATTGATAAATATCTATCTATCTAATCTACCCAGCAGTGATGTAGGTCAAATTAGCTCCACCTTTACTAGCTGCAACATTAAAGTGTTGAATATATTGTTGCATCAACATACATACATAAGCAGTACTTTTACTTTTGGTACTTTAAGTATATTTAGATGCTATAACTTTTTTACTTTGACTTAAGTCAGATTTTGAAAGGATGATTTTGACCTGAAACAGAACTTGTCTGCACTGTGGTACTACTACTTTTGCATAAGTAAAATGTCAAAAGGGATTTTTCAAAATCTGCAACCATAAGTTATTTCTGGCTAGTTACTGATCAATAAAGCATTAATAACATATTTTGTAACCGTTAAAAAGACATTAGTTACACCTTATAAAGCCTGCCCTTTTAGAAAGTTTTCCTCTCCATTTTCGTAAAATGGCACTAACTTAGTGCCAAGATTCTTTTGGGGACCCGAGCCCATTATTATAGAGATTTTGGCACCGGCGAGACCTGGGTGAGTAATGGCAGAGGTGCATTAGGGGAGAGAGGGAGAGAGATGTGTGATAGGCTGAGTTGTGAGTCAACATCAGAGGCCTTGGGCTGACCCCACAGGAGATTACACACTCTGATTTAAGAGCATCCCTCCTCTCTTCTCTGTAGCACTCGTGTCCTCGGTGCATACAACACCCACCTGATGCAACATAATGTCCAGGAATACAGACACAAGCTCACATGCATGCTCGCGCGCACACACTTATATGCGGGATCATTCTCGTTATACCCTTATTCTTAGCAGTGCGCCATCTTATGTTACAGGGTTGGGGCAGAGTAGGATCCTATCAGGGTTTGTATCCAGAGAGGGAGAGAGTGATCCGAGCCCCTGCAGTGGTAAGTAAATACAGCCTAATGGCCTCTGATTAATTCTACATTGCTCTCATCGGGCCAGTAAAAAGAGATGTAATGACCTGCATCTCTCTCTCCCTCTCTTTCCTTCTCCCTCATTTTTCTCTCTCGCCCCCCCACCCCTCCCCCCTCTCAGTCTTTCTCAATTTCTCCCTCATTTGCTCAGCTTTTGATTATGAATTAAAAGGGATTGCAAATGGTATGCTGTTGGTTGGCCCCCTGATTGCCATATTTGATTAAGAAATGTCAGTGTGCATGTTTCCCATGTCTGTCTTTTTTAGCCTCTCTGTTCGCTGTAACATTCACACATGCACGAGGAACACAATGGCTCCACGGCTCTCAGACAGTCTGCCATGAACAGCAAACTTGCGCTAATCAAACGCATTCTTCTGTCTTCCCTTTCTCTTTTTCTCAGCCTCTTTTCTCATTTTTTGCCTTTTCAAGACTCGGTGGGTTTTTGTATCAGCTGTGAGACACACCAACAAGGGAGAAATCACAGAAAATTAAAGAGCATTGAGAACGACAGGTAGAGCAGAGAATGAGGACAGGAACATGTGATGGAGATTGTGTTCTTCTCTGAGGACTGATATCATAGGCAGACAGGGGCCAGTTTCCTATCACTGTAAGTTAATTATAATCCTCTAAATGGAAACTTCTGGCAGTTGTTTGCTAGTATGATTTTGACTTGTATTGATTTATATTTTCCTGCTTCAAGACTATGTACTTGTGCATCTACTGTGATGACATACAATCTGAAGCTTTTAAAAAATGCAGCCATATGCAGTCCCATGACTGCTTTAACATAGAGGCTGCAATTGACCCTTTCAGAGCAACATTATGTAAGATGTGTTTTTTGTGCAAAGTGGAGCCCCTTGCATTTTACAGAGTGTAATTCACCACTGTTGTCAGTGAGGAAAGCTATAGATGTGCATTTGTTAAAAAAAATATGCTATGCTGACACAGTCAAACATCAAGCATTTGTGACAACACTAAACATAGAAATATTACTTACTAGAACAACTGTGTACACAGAAAGAATGCCAGCTTGGCGTCTGTTTTGCAGCCTTTTTTTTTCACAAAACTCTTGCCAACATCCGACAGCCGCTGCTTGGTCACTGTTGTTTCCTGTTCTCAGTGTCCACTGTCAATGTTCTCTTGGATCTCTTCGCCTCTGCCGTAAGCTAATGTTGTGAGCTGGGTTATATTGGCTGCCTACCCAGCTTAATACCAGCGCCACTCTCCTCCAGTAGCAGCATAATGTTGCTTAAAACTTGTGTGACAGTCTAGCCAACCAAGATAGACAGCGAGCGACCACAACAATACAAGACAGCAAGCTAGCTAAGTTATTGCCATAGGAGCCTGACAGCAAGAAGGCCTGTTTGAAATTTACTCTTGTCCCAGTCTCTTGCGCTCACTCTCTCTTTTTCTCATCCTCACATACTTCAACATCTTCTTCAGTCTCTTTGCAGCCTCTGCCATGCTATCTATACTGAGAATACTGAGCTAGCTTCTTCCAAAAAACTTACATTGTACTTGATGTACTTTTGCAGAGATTGAATTTCACAACATGTATGTGTATGTGTCAATAAAAATATTTTCTTCATCTTCATCTTATTTTGATTCTTCTTAAAGCTTGCTTGCTGAGTCATGTTGGTGCCATAAACCATCTTGCGATATAAATCCTGCCCGGGATTTCAGTCTTGCATCGTGCCAGAGAAAGCTTCTGCGACCCAATAGTAACATCAGTCATGCTACAAGTCAGTGTACCATCAAAATGATTGTGAAGCTGTTATTTTAAGATAAAAATACTACACAATGTTGCTTTAAGTCGAGCCAGGCAGCTCTGAGTGCCAGGTTGCACTAGCTAATTGTTAGTTCACACTTTTCCTTCCTATAAAATAAGTGATTTGTAACTGTTATTAACTTTATTGTCCACACTAATGAAAACTGTCTTCTGCTTCACCACTTAGCCTTAAAAAACAATAAAATTGACATTACATTTATTCCTTTTGTTGACGCTTTTATCCAAAGCGACTTACAATTGGTATATATGTCAGAGGTCACACACCTCTGTAGCAACTAGGGGTTAAGTGTCTTGCTCAGGGACACATTGGTGGATGTGCCACAGAGTGGAATTTAACCCGTGTCATTCACACCAAAGGCATGTATCTTATCCACTGCACCATCATCACCTCCCACAGTACAAGACAATTGACAAACAGCAAGAACACAGTATCAACTGAAAAAAATATTTAAAACCATAATCCCAAAAGCTTTGCTCTGTTAATTTTGTTATCAAGTTTTTACATAGAGATTATTTGTTACTAAATATTTACACCCAGCAAGGGCCAAATGACAAAGCTAATGTTATGTTGCTTTTATATGACTCATTTAGGGTGATGGGTAAAGGAGGTCACCAATATGGAATATGGTCTCCATATCTAACATGATAAAATGCTATTTAATAATGCAACTAGGAAGATTTTGAATATATTTCACAAAAATCACACAATTTATCTCAAATTCCGAAACGCAATGCTAATAATGCCAGACTAATTAACATCAGCTAGGTCAGTATAATCGGATAGTTCCCTCACAGTCTAAACTTTAGGAAAACCAATTATGAAGTACAGTATATTACAGCTTGTAATGCTATTGTGACTTCCTGTTTACATAGTTGTTTGCTTTTTAACGGATGGTCCAAAAACTTTGGGATTGTGTCCTGAATAAGCCACTATGTGTTTGTAAGAGCGATATTGATACTCGTAATGCTTCTTTCAGGAGAGACGAAAGTGGCTCACATGTCAGAGGAATTTCGCACCAGGAGATATCGTATTGATAATGGATGAATCTGCCCCTCGCAACTCCTGGAGTATGGGGCGAGTGATAAAGATATTACCAGATTCCAGTGGTACAGTGAGGCAAGTCAGCATGCAGACTAAGACTAACATACTGGACAGACCTGTGAACAAACTGTGCCTGCTGAAACATGCAATGTGAACAGTTTGAGAATGTTATTAACAGTCAAGTATATAGCTTTACATTATGTAGTATGCTTACATATGGTTGTATAACTGATATTGTGTAAAATGTTATATGGCTCTCATGTTGATAATATTGATAATTACAAAAGTGAGAAGTAATCTGTGACTCTTTTATTTAATCTTAACTACACTGTCATTTTTGACCTGTGTTTTGCATGCTTTTTTTATTTTCATGTTTTTCTGATTACACCCTAGCTTTTAAATATGAAGAGAATACCCTTTCGTAGCTCTTTTGGCAAAGTGGCAAACTATACACTCCTGGCTAACAGAGTCCCTGGATATAAAAAAAAGAGTCCCTGTATATGCCTGTATATGTTCACTGTCAGTAGTTCGGTACAGTAGTTTACCTGCTGTGTCTCGCAATATGCTGCTGCTAAAATCTGCCCACTTTTAACTTATACTTTTCAATTCCAAGTAAAGTCACACATCATTGGTTTTGAGAGTTGCAAGACTTTTTTGATTTTGTCAAACATAGCCTGAAGTCATCAAATGAAGCACTCAAGGAAGACTCAACTCCAAGACGTGTAAGTACTGCACATCTACCTGTATCTCTGGTAGATGCCCTTAAATGACCCAAAGGTTTTAGTTTTGAGCTGGCATGTGTCTTGTGTTTAATGTCTAATCATCACCATTCTCTCACCTCTCTGCACAATTCGGGTGTCTCCAGCTTTGAACATTTCTCTCCTGTGACCCCTTCAACTCTCTCTTTGCTCCTGTCAAAGCCATTAGTTTGTGCTCAGCAGCACATATCTTATGGTCTTAAACCTCAATCGCAAACAGACCTCGCAGTTATTCTCTGCACATCAGCTCACAGGCCACACTGGCCGAGTTTGTGTGAGTATGTCTGTGGTTGCATGCATGCATATTGTTTGAGTGGCACGTGTATGTGTGGTATGTCCATGAGTCCATGCTTTTGTGCATGTGTGTGTGGGGCTGCATGGACATGTGGTGTGTGTGTGTGTGTGTGTGTAAGAGTGTGCATGCTTGCACTTGTGTGTGATAATGGGCTGTGTCCATCAGCACACAGAACACGAGGCCTCTATATCAGGCAGAAGACACACTTAATGCCTGTCACAGGGTCAGATCAAGTGTGTACAAAGGAGAATTGAATCCTTTGAAAAACAGAATCCAACCAAGGACAGTTTTCCCATTTGCCAAGGAGTAAGAAAGAGAGAGGTGTATAGAAAGAGGGGAGAGGGAGAAAATGGGAGAGAGAAATGGTGAAGGTGCCTGCAGGAGAGAAATGTGTTGATCTTTTGAGATGAAAAGCCCTACTTTCACAGACTGCAAAATGGAATGGTGGGCTTCAGGGCCAAGGCTATAAGAAGAGGAGTTTCTTTCCCCTCTAGGTCCTTTTGTTATCCTCTCATCAGTCCATCTCAGAGGTACGAGGCTAGGACGTGGGAGGAGGTGGGGTGGCTGTGACAACTGTCTGCCCCACCAGCAAAAGATGTCTCCCTCACCGGCCCTCAGGGGGGTAGATACATAAACTACCTTATGCTGGAGATGAACAGTAGAGGAAGAGGTGAGATTGAAGTTTGAAGCGGGCGCAGAGCAGAGGAGAGTGTTAATGAGGGGACGGCACAAGTAGAAAAGGTTCCACTGGGCTCTTTTTTAAAAGGTGGCCCCTCTCGCATTATATTCTTGACTCCCCTCCAGGAGGGCCTAATGACGCTCTCCAAGGATGGCAGTCTTGTGGAGGAGGGGCGGAGGGGGGGCTGACATACCAGGAAGAAGCACCCCGAACGCCACAGAGGAGGTAGCCAAGAAATAGGAGAGAGAATGGTGTCCCCACTAGAGAGACGAGTGAGAAGGAGCTCTTTTTCTCAAGACTCTTCATGCGCCCATCTTCCTCTCACTTCAATCTCTCTCTTTTTCTCCAGCTCACCTCTCCACCTCACCCATCTTCCCTTTTCTTGCTGCTCTGTCCTCTGGAGCAGGTTGGTAATTGTCACACACAGCAGCACTATTTTCCATTAACTTAATTATGTACAAAGAGCTAATACTTAACTGAGCTAAATGTGGACTTAGTTGTGATTTCAAGTTCCATCACAGGCAGAAAGGGGACCCTTAGGTAGCACCGGGTAGTTCAGTATATATAAAGATTTCTTAGAGTTTCCAGTTTTTTTAGCCATCTCCAAAACAAGTTCATAATACACACCCATCTGCCCCCAACCCCTTCTATTCCCCAAGAATGTCAGTATCCATAAACAAAATCAGAGGGTACAGTAAGGTCTCTAATCAAGGCAATCAGTGCTGTTTTCAGAGGTGTACAGCACTGCAGCAGCGCTGGTCTCATCTTTGTCTGTGCTTTAATTACTTGCTTTTACATTTTGATGGAGGGGGGTGACGGGGGTGATTGTGCCTTATCACCTATCTCCAAGGATAAAAGACTACCCAATTACTTTGTTTGGATGCTAATGATTGCATTTCATTAGTAGCCGCTCTTAGCCCTCCTCACCCAGTAAATGAATGAATATGCCGTAATTTCAATTATTGGAATTATGAAAATTGCTTTTAAAAAGACGGCACGGGTATCATCAGCTTTCCACTGTGACATAATGCCATTTTAATTTCTATAATAGTTTTAATTGTCAGTGGTCCCGCTGTGCATTAATCATTTAATTGTATTGTCTTTTTCTGCTGCAAACACCTACACCCCCTGAACACCCACACACTTTCCCTCCCCAGCTTTGAAAATACAAATCACAATCAGCACTATCATCTTGAGAGTGATGAGAGAGGATGAAAACAAAACCAAGTTAGAGGCATAATTCAAAGTTCTAAGATGGTCGAAGATAGTTTTTCTTTGTTAGTGTTTTTTGCAGAAGGAATACACAGTATTTGGACAATGCATTATGTTGGATTTATCGGACATTTGGTCCGATCTTTTGTCAAAAAATGATAAAAGCTGTTTGAAGCAGGTGAAAATAATGTTATTTTAGTTTTACGCTGCAGGTTTTGAAAGCTTTAAGGATTCATGGCTCAAAGTCAAATTGAATACAGGTAGAACTCTATCATTCAAGATCAAGATATTAAGCTATTAGAAATATTATTTTTTATATTATTCACCCTCTAAGCCTATACCTGGACACCAGATGTCTATGACTACATAGAAAGGTCAAAGGTCAAGGACATGACACAGACCTGTTCTGACAAGAACAGTGTCTTTGTCGCTATATTGACTTCCCATAATTTCCCCTAAACAAGAAAACCAATAATTTATTTGTTCAGAGTTTATTTGTTCCTGTTCAAGAAAAATAGTGGCCTATAATTATTCAACTACTTATTTTTGCTTATGGATAGATAGATAGATAGATAGATAGATAGATAGATAGATAGATAGATAGATAGATAGATAGATAGATAGATAGATAGATAGATAGATAGATAGATAGATAGATAGATAGATAGATAACTCATTTAAATGAAAATGTGAAATAGATAATCAATTATATTTTAAGATGAGCAGTTCTCAAAATATTCATATGTTGTATAATCTATTCCCAATTATCTATTATCTATTCATCTGTGTTTGTGTAGATGTTTTAATTCACATTGTACACATTTCACAGCAATTTGCAGCAACCACATATGCTCTAAGTTCAAATTAAAATAGTAAAACCACAGATAATTATTATGTTTAAGCACAAAAAGCCAGTAATGTAGCGCTACACGGAAACAAAGCTGTCATACTCAACATGTCAATTTATTCACTGTTTTATACGCGTGGAGCTGTGAGCCGTGCAGCAGCAAAAGCAACAGCTCCATGAGAGGAGAAATTCTGACTGACAGCCCTGAGAAGCCCTCCACTGTCTCCTCCATCGCTCCTCGAGAGGGAGGAGGTCAAGTGTACCCCCTCAAACAAACACACTCGGATGCCCATGCAGAACACCTTGCCAAGCCTTTTAGCCACAGCTATTTTTCTTAAACTCATGTCATCAAGAGCACCAGAGGCATCTCTCAGCCTTGAACTTCTGGGGGTGAAGTGCGATGACGACTGGGAAGGAAAATACATCAGTGTTAGGTGGATCAGGTGTGAATTCCCCCATGAATACATTTAATGTCTCAACCTCCAAATATTTTCTTTCTAGTGTGTTTTGAAAAGAGGAAAAACATTCTGCAAGGATACCACCAACGTTTATATGCCACCAAATTAGTTGGAATCCAGTTCCATAGAAAAGGGCACTTCAGACCCTCTGAGATCAGACTCTCTGAAAGCACAACAGTATCTGTTCTCATAGAAATATAAAGCTTTTTTTTAAAAAAAAAGTTTATATGTTTATAAAGTTTAAATGTCTGCATGTTGCTGCATGACCCTACAGTCCTTGTTGATGTCACATGGGGTGGCACATGCGTTTTTGAGAGTATATTTTGTTTGTTGTGGAGTGTAGCACAGACATGTTGAAACATGCACACAGTGGCCACTTTATTAGGTACACCTGTAGAATCTAATGCAACAGTCCTGTCATAACATATTTCTTAAGAAAGCTCATAATGTTCAGTTTTTGTGACATTGTCGTAAATGTGTAAATTCAATTATGTGTTTATTTCTGAGATCATAGTGTTGAAATGTGTTGACTACATTATATTGAGAAGTTTTTTTTTAAAAATGCCATCCCTATTGACATATTTGAGGCAGACCAAACTCATGCTATAGTTTTAGTGCATTATCTAGGTATTAATAGTTTTGTCAACTTTTAAATCAAGTTAAGAGAAGAAGTTGATGATAAAGTTTAATCGTCTCTTTCCATCAAATTTCAGTAAAACCACTCAAAATGTTTTGTGAGATATGGTACTGACTAAAATAAGATGAACAGACTAATCATTGGTGGAGGTTATCAATAATCTGCACGTGGAGCAGCTGAACTTCAAAGTAAAGCACTTTTTCTCACATTTCTATCATAATGTGACAAAAAAGTGTCACATGTAAGTGTAAAATCTCCACTCAGCTCGTAACAGATCTAAGAAGAAGTAAGAAAGTAAAACTGAAGTTCAATGACGATATTGAACTTTTATTGAAATTAAAGACTCTCAAACTAATGTGAGTTTATAAGGTCAGGTTGCTCTGTCGTTGAATCATTCTGATAATTATCATATGTCCCACAAATATAGTGTGGCTGTAGTAGTCGCGGAAACATTGAGTTTGTTTCTTGTTTTGTCTTCTGGTGCTTTAAAGCCATTAAAGTTGTTAAGGAATAATCTCTAACATTCAGAGCAGTGCTACAAAAAAATTTTAATTTTATTTTATAGGGACTGTTGTGACCAGGACCAGGCGCTGTCACTCAAGAGTGCCAAGAAGGACGGACAGAAAGAAAGAAGTGTGTGTGCGTGTGTATGCGCATGTGTGTATGACACAGAGACAGACTGTGAAAATAAAAAAGACAGGAAGACAGGAAAGTACACTTGATGGAGAGAGGATTTACAAAAGACTTGACCTTGGTGAGTTTGAATTATATGACTCTGTCGAAGGGCCACATACTCTTCATCTGAGGCTCTTTCTTTTTTCCCAGCAAATTTTTTTTTGCAAAACAAAAAGACATTTTGGCAACTTGTTAACACTATCTTCAGGGCAAAGGGTCAAGGGGTCTCTTAACATACAGTGAACAAAGATGGAGATACTGTTTTTTTATGACCTTCTAAGGAGCAAGACCTCAGTGACAGTCTTTTTATATTGCATCAATAGCATGGTGATGAATGCCTGCCCTGTGACCAGTTCCTACACAATTGTGCCACCTTCTGGAACAAATGGGGAAATCTATCAAGGACAGGAAACTATTCAACAGTGATTCAGTTTAAGAATAACTTTGTACAGTTTATTTATCTGCTTTTTAATTAATTTCTTTCACTGTATAGATTCTATACTTGGGTGCTTCTTTTTTAGCTTATTTCAACTATAAAATATTACATGACATTTGTTGACATTTCAATATTACATTCTAATTAACTTTCCTTATTAGTATATAAAAACAATACTTTATTTTACGGGTTCATTTTTTAGAATGTTTTCTGGAAATAGCTGTTTCACATGGTACTAATAGGAAAAATAGCAGTGCCCTATAAAGTTAATTGGTACACTACCACTTAATTAATCCCAATGAATTGCTAGAGAATCTTTTAGTCAACAGGTCAGTTGAACATTTTCAATTTGTCTTGAAATTCAAGAGAAAAAAAATCCAACAATGCATGAATATTTACTTGGGTGAAGCAGTTTTATCAAGGCAGTTCCCTTTCCCCTATAATTAGTAACCAATTACACAGAAAGTCCCTAGGAAATTATTAGCAAATGATTTGGATATTACTGACCCACAAAATAAAGCGTTACCAAGAATTTTAATGGTAATAGTATTTTCAGAGATAACAATATCCATCTGTTTTAGAAAGTCTAAATGAAATAAAATGTTTTCATTTTGTCAGGGACATCCCCAGAGTTGGTTTGGATGGAGACATTTCTATTTGGTGTTTGCTGTCAGAAATGTGTGTGCGTGTGTGTGTGTGTGTGTGTGTGTGTGTGTGTGTGTGTGTGTGTGTGAGTGTGTGTGTGTGTGTGTTTGTACGTGCGTGCGTGCTTGCGTGTGTTAGCTCGCGTGTGTGGGGCACTCGTGAAAGCGTGGGTGTATGGAAGCGTTCATGTATATTTGGGGTTGTGGGGGCCGGGGGACCGAAAGAGAAGATTGGGGAGTGATTCAATCGCTACACAAATGGATTTGGCTAATAGAGGGAGCCTCTGATCCTGACTGGTGCACAGCTGGAGCTCCCCTAATTGGAGAGGGTGAAGAGTGGAGAAGAGAGTGGAGAGAAAAGAGAAAGAGAGAATATGGCCCCAAGAGAAAATGCACCTCCGCTGTAACACTATTGACTCGACAAGGATCATGCCAAATGTTAATACCGGTGAAAAATGACACGCGCCTGCAAAGAAAGTCATGTGGAGGCTCATCGTAGCTCAGTGTTCATATTCTCACCTTCAACAGCAGTTCAATACATTTCTGTGTAATCGTTCCCAGTGTTTTAAATATCTGATGAAGGGTGCCATATGAGTAAAAAGTGGCCTGCTCTCTAACCCACTTCACATCAGCAAGGACCATTAGAGAAATAACTCGGCCTGATAGGTGAAAACAGGAGCCTTATAACCATTTAGCAGCACTGAGTACTCACCACTCTTTGTCAGTGAATTGCATTCATTGTTAAAAGAAATCAAGATACAGCATGTGATGCACTACTGTTGATGACCTTCCTTGTTATTGGAGCAGCTCTGCGCTAGTATCTAGATAGAAGATAGAGATAGAAGTAACAAATGTCACTCTAGTTCAGGCAAGTATGAAATGAATTCACTATTAAATTCTTGAATAGATCAAAGGAGGTGAAAATCATTGTACGGAAGATTTCCCATTGCTGTGGCCTTTGTGGAAGCGTGAACAGACAAGAATGCGTGCAAAACATCCAAAAAGAGAGCAAGGCTCATCATTTTTGACAGCTATCGTAACAACTGTCCAGCAAAGATAGATTGTAAGAGCTCATTATCCTTTATGTGCCTTCACTAATGCTCCAGAAAACAGAAAAAAAGACAAACTAAACAGAAGCCTTTGCAGGTTTCACATCTCAGCAAAAAAATAATTTTTAAACAAAACTAGAAAGGCAAGCAAGTATACCGGAGTCTAACCGCGCAACACAACAAAATTTTAAATGTGCAAAAGACTTAAAAAATATAAATAGTGGTCATCTCTACAACACGGCTGAACCAAAAGCAGAAATCAAAAAGCTGTCGGTCAGCCCTTATTCAGACAAAGTTGTTTCATTTGACAGAAATCAGTTCTTGTAGCCATCTTCAAAAACAAGTTGGAATTGTAGTTTTCAGTCTTTGAGAATCAGGTTTTTGACTTGTACCATTCCCAACATCAAAGCAGATTGTCTGTGAGGGGAAGTGATAAAGTAGCCTTCGAGCATCCAAAGATAACCTACAGTAGTTCCTGTGGGGAATATATTCTTTTATATCCTAACATATATATGTACATTGAAAAATTATTTTAACATTGGACACTCCCAAAATAGATAACAAAGCTTTTCTTACTGAGGCACTGAAGGATAAAATAACAAACACAGGTATTACCTTATCCTGTAGTATCCCATTCCTAGTGTTTGCCAAACAAGTGTTGATTTGTGCTACAGTGGACTTCCATAAGTCCTCCAGAAATAAATGACAATATACATCGTTTTCTGATCTGACGCCGATATCAACAGAACAGCATTGTTTGTCAGTGCCTTCCAAAACCGGTACAAATGATTTTTTTCAGATCTTACCTCAGATATTACCTCCATGGCTAAGATTTGGTTAGGTTTGGCACAAAAACAAATTGGTTAGGGCTAGGGAAAGATTAGACAACCTCTGTTGTTATGGTTACAATGATAACCATGTGGTTTGGGAATCATGGTTAAAAGAAACCAACGTTGTCTGTCGGTGGGAAACAGGAAACACACAGCTGGCGTTTTGTTGACTTGATGGTCATAATTCCTACATCTGTGAGATGCCGTCAAGGCACACATTTGTGCTGTTGACATAACGTCATTTATTTAGAATGTGGAGTGATAAATTGAAGCTACGAGCCAAGTTTTGACCAAAATATGAGATTTAAGGGTTTGTGTGCACATATAGATGGGACAAAGAATTATTGTAAGAAAAGAAAACAGGTGTCTGGACGGCCTGAGAAAGTATGTGTGTGTGTGTTTGTGTGTGTGTGTAAGAGAGAGAGGGAGAGACAGACAGAGAGACGAATCTTGTGTGTATTCTAAAAGCAGGGGGTCTTTTCCAATCGCCCACAGTACAAAGAGCTGCTCAGTGTGAACACACCAGGGGGGCTCTTAGGAAATCCATCAGCTCACAGGGAAAGGGCAAAGGAAAGACTTACATATAGGAAACAGTCTGTATAGGAGGAGCACACACACACACACACACACACACACACACACACACACACACATCCTCAAGTGAAGTTTCCGTCCATACTGTAGAAGTAGGAAACAGCACAGGGAGAAACCTGGTGCGCTGACAAAACTGGGAACCTCACCTTTACACACTTCCATGCAGAATGTGTCACAACTGTAAGGCAAAATGAAGTGCCAGGACTGTGGACCTCTTGGAGGAGAAGATCCACACCCCATGCTGCCCATTTGACAAGCCACAACCTAAGATCAACACATTAGTGTACCAACACAGAGAAACTGTCAGATCTTCCAGGGACACTCGCACACAGAGGCAGGATGGCAGACCCTCCCACCGTGTTTCCATTGTAGCAGCCATTGTAACAGTTTTGTCTGAGCCATATGGGCTGGTTTAGGGGATGTGGACCCCCGGCAGCTGAGGCTTTGTCCCTGTGTCACAGAGGTCGCTGGGATTGTGTTCCCAGCTAATTCCCTCTTTCAGGGACTGCAGATCAGAGTCTATAATGATCTGGGCGGCCTAGCACAGGGATTACTGCCGCTGCCTCTGACATCAACAGGCTTGTGTGTGTGTGTGTGTAGGTGGGGGGGGAGTGAGAAAGAGAGAGATGACATCTTAAGATGAAACATTGTTGCTACTCTTTAACAACAGGAATCAATTGATTCTGCCCTCACACCGAAATAGATCCAACCCACCTCCCAAACACACGAACATGCTCTAAGTTTTCCACTTCATTTCCCTCAATCTAGCTTAGGTAAACATTATTAGCAGAGAAAGTGAAGTCAGAGAAGGGAAAGTAATAGCTTCTTATGTCTCAACTGAGCTGCACTGTCATCATATGGTTTACAAATTACAAAGTACTGTCTGGATACTTTGGCTTACACCTCTAGTGAAGCCGTTTACGAGCGTAACTCCTGCATTCAGAAGTCTAAGTTAAAGTAATTATCAGCCAAATGTACTTAAAGTATCAAAAGTAAAAGTACTTATAATGTAGAATAACCCTGCCTGTGTTACAGTATAATATATTATAGTATTGATTTACTTGTATGAAACATTTTTGAATGGTTGAGTTGTTGCAAATTTTACCTATTTATCTGAAATGACTGATTGATTAGTCAAATAGTTTATTAACTTTTCACAGGATTTGCTGTTTTTTACTTGTCTTATGACTCAGTAACCAGAAAGTCAGACAAAAAACAAGTAATGCTTATAAAAAAATAAAAATCATTGTTAGGTACAGACCTTTACATACCTTTGGATATTTTTGACGTACTATATAACAACAATCAAATTTCATATCATCATATGTACACTGACAATATATCTGACAATGTAATTTTTTTAACATAAGCGAACAGTCTTGAAACAGATCCCTTAGATTTATTTTTTTAATAACAGGGGCCATTATGCATATCCAGCAAGACCATTTACAGGCAAAAAATAACTTGTCAGTGTTTGCCAGTCACTGTCTCTAAATTACCTCCAATCTACTATGGCACTTCTATACTGCAATTTCTTCTTACTTATGTGCTTACTTAAGACATATACACCAATACCAATATATCTGCAAGGAGCTAATATCGGTCAATATATTGCTATTGTGGCCTGGCTGTAGCTCTAAAAGTAACTGTTAAATGTGATGTAGTAGAAAATGTAAAATGGAATATAAAGTATTTAAGTTCAGTACTTGATTAATAGTCCTCAAGTCCTTTCCAGCACAATTTCTCTGTAATTATACACATTAACAACACTTTAATAATCTTTAAGTGTATTTTGCTCAGTGACATGTGAAATAATACAAAAAGGCAGAATTAATGAAAGTAGACTGTATGGCTCTAACACATGCTGGAAGAAAAGGCTATATTTAAATGAATGGCTTATTGCAACAAGAACTTATTAATTACTTCCAGGATAAACTACGGTGCACAATTGAATCCACTTCTTTCGACATTGTTGTTGCTGTATTGGATTGTTTCAAACAGTGCTTGCCAGAAATACTTCCAGGAAATAGGGAACCGACCTGAGTAATCAGATATACATATGTGTTCCCAAGAAGAGAGACATCTAGAAAATGAAGAGCACTCACACACATGCATGCTGAAGACAAAAAACCCTACTCTTCATGAAGCCCTCCAATGCTTGATAAAGAGTACTTTCAACAAGGCAGCTGAAAACAAAACTTGTTTGCTTTCCTTCATTCCACTTTTAATTTTCTGCTCTCATTTGTCTCTGTAGGCATCTTTTCATATTTTATTCTCTTTCTTCTTTCCCCCTGTGAAAGGGACTTTCATTTAAATTCATGCTCTCAAGGACCGGCACCCATGCAAGGCCAGAAGATAATAGGCCAACCTATTTACCCAGCAGTTTTATTTATCTTTTTTTCCCTCCTCCTTCCCCCCTGGCTTTGGATTGATCATGGTTTCTGCAAGATGACAGCTGTCTCCTGTGTATTAGCATTGCAAATGAAATGGAAGAAAAAGAAGTGGAGCTTCAGTGTGTAGAGCCACAGGCCTGCAGTCTGGACTGCGGGAGAGAAGATCAGCATCCTGGCTAAGTGCTGCCAGGACACTGTGTGACGAGGAGCAGCTGATAGTGTGACATGGAGCAGTTTTGTCAATCAGAAAATGCATTTTTAATATCATCCTTGATCACTTTGTTAGTGTCAGTGGCTTCGGGGATAAATTAAGTTTAAATGCTATGTTTTTTTAATCTGTTCTTTTTTGGTCAGTAGCCTATGAGGAAGAGATGGCCAGGGAGCACCTGTGTACCGAGTACCGTGCAAACTGTAAAGTCAATAAAAACACTGTGAATAAAATATTTATTTTTACTGCAGCGCCACCTAGGTGTGAAACTCCATGACATTTTACAGGGTTGCTCGGTAGTCCATGTAACATACATCTGATTGCAACTGAACCTTACATTAAGGAGTTATTCAAGTTTATTATTCACAGAGACCACATCTCCCTAGGTACTTAACCAACTTTGGAAACCAATTGTAGGTAGTTGGTAAAGAATATCAAAAAACAAATGATGTTGTCCAAATATGATAAGTACCAAGTTTGGCAAAGACTTGATTCAATATGAACAATAGGAAGGAATCATGGACATATTCAATTCAATTTTATTTATATAGCGCCAAATCACAACAGCATTCTCACAGCGCTTTTCATATAGAGCAGGTCTAGACCATACTCTGAAGTTATTTACAGAAGTCCAACAATTCCCACCAAGAGCAAGCACTAGGCGACACAGGCAAGGAAAAACTTTTTAAGAGGCAGAAACCTCAAACAGAACCATGGCTCAGGGTGAGCGGCCATCTGCCTCGACCGGTTGGGGGTGAGGGAGAGAGAGAGAGACAGAGACAGAGACAGAGAGACAGAGGGGGCAAGAGAAAGAGAGAGAGAGAGAAGGACAGAGAGAGCAGAGGGAGGCAGCCTATACAGTATACACATAGAGGTACAGACAGTAAAGGTAATGTTGTTATAGACTGAATGAAAAATGGTGCAGATATTTATAGTTGTGTTAATGATAATAATAACAGTAATAATAGCAATAGGACTAGTAACAGTAGTTGTAATTGTAGCAGAGGGTGTCGAGTAGGAACACGGGGGCAGCAGGAGACTCTCAACCACAGATCCCGACTCCATAGGTCCAGAGCCAGGAACACCTTCAGGAAGTGATAGGAGGAGAGAGGAGAGGGACGAGAAAGCACACAACTACGGGAATGGGAAGAAGTCGAGTTAGTAACATGCATTAATGGGATGAGTTTGCACACAGAGGGAGAGAGAGAAGAGGAGAGGGAAATCCCCCGGCAGTCTGGGCCTATAGCAGCATAACTAAGGGATGGTTCAGGACTCACCTGAGCCATCCCTAACTATAAGCTTTATCAAAAAGGAAAGTCTTAAGCCTACTCTTAAATGTAGAGACGGTGTCTGCCTCCCGAACCCAAACTGGAACCTGGTTCCACAGGAGAGGTGCCTGATAGCTGAACGCTCTGGCTCCCACTTTTGAAGACTCTAGGAACCACAAGTCACCCTGCATTCTGGGATCGCAGTGCTCTGGTGGGGTAATAAAGTACTATGAGCTCTTGGTGCCTGACTATTAAGAGCTTTGTAGGTGAGAAGAAGGATTTTAAATTCTATTCTGGATTTTACAGGAAGCCAATACAGAGAAGCTAAGATAGGAGAAATATGATCTCTTTTACTGGTTCCTGTCAGAACACGTGCTGCAGCATTCTGGATCAGCTGAAGAGTTTTAATGGACTTTTTCAAGGAGCCAGATAATAAGAAATTGCAGTAATCCAGCCTAGAAGTAACAAATGCATGGACTAGTTTTTCTGCATCATTTTTAGACAGAATGTTCCTGATTTTTGCAATATTACGTAGGTGAAAAAAGGCGGTCCTTGAAATTTGCTTAATGTGAGAGTTAAACGACATGTGCTGATCAAAGAAAACTCCAAGTTTCATCTGGCTTGATCGATAGATATAACTGAGTATCATCTGCATAACAATGAAAGTTGTTCCTTTTGGAACTCCATGACTAACTTTGGCATGCATGGATCGTTAACATGTACAAACTGAAATCAATCTGATAAATAGGACTTAAACCAGCTTAGAGCTGTTCCTTTAATGCCAATGAAATGTTCCAGTCTCTGTAATAGGATCTGATGGTCAATGGTATCAAATGCAGCACTAAGATCTAATAAAACCAATACAGAGACAAGTCCTTTGTCTGACGCAGTTAGGAGGTCATTAGTAATTTTCACCTGTGCTGTCTCTGTGCTATATGAGCTCTAAATCCTGACTGAAAATCCTCAAATAAACTATTGCTAAGTAGAAAGTCACACAGCTGTTTGGCGACTGCTTTGTCCAGGACCTTAGAGAGAAATGGAAGGTTAGATATAGGTCTATAGTTAGCTAAAGCACCTGGATCCAGGTTGGGCTTTTTGAGAAGCGGTTTAATTACAGCTACTTTAAAATACTGTGGCACATAGCCTGTTGATAAAGACAGATTGATCACAACTAGTTGAGAAGTGCTGACTAAGGGTAAAACTTCTTTAAGCAGCCTAGTCGGGATGGGGTCTAAGAGACAGGTTGATGGTTTAGAAGATTGAGGGAAGCAAAGCAGTCTAAACATATAACTGATTTTACAGCTGTTTCTAAGGTTCCTGAGTTTAGAGATAAGTCGGTGCCAGTGGAGGGCAAGTCTTGGTAGATTTTGTTTCTAATAGCTGGAATTTTATCATTAAAGAAGCTCATGAAGTCGTAACTACTGAGAGCTATGGGAATACTTGGCTCAATAGAGCTGTGACTCTCTGTCAACCTGGCTACAGTGCTGAAAAGAAACCTGGGGTTGTTCCTATTTTCCTCTATTAATGACGAGTAGTACGCTGCTTTGGCATTATGGAGGTCCTTCCTATAATTTTTAAGACTATCTTACCAAATTAAATGAGAATTTTCCAGTTTGGTGGAATGCCAATTCGTCTCAAGTTTCTGCGATATTTGCTTTAATTTGCGAGTTTCAGTATTATACCATGGAACTAACCGTCTTTGTATTAGTATTTTCTTTTTTAGAGGGGCTACAGAGTCGAGTGTAACTGTCGAGTCGAGTGTAACATATAAAAGTCCAATATTTTTTGATTTAAAAAAATGTAATGAAAATTTTTTTAAAATGGAGAACTTTACATTTTATATTTTTCGGTTTCATGACGGTGCTCTCTACAGTCGGTCAATTTACTTTATCTCTCTTCCCTAAAGTGTTAGCTATACTATTATGTATGTCACCACTACTCAGCCTTGCTGCCAATTTGCCCCCATGGCCTAAAAACATTTTCCCCTTAGACCACCATAACAAAAGAGACATCTGTAAAACTCTTGACAACTGCATACAACTTGTCGATTGTTCCTCTTTCTATTATTAATTCTTAATCCTGATGGTTTTATATATTACTATATATTATAAAAAACTTTCCCAGATCCTAGAAATTTGTGTGATGTCATCCCAATGTAAAGTCTGAGGGCCAGAAGGAGAAACACTAATGTGAAAGTGCAATGGGCCACACAATGCAGAAGCAAACCTGGAAGCTAGACGACTTTTTTGGCTCATCCAACGCCAGCAATTTTCATTCATGTAAGTGGGCAGCATCGTTGACTTTTAAGTATCCAGTTTCCTAAAATACTGCAAATCCATGGCCTTGATCCAAGGAAATCACAGATAAAAGACTTTTTCTTCTATGCTTCAAGGTTCTTGAGCTATTAGCCACAACACTCTGGCCATATGGTGGTCCTATTGACACTATTTCTTATAGTCTGAAGGTAAAATTTCTAGAAACCAACTTCTCTGTGTATGTATTTTTTTAGATATTTGATGAGAATGTCATCCACACTTTAAAGTATATCTTTATTCCACCGTCTTCCTTGTTGAGGCAGTTATTGAGGGGGTGATCATTAATGGCAATGCACATAATAGGTTTGCTTGTAGATGGTCATTTATTCAGCTATTTGTTAGGTTCATGGCAGGATCAATCAATGCAGGATTATTGATTTTTATTCATAAAAATCCAATGCTGCAAGGACTCCTCACATATTGTGTTGAAAGAGCATTGAGTGTGTGGAGAGAAACTGCATTTACTTTGGCCATGATGAATGGAGCTGTATGTAACCAGGATTGATTAACACAATGTATTAAACCTGTCCTTCACACAGTCATGTACCCAAGGACAAATCGTATTAGTATCAATTCTACAGGAAGAAAATAAAGATAGGTGATTGTTCCAAACCCACACAAAGAAGTATTGTCATGGTAACCGTTGAGCACTTCAGAGAAAGCTACACGCATCCTCATGGAGTGACAACTCAAACACACACATGGATGCGTGAGCAGGCGTTCAAAATTCAGACAGAACGAGACAAAGGTAACCGTGTCGTGACAGAGGCTGAAAGACTGTGAAAGTTTACATGAGAGATAATTAAACACAGATGTCATGCTTACTTCAGCTTTACTCTTTGTTTGTGTGATGCTGTGGTGGAAAGTAACAATGGTAAATACATTTCCTCAAGTGCTGAACTAAGTATAATTTTGAGGTACCTAGATTTCCATTTTATGCTGCCTTATATTTCCGCTCTACTACATGTCAGAGAGATATACTGTACCTTTAACTACATTTATTTGACGGTTAAAGTTACTGGTTGCTTTGCAGATAAAGATATTAAGATTATAAAATACAAAACAGTGGTTCCCATCTTTTTGTCATCGTGAACTTAAAAAAGCAGTGTCTTGTTGGGGATCTTTGTTGTTTCAGATGTGTAACAAGCCTCTCCAGTCATATTTTCACAAAGGTCAGTTACCTAAATTTCTACTCTTCCTCCCTCATTGAAAAATCTATTGACATGCAAATACTGTTCATTTCAAAAGTTCTGGACAAAGGATGTCTTCTACTTCGCAGAAAAGTCCATTCTCAGCTGGAGGTTTCAAGTTTTCACATCGCTTTTGTGTAAGTTGCTTACTGACTGCATGGCCTCAAAATTAATAGTGAAGACACAAAATCATCTTGCATGTACACTGAAAGTGAGCACAATGTGAGGTAACAATACAGCAAAACACATTTTTGAGTGGAGGGGGGCTTTAAATACTGTAAATATTCGAGGCCCCAAGAGGCAAAAGTTTCCAATAATTCACTTAATAATTGATTCTTGTGCCCATTAATCATCTTAAACCCTGGAGATTTATCTATTTGGAAGCCCTGAAACATAGGTTGGGTATCAATATGTATTTAAAGTAGTTACACCTCTATTAGCTAATAGTAGCTAACAGTAAAATTACCCTTATTCATCTATGCCTATATATTGACAATCTAATAATTTAATATTAATAATCAGTCACTAGAGCCATTTTTTCAGCAGGATTACTTTTACTTGAGCTTTTGAATGCAGGACTTTCTCTTGAAATGGAATATTTTGATAGTGCAAATACTGATATTTTTACTTAAGTAAAACATCTTTTTACTTCTTCTACCACTGTTAATAATTCTTACCTGAGAAAGATAAGTGATGTAGCTTCTCTGCTTGAACCCACCTCAGATTTCACAGGGCCAAAGAGACTCACAGAGGAAGGACATATAAGCTGGCTTGGCCCTTTACAAATGCTAGAGTGGCCATCCTCCCACTACCAGTCCCTCAAGCAGGACCACAATTAAATTCTTCGCCCACTCATTCTTTTCCTCTTTTTTGTCTCTTGAGAAGACACCTCACTTGAGAAACCACTGAGGCTGCTTTTTAAAGGTCCCTGTGTGGCAGGGTGACAGAGGACACCACTCTCTGCCTTTTCTCTCATTTGGAAGGACCGAGTGAAATTCAAAAGGGGGTCCTCAGCTCCCTCCCAGAAGACCCTCTATACCCCTGCTCCCCTCCACCCCACCATCCCCGCCTCGGCCTGGGTGGACTCCCTTGGTCGGTTCTCAGACCTCCCCTGTCTGTGTGATGCCAGCGGTATTGTGAGAGGCTGACAAAGAACAGGAAGCCCGGGGGTCGTCAGGGCAGGCCTGAAGGTCAGCTCAATCAGTCTCTGTATGATGGATGCAGCATGGGGGCCAGGTCACCTGAAAATGTTCCAAACAAGATGGCTAACAGTCTCCTGCCCGGGTCCTTCTGCAGCTTCTGCTCTTACCTCTCTTTAATGGTCTCTCTCTCTCTCTCTCTCTCTCTCTCTCTCTCTCTCTCACACACACACACACACACACACACAAACACACGAATACACAATTATAGTAAGTACTGTCTATATCACTCTCTGAGCTATATTTAGTTTTAAAAGATACTGTACAAGGGGTTTTTATAGGTAGAAGATGTTAAAGCATGCAAAGCAAGATGAGGACATTTTGATTGCACTATTTAGCCAAACAACTTATTACTTTACATCATTTATAAATATATCTTTTTTTAGAATCTTAACATAACTTGAACAGTACAACTTTAAAGTACCAGGTCACCCAAATTACAAAAAGCACATCTACCAGTGAAATGAAAATGAAAACTGTTGGCAATGCAGTTTAGACATTGCTTCTACATAGACACAAGGCTGAGTTGAGTTTATCAATTGTAATATTTTGATGGTTTGAGAGACACAAATACCATTATACTTATTTACATAAAAAAAAACGTCAAGTGGATCAAGTGGCAAATAAAATTATATTATAACATTTAGTCTTGTAAAATTATCTGCAAGACTAAATATGATTGGTGGAAAAATACCCTTAACATACAAACTGTATTACAGGAAGAAAAAAGCAGAATGACAGACAGAAAAGACACTATATAAAAAGAAGCAGAAATAAGTGTAAAACCCACTAAATAAATAGAAAGCCAGTTTTTTGAAAGCCTATGCCAGTGTGACACACTGATGTAAGTTATACGAATTATGAGAGTCTTGTCACGTTCTCCACTGTCTTGTCACTGTCTTTGGGATTCCAGCAGCCTGAGCAATGTGTCATTGGGAGGGAGGAGGTGTTTGTCTGTGTGTGTGTGTGTGTGTGTGTGTGTGTGTGTGTGTGTGTGTGTGTGTGTGTGTGTGTGTGTGTGTGTGTGTGTGTGTCCATCGTAGCCATGGAGATCCCTGTGTGTGGGAAGCAGTCCAAACATGACAGGGCTGACTTTACTGACTCAAGGTGACTAGGCCGAGGGCACAACAGCACACAACAGGGGGACAATGGCTGCTCCATTAGTGCTAATGGGGGACACATGTAACAGGATTAGGGTGAGGACACCTGGGGGGACCACATGGGGAGGTGGAACACCCATCCCACCCCCAACCTATCCCTGTCCTGTCCCACTCCACAAAACCAGGAGTCTGCTGTGAAGGCATGGCTGCCTGCCCAGCATGTTTGCCGTTTTGTAAACTTCAGAATGTGTTTCTCATTCAGGAAAACTTCCAAAGCATCAAACTACTTGTATTGTTGGTTTTTATGTTTTAAAAATGAGGTGAGAAAGTGTTGTTGTGCTGGGATTCGTGAAACAATTTCAAAACTTGTTATAGAAGCTAAAAAGTGAATGGAAATCAAGCCATAAGCAAAATTTTCCCTCATATTGAATATTAATTATTAATTAACCAATTAGCAATGGTAGAAGAAGTATTAAGATCATTTTCAGAAGTAAAAGCAGCAATACTACACAAAAATACTCAAGAAAAAGTACAAGAAAAATTACTGAATCCAAAAATATAATTTCAAAATTCATATTGAAAAGTATTGGCAACATGTATGTAAATACAATATTGAAAGTAAAAATATGCAGATGAAGAATCGCCCCTGTCAGTGTTTTTATTATATCATTGATCATCATAAGTTATATGTTAACATGTAAGAAGAAAGATGTTCAAGCTACTTCTAATACTTTTGGGCAATTTAATCTATGACATTGCATAATGCATCAATTCATCTTAAAATATTCATATGTGGAATACTGTATGTATAACCTTAACCTGAAAAGTCATTATATGGTGGAGTAAAAGTATAATTAAAGTAAAGTACTTCTAAACTGGACGTAAGTATAGAAATTGAGTAAACGTACCAAGTTGTTAACTTACTTAGCTGGTTAGTTAGACAGTTATTCAGCTGTGACCAGTTTTGACAAAATTATTATATTTGGTATACTTTTTAATCAGTTCAAACTGGTCAAATATTACTTAAATAAATAAGTAGTATTGTAAACAGAGTTACTGGAAATGGAAATCAAGAAACATATTATATTCTGAAATGATGATGGGCTGGGTAACTTGTGGTAATAGTTTCTTAAATTAAAAGTAATAAAAAACAGCAGAGGCTTTTACCCAATCAGAACAGCTACTTCTCCATGTCCCCACAGCTCTCGCCTTCATAGCAGCAATGTAAATCAAATGGAAATAAATCTGAGACGGAGGTCAATGAATCTTCATTGGTGGATGGTGAATCTTCCTGAGTCGTCCCGCCCCTCCATTCCTCTCTCCTCATCCCTCATCCCCACTTTTCTGTCTAACCCTTCTGCAAATTCCTGAACTCTGCCCAAGACGCCCAGTCAATTAATAAGACATTGTCTCCTCCCCTTGGAGCCCGTGCACAAGAGGCCACCCAAGAGCCAGCGGGCCTTCCCTCTAAAGCTGCTTCACTGGTGGCCCCCAGGAATGCCAATCGCTTTGGGAACAGGCAGAACAGGGTAGGATGGGTGGGTGGGGGGTGGGGGTCCTGGGAAGCCGGATAATAGAAACAGCCCCATCATGCTCATGTGCTGGAGCAAGCCAGTCAAAAATTGGAGGGCAACAAAAGGAAATGCGTTCCACTCCCAAGGATCGGAGGCACTTCACCCCTCTACAGTCCAACCTAAACCCCGCCCTCTGGAACACACAAGCAAGCGCATGCACACACGCACACTCATTGGACTTGCAATACTACAGAGAACATTGCATTGGCTTAAATTCACCTTAGCCCTAATCTCAACCAGTGAGCCAAAAGTCAGGATGAGACCAGGCCAAAACATCTGCACAGGACTAGTCGGGAGTCAGTCCAGTCAAGTATCGCTCAGCTAGACCACCACCACACACTCATCAAAACCCAGCTCAGAGCTCAAACTCTTCCATCATGTCCTGTCCCATTTTGTATTCATCAGCTCCCCCATTTGAAAAAAATGCCCTCTTGGAAGAGGTATAGTCAACTGTGTAGACAACTTGTTTTGAGCTCATGGAACTCTTTGTAACTACTTCTAGTAGTATTTTGTGTATTTGAATATGTTAAGGTTATCTGACATCTGGATTGTAAACCTTTGTTACTTCAACATGGCTTATCTTATCTATATTTATGGTACTTTATGTATTGTCATATATTTTATTTATATGATGCTTTAGTAGCATGCTGTATTGAATGTTATCATAGTTTGGACTGGACTGCTTAGTTCCAATCAAGGGAACTCTTGAATGAATGCTAATATGTAGTGTGACAGTAGCACAAGTAGAAAAGAGTTGAAGTCAGCAGCTCACTCAGAAATTTCCACTATGCAATAGTTTTGCTGTTATTTCCTCTTTCAAAAGCTGTAGTTTCTATATGTAGTAGTCTCAGTAGACAATAGTGTGCTTCCAATTTGTGGTAACAGTTTAGGGAAGGCTCCTTTTCCTACACAAAGTGAATAAATTATTTTGTGACTTTTGGTGTGGAAGAACTGCAGAGACCCATACCTCTGACCCCATCCAATCCCTCTGAAAGCTATTTATCTATGGTGACTACAGTCATCAATTGTTTTTGGTTGTTATAACATGATATGAATCTGTTTTGTTCCTCAAATTTCCAAGGCTTTCTCTTCTCTTTGTCACATTTAGACTCTTTAACACCAAAGCACATGGCCATAAAATCAGCAAAGAATTTTACTGACAGATGAGGAGATTCTTTTGGAAAAGTGACAACATTACATGTTGACATGAACGAGAACAAAAAATACTTGTTTTAGGCTGTTTACGGAGTTCTTTGAAGGTGAACAAAAAAGGATTTGCTTAAGTAGACAGAATTGTGCTTCATAGCACAACAAAGGTTCACATTGTCTTGACTTTACTACTATTACTAATAAATGTCTTATTCTCTGCATTTCAAAACTGTTTTCGTCATCACTACACCATTGTAACAAAAAATTTGAGTCTATGCACAAAAAAAGATTATTAAATCAACTGACCATATCTTATAATTGGCTTTCATTTTGAGCCTGTTTTAAAGGATTTTAAAATGTTTGTATTTTTGGGTGTATATCTTTCTTGATGTATTAGCTGATAGCCTCCCTCTAAAAATCTCAATGATGGATTTTAGAGTGCAGACCCTCCATCTGAATACTTGACCACAGTGTACAATACATTGTTTAGTAATGGATAGCATGTTAGTGCAGAGAGATTTCAAAGAAAATAGATATCATGTGCGCGCACACACAGAGGATACACTGTGTAATGAGTTTCTCCCACTGAACATCCATATTGACATCCGCATTGCAAAATTAGCCAGACAAAAGTGCTCTGTAAGTGCACCATCTGTATTGTTGCATATAGTAGCAAGTGGGGTGAAGCCTCAATAAGTGGACTGAAAGCCATGCATTGTGTAGCAGTTCTGTATCAACCTGATAAACCACCATACATGTGGAAACATGGCCTGCCTGTCTGCTTGTTTAAGTGACATTAGATTTGACTATAGAAAAAGCAGAAATAAAACAGGGAAAAAGGACACTTCCACTGAAAACTTCACAAACTCAACATGAATACTTGAAAATAAATTTGCCTTTGAAGCATTTTTAGCTGTCATCATCTTCAAAAACAAAGGCAAATAATCCAGTAACTTAAAGTAAATTAATGTATAATCAATCTACATTTAATGGTTACCTTTTTATTGATATATTTTGTGTGTTTTAAATGTTACTCATGTAACAAAAATTCGGGACCGGATATTTCTTTGAGTGACTGTGCACCCAGATGACCTCCGACCTTTTTGATACACTGATTCAGACCTGACTACCTCACCAGGTCTTGAAAGCAAATTACTGGATTGGTTTGGGAGTATAATCTGATTTTTGTCACCCAGTTTCTGTGTTGTGGGTTCACGTGCTCAACACCAAAAACTCAGTTTCACCTATTTATATGTAACTTTTTACAAAGGGCAGATGAACATGACAGGAGCAGAGTCCAGCTGACTGAAAGCCAGAGAGCGTCCTCTCCTGTCAGCATAGTAGTACACAACAGCAAAGACAACCTGGTGCCTTATACTCTGTGGATAATAGAGGTGCAACAGGTAGTCCATTAATTGATTAGTGGATTGACAGAAAAGGAATAGATTACAACTTTATTAATCACTTCATCTTTTTATTATTTTTTTACGCAAAAATGCCAGAGATTCAATAATTTTAGATTCTTAAATGTGAATATCTGTTGGTAAAATTGATTTCTTTGGGTTTTGGGCCAACAAAACAAGCAATATGAACAAGTCAGTTTTGGCATTTTCCCTCAATTTTCTAACATTTTATTTATCCAACAATTAATCAATTATTAGAAAAAGTAATGTTCAAATTAATTGCTGATGATGATAATTAGTTGCAGCCCTGGTGAAGAAGCTATGAGAATATTTAAATTGTTTTATTGCAACATGTGACAAACATATTTTCACATTTAAAGGATTCTAAGACCTTAAAGCCATTAAAAACATTTCTTGATACACTAAACAGATAACACTTACAATCTACACAAACAATGCTCATTTATCATTTCTAATCCCCTAATGATCCCCAGATGGACAAGTCTCACACTAGTTTATTTGTTATGCAGTATTAAATGCATCTTATAATCACTCTTTAAAAGAGACTGGAAACCTTTTGTCAGGTCCACTGCACATGACTATTTTAATCAGAGCATAAAAAATATGTAACTGCACATTCATTTTGGTTACAGACATATATCTAACCGACCAGTTCATAGATATAAATTGTGATATGGCATAGTTTTAAAGCAGATTTAACACAATCTTATATTGGACTCATCTATGAATAAATTAAGTCTGAATGGAGTTCATGCTGCAGTAAACTGTTCCACTAGTGGTACTTTAGTAAACAGTGCCATCTAGAGGCTGCCTTTGGGAATAAAGTCTCTATGTCACCTAACATCCCTTAAATTAAAATACCATTTTTTAAATATGAAAAGGTTTGTACCTCAGTTTATTAGTCAAGATCAATAAATGAACAGGAACTTGTACATTTAATGTGCTTCTGACAACTCATCCAAACAAATCCTGTTACCACAAAATACCCTCAGTAATGATGTAAATACACTTGAAAACACAATGACGTCAAGACTATTCAAAGACTCATCATGACTGGTATCAGGTTATTAAATGTACAGATGTATTCAGCCAGCAAGTAAAGCATTTATTGACGCAAATCAAGGTTTTTCCTCATGGTGTGCCTAAAGCCCTGCATGATGATGTTCACAGTGCCCTAAAAAAGCAGGTATGCACATGGTGTATCCTTGCAGTAAAAGTACTATCCGGTGCTGAGGTTTTCTATTTTAGTATTGTCTTACAAATGTTGGACTACAGCCATCAACACAAACAGACAGATGAATGTTGAAACGTTTAGACCGGCACAAAGTCAGAGGACATTTTTTCCTTTTACAAAAAAAAAAAAAAATCAATTGCATGATTAAAAAGAACATACAAGTGCAAAGTTTTGCCCTTAAAGCTTGACTGCGTGTTTTGATACAGTTGAATATTGACCAATCTCAAAAGGGATTCACTGCTACAGTACTTTTTTGAGATGCTTCAGTAACAATATGATATGATCAAAAGGAAAAGAAATATTGACAGGAATGAAGCAGTAGCACATGCATGATGATAATGGCTGTGGTGACGAATAGGAGGATGATAATGCCTGATGTGGCAGGTTGGCATGAGCACTGAATGACATCCCTATACAATTTGTAACTTGCAACCTTTTCATGACACCTTTTCTGTCAACAACTGAGCAATACTAGGCAGAGTAAGCCTAATAAATTAAAAAAACTGATGTTCCCAATGTCGGCAAGCGCCCAACCTGCTGAAACGCCTTTGAGCAAGACAAAAATGTCATTCAGTAGCCGCCACATGCTTCGACCTCGCTGGAAGGGGTACAGATACAGATTCAAATTCTAAAAAAAAGCGAGTATCTTCTTATCAGTGGTATCTAGCTTTGGTTGTAACATATATGTATGAAATTCCTGCTGCGGCCCAAATACAATAGAGGTTGTTTGCGACACTCTGAGCATTGAAAAATTATATTTTAAAACTTAAACCAGTATCAATGCCCAGGCAAATTTGGATAATCCACTCACCATAAAACCAATATACATGAAACTAATGAGAAGCAGAGAAAACATTCTCTGCATGTTTGTAATTTGTGTAAACCAACCCGTCACAGCAGTGGTTCCCAACCTTTTTTGTCTTAAGTTACCAGTCTATACAAGTAAGATATAAATCTGGATGTTATTTAACTCTTTTAGCTACATAAAACTGAATATTGCTTAGATTTCTTTTGTCACCAATTTGAATTGCACTCCTATAACACTGTCACTCATCATGGACAGTTGAAAGAAGTTTTTAAATAAATGCAGCAGAACTAAAGATTTGTCTTTTTAATTTTGCTTCCTTGTCAAAACCTGGTGCCCACACTGCAACTCGACCACCAACAGTTCAGATAGAGATTCAGGTGTGTTGTGCTACCTCAGGCAGAGTAGAGATGAGCAGTAGGCTATAGAGATCTGGTAAGCTCACTTGTTTCTAACTCCATTCCAATTGAAAGGCTTTATACAACATTTTTCCCCAGATATGCAGTAGTACTTACCGAGACCCGTAAACAGACTTTGATGGAGTTTCCCTTTAAGATCATCCTCATACCAATTTGTAATCAAATTTGTGAGTTTGTTTTACTTCTTTTAAGAGCTAGGTACCCCCCCCCCCAACTGCTGCAAAAGTAACCCCTGGGGTACAAGTACGCCTGGTTGGCAATCACTGCTTTAAAAGGATCACATTATTACAGGTCATTGTGGAAAGCCACTTGTTTTTTGCAGCACCACCAGAGGTTTTGCCACTTCAGCACCGTGGACAGCTCCACATTATCCCATACTAAAAGCTAACCAAAACGAACCACCAAAATCACTTTCACATACAATATATGCAGAAAAGCACCTTAACTGAGAAGCTGTGCTTTCAGAGCACAATTCATTTTCAGTATGGGGACTCACATCTCACTCATAAGCACATACATGACACCAGTATAGAAGCACACAGGGACATCTAAAGTCCAGTCTTTTGACTCTACAATGCACAACAGCAGTCACTGATTTCTACAAAACTATTAAAGCTACCAGCCCTCTAATTGATGTTGCAAAAAGGTACAAAGGCTTAGCTTATCAGGTAGGGGAGCCTCAATTCAGAGAGAAGCAAAAAAGAGGAAGCACTATAGGCAGAGTAGGAACTTTCATTCAAAATCCAGGGAATCAACAAAAACATGTATCAAAGACAACAGGATCTCAAATCCCCTTCCTCTCTTATAGTGGCACACTGAACAAGCTGTTCATCAAAGGGGAGACAACCTAGTTTGGAAATCAGCCCCAAGAGACACTGGTACTAAACAAACCCGTTCCTTATTTTTTTTCCCTACAAAGAAAAGTGAGCTAGGTCCCACAGAGGCAGTGAGTGGAGTATGGTATTTTCTTTGGAACAAACAGCACTGCAGCCCACTATCAGCTAATAGAGCCTGGCTCCCAGAGGGGAGCTCAATATAGGACACTTTTCCTCTTCCTCCACTTGAGCTATTAATACACCCAAACAAAAGAAAAGAGGCTTAATGAGGCAGCAACAGGGAACTCATGCGAACTAAGTTAGACAAGAGCTTTGTAGTGTTTAGCTCCAAGGATTCCATTCCTTTTAAACAGGCAGAGGATCCTGCTTTGCTATTTCTATTGTGACTGACGCTATGAGGGTAAAAGTACAGTATATGTACATCATGATGCACCCTTTTAAGTACTATGTTCAGACCCATTTGATGAGGTCTTTGAAATGGCATAAGCAACACAACAGCAAAGAGAGATGCATAGTTTTAAGCATGATAATGTGCTGGATATGGAAATTATAGACCCTAGAAACACATTGTACGCTGTCACAAAATTACCTAAGCTTGGAACATCTAACATATTTCACCAGTTGGAGAAAAACACACAGAAACCGTGATATATGAAGCATTTCTTTGCATATTTGCATGAAAGGAAATATCTCATGCAGCGTAGAGCAGCTACCTTGAAGTTAATGCTTTGGTTCAGATTCAGAGTGCATTAAAACGGAAGAAGATGAGGGAGTGTATCTAAATGCACACAGTAGTCCAACTAAGAATTTGTATCCTGATTTAGCAGGAGAAACTGTTTCCAGGCAGATTCACATACTGAACACAAATACTGCTGTACCATCAACAGAATACAGTATTTCAACAATTACCATGGAAACAGACTAACACATACTTGCAAAAAAACAATTCACAGAGCATGTCATTTACTTGCCTAACTATTCTGGTTAACACCAGTATTGTAACATTGTAACATTACAATATTCAGGCTATTGTAAAAAGGGTTTTGGTGTTTACATCCATACACCTCAAAACAGCAAAATTTCAAAGTCCTGAATTAAATCAGGGGTATTTAAATATGCAAGTAAACAAACTCACATTAAATCAATTAAGGATCTGCCAAAAAAAGTTGATAAAAACAAAGAAAAGAAGTGGTTGATGCTTCAGTTTACATCATGCACTGGGGACTTCATACTAACCAGATATCTGTCTCAAAGTAAGAGCTGTCACACTGCAAAAATCACCATTTCAGTCATGCAGTACAACTTGGTAAATAGAGCAAGGGATGGTGTCTAAAGTAAAAGAGGGTTTGTTTGAGGTCTGTCCTCAGGAACTTTATCATGAAGGGTAGATCAGTTTGCAGTAGGTTTAAGACTTAGGGCAGTGACACAAGGGGCCCTATGTTGCCTTAAAATATCCTAAAGTATCACCACCCCTTAACTCATAAGCTCAAACCTATCCATTACCTGATTTAATTGCATTTTTGGCACATAAATCTTTCCCTTTTAAAATAATTGTTTTATCTGAAAAGGAAACCACTTGAAGCTGCCGGTTGGCATCTTGACGCATTCACCTCGAACTAAGCTGATCTGAATTTTCCATTTGGGGCATTCTGCTCAATCCAATTGGTTGTAGTGATAATGAGACAATTAAGTCCTGCACCACACAAGGCAAATCCACTGCTGGGCTAAATACTGACTTGAGGATCAGAGAATGTGGAACAGCAGCAATGCTGAGCCTTGAAGTAGCCATACTCCCACATCAGAGGCAAACATAGGTCTAAATATAGCTCTTCTTGTGGGGTCACATCCCCACAGGCAGCAGTGTTCCCCATATAACAATAAAACCACAGATTTGGCTGAACACTATCTCCAAATTTGGTTGTTCCTACAAAAATATTTTTACATGTTTGCTTCTTTAACCCTTATGAACAAGGAATTCTTCACTACTGGACACAGCTGCAGTTCAATCCTAACATTCACAAGACTCCTTAAATAATCCAAAGGACTTTGGTTACATAAAATTTGACAAACCATTAACCAGTAGCCAATGGTGTTAATCTCTTCTTGCCTATAGTAGTTTTACCATATCTACTTAACTGTGTCTCAGTAACCTACTTGAAGCATTGATGTCTATGATGATTACAAAGAAATACAAACAGCCATCAGACCACATGAAAACAGTCTTTTGAGCTGATTGGGAAAAAACATACACACAAACGGAAAATGTCTTTTTTTTGAAGACTCACTTTAACATTATTTCTTTTCAGTCTGAACCATAAATAAGTTAACAATATAGCTTATCATAAATAAATTGCAGTCTGTAAAATTCAGATATAAATACCCTGCTCCATCTTGTAGAGACTTCCCAGAAAAGAGAAGTGGACCAACTTTACATTGCGATGCGGCACGTTGCTTTTCTCCTCTCCCTTTGACAAAAAATACAAAGCATCCATGGTGTAAACACTACGACTCTCCCTTTAAAACCCCTGGAGGCATTGACAAAGACAGGTAAATGGAGCGGACAGAGTAAGCCTGTTTTATGACGAGACAGAAGATGTCTCTCCATTGTTTGTCTGGACTTGGGGCAGTAGGGCAGCCCTTTTTCATTTTGGACACCAGTGACAACTTCTTCCTGGTCCAGTCCCTGATAGAAACAGTCTGTGTGTGAAAGTGAGAGAGACAGAAAAGGGATAGGCTATTGCTAGTGATGATTGATTGATTGATTGATATTGAGGTGACGGTTGCTGCTCTTGCTGCATGCTTGATTTTGGACACGTGCGAACGTCCATGCAATTGAGCCAGAGGCAAAGAGCTGCCAGGGACAGAGAGAAAGAGAAGAGAGCTGTCTCTACACTGGTCCAAGACATCCAAAAGTTTATGAAACTGTCTAATTCTCCCTTTTCATTTTGCTGTCTCACTGTCCTTCTGAGAAGTGAAAGGCTGGATGCGCTGGTTGTTGCTCAGAGTCTGTTCCCAGGGCCACTGGTGTGCTGACAGGTGTGCTTTTGGAGGGCTGCGGGTTAGTGTCGCCCCCTGGAAAAGTCTTCTCCTGAGACTGGGAGGAGGACGACGAGGAATGGGTGCTCTCACTGGAACTGCTGCGGGTCTCTGTGCTGGTACTCGTCTTTTTCATCTTCCTCCTCTTGGCTAGTGGCGCCTTGTCCACCGTCTGCAGGCGGAAACCTTCCCGCTTACATTTGTTAAATGCCTGGGACAAAAAAAAGGGGGGAACTGGTGAGACAGTTATTAAGATTTCTCAGAATTTTTCATTTTCCAAGGGATACACTAATGCAGCTCTTTCTCTCCTGGCAGGGCATCGGATTGGTGCCTCCCTGAATTTTCCCCATCATTCTGCACTGTTTTGGACTATGTGTATATATTATTCATTATCAATTGTGAAACCAATGAATTACCAATGAAAATTCTTTTTTCCTGCATAAACGATTCACAACATATGTTTGAACTAGGACTGCAACTAATAATTATATTCGGTATCGAATTATCTGCATTTTCACTGGGAAACAGTTAAGGCTCATCTAAAAAATAATGGTAAAAACTGTTAATCCCGTCTCAAAGCTCTCGCTGATATCTTAAGACATCTTGTTTTGTCTATCAACAGTCCAAAAAAGACAGACAAAGCCAAGTAGCAAAACTTCAAAACTGAGAATCTGCAACAAATGAACGTCTGATATTTTTGTTTGAAAAAGTGCTTAAATGATGCAGCCAAGTCGGTATAGGTTTAACAGTGGCTTCTGTGCAGTCCAAGAGCAGCAGCAATTGTTCAATACAACCCACATTTTACAGGAAGACCAGAGGTTGGGAAATCCTGCTTTCACTCATTTCTTACATTAAAGGTAGCTTTGACGTAAGTGTGGACGGAGGCAGTGGAGGAGCCAAGAATGTCCGGGGTCATGAGCGGGTTGGAGGACAGCTGACTGTCGTCCTGGAGCCAGGCATTGTAACGTAGGCCACACATCTTAATCCTCTTATTTGGGTCCACCGTGAGCAGCTCTGCGGGACCAAGACACAGATAATTACCTTTAGTGCTCTTAATACACAAGTGAGGAGGTGAGCTACAACAAGGAAGTGATTTCCTCGTCAGGTAGCTCAGTGACTGTGATCTACTTTGTGTGGCTAGCCAACTCTATATAGAACTAAATTTAGGTTTGCATTGTTTTCTGTAATTTGTATAGTCTAGATACACAACAAAGCATGACATAATAGTCATGTGGTCTCAAAATTTTTCTGCAATTAAAATATTTTAACCATTTAGATACACGCTTCCTCTAAAATCTTACAACTTTGTCATTAATAGGCTAAAGAAATATCACAGTCTCAATGTGACACATGTCTCAACTTCAGAAGAAAATTTTCTAGCATAGTTTGAAGGTGGGGTATGCGATTTTAAGCCAATACACGTTTGTCACTTTTTGTCAAAGTTAGCAACTAGCTCTTCACAGTCAGCTAGCTGGTGTTTGTAAATTGGAAAAAAACAAAGTGGCCTGGACTTGACCACCCAACACTATTCCAGCTATTGCATCCGTGATTTGTATGTCAGTTAACGTTAAATGACATTAAATTTATTTTGTAGTTTATCAAGACATGCTGTTGTTGTGCTCGTAGCTATAGAAGCAGCAGAGTTGTGAGTGTTGCTGTCTAGAGCCGGTGTGCTGACTCTGGGACCGTCTCATCCTCTCTGCATGTCAGCTTTGCAGCAGCAGCAACTGTACTGGCAGTTTGCTTACCCACTACTTAGTTAATGGTAGTTACAATACTTGCTGTGTCATTATTTGCTCTATATCATGGTATTGGATTTCTCCAGATTCGCATACCCCACCTTTAAAGACATCAGACTTAACAACAAGCCACCAGATCCATCCTCGCCTTGTATAAGGTCCATGGCCTGCTGGGACACATTTCTCCAGGCCTCGCCTTCAAAAGAGAAATCCCCTTGTTTGATTTTCTTCATGATTTCCTCAGCACTGGTGTGGGCCAGGCTCTTCTCCTGACATTGAAAAGGAACCTGGCCAGACAGCATGGTGTACTGCAAACACACAGGAAAAACACACAATCTGCTTTCAAAACACCACAAATATACTTTCCAGGCTTAAATATCCCCACTGTAAATCGAATCTAAACATTTTGCACAGTCAGTGTGGCACAGAAAACACTACATGCTTGTTTTTGTTAACCAGTTTGCCAATGATGAGCTGGGAAAGAAACTAGACATAAGTGTTAAAACACATCTGCTATTAACATAACATGCTTTAGAGAAGCTCTTAACCGATCACGACTGTTCACATTTTTTAATTGTTATGCTGCATGTTGTTGACCGTGGTTGAACCAGCACTAAACAGAAGAGCGGCATGTACTCAGCTGAATGAACAGTATACGCTCACCTTGGCCTGCTTGCATCTGTGCCCAGATTCCTCATTTAAATGACAGCAGTTGGGTACAGCCCTTTTGGCAGTGGAGGATCTGTCGTGCCCTGATCTCTTCCTCCCTCTCCCTCCCTCTCCATGTTGGCTCACTTTGCTCCCAGGGCATTGTGCACACAGCTTGTCAGTAGCCATTTCATCAAAGCTCCATGAGACATACTACTCCCATATCCCCACAGGGGGCGACGGTGTGAAACAGCACTTGCACAAGAGCCCAGGCTCTGTATGGATGACTGGCCAAGTACAGAAATCTCTCAACTGTCCACCCCCCCCGTGTGCCCTCTCTGTCTCCTCTCTACCTCTCCTTTTAATATTCTTCCTCTACGCAGAAGAAGGTTGAATTAGGATGACATTTCCGCTACTGGGAAGCAGCATCACCGCCTTAACCAGGTTTGAGAACTGGGCTGGTTGCTCTTCACTCTGTGGCGAGCGTTTAAACTGTGTCAGCTCACCACAGGATGCTGAGGGTTGTAGCGCTGAACAAGAGATGGAGTATCATGCAATACAGATTAAACAGACCATGCACACACGCATACATATATATAGGTGTGTGCATTGACATGCAAAAACACCTCCCCTAATACACACATGCACTGAAAGCCTAACCACAGCCAGAATCTGTTGAAATAACAGCTGATTGCTTAATCAGAATGGCCTGCAGCAAATGTTTGATCCATAAAAAGGAAAACATCAACAAATCAATATTGTATAGAGCTCATGAACGATTGATTTGGTTTTAGAAATTCTTTAGTTAACAGTACTATGAAAAACAACTTTAAAGTGGAGCTTCGAGCTGTGGATTTTGAAAAGATTTTAATAAATCACAAATTTATATAATCAGGTCACTTTCCTAAGGGCATTGTGGAAAGTAGGCCTGTACTTGTTAAGACTGTGCAGTTGCAATGAAGTTGCTTCTGAATAGGGCTAATCAATGATCTGTTCTTTAGTCCTATTCCTGACTGAGCAGCATTGTTACAACAGCATTAAGTGACAGCTCTGGGCGTAATTCTATAAGTATCCTAAGTAACTTTTCACTTGATCATGCTATTGAAATCTACAGCCCTATCATAATGTATAATATACTTTACTTTTGAGACAGACAGACTGGTCTTACCATGTGACAGAGAGTGAATTATAAATCATTATTAACCAACAGCAGTAACCATTAAACAATACTTGGATTAATGCTCCCAATAATAAATATTTTCTTTATTGATTCAAGTAGTGAGTAATCATAAATGCCCATCAGAAGTTACCAGAGTCCAAAGGGAGGCTCCAAGATTGCTTTTTCAATTCAATAAATAGTTAAAAAACTCATAATTTTCCACTTTAAGCAAAAAAATCCATCAGTCCAACTACCATTATTTTGTTTTAACCTGAGCACAGCCCTGCTGTCCCACACCCACTCACCAGAATGACCCCCAGACTCCACAGGTCACAGGACTCATCGTAGCCGTCATATTTGAGAATCTCTGGTGCTGCGTACTGCAGAGTGAAGCAGGGAGTCTTCAGGAGCTGATTGTCTGGTGGTTTGAGGCGAGCAAAGCCAAAGTCTATGATTTTTATCTCCGAGTTCTCACTCTCGTCTGTGAAGAGCAGGTTCTACGAATCAATTGGAGACACGAACAGCAATCATTTCTCTCTGCTCTGCAAAACTGGTCCACTCAAGAGCTTGCTAAATTGGACATCAAGACCAGGTACTTTTGACCCATGTTGGGGTCAAACAATTTTACTCTTGTTTTGTAGAAGATTACAGAGTCAGAATGGTGATACGACAGGTCATACAAAGTTCAGAAAAACACAGTAATTCTTTTTAAAGCGTATGATCAAGGGTGTTTGTATTCATCACAAAGATACAAACTGCACTCAGACAGAAAAGAATTTCTAGCAGTATGTAGTGCATGTATGCTGAATGTATGTCCAATACCTCCGGTTTAAGGTCCCTGTGCACCACTCCTACATCGTGCATGTGGCTGACTGCCGACACCAGTTTTCGCATGATGCGGCTGGCCTCTGTTTCGCTGAAATGTTGCTTTCTGCGGATCCTCTCCAGCAGCTCCCCTCCACCAAGCAGCTCCAGAACCAGGTACGTGTGGAGCTACAGCAAACACACACACACTCACACACATAATATATTTACACTGCTCACCACCCACTGTTACACCCATTTCTAACCTATAGCAATGTTTGCACCTCCTATACTATTTCAGAGTGTGTCAAAGAACATTGGTTTTGCAGTAATGTATAATAAATCTGGCTTTCACAGCTTAAAGTGGAAAACAGCTGAATGTTGAAAGGGTGGATGAGAATTTTTTTTGTTGTTGTTGCATAATAAATATACCCAAAGCAGTCCATCCTTGATCCCATGCTGGAAAGATCAAACCATAATGGCATTGAGTAAAAGTGAAAGAGGCCAAACAAAGTGGGAAGGGAATAATGTGTTTGGGCAGCAGGGTAGAGTTTCTCATTAGTGCTGGGTCTAGGGAACAAAGGCAGGACTCGGTTGAGGCGAGGCGAGGCAGTGCTGCTTTGATCTGGGTCACAGGCCTCTGAGGTACAGTAATAACCACACTGAGCTCATCAGGACTAAAGTGGTGCTCCTGGGCTTGAAGGACTGATGCTAATGAACCTGTACACAGTCAGCCACACGGACACACCTTCCCAATAACTGAGGTAAACTTCAGTTGTAACACATGCACATTTAGTTTGGTTTGAGTGTAAGGCTCGATTAGCAACACAAGTAAATCTAGGTTGTTTCTATTCAGTGATACAAAATGGATATTTGTACAGCTGCAGTTTAAAATACATTTCGTGTAAAAATATCAAGCACACAGAGGGATGTTTATGGGACAATACATGAAAATATAGACAAAGTCCTTGAGCGCTTCAAGCTTCCCCATTAATCTGCCTTGTTCCAGTTTCAGGACTTAATAAGGCTGCGGTCTCAACAGGCTCCACAGAGAGTCATGCAAAAAAGAATTTATGGTGGGAAATGTAACCTTACCTGGTCGTGGTAAATTTCATGTAACTTGACAATGTTAGGGTGGCCATCGCAGAGCTTCAGGGCTGCGATTTCCCGCTGAGTCTGTGCCTCCATCCTACAGCAAACACAAGCAGGAAGCCAGATCACTGTCACAAAATACAACATAAATACACACACATACACAGTAGAGTGAGAAATTGACTTTTCAGAAGGTAGTTTTTGTCTCCTTCATTTGCCATTTTGATCTAAAGTAGGTAACTGTATTGAATTATACATTAGCAAATAAACAGTATGTACCAAGAGAAGCAAAAGCAGGTTTTAGAAAGAAGACTGAATGTCCCCAGCCAGTTCATCTAGCAGTCATTAACATTCTACTTTTTGTATGACATTTGTACAATATCATTTTTTGACAGTGAGTTGTGTTGGAATTTTCTTCACCTTGGTTATTTCCTACAAATCACTTCAAGTTGCCCACAAGATTCAGTTCTCAAATGTTCTCACATTTTTACTTCAGAGGCGTTTCTATAAATGTTTAAGTGCAGTTTTGCTCTGCAAACCTCACTCATTTTTATTTTTTTACCTGAAACAAACAAATTTCACCTAATGCATGGTTAGAAAACAATGTGGTGCTGTGCTGTGATTTACTTCCTGAACGTCTGGATTTCAGGAACATGTGTTTGTGTCAGGAGGACTGCCGCCTCTTTTTAGAGCCATAATAATTGGTGCCACACTGTCAGTGGAGGAGTCTAGTGTAGGACTGCAGTCAACACACATGATCAAAGCTTATTTTATAGCAGTAGCCAGCAAAAAGAAGCATGTTTCTGAGCAAAGATGTATTTACATTTATTCAGCCAACATCTGGCAACCTCACAGAGTGATATGGCAAATACAATCCAAGAAATTATGTAATCAAGTCAAATTATGACATTATTTTGCATTCAACAGTTTAACATAACTTTTATTTGATTTTTTTATACAATTGTTGTTTACAGTTGGCTGACAACGGTCCAATTTCTGCCACGGAGTAGAGGATGGTGGCCAACTTATGTATCCGTTCAAACTATCAACATCACACAGTCAAAAGCATTTGGGTTGAGAAAGACATTTGAGCAAACAGGCTGCAAGCTCGTACCTCTTGCTGACAATCTTGACTGCGTATTTCTGTCCAGTCTTCTTGTGTGTGCACCGTCTGCAGATGGAGAAACTACCCTCTCCCAGAACACTGTCCCTCAGGTCCATCTCATAACTCATGTAGAAAGGAGAGTCCTGCAGTAGGGGAACCGTAGATCAAAACAAGTTGTTTGGTGATGCCTTTGAGTTAAAATCTATATCTGACCAAAGTGTCCAATAATAACAAGCAACCTAAATTGAAGAATGACCTCAAGGTTGCCAAGTCTTCAGTAAAATGATCATAAAATGTGGGAAAGTAAATTCAGAAGATATATATATCGATATCTATATCTATATCTATATCTATATCGATATCGATATCGATATCTATATCTATATATATATATATATATATATATATATATATATATAGATATACACATACATACATACACACACACACACACACACACACATATATGAGTGCTCAGCTGAAACTTTCTAAAGTAAGCACTAAAGATATAGGTAGGCAAGCCAAAATGCTGATTTTTTAAAATAAAAATTCAATTTAATATCCCAGCATTTTGTTGATTAGTCAAACAATAATAAAAAGGTGTTTGGCCTAGACTGAACAGCATTAAATGATTAACTATAATCCATATCAGCATTATAACAAACCTGATAACAAATCTTGAAAATGGCAAAGTTTGTGAAATCTCTACACCAGCAGGCACCCAGTATGGTGATGACAAAGCTTCAAACACAGTGAGGGCACAAAAGGAAGTACACTGCCACCTTCTCAAACAGCAATTTGTTGCACAGAAACACAAGCGCATTTATGAACAAACATCAATAAAAAAAACAGGCTCATGCCTGAAAACTGAATGTAGCAAAACAACTACAGTAGAATAAAGATTCTAGTGGAATGGAGAAGAGGTAAGAATCTCATTTGTCTTTGACAGCAGCTATTAGCTTAAGTGTGTTTGTACAGGGGGATCCAAGCCCATTCATCTTACCTTCATCATGGCGCTGCGGGCCACCGCAGCAGAGCCTGGCCTGTCAGAGCCCCCACACAGCTGGACAGGGTCGTCCATCACCACATTCCTTTTAAACAGGATGGAGGGGGCCATGAAGGAGTAGCCCTGCACACAGACACACATCAACTTTAGGTGTTTATGTTTTACAAAGACTTAAAGTGAGGGTTGGACTATATGGACGGGGGGGGGCATCCATAGCTGCACTTCACAGCCTCAGAAAAGACTACAGTATTAAAATCCACCCCCAAGCATTTTTTTCCATATTTACTTTAAACTTAAAATTTTTGTGCATTTTTCTTTAAATGTTTCTACGGCTCACCAGCCTGTCTGCTCCACAATAAACCCAATTCTATTAACTTGTGAGTGACAGCGGCTGTCCAGCTGTTCCTATTGTTAGACCTGTCATTGTGGAGCGCTGCCAGCTTAATTCCAGCTGTGGGGGGCCCAAAGCTTTGAGCTGGCATTAATCTCTCTTTCCCTTTTTCACCGACACACACACACACAGCTGTGTGGTATGTAGTGACAGCCATGGATGGACGGAAGGATGGATGTTGAATGAATGAGATGCCCTAAATTGCCGGGCTTGAATATTTGATTGCTCTGCTGTGAAATTACATCTTGGCGCTCTTAATGCAATTTTAATTTTGTTTTGTGAGGCACGGTGGGGGAGCAAGTGCACGGTTTAAAATTGGGATTGCTGTCGTTATCTCAGAGATTGCTAGGCTTGCAAATTATAAAGACCACAAAATTTCAGACTATGTGAATGGCAGCTGAGTGTGAAAAAAGCCAAGATGAAGTTGGCAATCAAAGACTGAAGGCGTAACCGAGACAGACGTGGTGATGCTCTCAAAGTGTAACCTTTTATTCCATGAGAGAAGCCCGTTAATGGATCTATTGATCTACCAAGCTCAAGGATCCAGAAGGCAATCAGAGTTGAAATTTCATGCAATACATCAGACAGCCATCAGCTGGCACAGAGTTGTGGGCCATATTATGGTTCAAAGCTACATCAAAAATAGTCATTCACATCTGTTACTTCAATAAGAGCTGCATATGGCAGCAATTACTTCAATAAAAGACCCTTTAGTCAATTTGAATACCAGTGCACACAGACAGACTCATGTTGACTTACAGCAACCTTTTGAGGACATTCAAAACTTCACTTGATTACTTCAATTGCTGTGGAGTATGTCAAATATAGTCACAGACAAAAAGGGGATAATGCATAATGCGATTTTTCATCTGTGTCAACATTTCACACTGCCTGCAACCAAAGCCCAGACAAACATCAGCACAAAGCAGATGCAAATATAGATGTTATCCTGTGTAATGTCCTGCAAGGAGCACAAAGGAAACGTTCCTGTCTGTAAACAACAAAACCATGAGTCACAACACACATAAAAAAAGTCTGGTTCACCCTCCCACCTGGAAGATGCGGTCACAGTTCTGAGGCAGAGCTGCAGGAGAGTAGGTGGGGTCCATCTCTGTGAACTCTTCTGCGAAATTGCTGACATCCAGCTCATCCCGAATCACTGGCTTGAATGGGGCAGGCACCTTCTTAGCGGCCAAGTCCTCCCAATTAATTTTCTAGAGTCAAAAAAAAAAGGAAAAGATTTTGTTTCATCCCCTTCATTGTTAATTTGACTTATACAAACACTCCTAGTTTTCCAAAATGCTGCTTACTCAAAGCAGCCCCATTATGTATAGTAACAACTTTAGCTTTTCTAAATATTGTGAAACGTTCAAAACAGGCACTGAGACCCACCTGGTAAAATGGGTGTTTTTTTAAATTCTCTGCTCCATTAAGACCTGAGCCCAATCTCTTTTTTGGATCTTTGATGAGGAGCCGCTGGATGAGGTCTTTGGCCAATGGTCCCATATCTTTGGGGAAAGGAGGATCCTTTTTGGAAATCCTCCTGTGATGTGAGAGACAGATATGGTCAGTGTTGTAGAGAGTGATTATAACTGAAGGCCAGCTGAAAACTGTGGCTGATGATCAGGGAGAATCCATACTTGGCAATGTCTGTGTGCGAGTTCTCATCTCCATCAACGGTGAAGGGTGAGCCGCCAGTCAAAAGCTCATACATCAACACGCCGAGGCTCCACCAGTCCACCGCCTGGAATGCATGAAAGCACCCAGCCATGACTTTGGCTTAACAGACTAAAAGAAAAATCTCACTGGAGAACACACGCATCCAGGAACACAGAGTGGAGAGCCTGGGCTGCTTGATTTGATCAAACAGAAGACAGATTAAAACAAACTACAAAACTACAAATTACCTTGTCATGTCCAGACTCTCCACCTTCCACAATTTCTGGAGCCATGTATTCAATGGTGCCACAGACAGAAAATGCCCTTTCCATCTGTTTTAAGAAACGTACAAATGCATCAATTGACACATTTTAGAATCAAAAAATATATAAGATCCATATATGATTCAAGATTCAGTTCAAGATTAAAGATTCCCCATTGTTGGTTAACCTCTAGTAGTGCTGTGGAGCAGTTTTTTTACAAGTGGGTCCACATTGTGTTTGTCTCATGCATGCAGGCAACGCTATACACATTCCTGTCTAAGTTTTCATATTATTCCACTAATCTACAGGTGGGCAGGTAAGGCAACAATATACGCAGCAATGAGCCAACAAAGTCAGGAAAGAAGAAGACTGCTTACTGGTAAACATGAATGTACACAAGGAGGTTGCAAACATTTAAAGAAAAATCATCTTTGCAAATGTTTTATGAGGAAGGAAATGCATTCATCACATTTGCTAGAGCTCGAGTGAACAAACAAAATGTGTTTTGTTAAGTAACACTACGTAAACAAAGTTGTTGATTGTTTTCAAGAAACCTCTACAGGGCCTCGTCAGCATTCAAAACTCATAGTTCCCAAGTTTGTAAAAAGATCTCTAGGCTTTATTTATGAGGAGTTTATTACTTGAAAATTCAGCTCATGTGATAAAACATCAAATTACATCCAACAGTAAAAATAAGAAGGGCCCCATTTCTCAGAAAAAAATGTTGATTTCACATTTGAAATTATGCTTCCATTAGTATTTTATACTCCTGAGGTGTTGAAGGATGGAGAGGTTGTAACACATGTGGTTGAGACATACTGTACCTGATCAAATTCTTTACTGAGCCCAAAGTCTGTCAGAACTATATGACCACTTGAATCCAGTAGAATATTCTCAAGTTTCAGGTCCCGATAGACAATCCCAAGCTGTGACAAGAAAATAACAGAGGGGCAAGTGAAACACGATGCAAGCAGCAATAGTTAACTTCTCAACAACCACGAGGTCTTGATTGTGTTTAATCTGGGGGTTACCTTGTGTAGATGTTCCAGTGCCAACACAATCTCTCCACTGTACAAGGCTACTTCTTGCTCCTTAAATCGCACCCTTTGCACCAAATGTGTGAAAAGTTCCCCACCATTCACATAATCTATAATAGAAAATATCACGCAAGTCAAGTTTCATCCAAAATAAAATATGTTGGTTATTTTGTTTTTTTACAGGGAAGGGGAAATACTTCTTTTAATTTCTGTTGATACTAATTTGTTCAGCTAGTGAAAATCCATTTTTTTCATTGGGTTAAAAGTGATCATGAATTCTTTTACTGATTTTTCTTTTGCTTGTATAAACATAACACAGATGAGGCAGCACACAAAAGGTAGTTTAGCATAAATTCCTAACCGAGAATGAGGTGCAGCTTGGTATCTGTCTGGAAGGCGTAATGAAGTGTGACGAGGAAAGGAGACTGCCGGATGTGCTCCAGCACTTGCCGCTCCGTCCGTGTGTGTTCAGCAGTCTTTGCCTTTTGTACAATAGTGGCCTTCTTCAAAACCTTCATGGCATACAGCTTCCCAGCATCATGACCACTCACTTTCCTCACCAGGAACACCTTGCCATACGCTGGTGGTTAAAATGAACACAGACAGAGGGCAAAGTTCAGTGCAGAGCAAAGGGTTAAATAGAATAACTGGTATGACATCATTCCAAAACATGATATCAGATGCCAGACCGGTAATGCAAACTATTATTTAAATGCAGTCATTTTCTGTTCAAAACAGAGAGAGAGAGAGAGACAATGGTTGAAAGTCTTACTCACCTCCTGTGCCCAGCACCTTTAGTAGCTCAAAGTTTTCAATGCCCACCCTCTCTACATGGCCCGTCAGGTTGGCTAAAGTCAGAGCAGAAATAAAATATTGAAAGAGAATCAGATAAACCACTCAAAACACATGTGACTTGAATGATAAAATACAAAAAATAGAAATGAACATCATGTTACTGGAGGGTATATATTCTCTTAAGAGTTATTCACTCTCAGAGAAAGATGTGTGAAAGTATATTTTCACAATATCATTGAGCAGCTAGAGCTTTAAAAAAAACTATTATTTTCCACATTACGTATTTTTTTTATATTGGCTGACCACACAAGTCTTATCTGGAAGATGGGAAAATGTATGTTTATATTCCCTGCACTGACAGTCCTACTGTTTGCAACTGCAATTGCTGTTTGCAGTTGATTTATAAATCTCCCACCTACCTTTGGTGCCAAATTAGACAACTCACTGGAGAAATTAGCATGATCTACAAGGTATTCACTAATAATTGCAAAATACTATGTACTAAAGCAAAGACATTAAAGGTATGAATAGACACATTGTAGACTGTAATATAAAAGTGAATGGTCTGGCTTTAGAGTACCTTTAATCCTGGCCCTTCTCTAAAGTTTAGCTGTTGCTTCTTGTAGGTAATAAAGAGGTTAAAAGATACTTAGTTAACCAGCAAGCTAACAGGCTGATATTCAAGTGATACAATGACCAGCCTCTAGCCAAAATGAGCGAAGTTATTGTCTATTTAATACTGTTAGTACTTGATACGGACAAGTTGTAAATACATTTGAATCTGATCAGCCGTTTTTAGCCATTGTTATAAAAAGCTGTGGACAATGAACACCAGAAGGCACACTGCTTCACCTTACAATCCTCTATACTTTTTGTTTTGTAACTAGTGCCCACGGTATTAACGTATTACTGCATTTCATTTTGGTAAAAATAGCCATTCAGCCCTGATGCTTTGACGCCAATGTCATCGGAGAAATGGGCTTTAAACTGGAGAGTGAGCGATTTAAAACAATGGACCAGTAGGGAAAGTCTGGGAGGTGGTTCCATGAACGCAGAGCCAGCAGCAGCAGACTGGTAGTACAGGGCATGTTGCAATTGTGAATTTCTTTAATATAGACTGCAGACATGCATCATTAGTAAAGCTCCTTTATGTAAATAAAATATCTAAAGAAAACAAGTCTTGTGCTAAAAAACTGACTTACACTTCTTTACTTTCTTTCAAATATGCAACAGCAAGAAAACTTGCTACATTAAGCAGCAAAAGGTCATTATCTTCCATCAGTGATCTTCAGCGAATTCAGCACACACTGTCAGTGACTCCTCCTGTCTTTCTAAATCACATTGTCCCAGTACAGCTGACTGAGCGTAGCACGCTCTTAGACATGCGTGTTCATTGTAGTGAACACATTCCTTCTGTCTCACACTCTTAAAAATAGGCTACTAAGCAATTAAAAGGGATGATTTAATATTTTCCACTGCTTCTCCTGTTACACACAAGAAGAAATGCTGCAACTGCTGCACTTCAAGTGCGTACCATGTCATCTCAAAACAACAAAGCTGTCCTTCAAATTTGAGGTCAGAGGTTCAGGTTGCATAACACCCTTGTCAAGCTCACCCTACCAAGGCCAAGTTTGATTCCAGTGTCTATTAATAGACCAACAGAGGTATCCAACCAGATGATACCTTGCTGCTAGATAAGAGGAACCTCTTCGGTCTCTGCAATCGGAAACGCCGATGTTCCTCAAAATAAAAAAGCTTTCCTTAAATTGTATACTTGTGTTGGTTTTCTAAACAATCAAACAACTAATTGCAATTACCTTTCATTAAACTGTTGTTCATCACAAAAACTGAATATTCAATTGTTTTTTGTTTAAAGCATCAACCCAAGGATGCCTAAGATTATTCAAAACATCAATTTTTCATACAAAAACATTTGACATCTAGCAGGACAATTAAGAGACACAGTAAACACTTTGTCACTACACTGCTTGAGAAGAACATAGTTGCAAAAGAAAATCGATACCTAAATATTATTTTAAAAGTCTGTCACTGCCAAGTCACTAAATTGACTTAGTGGGTATGTTAATCCTTTTATTTTGCTATATCATGTCAAACGCTAAGCAAGGTTCCAAAGTAGGATTAAGTTGATCCAATGGTTAAAATGCTATGTGAAATCTAAAACACAAAAACGAGAGCCAATGACAACTAGACTGACTGCATATTTAGGGCAGGGCAGTAAATGGGGGTGCAGCATAGTCATGTTGCAGCCTGAACAGCAGCACTGTGTCATTATAAACCATTTGCAGCTGAAGCAGTGTGGAACTTCATTCAGCAGCCCTCTGCATTGAATCCATGGACTTGCCACTCTACTCGAAACAACCACTCATTAATAAGTCTCAGTCATAAATATTCAGGTAGTGTAACTGTTGATCCTTTTGGAGTACTGTCGTCGGATTCTGCTTGTGCTTGTCATCACTGATTTGTGCTATCATGTAGTAAAATTTGAAGGTCCAGGAAGATCCTGCACAAACGTCACAGTTTTACCTTGATGATGATGTTTAACTGTGAAAAAATGTAGCTGTCTACCATCATTACACGATCCCAGCAGTTTCTATTGTTACTGTTTCCGTCCACCTCTCTATAACTTAATGCAGCAATGAAACCAAGCTAACGTTTAACTTAATCTTGTGACTTGACAGCACTGCAGCTGTGCCTACTCTTCGCTGGCTAAGGAGAAGTTAGCTGCGACCGCTTACCAAGCATCCAAGCATTAACAGGAATATCCAACTCATTTAGTCATTAATGTTAAATTAAGGCGTTGACAATGGCGTGAACTTAGTGAAAATCTCTGTCGATGGTTTGATTTAGCCTAGGTAACGTTAAACGTTAACAACTAGCTTAAGCTAATGTTATTACCTGGGTTGACCACGGTTAAGTAACGTAGCAGTTAGCTAACGTTAGTAAAATGGGTTAGGCAACGTTAGTTGGGCGAGTTAGCTGTAGCCTTATAGGTAATAAGGACAGTCAGCCTTCCTCTGCCATTTCTAGACCCGAGTAACGTTAACGTTGACGTTAGCGCTCACTACAAATGCCCATTGACAGTGACAGTTGGTTCTTCAAGCTAGCCAGCTAACGTTTCTGCAGGGCACGTGTCTCTCCCTAAACATAAATGGCAAATAAAACAGACTGCATCAAAAGTTTAACCAGCTCGCAGCTAACTTACCATTTTTCAGCTCATGTTTCACAGTAAAGAGGTCACCTTCTCTGGAAGATCCCTCCATCGGGGATGGCATCGTAATTTCCAATTATGTTCAAAGATGCTTTTCAGACAAGGTTACGTTCACCTCGTAAGCTAATGTGCAATATCAACATGCAGAAACTCAATTGTTAAGCAAGACCATTAAACGCCTGACACTTATGCGCCAAACTTAACAGATATATAGGCAGAATACTGCTACAAAACGTAGCAGTAAGCAAGCCCAAAGGAAACACTTGCTTCTTCCAGCACACCACCACTACCACTACCTTCGCAACCAGACAGTCCCTCTTCGCTGATTGGAGTTGCTATGTGAAAATCTGGCCCCTGATTGGATGTTTTCGTATAAGCGACACATGATCCTGCCTTCCTCAAAAGACTGGTGCTGCCTTCAATTGTCCCTCGTACACGCCCAAGTCAAAGGTCAGAAATGCAAACACTCAAATGCAATCTATTGCACATAAAAAGCGAATTCCAAGTTCAATTCAGAAAATATAGCCTGTTTATGTGCTTTAGTAGGTTCTTAATTATTTCAGAAAACAAGCTGAGAGGTGCTAGGCCAGCACATTAGTGGAGAAGTAACGTTACTTTCCCCAACAACTGTATTCACAGTTTCGAGTGACTTGTGCTTTACTTGCCTACTTCCATTTTATATTACCTTATGAAAATACTCCTGTACATTTTAAAGGCAAAAGTAACACTTTTTATTCCATCACGTTTATTTTAAATATATAGCCTAGTTACTAGTTTGAACATCAAAATTTCACCAACATAACATAGGCTATAATCATTTTATGAAATATTATGCATTTAATGTGTTATTACCTTAGTACTGATTACATAGAACAGCATGCTTTATAATAATACGTTAATATAGCACTAAAGTAAAACATGTTACTTTTAATTAAGTAAAGGATCTCAGCACTCCTTCCACCTAGTACTAATAAGTTAAGGAGACAACTTGACCATTTACTTGGGCATGGAGACATGCAGGTCTATAATAAAAGGTAGTCTTAATTACTTTTATATAATGCCTTTAAATTTTCCAACAGCAATTGCGAGCATCTTGTTTTGCTGCAGTGAAAGTAGATGGTGGTATGAAACAGGAAATTATTGGGCAAGACAGACAGCATTTCTTGAAAATAATCAGTTCCCATTAGTTGAAGTAAAAACATCAGTGGTAGCCTACCAGAGAGACAGCATATATCGAAAATAATCAGTTCCACTTAGTTGAGGTGAAAACATCAGAGTTACCAGAGACTAAGATCATGATTAAATCATACAATGAAGTGGATTTGGTTATTGTCTTTTTTCATTTTGAGTTTCCATTTGAGGCAACAGTGAGATGTGCACACATTACAGGGAGTCAAATGAGCCTTGACCTGCTAGGCCTATAGAAAAAATGCAAAATAATGCAAAGTGCTGCTGCTGATGAATGGCTGATGCTTTATTATCAATCTATAATTATGCCTGTCTGTCCTAAACCTGGAGTGAACTTCAGGGACATTCAGCATTAACTCACAAAGCCTACAACGCACCCCTGTTTATAGTAGTAGGACCCATTTTCCCAAAACAAGGTCACATAATGTGGTTCACCAATCTGTACATGGGGTGCCACCGCCGAGAAAATGCTACTGTGAGGTATTGGTGACTGAACATGTTGGCTATGTGGTGAAATTCATTGAACTGCTGTAATGGATTCTTGCATGAATAATTGAATATTCTTCTGCAGTGAACAATAATTATATAACATAAAACCAAAAGAAAGGAATGTTTAGACTGTGTTTATCTCACTATACACACAGTCCTCTGTTTGCAGTGGACCAGCTGTGCAACAGGAGCCCATCAGTGGCTTTGTAGCTTTAGATGCTACAATAAATGGAAAATACTCGACTACAAGCAAAAATATGGTGCCGTAGTAGGGCAGGGGTTATAGTCCCAGAAAAAACTCTGAATTTCTGAAATTAAAATACACATTTATGAGAAAAAACATGGATATTCTCTGAGATTAAAGTCATAAATTTACATGAAAATACTTGCAAATTCACATAAAAAAACTGAAGTATTCTAAAGTCATAAAGCCAGAAATTCTGTAAGATCAAAGTCAAAAATGTGATGTACTTGTGTTGATAAAGTCTCTGTACTCTACTGAAAGCCTGGTATGCAGATTTTAACAACAGCCATGACAGCTGTTGTTGTTAAAATCTGCTAAAATATGCGACTCAACCAGCTACTAATATAAGCTCATTCCTTCTGTTCAAAGATAAAAAGCATAAAAAACTTACGTGACATGACGCATGCTTTAATTCATTTTGTTGCAGTCCCTCATATCTGCCGGTCAGAAAGCTTCACCTCTTCTCTTACGTCTGCACTGACTTGTCTTTTATTATTAGTGAAGGAGAAAAACTCAATTTTTTTCTTGTAAATTTACAAGTAGTTGTTGTGCAGTGAAATAGCCCTTTTGAGTCATGCATTCTTGCATATTACATTTTTAGATTTTTAATACTGATGCATCAATGTGTGAGCAGCATATTATTGCAGTAGCTGCTGGAGTTGGAGCTAGTTTTAAAAACTTTATATGCAGTAGTAGTTTAGTCAAGTGTTTCTCAACCTATGGTGTCTGACCCCCTACCAAAGGGTTACAAGTAAAATCTGAAGGGAGATGATTGAGAGAGAAAAAATAACAAAATAAAAGTTTTACAACAGAAATTTGGATTCATTTTTAATTTTGATTGTTTTCTGAAATATATTACATAATAACCATGGTGGGGCTAAACAATTTGTTTGAAATCATCTGATTTTTTTTTTGAGAAATCCTTTGGTAAAACTGCTAACATAGACATCTGAATACCGACAAGGATGTTTTCAGTTATGTGCTAAAGTATTCCATATGAAGCGACAATTTGGTATGAAAAAGTCCAAAGGTTAAGAGCAGGTGATTTGAGTTTGCTTCTTTACTACTAGCCAAGGCCAATTCTGAAGTAGTTTTAAAAAAGCAAAAAAAACCCTTTATATTGGTGCAGATGCAGCTCATGACCTTACAGCTGTTTTGTGATGCAAGACTATATAGTTACAACAGAAAGTAAAGCAGGGCTTCACCTTTCCCAGCTTTCATTTGTGTTGAAAGCATTTGCCTAGGATGTTGAGGGTGATTACCTTACTCCTATGATTGTTGTGGAATATTTCAGATCTGCGTAAGTTAAATGAAACATTTTTCCCAAGATGTACAGCTGAAGGCTTCGTAAGCACTTTAATTCAGTTTACAATTTGTCTCCCAAACTGATTTCTGCCTCCACCTTGTGGTGGCATGCTGCTACTGCTTTTAGCTTGTTAAATATTACATTTTACATAACAGATTTTTTTGTGGTCCCCAAGTTGTATTGACTCCAACTGCACTGACAGTTGCCATGGTATACAGGCTTAGAACTAACAAGTCACCTATGTGAAAGCACAGATACACAAATGTTATGAACAAATGATTAACTTTCACACACCCTTGTAAGAGCTTGTCAGGCAATAAAACAGCAAAAGGATATGCAGTTTCCTGCTTAATGGCAGGTAATCTTGCAAGGCAAGTTGGTAAATGTTTTTAACAGGCTTTTGGTACCATGAAAAATAAACAAACAGCTTTGAGTGTGAATTAGTAGACAATCAGCTTGCACGGGTTACTACAATTGAAAGACATTTTATAGTAACACGTTTCAATTACAAAAACTGTCTCACCTACTTTCAGGACACAATAGTAAAACAGATATCATCTATATCCCCTGCAGAGAACATTAAAAACATAATCTGCAAACAATGTTATATACCCAACGTATCATTCTAAACTTAAAACGTCCATGAAGTTCACTGCAAAAACAGTGCCAACTTAATGAAAATTACCAGTAAACAAGGGAGTGACCCTGATGAGATTCAGTTGCATACAACATTTAATGTAAAAGAAATGTGTGTCTTGGTTGGATGGTTAGATATTCCAGCCATTCTTACAGTATACTCAAACTATTCATCTTCACAGAGCCTAAGACTCCAACAGTAACACAGAACAGTTCCCAGTATGTAACATAAGATCATTTTACTGGACAGCTTCCACTGTGAATGTGGGAGGTCAAATAAACTGAAAATCAATGTGCCTCAATATTCATCTGGAACTTTGTTTGAAGGAGGAAATAAATGATTCAGGTTTTCCCCATCTGATCAACAGCACAATATATACATGTTAAAATCACAACACTCAAGAAAGTGTGTTCGTAGTCAGTGTGTTTCCCTTAACCCAAAGGAGGTTTAAAAAAAATAAACTAAAATGTGAAAGCAGCATTGAAAGACTTTCTACCATAGTCGGCTAACTGCCATTATGTCAACTATCTTGAAAGTCCTGATAATAAAAATTTAAAAAGATACATAAGTAAAGGCATCCTAGAGTTTTTCTTTGGGCAAAGCAGTGGACAAGATGATAAATGCCTACAGAAAGAAGCCATCAAAGTCAGTGTTAATGTCATCAGTCTTCATCTGCATCCCCACCACATTCAGCAGCTCCAAGGTGATCTGTTTGCATTTTCACTTGTGTTGTTCCAGCATCCCAGGTTGGTTAATGGAATTAAAATCAATCACAACCTCAGTTCTCTTGGGCTTGAACTGCGTGTATTGTACGCCTGCCATGTTGAGCAGCCTTCTGGAGGCGGTCATTTCAGGCTTGTCATGGTACTTATCAGAAAGATAGATCACTTCCTTGATGCCTGCCTGGATGATGAGCTTGGCACACTCATTGCAGGGGAACAAAGCCACGTACATGGTGCAGCCTTTCACATCAGCACTGTTCTTATTCATGATGGCATTCAGCTCTGCATGGCACACATACGGGTATTTAGTGTCAAGCCGGTCGTCAGCAGAGCGGGACCAGGGTAACAGGTCATCATCACAGCCATTAGGCATGCCATTGTAACCGATGCCAACTATCTTATTCTCCTGGTTCACGATACACGCTCCCACCTGTGAGCTTGGGTCTTTGCTCCTTTGGGCTGACAGAAAAGCAACAGCCATAAAGTACTCTGGCCACTCCAGGTAGTCTTCTCTCTTCCTAGCTGTGGCGCCGCTTAGAGGACCAGGCTTTGGTGGCTGAGTTTCGTCCATACCTTTTCTATAATACTGGAGTTACTCGAGGTTTTTCAGCTGGACTGTGGATGTGTTTGTTGGATGTGAAATTCAGGCGCGCCAAAAAGTGCGTCACGTTAGCACGAAGAAGCAGGAAGAGGAAGTGGCCGGGTCAAGAGCGTTTTGTAGTCCTTGAACGTCCAATGAGCTCCGTGTTCCTCAGAGTTAGCCAATGGTATGCGGGTATTTTCAATAAACACCAATCAGCTTCTGGTCCGATTGATCCGGTTTTCAGGAAGTGGCACCAAGTCGCCAATCAGACTTCCTTCTCAAGTACCGGTGGTAGTACTTTGACAGCAAGCTAGCTAGCTTAATAGCTTCGCTTCACATCGGTGCTGACTGACTGATCGACCTCCGCTCCCAAGATGGCTGGTGTTCGACCCCTTGGTGTTCTTTCCAGGTTGACATCAAGGCGATATACTCTCTACACAGGTAGAAACTACATGTATTTAGTATTTAAAATGTAAAGAAACCCAGTGCGGTAAATGATACTCAAGTACGGGTCTGCTAAGTTAGATGGGCATGGTTAATTAGCTTGTTAGACTACAATTAGCTGTTCGCTCCAAAGAATGTAATGCAGAAATATGTGGTAACTTAGTGCTTCATAACAGCATGGTAAGTTTTGCTCTTTCAGCAAACGTATATCTCAATAAAAGTTTGACGAAAATATTCCCAGCAAGCAAACTTGTAAGTGTAATTTACGCTTGCTATCTGTGCTAGGTAACGTTAGCTGGCTGCTACGGAATCGTGTCACGTTAAGTTAAATTAGATGGGCTTCTAACTTTAAGTTTAAAATCAGCCTGTTTGTGTCCACTTTTGACTGTAAGATCTCCCTGACTATTGAGGTAGATTTGAAGATTTATGCCATTGATTTGTCATTGTGTTTGCTACTGTTGCCTGTGTCTAAATGGTAGGCGGAGAATGTAGGTGAAGGGTCATTTTCCACTGAGTTGCACAGCATGGCCGAGACCGTCTGAGGTCACTGCAATATTATGTGAACATTCCATATAGACATTTCATGTGTAAGTTTTACGTGGGAATTTTTTTAGTTACAGTTATTAGGGTTTAATATATCTTTAGTATGCACGTTAAGGGTAAGGGTAAAGCAGATAGGTAATGTGTAGGATGACATAGAAAATATGTTGGTCATGTCACTGATAATGTATTGGCTTATTTAATGTTATTTTCCTTTTCACAGGCAGCAGTTTTCGCACCTTCTCAGTAGCTCCTGCTATGTTAGGTAATTCAAAAATCCCTTCTTCACATTTATATAGCATATGGGTAAAAAATAGTTTAACCTGTCCAATGACACACTTATTTTCTCACTGTACAACATCTTCCTTATCTGTTGTTAGCTCGAACCCATGTGAACTATGAAGTCAAGGGCGATGTTGCGGTTGTACGCATCAACGACCCAAACTCTAAGGTGTGAGCTTAGTAAAATTATATGTGTCAATTTTGACTTGTTAATTATGTGGATGCAATGCGAACTTCACGGTAATTTCCCCCTCCAGGTTAACACACTGTCGATTCAAATGCAAAAAGAGATGGCAGAAGTAATGTCTGAAGTGTGGGCCAACAACGCTGTTCAAAGCGCTGTCCTCATCTCCTCAAAGCCAGGGTGCTTCATTGCAGGAGCTGATATTAAGTAAGAGAAATCTCATTAAATTCACTGCTTCTCAAATGTTTGAATTTGTGTGTGGAACTTTAGCCACTTAATGTGTCTATTTTGTTATTTATTACCAATTTATAGTTATATGATTACTATGAAGATTACGTATCTCTGTCGTCTTATGTGAGGTCTCAAATTAAAGATTTGTTGCTAAAACACAACACAAATTAGTATCATATCCTTAGCTTTCAAGTTCTCTTATTATATTTGAATGAATTTTCATAAAGGCTGTGTCTTGGGTTTTCTGTATTTCTTTAATAAAATCCACATCTGTTACAGTATGATCCAGGCCTGCAAAAATGCAGAAGAAGTCACCAAACTTTCTCAGGAAGGGCAGAAGATGTTCGAGCAGATTGAAAAATCTTCTAAGCCCATCGTTGCAGCCATCAACGGCTCTTGCTTGGGAGGAGGATTAGAGGTAAACAAATCATTTTAGGAAGAATTTGATTGATTAGGATGTCTGATAATAATGTGTAATCTAATTGGCTCTCTTTGCATTTCAGTTTGCCATTGCCTGCCAGTACAGAATTGCAACAAAGAGCAAGAAGACAGTTCTTGGTACTCCTGAAGTAATGCTGGGTCTTTTACCTGGAGCTGGTGGCACACAGAGACTCCCCAAAATGGTTAGTATTGGACTTTCCCAAATTTCAATTTCCATGTCCCTCTTTGTTTGAATTTCTTGCCTCCATTCATCATGAGCTGAACTCAAATACAGTGAAACTGCACGTTTTAGAGTGGCCTTTTATTGTGGACAGCCTAAGGCACACTTGTGCAATACCCATGCTGTCTGATCAGCATCTTGATATGCCACACCTGTGAGGTAGATGGATTATCTCAGCAAATGAGAAATATTGTGAACAATATTTGAGAGAAATAGGCCTTTTGTGTACATCTTTGATGTACGCAAAAGGCCTATTTCACATCATGATGAATGTGGCAAAAACAAAAGTGTTGGGTTTTGAATTTTGTTCAGTATAAACTTCTGTTCGTAACATGAAAGAAAATTAACATTACAAAATGAGTTTGTTTTTTGATTTTATTTAACCAGGAGAACCCAATAAGATAAGGGCAATATATATATGACAATGTAAAACATTAAAAAATACATATACACACGACAATTTAATACATTAAAACATTTTCCAAGACACACATGCACAAACACACACACACACACACACACACACAATTAAGAGATCAGCCTATACAAAGCATCTACAATACTTCTGAAGGGTGTCTGCAACTCGTGACTTGAACTCCGAGAGGGGTACCTGCACCTCTAACTTTTTTCGAGTCTTTTGTCAGTCTTTTATAAGGTGTTCCATGTTGAGGAGGCAGTACTTCCTAACTTAGAGACAACCCTTGGAACTTGTAAAGCAGTAGCCTGCTAGACTGTGTTTGGTAACTAATGTTCACAAAGTTAAGGAGACTACACAGGTAACTGAGTGTTGTAGTTTGCCTAGGATTGCCTTGTAGATCAAACACTGAACTGGAACTGTCTCTGTGTGGCTAGTGAAGACTATTGCACCATTTCATATAATCTACAATAATGAGTGGATGACTGGCATTTAAGATAAAGTGCAACACTGCATGGTAGGCAGAATCTAGTTTACTTAGAGATGATGCTGTGTGCATGTACAGCAGATCCCCTTTGTCCATCACCGATAAAATGGTGGCTCAGTAAAATCAGATCAAACATGTTTTCTTTTATTACTTTTAGGTTGGTCTACCCAGTGCCTTTGACATGATGCTGACAGGAAGAAATATTCGAGCAGATAAAGCCAAGAAGATGGGGCTTGTGGACCAACTTGTAGACCCCTTAGGTAAGCTATCTTGTCTCGCGTATAATTAAAACTACCTATTTGAAGCAGTGCAATGTTTATTGCCACCTGCAGCAATTGTAATCTTTACTCAGTAGATCACTACTCAATGTAATTCTAAACAAGGTTGAATATTTGTTTAGGTTCAAATTAATTGTAAAAAAAAAAGAGGGGGACATGATTTTTCTGCTTGTATTATAGGACCTGGGCTGAAAAGTCCAGAGGAAAGAACAATAGAATACCTTGAGGAAATTGCCATTGAATGTGCCAAAGGGATTGTCAATAAGAAGATCCATCTCAACAAAGAGAAAGGCATGATGCAGAGTAAGTTGTGCTGCGTTGATTTAGTGTTTGACCCTTTGTAGTCAGTAGTTTTCCATCATGAAATAAATAAAAGAAATACTGAATTTAAAGAGTTTATGTTCTTTCTCCATAGAAATTCAAGACTATGTTATGGGCTTTGGGTTTGTACGGAATAAAATTTACAGCACTGTCCACGGTAAAGTTATGAAGCAGAGCAAGGGACTTTATCCAGCACCCCTGAAAATAATTGAAGTAAGTGAAAACTCTTGGCCATTTGTCGTAAAGTGTGGAAAAACAGTGTTGAAGTGACCATTCAATTGAAACTTTAGGTAACTAATGTTTCATTTGTTTGTCAATTAGAATACCAAATATTCATTGACCATAGCTGGTTGAATATGAAAAAATGGTTTGGTAGCAGGCAATTTTTTTACTTCTCTAGTTTCTTAAATATTTAACAAGACTTGAATTTCAACTGTCATGTTTATTTCCACTTCTCAGTGTGTGAAGACTGGAGTAGAACAAGGCCCTATTGCTGGATACTTAGCTGAGTCTCAGGTAAGGATTGTTGGCCTACATCATGGGCAAATGCAGTTTTTACAGTAGTACACTGTGCGAATGAACGCCACCAATTTTCATGTTTGTCACAGAATTTTGGTCAGTTGGCAAAGACACCAGAATCCTCAGCCCTGATTGGGCTCTACCATGGTCAAGTTGCATGCAAGAAGAACCGCTTTGGAACTCCTCAAAGAGAAGTGAAGTAAGTGTGTATATTATTTTCACATACAGAGCTTGTGCATAATGTTGGACAATAAATACGTTCAACCTGCATTTGACTGCATTGTTTGGTCATGGTTAACTGCTCATGGTTACACTTTTCCCTTTCCTGGTGGGGCAAATCTACTTGCCCCAATAAAATTTACTAGCTGTTATGAAATAACAACCAGACTAAACTTAATTGTCATGTTTAATCTTTATAAATAATAAAGTAAGCGAATCAGAGCATGGACATAGTGTGCCATAAATGCGAACAAACAAACATTCTTGCATACCGAAAATGGTATGACCCCCCCAGCGATAGACTCGTTAACTGTGAGTGATTGTAATAATGATTAATGATCATAAACATTTTCTTGGGACTATGGATGAGTATGATAGTATGTTTAGGATTTCATTGATACATTCTTCCTCCCTCTGCTGCTGGTATTCACTGCCTGTGTAATGTTACCACTGGTAGAGAAAAGAGCGGCTAGTTTTACTTGCCCTGGGCAATAATATTCAGTTCTGCTAACTGGTTGGGACTAGTGACAAGATCGGGTCTAATAGAGTTTTTGATACATTTACCTACGAAACCTACAATCATATCACCTACAATTCTCTGTTCCTTTTTTGGTGGTAGATAAATTGTATCTCTTTGTTATTTACCACTAGGACTCTTGCCATCCTTGGAGCAGGTCTTATGGGAGCAGGTATTGCCCAAGTGACTGTGGACAAAGGTGTGCACACAATCCTGAAAGATACCACTGTGGCTGGATTGGCCAGGGGAGAACAGCAGGTTTATAAAGGGTATGTTATCATGTAATCAGTCATTGAAATAATATTGAAATATTAGTAGTTTTGGTGATGGAGCATGTTTTTGTTTGTTTTTACAGCAGGTTAACTTTTCATTTCAAATCATGTCCAGTCTAATGACATAATAACCTTAAACTTTCAACTCAGTTATGAAATATGATATTGGAAGTAATTTTTGTAGCATAAATGCGTTTGAACCTTAAATGTGTGATCTTAAGTGTGTTGATTGAATCATTTGGCTCTTATTTTAAACAAGGCTCAATGACAAGACCAAAAAGAAGAACATCACATCATTTCAGAGAGACTCCATACTGTCCAACTTGACTGGGCAGCTGGATTACAGTGGCTTTGAAAATGCCGACATGGTTATTGAAGCTGTGTTTGAAGACATTAACATCAAGCATGCCGTCCTGAAGGAGGTGGAAGCCGTAAGTGTGACTGAAAAGAGGCTTAGTAGGATGTTACAAAAAGAATGTATTTTGTTTTAAATAACAGTCTGTAATTACATGTGTAGCATTAAATCCAGGTTACATACAATATTGTTGTGACTGTGAGCTACAATCTAACAAACATTTGTCTGCAGGTGGTTTCCCCTCACTGCATATTTGCCAGCAACACTTCTGCTCTGCCCATCAAGGATATTGCTGCTGCCAGCAAGAGACCAGACAAGGTTTGTAGTTGGGAGCCTTGGCACTTATAGTGCTCCTAAATTAAAGAAAACACTTGTGCTGAATATTTTCTCTGTATCCTCAGGTGATTGGAATGCACTACTTCTCTCCAGTGGACAAGATGCAGCTTCTGGAGATTATAACCACTGATCAGACGTCGAAGGACACCACAGCCTCTGCTGTGGCAGTCGGCCTGAAGCAGGGCAAAGTCATCATAGTTGTTGGGGTGAGGTTTAGCATCAACGTTTGTTTTGTTTTTTCCTTCACATGTGTAGTTACTGACTAATGAATACAGCAAAAAAAGTGGGTGAAGGCAGTGCAGCAAAAATATTAAACAGCAGTAGCTTGAAGTAATGACCACTATGATGCATGTTGATAATTATTATGTTACTGCACTTCAGTAAAAACATTTCTTTGCAGGATGGACCTGGATTCTATACAACAAGGTGTCTGGCTCCCATGTTGGCTGAAGCAGTACGAGTACTTCAGGTTAGTAGTATTACTAAAGGGGAAATGCAGCAGTGAACTCAGCAGTACTTTATTGTCATATATTCTGTATTCGTTACATACACTAAAGGGCTGAACGATTTTAAAATATGTAATTGTGATTAGTTTGACTGCAATTTAGATAAGATTTGCAATATTGGAGTGAATGATCATTTTCATATAGGGTTGTGTGTGTGTGTCTGTGTCTGTCTCTGTCTGTCTGTCTCAGGTCATCTCTGCAGCACAACACCATTTAATTTTAAATAGTATTTTGCTCAACCCTAGTACTGTAGTAGATAGTGGAGTATTTAGGGCCTAAGATGCAACATTCTTGGCTCACTTGATCAAAGCATTATCTATTATTTCAGGATAGCTGTTATAGACACTAATATTTCATTTGTTTTCACTTACAGGAAGGAGTTGACCCCAAGAAGTTAGATGCACTCACCACAGGCTTTGGGTTCCCTGTGGGTGCAGCCACACTGGCTGATGAAGTTGGTATTGACGTTGCTGCCCATGTGGCCGAAGACCTCGGCAAAGCTTTTGGCTCCCGCTTTGGAGGTGGAAACGTGGAGGTTCTCAAGACCATGGTGGACCTAGGATTTAAGGGTATGGGTGGTCACATTGAAGGATTGGGTCCAGTTTCAGTACTTAGATTTAAATTTATTTGTATGTGTATGTTTTTTTCAAATGTATTAATCTTCTTCTTTTTTTTTTATTCTCAAGGCCGCAAATCAGGAAAGGGTTGCTACGTCTACCAGCCAGGACTCAAGGTCAAAGATGTCAACCCAGATATTGGAGAAATCCTTGAGAAATACAAGATGACACCAAATCCTGCTGTGTAAGTTGACACTGGACAATATCAGAAGTAGCAATGCTCTAGCTTAGGTTTTTCTGTTGAAAAATAACTTTTTGATAGATGAAGCCTATTGGGGTTTGATATATTACATTTTACTGATGTTAAATTTTAACATGTTTAACTATTAAAATACTAATACTGGTCTTTCTTGGGAATCTTTTTACAGTTCATCAGACTCTGATGTGCAGTACAGACTCATCTCTCGATTCGTCAACGAGGCTGTGCTCTGTTTGCAAGAGGGCATTTTGAACAACCCTCTGGAAGGAGACATTGGGGCTGTGTTTGGCCTTGGATTCCCCCCCTGCCTCGGAGGTCAGAGTTCAGCCTTAGCCATGGTCATCTGAGCCGCTCGTGCTCAGAGGCTGGATCCTCGGTCAATGAAAAGAGCATAACCTCCCTAAAGGGTGTTCCTTTTTTCTATTCCGATTGACTGTTGTATCATTAATAGACAGGTTTTTAGGTGTCTGTTTCTTTAATTTTATTTAAGTGACATTTAAAGAGAGAAAAAATGGTGAAAATGATTCTTGATGAGGCTACAGGCATGTGTCAAAGATTTTAGCTGATGTTAATTGCAGTGCATGAAAAACACAAGTCGACTAGAATACTATTAAGATACTTCAGACTGAAAAAAACAGGAATTCAGACTTTTAAAACCATACTAAGTATCTAAATGTATTTAGTTTGTCGTGTAATGGAAACAGACTCATGGTCCCAGAGCAGTAGTAAACAGGAACTTTAAAGGAACACTTTCAGTCTAGCAGACTGATTGTAACACTGGTTAATCCTGACATTAAGCTTCACTTAAATCAACATGTTGAAATAACCTGGTTTAACTGTTTACCAGGCTTTATGAAGCTCCCCTCTGGTGCTCAAGGCCCGTATTCTGAGTCCTCTCAGAAAACTCTTATCTTAGCTTAAAAACTTTTACCTAGGAGTCTTAGCTTAAGAGCTATTCAGGACTGATCTGAGAGCAACTCTGAGCAAGGAAAAGACAAAAACTTTTATCTTAGTGAGGAGGCGGGGTTGACCCCGTTGCTATGTATGACACAATCTTTTGAAGACTGTGATTGGTTGGTTGTCCAAGAAGGAAAAAAAGAGTGATTCTAAGTGTAGGTTCTATTCTAAGGCTGTGTCCGAAATCCCCTCTCATTCACTACTCCCTATCCCCTATGTAGGGGGTTGTATGTAGAGCACTATGTAGTGAGCTCACTCGCGTTATTAAAACAACAATTTCGGACACTACCCCGATCGTTATTTCGGCGCCGTTATTTACGTCATTGCCGTCGGATTGTCATTTTTTTCTATCAGCGCGATGCATGATGGTATATACGGCTTGGTTAGTGACCATCAGATGTACACTACTTTTCAAAATGCATTCTGGGATACATTGAGTGGACTATATAGGGTATAATAATCATCACTATACATTCGGACAGCACTACAAAATGGCGGCTCACTATATAGTCCACTATATAGTGAGTAGTGGGTGATTTCGGACACAGCCTAAGCCTTCACTTTGGAAATTACATGCGTAATATTTCCTATTTGACCGTTCTCTCCTCACTCACACACACACATTATATATGTGTATGTAAATCCTGTTTTTTATTTACCATGCTGTTAATTTCCTAAAAGGTATTTGATTGGCTTGGAATGATAAAAATTGTTCCACTCTTTCCAATAACACTGATTGCTGGCGTTTCTATTTAAGTGGTGTGGTTTGAATGTTGGTTTTAATGGATCAAACACAGAATCAAAACCAAGAAGGGCAAAAAGCCCAACTGGACCAGTTAGTGGATAAACACAAGGCAATTCTAAAAGGAAAATTCGTCCGGGTGTCACAGCACGGGGCGAGAAGCAGACGAGGGAGCATTTAGCACAAACTATTAACGGTTCATTCTCGTTGTGCGCAAGAGGGAAGCCTGCTATATTCATAAATGCAGTTTTTTGAGCCTGTAAGGTGGGAATGTCCAGTGGAAACGTGCTGTAATTGTTTGTGTGATCACGCTTACAGAAGGTTGTGACAGACCCAAATCATCACCGCTGCATCGCCAAATATCCTAATGTAGTGATTACTTTCATTCCTGCGCTGTGTCGGAGATGTTAGCTCGTATCTAATAAGATCAGTCACAAACACGATCCCTGCACGATCTAATCTATAGCGTCTGATTAACTCACTGTCATCCGTTGTCTGCAACACATTTCTTCTCCGTCTTCGTCTTTCTGCCATTTTCTCCTCTACTAAAGAAACTCTTAAGCCTCTTAAAAGTCCTCGTCCCTGCTCCTAACAATTCTGAGCTTAAGAGCTCTTTTAAGGGTTAAGATGCTTTATGAATTACTTTTTTCTTTACTAGGATTTTTTTTTCTTTAATTTTAAGAGTAAACGCCCACTTTTCTAAGAATTTTCTTAGAATTACGTCACTAGGAGCTACTCTTAGATTCTTTATGAATACGGGCCCAGGTATTTAGTTTATTTGAGCGTTCTGAAGCACATTTATATGCGTATATACTTTCTCTTACTATATTTCTAACATGATATCTCTCCGCTCCTAGGACCTTTCCGTTTTGTGGACACCTTTGGTGCTGACAAGCTGGTGGGGAAGATGAGGCAATTTGAAGCTGTCTATGGAAACCAATTTACACCATGCCAACTCCTATTGGATCATGCAAAGGATTCTAGCAAGAAATTTCACAAGTGACCGACCCACCGTGTGTGCCAGTACCTTTGGATTGAACTCCAGCCTGTCGCTAGAATGTGCCTAACATTTATATCATAACATGAGTGGGGGCAAACAGTGAAAATGCTGTCCGTTTAGTACACTTCATTAGGTACACCTAGTCTAATACAACATACCTGCAATAAGTCATACACTCATTGATGAAAATGGGGTTAAAGCCTCAACAAAACCGAACATTACAATCTTCGTGAAGGATGGATTTATTCCAGGACTGCTGTAATAGATTTTAGCCAGGTGTACCTAATAAATTGGCACCTGGGTGTGTAATGTCAGCAAAATGGATGTTTTTTTTGGACTTTGTTGATTTACTTGATGTATAGATTAAGGAGCAAATGGAGGGTAATTATTCACACATTGCAGATGTAAAGATACTGTAGATGCTGAAGAATTAAAAAAAAATTTCCAACTGGCAAACTAATTCTTCATTATTGATGATTGTGTTATGAGTAAGGTTCATCCAGTGTCTTCCCTTTTTTGTACATGAAAAGACTTTCTGGTTTGAAAAGTGATGTAAATGTGAAGCCTGAATAAAATTTTGTTATTGAACCAAAACCGCTTTTTTCACTCAAGGTGCGTTTGAGTGCTAGGTGGAGGGGGTAATTTATCACGATTACAGAATTAGAGCTGCGCATCACGAGAAGATTTGCTCAAATGCAATTCGTTGCGCAGGTCACATGTCTTTTTTTCCATTGTCCGCAGAGCAGGGTGTGTACCGCGGGGAGGCTGTGTGGGCTGGGCAGGGGTATTTTGCCTAACCAGTATCCTTTTTAACATCTTGTGACATCGCTTCCTTTATGAGAGATGCTCAGGTCGGAGGAGACGCTGCGTTCATCGGGATGATGAAAGCGGCTCGCGTAAGGTGTGTTTGCGTTGTCTGACTTTCACCAAATGAAATATTAGCTACTGTACCTGTGCGGATAAGGAAAACTGGACGCCGCCCAGAGAAAATGGCTTTTTTTAACGCGGCGAGGATAATTGCGCTGTTTCATCTTTGACCAAAATGTCTAAGACCAAATATTGCGAGGCTGTCAGGGTGGTGGTCCGCTGCCGGCCATTCAGCAGGAAAGAGGAGGCAACGGAGTGTGAAAGCATTTTGGAGATTGACGACAAACTGGGGCAGATCACCATCAAGAACCCGAAGGCACCACCTGATGATCCAATGAAAGTATTCACGTTTGACTCTGTGTACGGCTGGGATTCAAAACAAAGAGACATTTATGACGATGCAGTGAGACCTCTGGTAGAGTCCGTGCTCCAAGGCTTCAACGTGACCATATTTGCGTATGGACAAACTGGGACAGGTAAAACGCACACCATGCAGGGGGTTTCAAACGACCCAGAGATGAGAGGGGTCATACCTAATTCATTCCATCACATTTTTACACAAATATCCAGAACTCAGAATCAGAAATACCTGGTGAGGTCGTCATACCTTGAGATATACCAGGAGGAAATCAGAGATCTGATGTGCAAGGACAACAACAAGAAACTGGAGCTGAAAGAAAATCCTGACTTTGGTGTTTATGTGAAAGGCCTGTCTTCAGTGGTCACAAAGAATGCCACTGAGATTGAACATGTGATGAACATAGGCAACCAGTCCAGGTCTGTGGGGTTCACCAACATGAATGAACGCAGCTCTCGGTCTCACGCAATTTTTGTCGTAACCGTGGAGTGTAGTGAGGTAGGGCCAGATGGCGAGGACCACATCCGCGTTGGGAAGCTGAACATGGTTGACCTGGCTGGAAGCGAGCGCCAAAGCAAGACAGGTGCAAAGGGGAAGCGGCTGAAGGAAGCGGCCAAAATCAACCTGTCCCTGTCAGCGCTGGGGAATGTCATTTCAGCTCTGGTGGATAAGAAGAGCACCCACGTCCCGTACAGAGACTCCAAACTGACCCGCTTGCTCCAGGACTCACTGGGCGGCAACGCCAAAACAGTTATGATAGCAACAGTGGGGCCGTCGCACAAGAACTTTGAGGAATCCCTGGCCACGCTGAGGTACGCCAACAGGGCCAAGAACATAAAGAACAAACCTCGGATTAACGAGGACCCCAAAGATGCCCTGCTGAAGGAGTTTCAGGAGGAGATTGCACGCTTGAAAGCCCAACTGGAGGAGCGAGGGATGCTCGCAAAGGAGAGAAGGAGGAGAAGGAATAGCAAAAGACTGAGTAAAAGTCTGGCTGGTATGGAAGAGGAGATGCTCAGAGAGAGGGATGCAGATGTGTGGAAGGCTGTCGAGGAGGAACCAGAGTTGAAACACTACATGAAAGAGGGAAGTGCCATCCACAAGGCTCTGGGGAGCAGCGAGAAGTTAAAGCACGTGAATGACAACAGAAAAAGCATAGAGGACATGCAGTGGGACCAAGATGCTCTGGAGAGGATCATTGAGAAATATAAGGTAGCCTACTCCTGAAGATCATGTGCCTTGTTATAACAGCACAGTGTCTGATAAATGAGACGCTGGTGGAAACAAAAGAAATTTACATAAATGATTAATTGTATGTCTTTGTTCACAGGCTATGGAGAGCAAACTGTTAGTTGGAGGAAAGACTATAATTGATCACACCAATGAACAGCAAAAAATGCTGGAGCTGAAGAGGCAAGAAATTGCAGAACAGGTATGTAAAAATATTTAACACTTTTGTGTTACGCTTCCATTTAATACAAGTATAATTGTGTGTTGTCTGAACTTAAACAAGAAAATGTTTTGGAAATTAATGTTCCGTCTGATTGGCAGATAAGACGAGAGAGAGAGATCCAGCAGCAGATGATGTTGCAGGATGAGGAGACCTTAGAAATGATAGAGACATTCTCCTCCCTGCAGCAGGAGGTGGAACTTAAGACAAAGAAGCTGAAGAGGGTAAGATGACTCAGCTCAACTAATTGCCCCTTGTGGGATTAATAAAGTTGATTGAGTTGAATTGAATTGAATTTGGAATTAAAGATTTGTTTTTTTCAAGAGAGATGTTGCTACAAGAGGTAACACTGGTTTAGTTCAGGTTTCTCTGGACAGAGCACTTACTTTCTGGTGTTGACAAAAATTTCAATTTCTCATTTTCCAGTTAGAGTAGATTTTTTTCTACTTCTGTCCCTAGCAAAAGCATTTGTTGGGCTCAAACTGGGCAAATGAATGGCTTTTTCTTAGTGTGTTCTATATAAACCTCTTATCTAGAACGGGTTTAATGACACCAGTAACTAATGTGTTCCTCTTCCTGCACAGTTGTATGCCAAACTACAGTTGGTGAAGGCAGAGGTGAGAGATGTCATTGATGAACATGTCACAACCAGACAGGAGCTCGAACAGACACAGACTGAACTCACAAGAGAACTCAAGTACAAGTGAGTAGCCATATTAAGTGAATGTGTATATACTGTACATACATACTATATGCAATGTCATTCCCATGCATATAAATACAGAGAGAGTATAAAAAAATATTATTTGTTGTTTAGAATGCAGAGTTAACAAAATTCATTATTTTAGTTTAGTTACAGATTTCCAACATTCATAACTGAATGCTATCAGGTATGAATATCATCATATTGTCATAAAATGTTTTCTACAAATAACTTTCAAGTTCGTGTATTCCAACTTTCCTGTTTCCCTAATCAGACATTGGAGATATTCGTTTAGATGACTGTGAACTTTTAAAATTTTTAGATGTTAAGGATCACGATGCACAGTTAGAAAACTTTAAATTATGTCATTTGATTTTAATATTTTATGTTGAGATTATGAAGCAGCAAACACTTTTCAATATATACCTGCTAAATACGTGTCTAGACATTCTTGTGATCAAGAGACAAATGAATGCCATTTGAAAGCATTTTCTTCTTAATAATATGTTTTTCCTGTTCAATCAGGATATCAGGGCAAGATCAATCAGAATGTAAATTGTATCTAAGCAGGGAAAGAAAGGCTTTTTGCTGCTTTGTAAGCATTTTGTTTAAAGGGCAGAGGGATGACATTGTCAACATATCTGTGCTGGTTCACTCTTATTGGATTACTTTTGTTGATATGTATGGTTATATTATGCAGAAAGCGGTAATATCGCAACATTTCCCAGGCATAAAATGTTTTGTAATATAGGCCTAAATAGGGGAAATAGTGCATTGTGCTCTGGAAAGTATTTAAACTATTTGGTTTCATTTTGATGTTTTAATTGTATGCTTGACTGTAGTTGACGTATACTTGTATTCCATATTTCAGATATCTCTTGATTGAGAATTTTATACCTCCAGAGGAAAAGAACAAGATTATGAACCGGCTGCACTTTGACAGTGAGGAGGATCAGTGGCGACTCCAACCAGTCCTGCCATCAGAGAGGTCAGTTATTTAGTTTCCCATTGCTGACATAAGCTACTCTATGTGGTACAGTGGAGAAAGAAAAATTCTTAAAAACAAATTGTAAATCAACAATGAATCACATACAGCATAAAACTGCCCCACTCTGTTTCCTGAACACACATGCACTTTTTTCCTCCCTAGAGCTTAATGTATTTTTCCTTGAGCCTCCCTGAGTGGGGGAAAATTCAACAGAACTTTGTGAAAAATGAAAGCAATACAGGTTGGAGTGAACAATATATTGTATGAAATAACCTTTTCATAACCTGTGTGTGCAATAGTGTGCGTTGCACTCATCTGGTTAACAAGGAATATAATTTATCAAGTCACAGACTATCTTATTTGCCGGTACTGCAACAAACTGGGACAATGTTTTTTTATACAAAAAAAGGTTCTCCAAACTCAACAACACACAAACTGTGATTTTTTTAAAGAGGTCTGGGGCGAATTTACCCCCACCTCAAATTACTCACATGCGGGTTTTGCTCTGGAGGACAGAGATCCGACCTCAATGAGGATAACAAGAACGCATTAAAAATACCAGGCATAAACACAAAGGCAAGATCGGAACGTTTTTTATCAGGAAAGCTTTCCGGGTACAGAGATCACGGTGTAAATGGGGTTTTTGAGAATTCTGTGATGGAGAGGATCGTCAAGCTGCTCTGAGGCTTGATGTGAGGTCCAATGAGGTTTAGGTAAGTGTGGGAGATAAGTTTAATATTCTGAAAAGAAACAACATATATAAAATATGTACAAAATAAAGAACATAAGTACCTCCCCAGTACTTAAAAAATTATTTGACGAGCCTCCCTCCATTTTGCACCACCCTTCCCCCTCTCATAAATAATGAACAGTCCCTAATGGCTGTCAGTCAACATTCTGGGAAATCGGTAACAGACGTATAAATAGATTAGGCAGCCTGAAGGAAAGTGGGAGACAGACTACAGCATGTTTAACACAAGAACAATCAGAATAACAATCAGCTTTATTGCCAAGTAGGTTTACACATATAAGGAATTTGCTTTAGTGCTTTTTTTGGTGCATAACAATAAACATACAATATGTAAATATAAAAATATTAAATTGACATGGTGTAATAAAACAATAAACATAAAAGAACAATAGAGAAAATCTGCAATATGGCAGTTTGTGCAGTGTAAGAAACGGTTCTTGTGGCATGAGGTTTTGGCCCTGACAGAACGCAGCCGCCTGCCGGAGGGGAGTGTCTGTGTTGGGAGTGGTCATCCACAATTTTTCCTGCTCACCTTAGAGACCTGAAGGCATACAGGTCCCGGAGGGATGATTGGAGCTAATCAGCTTCTCCTAGGAGCAAATGATACGCTGCAGCCAGACTTCGTCCTTGGCAGTGGCAGCAGGGTACCAGATGGTGATGGAGGAGGTGAGGATGGACTCACTGATGGTGGTGTAGAGGTGCAGCCAGTTGAACTTCTTCAGCTGCCACAGGAAGTACATCCTGTGTCTTGGTGAGGGAAATGATGGTAAGCTCCCATTCGAGGTCCTGGGTGATGATGGAGTCCAGGAAGCGGAAGGATTCCACAGTGTCGTCTATGGAGTTACACAGGGTGATGGGGGTGGGTGGGACTGGGCTCTTCCTGAAATCCACTTTCAAAAAAATCCATTTTCACTGTCTTAAGAGCACTGAGTTCCAGGTAGTTCTGGCTGCACCAGGTCGACAAATGGTCAATCTCCCACCTGCAGCCAGACTCGTCCCCACCAGAGCCCATTGAGGGTGGTGTCATCCACAAACTTAAGGAGCTTGATGAACTCTTGACTGTAGGTGACTGTAGTGTAGTAGACAGGGAGAAGAGCAGAGACGAAAGGAGGCAGCCTTTAGGGGAACCTGTTCTAATAGTTCGGGTGTCAGAGACATGTTTTCCCAACTTCACATACTGAATTCTGGCAGATAGGAAGTCTGTGATCCACCGGCTGGTGGAATCAGGCACACTCATTTGGGAGAGCTTCTCCTGCAGCAGAGCCGGGATGATGGTGTTGAAATGAGCTCCTTAAATAAAAGTCATATACTGATGATACAGCAGAGTTTACTTTTGTATAATTGTGATTATAGCAGCTTTAACATTCTTTGTTTGAATTACTGTCAGCCAAAATCAGAAAGTTTTAATTCATACACAGAAAGGCTGTAAATAATTCTGACCAGACATATTATAAATAATTTATACAGTCTGCATTTCCAAGAAACAGATCTCTTTATATAATGTGTATATGGTATTTGTCTCACCTGAGAGATTTGGAAAACTGAAAGACGAGATAATGGTAAATTTTTCTGGTAGGAGCTGATCAGTTGACCATATATGGGGTTGTCTTAACTGCTGAAAGTGTATTAAACTGAATCCTTATTTCCTGTCTTTATCCCAGGGCACCCACTCAGGTCAAGAGAAGGCCTCTCTCAGCTGTGGGATACAAGAGGCCAATCAGCCAATATGCACAGATGGCAGTTGCCACGGCAACTGGGGCCCCATGTAGATACCAGGTCAGTGCTTGGACAGTAACGGGGGGGGGTACAGCACATAAATACACACCCTATTTCCATGTTCACAGCCTCTTCTTCCTTGCTGGAGGATGTGAAGATGGTTGTAGCCAGGGGCACCATTCGTTGACAGTTGCTTCTTATGCTCATGAACAATTAATGTAATGTCACAAAGCATATACTGTACATTATTAAATAAAAGACAGTACTCAGAGTATGGCTGAATTTCATATAATATCGAGGGATGCTGTCTTTCGGAATAAATAAAGTTCAAGTGAAAGACTGAAATTACATACCTGTACTATATTGGTTCACATGCAGTAATAACATAATAATTATGAGACAATTTTGTATTATCTGGATATTAACATCATTATCTCCAATGTACAACAATGTAGCCATGCTATAGTCTACGCAATGTTGCTCTGAGGTTAAATGAATTCAAATCAAGCTCACCATGCAGCACCATTCTTTGTTATTGTTAGGAGACTGCTAATGAAACTTGATACTGCAGTTGTTTCCAGGGTGGCTTACCCTTACCCTACAACAAAAAAGCATTTGCATATGTACTTATGCTATTATAGCTACTGCCTTAATTTGATCTGTTCTTACAGGCTGAGAATATAATGCTGTTGGAGTTAGACATGTCTCCACCAACCATGTTCACCCTGAACCTTAATGGGACTCACCTGGAGAGGGCCTTTTCTCCCAGGCTGATGCGGGAACTTCTGGTAAATGTTCCCATGAGAGAGAGGACCACTGTATCGTCACGGGTCAGGAAATCCCAATCCTGGTGAGAGAACAGCAGAGACAGGCATACGTCTTACATGCTTACAGATGAAGGAAAGTGCCCCTTTTTAGGAGCATTAAATTAAGGAAAAGACTGAACATTGCAGTAGAAACTTGAAGAATTGGCATGAATTGTGTTAAATTTTGTAATCGTATGTTGGGTCAATCCTTAAATACAATTATAAGCATATATTGGTGGTGTCCACCAATTTCAACCATCGGCTGAAAGTGAGTTTTAAAACACTATAGAAGTGTCTTTGTATGTTTTTTTTTTGTTTTCCCCTGAGTAAACACTACATACTTTCCATTTCTGTTGACCAATTTCCTCAAAAATTCCAAAGTTTTTTTCACATACAAATCTACTATTAGGTACAGTTACTTACTAATATGTTGCTATTCATCAACCCCATCAAACCCTGTAGATACAGTCACATATATTTAAATTTTACCGCATTTTAAGTATATTAAATAATAAGTCAATCTGTTATTTATGGTCTGCAGGTATCAAGCACCGCAAGGAGCATCTGTCACATCATCCTCATCATCCACAACTCTGACATCAGAATCTCAGAGCGTCTCTCCTTCTCAGAGACAAAGACCATCCTCTGCTGCCTACCTTCCCCTGGGAGGTCCAGTTCAGACAAGCCCCTGATATGTGTTATAGGGCTGGCTTTAAGGTGGCACAAAGGAGACATGGGGGAAATTTTATGCCTTGATTTAAAATTTATTTCACACCTTTTTTTGAGGAATAAATCTCTTTACTAAGCATGTATTCAACTTAACCGGAAAGACAAACATCATCTTAGCCTACTGTTGCCTAGTTTCTTGTGGCTTATGCCAGTCTCAATGAATAGCACAGACAAAACGTAATATTGTAAAACCAGATTTGACATACTGTAAATAGTTCAGAGGATCTTTACAGTTCTTATTTATAATTTAATTCCATTTAATTTAACTTTTTTTACAGCAACACTTTAATCACATATTTTCTAAAAGATAAAAGCCTGTAAAATGTATCTGGTCTTTGCCAAAGGGTGGTGGTAGGGGAATTGAGGGCACAAACTACTTGGGGCCACCCTGGTTTAGCCTCTAAGCTTGATGAATTGTTGCTTCGATTTCTAGCTAATGTAATTGTGAGCCAAAAATGAAGAAAGCTTGCAACATTCTCTCTTGATTAGCTGCCTTATTTTTTCATAATTGCGAAATCGTGGAAAATCCATTTGCTTACACATGAAAATAAACACACTGAAATGATTTTGAACTCCCTGCTGTTTTTTCCACAAGAGCTATGTTGCGGTATTCCTGGGATCCTGGTTATAATTGCAGTTGACAGCTAAATAAATATGAGGGAAACTTGCAGACTTTGAAATGACAGCTATATACAGTAAGATGACGTTTCCTTCGGAGTCACATGACTCTTTACAGTAAGTCCAACATGGCAGACGGAGTGGATCTTACGCGGTAACTAAAGCAACATTTCAACTGAAACAGACACATTCAGCACTACTCTGCTTCAAGACATCAACAATGAGGGAGAGACAGAAGAAAAAGAAGGGGAGGACGTGGGCGGAAGCCGCTAAAACGGTATTCTAGGTGTTTTCTCTACCGTTTGTTGTGGTTGTTTTCCTTGAACGCTCCCACTTGTACAACTGTTTATGAGTTCATGACCCGCTGGTGAAGACGAAATGTTGCGTACACCGCGCAAGGCCTGTGTTGACGGGAGACCGTTGACTGTCACTAGCTGTGTAGCCTGCTTAAGTGTCAGCGTTGATCATGAATGCAGCGAAATGAATGTCAGCGGTGTGCACCCAAGCATCTTTCCCCCACCCTTCTGTGTGTTGTGTCTAGACTGTACGGGTGACCTGTCTGTCGCGAATTGAAGTCGAATAAAGTAACATGAAGTAATCACGTCAGTGTTGCGCGCTAACCAGGTTAGCATGCTAGCTTCTGCTAACGCAACTCAGTTCGTCAACAAGTTTGTTTGATATCACTTGTAAATAAAACACATTAAAACGTGCAGTTTTGTATTAAACTAGTCTCCCGTACGCTAACCTAACTGCATAATCGGTAATGAAATTAATGTTGAATGCCAACGTTTGGCGAGATACAGTAACGAATGTTGTTAGCATTGTAGTTAGCTGTCTAGCGTAGCATGCTAATGCCTATAGAATATCAAAACTATTTAATAATTAAAGCTCAACGTTATTGCTTGTGTGGACACCCACTGTCCAGTGATCCCCTAGCTTCACTGGGTAATTTACGGGAACTAGTTAGTAAACGTAGCTAATTCCAAAGATAATAAATTGTAATAACGTGTTAGTTTCTAAACACCAATGAAATCCTGTTCTACTGAGATGCTCAACATATGTCACAAAAATAAACAAGGTGGGAAAAAAATAAAAAGCAACGTTGTTTGTTCAACGAGATGTTATTCTTTGAAAGTGCGTGAGAGGTTGTGTTGACATGTTTTGCAGCTAGCTAATAACGTTTTATGAACGTGTTTGTGATCATGTTGCATTCCCTGTCAATATCACAACATATACCAAATGTGAAAACTGTAACTTAGTAGGTAACGTTAACTATTTGTTATTTATTATCAAAATGAGATGTAAATAATATTAAAAAGCCGCAATGTTTGTGAAAGGTTTGTGGACTTGATTACTTTGAGCATCTTATTCTGTACTCTGGCTACTCAGTCAAGGCATTTGAGGCTTTTTGGAAACCCGTTAAAAAGCATTGTTTCTCAGGCTTCAGAGGAAGTGTAGACTACATCATGTTTTATGACAATCACTCTCACTTGAATCACTCTACTGTACAATGGTTTCATGGTGTGTGTTTTTTTGACAATGATGTTTCATTGTTATAGGTTTTGGAGAAATACCCTAATACACCTATGAGCCATAAAGAGATCTTGCAGGTGATCCAAAGAGAAAGGCTTAAGGAAATAAGGTAAATAGTTCCCTGGCATTACTACAGCAATGCCCTTCAGACAAAAGACATTTTCATGAGAGAGAGACAGAGAGCCCTACAGTTTCCACCCTCTGTTATTGATTGCTCATATCATGTACTTTCCTATTTCTTGTTCACATAGTAACGATTATTTTACTTAATTAATAATTGTTTCATTTCTTTTTGTTTCATTGTCACTGTTCTCATCCAGAAGGTAAGAAAAGGCTAGCCCCCCACCCCTTATCTTAACAAACTCACTGCAATGCCCCCTTGTTTGGTTTTACCTTTTGCATGTTATTAACAATAACATGTCCTAGGTTCAGTTGCATAAAGACACAGTGTTGGACTCACGCTTACTTAGACGTGCTATAGCCATCAAAGCCAACCTGTTGCATAAAGGCATAATTTGTTTTCCAGTATGGTAAATTACTCGACATTCTAACAAAATAAAGCATGGATGCTGATGCCAATGGTTATACTATGAAGTTTAACACAGACTGCTACATGACATTATCCAGAGTGCAAATTTAATGACATAAATTGTATGGCAGCAATATTTGTTAAGCCTAACTAGCCCAGTGGTCTAAATGAATAACAGATGTTGCATTTTCCTTGATCTCAGTGCATTTTTTCCTAAACGTTTTGTTTAATATACTTTAGGTAATATACTGTATGTGTTACACTGTAAAGTAACAAATGTAAGTTGACTAAAACTGATTTTTTTGCTTCACTGTGTAACTCTGGATATATCTCTTGCATGACTGCTGAGGCATAATTGTGCACTCTTAATTAACACAAGTTAGTTCTGAAACTGACTTAACCAGAACAGATTTTTGTGCTGCCGACATAGTTATGTCAGATCAGTTTAATTAAGAATACCAGTCTCTTATGATGATTAACCAGTTTTATGCAACTGATTCTGTGTAAAATATTCAGTAAATCGCCTTACAGCTACACTGATGTCAATCTGACCTCAACTGTTGATGCATGATAGCTATTTCTCCCCAGATATCAGACCAGCCTTTTACCCTTGTTGCGTGTATCTCCCAGCTTTCTGATTTATTAGGGAACCAAAATGTAATTTGCGTTTTCTCTCACGATGTAGTGGAACTTCACCGCTGGCATGTCTGAATGCAATGCTGCACACAAACTCTCGTGGTGAGGAGGGGATCTTCTACAAAGTTCCAGGCAGAATGGGGGTCTACACATTAAAGGTTAGTTAGACACAAAGCAGTTTTGACTGCTGTGTCCTCCTAGTTCATAAATCATGAATTACTGGTCAACCGATATGAGTATTTAAATGTAATTCCATTATTCCATGTGTATACATGTGAGTACAATCTAATATACATGGTTATCTTAGCCAATAATGTGTTTTTTTAGATGGAATTTTTATGAATTAATTAAATAAAAAAATACTTTGGTTTATGCTGTAGATTTCAGAACGTGACTGGTGTTTGAGGGAGAGTGGGGTACAGTTTAAAACATAAATCTTGGGTAGCATCATGACATGAATACCAAAGCGTTTGTAATTCTGAATGCTTTGGTTGAATTCTGTGACTGTAGTGTGAGTGTGTACCCCACAAGCTGTTTCTGAATGTCTGGGCTCTTCTTTTCTGTATCTATATAACACAAAGGTAATATACTCTGTGTATTTATGCAGAAGGACATCTCTGATGTGGCGAAGGAGCTATCTGAGGAGGAATCTGAGGAGAGCAGTGACAATCTTTCTGACTCCCAAAGCACAGAAAACAGCAGCAGTGCCATCACTCAAGAGGGCAGGAGGGGAAGGTGGATGCGAAGAGGTACTGTGCACTGCATACAGGATCATTACAACAATTTAACAGTTTGCACATCACTGCATCCCTGAAGTCACTTCCTTAAATGTTGTGTACAGACCATCATCTCCTAAAGCTTACTTAGGTCATTCAGGAATCACCGATCAACATTCATAATAGCTTGATTACACAAATATTTAATGCAGATGTTAACATAAACCAAACCACATTATTTAATTAAAACAATTGCAAGAAATTAAAACATGTCACCACTACTTCATAGCTAGAGGTTCTCAATGGTAGATCAATTTTGCAAGCTAACTGATATTAAATACCACCAAAATACAATGTTTAAATGCTTTATTTGCAAGCGCTGTTTACACTATTAAAGAGTAAGGGCTTCTTTGTTGTTGCATAATTGTCGCTGCTGTTCATCAATCATTCAGGTGGAGTCAATGGAAAATAAAGGTAGGCTGTTCTCCAACAGGAAGTATTAAGTAAGGACTGTAGCTCCGCTCATTAGCTGATTTTCGCTGGGTGCTTACCTAGCTCTGTTATGACTATGAGAGTTAACGCCCCTTCTCAGCCGTTTGTCAAAAGTCATCGCGGAAACACAGGAAACCAGTTGAAGTAGCAGCAGACGAGGCAAGTTGGAGGAAAGTGGCTTCACCACTAGCGTAAAATACATCGTCTCATCACAAAATAATTTCTGGATTACATTGAGCATCAAACATGATGATAGCGAAAGGTTGGTTTTATCTTTAACAAACACGCTGTGCCTATAACATCTTCCATTAACAGAGAAGCTGCAGGGCTGTACATGACGGTCATACTCATTTTTGCTCTCTTGTGCGTGTGTGTCAAATCATTGCTTTATTGTGAATTACCCACCTTGATTGTGCCTGATTGCAGAGGAACTTATGAGCGTTTCTTCAAGTACCAATTATTTTGTTTTCTTCAGGCCGTGCTCTCACTGACTCTTGTTATTTCTCTCTGCCACTTGAATATTTTAAGTGACTGTTAAAACAGGAAACTGTATTTTCTCTGCATGACCCGTGACCACTTCCTCATTATGCACAAGTTGGAAAATGCCAAGCAAATAACATTGGTTTACATCTGAGTGGGAGGACTCTGATATTGTTTTATTTTTGAACTAATCAATCCAAAGAACTGCAAAGTCAAATGCAAATTAAGTGGCATCGGATATGAAACAAGTGGAACTGCTACGGTATGTAGAAAAGGTGTTTCATCAGAAACAGACAGCAGAGAGGTTGTTGAATAATCTTCATATTGAGATGTTCAACCCTTTTTTAGTAAGGTGATATTTTAGCAAGGTAATGCAATCTGCTTATTTGTGTGCAGTACTGGTTTCAGTTTCATTAAAACAAAAGCATGATGTGATAAAGTCTGTACAGCACCCTCAGGAAGTGTATTTTCTAACATCTGTTTTACGCTTTTGTATTTGGTAGTTCCCTCTAAGCTGCAGTCACAGCCGTCCTCTCCGCAGCCTCGATGCTCGTCGCCTTCTGTTCCCACAAGTAAACTCATCTCTCCCTCACAGAAACACAGCAAGAAAGCTTTGAAACAGGTACTGATGGGTTCTTTTTTATTGTTTATTTTGTTAATAACAGCTACTTAGTAATGTAAATGCTATATTGTGCAAACATATGCCTCAGACGTTACATGAGTTCCTGCCACATCCTCATACTCACATACACCCATATAAACAAACTAAAAACATTTACTCAAGTACTGTACTTAAATACAAATTAGAGGTATTTGTACTTAACATGAGTATTTTCTTTTCATGCCAATTTCTACTCCACTATATCTCAGAGGTAAATATATATATCTGACAGCATCAGTTACTAGTTACTTTACAAAGTGTGATTTTTACACCCAAAACATATGATGAGTTTAAAAATATGATGTTTTGTTATAAACTAAATTACATAAAACTTAATGCAAGTACATCTACTATATTGGTTAATTGGCAGAAATTTAAATACTAACTATTTTGGTAATCTTTACAGTCATTTTTTATGTAAAAACATTTCATGGTTCCAGCTTCACAAATGAGAAGATTTGCTGTTTTTCGTTTTGGTTATTTTAATGTGTTTTTAATCATTTTGAGGTTTAGACTGAGCATTGTGACGGCGTTGCAATGGGAGATGGGCAATTGTGACAACATTTCTCACTATTTTCAAAATTTTTACAATTGATTAATGGAGAAAATAATCAGCGGATTAATCCATATTGAAAGTCATTAATTGCAGTCTGATACAAAATAGGTCAACCTAAACCAACTACATCAATTCACGAGTAATGATGATCTAATGTTATAATAAATAATAGTAAAACAGTCACAGGAGACATTTTTCTTTCTGCTTTGAGTACTTTTAATACTTTTTAATACTCTAATACTTTTGTACATTTTCCTGATTATTTTCCTGATTATATAAAGTTGTTTCTCTTGCATTGATATACCAAGATGTTAAAGGAGACTCTTATTCTTAAATAAAGAAAAACCGTACTGATCTGAATCAGAGTCAGCTTTCACTCAACAACTGAGATTATTATTGTACGTGACATATTTAGATTTTTAATCCTGCCGTTTTCACTACTTTATGCTGACACAGTTTCAGTAAACATGTACGTAACCCATGTTAGTGTTTAAGCAGGCGCCAAATATCCTTCCATTCCCTGTTTAACATCTTGTGCTGATTATTTCAAGACAATGAGTCTATGGGAAAAAATGCCTATAGCTGGCTTTAAAGTATTAATGTTCTCATAATCCACCCGTTCAGCTTTTTTCTTATTGGCTGTGTTGTGCCTTTTGTGTTCAATTTAATTAGATTTCACTTGATTGCACAGATTGTAATTCACTCCATCTGTGCTGGTGTAGAGTCTTCAGCTGTGTAAGACCAATTTGTATTCATTTATTGGGTGTAGGCTACACTAAAAGATGGCGATTTGGCTAAAATATTATTGCTAGTGAGATCTATGGTGTATTGTCCTTTTTGTAAAGCTAAAACAAAAGAAACAGACTCAGTGGACTGTCCTGGGTTGCTTCTTTAAGCTGTTGACATTGTGTTTGTGAGGTGATCAGACTTCTCGACACATTTACAACACAGAGATTATTTATGCTTGTGTTATGCAACCTATGTTTCATTGCTGCACTGTTATTTAGCTGTTATTTAACCAGGCAAGTGGCCCTGGGGGAGTAGTTGCAAGGAAACAGAGGGTTACACACATTCACACTCTTTTTTTTTCATGCTGCTGGCTATTTGTTCTTTATTTTGCTCGCTTTCAGGCCTTGAAGCAGCAGCAACAGAGAAACCAGCGCAGACAGGGGGGAATGCCAGCCACCTCCAGTCCCAGACTACTTCTGAAAACCATCAAAGATATGGCTGACACCATTACTACAACGACTGGTAGGTGGCAGCTATTAAAATGTCAAATACAATATAAAATGGAATTCATAGTTGCACTCTGGGCTTGCACGAGAGCTCCAGCTCACAGAAATGAGGTGTGATATTCAGTCAGTTTGGATATTTTACTGATGTTCACTGCATGATAACACACAGAGTTTTGAAGATAAATGACTGATATTGATGCAGTTCTTGGGTATTGTCCTGTTATTACAGGTTTTCATAACTAGACAACAAAAGGCATTGTATTATCGCCTTTCAAACATGACTCATATAATTGGCAGTATCAGTGTGGAAACAATTTGTGAGAGCTTTTCTCTTCTCTCTTTTTTCCTCTGCCCAAACAGACTTATGCCACCCAGTTGTCCCTAGGAAGGTATCCCAGAGGTCAGGCCGCCTTAGTGCTGGTAAGTCAGACATATGCTTCAATTGAATTGAGTGGTTTGGAAATCTTAAAGGGAAGAGCTGGTGATGTTCTGTATTTTTTTAGTGTCAACAAATCCTGTGAAAATACCAAAACCAACAATGAATTGGTCCTGTTGGTACTACTATAAGAATTGTCTATGTTGCCAGAGCCTAGTATAGGGTCCTGTGGAATCAGGCCCCAGTTTGGGGTCAGGAGGTAGACACCATCTTTACAATTAAGAGTAGGCTTAAGACTTTACTCTTTGATAAAGCTGATAGTTAGGGCTATATAAATAAATCAATTTAATATAGGATATTCCTATTTGTCATAGACCATTGTTGTCATTGTTGTCCATTGTTGTCTTTTCAAACCACATGGCTGCACTGGATGACATGTTGACACAGACACTGTAGATTATTTTGAGTAAGTCACAGCTACACTGTCCTGGTGCCATAAATACTCACAAGTGCTGGAGTGCACCAAAATGTGTATCTGCAGCTTAAAATAGTCCCAACAAATGCACTATTTACTTATGTTTGAGTAGCACTCACTAAAAAGTAGTGCTCAGCTGTTTTAGAACATTATTTAGCATTTTTCTAAATGAAACTATAAAGCTATGTTTTTAAAGGTTTATGTCTTCAGTAGAAACCAACGTGTTTGGGGCTTTACGCCATAGACAGGATAGGGAAGTCAGAAAGTATTAAAAAACTGTCATATGCATTGTAGTGTAGTGTCTTTTCAAGGGATTTGTTGAAAATAAGAAATGAAGAAAAACACCAACTGTATATATTAAAACTTAGATCTGCCTGGTTGCTTGGACATTATTTCAAGAAGTCGAGGAGTAAGTGAAAAGATCCCACATTAGCAGAACAAAATGAATTATATGACTTCACATCAGAGTACATTACTCAAGACGCCAGTTGTAAGATTGACATGTTTCTGTGTTGTCTGGCTTACATCTGTTTCCTGTTTTGTATTGCAGGGCAACTGAAACGTACCAAGTGTAAAATAGATGTGGAAACACCAGACTCCATTTTGGTTAACACCAACCTGCGGGCGATCATCAACAAGCACACCTTCTCTGTCCTGCCCCCTGACTGCCAACAGAGGCTGCTCAGACTTCTGCCTGAAGTTGACCGGCAGGTGGCTCTAAGATTATTCATACTTTTTATGCTTCTGTTGCAATATCTAGCACTACATGAAGACAGTGTAATGTTATTCCAATGTAATTTCTCATCTTTCCTGTAAATTGTCATATAATGTATTAAACTATCTCATAACATTGTTGGAGATATTTTAAAAGCAGAAAACATCTCTGCACAGGGATATACATTTTACACACAGCTTACTTCTGTACCGCGTTCATTCATATTCACTGATTCTACATATTTAACTGCACATCACATATGGGAAGCATGATTGGATGTTCTGATGCAGTGATGGCGATTGTGATGATGTTCGTCATAACATTGTGCCTCCTCTGCCCAGGCTTGCATGGACGGCCTTCTCAAGGTCACTAGTTCTGCCTTAAACAATGAGTTCTTCACATCAGCAGCACAGTCTTGGAAGGAGAGGCTGGCTGAGGGTCAGTGCAACTGTTTCCAACTCATAATAACAGCATTTAGTTCCCATTCAACATTAAAATAACCAAGGTTCATTGTGACTACAAATATAATGTAATTTTTTTTTTTTTAAATTTTAAATTATGTAACTGTTTCCTTTACAGGGGAATTCACTCCTGAGTTGCAGCTTCGAATGAGACAAGAAATTGAGAAGGAAAAGAAAGTTGAGCACTGGAAGGAGGCCTTCTTTGAAAACTATTATGGTGAAAAGTATGTTCTCCTTTATGATGGAAGATTTCTATTATTTTGTGATAAACTTATCTGACCCAGCTTTGAGGGAGTGTTTAATTTTTTTCAAAAGACAGTTCCTTTCAAATTATGATCCATCTACCTATAAGACCTAGAATGGCTTACTTTTCTACAGATTAATGACACTGAATATCTAATTTCAGAAATGCGTTGTTATTAAACTGGTGTGTTTTGAAAGGATTATTTAAAGTTGAATGAGATTCCAAATAGCATCTAAACATCTCCTCACATTATAGGAGTAGATGAATAAATGGTAAGATCTTCTTGGAAACTGTTTATCACATTTCATTGAATTGCTTTATATCCAACAACATCATATTGCTTCAAGACAAGGCTAAGTAAAATAGAATCAACCTCTTAGCTGCTCAGCTTGCAAAAGACTGAATGGATGAGATGAAGTGTCATACTCGCCAAATCTCATCACTCAGGCGCAAAATCAAAACACTTGTTGTAAATTTATATCAACTTGGGATTTCAAAATGAACACAGGGTAGGGAATCTGAGAAAAAAATGTTTAAATAACTATTAGTGGAGTTTTATTCTGTGGCGTATAAAACAATACTAGTGAGTAAACTAGTTGTTTTTAGCATGTTGTGAGTCATTGTCATGCTCAAAGCCCAACTTTGTGTGTATTAATATATGTTCATTCAACAAAGAAAACACCTGATTTCTGGATTTATTTCTTTGTCTGTCTTTCCACTACCTCTCCTTTCTATCTGTATAGTTCTGGGCTCAGCTTTGAGGAATCCAAAGAGCTGACAAAGGCTGATCTGAATCAGGAGCCTGCCAGGCCCCATTCTCCCCGTCATAAGACAGGACCTGCTGCTCAAGCACCGGAGGATCCCAAGGGCACCAAGGACAGCAGCCAGACTGATGTTGCTGCTACCGCTGTGGAAAACATGAAGCCAACACAGGAGCCTCTGAAGGCACAGTCTGTTTCAAAAGAGCCATTTTTCGCCACAGAGCCCATGAAGACGCGCCGCTCACAGTACACTGAGGATCGTAAGTTGAACACAACAGCACAGTCTGGGCCAATGCCTGCAGTGACAACACCTGAGGTTGAGAGACAGACTGAAAGGGCTGTGGTAGAGACACCGCCCGAAAAGGGGCATAAAGAGGAAGCGAAGGAGGAGAAAATGGAACTCCCCCAGTCGCCTGTAATGACGAGCCATCCACCAAAGGCTAGTTCAGAGTTAAGAGAGGATCAGCTGGCGTTTGTAGTTAAACCTGCTGAGGAGAGCGAAGAGGTCATCTCTGAGCCCAATGGTTCCTCAGAGCTGCTGAAAAGGAAATCTCTCAGTGAGATCGAGGTTGAATTGACACCAGAGAAAAGGCCCCGTATGTCCTCACTTTCTTCTGTGTCTTCAGTCACTTCTATATCTCCTCCAGCATCATCCACATCCAGCCCTCCTACACCAACTCAAACAACAAATCAGAGGGTTCCACCACTCAAGGTAGGGAAATGTTTGCAAACACAGAGTGTCCTCTGATCTGTCTTTCGTTTGAGTATCAAAAACTCAACACTTGTAGGCTTGAAAGGTGACTCTAAAAAGTTTGTAGATTTATTTGCAGAGAGTGGCATCTGTAGTCAGCTTAGTTTCACAGCGGTTAGAGTTGATTCCAATGGCAACCCGGAGTCACAGCAAAAATGTGTAAAAAATGATTAAAATATCCATAAAAAACTCTCTGCTGGTGATCTTTATGCTCAGTTATGTGCCGAATAGCCTTAGTTTCCCCAGTAAATTACTAAATTTTGTACCTGTGAGCAGACAATAACATGACATAGAAGTAGTGTTATTAGTTCTGTTGTTTTCTCTTAGTTTAATTTGTATTATGGATGTTTTTCATTTTCTTTATTTATATGTTGAAATTCATTAACATCAATTATTTTCACTTTGTAGATCCCAGTGTACCGAATTCTTCCTGTTCCTGTGTCACCGAGCCAAGTATCACCCAGAACTCCCCTCTCAGCCCCGCTTAGCAGCCCAGGCCGCACTGGTGCTCGCACTTTGGCTGACATCAAAGCCAAAGCTCAGCTTGCCCGAGCGCAGCGGGCAGCAGCTGCTGCAGTATCATCTGCATCGAAGGGAGCGGTGCCAGGCCCAGGGCCAGGGGGAGGCAGTGATGAGCAGACACAGCCATCGCCCAGCCCAAGCCCAACATCCCCACTGGCATCAACCAAGTTACCAGCCTCCAGCTGGGACAGCAGCAGCAGCAGCAGTCAGACTAGCACACCTCCTTCTCACCCACTGGACTCTTTTGGTCAGCTAAGCCCAAACCGGTCTCAAACATTTTACTCAAGCATAAGTGACGAAAAACACAAAACTCATCCTGCAGATACTGTCGGTGCAGGATCCCATAGCATTCAAAACAGTTCAGACACATCTACGCTTCCCACGCCTTCATCTGTGCATCCTCTGAAGGGACAGGAAACCACATCACCAGCTGGATCATCAACCAGAACCAGCTCCTGTATCCCTGCAAACAACCCACTGGTCACTCAGCTTCTGCAGGGAAAAGAGGTTCCGTTGGAACAGATCCTCCCAAAACCGCTATCCAAGGTGGAAGTAAAGATGTCAAACATACCCTCTGGTAGTAAGGCGAAGACATCACACTCTGCTGAGCACAGGGTTGATAAGCAGATGTCCCACCAGTTCAATACAGCAGGGCGAGCAGGAGTTTTCTCAGAATACACAAAACATCAGAGGGAACTTCCTGATAAGGAGACTCAGGAGCAGATCCTACAGGCTCTAATGCAGAGAAAAAGCCAGCAGGGCCAGTCTTATGGTGGTATGGGGTCTCAGCATCAGTACAAAGTGCATCAGCTGATGCATGCAGAATATCATCAGGACCAATCCAGGATTTCAGTAGGATTTCTGGGGCGTAAGAGGATGCCTAGGCCTGCAATGACGGGGCATTACCTGCTCAATGTGTCCACATACGGCCGAGGACCAGAGAGCAAGAGACTGCTGCAGTCTGCGATCCCAAACACGACTGTGTCCACTTTAAAAAGGGAAAGCACAGAAGGAGAGGAGGAGGCTAAGGAAGAAGAACCAGCTGGGAAGGTTTTCTCTCTTGTTTCTGGGGTTAAAATAGAGCAGCAGGGATACTCAATAACCAAGTCTGATGAAGCATGCACCATTCAGCATTGCTCCAATGTAAAGACTGAGCCTGGATCAGAGGATAGTGCAGCTGGCGCTTTCAACAACAGCACCAGTCCGACAGCCAAAGACACCAGCCCTTTTTTTCAGTCACACCGTAAGCACCTCGAACTCTGCAATAGTAATCAAGGAAACTCCGAGCCATATCTAGCGCAAGTGGACCCCAGTCACCAGCGGCCGTCTGCCTTTCAAGCCCAGAGAACGCTCGATAATCAGGAATCTGTGGCATCGTGCTACGGTGGCACTATCAGCATGTCTGTACCTCACACATTGAACCACAGCACTGTGGGCACCGGCTCTTCCACAGCTTCAACGGAGTCTGAGGGTGGCGGCGTCCACGGAAGCGTCATGTCTTTCTCGGTGACCGTCACCACCATACCTGCTGGTCACTCGTTAGACCACAGCAACCAGCGCGAGCCCTCACCTGAACAGTCGTTCATCGAGGGCTCCAACATGGAGGACGTCCAGTCTAAATGCTACTGCCGACTGAAGGCAATGATCATGTGCAAAGGATGTGGCGCCTTTTGCCATGATGACTGCATCGGCCCCTCGAAACTGTGTGTGTCATGTTTAGTTGTGCGATGATATGAAATGAATAATTAGAAGATATTGTGGTTTGATTGGTATTGAAGCAAGGCACAAAGCAGAAGCAGGTCATTTGGAATCAATACAAAATCAAAGCTGGGGTGAAGCACATTTGCCACGCTCCTGACAAAACAACCAGCACGTGGTGGCAGTGGGAAAGACAAGGATTTACACTGGATGGTCTGTTGTTTCACCAACATCTATTAAAAGTTGTTTTGTGCAATTTTTTGGTAGAAATGTCAATCAGTTTTCAATCAAATCAGTAGTCTGTCAGATGTGTGATAAATATAAAATCTGGCAATGTTTGCACTCAACTAGGATTAGTGTGATATATTTTTTTAAATATCTAAATATATACGTGTAGTTTTTAAAAAAAGGAGGGAAAAATGAATGTTGCTATTTTTGTAGAACATAATGACTGTTGTGTTTTAGACTGACACTTTTTATTATTGGGCCTAATCAGTTATGGTTAAAGGCAAAAAAAGGGCGCTAATGATAATCATTGGTTGTAGAGTACCTCCTATTTGGCATTTACGCAGGCATGGCAGGGAAGTGCAACTTACAGCAACTATTTTATATAAAAAAAACTGTACATTTATTACTGAACACACTCAGATTTAAGAACTAGAAAGAGCATGTATAGTTTTCAAAAGAAAATATAAAAGGAATTTTGAATGATACTTCAACTCATGAGGATTGCACATCACATCGTTTTTTTGACTAACAGTTACAGGGCGAAGCACTTGAAAACCACCTTGATATATGGTAGTAACTGTATTAGCACTTACATTCAAATATAGGGGAAAAGAAGAATCATTTATGTATAAAAATGCCTATATGTTTCTTTTGGCAAATTGAGTCACTTCCTACTGTGTAAACCTAAATTTTCTCCCCAAAAAAGCCAGTTTGTAGATATTGCCTTCCATGTGGTGGGTTTTCTCATGTTTGTATATCTGTATAGCTAGATCAGCAGTGGCAAACAGTAAAAAACACTCAAGGCAAGGGGAGAAAATGAAGATAATTTAGTTTTTTTTCCACTGTAAATATGTGCTCATTTGCGGTATATGCCTAGATGTAGAAATGTATTTTATTTTATTTTGTGCAGCACAACTAGTTTGAGCATATTCAGCTGTTTATTATATAATTATTTTTACTGTGGAAAGAAAATAGAGATGAACAGTAAGTTATGCTAAAACGCTAAATGCTTTATCTTAGAATGATTCAGCATATGCTTCAGTTTTACAAATTGATTTGGAGGTACAATATGACACCGATTAACAGACGGGTGTAACACTTCACCTCAAAATGGCTTTGAATTTAATTATGAATTTAAAGAGTTGTCCATTTTAATGTGGTATGAAGTATTGTGAGCAAAAAAAAAAATACTGTATCATGTTTATATATGTGCATGGATGAACCAGCAAGCTTGTAATGAGAACACTGTGTTGTTACAACTTTGTGGTTACATTATGATGAAGATAACACAGTATAAATGCTTACTTCACCACATATTCAAATGCAAAAAAGCCAGTGTGAAGAGTTACCTCAGCAGGTTTTTCAGGTGCACATGCTGATTGCAAATTAAGACGCATCAACTATATTTTAAAATCTCCTGGAGGTGCAAAGTAGACCTGTTTTATAGCAATTATTTCCAAGATAATATGCCAAAGTCACCTTAAAGAAAACAAAATAATCTGAACTTTTTTTTAAATGTCTGACTAGTTAATCAAAGTAATATATTTTAATTAATATATTTTAATATAAAAAAATCTATTTGCTAATTGTTTTTGAAAATCAACAGGGTATTTACTATAATAATATATTGGCTGTCCATTTGTACCTATGATTTTGTTTAGACTGGACAGGCCACCATACAGAGGATAACACGAGTTTTTATAATTCAAATTGCCCAGGTATTGATATTCTGTATGGCCCAGGTTTTTAAATGGTTCCGTTGATCTATATTTTTCCATAGAGGTGTTGTCTGATATGTGTAGCGTTTTAGATGTCTACATTTGTGTCATTACCTTATGAAAAAAAGATATGATTAAATATGTTAAAGCACCATTTTTAGATCAGTGGATTAATCAAAGTCCATTTTAGATGTATTTGTTATTAAATTGAGGGGGGCTGTCTTGTGGAATATTGGTTTTAATATTTTAGGGTTAAAATCCACAGGTTTCCACAAAATTAGCATAGTCATTTCACTAAAACTGGTGTTCCAGTATTTGATTAGATCACAAATTTAATTTATCCAACATAAATATTATGGTCTTATTTTGTTGAATGTGACATTAGGATTCTGTATTTACTCCTGTAGAGTTGGGGACTGGATTGCACTGCAAAGCAATTACAAAAACATTAAATCAACTCAAAAGGCAGCTGAAATCTTTATTAATAACAACTGAAACATGAGTCAGGCAACAGTCCCCAATATGACTGAAGTTACCTGTTTGTGCAGAAGAGCAGTTCATATAGAATTGACTGTGGGGAATGTGTCGTGGGCAATCCCTACCATTTTAAAATGTCATGTTTATCACTAGGTGAATTTGTTTAACATGTCTGTGTCATTTTGTCTCCATTTAAACTCCGGGTGAATGTAATATAGTAATCAGCACTTGTAAACAAAGTGTATTTTATCAAAAGTAATAGACTATAATGAATAAATAATGAAAACAAATGCATTGTGTGTGAGTTTACTGGTGCTTACCTCTGAGGGGTGCAAAGACCACTTGAAGTTCAGTTTATGTACCCTTTAGCATTGGTTTTGTACGTGTAGCGCTCTGCGGTCAAGTTAGCAAGTGTCCAGTTAGACTTTCAGAATAAAACGTGGTTAATGTTGTGAAACTTTGCAGTTTGGTAAAGTGTAGACACTGAAACTGCTTGCTTAGGTTTAGATCATGGTTTTAGTTCAAATAACTAACTTGACTTAAATTACGTGAGTTAAGTAACACTGCATCACTAAAAGGAATCAATGTTGACTTTTTGTTTCACACGGGAAATGAACGCTGTCCTACCCATCTAATCCAACCACCTCCTTACTTGGACTTTTCTGTCATTCATAGTATCATTTTAAGCATTGACGCTAAAGGACTTTCCTCAATATGCTGAACTTTGACGCGAAAGGGTGCCATGTTCATTGGTAACCAGATGCTCTGGAAATGAGAACAGGTTGCTCTAAAGTGTCTTGTTTTGGCTTTTAAAATTTAAAAGCAGAAAACATGCTTTTCCTAGTGCATTAATGGTGTTGTGGAGTCTGTAAGAAGTGGGCATTCAGGAGGCAGAGATATTCTATGACCTGGTTCCACTGATTCTGGAAGTATAACCCCCATTCATTTTTTCCAATGTTTTGTGTTGGGTGTGTCACTAATGAGTGAGTTGAAGCTAAAGGTCATACTTTTGAGAAAACCGGCAGTAAGATCTGCAGCTTAAAGTAATTCAACGACAAAGCATTCTGACTTTGCTTCCCCTCTGATTTGGCCTTAGACTACCTTTTTTTCCATAGCAGTGGGGTGCCAAGACTCATGGGTATTGTATTTAATAAGGCAAACAGATGGACAAAATATATCTTTGTTTAAGAAAATAAAACTGATGACTATCATATAAGCCTGGGAATGGAAATACAGAATTCAGTAAACTCCCACACAGATGGTGGCGCATTGCATTATGGGAAACATAGGATGTAGTGGTTTTGGAGGTTGACTGATAAAGTCAGGATATCTCTGCATCTGCTGATTTGATTGTGTTCATTCTTTTTTTAAATCTGTCTATTGTGAGCCCCCAACGTTGTGAAAGTGCAATACGAAATCACTAGAGTATCCCTTTAAATTAAATTTAATCTGAGTTTGTTTCATCTCCCCTCTGTTATGCTGGGGATCATAATTCAGAGTAAACGCAGCAATAGTAGTAGTGCGCCTTTAACCAGCGTGCGTGCGCACATGCTTAAAGTATAGTAGGTGGTCGCGCATGGCATCTCCGTGCCTGCTTGCGCTCTGCTCTGCCGTCCTCTGCCGCTGGGTCGCTGATGATGCCGCGCGGAGCGGGGAGCTTGGACATTTCTGTGTGCGGCTACAGCGGCAGTTCCCAAGATTGAAGTCGAATGAAACGGGAGAGGATTTTGAAATACGATGATGGGTCGTCCGAGCCGTTTCTCATCGCTCGGACAGCTGTAACGTCGGCGGACAAGCGTGAATTCATCAAAGGTGAGACTGAGGCAGTGAATCACGGAGGAAAAATCCTCCTTATTCACCCTGGACCACTTATCCTCCCCATCTGATGCTGCTGCCGATGGTGATGGTGATGCTCTAAACGCAACCTGCGTGATTTTCCTCCGGTAAAGGCCAGTTCCCTGCTATGCCTCACACGGCTGTTGAGACACCAGTGTGAATTGAAAAGATGCACGATTGCCATTGTTTCTTATCCCAAAATTGTATGGGCATCACGACACACCATTCCCATTGCGGAAATAAGGTAAATAGGCAGTTAAATCAGCAATATGGCTGCGTTTGTGCTCTGTCGTCGCTTCAGAAGTGAATCTAAAGTGCTGCAGGTTTGCTCACTGTGAGAATTGAGGGTTCTACAAACCGAGAAGTGAATGATATCAGCGGAAGGGAGGTACTGCAGTAACCGAGTCCTTATGTTGACTCGCGTTAAAGGATGTTGTCATTACCTCGAAGCTGAAGGTGCGGTTACAGTAAAATGCACCGTTACGGGCCTGTAATGACAACTACACAGTCTTACTGTGTCAAAAAAGGGCTACAATTTAAATTAGTACAAGCTTATGATTACTTTTATGAAAATGAGTGAATGAAATTGATTAAAATCACACTCATTCTGTACTGTGCCTTTGAATGTGCTCTGGTCTATGAATACATTTTGTCCATGAATTATTAAGGACTTGTTTCCTTATCTTACATGGAGTAATCAACTCATGTATTAAACGGCCATTGGCTGTCATGCACTGCTTTTATTTTTCTGAACATTAACTGCCAATGCAAGGCCTGAGTTGCCTACTCTTGAATTTCTGCAGTAACTTCATAGGCTGAATATTTACAATGAGCCATTGTGTTATTTTGCTGACATGTGTTTGTTGGGTTTTCCACTGCATAGCAATTTTTTTTCTATGCTTTCCCCCAAAGTACAACAGTTCTACACTGACATGTCATCCCTAAAAATGCCCAAGTTGCTACAGTGTGTGCTGCTCATATAGGAGCCCATTTAATGTGTAATTAGGCTGACCAAGTGTTTTCAAGTAGCCCAAGTGAACCCTTTATCCTGACTGAGTTATTGTCATGTATTAAAGTATTAAAATAGCTGTTTCATTAAGCACAGAGTGGATTATTGCAGTATCTGGTGGTAGTGAGATCAGTAATCGTAATTACAGCTGAAACATTTCATTGACAAATATGATAGGCGATGAATCATTTCATTCATTCTTTCATTTTCAAAGCAAACCAGCCAAACATTCTCCAGTTTGAGCTTCTCAAAATGGGTGCAACTAACAAGAATTTTCATTTTATCTTCAAATAATTTTCTCAATTAATCAGTGACTTCATTTGTCTATAAAATGTCAAATAATAGTGACAAATTACCAAGGTGACATCTTCAGGTGTCTTGTTTTGTCCCATCAACAGTCCAAAATCCAAATATATTCAATTTAATTCATATATACCACAGAAATATATTCAATTATCACATCTGAGATGCTGCAAAAAGCAAATGTTTGTCATTTTTGCTTGAAAAAACCAATGCCTCAACTAATTGTTGCAGCTCTAGACATGGGCTTTTTTCATTGACTAAACCATTGATTAATTAATTAAGAAAAATGTTAGTACATTATTCAATAATGAAAATAATTAGTACATTGTCACACTGATCATAATAACTTTTAAATAAGAAATGAGATAATGCTTGAATTGCATACAACTAAAGACCCTTTAAAGACCCTTACCAGCAAAAATGAACCACTCAACACAAGCCAGAATAGGAAGTTAGTGACTGGAAAGAATCTCTGTCATAACAGTAGAGATCACCGTGAGAAAAAGTGTGTCTCTAAAACAAGGCTTGATGCAAAACAAAAACCAAAAAATTGAAAAATCCTCACTTTAGACTTCCTGAAGGTAGCAGAACCTTCACTTCTTTTCTCACGCTCTGCTGATAAGCTGAAGCCCCCACCCCCATCCCATGTTTAGGGGCACTTGGTCCCCTGGCCCAAGGCTGTCTGGGGCACCCAGCGCTTCTCACTCATTGGCCAGCTGTAATGTGCTCGGTGTCCATCATCATTAAGTGGTTCCTTTGCGGCTCAGTTGGTGTCATTAGACCACAGGATGCAGTCACTGCTGAGCGGGATGTCATGGAGAATTATCATTTGCACAGACCACGGGCGCTGGAGTGTTCCCCAGTCAGCTTACCAATATCTCTACAGAAAGAGAGGGAGGGGAAATAAAAGCACAAGTTGAGAGCTAATGAAGTCCTCGAAGGAGGGAGAGATGGGAGGTGTTAATTACTTATTTAAAAGTCAGACACATTTTGTCAGCGAATAATAGCTTATCTCGTACCAATGGCAACATCAAGTCTAAAGACTCCCTCACTAACTCTTTCAATATGGCTTTTCTTCACAGGGTCGACAATCAGGGCTTCACTTTGTTTGACATTCAGCCAGCGACAGGTAAATACTTTTAACCATCTTCATAACATCAGATATACAATGCTATAGTTAAATCTTATGTGATAAAATATATAGTGTAACAATCATAGGATTAAAACAAATGGTACTATTTACCTACCACAAATGTATGCCACTGAAATGTCTTCATTTCAGTGAACACAGGATAATATTACTATTTAAGAGCAAGAGAAGATATCTTTTCAAATTAAAATGTCCGCTGTTTAAGAAAAATGACACTTACCGTGAAGACTTGTTCCATGACGTTGAAAGCCCTGATGACACGTTTTGAAAATGAATGAAACAAGGAAACCTCCATTGTTTCAGAGGGAGTACTGTCAAGTACTATGCTAAAACAATAAACAGATACGAATGATTAATCAATTTTGAAAACACACAGCAGAGCCAACACTGAAGTTAAATCAGGCACTGACACAAAAGTTAATGTTTAAATTGTTCAATAGATGTAGATGCTTTAGTATGAAAGAGAACAGGTATGAAGATTGAAGTCTTTGTGGGAGGACATTTTTACGTTTTTGATTAGACAGCAGCATTATGAACATATCTTTTTATCTTTGTGTTGCTGATTTTAACATACAGCATGTCAACACACTTTAAAGGAATATAGTAGATAGTACTTCCCTTTGGGGAAGCTGCTTATTTTTTTTCCTTCTGGTTAGCTTAGCACAAAATTGGCTCAGCCAAGAAATAATCCAGCAAATAATCAAAACTTGCCTTTTTTACATTTTTGTTTTTTGTACAGATTAAAATGTAACGTTTTAGTTAATTAGTGCACTTTAGTAGTGCTACTAGACATATTTTGTAATAGTTCTACAGAGCCAGGTTAGCTGTTTCCCCCTGTCTTTATGCAAAGCTGAAATAATCAGCTGTAGCTTCATATTTAGCACAGACATGAGAGTGGGATCAATCCTCTCAAGCAAATGAGCATATTTCCCAAAATGAACTATTCTTTTGAGTAAAAGTCACATTCTTGTCACCATTCATTTCTTAGTAGCCACTGAGCACCTACATTGGTGGTGGTTTTCCACTGCATTCTGCTGTATAACTGAACCAAGATACAGTCAGTGACTCCTTTTATTACATCCCATATGTCTAATATTTTCAACAAATCAAATGTTGAATTAGGTGAAACAAACTGACAATTCAGTCAGATTATTAGTCTTCCAAATCAATTACATTTTTGGCATACCACTCAAAAGAAACCAATTGATTTCATGTCTATAACTGGTTTTATCATCTGTTAAACAGCTAGCCAGAGCCAAATAATCTCTACTTTTTACAAGGTAATAGCAGGAGCGATGACTAATACAGTCCTTGGGTAAACAATAAAGATGAAAGAACACACAGTATCCTTTTATATGCCAGCGTTCACAAACTCTCATGTGCATATTATCTGACCACATAACAGGTGAAAGGCAGAATAATGCACACACAGAATTATAAGCTTTAGGTAATCATTTAGTTTTCCCATAATAATTATTAGTTATAGTCTGAAACATTTTCTTCAATTGCACTAATAATATTTATACAAATCAACCTCAATGTCAGGGTATGCGATTGATTTTGGACAATGAAAAGAGCTGTGTGCTGCATTTATTAACATGCTGCTGTCTGAACTGTAAGCATGCTCTGCTGTTTGATGTGCCACAGAATGATCGAGGAAGGCAGTAAACGAGGCAAGGCCATGGTGGAGAAGAGACAGCTCTTCATGGAAATGAGTGAGTGGAATCGACTGAGAGAAATGTCTTTTCACTATTCATAGTCAGCAGCGGCTTGTGTAATTCTTTGACTGGCTCGAAGTTGCGCAGGAGTTACGTGGTGCCTCACACGTACAGTGTAATTCCTCCCACACAAAGACAGTGATAGTGTTAAAATGTACTTTCAGTGAGCCGGATCATGTTTAAAGAATTTATTTCATTAAACTGGACCAGCATGTGGGATCAGATGAGACTTTCTTTCGTGTTTTTGTTTTGCAGGAGCTCAAAACTTTGATGTAATCAGACTGTCGACTTACAGGACTGCCTGCAAACTCCGGTTTGTGCAAAAGAGATGCAACCGTAAGAATATGTAGATTCTTAAACATTTTCCTCTCTTTTCAACTGTGTAACCAATAGAAACGTTTGTTCCAGCATGAATACAGACTTTGATTGATCACAGTCTGTCTGTCTGCCCCCCTCCCATCACAGTTCATCTGGTGGATGTCTGGAACATGATCGAAGCCTTTCGTGACAACGGGCTCAACACATTGGACCACAACGCTGAGATCAATGTGTCGCGGCTGGAGACTATCTTGTCTTCCATCTACTACCAGCTGAACAAGCGGCTGCCCACCACCCACCAGATCAATGTGGAGCAGTCCATCGGGCTGTTGCTCAACTTCATGGTGGCCACCTATGACAGGTATGGGCCATGTGATCAGTGCAGTGCACTGGAATCATCTTTTCAGTTGTTTGCCACAAAAGCCTTAATTGGTCTGGTATGACCGGTAACTTATGTTGGTATTTTTCAATGTGCCATTATCCTGTATAGTAATCTCCAATCTTCAGCTGTTCAGAAAAGGGTTGTCTTGCTAACAAGCCGATGCAGTTTGATCATAGGTAAAGGTAACATTTTAGAAGTAATAACAATAAAATGTCATTCATGGCATTCATGTGAGCTGATTCATAGTTGAGTCATTATTGTGGCCTAAAAATGTTTGATTATTTGGATTTTTCATACTATATGTATTAACTAAACAGTTTATACAACTATTATATTATTTTATTATTATATTAAATTGAGCAGTTCAAAGAAATTTATTTCAATTAATTAACTAAAAGTCTTTTATCCGGCAAAAATGTAAACAAATCTGCAGTTTGAGTTTCTATTGTTATACTTGGTCAGACAAATCAAGACATATTAAGACATCACCTAAAACTCAATTATTACGGCAATGTTTCACTATTTTCAGATATTTTCTAAACTGAACGATTGATCCGCAGCCCTACTCTGGATAAAATATCCGCCACACCAACATTTACCATTTTTTCTGTAATTAACAACAAATAAAGTTAATTCTTTTCGAGGAAACTTTGGAACTTGGAAACTTGGAAATTGTCAGGAAATGTCAGACCTATAAAATGAAGCGTTAGCATTTTATTTCCCAAATGTCTAAATGCTAACAAATATTGGAATCAGCCCAAAATACTCTCCATGTGTAACTGTAGAAGTTAAACTCCCCAGATATATTCCCAGAATAAATATGCAGCACATGGCCTTTGTGTCCTCAATGGCTATGCCTCTGACTTCACCTTACAATCAGAAATCTTAGCAATAAGCTTTCTGTATCACACAGCAGATAGAAAGTGGGCCGTGTAAATAAAGTCCCAATTAGTTTAAGAATCCTTGGAGATGTTTTACTGCATATCCCTCCTCTTAATGCCTGCGCTTTGCTCAAGGCCCCAGACACTGTCCACTCTGGAGTGCAGAGGTTTATTATTGACCATAAAGCTCTCTTTCATTATTGTACATTGTGTGCTGAAATTGATTGGCTGGTTGCCCTGTTCATTTATTAATGCTTTCAATTGGTTTACTTTTATCTGTAAGGTCATTCTGGTCCCGCTCCCTTATTATTCATGCTGCCGTATCTCTGGGAAACTTTGTGGAAATTACAGTCTACTATCACAGGAAGCAGTTTCACTATCTGTCCCTGAGGTCCAAACTGAATTAGGCAGAAGAGCTTTCATGTACTCTGCTACCTCTGCTCGGAAGCCAGAGCTAAATGAATCTGAAATGAATGAGCTGGTCTCTCTTGGCAATTCAGAATGATTTTAAGGGGTCAAGGAGCTTAGTTCGTGCTTTTGTATGTTTTACACAATAATTGATGCAACATAACAAGTGCTCTGATATGTTTCAGTTGTAGTTCAGCATATGTATTGCTGCATGTTTGTCATGTTGCCAGCAATGTTTTCATCTCAAATTTTAGCTCAGCAGAATAGAATCTGCCACTGTGGCCACAAGTTGATATGATAAAAAGTAGGGCGACAGTAACACAAGTGGAGGAGAGTTATAAAGTCACATAGTCAACTGAGCTAGCTAACATTAACAACCAAAAGCTAAGTAAGGCTGTAGCAGCAAAAACTCAGTGTATTAAATTGAACAATTGAACAAATGTGCATTTTACTGCTTATGAATTTCAAAACTACTTGAAGACCAAGATTGTGTTGTTTATTGTTTCAGGGTCACATAGTTTGACTTTAATCTACTGTTGAAACATCACTGTCTTTTTTTCTACTTGCAGTGAAAGCCATGGGAAGCTGACAGTGTTCTCAATGAAAGCCATGCTGTCAACAATGTGTGGAGGGAAAATTGTGGACAAACTACGTTGTGAGTACATTTCTAAGCACCTTACACATAGAATCTCAGAAGATATTAATTTTAATGAGCTGCGTATTTAAATTAGTTTTAATAATATGTGCCTGATTTTCTGAAATCTGGCGTCATGGCTGCCTGCACATGCAAGGATTTCCTGGGACAGTTACTATCTTTATGTAATTGCTGATGTTAAACACACAGGGGCACTGTGGGAACATGTATGCAGAATTCATTTAACTTAAGCTGTGTATATTTTAACTTTCTGCTGAGTACAAATCAATGATTAATAACACATATTTAAAGTAGTGACAAAAGCCTGTTTTGCACTCTGTTATTCCTAAGAATAATAAGTCTGACATTTTCTGTCTCAGATATTTTCTCACAGATCTCTGACTCGAGCGGAGTCATGATGTTTGCAAAGTTTGATCAGTTTCTCCGGGAGGTGCTGAAACTACCCACAGCTGTGTTCGAGGGCCCTTCTTTTGGCTACACGGAGCATTCAGTGCGGACGTGCTTCCCTCAGCAGGTATGAGGAGGATATTTGGACACCCCATCCTCTTCCTATTCTTCTTTTTCTTCTTCTTATTTATCTTCTTTTAAATATCTAATCATTTACACATCTTCTTTAATGCATGTATGTGTGTGTTTGTATCTAGAAGAAGATTATGCTGAACACGTTTTTGGATGTGTTGATGGCAGATCCTCCCCCTCAATGCCTCGTATGGCTCCCGCTCATGCACCGACTTGCTAATGTTGAAAATGGTAAGATCTGGAATCTCATTTATATTTATACTGTGCAACCACATTGATGTCAACATTTGAAGATAATAGTTCCTAAATGAATTCTCAGAAACTACTGTACAACAAAGGGGGGAGACTGCAGTTGGTTTCCAACCTAGGGATTGAGCCCCTCCTAACGTTCACCAGTTAAATCTGAGGGGTCATGAAGTGATTAATGGGAGAGACAAAAAAACAAGGTTCTCTTACACACATTTGTTTTCATTTTTTTACTTTGATCAGTTATTTAAATAAAACAGTGTGAGAGGTTTAAAGGTGCAGTGTATAAAGATATATTGAGTGAAATGCAAAATAATATACATAGATATCTTTTCAGTAGTGTATAAAGACCTTACAGTTATGTTTTTATTAACTTAGAATGAGCCATTTCTATCTACATAGGCCGCGGGTCCTCTTACACGGATGTAGGCCAAATGGACAAACTTCTCTATAGAGAGTGTTTCGTCACTATGTTGAATATTAGGGATGAAGAAGAAGAAGAACAAGAACAAGTAACATTAGAATTACCATTATTAGTAGTAGGCTGGTTTATTAAGGTTAGAAAACAAGAGGAATTTGGACCAATAGAGGCCCACAACTATTATTTAGCACATGTATAGACAGAGCGTGTCATCCACTGTAGCCTCCACTGCATGCTTGGAAAGGGAGGGGGGAGCGGTGAATTTGTGTGTTGTCAGAATATTCAGAATCTTTTTGTCCTCCTTCTTTATTGCAAAAAGAGAAATAAAGTGTACAAGGGACATAAAGAAGTACACAGAACTTTGATTCATTCAAAATCACGTATTACATATACATATTTTGTAAACATGTAATTTGTAATATGATTATCACGGTGAATTTGCTGTCCATGTAGAGGACTGAAACGTGACAAGTATTAAGTAACATAAAATGGATATGGTCAAGTACCTCAAAATTTAATTAAACACAGTTCTTATGTAAATGCACTTTGTTACTTTACACTGACTGCAGGGATATCTCAGATAAAAAAGGCAGGGATCATCTGCCTAGTTTTTTTTGTTGTAATTATCTAAAGATGTCTCTTACAGAAAATCTTTGTTGTTGTTTTTCACTGCTCAGTCTTCCATCCGGTGGAATGTTCATATTGCCGGAGCGAAAGCATGATGGGTTTCCGGTATCGGTGCCAACAGTGCCATGGCTACCAGCTCTGTCAAAGCTGTTTCTGGCGTGGCCATGCCAATGGTCCCCACAGTAACCAGCACCAGATGAAGGAGCACTCTTCTTGGGTAAGGCAAAGCCCTGATCACTCTCTCAATTTTGCATCATATTGTTCCCTTTTCTGAACAATCCAAAAGTCAATATCTGTGTGAGAGTGGAATGATTTTACAGCATAGCAGACAATTCAGCCGTCTCCCTACATTTCCTATCCTCTCAAAGCAATAGGGATTTTAATGGGGGGTTATTCATTTTGGCAAATGAAATTGTATTGATTGAATTTTGCTGTGTTGTCACATTCCCCCAAAGTTCAATCAGTACGTTATAAATCGAAACAAGAGAAGTCATAGGCGCTGGATCCCAAATCCAATTCCCATCCCACTCGCTCTTTGCACAGATAAGAATAACTGTTCATAAAGCCTCCGGACATGAATAACATGCCTGAGTGCATGAAACACAAAACACTCTAATATGAAAAAAACATTTATAACATTTATCATAAAGGGTTAGGTGGATGAATCTCTTCGGGATGTTTACCCACTTTTGCGACAAATTGGTGGAAATTGTATGTCTATGAAAAACAAATGTGACATTTCTTCACCACAATTCCTTTGGCTTCCAGTGTTCAAAACCTATAATGTTTGCTTTTAGCATCTGGCAGCATTTTCCATCCTTCACTATTCTGATTAGCTGGCAGTATTACAGCTTTTGTTAGATGTGTTAACTACAGTCAACCTCTCAGTGATGCTGCAAAACTGTCACTATTCATATTCATAAGTGTTTGAAAAATCTCAGTTTATGAAACCGTCTGGAATGTACACTCAGTTGCCAGTTTCTTAGGTACACCTAGCTAAAACTAATACAGATACAATAGTCCTGCAAGAAATCCTCCCTTCCTGAGAGTGAAAATGTTATAATGTTTTTGTTGAACCTGTTGCTTAAATGATGACACACGCCAAACTGATCCCCCAGCATTAAATAACTGCTATTCTATCTTACCTAAAATTAATTAACTCGTTTCCAGGTAGTGTTAAATGACAAAGCCTTTTTCAGAGACTTTAATACCCTGCCAAGCATGAAATTCTACAGAGTTTGGTCCCTTTTCTTTATGACATCAGTCAAATTTGAGTAAATTGACTTAAGATTAAAAAATAAAAAAGCACAGTTACAATATCATCTTTCAATGCCAACTTGTAAATAGCATTCACATCAATATCAAATTTGAAATTATGACTGGGAAACACAATTTTAATGTATATGGTGTTGCTGTCTATGCACAGTATTTTTATTTCTTAAAAAACAAACTCTGCAATTGTGCAAGTATCTTCAGTTGTCCAAATGACTTGAACGCAGAATAATGGACTCATTGCATTGCAGTTTTGAGACCGTAAGGCTGCCATCAAAACTGCATGTGAAGTAGCAGATTCAAGCACTGTCTGAATGTGCATAAGCCACTGCTGATCGACACATTTAACACAGTCAACAAACTGTTGACCTAGTTATGTAAATGACTTCTGAAGCGGTTTAAAACTGTTTCTACTATTCCAACACGATGACAGCTGTAGATACAACACATAAGGTGACAGATACTTTGTTTGTTCTGCCCTCCTCACAGAAGTCTCCGGCCAAAAAGCTGAGCCACGCAATCAGCAAATCTCTGGGCTGCGTCCCCATCGGAGAGCCGCCACATCCTGTATTCCCCGAGCAGGCTGAGAGACCACAGGAACTGACTCATACTGTGTAAGTACCATTCCCAAAGCATTTGTTACCACTGTTTGTGTTATTAATGAGGTAAACTCAACTGATTTGTTGATAAACAGCACAACAAGACCCAGAGTGCTCATGGTCTGTTCTTGTCATGTAACTGCCTCCATCTTTCTATTTCACCGTCACTACATGACTGACACTGAGTGCCATCTCACTAAGGTGTCAAGCCCACGATTATTTGCTAACGTTGAAATGTTGATATACTATGCAGGTTCAGCCGCTGCTGCCGTTAACAGCACAGTCATCCTCATCATTCTGGTGGAAATGAAACTGGGACAATGGTATAAATCTCACACTCCAGGCTTTGAGGCTCCTGGAAGTCATTACCAGAAATGCATTATATTCTGCTGCTGTCTTAAACCCTGCACACTCATTTACATTTCAGTTGAAAAATAGAATGATTTCCATAATCAGTTCCACTACAGACATACATCCGCAGAAGTCCACATCGCTAAGGTCACTTCATATTTTTCTCATCATTGTTGTGCCGAAACTCTGATGCTTTTTCTCCACCAAAACAAAATCTAATAATGTTTCAGATTAAAAAAAGTGATTTAAGATTTGGCTTGTTCGTGGCATTAATAGGATCACAGGAAATCTCTCAACTTTCTCATTTGAGCTTTCAACATTTCTCATGGCACATTTCATAACAAAATCCTGCTTCATATTCCAGTCATGACCATAAACCTAAGCTGTCTGTATATCCATTTGCTGCTGGCAATTGTCAGTGAGTAATTGATAGTGAGCCACATCATGGGCAAGAAAGTAGCTCAGCGACTGCCAAGAAAAATAGTCACAACGTAAATACATCAACATGATTTCCTATTTTACTGCCTGATAGACATAATCATCTCAGAATCAGTTCTCACATCCAGGCTCTGCCCACTGGTGGAGGATTTTTCTGCATTGTGCTCAAATTTATGCATTTAAGATGAAGTTAAAATTTGCATAAATTTACAATTCATCACAAAGTGGAGAATCAACTGTCGACCTGGATGTTTTCCTCCAACTGAGGTGATTGGATTAGCCCACGCTGTATGGGCTGTGTAGCATGAAATTACATCACACAAGTAGATTAATATTGATTAAAATAAAATTTGTGGCTAAACTACTTTGGATTATGTATCTCCAATGCCCCTAGCAAGCAGTAATCCGTGTCATTTTTTTATTTTTACGATGTTGATTACTTCTGATGATAGAGGCCCCGGGACTATTGAGTTCTGTATATTTTGGGCTCTTGGTTATATTGGATTTTAACATAAAGGCCTTTTATTGTAATTATTTTCCTCAGAATGGTTTTTCCATTAATTGAAGGGTCCTGTTTGAGTACCTTTTACTGTAAAAAGATATATTACTTATTTGCAGTGGTGGAAAGCACATCTACGGAAGTGCTATGTAAGTCCAATTTTAGTATTTTCACTTTATGCTAAATTACTCTTCTACTTCTCTTTTTCATTAAAAAAAACATATGATCAGCTCATACAATACAATGTGTTGTTAAAGATTAAACCAGTGGTTCCCAACATTTTGTCTTAAGACCACTAACAAAAAATCAGTGTCTAGTTTAGGCCCCTTATGACGATACATACTGTTCTACCAAAAAGACATTACTCCCTTAAAGTTTTCAGATGGTTCCATTTTAATACCTCTTTTACAACAAATATGTAAAATTACCCAATAATACACAAAAGGAAAGATTAGCGAAAAGTCCAAAAAAACTAATGCAGATTGTGTCAAAGAATTTAGTTTATTCTCTCTCAGCTCTCATACGACTATACGACGCATTTCGGATGACCATTCATGTACACTGGGCATGTGCAAATAGGAAGCAGATTCTCTACTTTGCAGTTGGTTGCTTAGTTGCAGAATCTCAAGTAGGTCTATCTGCAGGTGCACAGTACTACAGGACACGTCAACTACATGACATGCCCTCAAAATAATCGTAGTTTGGTTAGGTTTAGTAAAAGATCATGGTTTGAGTTAAAATAAGTTAATTAATCCGAGTAGTTATCTCAGGGGGTGTGTTGGGTAGTCTGCAAGACTGGCAGACGGACTTTCTCATAGAAAGCCCTAAGGGCAAACGTCTCCCGCGTGCAAAGTTTTCTAGTATTTTATGGTTACTTCCTATAGTAAAATGTCTTGCTTTCTTACACATGCACTCTCACTCAAACAAAGACAAATTTAGTGAGGTGGGTGCTTCATAGCTCAAAAGTATCACCCACTTCCCCCCGTCCAGATTAAAACGCAATCCTAGAGTTTACAAATTGAAATGGGGTCAGGAGTTTTTTCAAAAGTATCCTTTAGGGTTTAGAAAATGGCCACATGGTATAAATGTGACAAAAGTTATATGTTTTAAGATGAAAATTTATTAGTGTGCCTTAGGAGGGAGCTCATCCCCTACGGTAGTTTGGGAACTACGGAACTAAAGGCTTGTAAATAAAGTTGGGTAATGCCATAAAGACGTTCACTAGCTCTACCTCAACAGCACAATGCTGCTTACACATTATGCATCCGTACTAATAATCTAATTATGAAATTTATAAAATATATAAAAAATATATTTGTAAGTCAGTTTACTTAATAACTGAAGTAAATTTTGCTTACAACATTTCTATTCTTAATTTTATATGCAGTCCTTTTGCTTGTAATGGAGTATTTTTAGATTGTTGTATTGGTACTTTTACTTGAGTAAAAGGTCTGTCTGACACACATTAGCAACATATGCAGTAAATCTCACTGTATATCTCTAAAATGAAAGTTTTGGGGTAGAAATGCCAGGAACGTCTGGCATTTTAGGTTTGGTGGCACTATTTGTGTATGTGTTCTCTGACTTTTAGTAACTTTTAATAACGCATGTGACTGTTGATCCCTGAGACTTGTTTGTATGTTTTTCTATATCTATTGGTATATCTGATGCAGGGAAGGTATTTACCAAGATCCCTGTCTTTGATGATGGAAAAAGGTCTATTTTTGGTTCCCGAAGCATTTATGTTTTTATTTGTGCGTGGTGATGAAGTACCGCCTCTCATCAACCGTGCCATGAAAAGATCTTTTTTAAACCTGACAACCATTCAAAATATGTATTCAGCAGTGACTGCTCTTCTCAGTTTTTGTTCAGATTTAAAGCCTCCATATTTAACTGTACATATCTGAACGGATTCTATTTGCAAATATATTCAAAGGAAATGCAGTCTATTTTTTTCACACACAGGTAAATGTATGATTTTTTTTAGTTCGTAATATGACACATAATTTGAGATTATAACATTGAAAGGATGAAAAGATTGATACCCGTCTGTCTGTCTCTCTCTTTCCCTCATAAGTTATAAGAAGCTACACCCAAGAGAGAGTTAGCTTAGCTTATAAATACTAAGGGAAAAGGCTAGCCTGTCTCTGTTGAAAAGTAACAAAATCATTATTAACATTTTATATCTTGTTTTTTTAATCTAAACAAAAACCAAAGCGTAAAAATTTATGAGGAACAACCAACTGAGACTCCAGCAAGTCACTTCACCCAGCCAAGGAACATAACTCCCCGTCCGTTGCTAGCTAGCTAACAGCTTATCTGTACTGTTGGTGCATTGGCTGTATCGGTCAAATAAACACGAACTGTCCAACAGTCAAAATAACTTGAGAGAACTAAGTGACTTTCTGTTTTAACACAGAACCCACAGTCTTTATACTAAGCTAAGCTAACTGGCTGCTGGCTGTAGCTTCATATTTAAACAGGGCTGCCAGCTTTGAATTAGTTTGGAGTGAGATTCAGTATCGCTGAGGTCTCTGCATTTTATGAGTAGGTCTTCTGTGACAATACCCACCGAAGGGGTCAGGGTCATCACTCTTCAATCCTCAGGAATTTGTTTAAACGTTCAGCAGATAAAGCATGTAAAGATGAAAAGCCAGGTCACTCATCATGGTCAATGATGAATAATTGTGATCAGCACATCACACATCACAGTCTAAATTGGGAGACCAAACCTAACCAGGTATCTGGCAGTTATCCACAGAAAATGTTGGTGCATTTGCTGTATGTGTCAAATGAACACAAACTGTCCAGCAGTCAAATTAACTAAAGAGATCCAATGATTTTATGTCTCAACACAGAACCCCACAGTCATTATGCTAACCTAAGCTAACTGGCTGTTACCCTCAGAAAGTGTGTTATCCCAGAAACAGTTTTTTTGCATTCTAGTGAATTTATGGAGTAATTTAGTTGTTGAAAACCAAAAGTGCAGGTTTTGCTTCAGCACTGGAGGGGACACATATAAAGTGTATGAACACTTCAAAACACTTAATTTCCTGTATTCTGGTGAAAATGCACAAATTTCTGCCTTTTGCTGCATCAATTTATGGTGGAAATGTCTTCATTTATAAAAAGGGAAACAAAATTTAGGCAGCAGGTGACAATTCAAAACATAAAAACGGTATTTATTGAATAACAGATATAATAGAATTTAAGACATTATGGTCCTCAGACATCGTGTATTGCTTTCAGATATGCCTTCACCCGTAGATCAACTTTTCTCATTTAATACCAACATGCAGACATGATTTTGTCTTCCTTCCTCCTTTGTTTTTATGTCAAAGATTAATTAATTAATTTTAATTCAGTTGGAATTTAACATCTCCTGTGTTTCAGCGAGTTTTCTGCTCATGTTCAAAACCTCCTGTGCATTCATTATATTTTTAAAAATATACCTGCCCTAATACTCTGCTGTGCATGAGCCTGTGTTGTTGTCCTGCTGATATGGTAGTATCCTCTTCAGACCGTCGATTTGCGCAGTGAATCGACGTTATTGGTTTTTCACTGTGTGAGAAAAATGTGGCGTGAGAGCGTGTGAAAAGTGTCAGTTGCATGAGTCACACGCTCAATGCATGAGACTTGGCAGCCCTGTTTAAAGAATAGATATGACCATGGTATCAATCAAATCATCAAATTCAGCAAAAAGCAAATGAGAATTTTTAAATTTATTTTATTAAACCTTTATTTAACCAGATGATGTCATTGAGGTCAAGAGAGCGTAGTTCCCAAAATGTTGAACTGTTCCTTTAAATCCAGCAAACCAGTTGTAAATCTTCTGCACTTGTAGACATCAGCCATAAGGAAGAGCTGGCACTAATGGAATAATTCCCATTTGTTAACGGTCGATTTCCGAGAAATTATGGGTAATTGTCTGCCTCTCATTCCTATGTAGACTCCCTACTGGCCACAGGAATCTTCCCGCATACTGGATGCCTCAGATGATTAGTCACAGGAAAACTGCCAAGCTTCAAAACTGATTCTACATTGCCTTCATTTTATTTATGACACATGATAGAGAGGGAAATGTGCTGTTGGTATTCTAAAAGAAGTGCAGCTAGTTGCCAATCCTTATGAATGTTGTCTGTGAAGAGGTATTATTTCATGTTGTGAACCAGGAAACATTCATCAGTGTCGTCTCTCAGGTGTGTGCATGTGTCTGTGTGTGTGTGTGTGTGCGCGTTGTGGCTGACGAAGCGTCTGTGAGTGAGTTGTAATGGCAGAATCAGGGTAGAGCTTCAGGTTTGATCAAAACTCCCAAATCAAACGGACATGAGTCTCCCAGTTGTCCAACCCCTTGTGTCGTCTTCAGACAAAGTGTAGCTATTCTGATTCTTTTTTTTAAAATATTTACAGGCATCTAAAAAGCATAGACTAACAGCAAGCTGAGCTGTGAATTTTCCCCTCCACTCAAACTGTCAGCGAGATTCTTGGGGATTTGTGTTTTGGAGGAGAGTTATAGGTTTGGGATGCACCATCTGTCTCAGAAACTTTAAATCTAGGATACGGCTTCTTACCTTCAGACTTAGCACCGCTTCTGCCAAAAGATTTTAAGTACCAAAATAGTCTAAGAGTCGAAAATAGGCATCTTACCGTACTTAGCATTAATGTGGAACACACACTATAGCGTCAAATCCTCAGTGCCATATTTAATATTTTGCAACCAATTTTCCACTCTATATAATCCCTAGAAATCCCAAAACATCTTTAAAATGCCTTCCTCTGTTTTACATCTTTTTTTATTCACTGGGTCAATGCAAATTCCATCAATGTCATTACAGAACAGGCATGTAATTCACTTTTCTGTGAGTGTGATCCATTGGGTTTCTGTGGCTAAGGTAGTGATACCCTCCTGGGGAAATAGGAGCACCTTTGCCAGCAGGAGAGGATACATCACGTTCAGCGTATTATTTTTAGCCGGCTGAGGGCGATTGAAGGCAGCCATGCATCCGTCGTTGTCAGAAATAAGGTGAATGTGTGTGTGAAGCTCCAGCAGACTTAATTTTCTGTACCCCTGCCAAGTGCCAAGTACAAGGAAAGGGTGGTACATTGTCATTCACTGCACGCAGGTGCCACAAGGCTTAGCGCATTGCAGACTTTGATCTCTTTGTGCCTAAATGTTATGTCAGTTCACTCCCATTTGACCTCTGAGGCACCAGCTGAATGACTGGACTGTGCGTCTTTAATCAATATTTCTTCAGTCAGTGAACTGCGGGGATGCAGGTTTGAGTGAGTCAAGGACGCCTGTTAGGATTAGAATGAAATACTTCTAATGTGAAGCTTTTACATAAGAAGAAGCTCTTTTTATTGCCCCCTACTGTTACACAGAAGTTATATTGGTGTGCTCAAAAAAGACTGATGATTATTTATAGAAGGATAGCTGTGAAGAGCTTTGACTTACGTAACTCTCTGAAGGTGAGTGGAAGAGTTATTATGTAGTTATGAAGATATGTAAATTAAATTACAGAATAGACTGCAGAGATCAGTTTGTTACACATTTCTCTCCTGAATGAATGAAAGTAGACTTGTTTTTTTTAAAGAGGGTACAATTGAGGTAGTTTGAGCAAAAGGCATTTCTCTAATTATCTCAGTGTATTCATTGTTTTAGAGAGAGGTGAAAAGACAGAGCCAGATCAGAGAGCTTCAGAGAGGAGAGAGAGTGTGTGTGTGTTTGTGAGGCAGAGAGAGAGAGAGAGAGAGAGAGAGAAATCTACGCCGTCATAAAGTCATGTGACTGCCGAGTTTCCTTGGAGACAGCAGCAGTGTAGTACATTGAGATGCTCGCCTGCTCAGTTGAGGGCAGATTAGGCATCTGGCAACAGCAGCAGTTGGATGTATTTTGCCAGCCAGACAGGTGCTTTCTCTCCACATAGAGGTAAGTGTTATGCCTCGTGTCTCCTCTTCCGTCTGGAGCTCTCACCTTCAGGGTGGAATATTGTCATATAACGAGCGTTAAATGAGAGGTAAACATATTTCACATGGGCTGTGATTTTACTGCACTCAGCATTTACTATAGGCAGCATGTCCATGTTCGAGTAGTGACAATTGCTTTTTCCTTTATCAGTTATTATCTGTCTATCTGTTTATCTAAACTAAAAATTAGGACTGATGAATTACACATGCAGGACCGTATTGGTTTTCTTTTGAATCTGTAAGGCTAGTCCTAAGGGAAATTCAAATGTATGAACTAGTACATAATTGCAGTGTGTCTTTACAAAGAACATGCTGAATTCCCATGAGCAATGGCAATATGTACTTTGGTTTGTGAACTAATTATTTTAATACAATTTGCCATCCAATAATTATGCATGTTTTTTTGCACTTATTTCTTTTTAGTAGCACCATGATGTACAGAAAAGACTGTGTACAATGTTTGGCACTTTGTGGCACTATAGCAGAAAAAGTACTGACAGTGCCTCATGCTGATAACAGTGTTATTCACAATGTGGATATAAATAGTTTGATTTTGGCCAAAAAAGCTGATTGGCCAAATAAGCACAATAGGACACCATGCTGTTCAGCGCTTTGCCTTTTATGTGATAATGAGCGCTTTAAATAAAACAATCGACTAACTACAGAGAGATGCTATGTGCAGATTGAAGAGATGCAACTACAGAGACATGGAAATCGAGTGCTGTCGTGAGTGGCTTTCTGTCGGGTGAAGTTTGAAGCTAAGAGCACCTGGAATGTGAAGAGTGATATTTTGATCTGTTAATGAGACTCTGTGGCCCAGGGTTTTTGGGCTCCGCCGAGCTCACCGGGGGCCACTGAATCAGCCACCAGATGGACCCCATTGCTTTGTTTACTCTCACAAATTACTTCCCACAATGTCACCTTTCCTAGTTTTTCACAGACTTCCAGTTTAATTAGATTTCTTGTCTGCTGTTGTTGTTTTGGCTAATGTTAATTAGGTTTCAGCTAATTGCCCTAAAAACATTTAAATTGCCTTTCCCTTTAAAAGTAAATTATTATGCTACAATTTCAAGTCAACTCGAGGACAACATGTTGGCTATTTTGTGCATCAGTCAGTAGCTTATAATGATTCCCCCTGCCCCCGCTCTTACTCTCTTTTGTACAGTTGAATTTAATTGAAGTCAGTATCGCTGATTCATGATTACTATAAAATGCGAATGCCCTCTACTCCATTCCCTGGTGACAGGCACCACAGGCCTCTGCAGTGTAGCATTAAAGACCTCTAATCTTGTCTTTTAGTCAGCCGAAACCAGTGGCCAACAACATGAACGACACAATGCTCATGTCCTCTGGGACACCTACTCCTACTAAAAGGTAAGCACCCCCAGGTATAATGCACAATGTCTTTTTGACGATATTATTCTGATGATTCCACAGAATTAGCTTCACTTTTGTGATTTTTACCTCTAATGTATTCGTTAAAAAGACAAAATGTCACTTTTAATTACACAGAATTCGCTCTGTGCTCAGAATAGGTGACAGATTCTCTCTCATCAGTGGAAATAACAAGAATAGCTCGGCAAATCAGACTACAGATGTTATTTGTTCCCTCACTCTTGACACACATTTTTGCATCCAAGCAGCATGCCCTTGTGAGTGTATTTTTAGAGAAAAATTTGTTACGCTGTCATGAAGAATATGTGAGCACTCCTACTTAAAGGGTTGATTTGACAAATACATTATGATAGAACTGGAGCCTTATCATGTAAGCAGATAGCAGGCGAAGGCTCCATGACAGCAGCCTAATTGTCCTCTCATTTCAGCCCCTCTCAGTTAAAGGCTATCTCTATTATTATTTACTCACAGTGGTAATGAACCATTGTGGTTATGGATTCAATTTTAGAAAGCACTCTGATGTGGCTCTAATGTATCTGCACTCTGTCCTGCAGGGCTGTGCTGGGTGAATTTTTCTTTTGTGCACAGTATCTGTCTATCATATCTTTCCGGCAATTTGTGTTTGTAAGGTGGGACTGCTCAGGGACTCAGGACTTCCCACGGCACATTAGAAGGGAAGACACATCACTGTCTGGTGTACAACAGGAATAGAGGTGTGCGTATGTCCCTGTTTTGATTGAAGTCTAGACAAAGACTTTGGTAGAGCATTCAGGAGGAGCCTGAATGAAGTCTATGGATGTTTTTTCCCACTTGTGCTCTACTGTGCTGGGTTATCGTACAGTACTACACCAAGGACCCAGGCGAGTGAAGGGCAGTGTGCACACTGCAAAAAATGTCCATCACAGCAACCTTAAAATGTGTTTGTAAATCATTAACATCTGCTAAAGAAGTGAGGTCATGCCGGCATTCCCTTACCTCTCTCTAAAATTTATGTTGCATTTTGGACAAAGATTATATCACCTTGCTGGATGATTTCCTATCAGTGTTTAGGAAAATGAGATGCTAAAAATCAATACTAGATTAGGTTTCTTGCAGAGACTGAACATTTTGTGCAGCCTTGTCTCTGAGGGGTGACAGTATTAAGACCAGAGTCGGTTTGAGGGAAGCTGACAAGATAGAGACACCAGGGGCTGTAAATGATGCCCTGCATCCAGACCCGCAGAGGTCAGTGAGAGACATCATGTGTTGGAGCATGTATAAGAGCAAGCCGATGCTCTCCTGAGGTTTGTTTCACTGTGGCAGTAATGAAGAAGCCCGATAACCTTTGTCTTGACATTTTGCTCTGTGAGTCAGAGCTGCTTTGGGAAGTTGTCATGCAATGAGGATGCTGTTGCCTTGGGGGGGCATAACAACCACAAAGCTGCCATATTTAAGGCAGAAATTGCGCACTAAGCCACCATGACGCTTCCAAAATAGGTTGTGTTGAGAGTCAGTGTGAATACCGGTAGATAAGGTGTTGAATGAGGAGGAAAGGAGCAGGCTTCACTTAGGTTTGATTGCAGAGAACAGAAGGCCAGTTCCTGGCAGCCTTTCACTGTCGCATTGGTTGGTAAATATTAATCTATTGTTATAATTACCCGGCACTGGCCTGCTTACATTCACATGAAGGCCCTATGAGTCAAAGATGCTACTGCTGAATAATGCAAAGCTCCTTGTGGCTCTGCCTCAGTTCAAGAGCCCCAAACTGAAAAGCAGCACCAGTGCTGTCCTTGTTTGTCAACCCTTTCAGATTCCACCTTTTACCACAGAAAAAATACTAAGCACATTCATGATTGTGAATCAGGGCAGTGTTGAATGCACTGTTTGAAACATCATGCGTGTTGTGCTTCCAGCCTCCATCACAGTCCATGCACTGATAGTGTCTGCTCTGCTGACATGGCATCTGCTCCCTCCCACCTCGCTCTTTCACAACAAAATCGCTCACCACTAGCCGGTCCTCCCATGGCGAACCACAATTTATTATCCGTTAGTCATGCAGAACCACAGCGGCAGAAGATAAAAACATTTAAAACAGAAAAAGAGAAAATGCTTGATGAGTTTTAATTCTGACTTAATGCCGAATTGACCAAATGTGAGTCAGTGTGAAAACACAGCTGGTGGGGGAGCAGTTTGTGTTTTTATCGGGAGATGTCATTATTATCATTTTGTAAGACACCTAATGTGACATAACTTAAACATAAAAGTTTAGAATAAAACATTTTATCATTACCTGGTGTATCCTCTGGTGAGTAAGCTGACACAGCTTTGTTGATATAACTGTGAAGTTATTGTGTTACAGGGTGGCATGGTGGTGCAGTGGTTGGCACTGTTGCCTCATAGCAAGAAGGTTGTGGGTTCAAACCCCAGTTGCCCCTGCCTTTCTGTGTGTATTTTGCATGTTCTCCCTGTGTCTGTGTGGGTTCTCTCCGGGTGCTCCGGCTTCCTCCCACCATCCAAAGACTTGCAGGCTAGGTTAATTGGTGTGGATGTGAGTGTGAGTGATTGTCCGTCTATGTGTGGCCCTGCAATCGACTGGCGAACTGTCCAGGGTGTACCCCGCCTTTTGTCCAATGTCAGCTGGTATAGGCTCCGGCCCCCCCGCAACCCTATACGCAGGATAAGCAGTTGACGATGGATGGATGGTTATTGCATTGCATTGAACATTTATTTAAACCTTTTCGAAATGCTTTTTAACACATTGTAATGTAGTTGAATGCAGCTACGATATTTTATATTATTACTTATATTTTATTATTTTGTCATTAATGTCTGTTCATACATCAGCGTCCACTTATGGGTGCCCACATATCTGCTTCCAATACATTATAGTGTGTTATAGACAATTTCTTAAATGCATTTATACATCTTTTAAAATACTAAATGTGAGGCTTAAAATAAAATGTCAATTTGAATTAACTTGATGTTAGTAACTTTAAATAAAGTAATTTTATTGGGGAGTCTCATTGAGATCAATATCTCTTTTTTAAGAGGAGCCTGGGAACAACAAACTCAGACTACCACAGTAACTAGTGTTCAATATCCTATAGCAGTGTTCTCTTATACCCAAATTTCAAATTTCTGGGTGAAGCTTGTTAGGATAATTTGTATGCGAAGTAACACAAGACCAGGGATTGCTGTGGCACTGAAACATGAGTCGGCACCCCGCTATGACTGGATGAATATGACTAACAACAGAAACACTAAATTAAGAGACTGTATTTAATATGGATATGTGACATCATACCCAATATCCAATACAGTTAATAAGATCAATTATCACTGCGCATCCCTTACCAATGGAATATCTAAATAATAATAATTATTGGCTAAAATAAATACAAGAAATGTTGGATAGGGTGTTATGGTAGAGCTTTATAGGAAATATTTTGAGATGATTGTCTCTTTTGTCAATAAAAAGCCATCCAACTTCATGAGAAATAAATAAATAAAATATATTATCAAATTCAGAAAAAAAAGATTATTAGTATCAGCATCATCCCTCCAGATGTTCTCTGGCCTCCTAAAGTTTTGACCTTTAGTTATTGTACCATCGGGAAAATCAGAACACAGTTTTTAAAAAAGCCTAAGCTGCATGTTTCTAACAAAATAGGTCCATTGGTGTCTGAGATATCGTGTTTGAGTAAAAGAAATGCCGGTATCTTCAAATGGGTGGCAGAAATAAAAGATGCCTGGGAAAGATGCCAGTTCAGGAGGGCTTGAAGGCGGTTAATGCATCTCAGTCCAAAACCTGGCAGAGACCATCAGGTGGTGCCAGGAAACTCCCTGTTGAAGCAGAGACAGGAGCAGCTTCTATGCTGATAGCCTGAAGAGCCAGACATGCAGCTCAGATCCAAAAGACCTCACAGGGTCACAGCATTTCCTGAGCCAACCTGAGTGGCTCCCTGGTGTGCGTTAATGTATTACTTATTTATCTTAGGAAGAAACCTCAGGCTCTGTCTATGCTTTAGCCAGCGGATTTTTCAGAAAGTGTCCCGTTTAACAGCAGACATTTCTTGACATTTTCCTCAAAACAAGTGCTTTGACATTTTGGTGGAGTGATGTCACTTTTTTTCCCAGGGCAGATCAACTGCATGTTGTCTTGAGTCGGATGACACTATCTTGAAACAAGTCGAATGATCCGCCGAGCATTTTAAGATATCATCACTGGGCTGAGAAAACCCTTGAAACAAGCGGAGTAGAAGCTGGAGCAGCTAAAATGATCTAATCATGCTGACAGCTTTTTTTAATCTGTTTTGAGAAAGATAAGATTTTAATAGAAATGTTGATTAAATGGCTGGTTTGCAGTGTGTTTTTGGGGCCTGGGCAGTCAAAGCTGGAGGGACTGTGGTTGTTGATGCAGCAGTGTTTGAAGCCAGATTGGGTTTAATGGTCTTAATCATTGCTCACTCTCCAGCCAGTCAGATAGTTCCCAGCACCATTTCCGCTCTCTTTCACTCTTCATTGCAGACGGCCTGCCGAGAAGGGGCAGCATATGTCCTGTCATCTGTCCACGCCATATGCCACACCCATTATCATTTAAAGTCTTATGCCTTATTTGACATTTCCAGTCAGTGATGAAATGGGCAGAACGGACATTGGCACAGTCACAAATGCATTTGGCATGCTGCATTCTCTCTTATTCATCTCAGTTCACTGTTATGACCAATTATCTCAGACTGTCTATCAACTCTGGAGTCAAACTGTCATATTTGAAGGTCACCTCAATTATAAAGTTTTTATTTTCATGCAAATTGTTTTACATAATCACTTTGTGCGAACTTTCCCTTCTACTTACATAAGAGCTTTTCACATTAGAGTCATTGTTGCTGTCTGTGTGTGTGTGTGTGTGTGTGTGTGTGTGTGTGTGTGCACGCGCATATGTGTGTGTGTAATGTATTTTTCTGTCTCTGACTTTGGGCAGTGTCTTGGAGAGTCCCAGCCGGCTAGATGAAGAGCACCGCCTCATCGCTCGCTACGCTGCCCGCCTGGCAGCCGAGGCGGGCAATTCCACAGTGAGTGTCTTGCAGGAAGCCCTGTGGTTGGCTCCCATCAACCTGCATTTCACATTTAATGCTTTGACAAGTTATTGTTAGGCGCCTCATTGTGGCCTGGAAAATTTAAATGTTGAAGCTGAAGTGTAAAGACTACCCACAATTACACATCAGACTGTGTAATACTCAGCCAGTGCTGTAAGTGCACTTATTTTCCAGTTTTACTCGTTCGCTTTCTGGAAACATGATTAAATAAAAAACCTGTTATCTGCTTTAAAGTTATAATCCTTTGTTGATTCGGTAATATTTGTGGTCAATGTGGTACTAGTAAGTGTAGTTAAAGAGAGCCTCAGTGAGGTTGATATCAGTGAGATAAAATTGCATGCATGCATTTTTCCTTTGAATCCCTCACAAACAGGTAGGTAGTCTGAATCCAGCCACTGCCAGTAAAATATTAGTATTTCTCCATAAAGTATTCTCCATAATAGTAAATATTCATTACTTATAAACAGACACCTTTTATTTTCTTGAATTGACTGAGATCAAACAACCCACCAACTGTTCTAAAGTTGCATAGTGGAAGGAGTTATTTTTAGGGTGACCTGGTTCTATTCATTTTTGAGTTATGTGATTCACAGTTGGATATTTTTTTTCGGCTTAGATAGGCAAGAACCTCTCCCAGTGAAATCATTGGTCCAAAATATTAACAACTGTATATATATATTCAGGAAAGAAGGTTTCTCTAAAGGTGCGTTTCGAATAACGTCAAGCGGTAAAACTTTTGTGACTTGCTGCTGGTGAAAGATAAGGATTATGCTGTTAAGAAAACTGATTTCATAATCTTCATCTTAAATCAATACACTTTTAATCTTGGGATCAACTTTGGGTCAATTAAGCAACAATGGTGTTGCATTTTCATAACAAGTGCGACAAAGAAGTATTTTGAAGTATTTTGAATGTACTTGATTTGCGGCTGGATCTTCCCCATGGCAAAGGGAGCTGAGGCTAATGGGTACTGTAGTATTTAGAGCCGCTCACCTTGTCAAATGATGGATAAAACATGATTTCTTAGACACAAAACTGAAAAAATTTAAAATTTGATGGGAATACAGAATGGAGCTCTATTAGATTCTGATTCAAATGTTGCTAAATCCTTATTGCCACATGGAAGTATGTGACATCACCTTTTTCTAACTGAGCCCCTCCCACTTTAAACCAGCGAGAAAGGCACAGAAGAAAAGAGATTTAAAAATGTTTCATGTGAAACAGTCAAAACTATTATACATTTTCTAAGGCAGGAACTGTACATGTTGGGTTACTTCATGTTTATTTTGATGTGTACTTTGCAGCCTGACTTATACGTGAAGGGATACAGGAAAGCTGTGGTCTGTTTATGAAGAAACATAATAAGTCTCCAGCAGCGAATCATTACTGCCCATGGTGGTCAGAAGGTACCTGCTGCTCTTTGACTTTTGTTCTCCCACTGTTGTTAATGTCATTCTATGATAATTTTGTTTTTCAGCAACAATGTCCTCCATCAGATCTGAGTTTCAACTTCGATGCCAACAAGCAACAGAGGCAGCTGATTGCAGAGCTGGAGAACAAAAACAGGTATAATTTATCTATGCAGTCGGATTTTACTTGAGCATTAACTTTAATTATATGCCACTTTATGCAAAACATAAAGCATGATGAACTGCTACAAATGTAAGCAACCCAGAATCGTTAGACAGTTTTTGGAAACTACCATTTTGCTTAATAATTTGATGAGAAGATTGAAACCACTCTCATATCCGTAAGTATATGGCTACAGCGAGCAGTTGATTAGCTAATTGTTCGGAGAAACTGCTACTCTGGCACTGTCCAGAAGTAACAAAATCTGTCCATCTAAAACATAATAATTAAAATGTTACATCTTGTTGGTTTATTCCAAACTAAAATTGAAGCTGTTATAACAACCAAGTTATGGTTTCATGGAGGATTATCTTCTGTCAAATTCCTATTCTCTAAACTCTAAAGAAAGACATTAAGAGGCATGTTATCCTTAATATCAAGCTATTCCTTAAAAATTAGCTCTATCTCGATCAGCTACATGCTTACATGTTAAAATAATAATCCAAAATCTATATATGTAAGAAACAATATCATTATATCTTAAGTTTTACAACTTAAGTGAACAATCTTAGTATTTCTATCACCAATGCTGTAGAGTTAACTGATTGACTAAATTTTTCAGGGAGATACTCCAGGAGATCCAGCGGCTGCGTTTGGAGCATGAGCAGGCCTCTCAGCCGACCCCAGAAAAGGCCCAACAGAACCCCACACTTCTCACTGAACTGCGGCTCCTCAGGTATCATCCCTGCTACCACCACACCATATATAAGAGCATCTTCTTCCTAACTAGAGAAAGAAAGAGCCATATATTAAGGAAATAAAGTAGTAAAACCACTTCAGGGCTGTTGTATTTATGTAGGCTGGACTCATTCTTCAAGTAGAAATAATGTCTTGCTAATTCAGGAGAGTGTTTTTGAATTAGCTTCACCAGCAGAAGTGTGGGCATTTGTCATGCTGGCAGGACGCTGAGACCCTTGGGTTCAGTTCTTGGAAGAGACTCACCCTAAGAGGACACGTCACAGCATTTGTTGCCCTGAATGACTCATTGTTGGTCTGGTCTGGCCTATATAATGCATCAGCAGTAAGGTTTATGGTTAATGGCAATGACAAAGATTGGAATTTTATATTCTTTTAATGTTTTATAACATAAATTATTGGCTACCCTTTGAAGCTGGTTAATGATATACAGTTGTAGCAGAACTAGAGATGATTTGAATTATATTGTTTCAGCTTTACCACCCACACAGTCACTCTTTGTCATGTTAGGGAATTGTTGTATGTACAGGAATGATTATATAGTATGGTATGTATTTAAAAAAAACAGTAGTTAAACTGTAAATTGTATTTGGTTTATATCATGTAATATGCTCCATATTGCATAGCACCTTTCTAGTCTTTTCGACCACTCAGAGCGCTTTTACACTACATCTGCATTAACCATTCACACACTCAGAAACTAACATTCACACACATTCATACACTGGCAGAACAGCCGCCAGGGGCAATTCAGGGTTCAGTATCTTGCCCAAGGACACTTTGACATGCAGCCTGGGGGAGGTGGGGATTGAACCACCGACATTAACAGCCAACCCGCTCTACTCCTGAGCCACAGCCGTATAAATGGATGATATATTTATTCCACCTGTTTTTTATCACTATAATGCAAATATGTCTTACAGCATTTTTCAGCTCACTGAGGCTGTTTGTGTTTGTGTCATGCTTTGGACTAGAGTATTATCAAGTAGTAATAATTCATCGCAGACTGTACTCGCACTGTTTGGAGACTGGCTGAACGGTTTTGATATTGCCTTTTTTCCGCCCGGGGATACAGAACAGAGCAGAGGTGTTTACACTCTGCAGATTTCTCAGTCTAAATAGACAGATGATTGCAACTGGTCTTTGAAGATTTTTCAGTATGCAGTTCCACATACCAAACACCAGAGGGTAATAATAAGCAAGAATCCTCACCTGAAGCAGATGGCCTGATATTTAACAGGGGTTTCAAACTCAATTTATTAGTTGCAATAAATTAATAAAGAATCAATTGTATGCCTTTCTTGAAACTGGCAGTGCTCCAGATCAACAAATTTGGTTCATAAAGAGACACTGTTGTGTTATTGATGTATGATTTTGCAGTTTGTGAATGTTAATATGGAAAGAAAGACATTTCCTATGCTGCAATACTGAATAACAAAACTAAATAAATAAAATAAAAGACTGAAGAAAACTCGCAGTGGAAAAAGACTAACAAAATAATAATTTGTGGGTCAGATTCAACAGTAAACGAAACACATAGGGGCCTTTATAAAATTGGCTTGTGGGCCAGATCCCAAATATTTGCAAACTTGTATCCCCAAACTCTTCACAAAAATTGGACTTCCCCCCCTAAAAAATCAAGGCTCGCAAAGTACACAAGTTATTTGTGAATACTATTATGCGCATTATGTTTTATCCTCAAACTCTTCCTTCTGCTGCAGACACAGGAAGGACGAGCTGGAAAGGCGCATGTCAGCCCTGCAGGAGAGCAGACGGGAGCTGATGGTGCAGCTGGAGGGACTCATGAGGCTGCTAAAGGTAAGGCAATTACCTGTTTCTAGAAGATGTGCGTGTGATAGAAAGCCCTCTTAATCATTACTAATATCATACGATGGTGCATAAAACACTTACCCTTTGTCCTAAATCTGCATTTAAAATGTATTTAGCATTTTACGGGTTTTTTCAGTGCTAATCTAGTTTACATGATTAAGCTTGGTGGCATGTTTGATGAAATAAGATGTTAAAACCATAGATATTGCAGTGATTTTAAGTTTTATTAAAGTGCCGTCTGGTGCATGCAGAAAATCCCTTTCTTCTTCTTCTTCTTCTTTTTTCTTCCGCTGCTTTAATTCTGTTGCTCTCACTCTTCTTGCTCTCTCTCACTGCTTACCTTTGCTGGCTGATAGGATGAGGAGCAGAAGCAGGCTGTAAGTTCCCCTTAATTCAGTTTGCAAGGCTCAATACCTGGCTCTAGTCTCAGCACTTAGTTAAATGCTTCTATACTCCCCATTTCACACAGATGTGATTGAAGGAAGTTAATATAATAGATTTTATGAAGGATGTTAGGAAACATAATAGAATTCCACAATCTAAATGGTTTACACTATTCTGGTCCTACTCCACCCCTTCCTTGCCAGCATCATTGGAGAGCTAAAGCTACAGACTGCAACACAACCTTTAAAATCTGTTTTCTCAGGTCTTGGGTCCAAACAAGTTCAGAGAACTGTGTTTTTCTTAGCCCAAATGTCAGGGACCTGTTCCTTTCATCGTAGCTAACAACCTCCCTTCTAATGTGACTACAGTCTGGCCGGCCATCTGCTGCCTGGCTCCAAGCCATCGACCTGGGCTTGCACCAGTCCCAGAGACACACAGAGATCCTTTCTCTGTGAGATATATCTCTCGTCTCAGCACAGGCCCGAGCTGCTCACGCACACATGGTTCTCATTACCCCCTCAATGAAGTAAAGGTGCAATATAGAGACACTGAGTATAGCCAGCCGGAATAGGATTTCCATAGGGTTTTCTTGCCTTTAAATCGTTGTTTTTATTTGTTCTCCCTGTAAGGATTAAGTTCTTTTGGTCACATCTGTGTCTGTGTTTGTTTTAATAAAAGTCATTTTTAGAAGCGAAAAGGTCATCTCTCTCCAAAGCTGCAATCTGTGATTGCAGTACGGCATCTTCCATTGAACTGCAGTTGATCCAAAATTGGCTTTGATGTTGTAGTGATTAATTAGATTTAAGTATTTTTTTCCTGTGAGAAGACTTGCACATGGAACACTATTCAGTATGTCATTAAAATAACCAAAAATGTAATGTTATTTGCTAGCTATGCATCAGCAAAAAACTTTGCTTTAGTAATATTGATCAGAGTCTTTTTGCACTTGTCATGGTCAAACAGATTAAACTAATGAATACTGTATATCTCATTCTATGGATATTGTAGTGTTTATTTGCTGATGCAATTGTGCCCAACTCATACATGTTTTAGGACCAACCTTCCCAAATTTTTGACAGCAAATAAGCATATGTCCCAAAATGTCATGTGAAACATCTGTTTCAAGAGTAAAAAAACAACTGTTTTGTGAGTTGATAGATTAAACAGGTTAATAACAAAAAAGAAGGAAAAGAACTAAACTTTATTTTCTATCTTTAAAACTCTCAGAGGGAAAACATACAGCAAATGTGGTTACATTTTTGTTGATGATACTGTAACTATCACAGCTGTTTTTATGTTTCAGTCCCAGTCCGGAGGCTCCCCTCATTCTTCCCCTAGTCACGGTGCAGGCTGCTCCATGCCCATGCCCATACGCTCCACCTCGGCTGGGTCCACCCCAACTCACACACCACAGGACTGCCTGGCCGGAGTGGGAGGGGACGTGCTTGAGGCCTTTGCTCAGGGTGAATGTCCACCAACACCTGACATTCACTACAAAACTTATGCACAATCTATAACATTTTTGAATAGCGATCATCAAACCTTCAAATGATACCTCCCACAATTATTCAGTCATTCTAGCACCAGGATATGCACTTCAACTGCTATTGCCTATTTATATGAGCGGCATTAAATGATTTATATGATTACTCTGCTGTAGGAAACTGCATGTGTTATTAATTTAATTTTAAATGCCTTTGTGTTCTAGGTGTACCTAGAAATCTTCGGAATGACTTATTGGTTGCTGCTGACTCAATCACAAATACAATGTCATCACTGGTGAAAGAGCTCCACTCAGGTTAGTCTATACCATGTTTCATGGTTTGTGTCAGGGTTGGTGTGTGGGTGTTAGGTTGAGGACCCAATGCATGACACAGAGCTGAGCAGATTCAGTTCAGAAGACTTATTAAATTTTTTAAAAAGGCGTACACATTAAGTAGTGGCAGAGTTCCAATAATAAAGGTTCAAACAAAAACAAGTAATTTAACTGAGAATCCATAAACGTAAAGCAAAGTCTAAACAGAAGGGGTCAAAAAACACAATTTAATCCATAGACGAAAATCCAGATATCCACAGGAAAAAGCAGGGAACAAGCATGAGAGGGCACAAGACAGTGCATGACAAGCAACAATAGACCAACAAGAGCAAAACAGGAATGATAAACATTTACACACTGGCTAACGAGGAGGGAGGGAATACACAGGTGAGAAACATGAGGCATAATCACGACAAGACAGGAAACAAGCTGGAAACAAACAGATACAGACAACCTCAAAACAAAACAGAAACACAAGACATGGAACAAAACCCCTAACACAAGACAGGAAAACCCAACACCGTGAAACATATTGAAACAAGATTCTGAATACAAAACAGACAAGGCAAAATAACAAACAGACAGACTGAAACCAGGATTGTGACAAGTTTGAGTCAGTTTTATCATCTGGATCATAGGTTTGAATCTTTATTAAGGAATTGAATGTGTCACTACTGAGTTAGGTATAACTTATAAGTTAGGTTAGATATCTTTCTATACATGTTTGTTATTCTTACACCTGCTTCTGATATGTGTCTTCTATAGTTTTACATTTACATGGTAATAGAATATATTGTCACTGAAATCCCTGCTTTTACTTTTACAGTAGATGATGGGGGGCTTGAAGAGGAGACCAACATGAGGAACGGTGGGGACAGAGGTAAGTCTTAGTGCATGCTAATAGTTTCCTAATTTAATCTTTCGGCGCTACACTATAGAGATTATACCACTCCAAAACAGAATGCAGAATTATTTCTGTGTATCATAAAGATTAGCCAAAACATAAATATGCAACATTTCCTTTCTTTTTTCCAGCTGAAGCAGAATGAACAACAAAAAGTAGGAAGTATAATTAATTGATATTATATTATGCACACATAGTGTGATACGAAAGCCTCAAGCGGCCGTGGTTGCAATAATTATGTTTAATTTATTTTGAGATCACAAGTTACTTCTCTTGTTATTCTAAGATACAATATATTTTAAAGATATACTTTGTTTATCTCAGGATAATGGGTTATAGCCTCGTTATCTCAAGAAAATAAGCTGTTGTTTCAAAAGATGCAACAACAGCAGGTTGTTTTATCTAGATAATGAGATAAACATATTGTGTTCAAATTAAATCGCATTTTGTGAAGTTAAGGCATTAATTATCCCATTACCTCCAAAAAAACTGAATGCTTTGTTGACAAAATGAGATAATTTACTCATTGTTACAAGAAAAACACCTGTTGTTTTATGTTGGTAAACTGAGATAATAACGATAATGAACTCACTTATAAAATTACTGCAACCACAGCCATTCGTGGCTTCTGTATATAATAATAATATTAGGCCAAACAGTAGTCGGTGCTAATTATGACAGCCTTGTTTCTTCAATTGTTGGATTGGAAGAGTAGGTCACAGCTAAACATATGCATGACACCTTTATCAGCCAATACAATACTTGTTTGGCTCTTAATGACCTTCTGCATTAACCCTCCAAAGTAGCAAGACACCATGGCATATAGCCACAGAGTCATTTATACTTTGTTGTTGTTTTTACAAATTAATTCAGACTGTGCAGGCTGTCAGCAGCTCTAAATTTGCTCTTCTATGTGTGTTTCCAGGCACAGTGAGACTACAGAAGCACTGAGGAAAAGAGAACACCACTCCACCCTGTAAGGATATACAGTCATCCAATGGGAAGAATCAGTAACAACAACAACCCCTGGCATTAGCACGTAGAGTAATGCATGCTGTAATCTAACAGGATTTCACTATGTGAAAAAACATTTCTGCACACCTTGCAGGTAGCAAGATGTGTCTAATTAGCGAGTGTGTATGTCGTCCTGTAAACAAAAACTGCTGTAATCAATAATGATTTCCCTCATGACTGCTAAGGAATGGCTTGCTGTACTTTTTCCTCCAACTGTTCCATTGCAGCAGATCATTCTGTATATTAAATACTGTAAACACATGAACATGGGAACGCCCCCGACATGAAGGTGACCTCCTGTCACAACACGTTCCCTGTCGTTGCTTTTGTATGATTAGCTCTAGTATTTCTTTTTTCTTTCTTTTTTATAATTTCTGCATGAAGTTGCACTCATGTCTGGATTTAGGTACTGTACCATGCAATGCCAGCTCTTTGTGGGTCTGTGATGACAGCTGGGGTATCAGAAGTGTCCTGCCTCAGAATTCATGCTGAGTGTGTTTACTTGCACAACCATATTCTGAACTTTTGCAAAGACATTTTGTAAAAGTAGACTGCTTCGAGTGTTGACGTCACCGTGAGTGTGCCACACAACCAGCGGAGACTCCAGGAAGTCACTGCACCCTGCCAAGAAATTGTCCAGCACATAATCCCTATAACAACAAAACACAACTTGTCAGCTTTAGAGGTGCTGGTTGGGCAGAGCCAGGCTAGGTTTGCCCTTGTTTCCCGGCTCTATGCTAAGCTAACTGTATCCATCAAAAACATTTGATTATTTTGTTGTAATTTAATTGTTTGTTGAATCTCTCATCAGGAGACCAAACACTTCCTGCTGTATGCATAATGCCAGTTGGGTTTCCATGGTAATATTCTTCCTATTAATGTGTGCAGGGCTATCTGTGATTATGGTATAAAGATGTACATACAGCAGCTTATAAACCAGGCGTAATAGCTGGTATCCAGAATACTGCATGCATGTAAACACATTCACTGAGTCACATACTGTACTGCTGCTACTGTGCTCTCAGTGAGCCACCCTTGCAAATAAGAGGGCTGTGCGATTAAGAGAAACTAAGGGGCTACTACAAACACAATAATGAGCTGAGTCTTGTTGTTTCCTCCCCGTGAAAACTTAACTGAACACACCTGACTAGCTGGCAGCCTCAGTATTTATTGTTTCAAGTGTAAGGAAGCACCTCAGGATGTTTAAATAGTAATGAACTAGCCACTGAGTTTTAGTTGTGAGTTACAAAATGAGCTCTTATACCGTGTGTGAGGATGTAGGATCGTAGTAAGCAAGTAGGAAATGCTTTGATAGCTTTATTGAGTTAATAAAGGAATATTGAAAATGTTTATGTGCAATGAAGATAGGTGCTCAGGGACTGTAGAGCTACTCTAAGTGAAATATCGTGGTAATGTCTTTTAACTGCTAGACATCATTGACCACAGACCGAGAGGTTAAAGGCCAATGATGATTAAAAAAGGAGGGTTTCAGTCCAAAATGTACACTGTTATTTATAGTTAATATTATGCCTTCGACTTTCTTGTGATTCCTGTCGTAAGATTGTGTTGAAACTTCCTAAAGTAGTTCATTTTTTCTGTCGAGTTGTCTCCTTTTGGAATGAAACTCTTTAAATGTGTAGAGGAAAACAACAGTAAGTGACCAAATGCTGGATGTGGATCATTAGAAAGAGATGTTTTTCTGAAGTGCTATTTGGTGAAGCATGTTGTTTGTCTGTGTGTGAATTTGTGTCTTTCATGGAAAAGTAATGCTATCACACAGATGGCTGTCAACCAGAGTGGATGTGTATTGTGAGTCAGACAGCGATCAGGTCTAAGTGACCTTTACATTATGTTTTGGGGGGGGGTTTGTCCCGCAGGGTATCCATTCATCTCAAATGAAAATGAGCAATATTTGCTTTTTAGTAAATGCAACGTGATAAAGACTGGGAGCAGTTTTAGAGTAACATGTTTAATTCTCAAAGAAAGTTGTGTATAAAATCTGAAAAGCCTGAATGTTTTTGTTCTGAGATGTGTACAGTAAGCCTATCCCATAAGCTAGGTATAAGGTTTTAACAACCTGTTACACTGTGTCAAAAAAAAGGACAAAAGAGGCTCCTCTGTTATCAACGTTCCAAATCTGATGTTTTGATACACTGCTCTGTTCTGCTCTATCATTATCATTATTGTTATTATTCTGGTTAACAGTATTAGTGGACCATTGTCAATGTAATGAGTTTGTCAAAACACAAATTCACATGCACACTCACACTTGTGCCCAAATATAAATTCATATGAAGACGGTATAAGTACAATAATTTAAAATTCTGTGATGACTGCTGTCACAAAAAGTTTAGTTTATTCAGCAGAAAAGGTCCAGAAATGATTAAATTAAGACATAAAAATTGAAACTGTCCTACCCAGTCTGGTCATGCATTGGAATTCAATGGTTAGCTCTTTTTTGTTGTTCTTTCAGTTTGTGCCTGTAGCTGTTCTGTAAAGTGCTGTATAAAGTAATCATTCACCAACCGTTCAAAGTAATCTATCAGCCTTTATGTCAGAGTTTTGTTCTGTGACTTTGTAGAGATTTTATTTATTTATTAAATGTGTGTTCTGGGGGAAACTGATGCTCAGCCTTTACATTTGTGCCAAACTGTTTGCAGACATTGTGTGTCATTCAAATTACAGGTATAAATCAAAGTATATCTGCATTAGTATGTTGTTGTTGCTCATAGTTTATTCACAGAATGCCTGGAGATGTTCACAGTTAATGTTTTCCACTGCTGGAAAAACTCCAATTTAATAGTTGATGAAGAAAACACATTCCAAATCTACTGATAGTCACTGATGTCATTTTAGACAGTGTGGAGGCAATAGTGTATATACCCTGTCAGACCAAACTTTGGGTATTACAAATAAACACAGTCAGTCACACAGAGGTACAGACATTGTGATAATTTTATTGTTTGCAGAGAGACTATGTGCAAAGAGGACAACCTCGACTACAACGCTCCCCTGATGTTATTTATCTATGTCTGTATTCTGTATGGTTATGCTTCTGGTACGCATTGTTTCTCATGTTGAGTTTACAAAACATAGTTTTATGTCACAAAGCCACTGTCTTTTGTAAATAAATCAAATGTGAGATATATTAAAAATATTTAAAATATGATTTTGACTGATCGTGTCATGATTGTTTATGTGTTTTTTGATTAATCATCAATAAAAGTCCTTCAGTCTTTAACAAACACATGCATTGGAGCTGGAAAGTAAAGAAGGTAATTTTGACATTCTTTTTTACAAGATATTTTACTTGATATTTTCCTTTAATTAGCTTCTACATTCAGCTGAAAATATTGTACTTTTTAGTTATATGACAGCTGGACTTTTACTAGTTATTTTGCAAATCCATCGTCATCATCCATCCATCGTCAACCTCTTATCCTGTGTACAGGGTCGCGGGGGCTGGAGCCTATCCCAGCTGACAACCTGTCCATCGCACACAAAGACAGACAACCACTCACACTCACATCCACACCTAAGGACAATTTTGGAGACACCCATTAACCTAGCCTGCATGTCTTTGGATGGCAGGAGGAAGCCGGAGCACCCGGAGAGAACCCACACGGACACGGGAACATGCAAACTCCACACAGAAAGGCCGGGGTAACCGGGGTTTGAACCCACAACCTTCTTGCTGTGAGGCGACAGTGCTAACCACTGCACTGCGCCGGCCAATTTTGCAAATGTATTTATTATTACTATTGCTTTTATTTAATTATTTTTCAGTCTAATCAAGTGATTAGCTGAAACATAAAATGTATTGTCACACATTAAACTACAGAATAGTGTAACACACATTTTTTCATGCATCATACTGACTTAAAAAAAGAGCAAGCCAAAAAAAGATTAGGCCAAGATAATTATTACCTGTATACTATAAACGCGTAATTGGTCAGATCCACTTTATCAGGATTCATAAGGCAGCTTAAAAAGTTATAACTTTATGTATATTAATAAATATGAATTCTTTTTTTAAATAATACAGATCGAATTGTAAGTTGTAATGTAAATTTGTTAATTAAAGTAAAAAACTATAATGTTAATGTCAATACAATGTATTGCAGTGGTGGAACGTAACTAAGTCTATTTACTCAAATACTGGAATATAAGTACAATTTTGAGGTACTTATACTTTAAACTTGACTACATTTATTTGAAGTATTTAATCTTTCGTAATTATTTTTGCACATTCAGATTTAACATATTAGAAATGTTTTTATAGTACAAAATCAACAAATAAATGATCTTGCATTGTTGATTAAACCACTAAAAGTAGCTAAAGGTAGCTACACTGTGATCAGCTAAAATTAAATGCTTTTTACACATTAATGCATCATATTATGATCCAATATAATAATAATAATAATAATAATAATAATAATAATAATAATAATAATAATAATAATAACACTCTGAAAACATGCGTTGTGCTAAATAAAGAATCAAAATATAGCCATTTTTTCCTGTTGCCTCAGGTACAAGACAATGACAAAAACAACAGTTCTAGGAGAGAGTTTCCACCAGCTGTTAGCACGCTGTTCCTGTCTGTAGTTCATGTGGCGTCGTCTTGCTGCTGCTGTTGGTGCTGTCCTTGCATGACCCACTCAGTGCCATTGACTCTATGAGAAAGAAGAGATCATTGAACCATATCCGCTTGCTGCACACACATTTCCTCTCTCCCTCGTTGCCCCTCAAAAGCACTCAGTCTGCCTCACATGGAGTTGTTCTGTGATCCTCTGCATCTGGCAGCTTAACATTTAACTCACTGTGTCTCCGTCTAGTGGGCATGTACGGGACAAATGTTGGCCTCAGTGGTAGGCTGCTGTAGGGTTAATGGAATGAAAGTGATAAGAGATTTGATATCTTGTTCTAGCTGCACTCTAGGAAATGAAATGGAGATGTGCTGCTAGTAGAAGATTCTGCTCAGAGGATAAAATCTATAAGACAAAGAGATGAGCTACATGCTCCTTACTTTACATCCGTTTTAAGGCAAGATAAGTCGATTACTGCTTGTTTGAGTATGTTTGACATTTAAAAATCTGTAAAATGCATTAATTATTGAAAATACTTAAAAGCACATGACATGTTTTTCTTATTTACTTTAGTATATTTTCATGATATTGTTGTTATACTGTAAAATTGTGCACAAATTATGACTCAGTATTGCGACACATCATTATCATTCCCAAATGAATTAGACGTGTCAAACTTTTTCAAAGCACATTTTGACTTGTCATAGCAGGAAAAGCACAGGTTGAAGTACTAACATTAATGATGGCTCTGTTCCAGCAATTAATGCAAGGCAATGCAGCGATTAATAATGTTATTATTTACAGCTATGTTTGAAGTCATGATGTCTGCTGTAAATATATACATATATATATATATATATATATATATATATATATATATATATATATATATATATATATATATATATATATATATATATCATAAACTGAGTATGTACACAAAAGGTTAGGAGTGTAAATATGTGTCAAAGATGAGATGTTAGATTAAGAATTTATACCATTGTCAAGAGGTAAATATGCAATTGTATTATTACAAGAACACTAACTATAGAGAGCACATGTTTCACTTCACTAGGCCTCAAAGCTGGCCTGAGGCATCAGCTAATTGCTTGGCTGCTTAGGGCCCCACAGCCACCAGGGGGCCCATAAATGCAGCAAATTAAAAATGGGCAAGTCTCTTCAGGTTCCTGTGTTCATTTTGTCAGCATTACCATTATATGTTATAGTGTATTTTTTGCACTCTTCAAAAGACTAAAAGTGTACTGAATAATTACGTTTTACCAAGGTCCATCAGTTATCCTAATGTAGTTAAATGTAATGAATAAATTCACGTGCACATAATTATGCACCATGCAAAGATCATTTTGAAACATAAAAGGCATAACCTAGTTTAGTTTAAATGTACACTGCATTTCAAATGCCAGTGATGATATATTTTGATGTGATGTGACAATATCATGACAAAAATTTTACTGATATTCCCTAAAGCCCCAAACAGGCCAGTGCTGACGCTGCTTGGCCTACACATTGGCACCATAGCAATTAAATAGACAAAAACAAATCTCTGTAAGGTCTAATAAGAAAATGAGGAAGGGCATTTGTCTTCGCACACAGGTTTAGTGTTGATTTTTTCTCTAAGGTCACATCAGATGGGCACTTAGCATGAGCAGAGTAGTTCTAAGTGGGCTACTTTGCCCCTCAAATGTCTCTCAGGTGTAACATTAGTTGTTTTTTTGCATGAAATGCTCTAATTGGGCACTAATGTTTTGAAGTATCCCTGCGGCCTAGTGGTCTAAGATGCATACCATATGATCACAATGTCCTTGGTTCAGTTTCCTCTTTGGACCTGTTGCATGTGACACCCCTTGTTAAATCCCCATGTTTACTGTCTATATCTCTACTATCATGTGTCACTTAAACATAAATACATGAATAAATGAGTGATATAAATTTGGGGTGGTGACAGCACAGTGGATAAGATAAGTGGATAAGCCTTTCATGTGAGAGACCCGGGTTCAGCTCCGTGCTGTGACAGGTCCACCAGTGTGTCCTTGAGCAAGACACTTAACCCTAGTTGCTCCATAGGCGTGCGACCTCTGACATGTATGGCAAAATGTAAGTCGCTTTGGACAAAGGCGTTAAAAACATTTTTACCCAGTTTTCGTCGGTCTTTAGGACCCTGCGGCAGCCAGAAGACAGTATGCAGGCCCCTGCAGTGAGAGCGGTGCATCTGGAAGAGAGCTGGCCGGCTGGGGAGGTGGAGGACGGGGAGAGAAGAGGAAGGAGGCTCCGGGAGCAAGCGAGACAAAAAGGGTCAGGCCTGGGACTTGGGAAAATCGGGTAACGAACACACAGCGATTCATGCATTTAAATCCGTTTAACCCGGCACTAGTAACTGCGCAGGAAGGGCAACCTTTATGTGAACAAAACGTGAAAGCCCCGAGAGCGGAAGGCGCTCGATGGAAATGGGGAAATAGCGATTTAGGGTTTGCTTTTTGCAGATGTTCTGATTGGACATCGAGGTGTACACTTGAACTTGACCGAATTTACAGCACAGAACCAGGATCGCGGCTCCTGAAAACACTGGCCTCATTTAAAAAAAATAACGGGGACTTATACTTTAGTGGCCGTGGCCTGTAAAAGAGCCACAACCCCCTGGGTCATTGCAGACTTCCCCTGCTGTATAGACGTCTGAAACTTCTATGTCAGTTCAATTTCAATTTCAACGCATAGCCAATTGAATAATAAATGCAAGCCAGTCGATCGCAGGAATGTAATGTTATGGCCTGTTTAGCTTGCTGTGCATGGAAATGCGGTGACATAAACGTCTGTGTGGCTCTACAATAAATTATTTTTCAAGATAACACGTTCTGGTTGTTGACTGCAATTACAAGATTTCATTTCAGCTGTCTATTATACATTTTAAATAACTCAGAATCGGCTGTCCCCAATCTTGACTTAACCCTTTGAGGGAACTAAACACATCCTACATTAATATAGACACATAGGCTTATGATTTTTTTGCTCATTTCCACGAGTGCAACAGTGTTATGTGGCTCCGCTGTGTGCGCATGGCTGACTGCTACAGTAACTTTAACCCAGACACATGACAGATTAATAATTTAAAATATTTGTCAAGCAATGTACTCACCCAGGAGGTATTTTACAGAGTTATTCGGGTTATGGGCGCACATGAGCAGCCTTAATGTCGTACTGTACACCCTAACATCCATGTGGTGTAAAAAGTGGCCTAGGCCCTATAGGCGATAGAAGCCATACAGTCCTATAGAAGCCCGTGCGGTTCCTATACATGAGGAGCACTCAACAAAGGAAAGCTAATACTCAAAAAGAGCCTGTTTATGGCAGAAAATACAATTTAATGTTTAGAATTGATTTGAGGAAATGTTCACAGAATGTGTCAGGGTTGTCACTGCTCACCTCTGAATGAAAGCATCACAACACTACTGCAAACTAGTGTGTCTCATGTGAGAGGAATAAACAAGTTTTCTTTCCTATCTTCCAGGAGAGCGGAGAGACGAGGGATCATCTCTCATTTCTTTTTTATTCTTCCTTTGAGTTTATTTTCACTTCATCTACACCGCCCATTGTCAGCCCATACCCATTATTACCCGAAAGCCCATAAGCACCTCAACGATGCCGTCCAACACTGTCACCAACACCAACACCACTGCATTCAAAGGCTCAGACTACGCTGATTCACCTGGAAACAGAATGGTAAGAAACGTGTGTGAAATATAAGTAATCGGCCTCTGGAATCTCACTTTAAGTATTTATGAGACTCCCCTAAAGCTTGGTGTGTTTGGTGAATGACTAGGTATTTCTCAACCTAATAGCTGGTGGGTTCAAAGAGTTCATGTTGTGGCTTTTTGAATGACTTAGGCTAAGCTGCTGATTAATTTTGGGATTTGACTCTACATCACTGCGAAACGCAATTTTTTTGAAAGGCCTCAAAGTCACCAGAGCTGATTTAAAAGGAGATTACTCACTCACCCGGGTTCATCCAGTAATGATCTGGTACAGTGGGCCTTTTAGTATTTTCCTAAAAATATCTATAAAGACTACATTCGTTTGTTATAGTGTTATTACTTTGATATTAAATTGAAGGAGCCCTGAAATTAGAGGAATGCTGTTTGTACAGTCACTTCAGGTCAAAGCCAATTAAAATAGAGTTAATCAATCAGTCAAGCTAATGCCCTAATGTCCTACAATCCAGAGACTTACTAGAGTTCTGCATTTTGAAGAAATAGTAAAATTTTTACTAAAGAATCCAACAGCACATGGAGTGCCATGTCACCGCTCATGATGCAGACAGACTCATTATCACAGTCTGCAGCATCACTGATGCTCCACAGTGGCAGCAATAGCAGCATCACTGAGGAGGCTGAGAGATGCAGCTGTATGTGACATTTGCTGTTGTAATGGTGGATGGTGACGTGGGCGTTGGCTAGTGTAGGTTTGAGCTGGAGCTGGAATGGCTCTACAGCTCTTTAACTGGGGGGGATACGTCCTCTTCCTCTATGTTCCCACTACACAGTACTGCCCTTAGTCTTGTTGCCTGGCAACAGACATTGCCTTAAATAACTGGCTATCCAGACGGAAATAGTGCAGAGATATTGACAATGTAGTTGGGTTCACTCCAGGCAACAGCAAATCATATTTCAGGCTTTTCAGTTGTTTTTTTCCCCTAAAAAATATTAGAGCGAAGCTGTGCGTGAAAATGGCGTGTTATTTTCATTCACTGTGTCTGAGCGCGCTCAGGTTGGGAATTGGATGAACGGTGTGGTGTAGGCTGTTCCTGCAGGCACCACTGAATTGTGTCATCCATGTAAGTGGTTCCCAAATGAGCCTGCACACCAGACTGCACTCCAAACGTGTTATTATCTATGCAAATTCTCCCGCCCTGTTAAGGAAAAACTGAAGCACCATGCTCTGTATTAGTAATCACACAATGAACAGGGCACCATCTGCAAAATACATTCTCTCAAAAATGATATCTATATTTAAAATGAACCTTTTAAGTGCTTGTCAGTAGCCTCTTTATTTTTATCCAGAAATTCATTGATGACTATTCCATGATGATTTTACAGATTTTACAACGATCTTTACAAATTACAACCCTGTGCCCATTAATCACAGTATCAGTTACTCTGATCAAACTCTTTATGCAAATTAGTTTTTCACCCTGGGACACAAATGGTTGATGGATTAATTCCATTTTAGCAGCAAACACTATCAGGATGTAACATGGCCTGACCTTTGAAATCCCTGCCTGTGTTTATTAACGTCCTCCTTCTTTTAAATTATTTAACAAATAGAGATTGCTGGAATCTAGACATGCCCGAGTCCACATTTTTATGCCGTTTTTGCTTTTACCAGACATAAAAGAGCAGACAGAGAAGATGTCCCTGTGATGATGTGATGTGACCTGATCACAAATTCATTGCTGCTACTGAAAATGGTGACTCCATTTAGTTAGTTAATTAGTTAGTAATGTTATATATTGTGTCATGCACATACATGTATCAAACATTTGTCAGACATTTAATATAAATTCAAGAACAGACAAACAACCTAACAAGAAACTTCTTCCTTTCTCTCTTATGTCCGTAATGTAGTATTTAGATGTATGTTAGGTTACATATTTTGATAGGAGTTACAGATGCTAACCTCATAATATTTAAATAGAGTGACGCAGCATCACATTACTCCAACCTGTCAATATTTGATCAGGTCACCTATATTTTTTGTCTATTGACCCTCTAGCGTCACATGATAGATGTAGATGCAGGTAGATGTTCAGATGTCCAATTTTATGAGCAAATTTTAGGACTTCTCATTCATTCTGGCTTAAAATGTGAGGTTCCAAGTTCATTCTTGACATTGGAAACAGCAGTTGAAAAAAAAAATGTCACCATGAGGCCCATTTAGTTTTTGACCATACATGGACAACATGGAGAATATAAGTCCATAACGGCCGAGGAAAATCCATCAGCTTGTGAAGATCATGTGATAAGAATGAAAGCTCTAGAGCAGCTATTACATTGACTAAATGGAACATGTTTTCATGTGTTATCAAAATACAGTAAAGTGATGGATATACATGTCCAAAATACACCACTGATTGCTCCAAAGCCTGGATAGTGTTTTTGTATCATGTTAAAAGTCTTATACTCAATTTTTTTTGCAATTTATATTTTCAGATAGTTTTGAAATAATGTTGTCACTCTAGTTTTCTTCTTATTGGGGGAAGCAAAGGTGTATCCATGGTCTCCCCTACTTCTCTTCTTTAATTCAGTACTGAATTGTCTCGCTATATTCAACACAATCCATTAGACAAAGACAAAGTCAGTATCTTACAGGAATATTCTCTCGTGTCATCCTACGCCACAGTCCCTAAGATTAAAATAAAAGTACTTAACAACAAGTCAGCAAAGGGACTTGGTTACAAGAATGCCTTACAGTGTGGGGAGCTCATTTGTCTTTGAGGGAATCTCACATTCAATACTGAAGGAATTTAATAAGGACCCAGCCCTCCACCCCCCACTGCAGCTGTCAGGAATGGTCTTGCAATCTCATTTGCATTCAGACCTGGTGCTGGTGGTCCTATTCAATCAATATTGAAACTCAAAGCATCTACATTAGGATCATCTTTTCTCCCATCAACCCCAGGGGTACTTGGTGGTGGCGGACATGGGGCTTTGTTCACGGGCGTAGACAGTTTTATTAATCAAAGGGAAATTGCAGCAGGGGAAGGTGGGGGCCGGTCAATGTCTTTGTAACAGTGTCAAGAGAGGATTGTCTATGGAAGGTCAGCTCTGCGTCTGTGGAGCTTTCACTTCAGCCTAGTTCAAAGGAACGTGCCATTCACTTTCTGTCTGTCTCATTGTCCACTCACGCCAAAGACACTCAAGGACCCGCTGCAGTCCCCCAAAATGTTTGAGTGTTTGAGTGTGGTGGAGTTTTGTGTGTGTCCTGCAGATCTAGTATCACTCCTGCTGCATCTTTGGCTGAGGTGAAACCGCCACTCAGCTTACTGTATGCACTCTTTCGTAACCTTGAAAAACAAAATGTCTCATGTGCATCCAGGCTTGAAATGTATATTTGAGGTTCCCATAGATAAGGACACTGTTACTTTAATGATTTCAGGGTACTTAGTCCAAATCATGGTGAGTATGATATGTTTTTTTTGTTTTGTTTTTTGACAGGGTGAACGCACAATACTGAACATGGACCTGACAACAGAGGAGAAGTCAACTAAAAGTAGTTCCTCTTGTAAAGTTGTCAAGCCTGGAAGAAAGCGCAAGCAGTTTCCAGTAAGTGTTAATCTGACATGAAATTAATTTGCTCAAACCAAGATTAGATCAGCTAGTCCTTGCACACAGCAACAGTAGATGTACACTTGTTCAGTAGTAAACTCCAAAGTCGTCCCTCTATTGAACAGGTAAGATGACTCAGTGCCTTTTAAGGAACTTCCAACCAAAGAATTTCTTTAACATGAGTTTTAGTGAAGAGTTGTAGTGTCCATATGCTCAATAAAACTAGTTTATACTGAGTCCCCTGCTAGTTCCCTGGTGACTACATGAAACGTGACTGAAATAGAGCTTGAGAGAGAGGTTCAAACCTTGATCACTTCCTCATCTCTACACAGTTGGGCAATCACAGCGTTAAGTAGGCGTGCATGTCAAACTGCAGAAATTGTCAGACATAGCCACCATCATTCTGTCTTTAGAAAGGTTACAGGGGAGGGTGTTTAACCATCCCAGGAGAATAACTGTCCATATATATATATATATATATATATATATATATATATATATATATATATATATATATATATATATATATATGTATATATATATATATACATGTATATAAAATCTATTATGAGCCACTGAACAAGCAAAATTGTCAAGCAATTTTTGTTCTTGAGCAACTGTCCAAAAGTGTACGTTGTTATCCCGACAATTATTGCGTATCCCCTCTGTGACCTCATATGAAATAGTTTTTTGTAAGTATACCTCGGCCTTAAGTGTCCTACGATGGTCTAAATGCTAAATTCAGATGCTATAAATAGTAAATTTCTTGGTGCAACACGGCGCATTTCTGCGAAATGTCTGCAAATATGTTTTTTGTTGCTATGAAACTGAGAAATATTGAATATCTGCACAAGATAACACCTATGAGTAGCCTTTGTATTAAAATAAAGGTGTTGTTTCACACATATACTACTTTGTAGTCATGCATAACATCACACAGACTCCACCCATTTGTGATGTCTTTTGTTGTTAAAAGCCTTAATTTAATAATGACTCTTGGGCCAACATGTATCTGGGTGTTTTTTTATTCCCTGAGATGTTATCCTTTGCATAAAATCATGTTAATTAATTCTCACAGTGTGATTCAACAAACTAAAAAAGGGATTATGGAAATATTTACAGATAATGTATGGTGGAGAGGGATACGCCAGAGGGTTTGTGTCAGTGTGTATTTAAAGCAGCCGAGTGGTACTTCCAATCACAGATAAAGAAAAGCTATAGTTAGAATCATGCTGAGTGTTTTCACAGCTGCGGGGGATTGACCACATGTGCCGGACGCTCCATTTACATAGGTGTTTCGTTGTTTTTCTTCTCTGAATGAGAGTGACTCAAACATGTACTTGCCAACTCAATATGGTGCTATAAGGCTTTAGTTGGAGTTGTCAGCTTAAATCCTGAAGATACTCTGACATCTTTGTGCTAATTTTCAAATGTCAGGTTAATAACATAATTTAATTAATATCAAAAGCCTTTTTCCATAAAGTACAGACATCATGGACAAAGTCAAATAAAGTCCTCGTAGGAAATGTTGAACGAGTGCTTGAAAGATGCCTACCAAAGTATTTGTTCATTCACCTCAGTTCACAGGGTTTTATGTACATATTAACTGACCTTGCTGCTCTTTACTATCATGGGCCCATTCAGCGTAAAATTCAGTGCATTCAGCTAGTCAGAAGGGTGGTTAAAAATTACTCAGCTGGTCATATGTTTCAGGACTGATATTTACACATTATTTCCTCTAAACCTTTAGTATAATGACAGACTGGCTGCATGCTGGCATGTATTTAGGCCATCCATCTGTAAGATTAGGAATTAATTGACTAAATATACTGATCAATAAATACATATCTCACATAGTATGCAATTTTTGGCATTTGTTGTAATTTGTTGACGGCCCACCACTAATTACAGTAAATAAAAGAGAAAATGTCATATTATATGTCATATTATAGTAACATGACATTTTATCATATACTATTGCAGCCTGCCAGAAAACCAACAAAAAGCAATATAATAATAAGTGATACCTGTAAAATCACACAAAGTCAAAATATTGAATAGTGCATGATTAACTTTTTGTTAAACTTAAGCATTAAACAATGTACGTATAATATGTAATGCTGTAACAGTAAGTTGGATTAGGTAGTCAGTGTTTCATTTTGACCTCTGTCTGCCAGTGTGAGCTGCCTGATTTACGGACTGTGACCTTTGACCTCTGGCAGGGGCCACATGTAGTTCACTGGGTCAGTAATCTGTTGCATAATTCTTTCAGCAACAGTTGTATGTTTTGTTTGTGTGTGTGTGTGTGTGTGTGTGTGTGTGTGTGTGTGTGAGCTTGTTGCCAGAGTTTGTGCATTTGTTCGACTTTCTGTCTGTCTGTTTGCGCTCATGTGGTTGTTTGCCTAAACCCCCACACACTCCAACCTCTTTTTCTAGTTATGAATTGAGTGAGAATATTAATAATGCCTGAGCTGTGAGTTTGTTGTTTTCATTCATCGTGTCAAACAGATTTACTGAAGCGGCGTTCTTTGTATGATGTCAACTGTTCAACATTTACAGTTAATTTGTTCTCAGTTACTACAATGATGAAGTCATTTAGAGTTTTGCGGTCTGTAGGGAATGCTTAAAAACCAACTTTGGCTTGATGTAGCTTTGTTTTACGATACAGTACAACTCTCACTGAAGTTTATTTTGCATCTCTTCCGCATAATTTGCACTGCATTCATTTCATAGATGTTTTATAGGTCTCCAGGTAGAAAGCTAGTTTCACATTGTGTTTTCCACTTCAGTCTGCAAGAATGAGATCGCTTTTGACCTTTTAGCTTCTAGCACAGGATCTTGTGTTTGCTAAACGTCGTCTGCTTGAAAGACAGATGCCTCCTGAGGCGGTGCTGTTGCCTGCTTGCCTTAAATGCAAATTGCTGTACCTACATCTACAGGACATGAAAGCTTCAGTGCTGCTGTCGCCACTATTGACAGTCTCATCTCACAAGACTTGCTCTACTTTCTACTCCCAGTTACCCAGTAATGGAATTATCTGTGACTAACAACGACACGAAGTGTTTTTTATGGCTATTTTTAGGCAGCAGCAGAGACACTATCACATTTCTTCAAACATCTGGGGTTGAAACTAATATTTTCTAGGTCTTCCAAGAGAGTTGCTGCATTTTTAGGTAGAGCAAGGAAACTGCAGCTTTAGATAGGTCAGCTCTTATTGAATTTACTCCTCTGCATAGAATGAAATAGTTTAACTGGGCGTTCCAAACTGGACAGAGTGAAAAACTTCTTCGTTGACGAACAGCCAACATTCTTGACATATTTCCGTGCTGCTGTAATGATGAATGCATGGCTACAGGAAGCTCAGTAGTGTACCTGATGAACTCTAATGTAATCCCTTCCCCACATGCAAGTTAATAGCTGTACAGGCAATTTACTGGCACAGCTTTGAAGTTTACAACTCTAGTTTAACAGAGCTGAAAGGGAAAAGCCATAATTCACTGACTAATAAGTGTAGAAGTTGAGCTACATGTTTGATTCTGTCCAGATAGAGCTGTGGAGGCTTAATGGGTGAAATTAAGCTTATCTAATATGGATGAATGCTTTAATTCACATTTTATCTCAAATAGCCCATTTAGCCAACAGAGACTGAAGTGCTTATCCTCACTCTGATAATGCCAGCTGTTTTATTGTTGCTCACTAAGATGACCTTTTTCAAGTGTGCTGGATGATTTGTTGCAACTCCTGAATGGTTTTGTTGACAGGCACTACAAAGTTGTACACCACCGAAACACCAAACTGTAACAGACTGCTACAGCAATAATATCTCTAAAGTTGATAGATTGTCATGATGTTAACATTTCAACCTCCTCTTCCCCTGCTTGCAGGTTGAGAGCTGCGGCTCTCTTAAAGGCAGTGTGGGTGTGGGCAACAGCTACACTGGGGTGAGTAGGCCGTCCATGGCACAGGTCCACAATGGAGATGTGGGCGGGCACAGAGACAGGACGTCCGATGCCTGCTTCCCCAAACAGGAGAAGAGGGAAGTGGAGAACGGGATCCCCAGAGACCCTTCGTCTTGCCGGGCAGAGGACAGCTCCCAGGGTCAGAGCCTGAGCCCGTCCGTGGAGAACGGATTCCTGCCCAGCCGGGAAGAGCAGGACTCGGAGAAAGACAAGGACGACAGCCTGACGACACCGCACAAGAAACGAGGGAGGCGGAAACTGGAGCGTCCAACGAAATGTGAGTTTTTTGGCCTCTGCTTGTTCAGCTCTGCTTTGTTTTGATCTGTACTGTCAGGTGACTAGTACAAGATGTTAAGTAATGAACTTTAAATAGATGTCAGCCTGAGTGGGTCTAGGCTGCTCAATACTCAGAGCTTTGCACTCACACTGCCAGGATTAGTAACACTGACGCTAAAAGTGTTGCATTCATGCAGCTGCCCAGTGCTGTGCAGGAAAGGCACTAGAAGATATTAGGGCTGCACTGTAAATCAGACATAATTGCAATGTTTATACTGGCATTATTCTTCTTATAAATATTATGCTGAATGTTATGCATGCTATATTTCACTTCTTTTGAATGTGGCTTACCAACTGCTTTCAATATGCACAACCAGTTGACGTTTGAATGTGCAGTGGGCACCCTGAGACCAAAATAAAATTTACATTGGTGAAGCTGGTAGCAATGAAAACGAACGACAGAAATACTTACGCGATCTTTGAAATCATGTTGCAAAAGGAAAGTCAACCCCAACAATGTGGAAACATAGTTTCAGTTCCTACATGTTCATCTCAATGTATCATTTGAATAGAAACTAATAGAATACAACTTAATTGTCCACAAAGGTGGAACGTTTGCCCATCTGGCAATTCATTAATCCATCAAAACTCACCAACTAACAACAGCAGTTACAATATGAGTATTCCAAATAATAGATTACAATGAGTTATAAGTTAGGGAGAACAGGTAATAAAAGAACCAAAATTCTGGTTTGGTTTTCTTTTCATTGTAACAAAAACATACTGAATTAGTAATTATTTATGTAAAGTGCTTAAACAACTAGTTGATTGATTGATTAGTTAATTGATTAGGAAATTGATCTGCAACTATTTTGATAAATGATTAATTCAGTTTTTAAGCAAAAATGTTTAGCTTCAGGAAAAGGTGATGTGAATTTTTTACTGTTTGATTATATTTTATCGACCATGATGATTAATGATTAATCAAGAAAATAAACCTCAGATGATTCGATTATAAAAACAATTGTTAGTTGCCCTGTTAATAAGGGCACAATAACTAAGACAATAGGAGTGAAAGCATGACTTGACACGGCTTTTGCTGCCTATAAACATTACTTGCAGACTGTTTTCCTGAAAGAATTCTGATAATGTAAATAACTTATGAAATGACAATTAGTTGAAATAAAACAACCAGTGTAAATGCAAATTCTGCATTTAGAATTAAAGAAAGTGTTTTGGTCCTTCAGAAGGGAATCTACACCAGCCTCAGCGCAGCAGTAGATAACATTATCCAATAAAGATAATATAAGTCAGGGATGCATTGTGGGGAGAGAGCGGTGCTGACAGCTAGTTTTTAGTTCAAGATGGAGATTAACAATATCACTTAGCCGCTCCCCCCACTGTCTGCTTTTTAGTCCTATCTCTCTCTCTCAGCCACGTGTCTCTCTCGCTTCTCTCTCGGCCACAGAGACACCAGCTATGACCTTGATGAGGAGTGTAGTAAATAAAGCCAGGGGAGGAGCGACTCGTCTCCTGGCAACGAGCCTCTGTTGGGAGCTGGCAGGTCTCTGTTGTGGCCGCCTCCCTGTCGGGGGCCCTGCCAGGTGGATGGCGTCGTGCCCAGATCTCTTTACAAACTTCACTCGGTATTTACCTGATTGAGCCTCTAGGATCTGTTACTTCACTTCAAAGCAGAAATCTGGGATCACCCTGTTTTACTTTTAGGTGTAAATGGCTAAAAGCTGGTTTTCCGAACCAGGTCTGCAACTCTACTCCCTTATCTGGGCCTGGGTCCAGTGCTGCTCAGTTTTAGTGTGATACAATGGTAAATACAGAAGGCATGATAAATAAATTCCACATATTTACTTTAATTAAATTCATGATCCATTTTAAAAATGTTCAGAAAGCATTGCCTGAGGACGACCATCCGGGTTCCCAAACAATGACAAGTGTACTTTATATGATCTGCATAAAGATCATGTTTTAAATAAGATAAACTGTTAAACACTCACTGTTTTAAATGAGGATGTACAATTAAAGCAGGATGACGCATTAGAATGTGACTGGGTAATGTTTTAGTTTTTAGGTGACAGATGACAAAATCTATTAAAGAGGCACTTCACCGATTTAACACATGAGGTTTATATCTCTAATTAGAGGGATTGTTAGTCAACCTGTGAAAACATTTATAAAGTCTTTGGATTATAAATGATTAGGGTTTACCAAGCAGAGAGGTTCTAACAATGTTTTTCTCTCCAGATTTTGGACAACTCTCACTTGACACATACCATCTTTGCGTCAAGTCCTTAACCCTACTCTGCCTCTGATCAGCAAACCCTTACCCTAACCCTAGCCTAACCTGAGGGGGGGTGGGGTAACGTTGTCTAATGCAAGGATGCTTCTGAGTTGCATTACGTGAAGTGTAGAAACAACCTTTTTTAGTCAACAGTCAACATTAAACTGCTGATAAGATACACTTAGTTACTATTCTCTTTTACAGTGGTAACTGTGTGTATCCTACAAGACTAAATGTTGGTCATAGGTAGATTGCTCAGCCATATAGTGCATGCTTTTTGTAGGTTCAACACGATTAAAGAGTTTACGTTGTTGCACTGACTTTCCTAAAGTCAAGAGAAGAAATCCTACAAAATTACACTATATCATCTGCTCTGTCCATGAGATTTAACCACTAACAAGGCATGTGTAGAAGAAACTTGTAGGAAACTACAAATGTGTCAGCCTTGTATGTACGTGAGATCAATAGTCTAGAGTGAATAGTCAAACATGGGATGAGGTAGGCTTATCAACATCACACAACAGCGATTTGACGCAAACCAGGTTTATAAGATCTTTAATATATTGCAGGTTTAGCTGACCATTTGTTCTCAACCAGTGCACAGGCTACAGTGGGCTGTCCGGTTAGCTCTCAAATAGCATCTTGTATACAGACTAACTCAGACTCACTCAATTAGCAGACAAAACAACAAGACATGACCCTAACTCTCAATGTCACAGCTGTACAATCTCACACAAATCACGTCCAAGGTAGATGTAGCCTATACAAGCTTCATCTAAGGTGACCACATGTTTAATGACACTCCAGAACAGCATTAAACATCATTTAATCATTAGTTCTCTTAACCGAGCTAACATCTCTAAACACACTGTCACCTAGTTTGTTACAATATGTTGTTTTAAAGCGTCAGAACTTTTGTATAAAAGGTCCTCTGACTTACAGGAAGTGATACCTTTAACATTTTCAATAGAAGCAACAAACACTAGACTGCTTATGATCAACATACAGGGAAACTAAGTAGTCAGCAGAAGCAGTGTTAGCCACAAAGCCAAAGAGAAGACATACAGAAATTCAGATTAACAGTCTGCACTGGGCCCGCAGCTCCCTCAAGACCTACAGCAGATGTTAGTGACACGGTTTGTTGTTTTTTTTTCTTTCAAGGCTGTGGGCGGCATTGGCAGTCACGTTTTTAATGTGTGAACATAGTGCAGGACGGGTAGTTGTTTTCAAGCCCCACACACATACACTCACACAAATGTGCTGTTTGGCATCAGTTTGTAAGTAAGATTTGATGCCTATGGCAAATTGAAAAAACACTTTTTCTTTCAATCTGGACATTAAAATAATATAGAAGGTTAAGAACGTTAAATGCACACTGTACAGATTGCAGGGTAGTAGTGAGCAGCAAGAGTGGGCATGTGGATTTTTAAGAAACAATGACTACACAGACTTTTAATTGAGATTGTACAAACAGTACCGCCCAGAAGTGAATTGCTTAGTGTTCACTGGGAAGTGCAAAAAAACACCACACACTGTTGCTCCTGTATGGCATCTTGATTGACCTTAAATGCACTAAACAGCAAATACGACTGTGACTACAGTATGCATGCAGGAAGGGTTTAATCCCCCTACCAAACTAGTCTGAATAGAGGGAGTGTTGGTATATTCATCTCAGAGAGGAGAATCCTTGGTGGGGGCCAGTGTGCTGGATCGATACTCTACTAAACAGGGTTTCTGTTATCCATCTGGAGGGCACAGGATGGATTTGAGCTCCGGCTGGAGTGGAACTGAGCTCTAGCAATACGAGAGCTGGAACCCGCTCAAACTGGCAAGGTATACTCTCTGTGGGCAACATTAGCCAGCTCCCCTCACAAACCCAGTGACCTTGGCAGTCCGCACTGCCTCACCGATTTGTTATATAGTCACTTATTCCCGATGAGGACGAGGAGACCAGACCAGAGGAGAGAAGGATGGGGAAAAAAGAGCAAGGGGGAGGGAGGAACAGGGGGCTCAGCTACACATGGAACCAACTTGAAGAGGCTGCTAAGAGAGTGGACTATTGTTTGGACAGGTCTGTAGGGTACTTCACTGACAAGCCAGAGTTGGCTGTGCAGAAAACATGCCATCAAAAGTTGTCCTTAGCCTCTCAGGGCTCAAGTGTTATGATAGTGTTTGGGCTTCAACTCAGTAGATAGCCATGTTTACTCAGGCTGTGCCATCATGCTAATTTAGGGCACAGCTGTTTGAATGATGTGTATATACTCCACTGGTGTCATATCACTGAGCCTGGGCAATTTTAGAAACACTTGCTTACACTGAAATGAAGCATTGTGAAAGTAATACGAGAGGTGTTGATTTGCTTCTGTGATGAAGCTGATTTTGGCTAACCTGCTGCTGCTGCTGCTGCTGCTGCTGTGGGTGTAATACTTTTCATGAATCATGAATCCTGACTGCTGTCCTAGTGTTTCAGTTGGGTGGTATCCATGCTCCCTGGCTAACCCCTCACTGCACTGCTGAACACAGGAAAACAATGCTCTTTAAGAATGAATAACATGCCCTTGTTGTGGACCTCCAGATCTTAAATCATGGCCAAGTTAATGGGAAATCCCAACTGGAGCTTTTATTGTGTTCAAGACATTTTTATTAGACTGCGGTTTCAGTGCATGTTTCACCAAATATTTTCGGTGCTATTTTTGACGATCTTTACCCTGCTGCTGCACCTCGCGCTTTTGGTTTTGCAACTTCCTCTGTATGTATGGGCATTTTCTTTCCTGTGGAAAGTATTTGTCTTCCTAAGAAACTTTTGATAGTATTGAAGAGTTTTATCCTTAACAAATATCAGTGTTGCAAGGAGTCCACCCTATTACAAGCCCAACATGAAACATTTTACTGTAAAAGTCTAGAAGTATACATGGCAAAATACATATAATATATATTTTGGGGTATTGGACTACAGTCAAACCTAGCAATTTTATTCACTATTTTCGTTATAGACCAATTCGTTATAAACTTTATAGACCAATTCATTATTCAATTTATTGAAAAATAATTGGCAGATTAATCAGTACTAAAAATAACACAACTGGGCAACAGGTGAGATTACTTTGTCATCTGCTTCTTCCAAGGTTAAGAATGTACAATAACCAAGGTTTCACTTACATGGAGAACTTGAGTTAATTATTTAATTGCACAGCATTTTTTGTTGTCTCTACCACCATTTTTACCACAATTTCTTCCACACTGTTCCAAATTACAGACAAATACTGGCTTTTGCATCTCTCCACCCTCCAGTTGTACATACAGTAACTCAACTGCAGCAAGAAGAGATTCATGTCTTGGTTCTGTTGAGGCTTTGGAGATTGGCAGAGAGATTATATACGGCTCCAGAGCCGCAGTCGAGTGAAGCAGTATGTTGTTGCCTTTACGGCTCGGTGTCAGCGGCATGGGAGGAGCCATGCTAATAGCAACCAGCTGTGTGTCTCCTGAAGGGGGGATATAAGGTCAGGAGTGTGACAATTGCCAAAGTAAACCTGGCCCGTGTCCACACTCATCATAACCTGGGCAGTCACTCCAAACCCTCTGGGTTGCATCAAACCTTATGGCACCTGAGCACACAAGCTCCCGTGAGCCCAGGCAATTTTAAACTCTGAGCACGCATAAGGAGTTTCCCCTGAGCCAGTATCTCAGTTTTATTAATATTACTTTAATTTGACCAAACACATTGTTAATGGGATGATGTAGAGGGCGAGGTTAACAATTTGCGTTAATGAATATGTCATATGGGTTATTGATGCATGTGAGGCCTCTTAAGTTTAACACTGATCCGAGGATGTAACCCATGTGGTCAATTTCCACTCTCCTATAAATGATTCAGGCCATCCATTGTGTCACTGTCTTTTCTCTAGATGTGGAGCACAAGGAGGAGGACGGAGGTCATGCAGTCAAGACTGAGGTAAGATTTATGCTCTGTTGAGTCTTTGTTCTCTGGCTGATATAACGTTTGAGGTGTCTTTCACACTCGCCAGCGCTGTAGATTCATTTTTAAGGGGTGAATTAGGCCTACCTTTCCTGTCACAAACCGTTAATCTTGTGCTTGGCAGCATGACAGATGTTCGTGGTGCAGCTTGAACAAAAATAAGTGTTTTCATGACTTGTAAAAGGACAGTTTTTGTGGAAGAAGTACTACGTATAACTGGATTCTCCACCTGACTCCATACTGGTATGTTCAACATCGATCTGTCCCTTGTTGTTACAGCAATTTTCTTCTTTTTCTTACCACCTACTATTGATTGATTGTAGGACAGGTGGTATGATTGATATGGGGATGGTTAAGTGTTGATTTGCATGACTGTCGCTGAGTAGGAATTGTTCAACATTTTGGGAAATACACTTTATTTTTACGCTTTTATTTTCTTGCCAGGCTTGAAGTGAGAATTTAAAAGAGAAAAAATAAATGCTAAACCACTAGCTAGCAGTCAGTTAGTTTAGCTTAGCATAAAAACTGGAAATGGGGGGTAACAGTTAGCCTATCTTTGTTTGTTTTTTACATAAGCCCTCTTAAAGAAAGAGTTGGACAGTTTGCGAAATACATCCATTGCTTTCTTGCTGGCATTTTGATGTGAAGATTAATATCACTCTTATGTGGCTGGAGCCTGTTAGCTTAGCTTAACATAAAGACTGGAAACTGAGGAAAAAACTTACCTGGCTGTGCCCATGGATAACAAAATCCCCCAACCAGCACGCTTTAAATCTCTCCAATGAAAAAGGCAATATCTCGCTTGTTTAATCTGTACAGAAACTAAAGTGTAAAAAACAAAATTCACCATTTAATGAGGGATTATGTGCTAGACTATTTCTGGGCCAGGACCAGCAAGTTGTTGATGCGTTATCAATCCTTTCTGTATGGATTAAACAAACTAGCTGTAAAGTGGTAATTTGTGAGCTTTAGAAGGTTACCTTTGGACAAAGCCAGGCTAGCTGTTTCCCGTGTTTCCAGTCTTTAGGCAAAGCTATGCTAACTGTCTTTCTGGCTACAGCTTCATTTTGAATGCACAGATATGAGAGTTGTAAAGATCTTCTCATCTAACTCTATAAACATTTTGACACCTTACACAAATGTATGACAAAAGCTTGCACTGACTGTAAACTGCATCAGCACCATTGCTAGTGAGTGAAGTGAGTAATTCTCTTGACTTTGGACTTGAAAGAAATGGTACCTAATTGTGTATAGATCTGAAATATCAAATACACTTGGGAGCTTATCAAATGAGTTGGTGCTGGTGACCTTGAGACCGTTGCCAGGGACTGTGATTAGACATTACGGCATCAGTTCTTACTGCCTGACCAATCACAATCTGATAGCAGCATACGGCACACCAACATGTGAGTTATCATTAGAAATTAGACAAACCCATGGCCTCAACTGCAGCTTACTCACTTGTTACATAAAGTATGTTTAACCAGCTCTAGTGACAGATTGAATGCACAGATTTACTACAAATCTGGTTGCTTCCTTATGAGAGAAACTCTAAAAGAAAGAATAAAAAATAAGTAGCTAACTTTTTTTTTTAACACCTTAAACAGGGAGGTCGAGGCAGGCTGCGAAGGGGAGTTGGTTGGGAGATCAGCCTTCGTCAGAGGCCCGTGCCCAGAATAACCTTCCAGGCTGGTGACCCTTATTACATTAGCAAGCGGACCAGAGAGGAGTGGCTGGCCAAGTGGAAGATGGAGGTGAGTACCCCAGCTTTGTCCCAGCCACCGTAGATTACAGGGTGAGTGATAGGCATGGACTAAAGCTGCCAGGGTCAAAGATAGGTCTTGTGGTGTGTTCACAGCCAAGTGTATTTGATGGGTCATTTGATATCTCATGAAGGTACCATTTATTTCAGTGGATTTCCAGGACATTGACTCAGTCAGCTCCTGCATTTCCTGTTCTTGTCTGTTCTGTTCTTTCAGCAGAGTAGAAATCTCGTGCAGCTGCACATGTGTTTGATGCCTTGACATGTTTCATGCATCCCAGAAGAAAGTGTTGCTACAAATGTACTGCTTTGCGTCATTCTGACTGCTTTTGTTGTCTTAAAGGTGTGTTGAAGTGATTCTATATTAAGGGGTCAGTTCACCTAAATCACCCAAAAACATATTTTCCTTGTTATCTCTAATGGGGTGGCTGTGATTCAGGAGTTGGAGATGGTTAGCAGACATGTTTCATAAGGTTGGAGGTTTGAGCCACATGTCCACATGTCGAAGTGTCCTCAAGTAAGACACTGAACCCCAAGTTGCTTCTGATCAGCAGGCCAGCTCCACCACCATCCTTGTGTGTGTGTGTTTGTGTGTGAGAATAGGTGAATAAAAGGGTTTTTAAATGGGTTTCATCCATAAAAGTTTTGAGATTCTTAAATTTTAAAAACTTAATAGCAAAGTCTCTTTCCAGAAAAAAAATCCTTGTTAATCTTGATAGTCCATAGGCTTTGTTGGCGTTCAAATTGAGAACTGTGTTTAAAAAACCCCACAAAGAGCTGCATTGATGGGTGCATGTGGCTCCTGGTATTGGTAAGGCGATGAAATCCTGGAATCTTTATGAGATGACTTAGAAGTCTTTCAGATGCCAGAACACTGCACAGCTGTTTTTAAATTTGATGAGTCAGATCAGTGTGTTCATGATTCTATTTTGTGTCACAACAGTTGAGAGGTGAAAGGTAGATTTATGGTGTTCACGTTACAAAGTAATCAACCTCTTCTCGTGTTGTGGTGCGTTAAGCCAAGTTCAACTTTTTGTCTTTTGCAAATAAATAAGGGGCTAAAGTTGGGCTGAAATTGGCTTGCTATCAACAGATTTTTTGGGACTATTTCTGTGATGGAATATAGTTCCACCAAAACTTTAAATGTAGGTGTAGAACAATAAACAGTTGAAAGTTCAATATTGACCTTAGAAATGGTAACAATCTCACCACAATTTCCATTTAGTAGCTACAGTATCTCACAAAAGTGAGTACACCCCTCACATTTTTGGTAATATTTGATTATATCTTTTCATGTGACAACACAGAAGAAACGACACTTTACTACAATGTAAAGCAGTGAATGTACAGCTTGTATAACAGTGTATATTTGCTGTCCCCTCAAAATAACACATCACACAGCAATTAATGTCTAAACTGCTGGCAACAAAAGTGAGTACACCCCTAAGTGAAAATGTCTAATTTGGCCCAAAGTGACAATATGTTGTGTAGCCACCATGTCCTCTTCCACTCCTTCATGACGGCAGTTCTTGATGCAGTGTGCGGCATATGGTCTGAGCACTGACAGGCTGACCCCCCCATCCTGGCAGTACTCATACGTCTATTTCCCAAAGATAACTTCTTGATATGACGCTGAGCGTGTGCACTCAACTTCTTTGGTCGACCATGGCGAGGCCTGTATGAGTGGAACCTGTCCTGTTGAACCGTTGTGTGGTCTTGGACACCATGCTGCATCTCATAACACCAGGGAGGGAAAATGGCTAATTGGCTAATGGCTTATGGCTAATTTTCACTTAGGGATGTACTCACTTTTGTTGCCAACAGTTTGAGAGGGGTCCAACTGCAGACCTCCACTGTCAGGCCACCTCCTCTGTCAGGACAGTCAGTTTTTTACGTCCCCACAGGATGTAACGTGATGCATTCTCGGTTGTTTCGCTACTCTACACATCGCGACAACGGTAGGTGACTGGTTAGCATTATCCAAAACATTGATTAAAGTCTGAATGCATATGTTCGCAGTCAAAATAGCTACCGCTGTCAATATTGTACATCTAAATCACACAAATTAGAGAATGTTACACATGTGTAGTATTTCTCGTTCTACATAGGTAACATTAGGCTACGCCAACGGTGGCTAGCGTTAGCTCCTGAAGTAGCAGGATTAGATTTTTTTCCTTTGGATAACGTAAGCTACTCATAGACTGTATGAAGCTGCTGTGTTCGTTTTTTGTAAAGCATTTTGCAAGGGCATAGGTCTGCATTTGTCTTAATATGTTGACGACACTCAGATTAGGTATTTGTCCAAAAGAAGATCAAATAAAGTCTATATCTTTTAGACCGTTTGGTGTAGCTTTTTAACACTTAAACAGCATAAAAAGACTCTGCTGGCTATATGAATTAATCTTAGCTGAACTGAAGTTTATGTACTACAACAGTGTTTTCCAACCCTTTCCTGAAGAAAGTTACCCCCTGTCCTGCATGATTTGATCTCTCCCCACTTCAACACAGCTGATTGAAGCTTAAGGATTCATAACGAGTTGATAGTTTGAATCAGCTGTTTTGGAGCAGTGAGAGATTTAACAGTTATCCACATACTACTCCACAGCCACTGTTGGCATATCATAATTTGCGTGATTTAGATGTACAAATATTGATAGTGGTAGATATTTTGATGGATCATGCCAAGACCCATGCATTTAGACTTTTTTTCATTTTTTCAGAAATGTTTCTAACTGTGCAATCTGTGTGTATACAGTGAATAAAGGAAAAGTATTGTTACAGTAGGCTATTGTGTCTCCATTCATTCAAGTGGATATTTACAAAATAATCGATACAGGGTATAGGCTACATGTTGTAATGCATGTGTGTTCCTTTTTACAGATTTTACAGTTTGATAGTCCATATAGTCCAGCAGGGTTGTAGTTATGGTCCATAAGGAGGGTCTGTGCTCTTATTGAAGCAGTAAAATCCTGTATCTGTGGGGGTCAGTACTTCATTTACCAACAGCCATTATTTTTAATCACAACTGTACATTACATTAATAAGATAAACACACTAAAAGAAGCACTTTTTTCAAAACGAACTGTGCTGCACACTACATGAATGTCATTATGACATGATTAATAATAATTAATATGATACAATAAAGGGTGCATTTGCCTCTCTCCTTGAGGAGAAGTCTGTGTTGGTTAATTTCAGGCTTTTGAAACTTAAACTTTGTTGCAGTATCACACATCTGGGGCAAGTAGTGTGCTGCTGCGTGTGAGAGAAAGTGTTGACCACGTAATGAGCAAAGAAGCCTCTGTCCAGGCTTCTATTATTTATTCATTTATTTATTTATTAGCCTAATCCTCGCCGGTAACGTCCGTTATACTACAGAGCCCCACAAAGCTCAAATAGTAGTCCAGTTCCCACAGTTTGGGTCTGTTTTTCCTATTAAATTCAGTAGTAAAATGCCACAGTATATTAGGCTAGTAATCTTCAAAGGGAAATTATGAATGAGAAGTGTGTGTGTGTGTGTGTTTTAAGAAGACTGGAAGAGAGGCTAATTACACTCTTAATTAATGACGATGTTTTTCTGTGAATGGATGTGGCTAGCTGTACGGACAGAGTTAACGTCCTATTTTGACAGAATAAATAAATAGTGCCTGTAAAAAATTTTAAAAAAGATACAGTTACTATTTGAATGATGGAAGCGATATACAGTCGGCTTTGTTGCTACACTGGCACATTAAGTGCCATTAAGTAGAATAGGCTCAAATCAATACACTATATTTAAGGAATTAGCCTGCTAGTTTCCCGTTGCAATGTTGACTAAATAATTAAATATAAATCAAGGACAAAAACCCTCCTCCTATGTCTTTGTGATTGAAGTTTAGAATTTTTTAATGCGTTTCCTGTTAAATCGCATGCTTTTATTTTGTAGTTTTTGCGTGTATTTCCTGACCTGACTGGCCTGACAGTGGAGGTGGCCTGACAGAGGAGGTCAGCAGCGGAAGTGGCCTGACAGTGGAGGTCTGCAGAAGGACCCTCTTGAGCGGTTTAGACATTAATGGCTGTGTGATGTGTTATTTTGAGGGGACAGCAAATTTACACTGTTATACAAGCTGTACACTCATTGCTTTACATTGTAACAAAGTGTAATTTCTTCAGTTGTCACATGAAAAGATATTAAATATATAGGCCTACAAAAATTCCAAGGGTATACACACTTGTGTGAAATATTGTATTTGGAGCTTTCAGTTGTATCACGTGATCTTAAAGATCCGGTACAGCTACTAAATGGACCTTTTGGTGAGATTTTTTTAAGTTAACTTTCCATGGTCAAGAACAAACCTTCATCTTTTAAGCCAACACAGACCAGAAATCCTTAAAGTTTTCAGAGAAATGGAAATTTAAGCATCTACAATTCTATGTCCACTGAGCAACCTTGCTACTCACGAAGATCATGTGATTCGATGGAAAGCTTCAAAATGTGGTAATGTACCTAGGGTTGGGCGACTACAATTTCCATTGGACGATGTCTACACTGCCACATCGGGATGGACGGGGGGGGGGCTCGTCTTATGTGTATGTGTTACCTCGCACAGACTTGGTAGCCTATGACGAAAGAAGTTGCGGTGGATATTTTACAAGCAGGGACCAGGTAAAGCAGCAGTGAACACGCAGGGTGCAGAAGTTGGTTTTGCTTGTTTGATCGACTGCGTCATTAACAAACCCACAAGCGGCTCACCTGCTGCCGTGATAAAGGATCGCTGGTGGAAAAATACGGAAAAGGCGAGTTCTGAGTCTTTTAGGCGACTTTCTAAAACGTACTGCTGATGGAGAAAGTGGTGCAGATGGGCGGGTCAAGCCGGTGTGTTTACCTGAGGGTTAGGCCTCTTGTGTGCCTGTGTGTGGGGAGAAGAGAATTCCGAGGAAGGTGCGAAGCATATTTAAAATGTATGATAATAATTTTTATGGTAATTAGAACCTGCTTTCAAATAGAGGTATTATGTGAAAAATTAGATTTTTTTTGCCGGGAGTCGGGGTTTTACAATCACGATGCCTGCTCAACCATCGACCATCTACCTAGCTCTGATTTTAAATATGAAGTTTCCCACATTGCTTATCACTTAGTCATGTTAAACATGACTCCTGGTAATAGTGTGATGTAGTGCACCTTCTGTTACATAATGAGGAGTCTCCATAGTATCAACATGGGGTCTTCCATTTCTTCTGCCTCCCTGCCCCCTCTGTTCTCATCTGGAGAATGTTCCAAGAGCAGCCATAAAAATGTCTCCAGGGAGGAAATATTGCCAAATTAGTAGGACATGCCGGGGTCCCACAAGTGAAATATCATAAAATACGATGCAAGTAGGTAGTTCAGCTTTGCAAGCAGAAGTGGATTTTCTTGAACAAGTAGCTCTACAAGGCTGAGAATTAAGGAGATTTGCAAGATGCAAATTTTGAGTGTGCCTGTTTTCTCCCCTTTTCTCATCTGGCGTATTGCAAGCTTGGATTTAATTTGCACAAAGACTGATTTGTTCTGGCATTAAAGCTCTTTCCTGAGGAGTAATATCATGCACAGCCTTTGGTTTTGGTTCTGCTCTTGACACAGAGCCTTTTGCTGTTGCATGTTTCTGCAGCAGGGAGGACATGGTGGCTGAAAGGGTTACTGCCGTCTTGCACTTTATCCAGGGTCTCGCTTTTTTCATGTGCCTTGTGTTACTGTGGACTTCTCCGTCTCTCCCTCTCTTTTTCCCTCCCCCATTCTTCTCCTGACCCCTCCCCCAGCTATGGAAATGAACTCTGTGCTATGGATATGAGGGTGAAGATGAGGTTTGCAGCAAATTTCCAGCCCTGCTTGCAAGACAGCCTCTTGGCTCACTGCCAACATTTTGCAAGTCCTCTCTAGCCAACCAGAATTCCTGTCGGCAATCACCTGACCCTGAATTCCCAGACAAAGAAATGTTCATGCTTTCTTTTTTTAAGCGATCTCTTCTACCCTGAGAGTGGGGGTGAAAAAAACTAAAGCCCCACACTGGATTATGAGGGTTGCGCGCTGGTGTGTATGGGTATGTGCACTGCATTGTTTGTTTGATAACACGGGGGGATAGCGTGCATGTTTGATTAGCCTGCTTACAACGAGGGGAATATGCTGACTTCAGGTATTTCCACGAGAGTTGTCGTAAACCATCTGCTCTGCACAGCTTAAAGGGAAACCGTCTCTTTAAAAAAGGAAGAGTGTGCAGGCTTTAGCCGTGTTTGGGAAAAAGTTGCTTGCTTGAAAAAACTTTTTCCCGTGGGGTGAATATTTGCTGAAACTATTTCCTGTTTCATAGCAGCGCCTAGAAATGTCAGAGTAATATTTTTTTTTAGGTCAGATATATTTACCTTGAAAATGTTGCTGTGTTTTGAGAGCCACCATGATTTCACCTTACATAACATTTAACTGGGAAAAAGGTGAAGCTGTTTTATAGGCCTCAAAACCCTTTCCTTCCTATCATTGTGTACTTTGTCCTGTTTGACTCTGGACATAGATTTACTGCAAGAAGAGTAATTTGATTACTTGAAAAGGTATTAAAGGGCTTTGGAGTAAGCCGAGCAGCCTCTTCAGGGAGCTTGTTTAACAACTCCACTTGTGGATTCATGGGGATTTCTGTTTATGTATTCATGGCTGACTCTGTAATATTCCTAATTATTTCTTAAAAGCACGCAACACAATGAAAACCAGATGGCCTATTTTGTTGTGACCCCCCTAGGCCACTCGTGAAATGCACAGCCTTTGTAGGGATCTGTGCTAAAATCAGGCTAATGATTGCAGTACCACAGAACCTGCCACTTGTGCATTTTCAAACAGTATTTCCACTTTAAACAAGCCCTTTTCAAGGTTTAAGATCAGCTTTTGCAGCATTCTCGGTCTGATGCATCTTGAGTTAACTACACCTGTTGTGACTTAAGGAAGTTTATATTATTTGTCTCAGTCCCGCTCAGCAGATAAGCTTAGGACTTTGCAGTGAAGACATATCTCACTGTATTATCCATCAAACAATTACACAAAACAGTACCCGCTGTGGCTCTCCTGCCTGTTGCACATGAGACTACTGCATTCAAAGGTCAAACTCTTTTGTGTTGCCTCAAAGGCTTGCTGTCAAGTCGTGTGAGGAAGTAATGTTCAGTGACAGTTTATTTCATCTAACTTTTACCTTTAATCAGTTTTTGCAGAATGCTTGTTTTTTTTGATTCGATTGCACCTGAACTGCTGCTGCTTTTTTCTTTTCTTCTAATATCTAATTTTTTTTGATGTTTGTTGTCTTTTTCCCTGTATTACATGTTTGCTTTCAGGGCTTATACACAATGGTGTTTCATCTCAACAACTGCACTTTTGACTCTTTGAAACTTAGACATTTTCCTCGTAAAGTTAACAACCTTTAAAATAGGCAGTTTTAATCTTATAAATAGCTAAAGCTACACAGTAAATGTGACCTTTTTGTTAACAAGTACATCTCAGATTAGATACCTAAGTATCATCTGCACACCCCAGAGACCAATATCTCTTTTCTTTTTTCTGCCTCACAGTGCACTCTGTCACCCCTTGAGCCCTGAGGGTATCATGCTGCACAGGCCTCTAAGTCAGATTATCCCTTATTGTGCACCCAACATGTCTCTACACTCTACCAGAGGCCTGTAGAGCTTCTGCTTATACAAAATCCATAGCAAAATCCACTGTTAGTACAGTTAGGTTTGTTTTTTCCATCATATTCATATATAACATAGTTTTTCCATGGTGGAAAAGTGTAGATGTTTTCACTGGGAGGTTGTTTAAACACATTTGCTCTGCTGTGTTTATACATCTACAGTATGTCTGCTGTCATTTTAGGTATTTGTCTTCAGCACGGCGTGACTGCGGATATAAGTGGTGGTATTTCTGAGCTGTCAGTGACGGGCAGGCGTGCGTAAATGATAAAGACCGCATTGTGCCCCTGCTACCTCCTTTCCTATTTTCCCTTTTAGACTCGGAGAGCCTGTCTTGCTGGTGGAGCTGCACACACACTGTGAGGCCCCCAAAAGGGGGGCATTTACAACTGGGAAGAAGTCCAGAGACAAATATCTGGTTCTTATAGCCACTGTACTTTCTTTCCTTCCCCCACTGGCATTTTCAGCGTCACTTTCTCATTGGCTCTGAGGAGAAGGAACCCTGGAGACGGTCTGACCCTAAACACTCACAAAACGAGCACAGTAACAGTAGCTCAGACGCTTTATTGCCATTTACAGATCTCCCAGTATACCTGTTTACCTACAGTGGTCACCAGAGATGAAGTAGCTCACTCACACAGCTTAGCAGTCATTCTCACCCCTTTTCTGCCCATCTGCACCAGCAACTGCTCTCCTCGCTTGCCGATATGATTACAGATTAGTTCTCCCCCTACACATAATGCATTTAGCAGTATAATTCAGTGGTTCTCAAAGTGAGGTCAGGGACCTCTAGGGGTCCTTGAGGAGGTTCCAGGGGATCCCAGCAAAAGGGGAAACCATTATTTTCACATAATTCAAAAGATGACTATTGTGGTTATGGGTTTCACACTCTTTCTCTAATAAATAAATCATCTAAACGCAAAAATCCTATCAGATTTGGATTGGGGACCCTGGGACAAAATCTTATCAAACAGGGGTTTGTGGTCTAATTTGTGTCCAATTAGGGGTCCTTGATGTGAAAAAGTTTGAGAACCACTGGTTTAATTGACATTTGTTAGTTTTTGCAGTTGACCATCTGGAACCACACATCCAAGCAGGCTGTCGAACACTAACTCCAATGTGCTTGTGCTGGAGCCAAGAGGACTAACACATATGGCCAAGGGCTTTGAACCATCCAGCACTACAGTACAGATATTTATAAACCACACCAGAGCCTCTTGATTGAAGAGCACATGTTTCTGCTCTTCTGCGCCGAAAGCCCTCCCCACGCTGTCTAGGCACCACCTCCCCTTAAAGGCACTATTGTTTATGAGTCAACGGGGAGAGTGGACAGAGGACTGTGCTACACGCTCTCCTTCTTGCCTTTTTTCTCTTTCCACCCAGCCAGTCCACCTCTGGACATTTACAGTGTGTGTGAAACCTGGGAACTTGAGAAAGACTTGTGGAAAGTAAGCACAGCTGTGCAGCACGGCTCTCACATGGAGCCTATAGTATCACTAACACGTGTTTACATATGGGGCTGGAGATACATTTTCTGTATGCATGTTTTGAAGAAAAGGAGTGAGAGGAGAAAAAAGTTAATGTGTGCATGTGAGTACTACCGTGTATGTGTGTGTGTGTTTGAGAGAGAGACATCAGAATGAGTGCAGCTGTTGGGGATTTACTGTGAGAGGCTTAAGTCCCGGCTGCGTCTCGTCCTCTCTGATCGACCTAGTGGTTCAGTGTCAGGTACCACAAACCCAGTGAACTTGCCTTTGCAGCTCTGGACATTAGAGTTACTGTATACTGTGCTGTTGCTAAATGGGCCTTACAATTGGTGATAAAGCCATGTTTACAATGGCTGTCGCTCTCCCACAATCAAAATTCTGCACTTACAACACACAGACAATGTGCTCAACTAAATTTCTACAAATGCTATCCGCCTCTATTTATACTGTATTTGGTAGTAATACTATTTCATTGAAAATGCACCTTCAAGTTGAAATGCATGCTACGTAGGACACACTTGTCCACCCTAATCATATAATATATGCAATTATTTATTCTGCTTGATATTTTTAAATAAACAATTGGTCAGATCACTGTGTATAATGTGAAAGGTTTTGCTTTAAAGTGACAAACCCACAGAGAATTATCCATCTCTGCAGTTCCCTTCAGTTCTTTGGCATTTTTTAGCATCTTCAGCTCAAGTTTTTGGTTCACTCTCGACGATCTCATCAGCGTCTTTTCCAGCCCCAGCGGGCAGCTGTTTTCAGCAAACAAGATAAACTCACATGCAGTACCGACAAAGTTAGTGACTAGCTGGTGAACACAGTAGAGCTAAGGCGCTGGATATTTCCCTCAGGAGTTGGTGACCACCAGAACAGAGCTAAAAGTCTACATGGGCTTGCCTTCAGTGGGTGGCTAGAAACAAAGCTCCAAATGAATGCTGATGTTGCTCCGTGTCTGCTAGATGTTTAAATAGGCAACTGCTGGCTAACATGTTAGCTATGACAACGCATAAGTTGATGAGATGTCAGTATTGTGTTTACAGCTTGTTCTACTGCCTCCAAGTTTAAGTGTCAGACATTTGTTCATTGTTTGATAGCTGGTATCACTTTCATCTCTGTGTGCCTTGTACAAACACATTTCAGGATGTGTCTAGCCTAGCTTAGCACAAACCTGTCTGATTTTTATTTGCTATGTTTTGTTTTGTTCGCATTCGCTGTTTAGAGCCTGAACACTGTCAAGTATTCAAAGAGTACATTCAATGCATGGTCAGATCTATTTGAAATCTTTTTCTTTCTTTGTGCTTCGAATTACACTCAGTGGCCACTTTTTTAGATACACCTGTTCAATTGCTTGTTATCACAAATAGCTAGTCAGCCAATCACATGGCAGCAACTCAGTGCATTTAGGCATGTGGTAATGGTGCAGTAGATATGACTCCTTTGGTGCGGGAGACCTGGGTTGGATTCTCAATTTGTGACACATCCACCAACATGTCTCTGAGCAAGACACTTAACCCCTTTTGCTCCAGTGGGGTGCAACCTCTGACATATATAGCAAGTGTAAGTCGCTTTGGATAAAAACAGCTGATAAAATGGATGATTATGATGTAGACATGGTCTTACGTTTACATTTATTCATTTAGCTGACACTTTTATCCAAAGCGACTTACAATTGATATGTCAGAGGTCGCACGGCTCTTGAGCAACGAGGGGTTAAGTGTCTTGCTCAGGGACACATTGGTGTCTCACAGTGGATTTGAACCAGGGTCTCTCACACCAAAGGCATGTGTCTTAGCCACTGCTCCATCACCACCCCTATGTCTTGCTGAAATTTTTAATGAGCATCAGAACGGTGAAGAAAGGGGATTTAAGTGACTTGGCATGAATGTGGCATGGTTGAATATTTCAGAAACTGCTAATCTACTGGGATTTCCATGCACAACCATCTCTAGGGTTTACAGAGAATGTTCCAAAAAAAGAAAATATCCGGTGAGCGGCAGTTGTGTGGAAGAAAATGCCTTGTTGATGTCAGAGGAGAATGGGCAGACTGGTTTGAGATGATGCATGTCACAAAGCTCAAATCATCAGCACCTTTGGGATGTGGTAGAACAGGAGATTGGCATCATGGATGTGCACCCGACAAGTCTGCAGTGACTGCGTGTTGTTATAATGTCAATATGGACCAAAGCCTCTAAGGAATGTTTCCAACACCGTGTTGAAAGTATTCCACGGAGAATTACAGCAAAGGGGGTCCAACCCGGTACTAGCAAGGTGTACCCTTTTTTTTTATAAAGTGGCCAGTGTCTTTGTTGATTTATTTCCATGAGTATGGGCCCCACGTCCATCTCACACTTGTATTCTTCACAAAGTTTAGCCAGGAAACAGTGGTTAGCTGGACATCGTGATGTTAAGAGCTTTGTTTTCTCAGAAAATCCCCTGAGAATTTTTGTTTTTGAGTTGATATGTCTGCCTTTCGTCAGGCCCTATTCTACTTATTCCTTTCTGTCAAGATTCAGACATTTTTCCTGATTTAAATCATACTTTTTAAATACTATTGTACATTGCATGTTATTGTGGAAATATTTGTATTAATAATTGTTCATTTGAAAAGGTATTGTACAGTAGATAAATATGCTTATATTTAAAAAAAGTTTTCAGCTGGTATTAAAAACAAGGTCCTGAACACTGAACACACCATCTTTAAAAGACCTGTCCTCATCAATGCTTTCACTGGACTGTGTTCCAGGCAGAGAAGAAGGCCAAACTAATGTCAGCGATGAATGCAATGAAGGATCACGAGGAGAATGAAACCGAGACCCAGGAAGAAGAATCAACAATAATCAAGCACCTAGCGCCTTCAAAGCAGCAACAGCAGCAACCTCATCTGCACACTCAGTCACAGCCTCAGTATCAGCAGCAATTGTTGCCACAACAACATCAACAACATCATCTGCCGCCTCAGCAGCAGCAGCAGCAGCCTACTGACCCCGCTTCCCCTACTGTGGCTACAACCCCTGAGCCCGTCGCCATCGGAGGTGGAGAAAAGACATCCCCCAAGTCTGCAGACACTGAGCCTGAATATGAGGTAAGGTCATTTTGAGCTTGATTCGCTCTGATTAATGTCTGGTTTTAGACTAACAGGATTTTACAACAGCGATCTCTATTGGAAAAGGATTTAGTTTAAGGCCAGGGGTAATCCGTGTTAAGTAAAGCAGCCATTCATGTTTTGGGAAGTTATTCACTTTAAGATTTACAACTGTCCGCCTCATGGAGATCCAGAAAGTTTACAAAGATAGCAATTATGTAGAATTTTAGGAAATGTGTGTAAAATGATGCAGAAGATCTACAGTAAATTTTCACTGTTTGCATGCTGCAGCATAAGAAACATTGTGTGTGTGTGTGTTTTTGTGGTTTGTTTATTTCACTCAATGTAAGTGTTTTATAGCTTCAATTAAATACAAAATACATACATAATGCTATTATACAGTGTGATTCAATTTCTGAATGTGTAAAGATGGACGTCACATGAGTAAAGTTCCCAGACTTTGTACAGACTTTATGCTGTTTATAAAACAATGTTCACACATGTAGTACAACTCTCCAAACCAGTAAACAGACTTTCATGTGTAAAATCATGCCCTTAACAGGGCAAAAAATGAGAAGTTTAAAGACTTGTTTATTTATGCATTCACTTTCTGAAATGATTAGTGAAACAGAAAATGTATTTATGAATGAATATGTTTACAATCTATAATGTTGTCATCCTGATTACTGTAATCTTACTATGTTGGTCTAATATCTACACACAACATCTGTTGCATGTCGGTCTGTCCTGGAAAAGGAATCCCTCTCTTCTTGCTCATCTGTAGGTTTCTTCCATATTTTCCCTGTTAATGAGGTTTAATGGGAAGTTTTACCTTATCAAAACTGAGGATCTAAGGACAGAGGGTGCTGTTACTGTAAAATATACAAAAACCCCTTGAGGCAAATTTGTGATATTGGGCTATATAAACAAAAGAGTTGACCTGACTTTACCATCTGAAAGAAAAACAAACAGAGACAGATTGTGTTTAAAAAGGTTTCACAATTATACTCAGAAGTTAAATACAGAGCGGATGATTTGTCTTTCCTTTTGGCTGCAGGACGGTCGTGGTTTTGGCATCGGTGAGCTGGTTTGGGGAAAGCTGCGAGGGTTCTCGTGGTGGCCAGGCCGCATTGTATCCTGGTGGATGACGGGCCGGAGCAGAGCTGCTGAGGGAACCAGATGGGTCATGTGGTTTGGAGATGGAAAATTCTCAGTGGTGAGTGTTTAAGGCCATCATTAATATTACTGTCAGATTTTTTTTTCACCAGAAATTAAGCAAAACAACTTTCTGTTAATAGTAACAACCACACAGTTTATAATAAGCTTTTTGGTTTTATTTGCTCAACTAATTGCTTTTTTTTCAGCATAAATATAAAAGTCTCCAGAAACCTCAACAACATAATTTTTGTGTAAACAGTGTGACGTAAACAATTTTCTGTGTATTTTTACAGGTCTGTGTAGAGAAACTTATGCCTTTAAGTTCCTTCAATAATGCCTTTCACCAACCAACTTATAACAAGCAGCCCATGTACAAGAAAGCCATCTATGAAGTGCTAGAGGTGAGAATAAGAGCAGTGGGTTTCAAAATCTTGTTGTCAGTTTGGATGATTCCCTCACAAAAGACTGTCTATTAAAAAACTGTCTATTAAACTGAGCTCATTGCCTCAAACTGGTAGCACTGTACAGTTGTTTTCACTTCTTTAAAGAATTAATTGTACATTTTGATGTACAATTGTGCTTATTGACCTTATTATACAGATAAGACAGATAAGACTTATGCTGCTCTCCAATCTGGTTGCTAAAAATGACAGATGTTTAGAATAGCTTAGGAAAAACAGTCTGTCTCTGTACAAAGTTCAAAACTACCTTACTAGTACCTCTAAAGCACACCAATTAACATTTTTTCAGTTTATTTGGTCCATACTCAAACAGAAATACATGTACAACATTATTGTGGTTTCACAGGGACTTAAGTACTAGAACTGTTTCTTTTTAATAAATTCTTTGCAAGAAATCATGTGGTGTATTGGTGTATGTCGAACTACAATAAGATACAATATACTTTATTGTGCCAGTGAGGAAATTGGGCTCAGTGATCAGTGATGCTGCATACATTACAACCAGTAAATAAACTATTGGAACTATTCCTTGAAGTCTTTCCTGAGCATATAGCCAGCGGCTGTTCATGTAATGTCCATAAAAGTATAGATATGGTATAAAATACAGCTTAAGTAGCACAGGCACATAAAAAAATAAATTTTTAATATCAAAATTAATTCTTTGAGTAATAAAGATAAAATAATTATGATCTCTTTTTGGGAACATAGACAGCTGCAGTCTTTTGTTGAGACATTGACCACACTGAATCAGTAGGTGACAATTTATATTATATTAAGGCTAAACTTAAATCGCACGTTTTTCATGTATTCGTAGGCGGCTAGCAACCGGGCAGGCAAAGCCTTCATGGCCTGCCCTGACAGTGATGAGACAGAAACCTCCAATTCAGTTGAAATGCTGAATAAGCAGATGATTGACTGGGCGATGACAGGATTTCAGCCCACTGGACCCAAGGCCTTAGAGCCACCAGAGGGTAAGAGGAAGTGAATTTTCAAAAGTCAAAATGATGAAGCTTTAATCGTTGGACTTAATTGTTAGACTCAGTTGCTGGCAAGTTTGTTGCCAGCAACTGGGATTCTTACATTTTACATTTTCAAGAAACTTCCCATGTGCATCAGCTCATGCTGTTGTCTGTAATATTAATTATCTGATATGCTGTGCACCCCAGAGGAGCGTAACCCATACAAAGAGGTTTACCCTGAGATGTGGGTGGAACCTGAAGCAGCAGCCTATACTCCTCCTCCCGCCAAAAAGCCTCGCAAAAGCACAGCAGAGAAACCCAAGGTCAAGGACATCATTGATGAGAGGACACGAGGTAAGGTGCCTCATTTATTAGGTTAAATAGGAGTCATGAACTCTATATTCCTTCCCTAGGGGAGGGCTCAGCAGAGTTGTACATCAGAGTTAAGTGGTCAGAGAAGTCGTGTGTGTGGACAAGAGGTCCATTAGAGTGGCTTAATGAGTGATGTGACAAAGCAAAAAGGTTTGGGCTGTTCCAATGACAATTAACATTGGTTTATTTACGTTCATTCCCAAACAATCTTTATTGATATTCTTGTAGGATGTCTTGGCAATGAGCACCTGATTCAGTAACTTAACTTATTAGTGCAATGGATTTATGTCATGTTTTAAGTTTATTTCTCTATTTGACCATTCTCGGAAATTCTTGTTTCATTTCATGGTATTGCATATAAGTATAAAGTTTACTTACTGATTGACTTGAATATTTTGAATGAGGATGTTAAAGCAAAACTTTTTGAAACTCTCTCTCTAATTTAAAAAGTGGACATCACCTCTAAAATAATAACAAATTCCTGCTCAGACTCTTGGTTTCAGTCGAATACATTAGCATCTGATTATTTATCCAACTTTGATCCTGAACTGGATCATTTAATGAGGCAAAAAATAAATCTTTTAGCTATAAAAAATACTCCAGAAGCATTTCATGTACATTTTTACTTGTACAGCCATAGGTAATTATTACTACATAAAAAAATTCTAATAATAATAGCTCCTCCTAGAATTTAATGTACCACAGGGGTCAATTTGGGGGGCTTTATGGTTCCTTATTTACATAAATTATCTACCTAATGTTTGTAAATTGACATCTAATATATGACTTATGTCACCAACAAATAAAATTTTATTATCCTGGAAACGTCAGGAACCTCTGGTTGTTGCAAAAAAAAGTCCCATTTACAGGAGGGGTTTCTTTTAATTTGAGTAGAAGAGATCACAGATATCCTCCTAGTACCTTTCACAAATACCAAAACAGAAATAGTCATCAGCTGCAGTCTGCATACATGTCCGCTATAATCTGGAATTCAGTTACCACTCAATTAAAATGTGGTGTTATCGCACTCACACTCCCATAGATTGATCAATAGATATCTATCTATCGATCACCAAATTTAACACACCTGTTCCCCATTCACACCTAAGACCTTGTAACACTAATAACGAGTCACATTACACCAGGAAGGGAAACTGGCTAATTGGGCCCAATTTGAACATCTTTACTTAGTGATGTACTCACTTTTGTTGCCAGTGGTTTAGACATTAATGGCTATATGATGTGTTACTTTGAGGGGACAGTTATACAAGCTGTATACTCTCTAATTTACATTGTAGCAAAGTGTCATTTCTTCAGTTATGTCACATGAAAAGATATATATTTATTGCCAAGTCGGTATTTTGTTAACCTACATTTCTCATCATGTGTATCTTCTGTTGTATTTTCTATTTTTAGAGCGGCTTGTTCATGAAGTGAGACAAAAGTGCCGCAGCATAGAGGGTAAGTGATGTGTCCTCTGTGCGCTGTAGCTTGTAGCAGCACCGGGGGGCCTCTCAGGGGATGAACACCTAGACGTCTTACACTTGCCCTTGTTGTTGACAACCAAAGCTGCAGATATGTGTGTGTCTGTGTTAATAACATGATAAGAGTACAGATGCAGAAATAACATTTCAATGATTTTTCCTTGCTCCCTTGTGAGTTCTCTCCAAACATACCAGCTAAGATCATTAGAGTACACCTGCTTCACAGCTGTTCAAATAATTTCGTTGAAGTGTAAGGTTCGGAGCGTCGCAGAGTATTCACACCTCTCCGACCTGTGCCTGTTAACTACTGACATACTACACTTTTTTCCTACAGATATCTGTATCTCCTGTGGAAGTCTGGTTGTTAGCCTTGAGCACCCACTGTTTGCTGGAGGAATGTGTCAGAGCTGTAAGGTATGATAGAGGTTATTAAAAGTCTGGGACTCAACTCCAGCTACTGTTGGAAAAAACACAGCTCCTTTCAAAGCTAATAATAATCTGAACATATTCCTAGCAGCACCTGATGTAACCCTATAAAACTGAGGGTTTTTTATGTCAATATGTTATTTTGCCTCTTTTTCACAGAACTGCTTCCTAGAATGTGCATATCAATATGATGATGATGGTTATCAGTCATACTGCACTATCTGCTGTGGAGGACGAGAGGTTCTCATGTGTGGAAACAACAACTGTTGTCGGTAAGGTTCCTACTGGGTTCTACCGTGCAATGGAGGCAGGTGGTAAAAGACACCACAATGTCTTCAACAGCAGCGTGAATGTAAATCATGGCAGCATATTTTGTACAAAGAAACAATTTGTACAAAGTCTGCATTGTGCTTGGCAGTGTCACCCTATCTAAACAAAATGTACTATTATCAGGTTCCCATCCAAATGCAGTGCGAATTTCCAGTAAAAGAACATTTGAATTGGGCCACGTTTACATTGACTACTGTTGTGTTATTCAAACGCCACAACAAAATGTGGATAAAAATAGGTGGATGCTAAGGTACTTACTGATTTGGTAGGGAGGGATTAGGAAATGGAAGCTAGTAGATCTTCACATCATTTAATGGTTATAGGAGACACAAGACATGGGATAGGAAATAAAATATAATAAAATTATGAATATGTTGCACATGATGTTCAGCCATTTTCCATTTTCACGCATCAGCAGCAAATCCAAATAATTCACGTGTAGTTGTCTGCGACACACAGCTTAACCTAGAATTTACACAATTTCTTTTTGTAAATTACAGAACATTTCCAGAAATGTTCTGCAACCTTAAGACAAATTGTTCAAATAAATTTCAATAGGAAGCCAAATAAATAAATAATAAATACACCACCTTTTATATAAATCAGTAGTTTGTATTCCACAGCCTATAGTGTACAGTTGTTTTTCCAATACAGATTGCAGGATTGTGACATCACTGTTATATTGACTACATAATAGAGGCTTTGTGGTGGTGTCAGAAATCTCATAGTACTGATGTCAGGCACCATCACGGTGGTCCAGTAGAGAAGCGGCTGATCACAAATATTATATAAAGTGTGGTTGTATGTCAGTTGAATAGACCACTGTTAAATCTAAAGAAATGGTCTGAAAATGTATCCTCACACACCCAGACTACACCCTTTAAGCCTATAAAAATACCATTGAGAACAGATTGAGCCTTGTAAGTCACATGTTGGACCAATCAGCAAACAATGGTTTGCTGTGTGTTTACTGTAGATGATGGCATTTGACATTTGGATGACATTTTGATGACAACTTGCTGCCTCTCAAAACTCATTCAAAGCCATTGAAACTAAGTCTTGTAGATGTAAAACAAAGACTGATACTGAAATTGCGTGGCCATTTTCTGACCTCTGACTGATTTTGAAATAGAGTTTTGGAGGAGAGTACTGTCAGTCATTAATTGTACAGCCTACTTTAATGAATAAGGCTGACAATAGTCTATGCTTCTGTTATTGTCAACAATTAGTATTAAAAGATAGAAACAAACAATGCAGGGTAGTTCTTGGCTTATTAGCCTAATGTTGATCTTGATATGCCATCACAATCACTAGATTAGATTGATATGTTCTCTAATTAACATTCTTAACCTCTGTTTAGCTGTTTCTGTGTGGAGTGTGTGGACCTTCTCGTTGGTCAAGGTGCAGCCCATGCTGCCATCAAAGAGGATCCGTGGAACTGTTTCATGTGTGGTCAGAAGTGTGTGTTTGGTCTTTTGGTGCGTCGCACTGACTGGCCCAGCCGTCTCCAGCACTTCTTTGCAAATAATCATGACCAAGATTTTGTAAGTAATGCAGCTTTAGGTAATAATTCCCACAAACGGTCTGACTGAGGAGGACTTTCTCCTATGTCTCATTTTCTACCCCTCTGTCTCTGTGTTGTATTTCAGGACTCACCAAAGCTTTACCCCCCAGTCATGGTGGAGAAGAGGAAGCCCATTCGTGTCCTGTCGCTATTTGACGGCATAGCAACAGGTTAGACAAGAAGTGGATCCCGTTTGTCTAACCAAAGTCTGTGTGAAACATTTTGCATCATTTTAAGTGTCCCCTTTCTTTTTTTCAAATTTTCATAATGAATCTGTTCACAGAAAAATGTTTTTTATCCTTTTAGTTGACTTCCACGTCATGATATATATTCTATAATGGACAGCAAGCATTTTACTTTTTACATTCTTATTTGTATGGCCGTAACCAGCTATGAGGTCACCGAGGTCTGGACCTCCGTAATTATATGTAGGCTATAGCCTACATATAGCCTAGTAAAATAATCTGAATAAAAATCATAGCGGACGCTGCTGATTATGCTGTTGCAACCCTCATTTCAACTGGAAAAACTCTTCTATAATCAGTGTCTACATTTTGTGCACGCAATAACTTAGAGCGCTACTATTTGCAGGCAGCGTTTTGGGCGATCCGTTTTGTGAATTTTCGGGTGGGTGAAATAGGGTGAAGCATCTCCCCATGAAGAGAGACGCTGAAAGTATTTATGCACGAGCCACAGTAGCATAACTTCATATTTAAACCTCTCGACACACGACAGGATCGGTCAGAATCTAATACTAATTAATGTAATGTATTAATATGTTAATGTACAGAGAAACCGTCTCCTCCTGATCAATCATGCTCTCCATCAGAGCATTTAAATTATTTCAGACACTAAAAGTTGAATTCTGTTTTCTCTGTCCTGTGCTGATCCGCACATCACACCAATGTAGCTCCTATAATCGTGCCAAACAGCACAAACACCTGCTTACATCAAATTATTAAACTGCAATATCAACCAAAGACCTCACTAATTTCTAAACTCTGGTTATGGCCCTGCTCAGTAGTAAAGTTTATCAGTAATTGCACTAATACTTAGACTAATAATAATAATACCATAGTCATTGTAAGAGTTCTGTCAATATGTGACTAATACCAACACATTATATTGATGAAGGGAGAGTAATATAGGCTGACCATGTTTCAGATACTGTATGAGTATTAAACAGAGAATTTGAGAGGTCATTGTGTGACTCAGTGTAAGATTATTTTTGTCGGAGACAGCTCCAGAGCTACACATCAGTTTTACGTTTTTATCTTGTGTTAATTTGTGTTGGTAAAATCTTAAAGGGTTTGTCCTTAGTTTTCTATGTTCTGTCTGACCCTCGGCTCCCTTCTGTGCAGGGCTGCTGGTGCTAAAAGAACTTGGAATCGAAGTGGACCGCTATGTAGCGTCTGAGGTGTGCGAAGACTCCATCACTGTGGGAATTGTCCGGCATCAGGGTCGTATCATGTATGTTGGCGATGTGAGGAATGTCACGCGCAAACATGTGAGTTTAATTTATTTATTTTTGCTTAGGGTTGCGTGAAGTTTGTTTGGTCCTTTTTCCGTTGTAGCATGCTTCACATTCATACAAGGAGTTGGCTTATACAACAGCAGTTTTGTTGTGCTGAACAATAAAACTCCACTGAAAAAGGTGAACGAGAGAGATTTTCATCAGAGTGAGGACAACTTCTGTTGACTCTGACCTAAACCTGAAGTAGACGATTACATAGTAGCTACTCACAGTTCCATCGCACTAGTTTGTTGTAAATGGGAAACATGTTTCCTTATTTATTTATTTATTTATTTATTTATTTATTTATTTATTTATTTATTTATTAGCACATCTATATTAAAAATAATACTGTATGAATTATGCAAGAGAGGTAAGAAACCCCCAAGGGCTTATAGCGAAACCTCCCCTCTGGATTATCTGTTGATACCACACCAAATTATTATAATAAATAACAACAATAATAATAATATTAACAACAATAGTAACAAAAACAATAACAACAATAATCAAAATGATGACAAACAATTAAAGTCAACATACATACTGAAATTTTAACAATCACATAAGTGTTTTTTTCATGCTTGACTTAAATACTGACAATGATGGACTAGTTTTGATAAAAAGGGGAATAGTATTCCAAAGTGACGGTCCTCTATATTATAATACATGATATATATGATAATACGGGAGATGAATATTCTTTGCTTGTCGGGTTAGATATGAATGGACATCAGAGTTAATTAAACAGTTATGAAACACTTTTGGAAGGCTATGATTTTGAACCATATATTTATACATAAAGGTACATGTTTGATAGATGTTAATGTTGTTAATTTCTTAAACAGAGGAGCTGATGGTTACTACCTATTTGATGCACTTGCCAATCTTACAAACCTTTTTTTGGATCAAAATGATTTTTTTGAAGAGTAAAAGGATAATTACTGGCCCAAACAATGTTATAGTATGAGATGTATAGATGGGACGTCCATTCACTATCAACACCAACTGACCCGGACTGGAACAGACTGAGCCCAGCTTGATCCGATCTGTCATGACACCCAAATCATATTTATAATCCGCTCAACCGTCCTAATGTGTGTCCCGGCCTTAAAAAGCTCCAGTGCAGCAGAGTCTGGTTGAGTCTCTGGTGCCATTAAAAATATATTAGAAATGATTTTAATGGAAACAAATGCCCTGCTTATCATTCTTAATCACAAAATAGGACTCCAATATACATGCAGGTGCCCCCAAAGAGGACATTCAGGGCTTGACATTAACACCCGCCAACCCGCCAAATGCAGGTGGATTTAGGCCGCGGCGGGTAACAGAGTCGCTCCCACTAGCCACTTTGGCGTGTTTGAAACATTGTGGTCTTGTCAAAAGGAATAATAGCAAATGAATTGCAATATGACACTACAACTCCCATGAGTACTACCTGCACATAGTTTTGCTCATTGGTCCATTTATGAAACCTATTGTCTTGCGTGCTACTGACGAATGACACTGTGAACAAGAAGACATTGGAGAGATTACATTACATTACATTTACATTTATTTATTTAGCTGACGCCTTTATCCAAAGTGACTTACAATTGGTATACATATCAGAGGTTGCACGCCTCTGGAGCTGGTAGGGGTTAAGTGTCTTGCTCAGGGACACAATGGTGGATGGGTCACAGTGGGAAACTCGTGGACTGGCCGTCGGACCACACTGGCCTGCCGTTAATTATCCACTTAACCAGCAGCAGCGATGACAAAGTAAGCTTTTTTAATAACACGAGAATCCACACAACATGGCGTGTCTCACTCTCTTTCGAGGGTGCGTACATCAAATATGACATCCAGGCTTTTGTAAAAGAGAATATAAAAGTTGAATTTGTAACAGATCAGCCAGACCTGCCTCAGACCGTCAGTCTCCTGATCGCTTTCAACTTGATGGTATGATCTCTGTCATCACACGTGACTGGTCACATGCACACACACATTAACACAGCGTTCAGTCAGTACGTGAATGTGCGTGGCTGAGCAGTGTGGAGAGAAAATGTACAGGAGAACGAAGAAAAGAGAAAAGGTAGAGCTTAGGCGGAGTAAAGCAGGAGGGAAGTGCCATTAAATGCTGCAAAATATAGATATTTTCATGATTAAGAAACATGCTGGTGTTTATAAAACAACAGACTCCTACTAGCAGGGCTGCCCCTCACATCGTCATATCACAGCTACCTTTCCAGAGTTGATTCCATGTTTTAACAAAATGGTTTCATGCCATGTATGAATGGGTTTGTTGGTGAATAATCTGGAAAATAAATACCTGTATACTCAATTCTAGTATCTAGTTGCTCAGAGCTACTACAGAGCTTCATGATGATAAACATAAATACAGTCAGTCACTTTTTCATCTTTGCTCTTTTGTTTCTAATGCAGATAACTTTTCTACTCTGTAATACAGTATTTAAATGCTCTGTTTTTTGTATAGCGTCTTTTCAACCACTCAAAGCGCTTTTACACTTGCATTCACCATTCACATACATTCATACACTGAGCCTAAGTGCCTAAACAGAAATTAACATTCACACACACATTCATACACTGGAACAGCCGCCAGGGGCAATTTGGAGTTCAGTATCTTGCCCAAGGACACTTTCTACATGCAGCCTGGGGGAGCTGGGGATTGAACCGCCGACTTTCCAATTAACAGCCAACCTGCTCTACCTCCTGAGCCACAGCCTGCTGCTTTAATAAATAAACAGGATTCAAACAATGTTTCTGGTGAATTTTGCTTTTAGTTTGGGGGATGGCAGTGGCGCAATGAAAAAGACTATGCTTTTGGTGTGAGAGACCCGGGTTCAATCCCCCCCACTGTGACCCATCCACCATTGTGTACCTGAGCAAGACACTTCACCCCTTGTTGCTCCAGAGGCGTGCGATCTCTGACATGTATAGCAATTGCGTCAGCTAAATGATGTAATGTTTTTATCTTTTCAGTTAATCTTTTAAACCCATGCAGCACTTCTATTATGTACAATAAGAAGCTGCTATTTTCATGTTTATCTTAATAGACTATGTTTTCAAAAAAAGGAGCTTTACACACAACCTTATCAGAGCTAATGATAATATTAGTACATTTTAGCATGCCAATTTAAGCACGCCATTGTCAACTTTAATCGTATGAAACATAATTTCCCAACAACAAAAATGTGGCTAGTGAAAATGCTGCATGGCTAATGACTTTGAAAAACCACTAGCCCTTTTTAAAAAAGTGAATGTCAAGCCCTGAGGACGTTACAATACACAGATGTTTCTGTGGACCTCATGCAACAACGACATTAACAGATTCGTTCTTATGTGTCTCTTAGGTGCAAATAAAATTCTCAAATGGTCCAAACCTGTCACATACAGATATTCTTCCTTTCTTCATCGGGCAAAAAACACTAAATTGACCTGAAATCATGATGGCTTATTCCGAATGAACTTAGAGTTATGATAAATATGACAGAGAAATTAAAAGAAAATACATAACTAAGCCTAGTTAGATTTTATTATTTTATTGGCATGTTTGGCACAGCAGCTTATACAGTTCAGTAGTTGCTAGAAAGTTACTTCACTGTGACATCTGCCTCAGACTCTTTATGCAGGTCGCTGTTCAACATCATTCTCTATTATAAGGCCTGACAGTGTAACATCACCTACTGTATGCAGTAATATCATTACATCTAATATCTCCGTGACTGTGACATGACCGCCTCTCATATTAGTCATGGACTACTTTGCTTTAGGAAGATGTTATTTAACATATAACCTCATGCTAAGCAATTCCCTTTTTATTTCTGTTATTTTATTTTGTTAACAGCTGTACTATTAATATGTTTGGGTTAAGTATTTTGTGTGATGCCACTATAATGTCACCTCCACCTAAATTTGTTTGCTGATTTCAAATGGCAGGACTTGAAGCATGGCATTGTGAAGTGTCTCTTCTTTTGTTTTTACTATTTTGTAATATTTTTGTGAGGGAAACTTGCCCACATATAAAGCGTAATGGGTAGCCATATATGATGGCAGTGTAGGGGTTAGAGATTATGTTGATGATCACAATCTCATGACCGTACATCTCCTTATGAACAAGTGGCACACAACAGGCTGAAATGAGCGATTTATATCAAGTTTACAAGTTTGCTCAGTTAAGAGAGTTTGGTTGAATCCTACTTAAATGTACAAGCAAACCTCACAAATGTAAGAGATGTTTAGAATCTGTAACATCTCCTACACAGAAGTGGGTCTCAACTGAAAATCAACATTCCTATAAAGCACTCCCATGCTTTACAGGCCCACAACTAGAGAGCAGACATCCTACAGGGCTGTTGCGTGCTCTTTCTCTTCGTATTGAGCATACGAATTGTTTGATATATTGGATGTCTGTCTCCTATGAGTCGGGCAGTAGAGGCCGATAAAGACCGTCTTTAGCGATCTTAATACACACAGAAAACAGCTGCCTGTCAAAACAGCGAAAATCGAACTGTATATGTATATAGGTGTTTATTATTATCCAGCTAATAATTCTGTGAATTTTGTGATTTGAATGATATACGTTACATAGCTGATCAGAGCTGGAGCTATGCTTTCTATAGAGTGGTCGGACTGCGGTGTAGGATGAGATGAGAGATGTCTGGATGGCAATAAATGCAGCCATGTACAGTGACTACAGAGGATTTATGTTGTGATATAAGTTCTTTTAGATGCTTGGTGTTTGATGTGTGTTTGGTATGGATAAAAATGGTTGGTTCTGACTGAGTCTTGTAGCTTCTCTGATGTGTGTGTGGCATGCATAGGGTGACAAAATACTAGGATTTCCAAATTGCATTTTGCACGTACATCGATTGTCCGTGCTTACAAGGACAAGCTTACAGTTTAGTGACATTATATTACATGATTCCTGGCCACTGACGTTCAATATTTTCAAGAGAAAAACTGAACTGTTAAATTATCTGATTACCAAAGTGTATTAACTCGCTGAAGCTATAAACTGTAGACTAGGACACAATAAAGACCTTTTTAAAACCTCCACCTGATTCTGCAAGTTGAACTTAATTATTTTTCAATGAACGGTATTTGTTGCATAATATACTTATATCTGTGTTTCTGACTCTGTATCTTATCTGTATGCAGATACAAGAGTGGGGTCCTTTTGACCTAGTTATTGGTGGAAGCCCATGCAATGACCTCTCTATAGTCAATCCTGCAAGGAAAGGTCTTTATGGTAGGTTCACTGTCTTCATCTGGTCAATTAGCAACAATCATCAGTATGTGTGCCTTAATGTACTTTAACGCTGTTTAATGACTGCTTCTGTCCCACAGAGGGCACAGGGCGCCTGTTCTTTGAGTTTTACAGGCTGCTCCATGAGGCTCGACCGAAGGAGGGGGACGACAGGCCTTTCTTTTGGCTGTTTGAGAACGTCGTCGCTATGGGTGTCAGCGATAAGAGGGACATATCTCGCTTTTTAGAGGTCGGTTTCTCTCGTTTGGCTTAATTTGTTGCTAAATAACTAGTTTATCTAATCCTACATGTCATCATAGTCTTCTTATACCTTGTATATCTGATTATACAATCAGATCATTAGACTCTAGAATAGGCATTAGACTCTAGAAATGTGATGTGACACCAGTCTCATAAGGATTGATGGATGTTGAATGGCCTCTTGTGGCACTAATTTATTATCTTTAGACAGATATCATTAGAAGGGAACAGGAAGGAACAGGGAACAGAAGGGAACAGGATTCTTCTTATCTTAATGTGCTTTAAAGTACCCTTAGATAGATAGATATTGTCTTTTGCTCTCCATATTGCATTTTGTCCTGTAAAGATCTGGTCAGCTATAGGTTTAAAAATATGCTCCACTTTGTTTAAGACCCTTTTTAAATGATGGGTGAAAAGTGCATTGAAGCTAACATTTTGGAGGTTTTCACCTAACCCCAAAATGATTTTAGTCAATCAAAACTATACAAGGATTTGTTTCAATACCAGTAATACTGTGCTATTTAATGGTATCTCTTCGCTGTAATACACTATATATAAAACGGCATCTTAACTTGGTGCCTCTCTGACTGGGGTCTTTTCTGCTCTGCTTTACTTGGATTTCAGTGCAACCCAGTGATGATTGATGCCAAGGAAGTGTCTGCTGCCCACCGTGCCCGCTACTTCTGGGGTAACCTTCCGGGGATGAACAGGTTGGTGTGCGAATGGTGAGGGAAGCAGCAGCCTGTGACATACGCAACAGGGGGGAAAAAACCATTAACAAGGGACTACTTTTATAGAATTGCTGTTTAACATAGCCTAAGTTAAGATGACTACGCCAGCCATGTATGAACTAAATCAAGAAATGTTTTCTTTTTCTCATATGACTTACACTTTTAGTTTTGCTCACAATGTTTGGAGCCTTGCACACCCAGACTGCATCTCCTGAGCTAAGTCTGAGAAAACATACACATGATATAGAGATATCATCGACTAAAATCATGATATGTAACTCAGCAATCAACCAACTTTTAAATAATAATATGACCTGCCACCTCTCCAAAATATCGAACCTCATTTAAAGCTATTAAAAAACTCTTTGTTGTAGAGTTTAGTATAAATTTGACATTTCCAGTACAAATGTTTTTCCTGTTTGAAAAATGCAGGAAAAGACCAGTGCAGCCCAGCTAGTTGTGTGCATATCTAATTAGGTGTAAGTTTGAAGATAAGAATTGTCATCTATTGAAAAGAGACCCAACTAAATCAATGTGTAGACCTTACTACAAGCAAAGTCCAAAGTTATACCGTCAGTCTAATATAAATTGTCGCTCCTGTTCTTTCTCTTTTACAGGCCTTTGAGTGCTATGTGCAATGACAAGCTGGACCTCCAGGACTGTTTAGAACACGGCAGAACAGCTAAGGTACTTGTGTAATAATTTGATGGAACACATGTTGTATATTACAGCAGACGTGCCTGGCAAAATGTAAACATGTAAGATATTTTGAAAGCTCTGTATGCAACTGTGAACACATTCCATTAATTTGGCTGGAGGCTTTTGTCCAAAGTGATCTACAATAAGTGCATTCAAATTGGGATCACAGCAAGATAAATTCTCTGACATCTCGTGCTTTCAAAACCAAGAAAACCAGCAAGACAGTCACAACTGTCATTTTGATCAAAAAACAACATAAAAAACGCAACATATTTCATTTGATTGCTCAAAGGAGTTAGAAACTTGCACACGGGTGGCTCCCAGTGGCAGCAGGGGGAAACGGTTTAAGTCAGTCAGTACTGAGAATTTCACTACACACAGAATACTCCTGTTTATCTATCAATCTGATCTGTAATGCAGTAATGAAGGAGATAAAATGCTGAAAAACAGAGTTTCGACTAATGGACTAATATTCTTGTCTTCCTTTTTTTTCTCTGTCAGTTTGGCAAAGTGAGGACCATCACCACCAGGTCTAATTCCATCAAGCAGGGCAAGGACCAGCATTTCCCTGTCTACATGAATGAAAAGGAAGACATACTCTGGTGCACTGAGATGGAGAGGTATGTAAACGTAAAGATTGCCCGTCAAACCCCGTCACAGTTTTTTTTCAGCAGGATCTCAAAATGATCTTCCTCTGTTTGTCTGTGTCTGTCTGTCCTGGTTGTTTTGTATTTGGTGGTCTGGCTGGTTTCCCTGTCAGGGTCTTTGGTTTCCCAGTCCACTATACGGATGTATCCAACATGAGCCGACTGGCAAGACAGAGGCTCCTGGGCAGATCATGGAGCGTCCCGGTTATCCGCCACCTGTTTGCACCACTCAAAGATTACTTTTCCTGTGTTTGAGCAGCAAGAAAACTCACTCGGAACCATTGAGGAACTACAACTGTATGTTGTGACTAGAAATAAGAGCCTTGATCCTCAAATTATACTCTTGTATAATTTGTGTGTGAAACATTGACGTAGATTTCACATTATTTCTTGTATTTGAAATGTAATTCTTATTCTATTTAATTTTGATATGTCATTTTACCTTTTAGCAGTGTTATCAAGTATTGTTGATTTGTTTGTGCAAGCTATACTTGAGACTATGCTTTCTTCTCAAGACACTGAGACAGAAAAGTGCTTAACATGTATTTTAATAGAGACAACAATGCAATGGGAAAGATCCGAAAGACAGGAAATGGTTTTTAGATATGTGAAATGTTTCTGCTGTGTGAGCATACTGTACGTCGGGGCTGCAAGATTCCCACCTGCAGTGCAGCCATGCTTCCAGCTACTGAGCCTCACAGAGATGTGAAGAGTAAGGCGATTTTCTTTAGTGTCTGGAGAGCTGTGTCTCTAAGAATCCAAAACACCAGATCACATATACCTCTTTGTTTACAGTTTCTATACACAACTGAAGGTAATAAAGGTACTACTGTAATATGGTTACAATACCATGGTGCTCCAAGATGATGAGAAACATCATAGCCCATGTGGCACTACAACTTTAGACAATACGGAGCTCGTTAACCTGTTGCTGGAAAAACTTTTGTTGTGATGTTTTGACACTTAATGAAAAAAAAAACAGTTCTGTTCTGAGTGACAGACAGTAGACTGCAAACTAGAGCATATCCTCTTTTCTGCATTTCACAGCTTTTATACAGTTTGTACTGGTGCTCATTTACTCTGTCAGCCTTGTTACGCTCAGGCTCACTACCTGGATCTGCACAAACAGAAGATGAAGCTAGCCACATGGGAAATGATGTTTTCTGTCATTCAAAAAAAAAAAAAAAAAACATAAGATCAACGTCTGTGAAACTATTTTTTTTCTAGTTTCATCCTGACCAATGACATTACTGTACAACTGTTAGCAAGTGTGGTCGCTGGAGGGAGGGTGGTTGACCAGGCCGGGTTACTCTGCTCCTCAACTTCCACCTCTCTAAACTGAAAAACTGTCAGGTGCAAAATCCTCAACAATATGGTGCGGCTTCACAAAGTTCTTCTACCTTTTTTATAGCAATTTTGTGCTGTTTTATCAACATTATAAAGCACTTTTATATGTATACTTTCTTTTTTTCTTGATATTTTTTAAACAAATATTGGTTCTTGTGAATTGTTTTTTGTTTTGTTTTATGATGTGAACTGATCTACCCTTGTGTAATACTTTTTGTATACAGTAGGGCTGTGCCAATAGAAGTGAAAGAATGGATTTTGATATGTGAAACCCATGTTATTTGACTCAGTGTACAGTAGATGGATTGACATTTGTAACCCCAAACCTTCTTGCCTGCCTCGACCATCCATACTGGTCTCTGTTTTAAAGCAGCGATACAGTATGCTACTACCCAAATTCAAAGAATGTCTATTTCTATCAAGATTGTAAAATGTAAGACAGAGTTAAAGAACTATGTCAAGAGCCTTGTACAATATTTTGTCCCTTGTGAAGGACAGTAGCCCCTGATAAATCATAGCCGTCATGTTGACAAATTTAAGTGCTGATCCAAATTTGGATTACGTTCACAAACTAAATTCTCTTGATTGTAACCTCTAAGCTATATATGGAGGATTTAGGCTGCAGTTTGTCAAAACAAAAAACTGACACAGTGTTTGGCAAAAACGTCAGCACTCAAACAGTAAAGAGGGTAATAAAAACAGATGTTATCGCTTATGTATATCATATTTAAGATTCAAAATTTGAAATTTAATTTCTTAATGTAATTAATTTCTTAAGTGACCTTATTGCCATCATTTTTGTCCATGCACACTGCGCTTAATATGAGCTCTTTGTGCTTTGTGATATTTTAGCCAGATGTTATTTCCCCCTCCTCTTATAATACTTAACATCCCCACATGTTTGTACATTTTGTACATAGAGTTTTCCGGTTGCTGTTTTCAATTTGTTTTTATCTTTTTTTTTAAAATTACCTATGAGATGTACAAATATAATTCTTTGCTAATATATATCCTCAAATTAGGAAAAAAAACTTAGGTTAAAAATAAAAATCAAGTGACAAATTTGATTCAAAACTTGCTTTGAGCATTAGATATAGGGAGACTCCAAGTCAACTTTACCGTACTGATTTGTTTGTGTCAAGTGAATCCAGATTTATTGTCATGTGATCTTAATAGTGACCTATGGACAGCTTTAAGATGACCGGTCTCAACTTCACTGCACAGCCCTACATGGTGGTGTTCTTTTGCTTCTGTTTCCTTTTGTAAGACTTTCAAGAGGAATTGTAGGTGTTTCCAATGGTGCTAAACCTTTTATCTAATCAAGAAAAGTATATTTGAATGCAAGAGAAATAAAGACGTCTTGACAATGACTGTTTTTAAGTTCCTTGTAGTAATGGAAAAAGAACTATTATTTCACTCATATAAATATATTAACAAAGGCATTTTAACTTTGTACTTGAAAAAATAAGGATAAATAATGAAAGGTTTCCTATATTGTTTTAGACTAGAGATTGCTGTAGTTGGTGCTTATCTGTGGGAAAATCGTGTGAGAAAAAAAAAACGGTAATAACTTTTACTGTAGCATAATGTATGCTTAATACGCATTGCTTCTTAATCCTACATTCCATGCCGTAATATTCTCCATGTCTGTTTTCAAAATGTTTTTTTGAATTGATTGTTTTTATCAGAAACAACAATCATTTTTACTGTTCAAGGCAGGTCAATAATTCTATATTCGGTGATGCTGTTGACACTTTGTGTGGCTTTCTTTCTGTCATAACTGTTTATGGCCTATACGCTTTTCCTCAAGACCAGTTCGTACAGCAAATGTAGCAGTCATTTTCCACTTTGACTCCCCCATACTTATGTTTAGTGTCCAGAGAGAAGATAAAGGCTCCGTATGTACTTGTGCTGGAGAACACTTGAATAAATGTATTGTTTTTGTGCAAAAATCTTCCACCTCCTGTCCTTTTTTATTCATATTTACTAAAAAGCACCCAACCATTCAAATTTACATTAAAGCTTCTGAAAATTTGGTTTCCAATCTCAAGCATTTATTTTAATATTACCCATTATTAAATGTCCCAATCAGATTTAATTGTCAGTGTCCTGGTAACGTTAGCAGCTCAGTCCCGCCTACGTCAAGCAAGTGAGAGGATCACAGACAAAATATAAAAATATATAGAAATTCTCTCCATGTGAAAAAAACCCCTACACATTGTGGGCTCCTTTTGGACCCCATCACTCAAAGTAAATGTTTTCAGGGCCTTTACAATTAAGACATTAATAGTGTGGAACCAACATGAAAACACACACATTCACAGGTGCTTTGAATTCATCTAATTTCCACATATTTCAGCTAATCCAATCAACATTTTTTCACAGAATACATTATGACATGTCACAGTAGTAAAAACTGGCTCACTGTCACCACCCCAGTTCCATACTACAAACTACTGTACACAACACTAGGATGTGATACTTGGCAATCACCGGTCGGTCAAACTTTGACTGTGACAACTTTACAGAGACAGACCTGTCACCACCACTGACATTTTGATTTTGTCACTTTTCTGATGCGAACGTTATGCAATGTGGAAACGGCTTGTTGGGATTATTAAATATAACAGAACCATCATTAATGTTCTTAGTAACATCTGGACTTTTTTTACTATGACAAGTCAACATGTCTGCAATGAAAAAAGGTCTATTACACACGGAAGACAATTTTGGACACTTTAAAAGTATGTTGTTTACTAGTATTAGGTATTTTCCATAAAATTGTGGCTCATCTCATCATAGAAAGACGTTTCTCACAAATATGACAATAACTATGTGAATCTGAATCTATCTGAAAATTATGTATTATATCGTAATATTTTTTTATTAAGTGCCAGAAATTTGCTTGTGTGTATAATATTACTACTATGACATTTTGACTTCTCATAGCAGGCACTGGTGTTCATCTGCACTATTCAAGTGTTTTTGAGATAGTATCACATGATCATTTTCATATTTATGAGAAACTAAATCAGGATTGTAATAAAATCTCATAATTATGAGAAACACTGTAATTATGAATAACTGTTTTGAAATTATTATACAATAAAGTCATTTTAGGTAAAAACCTATTGTATAATGAAAAACTCTTCTCAAATGACAGAAATGACACTCATTGCTAATATTTTAGATATTGGACAATTCTAATCATAATCCACATTACCCCGTTTTAGCTTCTAATTGTCAGGGGGGTAATAGAGGAGATGTATGCAAGACACTGATATTCAGCTCCGGTCTCCATGCCACTGTGCCCTCCAGTAGGGGATCTGCTGCTCAGTGTCTTAACACCTGGGTCTTCACCACCCTCAGTGCTTTAAATAAGGGTGTTGCCCTGCAGCTTCTGATCAGACCTGAACATGTTGCCACTATACAGCCTTTCATTTTAGCATCACAAAGAGTTTATGGGCTTGCACTTAACATTTCCTACTAATGCCATATGCTCATAAATATATTATTTGTTTGTTTTATGTTTCTTTTTTTCTCAATTATGATTGCGTCAGATCATCCTTAGGTCATGTAAGGTAAGACATAAGGAAGTCTAGGTTATTAATATATCCAGTTAAAGCCCATATAGACATTTAAGCCATTAAATGATAATAGTGATGACACATTATAATAATCTATTATGCAGCCTCATTCTGTTCTGATCTGTGTGTCACCCTCTTCCTCTGATAGTGGTACAGCCTCCTTAGAGTGGACACACCCTAAGTCCAAGGCAATTGGTTTCTTAGGCGACCAAGCCTTCACTCAGCGCTGCTGATTGGAGCGTCACGCCGTCGCACGGCCTGGATGCTGCGAGCTGCGATCAAGTTAACTACAGAAAGATGGAGTGGTACCGGAAGACTGAAGATTTGGCTACAAAATAAAACTTTAGCCAGGGTCCAGAGTGAGTCCAGAACAGTCTTTGATCTGTAATGTTTGATGTTGATCAGTAATACTAATGTAATGAAGGTAACAGGAAGGAAGATAATCAATGTAAACAAAGAAGAAGCCACTGTAATATCTTAATTTGATGATATAAAATGTATCCAAAAGTCACTCAATGAGCAACTTGCATTATCATCTTAAGTTCAGAGAGGTATTTATTATCTAATTAATGTTAATTATTGAGTTCATTCTTTACAATATCTCCTCAAGATTATATAAATTATGACTATAGTACTACGTAAGAATATACAGAATGAGGCAGTAGCAAAGCCTAATATTTGCAGCCTAGTGCAGTGGTTCTTCAAGCCAAGGACCCCCTGCCACAACTATGGACACCCATTTGATAATATTTTATTTTGTCCCCCATCTGGTAGGATTGTTGCTTTTAGATGTTTTATTACAGAAAGTATAACCCCATGACCAAAATAGTTATTAATTCTGCCATTGTGTTTCATGGTGGGTATTATTGTGAAAATTAATTATTCCACATTTTTCTGGGGACCCACTGGAACCCACTCAAGGACCCCTGGGGTGAAAATTACATATAGGGGGAATTTATTTTAATTCCATGCATTTTTTTCTGGCAAGTTTTGGCATACTAAAAAATTGAATTTATTTTGAAAGCCATAATCGGAAGCCTTACTTTTATCCCCTTGCTGACTTGACGGTAATGATGCTGTGGTCTGCTGGTCCCGGACCGGCCAGGAAGGCATCCATCTGGTGTGTGTATCTCCTTGGGAAGTGCCATCCACGGATTGTGTTGCATTCTGTTCCTGTCAGAAAGTAACCAGAGAGCCGAGTGGAGCAGCACGCCCATAGAGGAGGTATGTGGTCCACATCATCAGCATTATTCTGACTATAGTTGGCTGCAGCGGCTCTGTCTGCGGGAAAATGTTGTGCTGGAGCCTGGAGACTTTGTTTCCATGCCCCCTGGCTACACGTCTGGGTGTCCTCCCTGCCTGCTGTTCCTGCCACCCTCCCAGGATCTATACACACCCTGAAGTAGCCCCCAACCACACCACTTAACCTGGCCGGGCTGTGTGATTACAGCGTGAGGCCACTTTGCGCCGTTAGATAGCAAGCTTGTGTTTATTGTGGAGGAGGGACTAGGGCGGACTGAGAGTTAGGAAGGCTGTTTCTAGGTCGGTAAGGAACGCTGTGCAGCCGATCATGCCGGATGGAGACCGGTTTCTTTGTGTCAGGTCGCACAAGTAGAAGTGTCATCATTTCACTGCGATCACACAGTTGCAGTAAAATTACATTATTTGGCTTGATATTTTATTCTGTTTGATACTTATTGAAATATACTTGGGACTGCATTTGACGTGTAGCATATTTAAAACACTATAATGGACAAATCAAATAGTCAATAGAATTAAAAATACATTTGACCAAAGTCCCAGGGCCTATAGTCTTATAATTGTATTCCAACGTGAAAAAATAAAACACAGTAGTTCATACTGGAGTCACATTGAATCTATGTATGTGTTATTTCATATTTGCTCTAAGATAACACTTTTTAAAACTGATTTATTGTGCACATTTTAATACAGGTAACACTAACATAAGCTCACCTGTTTATTATTGACTAACCGGCGTCAACTTCGATAGTGGTTAATATGAAAGGCCTTAAAATATAATAACTTTATTAGGCTATAGCCTGTAGCTGCTCTCTGGCTTTGGTAAACATGGGCCATGTTGTACGAGTGTTTCGCCTTCTAACTTGTGGCCTGTTAGTATTAATGCATGGACATTTAACAATGAAGCGATCTCCACATTATTAACCATCAGATCTGGATGTGTGAAGGAGTCCATGCCATGCAGTAGATTGCCGCACCCTCGTACGTCCGCATCCTGCACGCACACATACACGCAAGCACGCATGGGCACACTCATACAATACATCACATCATTAACAGTGGTGTAAAAGGGATGGGAGGAGGCAGATCTGGGAGATTGTTTTGTTATTGTTGTTGTTATTATTATTATTGATGAATACTCATTGAACATAAACACAAACAATTTACCTAAGAACTGCTTTAAAGACAATAATGTGTACATTATTTTGCCTGTCATTTTTGTGTTATAGAGACTGGAATTGTGGAGAACAGAGTGGAGAACAGAGTAGAACAACCTTTGTAATTGAATTGTAAAAATACTGAGCTCGTGTGACCCCTCCCTCACCCCCAAAATTACCCATCCAAGTCAGATAATGTCATTTATAAAATCCTGGATACTGAATCCAGTAGTCAATTTTTGTGGTTCAAAAGTCATCCAATTTGAATATACTGAGTCGATAAACCCTGTGATCATGCTCTAACATACCCACTATGTGTACATTTTAAATTGTCGAATGTAAACTCCTTTTAAGTTCCTAAAATTCTTAGATTCCCAGAAAAAAATACAGACGACAAGACCTCAATGTCCTAGCTCCAGCCGAGGTTGAGACCCCCTCATCGCAGGATGCACGTCTAGTTGTGAGCACTTCCAACACCAACAGTGATTCCACCTTTTCATTGTAGGGTCATTGTAGATGCTGATGGAGTAAAACTACCAAGTATTTTAGCAAAAAGTAGAGAAAAGTTCCAAAAAATTAACATCAATATAATTTTTTTAACTGATAGAAAAGAGGAAACAGGATAGAAAGACATGCAACTGTAGTACCAAGACACCCCAGAATATGTTTTTATATTATTATTATTTTTTTATTTTAATAACCTACTTCTGGTGACCCCCTTAGATTGATCTTGCAACCCTTTGTGGGGTTCGAACCCACTGGGGAGCACTGTAGTAGTGAAGTAGAGATATTTGGCATTCATGTTGTGACAGAGAATCCACCTCTATTTACTTAATTCATATTTTCAGCCACTATGATTCTTTCTACATAGCTTTGTAGTGAGTGAAAATCATTGTAAGTAGCTTTGTGCTGTTCTAGTCCTTTTAAAATAATGTATATGTCTCATTGTGATCCTCAACTGGATTCAGCTTCTTTCTTTTTACCACTACATCACTGCCCACTTGGACGTCACAGGCGGTGACTGACACAGCCTACTCAGTCTTGTAGCTGATGTCAGTCACAGCCTGACATACTGGTCATAGGGCAGCAGCACTGATTCTTGTCTCTGCTAGACTTCATACATTGTCTCAGAATGAGGTATTGTAAAAAAAATAAATAAATAAATAAATTTAAAAAAAAGTTCTCTTTTTTACCACAGTTTTAGCAGCAGTTAACAATATCTGGCAAAAGTAAATATATTTTTCTTTCTCTTCCTTACAGAGCTATAGCCATGTCTTCCAGCTCAGCGATGGTGCGGATCCTGATAAAGGGGGGTAAGGTGGTGAACGATGACTGCACCCAGGAGGCCGACGTCTACATCGAGAATGGCATCATCCAGCAGGTGGGGAAGGAACTGATGATACCAGGTGGAGCCAAAGTGATCGACGCCACGGGAAAACTAGTCCTCCCCGGAGGTATCGACACCAGCGTCCACCTGGAGGAGAGCTTCATGAACGCGACCACAGCAGATGACTTCTATAGCGGCACCAAGGTAACGAACGTCCTGCTGGTAATGGAAAGAAAGAAGGGTTTAGTTTGGAAGTAGGGCAACTGGTATTGTCCTTATTGTACAAAAGAGCCAAACTAAAACTTAAAAAGGTTTTCAGTCAGAGTCTATTGCTTATAGATCAGATAGAGATCAACAACAGCTTTCTACTAATGATAGTTTTGGCTAAGATGTCAGTGAGGTTTCTTTAGTTTGGCTTGGATGAGATAAGACAGCTTTCTTAATATTTTAGCGTCAAATATGTTGATTATTTTAGACACAGCTACTATAGCTGTCAAAGTAAAATGACATACTTAGGACATATTGTAAACACTAAAACTGTAACACATTAAAATAGAATTGAAATAGAAGAGGCGTAGAGGCATTTAAATATAAGATCAACCTGCGAGCTAAAAAAAGAAGTGCAACCCAGACGGAATTTTTGATAGGCATCTTTCACAATCTCCTGAGATGTTATTGACAAAATGAATAATTGATTATTCAAGAAAATAATATTTAGATTTATAGACAGACTTGGCAGTTTTATGTGTTTTTATTTCTGGAAGTATCACAAGGTTTGGGAGTCTGTGTGTTTCATCAACATCACACAAAGATGATATGGCACTTTGTTGCTGGCAAGGCTGCCAGAAAGTGTAAAATGGAGTGATCATGGCTGCAGATAAGACTGGGATACCCTGCGCGGCTTCAAGGCACCATGATGACTCAACAGCACTTTCCGATGATGGGGACTGAGAGATGACGGACGCTGGGTTCCAGCTATTTAAGTTTCTCGACAGACAGACCGTAACCAGTAGACACTGGTGACAGACACTATGCTCCACTGTTCTCTATTCTCGCCCCTCATTCCTTCCTCCGTCTCTCCCTCTCTCCTCGCCCCTCCCTGCCTGCTCGGCTGCTGCCGTGCTCCAAAATAAGTCCAGAGACAAATGCAGATCAGTATCTGTTTCCATGGATACCAGGGAGCTGCTGTAAAGACTGCTGCAAACCCTTTTCACTTACGCCATTGTGCTTGAAGACAATGGTTCTCAGACCCACGCCCCCTTTGTCCTCCCTCCCACTACACACTACTACACTACCCGACTCTCTAAGCTCAGCTGACAGATGCTCAGTGAAGCAGGCACTTATGCACAAAACACACTCTGTCTTCACTCGTTGAGTTGTTTGGGTTTAAAACTTATCTTTAAGATAAAAAAGCAAGAAATTCCCATTCTGTAATGAAATGATAGTTATTGATTTAAAGGCTTTTTGATTAAACTGTAAGGGGCAGTCCATACTGTGCTTTAACTGCTGAAGGATTTATACTTCCCTTACCAGTCATTTGTAAATAACTATAAAGATAAGCTTTAATGGCAATTGAAGCTTTTACTTTTATGCTTAAAGCAGGAGCTGTGTTGATTAGTAGATTACAGTCCCTTCAGTATTTATGGGCTTCATAAATCAATATCTTCTCTACTTAAGTCATTTAATGCCTCAGCTTAATGTTAATTTCAGTTAATTTGACTTCTGCTTTTCAGTACACCTTAGTTAATTTTAGTCTTTAATGGCAATTGAAAAAAGTAATTATCACCACAAATGACTGACACTCAAGAAATTGATGATTTTGCATTTATCGCACTACACCCTAAGTAACTAAGCTATTATATGCATGTCTTCTAGGCTGCTCTAGCGGGCGGTACAACAATGGTGATTGGACACATTCTGCCAGAGAAGAATGAGTCTTTGCTGGAAGCCTACGAGAAGTGCCGCAGCTCGGCGGACCCCAAAACCTGCTGTGACTATGCTCTGCATGTGGGAGTTACTTGGTGGGGACCCAAGGTACTCCAACGCTTCGCTTCCATTTCCATGTGATCATATTGTTCCCAGAATCATGAATTATTTTGTGAAGGGAAAAAAATCATAATTTAGTCAAACCGTAGTAGTAGCCTGTAATATTCAGATTGTTTCTTTCTTCTGCTGTACCTGTTAGTGACTTCCTACAATTCCCAGAATGCTTTCTGACAGTCTATACTGACTAGACCCTAAATGCACGTTCCTTTCAGCTGAAATGTGTAGGTGGAGACATGAAGATGCCTAAAAAAAGAGTCTGTTTTTTTATGGACAAAGTGGAAGTTGTGTTATACTTGTATTCTGGAGATTTTTTTTCTACTTTTTCAACATGAATTTCTGACATTGGTTAAAATTGGTAGATATAAAATAGATATGTTTGACTATACAAGGAAACTTGAGATGCTTGCGCTCATTTACACTTTATCTTCCTGCAGGTGCAAGCTGAGATGGAGAAATTGGTGAGAGAGAAAGGAGTGAATTCCTTTCAGATGTTCATGGCCTATAAGGACATGTTCATGCTGAGGGACAGCGAGCTCTTCCAGGCTCTGCAGCACTGTAAGGACATCGGAGCTATAGCAAGAGTCCATGCTGAAAATGGGGAGCTGGTGGCAGAGGTGAGGGAGAATAATTTCACCACCTTCTCATTCTGTCTGTCTAATATATCTATGGTCTTACCCACAAATTAAATGATCAAACATGCTTGTGTGATTTTATGGATTTATGTTTTTCCAAGTGCATCCTGTGCTCATTTGTTGTATAAATAATTCCTGGCATTCTCTTGCCTCTTCCCAGGGTGCAAAGGAAGCATTGGACCTGGGCATCAGTGGCCCAGAGGGGATTGAAATCAGCAGGCCTGAAGAGGTGTGATTAGCTGGGTTATCCTGATTTCTCCCCGAGTACTCTGTCTGCTAAGCTAAAATACAGTTACTTTTATAATATCTACATAGTCAAGAGTATTAATATTATGTATTATAGTATCTCACTTTGATTCCTCACAGCTGTATGTTTCTTTACAGTTGGAAGCCGAGGCGACCCACAGGGCAATTACCATTGGTAACAGGGTGAGTGAGCAAAAATAAAGAAATATATAATGGTGAAAAGACAAGATCAGTTTTTTCTGTTCCATACTGTACTTTGTGTGTGTGTTTTCTGTTAGGCCTACTGCCCGATCTATCTTGTCAACGTGTCCAGTATGGCTGCAGGAGATGTAGTTGCTACAGCCAAGATGCAGGGTAAGGCCTATTTTCTGTTACAATCACCATTATCACATTTAGGAATGTTTTCAAAGCAATTAAATATATCCATCCATCCATCCATCCATCCATCCATCCATCCATCCATCCATCCATCCATCCATCCATCCATCCATCCATCCATCCATCCATCCATCCATCCATCCATCCATCCATCCATCCATCCATCCATCGTCAACCACCTATCCTGTGTACAGGGTCGCAGGGGGCTGGAGCCAATCGGGGTGCACCCTGGACAGGTCGCCAGTCCATCGTAGGGCCACAATTTAGAGTCACCAATTAATCTAGTCTGCATGTCTTTGGGGTGGTGCGGTGTTGCAGTGTTTGGTGCTATCGCCTCACAGTGAGAAGGTTGTGGGCTTGAACCCTGGTCGTCTCTCCGGGTGCTCTGGCTTCCTCACATGGTCCAAAGCAATTAAATATATTAATTTAAAAATACAATGTCTAGTTTTAGGCCCTGCAATGGACTGGCCACCAGTCTAGGGTGTACCCCGCCTTTTGCCCGATGTAACCTGGGATTGGCTCCAGCCCCCCTGCGAGCCTGAACGCAGGATAAGCAGTTGACAATGGATGGATGGATGGATGGATGGATGTCTAGTTTTAATTGAAATATGAATTTTCTAAATTGTACATGGGTACCGTGTCAATCAACAAAAATGCATATTATATGAGGCAACATTGGGAAAAAGAGATAACCCTAGACATGCATGGGAAACTCAGTGTACAGTAGCTCCATCTGATTTGGTTCTTTATAACCCTGAAATCCAAATAAACTGGGACCCATCACTCTAGTTGTTGAGAGTGTGAAGCAGCACTGGCCCAAATATTCAGGCTTTCTGACAGAAAGTGGGACACTAAATGTGAAGTATACTGAATTGTATTATCAATATTTAATTTATCTCTCTGTATTTTGGAGATATGTTTAAATCATGGTGTAAAAGTGAGTTCCACCTCCTGAAGGTCCTTATGTCTGCAAGTAAAACATTTTTTACCAAATACTGGCTTTAGAGAAACACCCCTTGTACTGTATGAACCTTTTCATAGACACTGTCAACTGTCTACCCTCCGTGAAAAAAATTACTTTCACCATTTAATCACAGAAAGACAAGGATTAGAAATACTGGATGAAATTAAATGTTTTAAGACGAGTCATGGTTTGCTCACTACACTCTTTTCACTATGACTGATACATCCATACTCTGACCTCAGGTAAGGTGGTCCACGGTGAAACAACCACAGCCCACGCTGTGCTGAATGGCATGCAGTACTATCATCAGGACTGGGCCCATGCCGCTGCCCATGTTACTGTGCCTCCTCTCCGCCTAGACCCCAATACTCCCAATTTCCTAATGAGCCTGCTGGGAAAGTGAGTAAACCCTTCACAAATCAAATTAAATGTAATATGATGTTAGTGCTTCTGGTTTCTTCCACTGCTGCAGTAATAAATGTGACTAAATGTGAATTTCTGTCTCACTCTGTTTGGCCGAAGTGACTCTCTGAATGTTGTGGCATCCGACCACCGTCCATTCACCATTAAACAGAAAGCCATGGGCAAGGATGATTTCACAAAGATCCCCCATGGGCTACCTGGCATTCAGGATCGCATGAGCGTCATCTGGGAGAAAGGAGTGGTATGTGTAGCTCTTTTGTTCCTGTCTGGCTGGCAGAGAACGTCCTCAAATAGGACATCTGTTTTGGTTTGGTGGTTGCTGAAAAACTTAAAAACAAAAAAAACCACACAGACAGTAGGGACACAAAAAACATCTGCTCCTGCTTTTGGTGAATCAGTTGATTCAGTCAGATGTTCTGCATGATTTAAAGTTCATCCTTAATATTACAAACATATTTTAAATTGTGTCTTTGTTATGATTCACAGATTGGAGGTAAAATGGATGAGAATCGCTTTGTAGCAGTCACAAGCTCAAACGCGGCCAAGATCTATAATCTCTACCCTAGGAAAGGGAGGATCATCCCAGGAGCAGATGCTGATGTAGTGGTCTGGGACCCCGAGGGATCCAAGTATGAAACTCGATCCGTCCATTCATCGACCGACTTGTCTCGCTGCAGCTTTTATCTGGAGTCTCTGAAGCTGATTAGGTTTTTAGGATTTAACTGGGTCATCTTTGTCTTTTTATCTCTGTTCACAGGACCATTTCTGTGGATAACCAGGTCCAGGGAGGAGACGTTAACCTGTATGAAGGTCTCCGTTGCCACGGTGTACCCCTGGTCACCATTAGCCGTGGTCGTCTGGTCTACGAAAATGGAATATTCACATGTGCTGAGGGCTCTGGAAAGTTTTGTCCCCTGAGAACATTCCCAGATTACCTCTACAAGAAGATGGTCCAGAGGGAAAAGGTATCAGACAGAACTGTGTTTGTTAAACCCGGAGTGCATCAGTTTGATCGTGTGATGATAAAAGCCATTTATTAATTTCACATAAACAGTTGGTTATACAGTATGTTGCCTGCTTATAGTATTAGGGAGTCTACAATAGGCAAGAAACAATTCCCTTTATGCACACTAAACTTTACTACTACTACTGATGCCACTACTGCTGCAACTGCTCAGTCTCCCTCTACGACTACTACTACTACTACTACTATTTACTACTACTACAATGGCTACTGCCACTACTGCTTTAATGACCACAGCTACACTAATACTGACACTACAGCTACTACAACAGTAACTACTACTGCTGCTGTTGCTTAACCATCACTGGTAGTACTAACACTGCTGCTACTAGATATGAATACTGTGACTGATGAGTTTTTACATACTTTTATATACTTTAGTTAATAAGTTCTAAACCTAGTACTTTTGCCCTCTCTTAAGTAGACTTTTAATTAAACTATTTTATTCTGATATATCAAAATCAGTCAAATATACAACTTGTATTTTTTCTTCTTTTGTTTCCTTATTTTGTTTCCTTGTTCTGTTTTGTTATTTCCTTCTTTCTTTCATTTAAGTTTTATTTCCTTGTTTTGTTTCCGTCTCCCATTTCATTTGTTTCTTTTCCTTCTTTGTCTTTCTTTTCCTTCCTTCCTTTTTTCCCTTTCCTTGTGTTGTTCCTGTCCGCAGTACAGTACTGTGCATGTGCTAGAAAAGAGAACTGTTTGTATGCACTGTTATCTCCATCCTTGGTCATATTCTCACGAAAGAAAATATACAGTTTTCTTTTCTATTTTTTACTTTCATGAACAAACGGAGCAGCAGTGGGATAAAACATTTTCAGGTTGTCATCAGACCTCAGTGTCTGACAAAGCTCACCATGGTTGAAATTGAATCTTACAGTATAACTATCATTGTGACTGTATGCTAAAAAGCTGCATTTACTGAGAGTGGTTGTCAGAAGAGCTACTTCTGGTGTTTAACGTAAAACATTCTCAACACAGCCCCGGTAGCTCACCATGTACTAAGGCTGGGTCGTTCTAGGCAATTTTTAGGCAACACAATTAATCTTCATTTTACTTGCGCAATATTTAATGAAGTACTAGTACTTACCCCAGCTTTTACTAATGCTATCACTATTGCTACTAAATCAGTTTCAAACTGCTTTAATGCTTTAACATGTTCATTAACCAGACTGTTTTGATTTGTAATATACTGTCTATGTGTGTTTGTTGACATGTTGACCTTCCAGTGCCAGGCTGTGAAAGCTGTTGAACGGGAGCCCTACACAGGTGAAGTTGTTGCGCTGGTCAACTCAGGAAAGAGGGATTTTGGGGCTTCCGATCTGGACACTCCGACGCGTCCTTCCACCCGGCATGGGGGCCAGAGGGATCTCCATGAGTCCAGCTTCAGTCTGTCTGGTAAGAATCAACAGATTCATTCAGATATCAAAAAAAAATGTCTGTTTGTTTTTTCATATAATGATACTACGACTGTAAGAGGAGTAATTTTATGGCCTTTGTTTTATACATGAAAACTCAGGTATTCTTTCACACACTGGTAACTGAGATCTTTTGGTGAAACTTGGGGGGATTTGTATTGGACCTGTTTTTTGTCATGGCTTTTCCGAACCTTTAAAACTTACACTAATTGGCCTGATGAGGGCGCCATATTTAAAGAAAGTTGGAAGGACAGTGCTGCTTGTTGACCCCATATAGTCCATGTTTTGGTCCAGTAGATGCCTGCATCAGTTGTAGAGGATGAAATGTTTAGGATTTAACTTTAACTAAATTTAACTTTTTGTGCATTTTAATGTCTTAATTAGAGAGATTTGACATTTGGGAGTTGTTAGAAAATAAAATGACATGCAACAAAGGTATTTGGAAAGACTTGAACCACAGATGTTGTGTTTTACTGTCAGCACTTTAACCCCTAGTCCAGAAGGGCGCCCCTCTAGTGCTTTTTTAGGCCAATCAAGAACAGTTACTGAGACTTTTTGGGATCAAATGTAAAATAGCTTGATGCCTGTGGATTAATTTTACCTTGTAAGTAGACAGTTTTCTCTGTTAAATCATTGTTCAGGCAACAGACGGCCAGATTCTTTGCCATAAATATATGGCAAATCACACCCAAATACTTGCAAGGAACACAAATGGTTTCAGAAGCATTTTAAATGGAAGGAGAAGAATTGCTTCCACCTGGAACATAACATAAGCTGTTCAGAGATCCTGTTACAATACCACAATGACACATGACTGAGCTGCACCTACTACTAGGAAATATGAGGTTGCTTGTATTTCACTGAACCTGTGCACATGATCATGTTCCCTGCTGCTCCCAGGTGCCCAGATCGATGACAACATTCCAAAGAGATCCTCAGCGAGGATCCTCGCTCCTCCTGGAGGGAGATCCAGCGGCATCTGGTAACCAGTCAGACGTCCACTACATGAAGCGGAAGAATGATACCCAAGGGAAACATATGACCAAGCAAGATGACTTGATTTTCTCTCTGGGTCTTAGAATATGTGTGGGGTTATGGAGTAGTGTTTTTATTTTGAACTCAGCACAGGTACATAGGACTGTAAAACATTAAACTGTATAACCTTGCCGTAATAATATTGGAATATGGATCAAGGAAAACTATTAAGTGGTAATAGCTACCAAATTTCAGTCAAATGTTAACCAAACACAAATAAAAACATGTTTCCAATAATTTGCTTTGGCTGAATCAGATAGTGGAAATATCTTACCAATACTTTAAGGAATATGAAAGTGAGTCATGGTTTTTATGATGCGATTGTGTTACCTCACTGTAAAATACAATTTTGCACTTGTATCATGTACTATTTAGATGCCTTTTTACATTGATTTAATGTCACAAATATCACAAATGTCTTTTTACTGCGAGCCATGTTGAATGAAATGTAATAAATTAAATTATTACAAAGGTGTTGTTGGCATAACATTAATATGTCATTTAGGACAAGTGTAGTTGCAATTGACCAATTGAAGAAAAAGATAATGCAAGCTAACCTTTTTAAATGTGTTTGTTTATTTATTTTTTTATATTGCGTTATTTGTGCTATTTTCAGCTGATGCTACTGTGTTAGAATTATTTCCTATAAGAATGAGGTCTTTGTTCAGTAGTTCATCATTATTAGGTTAGCATTTTGGATCATGTTGACAGCCTTATCACAGAATAGATTTCTGTTCCACCCCCACCAAATGTGAATGAACCTATGCTGTGTGTACTGTGCATGGTAGCAATTAGAACTACTGTAATAAGCACTAATATTCATGTTACGCAGCATACTTTGTGAGCGTATCCATTTACCACAGAGAGCAAAAAGTCTCACCCAAACTGCCTTTTTCTCACCTGAGAACACTGACACCCACAAACTCATCGTCCCATACTGCCAGTACAGATCGTGACCTGTCATGTCTTTTAGAGTGGGCACTTTTTACTGCTTCAATGCAGGGTTTAAAATGTTCCTCTGACTGACACTTCCAATGAAACACATCACTGTGAAGCATGTAGAGAAGGTGAAGTGATCCTCTTTTAGTTTAACAGCAGACTTATTCGTCAGTTAATGCTATTTTGTGAGGGGATCAAACGCCTTCATACTGTTTGTCACTGAAAGCTCAGCATCATAACTGGAAGGCATGATTGTTTAGCAACTACAGAAAAAGCACTGATACTACCGGTGTATTTTGTTTATTTTGTTTCTTCTTGGGAATAATTGTTTTAGTAATTGATTTGCTGCAGTGTAAGCCGGGATGCACACAAGATTTTGATCCTTTAGACCCAGTTGTGTTCAGGAGATCATCATGGTACAGTAAAAATCGTACATCATTGTTTGTATTTTGGACAGATTTCACTTTCGAAGGTCTGTCTTGTTGTATCTTCCCTCTCCCAAATGTACACTGGTGCTGAACAATGTGTCGTCACATTGAATTCCTTTTATCTCGTTTTGTCTTGCAGCTCTTTATCACATGATTTGAGTGCAAATAAACCACAATGAAGTCTCCAGATGAAGTCTGTGTCTAATTGCTTTCTCATGGTGGAAAATAACTAAGTGCATTTACCTAAGAACTGCACTGAAATATTGTACATTTTACTCCACTACATTTATTTGACAGCTATTATTAGTTACTTTTAACCTTGTGGTTTCCAACCTTTGTGCCTTGTGACCCCTAACAAAAAACAACAAAGTGTCAGGTTGGGGTCCATTGCCACATTTCCAATGATAAGTTGTTAGCTGTGTCACCAATAACTGATTTTCCTTCTATACGTCCCCAGATGTAGACATTTTATGTCAATAACTGTCAATAACTGAGGGGCACAAATGTAAAGCTCTTTCACCAATGAAGCAAATCTATACAAATGTGTGTAGCAGTAGCATTTTATTCTTCTTTCCAACCTATTTTTTATAAACTGTATATATTGTACATTTATCTTGTGACATTTAACAGGGCTTGTGACCTTTAGGTTGGTAACCACTGGCCCAAACTACAAAGCTACAGTGGATAGAAAAAGTCTACACACCACTGTTAAAATGACAGTTTCTTATGATGTAAAATAATGAGACAAAGATAAATCATGTCAGAACTTTTTCCACCTTCAATGTGACCTATAATGTGAAAAATTCGATTGAAAAACAAATTGAAATCTTTGAGGGGGAAAAATGAAAAATAAAACCCCTCAAATGACTTGGTTGCATAAGTGTGCACACCCTTAGACTAATACTTTGTTGAAGCACCTTTTGATTTTATTACAGCAGTCAGTCTTTTTGGGTAGGAGTCTATTAGCATGGCACATCTTGATGTGGCAATATTTGCCCACTGTTCTTTGCAAAAGCGCTCCAAATCTGTCAGATTGCGAGGACATCACCTGCGCACAGCCCTCTTCAGATAACCCCACAATTGGATTCAGGTCTGGGCTCTGGCTGGGCCATTCCAAAACATTAATCTTCTTCTGGTGAAGCCATGCTTTTGTGGATTTGGATGTGTGCTTTGGGTTGTTGTCATGCTGAAAGGTGAACTTCCTCTTCATCTTCAGCTTTCTAACCGACGGCTGAAGGTTTTGTGCCAAAACTGCCTGGTATTTGGAACTATTCATAATATCCTCCACCCTGACTAAGGCGCCGGTTCCAGGTGAAGAAAACCAGACCCAAAACATGATACTGCCACCACCATGCTTCACTGTGGGTATGGTGTTCCTTGGGTGATGTGCAGTGTTGTTTTTGCGCCAAACATACCTTTTGGAATTATCGTCAAAAAGAACTTACCTTGGTTTCAACAGACCACAACACATTTTCCCACATGCTTTTGGGAGACTTGATGTTTGTTTTTGCAAACTTCAGCCGTGCTTGGATGTTTTTCTTTGTAAGAAAAGGCTTCCGTCTTGCCACCCTACCCCATAGCTCATTCATATGAGGAATACAGGAGATAGTTGTCACATGTACCACACAGCCAGTACTTGCCAGAAATTCTTGCAATTCCTTTAATGTTGCTGTAGGCCTCTTGGAAGCCTCCCTGACCAGTTTTCTTTTCATCTTTTCATCAATTTTGGAGGGACATCCAGTTCTTGGTAAAGTCACAGTTGTGCCATATTTTCTCCACTTGATGATGACTGTCTTCACTGTGTTCCATGGTATATCTAATGCTTTGGAAATTCTTTTGTACCCATCTCTGGACTTATGTCTTTCAACAATGAGATCTCTCTGATGCTTTGAAAGCACTGTGCGGACCATTGCTTTTGCTCTGAGATGCAACTAAGAAAATATCAGGAAAATCCTACTAGAACAGCTGAGCTTTATTTGTGATTAATCAGAGTCACTTTAAATGATGGCCGGGGTGTAATGACTTCTAGTTAACCTGAGTTTGAATGTGATTGGTTAACTCTGAACACGGCCACATCCCCAGTTATAAGAGGGTGTGCACACTTATGCAACCAGGTTATTGTAAGGTTTTTATTTTTCATTTTTCCCCCTCAAAAATTTCAGCTTGTTTTTCTTTTGAATTTTTCACATTATCGGTCACATTAAAGGTGGAAAAAGTTCTCACATGATTTATCTTTGTCTCATTATTTTACATCATATGAACCTGGCATTTTAACAGTGGTGTGTAGACTTTTTCTATCCACTGTATATAATACAATGATTTCCCTACAGAAAGAGCATTTTTACTTTAAATACTTTAAGTACATTTTGCTAAGTATACCTCTGCACTTTCACTTTTAAACTGTTTTGTTTGCAGGACTTTTAATGCAAAAGACTATTTTTACATTGTTGTTAAAGCTGAAACCACAAATTGATTATTCAATATTTTATTATCGACTATTAGTTTAAGCAATTGTTCAAGCAAAAGCTCCCCCTTTCTCTCCTCTGTTTTATATCAGTAAACGAAATCTTTGGGTTCTTGGCTGTTGGGTGGACAAAACAAGACATGTGGAAACATAACTTTAGGCTTTAATCAGAAATGACGTGTCAAATGATGGATGAATGGATGGATTTTCACTATTTTGTGACATTTTAGACCAAACAATTAACTCATTAATGGAAATTATGAAAATAATAGTGTTAATAATACTGTATTATATGATTTATAATACTTCTTCCTCCACATTTCTTATCCAGCAGCAGATTAAACAATAATTAGCAGGCCTAAAATCCAACCAGACACATCATGTGTCTCTTAGCTGGAACAGGCTAAAGTCCTATTTATAATGAATCTTTAACAGCATGGAGTCTGGCGCATGCGCGGTTGGCGCTGGTTTGTTGCAGCCCCAGACAGGGCGGCCCGTTACCAAGCACTGCACCGCGCAGGGTCTCACAGCGACGACAGCGACGGGCACTGACACAAGGAATCCTGCCAGCGTGATAACAACAGAGACTCTCCTGAATACAGTGAGTATCAACGCGCGAACAACCCGCCAACCCACTATGTCTTGTGTGTTTCTCCTTTTGTGCGTGCAAACGTGTTTGCGGGGGAGCTAGGTTTTATTCCCATGCAGTGAGGATATTTCGCCGTGCACTGACAGCCCTGAGGTGTTCTGGGAGGCCTGCAGAGGGGGCCGCTAGCAGAGCTGGGCCAGCGTTGCGGGTTTTTTAACCAAAAGGCATCCAGCAAACGGGCACATTTATTGTTCTCAGCTCGGACTTGAAATGTCAGCCCCCCCGCCCATTTGTTCTGGCTAGACTTCGGGGTTTTGCTGCAGTCATGACCGGAGCTTTCTCACAGGCCCGGCACATTTTAGGAGAATAGATTGACTTCCCTTTCGTGCGCCGTTCTCGACACAATAAGCCATATTTATTAGAAGATACACCCACTGCTGTGTCTATGGCCGCTAATGTAGTAGATCCTGCATGGTTTACGGTTTTATTGTTGGTATGGTTGTAAATTATAATCATGTAATTATAGGCTAGCCAGTCCCCATTGGAGACTGCCGGTGTAATGCACGCTGCTGAATGTGCATTCACTTCAGTATTACTAGCGTTGCCACAAAAATCACTGCTTACACTGCAGGCAGGCCTAATAAGCGTGATTCAGTTGTTATTAGTGAGATATTTGGTGACATACAGTCATTCTCTCTGGCTGTATCCTGCAGACAATGACGGGTGTCATTTCACAGTTTATGTATCGCTTCTGTTAGTGTGCATTTTTACTGCAGGGGATCTCAAGGTGTCACAGACCTAGTCTGACATGACACTACTGGAAGGGGTTTTTGCTGGCAAGCAAAGTGAGCACAGAGGAGGCTGGAGCTGCCAGATGTGTAAAGCTGCTCACAAACATCAGGATATTTCTGTTTAATCTAGAGAGGATTATGCTCACAACACATCTGTAGATTAAAGCTGAAAGTAAAGATGCTTCTCAGCTACTGTGTTTACAGTCAAAAATCAAGTGTTGTAAAGGTCCACAAATGCAATCGTTTCTGACCCAGCCCATGATGTCTAATTTGAAGGAAATCCACCCTTCAAAAACTCAGGGCATGAGGGAAAAAATGGTAGAACCCTCAAGAAAGTAAATGTAATGAGAGACCATCCCCTCCACAGATACCTGTTGGTGCAGTTGGTAAAATTGGTATTTACAACATATGGACAGATATTTGTAACAGTTTATATAAAGTAGGGTGTAATACTACAGTAGTACATTCTACATCAGAGAAATTACATCAAGAAATGGGTTAATTGAAGTTAATCCAAAAAGTAGGTCCATACGTCTGGAGCTAAAACAGTTTGTAAGTCAATAACAATCAATGACTAATATGGTAATCAATTCACTGTTTAAGTTATTTGTTTAAGTAAAAATACCAAACATTCCCTTGTGCCCAGCTCCTCTGTGAGGATCTGCTGTTTTTCTATGTTTTTTTTTCTTTTTTGGTGAAGACAAATCACGTCTGTGTTTTGGTCTGACATGTACTTGCGCGTTAGGAAGAGACATTATTCAGTATTTTTTAACATTTTATTCAGAATGATAATCATTTAACTAAGTGGCAGAAAATAATTGTTAGTATATTAGCAGAGAGTGGGATATCCTGAAAGGTAGAGGAGGCCCCACATGATTATATGATAGAGAACTCTTTGTATATCTATAACATACGGTGGCCAATCAAAGACAAATAAAGTAATCAGTTTAAATATTATGATTTGGTTGAAGTGTGTTGTTTTTTTGGCCCATGACCTAACTTTCAATTAACTTCCATAGAGATTCAGCTAATACACGACAAAAACTTCCACCTGAATGACTAATTCTCTCTTCTTACCTTATTTTCCTGTAAGGGGATGGCAGTGAACGTGTATGCAACATCTGTGTCCATTGACAACCTCAGCCGACATGACATGCTGGCGTGGGTCAACGATTCCTTGCATCTCACCTACACTAAGATTGAACAGCTCTGTTCAGGTAAGGCTAATGTCTCAATTCAGTGCTGTTGAACAAATAAATCAGAAAACGACAACAAAAAAACATATGATTGTGTGTGTCTTCGTGTCTCTTCCAGGAGCGGCATACTGCCAGTTCATGGACATGTTGTTTCCAGGTTGTATCCTTCTGAAGAAGGTCAAATTTCAAGCCAAGCTGGAGCATGAATCTATACACAACTTCAAAGTTCTGCAGGCAGCCTTTAAAAGGATGAGCGTTGACAAAGTCAGAATACTTTTATCATATTATAATGAATTCCACTACATTTAAAAATAAATATTTTTATGATTTATTGTTTAATTTTTCCTACTTTTGTACCTCTTCATGCAACAGCAGCATAAGATGCATGCTATATCAGATGGAGCTATTCAAGCACTTCCTGTTTCCATCCTCCAGATTATTCCCGTAGAAAAGCTTGTAAAAGGGAAGTTCCAGGACAACTTTGAGTTTGTGCAGTGGTTCAAGAAGTTCTTCGATGCCAACTACGACGGGAAGGAGTATGACCCTTTACTAGCCAGACAGGGGCAGGACGTGGCCCCCGCCCCCAACCCAGGTGATCACTTTATCCACAAACCAAAGAGAAACCCAGGTAAACCAAACAGTTTTGCCTTTGCTGCACGGTCTTCCTGAGCTTTGGATGGCTCAAACGCACTCCCCGCAAGCAAGTGGTGTGAGCAGCACGATTCACAGAATGACTGCTGTCTTCTTAGCTCCATCTCACTGCCCAGCATTCACAAGCAAACATGACACTGTGTAGGTATGACTGAGTCACTGGTGAGATTGTAGGAGTCACCACAGTGACTAGTGCGATGCAGCATTGGTGGGGTTGAACATCCAGAACATGCAACTTCTAATTGTAATTTGCTTTCCAAATTCAAATTGATTATGATCAGCGATGCCAGAAGACCTACAGAAATATCAAATGCATCTATTTTCTCCAGTGCCCTGCATCAAGCAGCTTATGCAACACTTTTTGCAGCTCCACCTCTCTCTGAAAGCTGGACTGATGAGGAAGAACGTTTGCCTCATTTTACTAACAAGAGTAACGCCAGCCTGAGCAGCCTTGCTATGTCTCTGTGAAAGCTTCCTGCTTGAAAAACATGGCGAACAACCGAACTTGTAGTGTGTCATAAGCCCGCTTTGTGACTGTGTCACTGGTAAGCAGCGTGGTCGTAAATGGACAGAAAGACTGTATTTATTTTCAAAACTGTCATAATATGTGTTGGCATGTTTTGATTTTGAGTTTATTTAAAACACCTTTGCTGAGCACTTATAGAGGTTTGGCAGGACACAGGTTTTTTTCTCAATGATTTTGACTCAAATAAGTGTAACATTCAGTCATTTTAAAATATTTGGTTTGAAATTGGGCTTTTAAAAATCTGGAAATTCATATTTTGACTTTCACAAGTTATGTTGTAAAACTATTTGAGATCCTTTCACAAAAATGACATATCGAAAGGCACCACATTATGCTATAAGCTGATAACATCAGCTCTATAATGTGCTATATCCATCGCCACAGTTGCTACAAAGCCAATATAAATGCACTATATCCATTTAAAACATCAAATGATAAGCATCTCTGATCATATCTGACCATTCCAGGACCACAGAGGACATCTCCAACAGTTCCCAAAAACATGCCAACACCACAGCGGGTCCAACACAACACTCCGGCTATGAGGAAGAATCCATCTTTGTCTAGAAATGGGGGCAGTGATGCTGAGATCATGGAGCTAAATCAACAGGTAAAGTTGCATGGAGATGAGGGAGAATCATTCTGTCAAATTATGTCGTCTATCTTACTCCTTTTTAATCTCATGTCAGTGGATTCTCTATGGATTCACTCCTACTGAAAGCTCATGATTTATTGCATTAATTGGCCTTTTTCACTGACATTTTGACACTTAGGAACATGGAATATGAAGTAGGAGAACCACATGTGTAAACAATGAAATTAATAATAATGGCTGAATCCTATTTAGCATCGGTTTTAGGGTCCTGGTATTGTTCATGCTGACTTACTGTCACACTGTTGGGGTTAACTGGGAGCGATTGTTCATGTCATCAACACATGTGCTTTCCTTCAAACAAGTCAAGATTTCTGCTATGAAAAAAAGGGTATTGCCTTAAGTGCTCAAACTTATTTTCCTGTGACAATATTTATTAGAATTGGGACACATATGCAGTTTGTGAGTCTTATTTATTTATTTTGATTTGCTGCCTTCATGTAATACATTTTGTCAAATTTCCCTCCCTTTTTAATTACTATGATCACTTTTTATGAGGCAAATGCAAAAGCAGTAAACTAACATTCAAACTACTGTGATAAGATTAAAAGTAAAATATTTATTTGCTGTCCTTCACTGTTACATGTTTTAGAATTTGTGAAAAAAAAGGGGAAAAGCCATAGGCCTTGCTTTTGTAAGTGTTAAAAAAATCCTTGATCGTGTATTTTTTAGGCTCAGTATGACATCAATACCAAAATCACTTGTGGTTCCCTTTTACTGGCTACATGGTTCAGATAACTTTTTGGAGACTACCAGCGTAAACATATTTTTTTCTTTCCTTTCTAAGCTGATGGAGTTGAAGTTGACTGTAGACGGACTAGAGAAGGAGAGAGACTTCTACTTCAGCAAACTACGGGACATTGAGCTGATCTGCCAGGAACACGAGAGTGAAAACAACCCCGTCCTCAGCAGGATAATCAACATTCTCTACGCAACAGAGGTATCAAGCCATTATACACAACAAATGCAGGCTGCGCTGCACCATTTCTACCAGCAAGTTCTTTACTCAGAGTGAATTACTATAGAGAGTTGAAGCTGACAATGAGGTTGAATGAACCTCATTCAAAATCCCATTGACATTTGTAACAATGCAGATTACTAAAAATCTAGTCTTTGAACATAACCAAACACAACAGTATGTTGTGTGGCTGACTCCATATGTTTAGAGAAGGATGGTAATTTAAAATAGAACAATCATTGTTTATTCAATATTTCTGTTTTTTAACACCTTTAACGAAAACCATTTCCAATAAGTGAAGACTGACACAGATTAAATGTCACAGCTCCACAGAGGCAAGTCAAAGAGCCATGGCAAGTTCAGACATTTTCAGACATTAATTAATCAATATAAAGATGGCGCCCCATTCAATCATGTGTTCAATCATGGGCCCAAAGACCATGTGCACTAGTGTACCCTTTCAGCCAAGCTGTTGAGATTATGTGCATCCGAGACTTCTACAGGCTGGGCCCCTGACTTCCTGTTTGGCACATATGAGTGTGAAAATAGTTTTATCATACATTTCCAAATGTAACTGGAACAAATTGATTGAATTCTAATAAGAAAAAATAGTAATTCCAGTGGGTTTGTGATGCTCAAAAATCATTTTACAGCTACTGCTTTCCCACTGATTGTGTGTTTAAAAATTGATTTTTGGGTCAGTGTGCATCACGTGCTGAACTAGGAAATTGTTATACCCTATTAACATAACGAAAGATATCATTAGAACAGTGTTAGTGGATAGGATAATTGTGGAGGAAACCAAGTTATGATGAAGGACGTACCTCTTTGGTGAGCTGGTTTTCATGGAAACTCTTTTAAACCTGAATAATATCTTTTTTTCTTCTGGTTATTAGGAAGGCTTTGCACCTCCGGAAGATGATGACCTCGATGAACAAGCTCATCTGGACCAGGATGAATACTGAACCCTTCATGCCCCCCTCCAACATCTCCATCTTCCCTTTTATTTTCTTTATGCCCTCATTTGTTTTCAACTCCCTCTGCACGCTCTATAAATACTCGCCATTATCCCTGCTCTCTATCTTTCTTTGCTTTTCTTTCTCATATGTATATCTGTTCATAACCTTCCCCCATCAACCCTCTGGCCGTCTACATACTACTGTGTAAACAACTACTCTGCATCATCATTTGCTGCTCCTCCCTGCCTCCACTTACACAGCAACAGTAACAGTAATGTACAACATATCCCAGTTATTTCAGCATGAGTAACGCAGATAATTGAGCCGAGCCTGGCATGGAGGTTGTATGGCAAACAGTGAATTTTGAGTCTGTAAATATTACCGACATTGTGAGTTTTGAGAGAAAAATGTCTTTGCTCATTATGGAGTTATTTATTTGCCTTTAGTGTGCTGTGAACAACAGTGCTCCACCGAGCCATCAGAACACTCCCAGAGCTACTAAAAGTGTAACAAAAGTGGCTTTTTAATAACAATTTCTTATTTATTTAACTTATATTTCATTTAGATTAACTTTATGTAGCAAAATTGATGCAAACCCTACTGTACATGATTTGAAAGATGAGGCCGTGTGTTATTTCAGTTATGGTTTGTGCTACATGGCATGTAGAAATGCTGAAGGAAATTCTTTGGTGTAATGACTCGAGTCATATGATCAATGCTCTGTGATTATTCATTATTGATCAGCAACATATCTGAGCATGAGAATGTTACACAATGACTGTGAATGACTGATGTTTTGTAAATGTATTTTGTGTGGAGATTTTGTCTGATGTCGCACGATCCTGGTTAATTGCGTTGTATCTTTTAGGCCAACAGGCAGAAGCCTATAAGTGTAAAATTTAGAGGCAGAAAGTCACCTGCAGACTGACAACATGGTTATAGATTGTAGCAGTTCTAATGTTTTATGCTAAAATATAAGGGAGCCTTACACTGAATTAATACTGAATTAAGACACATTTTCACATGACAGCTTTAATCATGTTTTTCCTGCTAATCATACTTTTCATTTGCTGTTTAAGGGTTGCCCGGGGTGTATGAGTTGTAGTTTGGAAGAAAGTCAGTATAAAAAGATCTGTGACTAGTCAACTGGTCATCATTAGCATCCAGTTAAACTAAGTCTCCTTGTCCTTCCCTCCCAGCTATTTTTACTTTGCAAACTGGCTGTCCTCTGCTCTGGAACTTGCGTTCACTGACCATGTAAACATCTACAGAACACTCATCTTTTGAGTTTTGAATAAATAAACAGTTGTGAAATAAATGGTTGTAGTTTATTTTGAGCGAGAATGGATGGGAAATAATTGTGTGTGTAGAGAGAGATATGCACTTTCAGGTAAAAGGAAAGCTCACACGAGGCACGTGAACTCCACTAATTGAACCCTACCAAGTATAGGGTTAGTTTAACTTTATAGATTAGCCTTTATGTGGTCCACGCTGAAGCCTATAACAAATAGTATCTGATAAGAGATACAAAAATTAAGATGATTATGAGCCTGACACCTCATGGTGTGCAGGTGATAGTTTCATACGGCATGTTAACACCGCTAACTGGCGGTTAGGATCCCATCTAATTCCAATACATTCAAATATTGAACCAAGTTTTTTGATGATGACGGCTTCTTCCAAGCGACACTGGAAGTCGTTTTGTGTAACCTTCACTATAACGTAACCAGCGCCAGTGAGTGTTTGGCTGACAGTTATTATAATAGTTAAAATAAGAAATGTTCAGCGGAAAACCATCTACACAACGGGGGATTAGCTCAAATGGTAGAGCGCTCGCTGCGCAAAGGCTGCAGCCCAGTCTTTGCGCTCCCGCACGCAAGCGAAAAAGACGCAGAAAACTGGAGTACACGCACAAATTTGCACGGTAACAATATTCGGGCTATATTCCTGTGCGTTATGGAGGAGTTTTAGTTACATGTGAAAGAAGTCACACTCCGCGGACTGGGCTCGAACCCGTGAACCTGCGCGACTATAGTGTGTGATCAACTGCGCCTGCGCCTTCATTTGGCTATCTATGTGACATATCATGATATTGATTGATATTAATTGTGTATATTATTTGTAAAAAGCATATTACATGTTTATGGTTTAATAAAACAAATAATGTTTCCTCAAATATGTGTTTTTTGTGTGTGGGATTGATTGATATGATTTATCAGACTTATTTTAGGACACTTCAAACGTTTTATTAAAATGAATACACACAAATATTGAAATAAGTACACACACACATATAAATATATGTAGATGCACACAATATATATAGGACACTATGAAAGAGTGGGTGGGCCCCATGTACATTCCAGTCCCAAGGCAATTAAAAGCAGCACGATGAATAAGAGTGTGAACAGTCCTGTTGCCCTTGACTTTAACGTTCTTTGGATAATAAACAACAATAAACAACTAACAATGTAGAAACAGAATAGAACATTCTGTAATATAAATGAAACAAAAAAAGACAACAGAAAGATGGGAAAAAAGAACATTAATTGTATTTACACATAGATATGTATTAACAAATGATCTTTACTGGCATAGACGATGAAGAGTAAACAAGTAAGAGTATTTAGATTTTTACAGATTGGGTACAGTAGCTTCTGAGGTAAGTATCAAGATGTATTTACACATATTTATTCACACTAATGGCTGTACAGGACCAGGTAAGTAAAAAGGGAAGAGTATTTACATTTTGACATCAATTAGTTTTAGCTGAGGTAAGTATCAAGATGTATTTACACATATTTATTCACACTAATGACTGTACAGGACCAGGTAAGTAAAAAGGGAAGAGTATTTACATTTTGACATCAATTAGTTTTAGCTGAGGTAAGTATCAAGATGTATTTACACATATTTGTTCACACTAATGACTGTACAGGACCAGGTAAGTAAAAGGGAAGAGTATTTACATTTTGACATCAATTAGTTTTAGCTGAGGTAAGTATCAAGATGTATTTACACATATTTGTTCACACTAATGACTGTACAGGACCAGGTAAGTAAAAGGGAAGAGTATTTACATTTTGACATCAATTAGTTTTAGCTGAGGTAAGTATCAAGATGTATTTACACATATTTATTCACACTAATGACTGTACAGGACCAGGTAAGTAAAAAGGAAGGAGTATTTACATTTTGACATCAATTAGTTTTAGCTGAGGTAAGTATCAAGATGTATTTACACATATTTATTCACACTAATGACTGTACAGGACCAGGTAAGTAAAAGGAAGGAGTATTTACATTTTGACATCAATTAGTTTTAGCTGAGGTAAGTATCAAGATGTATTTACACATATTTATTCACACTAATGACTGTACAGGACCAGGTAAGTAAAAAGGAAGGAGTATTTACATTTTGACATCAATTAGTTTTAGCTGAGGTAAGTATCAAGATTTATTTACATGTTTACATATTTACAGTCTAGTATTTACAAGATTATTATTATTATTATTATTATTATTATTATTATTATTATGGAGGTGGCTGTCCAGGTTTTTTCTGCTGGCGCTGTTCTACCAGCCACTCCTCTAAAGATTTGCCACCAGAGACACTGGGGCAAAACGTAGCACTGCCGGCGGCTGTGGCCGAACTCCTTGGTTTTGGGCTTGCCACACTTAGAACATTTGTTATTTGCCACTTCACGGACATATTTTCTTTTGTGGGCTCCACTGGCCTCCTCTTCTGCCCCAAGTCGCCTGTTCCTCTGAGTGAAGCGGGACACAGACACCGGGGCAGTGGGAGCAGGAGCCTCTGGCGCGCCAGGAAACAGTGGAGTTGGAGCCAGGAGAGGAGCAGCTGAAGGGCCACCTGCACCTGCTGCCGTCAGCGTGGGCACAATGTTCAATAAAATGAACTGGGGCAGTGGCACAGGAACTGGGGGAGGAGTAGGGGCTGCTGGGGTAATGGGCCGCACAATTTTAGCACTGGCAGGTCGCTTGCCCGGCCGTAGCTTAGGAGCCTGTCCCGCTCTGTTAGGAGGAAGGACAAACTCGTGCCGGGCCCCTGATGTGGAGGGAGCCTCATCTAGCCTTTCCCGCGGAGCAGGAAGCTGTGAGCTGGCCACAGCGATGCAGTCTTCTGCAGCAAGGCCCTGGGTAAGGACAGTCACTTCCTGGGTGTTCTCCCTTCGATTACACCTGCAATCAAAAAATGCATTCATTATAAATAACTGCTATCCCTTTTTTTTCAAATTTTAATGTAAAATCATGCTTACCACTGAATAAGAGTCCTCTGATTCAGCACGTAACAGCTGAAGCGACGTGGCCTCCATCAGAGTGTGGCAGCTCAGCACCAGGTCTCGGATGTGGTGGTAATCATTGAGCACCTTTGTCCAACGAGGAAGACGGACTCCATCTCTCTTAGTTGGGGACTTGTGCAGTGCACACAGTTTGATGCACATGGCCTCGACTAAGCGACTGGTGCTGGGCCACTGAGCCGGCCCCCCAGGATGACCGATAAGGCACCTCTTCACACTCTCCACCCCCGGTGTCACTCCTGTGTTTTTTGGAGCCTTGAAGCGTCCGTGGGTCAGTTTGGGCTGGTGTCTAGGCTGATAGTGGATCCTCCTCTTGTCCCCATCAGGAAGAGCAGTCCACAGACGGATGACCTCTGTGACCTGCTGCTCGTCCAGGTAGAGTGCCTGACGGAGGGACACCAGGTACTCAGCCAGATCCTGCACCTTATCCCAGCCCGCAACGCCATGGGGTCCAAGAACAGGAGCCTGCAGGAAAGTATTACAATAACAATAGACAGCATGTTAAATGTCAGAGTGTAAAAGCAAATAGAAACTAATAATGAGCAGCTTACTTACAGGAGCCTGGTCTGCAACACTGGACCCAGTTAATGTTGCAGGAGCAGAGGCAGCACTTGGCAGGACAGAAGGCTGTGGAGTAGACTGCAGAGGAGGGTGAACAGGGCGCTGCAGAGGAGAGTGCAGAGGAGGCTGGGCAGGGCACAGAGGAGGAGACTGCAGAGGAGGGTGAACAGGGCACTGCAGAGGAGGCTGGGCAGGGCTCAGAGGAGGAGACTGCAGAGGAAGCTGGGCAGGGCGCTGCAGTCCTTGGCTGGATGTGTGTGGCTGTAGTGAGGATGGTCCTGGTGCAGAGGGACAGGGGTTGAAGGCCTGGGGGGCGCTGCTGTGGACTGGGACAGTCTCAGTGTGGTCATAGAGGACTGGCACTGTGAGGTCCTCAGGTTCCTCCTCAACAAAGCCTTCGGTCCTGCACCACCTCATCACTCATCTGCTCCACCAGCCGATCCTCCTCTTCTGGGTTATCCATAACAGTCAGGGATTTCCCAGACTGACTGTACAGATACTCCATACCCAGCAGCTCCCCTGCGAAAGAACACACATACACAGAACATTCACATTATTATAGCTGCAGTGGCTATTTGTCCATAACAAACTGAAACAAACAAACTTTTCAAAGTTTGATTGTTTGTAGGCTTGATGCAGTTTAAAATAATCAGCATAAATGCAAAATAAAGCAAAGGCATTAGGCTATAAAGGCTCAAATTAAGCCTAAATTAAACAAAGTACAAATAACTCTAACAATAGTATTTGAAATAAAATATAAAAGGAACACTCAAACACTCATACACCTGTATAATGTATAATCTTTTGTTTGAGTTAAGATGAATAATTCTCACCTGTGTAAGCCCCTGGAGGCTGGTAGCGCTCATCCAGGGACTTGTTCAGCACTTTGCGGCTGAGCCGGTCCATTGCCTCCCTCTCAGCGCTGCTGTAGGTCCTCAGGTCAGTCTTTCCCCTCACTGCTTCATCCATCCGGTCCTGGTTCCAGCGCATCAGGCCTTCTAGGAGATAGGCCTGGAAATGGGCTGCCACTGGCACTGGTCCCTAGAGGTTAAATAAAGTCAAATATATGTAATCTATGTATTCAGAATGGCAGAACAGGTTATAAAGTTGTAGTTTTAGCAGGTTATAAAAGTTATAACCTACCTGGGATGAAGCGATTTAAATGGAGGTGGAAAGACTCCAAGGAGGTGGAGCCACGAGCACAGCGGTAGCAGCTGAGCTCCACACCACCCTTCTTCACTGTGTCTGTCTTCTGGTACAGAGGGAAGCCCTCTGGGTCCTGAATACAGGTGATGTGCCTCTGCTGGTCTATCCAGACCTGTTGGATGCGCTCGTGGTCCAGCAGTGGTACACCCAGCGTGTCCCTCCCCTTCTCACTGTCCATCTCTTCAATGAGCCTTGATCCTCCTGGTGGTCTCCTCCCTCCTCTGGTCCGCTTGCGACAGTGCAGCGCCAACTCCTTCCTGGTGATCAGCTTATCCAGGGCCTTCTCTGAGACTGGACCAGCTCCTCTGGCCTGTAGCTCCCCTGTTTGGCCAACCGAAGAGCAGCGACATCATCTGGATCCAGCTCAAAGATGCACCTGGAAAGCCGAGCCATGAAGGTGCCGTAGAGCTGATGAGCCTCCGTGATGACACCTGCTGCAAAGCGCGCATGAAGTGCCAGATATCTAGGCGCACTTGGAGCTCATCCCACTCTGCGAACATGGCTCTGACCTGCGACTCTCCGTGTGCGTGTGGACTGCAGCAGTCTCTGTCCACATACATGATGGTGGCGGTGCCACTCCTGCCTCCCTGTACCTCTTCATGAGACCCGCCGCCATGGGCCACAGTCCATGCCCCTCTGCCGCTGTGAGCACTGACACCAACACCTGGCCGTGCTCATTGCCAACATTAGTGCACCAACCAGCAGTGTTGGCAGCAGCCAGCCAGTTTTTTTGGTGACCTATGTAAAAACAGTAGAATAAACAAATGTAAGAAAAATGTAAGATAATAACAATTATTATTATTATTATTCAAACTTGACTTTTATACCTTTTGGTGGAGTCCATCTTGAGGACAGAGCCAAAGACAGACGTTATTTTGGCCTTGACCTCAGGTAGCCAGCAGAGGACGTCCCTGGCATACACAGACAACAGCCACTTGGGTTTGGGGATGGGTGGGGGGGGCGGGGGCGCAGAAAAGACTGGAGGCTCAATGATGGACGAGTCTGTGAAGGGCTCACAGACAGTGAGGTACTCCAGCGTCCGCTGTGACCACGCTGAGGTGTGCTGCTCCTGCAGCTTTTTGTGAAGCTGCGTGACACTGTTGCCCCGGGTCCTCTCCCGCATCATTATGACAACACGGTAGTCACATGAGTACCTACAGTCAAATAATTCTGTTCAGTGCCACATCTTGTTACTTCAATGTTAATGTAAGTAAAGCAATGTATTTGATTTTATACAGTACAACAAATTACAGTGCATTGCTCTAAATATGAATGTGTTCTACCTGTATGTCAGAATGGCGGGGAATTTTCTGCGGTGTCCCATGTCGAGTTGTCCCAGGATGTCTTCAGACCAGGCCGGATACTTCTTCTTGCACCCTTTGCACTCAAGATACTCTGTGGCCATGTCATACCACCCGTCTATGTCCAGGACCTTGCGCACAGTGCGATAAAGGCCAGCAGCTGTCAGCTTGTGGTTATTGCAAGCTGGCCGGACACAGACAAGTGGAATGGACCACATCTTCAGCGGCATCCAGAGGAACAGAGGGCGACAGAAGAAGATATCAGGAGAAGCAGGGGGCTGGCTGAAGACGGTCGGGGGCTGGGGAGGGTACCACCAGAAGTTGGGATGTGGCGTCAGCTCAAGCTTCCCTGTTTTTTTGTTGGCCCTGAAGAGAGTCTTCCTGATCCACTCCTGCTGGAAAGATGGGAGGTGCTCGTTCCAGTGGACAGGAAGCTCTGCAGGCAAATGGGACACCTGGCCAGGGGTCCACAATGCTGGAGGAGCAGGAGCCGGGGCAGGAGCAGGAGCCGGGGCAGGAGCAGGAGCCGGGGCAGGAGCAGGAGCAGGAGCCGGGGCAGGAGCCGGGGCAGGAGCACGAGCACAAGCCGGGGCAGGAGCACAAGCCGGGGCAGGAGCAGGAGCCGGGGCAGGAGCAGGAGCAGGAGCCGGGGCAGGAGCCGGGGCAGGAGCACGAGCACAAGCCGGGGCACGAGCACAAGCCGGGGCAGGAGCAGGAGCCGGGGCAGGAGCAGGAGCAGGAGCCGGGGCAGGAGCACGAGCACAAGCCGGGGCACGAGCACAAGCCGGGGCAGGAGCAGGAGCCGGGCAGGAGCAGGAGCAGGAGCCGGGCAGGAGCCGGGCAGGAGCACGAGCACAAGCCGGGCACGGAGCACAAGCCGGGCAGGAGCAAGAGCACAAGCTGGGGCAGGAGCAGGAGCACGAGCTGGGGCAGGAGCAGGGCCTCTCGAGGCCGCGAGTGGCTAGAGAGTAAAAAGACGCAACATAATTATCTTATTGTTTCAGACTTTCACTGCATGACTTTCTCAGCTCTGCTGGACAGCTACTGCGATTACAAGGTTTACTGCAAAGCATGTATAGTTAGTAGACAGACATGATGATGGAACGATGGAAGGAAGCAGTGAAAATCATCATGAGTCACCATTAGGACAAATACAAGAAGAAAAGTGAGCACCTCTAACTACAACAGCCACTTATTCCAGGGGGAGTGGGGGACGTGCGAGATGACAAGAATGAGCTTTAGTTAGTGATTATGATAAAAAATGAAATAAAAACCTTTTACATACACCTTTAAATTCCCTTTTTGCTTTGAAGATTGACGCCTGAGAAGTGCCATTCCTCTGTGTTGTAAAATAAAAGAATATGATTATGTCATTTAAAAAATACTGTTGTCACAGAATTGTTTGTAAAATATTGTTTAAGATTTACATACCTTGAGAAAGTTGCTCCTCAGCTTGTGAGGCTACAGTTGCCATCTCCTCGTCATCTTCCTCCTCAAAAAAATCCCTAGCAGCAGAGTCTGTAAAATAACATAAACTAAGCAAACTAAGCACATGTCACCAACACACTTGTATGCGTTAAGTGATACTCACCACATGTAAAGAGACATCTCCGGCTCGCGGACTCAGACGCAGGAGGGAAACGTGGTCCTGCAGCTGTTGTTTACAAAACACGTATTTTCGTTAGACATATATACTGCATAATATATACTGTAACGATTTTAAAGCTTGCAAATCACTTACAGGGTTTGGCTGGAGACAAAATCTTATGTGCCAGCTGTGAAGCAGATAAATGCTTCCCCCGCGCCAACAGGGCCTTCACAGTGGTAGCCAGCAGTGGCCTGTTCTGAGTGGCAGCAGGTGGAGGAGGAACAGACACAGTGGCAGTGGGGGCAGATGCAGTGGGGGCAGATGCAGTGGTGGTGGGCACGTGGGCTGGAGCCTGCCTCTTCAGCACGTATGTTTTGAAAAGCCATGTTGGTGTTGGGCCTGGCCTTTGCCTTCTTCAGGTAGGTGATGAGAGCCTGGGCCTCCTTGCTCGGGTCCTCATACACCTCCTTCATTGAGCTACCCTTAAAATCCCCAAACTCCACCATCAGACATCCAGAGTCTCCCGGCCCTCTGGGCCTCGTGCAGCATGGCCTGTTTTTTCCGATACACCTCCACAGCCTCGCCTACCTCCCTGATCTGCGAGGTGTATTTGAGGAACAGGTGTTTGTTGGCCGAGAGCGGGTTGTCCCTCTCCTCCTCCCCCAAAATGCTGCTGACCAGATACACAGCATACCCCAGTGAGTTCTCCAGCAGCCACAGGAACCTCTGGCCCTGGTGTTTCCCAAACTGGATCTTGGAGTGAGCCAGAACCAGGAACTGGTCTCCAGGATTACCTCCATTCTGCCTAACAAAGGCAGTGGCCTCAGCCAGGACCTCCTCCCACACCTGGCCCTCCCTGCCACCACGATCTCACTCCTATTCAGCCTCCGCAGTTGGCCCCATAAGGAGTCGACCCTCAGAGGTTTTCTCCAAAACCGGGTATGCATACATAATCTGAAAGGACACAGGCATAAACAGAACGCTACATAGCTGTCAAATTCCAACTGAAAGTATTTTACTACACGGTTTGGTTTTGATGTTTTTAATTAATGATCATATGTTTTATGAATTGATTTTACCAGCATTATTGTTATTTTATACAACTGTGAATCACTTTGAATTGCCTTGTGTACAAATTATAAATAGTGTGATGAACTTAATAAGAAAAGAAATAACACTTCTTAATACAATCTTGTTGATATCATGCCATGCATAAATCGTTTTGTTTATGCATTTTATGGGTTGTACTGGATATTAAAAGGTATTTTAAAAGGTAAAAGTACAAGGTGAGCTGCAATCTGTCAAATATAACTCTTCTGAATGAAATCAACTAATTTCAAGTGAAATCCTGCATTTAATGAGTTGTATTGGCCATTTAAAGGGTGTTTTAACAGGTAAAAGGACTGGATTGGTTGGTAGGCCTACACAGCAAGTAAAACAATGCAGAGTCATAAGGATAGTTGCAAAATTGTCTTCATTTTATATCAAAGTTGGCAGTAAGTCATGTTAATTTGGCTACAGCCAAATAGCTATAAACAAGATATTACACATATCTTACCAAAAATCTTTTTTTGGCAGATCGATCACTTTTCGCACGACAACCGCTAATTAACATGACAGTAGTGACATGTTTTTTACTGTACTTATCACGGGAAAGTTACAGGTTCACTTGCGCTTATAGCCTACATGCTAGCTATATCGGCATGTTTACTTTTCCCAAAATACACACTGTATACGAATAAATGATGGACGATTATACAGTAATGAAGAAAAGCCTTACCTATTGCAAAGATGACAACAATCGCATCCGCAGACCTGTTGCAAAAGGGGACAACAATATCAATCGCCGAATATTCAAAAGTAGTAGGCCACGACGCAATTGGTCTAAAGTAAGCCACAGCAGAGAACCGCGAACACTCTAAAGTAAGCCCCACCAGAGCAACGTGATTGGTCTAAAATAAGCCCCACCAGAGCAACGTGATTGGCTCGTGTGGGCTTACTTTGCTCAATCGGTAGGAGGCAGTAAGCGCAAAGGCTGCAGCCCAGTCTTTGCGCTCCCGCACGCAAGCGAAAAAGACGCAGAAAACTGGAATACACGCACAAATTTGCACGGTAACAATATTCGGGCTATATTCCTGTGCGTTATGGAGGAGTTTTAGTTACATGTGAAAGAAGTCACACTCCGCGGACTGGGCTCGAACCCGTGAACCTGCGCGACTATAGTGTGTGATCAACTGCGCCTGCGCCTTCATTTGGCTATCTATGTGACATATCATGATATTGATTGATATTAATTGTGTATATTATTTGTAAAAAGCATATTACATGTTTATGGTTTAATAAAACAAATAATGTTTCCTCAAATATGTGTTTTTTGTGTGTGGGATTGATTGATATGATTTATCAGACTTATTTTAGGACACTTCAAACGTTTTATTAAAATGAATACACACAAATATTGAAATAAGTACACACACACATATAAATATATGTAGATGCACACAATATATATAGGACACTATGAAAGAGTGGGTGGGCCCCATGTACATTCCAGTCCCAAGGCAATTAAAAGCAGCACGATGAATAAGAGTGTGAACAGTCCTGTTGCCCTTGACTTTAACGTTCTTTGGATAATAAACAACAATAAACAACTAACAATGTAGAAACAGAATAGAACATTCTGTAATATAAATGAAACAAAAAGACAACAGAAAGATGGGAAAAAAGAACATTAATTGTATTTACACATAGATATGTATTAACAAATGATCTTTACTGGCATAGACGATGAAGAGTAAACAAGTAAGAGTATTTAGATTTTTACAGATTGGGTACAGTAGCTTCTGAGGTAAGTATCAAGATGTATTTACACATATTTATTCACACTAATGGCTGTACAGGACCAGGTAAGTAAAAAGGGAAGAGTATTTACATTTTGACATCAATTAGTTTTAGCTGAGGTAAGTATCAAGATGTATTTACACATATTTATTCACACTAATGACTGTACAGGACCAGGTAAGTAAAAAGGAAGGAGTATTTACATTTTGACATCAATTAGTTTTAGCTGAGGTAAGTATCAAGATGTATTTACACATATTTATTCACACTAATGACTGTACAGGACCAGGTAAGTAAAAAGGAAGGAGTATTTACATTTTGACATCAATTAGTTTTAGCTGAGGTAAGTATCAAGATTTATTTACATGTTTACATATTTACAGTCTAGTATTTACAAGATTATTATTATTATTATTATTATTATTATTATTATTATTATGGAGGTGGCTGTCCAGGTTTTTTCTGCTGGCGCTGTTCTACCAGCCACTCCTCTAAAGATTTGCCACCAGAGACACTGGGGCAAAACGTGGCACTGCCGAAGCGGCTGTGGCCGAACTCCTTGGTTTTGGGCTTGCCACACTTAGAACATTTGTTATTTGCCACTTCACGGACATATTTTCTTTTGTGGGCTCCACTGGCCTCCTCTTCTGCCCTGCGTCGCCTGTTCCTCTGAGTGAAGCGGGACACAGACACCGGGGCAGTGGGAGCAGGAGCCTCTGGCGCGCCAGGAAACAGTGGAGTTGGAGCCAGGAGAGGAGCAGCTGAAGGGCCACCTGCACCTGCTGCCGTCAGCGTGGGCACAAGGTTCAATAAAATGAACTGGGGCAGTGGCACAGGAACTGGGGGAGGAGTAGGGGCTGCTGGGGTAATGGGCCGCACAATTTTAGCACTGGCAGGTCGTTTGCCCGGCCGTAGCTTAGGAGCCTGTCCCGCTCTGTTAGGAGGAAGGACAAACTCGTGCCGGGCCCCTGATGTGGAGGGAGCCTCATCTAGCCTTTCCCGCGGAGCAGGAAGCTGTGAGCTGGCCACAGCGATGCAGTCTTCTGCAGCAAGGCCCTGGGTAAGGACAGTCACTTCCTGGGTGTTCTCCCTTCGATTACACCTGCAATCAAAAAATGCATTCATTATAAATAACTGCTATCCCTTTTTTTTTCAAATTTTAATGTAAAATCATGCTTACCACTGAATAAGAGTCCTCTGATTCAGCACGAACAGCTGAAGCGACGTGGCCTCCATCAGAGTGTGGCAGCTCAGCACCAGGTCTCGGATGTGGTGGTAATCATTGAGCACCTTTGTCCAACGAGGAAGACGGACTCCATCTCTCTTAGTTGGGGACTTGTGCAGTGCACACAGTTTGATGCACATGGCCTCGACTAAGCGACTGGTGCTGGGCCACTGAGCCGGCCCCCCAGGATGACCGATAAGGCACCTCTTCACACTCTCCACCCCCGGTGTCACTCCTGTGTTTTTTGGAGCCTTGAAGCGTCCGTGGGTCAGTTTGGGCTGGTGTCTAGGCTGATAGTGGATCCTCCTCTTGTCCCCATCAGGAAGAGCAGTCCACAGACGGATGACCTCTGTGACCTGCTGCTCGTCCAGGTAGAGTGCCTGACGGAGGGACACCAGGTACTCAGCCAGATCCTGCACCTTATCCCAGCCCGCAACGCCATGGGGTCCAAGAACAGGAGCCTGCAGGAAAGTATTACAATAACAATAGACAGCATGTTAAATGTCAGAGTGTAAAAGCAAATAGAAACTAATAATGAGCAGCTTACTTACAGGAGCCTGGTCTGCAACACTGGACCCAGTTAATGTTGCAGGAGCAGAGGCAGCACTTGGCAGGACAGAAGGCTGTGGAGTAGACTGCAGAGGAGGGTGAACAGGGCGCTGCAGAGGAGAGTGCAGAGGAGGCTGGGCAGGGCACAGAGGAGGAGACTGCAGAGGAGGGTGAACAGGGCACTGCAGAGGAGGCTGGGCAGGGCTCAGAGGAGGAGACTGCAGAGGAAGCTGGGCAGGGCTGCAGTCCTTGGCTGGATGTGTGTGGCTGTAGTGAGGATGGTCCTGGTGCAGAGGGACAGGGGTTGAAGGCCTGGGGGCGCTGCTGTGGACTGGGACAGTCTCAGTGTGGTCATAGAGGACTGGCACTGTGAGGTCCTCAGGTTCCTCCTCAACAAAGCCTTCGGTCCTGCACCACCTCATCACTCATCTGCTCCACCAGCCGATCCTCCTCTTCTGGGTTATCCATAACAGTCAGGGATTTCCCAGACTGACTGTACAGATACTCCATACCCAGCAGCTCCCCTGCGAAAAGAACACACATACACAGAACATTCACATTATTATAGCTGCAGTGGCTATTTGTCCATAACAAACTGAAACAAACAAACTTTTCAAAGTTTGATTGTTTGTAGGCTTGATGCAGTTTAAAATAATCAGCATAAATGCAAAATAAAGCAAAGGCATTAGGCTATAAAGGCTCAAATTAAGCCTAAATTAAACAAAGTACAAATAACTCTAACAATAGTATTTGAAATAAAATATAAAAAAGGAACACTCAAACACTCATACACCTGTATAATGTATAATCTTTTGTTTGAGTTAAGATGAATAATTCTCACCTGTGTAAGCCCCTGGAGGCTGGTAGCGCTCATCCAGGGACTTGTTCAGCACTTTGCGGCTGAGCCGGTCCATTGCCTCCCTCTCAGCGCTGCTGTAGGTCCTCAGGTCAGTCTTTCCCCTCACTGCTTCATCCATCCGGTCCTGGTTCCAGCGCATCAGGCCTTCTAGGAGATAGGCCTGGAAATGGGCGTCACTGGCACTGGTCCCTAGAGGTTAAATAAAGTCAAATATATGTAATCTATGTATTCAGAATGGCAGAACAGGTTATAAAAGTTTTAGCAGGTTATAAAAGTTATAACCTACCTGGGATGAAGCGATTTAAATGGAGGTGGAAAGACTCCAAGGAGGTGGAGCCACGAGCACAGCGGTAGCAGCGGAGCTCCACACCACCCTTCTTCACTGTGTCTGTCTTCTGGTACAGAGGGAAGCCCTCTGGGTCCTGAATACAGGTGATGTGCCTCTGCTGGTCTATCCAGACCTGTTGGATGCGCTCGTGGTCCAGCAGTGGTACACCCAGCGTGTCCCTCCCCTTCTCACTGTCCATCTCTTCAATGAGCGCCTTGATCCTCCTGGTGGTCTCCTCCCCTCCTCTGGTCCGCTTGCGACAGTGCAGCGCCAACTCCTTCCTGGTGATCAGCTTATCCAGGGCCTTCTCTGAGACTGGACCAGCTCCTCTGGCCTGTAGCTCCCCTGTTTGGCCAACCGAAGAGCAGCGACATCATCTGGATCCAGCTCAAAGATGCACCTGGAAAGCCGAGCCATGAAGGTGCCGTAGAGCTGATGAGCCTCCGTGATGACACCTGCTGCAAAGCCGCATGAAGTGCCAGATATCTAGGCGCACTTGGAGCTCATCCCACTCTGCTGAACATGGCTCTGACCTGCGACTCTCCGTGTGCGTGTGGACTGCAGCAGTCTCTGTCCACATACATGATGGTGGGCGGTGCCACTCCTGCCTCCCTGTACCTCTTCATGAGACCCGCCGCCATGGGCCACAGTCCATGCCCCTCTGCCGCTGTGAGCACTGACACCAACACCTGGCCGTGCTCATTGCCAACATTAGTGCACCAACCAGCAGTGTTGGCAGCAGCGCCAGCCAGTTTTTTGGTGACCTATGTAAAAAACAGTAGAATAAACAAATGTAAGAAAAATGTAAGATAATAACAATTATTATTATTATTATTCAAACTTGACTTTTTATACCTTTTTGGTGGAGTCCATCTTGAGGACAGAGCCAAAGACAGACGTTATTTTGGCCTTGACCTCAGGTAGCCGCGAGAGGACGTCCCTGGCATACACAGACAACAGCCACTTGGGTTTGGGGATGGGTGGGGGGGGCGGGGGCGCAGAAAAGACTGGAGGCTCAATGATGGACGAGTCTGTGAAGGGCTCACAGACAGTGAGGTACTCCAGCGTCCGCTGTGACCACGCTGAGGTGTGCTGCTCCTGCAGCTTTTTGTGAAGCTGCGTGACACTGTTGCCCCGGGTCCTCTCCCGCATCATTATGACAACACGGTAGTCACATGAGTACCTACAGTCAAATAATTCTGTTCAGTGCCACATCTTGTTACTTCAATGTTAATGTAAGTAAAGCAATGTATTTGATTTTATACAGTACAACAAATTACAGTGCATTGCTCTAAATATGAATGTGTTCTACCTGTATGTCAGAATGGCGGGGAATTTTCTGCGGTGTCCCATGTCGAGTTGTCCCAGGATGTCTTCAGACCAGGCCGGATACTTCTTCTTGCACCCTTTGCACTCAAGATACTCTGTGGCCATGTCATACCACCCGTCTATGTCCAGGACCTTGCGCACAGTGCGATAAAGGCCAGCAGCTGTCAGCTTGTGGTTATTGCAAGCTGGCCGGACACAGACAAGTGGAATGGACCACATCTTCAGCGGCATCCAGAGGAACAGAGGGCGACAGAAGAAGATATCAGGAGAAGCAGGGGGCTGGCTGAAGACGGTCGGGGGCTGGGGAGGGTACCACCAGAAGTTGGGATGTGGCGTCAGCTCAAGCTTCCCTGTTTTTTTGTTGGCCCTGAAGAGAGTCTTCCTGATCCACTCCTGCTGGAAAGATGGGAGGTGCTCGTTCCAGTGGACAGGAAGCTCTGCAGGCAAATGGGACACCTGGCCAGGGGTCCACAATGCTGGAGGAGCAGGAGCCGGGGCAGGAGCAGGAGCCGGGGCAGGAGCAGGAGCCGGGGCAGGAGCAGGAGCAGGAGCCGGGGCAGGAGCCGGGGCAGGAGCACGAGCACAAGCCGGGGCAGGAGCACAAGCCGGGGCAGGAGCAGGAGCCGGGGCAGGAGCAGGAGCAGGAGCCGGGCAGGAGCCGGGCAGGAGCACGAGCACAAGCCGGGGCACGAGCACAAGCCGGGGCAGGAGCAGGAGCCGGGGCAGGAGCAGGAGCAGGAGCCGGGGCAGGAGCCGGGGCAGGAGCACGAGCACAAGCCGGGGCACGAGCACAAGCCGGGGCAGGAGCAGGAGCCGGGGCAGGAGCAGGAGCAGGAGCCGGGGCAGGAGCCGGGGCAGGAGCACGAGCACAAGCCGGGGCACGAGCACAAGCCGGGGCAGGAGCAAGAGCACAAGCTGGGGCAGGAGCAGGAGCACGAGCTGGGGCAGGAGCAGGGCCTCTCGAGGCCGCAGTGGCTAGAGAGTAAAAAGACGCAACATAATTATCTTATTGTTTCAGACTTTCACTGCATGACTTTCTCAGCTCTGCTGGACAGCTACTGCGATTACAAGGTTTACTGCAAAGCATGTATAGTTAGTAGACAGACATGATGATGGAACGATGGAAGGAAGCAGTGAAAATCATCATGAGTCACCATTAGGACAAATACAAGAAGAAAAGTGAGCACCTCTAACTACAACAGCCACTTATTCCAGGGGGAGTGGGGGACGTGCGAGATGACAAGAATGAGCTTTAGTTAGTGATTATGATAAAAAATGAAATAAAACCTTTTACATACACCTTTAAATTCCCTTTTGCTTTGAAGATTGACGCCTGAGAAGTGCCATTCCTCTGTGTTGTAAAATAAAAGAATATGATATGTCATTTAAAAAATACTGTTGTCACAGAATTGTTTGTAAAATATTGTTTAAGATTTACATACCTTGAGAAAGTTGCTCCTCAGCTTGTGAGGCTACAGTTGCCATCTCCTCGTCATCTTCCTCCTCAAAAAAATCCCTAGCAGCAGAGTCTGTAAAATAACATAAACTAAGCAAACTAAGCACATGTCACCAACACACTTGTATGCGTTAAGTGATACTCACCACATGTAAAGAGACATCTCCGGGCTGCGGACTCAGACGCAGGAGGGAAACGTGGTCCTGCAGCTGTTGTTTACAAAACACGTATTTTCGTTAGACATATATACTGCATAATATATACTGTAACGATTTTAAAGCTTGCAAATCACTTACAGGGTTTGGCTGGAGACAAAATCTTATGTGCCAGCTGTGAAGCAGATAAATGCTTCCCAGCGCCAACAGGGCCTTCACAGTGGTAGCCAGCAGTGGCCTGTTCTGAGTGGCAGCAGGTGGAGGAGGAACAGACACAGTGGCAGTGGGGGCAGATGCAGTGGGGGCAGATGCAGTGGTGGTGGGCACGTGGGCTGGAGCCTGCCTCTTCAGCACGTATGTTTTGAAAAGCGCCATGTTGGTGTTGGGCCTGGCCTTTGCCTTCTTCAGGTAGGTGATGAGAGCCTGGGCCTCCTTGCTCGGGTCCTCATACACCTCCTTCATTGAGCTACCCTTAAAATCCCCAAACTCCACCATCAGACATCCAGAGTCTCCCGTCCTCTGGGCCTCGTGCAGCATGGCCTGTTTTTTCCGATACACCTCCACAGCCTCGCCTACCTCCCTGATCTGCGAGGTGTATTTGAGGAACAGGTGTTTGTTGGCCGAGGCGGGTTGTCCCTCTCCTCCTCCCCCAAAATGCTGCTGACCAGATACACAGCATACCCCAGTGAGTTCTCCAGCAGCCACAGGAACCTCTGGCCCTGGTGTTTCCCAAACTGGATCTTGGAGTGAGCCAGAACCAGGAACTGGTCTCCAGGATTACCTCCATTCTGCCTAACAAAGGCAGTGGCCTCAGCCAGGACCTCCTCCTTACACCTGGCCCTCCCTGCCACCACGATCTCACTCCTATTCGCCTCCGCAGTTGGCCCCATAAGGAGTCGACCCTCAGAGGTTTTCCGAAAAACCGGGTATGCATACATAATCTGAAAGGACACAGGCATAAACAGAACGTTACATAGCTGTCAAATTCCAACTGAAAGTATTTTACTACACGGTTTGGTTTTGATGTTTTTAATTAATGATCATATGTTTTATGAATTGATTTTACCAGCATTATTGTTATTTTATACAACTGTGAATCACTTTGAATTGCCTTGTGTACAAATTATAAATAGTGTGATGAACTTAATAAGAAAAGAAATAACACTTCTTAATACAATCTTGCTGATATCATGCCATGCATAAATCGTTTTGTTTATGCATTTTATGGGTTGTACTGGATATTAAAAGGTATTTTAAAAGGTAAAAAGTACAAGGTGAGCTGCAATCTGTCAAATATAACTCTTCTGAATGAAATCAACTAATTTCAAGTGAAATCCTGCATTTAATGAGTTGTATTGGCCATTTAAAGGGTGTTTTAACAGGTAAAAGGACTGGATTGGTTGGTAGGCCTACACAGCAAGTAAAACAATGCAGAGTCATAAGGATAGTTGCAAAATTGTCTTCATTTTATATCAAAGTTGGCAGTAAGTCATGTTAATTTGGCTACAGCCAAATAGCTATAAACAAGATATTACACATATCTTACCAAAAATCTTTTTTTTGGCAGACGATCACTTTTCGGCACGACACCGGCTAATTAACATGACAGTAGTGACATGTTTTTTACTGTACTTATCACGGGGAAAGTTACAGGTTCACTTGCGCTATAGCCTACATGCTAGCTATATCGGCATGTTTACTTTTCCCAAAATACACACTGTATACGAATAAATGATGGACGATTATACAGTAATGAAGAAAAGCCTTACCTATTGCAAAGATGACAACAATCGCATCCGCAGACCTGTTGCAAAAGGGGACAACAATATCAATCGCCGAATATTCAAAAGTAGTAGGCCACGACGCAATTGGTCTAAAGTAAGCCACAGCAGAGAACCGCGAACACTCTAAAGTAAGCCCCACCAGAGCAACGTGATTGGTCTAAAATAAGCCCCACCAGAGCAACGTGATTGGCTCGTGTGGGCTTACTTTGCTCAATCGGTAGGAGGCAGTAAGCGCAAAGGCTGCAGCCCAGTCTTTGCGCTCCCGCACGCAAGCGAAAAAGACGCAGAAAACTGGAGTACACGCACAAATTTGCACGGTAACAATATTCGGGCTATATTCCTGTGCGTTATGGAGGAGTTTTAGTTACATGTGAAAGAAGTCACACTCCGCGGACTGGGCTCGAACCCGTGAACCTGCGCGACTATAGTGTGTGATCAACTGCGCCTGCGCCTTCATTTGGCTATCTATGTGACATATCATGATATTGATTGATATTAATTGTGTATATTATTTGTAAAAGCATATTACATGTTTATGGTTTAATAAAACAAATAATGTTTCCTCAAATATGTGTTTTTTGTGTGTGGGATTGATTGATATGATTTATCAGACTTATTTTAGGACACTTCAAACGTTTTATTAAAATGAATACACACAAATATTGAAATAAGTACACACACACATATAAATATATGTAGATGCACACAATATATATAGGACACTATGAAAGAGTGGGTGGGCCCCATGTACATTCCAGTCCCAAGGCAATTAAAAGCAGCACGATGAATAAGAGTGTGAACAGTCCTGTTGCCCTTGACTTTAACGTTCTTTGGATAATAAACAACAATAAACAACTAACAATGTAGAAACAGAATAGAACATTCTGTAATATAAATGAAACAAAAAAGACAACAGAAAGATGGGAAAAAAGAACATTAATTGTATTTACACATAGATATGTATTAACAAATGATCTTTACTGGCATAGACGATGAAGAGTAAACAAGTAAGAGTATTTAGATTTTTACAGATTGGGTACAGTAGCTTCTGAGGTAAGTATCAAGATGTATTTACACATATTTATTCACACTAATGGCTGTACAGGACCAGGTAAGTAAAAAGGGAAGAGTATTTACATTTTGACATCAATTAGTTTTAGCTGAGGTAAGTATCAAGATGTATTTACACATATTTATTCACACTAATGACTGTACAGGACCAGGTAAGTAAAAAGGGAAGAGTATTTACATTTTGACATCAATTAGTTTTAGCTGAGGTAAGTATCAAGATGTATTTACACATATTTGTTCACACTAATGACTGTACAGGACCAGGTAAGTAAAAAGGGAAGAGTATTTACATTTTGACATCAATTAGTTTTAGCTGAGGTAAGTATCAAGATGTATTTACACATATTTGTTCACACTAATGACTGTACAGGACCAGGTAAGTAAAAAGGGAAGAGTATTTACATTTTGACATCAATTAGTTTTAGCTGAGGTAAGTATCAAGATGTATTTACACATATTTATTCACACTAATGACTGTACAGGACCAGGTAAGTAAAAAGGAAGGAGTATTTACATTTTGACATCAATTAGTTTTAGCTGAGGTAAGTATCAAGATGTATTTACACATATTTATTCACACTAATGACTGTACAGGACCAGGTAAGTAAAAAGGAAGGAGTATTTACATTTTGACATCAATTAGTTTTAGCTGAGGTAAGTATCAAGATGTATTTACACATATTTATTCACACTAATGACTGTACAGGACCAGGTAAGTAAAAAGGAAGGAGTATTTACATTTTGACATCAATTAGTTTTAGCTGAGGTAAGTATCAAGATTTATTTACATGTTTACATATTTACAGTCTAGTATTTACAAGATTATTATTATTATTATTATTATTATTATTATTATTATTATTATGGAGGTGGCTGTCCAGGTTTTTTCTGCTGGCGCTGTTCTACCAGCCACTCCTCTAAAGATTTGCCACCAGAGACACTGGGGCAAAACGTGGCACTGCCGAAGCGGCTGTGGCCGAACTCCTTGGTTTTGGGCTTGCCACACTTAGAACATTTGTTATTTGCCACTTCACGGACATATTTTCTTTTGTGGGCTCCACTGGCCTCCTCTTCTGCCCTCGCGTCGCCTGTTCCTCTGAGTGAAGCGGGACACAGACACCGGGGCAGTGGGAGCAGGAGCCTCTGGCGCGCCAGGAAACAGTGGAGTTGGAGCCAGGAGAGGAGCAGCTGAAGGGCCACCTGCACCTGCTGCCGTCAGCGTGGGCACAATGTTCAATAAAATGAACTGGGGCAGTGGCACAGGAACTGGGGGAGGAGTAGGGGCTGCTGGGGTAATGGGCCGCACAATTTTAGCACTGGCAGGTCGTTTGCCCGGCCGTAGCTTAGGAGCCTGTCCCGCTCTGTTAGGAGGAAGGACAAACTGCGTGCGGGCCCCTGATGTGGAGGGAGCCTCATCTAGCCTTTCCGCTGAGCAGGAAGCTGTGAGCTGGCCACAGCGATGCAGTCTTCTGCAGCAAGGCCCTGGGTAAGGACAGTCACTTCCTGGGTGTTCTCCCTTCGATTACACCTGCAATCAAAAAATGCATTCATTATAAATAACTGCTATCCCTTTTTTTTTCAAATTTTAATGTAAAATCATGCTTACCACTGAATAAGAGTCCTCTGATTCAGCACGTAACAGCTGAAGCGGCGTGGCCTCCATCAGAGTGTGGCAGCTCAGCACCAGGTCTCGGATGTGGTGGTAATCATTGAGCACCTTTGTCCAACGAGGAAGACGGACTCCATCTCTCTTAGTTGGGGACTTGTGCAGTGCACACAGTTTGATGCACATGGCCTCGACTAAGCGACTGGTGCTGGGCCACTGAGCCGGCCCCCCAGGATGACCGATAAGGCACCTCTTCACACTCTCCACCCCGGTGTCACTCCTGTGTTTTTGGAGCCTTGAAGCGTCCGTGGGTCAGTTTGGGCTGGTGTCTAGGCTGATAGTGGATCCTCCTCTTGTCCCCATCAGGAAGAGCAGTCCACAGACGGATGACCTCTGTGACCTGCTGCTCGTCCAGGTAGAGTGCCTGACGGAGGGACACCAGGTACTCAGCCAGATCCTGCACCTTATCCCAGCCCGCAACGCCATGGGGTCCAAGAACAGGAGCCTGCAGGAAAGTATTACAATAACAATAGACAGCATGTTAAATGTCAGAGTGTAAAAGCAAATAGAAACTAATAATGAGCAGCTTACTTACAGGAGCCTGGTCTGCAACACTGGACCCAGTTAATGTTGCAGGAGCAGAGGCAGCACTTGGCAGGACAGAAGGCTGTGGAGTAGACTGCAGAGGAGGGTGAACAGGGCGCTGCAGAGGAGAGTGCAGAGGAGGCTGGGCAGGGCACAGAGGAGGAGACTGCAGAGGAGGGTGAACAGGGCACTGCAGAGGAGGCTGGGCAGGGCTCAGAGGAGGAGACTGCAGAGGAAGCTGGGCAGGGCGCTGCAGTCCTTGGCTGGATGTGTGTGGCTGTAGTGAGGATGGTCCTGGTGCAGAGGGACAGGGGTTGAAGGCCTGGGGGGCGCTGCTGTGGACTGGGACAGTCTCAGTGTGGTCATAGAGGACTGGCACTGTGAGGTCCTCAGGTTCCTCCTCAACAAAGCCTTCGTCCTGCACCACCTCATCACTCATCTGCTCCACCAGCCGATCCTCCTCTTCTGGGTTATCCATAACAGTCAGGGATTTCCCAGACTGACTGTACAGATACTCCATACCCAGCAGCTCCCCTGCGAAAGAACACACATACACAGAACATTCACATTATTATAGCTGCAGTGGCTATTTGTCCATAACAAACTGAAACAAACAAACTTTTCAAAGTTTGATTGTTTGTAGGCTTGATGCAGTTTAAAATAATCAGCATAAATGCAAAATAAAGCAAAGGCATTAGGCTATAAAGGCTCAAATTAAGCCTAAATTAAACAAAGTACAAATAACTCTAACAATAGTATTTGAAATAAAATATAAAAAAGGAACACTCAAACACTCATACACCTGTATAATGTATAATCTTTTGTTTGAGTTAAGATGAATAATTCTCACCTGTGTAAGCCCCTGGAGGCTGGTAGCGCTCATCCAGGGACTTGTTCAGCACTTTGCGGCTGAGCCGGTCCATTGCCTCCCTCTCAGCGCTGCTGTAGGTCCTCAGGTCAGTCTTTCCCCTCACTGCTTCATCCATCCGGTCCTGGTTCCAGCGCATCAGGCCTTCTAGGAGATAGGCCTGGAAATGGGCGTCACTGGCACTGGTCCCTAGAGGTTAAATAAAGTCAAATATATGTAATCTATGTATTCAGAATGGCAGAACAGGTTATAAAAGTTGTAAGTTTTTAGCAGGTTATAAAAGTTATAACCTACCTGGGATGAAGCGATTTAAATGGAGGTGGAAAGACTCCAAGGAGGTGGAGCCACGAGCACAGCGGTAGCAGCGGAGCTCCACACCACCCTTCTTCACTGTGTCTGTCTTCTGGTACAGAGGGAAGCCCTCTGGGTCCTGAATACAGGTGATGTGCCTCTGCTGGTCTATCCAGACCTGTTGGATGCGCTCGTGGTCCAGCAGTGGTACACCCAGCGTGTCCCTCCCCTTCTCACTGTCCATCTCTTCAATGAGCGCCTTGATCCTCCTGGTGGTCTCCTCCCCTCCTCTGGTCCGCTTGCGACAGTGCAGCGCCAACTCCTTCCTGGTGATCAGCTTATCCAGGGCCTTCTCTGAGACTGGACCAGCTCCTCTGGCCTGTAGCTCCCCCTGTTTGGCCAACCGAAGAGCAGCGACATCATCTGGATCCAGCTCAAAGATGCACCTGGAAAGCCGAGCCATGAAGGTGCCGTAGAGCTGATGAGCCTCCGTGATGACACCTGCTGCAAAGCGCCGCATGAAGTGCCAGATATCTAGGCGCACTTGGAGCTCATCCCACTCTGCGAACATGGCTCTGACCTGCGACTCTCCGTGTGCGTGTGGACTGCAGCAGTCTCTGTCCACATACATGATGGTGGGCGGTGCCACTCCTGCCTCCCTGTACCTCTTCATGAGACCCGCCGCCATGGGCCACAGTCCATGCCCCTCTGCCGCTGTGAGCACTGACACCAACACCTGGCCGTGCTCATTGCCAACATTAGTGCACCAACCAGCAGTGTTGGCAGCAGCGCCAGCCAGTTTTTTGGTGACCTATGTAAAAAACAGTAGAATAAACAAATGTAAGAAAAATGTAAGATAATAACAATTATTATTATTATTATTCAAACTTGACTTTTATACCTTTTGGTGGAGTCCATCTTGAGGACAGAGCCAAAGACAGACGTTATTTTGGCCTTGACCTCAGGTAGCCGCGAGAGGACGTCCCTGGCATACACAGACAACAGCCACTTGGGTTTGGGGATGGGTGGGGGCGGGGCGCAGAAAAGACTGGAGGCTCAATGATGGACGAAGTCTGTGAAGGGCTCACAGACAGTGAGGTACTCCAGCGTCCGCTGTGACCACGCTGAGGTGTGCTGCTCCTGCAGCTTTTTGTGAAGCTGCGTGACACTGTTGCCCCGGGTCCTCTCCCGCATCATTATGACAACACGGTAGTCACATGAGTACCTACAGTCAAATAATTCTGTTCAGTGCCACATCTTGTTACTTCAATGTTAATGTAAGTAAAGCAATGTATTTGATTTTATACAGTACAACAAATTACAGTGCATTGCTCTAAATATGAATGTGTTCTACCTGTATGTCAGAATGGCGGGGAATTTTCTGCGGTGTCCCATGTCGAGTTGTCCCAGGATGTCTTCAGACCAGGCCGGATACTTCTTCTTGCACCCTTTGCACTCAAGATACTCTGTGGCCATGTCATACCACCCGTCTATGTCCAGGACCTTGCGCACAGTGCGATAAAGGCCAGCAGCTGTCAGCTTGTGGTTATTGCAAGCTGGCCGGACACAGACAAGTGGAATGGACCACATCTTCAGCGGCATCCAGAGGAACAGAGGGCGACAGAAGAAGATATCAGGAGAAGCAGGGGGCTGGCTGAAGACGGTCGGGGGCTGGGGAGGGTACCACCAGAAGTTGGGATGTGGCGTCAGCTCAAGCTTCCCTGTTTTTTTGTTGGCCCTGAAGAGAGTCTTCCTGATCCACTCCTGCTGGAAAGATGGGAGGTGCTCGTTCCAGTGGACAGGAAGCTCTGCAGGCAAATGGGACACCTGGCCAGGGGTCCACAATGCTGGAGGAGCAGGAGCCGGGGCAGGAGCAGGAGCCGGGGCAGGAGCAGGAGCCGGGGCAGGAGCAGGAGCAGGAGCCGGGGCAGGAGCCGGGGCAGGAGCACGAGCACAAGCCGGGGCAGGAGCACAAGCCGGGGCAGGAGCAGGAGCCGGGGCAGGAGCAGGAGCAGGAGCCGGGGCAGGAGCCGGGGCAGGAGCACGAGCACAAGCCGGGGCACGAGCACAAGCCGGGGCAGGAGCAGGAGCCGGGCAGGAGCAGGAGCAGGAGCCGGGGCAGGAGCCGGGGCAGGAGCACGAGCACAAGCCGGGGCACGAGCACAAGCCGGGGCAGGAGCAGGAGCCGGGGCAGGAGCAGGAGCAGGAGCCGGGGCAGGAGCCGGGGCAGGAGCACGAGCACAAGCCGGGGCACGAGCACAAGCCGGGGCAGGAGCAAGAGCACAAGCTGGGGCAGGAGCAGGAGCACGAGCTGGGGCAGGAGCAGGGCCTCTCGAGGCCGCAGTGGCTAGAGAGTAAAAAGACGCAACATAATTATCTTATTGTTTCAGACTTTCACTGCATGACTTTCTCAGCTCTGCTGGACAGCTACTGCGATTACAAGGTTTACTGCAAAGCATGTATAGTTAGTAGACAGACATGATGATGGAACGATGGAAGGAAGCAGTGAAAATCATCATGAGTCACCATTAGGACAAATACAAGAAGAAAAGTGAGCACCTCTAACTACAACAGCCACTTATTCCAGGGGGAGTGGGGGACGTCTTGAGATGACAAGAATGAGCTTTAGTTAGTGATTATGATAAAAAATGAAATAAAAACCTTTTACATACACCTTTAAATTCCCTTTTTGCTTTGAAGATTGACGCCTGAGAAGTGCCATTCCTCTGTGTTGTAAAATAAAAGAATATGATATGTCATTTAAAAAATACTGTTGTCACAGAATTGTTTGTAAAATATTGTTTAAGATTTACATACCTTGAGAAAGTTGCTCCTCAGCTTGTGAGGCTACAGTTGCCATCTCCTCGTCATCTTCCTCCTCAAAAAAATCCCTAGCAGCAGAGTCTGTAAAATAACATAAACTAAGCAAACTAAGCACATGTCACCAACACACTTGTATGCGTTAAGTGATACTCACCACATGTAAAGAGACATCTCCGGGCTGCGGACTCAGACGCAGGAGGGAAACGTGGTCCTGCAGCTGTTGTTTACAAAACACGTATTTTCGTTAGACATATATACTGCATAATATATACTGTAACGATTTTAAAGCTTGCAAATCACTTACAGGGTTTGGCTGGAGACAAAATCTTATGTGCCAGCTGTGAAGCAGATAAATGCTTCCCCCGCGCCAACAGGGCCTTCACAGTGGTAGCCAGCAGTGGCCTGTTCTGAGTGGCAGCAGGTGGAGGAGGAACAGACACAGTGGCAGTGGGGGCAGATGCAGTGGGGGCAGATGCAGTGGTGGTGGGCACGTGGGCTGGAGCCTGCCTCTTCAGCACGTATGTTTTGAAAAGCGCCATGTTGGTGTTGGGCCTGGCCTTTGCCTTCTTCAGGTAGGTGATGAGAGCCTGGGCCTCCTTGCTCGGGTCCTCATACACCTCCTTCATTGAGCTACCCTTAAAATCCCCAAACTCCACCATCAGACATCCAGAGTCTCCCGTCCTCTGGGCCTCGTGCAGCATGGCCTGTTTTTTCCGATACACCTCCACAGCCTCGCCTACCTCCCTGATCTGCGAGGTGTATTTGAGGAACAGGTGTTTGTTGGCCGAGAGCGGGTTGTCCCTCTCCTCCTCCCCCAAAATGCTGCTGACCAGATACACAGCATACCCCAGTGAGTTCTCCAGCAGCCACAGGAACCTCTGGCCCTGGTGTTTCCCAAACTGGATCTTGGAGTGAGCCAGAACCAGGAACTGGTCTCCAGGATTACCTCCATTCTGCCTAACAAAGGCAGTGGCCTCAGCCAGGACCTCCTCCTTACACCTGGCCCTCCCTGCCACCACGATCTCACTCCTATTCGCCTCCGCAGTTGGCCCCATAAGGAGTCGACCCTCAGAGGTTTTCCGAAAACCGGGTATGCATACATAATCTGAAAGGACACAGGCATAAACAGAACGTTACATAGCTGTCAAATTCCAACTGAAAGTATTTTACTACACGGTTTGGTTTTGATGTTTTAATTAATGATCATATGTTTTATGAATTGATTTTACCAGCATTATTGTTATTTTATACAACTGTGAATCACTTTGAATTGCCTTGTGTACAAATTATAAATAGTGTGATGAACTTAATAAGAAAAGAAATAACACTTCTTAATACAATCTTGCTGATATCATGCCATGCATAAATCGTTTTGTTTATGCATTTTATGGGTTGTACTGGATATTAAAAGGTATTTTAAAAGGTAAAAAGTACAAGGTGAGCTGCAATCTGTCAAATATAACTCTTCTGAATGAAATCAACTAATTTCAAGTGAAATCCTGCATTTAATGAGTTGTATTGGCCATTTAAAGGGTGTTTTAACAGGTAAAAAGGACTGGATTGGTTGGTAGGCCTACACAGCAAGTAAAACAATGCAGAGTCATAAGGATAGTTGCAAAATTGTCTTCATTTTATATCAAAGTTGGCAGTAAGTCATGTTAATTTGGCTACAGCCAAATAGCTATAAACAAGATATTACACATATCTTACCAAAAATCTTTTTTTTGGCAGACGATCACTTTTCGGCACGACACCGGCTAATTAACATGACAGTAGTGACATGTTTTTTACTGTACTTATCACGGGGAAAGTTACAGGTTCACTTGCGCTATAGCCTACATGCTAGCTATATCGGCATGTTTACTTTTCCCAAAATACACACTGTATACGAATAAATGATGGACGATTATACAGTAATGAAGAAAAGCCTTACCTATTGCAAAGATGACAACAATCGCATCCGCAGACCTGTTGCAAAAGGGGACAACAATATCAATCGCCGAATATTCAAAAGTAGTAGGCCACGACGCAATTGGTCTAAAGTAAGCCACAGCAGAGAACCGCGAACACTCTAAAGTAAGCCCCACCAGAGCAACGTGATTGGTCTAAAATAAGCCCCACCAGAGCAACGTGATTGGCTCGTGTGGGCTTACTTTGCTCAATCGGTAGGAGGCAGTAAGCGCAAGCGAGAGGTAGCGGGATCGATGCCCGCATCCTCCAGTACAAGGTTTTTGGGGCTCCAACTTACTGTTTGCTGTAAACGCTAAGAAATCGTTACCTTTACTTGAAAAGCCAGCTTGTTATTGGCTGACTTACCTTGACCTTCTGCGTTAACGGACCACTTTTACGTTAACTGTGAAGTCGTTGGTCGGGATGTTTTTACAAGGCTCGCCGTCCGTGAAAATGCTGAATTCCTAAGATTTTAAGTTAAATGTGTACGAAGGTAAGTTAACGTTAACTTAATTCAGAAGAGCTGGGTGAAATGGCATACATGAGAAAATAAACAGTAGTATGTTGGTTTCATCGAGGACCAGCAGATGGCAGCACATCATTATATATGTGCTGTTTTCATGACTAGTTGGGAGCTGCTATGAAGTTGAAGTGAAGTTACATTGTTCCAGAGACTGCAATAAGTACAATTCATATGAGAAAAAGTACAAAGCCCTGAAAGTTTTATTTTAACCATGATTTATGATTCCAATCCCAAATAATAACCCCTGTTTAACCACCGGGGGATTAGCGCAAATGGTAGAGCGCTCGCGGGATCGATGCCCGCATCCTCCAGAAAAGTCTTTTCTCTCCAAATACATATTTTAGTAGCACATTGTATATGTCAAGGGCTGGCAGTTACCTGAACGTTTTGTCGTCTCCAATTCTATAGACTAAACAAAACTTTAAAAAAGCTCTACATCATGTTATTAATAATCTGGCATAGTATGTACCAAACCATACAGCACAAAAAATATATATTTAATACATTTCCCAAACATTTAAGTATCATTGGTTTGTGAAAGCAGACTGAGGGATTTTCAATAAATAACTGAAGGACACTTCATTTGTTTAAATCACCTCGATATGACAGTTGTTTGATTGTTGGTACAGTTAACAGCCTTGTATGAACAGAAGACCAGACACATGATGTTAAGATTAGAAATGTGTGAAGGTGTCACTTTATTCACAAATTCAGAAGTCAGACAAATACTGCACGCTGTTGACAAACTGTTCACAATAAATCAGCACAAAGGTGACTGTCTTACCTTGCACCAGCAGCAACCACAACAACCACAAGAACAATAATAATTAAATTTGCACCATTACATTACAGTAATGGATTTTAGCGAGTACATGTCAATATGAGAATAAGCTTGTCTTAATACATACTGTAGCCATACTAATGCTTATAAGTCGTCTTTTGTCAAATGGCAAAAAAACTCTTTCAAGAACACAAGGGCAACTTACAAGTAACATTGTTTTTTTGTGTGTGAAATTGTACAATCCAGCAGAAATCTCAAGCCCCCAACATTTTCTTCACCATGTAACCAGGCATGTTGTATAGGAAAAGACCCAAGATGGCCAGCAGCAGGAGAACAGAGACAATCTTGATGGTCAGCCACCTGTACTGGTCGCATATCAGGTGTTTCGCAGCTTTGAAAGGAATGAGGAACCAGAGGAGGGCAATGTCTGGACGGCTGGTGGAGCAGAGAGAAACAGTGTGTTAGACATTTGACAATCTCAATATAAAAATTTGCTTTGAACCTTTTTAGTGATTTACCTTAGACTTCTAAAGGAAAGACTGCCATCACTTTTAAGAGCAAGAAAGGGATCGGCTGGGTGTTTTTATATCAAAGTAATTACAATTGTTTGAATGTGATGAAACTAAGTGGCTGTTTGAGTTGTAGTTGTTTGCATGGGAAGTTTTCAGAAATCTGAATCTTCACTTAATTCTACTTGATTCTATGAGCTGAAATCCATATGACAGGCCGAATCATGCGGTTCAGCCTTACAATTACTGGTGGTAAAATAAAAAAGGCACGGGCTGTCCTTTCAGTTTCATAATACATTCTCATATTTAACACAAAAAAATTTGATTTTTTTTATATAAATATACACAGATGACAGGACTACCAGAAAATGGGACTGTCCAAAGGTCAATTTATGCACACATTTGAAATATCATACATAGAGACATAAACAGGGCCTGACAAAACATTGTTAAAGCAAGAAAATCTGAACTCCAACACAAGTAGACTATACTAAAAATCTTTACCTTGTTACACAATGGACATTAAATGAATTTAAAGACAAAAAATTGCATAAATATCACACCAACAGTAGCATGCTGAGATTTGTACACATTAGACACATTAATAACCAATGATGGATACACTCAAGATCTATTTTTAGTACCGCGATTGAATTAGCTATCTTTTAATAATGCCTTAAATGGCAAAATGCAAACTGTTCACAAAACAATTCTAATTATACACACACTTCGAAAAAGTTAACATCTGCTGGTTTTAACTCAGACTCCCAACATTTTCTTCACCATGTAACCAGGCATGTTGTAAAGGAAAAGACCCAAGATGGCCAGCAGCAGGAGAGCAGTGACAATCTTGATGGTCAGCCACCTGTACTGGTCACACACCAGGTGTTTTGCAGCTTTGAAAGGGATGAGGAACCAGAGGAGGGCAATGTCTGGTCGGCTGGTGGAGCAGAAAAACGTAAAAACAATTACTGAATGCCAAAGACAATCAACATTTAAAATAATGTAGACAGAAGGATGTTCCTACAAAGCAATCATATAATACCTCCTTACCTCCACACAAGGAATGATATTCCTTTTGGTGTGAAAGTTGGATGAAAAGAACGCATGATCGAAAGATGTTATGTGCTTAAACCCACATTATTAAAGAGTATATGCATCCCTTGTGGATGGTGCCAGAAATTAAAAGGTAGCTGTTGAAAAAAGGTGTGGATCACTGTAGCTAATTATTCCTCATGTCCATACTGGTCGTAAAGTGTCTTATTCTAACGTTCAGCTGAAGCTAATATGCAGCTGAACTCTTTCAGAGTTTCAGTCTTTTTAGTACAAATTTCCCTCTAATCGTAATTTTCTATCCACTGCAGCTTAGCAAGAAAGCAGTTTGGCAGAACACAGAATTCATACATACATTTCATACTAAAAATACAAATTAAGGAAGAAACACACTTGATTTGCCTACTCAGACTGCTGTTGCCTCATATTAACTTTAGCTAAAGTTTGAGATGTAGTTTTGCGTGGGCCAAGGACCAATTTTGTCCTATGTCTCTTTCATTGGAGCCGCATAAATAAGGCATCATTTCACAGCCACAGTATGGAGAGAAGGAGTCATTACAGGGATCAAAATGTCTTATAACGTACATATGGACATGTGAGTATCATTCTCTTTTCCATACACAGCTTGGCGGTAAGCAAATATTTTGTTTTTTGCAACTTTATTCATAAATCCTGTTAAATTTTGAATGTTGCTGACCCAAGAAATGCAAATGAACATTCAACATACCAACATAAATCGGTGCCAAAGTCTATGGTGCCTAGCTAACCATAATTTTGACAGAAATCGACCAGAATAACTCAACTCAGAAGTATGAAATCCAAATAATAAATTTAATTTCATTTCCAGTAAGCACTGAGTTAATTATTACAGGGATGGTACTGTTATTGCTATCATTACCTTTACATCAAGTATAATACACTCACAATTAACCAGGAATGATCTTACATGAAGTTCTTACTTCCCCCAGTAGTTGTTGACATAATGTCTTTATGTCAATGCACTGCATACTGTGAACACTAGTGCACTGAAAACTTTTAGTTATTTTTTCAAATATGCTTCATATGCACATAAATATCCAGGGAAATCACTAACATTTTGCAAGAGACATTCTTGACTGTGGAATCATATCTTAGTCTATTATGTCAATTTGATTGCAGTATGTAATACAATTTTTGTTCCTGGGTAGTAACTGTTATTTCCTAATTGCTTATGTCTCAAATTGGATATTATTCCCCACAAACTTTTCTTCTGTGAACAGGACAGTGATTGGATATATCGCCTTAATACTTTACCTGCTTAGAGAGTTTGTATGAATTTTAGATTATGCCAGTTTTCAGATTACATTAATTTATTTTTTTAAATATAAATTATTTTGAGTTGTTTTTCTGGTAACATTTTATTTGGATCCATCCATGCTGATACTCACCTAATTATAAATTGCAGATTTAAAGGGCGACACAAAACAATGACAATTTTGAGTATTTCAAAGAATCTACTTTTCGTTACCTGATAGCTTAGAGTGATTTCTAAAAGCTTGTTGTTTTGCTGTTGTTTTTATCTTTTTATCTTCGCTCATAAAATGACTTCAGGTCTACTTAAATTATATCACTGCTTCTACTATATTATGGTTTTTAAAATGCAAGGGTTGTAAGGAAACCTTCTGTAGAGGTGTCTGAGTAACATCTCAAGCTCCCAGCATTTTCTTGACCATGTAACCAGGCATGCTGTAAAGGAAAAGAGCCAGCATGGCCAGCAGCAGGAGAGCAGTGACAATCTTGATGGCCAGCCACTTGTACTGGTTGCAGACCAGGTTTTTTATGGCTTTGAAGGGAGTGAGGAACCACAGAAGGCTGGTGTCTGGGCGGCTGGAAGGACAGAAACAGTAACACAGACTTTAAGCATTATGGACCATTCTACTGTTGCTCTCTTTTTAAGCTAAATTAAAAATTTGTAAAAATGTAAATATAGCTGACTTTACTGAAACAAGGACATAGAAAAAGGCAAGACAAAGAAACAATTTACAGTATTTTGAGAACATTAGATTTTTATATTTAAAGAAAGATATATATATATACTTCAAGATGAAAATGTGAAGAAACAGCAACTTACCATGTAAAGAAAGAAGATCCTAGGTAAAAGTCCAGAACTTGGATGAAGTAAATACGTACAAATGTCTTTCCTCATTTCGGGAAATTGTTTTTGTGGTTATTATTTATTATGTTATTTTATAATTTATGTTTATGCTTGTTTTATGTTTGCTTGAGAATTCACATATTTTGTTTATGGATGATTTATCTTTTTGTTTATTCATGTATTTATTGTAATTGTATTTATAACAGTATTTATTTCGTTATTTCTGGCCTGTTTTGCATTAGGCCACTTTTTGGATTTTAACTTTTTTAGTCAAGCTGGACTTACATGACTGAACAATACATATGCTTGCATTTGTGTGTCTGTGGTTTACAGCGAGGGGGAAAGGTAGCCAAGCCATAGAGTAAACTGAACAGTAGATCAAAAGAGTGGTCAATAATAAAAGTGTGGACAGTGGGGGTGATAACAGAACATCCTTCATACTTGGGTTTCTCCAGTGGCTCTGGTTCGTTGCGTCCTTCACCAACAGGGCTTTTCTCTGCTTCCTCTCCTGTCAGCAGGTGCAGCTCTGCTTCCACTTTACCCTAAAACGACAACAAAACAATCTCAGTCACAAGGAGGTTTTAAGCTATTCTTCAACTCTGATACATTCAGCCAATGTTTTATTTTTAGTCTCTGCAGTCATGACCAACATTTTGGGTTACTTTTTACATTGACCTACCGTTAGTTCAAACTCGTCCTCTTCATTTCTGGCCACAAATGGCCACCAGCCTTTGATCCTCTTCTGTTTAAAGATAGAGACCATGGGCATCTCGCCTTCATTTGTCACCATCTCAATGGTGCACTGCTTGGCAGTCTTTGCGCCACGTGGGAAACGGTTCAGGTCCAGCTCGATTGCACCTATAAAGAGATATTATTTGACTCACTCAGTTAAATGCAAGAAAGGTTCATTAGCATGGAGGAATAAGTAGTTAATAAACATATCCATCTCTTTACAGAAAAGGTGTAAATGTACCAACAAATATGTATCCAATTTGTTGGAAAACATCCATTCCTCATAAGTGGTATTTGGTAAACAAAGCTCTAAAGTTACCATATAACTGACATCCTTTTTACTTCTGTGGCATTAACAGTGATTCATGAGGCAGCAGCTGTTATTATTAGTGATTGTCCACTGCACCTAAGAAGTCATCAGCAGAGAAATGATCAGCGTCCCACACTTGCAGATTAAGACGAGCTGGGATCTTGTATTCAGTCTCATCCCAGGCAAACATGGACTCTTTTTTTGAGATGACGATCTTCTCTTCAGCCATGAGGTAGTCGAAGGGGTAGACGAATCGCCAGTTGAAGTTGCCCTCCCCTGTGATGGAGTGGTAATGGACATCTGTGTCCTGCTTGTCCTCCTGCTGCCCTTTCAACCAGCTGTTTAAGAAAAAAGGTGTGGGATAGAGTCAAAGTCTTGAACGAAGCAAGCTTTGTTTTTAAGAATTGGCAGTTTTTATTCCAAATAATTTTGTAGTACCATGTATTATGAATTTGCCTTTGTCTAGTTGTGCCCAAAAATGTAAAGACAGTGACAAACTAGCAATAAAAACAAAAACATAGTTTTTAATTACCCTCGCACAAATATGTCACTCGATTTCTCGCCAGTGAAGATATCATCGTCCTCCAGAACAACCTCATCTGTATTCCAGATAATCACCCTCAGTTCAAACCTGGACATAAGCAAAAATGAACGATGAAAAACTCATCAATAATGATAAGAAAAGAAAAGCATTCCTTCAAAAAACCATACCATTAATTTAGATAAAAGCTCAAGCAGCACTCCTCTGACCGTTGGACTTTATCAGCACAGTTTGCCCGCAAATATACAAACTGACAGGTTTGACGAGACAACTTACTTCTTCGGTTTCCTTGGTGAAATGTCAAGGGCGGGGCCAGGTGCAGTCATATCCTTAGGGAACATATCCACCCACATCTCAATTCTCCCCTAAAAGGAAATGAACACAAGCAGATAAGATCTTAAATTATGTAAACCAATCTTTATAATGTAAAGAGGCTTGATTAAAGGTGTAGTTGGTTGGAGTAGAGCCAACACAGAATGAAATACTTGTTCAATTCCTGGTTTATCAGGGTGGAGAAGTGGTCTGGTTTCCACGTGTTCTGGAACAAGCTTGCAGCCGACACGTGGGATATGCTCCCAGTGCTTCAACACGGTCAGAGCCAGATGTTCATCCGTCTGCTTCTTCAAACCTGACAAACATTGTCAAATAATCCATGTGGTTTGATTCTAATTTGAAGTCACTCTTGTTTCATGGTAGGTCATTTGTTTATTTCAGTGTGAGACACAAAAGAGAGTATGAGTGAAAGGAACCTTTACCATTTTCATCCTCTATCTCAGTGGGTGCCATGAAGACACGGTTCTCCACCTTCACTCTTCCTGCGGGACCGTAGTGAGGCCCATCCAGTTTGCCGTCCTTACACAGCTTAGCCAGGATTTGTGTGGGTTTCATTGGGTCCCGCCACACATTGTAACCATGGCTACAGAAAACAGCAAAAGCAGTTATAGTTGCATGACAAACAATGTATTATGTAAATCTGACAACCCTGTAATATGTAATAAAAGCATACCTTGATTATAAAACAGGTTAGGTTGCCAAATTCAAGTAAAAATATGTATAATATGTATGTATGGTTTAACATGTAGAACACATACAACTATTAGTATTTAAAACATAATGTCATGTACTGTTCTGTGACTAATACTACCTGAGTCATGATTCTTTAACTATCCTGTATTAAGTAATTTATTTTTTCATAATCAACCCACACATTCGGCCTTTGATTCTTACATGGCGTAGTTACTTGTAATACCACATGTGGCTCTGTGTTTGCTGTAGAAACGGTTCTCAAGGTCAATTTTGGTTTCTCCAATCAGATCATCGGTTCCCACTAGGTCCCAGTCATAAATTGATACTGTGAGTGTGGAATCCATTGGGAATGTGGCCTCCACGTCAAAGGATCTGATAAGATGAGAATACAGCATTTGTCAGGTTCTTGTGCATTTAAAACAATCGTAAAACAGTAATGACTTTGTCAGATAACAATACTTTTATCAAAAACAAACCATTTGTACTTACTTGCCAAACAAAGGGTTCAGCTGTTTTGAGATGTAGTTCTCTTTGTCTTTGATTTCTGTCTTCCCCAGTTTGATAGCAATGTATGGATCAGCTTTCCCATTAATGTCAGCTGGATGCAGATCAGTTGCCTATCAAAAAATAAAATAAAATGATAATTTTAGAATGAAAAGGATAATCTGAGCATCTCCTGAGATATCTACAGCAGTATTCTCATTAAAATGTAGTAAAGTGCAGAACAAATAGCCTACCCTGATAACATAGATGCGGACAAGGACATTAATGGGATCGTTGTGAGGAATGTTCTGAAACATGCCCATGTTGGAGTCAAAGCCCACTTCTCTGGGCATGTCGTCCGACACTTTGTACATGCACAGTGAGCCCTAAAGGGGCACAGTTAAACAAAAGAATGGTTATATTGCAGAAAATCTCGGGGAAAAACATGTTACCTAAAAAATTTTTTTGTAAAGCATTCTTTACTGTCTGCGACTGTCCTTTATTAGCTAAAGAAAAAGAGTAATCTATGACGAGGTTGTTTCAATAAATGATAAATGTTTATAGAGACTTATAACTAAAGACGCAACAGAAGAGAAAATAACTTAATCCTATTCTATCTAATGTAAAAATTCTGTTCTCACTTTGAATTTTCCAACAATTCTGTCCTCATCCATGACATTTTGGTCATCGTCATCACCACCTTTTCCTCTGAACAGGTTAAAACTATGAAGCCAGTCCTCAAAGTTGTCAAATTCACTCTCCAGTTCCTTTGGGTAAACCTTTTAAGAGAACACAAAAATTATCATAACATAAATTCCGTTTTAAACAGAGCACTTTTTCCAGGTTACACTTTAACACCTGTACCACCTTGTCATGTACACCTAGTATACACTAACCTAAAGGATTATTAGGAACACCATACTAATACTGTGTTTGACCCCCTTTCGCCTTCAGAACTGCCTTAATTCTACGTGGCATTGATTCAACAATGTGCTGAAAGCATTCTTTAGAAATGTTGGCCCATATTGATAGGATAGCATCTTGCAGTTGATGGAGATTTGTGGGATGCACATTCAGGGCACGAAGCTCCTGTTCCACCACATCCCAAAGAAGCTCTATTGGGTTGAGATCTGGTGACTGTGAGGGGCATTTTAGTACAGTGAACTCATTGTCATGTTCAAAAAAACAATTTGAAATGATTCGAGCTGACATGACATGGTGCATTATCTTGCTGGAAGTAGTCATCAGAGGATGGGTACATGGTGGCCATAAAGGGATGGACATGGTCAGAAACAATGCTCAGGTAGGCCGTGGCATTTAAACGATGCCCAATTGGCAGTAAGGGGCCTAAAGTGTGCCAAGAAAACATCCCCCACACCATTACACCACCAGCAGCCCGCACAGTGGTAACAAGGCATGATGGATCCATGTTCTCATTCTGTTTACACCAAATTCTGACTCTACCATCTGAATGTCTCAACAGAAATCGAGACTCATCAGACCAGGCAACATTTTTCCAGTCTTCAACTGTCCAATTTTGGTGAGCTCTTGCAAATTGTAGCCTCTTTTTCCTATTTGTAGTGGAGATGAGTGGTACCCGGTGGGGTCTCCTGCTGTTGTAGCCCATCCGCCTCAAGGTTGTGCGTGTTGTGGTTTCACAAATGCTTTGCTGCATACCTGGGTTGTAATAAGTGATTATTTCAGTCAAAGCTGCTCTTCTATCAGCTTGAATCAGTCGGCCCATTCTCCTCTGACCTCTAGCATCAACAAGGCATTTTCACCCAGAAATTGTTGTGCGTGAAAATCCCAGTAACTGAGCAGATTGTGAAATACTCAGACCGACCCGTCTGGCACCAACAACCATGCCACGCTCAAAATTGCTTAAATTACCTTTCTTTCCCATTCTGACATTCAGTTTGGAGTTCAGGAGATTGTCTTGACCAGGACCACACCCCTAAATGCATTGAAGCTGCTGCCATGTGATTGGTTGATTAGATAATTGCATTAATGAGAAATTGAACAGGTGTTCCTAATAATCCTTTAGGTGCATATATATATATATATATATATATATATATATATATATATATATATATATATATATATATATATATATATATATATACTACATATATACACGCGTGCTCACACACACACATACACACACACAAAACAGGTTGAATGTGAATTGCTTTCAGCATCTGGTACCTTGAGCTCATCCAGCTTTGGCCTTTTCTTCTCGAATGGATCGACTGCCGGCTTCTTTTTTTCCTTCTTTCCTTTTCCTCTCTTGGTGCCTTTCACAGGAGAGTCATCAGGTTTGATATCTGAGTACAGGTTAGTGGTGAGGACGGAGTGAAGGGGAGGAGCGGGGAGAGGGTTGGAGGAGCAGAGCACTCGAGACATGAATTTCACATGAAAGTTGCCAAAGCCAACTGTTACTGCAAACAAGTATTCCATTGAATTGTGTACTATTGAAGTTCACAGTTCAGTGGTGATACTTGGTGGTGTGACAGGATCCTCCAGACAGGCTGCTGTGTAGTCTCTGTAAAGCTCAATAAAAGACAAGCTCACAACTTGACTGATACTTGCCATTACCATTCACAGTCAAGTCATGCCAAAGTATATGTACAACACAGTGTATACTACACTTGCATACATAATAGATTTGGTCACATTATAAATAGCAGATTATGTGCAGCCTGGTTGATAAAGCACAGAATCAAACATATTTTGAAATTTATTTTATATGTTCAATTGTCATCAAACTGCATTTTGATGAACTATAATTTTTCACTGACAACTTTCATGGCAAGCATACAGCTAATATGCACATATGGAAGAGAAAAAGCAATTGTCCCATGTATCAAAAAAAGATGTACATGCATAACAATAACTGAGCATTTTCTTTGTTTTATGACCTTACTTTGTTCCACCACATTAAGACGGAGAATTTGTAGCTACTACTTGGTTTAGAGCTGTCGCAGAGGTACACTAAAGCATGCTGGGTAATATATAACTTTTAAATTGATGGCAAACAAAACACTGGTCATGTTGTTTCATCTGGTTTTACCGCCGCCATCTGCAACGCCCATGTCCTCTTTGTCCTCTGAATCTGAAAGAGCAGCTTCTTGAGCCTTGAGAGCCTGTAGGAGGAGAAGGCCATTTTTCAACCAGATTTATCAAGACCAAAACAAGATCCAGTTTCCCCAAGATACTTAGGTTAAGATCTGACTTGACTCGAGACTCAAAAGGGCTGTTTTCCTGTTACTGACCTCCATCAAAGTTTCAATGGAGGCGAAATACTTGGACCACCAGTCCAACATGCTCTCGTCGAGTTCCTCCTCTTCAACCTCATCGCCCTTCTTCCTCTTCCTCTTTTTCCCCTTCCCATCCTTATCATCATCCTTTTTATACAAGATGCATTACACATGTTGTCAGTAAAGCGTTCTTGCTACAACATAAAATCTTTCAACTTTGATTAAATAAGCATTTAACACTTTGCTTACCTCAACTTTGACCACAGCATCAGAGCACTAGGGAGAAAACCAAAATTGCATATTAGTTTGCATTTTAGTACAATCAAAAAACAGTCATCATAACCATTAACTGATTTGTAATTTACACTGTGTTTGTTAGCTTCAAGTGCTGTCTGTTTTAACCATGTCCTTTGTGCAGAAACACTATTCAAACAGGGCTTAATTCTTTGTATGAAGTTTACATTAAAAAAATTAAACTTACAGAGTCCAGTTTGACCACAGTGTCCATCTTCTTGAAACCAGGCTCAGGTTCCAAGTTGACAACAATAATTTCCTCTGAAAGGTAAACGCATGTAAATGTGTTTATCTATGATTCATGATGACCATGTTATTGTACACATACTGTACTTCATCTTTTCAATTTAGATAATTCTATGTTGTTCCTAAGTAACAATGATGTTAAGGATGCACTACAACAGTGTAATATGACTCCAGGTTTTAGTTTATACCTGTGGTGGTCCAGTTGTTGGCCTGCTTGTCTGTTGGCCTGTAGATGAACTTCCGCAGGGTGGTGACAGCATTGGAGCCAACCAGAGTGTAGCGTCCAAAAGCCCTGCAGTCCACCACACGGATGTTCAGTGGCGGGTGAAGCAACTCATTCTCTGGCAAATCCTGACACACAAAATCCAGAATGAGTTTGATTGACAAAAATAATTGACTAGGGGAGAAAATATTCAATGCTTGTTTTCTAATGTGCATGAAATGAAAACATGATGATAGACGTGAAATATTAATTGAGTGATTTTAATGCTAAATTACCACTTCAAACCACTTGACAAGGGTGCTGAAGTTGGGGTTTTTCTTGTAGTTGGAGATGAGGGACGATTGTATTCCCTTTCCGGCACATTCGATGTCCACACGAGGCCGATCCACCTGGGCCAGATTCACCCTCTTCAAGTCCCGCAAGCCCCAAAACAAAACCTGAGGAATAGGGAGGTTCAATCATTTACTTGTTGTTTTACTTTCCTTTTTATTACTCAAATACATTTGTTTTTGCTGTTCATAATTAAATCCCAGTGGTCAAATGAAACAAAATGTATTTACCTCAATCCTGTACTTGCTGAGCACTGGTCTGATCCCTAGTGGGACAGGCAGGATTGGGCCGCGGTCCATATCTGTTGGACCGTCTATGGGTGGCAGGTCAGCTTTCCCATTGGGGCCAATCTAACAGACAACACAAGAAATCTTTATGATGACTTTGGTCTTGTAAACAGTATTCTCACAACTAGGTGTGTCTGACAGACTAACCTGTAGCAGTTCAAAGGCTGCCAGCATTTCTCCAGCGGTGCAGTTCCCACGGTAGATCTGATAGTATTCCAGCTGTGGAGGGAAACGTGGGGGACCATAGTGCTCGTCCGCCATCTTGACCACAGGCTTGGCAAATGTTCTACCCATGAAGTCAGCTTTACCCTGGAAGCATACCGGTAAATTTAATTAATTTTAATATCCACAAAACATGAATTTTGGTTTGAATATTTCAAAGAATCCTAGCCTACTATATCCAATCCACCAGTGTTCATGTTACATTAACTTTATTTAAAATAAAATAAAATGTAATTAAACAAGGTCGCTTATGAAAAAATCCTTAATAATATGTTTTGTCCTATCAGCAGGTAGAAACATGGCTTGAGATGCACATGTTTCTATGCAGATTATGTGAAAAAGCAATATAGATAAAAGAGCTCAAAAGACAAAAATGACAAATTCAACATATGTAAAATAACCAGTGAACTGCAAAACAGATATGTTTTTACACAAAGTCAGAAGATCATTGAAATCATCACTTAAAATATAATATTAAATCTCTCTTGCAGTTAGTGGTTACAAAGAGTCCAAATTCTCTGTTGTACATACAAAAAACACAACATTTCACTTAAAGGAATGCAACAGGTATAAGTTGGTCAAGGTCCATCTATCATTGTGGACATATCTTATTCCTCTTGCATGCCTTTCAATACAATGTACTCTGCACACATTACAGTGCTTCTACAGTATATCAAGCCATCAGAATCCACACTCTACTTATCCCAAGGGTCATCCAAAACAATGGTGTTACAGCCAGGAGCAAATATAGAATTGTAAGTCAGCAAAAGCATTTTTTCAAATATGATTCATATCAAGTTGCTATCGACACAAACCAAAGTGGCACATCTCAAAAACCCTTAAAGTCCATAACTGTTTACTAATAAAAAGTAATAGTAAGACATTATCGAGGGCATTTCAGACTCATTAAGTGACATGCTTAGTATTGCATTTCAAGTGAAAGACAGGCAGGCTCTTAAATTATCAGGATGGTATGGATGGAGGATTGCTATCTGGAAATTCAAGCTGTGTGAAGGCAGACTGTTTGCTCACATGAATACAAATGGAAACAGAGACGCGTCTCTATTTCAAAACAACCCTTACCACTGTGTCTTGATCATAGAGTTCAATGACAATAATAGGTGGGTCGTCTCTGAGTTCGCAGGCCTCTCCAAACAACTCCACATTCTCAAAGACCAGCAGCTGGTCCCACGTCGGGCACAGAGTCTCTGCCAACACCTGGAAAGAAAACAAAACATTTGATAAAGATGCAGGATCGGCTAAACAATGTCTCATATCTTTGCCTTATAGCTGACTTCCTAAAAAGCCTTTTGAATGTGCTCACCTCAGTGACCTGACTTTGTGTTGAGAAGAAGACTCTTGCAAAAGGATCAGACAGACCTGTGCTATCAGCAGCAAACAGGCTACGAGCTTGGTACATGTGGACCCTCAGCTGGAACATCTGTTTCACTGTGGCCAGATAAAGACCATGCATAAAGATTGTATTTGAATTTTTTTAATTCTCTAAAACGTAGGGTTTTTTAAAAAAAACATAGTTTTGTCAATTGATAATTTAACATAAAATTAAAAGAAGGTATCAGATGTTTTTTAAATGGTAAATATCTAATTTTATTTTGGAATCTGTGTGAAGTTAACATAAAAGAGATTGAGCTGGTTGATGGTCTTACTCATGTAGGTGAGGCTGATGGGAGGTGAGGATGGCAGACCAGGTCCTCTGGACAACTTATTTTCCTCAAATCCATTGGGCAGGCCGTTCAGGTAGTCTTTGCGCTGTCTAGTCAGACCCAGCCACAGATAAATCTCTATCTTGGACTGGACTGTCCAGCCAGCAGGCCCAAAACCTTTCTTACCAGGGATCTTTAGTATATGAGAAAAAAAAGAAGTATTATTTAATCATTGCAAAACAGCATGGTTACAGAAAGTAGGAAGGACTTACATTTAAAATCATAGCAGATTAGATTAACTCAGTTTTAATCGGTTATCTTAGTATATTTGGTGTAAACTCACCCTGAGAAAGATTGTCTTGACTTTTCCACAGTCCTTTCCTTTCTCCTCGTCAACGCTGGAATAAAGGATGTCTTTGGAAGGAACACGTGCATAAGCAATGCGCTTCCCGTTACTTATCATCCATATGAAAACATCAGGAACGCTGTGTTGAGGCTGCAGTAAGAAATGTTGCTCCCAATTAAAAAAGCATGTACAATAAACAAAATCATTTGTATTTGGAACAATACATCATATTGTAGATCTTACTTCATCAGCCAGGAAGCGCAGCTTTGTGAGGAAGTTCTGTGCCAGCTTGATTTTATCTCTCACTGTGCTTTTCTTTACCTGGGTCCTCATGGCTTTAGCTTGCTGGCCGATGGTCTCCTAAACCCAGAAACAGCCCAGCCTTTAGCAAGACATTTCAAATATTAAAAAATCATTAAGCAACATTCTTTCTAGTTTCTACACATACCACTTCTGACATGCACAGCTTCAGTCTCTCCCTGTCAAGTTTGGTTCTGCCAGACTGGTTCTGGTCCTTGTTTGCCAGGGAAAGAAACTGACTGAAAGACGTAAATCTCAGTCAGTGTCAAGGTTTACATGAATGTTTTAGACTTAATGTTCAAACAGCTAGCAGTAAAATGTGTAGTTTGAGTTTGTGACTACAGACCTGCAGCCTTGGCTGAGGTCCTCAAGGACGCCTCTCAGTCTGCGCTCAGGATAGGTCTTCTCTGTCTTGATTATCTCTTGCACATCATTCAGTCCATCCTCCTGTAACAGCAATAGAAGCATTCAACTGCCAATAGACAAATTAATTCTGTGTACTTTTAAAAATACTTACACTCACTGTGCATGACTTACCAGTTTATCTGCAATGTTGTCTATAGTGTTGGCATTGTACAGCCTCCTTCTTTGGTCCTGCCAATAACTCTTGATGTAGATGCACGGCTTCCTCTCAAAATACGGCAGGTGAAAGTAGTTTCTGAGGATACAAACAAGGAATACATTTCATAAAAATGGAAAAAAAAATCACCTGGATGGTTAAACTATGATGATTGTGGTGCAGGGATTCCTGCAAAACTACATCTAACAAAGTGAAGAGACTTTCAAAAAGCAATGAGAAATGTTTCAAAATTCAAAGGAAATCTGGGAATAGTCTGTACTGTAATACCACAAAATAAGAAACAGCTTTGGCATCAGGTTTCCTTTTTAGTAGAATATGTTCACAAATCTCTTTCTCAGCAAAATGTTTTTGTTCTTATTTGCCATTCTTTGATTATATTTTTGCTCTGACCGGTCAGTGATGACAGGTTTCATGGGAGGAGTAGTTGCCACTGAAGTCAGGTCCCCATCATCATCAATCTCCTCGTCACTGGAGTTGTGGATCAGTTCAGTTTCCTCTTCATCACCGTCCCCCTTCTTCCCCTTCGTTCTTGGCTGTGCAACCCCATCAATCTCGTTTCCATAGTAACCTGGCACACAGCAACTCTGCTACTAGTCACACCCTTAAATGTACTGCACCTTCAGCTCATGGTGATAAGCATACTTGGTCATCAAAACTGCTCGCTTTTATATTAACTACATCAAGAACACTCTAATGTTAATAACTTGTGGTATTTCCTGAAACTATATTATGCAACTTTCACAGGTTGGGATTCCACTTGTGTAATGCCAGTTTAGCACGTTTAGCAAGGATTTGCATATTTCTCACTAAATTCTGCAAAAAAATTACACTTAAATTGAGCTTAAGTGTCCAAAGAATTTATTTAAGCCTCAGTATGAGACAGTGACGGACATTATGAAAAATAGATAATGAGTAATTAATGGCAAATACCTATGGTGACCTCAAAGTTGATGGGCTTATCACCAATCTTTCTGTCAATCATTGTGGCCTCCAGGAAAGACCCAAAGAGGAAAAACTCCTCAACCTTCCCGGTAGCGGTCTGTGAAATAGACAAACGAGTTTCTTCATTAAACAAAAGTCAGAAACTTAACAACACTTTATTTCAGAATCAGAAATACTTTATGGATCCCCGAGGAGATATTCTTGTCTCACAGTTGCACACATTGCACATCAAGACAGAAGGACTAGAAATAATAATAGAAAGTAGGTAGATAAAGAAAAATATAAATATAAGGGTATAAATATAAAATATAAAGAAAATCAAATAAATAGAAAGGAGAGTGGAACTGTACAATATTTACATTATTATTATTATTATTATTATTATTATTATTAGCATTACAGAATTATAATGGTGAACAGTAACAGTGAATCAATAGTAGGAAATAGACCACATGTTGAAAGCTTTCGTACATTGAGAACACATAAATTAACGCAGTGGTCCTGACAACCCTGTAGTACAAGCTGTGGAACAGTGAGAATTTAATCCCTGAGGACCATGGAGTTGCTCAATTGAATTTGCTGTGTGACTTACATTGCCAAATAACAAAAAGAAGCCACCTTAATGCAAACAGCATGTTAATAATGCACCAGGTGGGCTAAATAAAGATAATTAATAATTCACAATAACTGGAGCATAATGACCTCTCAGTGGGAGTAACAATTGACTTCCTCTGCATGGCTGCTCATCCAAGCAGGGACCCACCTCTGAGATGTTGGGTACTCCCTCCAATTGCACCTCTGTGGAGCTGGTAATGTCAGGCGAGGAGGTGTCCAGGAGCTCCACGCCCAGGCTGATGAGCAGACGGGCCCTGAAGGACACTCCCTCTCCGAGCCCTTCGTTTAACTCCTGGTACTCGTCCATCAGGGTGTAGGTACGAGTGGAGCCGTACATGTTAACCCAGGCAGGTCCCAGTGTGGGAAGAAAGCCTAAGAGATGAAGACTAAATATAACTTGCATCTGATAATTTGCAAATTATGGATGACAATACATGACAAATGCTTTTAACAGAACGGAGTAGATCTGATTGCAAGGTCAAAAAACCTGCATGCTTGTTGTGTACAACTGTGTAGAAGTTGCTCAAATGCCTCCCACATCCAAATTCATTCTTCTGTAATTAAATGAGGAAACAATCAACCTAGAGGATGGTACCTTGTAGTGTAAAAGGCAGCCCCACTCTGTCCAGGTCAGATGAATGTGTCAGAAATTCAGGAAGGAGGACTTTTAGGAAAACTGTTTAAAATGATATATCACCTTTGTCCCCATCATTGGAAATGTTCCGCAGGTCCAGGAAGTGAGTTCCTATAGCAACATCATTCACTTTATCTGAGTCGCGGATCTGGATCTTCATGCGTTTGCACAGTGGTGGAAACATCTCAGTGAAAACAATTTGCTCGTTCCAGATAGGCTCATAGCAGCTCTTTTGAACAGACGTTTTGCCCTGTAATCACACATTACAATCAAATGTATATCTGACTCAACTCAACTCAGGATTTGTACTGTCAGTGTAATTTATATTTTGTCCTGGCTGAGATGAAACAGATACAAAAACAGAAGGCAATGAATGTTTTTTATCCGTACTATAATTTACCTTCTGCCCAGCAAACAGTACTAAGACATAAGGATCAACCAGGTCCTTATTTTCTCCTATGAAGGCCTTTTTCACATTGGCCATTATGCTGGTGTTCATTCTGGGGAGACCCTCGGCTCTGTAGATCTTCAGGTAATAACGAGCCCACTGTCGCTCTGCAGGTACCCCCTCTGGTAATAAGAGATTGCTGAAGCAGAAATGGGACATGACGAAATAAGATAACAAACAAAATGCCAACATCTGAGCTGAAAAAAATATTTCTTGAATATATTTCTGCATCACATTTAAATGCTTAAATCAAAATTTTGACAGATAAAGCAGTCATTAAGGGTGCAAATGCCATACCCAGGGTCCTTCTCGACAATGTACATTTTCAGACGAAAAAAGAATCATGCACAGTTACCCCTCTATGTCATCTTCATCTGATTCATTGGCCTTGTGTGGAGTTTTTATGGTGTCTCCTTTGGCCACAACTGCAATATCACACTTTATGTAGCCTTTACAACCCGCTGAAATGTCTTCAGGGTCAGACAACAAAGCCCACTTGTGGTAAAACTGATGATCTGCAATACAAAAGACAGATTAATAATATAATTGAAATATAACTATCATCAATTCATGACAAAGCGGATTTTCATTGATTCTTTACCAGGCTGGGAGTAGATTGTGCCAACATCAAGTTTAAAGGATCCAACAAGTGTTCCACTACGCAGAAGATTTTTGGAGTGAATTACCTGAGAGTTGGTTCAGGGAAATAAACATTGCAACATTGAGTATATTTCTCTTGTAGCAAACACTGTTTTACACAGTTATGAATTATTAAACAACTTACAGACAACTTCAGGATTTTGTCGAACATAACATCTGGAGGGACGTGGAAGTCGAACACAAAATACTGGACAGAAAAAAAAGTTAGTGAAAATATTGTTAGTATCAATCATGTATTTGGATTCATGGTAAGCTTTTTTCCCCCATACAGAAATTAATATAGATACAATATGTTGTAATGATGGACTCACTTCATTGTAGTATGGGCAGTTGGTTGATTCCTTCATTGAAGTGTACTTTTTATCTTCTCCAATCTCCACACAGACCATTGGATCCATGTTCAGTCCCACCAGCTGCCTGGCTTCAATCACTGTCACACTCACCTGAAATTAAATAGTTAATTAATTGACAGAGTGACTGACTGATTTCTTAACTGACCGATTATGTACCTATAGTTTCAGACTAAAAATTAAGATTAACCATATCTGTGCAAGTATATAGTAATACCATAAAAATATTCAACAATGACTGGTCATTAATTCATCAGCACACACTAGAAAAATTAAAGAACTGGGCCAATGAAATGATTTGTAAGATATCTCTTACTTGGTAATCTACTGGTCTTCCAGAACTGGGCTCCATCTTTATATCTGGCTTTGATCTGTAAGACAGTGAGAATATTCAGACAGATTCACATGATTAACAAAAGCAATACAAATGTTTAAAAGGCAGTCACATGCACAACAGAACCACGCTTGCCTCTTATTTGATACATTGGTGGTGACGGCTGTGACTGAGGCCAGTGAGATGGTGTCAGGATCTGGGCCTCCTCCCATGAACATGCCCTGACGATCCAGGTTCTCTGTCTCCAGAATAGCTGGCTCATCTGGAGTGCAAGAAAGACACACAATAAGGGTATTGCGTACACAAATTAGAATGAAAAGTACTTAAAAATGGTGACACTTAAAACTTTCTTGCATGGAATGCCCTGCTCAAACATTGTGTTATATTATGTCTTTTATTCATCCTGGTATCTTTTAAAAGTGAGTGACAAGGTATTACAATTGAAAATGGTCATAGATGACATTTGAAAGCATACGGGATGTGTAATACTTGCAGTAATTATGAATGTGTGTTGATATACTGTAGGATTGGTTAATAGAGGCCCAAAAGCCTACTATGCCATTTACAGGTTATTGACAAGATAAAAACATAGAGTCAAGTAACTGCTACATTTGTTTTTTTGAAGATAAGAATAAACTACAAAGAAAATCTTTGGAACTTTGGTTTTAAAAAATGTCATGTAATGAGCTGAAGTGGGCTGAAAGCCAAAAGGGGTTTGTAATATCAGCCAGGATTTCCTATCTTAATCCACCTAATCTGTCATCCACCTAAGCTATTGATACCTCCGTTTCTGTCCTCCTTGTGTCCACGGTGCTTACTGCGCTTCATGGTTCAAAGCAATTCTTTGTGTGCTCTGTGAAAGAAATTTAAACTTATTTACTATTTCATTAAAGATAGGTTTGCATTTTGATGAAGACACCATTAGTATAGATGGAACTACATTCAATAGATTAGAAACCAAAGTGTTTTTTATGCACGTTAATCTTATTTTCTATGCATGTTGTACAGTCAGAATCCCACGTTGTTTGTCTGAACAGCCACAAAACCTGTGTGTAAAGCCTGTATGTAAAGTGTAAACTCACAGCAGACTAAACTATGACGCATTACTCCAATGTCTTGGAGAAAGAAGGAGGCCACCAACTAAGAGCAACTAAAAAATGCTTAAATTATTAAGAGCATTTAAAACACAGAACATATATTTATTCAAAACCAAAACACACGACTTAAACATATTTCAAAGTGCCATGACAGAATTAAAGTACAGCATCTTTGTTATCATTTTAAGAGGGGTCTCTGTTCTAGCACACCCTGGTTTAGCCTTCAAAAGGGGCTTTTAATTATTCAAATCAGCTGACCTTAATACATCAATTAAAGAGGATAGATTTCACATGCACTGTGAAAAATAATACACTTAAATTAATAATCCGCTTTAATTAATCAGAAAAGTGCCCTTTCCACAGTGTGCATTTTTAATCTCTTTCATTTTTTGATGTGATCAAGCGTGCTAATTATTTCCAACATTGGCATTTTAAAATGGCATACACAAATGACCTACGGGTTGACACTTTTCTCTGACAATATTTTTTACATTTTCAGAGTTTTGTGTAATAGCCAAAAACAGAAAACAAAGTGGAATACATCAAAACTACACACTCTGTATTTGAAATGTGTCACAAAACTTTGTCAAAATCAAGAGCTCAGCAAAGTCATTAAACCCTTATGAGCTGCATGTTGAAATGTTTAGAATAAAAACAAAGCACAACGAGACTAAGAATGCAAAGTTTGAAATATTTCTGTGATGTGCAAACAATTTGACAGATCAAATATTATTAAATATATATTAGTCATCTGAAAGTCCCTCCTCTAAGAAACATCAAGTATGGTGCAAAATATTGAGGCCTAAATGCCAAAGCTTTGCTTGTTTCATCTGATCTTTGCTTAACATGCAATTGCAGATGAAATAATGTGATGTTAATATACATACCATACAAGAAAGTAATGCTCTTGTCTCCCTCCTCTAAGTGGCTCCAAGAGATTTCCTACAAGGAATACAGCAACTTCTTGTTTTTCTCTGAGAAGGAAGCAATACTAACTAAAACATTTTAGACATTTACACAGCAGTAAGTATGGGGCTACAAAGTAAAGTTGCACAGAAAAGAATAGAGTTTGTCCAAGTCTGAAGTTGGGCAGGAGTGATGTGATACACCACTGAATAGTGCATGAGTGTTGAACCCGAGACTGGTAACTATTACTAGGGACTGCTGAGAGACGTCACTGTGAGCAGAGCCTGCCAATCCACATAGGGTGTGCACAAAACAAAAAGTATAAAAATATATTTTTCCTGAATTCTAAATAATCCTGGTCGTCTGTAAAACCAGCAACTTTAACATACAGACCAAGATGCCATCAAATTAATCCAACTGACATGATAATGATGATAATGATTCTGCATAACAGAGCTAAAAAAATAAAATTCAAAAAGCCTAATCCTGACAAAGGCAATGGTGGGTAACAATGTTACAAAGTACGAGATGTTGCCTTTTGTGTCTTTCAGAAAGATTAAAAAATATCTGGCATGAAGAGAACACACAAATTAAAAGTTCTTCTTATATTCAAAAAGAGTTTGGCACTTTGCATCTATTTGTATTTTTACTTCACTGGAAAAGCTTCAAAATGTGTAAGCATGGGTCAGTCAATGTATTTTAGTGTCACTTGTGATAGAATTTCATGGAAGTAAAATGTCAGCCCAGCCTAGTTGGAAGAATGCTTCCTTTTAATCTTTAATAGGGCGCTGCTTCAAATTGGTGCAGACAAACAGTCTTTTGTCATGGACTCACCAAATAGTGTCATGTCCTATTTGTAATGCCTTGTGTTTCAAATTCATTCAGGTTTAAGCTAAAAACTCAATTTCAAATATTTTGTGCTGTTGAATCATTATTTGCACAAGTCTATTCACTTCAATAAATTGGGATCAAGTAAGGAAAATGTGGTATGATGTGTTTCCCCACAAACTAAAAATAAAGCACTGATAAAATCACAGATTATGTTGCATTATTTTGCTGGGTTGATGCATGCTTTAGCAACTTATATTCAATGCAATCTCTATTGAATACTGAAGTAAAACTCATCATCTCATCAATTACACATCCAGCCAGTCTTTAAGCCATACGTCAAAGTCTAAAGTTTCTGGTATCCGATGAAACAAGCCTCTAAATTATTGAAGCGCCCCAGTCAGTGTTGCATGTGGCATCCTCATTATGTGGAGGTATCAATGTTCACAACAAAATAAATAGATTTTGCTTAGAGTGAATAATGAGGAAACAAGTTATTATTATTATTAAAATTAAATTGGGGAAACTTAATTTTCTTACCCACTTAAATTTTAGCTTTCTACATTACGATACATATATAAACCAATATGTAGAAGATGTGTATCAGACAAAACAACATTCTTGACTTTATGCTATAACTACTTTCCCTGTCTTTACCTAGAACTGTAACAAATACATCATTTTCCTGCCTGCTCAGCTGGAAGTCTATGATACTCTTAGTAGCACCAACCTGACCACTCTGTTGAGGGACTCTGCTCTTAATTACATGATTCAATACCAGCAACTATGGGTTAGAGCACCTAGTTCCTCCAGGATGGGTGGTAACCATGTCATCAATCGTGCAAAGTTACTGGTTGCCCCTTTAGTCTAATATACTAACCTCATTCTCTGATGGTTGGTGACAACTTTAAACACTTTGAAGTTGATGTCAGCCACCAAACCAATGTGCTATGGCTGACTTTTGTGGTCTGATAAAGAACAAAAGGATAGTAGTAGTAACTTAATTAAAAAAACAGCCTCACTTGAAACAGGAGAATCTCTCAGTAGGGATGCAAGGTCAGTTTATAAACACAAACATCAAATACCAATGCAACAACAGAAGAGTTATCATTTGTATATTTAGGTAACACTAATGAATATGAATGAGCAAACCCTTAAATTGACACCTTTGACAATGTCGTCTAAGGTGAACCGCAGAATGACTTGATACCAATCATGCAATCTTATCCTATGTGGGTCCAGTGTCCAAAAGCCCTTTTTTGGCTGTTGGTTGTAGGTGGGTTATCACCATCTTGTTTGTGCTCCAGTGACTATGTGGGGACACCACCTGACCATGGTGTAGTGTATCCTTATGCCACATTTCAGACTGTTGGATGGGGGAGTTTGGCAAGCTTCATCTGTGAAACACAGCCAGAGGGCATTGTTATTGTTGGTATGGGGGGGGGGGGGCATTGTACTAGGCAGCAAGCACGTAGGGCCCAGGTGGATCTGACCTAAAGTGACCCTGTAGTAACATCAACCATAGCATCATTTTACTGAAATGGACAAGAAGCTTCAGCCTATTTGTGTACAACAATTTTGCCCAAACATACCTTGTACACATAAATACCTGTATTCTCCTTCAGTTTAGGCCTCCACCAAGGTTATAAATGCCACCCAGTATCCCTCTCTCGCTACTTCTCCTGGGCATCACACGTCCAGGTTTTGGTTTGGTGTGGTTAGACATTTTGCTGGCTTCAACACTAACATTCCTCACTCATATGAAATTCCACACACTGCTAATGCAAATACGCCACACCTCATGCTCATTGTTTGTAAACTAATGTTTGTTTAAATTTAATAAACGTAATTGGCATTTAATTTGTCTTGTCTCCCGTCCTTGTGACCAGCAATGAGCCTGGTTTGTGACACTAACTTATTCAATGGCACATTACAAGCCTAGCTAAGACAGTGATTATTCAGTAACCTAGACTGGAAAGCAATTAGAAATTAAAAAGTGAAATAAGTTTATTTATAGTGGATTTTGCACACTGTATGCAGGTGCAAAGGTATCTCACTTAACGTTACATCCCCAAAGCTAAGCTAGCGCTAACGTTACAGCATGCTAAAATGCTAGCTATGACTATGCTAAAAAGTAACTATTACTACTTTGTCATAATTTTGTGCTCAAACTTGTATACAAGTTAAGCTGCTTAAACGTTTGTCAATAGTCTTTGGTGCCAATGTTCCGTTAATGTTTACCAAGATAACCCTTTGTTTGTGTAACGTAAGCTAGCAGTTAGCTTGATTAGCTAAATATTAACATAGCATCACAGAAAAACAAATTTATGTTAAAACTATATATTGCGGTGGTTTTGTGGCTAAAGGTAACAAACTGACTTATCTCGCTGGGAGAAAATGTTACTTGGATGTTCTCTTTTTTAATTAATACCATTTTTATTTTACAGGCAGCAGCACCATGGATAGGTGACGGACGACGAACCTTCATGTGAAAAAGTCAGGTGAAGAGTCATCTTCACCTTACAGTAAGTGATGTTGAGTGGTTTATCAGTAACAACAAACTTATTCATTCAGTTATATTATGTACCTATATTTGCAGTACCTAATTACATCCTCGTTTATTCTTTAAAAATACTAAAACATGAAAAGTCATTACTTTTTAATGGCAATGAATATCACAAATAAAATAATGCTACCATTTTTACAGAGTTATTGAGATTTATTGTTTGTCTACAAATTATTTTTTCCAATTAGATGGTGTGATATTTCACTGGATAAGAAAAGTCTGAGAAAGTCTGGCCTGCTGGTGGTCAAATAATTGCTGGGATATTTCTCAACTTTACAGATTTTTCTGTATTTCATTTAAAAAAAAAAAAATTTAATTTGCCTATTTAGCCCTGAATAAAACCACCAAATATGGCTCAAAAGGTTGAGCCATTTAAAGCCAGGATTGACTTCAGCTTCTTCTATACAAAGAAAGACCTCCATCTAGTGGTCATATCATTTCATTCATCATGGAGAAATCATGGGTAAAAAAACCTCAATTTTATGTCTTATCTATTGAGGACACTGACTCCATTAGAGAGGGTTAATGTCCAAGTAATGTATGTCACTGAATATTATACCACCATTGTCATGGTAATTATTCATGAGGACAGGCGCTCAGCTTTGCTTCCAGTCTTTTCTTCAGGAAACACTGCATCCCTTTGGCCACGTCCATCTAGAACGCTGGCAGTGTGGTGGTGGAATTAAAGTGACACAGCTATATTATATGAAAGTAAAGCAGAGCAGCTCACAAGGGTGAGATCTTTAAAGGGGGAGTAGCCTTTTTATAGAAGAGGCTCACAGAGGATCAGAATCTCTCCCAACCTTAAAGGAGACAGGAGCACATTTCTCATGTGGATAACCGTATTCATTTCTAATCCACTTGAAAGGAGCATAACTGGATGCTTTGTTTTCATGCTTTTCTCTATTGGTTTGTAAAGCACAGATGGACGAGCAGCTGATGCAGAGGGCAGTTACTCACACAGCGCAATTGGAAAGCGAGTACCCGAAGGCATCTTGAAATAGCAAGTCAAAAGAGGAGGAGGAGGAGGAGGAGAGAAAGGAGGGGGGTTTTGAGTGAGAGCATTGGTATGCCAGGCTCAAAACCTAGCATGGCTGTGCAGAAGAAACAGAGTCTCATCCCTTCATCGCAGGGACCACTGTCTACACGTACCATCGAGGCTCAGAGGAAGAGGAATGGAAATGAAAGAACAAGAGGTTAGTAACTTTTATCTGTGCTCTGGTTTAAGAAGGATTTGTATGGTATCTGATGCCTTTTCTTGAAGCAAAGCGAGAATGACTGTAGATCACAAATACAGGATCATCTGATCATTCTGATGACGCATGAATATAATATATAGATCATTCCCTTTGAGAAAACATTTATCATTTTGTAATTGTGCATGGCTACCATAATTAATAATTAGAATCCTGATGTTGCTCAGTCCCAAAGGAGTACTTTAGATCCATGTGATTGCTTCCTCCTTGTGCATTTATGCCAGTTACTCATCAATTTTGTGTGGTGCCTGTATCTTGACCTTTTTCTTTGCCTATTTCAGTAATCTTCATGAGGACTGGTCAGGTGCTAGCATGTTCTCCTTGCCTTTTATACACAGGCAGTTTATAAAGGCTCTTTCATTTGCAGCCGACCCTAAGGCCATCCCAGTTCATAATAGCCACTATTTGGGACAGATTTTTCAAGCTGATTTAATGTTTTTGGTTAAGATATACCAGCTCCTTCACATCATTTGATGTTGTACTGCATGTTTACAGATAGTAAAAAAAGCTAAATATCAAGGGAATGTTAAGCGTCAGATTATGAAAAATAAAACCTTTAAGAGGTCCGAGGTATTGATATTTTTTTACCTAATAACATTCTGTTTTCCCCCTCACTTTTAGACAATTATAAACCAAATTCACAGGCAAAGAAAACAGCCTGTTCTGTCAACAAATCTGCCCAAATCTGCAACACTCCAACACGGCCCGCTGCAGGTTTGATATAGCTCTCACATTCACCTTTTTTATCAGGCAGTTGTCATTTTATCAATAATGGGCTTTCAGCATGACTCCCTCCTTCTCACTGTTTTGGTTTTGGTTTTAATTTTGAATACAACTAACAGTATCACATTGAATGATTTATGGCAATAAACCAGTGACTACAAAGTATTTTTTCTAGTTGCTAATGGACTAAATGTTGATGAGAGGCTGAAAGCTGCACGGGAAAGAAGAGAAGAGCACCAGAAGTTAATTGGTATGTGAGCTCTTGAGGTGGTCACACAATACTGTTAAGAAATACATAACTAGTTAATCTATTTTTACTGGTTCACTTTTCCCCCCCCAGCCTCTCGGGAATTGAGCAGGTTAGAGCGGGAGCAGCGGGCCAGGCGATACTATGAACAACAACTGCAGCAGCGCAAGAAGAAGCTCCTGGAGCAGAGGCTCAAAGAGGAGAGGAGGCGGGTTGCTGTGGAAGAGAAGCGCAAGCAGAGACTGAAGGAGGAGAAAGTGAGTTTTGATGGTGGAAAACAAAAAAGTTTTATATTTAGTGAGGCCAATGCTTTCACAGCTCTGGAGTGAGTAACATCAACACTGAAGCTTGTTTTCCTCAATTAAAGGAGCGATATGAATCAGCAGTGCGGAGGACAATGGAGAAGAGCCAGAGGGCCCAACAGAATCTCAGTCAAAACTCAAGAGGAAGGAAGCTCACCAAGTATGGTAAGTGTAGACGAATGTGCTTTCTTTTTCCCCTCTCTTTTAACCTGAGCTTTCTAAACTCACAACGCTAACTTAACAGTATGTGTTCTCTGTGTAACATATCTTAAAACAAGTGCCTTATCTTTTGTTTTTGCTGCACTTGAAACTTTATACTGATCAATACGCTAGCTCCACGTCGCTTACCACTGACAACATGGGAGAAGAACTTGGTCAGTCGCCTCCTTACCCCCACATGCTCTTATCTGGCCAGGAGCAAGAGTGCTGGTTATCAGTCAGGAGAAGAAGGTACTCGCCGCCACGATAACAGAATGGCAATGCAATGCTAATGGTTTCTACATGCTACTACAAATTATTTCTCCAGGCTTTTTTATTACTAACGCTTCTTATTTTCCTCTTCGTTTATACACTGCTTCACATTTCCATCACTGTTTCCACCATTTGTCCATATTTCTTTCCAATAATTATGGCACAAATCAATGGCTCAGTTGTCCATGTTTGTCGCCGTGCAGTTTCATTCCACTCCATGAATAGCACCACCAACACCACCACCCCTCACAAATCCCAGCAGCACTCTGGTTCAATCCACCACAGGCCATCTGCCTCCCCCAGTCCCAGCAACAGCCAGCACAAAAGCATCAATCTGGCGCAGGTAATTCTAGCTGTTCCTCTGGTCTTATATACATGCGGTGTTGCTAAATAATAGTATTCATGTCAGTTATTATTTTTATGATCACCCAGCTATCTCTTTATTCAGTCTTCACCTTTTCAGTGAGATTTTTCATCAGTTGTTTTCATCGAAAATATGATGTAAACAAAAGAATTCTGTTTGTTTTTCTTCTTATTGTTTTAGAATAAAGCAACAAGACAGCAACATGCTAATAAGAACTCAAACAAGGGCTCAAATACTAGATCACCTGCTGTCAACACCAGTGGGAAGCAAGCCGCAGTTACACAAAGCAGAACAGCCTCCCCCTCACCTGAACGGTAGGTGAAATGTTTGTGACTGAAAACATCCACTGTACATTCATGACATAGTAACAGTAATCTGAACAAAGTGGGACATCTGCTCTCTTCTGCTGGATCTTAAAGGAACCCCAGGAGATCAATCAGCAGACATTCAACCCCGTTGCAGGTCGAGCTCCCATCTGTCCCGGAGGAAGATGTTGGCGTTTGTAGTTCTGCTCTCTCTCCTGGTAACGCGAGGCCTGTCAGAACATCACGTGAAGGTCAGCAAAAGAAAATGAGGGATGAAAAGCCACTGGAGACTCCATGTTTGAACCTGCCCGAGAAAAAGACAGAAGCTATAACCAGAACAGCAGGAGACAGAAGTAAGCGGAGTAGTATATGAGGGATTTAATGAGTTTCAGAGATATATTAAAGTTCATATTATTTCTCTTCAGGTCCTCCCCAAACGCCTCCTCATCCAGCTCCGCAGCCTCCTGAAATCATGTGCAGGGTTTCAGCTGGGACTACAGATCCAGAGGAGGCCTCACGTCTCCTGGCTGAAAAGAGAAGAGAAGCCCGACTACAACGGGAGAAAGAGGAGCTGGAGCGCCTGCAAAGGGAGGAGGCTGAAAGGTAAAAATAAAAACATGTCCAGCTAGAAGACAGAAACACTGAAGTAGCAGACCATTAAGACCGTCAATTTGTGAAACGTCCAGGCGGAGTCGTGAAGAACTGGAACGCAGGAGGGCAGAGGAGCGAGCACGACAGCAGGCCGAGGCTCAACGTCTCATCGAGGAAAAGAGGAGGAGGGAGGAAGAGGAGCAGCGGCGAGCTGAGGAAGAAAGAGCTCAGGCTATGAAGGAAGCCGCCCTTCTGCAGAAACAGGTGGGAAATGCAAACACTCCTCAGTGCATGAGTGAAATTGCTGAAGGAACCACATGTGCACCTACAGGCGTCCTTGTGGGTGCTTTTTGTTTTTCTGCTCATTTATCTTTCATGGACACTTTTTTTCATTGCGCTGTTTTGCCTGTTTTTGTCTAATATAGAGAGAGGAGGAACAAGCCAAAGAGAGGGCAAAAGCAGAGCAGATGAAACAAGAGCGAGAAATACTCGCACAGAAAGAGGAGGCAGCGCGCCAAGAACGAAAAAAAGTGACACTTTTGAAAATGTTTGATAAAATGTGGTGTATTATGAAGTACTCTCTATACACAACAATGTATTATCTGTGTTCATCAAAAGATCAAATCAAACATTCTGTCTTATTTATAAGACTGAATGTTTTCCCAAAGCTTACTATGACAGCACTTTAATGAAAGCCGTTTTCTTTTCCAGCGACTTGAGGAGATCATGCGGAGAACCAGAAGGACAGATTCTCCAGATACGGTGAGACTTTACTGTTAAGTTTTAAAAAAGTTTACCGCCCCTGGGCTCTTGTGATGCACATCCAGTATCCAATAATATCCAACCAGCTCTACCTTTAAAAGCCAAACAGTGTGTCCTTCACTAAATTGGTAAATATTTTTAACACAGAAACCTGCATCATTGAGGAACTTGCCAAATGAAGCCAAACCAAAGGAAAACACAGAGCCTGTGCACAATGGCACTATAGAACATGCAGTCAAACAGCCAGTGGCGACTAAGACCTCACAACTGAACAATGAGGAGGACATGGTACCTGTTGTTGCCTTCAAAGAACGCAGGTCTCTAAGGACTCTCACAGGCCTGGAGGAAATCCAGACCCATCAACGAGCAGGTGAGACACGACCAGCACATCATATAAGAAAACTTGTCCTCAGGGTGAGGAAGTTAAAACCAACCAGGACTTCACCAGGCAAAACCTGAAGAAGATCTTTTTTGCTTTGAATACGGTCAGGTTTTGCCTGATAAAGAACTTGCCAGTCAAATCGCTACATTACCAGTAACTTAGAAGCTTGCAAATTTCAGTGTGCAAACAGTCTAAGTATCACCTAATACATTTTTTAGAAATGCATCACAAATGTTCTACTTGTCTCTTAATAAGCTGCACTGAAAAATTTGATTTGAAATGTATTTCTTTTCTCCCCATGGTGGATTCTTCAGAGGTCATCTGAGCAGCTGCAAAGTGGGCAAAGCCTTTGCTGGAGAGCTGTGATTTCTCTGTGAAACACAGGAATTACTGCAGTACAGCCATTTTAATGTCCTTCGGCACCTTGAAAGAGCATGTAAAATTACAGCCTTGCCTCTCACTGAGGACGTCAGCATTTGGTCCCTTTTCTGTGTGTAACTAGTGGCACAAGTAGTGGGAAAGTTATTTATTAATTTCTTCAGTACAGCAGGTTTTTGAAATAATAATGCCTATCCAAAAAACAGTAGATATAGACAGTGGTAATGATAAGTTTGCTGGCAATTACAGAGAGTGTTGCCTCTGTGAAATACTAGGAATAGCGATTCTAACAATCGCAACATATGTTAGCCATATAAATTTTGCTTATTGCTGATATTTCTTGCTATGTAAGCACTTTTCCCCATCTCAGTTGTGTCACTGTGGAATTAGAATAGCTCAAGTGGCTGTGCTAAGAACAAGAGTTGTTTAGGTTGTTGCTGGTAAAATGTTCACTTCTACATAAATTCCTACCCTCTGAGTTTGTGAAGTATAGCAATCACATATTTCAAAGCTGCTAAGGAACTTAGTTTCCAAAGACTTTGCTTCCGTTTTGTGAGTGTTGTTTTAGAAAATACAATGCACAAAGCGATTATTGCACTTGACAGCTGCTTTGTTTGATATTGCGCAATCACTTTACAAAGCAAAGTTTGAGGTGTAGAGGTTAAGTGAGTTTATTATAATAAAAGCATATAAAAACAAATGTATCAGATGATCAATAGTATTGCGTATAACTATCACTTGTTAACCAGTTAAAAAGAAACATATGCCATATTTAATTAAAGTTGATGCTATGCTGCATCTCTGCCTTGTTTTTCACTTAATTTGTTGACTGTAAACATAAAAACTCTGATGTAAAATAAACACATATTAAAAAAACAATAAAACGCTGCTTGTCCAAACAGTGCATTAATGTAAACACCGTATCTCTCAGTATTTGTACTGACTACGTCAAAGGTTGACAGAAGATGGAGAAAGCGGCGCCATCATTTGCAGCAGCTGTCTAGTTTCCTCCATATGCACATGCACCGTCCAGAGCTGAAGCTCCAACTCACTGTTAGCCAACACAGATGAAAAGTCTTCATCTGCAGAAGAAGACAGCACAATTACATTTGCTGAAGGACATCTAATATAATAAGATCATTTAAATGGCTGAAGTACCCTCGGTTGCTAAATGAGTAGTTGTACAACAAATACAAACCTTTCTTAAGGTTGAATATTGTAACTATGCCAAGTTGCTGGAAGTTAACATCTTTATTTTTGAGAAATACCAACAGGTACTCCAACATGGTAATGTAGTGAGGTCTCAGCAGCTGGGCAATCTCCCCTTGGAGAATAGTATGCAAAGATACAGAATGACAATATTTAATATACATAATATAAAACCAACCTGAGTATTTGATTTTTTTATCAGTAATTTTTATCAGTACTTTCACATAATATTACCAGTCATTTCTAGTTTGCTGATGATGGCAGCACTGTTGAATGCTAACTGAGGATTTTCTATTTGTCCTGACAACTTCACTAGTCTTGAAACTTGATCTGATGTTATTGTCACCGACAAGGTAGACTTAAGTGGATCTGAAATAGTGACAAATTGTGAAGGATTTAGAAAATTATTTATATAAAGAAGGATGTTATTATGTAATGGTCAACAGTGAGCAGTAGAAATGAGTTATATTTCACAGCAAAGATTCAAAACGGAAAAGAAAAAAATTAATTCATGCCCAGGTCGCTCACCCCAGGTCATCAGGTGATGTAAGTGTGTTGTCACGTGCAGCAACGTCTCATCTGACAGCGTGGAAGACTGCAGGGCCGTGAGGAGTCCTGATAAACACAGACTTTCCATCACAGCCTAAATAGCAATGATGTGATTCAGTGTGACTTTATCAAGAGTTTATCCTTCTCTGGCACCATGCACAAATGAACCATGTATTTGCTAAAGACGTGACATGAATTATAGCAATGACATACCTGCTGACCTTCGCAGGAGCTACACAGGTCAGTGATTATCTTGCCGCTGTGTGTGATTATAACAGAGCTGCACCTGTGATGATGAAGCAGCTGACCAATTTCATCCAACAGTCCTTCACTAACCAGGATGTCCTGAAATTAAAACATGAAAATATTGTCAATATTGGGATTTAAACATTTACTAGTTGCCTCATATGAGGTTTTTTTGTTTCACTTTTGCATCCAGGGATTACTAGTTCAAGGAAAAGAAAAAGAATGTCTCCATAGATTAACACATCATTTTCAACCACTTCATAGTAGTAACACACCACAGATGGTTAGTAGGAAATCGTACATTGTTTGGTGGGTGTGCAGACAGTGCAGACAGTAGTGTTATGGCTGACTCTGGAGAGGAGGTTTTCAGCAACGCCTTCAATGGCAACACACAGTCAAGATCCATCAGCTGCTCCTGGATCAGAACTACACACAAAAATAGACAAACAACATCTACTTAGGGTATGGTGTCAATTGCTAGCTAAATGTTTATAATTACCATTCTTTGAGAACGTTTCTAGGCATCTGCACGCTTGGGTTGAATTCTGAAAATGAAAAAGATTTAAATTAAACACTGTTACGGATTTACCTTCACATTTATCATTTGGACACTAAAGTTCACAATTACCTTTTGCACAGGTGAAGACATGAGAGTCAAAAGAGACTTTAACAAAAAGTGACCCCCAATGCTGAGCAACTTTGGGTGGTGCTCCTGAACCGCAGCGATGTTGCAGAGAGCGGTACAGCTGTAAAACTGAACCTCTGAATCTGAGGACTGCAGCAGCAGTACCAGGACAGGAATGGCTCCTGCTTGACATAAGATCCTTATAGATGATTCTGGAAAAAGAAGAAACAATTTTCTCATGGATCATGTTTCCAAACAGTGAAGGAACATAGCCCAGCAGCTTCTGGTCTTATGAAAAATATGTTTAAAGTTGAGATTTAAAAGGAAATGATCCCACCTGACTGTGTGAGATGTAAGAGAGCCCAAGTTGCGGTCTGTTGCACCTGTGGGTCGTAGGATTTTGCTAAAGCCAACAGTGGTATGATTCCATCCGTTGTGATAGCTTCCCTGTTTGATTCTGTATAAAAAGAAAAAAAAAACACCACACATATGGCTCAGCTGATTAAGACAGAACATTTTGGGCAAGCCAATGTAGCCAATAACTGGCCACAATTACTAATGCACAAATACAATGATTGCATTTTTTTCCTATATATTATTTATTTTCTGTCCTTATAAAGTTTCATCAAATGCAAATGATTTACCCCCTTTCTGTACAAACCTGAGGTGGCCAGCATGGTGACGCAGGCACATGAGTGACACTGAGCGGTGGCATCACCAGAATGGAACAGCTCAAGTATAGGCACCAGCATGCCCATTTCAATCACTAATTCTTTGCACACTGAAATCAGATTTTATGGACAGTAATTATGGCCATCTAACACACACGACGAGAGGTTAAGGACAAAACTTTAAATAGCTTGTGATTCTTACAACTTACCATTATTCTTTACGAGCAGATTGACCAAGGACAGAGAGATAGTCTTTTGCACATTGAGGTCAGTTGATAAAAGTAAAGTCATGACTGGCTCCACGAAGGCATCTGGTAAGGGAGATTTCACTGTAACACACAATTACAAAGAGCAAAAAAGAATAAAAATAAAGAATAAATTGTGATTAAGTAGGCCAAATTGGACGATTCATTTACATTTCTTGACAGAAAGTATTTTTAGAATAACCAAGAATGATCTATGATAATTAAATGGAAAAAGGAAATATTTGACTGATAGTTGACTTTAAATTCAAGTCCTTAAAGAGATGTCCCACTTTTGTTCGACCACCCTCAACAAGTAAACAATACTGAATCTGTCAACTGCCACATGTATGCAAAAAAAACAATATCTGGTCACACATTTGCATACTACTGGACATAACCTGTACTTAGATTATCAATACCATGATCTGATCAAAGAGAAAACTGAACTAAAATTAATAAAGTGACTTAATATGAGGTAGCGGTTTATCATAATAAAGGATTCATGCTGTGAGATTTCACAATAAAATCTCATAAAAACCCATACATGCTGGGAATTATTTGCAAGCCTGGAAAAAATACAGTTGAAAATTTGCATGATACTGGTCATACCCGTTGGGGAGCTTATCTCCACAGTGAGTGATATGAGAAAGCTCAAGTGCAAACAGTGGTCTCATTTTGTGTGTCACTGATCTGCAGGTTTTTTTCTGTCATGAAGCTTGCCAGAAGCAACATAAAAATTTGCGGTTTCTTTACTCACAATGATGACTGAGATGTAAATAATACATGGCTGCAGTCATTTGTAGATCAGTGTTTTCTGAAGTTGCAAGGCTGTTCAGTCCACTTAGACTTTCCTGATTAAGTAGTTCATCATCTAAGAAAGGAAACATATTAACAATGATGAATATTCCCACTTGATCAATCTAAACTACACACTGCTTTATTCTTATTCGTTTTACATGATTTGTGTTAATGCCAAGTACAGGTGTTTTTATCAACTAGTAGTCTACTTGTATGAAATAATATGTAAAATTGTCTGACACATATCAACTGGGATAACTTCGGCTGACAAATAAAAATAAGACAGTTTAAGTCTGTAGTTGTGTTTCCCTCTGTCCACAACAATGCTGTCCACAACAATGAAAAAGAACAGCTACAATGTACCTACCATACAGAAGGTGTAAAGAGCGAAACTCTTGAGTCATCCTCCTCAGAAAAATTCTCTCAGGTGTTGTTCTAAAGCAGGTGCACTGAGAAAGTTCCCTGAAAATGTCCCTTATTTTTTGCTCGATCTCTCTGCAAACTTGTCTCAAATTGGCAGTAAATTCTTTGAGCAGTCGGGAGCAATTTCCACAAAAGCCAGTAGCCATGACAGCATTTTCAGCAGAGCGAAAACGTTACAGCACCTGTCCTGGACATAGACACGCCCACTGGAACACCACATGACTGCAAGGTAAACTGCAGTTCGCTGTTACAGAACACACATTTTCAGATCCTTTAAACATGTTTTATGTAAAAGAAATTTAATTCAATTAAATGTAACATTATGATGGTTTATTAGCAGCGAAATCTGGTTCCCTTTTAAGACATTATAAATGCATAACGTGTTAAGCAGATCTGATCACTTTGTGTTGGATAGTTTAGCTACACTACAGCAATGCTTTTTAGTTTGCCCTTATCTTGTGCTGTGTTTTCAATATATAACATTTTTTATGTTGCGTGTGTATGTGCTATTGCTTTATTGGCATGAATGCTCAACAATACTTCTTTATATGACGGTAGCCTATTGTTTTCATGTTTCCTCCCTCTTCTTTAATGGACAGAGATATTTAGCCAAAACAAAACTACATACAATAACAGAATAACAGAACAGGACATAACTACACATAAAAAACAATTTTAATTTCTATCTTGAAATGATTGTGGTTGTTATTTTCATGGTTACGCTTTAGAGCTACGTATCACAGTTACGTAATTTTGATTCTTCTGTCCTCAAATTTCATTGGTGGGTTTAGTTGTTTTTATCTGTACGTCACGAACATGGTCGCTACGCTCCTCCCACACGCTCATCCTTGTTGTGGTTGACTTGGAAACCATCGCAGCGTTGTTGGTGAAGTTGGAGGACAGAACAATCACAGCTGGGTAGATACACGCAGTTACCCATCGTTAACTCATGTGCACGCTTTTAAAATACGTTCGTTTGTGTGGGTTATTATTTATTTTAAGATCAGACTGTCTGTTGTATAAAGTAAATTTCGCTGTACCCTGTAGTAAGTTAACGATGTCACTTCGGTTAGCTAACTTTAGCATTTAGCAGGCTAACTAACGTAGCTAACGTTACATAGCGGTTAACTGTTAGCTTCTCACAAAGGTTGCTTTTCCTAAGATTGATGTAGCCTCAGGTATCAGATATCATATAAAACACGATGCGTTTTTGTTCCTGTGTTTTCATATACATTGCGACTTGTGTGAAACACCAAGCTAAACTAATTGTGCACGTTATAAATCAGTGTAGGGTAATACAGCAGTGATTTGGTTTAGCACCGTTAACGTTATCCTTGTTTTGTATTTTTAGAATGAAAGCCTTCCTCCATGGATTACTTTCCTTTTGCACTCAGAATGAGAGATATTGCGGTGCCTGAGAATGCCAGCAGGTGAGTTTCCTGCTTTACAAACTCAACACAAATACACCAGGTAGAAGAAATACTTGGATCCTTTATGTTACATGAGTAAAAGTAGTAATACCTCAGTGTAAAATAACATACAGTCTATGTTACAAAAAATAAAAAGGCCCCTTTAAAATTATTAAAGTATTATCAACAAAATGAGGCTGTGAGACTCCTTAATTCATTCTCAGCACTCCACCATGTAAAATAGTTAGATTTCTATGCATCATTTTAATGTTGTAGCTGATCATGGTAGTGCTAACTATTTCATACACTGTTGGGTTGTTTATTCTTTAAAAATGCATCATCTCTTAGTTGTTGATTGATTGTGTATTACATTTACATTTTACATTTAATTATTTTTGGTGATAATTTTATCCAAACCAACTTACAATTGCTATTTATTTCAGAGGTTGTATCCCTCTGGAGCAAATAGGGGTTAAGTGTCTTTCTAAGGGGACACATTGGTGGACAGTGGGGAGTTGAACTATTCAACTTGTCATTGAATTATTAACTGACATCAGTGTAACCATCCTACATCAACTTGTCTATTAACGATAGTGGAACCTTTTTACAGGTCAGAGTGAAGACCGGGCAAAGACCCGGGAAAGATTTAATGAAGTGTTCAAGAAATACACTGAATCAGAGAAGAAAAAGGTGAAGAAGAAAAACACTGAAACGCAGGAGACTATTGTGGTATGTGTTCTAATATGTATAATTGGTGGAGAACATCACATCAAACTTTAAGTTCACGTTTGAAATATTTATTATAATTATTTGCTGCCCTCTCCCCCTGTTTCTTTTAGCTTCAGAACCTAAAAAAGAATCTCAACCTTGAGAAGGACACAGAAGAAGATGAGACCATCCTTCAGAACACATATCACCCCGAACAGGGCAGCCCTCGCTACACCAAGAATAAACGAAGAGAGAGGGAAACAGCTGAAAAGGTTAATATCAACAACAGTAGAAACCAAGATGAGATTCAAGCTTCAAAAGACAAGAGGAAAAGTAAGAGGGAGCTTCCCTCCCTCCCTGCACCTGAAGACACCACAAGTTACATCCAGAAGGATGAGGATGTTTTCAGGTCTGAAATCACATTGGAGCCAGATCATGTAGGTGATGGAAAGGAACCAAAGCGAAAAAGTAAGAAGTGGAAAAGCAAAGGAGCTACAGAGGCCAAGGCAGAGAGTCAGGTGGAAGATGCAGAAGACAAGCTGCTGCATGACTACCAACAGCAGATTGCTCAGGAGGAGGAGAGGACTTTAAAAAAGACACACATTAAGACTGAGGAAGAGAGTGTTGTCTCCCAAAATGTTTCGCAAAATAATGATGTTGGAAAGAAGAAAAAGAAAAAGCTGAAATCTGTAATCACACAGTTGGATGTAGGGTGTGTATAGCTACTTATATGTTTATGTTTTTTAAAAATGAATAATGATACAGGCTAAAGTTTTTAAAAGCACATTAAAGTGAGATTTAATACATTCTGATCCTCTAGGGATCAAGATGAAGATGCTGACCAGGATGCTGATGGTGAAAATGAAACAGAATCCAAGGGAAAGAAGAAAAAAAAGAAGAAAAAACATGGTAACTGGATGTTAATTGTCAGGAAACCATTTATAAAACTTCCATTAATAATTAGGTACAATGCATGATGTTGCTTCATTTTATGTTTTTTTTTTTAATTTCCCATTTTTTAGTTGTCAAAGAAGAGAGTGAAAATGAGGCAGAAGTACCGCAGCAACCAACATTTGATGACAGCCTTGTGCTGGGAGTGTACGTCCACAGAACAGATCGCCTCAAGACCGACCTACTGATCTCACACCCCATGGTGAAGATCCATGTTGTCGATGAAGTCACTGGACAGTACGTGAAGAAAGAACACAGGTGAGAGTGGACACATCTCAGACACCTACGCCACTGCAGTTTAATTCAGTGCTAAATTGCGTTTTCACATCGGTATTGGTCTGGTAACAATTGTAGAGGGTGGTAAAACCTTTGATTGAACACAGTATACTTCTAACCACCTAAGTGTATGGCTTTAGTTTCAGTGTTTTTATGTATTTGCCTGATAGTGAAATGTTTTCCTCTTGTCTTTCATAGCCATCGGCCAGTCTCCTCATTTTATGAGCAAGATAACGTTGACCACATTCTCCCAATCATGACTCAACCTTTTGACTTCAAGAAGAACAAATCAATCATCCCTGAGTGGCAGGAGCAGATCATCTTCAATGAACGCTTTGGTTACTTTGTTCAACAAAATGATGAAAGCCCCAGAGTTATACTCTTCTTTGAAGTAAGAGACTTCATATAGACATATCTGGCCAATTTCAATGCAGCTGCCTATAATTGTTATTATTTAAATGTTTCATAAAGATCCTAGACTTCATCACCATGGAAGAAGCAAGAACCAACGTTGATGTTAACAAGCATGAGCGAGGATTCAGAAAGATTGCATGGGCGTTCCTCAAGGTACTATATTTGACCTGTTCATTTAGAAAGAAAAAACAGTCCAAATGTGTTTTAATACCCATTTTCCCTGTATCCTTTAGCTTGTTGGCACAAATGGTGTGTTGAATATCGACAGTAAACTTCGCCTGCAGCTCTTCTGCCCTCCACCTCGTGCAAAGAAGCAATCTAAAACAATTGAGGTCGTCGAGTGGTGGAAGAAGCCCCCCAGACTCAAATACTCCTCCACCCTTTATGTTACGGTGAAAGGCATTAAACTCCCTGAGCATGTAAGTTATTTGCTGCTTTACAGCTGCTATTAATTATTTAGTTGGTTATTTTTATAATGAATACTTCTGTCTCATATTCCTACTATAGGTATGTAGCTAAGAAAACATACAGTATACTAGTTTTATATATCAGTAAAACTAGTATACTGTATGTTAACTAGTAGATAATGTTGTCTCAGATATTCTAGTGTAAAGTTGTAATCCAGCCACAAATGGATTCAGTAATATGTTGTAGCTGAGACAGTTTTTGTTTTGCAGGTTGACCCCAGTATTCGGTCCATGATGGCACTGCAGGAGGAGAGAGGTAGCACCTCCTACAGTGAACTGCAGAATGAGGTCACCAAGAGAAGCCTGACTCAGTCTCTAGACAGCAAGCCACCAGTCTTGAGATGGAGCCGGCTGCCTGGACAGGTTGGTGGAAATATTATATGATATGAACAGATGTCAAAAGAATATGTTTACCGTTGCAAAATATAAAGTTAACTTAAAAATATAAGTATAAACTTAGCCAATCATAGTTATGATTTGGTTATTTGAATTTCAAATTATTCTGGTAGATTGTTTTAAACTTTATGCAACATGATATGATTTAGAAAGGTTTCACTGCATCCATTCTCTGCAAATAGTTGTATTATTTTTCTATATTATTTTATTATTATTATATAACTTGCATTTGTTTATTCCATATTTATATATTTCTAAATTTATTTATGTCAACTGTATGTTTATCTACATGTGTTACATTGGAATTGTGTTAGAAAGAAATCTCTTTACGTCACAGCGACCAATAACCCTAAAACATTTCCTTTAAACATGGCTGACTGCACAAGCCTCAACAGAGTTTTTCTGTTAAAAGGTCTGTCGGATTCCTAACAAGCCCATGCTGTCATTCCGTGGTGGTCAGATGGGCTGCTTCACAGTGCAATTCTCTCATGCTGGGACAATACTGGCCGCTGCTTGTGCTGACAGAGATTCTTTCCCTGTTGTAGGTAAGCAACACCTTGTCTGTGTAAAACTCCCCCTTCTGATGCTCTTCTTTACTCCTCACAAGAAGTCTCCAGCTAATTAACTTGCTGTTTATACACAGTAGTCATGAGCAGCGCTACTGATGATGGATGTGCATCAATAAGACCGGGCATAGTTAAGATTAGGCTTAAGTTTGGTTCATGCACCATAACGTCCGTTCTAAAGACTGGTCTTAACAAAGACTGACTTAGTAAAGATCAGTCAAAAACTTTCAAGCGTACATTGTTGAAAAATAACCTGTTCATTTATTATTTCAGTTTATGAGATTCCCTCTGGCAAGGTTTTGGCTGCCTTCAGTGGTCATCTCAAAATAGTCTATGATCTCTGCTGGTCCAGAGACGATCGGAGCCTTTTGTCTGCCTCGTCTGATGGAACTGTCAGGTAAGTGTCTGTTGGTTAATAGTAAATAAAACAGTTGGGGGTGTCACTTCTGTAGCACCTCTAGGGGGAGCAAGTACTCCTTGTGGTGGGTGGCTCACTATGTCTTTTTGTTAGCAGTGACACAGCAAATTTTGGGCTATAATGGTGACTGTCTGACTCAAAAGTATTATAAAAGAATACAATTCATTTGCACAAAATAGTGTTTGCATTATGATTTTTTTTCTTGCTCTCCTCAGAGAGTGGAATGTGGAGAGGCTTCTTGGAACAGCCCAGAAGGTGCTCCCTCATCCATCCTTTGTGTACTGTGCTCAGTACCACCCCACTGCCCAGAACCTGGTAGTGACAGGGGGCTATGACTCTCTGATACGAGTGTGGAGACTTGATGTCGATGATGTGAATGGCCAGCTGCTGCAGGAGTTTGAGGGTCACAACAGTTTCATCAATACAGTTTGTTTTGACTGTGAAGGTATTGTGTTTTTAATGTTCTGTCTTTGCACATGTGTTTGTACATAGGTTTATATTATATAATGTCCTGGCTTCAATATTTCCCAGTTCAAGCCTTGAAGCATGAGACTTACATTTGAGTCACTATTTTCTTTGTTATGTCTATTGGCCACCAAGGTGGAATTTGTATGGAATTGTATATATATAATTCAGAGGCATAAGTCAAAGTCCACTGGTGGTGGTACAGTATATTTACTTCTGTGAACAAATTAAAATTGATACCATAAAACCATAGATTGTCACTTAATCATAAACTACTACTGCCGACGCTCAACTACACAGAAAACCCTTGAAACATGTCACAGAAATGAGTACATTTCAATACATTTTGAGTATATTAGTATTTACACTCTTACATTCTACTGTAAAACTAATTGCGGTGCTCTGTTAATGAAATATGAGGCTTTGCTTCTTTTGTAATGAAGAATATTGTACTTCTGCTTTCTTATAGCTGATGTTCCTTTTGTTTTATTTGTTTTAATTAGGAAGGAGAATGTTCTCTGCAGACAATACAGGCTTAATCATTGTCTGGAAAACTTCAGTAAATGACAGCAAGCAGCGTCAATCATGTCACCGCTGGTGCACAGAAAAGGTACTAGAGAAGATATTTATATTGTTTTATATAAATGTACATCACACAGTATACTTCACTTTTGTACACTACTTTTGTCAGATAGTGGTCTAATAATTAACCAAATAATTAACAATAATACTCTACTACACAATGCAAGCCTTTTGCTTGTGCAGTAGACATAAAAAGAAAAGTAAAATTCATGTTTTCTCTTGGCAGAAAATTGATGAGAGTGACCTCCGTGGTGTCCCCATCAACATGCTGCAGCTACATCCAAATGGGCGGTGCCTGCTTATCCATGCCAAAGACAGTGTCCTGAGGATGATGGACTTGAGAATGTAAATAAGACTTACTAAAACCTAAATAGCATCTCTAATTACAGGAAACAGTGACTCGTGTTCTGCTTTTCGGTTGGCGCTGCTTATTTTGTGGCTTGCAATATAGCCACTTTAGTTATCCAGTACAATTAACCAGCTATTGAAACCACCATTCATAACTAAAATACTGACAATACTGAAAAATAAAAATAATAAATATATATATATATATATATATATATATATATATATATATATATATATATATATATATATATATATATATATTAAAGTAATTAATTAATAAATTTCAAACTTATCTTCTCAACACTGTATCTGCCCCTTTCAGCCTGGCTGTAAAAAAGTACACTGGAGCCACAAACTATAGAGAAAGGATCTATAGCACTTTCACACCGTGTGGGAACTTCATTTTCTCTGGCAGCGAGGATGGGATGGCATATGTCTGGAATACAGACACAGGTGAGAATCATGTTTTTTTTTCCTTAATAAAGAACCCATTCGGTTCTTAACAGCTTTGACAGTATTCTGCAAAGTGGCACCAGCTCTCAGCTTTTTTGTCTCCTCAGGTGACCAAGTTGCAGTATACTCTGAGCTTTGTTACCCCACTGCTCTCCACTGTGTGTCATTCCACCCTCACGAAAACATGGTTGCTTTCTGTGCCTTCGGACAGAGCCAGCCTGTCCATGTGTACCTGTTTGATCGCAAAGGTTTGTGAAAACACCTGATGTGAAGTGTTTTATCTGTAGTTCCAGCCCCTGAATCTCTCATCGACTGTGCTCACTGTTTTTTTCAGATCTGAATGTTATTTCAGCAAGTTGGGCAGCTATTTGAGTCAGTTGATACATATAGGCATTAAAATACAAACTGAGCTAAGACTCTCTCATGCTGTATCACACAGTTTCCCAGCTGGAAGTGCACAATATAAAAGCAGTGTCAACTGTGAGCAGATCAGCTTCTGCAAACACCAGAACCTTGAGAAACACCCCTGACCCCCCGGCATTACAGGACACATCTGCTGCTTCAGCCATGGATCAGTTTGCCCAAGCAACAAGACTTGCACTGAAAATGCAGTGTGTTAAGGAGCAACTGAAATCCGTACTTGTAAATACTCATCCTCTATTACTTTGAAATAAATAGTAAATATGTAAAAAAAAATATATCAATTGACACTGAAGTTCACTCTTTCAAACCATTTTTAGGAACCACATCAGAGGTCTTCAACTTCTGGATACATTTATGAGCAAGGTAGTGTACATGTTTTAGTTTTTGAACTGTTGTACAGTTTTATATAATGAACATAGTGTGCTGCATTATGTATGGATTAACCTGTGCTTTATTTGTATTTACATGGAAAATATTCAGTCTTTGTGTGTTTGGTTTGCAGACAAAATGGGCATTATTCACACAGGGAAGAGCTTGACTTCAGATTCTGGCACAGTGAGTTTTTGATCAGTACTCCTTGAAGGTGCAATGTGTAAGATATGGCCTGAATTTTAGTTAAAAACATTTAAAAAAACAAAACTAACATTATCACTAACAGAATGTGAAGAAGTAACAGTTATGACGTTATGTTAAAGACATCTATGTATTATGTTGCAGAGACATCTTCTGAAGTTATGCTAACCAGCTAGCCGTGGCCTGTCGTGTCTTGTAATACCAGTTTATACCTCAAGAGCCAATATTCTGATTTTATAGCTCAAGCTTCTCCCTGTAGTTTCACCTGGGAGATGTGTGTGAACGGTGAGTTCACTATGTTACACAAGCTCTCGTAGCTTTTTTAGTCCAAAAAATGAACATAATGTCAAGAAAGGACTTATTCTTCGACCTATTTTTCTCGTCAAAAAGAAAAATACAACCATACAAATAAATTCAAGTTTCTCTCTTTCACCGAAGTAATTGCCTTCTTAACTCATCATAAAACACACTTCATTAAATGAAAGACTTGACAGAAACAAAATAAAACTCACCAAAACTGTATTTGTTAGTCTTTCCACTCTTCCAACAATCACTAGCTCTGGTTTAGTAAAAATTAAAATGTAATTATCTGAGTTAGATGTAAAAATATTCTGTCTCTACACGCTATCACTTCCTCTCTGATGCCTGACCTCCCTCCTCTCCTGTCCTTGCCGTGTATTTGTCATCCCTGGAGTCAGAGTCCTACTTGGAGCCACTTTAAATCACCTTGATAGTGTTTTCCCCATTGTCAAACTGGCCTTCATTGGTCTCAGAAGCTGTTTGGGCCCAGGTCCGGCCGTGATCACTGGGAGACTATTGAGCCCGGCTCTGTTGCCTGCTCGTCGTCCTACAGTTCTGGTGCCCATTTCAGTCAGCTAATAGGACTGCCTGGCTAAGTGAGGACAGTTAGTGGCAGATATGACTTGAAATGTGAGATGCTGCCTCCTATGTTTTTGGACTAAGAATTCGACAGGTGGAGAGTACTCTCAATTCTTACACACTGTACCTTTAAACATGCCTTTGTTTACTTAGTCTTTATTCAGGTCATAGATAATGATGTAACCTGTCACGCCCCTTTATGTCAACATTGGGTTTGTTCTCTGTAATCTGTCTTAACCAGTTTGTTCTTTGGTTTCCTCTAAAGTGCTGAGGAAGGAAACACCACCAAATAGTTATTAGTGTGAGTTTTTAACGATAAACTCAATTCTTGGTAAGCACAGAATTACAGAAGTGCATTTTATCCCCCCTAGGATGTTTGTTAACCAGGTTATCCTGCTGGCTGCTATCATGTTTTGTATTTGATGTCAATAGAAACTTTAAAGTTTAAGTCTCATCTTGACCTTAAATTGGCTTGATCTGTACATGAAATTTAACCACGGACCAGGAAAATTGCAATATGAGAGCTGAGCAGGTCTACATGAAATAGAAAGTAGTTGTTAAATTACTGTTATTTTTGAAATAATTTGAAATGCAACTCAAGTTCAACTTTTTCCTCCCAGATGGGATTAAATTCTTCGTTACCTCCTCCGTCTCTCCTGTCGCCACACTCCAAGCTGCACCTGTCTGGTTCTCTCGCGGAGCAGCTTATCCCCCAGGCAGCTCTGAGCGCCCAAAACCGTGAGTGGCTTGTACTGATAATCACACTGTAATGTGTCTTTAACCAATGACCGGCATTTCTGCAGCTCTGTGACATATGAGGTCAAATAGTTTCAAAGATTATAGCTGCAGAAAGTATAGCATGGGGTGACCAAGACCAAATAATTCAAGTATTGTGGTTTAGAGTCTCTTGAAGCATGTATACCATACTCAGGGAGAAAGACGGGCCGCTTGTGATTTTCACTTCTGTCTGTATGTAATCTCTGTTAACACAAGTCGCTTGATTACAGCACAAGATGAAATATTTATCTAGCTCTTTGTTGTTGTTTTTTTTTTGTCATTTCAGGTGGGTTCAGTCCAGTGGGCCAGCGTCTGAAAGGATCTTCTTTCAAGCTGCAGTCGGTAAGGCTGTTCTTTTTCTTTTTTGTTTACCAATAAAATCTTAACTGCTAATTGGGTCTGCCAAATAGCAGATGTCCTCTGAAATTGAAACTAAAGGATTAAAATTATTTTAATTTTCTCCTTCAGACCCTTCCTGAGCACATTTCTGCAGGCATCCATGTGGAAGGAGATTCTGCTCCTGTTCAACAAGTAGTACGTATCCACTGCAGCTGTGAGCTCAGTCATATGCAACCTACTCTACTCTCATATTCAATCTCTCCATCTTTGTATTCCTCTTCTAGGTTGTCTCGCTCTATGACTACAGAGCTAATCGATCTGATGAACTGACCATACGCCGCGGTGATGTCATCCAAGTGCTGTACAAAGACAATGAGAACTGGTGGTTTGGGTGTCTGGCCAATGGGCAGCAGGGATATTTTCTTGCTTCTTATGTGGCAGATCAGGGTAAGTGGACGATATTCTAATGTGCTAGATATGTGATGGATAATGTATATAAAACTGCAAGATGCTGAGTTATTGTATATTGTAGGAAATTTCAATGAAGAGGCGACTCAGTCTGTAGAGGCACACACAGTCTTGCCTGAGGGGACTGTTGAGAGGTCAACACCAACCAGGGTAAGGAGTCAGAATAATACAGTGGTGTCTGAATCATATTGTGTTTAATCAGTAATGAATATAGGCTAAAAGGTGAAACATTGTGTGGCTGTAACAGCAGTATACATTTCTTGCACTCCAGATGCAGGTCTCATTTGGCTATGGTGTCTCTGTTTCTGTTGAAAGTGATATTTCACCTCAGTGTTTCTTTTGCCCACCCTCCACAGGCCTGACAAGTGGCATTTAAAAAGTTTGATATTGGCACTTTTTCAAAGAACTGTAGCTGTGGTCATCCTGAATTCATGTAAATGAATGCAATGAAATTAAACAACAAAAAAATACCTACACACTGCTGTCTTGTTCCCACGTCCTCTTGATTCAGTACAGTAGATGTGACAACGTTTTCCACAGGGCACTTTTTGTGCATGCGTTACCTCAAGTCACCTGAGGAAAACCATTTGCAGATGAAACGGTATCATGTGTCATGAAGAATAAAAGAACGACTGTGAACGAGATAGCAGCTTATCAGTATTTGTAGCCATGCTAGGAGCGTGGCTCAAGGAGTCGATGAGCCACTTTGGTCCAGACTAAAAAATCTCAACTATGACAGAGTGCTGCTGAAGTTTGTACATGTTAAACTAAGATGTTGAACATGCTTAACATTATACTTAACCTACATGTAGATATGTTGGTGTTGGTACTTTGAGCATGTTATTATTCAGCTCAAAGCACCGCTGTGCCCCAGTACAGTATAACAGAGCTTTTGGCTTGGCTGAAGACTCCTGATCCCATCCCATTATTTTTGTCTTTTTGTGGCCATTATTTTCTCCTAACATCTACACGACTGCCATGCTTTGCTTGAAGCAGTCTACTTGGCCATATTTTGGGGAAACTCTGACAAATCATGAGCCAGTAGTCAGCCTATAGTGGATGAGTGGGAGTGGATACTAAAATGCGTTTGGGAGGTCTATCACTTTAATTTATACTTTCAGGGCATAAAAAATGCATGACAATTATGGTCTGTCTTAAAGTATCTGTATGGTACGATGTCTTTTCCTGTCCTTTCCCTGTTTGTCATTTTATTTTTTCTCCTTTCTTACTTTTTTTAAAGGTGTCTGCTGCAATTAGTTCTTCAGGGGAACTTAGGTTTCTTTCAGAGCCGACCCTTTCTGACACTGAGCCTGAGATGACTGATGCCAGGTAAGTGTCTCGCTTTGCTTTAATCCTTACTACAGTTCAAAGGGTCATGGTTACTGGACACTGTATGAGGCTCCAAATGTTGCTCTTCTTAAAGAAAAGCATGACAACACAGGTTTATAAATGACATGTTATACTCTGGTTTAGAAATAATGAATACCGATTGTGATTATGTTTTTCTTACAGAGCTAGAAGAAAAAAGAAGGTGAAAAAGTCAGGAGTACCTGCGCTTTCATCTCAAGCCACGTTTTCAGATGCAGATCCTTCGGAGTCAACCAGCACTAGGAGGAGAGGCAGATCAACAGACAGACCTCTCCCAAAGAGACCTACGGGCCGGACTAACGGTGCCTTCGAGCCTGATACATAAATGTATGGACATATGATTTCAGCTTGAGTGCTTTCATCTTTATTCTCCTTTTTTATCTAAACACATTTTTGTAATAACTATAAAGGTCTGTTGAATTTTTACAGTTTTGTTTTTTATACTCGAACAGTCAGTGTTCATATTCTGCATTGTTCTTAATACAGATGTTCAATGAAATTTTAAATTTGTTGACTAAAAAAATTGCCTTCATATAAAACAATTCCAGCAATTATTTTTGTATGTTTTACATATTTATTGACATGCACCTTTTTACTGAAGATACAGAAAAGTTTTATGTAATATTGCAGTTTTACTAACCTCATAGAGATATGCCACTTATTCACAGGTGTAACTAGAAAAGTGCAGGTGTGTCTGAGGTAGAAGGGAGTACAGGGCAGGGTGTGTATACAGTGTTTATGCATAAGATAATGAAGGTTTTTTTTGTATAGTATAGTGCAAGTTTTGTTATTAAGATGTATGCAAGTGTTTTGTATATAATAGTGTCAGGTTTCTTTAAGATGCATACAATAAACAGGATGATAAACGTCTAAATTTAAACATTCTTATTTATTTTTTCGTAACACTGCACAAATATAAACCTCCCTCCCGTCACTCCTCCCAAACAAATAAAATAGATTTTTCAAAAATTGTGAATCACAACAACAAGAGGTGCTTGTGTATGCTTAAGGACCTCTTGTGGTTGATTCACAAGTTTTCATAAATGTACAGAGAAAGTATTAGGCTTTTGGGTTCAGTAGTACAGATACACAAACACAACTTAACCGTGACGCATGGTCCCCTCTAGGCTAAGCCTAGCTAAGCTAAAAATACAGATTATTTATTTCCAGATGTTTTGTTAAATTGTAATTGTTGATCAAAGTGTTTTTCATTTACAAATTTACTGTTTTTATTCAAAACTGTGCAAAATCTCTCAAAAATTGTTCAGTCAGAAAAGAAGACAACATACTATCACTAACTGCACTGAAATGTGACATGATGCCCCTGTTTAGACTGTACTGTATATTATACAATATTATATAGTATTATAAATTAGATTATTATATATTAAGGTAACATGACCTGTATAATATATCACATAACATGCATATTTCCTTCATGTTACTATGAATGTGGTCAGCAGTCACTTAAAGTCAACATAAAATCCAAGTCACATGATGTACAAAACTAAGATCATTAATACAGCAGAGCTTCAGAACAAAAGGCTCATTTAGTTTGTGATCTGGACATGAATGTGTGATTTCCAGTGGTTGAATACATTCATTAATGTTACATTCCTCGAAAGTGTAACTTGAAAGTTACCAACTTAAAATCTGAGTAAAATTGTATTGCTTTGTTTTTAAGGCTGTTAGGTTAGGCAGTACCTACAAACACATTTTTTAAACATTTCCTGAAAACATAATACTGTTACATGTTTGTGCAATAAGTAGAAATCATTACAATCCTTGCAACACCAAAACACGTAACTTAAAAGCATTAAGTTAATAAAATATATAATAATTTAAAAAATCTATTTGTGTAACTTGGAGGCTGATGCCTACAGGTAACTGAAACACTAAGATCCTGTTTTGTTCAGTATGGCGTCCTTCCACATGTTGCTAAGGGCTTCATTCATTCAGAAGAGGAGTGCCTTCATCTGTTCGTCGGCTATCTTCTCTAACACTTGAGTTCAAACACAAAAGTGAGTGTTACACAGCATGTTCTTGGAAACTGCACAAATAATGTTTAAACAGACATCCGTGTAGTATATATAGATATATGACAAATCTGATAATCTTTAAGGTTAATGATTACCTGTGTTGTTGTGGGCGTTGACAGACATAAAACACAGCGAGGAGAAAGGCCTGAGGACAGAGTGGTTATTGAGATTCGTGTGTGTAACTGCTAAGAAACAAGAATCCCACACTAATTTCTCTATCAATCTTCATGGTGTGTTTAACCACCTGAACGATTACCAGGCTTGGAATCACATTCAACATCCTTAAATAAATGCTACAAAATCAAAGGGACAGCTTTCACAGTCTCATGCTGTTGCTGTCACACTTTTTACAGGCCTGAAAATCAGCCGTGTGACCACTGTCTCCGAAGCATAAGACAGAGTGCATGATTAACTGATTGTTTATTTGTGATATGATATGGGATCTTTTAAATAACAAGAAGAGCACAATAAACTGCTAATCTGCCAGCAATCATCACAGTTTACATCGATTCATGTGTCCATTATCACATGGATCATTGTGCAAATACCTGCACAAACTGATACTTACAGCCAAAAATGCCAAGCCTCCTTGGACCGCAGCTGCCCACTCAAAGTTCAGGTGTTGCGTGATAAGGCCACCCACTATTGGGCCATAAAACATCCTTTAAAAATAAACACATTTCCACTTAAAAATCCTGATCAGACATAAAAAAATCAAAGGGCAGGAAATAAGTACCAACCAGTGATACAACTGATTTCATATTTACTGTCAACTTTTGACATCCTTTTTTCTTGATTCAGATTTGGCCAGTGAAAAGCAAATGTGCTATGGATGTTGATGAAAGCCAGTAGGACTTACCCCATAGACCAAACTGCCCCAAACAGTCCAGATACCATTCCAAGAGTGCTTAGTCCCTCCTCAAATCCTTGTTCACTGCACATATGAAAAATTAATGTATGAGTGTGCGTGTGTTTTGACATATATATAATATAAAAAAACAACAGATCATGAATGTAGAAGCACAACATGTGAAGCCACTCACTATGCACATGTGATGATCTCAGGGAACGTGGGTATTGCAGTCATGCCCAAAGAAAACCCAATTACACCAAGCATGAGGATCAGCAACCACAGCTGACTACACATGCAAAGACACACACACACACACACACACACACACACACACACACACACACACACACACACACACACACAAATATATATAAGTTAATACTTTGAGTACACTGAAAAGCACAATAATCAGTTTGTTTTGTTACTATTTGTTGAATATATGAATCTATTGTATAACAGTAGAACTTATAGTCCATGTATATCCTGTTGACAAGAATTAACTGCAAACTGTTTGATATCGACTATATTTCTCTAACCCTCTGCTGTTTTTGTTTCTGTGCCCTAAAGGCTGCCAAGCACAAATTGTTGGGTGTTTAATAAAAACAGGGTAAAATGGCTAGCCTGCCTCTGTCCAAAATGAACAAAATCAGCTTTCCAGCAGCCTTAAACCTTACTAAATAAAATGTTAAGTATTGTTTGTTTAATCTGTCAACTTTGATATCTAAAACGTGCCAGACTGTTGTTTCTTGGCCGGGCATAGTAACTTCCATGAGTCTCGTTGTCACAGTAACATTGGCAAGCAACCAGTGGAGTCTCCAGCTTTAGAGGTGCTGGGACGTTACCTTCCCACAGAGTCATGCAAGTTGTTTCCCCTTGTTTGCAGTCTTAATACTAAGCTAAGGTAAAAAGCTACTGTCAGGAGAGTGGTATTGATCATCTCATCTAAATCTCAGCAACAAAGCTAATAAATGTATTTCCAAAAATGTCTGACTTTGCAGCAGAGTGTCTTCATTACATTCCATCTTTACCACACGCTCACCTAGGGATATGAAGGAAAGGGACGGGACCAAGCAGACAGAAGCCAAACGCTGTGGCGACGCCTCCTGTCACCATAAACCAACTCCTGGTGGCCTGATAAACACACACACAAAGGATTAGATCATGAAGGTATTATCCAAATTGAATAATTTTAGTTGCTTTCATACTCACAGGATATTTATCAGTAAAATACCCGATCACCGGTGTTGCCAGACAGTATGGTAACGACAAACCAAGCATGATGATTCCCACGTAGCCAAATGAGAGACTAAACTAGGTACAACAGAGAGGAAAACTACTCATTCAGTTGATGCACAATAAACATTCTTTCTACAGTAAGTTGACTTTAACAGAAAAAAGGAAATTACCTTCTCAATAGCAAACAGGGACAACGTCGCATCCAAGAAGCCCAGACCCGCACTAAGAGTGAATATCACAAAGCACATGAGAACTATTTTCACTTGGCCGAGAAGTCGAAAGAATGAATCCTTCGAGGGATCAGCATCTGAGCAGAGAGAAGCACAAAATACAGCTCACAGTTACAATCTCAGAAACAAATAATTACTTTTTTAAATGAGTCAAAATGAAGAAGGAATGTACTGAAATCCCCAGCAGCTACCAATGGTTGGTAAGACGTAAACGTTGAAAGGAACCATGATCAACAGGAAACATCCAAGAAGCATAAAAGGAACTTCATATCCAAATGACTGGTAGAACCACCCTCCGACCGGTGGCCCCATTATAAGACCAAGCCCTGTGAAAATCTCCAAACTACCCTAAAGAGAGAGAATTGTGGCACATTAAAACATGCATTCACACACACACACACACACACACACACATTATATATATATATATATGTAAATTAATCAGAATCTGATCTCGAAGCCATTTATTATTTTCCATGGCACTGTGAGAAATGGGACACACATAACAGGCCTAAACATATTTAGTTTTTTTTTGTTTGCTCGTGATACTAATGTCTCAACAACATGCCAGTCACACAAGGGTTGCCTAGACTCACCAAAACAGTTGCCACATTGTTTGGAAATATTTTTGCTGTCATGGCAAAAGTGGAGGTCATAGCAGCAGCAAAGCCCACAGCGTCGATGGACCTCACTATAAAGCACAAAGTCATGAATGCGGGTCCTGCAGGAACCCGGTCAAGTAATCTATGAGTAAAGAAAGCAAAAAAAAAATCAAGTAATGTCAATTTTTAACAAATGCATACTGAACAAAATGCGCTGTTAGTTTGGTCTTAAATAGTCTAACTAAAATAATCAAAAATCCACTTTTATCCACATTCAAATAAAGTGGAGAATAACAATGGTAGGCTCTGTAAGAATTTTTTTTTCACAGTTATCTTTAACGTGAGGCTGCTGTTCTATTCTATATTTTTCTCACTACCAATAAATCCCATTAAAAGACCAACAATGTCTGTGCTTGTCTGTCTCCTAGTACTTTCCATCTTTCCCACCCTGTCTGTGGCTCTCAGCCCTAATTCTTTTCATTTCTACTGAAGATGTAAAGCTGTAAACACGAGTCACAAACATATTGTTTCACCTTTTAAAAAAAATAATTTCCTAAAACTGATGAGTATTCACAACAGCAGGCTAGTGTATGTGGAATCGACTCAAAAAAAACTTCAGTTCATGTTCATTATACTGAAGGAACAGGTCACCCAGTGCAACAGTCACTGATGTGTTTTTAATAGTTTTGGAAAACAATTCAGCTCTTTGGCATGGAAGAACAAGCTATATCAAGCTTTGACTACACAGACAATACTTGTTAGTAATATCATTTTACCGTTGATTTCATCTTTTAAATAGATTTGCTGACAATGATAGTACATAATATTTCCAGCCTTCACTGATGTGTAGCCAACCACCTCAAATATAACGTTTGGCCCAGTTTTGCTTATTCTTTGATAAAGATCTATTTGGAGCAGCGACATTTTATTTTAATTATGTTTTATTATTTTTATTATTTTGGTGATCAATACGTTAATTGTACAATATGTATTTAAATGTTGTGTAATGTCCTGTGTGTATAGTGTGTAACATGATGTAATAAATTATATTGTCACATGGAAGAAGACCGCAGGAAGAATAGCTTTTAGCTGATGTTGAAGCTAATGGGGATCCAAATAAAACAAACAAACAAACAAACAGAAGCTTAGCGACCTAAATAAAAATGTGCTATAATGAAAAAATTGAAAAAGTGTCAACTTCTGTTAAGTGAGTACATCAGGTTTTTTTCTTCTTTTACTTTATTATATAGGTTACAACAGTGCATAACATGTTTCTTTGGCCACACAGGACCAATACTTACCCAAATACAATGGTGCAGACTGATGACACAAAAAGCCCTGCAACAAGCATGAACTTTGCCCCAATTTGGACAATCTGATACAGCAGCAAAGAGAAAGAGTAAATAACTGTGCAGCAAATTACACTTAACATAACATGAATAAGAGATAATGCCATATACTCACATATCTTCCCAGTATCAATGAACCAATTAAATTGCAGACCGCGTAGCAGCCAAATATGAGACCAATGACCGTTTGACTGGCTCCCTTCTTCACTGCCTGTGTAGAAATATTCATGTGTAAGTTTAGGTCAGAGGAGAAACAATTTTTTCACAGTACACTCTGATAACTGATGAAAGCACACCATCTTATTAACAACAGTAAGAAATAAATGGAAGATATATTAGGTATAAAGTAGATTTATTTGTTATTTTGACATCAAGTTCAAAGTGCCCATTATGCTAATAACAAAACAAACATTATAAACAAAAATTGGCATACAGTTGATGGGTGAATATCCATCCAACAATCCATCGTCAACTGCTTATCCTGCGTACAAGGTCGCGGGGGGGCTGGAGCCAATCCAAGCCGACATCGGGTGAAAGGCGGGGTACACCCTGGACAAGTCGCCAGTCCATCGCAGGGCCACATATAGACAAACAACCAGACACACACCCACACACACACACCTAAGGGCAATTTCAGAGTCACCAATTAACCCAGTCCGCAAGTCTTTGGACGGTGGAACGAAGCCGGAGCACCTAGAGAGAACCCATGCAGACACAGGGAGAACATGTTAACACTATACAGAAAGGCCTGAAACGACCAAGGGTCGAACCCACGACCGTCTTGCTGTGGGGCAACAGCACTAACCACTGAATATCTCTTCCCAGACAGCAGCAGGGTGAACAGGCTATGGCTGGGTGGGTGTACTGTCCTTTAGTATCCTTTGGGGTGTGCATAGGCACTTCACCTTACTGTTATCACTGATGCTTGGGAGATGGGTACCAATGATCTTCTGAGCAGTTTTAATCACCCGCTGCAGAGGCCTCTGGTCCTGGGCCATGCACATCCCATGGTAGTTTGTGATCTTTCCAGTCAGGATGCTTTCTATTGCTCTTCTGTAAAAGACAAAAACTTGGCACAGGAATTTGGCCTTCTTAAGCTTCCTCAAGAAATACATTCGTTTTTGAATGTCACCAGAGTGGAGATGTGAGATGACCATGTCAGGTTCTCTGTGATGCTGATTCCCAGGAACCTGACACTGTTCGCCTGTTCCACCTCAGTACCACTGAAGTAGACAGGAGTATATGCCTTTATCTCCTTTTTCCTGAAATCAACGATCATCTCCTTGGTTTTGCTGAAGTTGAGCAGTAGGTTTTTCTCTGTGCCCCACTCTGCAAAATTATCAGTTTCCTCTCGATATGAAGACTCATTGTTGTTTGAAATCCAGCTGATGATGGTGGCGTCATCCGAAAACTTGACAACAGAGATCTCTCCATGCAGTCTTGGGTGTACAGCGTGAACAGGAGGGGGCTGAGCACACTACCCTGGGGGGCTCCGGTGTTGAACACTAGCGTGGAGGAGGTGTGTCTGTCTATCTGAACTGGCTGGGGTCTGTTTGTGAGAAAGTCCAATATCCATATTTAAACCCAGAGTGCTGAGTTTGCTGATAAGCTTCATGAGGTATTGAATTCTGAACTTAAATCCACAAACAGCATTCTGATGTAATGTAATGTATGAAATCATAACATCATTCTAACACAGGAGTCGTTTTTCTCAAGAATAAGCCTTGTCGTATTTATTATTCCACTGTGACCTCACCTTTGCTCAACTCCGCTTCGTGTACAAGATGTCAACTGACCTTAACTTAGATCTTCTGTCCAATGAGTCTAACCGAACCAATCATTCACTGGCCTTCCGGGGAGCTTTCTTGTGTCGCGCACATGATTACTCATTCAATCCACATTACTAACTCATAAGAAGACACTAGTTGTTAAGGAGAAAGGGGTTTTGGCTGTCTGATCTATGAGCTTTACAGTGACATGGGTGAGCACATGAGCATTATAAATTATGGTCTCTCTCAATGAAAGATGGCCCTAGGCCCCGTATTCACATGCCAACCATATTCTTCAGTCTAAGAAAAGCATCTGTGTGCAGCATCAAATTATTTATTAGACACATCCTTGACTCAAACAAAAAAGTTTTGATAACCCTGATAGCTGTAATCCGCACATCTCGTATCAGCAGCCCTATATTAAATATGTCTATGTAAATATACACAAAAAAAAACACTAGTAAAATGTAATTCCTGCTCTGTCCAGTTTCAGTTATTACTGTTTCCTATCTTGAGTCACCCATGGTTATTGTGTGTATTTCAGGACTGTTTTTTTTGTTTATCAGTCTATTTGTTAGCAGCTAAGTCATAACACTTCTGTAGTCAACTATGTGTATTTTAATGCACACAGTACAGGCTCAACATTTTATACTACACATTGTCTGTTATTAAAATGACTAATTTAACTATGACTATCTTAAAGGTACAGTATATTCTGTATATTATGATGTATCCTCTTTTATTTGGGGAAGGCTTCTTAAATGTATTAGTGTTGTTTTTCAGTAGACACTGCCTTGCTGTTGTCTTGACTACAGTGTTGCTGTTTGTCTTGCTGTCTGACGTTACACATGACTTATGTAATTTGCATTGGCCCACAACTTCTAGAAACGGAAACTCACTCAAGCCCACAATAAATAAAACATTAAACTGATGATGCCAGTTACAAATCTGCAGACCATATGAAAGAACAATATTTTTAGCACAAACTGAACTTCACTGGCATAAAGCATACTCAAACACAAGGGATGCAGAAAGCAATGACACACAACAAGTATATGTGTAAACAAGGAGCAGTAATATTTAGTGTAAAATTTAAAAAAGACATTTTTTGGCACAGATGGCACCACTTATTCTAGATCAGTGATAATGGCCCGCTGACAATCTTCTAATTCACAATGAATCGGCGTCACGGTGGTGACGTCTCACAGCAAGAAGGTCGTGGGTTCAAACCCCGGTTGCCCCGGCCTTTCTGTGTGGAGTTTGCATGTTCTCCCCGTGTCCGCGTGGGTTTCTCCCACCATCCAAAGACATGCAGGCTAGGTTAATTGGTGTTTCTAAATTGTCCTTAGGTGTGGATGTGAGTGTGAGTGGTTGTGCGTCTATGTGTGGCCCTGCGATGGACTGGCGACCTGTCCAGGGTGTACCTTGCCTTTCACCCAATGTCAGCTGGGATAGGCTCGAGCACCCCCGCGACCCTGTACGTTGGATAAGCGGTTGACGATGGATGGATGGATGGATGGATGGACAATGAAACTAAATGGATTCACACTGACAATTCTTCCATTGGTTGTTTATACCAATTAGTAAATGTTCAATGATGTTACTTGGGAAGTTACATATTAGCCATATCAGCGATCTGTGCAGTGCGTAAAAGGGGTGACACTCTCTGCAAAAAATTCACATAAACCTGGGGTCTCAATTAAAAGTATGACTTTCACAGAAAAACTATCTATAAATAGTTATTTATAAAACTTTATTACTAGGTAGAAATGATTTTATCTCCAAGTCTAAACTTGACGTAAGTGATATTCCTGCTGCTTATGTGGAGCGCAAATGCACCCAAGCCTATGGTTTATTTGGCTTGGGAGCATTTGAATTAGCTTCATGAACAATGTGGTAGGAATTATTACCCTAAGCTACGTATTTGTCAACCCACTATTTAACCCACCTAATAACATGAGTTGCCTGACTTGAGTCTCCGGCGTGATCTTGTCTTCCAAAAATGTAGTTTTTCTCTTTTGGTCCATGGCAAGTCCTGAATAAAATCCTTTTTTGTGCAAGCATTAAATAAGGGGACACTGGTGATTGCAAGGCAGTTGCCATCAATTTTAAGTTACTCTGAGATTTACAGATCACAGATATGTAAATAACAATAGACTTTTTTATAAGTGAGTTTTTTAATGCTTACTATCATTTATGAATCAAATGTAAGCACTCTGTAGGAAATTATCTAAGTTCAAGTATAAATCTTGGAAGAATTTTTATAAATGGGGACCTTTGACCCACACTGCACATGAGAAGTTTGGCCTCAGGCCTTTTTGCCAGAAAGCCTTTCAGCCAGGAGGCTTTTCTAACATGTGATTAATGTTGTGAAAAGGTCACAGTTGTTTTTAGGCACCAAAACTACTTGGTTAGGTTTAGGAGAAGATCATGGTTTAGGTAAAATAATTAGTCAATGAATGGGCAGTGGTGGCCCAAAGGTTAGAGAAGCGAGCTTGTGATTGGGAGGTCGCAGGCCCCGGACCGGAAGGATAAAATCGGGGTGTGGAAAGTAAAACAAGTAGTGCTTACCCTCCCTATTATTTTTTTACCACTGAGGTGCCCTTGGGCAAGGCCCATAACCCCAACAGCTTCAGTGGAGCTGCTTAGTGGCCAGCAGACTGGGCTGCAGTTGTACTGGGCAGCTTTCAAGTGTGGATATGTAACAATGTGAATGTGTTAAGGGCCTTCCTGCAAGAGAGGCTTCCTCTCAGTGAAGCTCCCCTGAATAAATAAAGTTTAAAAGAGTGGTCTCCTAGGTGAGCTTCCCATGCTTGACCCATACATCCAACCCAGCTTCCTCCAAATGCAGTCTTTGTCACTAGCCCGTGGCCTCCTGTCATTTTGCAAAAAGTGGCTCAAGCTCTACAACTGATCAATAAAGCATAGGTCAGTTATTTATTGTCATTTAAGATGCTTATCTAACCTTTGCTGAACAATGACTATTGTGGTCACAAGTTGAGATTTACAGGATAATACTTTAGTTTGATTTATTTGTCAGAGATTATGATTTTTTCTTTTCAACAGAATAGAGAAACTCTTTACATAAGTCAGAGTTAGTTAAGGAGGCTAATTTTACTGTATTCCCTGGTCTGGTTGTAAACAGACACCACAGAATGAAATGATAAATGCTACTTACTGCAGTCATGTAAGAGTACCAAAAGTAGAGAAGAGTCAGTATGTTTGAAAACTGACTCGTTGTTAGACAGCAATATCTACAGTTTCCAAAATATAAGTTCCCATACTGGTCTTTCAGGCAACAGCAAACCTGGTTTCATTTTAAAGAGGAAGAATGTATTATTTCTTCTTTCAAACGCTGCATGGTGTTACTAAATAAAGCAATTAGCCTTTATTAAACGATGGCTTCAGCGGTACCCAAACCTCTAAACTCTTATGTTTAGTACTTTTAGTACCTATGATATGGGCTTATTTTAACTTACCTCATTAGGAAAGAATGGGCCTAATATTGAATAGCAGATCATTGAACTGAAGTTGACAGAAGCCATTGATATCAAAGTGAGAATCTGCTGTCTTGTCATCCTCAGGGGAGGATCTTGTGTTTCGGGTGGAGTGTCGTTATCTGTTAAGTAAAGGAACATAGATAGTGAGATTGGACAATGTTGAGAGTTAAGGACATAAAGTTCACGATAGGATTAACTTAATCCCATTCAAATGGCAGCTAAATGGTTATAAACTGTAGCCGTTAATTAAAAACAGTTAATAAAATGCCATGAATTGGGTTTATCAGACATTCAACGTAATTGCACACTTTCAAAAGTCACCAACCTCTTTGCTCATGATCAGCATGCGGGTCCATTCTTAATTTTTTGGTTTACGTATCCAATTACTCAGGACAGAAATTCCCGACGGTAACATAACGACACACGGAGAGAAACCCTGAAAACCTGAGCAGCAGACAGGCAACCAGCTCCTGACTGTCTGTTCAGCGACAACAAACCTCACAGTCTTGAGGCAGCGAAAGCTCGTGGTGACTTTATTGGAGAAATTTGGTGAGTATTTCCTCAATGACGTACTGCGGCAACGTGAGCCGCTGAATGCGAAACCGCTGTCAAGCCAGCCACCGTCTGATTTCTGTTGCGTCTAAAGCAGAGTTACTATGGTAAGAACGAGGTACGAGTGAGCCGAAGGTCCTGAATGATACATACGCGTTTTTTTGTGATGCTCTTGGTGATCATATGAACATAAATACATACAACAGAAATATAATAAAAAAACCCTCCAGGAGCAAAAATTCAACAGACAGTTAACATTTCTGTGAACTTTGACCAAAACAGTTCCTTAATAGGTTACAACACCAATTTATTATATATTAAAATATAATAGATGTATTAATATATTTCAATTTTTCTTTAATTTTACAACAAACAACAAAATAAAAAATCAATAAACATTTTCTACAATTTGCATATACAGGTTGGTATTTTATGTAATTCATTCAAGTTTTTTTTTTTTTGCTGAACTACATTATACTTCATTTGATCATTTAATAACTAACTAAAGGAGTAAGCCTGTGATATGCTCCTGGTATCACTATCACTATCACTTTGTATCAGAGAGTGAAAGAGCAAAACTGGAAAGGACAACAAAAACATTTGGAACAATGCAGTTTTTATTTATTTTTGATTTTGGCCAGCCTATAGGTCCTTGTAAACCTATGGTCATATCATATTTGTTTCTTTCACAAAATAACAGAGAGAAAAAAATCAGGCAACCAATTATTAGGCAGTACTGCTGATAAGTGACACACACTGAAGCGGACGTCTCTAAAGCTGCATTACTGTAAATAAAAAGCTCCAAATGAAAACGCTCTGCACTAAATTTTGTGTATCTCTCTCTACTTTATTCATATACTTTGAAATAACCTTCTATTAGCAAATGACAATTGTCCAGGCATTTTCACATTTGTTTCTTTATACAGTAGCACCAAATCAACATAATTCTCACTCTTACAAACAGTTAATATTAGCAATTTATGAATATGTTGTATTTAATACCTTTGAAAGCTGAGTGTTCTCATTCTTTTTTGTAACATCAAAAAACTCTTGGTACCATGTTAAAGCAAAGGTGAAGTACAAAATTACCGAAATTAGCAACACATACACACTTTTCTAAGTATAGCCTATAATGATGTCAAGTCAGTTGCTAAATGCACAGTGCAGGCAGCTTTGTATTTTCTTTTGCAAGTACAACATCGGTTCTATGTAAGTAGCATTATTGCACACAAGCTCTATCTATCTAAAGCAGCACTGATTTCCAACAAGGCAAACTATTGATGTAGTAGCATCATAAACAACCAACGAAAACAACACAGAGCCATCCAAGTATGAGATTCATTGAGAGGATCTCTGTGTTTATGCAAATCTTTAATATTTGGCATGGAACGATTTCCCCCCTAATTGAAGACTGAAGCCTTCCCCACTAACTTACTTTAGCCAAATGCATATAATGTTTGGCCATTTATGGCACAAACAAACTTACTGTTGACCATTACTGACAATTAATAGTCAGTAGAGGGGAGTTTTGGTAATGAAAAGGAACAAGTAAATTTACACTTGAAAAAATGAACAATACATTGTCAGAACATAACAGCTCTGACTGAATAATGATTTGCAATATTGTGGCCAAAATAATATGATTTAATATGTTCATTGCACCACTTCATAGAAGTATCATGAATAGAAAATATACAAACTATGGTAAACTGTACACAAATCTTCATGTTGCAGTTACAGAATCAATATATTCTTCTATTGCATGTTCAGCAAATTGAACGTAATGTAGAACATTTAACAATAACAAAAAAAAACAGACAATTATATTGAACATATGGAATTTGAATAAAGATACAAATACAGATACAAATATTCATAATTAAACTTATTTATTTACTAATTTAAAACTGAATTTAAATAGTGCAGTGTTTGTAACAGATATGGTACGGCTTTGTGAAAATTTATTTGCAATTTTGAGTGTACCTCACAATGAAGATATTTTCTGGGTATTCTATTTATGAAGATCACTAACATAAAATAAATAAATAAAATGTAGCCATCATTTTAAGAGAGGGAAGATGTCTTTGGCACCACATCGGGTACTAAACCTCCAAACTGCTTTTAAAATCCATTCCAACATGTATTTATTTTACTTTTTGTTGTCCAGGAAAGGTTGAATTTTTTTACTTTGCAAAAACAGTTGAATAATAAAAAACTAGCTTGAGTACATTCAACACATGAACTAGCAATTATGGAGTAACTGGTCTCCAGCCTCCATGAACACTGACCTACCAACTTTGCCTTCAACAGACTGATTGTAAAATTATCTGCATGGGCAAGGCCAACTTGTATATTAATCTATTCTTTAAAAAAAGAACCACCACAGCACTGACATTTTCCCAGCTATAGCCCCACACATTGGACTGTACGACCAGTGTGGCTTCTTTTTAATTAGTCTACAACAGCACAAAATGACCTTTTCACTTTAGCCTTTGAGTCACATTGGCCAAGGCAACAGCAAATGCCTGCACTGCTGAGAAAGGATATTGGAAATCCAAGATATAGGCATTGCCATCAATTCGCCCAAACTGCATCACCTAAAAAAGACAGAAAACAGGAACACAATTCAGAAAGCATGTATTAACAAGCGTATCTTATATCTTATTTTTTATTGATTCAATTCTGGCTGTACCTAATGGTTATTTTAATTACTGAATACACGTTTTTATTTTTTTTATAAAATGTCGGAAAATAGTGAAAAATGCCAATCACACTTCCCAAGAGTCCAAGGTGAGATATTTAAAGAGCTTGTTTTGTCTAACCAACAGTCCAAAACCCAAATATATTCAGAATACATATAAATAATAAAAGCAGCAAACCATCACATTTGAAATGCTAAAACCAATGAACATTGAAAAAAAATGTAGGATTTGTTATCACATTACCTGTCTACCATCCAGCTCAATTTGGAAATTCTTTGCTGACTCCTGCGTGACTCGACCTCCAAAATCAAGCTGGTAGACCTGGGTGGCTTCGTTCCACAATGGTTGTTTATTGGCCATGACATAGACAAATCCTTGGCTTCCCAAACTACGGTCCTCTCTTTCATTTGCCTTGCGGCACTTTATCTCCTCGAGCTCACTCGCCATACGCAGGCTGCGCTTGTTCTTCCAGCTCTTCTTACTACTCTGGTTCTGGTTCATGAGTTCGTCGCCGCTAATAAACAGCTCTGGCTCACTCTCTGAGCTATCCTGGAACTCATTTGTGGTCCTGTTCATCTTCTTAGTTTTATTGAGTTGCTCTCTCTGCCCCTTAGGCTTCTTTTTCTCTCTGTTTCCAAGCCTTGGGCTGGAAATCAGAGTGTTGAAGTCAGAGAGCGCACGCCCTTCCTTCCTGGATTTGCCCTCAGAGACGGTGGTCATGTTGGTCTCCTCTGCTCTGCTGTCCAATCTTTTGCGGCTCTTCTTGTTGAAGCGATCTGACTCCTGTGGCACAGGGCTTTCATTCAGTGATGATGGCTCTGGAAAGTTGTTGGCAGACTCTGCCTGATCCTCTGTGGCACTCTTGGATGGCGGTAGCTCAGTAGGTGGAGGAGGAGGCGGGAGAGGTGGCGGTGGAGGAGGCACAGTAGGAGGAGGTGGGGAGAGAATCGGCTTCTCTAAAATCTGATGAGTTTTAGTAGGGAGGGGAGGTGCTGGAGGGTCTTGCATGGGAGGCGGGCAGGGGTAAGGATTCCAGGGATGAAGGTTGACAGGGTGCAGCTGAAGCCCAGCACATGAGCTGGCTCCTGGATACATTGGAGGGAGAGGGCAGCAGGCCAAGTTAGCGAGATTTGGAGGATAACCCGGTGGCAAGACCAAGTTGGGGTCCTGCTGAGCAAAAGGGACAGAAGCAACCACTTCATTTGGAGAACATTGTGGTGGAGGGTTCTGTAAGGTCTGAAGTGGAGGACCACTGTGACCCACACCTGGAGGAAAAGGCGAAAGGGATATCTGGTAACCTGATGGGAAAGTAAGCGTGCTTGTGCTCTGACTAGTTGGAGGTTTAGTCGTGAGTACAAACGGTAGCCGAGTCATGTCCAAGTGCTGAGCTTGACTGATGATGAGTGGAGGCGGTTTATGAGGTCCTGGTGGAGGGCCTAACATTGTTTGTTCTGGGGTGAGCCAGAATTCCTCTGTGGTGGAGGTGTCCCACTGGTAAGGCGGAGGGCGTTTAACTGTCAAACTGACATCACCGAGAGTCAGCTGACGTACAGATTTTTCAAGGTGACACTGCTGATTTAAAGTCTCATCTTCAGTAAAGGCAGAATTAACATACACTGTTCTGTCCCTGCTGTTATCAACAGCACCCAGCAGACTGTACGATGACTGAGAAGCCAGGGGTGAGGCACCTTTGGAGTGCACAATAATGGTGCTGTGATGTGCTCCTTTCCCTGGTGGGAAGTCCTGCCTCACCACTGTGCCACCTGCAATGCCACTACTTGTGGTTCCACCACCACTAACACTGACACTGGTGCTGCTGCTGTTACTACTGCACTGTGTGCATGTGTACAATGCAGTGGGCAACCTCTGCTGGTAGGTAAGTGCTAGTGCACTGTTCATTTTAGCCTTGGTGGGAAGAGTTCTTGAGCTTTCCATCATCTGTGGCACTTTGAGTCCCATGTCCCTGCCATCACGGCGTAGAGTGGCATGAATCAGACTGCTATCAAGTCTCTGGGGAGGTGGAAGTGTAGCAGTTACTTGATTGGCTGGATCTGGGTAGGGAGGAGGGTCTCCACTTGGTATTGAGTAGCGAGGGACGGAGAGACGGCTCAGTGTTGCTGAACTGTAGGGAAGCTGAATTTTTTTACTCTCAGAGGAAGTGACTTTGAGCGTGGCCGAGCCATGGACAGCATACGCATTTTGGTTGCGAATGAGGCGCCTGCGTGGCCGACAAACCTCTTCCACATTGCCACTGCTGTCAAAGGTCGTGATTCTTTCATATCCCAAAGGTGTTGGGTACTGTATGGTGACAGGGTGAAGCAAAAATTCATCCTTCTTCAGGCAGTGGTCTGTTCCCAGGACATTTGGGCTGTCACAGTTTGTGACAAGAGTTTGAGGCGTAGAGGCGGCTGTAGCCACCGCTGCAGACACTACAGTGCCGGGGTATGGAGGAGGAGGATTCACTTTCCTCATTTGAATCTCCACAGATCCATCCGTGTCATTGAAGGGAGGTAAAATCCGTGGCAGACTTGGCTTGAGAGTGTGTCCATGCTCCCCCCTGTCAAGCCCAGGCTCAGTGGTAGGAGGGCCAATCTGAGGCAGAAGATGAAGCCGCTGTAAGGAAATGGTAGGATAGCCAGTTGGAGGTGGGGGGAGCGACATCTGCATCTTCAGCTGCTGCTGCATTTGGTGGTGCTGCCACTGCATCTGTTGATGCTGCTGCTGGATCTGCTGGTGCTGCTGCTGAAGCTGCTGCTGCTGCTGCCTCATCTCCTGGATCTGTTGCCGGATTTGCTGCTGCTGCTGTTGCATCTGCTGCTGCTGCTGCTGCATCTGTTCATGCTGCAGCTGCATCTGTTGCTGCTGCTGTTGGATTTGATGTTGGTGCTGAAGTTGTTGGGGGGTCACTTGCTGTTGATTTTTTTGTATTTGTTGGTGTTGCTGGACCTGGTGTTGATGTTGTTGCTGCTGCTGTTGAAGTAGCGTCTGCTGGTGGTGCAGTTGCTGTAGCTGTTGATGCTGCTGCTGTAATTGCTGCTGTTGTTGTTGCTGCTGTAATTGCTGCTGTTGTTGTTGTTGTTGTTGTTGCTGTTGTTGTTGCTGTTGTTGTTGTTGTGATTGGGACTGATGATGGTGTTGCTGCTGCTGCTGCTGGTGTTGCTGCTGCTGCTGCTGGTGTTGCTGCTGCTGTTGCTGCTGCTGCTGTTGGTGATGATGATGTATTTTCTGCTGTTGCTGTGTCTGCATTTGTTGTAACTGTTTGGACTGCTGTTGGCGAGACTGTTGTGGGTGAGACCGCTGTGGATGAGGTTGTGGTGGGAGATGGTGAGGTGGAGGTGGTGGAGGAAGAGTACCAGGAAGCAGAGGACCCATCTCTAACCCATTAAAAATCACCTGACCAGGGTTTGAGTATCTGGTTGGCACTGGGTACGGTGTTGCAACTGCATCCTGCCCATGATCAGAAACAGGAACAGAAGCTGCTGCCGCTGCAGCTGCAGCTGCTGCTGTGGCTGTAGGATTGGTCAGGACATCAAGCTGAATATTCTGATTGGCCAGAAGAGACTGAACCAGGCCGATGCTCTGAGTTGGAGACATAGCCTGAGCCGGACTGTGGATGGGAGCAATGGGAATGTTGACTGTACAGGGAGGATTGTCTCCTGCCACTCCAGATGGTCCCATCACTTTATAAAAACACAGAGGAGAACTGTGAAAGTGACTTTTAGCACACTGAATGAGGTGCATTAAAAATAAATGCAATTACTAATTTCTTATTATTTTTGTAAACTTCTGAACTGAGAATATTGTACTTTTATTCATTCACACCTGGTAAGTCATCCTCATCCTCACTGAACACATTAGGATTGAACACAGGCAGGCTCATAAAGTCATGAGAAATCTTTCGCACTTCTGGAAGGTAGATTGTCATCTGTCTCGGCTGCAGATGAAGCAAACTTGTCTTATAGATGACTGAAATATAGAAGTAAGTTATGGTCACTGTTAAATTCACCACCAATGGTCAATGTGATGTGTGTGTGTGGCTTTTGTGACATTTACCTGCACCAAGATTGGCAGGGAGAAAAGAAGCAAGTCCAACAATTTTGAATTTGGTCCCCCAAATGTTGGATGTTACTTGAGCAAGGTAGTTGTGCTTTAAAGCAAAAGAAATGTAAGCCAGAAATAAAAATAAGGATTATCGGTGTCACAAGAAAATGAATCAGGAGTTGACATGAGCCTACAGGTGTGATATATCAGGTAGTAGGAGAGCTAAAATGTATTAGCATAATACAATGACATGTTTTTTGTTTGTTTTGATTTGGACCTTTAAGAAGAGGAACAAAAACAGGAACATTTTAGGTAAAAAAATAATTTGCCTATCAACTTTGTTCCATATGGCTTTTGTGACACTACAGTTACTTTTTAGCACTCCTACATTATAATTTTATTGTGAACATTTTGAATATTTTAACATATAAGACATAATACTAATGCAGGTTCTAAGGTATCATTATCAGATAATGGAGACTCATACCTCTGTGATCCCATCCATAGAAAACTCTCGACGCGTCAGACTGGGAGACCGAATTGGAGGCTTCTTTGTTGGTAACCGTGGCGAGCGTTGGCCTTCCTGATGTGCGCGTGAAAGTTTGGGAGATTTTCTTGATTCCAAGTTCATCCTTTGACACAAAGTGGTAAATTTTTCAATTATCTTTTCCTCTGAAATATATCTTTTTTATAAAAGTATAATTACCATGGTGAAACAAATGCTATAAACAAACACTCTGTTGATCAGGCCTGTGTAATGTGTAAAACAAATTCTGACATGTAATGTTTGGGTGACCTGTTTCCTCGGGATAACTTTGGTGACTTCTTCCCGACCCACTCATCGCTTAACTCTATGTCACTGGAGTCAGAGCAGTTACAGCTGTCAGTGTATGAAATCATGGGATTCACACACACCTCCTCTGTAGAAAACAAACAAGACAAAATAGAGAAGGTGAGTTTGAGTCAAGTCATCATACATACTAACATGGCATTAAACTACCACCGACAAAATGCAACACTGGTGCAGCTAGGTCATGGTACAGGCTATTCCTGTATCAAGCCTTAGACCACGTTACGTCAGAGAAAAGCAAGAGTCTGTGTTTGTTCTTACTCAAGGTGAATGACAGGCACAGTTTAAAATGGTGAACAAGTTTAAAGAGAACCAGGTCCAGATTTTATTTCAAGATGACAAGTGCTTCAGGCATGTCTGCTACTATTAGCAGCAGTAGACTCGTGCCATAAGTCTACTTGTTTTTTCATGGGTTGTTTTTGCTTCAGATGTAGGAGCTCTCAGTATTTCAAAAGCCCATAATCCTAATTTTGAAAAAAACATTTTGGGAAATATTCTAAGTCACTTTCCAATGGTTATACCATTCCCATGATAATGTCCGTTAAATATAAGGCTACAGCTAGCAGCTAATTAGCTTAGTCTAAACACAGGAAGCATGGGGAAACAGCTGCCCTTTCTTAGGTTAAATACACAGTGAAATAAAACATAAAATTTCCAAGTATAATCTCCTTGTGCTAATTCTTTAGTCATCTCTTGGCATCTGTCAAATATGTATCAAAAATATTTTTTGAGTATTTAGAAATGCTCAGTGATTTAGTGAAATCCTTCTCTTGTTGTCATGGTGACTCCAGGGGATCACCAGCCACTTTCTCCAAAATATTTCCCATAAAACCACAACTTGTCATTTTGACATCTCTGTTTGTGTACAGATTAAAAAAACAAGATACAAAATGTTGCATACTAGTCACATTTAAAGGTGTTGGATAGGAGGATTTTTAAAAAAGTTCATCAAAGCCAAGCTAGCTGTTTCCCTTTGCATTATGCTAAACTAAGATTAACATATCTTGACTCTATTGTAATATATGGGATTTAGTGCAGTCAATCTTCTCATGATTAAGCATATCCAAAAATTTCAAACTATTCCTTTAACTATTTAGGTATCCCAATTTACACAAAAATTTATTTTCTTACCTGGTGCTATATCCATGCAAGTAGTTTTAGCTTTATGAGCTGTGGTCTTGAGATATATGCCTATAAAACCAATACAGATGTGGAGGTAATGGGAGTTTCATTTGTGGTTACTCTGGATATTCCACAAACCTCACTGTAAACACTTTTCACTGGAACTACTATCTATCAAAGAAATAGTCCCTATAAAAAGTATAAGACCCTATGAGGGTCCCACCTGCTTTGCTGTCCGTTTTTGGATCCATAATGACAAACTCGGGCCGTAGTTTACTGATGCGCCTTCCCTTGAGTATAGGCACCAGTCCTCCTAAATATTCTAGGTACAGAGTGTAGCAGGGTCCGCCTGCCTCAGGGCTGTCCTCTGCTCGCTTCATGGTGCAATGGAGCCTCTCATTCCCAGCTGTGGGATAGCTCACAAAGTCACGGATGTTGTTGGGGTCAGGGATTGGGGGCTAGAACAAAGAGAGGAAATGGCGGTAGAATTGCTGGAATGAGAAAAACATTTCTCATTCAGTAGTTTTGCTATATCACAGTGCAACTAAAAGTTGGTAAGAAGCTGTCTACGACTGTTACTGCACAGCAATTAATCAGGGATCTATGCACCTTGATGGTAGGTATGAAAGCAGTGGTGACATAAGAGCAGAGCAGTGAGGGCATGTTAAGTTTCCCCACATCTTTCTCCTCTCGCAGGGCACTGGCGATGCCCTGCTGGCATAAAAGTTGGAGGCTGGCCACCCTGTGCTCCACACGCACCACATACAGTGCTGGTCCACATGCAAGGAATAGACGAGAGTCTCTGTGACCCCAACAGATGGTGGTGATGGGTCTCTGAAAAACAAATTTTCACAATAAAAGAATTTCTACAGTAATCAACAATCAACATTTATTGGCAGTGAAGCCGTAACTCACTCATATAACAAGGACAGACTGCTCACATGGACTTTGCATCCAGTTGGATGATCATCAACTACAGAAATGAATAGATAATTTTAATGCTTGAACAGATATTGAAAGTAAAATTCGTTCGGCCGATTTTACAGGCCTGTTATGATTTGGTCCTAAAATTGAATTGACAGACTGGTTGTGTATTGAGTCTGTTGAACAAGTTGGTAAGACGCAATAGTGGAAAGTAAATACACAACATTCCACATTTTACTTCACTGCATTTGTTATTTCACAGCTATGATGACTTGTTACTTTTCTAATCAATCAATTTAATTTAACTTAAATACTCTTAAATAAAGTTATTTGTTTAGGAAAGCCGTACCTTTGCATAATAATACTGGTGCAAAATTGGTGCACATTCCACATATTAACTGTATTTTCATTCAGCTCAAAAATTTACTATATCAGCTGCCATATCTGTGATCTGTGAATTTTCCTCCTCTAAAAGCGGTATCTTAGTGGTCTTAAAAATCCCACTTTTTTGGGGCTCTAATTGAAAGTCTTATGGTTATTGTGGTATTCATTTTATTCCATATTGCCTAGCAAAAAAGCTACTATATCTCTCAATTTATACAGGACTAACCTGTGCCGGAGTTTCCAAGGTGTAGATGTGTTCTCCTTGGACATTATAAAACTTAACAAGGGCATTTCTCATCATGGACGAGCAGGCAGAGTCAGGAGGAAGCCCATGTCTCTCCATACCGGCCACAGCCAGGAGGTCTCCCTGGGAACACCACTGGGCCTCAACATCTGTGGAGTGAAGGGGTGAAAAAAACTTGTGAGTTATGGGTCATATGATCACAACAAAATTCATGAGCATACTTGTAAATGTCACAGCAAAACATGGATTTTTATACCTTTCAGCCCTGAGCGAATTATGGCTGGAGAGAGGTCATCATAGTTGTTCATTAAACTGATATCTCCTGATAAGAAGGTGACGGTCAACAAAGGCTTGACTCGCCGCACTTGGAAGAACAAAGAAAATTAAGTACATTAGCTTTCTACAGCCAACACAAGGTGGCAAGCTGCCATATGAGCAGTGGGGAAACTTGTTGTACCTAAAGGCAGAATATTGTCATCAGAGTCCGTGTCGCTCTCTGTGCTGTCCTCGACCAGGAAATCGGGGCAGTTCCAGGACATGCTCACGATCCCGTCAGACTCGTGTAGCAGAACATGGGCAAGCATTCGTCCGTGACAGTCCATCACTATCACTTGACCATCTGCTGTACCAAACAAGACCTGTGGGGGCATTGAACATTAAACTTTAATGGATGACATGATGAAAATGTTCTGGAGCATGAAATACTTGCCCGACAAGTGCTGAAAAAGCATATATATATATATATACATATATATATATATATATATATGTAGAAGCAAGGGGGAATTACCTCAGCCTAGATGTAATTTTTCTTCTTTAAGATAACTATTTTATGTCTTTTTTAAGGTTAAATAATACAAAAAGTCATTATATAAGCTCAACCAGACCACGTGTACCTGTTGATCATCAGGTGTCCAGATTCCACAGGTGATTTGACTCTCCAGGTTAATTTCGGAGGACCAGTGTCTTTGTCCGCTGACCGAACCAACTAATACAAAGCCATCCCTGTAGGCGATGAGGGCTTGAGTGCCATCATGTGACCAAGTGAAGTCACTCACCTGGAGCAAATAAATGTTCACCTTCAACACATTTGTGTATATATACTGAACATAAGAAAACACATAAGTCTTAGTCCTTTCTGGTGTCGTTTTTATCTGTCATCAATTGCATTACAGATGTTTTATGTGTTAATATATATACCAGGATATATAGTTAATTCTATCTGGCAAACCTCCCCTACATCCTTTTATAAATCTATAATTTCAAGGCGTCCATGTCACTACTACTCAGCAGCAAAACTGTCATTCTCTTTGGTCAGTCTTTAAGTAATAGCAGAAAAGTGTCTACCTGGGCTCCTCTGTCGTTCACCAACTCTACAGACCATCTTCCTTCATACTGGATCCATACAAAAATACCTCCTTCCATATCACAAGTGGCCAGCTTCTGAAAGGGTTCATTCCAACGCACCAAGACAACCTGCAAAAGCCCAAAAAGCACTGTTACTATTTTTTGCAATCACAGGTGGCTTTCTGCACAGAGGAACATTCATGATTAATAGACAGTATGAGCTGAGGACAGTGCTAAAAAAGCATTTCAGGCTGAAAGTGATTTCTAAGCCCATTACAGTTGGAAGGAAAGTCAGCATCCAGGGAAAACTAAGAAATTAATCTGTAAAGTGATATATTTGATGAGCTAAACATATAGTGCGTATTTTTCAACGCATGCCAAGACATACCTTTTACGTATGTCAGGTGTTCTATACTACATACTATGTCCTATTATTCTATACTTTAACAAATATTGATGTTTAGATCATGCCAGACGATTCTGGATGGTGACTTCAATACATGGTGATGGTGATATAAATACATACATATAATTTTGTCAGAACGAGTTTCAAGTGGGAAGGGGATTAACACAGAGGGGAAAATGAGAGAGAAAAGGAAAAATGTTTTCTGTGGAATTGCTCTTTATGCATTTTACTCTCTTAAATGAATAAAAATATATTGTATAAAAAAAGACAGCGATGTCAGAACCACACCTCGCTGTTGTGTCCTCGCAGGTTGAAATTGATTCTCTGAGGTGTAGTTCTGTCCCTCCTGCAGTGACTCGATGTAAACGTCACCCCAACAACTCCTCTCCCATTCCCTGTGGCGAGCCAGCCCTCCTCATAGTACCGTCTCCGGCACACTGGTTTGTCCTTTTCGCTCTTGGGGACCCTGCCTTTCCACGAGAGGCAGAGGATGTTGGAGTCGCTGCAGAGGATGGGACCATGTTCCACGGCAGCCAACATCCCTACTGAGTGACCAGGCTGGTAGGTAAAGCAGAGAAAGAGGCACTATATGACCAGATTCAATGTACTTTATCAGTTTGTGTTGGTCTGTTTACATAAATTTACTTAAAAGTTTAATGTTCATTTAGGACATAGACTGTTGGTCCGAAGGAAGGTGGGTTGTGGGTACTCAGTCAGGGAAACCATAAGAAGACGTACAGTAAAACAAACCATGAAACAGTTCAGACTGAAAGTTAATTCATGACCTTGGAAACAGTCTCACTTCTTGTGCCTTGTGCTGAGTCCACCTGCTAAGGAAGATTGTGTGATAAGCTCAAAAGTAGGGATGTCCCGATCAGGTTTTTTGCCCTCGAGTCCGAGTCATTTGATTTTGAGCAACTACCGATACTGAGTCCCGATCCGATACTTCTATAATATTTAAAAAAAAAATAATGAAGAGCGAAAAAACAGATCCAGGATGTTCCTTATTTTTTATTTAATTCACCTTATTTTAAGATTCAACAACTCGGGAGGTAACGTCCGATTCTGATCGAGTCTGAAACAACGTGATCGGATCTGGACATCCCTACTCAAAAGGACCAGCAACTAAATTAACCTTGTGGTGAGATTATTCTGCACTTTAGGCGTACAGTAAAACAAACCATGAAACAGTTGAGACTGAAAGTTCATTCATGACCTTGGAAACAGTCTCATTTCTTGTGCCTTGTACTGACTCCACCTGCTAAGGACGATTGTGTGATAAGCTCAAAAGCCCCAGCAACTAAATTAACCTTGTGGTGAGATTATTCTGCAAATCACTGTTTCCAAGGTCAGGAACAAATTTTCAAACTCAACATTTAAGCCAAAAAAGGAGTCCTTAAAATGCTCAGAAAAATAAAAAATTTCAACACCTACAATTGCATGTCAACTGAGCAAACTGTGATACAACCATAAGGTCCAGACCTGCCACTAAACAGATCATGTGGTGAGATTGTTTTGTCAGAAGTTGCATGTTAAAGAAAAAAACACCTCTAAAAACCCACCAATAACTTATATTGTGTAGTACATTATAAGTAATACCTACAGCACAGATACTACTAGGCGTCACCTTACTGAGCTAATTCACAGGCATCAAATTAGTGACTGAAACAAGGGGCTCATGTGCTCCTTGTTTGAAATGGTCCATTAAAATGATGTATCATTTGAGTGAGCAGAGCTCGCAACAGTGAATCACTAAATTTGCCCTTAAAACCAGTAAAATCACCATGGCTGCTGCTCATAGTCTTCTAGCTGTTGTTCTATTATTCACCCTCTATGGAGCAGCTCCAGGATTTGTCTCTAGATGACATCATAACTACAGTCTGTCTTTTATTTGTACAGATTCACAAATTAAAACTTAAACACTCCCATCTATATTTTGAAGAAGCTGTGTATTTGAATATCTGTGTGTTTGAATATCTGTGTAAGTGTTTATCTATTTACACATCAAACCCTTTGCCATTTTATTTCCCCTTAAGTACGTTTCTGGTTGTTAAAATAATCTTATTCCACTATCTGACTCTATTGCATAGTCTCTTTTTTCTTGATTCATCTCTATATTTAAGTACATTATATTTACACGAGTAAGATAACCCAATACATATTTTCGGCTGCATAATTCATTACATAATACATATTTCACTGACTTGGTATCTTGGGAAACTTCGGATCTCCTTTGAAATTTAAAATCAAGTTCTGTGAATCTGACTGCACAGAATGAGATTTTACTGACTGGCTCACTAGCAATCAGACTACATAATATGTCTAAAATATGGCCAAGCTGTAAAATTGCTGTAAGTTTCTGATCTGACATACCTCATAGTTCCTGGGCATGTTGAGTCAAAAATCCTCCATTGAATGTGTCCATATTTCCATTCAGATGATGCACTGAAGGGTAAAGGCTGATCTGCTCTTGGGACTTACAATAAAATCTATGGGGAAGTAAAAGGCATCATACAGCCAGATGTTGTCCAGCTCTATATTCATTTAAATCAAGCAGGTCTGCACGTGATGTGAGCCTTCTTTGATGACAGTGGCCCACCCCATGTCTTCCCGATGTGGCTCTTGAGAGTTGTGTAATTCTGATGCAATGAAAAAGAAAAAAAGACGGATAAAAAAGCAACACACACACAAACGTTATTCAACAAGTAAGGTAATCTAAAAGATAGAGAGCTTGAGATAGACTCCTGCTTAAAATAGCCGCGTTGTCATTCAGTGCATCAACCTTGAAATTCACAGCTTTTCTCAGTCTCTATGCAACAGCAACACTGCATCAGTGCACTCGCTGTCTCCATGGGTACTGATACTGTCCGTTCATCCTATTTTACGTCAAAGACCCGAGCAGCCAGGCAAGAATGTGAACTCCTCCTATATTTAATTTCTACATGAAAAACAAAATTAATTTATTCTAACGCAGATAATAGGAATAACATTTCAATCAAACAGCTGTTAAAAACATTACATTCTCTCTTGCTTCGAAGAATGTAGCCTAGAGTAACAGCATCCAATAAAAGTCGAAGTAAGGACCCATCATCTCCTCTTTGAAGGTCTCTCACAACATCATATCAATTTAATTTCTAATTCAAAGGCATCTTGTAGTCTTTCTGACCGCATGCAGCATTCTGAATTAGACAATGCTGTTCAGACAAATGAGCTGTGGCTAAAAAAATAAAACTGTGTTTTAATCAAATTTGGTCAATTTGGTTATTTGGTCAAACGTTATGCAGATTTACATACCTGACACCGCTTTAACAATGTTAATCCATGGGCAATATCGGCGAACAATGCAGTCGTGTTGCCGGGCACTTTTCCGCTGGCGCACTTTGGGGTTGTGGCTTTAAACGGGTTGCCATTAAGCAGGTAGCAAGTAAAATGGACTCCGAACTTCAATTCCAGTTAAAACGAAACCACTAACACGCATAATACGCATTTCAAGAATCACTGATGGTAAGTTTAAGCAAATTTGTATTCATTCTGATATAAATACAATTATAATCAATAGATTTATTGCTGCACCTCAAAAGGGGGTTTCTTTTAAAATGGCAACTTCACACGATGCACCCCATCTTTGTAATGTAAGTTGAAGTGACATTCTGGACGCAAGATCTTGACGTAAATAACGTGCTGTTAACCGACTGTCCTACAATCCTACCACAGTGGTAAGCATTATTAATTAGATAACTCATTTCATCATAACTTCATCCATTTCACATAAAAGTAGTCTGTGATCACACTAAATCCACTCACTTAATAAATTAACTGATTTCTAATTTTTGCACAAAAGCACAAGCACTGGAATAAAATCATCATTCAATCTTTATTGTGATATTATATCTTCATGCGATCAGAGTAAAAGCTAACCTTGGACTCTCTTTAACACCAGTGTCTCTCAACTGGTGGACTGCATGGTAGGTCATGAGATGCTCTGCAATGGCAGCAAACATCTGTATTAGAACTGCAATGATTAGTCCAATAATTGAGCAAAAATTTATACCAAACATCTTCTTATTATCTTCTCCGGTGTTAGGATTTACTGCTTTTCTCTATTTTATATAATAAAATATGTAATATTTAGGACATTTGAAGTCACACAGTTCATCTGTGAAACTTTGATGGGCATGTTATTTATGACATTCTATAGAGAAAACTAATTGATTAATGGAGAAACCAACAAGAAAATTAATTAATAAAAATGATCGCTATCTGCATTAATCCACATCACTTAATATGATAATCAGTTAAGGACACACTGCTTTAGACTGAAAAGTGTCAGAAAAGGTCTGATCTCTCAATATGCAGAGAACATTATCCCTTATAAAGAGCAGAACACAGCCAGAAAGTCCTGTGAAGTCCAGAATGTTCTCCTTTTTCAGATATTCCTGTATTGATGGCGACAGATTCAAGTGCAAGTCTCTTCAAAGGCATGGATGACACTGTCGTACGCAGGAGGGGGAGTCTGTGAGGGAAGGAAACCTTTAAGTCCGTTGTTGCCCAACCAGAAGGAATGTCTCTTGTTTGGCACAAGGGATGCTGAATCTGAGGAGTTTGAAGCTGCCGTGTCCTCAGACACGGCGACCTGAGTGTCCTCTCCCATCTCCAGGCCAGCCCTGCTTCTCTTGGGCAGTGGGCGAAAGGTGGAGGTCTCTACACCAGGCTTACTCCCTAGAGGTCCCACTGGCTCCAGAGAAGGCTGTCTGTAGACGCTCAAAAAAGTGCTTCTGTAAAGGCCTAGCTGGTTGCTCATGGGGTTGTCTTTTTGTGAAGTGCCAGATCTCTTTTTGGAGCGCCTGGTGATCCTGGCGGTGGCCTGGCGCCTGGATGCCCAGGTTAATAGAACGTAGACCAAAGCACCCAGCAGCAAGCCCACAAGAACAGATAAACAGAAGGCTAGAATCATATCGCCTGGAAAGGAAGAACTCAGTGTCAGAAAAGGGGAAGTACTGAGGGATCAAAATAATGTTTGGAAATGTTTAGTAGAATGTGAGGAAGGATGCATTGTGTTGATGTAAAAATGGAGAAGATTATATCCCCAGATGGCTTTTTCAGCTGTGTTTCAAATTTGAAATAAGTCTATTAGCATAGACAAGGAGCAGTTGCACCAGCTGAATAAAGTACATCTTCTATGTGCCAGACTTGTTCAAGAAAGGTTCTTTTTATTGATTTTCTATTGCTGGACACTTCTATACTGGGCACAATGTTATATAAAATCTTACATCATACCTGCGTGTGGGTACATCGTCTACATAGTATCATTGTGTTAAAGCACAAACTGACCATATCATTGGCGTAAGGCATAAAAAAAAGTCTTTTTATTATTTGATTGTCACGTTCCTGAATATTGACTACATAAGTTTCCTGACTTCTCACAAGAAGTTGTTCAAGGCAAGTTTATATGCACAACAAGACAATTCAAAGTGCTTCCCATAAGACATAACAAGGCGTACAGATAAGATATAAAAGAAAAACAATGTGTATAAAAATAGGATTTGGAAAGAATTCAGTTAAACAGAAGATAAAAAGAAGCTAAATGGAATAAAACAGAAGAAACATAGGGAGAAATATGCAAAGGGCGCTATAAATATAAAGCCCCAAATTTAACTTAATAAATGGAAATAGCAAACAGGAAGGTTTTAAATATTTAAAAGAACATAGAGTTGTTTTCTGGAAAGTTGTTCCAAATATGTGGCACAAACTAACTGTTTTGATTCTGTGGACAATAACAGACCCTCTTAGTAGGCTGAATGGTATATGTTTTTATTTTAACTGAAGATATTTTGTCCCTAGACTTCTGGAGTGCTTTATTCAGAGCTCATTTGTCTATTTTCCAAATGCAGAGACATCAGACTGACAACAATGAGTTGCAGTAATCCCTAGAAAGGAGATGAAAATAAATTTTGTTGTACAACAGAACTATTATATCTGCATTTACATACAACATGCTACTCTTATATAGTAGCTTTAGAAAATAGTCCCTAGATCTTTACAAGAAACAAACACAGATCAACTCACCAAGATTAAATGATTTTAGTATCTCCAAAAAGGGATGTGTTTCATTATGTGCCATTATTCCACCATAAGCTGTGTTCGATTCAACAGTGACTCCAAGCAGACAGACCAACACCAAGCTTTTTCCAAGACAGGCTTTTTGCTTTTCTTCCTCCACAGTGTTTGGTATGGCGGAAACTTTGCTGTCATGCTTCCTTCCCTCTCTGGCTTTAAAATTAGCAAGTGCCTTGCTTATCTGTGTGGGACATAACACTGGGAAACAGGGTTGTTTCCTTTTGCATCATTTCCTTAGGATCAATACTTTTAAACAATGGTTTTATTAGTTTATGTAAAGACGTGTTTCTTGTGCTTGAATTTTAAGAAATCAAAACCAATAAATTCAACCTTACTACTGATATAAAAACATATTTCCAAGTGTCTTGACATGGTTCTGGGCAAGCTAAACCATGAAAATCCACTAGAGTCTGCAGGCTATCAAGCTCTCAGTCTCTATGGGGATTTCCTTCAATTGTTGCACTGTTCCCACCTCATATATGTCCGCAGGGTCTTTGGGCATTACGGCCTTCTGCAGCTCAACTGATACAATTTATAACCTTATCTATACCTTTTCCAAGGACTGCAAGAAAGCAGGGCCTATATTATACACACATACACACACACACACACACACACACACACACACACACACACACACACACACACACACACACACACACACACACACACACACACACATACATAAGTATAAGCACTTTTCTTGATTTGAACTCCACAACCAATTTTATTAAGGATACCATAGAAAAGGTTTTGTATGAGGAAAATTATGAAGAAATCTTCATTCATTTCACAAAGACGTCCTGCAGGTGGCACTAAAGTACTTACAATGAAGATTAATATGGGAAACTTCAAGCTATTATGTGGGGTGGGGTCTAATTAATTATACAATCTTGAGAAAGTCACCAGCTGGCCTTCCACAGACATTTAGACAGGAACATGCTTTTTTGCAGAAATTCATGCTTCTCCTCAAATATTATACATTTCATTGCTTATATAATATTTAATGTGTCCATTCATTTTCTCAGAACCAGTTGGAGCTTTGTAAGAGCCCCATGCAATGAAAGTGTTGGAATCATCATGTATATAAGTTATCTCATATTTAATCAGTACATTGCAATACATTTATGAAATATAAAGCATTTACTAATGTGAGCTTTTGAGTTTGTTACACAGGAAATCTGCAGTGGATGGGTGTCAGACAAGAGTCATGGAGCAGACACCCGAAGAAGCAGCTATTTTGATATGCAGCTATGATAACATAAATAGTTCCTGGAAACTTCTCTATAGCAACATATGTTAATGTTGCTATGTCACAAGTTCATGTTGCTGCTTATTTGCTTATCCCCTTTCCCCCATATAGCAGCAATGTGTATGTAACTAGGGACCAAACAAATAAGGGCTGCAACAAATCACAATCACAAATCACAATTTTAGTTCTAATAAAATTTTAACTGCAGACCTGCTGGTTTAATAGAAGATGATCATGTGACTTCACAAATTGTGGGCCAGATGGCTTACAGTCTTTTTTTCCCACCTTTTCTAATCTTCCTGATAAATTAAAGAACTATCTGTAAGGACTAAGCAAATGCCATGCTGGATGAGGACTTTCCACAACCCAGTGGCTTATTCCTGATCAATAAGGCATTAGTAAATTATTTATTAACCATTAATAAAGCGATTACTTCCAACCAGTAGTGGAATGTAACAGTACATTACTCAAGGTATTTGTACATTACTTGTGCCTTTCCATTTTTTGCAACTTTTCTTGTACTCCACTACACACCAGAGAAATTTGTACTTTTTTTTACTCCATTACAGTTGTCTAACAGCTACTTTTCAGATTACAATTGTTTGTATATCCAGATTTGCTGATTTTGAATTTTTCTGAGAAATTAAATGATGATGTGTTCCTTAATGGGTTTAGAGAATGATTTAAAATCCTGCCTGGACTAGCTGTAAACTGCATCATCACAAAGCTGAAAACAGGGCTCATGAAAAGTTTACTTTTTTAGTGATACATGCTGCTACAAGCATGGGATGATATTAATATGATGCACTGCTGTAGATTTAACTACTCAGCAGTATATAAAGTAAGTTAAAACTAGCACAACCTTAAACGTCTACAGCAACATGCACACATTGACAGGAACCACTCTTCTGTTCAATGAGTAGGCCTAGTTACTTTTGATACTTGCTGATAGCCTACATACTTTCACTTAAGTCATGTTTTGAATACAGGACTTTTATTTGTTAGCGGAGTATTTTCAAGGGTTGTATCGACACTTGCTTAGCGTAATAGCCTAAAGGATCTGAATAGGCTATGCCTTCCACGAGTTACAGCTTCTCAATTGTGCATAAATGGTAGGTTACCTTTTCAGAAAGTTGTAATGTTAGACTACCCTTTTAATATGACTCCAACTTCTTCTAAGCATAGTAATCATTTCATTTTAGGACATTTTAGGATATTACTGCACATAATATCACAAACCTGTCTGTAAAGGTCGCTATAAACTCACTGTGAAGTGGCACAAACAAACCTTGGGAGAGAGAGACAGATACACCAGGAATTCCTCTCTGTTCAGCCAGAGAATGAGCCCCTTTGTCCCTAAAAATTAAGGGGACAGAAACTAGACCACACACTTCCGACCCCTCCTCTTGTAGTAGGCTAGTTTGTGCAGTTTGCTGCCAGCACAGTGGCGCACTTCTTGTGGCCACAAACTTCGAGACTGCTGCTTCGCCTCACTTCACCGTGTTTCATTTTCACCGTTACCACTGGCAACAAGGCAACACAGAGCGACTTCCTCTGAGAGGTTATCACGCTCTGCGGTGCTGAAAGTGGTAAGATGACATGTATGCAATTTTGGATTTCATTGATATTATATGTTTGCTTGTTGGTTGGTAGAGTTAGGGTCCTGTTTACACAAGCTTCAAGTTAGTATTTTCGTGAGCGTTGATGCTTTAAAGCTAGGCTACTTCTCCTTTGAGTTTGTGGTGTTTAGTAACTTCCTCTCGTGTTGAACTGGCGCTAATATTCTAACTTCACTCCCTTCCTCCACATCATTGAAGTAGCTGTAACGTACAAGTCTCCAACTTTGTTTGATAAATTCTAGCTACGCGTTAAATATGTGTATGATAATTTAATATGTGCATAACAAGCATACATGCTATTTGAAGGCAAAGGTTTGTGCCTAACTAACGTCATTTTTTTGGAGCTAATTCAGACATTTTCTCTCTACAATTTTACTTCCTTCCTTTAACTTAATGTATTTATACTTTAGCACAAGAAGAAATACAGGTAATTTTTTTTATTCTTACACATTTTTAGTCATTCACTTTACATTTTACTTGTAGGCTACGTATATACTGTGTGGTTGTTCCTGTTAGTTATAGTTTTGTGTTAATGTTTGCTTATCTTTGTTATCTCTGTGTAGCTGTATGTCTATATTTATATTTGTGTCTTCATTTATTCGTGGCAATTATTGAGAGCTGGTGGCAACCAGTCAACTGCCTTGTATGTGTCAACAGAAGCCAATGAAGTCTGTAAAATTCTGTGATAAAGACTTGTTGAATGGACACACAACTTCTTTTGTCACCATGTACAAAAATACTCACCACATAGTTTGGTGTCTTAGATAGGATAATTCACGTTTATTTATACATGGGAAACTCAGTGAAAGCAAACACCGGCCCAACAGTCCCTGTCTACAGTGGTATGCAAACAACCCAAACCCCTATTGAGAGGTAACAAGTAGTAGTTACACAAGAAAATGCAAAATAACAACCAAGAGGCAAAAACAACATTAAAAAAACAATGAAAATTTCAATAAAAGCATAAAAGTATCAATGTAAACCGTCACATGTACATTGTGGTACTCTTTCAATAATCACTTTGATGCATACAGTAAGAAACTAAAAGTTCCCTACAGTGGTCTTAATATAGGCATACAACATGGATACAAGTTTATGAACAAGAAAAAAATGAGTTTAGTAGGTCCCAAAACGCAGCCTATACACCTTTGATAAGTTAATAAACGGTGAGAAAAACAGTGTAGTGTGTGGCCTCAGAACCTTAACATACTTCTCTTTTGCAGACAATGAATGGAAGAAGTGCTTCTATTGGACAGTAAACCTGCTTATCCCTGCATGAAACCTGAGATTCAATTGGACCTGGTCCTGCAGTGAGATTAGAAAGAGAGAGAGAGAGAGAGAGGGGCAGAGGGGATGTCCCGTTCAGGACAGTTGTTAAGGATCTTCTGCTCTCAGCATCAGTGACCCACCTTGTCATACAGCTGTGGCGAGACAACATGGCCTCTCCAAGGCACTTCGGCCGAGGGTCTGTGGACATCGCTAATGTGATGCAAAAGCTGCAAGGTAAGTGTCGTTCTTCTTCCTCAGCTGGGTTACGGACAAGACAGTCTCTCCTGCTGCGCTGCTGCACAGTAATATTGTGCTGATTCAATGCCTGGGCTGCGTGCCATCAGAAGTTTGCCAGCTTTTGCAAGGCAGGATGCTCACACATGCTTAAACACACCTCAACACACACATTTACTCACATAGGAGCATTTAGACATACAGTTAGAAAATGTATCGTTCAAATTAAACTATTTCCATTATTGCTTACTAGGATTATGATAATGGTTTATTGTTCCAGTGAAGAGGTCTGTCTGTTCCCTCTTTACCTGATTTTACTTGTCTCTCTGCATTCAGTGTTGCTGGTAAACACTGAAAGAGTTATTAACGTAACAGATTGCAATGTAAAGTATGTTTTTTAATACTTAGAAAAGTTACAGTTCCACACTGTATAACTAGCCTATTTTCAAGCACTTTCAAGCACTTGTAGCCTTTGAGAGCAATTTAGAATCACACATTTGGGTAATTTAATTTAATATGCACGTGACCTTTTGTCCAGGTTTATTTTTTCCGAAGGTAGCACATAATCATATTTGGAATAATAAGAAAATGAATGTTCGTTTTTGTGATATCTTGTGACCAAACTACAAAAAGACATACTGGACCATATTGTTTAGCGGCCTAGATAGAGTAATTAAGAAGGTATTTTAGAGGAACATTATTCATTTGATTCAGTGAAACTTGTTGTGAAACTCTGCTTTGATCACTTTGTCTTCACATCTTTAAATCAGATGTCATGTGTGCTTTTTGCACATTTTTTACAGGAATAGGCTAACCCTTGCCCTTTTATTTGATCACTTCTGAGTAAATGAGTCTTTATCCAAGTCATTGGTAAAGAATTAGCTTAATTGTATTATTTCTTTTTGAGGCAGGCCATGGATCATCAGGAACATTTAATATGGTCATTACATGGGATACTGAGTTACAACAACTATGGCTTCATGAATGCTCAATGCACTGAACAAGACTAAAACCTGACACCCTTTCTGCCCTTGGTAAGAGAATTGATCGATAGCAGGAGTCTCGTTTTGTTGGTGTTCCCCTTTTGTTACAAGGGCATTAGGCCACTACCATCACTACACAAGTGTGGTCGATTCTGGCATCTACTTCGGCTCAGTAGAGATGTATTTCTGGATATACTGTAAACCAGGAAATTTTACACATTATGGCTTGTTACCATAGCGACGATGTTATGAAACAGTTGTCTGTGGTTGTGCCAACGCTGCCCAGTTCTTGGTTTCCTTTGCCGTGCACAGCTATTTCCATTAACTTGATATCAACATATTCTAAGCACAAAGAGGTAATGTGTCATGACAATAAACACCTGCCATTTAGGTGTTATGTAATTGTTTTATACATTGTGATGCCCTCGTATTGGCTCAGAAAATCCCTGACATGCAAACTATAAGATCACTTAAATTGTAATTTCTAAATTTATCTTTCTGACCTACCTTTAAAAAATCAGAAAAATCAGGTACCTTTAATACTGTGTGGGGAGTTCCACTCAACAGTGCACAAATGGCACAATCTGCAATGCAAAGTGCCAACCACTGTTGCTTGTTTTATGTCAGGAAGTGGAATCTGGTATCAGGTCACATCTGGAAGACATTATTGTGCCAGTGTTTTGAGGTGCTCTGTAAATGACAAGCAGCAGGGTAGCCTGGGCTTTTTTTGCTGGTGATCAAACGCAACTTCCTGTTATTAAAGGTATCCTGCAGAAGGGATTTCTTCAGGCACTCTTTGACTTGAGCAATGGTCTATCTAGTTGGATGAATTATTGACACCAAGAAATCTGTAGTCTTGTGAATACACACTGATCACCTTGCTAGTGTTGATTTTAATAGTCTACATTGTGTATTGAATCAAATTTCTGAAGAAACCTCCTGAACTTATGAACAACCAATCTAACAAAAAATACTTGTTTCAACTTGTTGCTATAGTAGTATTTGTCTGTTTTAGTTCAGTGCAATAAGACTATTGTATCAACACCTTGCGGCCTTAAATGCCCTCAGGGCACAATTTATTTCTGTTAGTTGCCTGATGGCGTGTGCATGACAAGCGTGGTGCTCTCATTATGCCTAGGCTCTTGTGGGTTTTTTGTGGGTTTCACTTTAGTTGAGACCATGTGTCAAACAGGATATGAAGAAACGCAGCTGGTGAAGCATTTGCGGTGACGTCTCATAGTGTGATAAATCCCCTTCCTGGTCACATACTGACAAATATAATCTTTCAATCAGAAGAGACTTAATTTAAAGAATAGTGTAAAATGTACTGACAAAGGAATAGGAAAGTAAAATGTCTTTAGACTCCATTGTGACATCATATTTAGAATTTATGCCATGAGCTGTACAGGAATATCCCCCCGATGGGGTCTAGACACTGGTGGTGGTGGTGAAAGGGTGAAGATCTGGATGTGTGAGTTGTTGAGCGGGATTTTTGATGAGCTCACCAGAAGGATCCACTGGTATGTGATGGGGTGGAGGAGGGCTGCATCGATCTGACAGCTGACAGCAGCAGAGAAAGGAACCGTTTTAAACTTTGACGGCAACAAGATGGTTGGTTCACAGAGGTTGTGGCAGTAACTGATTGGTTTAACTGAAAGAGTCTACGCCCTCAGTCAGCTGATAGAGTTGAAAGCGGGAACGGAGATTAAATAATAAATAGGTAAGCATGAAGATAGTCAGTCTTCCTGGTTGAAGTTACTCCGAGCTTCATGAATCTTTCTTTTTTCACAGTTACTTCCAGATTTTTCTCTGATTTGCAGTAATTAAATGTGAAATGTTACATAGTTTTTAGCCTCTTTTCTTCCTGACAAGTAATGAAGTGATGCAATATGAAAGGGAAAATCATAAGGGCTGCAACAAAAGATTATTTTCTCAATTCTTTCATTTTATGTTTAGTCTACAGAATGACAAAAATTGTGAAAAAGAAGCCTCTGCACATATTATTGTAAAAAAGTCACAAGCAGAAACAATGACAACCATTAGAGCACACCCATTGTGAAAAATCTGTGTTCACCAAGGGGGTGGAGTAGTTACATCACAGTTGGAGTAAAAGCAAGGAAAAGAAAGACAAGCATTTATGTTGTCAGCTGTAAGAGATGCTTCTACTTTACAGTGTCAGTAACAGCTGCCAGGAACACAGAGCCATCACACTGATATGATCTCATGGACAGAGAGCCTAATTCCCACTCCACACTAAGCTGCCCCAGACTGTTTTGAATACTTATTATTACAGAGGGGAGTAGTTTAAAACAAACCATGTCTTATGTTATGTGATATTGCTTTTATTTGTTATTTTTGTCCTATTGTTGTGAATACCAGGAAACCAGTAAGTATTAAATCTTCGGTGCCAGGCATCTCAAAATGTACAGCTATAGAATCATTTCTTGTCCTGTCTGATTGTTGTTGGGCTGTCAGTGCTAAAGTGGGGCTACTCTCGACTAAATGGAACAACAGCAGAGTGAGTGGGCTTTTACAGTGCTCCCAGGTGACCAACACATGCCAATGAAGCCAAGCACCTACAGTGCAGTATTGCCAAAGGCATCATCTGTCCTAAGATCATCTTAAGTACTCCATTACTCTTGTGAATTGCAGGTGCTTTAGTGGTTTGATGCTCTGCGTGGTGTTTCTTGCTGGGGCTAACCACTTTTAATTGCCACTTAGCTACTAGTACTACATCAAGCTTAATTAAATCAGTTGACTAAGACATAATGACAATGATGGGGAGCTGTTTTACATAAGGATTTTATGCTTGTCAGAGTTAGTATATCCAGATCTGACCTACATTCGTACATCTTATTACATTTAAGTGAACCGTCTAACTGAGTTCAGGACTCTGGACAGCTCCTTAATAGCTAGTTGGATCTGAGACTGAGCAGCTGGAATATCAGGAAAACTTGGAAAGTTATTAACTGGTTTGCTTTTTTATTTTACACATTATTTTTGTTCCGTTTTATATTCTAAAAAGTGTTTTTAGGGGTGGTATTAAGCCTCAATTATTTTGTGAATGTAGCACAGAGCATCAAAAGTTGGCTTTTAATGCTTTGTCAGATTTGTAATCTTGTTAACTTAGTTTTGAATCAGAATTAACCATGACTTCTCTAGGTCTAACTTACTAGTTTCTGAAGCGTTCAACCACTTCTCCTAGCCTTCCTCAGTGGATGGAGTTGCTTAGCTTCGGAAGCAAGAAAGATGGACCTTCTGTTGGGAATTGCTTTCTGGCACTGTTTTTTCCAAGGTCGCAAATAAACTTTCAAGCTCCAAATGTAACCAAATGTATTTTATTTAGTGAAAGTACAGCTGCTTTTGTTTAGACAACATTCAACATTTAAGAAAATTAGCTTATTTTGAAAAAGAGTGAAAAAAAAAGTTTCGTAGAGAAATAGGTTCATATATCTCAGTGTAAGGTATCAAAACACCTATTTTTTCAGTGTCAGGAGCAAAATGCAGTTGTTGGTATTAGTAATGAAAAAATTAGATTATATCTAGCCCCAGTCGCCTCTGGTGGAAACTAAAACACATCACTTCCTTTGCAGCAGGAGATTTTTCTTATCTGGCACTGGGTGTTTAGAATAGCAAGTAAAAGCTTTAGCAGTAAGGTTGACTTACTATTCTAAACAGAGAAGCAAAACAAACTTTTTTTTACGATAACCTTTTACCATCCACGGCTGTGCTTGTGGGAGGTCAGCGCTATTTTTAGGACTGTCATGGACTATTACTATGAATGTTACATGGATGCAAACATGTAACATATGTATGGCTAGCAGTATAGAGATAAAGAAGACCCTTGTCTTTTTGGTAATTTTTTAAATAGAACGTCCTAGGATAAAAATAAAACAAGTACACTTCACTCTGGAGTATACTGCTGAAACCCTAAAAATATGTTGTTTCGAGGTGGTCGGATGTTGAAGGGTTAAAAAGTGCTTTAAAATATTTAAATACTTTGGTTACAGTTAATTATAAGGTTAATGTTTTTATTTTGAATTTGTCCTTGTTGACATACCAGTTTAAGTACATAACCTTTTTTTGGTTTGGGCTAAGGTAGTCATAAATTACTATAAATATTAATTGTAGTATTTCTAAAAACTCTTTGTTCTCAGTCCACACAGCAGTCAAAATCATTTTAATGGTGCTACTTCTAACCTATTGCTGTTCAGATGGGGGAAAAAAATCCATTTTAACCCAAATAGCTTTTCTGGGCCAGCAGTCTATAGAGCAGTAATAATAGCATCACAAGCACAGGACTATTTTTAGTATATTTGAAAAGCTTTTAGTATGCCGGTGGTCTTTAAAGAATAAAGGGATTCTTTTTGCAGGAGATGATAAGCTATCAAATACCATACTTATTCACTATTGTGTTTTACATTCAGAAGATTTGAGTAGTAGTCCAGTAGACTGGACTAGCAGTCTATTTAGTAGTAGACTGAACTACTACTAAACAGACAGGTCAAAGCTGAAGTGGTGTTACTGGACAAAAAAGGATAATGCTTTAGAGCTTTGACATGATACTGTGTGTGCAATGGGAATCCCAGGGTGGGTGTGTCTGCTTTTTCGTCACAATAGCACTGACACTGAGAAAGAGAGAGAGAGAGCAGGTGGTAGATGTAATTCACCAGGCTCAGCATTAATTATTAAGATTTGTTGCACCATGGTGAGCTTTGTGTGGCAGTCTTTTAATTTTGTTCTGGTCTGTTTAATCATTGGGCACACAGGGCCAAAAGTAAAAAAAAAAAAAAAATTCAAAAGACAAATTTTAAAAGAGAATTTGTTTCATCATTGTCTTGCACATTGTAATGCTTTTAAAATGTGTCTGTCTCATAGAGGATTAGGCAAATCTTATAGGCAAACACAGGAGCACACACACACACACACACACACACACACACACACACAAACATGTAAATCACATAAATCAGGATAATGCAGCCATGGTTGTGACATCACCTCCTCCTGCGTACTGATTGGTGGAGCCATGCTTGTAGCTGATCTCTCTCCAGCCTCAGATGGTACAATGATACAGTGAGGCTGTGCAGCGGGGGCTGTGCACATCAACACAGGCATGGCTCCTCTGGATGGGAAAAACACAGGAAAATGGAAGGATGGGATTGTAAATGACCCTTTCTGTTAGAGTTTTCTTCTCTGCCGTCTGTGTGTGTGTGCGTGTGTGTCTGTGTGCACGTGTGTGTCAGGGTGTCTGTGTGTGAGAGTGTCAGGGAGGAGGGGACGTTTTCATCACAGCCTTCAGCAGCTTTTGCTTTCACCGAGGAAACCAGACAGCCAGATCTGTTTTGCTTCCTGCTGGAAAAAGAAGGAAAAGGACAGCTGTGTGTTTTTTTGTTCCAGTTTTTCCACAGTGGATCTTGTTTTCACACATACATATATGTACCGTGGAACTCATGAAAGGCAAAGGGAGAGAGCTGGAGAGTGGGGTGTAGAATGGCTCACTATAAGGAGGTATCTGTCAGGAAGACTTCTTTAAATCTGGTGACTGGATTTTTTCAGTATCTACGTGGTAAGTAGGGCAGCAGCTCCCTTGTTCTCTCATCTGTGTGCACATACGCAGCTAATCTGAGATATAACTGGGAAAATAACATATGCTAGTTGTTTCTAGGTGATCCCTGCTTCATGAACTAGTTCAGGAATAATTCTGCACAAACACAGCTGTACGTGTGCTGAATCAGTGTGTGTGTGTGTTTGTGTATTTGTGCAACTCTATGGGTGTGCTATGCTTCAGTGGGCATCAGTGATGAAGCATTTGCCTGTAGGTTAACATCATGTCTTTGCTCCCTGTGTAGTGTTTGCATTGCTTCCTTAAACACGTGACCATTGTCTATATCTCTAAGGGTGGATGTTTAAAAATGGCCACTCTGTGCAGTGTGCAGCACTAGCCTACCGGCATGCGTGACAGGGTGTTAGAAATCAGTCCCCGACGCAACAACGCCACCACTATGGCAAAGAAATCATTTGTTATGTTATACATGCTGCATAATGCATGAAGCACGGTGGCTGAATATATTAATAGACCACAAAAGAAGCTAGGGGTGACCTAAACAATAACGCATGTTATTATTGAACACAGAGGGGGCTCCCCGAGATGCGTTGGCAGAAATTTTCTCTCCACTCATTCCCTAATCCCCTGTTATGACCTCTCTTTGAGAGCATGTCTCAGGAGCATATATTATATTAGCACTGGCAAGCTTATGTTATTCACATTGCACACATCCAACCATGGTCGTACTTTGTAACATGTTTGGTGCAGGGCTGCTGTAATGCTACTCAATATCTCAGGAGCAGTGTTAAAGTAGAATAAGGTAGGATAAAGTAAGGTTCTGGGAGGGGGAGTCCTATAAAGGCTGTAACTTTCAAAAGTTATAGTTAGGCATCAATATTTTATGAATTTTATGTTCCTGTGGTAGCTATAAACCCCAACCATATCCATATCTAGAATCAGTTAACAGCCACTTCTTTGCAAAAACAAATCTATTATCTCTGATCACCAAGTCTTATATGTATTTTCTCCATTTGGAATGTGTCTGCTGCGAATATCACCAGCTCCTCTAGTCTCAAGTATGGGGCTTGGTCACACCGTCATAGCATGTGGCATCTATCAAGCATTGATATGCCTTTTATATCTTTAATTTTCAGATGAACAAGAGGCGGTGCAGAAGAGAACCTTCACAAAATGGATAAATTCTCATTTAGCAAAGGTAAGTGTGAATTTACATCCATGCCATCCACTGCTTACACACTACATTGTGATAATAAATCACTTTACAGGGGTTGGAGAGTGTAGAATTTTACAAGCTCATCAGGCTCATGTAAAGCAAACTGTCAAAGCAATTACATCACAAGTAAGTTGGAGGCTGTGCTATGTTGATCTTTTTCATCAGAGAGACTCGTGATGCTTTATTGCTCGTCATGATTGTGTAGCTTTTCTTTGGTCAGTGGTATTTCAGGCTACTGATCTGTCACGCCTGTGGAGGGAACTGACTGCAAGACGAGCTTCAGCATGCAACAATAATGGCCCCTAATAATGCTGCACAACATAATTGGATTTATTCAGTTATCTGTAAATAACGACATCATTTAAAACCAAACCCTGTTTAATGGAACAGGGTTGCTTGATCTAATGATGGGGAATGAACACAGCCTCTGTACAGTATACCTGTCATTCTTCTGTTCTGTTTTCCAGAGAGGAGAACCATGAAAAGGTCATGCTGCTTGTTGCTTTGCTGGAAAGATGACACAAACAGGACAGAGCTCAGAGACATTTTTGTCTCGTCTTTAAAACAGAACTGCACTGCACTGTGCTTGCTTACTGGGGGCATTTATACTTGGATGAGCTTCTGTACTACTAGTGGAGTGTGTTTATGTGGCGCTACATTGGAATTATTATTTAGAGTATGTAGGTACGTGGGTGTTTTGTTATTCAAGTAAGTGTGTGTATTTGTGGAAAGGATTGGCAGGGACAGCGATGAGGTGTGCAGATGGAGAGCAAGAGGGTGAGGACAGTTCCCTGCAGGCAGTCGTCTGCCTCTCAGGTTCAAGCATGTAAACTACAAGGCACTGATTGCACAATAATAACACATGATCACATGATGAATTTCAACACACTGTGACCTTAAAATAGCTATATTAGAATATGCACACTGAATGTAAGTGAACATTAGGACTTCCTGAATTTTTATTCGGAATTCAGAATAAATATTGAGTTGAGTGATCTCTTTGTGTCTGTAATCACTGATAACACAGACAAGTGTTCAACTAGTAAGGCATCGCTACAGGGTTCTGTATTCTGGAACCTGGCAAAGAGATTTAGTTCAGAAGGGTCTTTTGTTGAGCCTGATCTGCCCACATTAGTTCAAAGCTTGGCTTCTAAAACTTTAGAAGAATCTCAGTTATGTAGTGGGCCAACGCAGAGAGGCTCTGTTGGTCTATTCTTCATTATTCATGCACTGTGCTCAAGCACACTCACTGTGCATACCAATAGAGCTAATGTAGCATATGCCACATCATGAAAGAGAGCTCTCAAGCGCTCATAGTTACACTGCGGACAGCTGCTGTGTGAGTGAGATTGGGTTTATTTTACAGGAAAGTTAACAGTGAAGGGACTTTTCTTGTTAGTGCACAAAAGTTTTCTTTCGCAATGCAAAATTGCAATGCAGTATTTTGTGTATGTAAATAAAAGATGAGTATTGCTCTGAATGGATTTTCCTTTTTTTATGGGGGGAAGTGTGTGTTATCTAAGTTTGAACTTCCTCCAGTTGTCACACTTTTCCTTCAGCCTTTGGGTTCATTTCCTCTTATCAAGCACCTTTCCAGTGATTTTCACAGTTTTTCCACTGCTGGGAGGTCTCATGTGACTTTGTTGCTCAGTAAATTCATTTTCCAGGGTGAGAATGATTTCCAAATTACAGAAGCTTTTTTAATCGGACTTGCAGGAATATAATAGTTATAGATTCAAATTGTATATTTAATTAACAATTCTTAACACATAATTGCATGTGCAGTCATACAATACTTATTGACCTTTAGATGCCATTTTAATTGAACAGTGCATGTTTCTGAATCAGTATTTGTTAAGATAAATCAACCACTGAATAATATTAATTGAATAGAGATTGCAGCAATAAACATCTCTTGTGTCAGGAAGAGGAGTGTACATGTACAGAATAACAGGACAGACGCTTGCCTCTTCACACTGCTTTTCCCCAAATACGCAGCCAACTGCATCCTGTCATGGAATATGTTGAGTTGTGAAATGGCCTGTATATGGTGCCAAATGATTCCCTTTTAATTAAAGCTTCACTTTCCAAATACATACACATCTGTTTCATTAACTTGCTTCTAATGCTTGTAACACAGTAGGTTATAACGCTGTCATTCATCTATAGTTCTGTAGATGTGTGGATATGATATCAGGAGACAGTACCCAATTAGGGTTAAATGAGTACCATCGCCTCAGGACTGGGCACCAAGCCACTGCTGAGGAAAAGGCACCATCTTTTCAGCTGCAGGGAGGCTCTGTGGTTGTTGCTAACAAGCCTGTTTTTCACAAGCAGCACTTGGTTTCTCTTAATCCCTGCTAATGGGTTAGAATACCAATATCCTTTCACACTATAGCATTAAGATTGCGACGTTACTGGTTCTGTAAATGTATTAGTTCTCATGACAGATTCACTTCTAACTACAACAGTTTCATTTGTTGTAATGATTAGTGTCTGTGCTGTTTAAAGCTGTGCTTTTTCTCTTCCAGTATAAACCACCACTAGAGGTTAATGACCTTTTTGAGGATATCAAAGATGGGGTGAAGCTCTTGGCTTTGTTGGAGGTGCTGTCTGGCCAAAGACTAGTAAGTTGTACTTAAGAAGTGTTTTTGCACAGGATTTGAACATTGAATACTGGGCGTGATTCATACCTTTAAGATTTATTATTATCCCAGATTTTATCATTTTTTATGCATGGTGATTTACCCTCTTGATTGTAAGTTTGGATTTACCATAGCGGAAGAGCCACACTGTCCACTTAAACTAATAAATATGTAAAGTAAAAATAAAAATATGTAAAGGAAGACATGCCTTTCATCTTCACAACTGGTACTTGCATGTGTTGATTCCCTACATTATATAGAAACTCACAGTCCAATTTATTTCATGGTGTAAAACAAGAAATCTGAATAGCAATTCGCTTATATCATTTAATATTGATTGCTGAGTCACAAGGATTTAAGAGAAAGTTTAACAAATTGCACAATTCTTACTTGTGCTGTTGATTGGTCTTTAAAGCAAAGAAATACTTTTTGAAAGTCATTTCTCTACAGCTAAGCAGTAAAGGTAATACTTGATAGTAGTAGTAGTAGTTAACATAAGATAGTTAACTTCAGGAGATCTTTAGAGATGACTGACTGAATGCAACCAGATGAGTTCACATAATTAGAAATGAAGAAATGATTCTTGTTTGATTAAATTTAGTCTGCTGGAGGAAAATGGTTAACAGGTGGTCGACTAAATACGGTAAACTTAAAAATTCCACTCAGTTAAATGCAATATAAAGCAATATCAATACATTTTTATTTTTTTTTTCCAATTCTTTGTCAGTGCCAAGACGATTGAATCAGGATGCAACCAAAACCTAAATCAAGATTGTATATCATGTCTATCTTAAGAAATCCCCAGTTTGGATAAAATTGTTGTTGCTCACATTAAATTTTGGGTTGCTGCACAGAAATGGCAGGAACCTAATTTGGACCTCTCTCTCTCTCTCTCTCTCTCTCTCTCTCTGTCTCTTTCTTTCTCTCATGAAACACACACACACACACACACACACACTGGCCCAGACTCTGATAGAGATTTAGTAATCAGACCTGTCTTGAAACAAACTGCCATGTCATTAGTAGAGCTGTTACTTGGCAACTGATATAGTCGCATGTCATGGTGAACACTGCCTGATGCTTTCAATTACTGCTTTCACGAGTGGTTTATAGCAGCCAGAAATCTAACATTGACAGAGCTCGCTGAAGCCGGTTTTACCTCATGTTTTAGAGCACAGATAGTACTTAGTTCTTAAAGCAGCTTTGGCACTCACCAGTTAATTTATGCAAGATAAGCCATGCTAATACTCCCACGCCACTTCCACTTTTTTACTATGCAACTAGCATGATGGTTTTTCAACCAAAAGCAGTGGTTGGTACAATAAACAAAATAACCACTTGCAGTTAATGCCATACCATGTTTCAAATCAGCAAATGGTTGAATGAAAGTATCCTCAGCTTTGTATGATGTGGCTTTCTTGGCTAGCTTAATTTTCACTTTTTGTCCTGTTTGTACACAAGCCCCGTGAGCAAGGCCGCCAGCTGAAGAGGATCCATTGGGTTTCCAACATCGGCACTGCGCTCAAATTCCTTGAAGGCAGGAAGGTAAGCATTCAGTTATAACAGCAGTTTCACTATTTAAATGTTTTGAAGTTATTCTCTTTCACAAATAAATATCATACTATAAAAAAACAGTGGCATGTTTTAAAGAAATCCAGGCTATGATTAAGAATTAGTGAGAAAAAGCTGTTTATTACATATTTGTTAGTGCAGGTAAGGTGTCTCTGTCTGTAGTACATGCACTATGTTCAGAGAAGCAGCAGATAGAAACAGGACTTCTTGATTATATAAGCCATCTCTAAATCCCTTGGCTCTATGAAGCCTGTGTCCCACTTTCATCTGGGTTCCCTGAGGACTGAGACTTACATTGTTGTGATCTCTCTCCCATCATATGTGCCTTCAGTCTGTGTATCGAGGATCTCCGGTCAGTCGCTATTAAACCCCCTGTGTGACCATATACTGTATGCATTCTTTTCATTTGAGGCACGATGTGTACTAAGCAATGCTGGGATACAGCCATTCTGTTTCTATAAATCAGTTACTATGCTTTTCTACTGACACACATTTTGATGCATTTTGACTTGGACACTGGTTACTGATGTGTCTGGCTTCCTACACTACTGAGCTGCTCAAATGTAGAGTTGTGGCAGTAGACAAATGCAAGGTTTGCAGTGCTGTGGTACCCCTGCTGTTCCTTCACCGCCCAGTTGGATGCAATTGTCTCCTCTTTTCTTTTTTTTCCCTTCTGGTTCACTTTTCAATGTGGCTGTTTCTGCCTGCCCGCTTTGGCTATATTACAGTACTTAGCTGCATCAAAGTCCTGACTTTGATGACAGAAGCTTGCAGTGTTCTTTTGGACAGACATATAATTAATGGACTTCTGTAGGTGAAAATACAAAACATTCTCCCTTCCAGATCTGCATATTACTTATTTTCCAGAATAATCCTTTGCTTGGCTTTTTTTTCAGATCAAACTTGTTAACATTCATGCCACTGACATCGCAGATGGACGACCATCAATTGTCCTTGGATTGATATGGACGGTTATCCTCTATTTCCAGGTAATACTTCACCTGATGTTCAAATCCTGAGAGTTTAATAACTGATCACTCCAAAGTGAGATGATACCCTACTAACAAACCCTGTACTTTACAAACTCAACATTTTGATCAAATTTTTTAATTAATCTGTTTTAATTTTGATCTTTTCTTGTCTAGACTTTACATAGTGTAACATATGCATAAAGTGGATAGATAAAAAGATAGACTGGATTGAGAACAGAGAGAACTGGATAGTTTATCACTCAATGCGGATTCAGATGGATGCCAAGGAATACTGCCATTTTTTTCATGTTGCTATGGTCACACTGCAACCTCTTACTTGCCAATTGTTCTTGTTGTTCATTTAGATTGAGGAGTTAACCAGCAACCTGCCAGCCCTACAGGCCCTGTCCAACAGCAACTCCTCTGTGGAAAGTGTAGCCAGCTCTGAAACAGGAAGCCCTCCAATGAAGAGAAAGGTGGTTAAAAAATTTCAGGGCAATGCCAAGAAGGCCCTGCTGGGATGGGTGCAGTCCACAGCGGCCAAGTATGTCACTTTCAAATTACCTTTTTGGCCAAGTGTTACAATATGTTTATAGATGAATATAGATAAAATTTCTATATACTGTATAGGTGCAGTATGTATAATGTCTAGGACCTAAAAAGCCTGTTACAGATGTATGCACCATATTTTTAAGGTTTCTGTTCTTTCAGTCTTTCATAGGATTGTGCAACACAAAAAAATGTTTACGTATGTGTTTGTCAGGCATCATGGAATTGAGGTGAAGGACTTTGGTCCCAGCTGGCGCGATGGTGTCGCATTCCAGTCAGTGGTGCATGCCATCAGACCAGACCTGGTGGACATGGAGGTAGTGCGGAGGAGGAGCAACAAGGAGAATTTGGAGGAAGCCTTTGCACTCGCAGAAAATGAGCTGGGTATCCCCCGTCTGCTGGATCCAGAAGGTACCCTTGACCTTTCCTGCTGTTTGCAATAAAGATTCCAGTGTAGCATACTATTTAGACAAGATAGCAGTGCACATAAGTGTGTGAAGATTGCCAGTGTTTTAGACATAACAACAGCAAATACACAGTATTGATTATATTAATATAATAAAAGAGTGTGAATGTTTTAACTAAATGTGTGCTGAAAAGATCAGTTAAACCTCCAGCTGAATAAATTTATGTACTTGTGACACTCAGTTTTACTCTGTTGAAGAGATGCAGTCTGCAGTGGCTCTGCAGTCCTGTCTTCACTAGCAGAGTCGTGATGCTTTATTGCACAAGAGCTGCACTGAAATGTTTCTGAGTTTAGGGGAGCTTCACCCTGATTTCTAGAAACATCAGGTCAAGGATGGAAATGCAAGTAGACATGTATAATTAGCTGTCAGGCCTGAAGACATTTATCCTCTTGAGTATGTGAGTATGTATGTGTTTTTTTATGTCATAGTGACTTGTAATGGCACAGTCATATCTGTGCTTTAATTCCACAGGCATGAGGTCATGTTTAATATATTGACAGGATTTACGGAGGCCTGAAAAATATTTGTTGCCTATGTTTAGATCAGCTAATTTTCAGTGTGTTCGAATTTTATCCCGTGATCCCGTCAGATAATGTTTGTGTTGCTCTGTAGATGTGGATGTAGACAAACCAGATGAGAAATCCATCATGACATATGTGGCTCAGTTCCTCAAGCACTACCCAAACCCCCACCACTCTGAGACTGATGGACATGATGGACAGCAAGATGAGGTACTTTGTTTAAAACCAATGATACTATACACTAAATGCATATTAGGCTCGGGGTATTTCTGGAGAACAAATGTCATTGTGCTACTACTAAATACTGTATTAGAATTTATATTTAACTCTGTGTGTTTTTATTTTTAGCATATCATCATTAATAGAGAATGACCACATGCAGACATCCTAACAATAGTATATGCTTGATAAAAACATGCTTTAACTGCTGCCAAGCTTAATAGTTGTAAGCCTGTGCCTGCAATTTTTTAATTTGCTATTTTATCACACGAAGCTCCAATGAATCAAAGCAATCATAGCATGAAAACAGTAGTAATATTATCATCAACATTTTGTTTTCCATCATCAGACTCAATTAATTTCTCCATCTACTTATTTGTTTTGTGCACATTAAGCTGCTTCTTGGCTCAATTCCAACTTTTGCACTGTCAGTGCCAGTACTCCAGGTGAGAGCTCAGGTCATCAGTGCTGCATGCTTTCTGTTTGGAGTGTATTCCCACCTTGCCCTCATCCCATTTTCCATCCTCCTTGTTTCTGCTTTAATAATGCATCTAATGCATTTTGTGGTGTGTTTGCATCTCTTTGTGTGCCTTGCTGCTTTCCTGGATAGTTTGGTCCCCAAGATATAGAACAAATGCTTGAGGTATGTTTCACTAAATTAAAAAAAAACTTAATCAGAGGTTTTGAGAAGATGCTACTGTCCATACCCCTTTTTCTTCTACCATGACTTCTAAATAAACTTCTAAATATAAACAGGTTACGTCTCTTTTTCAAGACATTGAAAACTGTGTGTGTTTTTTCTCTTTAATCTGAATTGATGAGGTGTTTCTAGAATGTCAGTTTGTTATGAGTTTCTCAACATAGTGGCATGCTGATTTGACAGTGTGTCCCTGTGACTCTAAGCTGCATGTTCCCTGATTGTGATAGAGAGAGGAGCGGAAGATGCTGAGAGAGCTGAAGGTGTTTTTAGATCAGCTGGAGAGAGATGTGCTGCGGGCCCAGGGATCAGAGGGAAACCTCACTGACAAATATCAGGTGAGTCAGGCCTGGAAAGACAAAGTGCATTGTTACATAACATTCTGCTTTGACAAAGACATTTATCAACTCGTACCACATGCTTTGCAGGCATTTAAGAGCTTCCATGTACAGTATGAAATGAAGAAAAAGCAGAGTGATCCACTGCTGCAGCCAGTCCACAGAGATGGCAAACTATCTGTGGACCAAGCTCTGGTCAAACAGGCATGGGACCGTGTGTCTGCCAGGGTAATTGTACTGCGTACTTCTGCACAACATGAATAATTTAGAACCAAGCCACAAAGAAAACAGAATTAATTATCATAATTAATCATACCCAAGTTAAACAAAACCTGAAAATAAATAATAGATTGTCAGTTTACTATTTGTCATTCTTCTTTGCTTAAAAATTACACTGACAAAGTGAAAGTTAGGGTTCCTCTCTTCACTTTCTGCCAGTGAAAGTTCAGCAGGGTGCAAGCATTTGAATTAGAGTTTGTTCAGAGGGGAAGAGAGGGGAACAGAGGAGGTTTTGTTCATTGGGCAGTCTGCTCCTCTGGACATTCATAGCTTGTCTAGACTCATATAAAACTCTTTTGTAGCCTGATTGCTTGTGAACATGTGGAAGTGTTTGGATCAGCATAGCCTCATCTTTGGTGGGATCTGGCTTTGATAGAGTGGGTATTTTAATGGATGTCAATTGCAGCTACTGGACTGGCATATCCATTTGGACAAGTCCCTGCCTGGTCCTCTGGGAGTGATTGGAGCCTGGCTTCACAGGGCAGAAATGGCTCTTAGAGAGGACATTCCCATCCAACATGCTCATGAAGAGACAGCCAATGTTCTTCACAGAAAACTAGAGCAACATAAGGTAACACAGTGGAACTTTTGAGTTGTCATATATTGTTTAATGCGGGTACAATACACAGGAAAGCCAACGTGGACATGATTATATGTGATTACTTTTTTTAGGAGGTATTAAAAAACTTGGAGTCACACAGGCAACCCTTCCAGCAAATCCACAGGGACAGATCAGTGAATGGGGTACCTGTCCCACCTGAGCAACTCCAAGATATGGCTGAACGGTAAGACCTTCATCAGTGTAATTACTTATTGTCTTGGGAATTTATTATTATGCACAGTTTCTTCAAGAATATGTTTAATTAACATCAACTTGATGTTCACCAGTTCTACTTTTAAGTTAAATGAAATACTTTCTGTGTTTAAGTCTTCTGTGCCTTGTGAAAAATCAAAGCAAAAGTGGAATGATTATTGGACATCTGTTTAATTTGCAGGTTCAATTTTGTGTCTACATCATCACATGCTCACCTTATTAAACTGGAATTCTGGGAAATGAAGTATCGACTGATGGCATTTCTTATGTTGGCTGAGTCAAAGCTCAAGTCATGGATCATTAAATATGGCAGACGGGACTCTGTTGAACTCCTGTTGCAAACTTACCTTGTAAGTTGACATAAGTGGTGTTGCAGTTTCTGCATTGAAAGGCACTGTGTTTATCAAAGGCAATTTCATCTCTTCTTTTTATCCTTTTTATTTAAGACTTTTGTAGAAGGCCACAGGTTCTTTGAGCAGTATGAGATAATCTTCACAGCGCTCAAGCAAGCGGCCGAGGTTTATGTAAAGTCTGACAGTTCAAGTAAGACTCGTTTCTGTTTTATTACCTGTTTGTTTGTTATATTATCTATCTATCTATATATATCTATCTATCTAAATAGATAGATATATATACACACATTTATTTGGGCTCATAGTAAACAATCTTATTATTGATTTTATGTTATAGGGTCTAAGACCTGTAACAAAGGTAAGTCCAAAAACAGTCTAACAATCTTTAAAACCTTAGCTTTGCCTGTCTCCTGAGCCATTTCCAAACATGCTTTTAACCCTGAAAAATCATGCTATTGCATTATGCATGAAAAAGTAACAATCATTGCAGTAGTTGAAATGCTATTTTATCACATCTTTGTTACTTAACACACTGTAGCATCAATCAAATGGCTAAATGATCCACTGACATAATCATGTTTTTTTTATTCATGTACATTTGATACCTATTTTTGTTTAACTAAACTGAACTAATGGCATGTTTTACTTTCAGTTGATGAGGCGGAAGGGGTGAGTAAATTCCTCAGTGATGCCACAGCTCAGTGGAAGAACCTGGCTTTGGAGGTGCGCAGTGTTCGCAGCATGCTGGAGGAGGTGATATCTAACTGGGAGAAGTACAGCAGCACAGTGGCAGCTCTGCAGGCCTGGCTAGAGGATGCTGAGCAGATGCTCAATCAGTCAGAGAATGCCAAACGTGTAAGTACAATGACAGACACTGGTATGATAAACAGCATTATTTGTAATATACAACTTTTATTTGTGCTGCTAAACTACTGTACATTTTTTAATGGTCACAAAGCATATGAGACTCTGACTGGCTGAAAGGTGTACATCTACTGTACTAAATAACTATGGTCTTTTGTTTACCTTTCCTCTTAGGATTTCTTCAGAAACCTCTCTCACTGGATGCAGCAACACACAGACATGAATGATTCTGGGAACTTCCTCATTGAGACCTGCGATGATACAGTTTCGCGAGATCTGAAGCAGCAGCTTCTCCTTCTGAATGGGAGATGGAGAGAGCTGTTTGTCAAAGTCAAACATGTAAATACAATGCCCTTTTGAACAACTGTATCGAGAAAAAAAATATAATGATACTTTCTTCCAAATCAGCTTTAGTTTTCAAAATAAATGATCCATTTATTCTCTTCCTCTGTTTCATTGGCAGTATGCAAGAGCAGATGAGGTTGATAAGTTGAGGCAAGACTACCAAGATGGGATAAATACCTTAAAAATATTCATGGATGCAACCAATGAGAAGATGACTGCTCCTGTCCAAGTGTCTTTCCTGAATGTCAGAGCCTTTGTTCAAGATGTTGAGGTAAACAGCCCATAAACTCATCATTTTTTCAGGTTAGACAGAGTTTTCCTCTCTCTTCTTTACAATGAAACATCATTATACTCTATATCCCAACCAAATGTAGGAAATCAAGCACAAAGTGCCGGCTATGGAAGCCGCCTGTAAGGCAGCGAGTCGTACTGCTCAGCTGTTGACCAAAGACACTCCACAGGAGGAAGTTTCACAGATGATGGAGGTGATGGCTTCAATCAAAGAGCAGCTTAGCAAGGTATGTGCATGTCATTATATAGTATGCCATCATCCACTTGTTGAACTTCTGTTTATGTGTGCATGTGTATGTATACCGTATGTGTGTGTTCATTATTGTTAAACTGGCACTGAATAAAAATTCTAATTTCCTGCATCATAACGGAAAATAGAGCTGCCACTTTTCATTTTATAAGTGATTGTTTTTAAAAATTGTAAAATATATAATTAATTGCAGTGAAAATACATTGTTTTATACAAGGATTCCAAGGATGCAGAGTTTCCCACAGAATTTAGTTGCTGTTATGGTGTTAAAGCTTCTGAAAAAATGGATCTCTATTTAATGTCATTGATTTAAGATCAAAAAAACATATCAGTCACCTGTGATTCGCTTGGACATGCTTTCCTCCAATCAGGTACGAGAGAGATGTTTACCTCTGCTGAGGGAGTCCCAGTCTCTATTACCTCCACTGGAAGAAATGGAGAAGAATATCACAGGCTTCTACCAGGCTCTGGAGAAGGCCAGTCATCTAACCAGCACCCCTGACTCTGAGGGACCAGTAGACTTTAAACAGAAATGCCAGGTAACTAATACGTTTTCAATATGATACCGTACCAATTTTTTTTAAAAATGACTTTTAAATTCATAAAGAAATTACATAAAATACTGAGGATTGTCATTTGTTGAGAACCATCTTTAGACTGTAAAGCATGTAAAGCATAGTCTCAAGATATAAATAAATGGCTAACACCTTGCTTGTCATTGAATAATACAGGAGCTGGCGACCTTCACACATAGCTGTAAGAAATGTTTGACAGTCATAGAGAGAAACCATCAGACCATCCAAAAAATAATGAACAGCAGTAAAACCCTCCAGCACATGGACATGAGTCTTCTGCAGAAAAGAGTAGCAGACTTGCAGACCTCCTCACAGGTACAGCAAACATCAAGGCTTATTTCAATTCCATTCAGCTTTTACAACTGTTTAAGCATTTAAAAATGACTTGCTTGTGTGTTCAGGCCATGATTAAGGAATCTACAGAGTGGCGGAAGCATGTGGAGGCAAACAGCAGCCTCATGAAGAGGTTTGATGAGTCACGGGTAGAGTTGGAGAAGGTTCTTAAAATGGCACAGAACTGTCTGACAGAAAAAGGCAACCCAGAGGAGCTGCTGAAGAAACATACAGTAAGAAAACCAGCCATGTGCAAGATTAAGGACGATACAATTTAATCATCATAGTTACTTCACAGTATTTTTTATGTGCTGATGAGGCACCCCAAACATCCTCGTTTCTAGGCTGACAATGACAGACATAGCTGTACATAAAGTGTCACTCATGTATATCTAACTTCCACATCAGTCCTGACACAGCATGGAACAATGCAACAGACCTGTCCTGTCCTACAAAGTGTAATAAGGTCTTGATTTTTTGCAGGAGTTCTTTGGTCAGCTGGATCAGCGGATCTTGAATGCATTCCTCAAGGCTTGTGATGAGCTGACTGACATTTTGCCAGAACAGGAGCAGCAGTCGCTGCAGGAAACAGTTAGGAAGCTGCACAAACACTGGAAGGTTAGTGCCTTGAAAAGTATGATTTTTCAAGTGCAAGGATGCAGCTCCAAGTGAAATACAAATATATTAATATATATTTCCAAAAAAATTAAAGTAGTTTTAATTACATTAAAAATAGAAATAATGATCTAAGAAATGTTGTTATTCAAGCTTTTGTTTTACACAAAAGTTTTAAGAGTTTGGCCTCTTGCATAACAGAGGCAAATACATACTTTGAAGATCCGTTAGATTTTTCCTTTAATATTTACATCAGAAAATGTCCTTGATATAGTTTAAAACCAAGCCCAGACCTCTACAGAATTTCTTTTGGTATTTTTCATTTCCCAGGATATTCAGACAGAAGCCCCCTTTCACCTTCTGCATCTTAAAGTGGAAGTGGAAAGGAGTAAGCTGATGGTCTTGCTGCAGGAGTGCCAAGCGGAGGTGACTAGGGAGAACCGCCACCTGGCTAGCATGGGAAGCGAAAGGCTCATCAAAGAGCACAGGGTGAGCACAGAGTGGCTGGCCAGCTGGCTGCATTTGGTGTATTGATTAACTCTGTGAAATAATTGAATGCAAATTCACTGCTATGTACCAGCATGGGAAGATTTTGATGAACTTGATCCAAAAGAACTGAAGCTCTTCAAGCAAATGCTGTCCTTAGTCAGCAGTGTTTTGTTGTCTAACATTCACATATTTTTTTCACAGTGTTTGAAGCACTAGTACACTTATTTTTTTATTAACATGAGTTAAATTTATGCTATCCTTTGTTTGTGGAGTTCACTTCCAACACAACAAGTGAATCGCTGTGTTTTTTTATTTTTTTACTTTAGGCCTTTTTTAAGGAAAAGGGCCCCCAGTCTATCTGTGAGAAAAGGCTGCAGCTGATGGAGGAACTTTGTCAAAAGCTCCCTGAGGGTGACTCTGTCCACCAGACCCTGGAAGCAGCGAGAAAGGACTTCTCTGAGGTCCAAGAGGAAATCGAGAACACCCATCAGAAGCTAATGCAGCACCCAGATAAATGGAAGGAGTATAACACAAGGTGCAATAATTAGTATTTTGTGAAGTCCTAATTCGATGCAGTTAAGGGGTTGTCATAGTTACAATGCATAGCATAAGGACTGAGTTGTAGTCCAGCATAGCACTGTGGCAGCAGTAGAAGAATGTGTTGTAATGAATGCAGTGTCCTGCATTCATTACATACTCAGAGTAATCTTGTTTAAATTCTTTCATTCACTTGAGATGAGGAGAGAGAGAGTTGAGGTGAGGAGTAGGTTTTGCAATGCATATGGTTCTGATACAGTTTTTTATTTTGCAGGCTGCAGGTAAAGTAAACACAGCAGTAAACACAAAGGAGTCTGAACTAGATCATTTACAGTTCTTGTAGTCATCACATAACCCTGATGTGTAATTACATCTTGATGAGGTGCACATTAGCAACAGCAAAACCGTGTAGCTGCTTAACCTTTGAATATAGGTGCCACAGACTTCAACAGAGAAAATTAATAGTTAATCTGTCATTTATAAGTATTAATATATTTTTTATGCAATTATTAGTGTGTTGTTTGTTGTACATCTGGTAGACAAACAAGCTTTAGGTAACAGATGAGTTCACATTGTAAATTGGATGCCTGACGAAGGTTCATGATCGAAACAGTGTGCCTTGAATAAACTAAATGGTCATAGTGTGCAGAAATGCAACTTTTTCTTTCAGGAAATATTTCTGAAATCTTTTTGAGTTTGAATTGAAATTTTCCTTTACCTTACCTGTATGAAACAGATACGCTGAGCTCTCGTGCTGGCTTATATCCAAAGAAAGCCAACTAAGGCTGCTGAGAAACCGAGCAAATGACCCCAGAAAATATGGCCAGGTGAAGGCTACCATCACGGTGAGTTAACACATACACCCTGCAGCCCAACTACATTGAAGGTCCCCTCCTCACCTCCTCTGTGACACTTCACTTGTGATGTTGTTGGAATCTTTATGTATATATCATCATCTTTCTAAACTGGCTTGTGAGTGCTGCTGCTGAGGAGATGAGAAAACAATTTGCGTCAGGTAACTCTTATGAACACATGGCCTGTATCACAGTCTTTTTTTGTGTGTGCAGGAACTGAGGAATGATGCAGAGCTACAGGAGGGGAATCTTGGCTGGCTGAAAGCCCGTATGGCTGTTCTTATTGAGATCAGTGCTGACAGTGATGCCCAGAGGCAAGGAAGTGCACTTAGCAAGCTCTCTACTGATTTTAAGGGTCTTCTTGCTTCTCTCTTAGAGGTAAGTACAGCTTTTACTTATTTTACATATTCTAGACATCATTTTCCTTCTGATAATTTACAGTATATTTCTTAAACAGTGGACATACAGATACAAAAAAAATCTGTAATCAAATGTAACAGACCAGTGCACATCATTAGGGCACTTTCATTTATAGATAATATATATGTTTGATTGCACTAAACTGGATATACATACACCAGCATTGATTCATCATGTTTGTTCTACTGTATTTTTCTGTGTTATATTTTCCAGGGTGAGAAGATGGTGCTGGCTGTGGGGGACTGTGTGCAGTTCAGGGAAGAGGTACAAACTACTTTGGATGATCTTGTGCAGGGGCAGAAAGAGGCTCAGGCTGAGGTCACCAAAATACTGGACTGCCCAACTGTCAGAGAAGCCCAGCAACTGCTTCTTGTTCACCAGGTGCTCTAGGACATTCAGTAAAACTAAATATAATTAAGAAAGAAATACTTGACTTTTTATTTTGATTGTTTTGAAGAGTTTACTAGAAGGGTAACTTTAAATGAATTTCAATAGATTAACACTTTGAATGTGTTTCCCATAGCAACTGTTAAAACGCCTAAAACTGAAGAGAAAGGACGTCCAGCAGCTGATCACCAGAGGTCAACAGCTTCAAGCTGAGGAGGGTTTGGGAGAAACTCTGCAGCAGGACCTGCAGAATTTAGAGAACACACTCAGCAAAATGGAGCAGAATATGGATTCACAAGAGCAAAGCCTTGAGGTTATTAAATGACTTTTACTAGGCTTCCTTATATTTATTATGGATACTTCTACATTGGTCTCTGCTTTATGTGTGTCTTGTTTGTATCTTTTCAACCTGCCCAGGGACTGTAAATGACAATGATCATTCTGGCTAACTGACGCAATTACATCAAATTTATGTTGTAATGATAGTGTCTTGTGTCATAAAATAGATGAATAACGTCTATTAAGCAAAGAAATCACACACAGACAAGTATGTCTTATGTTTTGTGGACAGAAAAGAGCTTGGTCATGGGAAGGAAGAGAGGTATTCCTGTAAATGCAAGAGGCTTTGGAGATGCAGCATGTGTGGAAAGTTTCTGAGTGGGGGCTAGAGAGCTCTGATTGATGTTTTCTGCTGGAAGGAATGCCCTGTGAGGCTTTACAGTTCCTTTAGAAGATAGTGATGCAGTGAGTCAGTCATCACACTCTTGATGGTGCTTTTATAGAACATAGACAGGATGGAGAGGTGGAAGTCGTGAAATGGAAACTTTGTATGACTTTTCTGTGTTAGGGAGGATGCACAGGGTCCAAATAAAAGGTTCTCTGTAAGATGCACACCGGTGAACCTGATTTTTCTGACTCTGCAGCAGAACCCCTGCTGCAGCAGCACTGGGGGTGTGGCGCTGGCAGAATATAAGCTGTGCTACCTTTGTTAATATGCTGATCACCCCTGCTGATAGGGCCCAACATGGCAGTGTCATTTGCAGAATTAATTATATGGTTTGAGGTGGATTGGCACCAAACTCATATGTCAGTGTGTTCTTTTAGTAGTAATCTTAATCTGGGATTACTGACATTAGAAAGTGATTATTTTCATTTCTGTTGTTTTTTTAATAAATAAAGCACTCTATGATTAAAGTGGATTTTATTTGATTGGATATCAATGAATTTGGTGTATTGTCATCACCAGGTCACACTGGCAGCCTGGCAGGAGTTTGACAGCCAGCAAGAGGCAGTGCATGAGTTTGTTAATAAAGCACGCTCAACAATGGAGAGGGACCTGAACTTCAGCAGTCCAGAGAGCCTGGCTGTTGAACTTGACCAGGCCAGAGTAAGTCAAGTTTGTCTTTGGGTTTACTCCTGTGGACATATTCTGTGGGTTATTCTTGGCATTTTTAGTACTGAAAGTATTGTTAGCTAAATAGAGAATGTTACCAATATATTTAATTTTTTTGAACAGGTGTTGTTGAAGCAGTGTGAAGCAGAGGCCTCGCATATGAACACTTTGCTGAAAAGAGCAACAGAAATCCAGCTTGGTCCAAAAAACAAGACTCTGCTTTTACAACAAGCTCGTTCCCTCAGTGAACAAGTGGACAAAGTAGAGGCTGGACTCAAAAAAGAGTAAGATGATGGATTTCATTCTCGTTGCTTTTGCTAAACAATATTTTAGTAGTCTTTAGATAGTGTTTCCAAATACATGATGGTTTTATCTTAATAACCTGAATGCTACTGTATCAGTATATAAAATGTATATATTAATACAGGCTTTATTAAAAGTAAAATAATTGTGTGACCCAGATGTAGTAAACCGAATTATCTGGTACTCTGTTTCACACATGATTGATAAGGTTTATTTGCAACTATTACTCAGCCAATTTAAAATGTTTACTCTTGGGTTCCAGTGTCAAGACTCTGGAAGAAATGAAAACTCAGTGGGATCAGTTTGGAGCTGGGTTTGAAACCTTTTCCTTGTGGATATCGGACAAAGAAAAGCAGCTGGATGTACTGAAATCTTCTACTTTGCCTCTTGAGCAACAGGTCAACACAGTAAAGGTACATTATTTTGTATTATAACAGTAATCAATCAAGGCTTTTTTAAGGAGCCATTGGGGTTAGAAAGCAACAACAGGCATTCTTTGGCCAAGGGTGGACACACTGTCTCTGTTTTGGACTCATCAGTCCTCTGTCTTGGAGAGGAGTAACTCTTCATGATGTCTGTGCTTTGTGTTTGACTTAGCAGTTTCAGTGCTGACACCTAAAGCTGTGTGCTAGTTAGACAAATGTGTGCTTATAGGGTGAGGTGTAATTCTTTAGAAAACCTTACCTTACCTTATAAACAGTTTGTTTCATTTTTTAAGGATGTGGAGCAGCTGAATATTGGATAGTGTCTTTGTTCTTAAAATTGTATTTTTGCCTTATTCAGTGAACTAGGAAGTTTGTGGTTATTTATGTACATGTAATTGCAGTGTTTTTATATGTTTGAAAGTTATCCTTCATGTTCTTTTTGCTGCATCTTGGCCAGGTCTCTCTTAAAAAAGAGATTTTAATCTCAATCAGACTCTGGTTAAATAAAGGTTAAATAAAAATAAAATAAGAAAGCACTCGGGCATTTTTGATAGTTATGATTATTATTTGCGCTTTTCTGTTAAACATATAAATATATTTGTATTTTGGTATTGATTTAAATGGCCACTGCTTTGAGTAACTTTAATGGGCAATGGTGTAAAATGCAAAGACCATTTTAGTCACCAAACAGTCCACACCACTCCCCAAATGCCCAACACAATTCCATAGTATTTCAACTCCACTGGTCGATTAAAAAAGACAGTGATTATATCAGTCTTGCTTTTATTTATTCTTTTGCCTCCATACCTACATGTCCAGGCTATTAGTGCAGAGCTTCAGGAGCGAGCTGAGGTTCCTTCTCAGCTGGAGGCAGGTTCGCAGGGACTAGCCCAGTTTGTATCTTCAGGAGAGGCAGCTCGCATCAAGGCCCGTCTGACCCAAATTGGCAGGTACTGGGAGGAGCTGAAGGAGAGCGTACAGCAGCTGAATGGACAGCTGGAAGAAAGTTCTTCTCACCAGCAGAAGTTCAAAATTAACCTAGAGGAGGTAAAAGGGCTTATTGATCATTTTTTCAATATCATGGCAGTATACAGCATTTGGGGAAGATATGAACATGCAATTAGTTTTTTTTTAATCTTTATTCTCTCCTAGGTGCAAGCATCTCTCAGTGAACTACAAACAAAATTGGAGCATCCTATCAAATCCTGCACTGCCTCATCAGAAACCTACAAAGCTCTTCAAAACCACATGGTATTCAATTGTTTTTGCTTCTGTCTTTTAATACAAAATCATATACTTTGAAGGAAACAAATGTTTTCATGCTTTGCTCCTTTAATTAAAAAAAAAACTATACATGCCAACAGTATTTGCAAAAATGAACTGTAGAGCATAATACAGGTAATTCTTTTCTGTGCCAGTCTTTCAGCTGTGTGTTGTGTTTTTGTTCCCTAGGATGTCTGTCAACATCTGGAAAAGCTGAAGGGAACCTTGCTCTCCCTGTCAGCTGGTGCCCGAAGACTCAGTGACAGAGAGCAAGCAGAAAGGACTGTGACAGAGCTAAACACCAGCTATGACCAAAGTGTACAGGAGGCAAAGGACAAACAGAGCACTTTGGAAAACCTGCTTTCTCTTTGGCAAAAGTAAGAGCTATTGAACAAAGCATACATTTACAGTAATATATGTTGATAGTTCAGTTGGATCACTGGCATCATCTTGGACAGATACATACAATAAGAAATGTTGATAATGTCAACACATTAAACACACACTCTTTAAGTCACCAGTGTTTCTATTGATGTGTTTCAGGTATGAGAAACTGCGTTCAAACATTGTTTCTTGCTTGGAGAGGAGTGAATCTGGATCCAAACCGGAGAGTCACTTTCTGTCAGCTGATAAAACCAAGCTCCGCACGGAGATACAAGATTTGCAGGTAAAATACCTGTACACATACTTACATAGTTCTCCAAAACAAATCTCTAACCAAATAATTTAAAAATAAAAATAAATGGTCCTTGGTAGGGTTCAGATTTATGTCCCCATGTTTATCAATGTGAAGAGACATTTGCTCCCATAACATGATGAATAAATAGTGCATGCATATACATACACATTTATGTTTTGCATAAATGTTTATTTAACTAAAGTATGTTTTCCCTGCAGGCTTTGCAGTCTGAGGTCCAGTCCCTTGAGCCTGCTCATGCTGAATTGGTATCTTTGGGGATGTCCTTGTGTCCAACTGCACCAGAAGAGAGAGTGAGGCAACTGAAAGATGAGCTGGAAACCCTAGAGAGGAGTTTGCATGTTCAAAATGAAGTCCTCCCTCAAAGGTAAGATATTCTGTTTTACCTTATCGGGTCACACATACACATGCTGTTCCAGGGACCTGCCTGATGAAGCAAATTTAGCACAGTCAGTACGTCTTTGATTAGACGGTTTTCACAAACCTAACAATTGGTGCATCAGGGCAATTAAAGGGAAAATCAACCTGAATCAACCTCATAGCTATTGATGGTGGTTATTTTGTGGTGTATGTTTTGTTTGTGTGGGTAAGTGTTTAAATGAAACAATGTTACAAATACAGTAAATTTAATACATCAGTAATAATAAGAATAATCAGTGGTAAATGCTTATGTCTATTCAATCTGGCGACGTTATGTCCATATTTTGGATTTTCTTTGACACCATTTTTAATATAGAACATGTTAATTACAGATAGTAAGCATGTAAAATACACCATAGGTTAATGATATACAGTTTAAACATGAGGGAATATCAGAACATGACATATTTAATTTTTTGTGTGTGGCTTCAGCCTGCATTTAATAAAATACTGAAAAGTATCCAGTAAATTCTAGTTTAAACAGCTCTTATTTGCTTCACTTTCCTGTCGTTTTGTCCCCCAGAGTCAAAGAGCTTCAGAGCCACCTCTCGCTGGTGGAGCAGTTTGACCAGGCCTTGGTAAAATTCTCCCAGTGGAGTGAGACCATGCTCTCAAATCTTCACTCAGCTCCTCAAATCAACATTAGCAACCTGCAGTCAGCCACCACAAAAGTAAAGGTAAGAGCCACACAGAATCATTGTTCATCTGTTTGTGCATGCAGAGTGGTACTCCTTCCAGAGCCACCTAGTCCGTTAGCAGACAAACAGCATTTTACAACTGATCAATTGCTTTTGACAGGAGACCCAGGTGGCCTTACAGAAGCAGTCCAGTGTGAGACAGAGCTTGGAGCAGCAAGCCGAGAAGCTCTGTCAGTTCTGTGATCCTGGTGATACACAGCTTCTTCGCAGCAGAGCAGACAGCTGTTTGCAGGCCTACCTAGAGGCCCAGCACATAGCCGAGCTCCAGTTAGAGTGCCTTGCAAGGCTTGAAGCTTTCCTGCAGACCCACAGTGTGGCTGCAGGAGTGTTGCGGGGTCTGAAGCAGACTGTGGAGAGCGCTGGCAGCTGGGACCGTGGGAAAGTAGAGGAGTTGCAGCAGGAGCTGGCCACAATTGTCCCAGACATTAGCCACCTCGAGACTCTAGCCGTCAGTCTGGACAGCAGTCTCTGCAAAAGCCATCTCCACATTGAAGGTGATGAGGGTTCTCGTAAGTCATGTCGCATGCTGGCTGATTCACTCAGTGCTGAGCTGGATGCTGTGAGGAACTTACTTGGTAGTAAGCAGAATGAAGCAGAGGCCCTGGGGGCTCTGTGGACCTCCTTTAGACAGCGGAAAGAACAGCTACTCAAAGCTGTGGAGGACATTGAAGAAAAAGCTGACCACCAGAGCTTCAAAGAACCTAGCCTGCATGCGCTACAGCAGAGGTACAAGTATAATATCAATATTTATGTTAGGTCAATGCTATAATTCAAAAGTTAAGTTAGTAGGGCATTTGGTGCTAGTACCATGAGTTGGTATTGGAACAGTGCAACAACAACATATTATCCCTCTGTTTGTCAGGCTAAGGTTCTTTAACCAGATGGAGGATGAGCTCCAGTCACACCAGCATGAGGAGCAGTGGCTGAGGGACAAGGGCAACCAGCTAGCCCAGAGAGATGCAGAGTTGGCTGGAGAGGTACTGAGGGAAATCAGTCTGCTGGAGACCACATGGGAAGATACGAAGAAGCTGATCACAGATAGGTACTGAAAGAATGGACGAGGGTTTTCCATGCTACTGAGTCAGTAAACATTACATTAATAAAAGGTGGTTGGTAAAAGCTAAATACAATACTGAAAACAAAAGATACAAAAGCAATCAATACTGAAATGCAAAACTCGAAGAAAAAGATATTACTGGGAGAAAGAGTCAATGGGAAGGTGTTTTCTTTTTTTTTCTTTTTCAATTTGTGCGATCGTTGTAGATGGGTGAACCATTTTTTAAAAATATATTTGAACTTTCTGTTGTAGTACTTTTCTCATGTATAATAATTAAAGTACTATGGAACACAGTCTTTTTTGGGGGGAAAATTGTTACACTGACCTCTATGGGTTGATTGTTTCATGTTTGTTGCACTTTACATGGGTAAAATTATGGTATTCTGAAATATTAGATCACTTCTGGGATCTGAAATTTTCTACTGCTATAAGGCTGGATAGATGAATATTCAGGCTGTTTTTCATTACTTTTTAACACTTCAAGAGCTTGTTGGCATATTTTATTTTTATATTTTTCCTTTTATTTTTGTCTGTTATGCAGTTTATTTTATGTTTATTGCATGTTATGTTTGTATGTTTACACATAAGCTTGAATAGATAATAAACTCCTCTCTTTCTTTGACAGACAGGAGCAGTGCAATATCCTTGTTGAGCTTATGAGAGAATACCAAGTCCTGAAAACCTCCATCAGCAGCATTATTGAGAGCACTGAGCCTCTGGTTGAAATAAGCTCTGTTTTGAAGGATCAGGAGGAAGCCAGGAGGTCACTAACTAAGGTGGGGTCACATAATTATTATATATTTTTGAGGACGTGCCTCATCTTTTGTTCTTGTAATAAAAGTGTTCATATCACAAATCCAGAACAAAAAATGTTCTAGGTTTTTCCTTTGATCATCAGAAGGGTTAAAAGGTTTGCTGTGTTTACTCTATTTGTAGCATGAGGCAGTGAAGGTAGAGATGGCGGCCAAGCAACATGAATTGGACCAGTTTTCGGGTAAAGGAAAACAGCTGGTGGTTGAATTGAAGAAGATACCTGAGTGCGATGCTCAAATGATGAAAATGGATATGGAGACTCTTGTTGATCAGTGGCTGGATGTAAGTCGGACTTCAGGAATTGCTGCAATCATGATATGTTGATTTGATGTGTCACTGATGTGCTTTTAATAGTTTTGGGACAACAATGGAGGGCTGTGGCACAGAGCAGTTAGTTATGTGGCCTTTGGCTACACAGGTAATACTTTTTCATAGGATCAAATTCTTCAAATGCTAGGTTTTTTTTTAATGAAATTTGTCGACAAGAGTAAAAAACACAATATCTGCAGCTTGATCCAGTTACTACTTTCTCTTAAAATCTTTACCAACATAGTTTTTGCTACATGTCCTCACACCAAATTTGATGATGGGTGTCCTTACAAGTACAAGACGTGTACAAGATTTGACTACTCCACATATTATTGTCCTGTGTGGTCGAGGGAAGAGACCTGAAGATTTTTGTCCATTGAGGTTTGGGGCACAATTCTCAGCCGGGAAAGATTAGAAGTGATGTTTCTCTTTAACAATCAGAATAAACTTACCTCTCCTCTCCAAATACAAATAATATACACAAATCGGTCTATAAATAAACAAACATACAAAAGATAATTGCAGTGTAGCTTTAGAATCTATATTATGTTGTATTAGCAGTGCAAACTCCTAAAACATAAAGGTTCAGTGTCAGTAAAGATTTGTGACTGATTTAATCCACTTCTCAGGTGTCTGAGAAGATAGATGATAACATTGATCGCCTGAACCAGAGTTTGGCACTGTGGGATGATGTGCGTAAAATCAACGAGGACATTGAGAGCTGGACAAGCAGTTGTGTGATTGAACTCAATGAGAGCCTAAACAACCTCAATGACAGTCAGAAGGTGTCGGCTAGGCTGTCCATGTTAAAGGTAAGATTTATGGATAATAATTATTATAGGTACCATGACCCTGTCTGATCAGAGATGCCAGCTAATTCTTATTATTCTTATAGCTCCCTGCTATAAATGGCTTAAAGGCTAAAGACATGCACACAGTGTAACAGACTACCAAACAAAACAAAATAACTGTAAGGGATGTAATACATGGGTTTTTCATTTTATACATCCACAGGCAGAAATGGGTGAGAAGGAGCAGAAACTTGAAACCCTGCAGAGCAAAGTATCACAACTGAAGAAGTGCAGTCAAAGTCAAGAGACCCCTGCTAAATTGCAGGTACTAAAGAAAATTATGATCAAAGATTAACCATGATCCTGCAGAAAAAAGTAGGTGCTCCTCTCCATATGCATAACTTTTATTCTACTTACATCAGGTGCTTGAGAATGACCTTCGAAAAAAAATCAGCACCGCTCAGAAACTACATGAGCAGGCCAGAGGAAATCTCATGGACTTCACTTCCCAACGGAAACAGCTGGAAGACTACATCTCACAAATGTCTGCATGGTTAAAAAGTATAGAGGATTCCCTTGTTTCTTCTCCGACTGGATCAGAGCCTGAGGACATATGCAGAGTGAAGGTGCAGCCTAAATAACAGTAACATAGTAAATTTCAGTATTTGGGAAACAAAGTGCATTTGACACTATCACTGGTTAGTGAGTTGTTAGTGTTACAGAAAGGCAACCATTCTTTTTCTCATAGAAGACAGAAAAGAGAATGTAAGGAGGCTAATAAACTAAACTGCATTGTTAAACATGTTTTGAAGGAACTCCAGAAAGAGTTGCAAAATCAGCAGGGGAGTATCGACTCCACCAGGGAGAGCCTCAACACCCTGTGTAGGAAATATCCCTCTGAGGAGCTGGCTGGTTTGGGTTCAGCTCTCACTGACCTCATCAAGACTTATGAGTCTGTGAACCAGCTTTCTACCAGGACACTGGCATCACTGCAGAGCTGTCTTCAGAAGCAGTTCAATGGTGAGAAATTCAAAAAACAACTCTGAATAAAATGGTTAGTTTTACTCAGTTGTCACTTAATGCAGTACGTCATTGTAATACTAAGGTTCTAATATGTTAAAGTTATACATTCTACAATACATAAAACTGTTGCACTTCCATCTGTTTCTGTGACCAGACACTTTATATAGCATCATATTCATTCCTTGCTTTGCTGAAAAGCCATACGTCATATAGTGACCACTGAGCGAAAAATTATTTCTCTTTGAATCTAAACCAGATATTAATTCTATAATTTTCTCCCACCTTCTCAGATCTGGTTCAGGAGTTTCATCGTTGGCTTTCAGAACAGAGGGAGATAGTGAAAGAATGCTCTGACCGCTCAGGAGATACTCAAATTGTGGAACGCAAACTCCAGAAACTAAAGGTAAAACTGAAACAGAATTGAATAGCTAGAGTTCACTAAATCGTAGTCTTTGAAGGGTATGAGAGTACTGTTGAAAAAGAATAGCTGAAATTCCTGATTCAAATACATGATCCGTGCCAGGATTTACAAATACAATGCTAAACGTGATGTGGGTTATCTGTCAGGGCGCCATGGATCGTGTGGAGGAGGGTGAGGCACGTCTCACTCAGGTCTGTGAGGAAGGAGAGAAGCTCCTACTCCATCTTCCCAAAGCCAGTGCTGGGCAAGTCCAGCAGCACCTTTCCTCTATCCAGCAGGACTGGGACAGCTTTGTGGAGCAGTGTAGACAGAACCAACAGATACTGGAAGACAGTGCATCTCTCATGAAGGGGTAAAAAACTCACACAACCCAGTTCTGTAAAGCAGTTTGGAAGCTAACCATTTATAAACATTGCATTGTGAATTCCATGTAGGTTTGAGGGTCGTCTCAAGAAGCTCAGGTGGTGGTTGGAGCACATGGAAAAGAGGATGACCACAGATCTGATTGAAGCCAAGCAGCGTGGTCCTGAAAAGGCAGTGCTCGAACAAGTGGAGGAATATCAGCAGGAAGTGCTGAAAGAAAGGTCAAGTCTGTGTATTTACTAAGAAACGAAATAGATGTGTGTTTTTTCATCATTTCTGAAGGTCCGCAAGAAGATCCTGAGTAACTGAGTCTCTAATCAAACATCAAAGTACTCTTTGTAGCTTATTTAAACATTTTACTTTCTTCCATGCAGGGATTCATTTGAACGCTTATGTCAGGAGAGCCAGGCACTAAATGAAGGTGGACGAGGTGATGGTAGCGAGACAAGGGTGTCAGCTCAACTGCAGTCACAGCACCAGGCCTTGTTGAGACGTGTGAGAGAGAGGCTGCGCAGCTGCCAGCTCACTTTACAGGAGCAACAGGCCTTTGAAGAGACACTACAGACAACCTGGTCCTGGCTTAGCGGAGTCCAGGAGCGCTTGGCATCACTCAACAGTACAGTTGGCAATAAAGAGACTCTGGAGAAAAGGCTAGGTCTTGTACAGGTCAGTGAAAATGTCCAAAAATTATATTCTTTGGATTACAGTGTTTTCTGGAAACATTTCAAAAAACAGACATTATCTTATAGTTCTTACTTGCTGTTTTTACACATGCAGGATATCCTGCTAATGAAGGGTGAAGGTGAGGTGAAGCTCAACATGACTGTAGGAAAAGGTGAACAAGTACTGAAACATAACAGAATGGAAGGGCAGGAGGCCATTTGTTCACAGCTACAGAGCCTGAAGGATGCCTGGGCCAATATGTTGATGACATCCATGAGTTGCCACAGGTAGGAAAATGTGTCATTTTCTGTATCCTTGGAGAACACCCACTGATGCCATAAATAAGGGTAAATGCACTTCTTAATTTCTTATAAAATTTTATTATTGTCCATAGTCGTCTAGAGTGGACAGTGGCCCAGTGGACCAGCTTTCAGGAAAGTAAAAGCCAACTGCAGCAGTGGATGGAGTCAGTGGAGCAGGAGGTGGGGATGACTTTGCCTCTGCAGCCAGGCCTCAAAGAGAAGTCTGCTTTGCTTGAGCGCCTCAGGGCCATCCAGGCTGATGTGGATGCTCACGCAGCAGTACTGTCACGCCTAACAGACAAAGCAGTGGAGATGCACGAAAAAACTGGCGACCAGACCTTTGGACCAGAGTCAAAGGCAGAGCTCAATGCACACTTTGCTGATATCTCAGCTGTTGTCAAGGTGATCTAAATACAAGCGTAGGTTAAATAGTTCTTGCAAATAATTGCTGGATCTTAGATGATTAATTCAGAAGCTAGCCAAAAATAAGCTGCATCTGGGAAGATCCAAGATTGTTCCTACAGGGCAGATACTCAGTGTCATGGGAAGAGAGATGTGTTACATTAAGCAAGTTGAGACAGAAATTTTAGTATATTAAATTTTAATATGTAACTCTAAGTGTGATTGAACAGTTAAACTTGAAACTTTCAAGATTGCAAACTCCAGTCACACTTACCCTGGCACGGAATTAGACTAAACAATATTTGCAAATACTATTTAAAACATTCATATTTAGACAGTGCTTCATTCAAATCTGGTTGCTGGTATTTACATTGTCTTTTTCTTCCACAAAGGGTAAAGTGCAGTCCATGCAAAACATTGTGTCTGAGCATGAGCAGTACCTCGATGCCTTGAGAGACTTCAATGATTGGCTGATTTCAGCAAAAGAGGAGCTTCAGCGGTGGTCAGATCTGTCAGGAGACTCCGTCTCCATTAAAAGAAAGCTCTCCAAGGTGCAGGTGAGGATCTTAAAATGTTATACTTAGGAAGAAAATCTATATGTGGCTTCTGGTCACATCCAGGCGAGAGATGTACAGTATGTCCTCCAAACATTTCATATTTACTCCACAATCTTCTCCCTTTCTGACCCCAACAAACCTGAACATGTGAAAACTCCTTAAGACTTTGTCAGGCCTTATTGACAAAAGGAGTCCTATATGTACAGTACAGACATGCCAAAAAAGCTGCAGATGATGTATTCATATGTAAAAGCCAAGATGAGGAACGTATTTGGGGAGTCAGAGAAAACACCTGAAGCTGGCCACAAGTATGCTTTTTGCAAGACATTTGTTAGAGAAAAAATGGTCTCTCTCAATTTGTTGTCTGGCTTTTCCTTTGCAGAGGTAACTGTCAATTGTGATCTCTGCTGTTTTAAGGGGCTAGATCTAAAAAATAAATTGCTTTAGAACTTGTCTTAAGGAAGTGATTTTAAGTGGCTCAGTCCAGGGGAGCACAAGCTTTGTCATTGTTGGGCTTCACAGGTATTGTTGAGAGTTACCTTACTCATGACTAGAAGTGACTGTTGTGATTCGTTTTGCACTTCCCAGGAGTTGCTTGACTCTAAGCAACGAGGCAGAGAGAGGCTGAACCGGGTTCAAAGATGTGGGGCAGTGGCAAGAGATCACACTGGTTCAGGGGGCTATGAGGCTATGGAACGAGAGGAAGCAGCGCTGTTGTCGTCCTGGGAACAGTGGGAACGTGGAGCGCTGCAGACACGGGCTAGTCTGGAGACTGCCCTCTCCCAGATAGCCAGCTCTGAACAGGAGTTCACCAGCCGGTCAACACAGCTGGAGCAGGACCTGCGGGACTTCAGCTGCCAACTACATGACTGCCGTCTGCGGTTGGCTCAAGCAGAGGGAAAAAATGATGGAGAGGAGGCTGTTAAAGGCTGGCAGATAGCCAAGGTAGGTCTCTTATTTATTAAGTTCCAATAATAAGCCACCATTAATTGGAAACAAGCAATGAAAGCAATAGATAACTAATGCATATTTGTGGCTGTTCATCAGTTGTTGGTTATTTGTTTTCCACCCAGGACACTTTGGAGGAACTTGTCAAAGCTGAGTCCATGTCCGATAGTCTGAAGATTCAACTCAATGATCTGTGCCGATTCTCCAGAGACATGGGCACACAATCTGAGAGGGTGTCTGCTCTCATTAAAGAATACAACAGGTGAGAACGGTGTAAATATTATTCAGTCTTGGTGCTTTAAGGAAAACAGTAGCTATTTTTACATGCGACTTTGTGTAATCTTTCCATAAAATTACACAGGATCTGTTGTTGAACCATATGCCAGGAGTGACCAGAAAAATAGAAACACTTGTTCAGTGAAGGAAAATTCAGTATAATAGCCCCACAATAAATACTACCTCAGTTAAATGTTCAGTTTTTCTTTCTGTGTTTGGGGCTGTATTTTGTGGTGTTGTTGTACTGGACGGCATTATATTGTATTGCCTCAGGCCTGAATTTCATCATTTTAGTCACATTTGAAGGTGCAGACAGATGTCTATATAATGACATCATACTAAATAGTGCACGATATTTATGTTTTTATATTGATTTAAATGGCAAGGATAACATATCTAATAGTTATTAAGCAATTTACCTACAATGTGAAAAGATTTTACGCTTCAGCAGACAGCAAACTTGAACACCAGCATACTGTATGTCAAAGCAGCCACTGCAACTACTCAGTCAACAATAAGAACTACTGCGTGAGAAATGCAAGAAGATGAAGAGGGAGAGACAGCATTTGGACCAGTTTATACTAGTAGTGAGGATACTAGAAGTGAGGATAGACATTTCATTGAGTAGATAAGCATATGTAACACAGATAGATCTGTCAGGCTGTCACTGTAGTTCACATGTTATTTTTGGTCGACAACCAACGGAGGAGCAAACATATTAGAAAAATCTACAATCTACAGTCTAAAACTGCAATTTACTATATAATTGAATCGACACCTTTCTGACAATGTCACAATGTCAACAAACATTTTTAATTCTAGCTAAACAAGGGTAAAATTTATTACAGATTTTTTTCATTAGATTGTGATGCAAAGTAAAGGTATTTCTATTTTTCTGGTAAGCTTTCTGGTAAGCTTTCTGTAAGCATAAATGCCTTGACAACCAATAGTTAAATCAACAAGCCTGAAAGAAAAGAACTTATAAAAATATATGTATCTCTAAATTGAATAACAATGATACATGTTGAATGTAGAAAAATGTTTTTTTTCTTCCTGACTTTTTAGTCTGAGTCTCCAAGCGTCCAAGGAGTGTCAAAGCAAAGAGAAGCTGCTGGAACAAGGGTTTCGCTCAGCCTTCAGAGAATTCCAGCAGTGGTTGGTCAATGCCAAGATCAACACAGCCAAGTGTTTTGACGTACCTCAAAATGTCAATGAGGCCTCATCTAGCTTGCAGAAGATTCAGGTACAGTGCTCCAAGTCAAAGCCATGGAATATTAAGGCACTTATGCTGCCAGAATTGCAGGTTTGAATATCACCGGCGGTACCAACACAGTGTGATTTTAATTTGCGCTAACTTGTTGATGTGTTCTCATAACAAAATAAAATTGTAACTGGATGACAACAAAATAGAGCCTTGTGGTAATTCAGGCAGGCACGGAAGGCGCATATAATAGTCACATATACCAAATACCCACCAGTCAAATACTGTATGTCCACCACACAATAGGTGGTCCATATAAACCTTTGGCGCTCATTTAGTCTAAATACAACAACGCTGAGCTCTGCATCATCACTGCTACATACACGACTAGCATTTAGTCATACACAAATTTTGAATGTTTTTAACACGTGTTCATATTAAATAAATGTATCTTGTGATCTGTCAGGGATGTTTGTGAGTTCAATTACTCTGTCAAACTTGCTTAGATTTATTCCAGAACATCAGCATGAGCAGATCCATACGACCAAAGTAAAATGCATATTGTTGCAATAAAGAGTTAAAAATTTACTAAATTATAAAATTAAGAGTTTTAATACTTGCCTAAGATCATCATCTCTTCTTTTCTTCTCTTGTCAGGAGTTTCTAAATGACAGAGAGCAAGGTCAGTCAAAGCTGAATGCTGTTGTTGTGAACGGTGAGCTTGTCTCTAGTATCGCAGCGAAAGACAAAGCTGATGCAGTTCGGGCTAAAATGAACACTGCCAGAGAGGACTGGAAAAATATGATGTCTAACCTTCACAACAGAGAGACAAGTCTACAAGTAAGCGCCCAAATGTCCCTTCTCACAGATCAGGCCATTATGAAAAAAGTGTAATACATTTTAAGTCAAGGAAACATCTCAGCAGTCTCTTTGTATCATCTTATGCGTTTCAGAACGTTTTGTCCCAGATGAAAGATTTTGAGGCAAGTGCCGAGCCTCTTCAAGAGTGCCTGAATGCCACAGAGCTGGCTGTGCAAGAGAGCAGCACAAGGCTTCATGATCTCACAGCCAAGAAGCTAGAGCTTCACAAGCTACAGGTATTGTATGTACACTGAGCATGGGACACCACTCATGTTCATGTGCAACCACCACTCAGTGCTTGAGTGCCTATCTGATTATTTCTGTCATCTGCAGAAACTTTCCATTCCAGCTATGTTACAGTCTTTTAGCATTGCTATTCTTTGAAAAAGCACTGCCAACAGCTTATGCTAACTGCCAGTTGCTTTTTGAACTTCTGCCATGTTTTTACTCCTCTTTGCTACTACTTTCACATGTATTCTTAACAGTGTCTATCATGTAGATTAATACCAGCCTCTTTTATAAAATAAATGCTTTTAGAATCTGCTTAAAACCGTCTGCCAGCTATTTCCAGATTCCAGATTGCACATCATGACCACCAAGAGCTTTACCAACAGTAACACTGGCCAAATATCTCAATCTCTTTTCTTTTTGCCATGTTGCCATTTCTAACCCTTCAGTCTGTGTCTGAATTTAACTGTCTTATATCTGTGTGTCAGCTTGCATGCCTCTTTGATAACCTGCTTGTGCTCTTCCAGTCTGTGCTTGAGGAATTAGCCTCTCACGAGATTCAGCTGAACAGGCTGAAAGAGAAGGCCCAGCTGCTGTTGGATGAACATGCGGCCGGCAAGGGTTTTGTGCACCGTGTCTCGCAACTCTCTGCTCAGTACCTAGCTTTAACCAACCTGACCAAGGTACAGTAATGACTACCAATCTGCCTGTGCACTGGGGCTTTTCTGGGGGTAGAGCTGGAAAGACGACAGAGGCACTAGACTGGATTGAGCTCTGACTTAACATTATTTTACAGATGATAAACAGTGAAGGTACTAACTCACCATGATTAAACTCTCATTTCTTTCTTTTGTTACATTAAGTCTTATACAGAGGATGTACACTATTTTTTTCAAAATTTGTATTTTGTACTAAATCTTCATTAGTCATCAAATAATCTGCATGTGCATTTATATGGTTGATCCTACTGTGGATTCATAATCTAAAACCTATAGTGGTAATGTTCTGGTTGTGTCCTGTTCTGTGGATCTGCAGGAGAAGACATCTCGGATTGACCGAATAGTCACTGAGCACCAGCTTTTCTCCCAAGGGTTGAAGGAGCTGCAGAACTGGGTGGCTGACACCAGCCACATGCTGCAGACTTACTGTGCCCCCACTGCAGACAAAAATGTTCTTGATAGCAGGATGATCAAGCTGGAGGTATAAAGTCACTGATAGTTTTCAGAATTAGAATAACCACTTTGACCTATTACCCATTATAGGAGTGTAATAAATGCACATTGTTGTTGTTGCACCAGGCCTTGCTGACTGCTCGTCAGGAGAAAGAGATCCAGCTGAAGATGCTGATCACAAGAGGAGAGTCAGTTCAGAGAAACACCTCAGCTGAGGGAGTGCCTGTAGTCCAAAAACAAATACAAGACCTAAAAGATTCATGGGATGCCCTGCTCTCAGCCTCAATCCAGTGCAAAAGGTTAGTTCTCAACCACAAACAATGACACCTAATCTGTTTCTAACAGGCTTTTCATAGCTTCATAAAAACACACAAAAGGTTTTCTCGAACTGTTAACAATAAAACGTGGAAAGTGTACTGCTGCTGATATTTTTCTTGCCAGAACTTGTATTGTATTAGTACAGTCACTGCACTATTATCTAACTTTGTTATACTTTAAAACTAACAGTCAGCTGGAGGGTTCCCTTTCTCAGTGGACCAGTTACCAGGAGGATGTACGCCAGTTTGTGGCATGGGTGGAACGTGTGGAGGACAGTCTTGACCCCACTGATAAACATTGCCCAGAGATGAGAGACAAAACTGCTAATTTGAGCAAAGCCAAGGTACTGTAATCATCTGTATGCTATTAAGGCATATACATGATTTAATTAAATGAAAATGAGTACTGTAGGGCTTAAAGTCACATGAGATATTTAACTACAACAGATATAAACTTGAAAAATGCACCGTTGATTGAATGTGTAACTCACCCTCTTTGTTGTTTCAGTTGCTGTATGAGGAAGTGCTCAGCCACAACACTGTGCTGGACACCATCACTGCAAAGAGTGCCAGTATTGCTGAGAACTTTGTCACTCAACTGGAGCTTCAGGATCTGCAAGAGCGCTATAATACTATCAAAGACAATGCCATGGTAATAAAAACAGAATGTGCACAGTGCAAAATCTTATTTCAAATAAATTTCAGCTTTAACATTAGATACAGTTTATTTTTGTGTAGCTTTTTTAGAATTTTTAGAGTTACAAAAGTGATGTCCAACAGAAATTTACAACAAAACAATATTGCCCTAAAAGCAATTATTTAATTACTTATGACAATAATAATAAGAATACATTTTATTGTTGTTTTTAAACACACAAATTGATATGAGGCTAGTAAGATTCATCAGCAGTAAATCCAAGTGTGAAATGTAAAATGTTTGAAGCAAGGTCAGCATATCAACTAATTTGTTGTCAAAGGAAAATTTTAAATCAATTAGCTCTTACATTATGACTGAGTCCTTTTCTTCATTGTGTCCACAGAGGGCAGTAGGCAAAGCAGAGGAGCTAGTGAAAGCCCACCAGGAGTATCAGCGGGGCCTCCATGCATTTGAGGACTGGCTGGAACAAGAACAAGAGACACTTGGCTGCTATACCCAACTGGAGGGGGATGTCGATATGCTGGAGGAGACTCTGCAAAAGCTGCAGGTTTAAAAATTTTCACTGGTGAAATGTTGTAAATAAACGGAACACAAAATGTTTTTACTACAACTACTATTACTATTATTGCAACATATTATCTAAAGGTTTAGAGATCTAGAAATGCTCAACCACATCTATGTAACTACAGGAACTGCAGCTGCACTGCACAGAAGGCCAGGCTTTGCTTAACACCCTGCTGGTCAGTCGGGAACTGGTCATTCCATGGGGCCTGCCTCAGATCGAAGACCGATCACTGGAGACCCAGCAGCAGGAGTGGAGGTTGTACCAGGCCCGGCTGGCTGACACCCGGGCTCAGCTCAACAGTGCTCTGGCCAAACTCCGGCAGATGGAGCAGAAGTTTCAGCGTCTTGACAGCTGGCTAAAGGGCATGGAAACCAAAGCACAACTGCGTAGCCACCGGCGGTCTGATCGCACCACCAAAGATGCTCAGCTCCAGCTAATAAAGGTTAGTCTCACATGCAGAAACTAACCTTATGCACATGGAAATGTTTTGCACTGTTGTGCAAATTTGCACAAATATATATTGTTTTCAATGCTGTTTCAGTTGACAGTGCTGCATTTTAAATCAGCACATTTCACATCAGTCTCATCGGAATCAAAAGAAGAATCTTGTAGCTAGTTAATTTGCATTGGAAGCCACATAATTTCAGTCTAATGAACATAGTGGAATATAATTAAGCATTGTTCAGACATCTCTAATGGTCCTTATATGATCAGAGCTGGCAGGAGGAAGTGCTGGTTTATCAAGAGGAGATGGAGGGCCTCAGTCTCTTGGCTCAGCAGGTTCTGGATGAGACCCATATTAGCAGCAGGATCAGTACCAGAGCCACCAACATTACAGCCCGCTACCACGTCCTGCTTCTGCATTTAATGGTAACATCTTTTTGAACACAGCACACAGTATCACAGTAACATGTAATTGTGAATGTTATGTATATCTGTAGAAAATACACACATAAATATAATTAAATGCATGCTTGTAAATAGATATGCCTTGGCAGCTGGAGGACTTTGAAATGGTCCCTTTTACCAGTAGACCACCCAGATTTTCACTTTAAAATCTTGCTATGAATATGTTTTTTGTCATATAATTGGAACAATGTCATCTGTTTAGCTATCCATCCATCCTTTGTTTTTTCTTCTTCATTTGTCCTGCAGGAGACGATTAAACAGCTCCAGGAGGAGGTGTCTTGCATTGAAGAGGCACAGTGTGTCTTCAGCACCTTCTCGGACTGGCTCAGCACAGCTCAGAATAACTTCAGCACTGTGGCTATCAGTGTTGATGCGGTGGATCGCTTTGCTATGGAGAGAAAGATGAAAAAACTAGAGGTACACTCTCTAATATAGCACATGCCTTCTGTATATTATTGTTTGCTCTATAAAGACCATTTAAAGCATCAGAACTCCAACATAACTATAGATAATTACTCCAGCTTGACTAAGCTATTGCTGACTTTCTAAGACATGCATTGTCAGCAACAGTGTACTAATAAAAGTGGCAACATTATTATAAAACTCATACATTTACCTTCCAGGCTCTGCAGGCAGACATGGAGCAGGGTCACTCTTTCCTGAAGACAATGAGAGAGAAGACAGAGCTCGCCATGGCATTCTTGGAGGAGCCTGAAGCAGGGCAGCTGAAGGAGGAAGTGGACACCCGCCTCTTACAACTAAAGGAATTAATGGAAGCGCTGCGCACAGAGCATAGCTCCCTTGAGAAATGTATCTCACTCTCTAAAGACTTTATGGATAAATACAAGGCCCAGGCCCAGTGGGTGATGGAGACCAAGAATCTTTTAGCATCAAGTGTAGAGCCTAAAGCTGAACTCTACCAGAAGAAGGCTCAGTTAGCGAAGTACAAGGTAACTTAATCTGTCTTTCTCTTGTAAGCACAGTGAAAATAGATGAAAACTAAATATTTCACTTTTCATATATGCAGACCATCCAGCAGACAGTGCAGTCTCATGAGTCAGCGCTGAAATCTGTCTTTGAGAAAGGAGAGGCCCTACTCGACACAGTCCACGACACCACTATAAGTGACAACATGAAAAAGCTACAGGCTGACTACCAAGATCTCTGCTTAGCAGCTAAGGTATGGGCTCTACTATGCTGTTTCTGCTAGGTGGAATTTAGGGAGGCAGCGTTGAATGTCAGGTCACTGAAAAATCTAAATTAAGTCCAAAACCATAGATTTGATTCAGTGTTAATGTTTTTTGTTCTGTATTGTATTAGCAAACAAACAAAATGAAACACACCCAGTACAGATTTCTTTTATTGACTGATTACATGGCGTACAGCTACATGAATCTCTGAGATTGGCTGTCTACTGTGTTTCAGACCCAGGTCCAGAACCTTGTGGAGTGGGTGAGGGAGCACGAGGATTACAACAGTGAATTGCAAGAGGCGGAGAAGTGGCTCTTACAGATGTCCAGTAGACTGGTCACCTCAGACTCCATGCAGACCAGCGGTATGGAGATGGCCACTCAGCAACTGGCCCGACACAAGGTGACCTTAACCTTATTGTCCTATAGAAATCCACAGTTTGTACTGTAATATTAGTTGTGCAGTTTATATTATTACATTACTTCAAAACACTTTTGGTTTACTAGATTGTTGATTACTTTGCGTGATCTGTATTTTTCAGGCAATAATGGAGGAAATAGCCAGTTTTGAGGAACGTCTCACCAGCTTGAAGCAGAAAGGAGAAGATCTTGTAGCCAGCTGTACAGACCAAGTTCAAGCTAAGATCAGTCAACAAGTCCAGGCTCACCAACAGGGAACCAGAGATAGCTACTCCGCCATTTGCAGCACTGCCCAACGTGTGAGTAATACTACAACCATAGATCTTTTAACTTCTTACTTTTTTTTCTAGGAAACTTTTACACTTGATTATTTTCAGAAAACCTTGGTTCTTTATTTTATGATATAAAGTTAGGTCTTGCCTCACCTTGTTCAACAGTTGTACCAGAGTCTGGACAGGGAGCTGCAGAAACACGTTAGCCATCAGGACACACTCCAGCAGTGCCAAACCTGGCTTTCCACAGTGCAGGAGGAACTTCAGCTCAACGATCAGGGACCATCTGGTCTGCAGGAAGCACTGAAGCAGGTAACTAACATTCTTGGAATGAAATGATATATTTGTTTTTATTAACTTAATATAGTATATTAACTTATTTTTCTAGAATTTATTTTGATTAATGCGTTTGCACACACAGGTGAAACACTACAGGGCCCTTCAGGAGCAGGCCAGCACATACCTGGACCTGGTGTGTTCTGTGTGTGACCTGTCTGATGATGCTGTGAGAGTGGCTGCTGCTCAGGTCCAGCAAGTCAAACTCACGGTCAGTAATTGTTACCTGCTTGTCCATTGTACAACATTAAAGAATAACAATTTTACGATGAACGTGGAATGATTTTGATTACTCAATGTTGACACATTGCAATGTTTTTATGAACATAGTCCAATGAATGCTGATTATAAGACATACTATTGTATGGCCAATACATATTACCCTTAAACTAAGCAGCGTGCCATGCAGTATGATTGCAACTGTTCTGTATATTAAAATGTACATCAGTGTAGTGCTTAATTATATCATGAGTGTAATGTTGACTTTTTCCTAATGTACAATTCAGCAATTATTCACTATAGGAAGGTACACATGTGTTTTTGTAGATAGAGGAAAGGATGTCCAGTGCACAGGAGCTTTCAGAGGGCTGGAGGGAGATCAAGGAACAGAAGCAAGATCTGACAAGCCTGTTCCAGGATATGGAGCAGCAGCTCCTCAGCTTCTCCAGAAGGCCAGCAGAGTTGGAGACAAAGATAGCTCAAAACATGCTGTCACAAGCCAAGGTAGCGATTGGGAACAGTATCCAAACCACTGATAATGCAACACAAAAGGGGAACTCTTTCTTAAGCATCCTCATCAAGCTTCTTTTTCTTTTGCATGTTTATTAAAATGAAGATATAATGTACGTCTGCATGTGCTTATTACCATCATTATACAGTACAGTGAGTCTAAACATGATTCTGTTGGTGATTTTGTTATTATCTAATCCAACTTTTGGCTTGGTTTATGTAGGGATTAAAGAGAGATCTGCTTACTGTTTGGATTTATTTAGGGTTTTCATCTAGTATATTGCTTGTCACACAGGAATGCAGCCAGCAGCTGCAGTCTAAACAAAGCATCCTGACCAAGATGACAGAGACCGTGAGCAAATTGACTGGTGGCCAGGACTCTCCTGAACTTGCAGAGCTTGACCGTCTAAGCCATACCTGGCTTGAGCTCTGTCACCAGGCCAACAAGCTGCAGAGCCAGAGAGAGGAGGATCTGCAGAGGTCTAAAGAATACCATGACTGCATCACTGCAGTGGAGGCGCTGTTTGAACAGGTGTCCAAAGAGTGGGATAATCTGGCCAGGTGTGTTTGTACATCAGCTATACATTAAAATGAGTCATCACATAGTGGTGTGCCCTGATTCTAATAATGTCTTCACAGGAACAAAGCCAATAAAGTTTTATTATAGGCTGCAGGAAAATGCCAATTGTGCTGCCTGTTGTCTGTTTCTTTGTCAAAGAAACAAATGTTTTGTGCAAATTTAAGGGACCATGAATAGAAGCCCATTGTTTGTTGTTACATATGTCTAAGCTCAAAGCCATTATTATTATTATTATAGCATTATCATCTTGGAAACTAACATTATTCTTAGAATATAGAATATATAAATCTTCAACATAACACTTGTGTAAATCCTTTTGTTTTTTGGTGTCAAACAGAACAGATGCCGAAAGTTCTTCTCAGCATTTGGAGGCATTACGGAAGCTTGCAGTAACTCTGGAAGAACAAAAAGGCACTCTTGAGGACCTTAAGGAACAGAAACAAAAAGTCATCCAACATTTGAACTTGGATGACAAGGAGCTGGTAAAAGAGCAGATCAGCCACTTTGAGCAACGATGGTCGCAGATGCAAAACCTAATTAAGAGGAAAATCCAGGACTCAGTGGTGACCCTGGAAGATATGGGCCAAGTGGAGGCCCGTTTGAGAGAGGCTCGGGACTGGGCAGAGGAGCAACAGCCTGCCCTGTCTGAGGCCATGAAAATGAGTCCTCCTCCAGAGCTGGCTCAGAGCTTTCTGTTTGACCACCTGAGCATCTGCAGTGAGCTGGAAGCTAAGCAGCTCCTGCTGGCACAGGCCATGGCTGATGCTGACAGGGTGCTAGCCTGCCTGGGCCTCAGTGAACGGCAACGTCTGCAACAGCTTATTGCAGACACTCAACTGGAGGTAGAATCTCTGAGTGTAAAGGTTGTGCAGCGCAGAAAACACCTCAGCAAGGCTTTCACAGAAAGAACACAGTTCCTGATGGCTGTGAGCCAGTCTATTTCCTGGGTCCAGCAGAATGAGAAGAAGGCCCAGGCAGAGGAGTATATTGCCTTATTACCTGATGATCTAGCCAAGCAGGTCAGAACCTGTAGGAACATCCAAAGCAGTCTGAAAGCCTATCAGAGCGAGCTGACCTCCTTGTGGTCTCAGGGAAGGGACCTGATGAGGGACGCCAGCGAGGAAGAAAGGAATGAGATTCTCACAAAGTTGCAGGAGTTACAAAACATCTTTGACAAAACATTACATAGATGTGGCCAGAAACTTCAGGAGCTTGAAAAAGTACTTGTTTCTAGGAAGTATTTCAAGACTGATTTAGAGAAAATCTGCCTGTGGATAAAACAAGCTGATATAGTCACCTTCCCTGAAATCAATCTAATGGTTGGAGATGCTGAATTGGAAACACAGCTACTCAAGTATCAACACATAGTCGAGCAGGCAATTGAATATGAGAATCTTCTCTTAATTGTACAAAGAGCTGGCCAGGAAATATTGCCCAGTCTGAATGAAGTTGACCACTGTTATTTGGATGAAAAACTCAACACCCTCCCCCAGCAATATAATAACATATTAGCACTAGCCAAAGAAAAACAGGAGAAAATCCAGCAGGCCATCATCACAAGGAATGAGTACACTTCTTTCATAGATGTCACTCACAGAGCACTGAAAGAGCTTGAGGAACAATTCAATAATCTGGGCACACAGCCTGTAGGGCTGCAAACAGAAGAGGTTCTCAGTTTGCAGAGCGATTACAGAGCAATCCAGGCAGACCTGAGCAACCTGGGTCTAGCTGTGAGTGAACTGAACCAGAAGAAAGAGGGATTCCGTAGCACCGGTCAACCATGGCGCCCCGAGAAATGACCCAGCTTGTGAGCTTGTACAACGGCCTAAAGAGGTTGGTTGAACAGAAAGTAGAGCATCTGGATGAAACCTTGGAGTCATTTGAGGACCACAAGGCAATGGCTATGCAGGTTGACTCTGAGTTAAAGGCCACAAAAGAGCAGCTCGTAAAAGTTAATGCAGAGACGCAGTCAGCTGAGGAGAGGCTGAAGAACTACCATGCTCTGGCGGGGAGTCTCCAGAGTGCCAACTCTCACTTGTCAAGACTCATGGAGCAGATGGACACTCTAGCACCTCGCGTGGACCAAGCAGCTCATGATGCTTCAAAGGAACAAGTGGTTTTGTGGCAAGAAGAGCTGCGATCTTTGCAAGCTGCAGTAGGGGATCTGATTGAAGAGTGTGAGAACAGGTTTGTTCAAAGTAAAGACTTTGAGACAGAGATGAAAAGGACCCTGGACTGGCTGCAGCATGTCAGGGATGAACTGGGCTGTGCTGTGATTGTTGATGTGAGGGTGGAGAAGGTTCAGGAGGAGATCAGAAAGCAGCAAATCATGCAGGAAGAAGTGCAGTCGAGACTGAGAATAGTGGCTGCTCTTAGTAGCAGGGAGCAACAGAAGTATATCAGCGCAAATGAGCTTGTCCCAGCCCACGTAGACACAAGCCTAGAAGAAATGACAAAGCTGCAGGCAGATGTTCAGAAAGCACTGAGCTCCAAACAGGTGGGACAATATTATATTCAATATTCTATGAAGTTTGTTAAAGTTACCATTATGCTTAAATACAGTATTGAATCTGTCATGTATTTTTATACCTAAATATATATATTTTAAATTCTTCATTGCAATTTTTGTGAAGATTACGCTGGAGGAAGCCCTGGTGTTGTGCCAGAAGTACCACTTCAGGATGCAGTCAGCCTGTGAATGGCTAGAGGATGCAGTGTCCTTCCTGCAGCAAGCTAGCCTGGGCGTGGACGTGGAGAACTACGAGGAGTGTCTCCGGCAGCAGGGAGACATCATGGCCACAGAGCAGGAGTTCCTCATCCACTTGGAGGAGCTGCAGGCTCTGCTGCCTCAGTTGGAGAACCTGGTCAACCCCACAGCTAAAGAGCAGCTCCGTGTGAGTGTGGAGTCAGCAAAGCAGAGAGGTGTGGAGGTTCAAGATCAGCTCCAGTGTCACCAGGATGTCCTTCACAGGTAATGAATACAAATGAGTGATGGCGCACATGCATTATGCAGTGACGATACAGAAATTCTGTGTAATGGCATTTTGTCCTCTTATCCTCTTCTCCTTCTATCCTTTCTCAGCTGTGTCGCTCAGTGGACGTCATACCAGGAGGCAAGGCAGACTGTCATTGAGCTCATGAATGAAGCTGAAAAGAAGCTGACTGAATTTTCCACTGCAAAGGCAGCCACAAGCCAAGAGGCTGAAGATAAACTGTGCAGTCATCGGGTATGACAGGCCAAAGTCATTTTCCATGCAAAAAGTGGTGGTGCTGATTTGTTAATTGTCGTTTAAATTTTCAGTCCCTTGTATCACTGGTGAATGGCTTCCAAGAGAAGCTGAGTGGTTTAGAGGAGCAAGCTGCCCAGCTGGAGCTGGTGGGGAGTGATGCCAGCAAGGCCACCATCAGTCGCTCCATGACCACTGTGTGGCAACGCTGGACACGACTACGAAGTGTGGCACGGGGACGCGAGAGAGTACTCGAGGACACAGCACAGGATTGGAGGACGTTTAGAGAGAAGGTACACAGACAGATAATGGGGGGAAATATTTATTTCATAATTAAATGAAAAAATAGTTTTTACTAGCAGCTGAACTTAATAATTTTGTACAGATGGTGAAGGTAAGAGCAGTCTCTGATGAGCTCCAAAGTCGTTTCCCTGACAGCGCGCTGTGGAGAAGGCTTCCAAAGCCACCCTGCAGTCTCTGTTGGACCAGCATGACTTGCTGAGCCAAGACCTGGAGCGAGAGCTCTCCTCCCTCACACTGCTGCGCCAGTATGCTCTCAGCCTGCTGCACGATGTAGAAGTGCCGTCACCAACAAATGACCAAGATGAGCTGCCCAGCCTGAAGGAGATCAGAGCTGTACAAGACCAAATGGAAAGGTAGAAAGAAGATAAACCTGCAAGTCTGTTGCATTTAAATAGAGCATCTGTGTTAAGAAAACATTAAATCAATGGGTTTTTTTAAGTGAAAAAAACTAACTATTATATTATTGAGATTAAAATTATTATTATTATTATTATTATTATTATTATTATATTTTATTGTTAACTGTACTCTGCCATTCAGAATGTCAACAGAGTAAATTTTCTCTTTGCCTCTAGCCTCCTGACACAGTCCAGGACCAAGCGGGCTCAAGCTGCTCAGGAACTGAGGGAAAGAGAGGAAGTAGAGAAGGAACTTAGCGTTGTAAAAGCCTGGATTCAGGAGACCAGGGAGCTTCTGCTCAATCCCACACCAGACATTGATTCTCTGCTGCAGGAGCTTGAGGTATATCTCACATCTAAAAACAGAAATATCATCTTTTTGATTATTACTTCTGAAAAAATGTAACATTGGTCCTCCATTTGTTGCTTATAGGTTGTACATGGAGATGTGATCACTTACCGTCAGAATGTGGATAAATTAGCAGAGCAGCAGCAGAGCAAGTACCTGGACCTCTACACTATACTGCCCTCTGAAATCTCCATGCAGCTGGCTGAAGTCTCACTTGCATTGGGTGCCATTGAGGATCAGGTACTGTATCATTAAAAAGCTTTCAATGTAAATAAGACCAAAAGGGGCCTCTTAAATTTTGTATTATCTAAATTGTTAGCATATGTCAATTCCGCAAGTGAACACCTACAGCATGTTTTGTCATGTAGCATTTGTTGACATTTTCTAATTTTTTTCTAGGTTCTTTCAAAAGAGAGAGAAATTCAGAAAACCAGAGAAATAAAAGAGGACTTCAGCTCTAGAATCCATGACATCTCTGAAAAACTCAAAGCAATCTCTGCTAAATTTAAGGAAAAATCTCCTGATGTTGATCATGCCAAAGAAGAAGTCAAGGTGGGTCAAAGTTATTTGAGTTTAAGTTTTACATGACTCAAGACTGTTAAATGTTTTAAGGACATAAAATTATACATGTTTCATTTCTTTTCTCAGAGCCTGGCTGAGGACTTGGACTGTTGTGGTCGCACGCTTTCAGAACTGGATGCTGCTGTACAAGAATTTGGCCGCAGAAACCCCTTGCTGGCCAAACAGCTTGGTGATGCCATCAGCAAGCTATCAGAAATGCATCACCATACAACACGGTTGGCAGACTGCAGGAACAACTGGCTCAAAAAGGTTTGCTTTTTCAGGTCTCCTATAAATAGCACAACAAATTGCAACACAGCTACAGGCTAGCATACCTCATTTGTTTGTGTTGTGCTTTAACCATAGCGAACTCTGTTATCTTGGCTCCTCAGGCTGTCTGCTATTTAGATGAGTATAACGAGATGCTGGACTTCATTGTGAGGTGGTCGGAGAAAGCCAAAAGCCTTGTGAGGGCAAATATCATCTGGAACTCTTCTGTTCATCTGCAAGAGCAGATACGTATGTACCAGGTGAGTTGGGGGTCTAGACAGTCATCACATGGGTGGTTTTTTGGTTTGAGCTGGATTCATGTTCATCTATGCACATTTCATGGAAATGTCAGGTATTTTATCCACACACATTTCATTAATGCCACTTGCAAGGAATGAACCGTCTCTTTCCACCCGGAGACCATACCACAGATACCTTTCATTCATTGTCTCATTCATCTTGCTTAGGCTGTCCTTCGTGAGTCTCGGGAGCTTCATGGAGACCTGGAATCGATGGCAGAGAAAGTAGAGCTTCTGTCTGAGGTGCTGCAGGTTGAGTCTATGAGCCAGCAGGTCTGTGAACTCAGTCGACACACTGAGGAGCTTCAGCAAAGCATCAAGACACGGCTGCAGAGCTTGGAGGATGCAAATAAGGTGCAGAGAAAAAAAGATTCATTATTTATTTGACTTTTTGTAACATTTATGAATTGCCTTGTTTTTCTGTTTTCCTTCTTGTAATTATATTTGACCTGTAGAATTTCCCTGAAGGAGAATTAGTACTTTTAAATCATGCTTTGTGATAAATATACTGTATAACTGACTCATGTATGATATGCCCTCAGAGTATGGAAGCCCTGGAGTATGAAGTTAAGGCCCTACATGTTGCTCTGGAGCAGGTCCAAGCCACACTGACCTCACCAGAGTTGGCACGCCAGAGCCTCAAAGAACAGCTGGCTCAGAGACAGGTAACCACATCACATTAAAATAATCCCTGATATGACCAGTAATTTGTCATAAAGCGCAATTATTTTGAACATTGCAACTTGTTAACTGTTTCGCACAATGTAAACTTTCCTTGTTTTTGCAGCGTCTCTTGGCAGATATGGAGAGTTTCAAACAGCAGGTGCAGGCAGTGCAGCTGTGTCAGAGTGCTCTGCAGGTCCCAGAGGAAGTGATGCCCAATCTTGCCATCTGTCGCACAGCGCTGCGTATGCAGCAAGAAGCCAGTCAATTACAACACGTGGCGATTCAGCAGTGCAACATCCTACAGGTACAGTAGGGGGCACTATTGCTGCAGCACAGTAACATCATATTGTTGTCAATCCTGCATTCTGACACAATATGCAATGCCTGGTGTCAGTAGAAGGCCATGGCTAACAGCTTGAGTCACAAATCTGCTAAGTGAACATGCTTTATATGTATTTTGAGGCCATAAGCAAAGAAAATAAATGCATATAATGTTTCTGGTGAAAGTCTTGTGGCACCAAAAGAAAAAACAATTTGAAAGTGTGAACATCATTCACTAACAAAGCAATTACATTTCTTTATATAGGAGGCAGTGGTGCAGTACGAGCAATATGAGCAAGAAGTGAGAGACCTACAGGGGCTGATAGAGGAAGCACATCGTGTCATTCAGGACCGACCGATCCCCACAAACAACATCCAGGAGCTGCAGGCCCAGATCCTTCACCATGAAGTACAATACATTAATTCACTCACCAGTTAACCCACATTTTCTGTACAGGAAAGAAAGGAATCAGAGGGAAGGGAACCTGTACAGGTTATCGGTGTAATTCAGGCATAACAAATAAGGTGTGACATGCTTGCATGTGTTTGGAGGAAATCCACACAAACAAGAACTGTGTGAATTGTGAATTGAACACAGAAATGTTTGGCATCAAATAAAGGACCCTTTTGTCAAATGGCAGCAGTACTAAATGCACATACACTGCACTGCAACATCTGTATTTTTATTCAGCTGATTCAATGCAATCCCCATTACTTACTGTCTCTGTACTGCAGTGTAACAGGTAATCTTTCCTCAGAACTGTATAATAAGATGCAAATTTTATATTTTTGAATAGGAACTGGCCCAGAAGATCAAAGGTTACCAAGAGCAGATTGCCTCACTAAACTCAAAATGCAAGATGCTGGCAGTGAAGGCCAAGCATGCCACCATGCTGCTGACCGTGAGTGATGTGGAGGGGCTGCAGGACATGGAAGAAGAGAAATCCAAGAAATCTTCAGCACAAGCCATTATGGTAGGAGAACATAATGTATTACATAACATAGTAATGCTGACAAAGTTTGCGTTGTTGGTGATGGCATTGTCTATAAACCTCTTGACTCATTCTGCTATTTCTGGCTTTAGCTTAACGAGTTCTTAAGAGTTTTATTCCTTTAACTGTACTAATTCATCCTTTTAGCATGCTTTTATTATACCATAATTGTTTATGTAAGGTGCACTGTGCCACTTTTATCTAAAAAACACATTACATATGATTAATCTTTCCCAATCCACCTTGCATGCCTGCTCTTCTGTTAATGTTTTCTTGCATGGCGTGTCAGATGACTGCTGGTCGCTGTCACACCCTCCTGTCTCCTGTAACTGAGGAGTCTGGGGAGGAGGGCACTAACAGTGAGGTCTCTTCTCCTCCTGTGTGTCGCTCTCCTTCTCCCATCTCTCACACTGACGCCACTATAACCAAGGTATCTACCTTCTCTGTTCCTCTTGATAGCTTTTTTCCCCCAGCATTCTGGTTTTTCAGCAAAATTGCACATATTTGTGAAATTAGTGGTTTCTATCTGGTACATGAACTTTCTTTTTAAATAATCTTCCTATAATTTTGCTGTAATCGGTGTGTTAAATGTCAAAACAAAACACTCTCAACTAATATATGCAATTAATAAATGAAGAAGGCAAAAACAAACCAAGGGCGGTAATAATCCATATCTATTCTCAGCTTGCACCCGCAATTTCATCATGACTAACAATACATATTGGGCTTTATTGAAATATCTGTTTTGCTATCCATTTCATAACTATTTTTTCTGCTGATGGTGCTGATGGTGCTGTTTTAATGTTTTTTAGATGGGAAGAGGAACACTCACAAGAGCTCCAATCCAAGAATTATATGACCCAACATTTGAGTCTGTGGCCAACTTAGATGACTTGCAGCGCTCATGGGAGACATTAAAGAATGTGGTATGTAAACAATACAAGATGTCAGCTTGGTGATTTATTGATTCTCACTGATTGTTATCATGTTTTCAGGCTTAGAATTTTTATATTGTCCAATTGGTCTTCTAACAGATCAGCGAGAAGCAGAGGTCTCTGTATGAAGCTCTGGAAAAGCAACAACATTACCAGGGTTCACTCCAGTCAATCTCTTCTAAAATGGAGGTTCTGGAGGCCAAACTGAGTGAGCCTGTGGAGGCAGATAAAAGCCCAGATAGTCACATTAAGGCACATGAGGTGGGTCATTACTGTACAATAAACATCTTGAATAGTTTGATGGAGAGAGCGATTTTGCACTGGGAGTTGTCATACTTCTAAAATAATGTAAAATAAAGAACTCATGGTAATGCAAAGTGTACAGTACTTGTCAAACTGTGTCAAATATAGAAAATAATGTTTTGCTAATGATGCAGGTCTGTGGGAAACATATTTTGGGCCACTCTTGTAACCTTGTTTTGTATTTGTAATGACATAGTTTACATTAAAACATTATCTGTCTTTACATCACTGTTCCACTAGCTTAAGTAAACTAATTTAATTTGAATTGAATAGGGAATTACTGCTCTTTCAGTAATATTCAAATTTGGAATTTGTGATATTTATTGTATGGCATACAATCACAACATCTACATACATAAAAAACTAATATACTTCCTGTTAACCAACCTGCAGTAAATATGCAGTATGTAACACCTATAGCGATGTTGTCCTCTCTAGGGTCTGATAGAAGAGATTCAGAGTGCGCAGGATGAAATAAACAGACTGCAGACAAGCTTCACAGAAGATTTGGCCTCAGATGCTGTGGACGCAGACATGGCTGACCAGCTGGCCATGCATTCCTCACTCGCTGTGCTAGCTGAGAGGATGGCCACCATCCACATGAAGGCCTCAGGGAAACAGCAGCTATTGGAGGTAGATTTTGTAAAGATTGTGAAACTGCCTTACTACTAATAGTAGCGAATAGTTGCTTTATTGATAGTTGATTTTATTACTATATTAGTAAATTAATTAATTTGATAATTAAAATGTGAAAGTAATCATGATTTGCTGTGCACCAGGAGCGTGTTAGTGACCGTCTGGAGGGTCAACGTCAGGAACAGGCCATACAGCTCTATCACACCCAGGCAGATGAACTGGACCAGTGGTTGACCAGAAAGCGCAGTGCTGCAACCTCCATTCTTGAACTTGAACCTCCAGAGGAGACAGATATGGAGGATCAGCTTGTTGAATGTCAGGTAAGAGCTCCACCTGCTGTTCATGCGCAGCTGTGGCTGCAGACGTGTTCATTGGAATTATCACTTAAGAATATCAGTGAATTTGTGAATATGAGGCTACTTCATAATTTAAATGTAATGTGTCAAGAAGCAGACATGCGTACTGGAGTACTGTTTTCTAGGTGTTCAGGTGTTGTCTCTGGTCAGCGCACTAATGCAAATTTGCCAGTGGATTATTTATATCCATCTTATACTTCAATATTTTGTTTCCCTTATCACATGTGGATCATCTCACGGGGGCGGGAACATCAGTGGGTAAACAAGAGCATTAGCAGGGTTAGAGGGGCATTCAGATGGCTGGGCTCCTAAGTGACCGTAGCACTAGTCTTAAGAAGATTATGCAGATGTCTCTGTGTGACGGGCCTGTTAGCAGCATAGGGTGGAGTAGTCAGGGGTTTTGGCTTTCAGACGATTAACAGATCCCGCTTCTGGGATTGGTGTTGGTGACAAAGCTGATAGAATATTCAAGTAGGGGAATCCTAGAGAAGGCGGGAGGGAGAGTTACTCTTTGCATTAGAAAAACCCGCTGAAGCTATCGATCGCAGAGCAGTGGCATTGCTGTTAGAAAACAAATGTTTCTTCAAACAGTGGAAGAGCATTCACTGATGGGCATTGTTAGCTGGTCTGGACATAGAATGGTGTTCTGCACAGGAGAATTGCTTTTGAATTGGAGCATGTGTGCTTCAGAGCATGGAGCATGAAGGATTAGTGGTAATATGTTGCACAGGAGGCGAGGCCGGAGAGGTGGGGCAAGGATGAAAGCAGAGAGAGACCTCTCCCTGTCCCGTGGCTGGGGAAAGGTGCTGGTGTAGGGGCTTCATCCAGACCCTTGCCCCCTGTTTGTCTGTAGGGTCTGTTGCTGTTGAGACACCATGTTTGAGCTGGCTTCTCTCCTCATGCTTCTGCAGAACATGCTGCTGGAGATTGAAGAGAAGGTGCTGGCCCTGTCTGAGCTCTCCATGCACAGTGAGAACCTGCTGCTGGAGGGCCGGACAGAGACCAGAGAGGATGCTGAGCAACTGGCCAGGAAGTTACGCTCATTGAAGGGTGGCCTGTTGGAGCTGCAGAGGATGCTACAAGACAAGCAGATTATCATCCAGGTACACAATTCCACATGATATTGGGTTCAATCCCCACTGCAGTTAGCTTCCTCACAATGTAGATAAATACATTTCCAACATCACATGTAATGTTTTCTTTATAGCTACACCAAGATAATTTTTAAACTCGATTTGCACCACCCTAATCATTAGCATGATCATAAATTAGGCTGAACTAAGTGTGTAGTCCACTTGTAGTAATCTCCTCTTTGCTTTTGCATTTCTTTACACTCCTTGACAAATTTGCCACACTTCTGTATAAAAAAATAATTACTGCATTTGATGGCCATGGTTCCTTGTTAATGTCATCCATTATCCATCCAACCATTGTCAACCGCTTATCCTTCTTATAGGATCGCGGGTGTGTTTCCTAAATGTTTTATTATATAGTTTCTTTTCCTGCAGGGCTCTCTGCAGGAGCAGGAGGACAGTGAATCAGACTCCAGCCTCTCCCAGAGTCCCAGTGTGCAGGACTGGCTAGCCCAGGCCCGGACCACACGTTCTCAACAGCAGGAGGACAGTCTACAGAGACAGAGGGTACTTTTCCACATATTTTTTTTGTTTCCTTGTTTCAGTACTACCAGTGCCAGGCCACTTATACTAAAACTGAAATCTCCTTTCTCAAATGATTTGTTATATAACATTGAATACCATCTTCATTAAATGCCGCCACCTCTGTTATTCAGAAACTGTGTTACAATTATTTAATGTAATTAATTAATTACATCATACAAAGTCCAATCTAACTGTTTAACTAACATGTTTGCTTTTTAGGAACTGGAAGAGCAGCTCGCTGAACAGAAAAAGTTGCTCCAGTCAGTTGCTAGCAGAGGAGAGGAGATCCTCATCCAGCAAGCATCACCCAGCAGTGCCAGGTATTTTACATACTATTAAAGCATACAGATCTAAGGATTTCTGTGGCAGATTACAAATGGAACATTAATTAATTCCTGTTTCTGTCACTGTGCAGTACAACAGAGCCATTTTCACCAGCAGCTTTGGTTGAGAGGGAATCTCACGCTGCTCGAGAGCAGATGAGGCAAAGATGGGAGAGCCTGAGACTAGAGCTCAAAACTAAATTGCAGCTCCTGCAGAAAACCCTGGAGCAGGACCACAAACAGCCGGTACAAACCCTGTTGTTTTGTAAAATAGTACTACAGTTAAAGTGTATTGACATTATTGTGGTTGTTATCAAATGTCTTTTTTCCCCAGCTATATACCAGAGCTTCTCGTGTGACTACAACTGGATCACTGTTTAAAGGAGAAACACAGACTGACAAATCCTCCCTGAAGACTCTTTATGATGGCTTCAGACAAACAGTAGAGGACATGACCGCTCAGGTTTAACAACTTCTTTAACATTATTGCACATTTTAATCCATTACATTGCACCATTAAATGATGTAGTTGTCTGTATCACATGTCAAAGGAAATTTGCAACACTCTTGTATGTACATAGCCCGGTGGTGGTGGTGAGACACAGGTGCCACAGATGGAACAGCAGCTCTATGCAGCTGTGTCATCCACCTCTTCCTGGCTGGACGGTGTGGAGAACAATGTCTTCTCTGACTCAGTGCTGCTGGCTGAAAACGCAGAGACCCAACTACAAAAGCAGGAGGTACATTCGGGCCTATTAATGGAACTTCTTTATTTGTTGCAGAAGGTTTAGCCAAATCATATGAGCCTGGCAATACCCATGACCTAGGAATTATTATGTTCAGTTAAAAATATTAGATCTATACAAGAAGTTGGTTACTGATACAGTATGTAGCCGAAGTTTAAAAATTAGGATTTAGGATGTATTATACAGTAAATATAAAAAGATGTATTTGTGTTTCTCATTGGGATTTAAAACTGATAATCAAAATTGCTGTTTATCTACACTATGGACTTAATCTTGTCATTTTGAACTTTCCTACAGACCTTAGAGAACGATGTGAGGAATGTCACAGAGGACGTGAAGCTCAGCCAGGCTCTGCTAACTGGTTCTTCAGGGTTGAGACAAGAGGACCGAGCACTGCTAGAGGACAATCTTGACTGCCTGAAAGAGAGATTAGGAGCACTGGCATGTGCTCTGGGGCAACGCTGTGACCATATGAGGAGCAGAGCACATGAACTCACAGCCTACCAGGTTTGGTTGATATTTTGCATTTGTTCCATTTCTAGGGGCTTTCATGTTTTTTTTCTTGATACATGTCCTCTATAAAACCAAAAACATTGGCTAATATAGTCAGATTTACTGAGGTAATAAATGCTCTGGAAATGTTACTTTCTTTATGTTAAACAATGTTTGTTTTTATTGAACTTAATCACAGTTGCACAAAATACGAACATTTCTGTATGGCTATAAACATACAGTATTATATCCATCATAAGACAGGATACCTTAATATATATGTTTTATAAATTGTCTTTTTTCTGATACAGACTGAGTTGCAACTTCTCCAAACTGCTTTAATTGAGACAAAATGCCAGATCCTACAGGCCTTAGCTGGAGCCATGGATAGACCAGCCTCAAAACAACTGGAGGTAATGCAAGCTTTGGTATAGACATGCATGCCATCAAAGCTTACAGAGAACAAAATTATTCTAAATGTCCTTTTTTTTAGGTTATTGCCAATGCAGAGGAGAGCCTGAAAGAATTTGAACAGAGGATTACGGAGCTCAAAACCAGAGGAACAGCACTACAGGCAGATCAGATATCAACAAACAAACTACTAAAACTCCAGGTAATGTATATGACTGACAGCTCTCATTAAAAGTTGCTCAGTCTGAAAACCATTTAGTAAAAGCTTCTCAGTTTAGGTTGTGCTTATTAAAAACTTAAATAGCTTTGTCCTGTCTTTCTACCAATATCATTAATACAAGTTACAGTAGATAAAAGTTGTAAACCTTTGGCGTCCGCCAAATGTAAATGTAATAATAAAGTAATAATGTTTTATAAATTTAGAAGACATGATGCGATTGTTTTTTGTTTTTGTTTAAGTAGACTTTGGAAAATCTTAATCTTGTAGAACACACTATACCATCTGAGTGTACCATTAGGAAATTGCCATTATTCACATAGGGCTTCATAATTGTTTTATTACTACATTACATAGGTACAAAACAATAGATAGAGAAGCTTGAAAATATGCCAGTACCTCTTTGGCATATACTATTAAATATCAAACATAAATACAACATGAAATTGATGGAATCCTTACAGCAACATTATATGAAAACACAGTATTCTTCTTGTGTGCTTTCAGGATTCCTATGAGGAGCTGGTGATGACAGTGGGTTCCCGACGCAGTGGGCTGAACCAGAACATGGCCCTGAAGGAGCAGTACGAACGTGCTCTGCAGGACCTGACTGATCTGGTGGACACAGCTAAAGACAAGATGGCAGCTGATCAGAGGATCATTGCCAGCTCTGTGGAGGAAGTCCAGAATCACTTGGACAAACATAAGGTTTGGTCAATTTAGAGCTCTGTTAAGATGGAAAGGCTTAAAGAATATTTAAATTATTTAACACAAAGCTAGTAGTGCTAAAGACAACCTACTGAGAAAAAAAATCCTTAATGGTGTGTTTGTATGTATTCAATTGTGTTTTCTAGGAGTTCTTCCAGGGTCTGGAGTCCCATATGATTCTAACAGAAACTTACTTCAGAAAAATCAGTGGGCTGATGCTTCCCAAAGAGAGTCAGGCCTTGGAGGTGACACTGGCTGAAGCTCAGAGCGTCCTCAAAGAGGCACACAGTAAAGGAGTTGAGCTCGAGTGTATCCTGGAGGTGAGAGAGGAAACAGTATTTGTGTTCTTTCTCTTGAAAGTATACTGATAGTCATAGGAAATCTGAAAATGTCATTATTTTAGATACTTATTGTTGTTTTAGATACTTATTGTTCTTATTGATTTAACTGTGTTGTTCATATATGTTTATTACTCGAAAGGAATAGATGTTTATGAATTTGGAAATAAGTCTCAAGTTGCTAAAACTAAATAGGCTTAGTTTACATACAGTGTATTGGGAATCTTATTTTTCCTCCATGATAGGAGAGCACAACAGCTGCTAAGTGTGCATATATTGTATAAGAAACACACAAACGACAAATAACTTGTCTTTGTCTTTTTGCTCTACTGCACATTCTTATCACATCATAGTGGAGCAACTTTTTCAATGCACACAAAGTGGGGAAAGCCTCTAAGGAAAAAAAAATCAAATGAATATTGACAAATACATTACATTGATTCATTTAGCTGATGCTTTTATCCAAAATGAATTGCTATATATGTCAGAGGTCACAAGCCTCAGGAGCAACTAGGGGTGTCTTGCTCAGGGACGAATTGGTGGATGTGTCACAGTGAGAGATTGAACCCGGGTCTCTCACACCAAAGGCATGTGTCTTATCCACTGCTCCATCACCACCCCTAATAAATAGTTGTGTAACTGTAATTATAATTTATTGTGATCTTTATCTGAGGTTTGCTTGTCAGCTGTTTTAATTTCAAATGTTGTGGATTCTTTTTTTTAAGACTTGGTGCCGCTTGGTGCAAGATTACCAGAGTCTGAATCGCCAATTGGAGGCAGTTGAAGGAAGCATTCCTACTGTTGGCCTGGTGGAGGAGACTGAAGAAAGGCTCATGGATAGAATCTCATTGTATCAGGTACAAAATACATCAATGCAGATTAGGATATAATTATAATATAAGATAGGATATATATAGAGTAATAATTCTAAATAGCCTCCTTGTTCGGATGCAATACTGTCAAAAACGTAGGAAAGTATTCTGGCAGGATTTGATTGTGGCTGAAGAGGACTGAAGGAAATTTAAGAGGCCAGCAGACATGAAATGCATTTTTTTTACCCTCTGTGCTTCTGCTTATAGTTTTGTTTTACTCTGGGAAAATTAGCTTTACTTTTAATTAAATTCCAGGCACTTGCCCATTACCAGTTACTCTGCTAGAACCACTTTATGTTGAGTCAGTTGAGATTTAAGCACTTTGCTCAACAGCAACATGACTGTAACAGCTATAATACCATCTGCCAATCTACGTCTCTTCCATTCTCTGTAAAGGGTCTAAAGGGAAGACTGACAGAGTACCAGCACAAGCTATACCAGGTACTGGATGAGGGCAAACATCTCTTGCTGTCAGTGTGCTGTCCTGCACTAGAGAATCAACTGGCACTGCTGGGAGAACACTGGCTCAACAACACCAGCAAGGTCAACAAGGAACTACAGCGCCTAGAGGCCATCTTAAAACACTGGACCAGGTCAGAAACATCAGAATCAAACAAAGTGATATCCCACTGGGACACTGAAACACATTATCTTTAAGTAGTTTTAAGAAGGTTTCTTAAAAGTTTCAGTTTTACAAAATAGCAACAAAAGTATTTAGCAGATAGAATGCACATTTCTGAACTCATCATTGCATGACTTTGTTCTATATTTGAATTGTGGTTTTCCTCCAGGTATCAAAGGGAGTGTGCAGAGCTTAGCCAATGGCTGCAGTCTGCTCTGGAGCGTCTGGAGTTTTGGAATACGCAGGCAGTGTTAGTCCCACAGGACCTGGAAACTGTCAGAGACCATCTCTCTGCTTTCCTTGTGAGGCCACAGATTTATCCTGTGCATTATTTACCTGTATTGATCCAGAGATTCAGGCTCTTCACTAGAAACACTGCTACAACTAGTAGACATAAAGACATGTATTGAACTTTTAGAGCTGCCAACAAATGAGCAACTATAAATAGATGCATACAGTTACATAATATACTATGCACTATATTCACATTTTTATAGCATATGCCTGTTGTGTAAGAGCATCACTCTACCATAAAAATGTATAAATATTAGTGCAAATTGTATTTCCTATAATACTAATAGTGTTAGTAGTAGTAGTTGTCATGGATGTAGTAGTAGTAATAGTGTTTGTGTATCATCTGCACAAAGCTCCATATGTAGTATTATCTTAAAGTACTCCTTTGATTGCAAACCAACTGATGATTCCTGTCATTGTGTCACTCAGGAGTTTTCAAAGGAAGTTGAAGGCAAGTCAAGCCTGAAGAACTCAGTGGTTACTGAGGGCAACCAGCTACTGCGTCTAAAGAAAGTGGACACGGTTGTGCTACGGTCAGACCTGGCACGCATTGACACTCAGTGGACTGAGCTGCTCACACGCATCCCAGTGGTCCAGGAGAAGCTGCATCAGGTATCGTCACATGCAGTCAGACTGAACAGGCTTAGCTGCTCCAGGGCAAATAGGATTACCCCTTTCTGCTGCTTCATTCGTATATAGAAATTTTCACACAATGCTGCCCTCAGACTGCCAGCATGTGCACTTTTTTCTTTCTGGATGTTTAATATGCTGGTCCACTGGGTTACAATTTTTTGCAGATCCAAATGGAGAAGTTGGCCACCCGTCATGCCATTTCTGAGCTGTTTAACTGGATATCATTGATGGAGAATGTCATTGAGGAGAATGAAGAACACCTCAAGAGTGCAGTGGGGTCAAATGTGATTCAGGACTACTTGCAAAAATACAAGGTAGTGGACTTTATCATACAGATTTTTTAGATTTATGGACCTTTGTTTATAATGTGTCTGATGTGAATTTGTGATAGAAAGACAATATGTGACAGCTACATGTGTTTTTAGTATTTCATGCATTTCAATATTGTGATTTTTTTTTGCAAATGCATAAATATTTTTAAATAATATTTTACAAATTACATTCATTACATTCAAGATATGATTCATATGTGTATCTCCAAAATGTTTTTATTGCATCTTTGAGTATTTCTTATATGTACTCTCACTAACCTGATTATTATGTTGATGAGATCTATGATTTTAATTATGGATCTGTGCCTTCCATTTTAATTGTGAATCTACTGTTTTTTCCTCCTATTCAGGGCTTCAGAGTAGATTTAAGCTGCAAGCAGCTGACTGTGGACTTTGTCAACCAGTCAGTGCTGCAGATCAGTGGTCAGGATGTGGAGAGTAAGCGCAGTGATAAGACAGACTTTGCTGAGCGTCTGGGAGCCATGAACCGGCGCTGGCAGATCCTACAAGGCCGCATTAATGAGAGGGTATGATCATATGCACTGATACTGTTAATGAAAGAATAACAGTCCTAGTCACTTAGTAGTGCAAAATCAGTGTTCAGTATAATTTGTATAAAATGCTTGCAGATCCAGTTCCTGGAGAGCCTTTTGGAGATGTGGTTGGAGTATGAGAGCAGCGTTCAGGCCCTGAAGTCCTGGATGGGAACTCAAGAAGAAAGATTAAAGAGGAAACACCGGATAGAGGATTTGACATCAGTGCAGAATGCTCTCAAAGACTGCCAGGTAAACTTCTTTTACTGTGCTCACACTGATTTATGAAAACATACCCCTACATTCTCTTATTGTCAGTCTTTTTTTGAGTCCATATTTTTATTATGTGAAAACTATGAACTTTTAGGAAATGGAAGAGTTGGTGAAGGAAAAAGAGAAAGAGCTAGAGAGGGTGGAAGAGCAGGGCTGTGCCCTTGTCCAGAACAAGACTGATGAAGCCTGTGCTATCGTCATGGAGACGCTCCAGGGTGTCAATCACACCTGGGCTAACCTGGACCACTTGGTAAGATCCCCTTTCCTTTTTCCACTCCATGTTTTTGATTGGTACTTCGGTTATACCTGTCTACTCTGCTCTTTCCTGTTCTGTCTGGCCTGGTGTTCACAATTTTCTGAAAGCCACTGTATGTTTTTTATTCTACTCTTAACAGATAGGGCAACTAAAAATCAGCCTGACGTCAGTGTTGGATCAGTGGAGTCTGTACAAGCGGGCTTCAGAAGAGATCAATGGCTACCTGATGGAGGGCAGGTACTCTGTATCACGTTTCCGCCTCCTCACAGGCTCCCTAGAGGCTGTTCAGCTGCAGGTGCAAAGTCTGCAGGTATGTTAGAATGAAGAGGCATTTTAAGTTATACCTTTTGGCTGGCCTGTAGTCATGTAGACAAATTTGTTTACCGTGATTGCATTAGTATGTGTTTCTGAAATCTTGCGATGAATTTGACATTTATATTTTTTATTAGGGTAATGTAAACATTGGTTATATACCAGTACACTGTTTAGTTTTGCTGGTGAGTTAAGTAATGTATCACATGTGAAGGATTTGCAAGAGGAACTGGAAAGACAAGAAAGCAGTCTGAGGAAGTTCGGAGCTGTGACCCACCAATTGCTGAGGGAGTGTCACCCTTCAGTGTCAGATTCTCTCAACAACACCCTTAAGGACGTCAATGCAAGGTGATAATAAAATTTTTAAATAATGATTTAAGTAATTATTAAGTAAAAAGTATTATTTTCACTATCCTTTATATTGAACTATGTCACATTTGCACTCAGATGGACTGGCTTACTAGAAGAGATTGCGGAACGTTTGAGAAGCAGCAAAGCCTTGCTTCAGCTATGGCAGCGTTACAAGGAGCTTTATGAGAAAAGCTGCAGCAGCATCCAGCTACAAGAGGAAAGGGCAGACCAGCTCCTCAAGCTCGCCTGCAGCAAGGACATCGCAGATGAGGAAGTGTCCAACTGGATCCAAGAATGCAGCGTGAGTGAGGCCTCAGCTACTGATGACTCATTTTACATCTCAGCAACTTTTGCCTACCAATGTGCTTCTTTCTTTTTTTTCAAGTAGGATTTTGTTGTTTTTTTAATCACTGTACTGATAATTTTGTGGCTGCTTTGTCTCAGGAGGCGCTCCGGTCCCAAGCTCCAGTGCAGGCCTCCATGCAGGTTCTCCAAGAACTAGGAGATCAATTGAAACAGCAGGTGGACACATCCTCAGCATCTGCCATTCAGTCAGATCGTCTCTCTCTCACCCAACGGCTGGCTGCTGTGGAACAGGCGCTTACTAGACAGCTCACCACACTGCAGGTAGAAAAAATATTAATTTATTATTAAATATTACGACAAATACTTTTCACTAGTTGTACATTGCCATACTGTAGTCAGAATCATGAATTTTACATTCATGGGTTGCCTACATTTCTCTTCCACACTCTCTTAGACTGGCGTTCAAGACTATGAAACCTTTAATGATCAGCTGGATTCACTGGGGTGCTGGGTAGTTGAAGCTGAGGAGGCTCTAAAAGCACAAGATCCCAACAGCTCCACCGACCTAACAGTCATCCAAGAACGCATGGAAGAGCTCAAGGTTTTTTTTCCTCTGGTCCTTTATTTGAAAGAATCAGTTTTACTGATTGTCCGGACATTGAGGAATTTAACATTTCTCTCTTGTTCTCCTACAGAGGCTCATGCTTAAATTCAGTAGTATGGCTCCTGAACTGGAACGTCTTAATGAACTTGGTTACCGGCTCCCTCTCAACGATTCAGAGATTAAGCGCATGCAGAACCTCAACAGGAGCTGGTCAACAGCCTCAGCACAGACCACAGAGAGATTCAGGTATGACACATAAAATATATGGTAAAAGCCAAAGGAAAAATGTGCAAGTCTTTCCCAAAGGCGGTTAAAATACTGTACATCCATTTCTGAAAATACATTTTTAAATAAACATGGCCATCCCAGTACCCTTTCAAGACAATCTGTAGAAGTTAAAACTAGAGTTTAGGTTAAATCAATTGAAAAACTGAATGAATAAAGCACAAGTAACTTAAGAACACTACTGATGTACAGTAAAAGCTAATATCATATGTGACTGAAATGATGGAATGGGTGGAGATCAAAACCATATTTTATTTGCTTTTTTGCTGTTTGCTTCCTTGCAGCAAACTCCAGTCATTCCTGCTGCAGCAGCAGACCTTCCTGGAGAAATGTGAAACATGGATGGAGTTCTTGGTCCAAACAGAAGAGAATCTGGCAGTGGAGATTTCTGGAAACTACCAGAGTTTGATGGAGCAGCAAAAAGCTCATGAGGTTATAGTCCCTTTGAAGTAAAAGACACTGAAAGTGCTTATTATATAAATGTATGTATTCATTAAATCATCAAAATGTTGTCTTCCAGTTATTCCAAGCCGAGATGTTCAGTCGGCAGCAGATCCTCCACTCTATTATCAGTGATGGACAGAGGATGCTAGAACAGGGTCAGGTAGATGACAGGTAACGATCCCAAAATCAGTGTGTTTCTAATCTGCTAGTTTAATAGCTGCTGCAGCAGCACCAGCAGCTGTAGCTTATACAATTTTACTATGACTACAAGATTGCTAGACGTAGTAAATCCATTACTATTTGTGTACCACAAAACAATCTGTAACAAGTCTTCCTTTGACAGTAATATTACTCCCCCCCCTCCTGCAGAGATGAGTTCAACCTGAAGTTGGCTCTCCTGAGTAACCAGTGGCAGGGCGTAGTGCGGCGTGCTCAACAGAGGCGGGGCATCATTGACGGTTTGATCCGACAGTGGCAACGCTACAGAGAAATGGTGGAGAAGCTGCGCAAATGGCTGGTGGAGGTCTCCCACCCTGCAGAAGCCCTTCAGGCAGGGTCTACAGTGCCTCTTCAACAAGCCCGCTCCATGCTGGACACTATCCAGGTACACAGTGTCAAAGCTTTACAAAGTCCACATCTCTGATTTATCCAGATGTTTCTGGAAACAAATATACACACTTAGTCCACCCACTAATCCCTCAGGAAAATGAATATATTCATCAAATTGATTAATGTTTTAGTCCCAATGGAGCTTTGTCAGGGTGACTAAAAGTTTAAGCAGTGGCTCCTGACAAAAATATCACAATCTTGAACAATGACCAAAGAATAAACTTGTAAAACATGTACAACAGCTACAAAAAGGGACTACCACAGCTTGGATACAAAGGGGGCTTAAAAATGTAAATCGTCTCATTGTTCTTAATGTGATAAACCCCATGTATCCGATACTCCAAAATAAATAACTGTACATTAACATATGTTGGTTGTGCACAAGATCAATTGATCTATATCTTGATAATTAAGAATTATTTTGTCTGAATGTTTTACATTACAGCTGAAGGAGAAGGTGCTACAGCGTCAGCAGGGCAGCTACATCTTGACAGTGGAGGCTGGCAGGCAACTACTCCTGTCAGCTGATACCCGGGCAGAGGTGGCCCTGCAGACAGAGCTTACTGAGATCCAGGAGCGATGGAAACATGCCAGCATTTGCCTGGATGAACAGAAGAAAGAATATGCCACCTTGCTGAAGGTAAACAAGACACATTGCCAGCTGGTGGAGTACAGGGGACCTCAGGAGACATTAAAAGGATACTAGAAATTATTTTGCATTTTAGGTGCATGTTGGCTTTTCATTTGTTTTCAGAACTACTATCAAGAGGCACAGCATTTTACTTGTGGTTTAAATGGGGAATGCTAGACATATAGTTCAAATTAATGGAGAAGTAACTTAAATAAATAAGTTATATAGTGTTGATGCAGTTGCAACCATTTTTGTGTCATGTGTAGGACTGGGAAAGGTGTGAGAGAGGTATTGGTGGATCACTGGAAAAACTTCGAGCCTTCAAACGGCAGCTCTCTCAGCCCCTTCCTGATCACCATGAGGATCTGCAAGCTGAGCAGATGCGTTGCAAGGTAACAGTCTCCACGCATTTTTCTATAATTTCCAAAAGAGGTACTTTTACACAAGGGAACCTTTACACGCCAATAACAGAAGGCTGGAATTCAACATCACCTTGGGTTTCTTGAATTAAAAAGTGTAGAATCAGTGTAGAGTTTTTTTTTAATAACTTAGCTGACTGTGAAAGACATTTAACTAACATTGTTAAAGTCTGGAAGATTTACAAATGAATAAATAATAATAATTAATATTACTTTCAACATAACAGGACTTGGAGAATACATTTGATGGCTGGACTGGGGATCTGGCCCATCTGACTGTGCTGCGAGAGTCCCTGTCTTGTTACATCAGTGCTGACGACCTGTCTGTACTGCAGGAGCGAATTGAGCTGCTGCATCGACAATGGGACGAAATCTGCCACCAGGTATAGTGCACCTCACAGTACCTGTGCATAGCTGATTTTCTGAATATACTGTATACTGTGTATCTGATCAGCTACTGTTGGCTTTATTCAAATTCAATTACGTCATTATCATGTCCTGCACCACACAGTATTAACCATTCACTCAGGCTATCTGATACACAGGTCTTGTCCCTACAGTTCCTTGACATACCAAATGGTGGTGCTGTTGTCAAACAAAATCACAAGACTTATACTTTGGTGTCAGACAAGTGGATAAAAGACAATTTTTATATTGCTAATGAGTTTTAGAAATGCAACTTAATCTTATGAAAGTTTATAATATTTTATAAATATAATATATAATTTATAATATAAGAAAAGGATAAAATATCTATTACAAAAAAAGCATTTCCTCTTTGTTTTTTTCTCACATTCACTTGCACATTTGAAAATAAGCTGCAAGCTCTGAATACAGTTTGCCCTGTTCTTCAGATGACTTAAAAGTATCTTAAAATGACATTTCACTACAAAATTTACAAAAGGAAATTTTGTAAACTGTCTGCAACAGTTGCTTCCGCGTACAAAGTGAAACCTCAAGGTCATAATTTTTTTCACAGTTGCATCCTGTGTAGAGTTGATAAAACACGCACACAGGAAACACACAGAAGCACACGCTCGCTGCTTGATGCAAATTAATTAGTTATGGTTCAGTGATCTCTCTGATCTCTGTTTCCTTCTGAGACTTTTTGACATGAATGCACCTTTGTTTAACATGCGTTGATTATGCACTTTGCACAGTGATGCACTAAACTGAATATATATCGCTGTTCCTCTGCAGCTGTCACTGCGCAGACAGCAGGTAAGTGAGAAGCTAAATGAGTGGACTGTATTCAACGAAAAGTACAAGGAGCTCTGCGAGTGGCTCACCAACATGGAGAGCAAGGTTTCCCAAAATGGAGACATCAGCATTGAGGAGATGATCGAGAAGCTTCGCAAGGTAAACAGAAAGATGTGGTGGACACAGGCAGCTCAGACATATCTGACTTTTACTTGTTGTGTAAAATTTGGCTTCAGTACAGTTAGTTGTTTTTAAATATGCAGCTAGTGCCAACCAAGCTACTTATCACCATGTTGACATCTGCATTTTCTCATTATTTATGCCTTCTTTGATGTACCTGTTATTCATTTTCATTGCCTCAGTTAAATCACTGACTGTCAATCTCACACAGTTGCTTTTAAGTACAGCATTCAAACTTGTTAAATCCTTTACAACCTGGTTGTGTTGCATTGTGTCTCAGGACTACCAGGAGGAGATCACTGTCGCTGAGGAAAACAAGCTGCAGCTGCACCAGCTGGGAGAGCGCCTGGCTAGAGCCAGTCACAAGAGCAAAGCAGCTGAAATCGAACAAAAACTCAACAAAGTCAGCGACCGCTGGCAGCACCTCCTGGATCTCATTGGAGCCAGGTGAAAAGACACACCTGTGTAGCTTGAATAGTCCTGTAATTTGTTCTAGCTCATGCAGAATTTGACACAAAACAAATACGCTTTCCATCCCTTGCTAGATTATCTTGCACTATATTGCACTGATAGAGTTTAATGAATTTTGTTAATAGAGTGAAGAAGCTGAGAGAAACTCTGGTGGCTGTGCAGCAGCTGGATAAGAATATGAGTACCCTTCGCTCCTGGCTGGCCCACATCGAGGCCGAGCTGTCCAAACCCATCGCCTACGATTCCTGTGACTTCCAGGAGATTCAGAGGAAGCTTGATCTACAGCAGGTAACATAATGAACAGTACAGTGCATTAGATATGTAAAACATTCTAGATTTTATTATATTAATGTATCAATTCAGTTTTAACCTGCAACCTCAAACTACCACTGAGCAGTTTTACTTATGTTGTTAATCCAAAATATTTGCAAAAGGTATTGATATATGTGAATAAATTAAATAAATTAAACAGGGACAACTCATCTAAATCAAGAACTCTTTTGTGAATTAATTAATTATATAGTTTTGGTCCTCTAATGGCAAATTAGCTTTTAGTCAGTACTGTCTGTCTGATTGTATTAATCTGTGGAGTGATAATTCGTATGTATGTATGTACATCTGTTTATCTTTTCTCACCACTCAGGAGCTTCAGCGTGACATAGAGAAGCACAGTACAGGAGTGGCGTCTGTACTGAACCTGTGTGAGGTGCTTCTGCATGACTGTGACGCCTGCGCCACCGATACCGAGTGTGACTCCATCCAGCAGGCAACTCGTAGCCTTGATCGCCGCTGGAGGAGCATCTGTGCCTTGTCTATGGAGAGGAGACTCAAGTAAGATGTCAAATGTTGGATGAAAACAAAAAGAGTGCATAGTATTGATGGAAAACAGGTCATTGTTGTTGTTATTGTTGTTATATCACGTTTTCCTAACTACATTTTCTCAAATATTTCCCTCTGTCAGGATTGAGGAGACGTGGCGTTTATGGCAGAAATTTCTAGATGACTTTGCACGATTTGAGGAGTGGCTGGCCACTTCGGAAAAGACTGCTGCTCTGCCCAACTCCTCTGGTGTACTGTACACTGTAGCCAAAGAGGAACTTAAGAAATTTGAGGTATTGCAAAAGTATTCTGTGTAATGTGTTAAAAACTTAAACTGAGACAGGACACAGCGTACAGGACATAGTTTTTTCTTGACTCAGAAAGATGGTTCTGTTGATTATTCACATATTAATACAATTCTTTGTTTCTTTAGGCCTTCCAGAGGCAAGTCCATGAAAGCCTAACTCAGCTAGAGTTGATTAACAAGCAATATCGCCGCCTCGCCAGAGAAAACCGCACTGATTCTTCCTGTCGTCTGAGGGAGATGGCTCAGGATGCTAATCAGCGATGGGACAACCTGCAGAAGAGAGTGGCATCAATCCTCCGCAGGCTTAAGGTACATACATTACCACTGTAGTTAACTTTTGATTTAAACAATCTCTACATGCATTTTAGACTTTTATTTTAGATGGTAGGATCTGTGTGTTCTGCCTGTATGACTGTATGTTAATGACTAAAGTAGCCAAAGAGACTGTTAAGCTTAAAATATACTTTATACATAATACTTTCACAATAATGTACAAGTAGACAATTCTAACAGCAGTGTCTGCGTTTCAAATATACAGCACTTTATTAGTCAGAGAGAGGAGTTTGAGACAGCCAGAGACGGCATCTTGGTGTGGCTGACAGAGATGGACCTGCAGCTGACGAACATCGAACACTTCTCTGAGTGTGACATTCAGGCCAAGATCAAACAACTCAGGGTAGGTTTGTCATGATGTTTCATACCAACATGGTCTGTAAAGTATTTGCAAAGCATAATCAAAGACATTTTAGTACTTGAAATTGTCTTTCACATTTAATATTAACCTTTTTTAAATTTCTATAGCAGACTGAGTAATTAAGGAAAATACAAGTTCACTTGTATAAAGATATTTTTTGTCTTTATTGTATAAAGTAAGGGTGAAAATACAGACAGGAAACTGGGGGAGAGAGGAGCATGACATGAAACAAACATCAGCAGCTGGAGTTTAACTATTTGCTGACAAGGGACCCCTAAAATAACAGCTCGCTTTTGATCAGTTCCAAAAGTGACAACCTTTTCAATTATTGTTACCATGATTCAGAAAGCCCAAATACATTCCTTGGTCTTGATATGTTAGAAAAAATTGTAAAGACTTTTTGTACTTTATGTACACATTTTCTAAAGTTTAATATCCCCATCATCTCATATATTCTGATATTGTTCATTGTGATACGCAGCTAGACTGACATTGTATAGTTGATATGGTAAGATGGCTATCACACAAGTCATTCCGAACATTTTATTACATTGAATCAGCAAATTAGCATCTGGAAAAGGTTGTGCATTTGAAATTGAGAACCTTGTGTTCAGCATAGTTCAACAGAACTAATGAGGATTTGTTTATCTGTGCACTTCCTCCTACTGTCCCACAGTCATTCCAACAGGAGATCTCACTCACTACAGCCAAGATCGAGCACATCTTCCACCAGGGAGAGGCCCTGATAGAGAAGAGCGAACCTCTTGATGCTGCTGTCATTGAGGAGGAGCTGGAAGAGCTTCAGCGCTACTGTCAGGAAGTGTTTGGTCGAGTGGAGCGCTACTACAAAAAGCTCATTCGGCTTCCTGTAAGACCTGAAACTGAGAGCATATCAAAGATGCAAAGATTTTATTTTTTAATGAATCTATAATTTTACAATCTATTGTGGTTCAACTCCAGGCACCAAACAGGGGTCATCTTTCACCATTCAAATCAGCACAAAGTTTACATGTCATGAACTTTTTTTTTCAGCTTGCAGATGACGATACCGAAGTGTCATTCTCGGACCGTGAGCTGGACCTTGACGAGCCTGGAGATTTGTCCAGCATGCCATGGAACGAGCGTTTGGGGGATGGCTTCCTGTCACCTTTGCCCTCCTCCGGCCGCTCAGCCTCCCTGGCGGCCCAGCTTCGAACCGAACGCTCAGGCAGGGACACCCCAGCCAGCGTAGACTCCATTCCTCTGGAGTGGGACCATGACTACGACCTGAGCCGCGGGCTGGAGAGCGCCAGCAGGGCCCTGAGAGAGCAGCAGAGTGAGGAGGGAGACTTCCTCCAGAGGCCCCCCTCAGCTTTGTCAGGTTAGTTTCCAAACACACACCATTCTGCTTGAAGTTAAACTGATTATTTTGACGTTTAAGGAAAGTGTGATTTAAAACAATTGTGTAAGGTATGGTGGCTATTTTTGAGATGTAGGAAACAAAGAACATTGTAAGAAGGGAGAGCAATCAATCCAGTGCTTCCCATCCTTTCTGGGTTGTGTCCCCTGAAGTAGTGTCTAGTTGCCACCCCTTGTCACATGTTGCATAAGTCTTTGAGCTGTGAGCAGTAAACTACACAAGTTGTTTCACTTGAATTATTGTTAAGAATTTAATAGTGAATAATTGAATAAACTGAGGCTTTAACAGGTAAAACGATCCATTATTTCACATGAACAGGGACTGAATGTTAGCATGATTAGGTCATTATAAGTGTTACAAAAAGATAATCTAGAGTAGTAGCAGTAGTAGTAGTAGTATAGTTTCAACCATGGACCAAAGAGTATTTGCTAGTACTTCATACCTCTTCACTGAGGCTTATGGAATTTAATCTCCCCTGGCCTCACACCTTCACCTCTTACCCTTGTTTGTTAAGCGTCCTTGGGTTTGTGAAAGGCGCTATATAAGTCAAAGTTATTATTATTATTATTACTTGACATGGTTTATTTTAGACACTGGATCGGTAAGGTTTGTCTAACACCATATTGTCAGTACAGTGTATGTTCCTGTGACTGATATCTGTGCGGCTCCATTCATCGGTTGGTGCATCAAAGAGCAAATGACTACCAGGTTAATCAGTTCATGGAGTCAAACAGTGTAATACTCACTGCTGAATGTATGTACTGTATAATGTTTCTTCCAGATGTAGTGATCCCAGAGAGCCCTGAGGCCTATGTTAAACTTACAGAACAAACACTGAGGTCCTCCACTGGTAGGCAACAGCAGACCCCAGCATGCCACAAGTGTTTGGGGCCAGAAATAACAGCTGCACTCTGAGTGATACCACACTTATAGCCTATCCACTGGCTTTGACTTGATTTGTGTTGATTTCCTCTCTTATACACACTTTGGGCACACACTGTAACCAATGGCAACACTTTCTAACACTGAGGGATAGGGTCAATTCCATTTTGATTTCTCCAATTCACTGGTTCTGCTTTGGTCTCTAATTCAGCAGAACTGAAATGGAATTCAGCCTAACCCTTCGTTCTAACTGGCTTTCTTAATTTTGTTTGCAGTGTGCTCTGTAGCTAACCCATTTGGATTATTTTGATATCCATTTTGTGTTTCAGAAAAGCATGTTGTTTTTATTGTCACAATGAACAAGTCTGACCTCTGAACTTCTTGCTGAAGGGCTAAAGATTACAGATTTGTTTAAAGATTTCATAGGCTCCGTTCATACACAGACACATCGCATAGGAGAAATGCTTTTAAAGTCTGAACTTTTGTAATTCAAATGAAGCATGTAACATCTAATGCACAAAAATGCACAAAATTTTAGCAAATACAGCAATAACCACTTATCAAACCGCAATGGGCACCATGAGCGACTAGTGGTCGGGAAACCAATTTGCATTCCTGGCTATTTCCTTAATCTCATTTTTTGCTCTCCACATCTAGTATTTCTGTGTCTGAACAGGGCCTTATCTCTTCTTGGGTTGTAAAACATATTTACCAGTAACAATTATGAAAAATATTATGAATATTTGATCTGCAAAGATGACCAGGTGATGTTGTGTCTTCAGGTGAGGTTGCCTCTATGGACTCACATATGCACCCTCTTGATGCCAGCCGTTTCCACCTGCAACAAACGGACAGCAGCCGCAGTCGCACACCCACAAGCACAGAACTGGATGCCTCATACATGGGTTATGTATGTGTTACTCTATAATTTTTTTGCACTAAACTCAATGATTTCACTATTAGTACTTACTTAATTATACAGTGTAAAACTCTTTGTTATCTTTATAACCTGACAAACATCCATTCTGTAGATGCGGCTGCTGGGTGAGTGTCGTGGCAGTATTGACACAGTAAAGAGGATGGGCGTTGAGCTGAAGGAGGAGGAAGACTCTGTGTCTGGACTGGCAGATCCCAGTAGCTCAGAGTCCCAGACATCAGGTAATACTGCACCACAACCTGTCCTTCATGCATGTATTCTACATTACCATATATTTCAATTTATATATACATATGTATAAGTGTGTAAATGTTGCTGGGCTTTTATCCAGTAGGATACAACTCTGGTAAATTCAACTTACATAGTTTATCTTTTTTTTCTTACACCCTGCAATCTAGGAGTGATTGAGCGCTGGGAGCTCCTGCAGGCTCAGGACCTCAGCAAAGAGATGCGCACAAAACAGAACCAGCAACAGTGGCAGCAGCTGAACTCTGACCTGAACAATGTTTGGACTTGGCTGGGAGAGACAGGGGAAGAGCTGGAGCAGCAGCGAAGGCTGGACCTTAGCACAGACATCCAGACGATTGAGCAGCGTATCAAAAAGCTCAAGGTATTATTGTTTTCTTTTTGGTATTAACTTTGTATTGAATGTGTCCCAATATTAGTGGTATTTGTTGTTTTTTCTTTTATATCATAGTTATTTCTTTTTTATATGGTTTTCAAAAATATTCAAAAAAAGCTCAAATTGATTGACAAACCATCTTCACAGCCTCAGCCTTGATGACTGCCTTCATTTACTGTAAAATGTTTGTCTACAGGAGCTGCAGAAGGCTTATGACAAGCGCAAGGCTATTGTGCTGTCCATCAACCTGTGCAGTACTGAGTTTGTGCAGTCAGACACAGAGGAGTCCCGACAGCTACAGACCAAACTGAAAGACATGAACAACCACTGGGACAAACTGGGCAGCTCACTGGAGGAGTGGAGGTCCTCATTACAGGAAGCTCTCATGCAGTGTCAGGTAGGAGACAGTCATCACCTTTAGACCCTCAGAATTAAAACAGAGTGCTTAATGGGCAGTTGTTCTGAATGTTAATGTGAGATTGTTTCATAGAGCTGTAATTAGGTATATAGTTGAATCTCTACTTGCCTGCTCCATATCTGACTAATAGGACTTCCATGAGATGAGTCATGGTCTGCTGCTGTGGTTGGAAAACATCGACCGGAGGAGGAATGAGGTGGTTCCCATTGACCCCATTCAAGACAGTGACACTCTGCATGAGCATCATAAAACACTTACGGTAAAGAACTATAATCTACATGGTGCAAACATATTATCTACATAAATATATAAAGACAGTTCAGGAGGTTGCAGTGGAACAATATATGTTAGTTAAAAACTAACACTGTCTTCTTTAATCAATACACATTTAAATTGTCTTTTTTGTTACCCTCTGTTAAACAATAATTGATGTCTTAAAATAAAGAAAATATAGATCATATCTTTAAATTATTATTATAAGCATTGCATTTAAAGCTATAAAATGAAAATTACATAATAGGGGTTACTTGTTTGAAATCGTTTATTGAATCATGAATAAAAACAGTACATTTTGTCTAATTTAACTTTGAATGATCATGGTTTTGGAAACTAACAGTGTGCCCAGGCAAAACATATATATCCTGATTAAACTCAATTGATCAAAGCACTGTAGCACCCTTTTCAAATTCTCCTACTGTTTTTAGAATTCATGTCTCAAATTCCAAATCTCCACAGCAAATCCGCCAGGAGCTGCTGGACTCACAGCTCAAAGTCGCCTCGCTTCAAGACATGTCCCTCCAGTTGCTGGTCAACTCTCAGGGCAGCGACTGCATGGAGGCCAAGGAGAAGGTTCATGTTATTGGGAACCGCCTCAAACTGCTGCTAAAGGAAGTAACCAGAGACCTCAGAGAGCTGGCCAAGACTCTGGACATCACAAGCAGTCAACAGGTAAATCTTCACTTACTGTATACCAGCGCAGTGTCACCTGTACGACTGTGATACTTACCCTTGTGGATGCAGTTTTTAGTTTTAGGCTGATGATACACTGGGCAACTTTTTGAGCAATGTTGCTGGGCAATCTTGCTAGAGGCAAGACCGACTATGTTTTAAATGGTTAGCGGCGGTGCGGGACGGATGGCGGAGTGGTGGGGGAAGGGGATTACGTTAGTAATCTTTACTCATTACCATTGACGACAACATTGCCCTGCACGATTGCTCTAAAAGTTGCTCTGTGTATCATCAGCTTCAGTGATTTTACAAACAGTCTTTCATATTTATTGTATATTTTACATTTAAATACTATCAGCTTTCACCAGGGGCCCAGTTATTATTTTTAAAGGGACAGGTTTGGCCCACAGGCTCTATTTGTCCACCACTGTCTCATCTTTAATGTATTTCTCACTGTCTCTCTTATTTTCTCTTTTTTTTTGTCTAAACATTTCCTTTGTCAGGATCTGTCATCTTGGTCGTCTGCTGATGAGCTGGACACGTCCGGTTCTCTCAGTCCTGTATCAGGAAGGAGTACACCAAGTCGGCGACGATCGGTAACGTACACACGTACCTGTACATGCTGCTCTATGAGAAGCCAGGTGTTTGCTTACCCCTCTGAGACAATGCATACAGTAACTTGTGCCCCAAATGCCCCATTTATGGCCATTTTCACCCCTGTCATCCCAAGATCTCTCCTCACACCTTTCTACACCTCTACAACTTTCTTTACACTCCCTCCCTCTTACTCTTCTTGCATGTGGTCTATTCCCACAGCAAACCCTGCCAGAGAACTGGGGATTCCTTTCTTTCTAACTTCCTCCTTCCTCCTTCCTTTTTCTTGGACGACTTTTTCAGTTCAGCCCTAGTTGCCAGTTTTGTTTTCTTACAGTATTTTCACACTAAAAGACTTCTATCCTACAACTCGTTTCTCCTACTAGACTTTCCTCTGATTTCCTTTGATCTGATTCCTGTAGTGTTATTCTTAGTAATACTGGTGATCATGAAACTGCTAAATTTAGACAGGTAGAAACTGTTTTTTGATAGAGAAAGCATGACATCTGTTTTAAATTGTAAGCTACAAGAATGAGAAAGCCTCAGTATTGATTTATTCTGTACCTAAATATCATTCCAAATAAGCATGCCACTGCTTATATTATATATGTTACTAAATGCAAAATTCATGCATCACGTTGCATAATTTGTAGCTTCCTATTTGCAATGAGTTTGTTGCACTCATAAGCTGAAGCACTTCAAAGTAGTTGCGCACTTTGAAAAGCCAGATTCCTTGTTCGAATTACAAAATCTATCACCTTCACACATGATTTTGTTGCTGCACTTCTTTCATTTTGGGATTTCTTTTCATCGGTAGCTTTGTCTTGATTTGCCTGGACTGAAACATACTTTCTTTCTTTTACCCCTCCCCCCCTGTTCATTGCAAACAGCAACGGGGCAAATGTAGTCTGTCACAGCCTGGAACGTCTGTGAGCAGTCCGCACCACAGGTACCTTTCTGTTGGTTTCTAGCACACCCAGAAGATAATGGAACTCATCAGCCCATGATGCACTAGGGGGCCGGTTCATGCTTTCTGATCCTCCTGAAGTCTCAAACAACAGCAGTGTTTCAAAGAAAAAAAAATCCCAATTTCAGTTTTTAATACTTTTGCCAGATTAGCATTTCATGATACTGAATTCCATCATCTTCTGCACGTCTAGACACTGTGTGTGTAGGCTAGGTGATGAGGTGAAATGCAACCTACACATCCTTGATAAAACTGTTTCACAAGGAATGGTGCAAGACCTCTTCTCCGCCAATGTCCTTGACTGCTTAATTTTGCTAACCAGAGGGCATTTCTGACATATAACACAAATATTTCGCTATATCTAACACTCCCTCGCTGTTCCTGAGCACACACACACACACAACCTTTTTCTTGAGTTGCCGAGCCAGTAAATGTCTGCAATGAACAATGCAAAGGCTGCAGTTTCTCTTTCTCTCTCGCTCTCTCTCTCTTGCGTGTGACATTTCTTCTTCTGCTGCTATTTCACTGACTATCCACCATCTTCCCCCCTCAGTCTGTCATCTGTGAATCTTGCCTCTCAGGTCTCCATTTGTGAAGTGGTAAGGGGCACATTTGGTAGTAACATAGGACAACCTGAGTGTAAAATCATACATCACTAATGTCCATGTTTTCCTGGAGTCAGGTATCACTTTAATTCATTTCATTTAGAGAGTATTGCAGGCCTGTTCTCCTAATATAAATAAATAAATCAATGTTTTTTCAGTAGGTAGGTGGACGTAAGCTTCATTACAACAATTCCCCTTAGCTTACCTTGGCTTCTAAACATTGAGGCTTAAAGAAGACAGTTTTTACTGAGGGTGATGATGACAGTAAATGATACAGTAAAATTAATAGTATGACAATATGGGAAAAATGCCTATTTGTTTCTTGCTGAAAGCTTTCTTTTTTAGCACCCTTATGCTAAGCTAGGCTAACCATCTCCTGGCTCTAGCTTCATATTTAACACAGAAACTTGAGAGTGGTATCAATGTTCTCGTCTAACTTTCAGGAAGAAAGCAAATCAACATATTTCCCAAACTTTTCATTTTAAAAAAAATCAAAGAAGCTGTTTCTAATTGCTATGCTCTTCTTGCCTCAGCATGCTTTGCATTTTTCAACAGGACACAAACAACAAAGAGTCCTTTTAAAAAACAATCTGATTATTCAGCTGATACTTGCAGCATGCCTTTTGTCATTTATCCTAACATCCTTTGCAAAGGAATGCAAGCTCACATATTAAATGTATTTGTTTGTTGCAGGATTGTACAGTATGTATGCCTTGAAAACTGTTTTGTGATTGTCTTTGTAACTGTGTTTATCCACCCAGTCTCAGTCAGCATGTAGATCACAATGTGAAGCATTGTCACATTGCTTTGAATTGTGTTGCCGATGTCTTCCAAACAAGCATGGTGCTTACGTCAAGCACTGTCATGCAGTTCCCCTGTCGCTGAACTGAGATCTTATTTGGATTGAAAATTGGTAGACACTTTAACACTGAACCGTATGAACATAAAGACATTAAATTACAGAGCAGTTTATTTGAACTTTACTTATTAAATTAGACTAATTTAATTTGTTATTTGTACTGATTTTTTTAAAGAAAACATATTTTGGGTTATTAAATGTTGTCATTATAATGGGATCAGTTCTAAAATTAGGGATTCAGATGACAAAACAGATAGCAAGATTTTGTATGTTCGTATTGCGTAACTAAATGTCAGTCTGTGCTGCGTTGTGAATGTGTGTGTGTGAGCAGGTCTCGCAGCGACGCTGGATCCGCTTCCTTCCCTTCTGATTCGGAAACATTGCCTGGTCGTGGATCCTCGTTTCTGTGGCGTGTCCTCTGGGTTGCGCTGCCTCTCCAGTTCATCCTGCTCCTGTTAGTGGTCTTTGCCTTCATGCTGCCAATGACCGAAGAGGACTACTGTGCTCAGTCCAACAACTTTGCTCATTCCTTCTACCCGATGCTCAGCTACACTAACGGACCACCTCCAGTGTAGGCTGGTTGTAGGAGCGTTTCATTTCAGTATTCTTGCATCAGTATGACTTGAACTGGAATCATGTTGATAACCTTTAATTGGTCGATCATGTTGAGGGCAAAAACTGATCTTGATTATCCTTTTGTACTGCAGAAAAACAGCTGCCATCTACAGTTAAAGTCATTGTGTGTAGCACCTAGGATCAAGCATCTCACTATGCTACTCTGTGTAATGCTGTGTCGATTAAGGAGCATCTTTGGTGTAACAAAACTAAAGAAACTGTTTTTGCCCACAGTGGACATTGCTGGATGAACTGAACATCAACTCATTGACATATACTACATGTTGTATTTCTCTGAAGAGATCTGTCAGTGAATAGCACCAAAGTTAAATGCTGAAATTTAGCCTGTGAATTAGCTTGTAACTCAAAAGTTTGTTAAAAAAACTAAAACCAAAAAAAACACAAAAAATATTTAATATATGTTACATTACAGTTATTTTTTTACCTGTATTTTTGCATGCTGTTCTGATCTCTGCATTTATTTACTTACATCCCTCATTGTGTCAACATTTTAAAGTTGATTTATGTGAGATTCATTTAATTCATTTCATGTGTGTTTTAATATCAAAGCAATTCAAGAGTTAAACCTTTAACATGTCAGTCCATGGTCTTTATACATTTTGCTGTTTTATTTTTTAAATGAAATATAAAATAGAAATTTATGACTGAGAATTATGACATATAGACCTATTGTATATTTTGTATGATGGTCACTTCAGTATTAAATGTATAACAGTCAAGGATTATCTAACATGTATATATAACGGTAAAAAATGAATATGATAAATATATGTATATGCGAACATGAAAAACAATGAATGCCAAATCCTCATTTTGAAATTTGTCTTTTTATTTAATTGTTTTAATGTGATTATATATTTCTAATATTTGTTCAGTGAATAATATATACTGAGCATTTCCTGAAAACACAAATAAGAAAAACATGTTTGATAGAGCATTTTATACTGTGTATGTGTAAGTCTATTTTCATATAGTTTTTAGATAACAATAGTACCCTTTACATTTTAAGCGCAGTTTGGCATAAGTGTAATGTATAAACCTAGGCTTCATGAGGGGGAACGGCATCCCCTAGATAAGCAGACCTGGAGGTAGAGAGACCCAAGGAGGTGCTGTCAGGAAGCTCATGGACTTGGGGGAGATTAGGCCTCTGGTGAGTAGGACAGTGCCAGGGCATGTTAACATGATGAAGGTGGTGATGGTGATGATGAGTGTGAAGAAAGTTCTCCAGTAATTTGATGATTTCATGATTTGGAAGAGCCAGGTCTGTGGCATTCAAACCCAACATCTGGGAAACAACCATTCGGAAATTCACCAACTAAACAATGGAGAAAAAGGAAGATATCTGAGTTTGCTTTTAAGGTCATAAACTGTAAACTGTATATAGGAATCAGCACACTATCAATACCACTTCTGAACTGATTAACAATCTTTTTAATACACAGACTCATACTTGCAGTAATGCAGTATCTGATGCTTTTTAAGACTGTGATTGACTTTTTTGCCAACTTGGGTCCAGGGAAACAAGTTAAAAACACAACATAGTCATTTTACCTTTTAAGTTTATATATCTGTAAGCAAACAGTTGCCTGTGTAGACATGCAGCATATATAGAATATATCATGCATTTGAAGTTATGTTTCAGGCCACTTTATGACTCCAAGTCCAATATTCATTCTCTTTTAGCTCTATTTTGGTCACCACCTCCTGAGGGAAATATCGAGATCTCTGTTGACCACTTAGTTGCTAACTTTATTTGTCTACTGCTTGGTTTTGGGGTGGTAGTGTACAGTATCCTTTTCTGGAACTTTGTTGCATAAAACCATTTTCTGCTGTGGCTGGAAACGATAATGACGAGAGCCTACCAGAACACTAAAGTTGACAATATACAGACTGATACCAAACCTTTCATATTCATTTATTCTCCTACCTCTCTCTCCCTCTCAGACAGCTGAGCCAGGCTCTGTCTGAGGGTGTTGAGTTGTTGCTGGTCCTCCATGGTCTTCGTCTCTTGGCTCTGTAGGTCTAAGCTCACTGTGTTCAGCTTCTTCTCCACCTTGGCCTTCCCCTCTACCAGCTGATCCAGCCTCTTTTTCTGCTCCTGCATGGTCTGACTGTGTTCCATGACTTTTAACTTGCCATGTCAGACAGAGGTGTTTAGTGAAGCAACTGTTATTCAATGGCTTTACCGGGTTGGTTTAATGCTGTCAAATACTCTGATACTAAAAACATACACTGTTTTTTTTAAAAAAAACAACTTGCTTTACATAATTGGTGCACAAATACAAAGCATTACCCTTTCACCCACGCACACAGATACATGATATAAAATTATGAGGTGAAAATGCCTCTGCATTGAATGTGGGCGTGAACCCTTCTCCCCTCTACCTTGAGCTCATTGGTGTGGGAAAGCTGGGCCTTGAGCTCAGTGTTGGACATCTTAGTGGCCTTCAGCTCGCCTTGCAGACGCTCCAGTTTTTTCTGCAACCTCCTGGTCTCCAAATGAGCATCATCTCGTTCCACAGCCAGCGCTGATCTTCTCCTCTTCTCCTCCTCCAGTTCGGACACCTTCTTCCTCAGGAGCTGGATGTGGAGTCCTTTGCTCTCTAGTTGGTCTTTCTGTGATTTTAACTGTTTGAAAAAGGAATATTTTGATTACAGGTGTTTTGCTGGTAATGCCAACACGCCAACTGTTTGCATTTGTGAATTTAAATAAGAAGTTTTCATTAATACACCTGTAAAAGCTTGTGATTGGTTGTTTTAAAGCCTTTTGTTTTATTTAATGATGATAAAACTGGCAGTAATTTTTGCTCCAAATGCTAGTGATACCACCACTAGCTACTTGTGTAGTCTACCTTTCGCTGTAGACTGTAGGTCAGACTTTTGCTCTCCACCAAAGCAGTTGCCTCTTGCTTAACAAGCTGCTCTACGCGTGACAGGATGAGTTTTAGCCTCATGTCGAAGCCTAGATCCACAGCAATACTGTCCACCTTCATTGTCCCTGACAGCTTTTCCAGGAACTCTTCATACTGTGAAAAATGTAATCATGGATAATTGGATGTAGAATTCTCTCATTTAAATGCTATACAGCATTTACCTGTAACTGTAACTTCTTTCCCCCTATTACTATGACTTTACTCACATGCTGTTTGCTGTGTCTCAGCCCGTCACATTGCATGTCTGCTTTCAACAGCTCAGTCTCCAGACCTTGCAGTCTCTCCCTTAGGTCCTGGACTTGCTGCTCTGCAAGCTGAGCCCTCTGTAGTGCACTGTGCTGCAGCTCCATCTGCTCACTCAGCTCCTCAGAGACATGACAGAGCCTGGCCTCCATCTCTGACAAAGACTGCCTCCAAAACATGTAGTAAGAATGTTAGTGTTTATGTTAGATTAGAAGCACCTCTTTGAGAGATGGATTTAATGTAAAGGTAAATGAGGACCAGTATTAGAAAGTAACTAAATATGCTGGTTACTTAATTAACTAAATATTTAAACCTATAATGAACATATAAAATACAAGACCTTGTTGAAAAGTAAACCTAACAGTATATAAAATTAGTAAAATTTGCTCTACCAGAGCAAATTACTATAACATTAAAAAGCTGCTTATGTGTTAATGTATCAGAAACAATAATCCAATAGTTTAATATATATATATATATTATATATATATATTATATTATATATATATATATTATATTATATATATATATATATAACAATTTCACACTGATAGAGCCCATTTTGGCTGCACAGTACTTTTATTTTGAAATTTAATTACATTTTGCTGATATGTTCTTTTACTTAAGTAAGGTTTTGAATGCATGACTATTATTTGTAACCAAGTGTTTTTCCAGTTGTGGATTTGTTACTTTTACTTGTGTTAAAGTTCTGAATAAATAATAAATAAACCACTTTTACTAAACATAAAATAATTATTTGCCTAGTCACTGAAATGCTACCCTTTCAAAGTTGTTGAGTGTTCAAAAAGCCTATTACAGACAATGGCATTTTTTAGTTCCTCGCCTTGTTTGGCCAAAACTCCAGCAACACATAAGTGTATTAAAAGTAGTAAAAAAGAACTTCATTGTGAACCTGGTAAAGGCCACATGTTGGCCTCACAATAAAGGTGTTCATAGTGTGTTGCTGGAGTTTTCACCATTTAAGAATATTTCCTTTCTCAGAACTCTGTTTTCTCACCTTATTGCAGAGGTTATCCACTTTATGTAAAATATCTTTCTCTGTGGGCAGGATGACATTCTCAGACTTTCCCTGCAGCAGGCCTGCCACCTTTTTCAGGAACATCTGTAGTTTGTCTTCAGCAGCATGTGTCTCTCCTTTGCTTGACTGTAGCTTTCTTTCAAGCTCCTCTACCTGTTTCTCCAAACAATGTGACTCTCGCCTAGCTGCCTCTATGACCCTCTTGCTGGCCCCAAGCCTCTCCACTAGGGTTTCCTTCTCTACCTCAACACTCCTCCTTCCCATCACCAGGCCTTCTAACTCCTGAAAGAGAAAAAAGAAAGAAAAAACACCTGAAGAGTTGCACATGTGAAAAATCCAAAAAATGTAATATATTGTCAACTAGTTGTTCTCTAAACTTCAGTTAGGAAAGTTTAAAAGCTGTGAAAGTACCACTTTGAGGGAATCGAGTGCTGCTGCACTGTCGGCTGCCTTCCTCCTTTCTCGGTCCAGCTCTGCCACAAGCCTCAGCACCGTTTCTCTGCTGGCTTTACACTCAACCTCACAGGACTTCATACTCTCCTCTAAAACAGCTATTCTCATCTTCAGCCTCTCTCTCTCATGGGACTGGTCCACCTAATCATTAAAAAAAATCATTAATGTTATAAATTCTGTAATAGGACATTTTGAAAAATTAAAACCCAAGAAGCTGCTAACATTAAATGCACCATAAAGAGAGGTCAAATACATTTCTGTTGTGTTAGCATACCTCATCAGAGCTTTCCATAAGTTCCATAATTAGAAGTGTTGCAGGGAAGTGAATATACAGTCGAGACTTGTGTCTGTTTTAATAAGTCTCCTGGCAACACCAAACACAGGCTATGCCAGGCTCCACCAAGGGGGGCGCTGTAGCTGTTTATTGATTATAAACAAAGTTGATATTTGGATGAAAATCAAAAGTAAATTATAGCCTTTAAAGTATTTAACAGGTCAAGCAAATGCACGGAATAACATAAAATTTCAAAAGCAAGAAGCTGTTGAAAGATGCATTTGAAGGTCAACTCAACTGGTATAAATTTAATTTCCCCATGAGTTCAGACTTTCAGGTAGTGACTGTAGTCCTTCCTCTAATCACCAAGTTGAGTCTCACCATGGGATTGTCTGTTATTCCTTCACTGTTCACGATATAAGGATTAAATATAGACTCCATGGCTGTCAGGCATCTGTCAGGTTCGATGCAAGGCATGATGGTAGTTGCCACTTGGTCAGTTCATGAACCTTTTGTTTTTACCTTGCTTTGCACAATGGTGTAAGTAAACCATATAGAATACAATCATTTTTACTTTAGAAATAAGGAAACACTTAAGATGGCAAACATACTAAATAGTGTACAGCAGTATATTGTTGTGGTCCCCAGCCTTTTCAGCTCCTGGACCCTTAAAACGAGGAAATGTCTGATTAGTGGCCCTTTCTTACATGTTATTATTACCTCAGTGTGGACCATAGACTGCATAAATGTAGTGTGGACATGAGTCCATGAGTGCATTACCCCAGCAGATACACAGTATTTCACAAGAAAATGCAAAAAAACTTTAGTGGAGTTGTGTAGATTGGAAACCACTGACTTCGTGTTTAAATATAAATTACATATATGTTTTGGGGGGATATTTTATGCTTTCATCGAACAGCCAGCAGCAGATAGACGACAGTAAATGAGGGGAGAGAGCTAAACCAAAGATGTTGTGGCCATCATGACACCCTAGTTAATGCACTTGACATAGCTCAAATAACCTAAACCTATATGACAATTTGATTTTAGGGACAGCTGAAGCGGTCGTTCTCCAACAAAAATTACAAGAATGGAGCAATATTCTGAATGTGGGCCCTACAGCGTGAAGTAGGCTTCACAGCCTGGCTGCAGCAACTACATGCGACCTGCCAGCCTGCCAGTCAGCGTTCGGGGCAGATGGTTCATTTTATTACGTCATCTTAGCGGCAACAAAACTTTATTAACAAACACCGAACAACACTCCTCCTCTGTATGTCATGTAGTTAGCAATGTTAAGTCAGTAACGTTATTTATATTTTGTCACAGCGTTTCCCGTAACTACCGTTCTCTGACGTGTTGAATACTTTTTAAAACCGAATGGTTTTGAATCGCTTATTTTTTATTTAACTTACTGGTAAGCTAACAAACAGCTAACGGCTAATAGCTAACACATCAGCTACACACTGACTTGGATCAGCACATTAACCATTTCTGTTTGGTTGTTCTTAAAGAAACGTTAAGCACCGGGTATTGAGCGGTTTTTTGGTATTATTCGCATAGTTTATTTGCTATGGGTAAATCACAACCAGACTACGCTTGAGAATATTGATAGCTAAAGTAGTCAAGGTCAGTCTATTTTTGTATTTACACTTGATTTAATTGATTTAAAGTGTATATCAGTTTGCTAGTAGCTCCAGGTTGGCTCACGTTAGTTCTGAAATGCTTGTGTTGTTAATTTAATAACAACACAAGCATGTATCATGATATATCATGATGCATCTGCTGAGGGTAAACTTACCTGCTGTTTTCTGTGTTGCAGCTTACCTGTACAGCTGTCCATGGTAAAGATGCTTCTCCGGACGTTGTTGTCCAGAGTGGGAGCTCAGAGGCCTGTAGAGAGAAAACCAGTCTGCATCTGTGCCACTGCCAGTCTGCCCCAGGCTGTCCAGTCACACAAGTATGAATCCAAGCCCAGGACTCCTTTAAACTGGCCTGACACATGGACCTTTTCCAGGACCTGTTCTTTAAATGCCCTTCACCAACCGCAGAAGCAAATAAGGAATGTTCTGCCTGCTTCTGGTGGATTTAAAAGTCTCAGCAGCACTTTTTTTACTGACCTTGGGATCCTGACTAAATGTGGACAGAAGCGTTTTTATTCACCCGACCTTGTGAAGTCAGTTTTAAAACCCAGTCTAAAACCAGCAATGGTTCCGGGTAAAAGGGTTCCTAAAGGACCAAGAACAAAACAACCCTCTAGAGCTAATCAGCCTTCTTTGAATGAGGACAAGGTGATTCTGCCAGTCACTAGAAGAATGTACGTATTGATACATGTCGTGTTTTTGTTATTATGTGATTAACTCAACACTGTATTTCTCTGTAGGACATGATGCAATGTATTGCCTTTGCAACAGCAGATCAGTATCATTTGCCAACACTTTGCCACGACTTGATAAGCCACGGCTTCCAAGAGATAGATTTACCAAGAGGTATAACTCTAAATCATTCGTAGAGTACAGCTTTCCATGAAATTAAATGTTATATATATATTGCTTGCAACACCTAACAAATTTTATGACAAGCATGTTTTAATTTCAGATGCCTCAAATGTGCTAGTGATCAGCACAGACATGGCTGCAAAACCAGATGACGATGGTCTAATGTTCTTCTTCAGGTAGAAATTAAGTATTCTGATTTCAAAGTTTTAGGTTTTGTCTTGAATATACATGATCTGATGCTAAATTATATAAAAGGATTATTCAATATACAGTGCTTTTAATTGGTTATAGATAAGGTGTGCATCAAATCACAATACTTTTTTTGGGCTTACAGAAATGTGTGTCTGTTTAAATACTATTAAAGTATTACTATTCAAATAATTAAAGTTTGGTATTATAAACATTAAAAAGATTCCCAACCCTTGTTATAGTGTTTTGGAAACTTTTTCTTTTGTTTTTTTTGGAAATCATGGATTGACTGTCACAATCTGAACTTTCAGGGAAGGCTCAGTAGTTTTCTGGAATGTTGAGGAGAAAACGGTAAACAAAACCATATATATTTTATAAATATAATATAATATTTCACTGGTTGTAATTCTTGTTTACTTCTCTATTGTAGCATACTTCTTTGACATTGTAGTTTTTTCACTGTCTCTACAGATGAAAAAAGTGATGAGGATACTGGAACACCATGAGATCCAGCCTTATGAAGTAGCATTAGTCCACTGGGAAAATGAGGAAATTAACTACATACTTGGAGAGTATGTTGTGTTATGTTGTGTGTCTCTTGTGTTGTTTTGTTTATATGTATTTTAAGACTTTCTATAGCTTTTTGTAAAATTGACTTCTTTTCTTCTTCAGGGGAAATACAAAGCTTGAGCGTGGCAACATTATTCTGAGTGACAAGATGGATCAACATGAAGCCGTTTTGGAGAAGTTTGCATTTTCAAATGCACTATGTTTGTCAGGTAGGAAGCTGCGCCTTAAATATAAATTATAAAGATTTTACTGTTGTGTGGTAGCACTGTATTCAGCCTCTCCTCTGAGTGTAACCTCTTGCTTTCTTTTCCAGTGAAGCTTGCGATATGGGAGGTGTCATTAGACAACTTTGTAGAGTCAATTCAATCAATCCCGGAGGTACAGCAGGCAGATATAAATGATGAATAATTGATTATCTGTAATGGTTGTTTGTGTCTGAAGCAGATCATGCATCCCCTTAATGCTAATGTCCTAATCTATTTTTTGCCTTAGACGCTGAAGTCCGGTAAAAGAGTTAAGTTGTCGTCTGCAGAAGTGATGAAGAAGATAGGAGAGCTTTTCACATTAAGGTAAATTCAATTTTCTCTAAATAGCAGTTCTTTGAGAGGGAACTGCAACTTTTCTATTTTTGTTTTTGAGGTTTTCAAAATGAGCCAAAACATTCCTGACAATCAGCTTGGAACTTCATATAGTTTTTTTGTCAATTCAGTTTGTTTCTTCCAGGTTAGACACATATTTGTTGATATCCATGTATTTTGTTGTAATTGCCATTCAAAACACATAATTGTTATGTTAGTTGTTACTTAATTTATTAGGTTGAACAGATCAAGGTTTAAACCTTTCTACCAGATATTATGTAAATGCAAGAACTATTGTTATAACTCCAGGAGGACAGACTGTGTTTAAACCCCTTACGTCCTTCTCTGACAGACACTGTATAAACCTGAGGTCTGACCTGCTCCTCACACCTGATTTCTACTGGGACCGAGAAAACCTAGAAAAACTCTATGACAAGACCTGCCAGTTTCTCAGCATCAACCGCAGAGTCAATGTAAATAAAAAATGCAAAATATAAATAAAAGATATGTATATACAAGATAAATATAAAAGATATTAAGGCACAATAGTTGTAACATAGAGACTCATTCTGACACTCTGGGATAAGGCAAGATGTGCTGTATTATAAAAACATTTTCTGTGTTTTTAGGTTGTTAATGAGAAGCTGGAACATTGTACACAGTTAACAGATCTGATGAGGAGCCACCTGAGTGAAAAGCACAGCTTGAGGTTGGAGTGGATGATAGTCATCCTCATTACTATTGAGGTAAGAGATTGTCCTGATGTGTGAAAGTATGATGTTTTGCCCAAAGTGCGCTTTGTTTTAAAACTGTATTCATCTTCACCTTACAATTAGTATTACATTTTTGGACATTGGTTTATCTACTTGAGTTATTTAATTAATTATAAGAGAAAAAAATCATTAACTGTCTCTGATGAATTTTAGTTTTAAGCTAATTTGTTACATTTTATTTTTTTGAAGTTAGGAATGCATACAGCCATTTAAGTTAAATAACAATATCCAATGCTTGTTTTGATTGTAGGTTTTGTTTGAACTTGCAAAAATGATCTTCTAAACTGCTCCACCAACAAAGCACAAATAGAAGCACTAGAAGTTCCAATGAAAGAATGCTGCACTATACAAAGGTACTTTGTAAGTAATATGTGAAAGAAATTTTTTTTTAAGCAGCTGAAATTGTGGAATGGACGTAAATATTTTGAATGTCTTACTGTTCCTGTTGTACAATGGATGTATTTCACACAAAACACAAAATAAATATTTCTTTTGTCTTTTTTTTACCATTTCTGTACTGTTTTACTGAAGGTCATGGCCTTGCAGGATTGTATTTGCTGTTTACCTTTTTTTAAACACAAACTTTTTAATTTTGGGATCAGCTGGCCACACAGCTTTATTTTTGTGGCTTTGTTTTGTGGCTTTGTTTGCATTTTTGTTCAGCAATGTTTATTGCACTTTTAAGTTATGTGCAAAACTCTATGAAAACATTATGAGAGATACTGGTTTAAAAAGCACATAATTGGGACACAAGGGCAGAGATTCTCACCTTGACATGTGACATTATTCTTGTGACCAAAACATTAGCAGTAAAAAAAAAAAGAAAGCAAGATGCGATCGATTCCAATAACACCAACTGTGAGTGCTGTGTTATAGAAGATTGAATAAAGTATTTGCTTTAAATGTTGTTTTAAATGTTTGCCAGTTGTGTTTCAGTGTTTGCATGTAAAATATCAATTTGCTGAGTTGAGATTATTAGTTAAATAGAATGTCTAAAGCTAACTTTTGATCACCAGACGTTTCAATATAAAAGGATTTGCAATACAAGAAGTACATACACGTATGAAATTATTCAAATAAAATATTTTATTAATAAAACACTGGTAAATATATATGTAAATATATAAATGCAGGTAACTCAGGTTTATGTTTTACATTTAGTCATTAGTGAACATAAATGCATATCAGATCAGCAAGAATTTTCCATAAAAGTTAGTATATGTGGGGAAAAAAATCCAGGGAGGACAAATGGCTGACACAAAAGGATGGCCTAGGCCTTCTTGGCCTATTTTTTTCCTCTCATCCTTGCCACACACTTTCTGAACCTATGGTATGATTGATACTATAAGCTTACACACAAACAGCTGGGAAATTAAAACAGGTACATGATTGTTAAAGTTTAAGGCTCTGTTGATTATAATTATATTGATAAATACTTATGTGAAGATTAATTTAACTTCAAATCAGAAATGTGTAAATGATTACTTTTTAACAACAAAGATGTGTATGGGGTTATTTTAGTGCCAGCACAAATTGAATCTGAATTTAACAGTTTTGAATTTGCGGTCCAAAGAAGTCCTTTGAAAGGTGTTTCATTGAATTGGAGCTCTCCTATTCTAGTGTGGAGTCCCCCAGATGAATGCTTCAGAGTTGAAACTGTATTTGAAAACTAAATTTGGAATTCCACTGAAACTATAATACAAATTTAATCCATTAGATTCAATTTCAATTTGTGAAATACAAAATTTTCCACAGATGGGCCATGCTCTCATCATGCTCGTTTAACACTTATCACAGTAGAAATTCTTGTAAATTCAAAATGAGTGCATTTCTGCCCATATAAGCATTAAAACAGCATTATACAGTAATACTAGTATGCTCAGGTCTGCTTTTTTTTTATAACTGCATAGATCCCATGGGAACATGTAGTGAAATTATGAAGCACATACTGAATGACAAAATGACTTATGAACACATATGAAATACAGTAAAGGCTGTGAAATATCTACATATATTAATATACTAGTAGCATCCTTGAGAGAAAAATGAACATTTGTCCCGTGTCTGGGGCACATACATTATGAATTTATGTTGCTTTAAAAAAAGCTGATTTTTTTTAACACAAATGAAACGAAAATGAGGAGCAAAAATGTCTTATTCTCTTATACATATACATTCAAATTGAAAAATGGATCAATATAGATCTTTGCAAAAATATGATTTATGATTGAAAATACCTGACATGATAAGTGATAAATTGCACTATATAGCAAACTATTCATTGTGTTACTGTCTAGAATCATATTGCATACCACCTGAGAAGATAAGTACTTTTCTGGCTGATGCTTCTCTTGCCAGATCTCTCTCACCACACACTTTATGCTATTAATAAAATAATCTTACCAATCACAAGGTTTACCAATAAATGTTGGTTTATATTTGGCTGAACATAAATTCAAATTAAAGCAGCAAAATGCTGTTTCCTGTAGTTTTCCTGTACCAGTCAGTCCTACTCTTTAATGGCTTTTTGAAAACTTCATACAAACTTGAGTGACTTCCTTTTTGATTGTCCAACCTTAAAAGAAAAACAAAAAAATGCAGCATGATATTAATTAATTTGGATATTTCAGTGTGATGCATGATTTCAGTTAAAGTAAGTAAATCTTATAAGAATTACAATAAAACAAGAGTAAAGGGACAGGCTTACCTGTCAGAGACAATGAATGGAATTAATCCCACTCCATCGTAGTGATGCTTTCAGTTGCAGTTTCAGGATGCTCAAGTGCAACAGCAAAATCTTCACCGTCACTCTCAATTTCACACATTCCTCCTGTTCTGTGCATTTCTTGCTGACTTACATCTTCCTCAGTCTTGGAATAAGAAGCCATTTCAACCTCATGTAGAAGTCCTGCATTTTCCTCTGTGTTACTTTCTGTCTGAGATTCCTCCACCTCAAAAAAGGACACCTCTGTTTCCTTTTGAGTGTAAATGACTTCCTCAGCATCCATCCACACATCCTGGTCATTTTCCTCCTCTTGTTTAACAGGCTCCTCTGCTTTTGTTTCTTGGTTACAAGCTTCAGAGAGTACTGGCTGACTCAGGAACACTTCTATTTTCTCTGTTTGCCCTACTGGCTGTATTGTTTCTGTTGCCTGGACACTGGAGGTTTCTGTATCTGTTGTTTTGATTTGTTCTTCAGGTTCTTCTTTTTCCATCGCTTGGATGCCGATATCCAGCAGTACAGGTTGAGACGTGATTACGAGTCTTTCAGTTGAATCTAAGTGTGTCGCTGGTTCTGTGGTTACCTGAACAGCAACCTCACTTAGTTCTGTCTGTTTCTGACTCTCATCTCTTTGTGTTAAATTTATTGGATTAACAGCCTCTACTGCCTGAACTCCGACTTCAGACATCTGTTTCACAGGTTCAGTTCTCTCCGTTGTTGTTGAGGAGGAAGCTGGTGCCTTTGCTTGCCCAAACTGTATGTTAAGTTTGAATTCTAAAGAAAGACTTGAAGGGGAATCCACATTACCTATTGACGAGATAATTCCTGTGTTTTGAGGGATTACTAATCCAGTGTTACTAGGTGTTACAATAAGACTTTGAGCAATTTGTGGAGTTGGTGCTTGTTCAGAATTTGTTTTCACATCTGATTCCTCTGATGGTGGTTTGACCTCATCTACTGTGACGTCTGCTTCTGTTTTTTCCCATTCAGCTTTAGTTACATCCAAATCTTCTTTGTGTCGATGGGTGGAGACATATAAACTTCCTGGAATATCAGATGTTTGCATGCAATCATCTGACAGTTGTTGTTCAGTTGCAATATCATCACTCATGACAGTGGGTGCTTCTTGTCTTCCCCTCAATGTTCCACTACTACTCTTCATCGCTTCTTGGTCCTTCATTTCATTTGATTCACGTTCAACTAATTCACTCACTTCTGTCACTGCATCTGAATGTTGTTTGACCTCCTGTTCCAAGCTGACAACCACGGATTGAGGTACTGTCTCTGGTAAGTTCTCCTTTATATGTTGAAAAACTTCTTGAATAGTCACATTTGTTTCCTCATTAATTAATCCCTCTTCAATCTCTGGAGTTGTAGAGAGAATTTCCACTATTTTAACCGTTTCGTGACAAACATCAATGACTTCTTTGGCTTCTGTTAGCCCTACCTCTAGCACTGACTCCACAACTGTCTCAATACTGGCTTCCTCATCTTTCACTAATGGTGTGGCAGTCTCAACTGCCTCCCTGAATACTTGCTCACTTGCCACTTTATCTATCAAGGGTTCAGTAATGTCTGATGTTTTCTCTATCAAAACATAAGGTATTGCAACCGAAACCTCCTTGAGATTGCATGTGACTACTTGTGCCACTACAGCATGCTCAATTGCAGCAGTCTTTATCTCAGTACTTGGAAGTTCACTTTCTCCTTCAACACTGTCTTCCACTGTACTGAGAAGGTCTTCATATTTGTGTTCATCTGTAACTGCAATATTGTCATTGTCAGTCTTTTCTAAAACCTCATTTATAGAGGATACATTACCTGCTGGTAATGTTTGTAACTCATCTACATCTTCAGGGATGCAGTTTTGCTGCTCAACATCTTGTGGGATACTCTCAGTTTTCTGCTCCCCTGATATCTCTAAAGCCTGATCCAGTTGTGCCACAACTTCACTCCCAGTTTTATCGGTAACTGAAGTAATGACATTGTCAGCGTCTGGTGTGGGAACATCTTCTAACAATACAAACTTTTCAAGTTCCTGAACACTGCCTTCCTCAGTACTTTCTGTGACTACATGCATGTACATAGATGTCCCTTCCTCAGTTTTAGCTTCAGTTACAATGTCTTTTACGTCAGATGGCAATACTTCTAGTTCTTGAACATGTTCAGTTTTGGCATCTTCCACTGGTACTTTTTCTTCAGGCTCAACCCTTGCTTCAAATTCCTGTTTTGGGAGCGCAATGTTTGGAAGTTCACTTTCTTTTTCTCTCTCAACACTGACTTGCACTGCACTGAGCTGGACTTCATTTTTGTGGTCATCTGTAACTGAAGGATTGTCTACATAATGTGTTGGGGTTTCTTCAGAAATTACAGTCTTTTCTTGGACCTGAACATTACTTGCCTCCTCATTTAAGGAGGATAACTGAACTGCTGTTAATGTTTGTAACTTGTCTACTACTTCAGGGATGCAGTCTTTCTGCTCAACTTCTTGTGGGATACTCTCGGCTTTTTGATTCCCTAATATCTCTAAAGCCTGATCTAGTTTTGCCGCATATTCACTCTCAGTTTCATCTGTAGCTGAGGCAATGACATTGTCAGCATCTGGTGTGGGAACATCTTCTGAGAATATAAACCTTTCACGTTCCTGAGCCCTGCCTCCTCCAGTACTTTCTGTGAATAAATGCACATATACTGATGCCCCTTCTTCAGTTTCAGTTACAATGTCTTGTACGTCAGATGGCAGTAATTCTTGTTCTTGCATATGTTCAGTTTTGGCATCTTCCATTGGTAGTTTTTCTTCAGGCTCAACCCTCACTTCAGTTTCTTGTTTTGGGATCTCAATGCTTGGAAGTTCACTTTCTTTTTGTCCCTCAACACTGACTTGCACTGCACTGAGATGGACTTCATCTTTGTGTTCATCTGTAACTGCCGCATTGTCTACACAAGGTGCTGGAGTTTCTTCTGAAATGACAGTCTTTTCTAGGACCTGAACATTACTTGCCTCCACATTTAAAGAGAATAACTGAACTGCTGTTATTGTTTGTAACTCATCTACAACTTCAGGGATACAGTCTTTCTGTTCAACATCTTGTGGGATACTCTCCATTTCCTGCTCCCTTGATATCTCTAATGGCTGATCAAGTTGTGCCACAACTTCACTCTCAGTTTTATCTGTAACTGAAGGAATGACATTGTCAGCATCTGGTGTGGGAACATCTTCTAACAATACAAACTTTTCAAGTTCCTGAACACTGCCTTCCTCAGTACTTTCTGTGATTACATGCAAGTACATAGATGCCTCTTCCTCAGTTTTAGTTTCAGTTACAATATCTTGTACGTCAGATGGCAATACTTCTTGTTCTTGAACATGTTCAGTTTTGGCATCTTCCATTGGTAATTTTTCTTCAGGCTCAACCCTCACTTCAATTTCCTGTTTTGGGATCTCAATGGTTGGATGTTCACTTTCTTTTTCTCCCTCTACACTGACTTGCACTGCACTGAGCTGGACTTCATTTTTGTGTTCATCTGTAACTGGAGGATTGTCTACACAAGGTGCTGGGGTTTCTTCTGAAAAGACAGTCTTTTCTAGGACCTGAACATTACTTGTGTCCTTATTTATAGAGGATACATAAACTGCTGGTAATGTTTGTAACTCATCTACAACTTCAGGGATACAGTTTTCCTGCTCAACATCTTGTGGGATACTCTCAGTTTTCTGCTCCTCTGATAAAGGCTGATCCAGTTGTGCCACAACTTCACTCTCAATTTTATCTGTAACTGAAGTAATGACATTGTCAGTTTCTGGTTTGGTAACGTCTTCTGAGAATACAAACTTTTCAAGTTCTTCAGCGCTGCCTCCGTCAGTACTTTCTGTGGCTACATGCTTGTACATAGATGCCCCTTCCTCAGTTTTAGTTTCAGTTACTCTATCTTGTACTTCAGATGGCCATACTTCTAGTTCTTGAAAATGTTCAGCTTTGGCAGCCTCCACTGGTAGTTTTCCTCCTAGCTCAACCATCACTTCAGTTTCCTGTTTTGGGACCTCAATGGTTGGAAGTTCACTTTCTTTTTCTCTCTCAGCACTGACTTGCACTGCACTGGGATAAACTTCATCTTTGTGGTCATCTGTAACTGCAGCATTGTCCACATAATGTGCTGGAGTTTCTTCAGAAATGACAGCCTTTTCTAGGGCCTGAACATTACTTGCCTCCTCATTTAAGGAGGATAACTGAACTGCTGTTAATGTTTGTAAGATGTCTACAACTTCAGGGATGCAGTCTTCCTGCTCAGCATCTTGTGGGATCTTCTGACTCTTCTGATCCACTGTTATCTCTAAAGATTGACTCAGTTGTGCCACAACTTCACTCTCAATTTCATTGTCATCTTCTGGTTTGGAAATATCTTCTAACAATACAAACTTTTCAAGTTCATGAGTACTGCTTCCCACTGTACTTTGTGTGAGTCCATGCACATACATTGATGCTCCTTCCACGGTTTTGTTATCAGGTACAATATGTTTAACATCAGATGGTAACACTTCAGGTTCTTGAACATTTTCCGTTTTGGCAGCTTTTTCTTTTGGCTCTACCCTCACTTCAGTTTCCTGTTTGGGTTCATCTGTAACTGTTTCCACTACTAGAATATCATCTGACATTTCTTCCTTTTCAATTGATAGAAGGCTACCAGCCCTTAAATCTAATGTGGTTGATTGTACAGCTTTTACTTGATGAACATGGTCAGTGTTGGAAGCATCCACTTGCTTAAGATGGCCTTCAATGAGTGCTACTGTCTCCTCTTTGAGTTCATCTGTAACTGTTTTTGCCTTGGGAACATCCTCTGAATTTACCTCCTTTTCAAGTGATTGAACTGTGCCATCCTCTGAATTTAATATGGGTGTTTGAACAGCATCTAATATTTCTGTTTTATGATGTTCTGTTTTGACAGCATTCAGTGGTAGTTCTTTGTTTTCTGGTTCAACACTGACGTCTGGGAGATGCTCTGCTGTCTGTTTGGGTTCATCTATGACTGTTTTTGCTGTTTTGTCCTCTGAATTTACTTCCTCTTCTGGTGATTGAACACTAAAAGCTAATGCTTCTGGTTCTTGAATGTGATCATTTTTGGCAGCATCTGTTTCTAGTTCTTTCTTTTCTGGATCAACATTTACTTCAGTTAGAGGCACTGTTTCCTCTTTGGGTTCATATGTAATTGTTTTGGCTGCTCGTATGTCCTCTGATGTTACTTCCTTTTCAAGCAATTGAACACTACGCTCCTCTGAATCTGAAAGTTCTTGCAACTCCTCCATCTCTAATAGTATCTGATCTTTATCCTCAAGTTGAATTTGACAAGTGATATTGTGCATGATCTGATCTTCCTTGTCCGTCAGAGTTAGGACTTCCTGCGCCTTGGCCCCATCCTTAGTTTCATCTGCTACTGTAGCAGGTGAACCTATTTCTTGAGAGTAATTTTTTGCGGGTTCTTTTTTAGCTTGATGTTCCTCAAGTAGAGAACCTTCATTTAGTACCATTCCTTCAGATAGGCATTTCACCAGATCATAGCGTTCACCAATACTTTCTTCTTGATCTGTAAAATGTACTTCATCTACTGAAATTTTAGCAGTATCAAACTCCTCAGAATGAACCTCAGATACAATCTCTGTGGAAACAGAGTAATTGACTTCAGATATGCTCTCTGTTTGGGCTGTAGCTGCAAGTTTATTAATTGCATCAAATTCTTCAACATTTAGACCTGTGTTAATGGCACTTGCATCTAATCTTCTGTGTATTTCCAAAATTGTTGGCTCTCTTTCAAATCCTTCAAGTATCTGGTGTGAGACAGAACAAACTGGTACTGCCTTTGAGCTTATGGAGATGGTTTCAATAACCTGATGCAGGATCACATTTGTTTCCATGACGTCATATTGTGCTGGGACTGGTGTTGTGTTGCCAGATGTTTTTGACGACTCAGGAGATAACTGGGAAACTGCAGAGATCATCTCAGTATCATCTGCCAAAGTAACGTCTGAGGCAGGCTCTGGTGCAGTAATGGCCTCAGATGTGATCTCTATTAGGTCCTCTGCTAAAGTGTCATCTCTAGCTGCCTCCTCTGTGACTGAAGCTGGGGTGACCATGGTCTCTGTAATTACGCCCTCCTCTGGAATGTCACTGAGTTGTTGATGATTACTGACTGATTCTGTAAGATCATCAGGTTCTACCTTTGTAACAAGGGTTTTAGATGCCAGTTTCTCTAACGCATCATTGTCTTGGACTTGCTTTGCTTCAGTTTGCAGACTATCACAAGGCAGGACTGGTTTAGTCATCTTATCAAGGAGGTCTTGCTGGAATTGATTTTCTGCTTCCTTGGGTAAATGACTTTCTACATCTGCCCGTATTTGTATGTGAACCTCTGTCTCAACTGTATCAAACTCAGATAATGGAACCACAGCTGGTATGTCAGAGTCTTCATCACCTGAAGCTACGTCCTTTTCAGCCTCATCTGAAGATATATTGTCTTGCTTTTCAGCAGACTTTCTCTTTCTTCGTCCCGGTAGGAGTTTCTTTATTGAGAAAGACTCATCTTGAGTAACTTCACTATCAGATTGTTCATTGTCTTTGCTTTCGTTCTCATCCTTGGCTTTCCTTTTTGGGGTGACAAGTCTTTTCAATGATTTCCATGTTGACCCTCCATCACCCTCTGAAGAACTTCCTGCTTGTTTGGGGGAAGAGGCTAAAATTTCATTGTCAGTCTCATAAGAACTTTCTAGGAGCAATTCTGCACCATGTTTAGATCCACCATCTTTCTTATTATCATTATCGATTGGAGGTGTTTCTTCCTCAGAGTCTGAGGTTTTTCGGCTTCTTCTCCTTCCAGATCCACACAAAACAGCTTCCCATGAAACAGACGAGTCTTTTCTTTTTTTGCCTTCTTCCGTGCTGTGATCTGATATTTGCTCTCCTTCACTTGGTTTTGGTTCTTCCAGTGAACCTGGGATTTGTGTCTCTTCATTGCTCACAGAGGAGCGCTTCATGCGCTTTTTTGGAGTCACAAGTTTTTTGAAGGAAGCCCATGCACTATCTTCCTCTCCTGCTGCCTCTACACAGGGTTGTGCAGGACCTTCTTCTTTCTGATTCTCAGCTGATTCAGTTGATGACATGAGCTGATCTGAAACATGTTCTCCAGAGTCCGACAGCTTTGCATCACTTGACTTCCTGCTTCGTTGCTTTTTTGATAGTTTCTTTAAACTAGACCCTGACAGCAGCCTTTTTAGAGGACTTGCATAAACTTTGTCTTTCTCCTGAGAACTCAGAATTTCAGACTCATTGATAATAATAGTTGATGGATCCGTGGTTGGTGATTTCTCTTCATCTGTCGTCTGAGCTGATGCTGCAGACGGGATCTCCTTTTTAAGCTCATTTTCTTTATGTTCTGTCTCAACTGCAGCTGCCTCAACACCTTGACTTATCTCCTCTTTGTCGTGTTGTTGGTCTTGTACAGTTTGTTCTGTCATCTGTACGACTTCTCCCATATCCACACATTCTTTTTCAGTTGTCTCATCTTCTGCACGTTTCTTTTTCTTACGTAGTCCAGAAAAGATTCCGGTTGTAAAAAATCTTTTAATTGGAGATACAACCACATCATCTTCAGGACTAGATGGAGATGTGGAATGCGGCTCTTCTTCGGGTGTAGGATCCTGTTGTATGTCTTCTCCTACAGGTGAAGTTGTTGCTGCATCTACATTATCAGATTCAACTTCTTTGGTTTCTGTTTGCTCCTCTGCATTTTCTAGAACGTCCTCCGATGTAATGTCTGTCAGGGTATGACATGTTGCCGAATCATTATCATAAGTCTCCTGTACTATTTTCACATCAATATTCTGTTCAGCATTTTCATGTTTGGTTTCCTTTGTGGTATCCTCAATGTTTTCTGGCCTGTTTGGTTCTTCCTGGTTATTCTTGTCAGGCTCATCTATTGGTGTTTCACCTGAGCCCCTCTTTACAGTCAATTTCAAACCAATATTACTGAAAAATCTCCTAAAACTTTCATTGATGTCATTCTGCTTTGCATCAATTTCCAGCGGCACATCTTCATTAGCATCAGCTTCCTTAGGTGAATTATTTTCACTAATTTCAACATTTTCAAATGGTGTTTCATCTTCTTTAAGTGCCTTTCCTGTTTCTGAAACATCCTCGTCTGATAAAAGGAAAGCTAAATCAGGAAAGAAATGAAATATTAAAACACTTGGATTGCAAAAATTGTACAAGACTGATGACAAAGATAAAAATCTGTTAGCTGAAATCCAAGAAATCATGCATCTGTCAATAAACAGTAATACACAAATTAGTACCCACCCTCTGCAGCAATCTCATCCCTACAATGACCATTAACTTCTGCTGTAGAGCAATCTGCTTTTCCATTGATCTCAGAGATCTGCCCAGTGTTTTTGAGAGGCTGAAATAAAGCATAAAACAGAATGTACAATGTACATTTGCTCATGTGGCAAAAATTAAATTATATGGAAGCTCAAATCAGTGACACAACCATGCTCATATGCTCACAGCAAGAATCTTTTGTGAAAGCAAAAACAAAGACCAAACAAAGAATTTCAGTCTTTGATTAATTATGGCTCCAAAGTCCTAGTAGAGTCCAGTCACTGTTGGACGGGTGCAGTGGTAGTCGTCTTACAGTTAAACAACCTTAATTGTCCCAATCTCAAATCCGTGAGCCAGATTAGTCTGGAAAAGTCTGAGCAACAGAAAGGGAGCAAGAAACACAAGTCCTTCCAACTAGTTTGGAGTAACACAGTAAAAAGCCGTTATTGCCGTTGAACCTACAAATGATATGACAATGGATGCCTGTGAACTGATTTTCCAGTCAAAAGTTTTTGTTAAGATATTGTTTTCAGTCATGCTGAACTAAAATAGTTGAATGCCCCTAAGTGGACCGTACCTTAAGTAAAACTGTTATGAAATACTACAGAACTTTTGGGAACTTGAAATATCTTTTGCAATCAGAAGTGCCATTAAGTTTAACACAACATATAGCTCATCAATTATTTTTGCAATTTATTGGGCAAAAACAATTGATTAGGTTATTGTGCAGAGTGGGACTGGAAAAAATATTGTTGCTTTTTTACTTGAAAAACAGTGGCATACTTGACCCCTTTTCCAACCAAATTGCTTAATCGCCCAGATCACAAAGGTGAAACAAATCAACACAATATTATAATCATCACTCACATAGATTACTAGCTATATTTTCACAGTTTGGCACTGGCTAATGGACTTCCTGCTCTGCATAACCCAGTGATCACAAATAGACAATGTACACAAATAATCAATGTTGTCTTCTGCTGAGTGCAGCAAAGGGGAAATTCCATCTCTCTCCTGGGTTTTACTAAGGTTCCACTAAGAATGAAAGGTCATTATTCCTCCATGCTGTTTCCTTTTTCATCCATAGCAAATGCAAAGTATTGCAACATCAGTGAAAACAGCGTCTTCGGAAGGGCATTAACAGCTCATGTCAGATTTTCTGTTATCCTCGAACTACTAAAGCAAAAGTCAGGTATTTACAGTTTTAATAAGCTATGGCAAAGTACGACAATTGACACCAAAAACAACAACTTTTATGTGTTATAAGGAAAAAATAGCTAGTTATGGTTGAATAAAGTGAGCTTGGTGTGCTTAATAATTTATCGAATGAAGTATAACAAGACTTTTTTACTTCTTTATCATGGGCTTAATGGATGTGTTGGCATGCAGCAACTGCACCGTCCTGACAACAACAAAATCCAGCCTCAGCATTTTTTTCACACAACAACCACTGACTGGTTTTAGAAATATAAGAGGTTTCATATCAAATAATATGGCGCGTTTAAGGAAAATCCTTAATAAGAAGGAAACGTATAAATAAGTTTGTCTGTAAACGTGATAGGAGTTGCCTGCAGTATGTTAACAATCGGGATCTGTGGGAAATAAAATGATACCTTCTCTTCAATATTCTCTTCAGTCTGAGCATCATCCACTTTTCTGCTCTCCTCTTCTGCCGCTGCATCCTTCTTTTCCCCTCGTTGCGCAGACTGAGCGTCTCCCATTATCGGAACTGCAACGCGTCACTATCCGGAATGAGCCGCACAAGTGATGGAAATATCCCAAATGTGCACAGAAAAAAAGCAAATCGGTAGCTCCGTGAGAGGCAGTCAGCTCTCAAATGGTGCAGCCCGGATGCTGAGAAAGTCTTTTTTAGCCAAACACCTCCCTGCAGGATCACATAAAGCTTATGAGCCGACCCTGGTTCGACTGGTCCTGTCACGCCTCTCGCTGCATCAAAAAAAAAAAAAAAAACAACTGCAGAGAAAACCCAGCATGTCCTCAAATGACTGAAACAACTGTCCGAGCAACAAGCGTGAACCTGCAGCGCTGTACACGTTCACCTCTGGGTATAGATATGCTTGAAGTTACAGTACTCAGAAATACTAAGTAGCTATGTCAAAGATTTACTTAAAAATACAATAAACTTAAAGGCTGACGCTATTTTGCTGTGTGGTAATTTACACATTTGCAAAGTAGATTTATCATTTTGATCATTTGTTTTAAGAAGATAATTATTATCTGAAATGAGGAAAAATGTCTACACAGTTGTGCTGCTAAATTACCATGGACTGCACAGTTGCCTGATTGGGAAGATTGTATTCAGGACTTTAAGTTTATGTGAATAAAAGTCCAAAAACAAACTGTATAATGAAGAAACATTAAAGAAAGCATCTTCCTCGCAAAGAAAGTTAACCTGTCATTCTCTTTTTTTTTTCTTTCGTGTACATATTATGTATTCATCAGTATTTAAAACCTACATAGAACCTACTAGCCTGAACTTGATCTTCCTAGGGGGAAGTTGGAGCTGCACATTTAGTCGGACAAATGAGCAACCAAATTTCATCATGAGGTATGCCATGACTGTGGAAAGTGGATGCTGATGATGCTGCTGGATCTTGGTCAATCAGGGAATAAGTCATCACCTCTTAGATTAATGTGTTTATGTAAACTGCTGCTAGAACATTAGTTGTTCTCAGTGTGAAGAAGGTGCACAATTTTTGGATGGAGCTATAGCCCTGATGTACATCCTTATCATAATAGATCAGAACAACTTGATTTTCAGTGGTTGTTTTTTCAAACTGTAATAGTAAAAATACAATGACATCTATATAAAATGTCAGTGCCACGTTCTAATAACGTATCAGAGAGATAAAGGAAAAGTGTAAGCTAATGACTTTTTTATTTGCCATTTTTACTTTCATTGACAGTGACTGTAAAGAGAGAGAGAAAGGATGACATGCAGTGAAGGGCCCAGGCCGGACTCAAACGTATGGTATGCGCTATAGAGTATTACTAACTGCTATTTCTGTGTTGAACACCTGTCAGTGGGGTTTTTCACAACCTGCAAACCCATGTTTAAATGTTTTCAAATCAATGGCTTATGAATTATCAAGTGGTACAAAAATATAAAAATATATAAAACCTAGCAACTGTTTAATATTTCTGAAGAAAGAGCTGTTATTTTGACAGTCAAATCAGTGGACAGGATATTTTATTTTTTGTATTTTTATAGGTCATATTTTAGGACACACAATTGGTGACTGTTTGGAAAATGTGTATTTGATTTAGCAAAGCATCAGAAAGCAGAAACATCAGGACATATCATGTATATTTAAATACTCATCCTAAAATGCTTGATGTTTTATTCTTAATGGATTTACAGGATACGCTGTGTGTTTGCTGATTAGTCTATGAAACTATATACTTGCAGTAAAATATATCTCAACTCAGTTGATTCCTATTTTAAAGACAACTTCTTGACTTTGAAATATTCTAAGCTTTCATCTTATGACAGTTATCAGAGTCTTTAAAATGGAAATCAGCTGACTAGTCGAATGTAACTCCGGAGCAAAACAAATGTAATGTAATTTGGAGATTAAACAGAGACATGTGGGCCAAATACCACGAGCAGGGCACAACACATAAAACAGTCTGACAGGTTTTCTAAAGTCCAAGAGCTTTGATTGATGTAGACAAGTTGCTGTAAAAGCTTGACCTTTAAATAAAGTTGCCCTACTTCAAACTCTAGGGGGATAAACTATTTATGCCTGTCTAGTAATCAGCCATTTATTTACTCATTGAGTGTTCTTTTCAAAATCTTTGGAGGAACAGACCTGTTATTGAGCTGACCTGGTGTTTGTTTTAGGTGTATGTTCAGTGGTAATAATAAAAAATAATAATACATTCTATTTTTAATGCACTTTACATTTGAAACAAATCTCAAAGGGCTACAAGGTTCTTAAAACTCCATGGATTCCACTGCTCTTTTATGAAAGTGAATAATACTTATTACTAGATTAAATATGGAAATATGGGCTTATTATTATTGAGGCACAAATATAATGTATCAAATTGAGAGCTGTATATCATACGTAGAGATAATTTAAAGGAATAATTTGACATTTTAAGAAATATGCCTATTTGCTTTACTGTGAAAAATTGAGTCCAGTGAGCTATGGTTCCCAACTAATCTTAAATGGAATAATGGTATATGATGTAGCATAACCCAGCATTCCCTTCCTGAAACCTGTTTTCATAAGTTTACTGTCAACATTAGTGTCAGCAAAGATGTAAAGCTAGCTAACAATTTTGCCAATATTTCACCATCTCTTTGTCTTTATATCAATGCTTATTTAATTAGGGTGGATGTCGTTTTCAGTCTGACTCATTTTAAAGAAAATATCTTAATTCAAGATAATAAAGAAAGTTTTGAGGGTCTAACACTTCAATGTGACTTTATACCTGGATACACTTAAATATTCTCTGTAACAAAGTCAGTAACCAAACCTAAACTGAACAAAATGAGACCATGGGAAATCCTTGAGCCGAGAAACATCTCCAAACCCATGACAGACATTCCTGTTAATTAGATTAGATGTTCGAAGACACTGGTTCTGTTATGTGAACCTCTGTGTGAAGCCAATAATTTGGATTTATTAGAGTCACAACATTGAATAACAAGAAACAGCTGATGTTTTCTGCACTGATTACCGCAACTTAACTCTTAATGCCTGATAAAATACAGTATAATGTAATAAGACGTAGGGGGTCTCAGTGAGTCAGTCTGCATGCATGTGCATGTCCTTTTTTTATACCTGGTAGTTTCATGGTATCAAATATAAATGCACGGCTGAAATTCAAATCTGATGAATGAGTCCTTTTTTATGCTTCACCTACCCAGGTAGATGTCATACTCTGCACTTAAAGTTGGAATATAAAACATAAAGGTCAGCAGAGTTTTGATTTTGTAGTTTTGGGTCCTCATCTCTTATCATTTTGCAGTCAAAACATTTTAATAATAGTACATTTACCACAGACTTTTCATTATAATATTGACATTGTTGTAATTTGTTTCAGCAAAAAGAAAAAAATATTTAAAATAGAGATGACAATTATGGACATAGATACATTTATAAAAATATACATTTAATAATTAACTTAATTTCTAATTACTCCAACAATATTTTGAGTAACGTTTGAAAACAGCCTGAAAGAGGGTCAGTCATGCTTATTGCTGGTCTGACTAACTTTAGTGTAGCTCTGATCATGTTATAAGAGTTTTGATGACAGACATACTGTATAATAAACAGGTAAACCTTTTTATCTCCAAAAAAAGGATTGGCAAAGAAATCTGACATGGTGGAGGGATACCAGAGGCAAAATGTGCTTCCAAGTGCGCAAAGGACTTTGTCCTCAAGTTTTTAGCAGAATTACAATCCTTAATTAAAGAAACATTCTTGGCAAATTCACAATGAACCATTTCCCAGTGTTTTTGTACCTCAGTCTTGCAGTCCTGACCCCTGATAAGCAGTGAGGAGTGTAAACAAGGCCAACTTAGATTTCACCTAATCACATGTTTAGTTCCTGACTGGTGAACTGGTAATTCTACATCTGAAACTCGTGTAACACAGTTTATTGATTAAAAAAACATGCTGCTTAAATCAGAACCAGCTGACTAAAAAGACATAACTAGATTTCAACTAGAACTTCACCTTATAATGTTTTGGGGGTTGTGTTTGGTGCTTTAATAGAAAACCAGAAAAGTTTGCAGTTTTTTAGTTTATTGATTGATATAAAAAGGTGGCATGATGAATGAAAATGTGTTATGTTTAAAATAAATTCAGATTGTTTCTAACATATAAAGATTTTGTTTCAATAAAACATTGTCTTTGCATTTCAGTAATTTGAAATACTTGTAAATAAAATGTATGATTTAAAGACAGGAGAGCACTTTTGTAAGGCAGTTGATCCATGTCATGATATACATAATAAAACATACATACAAAAAGTGCCATGATTGACTACATATGTTAAAATGATCCATGCCCAGATTACAGATGTATTTAGAGTGTCATAATTTGCTCTCATACTTGATCTAACCTCCAGTGTTAGTAGTAAATAAAAACAGTCACAAGAAAACAGTCTGCAGGCTTTGTTATTCTACTGTTGTAACACTGACATCTGCTGGACAAAATAAATATTTCACCAATGTACACATACCTCAGTTTTAAAGAACACATTTCAGATTTTAATTTCAGACTAAGAATTATAAAAGCATGATCTGATTTTGGGATTAAACGAGGAAGACTGAAGAAGCCAAGTGGTCAGTGCAGGGAACCTCAGGTGCTGTTGATGACAAAAAAAGATGACAAAACTAGTCACAGAAATGAAAAATTCAGAAACTCTTAGACAGAGCAAGGAGAGAAGTTCCATTAAAAACAGAACAGAACAGGTTGGAGATCAGTGCTCTTAAGACAGTGGAGATGGTCGTGGATTTTAGAAAGGACCAGCTTCTACCCATCTGCAGCTAGCCTCATCAACCCCCCCCCCCCATAATATTTACTTTATTTTTATTTATTTATTTAAAATTTCACTCACATAGATATCAATTAAGAAATCTTAAAAGAAAAAATACATGTGAGGCTGCGGTAGAGTGGTAGAAGCCAATAATGGCTTATATGAATAACCATACTCAACATTCAGTAAAGATACAATACAAAATCACAAATCACAAAATGAATGATCCACTGTTTTTTTCGTTTGTTTTTTTAAAAAATATAAGTAACCATTTTACTTTGAACTCAAATGTTTTTTGAAATTTACACATTTTCATTCCACAAGATAACTCCACGATATTTAATAGAAAACTGACCACGAGATGTTTTATACAAAGGACGATGAAGATTCTTAGCTTGTCTAGTTGGATAATTATAGAACTGTGAATTATTTACAAAATAATATCTAAACATATGAAGTAAATCTGTATTCATGTATCTGACTTTAAAAACAAATGTACAGGTTTGAAGAATGTTGATGTCAAAAATAGTCAACACCTTCAATTTAAAAAAGACACTTGGTACAACAGGTTTGGAAAGAGTTGCTAATCTAATAAAAGAGCTGTCAGATCTCTGTTTGAGAACAAAAGGTTGGTGTCATCTGCTAACAGCAAAGGGAAAGTGGTTTTAGATACTGCACCAAGATCATTTATATAAATAAGAAATAGAAAAGGTCCTACTATGGATCCTTGAGGTACACCATACATTATTTTATAACATTTCGACTCTTGACCATTTATAAAAACATGCACCAAGATTATTTATATAAATAATAAATAGAAAAGGTCCTAATATGGATCCTTGAGGTACACCATACATTATTTTATTACATTTCGACTCTTGACCATTTATAAAAACATATTTCTCTCTATTAACAACATCGTTAACAAGCCACTTATACATGTTACCATGAAATCCATATCTATATATTTTTGAAAGCAAAATAGCATGGTTAACAGTGTTAAATGCTTTTGAAAGATTTAAAAATGTACCTATTAATTCCAGCCGCTTATCAATGGCTGGGCTTGGTTCCTGCTTCTTCGGATGTCTGTTCTGTGACTTCTGTCTGACACGCTATCCGCTGCAAGTTTCCTGTGAACACTTCTCTGTAACAAACTCAAATACTCAAATTGACAAAATACTTTATACTTCCTTATATGTCTTTACATGTAATGAGTAAATATGAGATAACTTATATACATGAAGATTCCAACACATAATTATCCAAAGCTGCATTTATTCTATCAGTAAGTTCTAATAACCTGGCACCAACCAGATGTTTTTTCTGTATTAAATGAGACCTGTCCTCCTTGCTACTACTACCTACAGTAAGCCCGCAGCTCAGGGCGCAGTGGTGGTCTGGCTGTCATCCACCGAAGTGATCTGGGCCTGTCTCCTATAACGCTGCCTGAGCTGTCTTCTTTTGAATGCCTTGCATTTAAATGTAAGCCTCCTCTCTCTACAACGATACTTCTTATCTACCGGCCACCCAAACCAAACTCATCTTTCATCCCAGAGATGTCCAACCTTCTCTCAACAGTCTGTACAATGTCTGCCAATATCATAGTCCTTTGAGATATAAATATTCATGTCAACTCCTCCACCTGCCGTTTTGCAGCAGAAATCCTCCAATTACTCGACTGTTTCAATCTGGAACAACTTGTCAATGTCCCCACTCACACCAGGGGACACACACTTGACCTGGTCATTACAAACTCTGCTCTTCTCAGCAATCTTGTGGTGTATGATCTGGGTGTTTCTGACCACAAGGTCATTTCGCTGAAGATGTCTTCACCTCTCACCCTCATCAAGCCCAAACGCCAAATCTGCTTCAGAAATCTAAAAAACATCAATCCACAGACTATGGCATCTGACCTCTGGCATCTCCTTTCTGTAAACTGTTTACCAGCCATGGACCCAGTGGATTATTTAACAACACCTTCAGGAGTATCCTGGATCTCCACGCCCCAGTCAGTCGAGAAGATCATCAAAAGGATGAAACCAACCACCTGTGCCCTCAACCCCTTTCCTACAGCTCTGGTCAAAGCAAATACCCCTGCCCTAAGCCCTCTGATTACCACTGTAATAAACCACTCCCTCCAGTCTGGTAAAGTTCCATCTTCCCTTAAAACTGCCATAATCAGACCACTTCTGAAAAAGGACTATCTCAAACATAACAACCTTTTTGAAAAATTCCAGTCTGGTTTTCCGCTCTGCTCACAGCACAGAAACAGCCTTGGTTAGAATCCCAAATGACCTACGAATGGCAGCTGATGCTGGCTCACCTTCCCTCCTCATACTCCTTGATCTATCTGCTGCTTTCGACACTGTGGATCATGGCATACTTCTAAACTGGCTACACCAAACCACTGGACTCACTGACACTGCTCTTAACTGGTTTACATCGTACCTCACTGACAGAACAGAGTACATTTCTCTTGGTAGCGCAAGGTCCCAGCAACACACAGTCACCTGCGGAGTCCCCCAGGGGTTAGTTCTTGGCCCCATCCTCTTCATCATCCACATTCTTCCCCTCGGCCATGTCATCAGTCACCATGGAGTCTCATTTCACTGTTATGCTGATGACACACAACTGTACATGAAATCTAACCCACACCCCACTGCAGCTTCGTCTACAACACTCACCGCCTGTCTGGAGGAGATAAAGGAGTGGATGAAACACAACTTCCTCCAGTTGAACAGCTCCAAAACCGAGGCAATTCTTGTTGGCACCTCATATCAAGTTCAGTCATCCTCCATAATCCTCCATCCTCCATAGTCTCACTTCTCACCCACCAGTGCATCTATGGAAATGCCCCCCCCCCACCTCAAAGAACTACTCACCCCACTCACTACAACACGATCCTTCCGTTCAAAAAACTCAAACCGCTTCCTAGTCCCAGAACTAAGCTCAGCACCATGGGTGACCGTGCCTTCTGCTCTGCTGCACCCCGGACATGGAATGCCCTTCCTGACCTTCTGAGGGCACCACAGACTATTGAAACTTTTAAAAAAGGACTAAAAACATTTCCTTTTAGCAGAACTTATGAGTTTTAACCTTGCACAATAATGTCGTTGCACTATTTATCTATATTTTACACTGATGTTTTTACCTTGTTTTTATGATCTTACCTGTATCACTTTGAGGTTTTTCTTAAATGTAAAGTGCATTAGAAATAAAATGTATTATTATTATTATTATTATTAAAGGTGCCATATAAGTAGAATGATTTTTCCGAAATCCATACTGATGATTATAGAGAATATTGAATATTGTTCAAGTGTTTCAGGATTCTATTATACACTAGTTTTTACAATATCTTTGAAAAACAAGGCAATATTGAAACTGGGCGATAGTTTGTAAAGGATCTGGATCACCTGATTTAAATAGTGGAATAACTTTAGCCAGTTTTAGGTCAAAAGGTATTAGGCCACTTTCCATTGATGATGCAAATATAAATGTTAACGGCTCAATAATATAAGCAATGACTTCTTTGATTAAGGAGGAATAAATTCTATCATGACCTGGAGCTGATGTTTTGAGTTCTAATATAATATCATTCACCTCCTTAGGGTCATGCAGATCAAAGTATAATCTAATGGGTTAACTTCCGTATCAGTTATCTTTTGGCAAGAGATGCACCAACATTTGAAAAGAAGTCATTAAGCTTTCAAGCTATATCAAAAGGATCAGTAAAAGTAGAATATCCATCTGTAAAGATTGAATGAAATTGAGCGGAGGCCTTTTTTCTTTTAAGTAACTGATTTATAATTTTCCATGTAAACTTGCTGTCGGCATTTTTTTTTTGGCTACTCTAAAGAGATGAATATATTTATTTGTAAGATTTATAAATAGTAAATAATATATATAAATATAAAAAGTTTAAACAAGTTGGCGATGAGATATATTTTCTGTTTGATTGTTTTTAAGACTTTTTCAACCCAGTAGAAAACCATGGATTTTTATGTTTTTTTCCAGTATCAGCAAAACGAGTAACCAATGGAAAACATTTTGTGAAAATTGAATTAAATAGCTTCATAAATGCTTGGTAATCTGAGATCGCATTGCTCTCTTTATTTACCCTTTCAAAAGAAACCTTCTCTATCATTACTTTAAATTTTGATCTATTGCTGCCTATCTATTACTATAATTGAAATTTCTATAAGTGACTATGGAGTTTTTGTTTTTTTTTCTTGTGTCCATCTAATCGAACAATTTGAAAGATTTGAAAATGATTGGATATATCTGTGAATAAAATTCCTGATTTTGTTTCATAGTTGAAAGTATTAATATATTATCGATTAGTATAGCAGATTTTTCGGTTACTCTGGTAGGTTTACTAATGATAGGGTAAAAATAACTTTATGTCATGTTTTACTTTCCTTATTTATAATCTCCAAAGTGTTAATGAGACTATTATTAAAAGGAATAATGTCGGTATCAGGTGGTACTACCAATGACCATATTTTTGTTATTTTTGTAAGACAAAATTTTGATGAAGACAGATTCAACCTCTTCATCAGAATTTATAAAAAGGTCCAATCTATTAACAAATTCAAAGTTTTGATGAAAAAAACCTGTGACTCTTCCTCTAGACCTGGACTGTCTGATGAAGTGAATAGAGTTATAAGATGGCAATTCGTAAAGCCATGTTTCAGAAAGAGCAATTATAGAGAACTCATGATTTAATTAAGATAAAAAATGTACCAACTGATCATAGTTTTTAGACAGACTGTGAATGTTTAAGTGCAAAACTGAAAATAAATTGCATTCAACCAGAAATGAATTTATAAAGCAGTTAAATTGGGGTTCATTGTAGTCTTCACAAGAGTATGAATTGTAAGTAGTTATCGGTGTCAGAAAATTTATCATGACAATCAATTTCATGTCTGTTGAGTTCAAATGGATTAAATACCATACTATCATCAAGTGTAAATCTATAATTATTACTATTACTATAATTTCAATTATAGTAATAGATAGGCAGCAATTGATTTTGTAATAAGACTGACATACAGACATACACTAAATTCATTATCATTAAGTGCATAGAAAGGAAATACTGAGGCACAATTTTCAAAAATCCATGATGTCCAAATGTCATCTGTCATTTTAGTCACTGGTGTACATTTTAAATGAAACCCCTTTTCACAAAGGGAACAGTGAATGCCTGAGCCCCCAGACTTTTGGCATTTTAAACATATATATTTCTGACTCGTAAATTTGTAGATAACAGTGACAAGCAAAGTATGTAAAATACTTTCATAGACGCTCTCATTCTAAACTGTAGGGCAATCACTTCCTTATTCCTAAGGTTTTGTAGAGGAACGGTGAGTAATCAGCTTATCATATCTCAGGTAAGCAATGTCTCCTCTGTTTCTGGCCTCTTTCATTGTTGGGATCAGATCCTTGCGTTTTAGCCGAACAGCTTCTGAGAAGTCTTCGTTCCCTTTGAGGCACTTAGCTTTCTCGAGAACAGCTAGCCTGTCCTGATGTCTGAGAAACTCAACCACTATTGGCCTTGGTTTTTCTTCCTGGCCAGGTGGTTTCCCCGGGTGATAAATACGCTCTAGTTCTATGGGCTTGTGGGCAAGTTTCAATTTTCCTGAGATGTTTTTTCTGATCTTTTCCTCCGAGTCGGCCCACTTCTCATTGACAGTTTCTGGAATTCCTTCGAAGATTAAGTTGCTACAGTGAGACAGATTCTCCAGGTAATCAACTTTAGCATTCATGTTGTTAAAGCTTGAGCTGATTGTTTTAATCACTGTGTTTAGCTCTTTACACTGAATTGACAAATTGTCAGAAAATGATTTCAACTCATCCATATCCTTCTGGGTGTATTGTAGACTGGATTTGAGGTCACATAGCTCCTATAAGACCCCATCTAGTCTTTTGGTAAAGAGTCCATGATTCTTTGAACAAAGCCTTTGTAAGTACTCTCCTGTTGTTGGAGTAAGTCTTTGTAAAAGAACATTTGTTGTTCAAGGAGGTCACATGTGCAGTGGTGATAAATTCCTCATCACTTTTCACAACCTTTGATGGCATGATTTCACTCTTGCTATGAAAGTAATAGGCCTTCAGAAAACACAGGCCAGGATTGAAGCTTTGGTGTTTAGCTTGATCCAGTGGTTAAAAAATCCAAATCTTTGGTGTAGGATACCCACGCAATAGGATAAAATATACTATTGACAGACTCAGGAAGAAGTTACAGTGGATTACATTGGTTTTTGATGGATTGTCTCAAGCCAAAGCTCTCAAGAATGCATGGTGGTGGCCATACAAATGTCTCTGCATGTGTAAGTATTATTGCATTTCATATCATGCACAAAAATGGAACATTGGACATATTTGTTGTTAATAGTTAATCGTTTTTGTTTTATTTTTATTTTTTTATGTTGTCAATTTATATATATTATATATTTATGTTATATATATATATTTCTATACACAATCCACTATCCTCTTCCATTGCAATACTTCTGCACAACACAAACCGGAGTAATGCACATGTAAATATCTACCACATTGTTTTTTCTCTGCAATTTTCTCTGCTGTATTATTTTTCTTCTATAACTTGCATTTGTTTATTCCATATTTATATATTTCTACATTTATTTATAACAACTGTATGTTTGTCTACGTGTAGCACCTAATCACTAAAGCAAATTCCTTGTATGTGTAAAACACTACTTGGCAATAAAGCTCCTTCTGATTCTAATTTTTCTGATATGACTTGTTTCCTAACTCTGCCCTGAAATGCCAGGTGCCATCCACAGTGAATAGCAGCCTGCTACTCCCCAGCTTTTGAGTACATATGTGTGACTCTGTGACTAGTGGATGATATCTGGTGATGGGAGTTTTAACTAGCTGTAAGTTCATATGAACATTTAGATTTTTAATTTTAAAATATTAACAGTACTTTATGATTAAATATTTTAACTTTTGTGTTAGTTGTTTGTGTTATTGTGTTAGTTTAGTGTTATGCCTTGAGAATCTGCAAATGTTTTTTTCCTGTGCAAAACAAGTAACTAGGTGTAAACTGTATGAACATGCCAAGTGCTGACCATGATTCACACAATAGGGGCATAATTGAAACAGAAACACAACATTGTACCCTTGCTTGTGGCTTATATTGTGGTTTTGAGGGGGCATTTTAGCTTCATTCGTGCTGGTCTTTTTTTCTTCAGAATCAAGGGCCCGTTACACACTAGAGGAGTGTGCATCTATAGCTTAGTAACAGCAAGTTTGCTTAAAAATCCCCTTTGAGGAAAGAAGCCAGTGTGACTCAAACTCATGAAGGCGGGTGGAAATGATTATTCACACACAAACCACTGGTGACTGTGGAAATGAGTATTCTATTGCACAGCTTCCTACACATCAACTGATCCGTTTTCCCTAAATACCCTTCTTTTTCTAGCAGCATGACTGATAATCACCTGAAAGCTGTGGTTTCAGTGCATGTAGGGTGAGAATGAGCCTTTGGTGAGATTACATTTCATTAAAGATGATAGACTGTAAAAGTGGCAAAGTAGACTGACTTCTGTAAGACTTCTGCCATGATTTGTCACATTTGAAATCTTCAGTCCTACCCAGTTGGAAGACAACATATCTGAAAGACTCTTTAATTTTCACATGCTTTTGGTGTCTACTGTCAGTGTCTGGTGACTTCCGTCCTCGATGGTATCTGATATACCATTTTTTTTCTGTCTCAAGGCCTTATCCTAATGTTAGTCCCCTATCACAAACCTTCATCGCCTTAAGTGTTGTTAGATATGACAAAATACATCAATACAAAATCTATCAATACACAAAAACATTCTTGAGTAACAGCTGCCTTGAGAATATAGAAACATGTAAACATATGTCCGTTATCGTCTTTATGATGAATCTTGGAGAGGCTTGGCTTCACCTTACTGTATTTTATTGCATGACTCCATGTGACACAACAGGAATGCAGGAAGTTTTGTCTCTAAAAACATTTTCTCTTAATCAAGTGATGTGGTTGACATTTCTATTCAGTCTTTTCTTACAGTCGTTACACAAAATGCAATACTGGCAAGAAAAACAGAAAATGAGGCCTCTTCACACACATTCTTGTGGAAAAGTGTGGAAATAAGTGAAAATAATGAAAAACATTTCATTATTCTATTATCTGTCTGTCCCACTGCTTCTTCACTGCTTTTTGTCAGACTGTTAACCTAAATTCCAAGTACGAACCACTTACAGAAAACCAGGTGACATATACTTACAGTGAGGAAAATAAGTATTTGAACACCCTGCTATTTTGCAAGTTCTCCCACTTAGAAATCATGGAGGGGTCTGAAATTGTCATTGCAGGTGCATGTCCACTGTGAGAGACATAATCTAAAAAAAAAAATTTAAAAAATCCAGAAATCACAATGTATGATTTTTTTAGCTATTTGTATGATACAGCTGCAAATACACCTGAGAAAATCAATGTTAATATTTGGTACAGTAGCCTTTGTTTGCAATTACAGAGGTCAAACGTTTCCTGTAGTTTTTCACCAGGTTTGCACACACTGCAGGAGGGATTTTGGCCCACTCCTCCACACAGATCTTCTCTAGATCAGTCAGGTTTCTGGGCTGTCGCTGAGAAACACGGATTTTGAGCTCCCTCCAAAGATTCTCTATTGGGTTTAGGTCTGGAGACTGGCTAGGCCACGCCAGAACCTTGATATGCTTCTTACAGAGCCACTCCTTGGTTATCCTGGCTGTGTGCTTCGGGTCATTGTCACGTTGGAAAACCCAGCCTTGACCCATCTTCAATGATCTAACTGAGGGAAGGAGGTTGTTCCCCAAAATCTCGCAATACATGGCCCCGGTCATCCTCTCCTTAATACAGTGCAGTCGCCCTGTCCCATGTGCAGAAAAACACCCCCAAAGCATGACGCTACCACCCCCGTGCTTCATAGTAGGGATGGTGTTCTTAGGATGGTACTCATCATTCTTCTTCCTCCAAACACGGTTAGTGGAATTATGACCAAAAAGTTCTATTTTGGTCTCATCTGACCACATGACTTTCTCCCATGACTCCTCTGGATCATCCAAATGGTCATTGGCAAACTTAAGACGTGCCTTGACATGTGCTGGTTTAAGCAGGGGAACCTTCCGTGCCATGCATGATTTCAAACCATGACGTCTTAGTGTATTACCAACAGTAACCTTGGAAACGGTGGTCCCAGCTCTTTTCAGGTGATTTGACCAGCTCCTCCCGTGTAGTTCTGGGCTGATTTCTCACCTTTCTTAGGATCATTGAGGCCCCATGAGGTGAGATCTTGCATGGAGCCCCAGTCCGAGGGAGATTGACAGTCATGTTTAGCTTCTTCCATTTTCTAATGATTGCTCCAACAGGGGACCTTTTTTTCACCAAGCTGCTTGGCAATTTCCCCGTAGCCCTTCCCAGCCTTGTGGAGGTGTACAATTTTGTCTCTAGTGTCTTTGGACAGCTCTTTGGTCTTGGCCATGTTAGCAGTTGGATTCTTACTGATTGTATGGGGTGGACAGGTGTCTTTATGCAGCTAACGACCTCAAACAGGTGCATCTAATTTAGGATGATAAATGGAGTGGAGGTGGACATTTTGAAGGCAGACTAACAGGTCTTTGAGGGTTAGAATTCTAGCTGATAGACAGGTGTTCAAATACTTATTTGCAGCTGTATCATACAAATAAATAGTTAAAAAATCATACATTGTGATTTCTGGATTTTTTTTTTAGATTATGTCTCTCACAGTGGACATGCACCTACGATGACAATTTCAGACCCCTCGGTGATTTCTAAGTGGGAGAACTTGCAAAATAGCAGGGTGTTCAAATACTTATTTTCCTCACTGTATACCATACTGTTCTGCCTGAAAACTTGTTCGGTAAGTCCTGAAGGGAGATTGAATGTCCCGGCAGATCAAGTGCATTCATTTAAAATTACACAATACTGAAGAGGTAGAAAGTGCTCACCCCTGCTGCCCATATTGATTACAAAAGTTTGACATTTTCCTGCTTATAAGATTAAGATATAAGATTGTTACGTGTTTGATGTTTTCAGTCAGTGCTCAGGAAACATTTAACAGAAGAACAAGTTCAAGCTTGTTTGTTTTGAAAGATGAGAATGTGTTAACTCACAAGTCCCCCAACTATATGAAAGTGCAATAGCAGGCTGATGGTAAACACAAAGGAGAAGCTGTTTTGCAGCGGCTGCACATGAGGAGAGAGGAGAACTTGAAGCCCAGCGTGGCAGCTCTTACCCTACAGTGCTCATTGCTTAAACACAGTACCAGTGTCTTAGCAATGCTCTGCAGGAGGTGATATTCAGCTACAGTAACGCAGAGATGAGCCACAGGGAGGCGTGTAAACTTCAAATCCAGAGGCAGATGGAGGTGGTGGGCAAGGAGGTCAGCAAGGATGAACTGGACGAGATCATGAAGAGCAGTTGAACATGTTCAGCGTCCAGGCAGAGGGCAAAACAGCTTGCTCCGCTTTCCTACAAATTGAGAGCAGACACAAGCTGGTGGAGCTGGAGAAGAGGATAAAGGGGATCCAGGAGCTCTTTCTGGATGTGGCTGTTCTCACATAGGAGCAGGGCCAGCCGTTGAAGCAGCCAGAACGCCATGGTCCATGGATGAAGACATTATGTCAGATAAAAACAAGACCTTCAAGAAGCTGTTGTGGCTGCTTTCCATGATGAGGGGTGGTGGTTTTAGATGTGGTTTACTGATCTATGTGGGAGAAGCTGCACTACAAAATAAATGGTCAACCTTTTAAGAATTGTTTTCAATCATCACTAATTTTGATATTTAAAAAAGGTCCATTTAGTAGTAGTTCTGGAGCTTTCAATCATTGTAAAATATTGTGACTCCAGAGTGAGGATAATTGTGAAAATCCTGACAGTTTATTGAAAGATTTGAACATTAAAGTTAGACACAGATGTCATATGAGTTACTAACAAACAATAGAATCAACCTAATATGGCTCAACTCAGTCTGACGTGCCAAAAACTAAACAATATTAGCAATACCAGGAAATAGCTATATCATTTAGTAAGTAATCTAAAAAAACATCAGGCATAAAGTTATATAATGGGATTTCAATCATATAACGAAGATTTTGTCAACTGCTGTTTCAAGGTCAAGAAAGAACTTTGAATCTTAAATCCAAACATCTACAGCTCCAACTGAGACTCCATCTGCTGATGAAGGCCAAGATTGAAGTTACTAGGACTGCTACTTGATACTTCTCCTCCACTGCAATTCATTACATTATCTTACAGCTTAAGTTACTAGTTACTTTACAGTTTAAGATTTTACATAGAATACATGATGAACTTGAAAATATTTTATGTTGTTATATATTAAACTACAAAAAAAAACATTCAGTATGTTGAGAACGTTTATTTTTTATATTTAATGTACACTTTGCTGACAATACTTACAAATTTGTCCGTGATGTTACTTGTAATGGAGTATTTTCACTGTCTGGTATTGCTACTTTTCCCTAAGTAAAGGATCTGAATACTTACTCCACCACTGTCAAAAGCTCCAGAACAGTATTCATTGACAACTTAGTCAACTGTTGTTTTCAACATCAAGATTGAACTTGGAATTGTTATATTTGAGGACAATAAGATCCAATACTTTCTATTGTTTTACATTCATTTAGTTGAATGCAAAGTTTTTTCTAACTTTGTGTCTGGCATGTTTTATTCTGACAATAAATTGGCCGGCCACTCGCAAATCTAAAAAGTTATCTAAGATCCTTATTAAACGTTTTGTGCGTAAAATGCCAAGTGCTCAAAGACACCTGCGCACTTTGAGATTCAATAAGAATTTGAGTGTGATGGGTAGGTTCCTTCCTGTGGACTCAAACCAGAGAAGCGGTGAAGTGTGTGAAATTTGGGGTGAGGAAGGCGTGATCTTCCGCATTAGTACCTGCTGCAGGCTGCACCAGTGTGTCAGTGGAGTGAAGAGTGTGACTGCGAGACCTCCTCAAAACTGAGACACTGAGTTGACTCATGTAGCTACATGTTGTAATTTGGTGATAACTGAGAGAGAAAAAGAGGAAATGAGTTTTTCCGTGGTCGCCTCTTCTGCTTTAGCGAGTTTAATAGTGTAGGACCGGCCGGAGGAGAACACAATAAGGTATGTGTACACTGTATTGTATCATGTTTTTGAAGTATAGGGACTAAAAAAAATACGATTAAGTGATTCATGGAGTTATAACTCCCCACAGATCCACAGGCTGACAGGCTAACAGCGTGTTATTGTTGTCAGATTTTTCCTCATTATTTTCACTTGTCAAGGCCATTTACTTTAAGGTGTGTTATTGTGATTATATCGGTTTGTAAAACTCAACGTTTTCTTAAAACTTAACTAGCCTATACCACACTAAAGCTATGTAACTGTTTTATTCGATAGGAAATAACTGAGTCTTAACTCAACGCCCTGTAATTAATTGCTATCTGCGATGAAAACGTCACAGCTGAGGAAGTAACCTATCAGTTTCCTCTTGAGGGGTTTAAACCGATGATGATCTGTCTTCAGAAAGTACATCTAAACTGCTAATCTAATCTGATGACTCAAAAGGGAAGTCCTAAACATGCTTTTTAAAATAATAATATTAATTTAAAAGTTATAGAGCCTACAGAAAAAAACCCTAAGTACTCTGAAAAACCCTTTCCCCGCCCATCTGGCACAACACCCCACTTGAAATGTAAAATAATAAACCATATAAAAAGAAGGGGACTGGATCTGTCCAATTTAACATGACAAAAACAGTGGTGGACAAAGTATTCTGGTATTTTACTTGAGTAAAAGTAGGATATTCCATTACAAGTAAAGATCCTGCATTTCCTGTAGCCTATTTTATTTAGTCCTGTATTATCAGCAAAACTTAAAGTAGCCTTTAAAAAGTAAAGCACTCAATCTGCAGAAAAATGGAGCCTGTGACTGATTACTATATAATATAAGTTATAATCTGTAGTTATGTTCAACAGCAATGTTAGGCTATCTTGGAATTAAATAACATAATCAGGATCCCATAGGCACCAGGAACTGAGCAAAACTATGCAAGTAACCTAACAGGTTGTGAGGGCCACCCATTTCCAAGTGGGGGCCAACAGTGTCAAACTTTGAAAACACCTGGTCTAATGGGTCCCAACCTGGGGGTCAGGCCCCTCCGATGAGTCACAAAATAAATCCCAGGAGCCATGTGATAAGTTAGCAAAGAAGAACAAAGAAAGTTGTTCTACACAAATGTGGGTATTTTTGCACATTTCCAAAATGTGTTGTTTTATAGAGGAGTTATGTGCTGGACTATTTTTTAGTCTGGACCAGTATCTTCCTGGAGTCTCCACTGATCGCCTTGCAACTACTAAGACCCACCAATAGTCTGGCAAATAACACCTGGTAAAATGACAACTTGTTGTTTTTACACTTTGAGTTTAAACAAAAAAGACGTGTGGTAGGAGGATTTTGTCACCTTTGGACAGAACCAGGCTAGCTGTTTCCCCTAGTTTCCAGTCTTTGCGCTAAGCTAAGCTAAGCTAAGCAGCTGCCAACAGATTTAACAGACAGATATGTGAGTGGTATTAATCTTCACATCTAACTCTCCATTAGAAAGTGAATAAGCGTATTTATTTATTTATTACTATTGCATTTAAAAATGTGTGTAAAGGCTCCTGACTCCTCTTGCAGGTGAGATGAGGGACCGACTGTGTGAGCTGCAGACCTCCAAGCCTGCAGAGGAGGAGTGCAGGCTTGAGAACCACAGCCACGCCGCTGATGATGAGGGGCATCTGGAGCAGCAAGCCGTCGTGTTTGAGGGAGAGGACGTGATGGACAGCCTCTACAAAGACACCCAGGCAATGAGGAAGGAGCTGCTGCTGCTCAAACTGGATGTGAAGCGTCTCGGGAAACAAAACACCAGGTTCCTCACATCTGTCAGGAGGATCAGCAGCATCAAACGTGACTCCAACGCACTCGGGCGGGACATTAAGGCCAAAGGGGAGGCCATTTATGCGCGGCTGGAGAAGCTGGGGAAGCTGAGCAAAGAGCTGGAGGAGGAGCATGGGCCTACATCAGCTATCGCTCGCATGGTGCGTTCACAGTATGTTTCTCTAACTAACGCCTTCCATGAAGCCATGTCTGAGTACAACGAGGCTGAGATGGTCCAGAAGGAGAACTGCAAGACCCGCATCCAGAGGCAAGCGGAGATCATGGGCAAGGAAGTGAGCAGGGAGCAGATTGACGAGATGATCGAGACGGGCAAATGGAACGTCTTCTCAGATAATCTCCTCCTGGAGGGGAGGACTGCCAGATCTGCTCTCAATGAGATTGAGAATCGGCATAAGGAGCTGCTGGAGCTGGAGAGCCGCATCAGGGACATTCAAGAGCTCTTCTCCCAAATGGCCCTGCTGGTGGAGGAGCAGGGCTGCATGCTGGACAACATAGAGGCGAATGTATGTGCCACTCAGGACTATGTTGTCAAGGCCACAGTTCAGATCAAGAAGGCTGTGAAATACAAAAAAAACAATCCATGCAAGAAACTCTTTTGTTGTTGCTTCCCTTGCTGCAAATGAGACATCAGTGTTATTTTTAAATCGAAATTAGACACAAATCAGCTTCTTGTGCAAAGATGGCTGTAATATGCTTCAGTTTGTGTATTTATTTAGCTCAAATGAATCAGTGACTCAGTTTTTAAGCAGTAGTACAGTATCATATAATTTTCTTCGCTGTGCTGGTCTGAGGAAAGGCCTCCATTTCAAACCACACGTCCATATGCAAATGTACACAGTGAGATAAGGGTGTTGCATTTCCTGATTGCTACTGAGAATAGCTTTGCATGATTACTGTAAAGAGATCTAAGCTATAATTTAATACACAAGTCTCAGCTTTAAACTTTGTAATGTTGTATGAGATATTTAAGTAATGTAAATAAATGCCTTAAGAGTAGCTTTCCAATATGTAGACTCGTTTTCAAAGCCTGAACATAGCTACTCTGGAAAGTTTAACTTTTACGTAGGTCTAGGCCTATTTACTATTACAGCCATTGCTTAACAAATGCACTGAACACAACACAGAACCTGACTCTGGTTAGAGATTGCACAACCCCCATTTTGTATAGGCTAGGTATCACCAACTATTGCATGAGGCTTTGTGTTTCTTAAGACTTGTTGCTTCATAGGAAAGAAATCTCTCTTTGTATTTACTCCACTTTTCAGAGATAAAATGGAATTATTTTCAATCCCATGCTTTCATGTAGCTTCACTGATTCCCTTGCATGCAGCCAAAGTCAAATCAGGTTTGCATCATAGGGCAGGTCAGGGTGCTTCCTGTTTGCACAGTAGGCCTACACTCTCTTGAGTGTAATAACAGTAAAATTTAAAACGACCTTTATTATCCTGTATGTGTGGCAGTCCATCCCCCACTGAGGGTCTCCCAGTTATCACCTGAAGCTATGATCACTCTTTATACTGTACATGAGAGACATCAGTGGGTGTTTGCCGAATAGCTTTCCTCTGCTCAGTGTTGAAACAGGTTTCAGTGCTGTGATGATTGCATTTCTTCAGCAGCGTTGGGCGGGTTGTGGTGGGCATATACTGGCCGCATGACTTTATACTGTGACACAGGTAGATGTATTGTTCTGCCGCTGTCTTCGCATGGAGCGCGGTCCGACTAAGTGTGCGCACCAGGATGGCCGAGTGGTTAAGGCGTTGGACTTAAGATCCAATGGATATATGTCCTCGTGGGTTCGAACCCCACTCCTGGTAAAGTGCGGAAATTTTAATCTGAATACGACGCGAGGAGAGTTAAGTAGGTCTACGGAGGGGGACTCCACATATAGCCTACGTACATTAGATGCAAACACAATTCCTTCATAAAGGTGCGATTTTCAGACTTGTGACCCTAAAAGTGATGGCTAATAACAGTTAGACTGGTTATCGTTGTTTAAGCAAATTGAGGTAACACACAGCAGAAACCGAAAGGGGAAATACCCTGACTCAGCTGATAAACTGTAACTGGGTTTTTTTCTTTGTAATATTGATTTTGGGGGTAAATATAGACAGAACACTTCACTGTGGATCTCGGCGTTTACTCAAATGTAGTCTAATACAAACCGGTAGCCCAACCACACAAGCGCTAACACAGGAACACAGCAAAATGTGGTTATTGTATTCTGACGCAGTAAAACGTTTGTTTACATCAGCTGTGATGGTCTAAACAAGAGAAAAAGTGGCCTTTTCTTTCAATTTGAATGATTGGAAACACTTTGTGTCTCTCAATTAGGCTCGAATAGCCTGTACCCTGTAAGTTATGCTTAAAAAACTGGTTTGGCCTTTGTACTAATAACAGTGCACTGTACTCACAGTCTACATTACAACGACACAAATAGTCTGATTCATCACAGGGAACATTTCTGCCTGGACATAAACCATCTTTGAGGTGAAACTTTTTGGATCTGGCGCCACCTGGCTGTATAATAGCCTGTGAATATGTTGCCTCCAAACTTGGAACTTTTCTCTCACTGTAGTAAAACAGTGGATCTGTAGGTAGAACCCATTCTGAATACTGTACACTTATAATTTAGGGGAAAATCTGAGTATACACACTGAATTTAAGTTCTTATTAAAAGGGGCTGTCTCAACATTTATTTTGCAAATATTTAGATTTCATGTATCTAGGTAATCTTGTTGAATGTTTGATAACTTTACAGACATCAACAGGATTTAATCAGTTTTGTTGCCATGTACACCTTTTTGTTATGTTTACCATTTGCCTGAAGGCTCAGTATGGTTTAATCATTGCCCTTTTTCATTCCTTCTTTGAATTTCTTATCCTGTGCCTGACTTAAATATGGGCTTGGATGTGCATACAACTACCTTACTACACTTTCTACTTACCCAGAAATGTCTCTGTTAACACTGTCAGATGTAAACTTAGAATGGAGTTGAAATACTGTGAAGTAGGTTATCTATGTTGCTCAGGAACAGTGTAACATTTGTGCCTTGAAGGCACTTAATTGAGAACTGCTGCAATGAAAGGACAAAAAAATAAATAAACCAACCAATATTTAAAAACTGAGAGCCTCTTTATTAAAATGCTTCAAAAGTCAAACAAATGAAGCTGGCATATTGTGGTGAAAAATACACTTCAGCTGTAGTGAAAACAAAACTTAAAATGCTGAATGAAAATGTTGATAGACTCCAGGTGCCTGCAAAGACTGCATTACTAAAAACACAAAAGACGTGTGCTGCAGATTAAATACATTTGTCTTGTTGTTGTATGAACCTCAATAGAGAAAAAGAATGATTTCATTTTCAGGTTATCCACTCCACTTCAGGTTGTCCATTAAACCTGAAGAACCTGGCTGAAGTTCATTATCATACATGTATTTTAAAAAAATGTAACAGTTAATATAAAAAACATACTAAACTGATGCACTGTGCCTGAGATATAAACTTGTATAATGTAGCTGGACTGACAGACACATTTAATCATCAAATCACATTATATCAAACTGACATGCAAAACACGAGGGAGTAAAATTCCCGCTACTTGAGCAAAGACAAACCCCTCAGCATTATGATTAAAATGTTTACAGTACATGCCTTCATGTGCAAATCAAAAATTCAAATATAAATCTAAACATTACAGAGTCAGGTTATTTTTCTTTCCACATAAAAGTACCAGTACAAAAAAACGTAATTAATAAACCAAACATGGATTGGGACTTATTAGAGTAAAAAGACATCTTAGTTCTGACATTGCTTGGGCTTTACCTCAAACTTAAAATAACATAAAAACAACAAAAAACCCCAAAGCATTTTCTCAAAAGGAATATCCACTTTTTCTTTTGTGACATTTTCAACCAATCTGCATCCCACATAGCAAAAAAATTGAAGTTATTTTTCTTAGACCTTATTTCTTAATCCAAACTAAAAGTGTTAATAAAAAAAGGTGTTCAACAAGTCGGATCACTCCAAAGAACATTCAAACAGCATTTTTGCTGACATCCTATTTTAGTTTAGTATGTCCATGGATGACAAACATGTAATTTGTTAGTCTTGCACTGCAACACACACGGTTATGTTACTATAATACTGAGTGGTACACCAGTCGGTCCTAAGACCCCACAATAATTGAAAACAGTAGCTGACAAGTCGTTGCGTCATTCTCTGCAATTATGTTGACTTCACACAATCTACTGAGACAAAGCTTCATGGTACGACCCTGAGATGCCAACAACATTCGAACACAGTGAACATGTAGTGCCAAAAACACACAGCCAAGATAAATAATGAATATGAACATAGTTAGGACCGCTCGTTACTGGAGGGAGTGTGCCTGTTCTATTTAACACCTGGCCTGCAGGATTTTATGAGGTCTGACACTGAGGAAAGGAACCCAAGCTTAGTGATCTCCAACCACAGTCACTGATGGATTCTTATAATCACCAAGTACATTCATCATTTTACTTGCTACACTCAGATTTTTGTATAAAACAAACTACAAACTTGCTGGTTACTTGTAAAAAAAAAAAAAACTAGTAGAATAGACAAACCACAAACCGATTGCTAAAAATGTTTTGCTGTTGGCTGGTGAATAGTGTTACTTAATCTCTCACCTGACTAACCTGCCAGCCCATTAGTCAGAGGCCAGATGGGGAAAAAAAGAAAGATGGATCATCTTTGTCACTGCGTTAATGTGCCAAACCCCAAAGCACACCAAAAATGATGATGGTAACATGCGTATGCTGGTGAACAAAAACAACCATCCACAGTGAATCCAGAATGACCCTTCTGTAAAATGGCACACATTGTGCACAGCTACCACAGATGTTTGGTCAGTCTTAACATGTAGAATTAAGGCCATGAAATCTATGAGATCTAAGCAGATGGTCACTCTAGGTATCAGGATAAGATACAAAACCATGCAAGATACCAGTAAACTCTTCCAGCTAGAAACAGTCAATCTCACTGAGATGTTCTGAACAACCTCCAAAAATCAAGTGTATCATAAGTAAAGGCCCTAATCTTACCTCCACTGTAGCACAGTACTGACTCTTTGATATAAAAATAAAAAATCTACATCTGATTATTTACACAATGTCAGAAGAGACCAGACAACTTCAGTACACTGGTATTAATAAATCCATCAGATGGAAAGATACAATGCTAGCAATTTGATTAGCTTGTTTACAGTCCTGATCTGTGACTGCAGCATTTCAGCTTCCACTAAAGTATAAATCAGCCCACTACTGGCTTTTTTCTTACCTATGGGAGTAAAGCAATGAACAACCAACCATTTATAATGTTCAACCAGGAGTTTTCTATCTTTCGGAGGCTTGAAGAGACAAATGTCTGTAAACACTGGAGGAAAATACATGTGTATTTAAGTTCTAATGGTCTCAGAAACGTCCAAAAGATAACATCATCTTTATAAAAAAAATCACTTATGCTACTGGTTTGAGAACTGAACGTAAGCACCGTCCCTCTTTCGTGAGCTCTCTGGTGAAACACATACATGGCAGAGGGATTGCCTCTTCCCGACGAGAAATCTTATTGAACTTGCACTTCTTGAGGTGGTCGGCCATGCTGGCAATGTTGGCAAACTTCCACTCATTCACTGTACCAAAAGCTGTGCTGAATCGCCACACCTGTAAGACAAATAATAAAGAATTGATCTATTACTTCTCATGCTATGAAAGTGTACTGGTTCCACAGAGAAAACAAATGAAACAGGTTATCAAATGTGATTTTTTAAATAGCAAAAAAATTACAAACCTTGTCTGTGATCTGCCATGAAGGAGACCCATCAGCACGTCGTGTCTTCTCCCACAGCAGGACGACCATGCCACGCATCTGGAGCAGACTAGCACACACATCCCTCATGGTCCGGGACACTCTGGACAGTTGGCACAAGCTAAAGCTGTCCAGGAAGCTTGCTACATGTTGCAACACCTCAAATGGAAGACTGCTGAACTGATCGCACTGAGAGCCAAAGTGGCAGATGTTTCTCGGGAGGTTGCCCCCATTTTTTAAGGGCAAACCAGGCTGAACCCCAAATGAGCCAAGGTGCCTGTCATGAATGATTCTGAAGCCTTGTACAGACGGACAGAATCGTCTTTGGGAGTAGGTGCAGCCATAGTAGGCCAAGGGGCACCGCTGCTCCATCCAACCGTTAAGTCCAGCGTGAATATCCCCATGAACATTTTTGAAATGAGAGGAGAACTCGTCCCGTCGGAACAGCTGCCCACAAACAAATGTGAACATGGAGCGCTGCTTCGTTTGGTATCGGGCCACACATTCGAGGACCAGGTCCAGCCTGAGTGTGTGGAAGGGGCTTGGATTAGAAAGCTGCGGGCTGGCGTGATCGCAGGCTGAGGCTGAAGCGATATCTCCCACCATGGTGTTGGTTGCAAGAATGGCTGAAGGGAAGGAGAATGTTTGAGTACCAAAGTCAATGTGGTAGCCATCGACAAACCTGCTGTCTGAAATTCCTCTGCCTCCTGGAGAGTCACCGAGACAAAAGAGCAAAGCTGCAGTGATGAGATCAATGCCGTGGAGGCCCATGGGATCATCTGCTACTTCCAGGTCAGATGTGTCTACTGCCTTGTCCTCCATCTTTGTCCGAAACAAGTATGGGTCTGACAGCAGAGCCCGACGTCCATTAAATGTAAACATACTTATTCCTCTAAGCACTTCTACATTCTGTAGTTTACGCTCCAAACACCTATACCTGAGTTCAGTTGGTAAGTGTTGTAAGAAGTTATTTCTCACGTGATCAGACAGCAGGAATGGCATCGGAGGTGAAAGTGGTGCTTGTTGAGGCACAGGAGGTTCCAGTGCTAAAACAGGCACGTAATTCTGAGGCATCTCTGGCCAGACAAGGTTGGAATCATTTATTGGTTCTTCGATATTCTCTTCCTTCTCTTCAAAAAACAACTCTACAAAATCATTTTCTTCTGCCCAGCCAATCCCATCTTCTCCATCTGTCCCAACTGCACAATCGACTCCACCTACTGCTCCAAGCTCACACTCAGTATCAGAGTCACTCTCTTGCATGTCTACATTCTTCCCACCCTCAGCGACAAATACATTATGACTAACACCATTTTCTCCATTGTGGAGTGCTCCATTCTTGTCGTTTTTTTCCCCATTTAAATTTCCAACAATTAAACCAATATCTGTGGAATTAGAGAGGATGTCCAAGGCTGCTGCTAAACTTCGGCTTGTCTCCATTGAAGCTCTATACAACCCATTATAGGGCTCCTCTTCCATTTCCACGGTTCCATTACCTAACACTGTCTCCGGCAGACTTGGTGCTGTGGCCATTTTGTCACTTTCACCTGCTTCCTTATCTCCATTCTTTGACACAGTTGTTGTGACCTTCAGTGACTCTAACAACATCCTTTGATCCTGCAGGGCCAAGGCCATGTCTAGCTGCTCCACCTCATCAACATCTTTGCTCAAGTTTTCATAGGACTTGCGATCAGAGTAGCTCACAGGCCAGCGATTCCACTCCATCGTACAACATACTATACTTGCTGGACATGTCTCAAGGTGATGTGCCATCTTGATCCTTGGAATAGTAAACGGGCAGCCAAATCCACTGTTAAGGCACGGCAGCCGTTCATATGGACACAGTAGACGGTGTTCCTCTAGTTTGCATGAGTGAAAAACTGCCCCACAGACAAGAGGACAGCCGATGAGGTCGCAGCAAACACCAGTCTCTGGTCTGACCATGCATCTTCTGTTAATGCATTTAAGGCAGTGGGAGTGCAGGTTCTCCATTTTTACTGTATTGCTCCTTGCCCAACTAGTTTTGGTAGGGAAATGGGGTGTTGTGTTGCACCCTGAAACAAAGTCAACAAAAATATACTTATTTCACAAGTCTTAAGAAACCAAATACATGCCTTGGCAACAACAATGTTTTTAGGTAAGCACATGGGGCAATCAGCTGGAGCAAACTTTGTGTTACTTTATCTCACGAACATTAACACAACTCTAAAGCAGAACACATGTGAGGTCCCATGCCTTCAAATTATTCTGTAACTTAGTCTCACATATGTTCTCTCTCCGCATGTTTACTGTATCTTTAGGCTGATCAGTAACGTTTCACAACGCCGTTCTTAGGTTTCATGGCGACCCCGGTTCTAACCTGATCCTTTGGCTTTAGGCTCTGAGAACTACCCTGCATTCATGGCCGTTGATGACAAGTCAGAATTTCAATATCTTTTGCAAAATGTTTGCCTGCAAGCCGCAAAAGACCCACGAGGTAAATACCTCTGAGTCATTAGCCTCGGGCTTATTTGGTAACGTTAGTGCTAACATAATTGTGTGAAGGGATTTGTAGGATAATGAACGCTGGTCTAAAGGACACCAAACAATAATTTCAAGACCTACAACAATGCTTCACACAAGAGAGCTATTGTTCAATTCTTTGCAGCCTAGCTAAAATACGCAAGCATAGCTGGCCGGTTAGCAAACAGCTAAAAACACAAACAATAACAGCCGGTTCTAAGTTAACAGTTATAACAAATGATCGTTTTTAGGACTAATACTATCGCCATAGTCTGTTTAACTATAATAAGTTGTTTTCGTTATATCTGAACAAGGGAAATTGTTAATTGATAAGTCACAAAACTTTTATATTAAACAAAAGAACATCAACAATATGGCCAGCTTGTTAGCATTAGCAGCTATCGTTACAGTTCGTTAGCATAGTCACTTAGCTAGCTTCTAGAAACTGCTTACCCGAGTTACGGGGTTCTCCAAATGTATTTTATCAGTATTTCTTTACTTATTTCAGCTCCGTCAATATCAGCAACGTGGAAACTACAAGCTAGATTAGAATCTCACAGTATTAAATGTGTCCAAATCTTCTTATAATATAAACTGGCTGCTGGTGGTTCTCCGGCTGTGAGTCCTTCGCTTCTCTGAGTCTGTCGGCGTTTGTGTTGATCCTGGAGTGGGACGCCGCGGTGACGTCATCACGTAAATGACCCAGTCATATTTAGGTTTATGGACGCAGACCTATGAGAGTGCACTGAAATAGACAGACTGGGGGAAAACCCTGAGGACAGTTTTGCATGTATCTCTCATGAAATGTTTGAGCTGTTGTTTGAGGAGTGTAATAGTTATACATGCTCTTACCAGGCTATTCAAATTACCTTACAAATGTATAAGGGATAAGATAGTGGTGGATGAAGTATTTTTTCTTTAATATCGATCTCATTAAAAGTCCCAAACTAACACTTAACTGATCCTACTTGCCTGTGTTGCCAAAGCCTGATACAGCATATTTATTTGTGCCACAGACCTCCGTTTTTAAAACACACCGGTGAGCCACACTGTTGCACTGGGTGATATGTCCTTTATTACCATGACCATGGGCAGTGTAGCTTATTTTGTGTCAGTCCCACCTACATTGTCCTGATGCTGTAAATATTCACTAAAGTCAGAAATAGTCCCCAACAAATTCCCTATTTACTCCTGTTTGAGTAACATTTGCTAAAAACTAGTGCCCAGGTGTTAGTGTTTTAAGTGTATTAAAAATGAAACTAAATAAGTTAGAGCCAATGGGGGGTTGGGGCTGAGTGACACAGACAGGGTAGGGAAATCTGATAGTTTTGAGAGACAGACTAACACACTGTTGGTTTTTATCTTTTAATGGGACTTCTTGACAATAACAAAAATAAAGAATTATATTTTAAGTAAAGTTTTAATAACACATCCTCCTGCATCACAAGTTTCTAGTATTGGCAGAAAAATGTATTTTACTATCAGTTAATATCAGAATGTACTCATTAACAATGGTCCTGACAAAATCTATTATTATATTTTTATTACAGCAGCATTTTAATGCTGTAGCTGGTCAAGGTGGAGATAATTTAAACTATTTTATACTGTTGGGTAGTATTGTGCAAGTACCTCAAAATGGTACTTAAGTTCAGTACTTGAGTAAATGTACTTTTTGCCACTGTTAAAATAATGAGAGGGACAACAATTAAGGGAGAAATTTATTAAGTTGATTTCTTTCAATTCAAGAAATCCATTCTATGAAGAGAAACATATGCAAGACTTTAATTATTATCATGAAACACACCTGTACGTGTGTTTGTATTTGTACATGTTTATTTTGTTTGTATGTCCATTTCTTTGCTGGAAAAGGTCCCTGACCCTCTGATTCATGAGGCCACCTCTGAGATGTGGTGAATGTTGGACAGGGTGAGCTGCGCCTCCCGTGCTGGGTAGAAACGTCTGGAGTGAAGCCACAGCCTCCCAAACACTCCTGTGATGAGCAGCAAGACGACCAGCAGCCCTCCGAGGACAAAGGTCTCCACAGAAGGGACTCTGCCTGCATCTTCAGACGAAAGGACACACAGGTGGTCCACATTGCACATAAATTGTATAAACTTATTTGGAATCGCTAAGCTTTGAAGGGTTAAAAGCTCAAGCCTTTAGATCTAAGAGTTACAGAGGTTATATAAAAGATGAAAACATACTCAGATTGGGCTTTTCACTATTGTTTAGCAGTCGTCTGATTGGTCCATAAGACACTGTATGGGACAAAGGGATGTCTCTTCTTATTCTCATTAATCCATCTTCACTGGAACAGTTCTGTTTGGAAAATACATGAATAAAGAAAGGAATATGCTCAAGGTCAGGCAGTGCACATTTTAAATCACGACAGCTGAACCACAAGCTCATATGGCTGAAAAACAATTCTGGGCTGATGGGTCTATATTAGGGACATAAGCTGAACATATAGTAGGCTACTTGTCTGAACTGGTCTCTGACTATCAGTATGAGGAATGGGTGTTGCATAAGCTCACTCACAGGCTGGCATGGCCCAACGGTGTTGTGGCAGATCTGGACGTTGCAATGGAGGAAGACGTTGGTGTAAGAGCCACCGACAAACTTGAACATTTGTATCCTGAACATGGCCTCTGGACCCTGGCCATTCTTCACCACACTCAGGGTCTGTTCATTTGACAACACCGGGCAGCTATGGGAGGGAGAGAAAAAAGTCAGGGAAGCCGGGTTAGTTAGTAAGATTTAAAGCTAGAATGAAATACTGTACTTTAAAAACAGAGACCAATTGCAGCTCAAGTGATAAATTGCAAGAAGAAGAAATAATGTAAAAAGTTTCTAAGTCATTCAACACAGCGAGAGACAGATTTGTTTGAGTATTTTCCTTTCCCTCTGGCACTGTGCATTTCATTGCTCTGCGGTTGCTAACAGTCCCGAATACCGCCTGGTTGTCAAGGACATGCACAGCTGTTGAACTGAGACGCATATGGCCTCTCAGACGGGAGTCACATGACCAGGCTCTGAGAGCTGGCCAGCTCACTAAGCAACAAATTCTCTTATTTCAGATTTCAACAGCACCCCTTTAAGAGGACTTAGAGCTGTTTGCAAGTGTGGTGAAACAACACAACCACAGAGCTTGCCATAAGCAGTATCTTGTGTAAGTATGTAAATCTTAAACTATTTATTTTTCCGTTTCTAGCTGAAAGATAGCAAATGGAAAACAACAGGCTATAACTTTATTATAATATGCATTTCTTTTTTGCTCATATTACTTAAAATAAAAATGCTTTTGTTTAATCTGTTCTGAGGCAAACCTGTCTCTGATGAATGTGTACTGAATATTGCTGTATGGATCCCTGGTTGGTGTGGCCCAGCATCTCTCCAAACGCAGCATCAGGTGCGCTGGTATCTATGAGACATAAAGGGTTGGGTGACAGTCAAGTCATTCTTTACACAATACTATTCCATAAAGAGCCACAAAATGATGATTCATAGTACGTAAACAACAGCTGTACCAAGAGGTTATAACGATGTGGACGGGATGTGGAGCAGCACTCAAATTACTATCTGGTCACGGGTGGAGTGTTAGATTTCCAACATGGCTTAGCACATCCCGCTGCACAACATATTGCTTAACATCATGTAACAACGTGCTTAACCTATTCCAAAAATAGCTGCCAACAGTAAGAATACTTTAATTGCTTCAATGTGTTTTTCAAAGCTCAGCATACACAGTTTTAGATCTTTACAAAATGTTGTGATGTGCACACCTACATTGTACACAATCTCCAGATCAGTGTCAGGTGTAGGTATAAAGGTCAGGTCTATAATATGTGTTTTATACTCTGTATTAAGAAGCATAGTAATGGACCTTGTCACTCAAGGCCATTTACCATGAAAACTTTCACAAAGATGTCATCCTCCAGTGTCAGTGATGGAACTGTGGTCCATCTGTCCATAAAGGCTTCATCTTTGTACAGTAACATCGACACCGAAAAGTTCCCATCCTCTGTGTTCAGAGTGATGGTTCTGCAGAGAGAAGAGGACCGAAGGAGCCACATGTTAACGTTTAGTTTAGGTGCAACCTAGATTCAATGAAAAATAAACACTTACCTGACATCAACTCTAATCATGTTTTCACCATTGGATTGTTGGACCATGTAGTTGATGGGGTAGCGGCATACAAATGTTATGTTGATGAAGTTTCTTGTTATAATATCCGAATCGTTGTTGTGTATAGTGTTTATGAACATGATGTGTGTAGCATCTGAGGTCTAAGGAAAGAACAAGACAGACAAAGATAAAAGACAAAGAAAGTAAGAAACATTTTGATTGCTAAGAGCAATACTTTTATTAATGTTCTTTTTTTGCGTATGGAAGAGTGGATATCTTATGCATTATCTTTGTTTGTGTGAGAACCACTATAGCATGGAAGTGAAAGGGAGCTTGAAGAGAGCAGGTATCTCGTATCAAGAGGGCGTCTCTCATTACACGTTTCATTAATTTGGTCAGGCAGCTCGACAGTTCTGGTGAGCCACTGATCCCGACCTTCACTCATCTACTTTGTGGTTATCTGAAAATCTGGATCCAAACATTACACAACAAGGTCTTTTCATATTTTTGATTCCTATAGCATTATGTTAACTGGGCAGTGAACCTTGATAATACAAGGAACCTGTTCATGAGCACAGAATATTAAGTTAATCAGCATTCCAGGATTGCAAGAAATTATTATTTCATTATTGATTAATCTGCAGATTGTTGCCTTGTTTTCATTTGATCTATAGAAAGTGACAAATCACAATATCCTAAAGCGCAAGATGACATCTTCAAACTGCTTATTTTGTCTGACGAATAGTCCAAAACCCAAATATATTCAATTTGCTATCACATATGACATAGATACATAGCAAATCCTCACATTTGAGAAGACAGGACTAGGGAATGTTTGGCATAGTAATAGTGCAGTAATATTAACAGCTAATGGGGATCCAAACAAACAAAATACTTGCAGATTAACTTTCCCTTGATAGACTAAATAATTAATTTGACTAACAGGGTTAGCTCTATGACATTCACAAGCTAAAGAGACAGCTGATTGATTTGGTTAGATATACGCTAATTACACTGCTTTATTCACAGAATTAACCATTACTGTCATTAGCAAGTGATCTGCCGATTGTTTGCTTGATTAATCGATCAGTCCCACAACCCAAGGTGGCATCATTAAATGTCCAAAACCCAAATGTATTCAGTTTATTACAATATAAGGCCAAGAAAAGCAGCAAATTTCCACAATTGCAAACCAGGAACCATCAAAAGATTGACATTTCTGCTTGAAACATTTGTAAGATAATAAATTGATTATTAAAATAGTTAATAATTGTCGACAAAACTGATTCCTTGACTAATCGTTGCAGCTGTACTTGGCAGTGCAAAAAGTTCAAGATATATGAGATAAAGTTATTCCCATATGTCCCAGTATGCAATATTGTCCACATTGCAGTTCCCTTTGAGATTTCAATTTTTACCTGTTAGTAGGTAGCAGGGTTACAGGTGAATGGGGTTAGAGGGTAAAATGACACAAGCTAGAGGTACATAGTTGCAGAATTCATTCAGTAATTTCAGTAACATTGAGTTTCCTTTATGTAACCTCTTCCCAAGCTATAATGTCTGCAGTTATCTTCCTTTCACACACTGTAAGTGTGAGTGATATTGTTCAATATTCAACTGTTGGCAGCTGACGTAGGAGCAGCCATAAAATGGGGACGTGTGAAAAGGTTGTGTCCAAAGTTTGTCTGGGCTCCTGCTGAGGGTGGCTTCTGTAGTCACTAAGCAGGATGAATTGCTTAAACAGTCGAGACATCTTTTACTACTTCTTGGTAAATACACCCCCAACCCCCATGAGAACCAATGACAGGTTTCTACAGTAAGCAAGAGGTCTTCGTTGCGCAATGACAGAACCCCACTGGCACTTGCACTTATCACAGGTTGATGTGAAGGCTTCATGTCTCACAAATTTCTTAGTGAAACCTGAGCGAGGACGCTGTCATGTCTCATTAAAAATGGTCGACCTTTAAACCCAACAATTCAGTCATTTCTTTTCTTTTTTTTAAAATGTTCTAAGTTCAAGGTGAAAGCAAGATTGACAGCTATGGCATTCTTTTCCTTTAGCAACAGCCATCTAATCCGGAGCAGGTTTAGGCCCACTTTCCTCAGCCGTTATGCAAAAACCTTGTAAAGCTGCTGAGGTGGAGCAATGGGAAATTTCCTCCCAGTTGAAAGCTGCGTTAACCTTTTGCTTGCTTTACAAGAAAAACCTTCATGCATTCCGAGCAAGCCATTCAAGGACACTCGTGTGCTGAAGTAGGGATTAAACTAAAGTTTAAATCCACAAGAGTGGCTGGATTAAAATAATCAGGGGGCTGGTTGGCCAGTGATTTGTGGCCTTCCTATTCAGTGAACATCAACAAATAATCTATTCCATATAAATCCTGATCATTTAGAACTACAAGGCCATTCAGCATCTCCTTGCTGCTTTGAATAAGGTTCTGTGCTGTTTTGGGGAACAACGCCGCCCTTCTTTCTTGACATACATGCCACCGCCCCCCTTTTCTTTTCTCTTCACTCCTTTCTGTCTGGGCTCAGAGTACGTGCCTTTCTCTTGCCACGTCCACCTTATTATACTTGCTATGAGCTAACTCCATAGTACCCATCTGAACACAGTGCCTCTCAGTCCACATTTACGTCACAGGAGAGAAAAGTGGCAAAAGAGTCTGGCCTCATTCAAGTTATTTTTTACTGTTAAGTGCAATAAACTGACTAAAGCAGTTCCTGATTGGGAGGCCAGTTCCCACGACAACCGTAGACATCGTAAAATAAGTAATTTATTATTATGGGGATCTTATATTGTCAATAATGGAGATACCCAGTGTAGTTTGTCTTCATATTGTTTAAAGCTAATGTCACCATCGTTTGTTAAGAGTTGTTCTAAATGTCTGAGTTCACGCGCAACATTTGATTAGTTTGTTTGACACTCCTGCAGACCTCACAGACTTTAAATAAACTGTTGAGCAAAAGAATAAAGGTGATACCATTATTGTCCCGCAGTCGGAGAGATTTGTCTTTATGCTGAAAACATAGTCATCTCCAACCTCAACGCCACGGCACTCGGGGTCATTTAAATGCAAATCCCAAACCTAAACAGAAAAAATACCCAAAACACACAAAAAAATCAATTATTAAGCAAAGCTCACTCCAAATAATTTAGGATACAAGGGATGCTAGGGAATGCGTATGATGAGGGATGATGCGATTTGTTGGAGGTTCACTTACATGAACTGGAGGCTCTTTGTTGAGGAAAAAAGCACTGGGAATAACAACATCCATATGGTCGTTGGTACAAGTAACAGTTTCGTTGAGCTCTAATAGAAAGAAGATAAAAATAGATTAAATCTCACACAAAGAATAGTCCTTTCAGACAATATGAAGAGATGTTGATGGGTACTTGGGTTCTGTCTCTAAGACTTCAAATACAGGTATTTTTATTTTGTTATATTGTTTATGCATATTTTATCACATAAGTCTCATAAACAACTCATATATTTTATTTGCCACCACCATCCAGCCACCAAAATCTAAATGTCTGTGGTGGAATGTATCTAAATAACTCAATAACTGTGATATTTCCATTTCTGCTACTTTATGGTCTATATTTTAGAAGGAAATATTGTGGTTTACTCCATAAACTACATTTATTGGACCGCTAGTTTCTTTTCAAAATAAGATTTTACATACAAAGTATATGATGAATTTTTAAAATATGTAGTTTTATAGATTCACCCATCCAATAGTATATATGTAGTATATAAAGTATTTCAAATTAACGCCACCTCAAAATGCTGCTTACATGTTTATGCATCAATAATAATGTAACGTGTAATAATATAATTGTGACACAAGTCAGGGTTAGGGTTAATGAGTATGTTTACTCTATATATTTTTTAACTTGCACTTTATGAAGATTTTGACAAGACTTTTACTTGTTATTGTATTGCTACTCTTACCTAAGGATCTGAATACTTCTTTCACCATTGCTACATGCTTAATGCCAAATTATATTGATGCTGTTGTAAAATAAACTAGTAACACCAAAGAACATTTCAAAGCCCCTGCAGCTAGGGAACCTCACGTTAAACCAAAAAATATATGAAATAATATGAAAAATTATTCTGGTGATTTCTCAAAGGAATAAGGTTTCTGTAAAGAAAGCAGTTTGTTTGACAACACTTCGTTTGTGGTTGTGTGATGTGCTGTGTGAGCTCACCCTTCTCAGGCTCCAGATACACTGCCGAGGTGACCATCCTCATGGTGAACAGTAACCAGGCAAAAACCAAACTGGCAGGTGCCATCTTCCAAGGACTCTCCCTCTGGTTTGTTTTAGCTCAGCCACTCCACTAACTTTTGGCCCTTTCCCCAAAACACTGTGAATCTTCTTGGGACTATTCACCACAGCTCGTTGTCGCCACAAGACGTAGTACCCCTCTGTTACACCAACCCTCGAAACACAGCTCTAATGAACTGGGAGCCTCCCTCTGGCCTTAAAACACCAGCTTGAATGATGTCGCCACCAACAATGAGATTCCGCACATGAATAGGGGGAACTGAGGGGAGTCCAAGGTAACACGTATGTTACCACCTACTGCGGTGATGTCCCTTTAGTAAACATCTTACAACTGTTTCTTACTACAGGGAGCAACAAGAAGTCTGGTAACCATGTAGAGGAGAACAACAGTACTGGGCTGGCACTCTTTGTTGTCTACATCCTTTGTCTGGACATTTTAAAATCTTTACTGGTGCGGGAATCCCAGTCAGTCAGGCGAAAAGAGTCTTTACCAGTCAAGGGCAATTCAGTCACGATGCCAAAGACCTCTGAGTGTATGTGTGTGGTGGAGCAGGCCATAAAATAGTTAAGCATGTAAACGTAAGAAAGGAAAGATTGTTTTCATCACATTTGAAAAAGATGCTTTGAAACAGGAGAAATGTGATAACTCAGCCACATTTCTATTAAACATGATCAAGTGGTAATATAAGAAAAAGATTAGATAATTGTTGCCATGAGGCAGAAAATGTCTTCACATTTTCCAGCATTTATGAGTTTAACTTACAATTAGTTACCAAGACACTGAATCTAGTGCTTTTTTGTCTTGCAAATAAGATAGGTATAAGTGTTGGCTGAATTGTCTGGCATTGTTATAACAGACAAATAGCTCGAAGAACATTGTCTGGTAGAAGCACATCTCCCACATCTACTCCTTTTAAGGTTAGTGGCTTCCTTGCTGCTTCCATTTTTACTACATAAAAATAAAGCACAATAAAAGAACAGGACAACAAGAGCTGGTCATAACAAGTTGTCACCCTGCTATCAACAGACTTTTATTTCCTGAAAGTTGTGAGAATACCTCAATCACTGATGTGAATTAAGCATTTGAATTTTGTCATTTTTAACTGTCTTAACTTAGTGAATTTGTATATAAATGCATATACCTAATATTAGATTAACACAATCAACAATACTGTACAGCCTAGTCAAATGTGATCATCAAACATGTACTTGAACAGCAGTTATTGAAACAGTAACTTACAACTAGGACAACAAGTGAGCCTAATTCATAAATCCCCAGAGAGATTAAAAATTTGGTATTAAAAACAATTAAGAAACATGTTGTAGTCTGTTATCAATGACCTGCTAAAATGTCTTTTTGGAAATGCATCTGATCACTTTAGGATGTTTATATAAAAAAATGGAATGTGCAAAATCTTCTATCACCACTGTGTAAAGAGTGAGCTCTCTTTGCCCGTGTGGCTTCAGCAGGTGTCCCTGCCTGTGTATCCAGGTGTTCAGATTCACTCCAGAGGTTCAGTGTCTTCAGTAAATAGATCAGCCAGGTCGGCTACTGTCAGTACGGCAGCCTCCGAGTGCTTCATGGCTGTGCTGGTGTGACTGGAATTAAAGACGTTTAATCAGTACTATCAGTCAACTGAATTTATGGGTTTTAAATTAAAAAATGTCAAATGTACAATTTCCTATATTCTGTTTCTTGCCTTTTCTCTGCTGTCTTCAGCATTGCCTGCATTCTCTCTTCAATAGTGGATTTGATTAGGAATCTGTGAACAAATGTTGCCCTGGTGGACAGAGAAAAAACAATCCAAATTACACAGAATATACAAAATAATGGAGACGCTTCTCATTAAGTGTAATGATGACGACCATGATTGCTTATGGAAATCGGCTTTGCAGATGTTTTCTGAGATAGGAGAGCCATTTAACACATTTGTTAGATGTGCTTTAGTACACATAATTTTTGTTTGTTGATAAGAAAACTTCACAGGATACCATGGACTCTCTGCAGTTAATATTTTCAAGTAATAAATGTGCAGCCTTGAAGGAGGTGTGGACTGTCTAAGAGCAGTTTTGAATTTCTGTGTGCCATCACACAGAAATATAACAGCAGGTATGAAAAAACTGCTGAAAAGATTCATGGTTAAGATAATGTTCTTCACAGACAGACTTAACTCCCTTCTTCTTACTTGGTTTGACCAATTCGGTGCACTCTGCCTATGGCTTGGAGCTCGTGAGCAGGGTTGAGGATTGGCTCTACCAGCAACACGTGAGTCGCTTCGATGATGTTCAAACCGTTGGAGCCCGTGTGTAGAGGAAGGAGGAGGATGTTGATCTTTTCTTCGTATTTGAAAGCACTCAGATTCTCCTGGAAAATCGAAGTCAATGCACTAGTTACAATCACACCTGAGTCATCTACACAGTACAAGTGTGTGATTTCTTATACATTTCCATGCAGCAATCTAAAATTAAGTCTAAGAGATTTTTTTACACTTTTTAATTATCAGTGGTCAAAGAGGAACATTGATTACAATAAACGTGTTGCTGGAGGACATCATTGTCAAACTAGAAAGTAAGTATGTGAAAATGAAGATGTTTTCTGTAAGAGAATTGTCCTTAAGTGGTAAACCCCACCTGATGTATATGTGTTGTACAATGCAGGGGAAAGCAACTATGTAGTTAATGGTTCAGTGTGTAGATTTTAGTGGCATCTAGTGTGAGGGTTGCAAATTGCAACCAGCGGCTCAGCCACCGCTCAACTCTTACTGTGCAAGTGCGCAGGAGAAGCTATGGTGGCTAACACGCTCTGTTGGCTCTTGTGCTAAAAAATACGCGTGAGCAGGGTTGTGGTCCTCCATTTGTCAAAATTTCAAGTTTTTTCTTAATTCTAATAAACCAGATGACTACTACTACTTTTTATTCTACTTCTTAGTCCGTATTCAACTTAGAGACCTGTAAAGGAGTTTGTCCATTTGGGCTACTACAGAAACATGACGGCTCAACATGGCGACTTCCATGTAAGGGGACCTGCGGTGTATGTAGATAGAAATGGCTCATTCTAAGGTAATAAAAACATAATGTTTTATTATGTAAGGTCTTTATACACCACTGAAAACATAGTGAAGTATATTGTATTGCATTTCTGTCAATAAATCCTCCTAAATATCACACACTGGACCTTTAAGTGGTTGGCATATTTAGAAATGGTTACAATGAAGACTCAAACCTGGAATTTGTGAATCCCATTGATTTGAGAGAACTCCATGTTGTTGTCAAACAAGGCCTTAGCAATGATGTCCAGGACACTCAGCCACTGTGCAGGAGAGAAAAATAAACAAACTGGGTGAGATCAAAAACTCGAGATCATCAAAATAAATCACTAACTTGCAGAACAGTGAGTTTACAGTTACCGTGGAGAAGACGAGACACTTGGCCCCCGGATCCGTCACTTGAATCTTTTTCAGTGTTCTCACTACTGCCTCCACTTTGGTGGAATGGCTTCCCTGCCAAACACAGGAGGAGGAAAATTAAGCTATAGTGTTATTTGTTTTTTTAAAAAAAGGTTTTAAATTACAATTAAATAACATTCCAAGGCATGAATAAAAGTATAATCCCCTAATAAGTGACTGTTATGATAATGAATAAAATCTCAATCATTCAGGTGATCAACTAAATTCATCTAACAACTTTTAGACAATCAAGCCAGATGGAACCAATAATAACAGTCTTAGCATCTAGATCCAGCCATAACTGATATAATAAAAAACAAAAATCCCGATCTGGGCCTGTATTACATGAGGACAGTGTTGCTGACTGACCTTGACTGGTATGTCCTGGTCCTGACTGGACGACTGGGTGGTAAACACATAGGAGATCTCTGCGTGGGACGTGGTCTGCCTACAAATGGCACATTTGATGGCCCGCCACCTTGAGCCCACACTGTACTGCTCCACAATGATAGCAATGCACTCATTACAGAAGCAGTGGCCGCAGGTCAGCACCGCCCACTGGAGAAGAGAGAGCGAGAGGACATGATGACTACAAAAGAAGACACAAAGTAATACCTAAAACAAAGACCAGAGAGACAGTAATACAATTAAACAGTATATCATCACTTAAAATCATTTAAGTGAGTTTAAAAGATGTGTATATAGCTGATGTTTAAAAGAGAAAACAGTTTGCAGCTGCAGTTCACAAGTCATTCTACAGTTTGGGTGCCAAGATAGGAAGTGTACAGTCACCCCTGCTAACAATCTTGGAAGAGCTTTTTCATTCGACTTCAGTGTGCGCTTTTGATTGAAAGGGCTTTCTAGGTCACACCTTAATATGAATTGATGTAACCTTGTAAGTAATAAACAGAACTTTTAAGTGTATATTTGAAGCAATGGGAAGCCAAAGAACAGTACCTAAATTTAAGAAAAGATTTGGAAAGAGAAAGTTGTTCTCCCAAAGGATGCTTATGTGGGAAAATACTGCAACTTTGAAGCTGTCTGATTTTTTTTCTCCAATAAACTTGATAAAAATAATTTCAAAATCACACGTGTAAATTAACTTAAAATCACTCTACACAGACACAAATAAAAATCTCAATCAGGCACCTGCTGACCTCAGGCACAAGAAATGTTTCTACACTCGCCTGAGAGTACGCACAAAATCCAATAATGTAATGCAGAATGTTGAACATACGAATTCTGGTTCAGGATGGATCAGCTTCAGAAGTAATTTCGGTCCCTGGCTGACTGTAAAGCTCAACCAGTGTTTCAAGAGAGTCAAGTCAGTAACTAGCAGGGATGTTGCAAAAAACAATGATACAATTACAAACTATGAGACATATAAAATCTACCTTCCTTACAACTAAACAATGCTCACCTCCTGTCCCAGAGGCCGGGCACAGATGGGACATGGCTCTGGGTTCAGCCCTCCAGTAGACTTGTCCTGGGACTGGAACAAAGGAATTTGTGTTATTTGGAGAGAGATCATGCAACATAGTTTGAGATAGTGTCTCTAAATGAGCTGGGAAAGAATATATGTGCATTGTAGATATTATTGTATGTAAAATACCTTCTCCAGATTTGTGAGATACAGAAACTGGCCAAGCTTCTTTTGGAGCTGAGACTTGGCCACTGCATGGTCGTTCAAAAGCTTGACTCTGTTCTGCTCCACCTGGTCAGGAATGCAATAAAATAGGCAGCATATTACATCTTTGGAAACTTTCACAATCAAAAACAATAGTGGCCAATACTGTGTCAAAGGCTATACTTGAGCTTTTAATTCCTCCATGATAGGTCTGCAGTGTCGACAAGTGGCTTGCTCTCAAAAGTGTACTGATTAGGACCAAACCAGTCACATTACATACATTTGCATATTAGTTAGACATATTGGTTACACTGGAGTTTATTGTGAATCATCCAAATGATCCAAAACCCAACTCAGCTAAACAATGTCAACAAGTTTACGCTTGTAGAAGCTGGTTATGTTCGCTAAAGGAGCAAACTGTACACTCTGTATCAGGGTAACTGTGCTGCAAAGCGTATCAAATGGTCGCGTGACCTATTTTGGGTTGAGATCTACTGATGAAGAAACACTACACTGGACATCACATTAAAAAATTAGTGTGAAAACGGTCTTCATTGTAAAGCGACCCTGCAAATGAAGATTAATTTTGGAGAGGAAATTAAGTAAGTAAACAGACTTTTGAGTATTTTAGTCCTAATAACACAATATTTCTGTTTTTGGTGGTGATGGTGCAATGGATAAGACGCCTGCCTTTGGTGTGAGAGACCAGGGTTCAATCCCCCACTGTGACCCATCCACCATTGTGTCCCTGAGCAAGACACTTAACCCCTCATTGCTCCAGAGGCGTGCGACCTCTGACATGGATAGCAATTGTAAGTCGCAATGTTTTCAAGCGAGGGGTCCTCCCTTCCATTTTTTTCTTTATCCCAATTCAGGGTTTAGGAATAGATGGTGTTGCAGGCTGTGCAGATGGTAAAACCCCTTGAGGTAAATTTGTGATTTGTGATATTCGCCCATATAAATAAAACTGACTTGACTTGTTTAGAATACCTTTTAAACAGGATAGAGTGATATGAACATGTTGTAATAATAGACCTTTTCACTGTCTTTAACCCACCTCATGTGGCTCAATGATGTGCAGCAGTTTGGGCTTTGGTTCATCAGGCAAACGGACACGTAGTCTCTCTGTGGCCATACCCAGCTCATCGATGGCCGACACGTGATTCCTCAGCACCATCCAGTACTCATGTAGCACCTGAGAAGGGACAGAGGCAGCTTTATTAAAAGGAGGAACAAACTGCAGTTTTAGTATCAGCACTTAAAGGGGTAATCCATATATTCTTTACCACCAACAATATGACCGTGACCCTGTGCAGAAAGGTGACTGCTGATAAAAACCAATCATTCAGTGTTGGCTGGCTCACTTTCTAGCTCACAATAACTGTGTATTCATTTAAGCAATATGACATATGATGTATTGGTACATTTGCAAATTGCCTCAGGATCCTTTTACAATTTATAATTGATCACAAAATAAACAAAATTACATAACTGCAATGTGTTTCTGGACATAAAACTTTTCTGAGATCACAGATGTCATACTAAATCTCAGGTAATTTTATTAAACCATCCAACCCCATTCAAATGTGTAAACCTCTCTTGAAATTTTGTTTCAAACAAAGAGACATTATTTTCTTCAACTTGCTGGATCTGTTGTTCCTCAAACTCCAGCTTTTTAGACAGGGTGTGCTTGCAGGCTTGCTTTAAAATGAAAAGAGGAGTTGTGGTGTGTGTGTTAACCTTGTACTCTTTCTTCCAGTTCTCAAACAGCTCCATGAAGGTGTTGCCCTCCTCCACCAGCTCTGGGTCCATGCGTTTAGCTTTGGCAAAAGACAATATGGCTTTCAGAGTGCGCTCAGTCTCACTGGCTGCCCACAGACCTCGGCTGGTGGTGGGGAGGCGGTCGTCCACCAGCCCATCCTCATCCTCAATCATCTCTTCAAAGATGGCTGTCTGACCCTTCACCCTGTCAGGCAGGTTTTCCTCATAAATCAACAATTTAAAAAGTTGTCAAGCTATTTGATTGACAGTCTGACAGGTCTAAAAATATTGCTCTACTTACGTGTGAGAAAAAAGCTTGGACTCATAATCTGTGAAGAGTTCATCTGCTTTGCAAAAAACACAACTAAAATATGACAAGAGAGGAATATTAGTTATAATAAAACAAAAAGATTAACAAGCACTGTCAAAAATTTAAGAGCAGAGTTTCATGTTGCTGCGGCTTAGGAAACACATTCAAAAGCTGTGGTGAAATGTTACAATTTGTGTATTTTAAGGTAAAACTATAGCTGAAGTAAAGTCAAAAATGCTGATGTCTTACTTATTGAGCGGCAGTCTAATAGGCCTGAGGTGACAAATGGTAACCTCATCAATCACTTTCTTTGAAGCGGGGCCTTCGAGACTCTTCACCGCGGTTTGCACAGTTTTTTGGGATTTCATCAGATCTTGCATTTGTGATGTGAGTATGAACTGCAGACCACAGGCATCACGGAACCTGCAGGACCCATTTATTTTTTATCATGTTTGTTTAAGGATAACATTGTTAACTATTATCCTATTTTTTAAATAAAGAAACAGCCTACTTGTCTGCCATGGAGAGTTTGTGGGCTTGTTGTTTGTAGCTAGATGTCAACTCATTCTTGACACGGGACACCAGGTCGTCGTCGGTGGAACACCGGATCGCCCTCTGGATAACATCCAGCCACCAGGGAGAATTCAGCTTCACCTTGATAAAGAAAGTTAGTCACGTTTAGTTTTCTTTTTGATTTGATCTATTTCACAATCTTAATTATGTGTTAAAATGACCATGTACAATTTGATCTTGAGGAGCTTGATATATGAAACAGTCCTTTGGTTTTACCTTAATTACAATATTATTTCAAATACAGATCAATCTGACTTCAGTGTGTCCAAATATTACAATTTTTCTATTCAACCTTCTCAAACTATTAACAGTAAAAGCCATTCAAGGTATCAAATAATCTCATTTGGTGAATCAGAAACTATTGATGAACAATATAAAACAATATCAAGATTATTTCCTCCCATTCCAAAATGTGGATGATGATAAAGTGCATGTTTGACCATTAATACTAGTATTGCAACTAAAGGACAAGCTGGTAGCACAGTATTTAGCACCTTCCTGTGACAAGAAACTAGTAATTCATTAGTCATTATTTCTATTCTAATGCTGATTGGTGGAAAGCTCAGGTCAGGAAATTCAAAACTTCATTTCAACGATTCAACAAATAAAAATGTTCCTATGTTTGTTATTAGATTATATTAGGTTAGATTAAAAAAAAAAAAGGTTAGATATGATCTAATAACGAAAGTGCAAATGCTGTTTGTGACAGGATGTGAATAGGAGAGTACATTAGTACATTTTCTGGGCACACAAATGGATTGTCTTTAGTGTTCCTGAACCCCATTTTGGGAGACACTTAGTCAGGTTTAAATGCAGGGTTGTGGCTGACATTTAGTTTTTATAAAAAAAGGGAATTACCATCCAATATATTTGTCTACAAACACTGATGTAGCTCTCCTAGACAACACAGTAGTATACACCATACTGTATATTTTACAGTTTGCTTCAATGTAGATGTAATGGATGTCAGATGCAAGGAGTTCTCACTTTGCGTTTCAGCTCTTTGATGTTCTGCAGCACTGGCTGGAGACCCTGATAGGCGTCTGCTACTTCAGAGTCGTATTTGGTCATGTAGTGCTGTCGCAGCTGCTCTGCCTAAAGAGACAGAGTAAGCCAATGTGCAGCGGCATTTCTTAAAAAATATAAAGTACACCTGATACAAAGCCTACTTGATACCACAAGTTTATTTCCAAAATTAACAATCGCAAACAGAACATGTTCCTAAATTACCTCCTCACTAAGTCGGTCATCTCGCAGTGTAGGAGGTATCCCAGGATGCTTTGCATTCAGCAGTTCCATCAAATTGTGGGTCGCATGAAGCCTCTATTTAAGCAGAATAGTAGTAATAATAGTAGTATTCAGAAATATTTACATAAACTTGAAATATATAATATATCCATTGTAGTTAGAAAAAAATAAGTAGAATAAAAAACATAGCAAAGAAAGGAAGCCCTTCATATGTTAATCACAGATGATGAAAAAGACATGAATGGGATGGGGCCACATACCTGTAATGAATCTGTTTTCAGTCTGTCTTTGTGCTCCTCTGATGAACGAAGCACTTCTCGATACATCTCTGCTGCCTCTCCAAACTCATCTGCAGGTGGCAAAGGAACTGCTGATTATTAGTGGCACTCAATATGTCTGTCATGCCAGAGTTAATGAGACGTGCTATACAAACTCCAACAGTACCCTTGGTCACATTATACATATTGCCTCACTGAAACATGCTGCAACAAAACATTGCGGTACAAAAAGTGTTGGGAGACACAAAGATGAGATCATGGCTTGTGTTTTGTTTGAACTGATTCCCATGGGAAGTTGGGAGCACAAGCGCAGAAGTGGGGATTTATACCTCTGATGATGTGGATTCCAGCCAGGCCATTGAGCGCGCACACCAATTGTCTGTGAGCTTCTTCACACTCCACTCGACATTTCTTCTGCAGGGACTTCAGGAGCTCCTCCATCGTCATGGTGCTGGGGAGGGGAGGCACAACACAGACAAACCCACTCAACAAACTCACCAATGCAAATTACACAGAATGGGTCAACTTTAAATAAACACAACTGCGCTTTGTATAACTGACAAAAGGGTTGGTGCGGTCTATTACCGTTATTAATGCTGCGATACTCTATTGAGTCTAGCAAGATTGTTAATTATCTGAAGCCAGCTGCACCGGTTAAAGACCTCTCGTCTTGCCTACAAGCATCTTGAAAACATAATACCAAGTGTCGTATACCTTTTCTGCAGAGGCAGGAACTCCCCCCTCACAGCCTGTGGATGGCAGCAGGCCTGGCGCAGCCTCAGCAGCGGGCACAGGATGGTGTTGACGGTGCGGCGGTCGAGGCTGCCAAGTTTCAGGCTCCAGTCAGAGATCTTCCTGAGTTTGACCAGAGCATCCTGGGAGCAAACTTCATGCTGACGGTGGTAGAAGTGACCCTCGACGGGGGAAAAGTGCAGCCAGTGGACCTCCTCAGTCTGCGGGGGAATCTGGATCTGGAATAACAGATGATCAAATACACTGCATTGCATTTTCTGAAATGAGCACAAATTCTGAAATGCAACATTACATCTTGTCATAATTTTTCAGTGTCTATTAGAGATTCTTTAAATGAGAAAAAATTGAAAAATGAAAATCAAACGGTCACAGAAATACAGAACATTTGTTGTCCTACCTGATCAATAACGTCTTTTTTAGCTGATCGCCACAATAACTGAGCAATTACATAGTACAGCGGCTCTGTGTTTCCACGTCGATAGGGACGATAAAGCAGCTGGTCCCACCAGTGTTTTACCCAGTAGGGGTCAACACCAAGGAAAAGCACAAGGCCATACAGATCTGTAGGAAACCAACATCAGTTCAGAGATTCATTTTGTTTTCTTAAGCAAGTTTTGACGTTTTTAAAACATTGTTTAGAGCCTGAAGAGATAAATCAAAGAGCCTCTTATCAAGGCCTGCTTTGATCCTTGGTGTGTTTTTTCAAGGTAATTTTTTTTGCTATTACCTTCCAAGCCCCTTTGGACAGGAGTACCACTGACACACCAGCGGTTGACAGATGCGAGACGCAGAGCCATTTCTGCAGCCTGACAGTAAAATAAAAAGGTAGCACAAACAAAGCATAAATTGACAAAATGAAAAAAACAACACTGTATTAAACTGGTAGTTTCACAACTCACATACAACCTAATGCATAAATAAGATTTTATTTAACCATTTCCCAACTTTGTAGTCAGGATCAGTATTTAATTTAGAAAAGTTCTAAACACAAAAGATATCCATGCAATTTTATTGTGTAACTAAGCAAACCACAGGCACTTCTGGATTCCCTTCAGCTCACCTTCGCAGTGGGACATTCAACCATCTGAGCCTCGTCCAGACAGATGCGCCACCACTCAACAGCCACCAGAGGACTGGGTATGGCCATGTAGCGCTTCTGGTTGCGGAAGCGACGTCCATCCTTGCTGTTACTGTGAGGAATGTCTACATAGTTGAGCTCTGACCGCAGCACGTCGTATGTGGTGATGACCACATCCTGCTCCGCAAGCATATGTGGCTGGATGAACCCATGCTTCTTCACACCCTGATAAACCTGAGATAAAGATATTAATTAACAAAGTACTTTCAACTCAACACTTTTGTCAGGTAGGGGTTTTTGGAAGTGGAAGGTAAAATGTGAGAGAACAACAACTGTGAGATCAGAGGAGATAAGTGTGTACATAAATTAAAAGTAAAAGTCAAGAGGCCCTCAGAGGCCGTTATTTATGCACAAATACAACAGTCGTCTAATTAAATGTACTGAATTTTGACCATGTAAATAGTCATAATAGCTGCAACAAATGGCAATGTAAACACAACCTCTGCTGCAGAGAACAGAACATTATCTGCAGATGCTTATCTGCCGTAATCATGTAAAATTGACACTTGAGATAAAGGACTCCATGTAAGTAATATTATCTTTTAAAGCGTGAATGTAATCTCAACTTGTATCAGGCTTGGCCAAACACACAATTTAAAAATTATGATCCATGATAGAAATGTATGTAATTGTGATACCTCTGAACCATCACCTTATCGTGGTGGAGAGGTTTGCGTGCCCCGGTGAACCTGGAGGCTGTGTTGTCTGGAGCCTAGTGCTCCTGGGTAGGGTCTCCCAAGGCAGAGAGGTTCCAGGTGAGGGGCCAGACCAAGAATGGTTCACAAAAACCCCTGATGGAAGATCATATAAGAGGAGGAGAAACCCTGCCCGGAGGAAGCCCGGGGCCCCCGTCTGGAGCCAGGCCCAGAGGGTGGGCTCGTCGGCGAGCGCCTGGCCGGGTTTGCCACGGAGCCCAGCTGGGCACAGCCCGAAAAAGCTACGTGGCACCCCTTCTACATCCTTTGAACCTACCATCCATCGAAAGATCTGCAGGGGTCGGGTCCGCTGCCACATGGGTGGCAGCGGACCCGACCCGGACCAGACCCGGGCAGCAGAGGCTGGCTCTGGGGACGTGGAACGTCACCTCTCTGTGGGGGAAGGAACCGGAACTTGTGCGGGAGATGGAGCGGCCTTCTTGGAGACCCTGAATGGAGTCCTGTATGGGGCTCCAGTAGGGGACTCCATAGTTCTGCTGGGTGACTTCAACGCACATGTGGGCAATGACGGAGTTACCTGGAAAGGCGTGATTGGGAGGAACGGCCCCCCTGTAGGCTTCATCCTCTGGTCTGGACCAAAGTAGTGGACCGATCAACAGACATATTTAGCCATTTCTTGTATACTAAACACGCAGTAGGAAATAATAATCATATTTGGACAAAAGATGAATAAATCCATCTACATTCTCACCAGCACTCGCAGTGAGGAGGACCTGATGTGGCGGTTGATCTCCTCTACCCACTGGTGGCAGATGGAGCTTGGGGAGATGATGAGGGTAGCACCGGTGGAGACAGGTTTCATGGCGACCAGGCAGTGAGGACAGTAGAAAGGTGTAGTTTCAAGGCTTTCTTCTTTGTAGTTTACACAGTCTGCATGCTGCCACAGCTGGCAGTTCATACACTGGACACGGGCCTTGTAGTCAATAATGCCCAGTTCACCACAGATGCACTCAAAGCGGTAGTCTGGGGTGTTGAAAGGGACAACAGATGTTCTGGTGGGAGTTTCTGTCTCCTCATGTGGATCAAGTTGTGGAGCTTCTACCCTTCCTTCACATAGATCATCCATTCTGGGCATGTCCTGTGTATCTGGCTCACTTTTATCCTGAGACATCTGTGAGGCTGCCGTGGATGTAGCGAGCATGTCACATGACTGATTGGCTTTCTCTTTTAGACTTTCATCCCAGCCCTTCTTTGTTTCCATTTCTCCTGGTGCTAGATATTCAGAAGTAGGAGAGTACATATCTCTTTGATCTTCTGCAAGAGAGTTTTGCAGAGCTGCTTCTGCCTTCTCTTTTGCTCTTCTCTGAAATATTTTTCTGGGCGTGCTCTCTATGTTTTTGGAATTCTAACAAAAAAGAAACCAAACAAAAGTCAGATAATACAATCAAGTAATATTTGTAGAATAAAACATTTATATTTGAAGCTCTTTATTCTTACAGACTTGGATGCTCCTGCTAATGCCTTCTTCGTTTCTTTGTAGTTCTTTCCCAGTTTAAATGACCCCGCCAAGCCACGACCTTTGACCCGGTCAACCAGGCTTTCATCTATCAGCTTCGCCAGGGTCTTCCTGATGTGGTTGCGGTTTTTAAGGAGGTCATAACCGTACGTGGCACGGATGTAGGTGAAGATAGCGTTGACGGAAGCTCCTTTGCCAGATCTCATCTCCTTGATTGCAGTGAGGAGCATGACACGCACAGCTGCACAAAAAACAGTAGTAACAAATCTAAATCAAAACCGCAGTGGAAATAAAAGCTCTGATGTCTGAGAGGATTGTGAGTGACATACTTGGATGGGATATTTTCATTTTAGGCTGAACTTCAGACTTGCAGCGGATAACTTTCTCTCTTTCTAGGGGACGAGGAGGTACGAAATAATTCACAGATTGTCCCTGCAAGAGCAAACGAGATTTACATTTTCAAAATATAGCTGATGCCTTTAATACAAAGTGTCTTAAAATCAGTAGAGAACAATCCTACATCATCTAACTATTACAATAATCCATGACAGTAATAGGGTGAAGTTGACAGAGAAGGGGAGAAAGTAGGGATGTGAAAATATTCTGTATTTTTAACAAAGTCTAGCTGCGTACTGATCCTCACCACAGGCAGGGTGAGGGCTTCCTGCTCTAGGTTCTGTCGGGTGTGAAACAGGATAAGAGCCAGAACTTCCACCGTCTTTCCCAGCCCCATTTCATCAGCCAGGATCCCACCAGGCCACTCCACACCAGCCAGGGGAAATTCTCGGATTAAGCTGGGAAAAACAAACAAAAACAAAAATGGCTGAAAACCAAAACTCATTTTTGCATCACTAAACAACTCATAACTGAAACTACAACAAAAAGGAGGTAACTGTGCGTCCACTGAAGGACAACAAAACAGCAAATTAAAGGGTCAGTTCAGCCAAATTCAAAAAGACATATTTTCCACTTAACTATTGGTATCTAGCCATGCAGATAAGTTTTTGTTTTATGTGCTGAGGCTTTGCGATACCAGCTTATGACACCTCTGATGCTGACTTCCAATGGAGGTGAATTAAATTAAATTTGCTCAAGAATGCTTCAAGAATTGAAAAAGTACAGTTAAAAATGTACAAGCAAAAGTGAACCGTAATCTGGACGTCGTTTCTGGAAAGGCATGTTGCTCTTCATTTTTTTTTTATGTTTTGAGCACCATAAAGAAATTCCACTCTTCCCCAATGTATAGTAGCGACGGCAGAAACTTCCAATCTGTCTGGGTAAATAGGCAGTAAAATGGAAAAATGACAGGCTCAGACTGTTATACAAGGTGTCTGACAACATCATGGCAAGGATCCCTACGAGTGACTCCTGGTGACACCCTTTGTTTTTTTACAAGAAACAAGTTTTGCTCAAGGACAATTATCGCTCTGAAATGTCGTGAGAGGCAAGTTGTTACAGGAAACGCAGATGGAAATGAGGAAGAGGAGACTGCTACAAGACCTTACTTCCTAACATTAGTCCAGCAAAACAATCTCCTCTCTCCAGCTCTGACTAAAAATACCGAAATTATCCTTTAACATGAGGGGATTCAAGTTCTTACCAGCCAGTAAAAGGGTTGTAAAATAACTTCTTGCCGCACAAAGTGATCATCTCCCGCCAGAGGAAATGCAGCGTTTGTTCTGCAAAGAAATGATAAACGATGACAATCCCAACTAAAATATCAGAGTCCTAACACAGGCCTTTTCCACTACCGGAACTTTAAGTGTAGCCATTGTCTCAGTTGCTTTTGTTTCCACTTTACTCTTACTGCTTTGGGGACAGGTTCCTTAACATAAATTTCATCAATTCCCAGAAGTGCTCCTATATCCAAGTTCCAGGGTCCAGTTTCAGGGGAATGAAATGCAACAGCTCATTTACAGCATGGCAAACACAGCAAGATAGTCTGCTCTCACAGACCTCTTCTAAAAATCTATGTTACACTGATTGGTTGCCAAAAAATGGTTGGCATTAAAGTATGTACATGATTGGTTGTTAAATGCAAAACCACAAGTACAGCTTACTCCAGCATCATCCTAAATTTCAAAGTTCTACATCTCATAAGACTGATTAACTGGACAATCAACTTTAAGATGATCATAACCACCCATCAAGAGTACAGAAGGGAATCAGGCCACCAATGTATAGTTGCACAAGAAATGAGTACCTTTCGGTGAAGTGATCCTGGATTTCTCTCTCCACAGCATCCAGTTGACTGCCTGGCTCTGATAGGGCCTGAGAACAGGAATGAGAGCTTTGTGCTGGACGTCATAGGTCACCTCTCGGCTCTCTCTCTGGTGAAGATGCCTGACATAATCATAGAGCTCCTCGACATTCTGCCTCTCCAGGTCGGTGTCACATTCCTCCTCCTCATTATCTACAAGTTCTACATGGAAAATGCAGCAGAGAAATCCATGCATTATTATTATTATTATGATGAGGAATAATACCTGATTTAATAATGGTAAGGCTGTCATGGTATTTGAGATCACAGCATTATTTAGACATTACAACCAAACACTTACCGGGAATAATGAAATCATAGAAATACTCCATTAACTTCTGCATTAGTTGATTTGCTTTCTTCAGCCGAGCATTTCCCTCGCTGAGGAATTCGGGCTTCCCGAGCCCAGTTTCCAGCAAGTAAATCCCCACCTGCCAGATGCAGATAAACCACAGCTGATGGAGAAAATGCCATTTTTTTAACACTGTGAACAACTGAACTTTGACTGTTTGTCATCCCAACCTAAAGAGCAGGAAAGTGGATTTTCTTTCCAACCAAACTTTGTGGATTGTGGACAGTGGATGACAGGAAGTCAGTGATTTCCTATCTTTCTCTCTCCTCATTTCCTGTGAGTTATCTACTGTCAGATCTCTAATAAAGTTTGCTGATACTTCATTAACACACCACTCGTTTCTTTAGATGTTTTTAAATTAGACAGGCAAATGATACCAAACTTAAACTATGACAATGTAGTACATGTAAATATGTAGCCTCGTTTTTCATTATTGGTATGGTTACATCTTGTGCTCATATCAGTTTATCCAGCTATATGAAGATGAATCTAACCACTGAAGAAAGTGAAATGATTGTTGAGTATTTTTCATTCGCTCCTCTCTGACATGCCTTCATACCTTGACCGACCCCTCTTTTGCCTGGTGGCAGAGCTGCACAACCCTCCTCTTCTGCATCCAGTCAAGGTCCTCCAGCGGCATCACACTGAAGCCGCACTCCACTGCGCAAGTGTCCTCGTCCGGCCTCCACTGCTGTTCTGAACTCTCATCATAGCTGCTGTAACTGAGGCAGAGCTGGTCACCCATCCTGTGGAGCGTAAAAGCTCTCTGTTCACAGTCAGAAGGCATCCAAGTCGGCCGGACACTGAACTCCCCAATGAGCGCCTTCCAGATTGGGGCCTGCTTCAAAGCTGGCTCCACAGTGAGGGCCAGGGAGGCAGAGGTGTTCTCTGATGACATACCAGGGAGTTCCTCTGTAAGCCGGACTGAGCTGGTACAGGCCGCCTCTGTGACATCCTCGGTGGTTATGAGGAAGGAGCTGCTGGGAATAGGGTCTACGGGAAGAATGGAGCAGGTTGGTGTATGGTCATCCTTCTGGTTCACCTCATTCTTGCGATCCTCCAACATGTTCCAGTTCAACCTCTTCTTGTCGTCTTCGTCCACCCTCACAGGAGGCGCTCTCTTTCTGCGGCTACTCATGGTTAACCTCTACACGGAAAGCAAATGAAGTGTTGATTACAAAAATAATTCTACTTTAAATTAATATGTCACTAGAATACTGTATAAAACAATTATTTACATTTGTCATTAACACCAAACTACTGATAGCTTTTACATTTTAAAGCTTAATGTATTTCATTGTTTAACTCATCAATACCAACATTTCCTACATACATTCATATATATATATATATATATATATATATATATATATAATAGAGCCCAACCGATTTGGGTTTTTTAAGACAGGTATGATTTTGATATTTGAGGATTTTCAAGCCGATATTCCATTACATCAGGCAATATTGTTTTTTTCTTTTTTTCAGAAACACAACATAAACAATATGTAATTATGAGACGTCACCAATAGAACATATAATAATGCGGTTTAATAATAAACCTTTTTCATTGTTATAAATAGTACTTTGAACAAAAATACACCTCATTTCTGTGTTTTGTTCCAAACACCTGTTGCCACTGGGGGAGGCACAGAGTGCCCTCTGGTGGGACAACTATGCAACAACAACACTCATAACATGACTGAAGGATCCATCATCCATCTCTCTGTTTCTATTTTAATTGTCATTTATCGAATGTTAGAAACATTGATACTAATTTATCTGCAATTGGCTGATATCAGCCAAAAATATCGGGATGTCACTTTTAACGATGGAGCTATTCTATTCTATTCTATTCTCTAATATCAATTCAAATTAGCTTTATTGGCATGAATGTGTAACAACAATATTGCCAAAGCATCATACAAACTACATGAGAACAATCAACCCCATACATCTCTCATATCTAACTTTCCACATTTCCACTTTCCATCTATTTGGTTTAGTTTATTTGGTATTCAGCTTTATCCTCCCTCCTTGCAATAATTTTGTGCTAAACTTTTCCTTTCCTTTAATCATGACCCTTTAATCTTGGTAACTTTTGGGGGCGCTAAGACTCCCAGGTTGAAGACCACTAATATGGTGTAGAATATATTTGCAAAAACAGATTTTGTGTGTGTGGTGGCGTGGGGCAAATCAATTGACCTTTTAGCCAGATCCACCACAGTCATCTTGTTTACCATAGGCTAGATCAGGTAGCTAGTGTTATCCCACAAGACAATAAAAAATACTTAAAAACTAGCTAATGTCATTGCGTGTACACTTAAAGCCATCAGCAATATTGTCTCACAGGAGACGTTCAAGTAAGCACAAGCTGAACACAGCTAACTTCTGTCACTTCACATTTCGCACATAGTGAACAGCATCCCTCAGTATTCATCACATTTACCAAGGCTCACATTAAATCAGCTGCAAGCCAAGTTAGCTCTTTAGTGTCAGTGTTTGCTAACAAGTTACTGTTACAAAAATCCTTCCTTTCGGTGAAAGTTTTGTCCGAGGAAACGGGCAGCAGGAGCTACAATGTATGAACACTGTTACACAATGAAACACTTCCAGGCTGTGTGGCCGCGTATTTGATCGTTTGACTGTAAACAGTCGAATAAAAACAAGCACATTTACTTTTTATCAGCCTCCCACACAACCGGTGCTGGTTTCTATCCCTGCATCAGATGGCGTTTCACTTCCCAGCAGCTCCAGATATTCAGGATGACATGCACCAAAACACACTTCATTTACCGACTTCAATGTTGCTGTTCGCCATTTTTAAATACAGGAAGTGACGTCATAACAGGAGCATATGTTTTGGACAACGCGGGATTCATCCACTGCTAGGACCATCCCACCTTTTGCAAAATGCAATGGGGGAGAAATGTATCACCTGTGAGATATTTTGTTTATAATGTTGTAATACTGTTTTTTGGATAAAACAAGTATTGTGTACGCTTCACTACGGGGTCTGAGTAATGGTGGTGGCATTTCTTGCTTTTGCCCTTCAGTTTGCCTGACAGGTTTTCCACATGGGACTTTTAATAGTAAAATTAACCAAATATTTCTTTAGAAAGATTAACTGTTTAATATAAGTAAGTGAAACTTTGAATCAACCCAAAATAAAAGCTTAGCCAACATTGTGATCTGACTAAACATGACTACAAAAGAAGAAACAGAAAAGTTTCTTCAGCTGGATGAAATACATCAATGATTTGACCCCTGTTCCCTTATTTTTTGTAGCCTACTGTCCACAGAATAGATTTAAATTGTTGAATAAAGTTTTATTTTTAAAAAATTATGGCGCAGTCGCAGTACCAGATAACAGCCACACGGTGGCAGCAGAGGACGATAATTTCACGTCTACAGCTGCTGCAGGTGCATCACATCTGTCGCTGACAGGGACGACGCAGCAGGACTAATTATGGAAAGTTTGATCAGTATTTTTACAGTTTCCATTAGGAGAATAAACATCCTCCCCCTTCACGTAGTTATCTTGGCTTTTCAGGTTTCCATCTTTCATGAAACGCCTACATTTCTCCCATGTGCAATTGAATATTCTCTCTATATGTATGTCATTAATCGATGTTGAGTGTGAAACATCCTCCTGTATGAGTGCAAGAACTGTGGCTTCAAATCAGGGGCACTGCAGTGAGTGTGACCCGCTTACAAGATGCAGTGAGGAAGATGAGAATACGGGGGCACCTCATGAGCAGTGCAGTGAGAGAGGGGGAGCGAGCGAGAGAGAGAGAGTCCCACAGTGTTTTCTCGGCAGATGAGTCCAGTCTGGCTGCTTCAGAAGAGATACAGACCCGCTATGCCCCGAACTGCCTGGTGCAGGTAGGTAAAGTACTGCCAGTTATTAGACTTGATGCTCTGCAGACACAGACTCCCCACTTAATATGTGAGCGTTTCTTTAACATGCGCGTTCATTAGTCTGCTCTATTAATTAAGCTTCACCCTTTAATTGGGATGCATGCGCACGTAGGTGACGACGTTGAAAATGTTGTCCTGTAAATGACACCGGTTGTCAAGCTGCTAGAGTCACCTGTAAGATGGTAAAAATGAGGATTCAAATAGAGCACACCCATCGTCTTTATGTGACGCTTTTAGGGGTAAAAGTTGAAGAAACAGTCGCATTGTTGAAATGGATCAGATTAAATGACCGAAAGCAGAGGTTAGCTGTCGACGTGCTGGAACTCAAAAGGTTACTTTATTATGTAGACTTTGTTTTATCACTCATATGAAGCACTTAGTGTCTTTAATGCTTGTCATATATAATCACTGCTGGTATAAATTAATTTAGGTTCCATCCTCTGTGGCATTAATTGCAACAGGACTCCAATAACTTTGCCTTTTTACATGTTTTCAATGCAAATTTTGTTTTTACTTCTCCTTTGCATTATTTGCCATCAAATATGAGGGAAGTGTTACCTCTGTCAACATTGTTGGCGTTCTGATGTGATTGGCCCAATGAAACAACAATTAGATAAGGCAAATGAATGTTACCTGAAGGGCTGTAACTGACAATTACTACCTTTTCTCGATTATTTGATTTATCGGGTTAAGTCACAGGAAAGGAAGAAACTGGCCATTACAATTTACCAGATCTGAATTTGACGATTCAGATGACTTGTTTTGTCCAACCCACAGTACAAAATACAAAGTTATTCTGTTTAATATCATAGATGACAAAGAAAAGGATAAAATAATTATATATTCTAACTATGTATGCTTAAGAAATGTCTCAAATGATTATTTATTATCAAAACAGTTTCACATAACTACTTGATTGACTGACTGATTGATGCAGTTTTAGTTGTATGTGTGAAAAACAGGAATTAATGCTCTATGTCTAACTTACAGGGTGACAACACTGAAGGAGATGAAGCTTAGTTCATTCCCATTTTATCAGAAAGTGGATTGATGGACCTCCATTATGGCCAAGTGGACATGATTCTACATTCAGCAGCTGTGGCACAATGTCGAATATGATTTACCTGACTGCCATAAGCATTTTGTACTTGCCTGTTTTACTGTTTGAGGCCTATGTGTTGTCTAAAGGCAAGTATGAGAGGTCAGTGGTGCCAAGTTCCGCCTCTCGCCTGGTGGCGAGGATGGATGGGGATATTATAATTGGTGCCCTCTTCTCTGTTCACCACCAGCCGTCAGCTGAGAAGGTGGCAGAGAGGAAATGTGGGGAAGTGCGTGAGCAGTACGGCATCCAAAGAGTGGAGGCCATGTTCCATGCCTTGGATCGGATTAACTCAGACCCAAACCTGTTACCCAACATCACCCTGGGCTGTGAGATCAGGGACTCCTGCTGGCATTCCTCGGTGGCTCTAGAGCAGAGCATCGAGTTCATACGAGACTCTCTCATCTCCATCCGGGATGAAAAGGACGGCTCCAGGTGGTGCATTGAAGGGGCACCTTCCAGTCAGCCGCCACCTACCAAGAAGCCCATCGCAGGGGTCATCGGGCCTGGCTCAAGCTCAGTTGCAATTCAAGTTCAAAACCTTCTGCAGCTGTTTAACATCCCCCAGATTGCCTATTCTGCAACCAGTATTGACCTCAGTGACAAGACATTATTTAAGTACTTCCTCAGGGTTGTGCCCTCAGACACTCTTCAGGCCCGGGCCCTCTTGGACATCGTTAAACTATACAACTGGACCTATGTGTCTGCAGTGCACACAGAGGGTAAGACACATTTCTCTTAAAGGGGTACACTTACTGCACTTACATAGAGTTAGAGGACCCACAAGAGACGGATTAAAAAGAGATTTGTCAACATTGACAAAAGGAGAGATAATCAAACCTTCAGGCCCTGGTATGGATCAAGATCCAAAAACACTGGATCATACATCTCCCATGATGCAGCTGGATAACATATTTCATTAGACCCTCCCTGCTCCTCCAGAACCACAGAAGATATTTAGGTTTTTTATCCAACATGAAGTTCACAAAAACTAATCACATATTACAAAGACACAACATTTAAAAAACTGGCAACTATTTTGATAAACGAATAACATTTGAGGATTCACTGTTTTTCTCAGTTTTATATATTAATAAACTAAACCGTTTTGGGACACTTGGTCTGACAAAGCAAGCAGTTTCATGTTATTCTGAGTCTTGAGAAATTTTGATGGACATGATCTGTTATTTTCTGACGTAAAGTCAAACTTATTTATCAATTAATCAAGAAAATAATGACCATTTTAAGTGATAATGAAAATGATCACTAGTTCCAGCTCTTAGTGCAACCTGTATTTGATCTCCATTAAAAGATGTTGTTCTGTTTTGTAGTTAATTATCAGAACAGGCTGACTGACGCCATTATTACTTTAACAAATCTTTTAAAACATCAACAGACAATGTACTGAAAACTGAATTTTAAGTATGTAAAGGCATATAAATGATAACACAATTGAATTCATTATTAAACTAATTCATTAATAAGATTCCACCCACAGTGTTGTGCAAGATGTGATAAACATACCTGAAAGACCCATAAAGCAGCTGCCACAATCTCATCTATATTTTTAGTGAGAGTATTTCAGTTTGTGATGAGCTGATAAAAATCCAATCAAAACCTGGCAAGCTTTCTTTGTTTACTGTGCTAAAGATTTGTATGTTATTTAGGCAATAAAATGATTCAGTGATGTTTGGCTGTTTGCTCTAGTTGTTCTGCTCTTGAAGTGTGGGGACGTTGCGAGCCACTTAAATGCTTAAGGATGAGATGAATATTCTGATCAAACCTGATCCTTGAATGATTTTGGTGAAAAAAAACCTCATGTTCCACATTTAAACAGTCTGGAATGCTGATTCCATTTCCATTGTCCATTTCCTCCCGTGAATGAAACTCACCTGACAGTTCCTCTTGTCTTTCTCAGGTAACTACGGGGAGAGTGGCATGGAAGTGTTTAAAGAGCTCGCCTCACAGAGCGGCCTCTGCATCGCCCACTCTGACAAAATCTACAGCAATGCTGGGGAGAAGCACTTTGACAGGCTGCTGAGGAAGCTGCGGGAGCGTCTGCCCAAAGCCCGTGTTGTTGTCTGCTTCTGTGAAGGCATGACAGTCCGAGGGCTGCTCATGGCCATGAGACGGCTCGGAGTAGCCGGAGAGTTCCTCCTAATTGGCAGGTTTGTTAGAGATTCTGTTTCCATGGAAGTTTTAGCTTTGTGATTGTGTTGTTGGTTTATTTGTTTATTCATTTATTTGATGAAAAGCACACCAGACTTTTTTTTTTACAGAATGATCAACAATTATTTCATTTATTGCTGCTGGGTTATTTTAATTTACAGAGGGTTTTTGAACAGTTTTAGGGGAAAAAAGAAAAAAGTGAACACAATAAGGATCAGGCAAAATGACAAAATGGCCTCACCAAATATATAAATATAAATATAAAATATAAATCATAACAATGACACAAATAATAATACTTTAAACACATTTAAACATGAAATGAGATGATCAATAAATAGTATATTCGCCCCCAAAAATGATGCCTAATTGTCGAAGGAAAGTGCGGATGTTATAATATTCAGCAGCACCACGATGAATGGTGCACACAAAGTTCATATGAAACCGTAATATTATTTTTTCCTACTGGGAGTATGGTTCCTCTGAATACAGAAGATGCTTTGAGTCAGGCTTAGTAATGAATAATGCATCCACGCAGTGAGCTCTCCCTCTCTCTGTCAGATCACAGGCAGGATGGGCTAATATGGGACAGCACCTCCAGCACAAGCGCGGGAATGTGGAGTAGTGAACATCAAAGCTCATATCAGCACTTATACCAGACATTCCCTCAGTCTCAGCTCACCTCAAGTCCTGTTAGGAGTAGTCGCAGCACCTGAAACGGGGCTATGATAAAAGCTCACTATGGTTAATTTACCAATAGCGGTTCATTGATATGTGGCTGCTTTTTTCATAAAGGCTGATGAGAAGGAGTCAAAACCCTTCTTCTCAACCCAAATGATGAAAGGCATGTGCGACAAAAGGGGGGATTTTAAAGTCTAAACTTGCTCTCACCCCTTCCACTTAAATTTGCACTGCTGCTAAAGTCTCCACGGAAGATAACGAGGGCAGAGCTGTTTGGTAGAACAGTGTGTGTGTGTGTGTGTTTCTGGGTCAAGGAGACTACTGAAAAGGAAAATGTTTTTTTAGAGCAATGCAGTAAGTGAACACATGCTGGCCTGTGCAATGGGCCAATCGAAATGCCTGAGGTGCTGGTCATCAGCCATCCATCTTCTGCTGTGTGGAGGATGAAAGAAAATAGCTGTTCTCACACCACAGATCCCACACGTCTCAAACAACAGACAACTCATTTGATCAGCTCTCAAGTGAAACTCCCATTGCTTTGGAAACGATAAAAGAATAAATCAGTTTTTTATGATCCTGTGCTTGACAAACATTTGACTACTAATCTGTTTCACTTTGTAAATATCTTCCCCCAAGATTCAGATTCACATAAATACTCTGCTTGCACTTTCAATGATGTATTCAATAATGCGTCCTTCTCGTAAATCATATCTTTCCTGAATGTGTGATATAAAATCTATGTTATAAATCTGTACAGTACGTGTGTGTGTTGACGTCAGAGCAATAGGTTTTTGGCACTCAGAGTGTTGGACTAGGGGGAGTGTGATGCTGAGAAACAGATGGCCAGGTACTGTTGATACTGTCACACTGGACAGCCATTGTCAGATCATTCTTGAAGTGCCAGCCAAACCAAACGTGTTGTTACCTCCGGTTTTGCCAAATGTGGATTTTTGAAGGCTGGGAACTGTTATTTTGTACTGTGGATGAACTGCATTTTGTACATTATTCAGTAACTTTAAGTGATTCTGTTTTGACTGCAGCATTGTACTGAAGTATTTATTGTTGTGCCCCAAATGTTTGTCTGTCTTTGCAGAGTCAAAAACCATGTGAGGCAGCATTTGACACCAAAACATGAGAATGTCAGTAGTTTTTTAACAGCAGTGTTACTCACCACAGCTATTCAACAGAAAAACTCTGCAAATAATGCACATTTATATATACACAAAGTGATTGGGGGCGGCTGTGGCTCAGGAGTGGGTAGCTCGGGTTGGCCGTTAATGGAAGATCGGCGGTTCAATCCCCGGCTCCCCCCATGCATTTCGAAGTGTCCTTGGGCAAAACATTAAACCTCGAATTGCCTCTGGTGGCTGTTCTGCTAGCGTGTGAATGCTAGTTTCTGTTTGAGCACTTAGGCTCAGTGAGTGAAAGGTGAATTCAGATGTAGTGTAAAAGCGCTTTGAGTGAACTAGAAAGAATCTAAAACTAGAAAGGCGCTATACAAATACGGAGCATTTACATTTTACATTTTAACCCCATGCTAGCAGCTCTGTGAGGCTATACTTCTTCACAGTGGTGCTTTAAGCTAAATGCTAATGTCATCAACATGGTAACACACTCACTGTGACAAAATACTGACATGGCATGTGGTGTTAGTTCTTGCGCTATATGCCGGTCTCATTTTGTTTTATTATATTCAGTGTGTCATTGCATCTTTAGAGAGTGGTGGTATGTAAGGAGTCTCCATATATCTTGTTCTGTTCCTTCCTTTCTTACTCATGCAGTATCACATACATGCATTACATGTTTGGTCCCACTCTGCTTAATGCTACTTTAAAAATGCTCAAACAGCATTTGCAACTTAAGTGAAGTGAGATTTTTTTTAAATGATGTCAACAGTGTCAAACAAAAGCATTTGACTACTTAGCATGATCTTTTGTGTGAGAGGATTCAGTGCAGAATTGGCTTTCAAACAGCCAAGCATGAAAACTAAATACAAACTAGATACAAAATCACGCTTAGGAGTCTAAGTCTGTGTGGAGGGTGGAAGCTTGTTTCTCTCCAGGGCAGATTGTACTGCTACAGTACTAATCTGTGAATTCTCACCAAACTTGTGATTGTGTTTGTGTCAGGGCAACAAAAGGGAGAAGGTTTCTGCAGGATTCAGTCTGGGGCTCGTTAGTGAGGCTGCATGAAGCTTCAAACACAACATTGTCACAGACTTAGAGCTTCTACGGCTAAAACAACATATTTCCTTTTATGCTGACTGCTGTTTGTTACTTGTTATACAATTTTTAGTTTGTTTTGCAGCAAAAGGGTGCCATACAATTTGACCTCAAACAGCTATTACAGTCAGAGTTTGGTTTTTGTATCCTGTATCTCAAAAGTCTTGACAGCTATCCATTTATATACTATTTTCTCTATGTATTTAACTGGTTACCTACCAGCCAATCCATGAACATCTTGGAATCCTTGAGGTACAAGACTCCAGTGTGTGCCACCCATTTATAACCATTTGATTCACAGAGCTACAGTAAATACGTGTTTTTCAGAAAAATAAATACCCAGTGACCTCTAAAAAACACAGAAACTTGTTTAACAACACTTACCACCTGTTTTGAAGGTATTTCCAGAACCTCCAAGGACTCTTCTAACCATCTAGATGAGAAAATAGTTGCCTAACATAAAAGATTTTTACCTGTTTGCCAAGTTTTGACTCTTATTTCCTCACACGTAGAACATAAGAAAAATATATAAAAAAATATTTGAATGAAAATCTAAAAAAAAACTTCATATGAAGTGAGCAAGGACAGATGTCATTCCCAGCTACCATATATATTTATGTATATGCATATAGCCATACAATACATCTATGTGATTCATGCTTCCACAAAATAGTCAGTAGGCTAAGAGAACAAGAGAACACAAAACATGGTGAACCCACAAGAACCAGTGAGCGTAGTGTTCAAGTTGAGGCAATAGGCAGAGAAAAAAACAAAAAAAATCCCTATGCCATATCCCTACCACTGGACCGATCTCCTGAGAGCTGTCCGATAAAGAGTGAGAGTCATCATTCAAGTTGACATGGACTTATTCCAGAAAAGCAATTAAGGGGGACCAAATGTCCCTAAGATCATCTAGTCTGTCCTTTGTAATTTCATGGTGAAGTGTACCCCACAAATTCTTTAAATTTATTTGCTTTTACAAGGGCATGAGTCTCCTCAATGGATAGTGTCTCCTGTGTGCCAAAAATGATCATTGTTGGCTCCAGTTGCATTGCAATACCAGACACCCTTGAAAACATCCTTCTAGTAGCCAGCTTACAGGACAGAAAATAACAAATGACATTGTGCTGACAGCCTAAGGAAGAAATCTGTGGTTTAATTTTGGTATAGAAGACCTGCACCTTTAATTCACAACCTCAGGCTTATTAGTAAGAAAGAGAAAGAAGTTGTGAATTGGAATTCATGATAAAAATGTGTTCTCTTCATTGAGCAATATTTATTCATCAGGAAATTCCTTCAGGAAGAAGGACGTAAGCATTGACAATAACCTTAAGGGTTATTCAGAGGTCACTGGGTATTTATTTTTCACAAAAATAGAGGCTTCCCAAATGTAATGTCAATGCATGACAGGTACGAACTGGGGCTAGTAGTACTATTAACAGTGTGTTCCTCTCTGCAGTGATGGCTGGGCAGACCGAGTTGAGGTGGTGGAGGGATATGAACAGGAGGCTGTTGGTGGCCTCACTGTGAAGCTGCAGTCTGATGAGGTGTCCTCCTTCGATGAGTACTTCCTGAAGCTCAGGCTCAGCACCAACACCCGCAACCCTTGGTTCCCCGAGTTCTGGCAGTACCGGTTTCAGTGCCGCCTTCCCGGACACCCGCAAGAGAACATGAACTATGCACGAAACTGCTCAGGTAGCTAAACAATTCGTCATCCAATTATGATGTTGCCTGCAGTGTTTCTGGTTTACATTTTCATGCCGGTGTGCACATCGGCTTGTCTTTTTGAACTGTTGTGACGTGTGCGATGCCCAGAGGACAATGCCAAAAGGCCCCTTAAACTGGAACACATTCTTTAATTATGAATTAGACTGCCAGAGGGTTGAATTCTCTCTAAGTCAGTCCAATAACATTTTTTTCATATTGTTTATTTCTGTGACACTTGGCTTTACAGAGGATGATGATCTAGGTAAATTAAAACCTTTTCTTTTACAAAGGAACAGCTATTTTAAGCTCTTGGTTTCTCGAAACAATGCTCAACAAGCATGTTTTCAAAAAATATTTTTACATACCGCTCATACATGTTTCTTTTAAAAATATATTTACAGAATATATATTTACGTTTTCAATCTTAATTTCATGGGGTAGATCATATTGTTGCTGCTGTTTTCCCAAACATCCAGTATTTCCAAAACCATTTGATGAAATAAATTGTATTGATGAACGTAAATATAAAATAATGCATGCAGCTAATTTTTACTTTTCAGTTGACAGCTCTCAAAGTTCTTCAAGTGAATTTGTTTTATTCTAATGCACCCCACTTTTTTGTTGTGTTAATCTTTTTTTCTTTGCAGTTTTTGCACATTATTTACACGAATAGAGCCTCTCTTCTTTATTATGCACATACCACATGAGCTTTTATTCATTCCTACAAAGCATCATATTTTAACAGCAGTATTTACTTTGCCTTAGTGGAGATAGAATAATTGTTTGCTTTCCTGTCAAATCTATTGTTTTTATTTTATTATTTATATTTTTATGTACTTTTTTGGTGTAGAACTCCAGGACGGTGAGTGAATCCCTCTGAATGGAACCATAATGCTCCTCACTTTGGGAATATACATAGAGGTTGACTGATATTAAGGTTTTATTACATGATGTGATTATTTAAGTATTCAGTCTACATTCTAAATAATGTTTTTTTGTGGAAATGTACTGTTAATCTCAGTTAACCTCTAATATATGAAGCTATTGGGATGTTTTTATTTGTTTTTTTCTTACACAGCAGTGAGAGCCTAACAATTGAGTCTGATTTGCTCCCACTTTGTGCTCGCCAACCCTTTGTGGCCTTAAGACAGTCGCATAAAACAGCCCAATAACATATGAGTGAGATGATAACTGGCTGATCTGGCTTGAACTGCATGTAGCCACAGAAATAGTGAAGACATATTGCAACAGATAACACATATTGTCAGAACCATTGTATTGTAGTTTTATTCATATTTAGACAGAGAAGGTTCAGTTGTCATGCAGCCGACTAATCCCGTGGTGCAGCAGTAGGTCCTCTGCTTGCATGCAGACATCATTTCATCATGACTGAAGCTCACACCGCTCAGCGAGTGAGGCAAGCGTCAAAGCCAAGGAGCTGTTAAACTAGGTCATCACCAGCAGCTCCCATCGGACGCTCACCCAGCTGCTACCCCAACTGAATTTACTGTTTATGTGTTTGTAAGCCCAGGCAGTCAGTTTCCCAGCAGTCCTTTTTAACGATCATTACTTGATTTAACACAAGTGGTAAGAAACACACCAGCATGGGGATGATGCTCATAAAGCTTGTCAGCCTCATGTATGGTGCAGTTAATTGTTGTCGGGTGCAGTGTGTCAATCCTGTCTTGTCCTGTCGGAGAAAAGAACAGATGTAGCAACTGACAATGTAAAAGACAAATTATGTAACTAGAAAACCGGCAGAGAGTCAATATTTCTGCCAAGCCTGCACAATCCTTTAAACAAGTCAGTTGAATATGTTATAGAAAACATTTCGATTTTTAATTGAAAGCTTTGTGATAGACAGTGATTATAATAGAATACGACTATACTGTCCACATAGATGGAAAATGGTGTTGGTCATGTTATGTGTGTCATAACATCATCTTAAGAAAACAAATGTATACAGCTGCCTGATGTTTTTTATCTGACTCATAAGTAAAAAAAACTAACCTACCTGACAATTTTTTATGTCCTATCATACCAAATTATTATTCCCTAATAATTTATGAAGCAATGGAAATGGATAATTCAACCTAATCTGAGTGTCTGGTTTACATAAAGATCTCTGTTATCTGTGTTAAGTACCATTACTTTTTAAATCACTATTATAACATACCAGCTATGAAGACTGTAGAATCACACATTTTTTGCTGACAGTGTAACAGTAATCAATCTTAATAATGGACTTTCAGTCCCTGAAATAAAATGTTGCGTTCATATTACAATATCATATCCTCATCAATAAAACATATTAAACTATAGTAACAATGGCCACCTAATATCATATCTTCCCTTCCAGGGGAAAAGTCACTTATATTTTGGTAAATTGGTAAGATGGTAAGATATCACATTATCAGTCCCACACACACTGCACTTCATTTGCATTAAATATAAAACAGAGATTTAGGAAAATATTCAGGTGACAGATGTACAGATGAAGCGAACACGAGCAGTGTTTCACTTCATTTTCAGTCCTATTAGCAATAATAAACCACGTTTCACTTTTTTAGATTAAAATTCATAGGCTCCGATAATTTACTAACAGAGTGCTACTGTGAAAACATGCTTTTGGAAGTATGCTCTAAATTTACATGCGTGTGAGAGATGATATTGAAATTGTAATCAAAACTGATGATTGATTTAGATGGTTGTTTAAAGTGCTATATTACAAGAGTTGCATGTGCTCTGGCAAAACATGTTTTTCACCAAAGGAAGATATACAAAAATATCATCTTTAACTCTAGGAGCTGCCAAACATACTGCTCCACAGTTATACCAAAATGGATTGAATGCATGGTGTGGCTCTTATAACATTAAGTTGACATCTGACTTTAACACAAAGCAACTTCAAAAACTGCTTACTTTGCTTCTAGCTTGCATTACACTGAACTGATAGGGTGTGTTTGAACATCACATGCTGTTTGTTTCCAAATATTAATACTTTTTGTCTTATTCATTCATTGTGCTTGTCTGAGGAAAAGCGACACGAAGAAAAGACAGCAGATCCAAATGCATGAGAATAGTTGGTTCACTTTTCTGCGTGAGGAGACACAATCTCAGTGGCACAGTATTTTCAACCAACCCTAATTGAATCCTGACTCATGAATGCAGAAATGGATAGTCTTGCCATGGTAACAAGGTTTCTTTGAAGCCATTTTCTGAGGCTTCCAGTTCTTTTAAAGCAGTCTCCCACAGAGGCAAATAGGCGTGTTGCTTGCTGCCTGTATTCAGAGAATAATTACAAGAATGCATCTGTGAGCACCCTATCACTCCTTTGTAATATGTTACATACATCATGCTAGACACACCTGTGAACTACACATGAGAAAAGATTTTTTTAAAGCATAACACATAAGATGCTACTGCTTGCAGCAATGAAGCTCCACCTTAAGACTTTTCCTTAAAAAAACAAACAATGGAGATGAAGATGAGTTCTTACCGTTCTCATATGTGTGGGCAGGTTATGAAAGTCTGGAGGACAACTACGTTCAAGACAGCAAGATGGGCTTTGTCATCAATGCCATCTATGCCATGGCACACGGGCTGCATGACATGCACACGCACCTCTGCCCTGGTCATGTGGGACTCTGTGACAACATGAAGCCTGTTGATGGCAGCCACTTACTGGACTTTCTTCTCAAGACATCCTTCACGGGTGTTTCTGGAGAGGACATATGGTTTGACGAGAACGGGGATTCACCTGGGAGGTAAAACACACTTCCCTTCCATTCTACTAAAAATACTGTGCAGTCATTCTTTAAATTCTTTGGTTCATCAAAGGGTCACCAGATGAATCTGAGGGGCTGTGAAAGGTTGAAGTCCTTCAACACATGTTGCTTTTAGTAAAACTTGATTTTACCTCTTTGGACCCAAAACAATCATTTAAATTCATCCTTGTGAGGAGTTAGTGGGAAAATGTCTCTGGTGGAACTGTTAACAACTCATGGACATCTGAACCATAGCAAGAAGCTAAAAGAAGTAAAAAGCACAATATTTCCCCCTGAAATGTAGTAGAGTAGAAGTTTAAAGTGTCATGAAATGGAAATAAAAAAAGCAATTTTCTGGCCACTTAAATTAATCTTACAATAAAAACTCCAACTAATAATACTGCTAAAATGCGATAATTTGTTTGGGATATCCAGTGCAAATAATAGTTAAAGACTGACTTAAAAATAATTATAATAAAAGTCCTCCATATACATAGCAATACAGTTGCCTGTGTCCTGCACTTTGATCTGTGAGCAACTGAAATTGTATCTTCAGGTGTTTTTTTTTTTATTGCAAACCAGAGAATAAGCCAGACACATCAGCACCTGGCAAAATAATCCCTTAGTCATTGGTATTGATCAAGAACCAACAGGCCCCCAGGTTTGTGCAGTGGCAGGAAAACTCCTATTATTTCCCCTTTAAGAATTGATTCAGTTTCGTTGAGACTTTGCTGAGTTGTGTCTTCCTCTAACTCATGGCTTCCTATCCACTTTCAGGTATGAGATTATGAACTTCCAGCTTGTGGAGCCTGGTGTTTATGACTATATCAACATCGGCTCCTGGCATGAGGGTATACTCACTCTCGATGAAGAAATGATTCAAATGAACCGCAGTGACATGGTCCGCTCTGTCTGCAGTGAGCCCTGCTCCAAAGGAGAGATCAAGGTAAGGCTGAATTATTTAGGCTGATACTAATCTGCTTAGGACATATTGTGACTCCACATGTTACCTTTGAACCTCTGTGGAGTAGCTTTGTAGTTCAGTCTTTACATTGGATTTTAGCACTACACTTCTCTCTTTTCACACTTTCACTTTCAAAAATAAATAGCTTGGTCACATTGTACTACATGTTGATTAAGGCATGATAATCTACCCTTTTTTGAAAAAAGTTATGCTAAATGTTGTAAATCCATTAAAGAAATGCTCATGGGTTTCTCACTTTCATTAAGTATGTATACTATGATATTTTACATGTAAATTGGTCAGTAAATAATTTAATCATCAAGTCTGCAGCTGTAAATATTAATAAGATTTCAATTCATGAATTTTGGTCCAGATCACTTCCAGCTTTTTTCTAGAAAGAGAAATGGTCAAGTAATTTTCACAACCTGGCAACACCAAGTTATTTTTGATGGTTTATAACTGATCCCAAAGACATTAGTAAGTGATATATCAACCATTAAAAAGCCACTTATTTCAACTATAAATTAGGAAGTTGTACCTGCATTTCTGTTGACAATTTTCTCAATATAATTTGTTGATCTAACTGTAACTAGACACATATCTTTTACTTTAATTTTTACAAGAATAAAAGATGTCAACTATAAAAAAGAAATCTCTGGTGAATCAGAAGATGCCTGTTGGTGAAACCTCAGGCCAAATCTGATCATCCCCATATATTTGTCATCATTCATTTCATCTTTCTACAGTATCTTCAGTTTTACTGTGTTAAAAACAAATATTTAAATATTTACAGACAGTGGGGCTGACTTTTAAATGGAAACAAACTCAGGGGAGAGATAGGTACTTAAGAAGAAAATATTTTTACATGTGTCTACATTTATTTTTTCAATAAGGTGATCAGGAAGGGAGAAGTGAGCTGCTGCTGGATCTGCACTGCCTGTAAAGACAATGAGTACGTCCAGGATGAGTTCACATGCAAGGCCTGTGATCTGGGCTGGTGGCCTGACAGTGAACTGGAAGGTAGGCTTGTACTCTTTACTCTCCACTTACCTGCTTCTGTAAACTCTCACCTGCTTAGAACACTATGCAGGAGCTGGGCGAGGGTGTAACTGGTTTTCGTTTTGAGGAGTAGACTGGCTTTTTGGGAAATATTCTTATGTCCTTTTTCCTCACAGAGAGTTAGATGAGAAGACTTTTAACACCTTCATATCTGTCCATTAAATGTAAAGTTACAACTAGCCAGCATCTGGCTATCTTAGCTTAGCAGACTGGAAACAGGGAGAAGCAGCAAGCCTGACTTGGTCCAAAGGTAACATAATCCCACTTAACACTTTATACTTGTCTGTGTAATCTGTACAAAAGCCAAGTCTAAAAAACAACAAATAAGGAGTTATTTGTCAGACATTTGTTTTGGCTGTACGCAACAACTTCCTGAAGCTTCTGATGACAAGACTTCAAGTCTCTGGGCCCAGCCAAGAAATAGTGTGACACCTAATCTGATGTGAAAAAAAAGAAGGAAAATTTTGTTCAGATTAAGATGAACTATAACATGTTAATTGGTATACTAAACTGGCTGGCTATAACACAGATTTAACTGTTAGACAGACCCAGGCTAGCTGTTTCTCCCTGTAACAATCCTACCTATATACTAAGCTAAGCTGATCGGCTCTTGGCTATAGAGATGAGAGTGATTTCAATTTTCTCATCTAATGCTCAGCAAGAAAGTGAATAAAGCCAAAATGTCTAGCTGTTGCTTTAATTCACCAAAATGTAATTTCTCTGCAAAATTCATCCAAGACAATAATCCTCATTTGATGAGAACAGATTTTGCTGTTCTGCAATTTTTACATTTACATTTAGATGAATTTAGGTTACTTCAGTGGCCACAGGCTGAGATCCTGTTGCATGATTGATGCTTTCAGAGATAAGAGGAGATTTTTTTGTCTTATTAGAGGCTGTGTAGAAAGTTAAGTTCCTCCAAGCTTTTACTTCCCTCCTCCTCCCACCTGTACTCTGTACAGTTTGTCCTGCTAAGATTTCTGCAGCGCTATTTCATAAACCTGTTCTGCCCTATTTTCATTGCTTTCCCATGACACCTGAGAACCATTCATCATCTTCATCCTTATCCGACAGCAGCCCTACTTCACTTACAACTCTTCTGGCCCACTTTCAAAGGCCTTCTGTGCTGTTCAAAGACAAGACACTTTCTTAATAGGATCATCATGCCACCATGCTGTTTTGTTTTGTTTTTCTACCTCAAGACCTTTATGCACACACAGAAATGAGAAAATATGGAGTACACGGGTGACATAAAAATGATTATTGTGCAGTTTTATAAACCTAATACTCCTGCCATTATACAATAAATAAATAAAAACCTAAATTAGATATTCAGAGTTCTCAACATGAAGCAGAAAGGAGATGTTATTTGGATCCATGAAAAACTGATTTACTTTGTCCTGCTGCATTGGCCCCCTCCTCTGCTGGCTGTAGCCCAGCCTGGCCATGGCTGAGTAGAAAGGGGTTTATTTATAGTTGAGCTAAAAACCTACTTTGAGACTTACTGTATTTTCTCAGGCTAAAATGTATTTGATTAATTTTGAATGTGTCCAAAGAATAACACATAAAAACTGAAACATTTCATTTACCTCTTCTCAGAATTACCTTTCATTTAGACAACCTTTCTCTCCACGAAGCTGATGCTGAACCGATAAAAATGTTATGAGCTACTTTTAGTAAGTTGTAGTTGTGTATTTATATTGTCATGTTTTCCCCTGTTCAGGCTGTGAGCCAATCCCCCTGCGTTACCTGGAGTGGAGCAACCCAGAGTCCATTATCCAGGTGGTTTTCTCCTGCCTGGGTATCCTGGTCACGTCATTTGTTGCCTTCATCTTTGTCTTATATCGTGACACACCTGTGGTCAAATCCTCCAGTCGGGAACTCTGCTACATCATCCTCGCAGGGATCTTCCTGGGCTATGTGTGTCCTTTCACCCTCATCGCCCGTCCCACCGTGGCCTCCTGCTACCTCCAGAGGCTGCTTGTTGGACTCTCAGCTGCCATGTGCTACTCTGCCCTGGTAACTAAAACCAACCGCATTGCCCGTATTCTGGCAGGCAGCAAGAAGAAGATCTGCACCAGGAAACCCAGGTTCATGAGTGCTTGGGCTCAAGTGGTAATTGCTTCCATCCTGATTAGTGTCCAGCTCACTTTGGAGATTACCCTCATCATCATGGAGCCACCTGAACCCATAAAATCCTACCCCAGCATCAGAGAAGTCTTCCTCATCTGCAACACCAGCAACGTGGGTGTTGTGGCTCCTCTGGGCTACAATGGTTTGCTTATCATGAGCTGCACTTACTATGCCTTCAAGACCCGCAATGTTCCTGCAAATTTCAACGAAGCCAAATACATTGCCTTCACCATGTACACCACATGTATCATCTGGCTGGCTTTTGTGCCCATCTACTTTGGCAGCAACTACAAGATCATCACTACATCCTTCTCTGTAAGCCTCAGTGTGACTGTTGCTTTGGGCTGTATGTTCACACCAAAGATGTACATCATCATTGCCAAACCAGAGCGAAACGTGCGCAGCGCATTCACCACTTCTGATGCTGTGCGCATGCATGTCGGTGATGGCAAAATTGCTTGTAGAAGCAACAGCCTGCTCAACATGTTCAAGAGGAAGAAGAACACTGGAAATGGCAGGTAGGTTCATAATTGAGTCTGAGTCCTCCTCCTGAGGCACCTCAGGGATGCTGGTTTTACTGTAATTCCCTCTCAAGGGGAACCTGATGTCTTACTGTATTCACTTTCATAGGGAACCTGTTAAAGTGTGACGGATATAGGTCAGTGCCCAATTCACACAGCCATTTTAACCTTTGAACTCATGGTAAAATTAAAACAAGCATCTCTGTGTGCTAACGGATGACAAGTGGGATCACAAATACAGAATACAGGGTTTCTGCAGGGTTCACCAAATAATTAAGACGTTTTTAATAACACAGAATTCAATGTTATGGCAGCTTTATATGTCATAATAATATAATATGTCATACTAGCCAAAGTATGAACGTATTATGAAAAACCAGTAGGGATAATGCGGCCTAGAATTATTTAAGATTACATCTGCTTTTTCTGTACTTTCCAGTAGTATATAACAATAATTCCCATCGTATAATTAATTAAATTAATGTGACCTGGACCCAGATAAGCGGGATAAAATGGATAGACAAATTAACCCAGGAAATATTATTAATTCAAGTCAGTTCTTTTAAATCTAACTTGCAATAGTTGGTTGCAATCTGATGGTTTTGACTGAAACACCACAAAAAAATGATTGGACTTGAACTTCCTATGTGCACATTCCACTGTCGCAACAATCGCAAACAAGTTTATACATTTAGAACTAACATTACTACCTATGGCAGTTAAGAGGAAATATTTATGAATTTTCATTTTAAAGCTTTTAATACCTTCTAAGGCCTTTTTTAGGAAACTGACTTCAATGTTTTTTAAAGATTTTGAAGACCTGCAGACACCCTGGAATATAACAACAATATAATACATTTTTTAGATTAATATATTTTCTTTTTTAGACTCAGTGAAAATAATTCTTCTTACATGAATCAGAGATGCTGTTTTTGTCTCCACTTTTCTGGGTTCCTGTCAAGTAACAGCCATTTTTATTTTGTTCATAGTTCTAATGGAAAGTCTGTGTCATGGTCTGAACCAGGTGCAAGACATCCTCCAAAAGGGGATCACATGTGGCACAGACTGTCAGTGCATGTGAAGAGACAGGAAGCAGGTTCCAATCAGATGGCTGTCATCAAACCCTTAACTAATACCTACCAAAACAGAGCCCTGGAGTTCTCAGACCTCAGCACTAAAACCTTGTACAATGTGGCTGAGGAGGACGAGAGTGACCCTGTCAGATACAATCCCCCTGCCACTCCCCCCATGATGGCCCATGGGCAAATTCCTGGCTGCGGTCTGACAAAAGACGTAGAGGAGGAGGTGGAACTCTATACACCTGAGCATCTGCAGACAAATAGCGTTATCTCCCAACACGTCATTATGGACCACCTTCAGGAGGAGAGGGTGGTTGGTAAATTCAACAGTGACATCCCTGAACTTAATGATAGGATCAGTATGCCTGAGACCGTGAGCGGCGGCATGCCCGTATACCACCAGGCCCACCTCATCCAGCAGGACCCGGTCCTGCCTGTGTACCTCGACCCGTTTGATGAGGAGCCAACCTCCCCTTTAGAAGAGGAGGAGGAGATGGAGAATGAGCAGTTTGGCCTTCTTCATGGCTACATGTACAACAACGCCCAGATTCATGATGAGGAGGACTTAGTTGAGGTCAAATTAGCCATGGAGGACTCTCTGGCCTTGATGCCTCCCTCCCCTTTCAGAGATTGCGATGGTCCTCCAGTAAGCCCCTTCCCTAATTCACCAGTGTCTGAGTCGATTTTGTGCAGTCCTCCAAATGTGACATATGCCTCTGTCATCCTCAGAGACTTCAAGCAAAGCTCCTCAACTCTGTGAGGGTGCACACAAAATATTACCAATTGTACTATATTTTAAAGTTCATGACTTGTACTGTATATGGTGATAAATAAGGAAAGTCATTCTGTGGACTAACAAGTCATTTTTCACTCTATAGTTGACAGCTTTTACATGATAAGGGTGAACAACAAGGCGCCACATTTTGAAAATTATTTTAGATGTTGTCTACGATAGTGAAAGAATTTGCCTATTACAAACATATTTATAAACTAACATAAGCTTTTAGGGTAAAATAGATTTTGTGCTTATGAGACAAACAACTAAGATTGTCTGTATATGTATATTTATTACTATAAAAATATTTATTTCATAAATATAGGTGACATACCATGCAGATTTTTAGAGTTTGCTGATTTTAACAAGGTAACTTAAAGGGATAGTAAGTGATTGTAATCCAGTGCACTTTTTTGTTAAATTCAGCAAATATTTCCTTACGGTTTGCCAGCTCTCAGTTTTGCGTGTGCTCTGAAACACAGCCCTGGCTCTGTAAATGGGAAACAAAGAAAGTGGCGTGGACCTTGCCACCCAGCATAGTTCCAGCCAATCAGCAACAAGAGTGATGGGGCAGTGGGAGGCAGTGGAGGAGAGAGTTCTATACACTGGCACATTCGAAGGTGCTGGGCTCATGCCACTGTGAAGAAGAAGAGATGGACGAGAAACAGCCACAGAGAAAAAGGTCTGAAGAGTATAATCACTTAAAAGTGTGTTTGTTTACGGCTGTTGAGTTAAAAAAAAAGAACAATCCTTCTGCAGAATCACTTACCTTCCCTTTAATGGTGAATATAGTTTGTATGTAATGCAAAACATCCAATTCATCAACAATATTTTTAGAAAATATGTTGAGTGTTACACATTGTGTGTTTTGTGCTTTATCAGGAAAACAAAAGAAAGGTTGAAAAGAACAGTTGGAAAACCCACTTATTTGCTTTTTTGAAGAGAGTTTGATGAGATCAATTCCACTGTAACATCTATCTGCTAAATATTAAGCTACAGCTAGCAGCCATTAGCTTAGCATAACAGAAAACAGCTATCCCATAAATTGTTATTTTTACACTTTGGCTTTTGTAAAGAGAAACAAACAAGATATAACATGTTAATTTGATTTCTTAAGAGGAACTGGTAGGCAGATTTTGTGACCGTTAGACAGAGCGAGGTTAGCCTGTTTCCAGTCTTTATGCTAAACTAGGCTAACTACTTACTGGCAATAGTGTCATATTTAGTGTAGAGACATGAGAGTGGTATCAATCTTCTTATCTAACTTTTGGCAAAAAAGTGAATAAGCAGTACATTTCCCAAAATGTCTTCAGGGTTGTTTTAAGCTGAGAGAGCAGAATAAAAATGTTCTCTATTTAAGGAAATTTATAAGGTGACGTGTCAACATGATTTTGTTGACAAGTAATAAGTATCTGTGAATTTTTGAAAGATACAGTACTGCCGCACTGACTGTATCACGAATGTAGCAGAAGACAAGTGCCACATTTTCATCAAGATTTTTATTTTATTTTGTACATTTATTCCATTTCTATGGTCCTGAAATGCAAGTTAAACTAGTTTCAAATTTGTATCTTTTATAATTAGACATCTGATTTCACAATTGTATAGATTTATGTATAAGATAAATGACATAAATACGTTTTGTGAATGTATGAATTGTGTATAATTTTTTGGTATTCTGATGATATCTATATACATTACCATATTAGAAAAAAACTCATTAGCTGTGTATGCTTCTGTTGTGGGATTGGTTGTGTACTCCAATCAATCTTAAATATTAAGACTTTAGGAGCCTATCAAAACCATAAAATGTGATGAAGTGCTACTGTTACTGTTATACGTAATATTCTGAATAAGCTATTTGCAGCCTGATATATACACAATATAAATTAAGTCTGTCATTTTAAACAAATATTTATTGTAGAGCATTTAAAGGGACACTTGTTTGATTGGAGTAAATTAAGTATTTTCTATGTTTTGTCTCCTGTTTTTCATGGTGAAACATTAGGTGGCTCTTTGTTTTTGACGTTCCCTTCTCAAATAGCTGTTTTAAATCAAAGGTCAAAGATTTATGGCTTTGTTTTGAAGGAAGAAATTCAATACAGGAACACTAAGAAGTAGTTGTAAAAGGGAACGAGTAGGATTGAGGCATCTGCAGTAAATGCAGATTATTTCAAACTGGTTGTAAAGCAGACCAGATTTTCCCATGGTTTAGGAAAAATATTATTTTACGTGTTTCCTGTTGAGGCAACAGCAACATGGCAGGAAGTTCAGTGACATTATGTGCTGTTTAAAGTTTTAGTCATTGGGAATCTAGGCGTTGGAAAAAGCAGCATTATATTACGTTATCTTAATAAATGCTTTGATGAAAGATATAAAGCATCTATTGGAGTAGACTTTGCTCTAAAAACCATTGAGTGGGATGCCAAGACAGTGGTGAGACTGCAGCTTTGGGATATTGCAGGTGAATGTCAAGATTGTGAAGTCTAGTTGTCTGCCCCACAAAGCCAAAATGCAAAAACAACTGGCATCTTTTTTTACCATATAAAATTAATTATGCCATATAGTGCTATAGCTTTGGAAAAGTGTAAAATCTGCAGTAACTACAAAACAAAACTAAAAACAAAACTACAGTAACTGTACTCTGGCTAGACATCAGCATAAGTCCATCAAGTGAAAGCTACTTTAGCTGTAGCCCAAAATGTGACCTGGGCACACAGGCTTCTTCCTGCAAACCATACAGTGGAAATACAATTGTTACTTTTTACTTGTTATACTACAGTGGTTCACATCTTTTGATGTATTTACATAATTGCATTTGTTTTTACTGTCTGCCTGGAATGAGAATAATCAAGGGCTATGCAACACTGGAGTACTATCCAATAGTGAAGAATAGTATCAAATAGTGATAGTGAAGAAAGTATCCATTCCAACAAAGCTTGACCCTTCCCATTATTATATTTATATTTCCATTTCTATTTTATTGGCTATGAATAAAATTTTGTTTTTAAGGAGGGTTTAGATCATTTTTTAATTTAGTAGTAAGGGTCCTGCAGTATTAGATAAATATATCATGTTCTTTCAGAAATATTTGTCCTGCTAAAATGCATGATTGTGAAGTGTTTGGTTTAGAAATAGTTTCTAATATGATATTCACCTAGGACTGCAGCTAAACTTGGTTACAGTGATTCCCAGATTGCAAAAATTGTGGCAGAGCTGATGGGGAAGTTGCCTGTGAGAGCAGACCAATCAGAGCAGACTGTAGTGTATTTTAAAGCATATAAACCTTTTTATAGTAGAATCCCCCCCATCCAAAAAAAGTAATAATATGAGACATTTAATGTAATGTATTGTATTATATTGATTTCAATGTAGATGTTAGTGTTGTTGTACTGATATAGCATATATACACACTTAGCATAACAGAGAAATATTTATTCCCTATGAACCAAGGACTGTTAATATTAAAAAAATATTATTTGAAAAAAATACTTAAAATTAATTGGAAATCTGAAAGTAAACATTTTGTTGGTCGATTATATTTGCCAGTTGCATTATGTGAGGATTATCCAAAGTACTTTATGCATTTTTAGGTAGGTACAGTAGGTTCAGAATGGAAATTATTTTTTGGTGTAAAATTATTAGCCTATAAAAGCATACAATTAAGTCACTACAACCTTTCTAAATGTTACGCTAACTGCCAAACCTTCACTGAAATTTTCAAAGGTGTCTAAATGACCTTCACAAAAATCCAGCAGGGGATCCAATCTGCCAAAATTACCTTCAAACTCATATAAATCATGCTGTGATTTGACTAGAACTGTCGAGTTCTTTCAGTGCCTGGAAACAGCTGCAAGAAATCTGCAGCCCTTTTACCTCAACATTTTCTCAGATCTAATTTTAATCCTAACCAGTGTCCATGGAAACATTCCGTTTTATTTCAGAAAATTATTGTTGTTAGTCTCTCACTTATTACATAACTCTTATTTGATATGATAATTCAAATCACACATGATAAACAAACAGTAGCATTACTGCCTGTGTGTGTCTGTTCCAGCTTGAAATTCAAATCCAAAAACTGTAATCCAACTAAATTCAAATAATAACAGCCTTTATGTGAAAAAATTAATTTATCTTTTTTTTGGCTTCAGATTTGAGAAGTAGCTGTGGTAAATCAGAAGTTACATAGTTTTTTGTTTCTTTCCACAAGGCCAGGAGAGGTTTAAGAAGATGTCCAGAGTGTACTACAAGGCGGCTATGGGAGCATTAGTGGTGTTTGACATCACAAACACCTCCACCTTGGAGGCTGCCTCAGAGTTGAAGCAGGACCTCGATAGCAAAGTCTGTCTTGACAATGGACGTCCGGTCCCTGCCATCCTGCTGGCCAACAAATGTGACATTGCAGAAAGGGACAGAGACTTGATGTCCTCTCTGGACAGCTTTTGTAAAGACAACAGCTTCATGGGTTGGTTTGAGACCTCTGCAAAGGTGTGTGTTGTGTTTCTTTTATCATGGGACTGAGATATTAACTGAGGCGAGTCCTTAATCTACTTAATCAAAATCTAAATTTAACATTCTATTTGAAATTATACCAATTTGGGTAATTTTCCTTAATACATTTATGCCTCTTTATAACAATTTATAAAGTTGCTTAAAAAACAATGAAAGAAATAAAATATAGAAAGTAGATAAACAAATTTATTTAAAATATATAGTTTTAATTAAATGCAACTTTATAAGTCTGTTCCCTGATATTTGTCATGGTTTCCTATCATTCTTATTAATGATTTATTATGAGAATATTTGTCTTGACAAGATTAAATACCACATTCTTTCTTTTACATATGAAACGCTAAATTCTTGTGCATTAATACACACCCTCGCTAATGTGTATCCCATCAGAGGTTCTGCTTCTACAGTCTTACTTGGTCCGGTATGAAGAGTAGCTTTTGACGGCTAATGTTAGCAAAGGTTTAGGTAGATATTTCCTTACGCCTGACATTACTGAGTGACTTTTGAGAAACGTCATGGCCCTTCTCTACCTCTGCTAGTCTTACACTATAATTTATCATTTTGCTGCTGTCTCTAAAATGTCAACTTTTTATTAGCCAAGAAAAACAACACGTTTTAGTCTTTGTTGCAATGCATTTTGTAGATAAATCAATGGGTTTTTCATTGTTATTTTAGCCTCAAGAAGCAGGTAAACATTTTCAGCCCACGAAGGAACACTGGAGTTTATATGAAAATTCTAAAATTAGCAAATTAGGAGATTTATGGTTTTCAGTCGACAGAGACATTTTCGCTGTTGTCTCTTATGTGTTTCTTGTGACCACATTATCTACTGTATAGCAGTTACATATCCTCGCTGTAACATGTGTAAGGAATTAATTATACATGCGTGAGGTCACACTATTGTTTGTCTATTTTGAAACAGGAAGCCAGTCAACAAGAGAGTATTTTGTTGCCTCAGCTTGATAAAATTGGTTTCTCTGACCCTTTTTCTTTGGTAACTCAACCAATGATTGAATTATTGAATGATTGAATTATTTATTTATTGATTTTCTTGTTTGATGGTTTTTGACAATTTTTTATTTCACATTAATGAAGCTCCATTCTGCCATTCTGCTCCAAGCCACCACTGGATCTTGTGTGTGTGACTTTAACTCTGCTGCTATATATCCTGCTCATAAAATGTGTTCAAATATTAACACGCAGGAGCAACTTGCAGCCAAGGTATGAACACCGAGCCAAACACTTAACTCAACAGATGCATACACAATGTTCTAAATCATATTCCCCTTCACCATTTATAGGAGAACATAAATATTGATGAGGCAGGTGCCTTCCTTGTCAAACAAATGATGCTCTGTGACACTGGCCTGTTCGATGAAGAACACCACTGGGACTGGATCAAAGTGAGTCAGGCTCCAGAGAGTCAGAGCCAGTCATTGTGCTGCTGGAGACCACGGTTCTGAGGCAAAGAGCCAAACAACGACAACTACTGGTTAAACACTCTAGCAAGACCTGTTTTTGATACCAGTTCATGAATCCACAGCTACCCTATAGATGCTATTTCAGAAAACCAACTTGCCTGTGTTACACATAGCTTTATATTCATATTTCTGCCTTGCCACGTTTCTTAATAATGTGTGGGCTGCCTCATAAACACTCCTGTGGAGATAGTGCTAATTTCTCTGATAATCCACTGATGCAGTCAAGCTAATAAGGAGATCAGCATGACACATATCTTGCTGGGAAAAGTCTATGATACTCCCTGTGCAACAAAGACTAGATGGTGATTGACCCACTATAATGAGAGGCTAGAAACTGTAAAGCAGTCACAACTGCCATTTTCTCAAACAGCAAGACAGAGAGAGAGTGAGAAATAGAGAGAAATGTCTTCAAACATAATTGTACATAAGCTGTTGAATATTGCTCATTAAATGTCAACCTATTCAATTCCAGAGTGTTACTTTTTTTTGTTTTGTTATGCAACCCATGCATATAATTATCGGTTAATCATTTCACAGTGAGATGAGCTAAGACCCATGCATAAGCATCGCAGCCTGGCTTGATATGGCCAATAGCAGAGAAAAGCTATCAGCATGACCTGATTTTGGTGGAGGGAGGAAAATGCGCCACAGTGTTACATGCACCACCCAGAGAGGACTGTATTACTGAGTGTAGAGCACTTGGTATGCTCTATCAAATCGTTGATAGACAACAAAAAATATAATACTCTGATTTTTTTTCTGTTATAGGAAGTCAACCATGACAAGACTGCTTTGGAGATTAATTCATTTGCAAGTTCTAGATTTGTTGATGCAGGGAGAAACAGAGACACAAAGGGAAAGACATTCTCAGATGGAGCATCAGACACTTACAGCACTGACTTCTCACGCTGTTGTTTTATATTACTGGTGCATAAGTGTGCAAGTAGCATTTTAATTCTGTAGCTGCTCAAGGATGAGCTCATTTTGATTAGTGGAGCAGTGGAGCAGTGGAGTATAACAGTACAATATTACCAATTCATAGTTATCTCATTGCATTAAGTATTAAGTATTATAATTTAGAAAGTACAAGTTCCTTAAAATGCGCACAAATTTGACACTTGAGTTAATGTACTTAATGTGAGATTGTTATATTAGTAAGATCCATCCATCCATCGTCAACCGCTTATCCTGCGTACAGGGTCGCGGGGGGCTGGAGCCTATCCCAGCTGACATTGGGCGAAAGGCGAGGTACACCCTGGACAGGTTGCCAGTCCATCGCAGGGACACACATAGACGGACAACCACTCACACTCACATTCACACCTAAGGACAATTTTAGAGACACCAATTAACCTAGCCTGCATGTCTTTTGGATGGTGGGAGGAAGCCGCCGGAGCACCCGGAGAGAACCCACGCAGACACGGGGAGAACATGCAAACTCCACACAGAAAGACCCGTGGCAACCGGGGTTTGAACCCACGACCTTCTTGCTATGAGGCAACAGTGCTAACCACTGCATCACCGTGCCGCCCTATATTAGTAAGATATACAACTAAATTGACAGATTCTCTTGTTGTCAGAAGTATGAATGAAGTGGCTTTAGTCATATATATACATATATATATATATATATGTATATATACAGAGAGCGAGAGAGATATATACACCAGGGCCCTTTACTTGCCCATGAAGTGCTTTTGATTTTTATTACAGTGTGAGTCAAATAAAATTGATTCTGAAATGTTTTTAATACACTTGCTTGATTTACTTGATATATTATTAAGCCAAAGAGAGAGTTCACTGACATGTTGTGTATTACACAGGTTATTTTTGCACACCAATCTGTCCTTTGCTGTCCTGTAGTTTTACTTTTTGGTGTCCTTGCTGTGCATCTAGGGAACTGTTCTACATCCTGCCGCCAGTTACCTATAGACAGTAGCTTTTGTCCAAATTCAGGCTATATTCAGATATTTCATGTACACGTTTTTTAAACTCTAGTCTATGTGCAAAACCTCACACTGCTTTATTGTACCAGCATTTATAGACATTGCTGATCAAGTGAATTGCAACATGAACGCCAGGAAGGTAGTTTACCTCATGTGGCAATTGTGCCTGAGGGAAAGTGAGGGAAGAAGTAAAACACAACTGCTAATTATGGATATATGTCCCAGATACTAGAGACCTGAATTCAGGAGTCAAACAGGGATGCTGGCCCCAATAGTTTTTTCACGTCGGACACAAAAGCTCAGACCTTTTAACTTGTTGTTTATAAATATGACAGTCTGAATAGGAGTTGCACTCTCTGCAACAGATCCCATTACTTGTGCATTATTGATATTGCCCTATTTTATCTGCCCTCCAGTATGCATTTTCACTGGCAGCTTCGTTCATATATTCATGATTGCATGAAAATTTCAAGTTAGTCAAACTTGTTAACAGGTTGATGAAGAGTGAAGCAGTGGATGTATTCCTGGTCTCTCTGTCAGCCTCTTATTGTGTTGTGAGTGACACGATTTATGGAGGCCTATGTTAATTAAGTATTGCCTGTCTGTGGAAAGCATAGATAAATACCAGGTTGGCATTTCACTGCACATTCTGTATGTTAAACCAGTTCTTTCACATGCCTGAGTCACTCTCAAAATGGCAAATTTTGTGAGTGCAAAAATGCCTGAATGCAAATAACCTATAGTTATTTAAAAACAGTAATATCAAGGTAACTCATCAGAGGCAGGAATCAGTTGCTGTCCATGGTCCTAAAATTTGGCCATATGAAGAGCCCTAACCACAACAAAATTCTCTTAGATGCAGGATAGTCGAATGTTTGTAGACTACGCCATCTAGGGTAAAAAACATGCATGTGCAAATGCAGTTGAGGAAAGCCATGGTGCAACTGTGTAAGGTAGTGGTTCTCAAACTGCACGACAGGGGCAAGCGCCCCGGGGTCCTAGAGCCCCTGGGGCTATCATGCTGACCTGAATCATTTCTTTTTTTTCAGTTTATTTCAACTGGGCTCCTTTTTTCTATGCTACTCCCCCAATGGTTAGGGTTAAGGGGATTTACCTTTTTTTGGCTTCTGATGGGGAGCTCCATTCAGAGTAAAAAATATTATGTATACAATATATTAACATGTAAGCAGCATTTGAACAATGGAGCCAATTGAGGTGGAGCTAACTGCTTTAGATCTGGTAGTGTCATCTATGATATTGTATCCAAGTAACAGCAGCTGGTAAATGTAGTGTGAAATTAGTAGAAGTATAGCATAGAATACAATGGAAATACTGAAGTAAGTACAAGCACTTCAACACTGTTCTCAAGTACAGATTTCTATAAATAAATTTATACATAGTTTACCACTGTTACCTCTAATCAGTTCTAACCAACAATGGTAGATTGAGCACTCAAACATTATATGATGATATCAAAGAGAGACCTCAAGAATTTGATAAAATTCTGCTTTTTTTCAGAAACATTAAACAAAGGCAAAATATAACTGGCCTTATCAGGGCAATATTCAGAATTAAAGAAATACTGAGGTCAGGAAGAGAGCCCCACCAATCCTAAAAATTATTTTATTTACTGCTAAAAAAGTTCTGTTCACTTATTTGCTTATATTTGATTTATGTATATATAAATATTTTTATATGTATGTGTGTGTGTGTGTGTGTGTGTGTGTGTTGTCTATAATAAAGACAAAAAGTGAGTAAAACGAATAAAGCGAAACAAGATGTTTGTTTAAAAAAAAAATACAATGCATTGAAAAATAACGAGGGTTCTGATACCTCTGTGGTTTGAAATAATAAAAAAAGTTGTATTTTTTGTTGTTGATCTGTTAATTTTATGATGAAAACATTTTATAAATTGAAAAAAATCCTACATTTGTTCACCTTTTAAATCATTAATCCATGTAGCATCCAAACTCTCAGAGGGTAAATAATTCATAAAACAATGGTGGGATTAACCGGCAAACTATCTCACATGTCCTCCTATATAACTGTTTCAGATGTATTATTTAAGGAGTTAATTCCATATATAAAGAGTTAATATTCCATCTAAATTACAAAATGAGTAAAGACATGTCAGCCAGTAAAAATATGGACCTTCAAAATGACAGATCATAAAGGTAATGATTTAACCAGGTTTTCATCTGACCAGATTTTTAGTTTTCTAATTCTCTGTGGAGGTAAAATAACCTAATTTTTCCTCCTTGGGGACAAGCGGAAGGAGGAAATGCGGCCTATTTTTCATGCACACACAATAGAATGGATCCTGAATTGGGAACTTACGTTTAACAAAAGGACTATCCCCCTATCCAATTTCTGCGGGAAAGGTCTTCAGTGAAGGACATTATGCACAATTTAAATGCACAATTTTATGGTTCCAACATTTATGGCACGTTTTGATCAGCAAAATGTACTTAAAGTATCAAAAGTAAAGTACTTATTTTGCAAAATACCTAATTTCAGTGTTATATTATTATAGAACATTACATTATTATGTTTTTATCACTAACAAATACATACTTCTTTTAAATTTAACTGAAAGGCCTTGCTTGGATTTGAACCATCCTAGCTGGCTAAGCTAATTATGCCACACCTGCACGGCTCTTTGTTTTCCTCCTGGTCATACCTATGTTTAACAAAAACATAACGGCTGGCTACAGAGGCTTTGCATACCGTGCTCCCTATTTATGGAATGACCTTCCATTAGATGTTAAGGAGGTTTCTTTAAGTCAAGTCTGGGTAGTGACATGGTACCTTTTAAAATCCCCTTAATTTGATGTTTTTAAATGTAGCTGTCTTATCTTCTTGTTTATCATTTATTTTCTTGCTGTTGTATTTTATCTTGTGTATTACGTTTTTACTCTTTTGTATTTTATCCTGTGTAGCCTAGTCCTTGGAAAGTGTATTGGGAGCATGCTGCATGGTGATTTTGCACTGTAAATAAAATTTGATTTGATGTAAAAGCCTTTTAAGGTTGTTTGTCAATGTGGCGCCAATTTTTGTGTATTGGCCTACCAGTAGATTAGTAGTAGTACTAAAACATATCATATTGCACATCATATATTCTAAAAAAGAAACCAGTACCTATAAATATCAATTAAAGGGAGATCTAGTGAAGTAAAAAGTACAATATTTCCCTCTGAAGTGTTCTAGACCATACGTAGCTAGCTATAAACCACCAACAAATGGAAATACTCAGGTAAAGTATTCAAGCAAGTAGGCCTATCAAACACATTACTTTATTACTTACATTCCACCACAACAAAACAGAGTAAACGTGTGGTTAACGGTTTGTTAGCTGAAATTCTTATCGAGGTCACAGAATCTGACAGGTCCCACAAAACACTGTAACACCGGCCCAGCATCCGGGTGACCGCAGTGCGCATACTCAATCCCCGCTGCAGCTCGCTGCGTTTCCGTAGCCAGTTTCGCTACCCGCTGAGCTCTGGCTGGTGAGACAGCTCACGGAAACGATTGCTCCCGATCGAACAACGCCAAAGCTGGCCACATAAATGGCGGATTAACACTGATATCGGAAAGGGCTCGTTAAATCAAAGTTCGTGACTTGGGTGCTTTAGGAGAGTGCGCTGGTAACACCCTCCGTAACATGTGAGATGTATACAGAAATATATTAACTGTGCGTTATTTCTCGGCTAACTAGCTAGCAGCTACCCCCTCTATCCAATTTATGGTAGTTCGCTTGATCTGTTTTCACAACCGTCGCGTCCGTACCGGAGGAAAATGAAGAAGTTTAACATTAGAAAGGTGCTGGACGGCTTGACAGCGGCTTCTTCTTCCTCCTCCGCAACTGCTCAGACAGGTACTCCCAGGGAAACCGATGTTATCCAGGAGACTCTCCAGTCGGAGCATTTCCAGCTTTGCAAGGTGGGTTTCCGTTCATAGCAGCTGACATTGACGGACTGGTTTTGCACTGTGACAGTCAGATGACAGCGGCGTGACTGGAGTCTGGTGTTGTTTTAATCTCTTGTCAGCAATAATGAAATTAGTGCACGCGCTGAGCACTTAGAGCAAAACCAACAACGCAGGGAAGGTATTAAAGTACAAGTTGAACTGTTGAGACATTAACAGGGAATTAATATTTATTATTGACTGCTTTGCTTGGCTTTGCATAGCACCATGGCTGTTTGCAGTGTACTGAATTGTCGCCTCAAGTCACTGTTATTCACCATTACTGCAAATTAGACCTAATCAGCTGCCTGCGGATTGACGAAGAAAGGAAGATCATTTTGAGTTACAGTATAGATTCAAGTTGATTTAAAAACAGCGCTGACAAGTCCATATATACATTCAAAGTACTTGCAGTAAAAACACCCCAATGGACATGAAGAGATTAATTCTTAGATAAGAACTTTGTTAAGATCTTCATTATGTGTAACAAAATGCATTTCCTTCAGCTGAAACTGTTCAGTCTGACAAATTATATCTTCTATATTTCAATGCTACAGTGTTTTTACTATAAAATAGCTACTGGTTAATGGACACAATGGTTCCTCGCTACTTATTAAAAGACTGTAACTTTGGTATGTACCTGCTTGATTTGTCTAACTCAAGCTGCTGAAGCCTCGTATTAGTTCAGAACTTTTGTGTTTTTATGCTGAACAGGATTGTGGAGTTGTCCCCTGTCACAAAATAGCATCTCTTGAGGGCCAGTATAGATAGATATATAGATAGACTTATTACAGCAAACAACCCTTTCAGTGAGCAGAGAGAGTTTGAAAAAATCTGAATCTCTCCTTTAAATCCCAGCCTCACTGGTCGACTCACATGATTTCCCCAAACTCATTTTTAATCATGTATGTATGATTTAATAATCTGGCTGGAAAGGTTTTGCATGTGTGAAATGTGTTGCACATCTTGGAGAGCCAGCCCACCAGCTTCTGCCCCAGCTGAGAGCAGAACAGGTCAGGTCCCCAGGTTACGGGGCCATGGCATTACCTGTTACATAATGCTGCTGTAAGCTGCACAGAGCTTGTGGATGGCTGGGCATGGTTTCCAACCAGAAACAATTGAGTTATAGATGCCTCATGATGATGATAACATTTTGGTGGCTGGGGGACTGCACGATCCTGGCAATGAAGTGCACTCCAAGGCTGAAAATGTGAGCCTGAGGATGGATAAAATTAATTTATTACTCATGTTTTACAGGATTGAGCCTGCACGCATGTCAGGCTGATATCAGAAAATATTCCAGTCCCCATCTGCACTAATGTTTATGCTTTGTCTAATTTATTTTAGGAATAAGACACATTTTCCACATTGATGGATTGTATTTCTGGGAGATTATTATAATGTTTTTTCTCCAGTAATGCCAGCTTGACTGTGAAGTAGATGATTGATTAGCTGACTGGAGGTCTAATATAAATTCTGCTCTTTCCCGCAGACTGTGCGTCATGGCTTCCCACATCAACCTTCCTCAATGGCTTTTGACCCAGTGCAGAAAATCTTGGCCATTGGGACTCAGGCTGGAGCTCTGAGGCTGTATCCTTTCTTTTTTTTATCGCAGAAAAGTGAAGAGAACCACACAAGGAAAGTAAAGCTTGGATGATTCCACTGTTTTTTTTCAACACACACACACACAAAAACATAATAACATACCAAACTCATGTCTGAATTCACTTGACGTGACATCCTTTCTGCAAATGCCATATGACCAAGTTGCCCTTCAGCATTCTAGGGGATTTGTGCAATAAGTGACCTGTCTTTGGCTCCTGTCGTGCAGCTCAACAAAAATAAAATTCAAAACACACAGTGGCAAGTGCAAGGCTCAGAGGTGGATGCTAGCTAGGATGTGTTTCTGTGCTGCCAGCAGCCTCCTTCTCCTGGAGCATCAGGCTCATTAGTGGTATCCCTGCAGTAGCATGAACACCTCCTCTGCCATATGCCGAGGAGCCTACCGCATCAACTGTGCTGCCCAGTCTGTGCCACCTCATATGTGCTGTAAACATCACTGGACTTGCACAATACACACACACACACACACACACACACACACACACACACACACACACACAATCAAGCTGCTACTGTGCTGTGTGGCCCCTCAGGCAGTTGGGAGCCAGTTATGTATTTGTTTGTATTCAAGGATAGAAATTTTGTTTTTACAGCTAATGAAGCAACTTCCATGAGTCACAGCAACAAAACTGCCTCTGGATTCCAGGCTGTTAAACACTGCGTATGATAGTCCGGTCACATCCAGGGTGTATTAGTACTACCAGCGTATAAAGCAGGGTTTTCCTTTGGGCTGATATCCTGCTTAGGAGGCCCGTCTGCTTTTATGTAGATTTTCATCCTTGTCTTTAACCACTCTCCAGATTAAGAGAGCCTTGTGTTTACAGGGCAACTCCCGGCGAACACACACTGCTTGTTGTCCTAATGTGCAAGGTGGAGCTGATGGGATTACTGTCATTCAGGCAATAGGTCCATTTATCAAAAGACAGGCTGTATCGATCCACCTCATTGCCCCCGGAGTTTGGAAACGCTGCCACAGCTCAGTACACATAAGCTCAATGAGGTGTCTACAAGCAATAAATGTCTGCTTTTACAAGATCAGTCTATACTACAGTGTTTTAATCACTGTGTTACTGTAGACACTCCTTTGCTATTACACATGCTCTTAAACTTTCTGCTGGAAAGTCAGTAGTTTGATCAACCCGCTAGCCTGTAGCTTCCTCTTCTTTAGGCATGAACAACACTTTAACCTTGACTATAAGAAGGGCTGCAAAGGACCTTTTTACTTTTTCATTTGTCAGCTAGCATGATTAAGACTACTTCCTGTCATGATGTCTATCAGTTGACTACACAAGAAAACCCGGTGATGTTGAAATGATGTGGTAAACCACTTTGGTTTACCGAACGGGGAAGTGTTCGGGGTGAGTGACTTTAGTTTGTGATGTGTTAAACTCTCAAGCTGAAAGTAGAGATCCTCATAAAGGCTGAGAGAGCAATGTGTTCAATATCTGTTTCTGATACAATGTCAAAGTTTAAAACAGTTATTTTTCACCATTATGAAGAACTCAATATGCAATAAATAGTCATTTAAATGTATGATAAATATTGCATCTGACACGTGGATGTTAGGGCAACAACTGAAGGCTATTTTAATTTTTTATTAATTTTAAAATCGGCTAAATAATTAATTTTAATGAATCTTATAGATTCATTGTTTGAAAAATGGCCAACCCAAAATTTCCGCAAGTTGACATTTTCATATTGTTTGTTTTGGCCATTTGAAAATACTGTAAATCTCTTGGATTTTGTCTCATGACCAAAAGATATGACAGGAACTTTCTCTTCCCCTCACAGCAAGATATTTTGTTACATGCAAAGTCATAGTTCACTTGTGTGACTCTGGCTTTCAGTGGTCAAACAGTCCTAGAAGCATATGTCCTACTGAAATAACGTCACGAAGGGAAACAGGCATTGTACTGATCATGAAGTAGGGAAGGAAGTAACAACAGAGTGCCCTACTTGCTCACCACAGAGATAAAACCTTGTGTTGAGGTTCATCTTAGTAATTTCCTGCTAGCATATCAAGCAGCTTGGCTCTGCAGCGCCATTAACCTACATTCCATCAGAATCAGTTCAGACTCTAGACACCTGTATGTTTACGTATGTTTACGTATGCTGGGTTAAAGCACACAGAAAAAAAAAGGCAGTAACAGGACCTTGCATAAGGCTGTTGAAGTGATCCTCCTTGATGGGAGCAATATGAATACACACTAGTGTTACATATTAACATTTTTGCTCTTTAGATTACTGCTCTGTTCTCATTTATGCACGGCCAGAGGCTATGAAACAGATTTAATGGCTCTTCCTCTTCCATTGTGGACCTGTGGAGACATGATATCCATTAATAATTCCGACAAATGTTGTACAGAACTTTCGGGGGCCAGGAGCTAAAACTAGATAGAAAGGTCACGGGTGAATGTGAGTTCAGTTGCCAACAGCCTTCATCTGGCGCCGGCTTAAAGTCTGAAAGTCTGCATTTGCCTCCATCCTTCTGCAGAAGGGATGCCCACTGTTGATCCTGTCCTGAAATGGTCTCTTGCAGCCCCACCTTAGTTTGTTTAAGCCACTAAAGGATTGTTTGATCACAGCTTGGTTCATCCTGTTCAGACATCTGATGCTGTGTCAGCTCAAAATTGACTCATATAGTTAACACAGCTGTCTGTCTTTTGGACCTTTTCTTCGGTGTTATCGCAGTATGAGTACAAGGAGTATGAGAAGCAGTGCACCTTATTGTCTTTGTGGCCAGTTCCTGTGTCTAGAGATTTTCTCTGTGATTAGATATCGTGCAGCTTCCTTCTTCTTTTGTGCTGTTTTGCACGATTGGTGCACATACTATCTGCCTGTGAGCGTGATTAAAGGCTGGTTGAAACAGACAAGCTTATCCTCATGATGCTCCTCATTTCATCACAGTCCTGGTTCCTGCCATACATGCAATCATTTTGGCTTCTGTTTTAGACACAGTGCAAATTGAGGCCCAACATCACACACATACTGTGTGCCGAATGTTTTGCCCCGGTTGTTTTTGAATGGACAGATTTAGCAGGCTGGTATTCTCTGACCTGAAGTTAACAATCCAATAGAGAGAGGTAAGGGTGAAGTTAATCATGTTGCTGTGATACTGTCTGACGCAAGTGAATAAATAAGGCAGACAGGGCCCACTGATTTTATTTATAACTCACTAGTTTGATTTGTTTCTTGTTCTTGCCAGTGCCTGTTGAGGAATGCAAAATGAAAATGCCATCTTACATTTATAAAAATGAAGAGGAAATTGGGAAATTGGAGTAGGCTGCAAATCATTTTAGAAAGTGATCCAAGTGATCAAACACACACAATGTTTAGCAGTGCTGTATCAGATAATCTACATTATGTTTCCCCCACATTTCTGCATGAACTTCTCTCGCAACTGTTAAGATTTCTTTGACTGAACTGACTTTTAGCTTTGGCCGTGCGGGCGTGGAGTGCTACTGTCAGCATGAGAGCGGTGCTGCTGTCATCCAGCTCCAGTTCCTGATCAATGAGGTTTGTTCTCATTACCTGTTCATTGTTTCCTTATTTGGTTTACTGCTCCTCCTGCTCCTCTTCACCCCTTCACTCCAAGTCTGTCCACTGTCTCCTGAATCAGGCTATACATTTATTAAACAGTAATGGTACTTGACCAACATGCCTGTATAATGCCCTCATAGTTGTGTGCTCAAGATAAAGCCATGATAAACAGCCCGAGCCAAGCCACAAGCTATTGTAACAAGCCCTTTGTTTCTGATCCTCGCTACAGGGGGCGCTGGTGAGTGCCTTAGCTGACGACAGCATCCACCTGTGGAATCTGAGGCAGAAAATCCCTGCTATCCTGCATTCTCTCAAGTTCAGCAGGGAGAGGTACAGTAACATGTTATTCTTTCAGCTTCTCTGTTTGCAGTGCTGGTGCATCTGTCTCTCTGACGTGTGAGCAAAATTCTGAAAAAGTCCTCACAGCTGCCCACATTATTCTTTGTTAAAAGTTAGCACTGTTGTCATCAGTTCTTGTAAAAGAATACAATAGTGTCTGTACTTGGGTTTTCCTCTCTAACCAAACAGGCAAAGTGAATTAATGAGGTCAAGGTAAAATACTAGTGCTTTCTGGATGATTAGCATGATATTACAATTTTAGGAATTTTATCTGTCTATCTGCTATGCAGGTTTTATACACATCTTTCCACTAACCATCATTTTAGTCAATTTCCTTTTCTAAAATCTGATAAGTGAACATGTAAGCCCTCACATAGGTTCCACAGATACCTTTTGGGCCAGTCAGTAGCAGTTGGTTTAAAAATCACACTACATGTAAAAGGTGGCACTTGTCATGACTAACCCACAGATATATATTACTTATACCTGCACTTGCCTTCAGCTTTACGGAGTTTTTTAACTTTTCTAGCCCATTGTTTTTGTTTTCTGGCCTGCAAAGTTTGCGTTCATCAACCCCGTTTCCAGGAGCATCTTGTAGCTGTTAATTTTTATATTCTATAATTTTAATGTATAGAATAGCTATACATTAAAATTAAGTTAAATCTCATTAAAATCGCAAAATGGCCTACTGCAATTTTCAAATTGCAGGAGGTGCAAAATTTGTTAAAGGCAAAATGTATTTCAAAATAATTATGTTAATTAAGTTAAAATTAAACGTTCTCAAGGTACAGAGATGTCCTGGTTTGGACATAATATTATACAAGCTTAAGAATATCTATGTAAAAATTATCTTTCCTTCCAATGCCACAAATCATATAGCAATTGCAATATCAGTGAAAATAATCACAGATATTTTTCAAAATCTTTCAGTCCTAATTCAAAAAAACAAAACAAAACTAAAAATTTTGAGTCGCTAAGAAAAAAATGAGCAAAAAAGGGTAAGAAAAAAATGCCAGTATATAGACTAAGAAAGTACCACAACAAATCTGTTGTATGCTACCTGTCCACCATCAAAAAGTAATGAGTTGAGAAAGACCAAAACATAGCTAAATTGAATTGACATTGAATATTGGACTCTCATTCATCAGGTGGCCGGAAATATGGCTTTAAATGCTTAGGTTGTTGACGTCATTCACAGCAACTTTGTAAGGTGATCTTATGTCAGATTTTATGTTGTCAATTTGTTTCTCTTCCCCATGGGGCCAACAAAAATGAATGGAGCTTTAATGGGGTGATCATTTTTGTGTAATATAGAAAGACAAGGCATGATTGGTGAAATGTTCAATCAAAATAAATATAAATATTGATGAAATAAATATCAGAGACATCACATATAATGTGTGGAGTGATAAACAGTCAAATACACTAAGCAGTTAACATCAGCCCTGTCCATTTGACATTGTAAATGTGTATGGCTGAATGATTCATCCTAACAGTTAAGAAAAGACAGCTCTGTTTATTCTGTTGTTACTCCTTGCTGCTCTATATATAGTCTGGCTTCATTAGGGGGACACAGAGCAAGGCCTTTGTAATTAAATCTTAGTCACTCGCTACTCCTTCCAGTTGGAGCAGCATGATTAGGGATAAGGGTGACTCTTTGATGGGATTGAGTCATGCGATAATGAAAAGCTCGTCTGTGATGGATCCTTATCTCCTGATCTCCTCCTCAGAATCACATACTGCCACCTGCCCTTCCAGAGCAAATGGCTTTACATTGGCACAGAAAGAGGAAACATCCACATTGTCAACGTGGAGTCCTTCACTCTCTCAGGCTACGTCATCATGTGGAACAAAGCCATTGAACTGTGAGTCTGTATTTCACAAGTGTCAATTTTTTTTTCTCCTGTACTTTTTGGCCATTTGCAAATCTTCTTTTTGCACTTGTGTGAGTTGACACTCAACCAGGAAAATATGAAATGTGGAAAGGAATGTGTTTGGCGAAAAAGTGTGTGCAGGAAGCTGAGAAAACTGTAGCTCTGATCAGTGTGAGGGCGGCATGGAGGTGGTGAGTGTGCCATGCCAGAACTTGATGTTGAGACTTCTGGAGGTGTTCGCTGCCTGATTTAACGGAACATCTGTGATGGGAAGTGCCTACATGATAACCCCAGTGACTTATCCTGTGTCACCCACTCCCCCGTGTAAACACCCACTGTGAGGATCACAAGGAATTTTACATCACATCCTGTGCATTGGCGAATGTTGTGCTGCAATTCCTGCAGGGTTCTAAATATATCTTGGCAGGTAAAATTCAACTTTGGTGGTTAAAATCAGTGTCACCCAACACACTGACTAGTAACTTTCAAATGTCATCTCTCTAACAGTTTTGCAGTGTCTGATTCTGTGCAAAAAAATGGCACTGAAAATGAATAGTTGCTCTACCAGGTAATTTTTCTAGCGCACCCACCATTGAACTAAAAAAAATTGTTCATGACAGTGACTGGCAGCTAATGTTGGCAGCAGAGTATAAAGGTGTGTGCGTGTGTGTGTGTGAGGCCGCTGGTGAAATCTGATAAATTGCTGTTTTAGATCTGGGAGTTGAAAGTGTCAGAACACCAAAGTATGCCATCAGCTCAGATAAATGTCTCAGAAACAGACAGTGGAAATGGGGAATGATTTTTGCTGTCAGTAAAAATGAAGAAGAAAAGAGCCCTCGGCTGTAGCGTGAAATTTAAAAACACAATATTCAGTCATTTTTTTGTAGAAGAGTTCTCCGATCTCTGATAGAAAAGTATTTTCAACACACTTTCTGCTCTGTAGTTTGTTTGTGAATTCACATTCTAGATCTCCTGCAGTGGACAGAAACAGCCTGTGGACTTAATGATCATGTTTACTGTTGTAGTGGAAAGACAGCCTACTTAAACTTAGCTTAAACTCATTATTGTAGTCAGTTAAAATCTATGTAGAAGAAACTAAATTACATTAAAATAATGATTTTTGACACATACTGTGTTCATGCATTTATTAATCACGTTACCATATATTGATAGAGTATCATGTCGGGATTACCATCTTTAGTTCATATTCCAGTCCATCCCTGCCTTTTATTCACCGCTACATCTCTGACTGTATCGACTCATCAGCAGCAATGAGATCATTAGCCGCTGGAGCCAGACCACATTCAGACGCAGCAACACTTTCTTTAGGCCAGACCTTCACTTCCTCCATGCCCCTTGCTCTGTTGCCACGGTGATGCTGTCTCCACATGCAATAATCTCTCATAGACCCTCATGTGACCCTGCTCTCCCTCTCTATCTACTTGTCTCTCTCATATGTCATGCCTCTCTCTGGTGCACTGATTCACATTTTTATCTTTTAGTCTTGCTCCTTTTCTTTATGCACAAGAGATTTCTGGCTTTGATCCTTTTGCATGTCTTCCCTAATTGCCTCCGTATCTATTTTTGACAACATTTATCAGTGGGGCTGGGCAATAAAACAATAACAATAATTATCGCTATATATTTTTCCTCAATAACAATATAACAAATGTTTAATAAATGTTCAAGTTCATTTGAATAACAAACAAATCAGCACTTATTTTTTCTATTATGATAGGTATTTTGTTGTGGAAAAGGGACAGAAAAAAGATTTTTCTTAATTTAACTCATGCATATATGTTTAAAAAAGATTTTTATTTTCAAGTGATGTTCTATAATAATAATAATAATAATAATAATAATAATAATAATAATAATAATAATAATAATAATTCAAAGATACTTTACAGGTTTTTAAGTGTTGTTACGTCTGCAGACCTAAGGTGACATGTAGGTGTGCGGGGGAGGAGGTCAGAGAGGTAGGGAGGGGCCAGGTTGTTTAAGGCTTTGTAGGTGGAGTAGAAGTTTAAAGTGGATCCTGTATTTAACTGGGAGCCATTTGAGGTTGTAAGTTTGGGGGTGATATGATCTGTGCGACAGGAGGAAGTGAGCATTCGGGCAGCAGAGTTCTAGACGTATTGAAGTTTACTGAGGATTTTGTTTGGTGAACCATAGAGGATGCTGTTGCAGTAGTTGAGTCTGGAAGAGATGAGGGCATGGATGAGTACTCCTGCAGTCGGAAAGTACTGGGAGGGCTGGTTGCGAGCGATGTTCTTAAGGTGGAAGAAGGCAGTTTTTGTGACCTGGTTGACATGGGGCAAGAAGGAGAGGGTGGGGTCAAAGATAATTTGACGTTTGCAGACCTGGGTGGAGGGGGTGACAATGGAGACGTCGATTTAATTTTTGAGTGAAAATGTCTGGGTGGAGTGGCTCAGGGTGTTGGTGTTAAGATGAGGATTTCCGATTTATTGCAGTTGAGTTTGAGGAAGTTCTGTAGCATCTAAGACTTTGAGTCGGTGAAACAGATGGTGAGGGTGGTGTGGGTGGCTTAGGTGATGTATTTGGATGAGAGGTAAACTTGAGTGTCATCAGCATAGCAGTAAAAAAATAGAGCCCATGACGGCAGAGGATCTGTTCTGACATTAAAGAATACGGTTTAAAACCACAGTTACCATCTGGTTTCTTCAACTTTCACTCAGGAGCAAAAATCAGCCTTTTACTCGAAAGAGATAATGATTTGACATTTATTGTGATAATTATTGATATCGAATGAAATAAATTTTTTTATTGTGATAACATTTTTGGCCATATCGCCCAGCCCTATTTATCAACTACTCATCAAGCATCATGTCAGTCTACAGAACACCAATATTATGGATTTTACACACACTCTCTGTGTCTTCATGTTTATGTTCTGTCCCTAAAACATGCACAGATCCACCAAGACTCACCCAGGACCTGTTGTGCACATCAGTGATAACCCCATGGATGAAGGAAAGGTAACTGATAGTTCACTGCAATGCCTGTGGAACAAAGATACATGTTCTACCCTAAAACAAAACTGTAAAAAAAAGTTGTTATGGAATTTTTGTTGGTGTACTTTTCTTTTTTTCTGTGAATAACTGCTCCACCGCATAGGCTGCTTCTGTAGCTACAATGGAGAATGATAGTGGAACACTTCTGCATTTAAGTATTTATTGAATTGGGACTGCCCTTTTACATTCATTTATGGAATAACAGTGAAAATGCAATAAAAATAACCTAAGAATTATAATAATGGTGTGTTTTTAGCTTCTTGTATTGTTGATGTACCAGAAAACACTTTAATGTAACACCCTATGTTAATGTGAATTCTTAATAATTATGTTGAAAATAATATGTAAAAAGCTACAGGCAAGCATACAATAAAAAAGAAAAATTGTGTTAATTAATGTAATTGATATTTAATTGGCTTTTAATGGATGTTACTTGAATCAGTTGGAGTTTTCTGGTCATTAAGAGTCATTTGAATGATCAAATGATTGAACACAGACACAAATGTCCTTTGAACACAGACAGTCCTGAATAACGCCAGGCTGAGATATATGTGCAGAATGTGGTTTCACAGCCATGAGCTGAGCTGTGCTTTGCTTCTCTTGTTATTGCAGCTTCTGATTGGATTTGAGTGTGGGGTAGTGGTGTTATGGGATTTGAAGTGCAAAAAAGCTGACTACCGCTACAGTTATGATGAGGTAAGGCATTATTTCTTTTCCACTCAGTTCTTGTAAGAGCACTGGTTAGTTTGTTCACAATTTTCTCACTGTTGTCTCAGCAACTTGTTCAGTCTTGTTAGGTTTCATATAATCTGTCACTTTCACACATATGTTCCAACTGTGGCTCTCAAATGTTTTCTCCTGAAACCTGAAACAGCTGCTAATTGGGACCCATAGAAATTAAATCTCAGGTGCTTCAATATTGGGTGACTTTATTTTTGCATAGAGGAGCTACTGTATGTCATTCATAAAGACTGGAATTAGGATGATATCCAGTCTATAAAAAATAAAACTATTAACTAGGTAGTTGTGTTAATAAAAAGAAGTGAGAAAAAACAACATTATGAAAAATTTGTCAATCAAATTTAGCACTATCATGGGATAAGTCTGGTATATTCTATATTGTCTTCCCGTGAATCAAATCCCATGAGAAGGCCAAAAATCCACACTGAACTGACCTGAAGCATAATCTGATATAGATTATACCTCGGTGCTATAGAGCTCCATTGTTCTCCAAAAACTATTAAAAACACATCAGTGGGCCACACTGTTGCTCTGGATGTCATGTTCCTTTATTTTATTTAATACACATACTGTTTATTTTGAGCCAATCCTTGAGCCATACATTTTATTTTGAGCCAATCACATATACACTGTCCTGCTGCCAAAGATATTAGTGCACAAATGTGTATTAATCTGCATCTGAAAATAGTCCCCAACAAAAACACTCTTGACTCTAACTTAACTTTACTGTACCAAACTGAGGAAGTCAGAGCCTTTTAAGAAACAGACTAACATACTAGTTTGGACTTGTCGTGTTATTCGCTCATGATAGGAAAAATGTAATTTAACCAGCCTTATCCTTTTAATAGGTTACAAACAGTTGCCACAGAGTTGCTACACATCTTCACAGCCTTAGAATTTGCATGTACTTTATTTCTTGATGCGTGTCTTTCAGGCGATCCACTCTGTAGCCTGGCACCATGAGGGTAAACAGTTTGTTTGCAGCCACTCTGATGGCACTCTGACCACATGGAATGTACGAGTCCCAGCCAAGGCTACACAGATCATCACACCACATGGTAGGAACTGTTGTATACACACAGTTGTATTGTTTACACGCAAACACACAAGCACAGGGACACATACAATCCCCCCTATGTCTGTTAAAAGCATTAAGGAATTCAAAGGGTTTTCTTGTACAATAACAGATGGATGGTGTCAATGTGGCCATGTGTGTACAGGGGCACTTGCACACTATGTACTGTACTTCTGCAAATTAAAATTAAATGCGTTTTTGCCATTTGACCTCTGCTAGGAAAGCAGCCTAAGGATGGAAAAAAGCCAGAACCATGCAAGCCTATCCTGAAGGTGGAATATAAAACAACAAGGGCTGGGTAAGTGAAATGGTAGCAAGTCCCCACCCATCCTGTATCTTAACCTACTCTGGTTTGAATCCATATCCTGTATTAAATGTGGTCTTTCCTGTTATTCTGTCTACAACAGCATATATCTAACAGGCCAGTCCCGTTGACTGTGTCCTATTACTGATGGAAATGAGGTAGAAAGCTGGAAAGGTCCTGTCTAATTATTTTTGCGTTCTCACAGGCTTTGTTTTGTTATGATCATTAGATAAATGATTTTTGATCATGACAAATGATTTGTTGATCCTGTGAGGTCACATGTTAATTATGTTGCGATTAAGTAGAATTGGCAAGAGTATTAACACAATTATCATTATCTGAAGAGAACAAGCTTGTTACGTGAAGGTCAAAAAGTAAAAAGAGAAAACTTTCGTATAAAAAATGTAGAGTTTCACTAAGGCTAATCTAATTATCCCTTACTTTTTTCTCAGGTATTAGAGGACAGGGATTAATATAGTTGTCATTATAATTAAAAAGTAGGCTCCCCCCGTCATTGATGCTCTTGAAATGGGGGCAAAGTATCCCCAGAGGAAGCACAACATTTAAAATTTCTTCTTCACTCATCCAACTGATTGCACCTAGTAGCTTTTCACAACAAACTTAAATTTATTGAATAAGTGTGTGTGTTTTTCAGGGACCCATTTATGGTCCTTTCTGGAGGTCTGTCTTATGATACGGTGGGAAGGAGAGCCTGTCTGACTGTGATGCATGGGAAAAGCACAGCCGTGCTGGAGATGGACTATCCAATTGTAGATTTCCTAACGCTGTGTGAAACTCCATATCCAAATGGTGAGCTGCAGCAGGTTATGTTAATTTGTCTCAGAATCCGTATTCGCTCACAGAAATTACATTATTATCCCTATTAATTTTGTGCTGCTCTGTTTTTTGCCAGACTTTCAGGAGCCTTATGCTGTGGTGGTACTCCTCGAGAAGGACTTAGTTGTAATAGACCTTGGACAGATTGGGTATTTATTCTCCTTTGTATTTTTGTTGTGAATCAAATAATATGGATATTGTAGATCAAGCACACTGTATTAATACACAATATACAGATGCTGCTAATTATTTAACTATACTGATTATTTCAGTCAGAAATGTGCGATTCAAACCTTTCAGACTTAAATCAATGAACAGAAGAAAAAGGACACAAACTCATGATCCATCTCCGCAGTTGAAATAATGAATTTGTTATGTATAATGAGTTTATATATAGACTACCCAAGAGCTGTCTGTGTGTGTATGTGTATATGTATGTATGTATGTATGTATGTATGTATGTATGTATGTACGTACAGTATATAAGAATATATATATTCTTTATTGAAAAGTGTGAACATTTTTATAGCTGTTGCATCTTGTAGCTTTCACTCACCTTTTATGATTAATTGAGAGCAACCCTGCCAACAAAGAATGAAGATGCAGTCCTTAATTGTGTTATAACACCCAGTAGTGACTCCAAATTCCTTCTAACTCACCCCAGATGTTTTGAAACTCATAGTTGACAATCAGTTGATTATCACTAGCCGCAGCAACACAGGTTGAAGTGTACTGTATATTTGGGTTTAAGAGTGTAATTGTTGCAGTCCTAAGTGGCTGTTTATTCATTTTAAAGTGACAATAGGAGACGTTTTTGCTTTAACATTCAATTTAAGCATCTCAGACAAGTGCAGATACTATGAAGATGTAGTTAGTTTTCAAGTCTAACCTATGGCACATTGTCTTGACAGGTACCCAATATTTGAGAATCCATATCCTCTGACCATCCATGAGTCACCAGTGACGTGCTGTGAGTACTTTGCTGACTGCCCTGATGAAATTATTCCTGCACTTTACTCTGTCGGCAGCCGGCAAAAGAGACAAGGTTACAGCAAGAAGGTAAATTGCTCCTCTGTGTGTGTGTGTGTGTGTGTGTGTATATATAAAGAAGCCCATAAACACATTTTACATTTTAACATGTGTTTTGCCCTTTCCACAGGAATGGCCCATTAGCGGAGGAAACTGGGGCCAAGGCACTCAGAGTTACCCTGAAATCATAATCACTGGGTTAGTGAGAAATAATTAATGAATGAATTAGTTTGTTGTTTTGATTCACTGACAATTGATTCACTGTTCTTGATCTCATATTATTTTGTGTCTTTGTTTTTTTAATGCCCCCACCCCTTAATAATAGACATGCTGATGGGACGATCAAATTCTGGGATGCCTCTGCATGTGAGTAGTTTTATGTGTTTTATTCAATTTATTTGTAGGGAGCTATGTATAATCCTGTCTTGCTGCAGGTTTTGTGAAATATTTAGTTACAACAGCTAATTTGCCAGGACACTCTAATAAAAGAGATTTTTAATCTCAAGGAGTTTTTTTATCCTGGTTAAATAAAGGTTTGAATGAAATTTCCTTAAGAAGTCATATTTACAAATTAAACGTACATATGTACAATCAACCCAGTAATATAATATCATCAAATTCAAATAAACGTGCATATAACATACTTGACACTAATGTTTGCATCTATGAAACATTTAGAAGCCAGCTCGATATACATAGATTCTTCATTAGCTCAGCTGTAGTATGCAATTTAAAGATTACCATACATGGATATATATTATTATTAAATTATTTTTTGATTAAAATGCAAAATTATTGAGCATATTGCATTGATAGTAATTTTATCTAGACTTTGCCTCAAATATTTTAACATTTAGACACAATTGATAAAGCCTGCTCTTGTCATGGCCACAGTAACCTTTGAATCAAGACTCTGTATGCGGTTTGTTTATGCATAATTCACAAGAACTAATCCAGGTGGCACTATCATTGTACACTTAAAGCTGCCTGGAACTACTATATCAAATGAACATAAAGTGAACTGATGGGATGTATAACCATATCTTTATGTCTTCTTTTGTCACTCTTCTCAAAGTAATGCTCCAAGTACTGTACAAGCTGAAGACTGCCAAGGTTTTTGAGAGGGCTCGCGGTAAGGAGGATAAGTCAAGTACAGAAATAGTAGAGGAGGATCCGTTTGCCATCCAGACCATGTCCTGGTGCCCTGAGAGCAGGATGCTCTGTGTGGCTGGGGTTTCTGCCCATGTTATCATCTACAGGTTCAGCAAACAAGAAGTCACCACTGAAGTTGTGCAGGTGGGGAAGTAATCATTGTCTGTGTCATTGTGTCATCAGAAACATGCAGATTTATAGTTTTGGACAAACATTAATCTTTATTTAACAGCAGACAGACCTTAGATAGACAGGGAAAGATAGCATAGGGAAAGGAAGGTTCTGGGATACTTTCATCCGAGGAGAGAGATGAATGTACTGGTATTTTAAGAGGTGACAGTAGATATATCCAAGAACAAGCCTCTTTGTGACATATCATCTCTTGTGTTTAGCTTTTGGAGGTGCGGATGCAGTGTGAGTTTAGCAATGGTGACTCCCCTGACACAGGAGGGGAGAATACCCCCACCCCGCCCACCCCGGGAGCCTCCTCCAGCCCACAGGAGAGCGAGCCACCCACTCAACCCTCCACAGGCAGCAATTCCACTGATGGACCCCGGGACAATATACCATGCCTGCAGTATGGACAATTACGCTTTCTTGTTATTTTTTGCAAAAATGTTGAATTGGGCTCTTGCTACTTGTCACTGAATACTTGATGCCTACGAGGGATGTAGACATCCATTCAATCCTTCCAGTCAGCGGTTCAACCCTTTTTTCCTCAGTTTGGCACCAGGGGAAAATAATCCTCTTAATAAAAATATAAAAAACTATGAGAATGTTTTGACAGTAAAAGCGTTGAACAAGGAATAATAATAACAAAAATATATGATATTGTCAATGTGGCTTACCCAAAGGATGATAATTCTTTCCAGTGCAATGTGCAGCCTGCTGTCTCATCCTGCTGTGTGTTTGATGCAGGGTGCGGAGCTCCCCGCTGAAGCAGTCTCCGGGCTACCAGGTGGAGCTGGTGATCCAGCTGGTGTGGGTGAGCGGGGAGCCACCTCAGCCGATCACCAGCCTGGCTATCAACTCCTCCTATGGCCTGTAAGTCTATACATCCTGTACACTTCAGATTTTAACATGAGATCATTTAATGCTCATTCTTGTGTTGATAGCAATGGCTATCCCAGTTCAGTGTTTGTGCATCAAGAAATTTTAATTGCATCCTGTTAAACAGAAGGTAGTAACCTTTTTTAAAGTGCAACTTTAATAAACTCTCCGCGTGTCCCTCATCCCTCCTGTGTTTCAGTGTGGTGTTTGGAAACACTAATGGTCTGGCTGTGGTGGACTACCTCCAGAAAACACTGCTCCTCAACATGGGCACAACGGAACTGTGCAGCCCATCTGACCCCTTCCCGAGGCAGCCTCGCTCCCCTCGCAAACCGCGACAGCCTTCTGGAGGTGAGCTACACTCACCTACTTTTCCGTTTGTCTATCTCCATAGCCAGACTAACATTATTAACCCTGAAATAAATGCTTTATATGTTTGTATCTTCTTATGTCATATTTCTTTGCATTGCTAAAGCAATCTAAACAATTAGCAGAATGGCTGTGGCTGTAAGGGTGGGTAAGGGAGGCAGCGCTGACACTTGGCAGCAGCCTTGACTTCGCACCATGAGCACTGCCTCCTGCAGTAGCTCCTGTCCCTCAACAGGGGGCATCACTCACAGATTCTCCATCTGTTCAGTTGGACAGACCATAGACAGTGGAGCATTAATTTCCGTGATCTAGTCAGTTAAAAGAAAGCTGTATCAGTGTTGCAACAGCATTTTGCTTTTTATAATAAAAAAATACATAGTTGATACTCATTTACTTGTTTTAGCTTTGCAGTTTCTGTCATGTCTTTTACAGTGTTTTTGTCTCTGCCTGATCATCCTGTGATTCACTGTTCGTACTCATTATTTTCAGTCTCAGTGGCCTGGTGCTATATTCAAGACTCTTATATTTGGGCAATCTGCTATGAAAATTTTTATTTATGTACACTGTAAGAGTACTTATCTTTAATTTCAATTAGAAATACAGCAGCAAGCCTCTGAGACTCTTTTGAGCTTTCTTTTCTTTTGCAATTACGGTCTTTTTTCTCTCTCACTTTTTTTTACTGTTGGTCTCTCTATGATTTGGTAAAGACATTCCAACTGTGACGTCTTGCATGTCCAGACTTTCTAAATTGTATACCGAGTCTGTGAAAAAACTACGCTCATCTCACTTAAGTAAGTCATGTTGTGTCAGAATTTCTTTCCCCCCTACAGTATAATTTCTCTCCTCTAAGCTTTTCCCTTTTCTCATAAAGATACACTCCCTGGGTTTGATGTAGCACCCCCAAATCCCCAAAGCTCACTATTGACTTTTTAAAAACAGCAGCAGTGAGCTGAGGGGAATTTTAAGACTTGAGGGCACTTCAGGTAGTGTATCTTTAAACCCTGCCCCCTATTACTAGACAAACAAAACTGACACCTTGAGTCAACAGATTTGTTCTAGATTTGTGAAGTGAACTCAAGTGTGGCTTATTTACTACACTATATGGGTAGCTCTCCCTGTATTTGTTCAAATAGGTGACCCTTTGTTATTTTCACTGTATGTACTGTAGGAATTAAGACTTGCTGTGTGTCGTCCAAGAGTAGGAACAGTTCTGCCATGCTTAATTACATTTGTGACTCCCACAGCACCCTGTGATACCAACGATGGGACTAACACCACAGAGGACCGCTGCAAATCACCTACATCTGGTAAGCCTGCCTTTAGTCTGAGTGCTTCATACAAAAAAACCCCGACCCTTTTATTATTTTGAAATACATATTTTTCAAATGCTGCCATTTGTCATGTAGGATCTACCTCACCTTGCAATTCTGATGATGACCGCAAACAGAAGTTCATAGAGAAGGGTACTGTATTTTTAAAAGCTGCATGTCCATTTAAATTTAAGCATGTAAAATGGCTGGAGTGGAGTTATCTGATCTCTCCTTTTTAAACCTTATTTCCAGTGAAGTTCAAAAGCAGACGCTTTTCCAAGACGGTTGCCAATGACTTTGGTACTGTATCATTCAGATGTATTCTTTCTGATTGCTCACTCACTCTCTGAATGACAGCGTTCTAACCACACTGTGCCTTAATCCTACGCCAATCTGTGCATCTTGTGCCAATGAAAGAAAGAATGCTTTCAAGAAATGTCTACTAATGTCTCTAATCATGTGGTTTGAGGGTCACATAGTTGATTCATGAAATAAATCAGGATTCTTTATCCAATGCATGACAGGACATCTTTTGAATTTCAGGCCGCAGATTTTCTATGCAGATTTCGCTCCAAACGCTGTAGGTTGTTACACAACTCTGGATTGAACATATAATGCTGAATTGGAATATGTTATTTTTTCCTAATTCCAAAAACATAGAAAATCTGCCATATTCTTTACAGTACTAATGTCTAACGGTGTCATTTTAATGTTGAAGTGAATTATTTCTCTTTGATTGTAGACATTTGCTCTGTATGTTTCTGATTCCAGGACTTCAATTCATTGTTAACTCTTTGGCTACCCACTGATTTTTCCTCCTCCTACTCTCTTTGCATAACTGTTTACTGAATTGCAGTGACCTTATTTCTTGACTGTGTCTTGCTTGACATTACAGGCCCTTTCGTTGTCTGTCTGCCTCTGAGACTCATTTGTATTCTCAGGGTTTCCCTAAGGGTGGTTATAGACTTCAACAGGCAACTAAACGGGTTTTACATGTTAGATTGGCAACACTCCTGGTAGCAAGCACCAAACTTAAATGACCCATCTAAGATCAATTGAAATGTTTTTAGAATCAAAATATTCCTCTTTAGCAGTGCAGTTCTGTTGCACACAGTGAGTGACAGTATTCTGTATGTCCTCAACAGTTGTCCTTCAGTTTGTATCACCACTCTTAAGAATAACTAAAAGTCATAATTTCTTTCAATGTTTCGCACTGATTTGCACAGTAAAAACACTGTCGCAGATTATTGAAATGATAATTTCGGAATTTTTGATTGTAATTCATTTAAATGATCTTTGATTTTTCAAAATGTTTAGCCATCATTCTTTACTCATAAAATAGGAGTATTTGTTTCTGTTACAGCCAAGATGTCACGGAGAATTAGCTCATCTAGCGAGCAAAAGCCAGACATGGGTAAGCCAAAACTACTGAATTTTAGCTTCTAAGAACTTTTACATTTTCCTACAGGTGTTCATTGTGTCATTTGAATCTTCTGCAGCTTTGTGTGAAGTTCACAGCTGTTAAATACTTGTGAGACTACTTATTGTCTTATAGTGTGTTGGTGCAAATGTTTGACTCTTGTTTTCTTGGGACGTTATACTGTAAGTTGAGACAAACTCTCTCTGTTTGCACTGTGAGAAGAGAAGAGGTTCCAACGATTGCGCTGTGCCACATTTAAGAAGCGCTTTTGTTGTGTGAAGGAAGATAAGGCGGCAGCCAGGATGAGCAAGAACGGGCCCATAAGTAGAACTAAATCAGCCCCCAACTTCTGTGAGTGGACCAGCATGGTCTGGCTTAGGCTGAAGTGGGTAAACTGGTACTAACCCCACCATTCCTGGGACTTATATTTTCATTATTCTGAATGGGTTGATATATGACACTAATCCTCTCACAATGATGGTTTCATTCTTTTTGAGGAAGATCGACTGGCCTGACTGCACTCAGTGTTAAAAATCTTGCTTTTCTTGTTTACAGTTTTTCCTTGTGAAGAACACACATGGCGGGTGGTGTGTTTAGCCTTTCTGTCTGTGTCACAGGTCTTTTTTGTGTTTCTGTTGGGATGCCTCATTAGCTTTTTAAAGAGGGTAAAAGCTTGTGTCAGCTGCTGTCAGCACAGTAATGAGGCATTCCACGCACCAGTTCTTCCTTGGGAGTCCCTGTACTACCTTACATGCATATTTTACACAATTTTTCACATTGAGAATGTTGTTGTCAAATTTAATTGAAAAAAAGTACATTATGTGAACCTTTTAATTGGATATAGACTGTGCAAGAGCATCTCAATGTCAAAAAACTTTCTGGTGTTCCCTAGTCAAAGGTTTGTTGTTTTTTACCACTTCCATAAAAGACATGAATATGATTGAGGATGTGCTCCACTAAACATATGGTAGCAGAACATAGTTTTCACATATTACCTGCATTTTGACCTGGTGGATTTAATATCAATAACAACTCTAATTATCCTGCACGGAGAAGCCCTCTATAATCTTCTTACCCCATTCATTTCACACAAATCATTTCCTCATTCTCTCTTTTTTTGTGCTCACTCCTGCTGTCCAGATGCCAAGGATAACTCATTCACCCGCTCACGTAGTTCAAGTGTAACCAGCATAGACAGAGAATCCCGGGAGGCCATCTCCTCCTTTCACTTCTGTGAGAGTTTCCCTAGGAAGGTGGACAGCTTGGTCAGCCCCTGTCTGCTGGTGGGAACCACCCAGGGCTCTGTGATGATGGTAGCCCTTAGCTTGCAGCCCGGTGGGGACCAGAGGCTACAGCAACCAGTTGGCATCTCCTCCTGTGGTAAGAAGCTTGATGCAATTCAAGAGCAAAGTACATTGACTCATAGATGACCACTTTTGGTAATCGTTCGGAATTGAAACAGTAAAAGGGCAAATCTCCTACACCTGTCTACAGCAGTCACTACTCGAAGCCTCTTAACGTCACACTTTCCTAACAGACATGAGAAAGATAGCTTTGTGCTGCAGGTATCGAACATATAGTGAAGAAAAAATACAGTGTAAATGTAGGTAATAGTAAATTTTGCTTTGTCCATTCCTTGTTAATCTTCAGAATGACTCTGACCTTCATAGTTGAAATGTCTTGTTGGTTTCTTGTGCTGTAAAGAGTAGTTCAAATTTAGAAAGAAAGTGGTGATGGGGACAGTGAAGGGGAAACTGTGGTCACTTGAAATTTGTGTGTAAGGAGTTTTGTTTCAAAGAAGGTCAGATTCCATTCCCAGAAATATCTGCACTTTGTGAAGTTATTGTTGAGTCACTTACTGTATTTTTTAGCAAGCCAGTGTATGTAAACCTTTTTCAGCAGAATTTAAAAATGCAGTTCAATAATTCAATAATCGTAGGTGCCACGTGGTCACATAGAGTCCACAAGTTCACATGCATTGTTGTTTTTTCAAGCCATTTTTTGCAGCACAGCAGCATTGCATATCTATATTTACATTATAACTATTAAAGTCAGACATTTACTAAAAAAACAGGGTGAGAAAAGGACCCAAGCCAGTGTTTTTGTATTCCAAAAAGTGAAAGGTCATGACAGTTTTAGAAGCATTTTATTGCACCAGACCTTTTCTCTAATTAAGTTTTAAATTGGAAAAAAGCAAATCAAATGCATTAGGGAAAGTACAGGACGAAAAGCCTTTGATGGTTTGTTGGCTAGTCGATGTGATTTTTATTTCTCTTCACTGTTATTGTACACATGTTCCAATTGAAGATATCGAACTTACCACACTCTGCTGACTTCTTTGTTGACCTTGAATTAAAGAATGTAGCCCTGAGTAAAAATGTGCTTGATATTCTGTAGTAATTTGAAAGCTGTCTCTAAACCAAATGAAAACAGTACCTCTTAATACTCATTCTTCAGGCACTATGGTCAGACTCAAAGGAGGCATTTTGACTATGGCCCTGTTGGATGCCACTGGAACTCTGCTGCCCCCTTCCTACGAGCCATGGTATGACTCAAATGCCTCCGATGAGGAGAAGGAGAAGAGCCGGAAGCGCAGGCCAGCCTCCCCTCCCTCTTCACAAGACGGTCAAGATTCCCAGTTCGCCGTGCTGTGTTCGGAGAAACAGGCCAAGGTGGTGGCTATGCCCTCCCAAACCCGCATCTACAAACATAGCATTACAGAGTCTTCCTTTGTGCTGAGGGCTGATGTTGTCCAGATGTCCGGAGCCAACTGCATCGCCTGTTTCTGTGCTAATGGGCATATCATGGCTCTAAGGTATAATCCCTTGTAGCTTCTAGTTATATTTGGCTTCTACTTTCAAAATACTGATGAAATCATAATAACTACATTTGTATTGTACAATTCTTAAATACAGTGTGGTCTGAATGTCTCTAATTTGTATCATTTCAGTTTGCCCAGTCTAAGGCCTCTGCTGGATGTAAACTACTTGCCGCTTACAGATATGAGGATAGCCAGAACGTTCTGCTTCTCCAACGTGGGTCAGGCCCTATATCTCACCTCCCCCACTGAGATCCAGAGGATCACCTATAGCCAGGAGACCTGCGATAACCTGCAGGTCAGATACTCTCAATTGGTCAATGGGTTATACTGTAAAACATTTAAATTCATGTTTCATCATTAGATGCAGTAACTCACATACAGTGCGGAGAAAAGACTTTCTGTGTTGGCTTGGAGTACACAAACAAATGTGCCGTATGTGTGGGTGAAGAGATCTTATCTCTTTTTCAAAAAAATTCTGGTGTGAATGTTTAACATTGCACACGCAATTACAACACACAGTTAATTTTTGTCCAGCCGTTTGAACCAGCTCTGCAATGTAGTGTCACTTTAACATTATGCATCATGCTTGTAATGAATCTTGGCTTTCCGATACACCACCACAACACCAATTATTCCTACACTAAGCACCCCATGTGGGCAAGTAGAAATCTGGGATCTTTCTCTATTCAGGTTTAACATAAAATGAGTAATGTAAGAAATGGGGACGCACAAGAAGGCATATTGTTATATAGTGCACTTATTAAGCTACTGAGGTCACTAGTATTACAATGGTAGTTTAAAAAATTGCGTTCGTTTCATGAATGTGAAATCACATAATCTGTCCATTACCTGAAATGGCATGCTGTATATGTTTTTAAAAAAACTGTAGGATACTTTTTAGGTCAGTATACATTGCTACAGGGAATATAGATTGAAATAGATGTACTGACGTTGATGTCTTCCTCAGGAGATGCTCAGTGAGTTATTTACCCCTGTGGAGACACCAGAGGCTCCTAACAGAGGTTTCTTCAAAGGCCTTTTTGGGGGAGGAGCTCAGTCCCTGGACAGGGAAGACCTCTGTGAGTACAGAATGGCCTAGTATCAAATTACGATTTCTTTTTCAGCCTAATAATTTTACATGTTTTCTTACTTTAGTGTAAGAAAAGAAGTGTAAGTTTTCTTACTTCTATGTGTGTGTGTTTGTGAGTTTTCACTTCACTGACTGACCAAACCTAACCGTTACAGGTAGTTTTTGGTAATGGTATTTCAGTTACACCAAGGTGCCATTACATTTTACTTGTACAAAATGGGAAGATTAATACTTGAATTTGTCAACACATTAAATGGCTTTCTCTTTGTCTTTGGAAGTTGGTGAAACTGCTGCTGGTAAGGCCTCCCGTAGCCTGGCCCAGCACATCCCTGGCCCAGGGAGCATGGAGGGCATGAAGGGTGCAGCATCAGGGGTTGTGGGAGACCTGGCTCGCGCCCGGATAGCATTGGATGAGAGAGGGCAGAAACTGGGCGAGCTGGAGGAAAGAACTGCAGCCATGATGGCCAGCGCGGACTCCTTTTCCAAACATGCTCATGATGTACGCACCTGTCATTTCTTTGAGAACCCAAACATTGTTTATCATGTTAACTGGTTATTTCTGACTCTCATTGTCCCTCTTCTCTCCCTTCAGATGATGCTGAAGTACAAAGATAAGAAGTGGTACCAGCTCTGATGGCAGCGCGTGGAGCATCGGACTCTGTAATCACGCACACCAGTGTCTCTTAAGAGCTGCAGGTCCCTCTACTTCTCTTCTCTATTTCTCTCTACGGGGGGTTCTGCTCAACAGACTCATGCTTTTATTCTTGGTACAATATCATACACTCTGCATTACCTCAGTCACTGGAGGACTGCTGCGGAGTAGACACTGGCTGACCCAACGTAATGAGAATGGAAAGAAATGGAAGCAGAGAACCCCTTAGGAATCTCTCTTTTCATTTCTCCTGAGAGTGATGATGTTTATTTAACATCAGTACACCGAACAGAAGAGAGGGGACCTTTTATTTCCATCATCATGCACTCATATATACCCTGCTGTTTTGTTCTGAAAGAGGAAAGACAATTCTGCAAAAGATGTACTTGTAGTGGCCTGATTGCAATTGTTCTTTTTCCTTTCTCTGCCCTTTATCGTGTCTGCCAAACACAGTGGACATAAATGAGGAGAAAAGTCTGATGAACCCTTGTCCTTCAAATCTAATCAAGTCAATGAGATGCAAGTCTGTATAGGAATGATTGAATCAGTAAAGGGCATGTGTATGTTTGTTTTTCTGGTTTAAATTATTTTATTATTAGAGTTTGACCTCTGTCCTTTTGTCAGTCTCTTTTTGTCTTGTTTTGTCCATAAAGGGCCTCTCAAGCACTTAAAACCGTATAGAATAGACAGGGAGTTAATGAATCTAATGCCTCTCACCGAATAAGGGCTGGTAGTGCGCTAGTTCATCACCAACCATTTCTTTTACTGCATTTTCCATCAAGTTGTTTTAGGGGAGAAAAACTAATGCTGTGTTTTCTGAGACTGTTTTTATTTTAAATTAGACTATTTATTGGAAAAGTAATAGATAAGAAGTCAAATTAGTCTGTATGTTGGCCATTAAAACTTTGTCAATTAAATGGGCTAAGTGCTGAAATGTTTACCCCCACTGAAGAGTTTACATTAATCTATCAGAAAAACTAAGAGTTGATACACTGGAAAACCCCTGAAGGGCTTATATTCTTCTAGCATTCAAGGGGCTGTAGCTAAGTCAAGTATGAGAAGGATGATATGTGGAAGGGCAAGACAAGGATTGTCCTTAGTATGATTAGCATAAATGTATATTTTGGTTACAATTTTATGTGATAAAGATTCTATCTATACATACTTTTTCAGATTTTTTTAGCATTCTGTCATAACTAATGTTTTTTTTGTCTGGTTTCTCAAAATGTAGGTAAAAAAGCATGTGTCTCTTACAGCACAATGGAAATGGTAATCCTGTCTTTGTATTTGTAGCTGCCAGTAGAAATGACCAAGCACCACAGAGTGTTCCTCACAGTGCCATTGGTCATCTCTCTCTCAGCCATTCACTTAAACACTGTTTCTCTTCTGCCTTTGCCTCATGACACATATATGCTAACCTCTACCTATATGTATGTCTGTGTGTTTGTGAACATGCATATATTCAGGAATATGTGTATGGACGCCAATATTTATAATACTACATAGATACAGTGTATTACAATAGGTCTTTTGAGGTTCTTGTTTTTGCTTGACTGTGTTTTCAATGTGATTAACTAGAGTTCTATTGTAATTAGATTTCTTTTTCATGAGGTGCAAGGACATGCTGCTATTTGTGTCAATGTAGGAGCATTACTTGTTGGTCTGTTAATTTGAAAAGAAAGACTTAGTCGGTCTGGATTGCTGCCAAATGTTGTAAATAACAGGACAGCTGGACACAAATCTGACAGTGCAGGTTCAGGCAACGTGACATACTGTACACTTGCGGCTATGTTCTTTTTTGACACCAAAGAGTTGCTTAATTTCACAGAGTTGTCTTGATTTTTTTCCCCAAATGGTAAGAGTGAGTCGGGGTACCTTGGACAGCACTCTTAAGTAAGAAGTCTACTGTGTGTAGGGGCAGATAGTAGATTGGCTTTAGCTTCTTTTATGGGCATGCCACCCTCATTACCCAAACTGCTGTACAGAGGATGGGCAAAGTGAATTTGAAGAGTTTCATTCCAAAATGAGAAATCCACCAAAGAAAAGCATACAACACTGACTCACAGTAAATGGCTGCAGGCATAAAGTAAAACTGTTAGTTTTTTTATCCATTTTCTTGGATTTTCGAGAATTAAATCCTGTATACTTAGGAGATGATCAATGTTTGGTTACACCAAATATGTTTTATCCAAGATGGATATACAGCCTTTTGGAATAAAACCCTTCAATTTTTACTGTCTCATTTTAATCTACTCTACTGTATACTACTGAGATAAACACATTTCAAAGAGCAGTTATGTGGGTTTTGCACTTGCACATTTTTTGTACTTGTAATTTTGTTAGTATGAGTTTTGGTGTGTTTATTCTAGCCCCAATTTCTTATTTTTGAAAGGACCAAAACATGACAGAACCTATGCTTATCTATGTCATTTGGCAGTTATGCTGATTGCTTCACTCTCAGATTTGTTTTCAATGTCAGGTTGATGATAATATATTTATATATTTGAAAACAAATATATATGCTTTTAATTTCAATAATATATTAAAAATGAATACCTTAAATGTAATTTTGAGATAAAATAACTCACATTAATGTCAAAACAATGGTTGTGCATAATGATCCATCATCCAGACATGAAAATAAAATAATCCTGGTTATATATAGAACACACTCATCTCTGCTACTGCAGGAAGGTCATCTCGACTTGGTGGGCTGCTGAGTCTTTCTACAAAATGTGGCCTCGTCTATAAAGTGCTTCAGTTTGCAACAGATGTATCCTAAATGGTCTCTTATTGCACATTGAAGGATGCATGATATTATGTGTTTACAAACTTGAAACAACCATGTATTATCCCTCTTAGAGATGGTCTGTTCTGGCATTTGTATTCACCACTATGTTGAACAAAACTGAAATTCTCTTCACACATCAGAAGCGTGTCCCATTTTCATTTAATCATGCCAATTGTATAAGTGTAAGAGATTATATTTATTTCATTGGCACACTTGTTTAAGTTACTGGTTGCTTAAACTCTTGCTTTCCCTGTGCTGTAGAAATACATAGGAAGCAAAGATAGGCTCACAGCACATGAGAGTTCAAAGGTTTCTCAGTCGCCATACTTCCATCCCTCTGTCTGTCTTCTGGGATGAATATCTGTGGAGTTGCAGTATTTTCTCATAGTAGGCAATTTTTGTACAGTTTTATTAAAATAAATTTCACATGGATGTCTGAATTAATCTGCTGCCACAAACAATTTAGACTGTAGATTTTAAACAATTTTAGACCGGTATATATATATATATATATATATATATATATATATATATATACATACACATACACATACACACACACTCGTATATAATTGTGCAATGGAAAATAAATGTAAAACCAGTCATAACATGTTTTGTCTTGTTTCCTGTTTGCTCACAGACCTTTTGGACATGTCCCTCCACAGATCAGAGGTCAGTGTCTGCTATTGATTGATGTGTCTTGCCTAACAAGTTCAACACTACCTTGATCATCTTGAGGGACAGCCTGGTACCTCCCTGATTTATACCACAAACAATTTTGTGCACGTTTAGACTTTGCTATAGTTTATTAGACATCCATACAAAGTGGCACAAATTATTTTTTTGATGTCATTTTTCACATAGTCATTTTCAGAAAATGTTTTTGCAGATAAAGTACAAGTTGTGAAAGATATTTCTTCTCTAAAATAATTTTGTTTACTTTCTTTCATGTGGTGTCTTCATGCTGTATAATATAGCTTGTAATGTCATGGTATCATTTTGGTGTTTTCATTATTGTAATTAGAGTTGCACCTATGTATACTGGCATATGTTGCATACCATAAGCTGTAAAAAGAAATATCAGTGTCAGTCCATTTTTGTTATAGGGCCAATATTTTGGCACCTGTGCTTGGCATATGCCTTTTTATAAACTATTATTTACCTAAAACTATGACATTTCTCTAGTTATGTTTTGCAACTACCGGTAAAAGTAGTTCAAACTTAAAGGACTTGCTACAGATCCATGAGTGTTTAAAAATCCAAATATGTTCGTCAAGCTGAATTTTGGTAGAAATAATTCGGAAATTATGCATAACATTTGGAGTATTTCCGTTTGTATTTGATTTGAGTATTTAAGTATTCCATGCAATTTTAGCATCATGCTGGAAAGGCTACTGTGTATACCATATACACAGTTTGTAAAAATCCAGTGAAAATCACTGCGTTTATTTTGTTTCAGTATATATTTTATATTATTGGTTTTATTTAGTTTTTATGTATTTTAAATGTGTTTTTTTTAATTCACGACTCCTTCATTTCGCAGAAGCCCCTGCAGGTGGCGCCAACGATCGCTGAACTCCCGTCGTCCAGCTGGGGTAAGAACTACAACAGCAGATCCTGAAGCCGACAATGAGCATCATCCTCACACTGACTGAACCGCGGTGGATGGAGCGGAGGGACAGCAAAGTTGAATGCGGCGAAAGCTAGCTACAAAGTCAGCCACAAGTGCACTTTGAACAGGTACAGGGAATTATGTATGTACAGTAGTCCTATATCGCTCTGGCTCCGGCATCAACCTTTTAATTTTTTCTCCGGATGAATGTTTGACGGAGCGTCTCGCTCTGTAACCGTTGCGATGAATTAAACAAAGACGATGGACGCAGCCGGAGAAGACGCCAACTGTTAACCTCACGGATATATTTCATATAGTTGCCAGAAGATTTCACACACACGTGGTCGACTCGGTTTAAAGCATTTATCATCTGTTAACGTTAACTTTACGATTCCGTCGACGCCAGATAAAAGTAACGTTAGCTAAATATAATACTTAATTTGTTTGAGTCCGTACGCCAGCTTGATCTAATCCTTAACATGCATTAAAACTGTTAAATATGCAGAATTCGTCTGTCGGACTCCTTTGACTTAAAACCGACTAACTTAGCTTCTCAATGTAACGTAGGACACTTTACCACTCACTTAACTTAACGTTACACGCCTCCAAGATTTCAGCGTCAATAGGAGTGCCTCAACCTGTCTTGTTCGCACCGTCTTCACAGTTTTTGCTCAAGAGAATTTCAGCAGTGCATATGTTTCAGCCCGTGTTGGACAGGTTAAATGGCTTCTGAATGACTGACAGACTCCAAATATGGTTTCACTGTGTTTTCTATTGCTCTGGCTACAGCTAATAGATTTGTCTAATTTGGAGCATTGAACTTGGGACTGTGTATCAGGTGGGGGTTACATGGACCAGAGTGCTGGACTGCCTCTGCACAAACCCCTGTGTGCACTTGAGGTAGGTCTCCTTATATCCTGTTTTTAAGATGAGCCAAGGGCCAAACCTTGTCCTCGAGTGGCTGTCAAAGCTCCATCTAGCCCAGTATGTGGAGTCATTCATTGACAATGGTTATGATGACTTGGAAGTTTGTAAACAGATTGGGAAGCCGGACCTCGATGCCATAGGTGTCCACATTGAGTACCACAGACACAGGCTGCTCACAGCAGTGCAGAAGCTAAAAGAGGAGGACAAAAGGAAAGCACCTAGCTACTATTTCACCTTAGAGCCTCTGGATCCTTCTACTTGCAACCACTCTTCAAACTCTGTCAAAGACGATGACTTCAGGACTTTGGGGTCAAACTCACAGTCCACAGGTGTACACCAGGCCTCCTGTCCTGGGAACCATAACCTCAGAGTCACAGATTGTGATGACTTTGTGACATATCCCAAACTGAAGCTCAAGGTACTGATAAGGGATAAACTTGCAAAAGATGGAATCAACCTAGGACAAGCACCTTACACCTATAAGGTAGGCATTTTTACTACTTTTTTTTTTAGTTTTTGCATTATGTTAATATTAAATGCCGGCTCTTCAAGCACTGTCTGGTAGAATTTAACACGCTTACCCTGTTATATTTGTGATGAAGAGTGTGACAAATTTATTTGATGGTGCTGACGTGCACGGATTCTTGGTCGTTGCTCCAAGGATGCTTTGGTTTCACTGGCAAATGTCTACTGAGGTTTGGCGTAGTGCTGTTTAATTTCTCTTTCTCTTAATTAATTAAAATATTTTCATGATGGGGTAACAGACCCATAATCAATTTTCTGTTGGATAAAAGCATAGGTTTTATGTACACAAATACAATTCAAATAAAGTTAAATTATCATTGTATGAGTCACTGTGTTACAACAGTTGTTGTGAAGTGTTCTTTACATGTTTTTTTTTTCCTTTCAGCCCCACAAACATTAAGTATGTAGTACAAATCCCAGAATACCTTTCAACTTGCAGGGGCAGGGCATGGACTTGTTGCATTTATCTATGGATTCAGGGTTTTCCTTAAAGACAGTATGTTGCTGTGCTATCATCCTTTACTATAACACTTCCAAAATAGGGTTTTGAATCCACATTGGTATATAGTCTGAGCATATAAATGCAAAATATGTTCGTAATATTTTTTTTAATCTCAGAGAACTAATTAGACCACCATTTACCATGGTGCTCATGTTTGGACAGCTGGGCAGGAATAAGACAAAATTCACAATATGGTAGGTAGCTTACTGGTAACAGTAGCCATAGTAGTGCTAAACATAAACCTTGTACTTTATAGTAAACATGCAACCAATGAACAAAGTTAAAATCCTCTGACATCTGCAGCCAGATGTCAGTGGGGCAGTGGATCAGTCTGCCTTGACAGATGTTTACTTTACCGCTGATACATTTACTGATTGCATGCCATTTTATTTCTGGGGATCTTCTGACAACTGTCAAGTCTGTGTTGACTGCAGACTGTTAGTTAATGTAATTGCAGAGGACAGTTTTTCTGCTTTAGCTTCGACTAAATCCATTGAGCTCTCAATAGAGTCTAAGGCCAAAAAAAATGAAAAAGCTGAGTGGCAATCAACAATCTGTTGCTGTCAACAAAAGCCATAAATGGTGGATTCTGGAGTTGATTATATCACAGAAAACTGATGACAAAAAATGGTACACTGGTGATATGAATCTGTTTCAGCTGTATTGTGACAGACTGTCGAGAGCGAATCCCTGCTAGCAGCACTGTTGGAAACCACTCCAGATATCTTTTACACATTCAGACCTGAGGGACAGTTTCTGTTCTCAGCAGTGGCACTTTGAGTGAATTTATACTCATCTTGGTTTTGTCTATCCTCAACAGATTATAAACTTAAAATGTTGCTCATCTGTCAATCAATGAGTTAATGTGGTCTGAGAGATGGTGAGCCAGCTGCAGCTTTTCAGTTTGATTGAGCTGATCTTTGTGTCATGACAAATCATAGAGAATATTGAGCCTGCTTAGAGTGCCTTTACACAAGACCTCATAGTATGCAGTCTTATGTAACCATGTGTAAAATTGTGCAGTGTTTGGTATATTCTCATTTATTCTGATAATGACAATCTAATTGACAAAGTTTATTTTCCCTCTCCGTGGTACCATTAGCTTTAAAATACTGTAGTTTCACTGTACCAATAGTATTATTAAACCTTTATTTAACCAGACAGGACACTTGAGAACAACTTCTTATTTACGAGGATGGCCTAGTAGTACTGTGTAGTTCTGTCCAGTTTCACGGCTACAAGCACTGTTCATGAAAGATTCAGAGGCTATAAACTACTAAGTGCAGAGGCACTTTGTGATTCACTTCCAACCTTTATGTAGGCTACAGTCCATACTGGTACAGTATGATTTACCCAGAAAAGTTTCTTTAATTCTTTAGACTTAAAAGCCAGCTCTAAAGTGAGCACAGTCATACTGGAGTTCATACATGGGGCAAAACCAATGAAAGTAATTTTACTGTAGTGAACTGGATAGCTATGCTTCTGCTGCACTAGTTAGTTGATGAAGCCCCTGTACAAAGTACAAGTGACGGTCACTAACAAGTTATTTATGTTTAACTTTGGTTCTCCAGCCTTGCACTGTGTGGACAGGATTAGGCCTATGTCATCCTGCAATATTTCAGTCGGAAAGAGGCCAACCACTTTGGCTCATTAAATATGGCCCATTTGATTCATCTCACTTCTTACATCATGAAGCCATGCATGATATCATTCATTAATGGTGTGAATGTTGAATACCAGCTTGATTTGGAGCAGTTTACTGACGAAGAGTTGACTTAAAGTGGTATGAGTTGTGGGCTCTTTTTGATAACAGCATTTTGGAGCAGTTTGGCCTTTCAGGTTCATCAGATTTAGTCCATTAAAGAGTCACAGAAAGCAGGTATGTAGGCCAGTACAGACCATTTTTGCACCAGGAATAGCATACAGCAGCTTCAGGCGAAGTCTGTCAGCAAAACATTTTCCATTAATTTGTGCATAACTGGGCCAAATATCTGTTTAATATTGATATATAGTAGTGATTTGCCATTAGGTATTGTCTAGGTTATTGTAATATAATTCATAATACAGTTCATTGTTGTGTCATTTGTTCTTATTGGCCACAGTACCATAAAGTGTAACAAAGAAAAAGATGATGTAAGTTGAGATCGACAAATGGAGTCTGTGTTGTATTCGCACACAGAAATACTGTAGCTTAAAAATAAATCCAACGTATGTATTTTAAGCAAGTGGCAAATTTCTACAAGTTTGGTTTTAATACACAGAAATGAATGGAAAACTCTCACAATGACCTTTTTTCAAAATAATGAAATAACAAAAACACTGAAATACACTATGGAAACACTTTCTGTATTAGTCTGTAGTGTCAGTTGCTTTGGTTAAATTATATGTTAGGAAAAAAAAGATTCATCATCATACCATGCGTCACTTTTTTTTTAACACTGAAACTCACATTAGCCTTGTTTGTTTAATCTAGCGGAGATCCTACAACAGTATAGTGTGTCCTCAGGCCATATTCTGTCTGCAGTTCAGGAACTGCAGTGGTTTGGATTTGTAATTCCACAATGCCTCTGCCTCTCAGTCTGGCTTTGGTAGTGCAATCAATTCCCAATGAGCAATGTGCTTTTCTGCAAATTCTGTATGCATGACTAGTTTACACCGCCCTGCAGGACCTATTAGTTTTATTGAGAGAGAGAAAGAGAGGAAAACAGTAATGCTATAAAACATGGTTGAGCTGTAAATTATCTAAACACTGGCCACCACTTGTTGTGGTGCCAGTGTTTAGATCCACATAATTGATACAAGGGCAACACAGAAAAGCAAAATTTAACATAGAACTAGAATTCCACAGACATTGTTGAACCATCAACTTGTCTTTCCCAGTGGTAGAACCCAAAGAAACAAAGACATTTCACAGCCATGTGAAGTTTCAGCGTAGCTGTAAAAGTCTTGTCATTTTAAAGTATCTTGCTATGTTTTGGGTTCACACAAACCTAGATTTGAAGATTTAAATGACTACACAAAATGCATTCACATTCATATTCTCAAAAATGACTTGTCACTCTTGTAAACACACCATATGCAGAACTTCCTCTACAATGAGTGTCTGCTTACAAAATAATTAAAACACTTCCAGTCTGTGGATAATGTCCATACCTGACAGGTTTCTGTTGGTGGGAGTGGGATTATTCCTCAATGTTGCAGTCTCACCTCTTGATATAGTCTAAAACATAAAAATCTAATGTTAATTTAAAATGTGGTTGTTAACTTCTACAAGAGCCCATGAAGATAACACACTTTCTAGATGTGCATAAAATTGTTAGCTTTGTCATTTGACAGGGAAGCAAACATTCTATCATTCATCACATCCAGACCCTTTTGGGAAGGATTGCTTTTATTTAACTGTCTTTTACAATGCACTTCAAATCCCCAGAAGGCCTCACTGCAGTGTCCGGCCTGAAAGGCAACCTTAGAAAAGGGAACAAATCTTAGTTGTTCTGAAGATTTCCCTGTGTTGCCCTGCCAAAGGATCGGAGGGCAAGCAAAACCAGCAGGCCGCTTTTGCCAGAAGAAAAGCCAGTCTGAATAGAGCCTGGCAAAATACAAGCTCTGCACCAGCTGACAGCTGTCGCTGCCTTTGTCACTTTAAAATGGAGACTGAATAGAACTGTTTGTTGTAGAACAAAGTTGGTTTTAAAACACCACCACCGATTTTACTAAGAGGACCTGTGTAACATTATGTGAAGGAGGACCTGTAAATAAATGAGAAGTGATTTTGTAGTTTTAATGGTCTATCAGTTTTTCTTCTGTTTACTTCTGTGCTTCATCCTCATCACCTTTAAAACAAGGCAACTCGTTACTTGAGTGAGCATTTAGTTTGCACCATTGCCTGACAACAACAAGTTATTGGGTTTGAGGTCAGCTGGGACCTTTCTGTGTAGAGTTTACATGTTTTCTCTATTCCTATGTTAGTCTGTTTTTGGGTGCTCCACTTTCTCCCCACAGGCCGAAGACAGGCAAGTTAGATGAATTGGAAACTCTAAATTGACCATGTGTGTGTATGTCTGTGATTCGTTGTCCGTCTATAATCGACTGGTGACTTGTCCTGTGTACACCATTTCTCGCCCAATAAGAGCTGAGATAATCTCCAGTCCTCTGCTACATTTCACAGAATAAGTGGGTACAGCTAAGGACATGGTGGGTGGATGGGTGGGTGGATTGATTAACTTTTTACTTGCTTTGTAATCTAACTTGCATGTCTGGTAATATTCTTGTAAGGGTGAAACAATTTACCAATTTATGTCTGAAGTTGACAATAAATCAAAAAAGGAATTTTAAACTACCTCCAGTACACCCTGACAACTAAGAATTTGTAAAATAAAAATATTGTGCTGTAAATGTGCTAAACTTTTAACTCATTATCAGTATTATCATTTGTACAGACTTTATTTAGCAGATCACGTACCGGCCAGATGTGACTAATGCATGCTAAATGAAATTGTGATCATTAAATGAGTCTGAACTCACTTTTTAGTACTACAGCAATCTCAACCTCATCTAAAAAATCCAACGAGTTCCATGCAGTGAGATATACAGATTTAATATTGAAGGCAGGTACCCTGAGTTGAGGTGCAGGAATCTGTATAAAGAAGGAAAGAAAAACTTGGATCACTGCATGCCTAATTATCATTTGTAGTGCTGCCCGCTTCCTCTTTATTTATTTAATTATTTATTTATTTTTGAATATAGCTGTTTAACAAAGACAAGATGAGACAGAAGAAGGTACTGGATGTTTTATTTTTACTAGGGGTTGGTCTGGAAAACACCTGGAGAATAGCTTTTACCAAAAATATGAGTAAAATTAGGTCAGTTGGTGACTCCTGTTGTTGTTGCTAAATTTTCAAGTTATTGCCCACGTTCTGGGATTGTGAGCTGAATTATTTTCATTATATTCACTCTCCAGAGCTCTTGAGCATATTCAAACACACAGGCCGAGTGCACAAATGCTTTATATATATATATATATATATATATATATATATATATATATATATATATATATATATAATTTTACATTAGAATATATTACAGTGTGTGTCTATCCATTAGCAGCATCTTCTTGCTTATCATGTAGTGTAATGTACTGTAGGGTAGGCCTACTTATGGCCTTGATGCATAGTATGTCAGCATAGATTATGTCAAAGCACTGGACCATTACAGGAATATTGCTGGATTATTGCACTGATGGTGCCGGGGGTGGAAGGGGGCACAAAGCACTCAGAAGCTTAACATGCCATGAACATACTTGTCGCTTATAGTTTGGGATTCTGTAAATTTCTGTCTGGCTTGTTACTTATGCAAAAGTCTGTTCCCCTCCTCAACAAAACAGGACTGTACAAGGACAGCATTATACCAGCACATATTCGCCCACTCCTCATGCAACTAGTTAGTCGTTAGTATGCAACTAACGACTAACTGTTTTGATAGTCAAATAATCTATTGATTATTGCAATGAATGATCGACTATTTGGATAATAAATCGTAAAATTACTCAATGCCTCTTCTTTGGCTGTCTGCTTTTAACTTTAGCTTGAGGTTGTGTAAGGCATGTGCTAATTAACAATAAAGACAATAATATTAATATTGCATTAAAAATATCTATTAATCAACATTTCTGCAAGGACCAAAAAGGTGTATACAGTAAAGAAATAACTGCATGCAATGTTGTGCATTGCAACCATCTGTGCAGCTGATCTGCTTTTAGCAATGCATATTATTTACCTAGTGACAGAGTAGCTTACAAACTGACACAATATTTTTATACAAAGAAACTTGATTAACAAATTTACAAGAGGGGAAATAATAATGAATTTGTAGTAGACAGCATTTTACAAATTTTATAAAGTTTCCCCTAACTCAACAACTTTTTTTATTTTTTTTAAAGGAAGACTGGGGCAAATTGTCTAATGATCTCAACTCCATTAACAAGTGATTGATGCTGACTATCTTACCTAGATAAGTCTTCATCATCGGCAGAGCCAGCATGCCTCAGATGCTCCAGCATAATTGGTCTGCTTGCATGTCAGGAAAAGTCAGCTTTGCAAATGCTGCAGTTCACAACATTGTAGGCTGAGTAAAGAGTGAAATGCGCCCACATCTTTGGAGATTTTAGGTCATGAAAGTGTAAATACCATCGCTGATGTTGCTAACTTCACTGTTCACTCCAGTAAGCTGACGGTGTCGCTACAGCCCACTGACATCATGAACTAATCGATAATTAAATTAGTTGGCAACTGATTTCATCAGCCATTTTTGTTGACTGTTGATTTATTCATTGCACCCCTACTCCACATTAAATCACTGAGTATTTTCAGAAATGCATACACAGTTCACACAGGGAATACTATGCTATGTATAATGTAAACTCCTGTGTTAGGCAAGGCATAATCATTGACCTATATTTGTGAATTTAAGATTAGAATTGTCCGTAGGCAGTGGGCTGGAGGTTAAGGAAAGATGTAGCTAGTAGCTCACTGCTCTGTGTACTTCATACTATACGGTTTATTTTCATTTCAAATGGCCCTCTGCCCTTGCGTTGCCTTCAAGCAGATATTATTTAATCTGGAAAGGCTTTGTCCAGAGAAACCAAGAGAAGTGCATCTTCATCACACTTTGTTTGAGCAACACACTGTTTACATGCTTATTTTGTATCCAATATCTGACTGCAAGAAAGGAGGGTTTTATTTTTCTCTTTTCTGATTGAGTATTTTGCATAAACGTTTCCCTTAAGCACCTCTAGCCATTTAAACACTCCTCAGTCTCCAGCCTTTACCTCTCGGTTGCTTTAGCTATTGTATAACAATGCTAAGTAGGTCTTACAAAGGTATGTGGCACCCTCTGAATTTAAATGACTGTGCAGTAGGAAACCTCTTTTGCTTTTGTGGAAGACACACGCAAGAGGCAGTTAAATTGAGAGGGAATTTGATTAATGTCTGTATCAGAGCAAGCACTGGGGCCAGCACTCTGCTTTTCTTAATTACTGTAAATTTGTTTTGTAAAAGTTAAAATAGAGAGTTTGTTTTATACTCCCCTAGAGCCTAAACCCTACAGCCTATTTTAGTGGCATTCAATGTATAATTTTAAAGTCTTTGTTGTCATTTTTTTATTCGTGTTAGTCTTGTATTTTCCTTGTCTGAATTGAGGGTTTAGTGAGAATTGTAAAGCCACTTGAGGAAAATTTGTGTTATATGGCTAAATAAATAAAAGTGACTTGACTTGATTAAAGTTTGTCCTACAGTTTAGAAGATAAATAAAACTCATCGCTTGACATGATACCTTTGCCTTTGCCCTGACATGGATTTGTGTGTATAAAGCTGTTTTTCAGTGTATCCTTGGCACAACCCTTCTCTGAGTGTTGCCTTCTCTTGGAGGTCTTTAAGCCACACTACATTGACCTTGATCACATTCCATTACAAGGGTCTAACCATGCTCTCTGCTGCTGGGCTATTTTTACTGCATGTGCAAGATGGCAAGGTCTCAGCAAGGTTAGCAAGCATTTTCAGTCAGTCAAGCAGAGGAACCTAGTTGTGTAGAGGTAAATAAGAGAACTGTCTTTCAAAAGAGAGGCACACACTATTTGTGTAATGCAGTTATTATGCAGTTGTCTATTGCGATATGTTTCTTTTGATATTTTCAGGTTTTTCATTTTGCATGATTGGAAATAACGTATTGGTTTATTGTAAAGATTTTATGTAATACCAGTGTAAGACCCAAGGGTTGTAGCTGTTTTCATTTCTTAAAGCAGATTCGTTCATACAGTGTAAAATTAACCCACAATATTTAGATTTTTAATTGTTAAAAAATTCAACTTGAGAATATAAAATAATTATTTCATCATATATTTACAATGTTAGTAAATGTATATGTTACTAAGAGGGCTTATCACATTAATAGCCCATGTGTAGTAATTTATTTATAGTTTCTTTACTAGACTATAAAGACTGTTAAGTGAGTTACTAAACGTTTTGTCATTCAAGATTCATTAAACCAATGCTGAGACCAAGCTAAGCCTAACTAAACTGTCACAGGGCCACAGGGTGCAGTAATCTGTCATGACTGTATGTCTGTAACATTAACAATATATTTTTTATGATTAGAGATCAAAGTCCTGTATTTCTTTTGAAATATAGGTCATATGGATTGCAGATTCATTTATTCATGTGTTCAGATTATTGTTGTTCATTAGTTCTAATTCCACATGGCACATATTAATAATGTGAATCACTGCAATTTAGTGCATTAAGCAAGGCATTTTAAAAACTATGTTGTCCATTCTGCATTATTATTTTCATAATAAGCCAATGAATTAAATTCTTGGCAGGATCACTTAGGCTAAGTAGATTTTAGTCTCTCAACTTGTTACTTTATTAATATATTTGAATGTTAATTATGTTTTTCTCCAGTGCCGTGCTGTCTTTTAATACACTATGCAGCTGCTGAGCTATTGACTTGTGAATTAACTCTACCATATCACTATATTGCTCCAGTTTATCCACAAAGGAGAGCACCAGTTTTGTACTACATAGTATTGATTTGGCCCTAGTAACTAAGAGCTGTCCATTCAAACAATTGGCACACTTAAAGGAAAAAGTGTTTGACTTGAGTACCTTGGAGTGCTATGCATAATGTCTCCAAGTTAAAATATCATGAGTCAGTGGTGCACATCCCTCATTCACTGCATGTGATATTTAGATTTTTTGTCACTCTCACAACTCTGTACTTTATGGTTTTAATGTTAAATTCTGTACAGATTATCTTTTGGAGGCATTCATAAATCAAACAGGATGTGTTTGCTTTCTTCTGACTCACCTAGGGAAGAGTTGATCTTTTTAATTCAGTTTAAGTGTGTCACTGAAAACACAGTCAAAGTGGTTTATATGATGATGACAACAAGAAGCCTCATATTTTAAATCTCAGTTGAGCCTTTTATCTGGTGTGTCTGATCCCTGACTGGATAAAGCCCACAAGAGCAGAAGTACACATTGAGTTTTTGTATGCTCATGCTTCTGTACATGCTTCCAATCCATCTGTGTGACAATTTGGCCCATTAGTAATATAGCCTCGAAGGGATTAGATTCATGCCAATGTTACAGCTTGTACAATGTCACATGTCATATATGTCAAGGCATGGCTTTATCCATCTAAGTCAGGAAGTGAGGGTTGATCTTTTTTGTGTTCTCTGCGTGTGCTTTAGAATGGTCTTTAATAAATAGATTTAAAAAATAGATCATTGGAGGTGAAGAAAAATGCAAAAGAGTGGATATGAGCATTTTTGTCGATGCTTTTGCCTCCATGGCCTTGTGAGATTAGCAAGACTGTGATTCTCACCTCCTTACAACATTTTTTGCAGACCTTTTACTGTTTCTAATCACTCTAACATTTTATATTCTTGTATTTGTTTTTACAAACCTATTTTTTCAAATGAGGCTGATTAAGTATTATCTCCCATTGAGAACAGAGTCACAGAAGTGATATTTCAGATAAATTCTCAAATCGAATTGTACTCTGGCCTTTATAGTGTACATCCTACTGTGCAGAGGACAGTGGGAATACACCTTATATACAGTGTGAGTAGCACTCACATCAGTTCTAGTTTGCCTATTTGTCCAGTGACTGTCTTCTGTAGCAGCTTCCCCACAGAGTCTGCTTCCATCCACTGGTAGTCCAAATACAGGAGTTCACGGCTTGGTCTCCGTCCAGCTATGTGGTATCTGGATCAATGCAAGATCTGTTCATGCAAGTGAGCTTTCATACCATAAAAACACCTCCTGACCTTTCAGCAAGGCTGTTGGCGTATATAGGAAACAGCAAAGGGTCACACTGCTGTAGTGAATACTGCATCTTCAGATTATGACCCACTTTCCATCCCTCTTCCTCTCCACAGCAGCTTTCCTCTCATATGAATTTTAAATGACTAGTCAACTGACACTATTGCATAGATTAAACCACAACAAATGGTTAGCTGAACTGCTTCCCTAGTGATCTATGTGAATAGTATATGGCATGATTTGAATTCACTGCCATGTGAAATTAAGAGAATGCAATTCTTAAATTCATCTCCATTAATCCTGCCCTTGGTTTCTTGAGAATATTTATTCTGCTTGATATAACCCTGTCAGCATACATATTGTATTCACTCCAAAATATTCCAAGTCATATGAAGCAGCTGTAGTGTGTTTGTTTGTTTTGCCTCAGGTTCACCCATTAGCCTCCCTTTTTCAGCCTCAGTGGGTTAATATAAGTTTATGTGAACTGTTAGTTGTTTTCACTCCTCATGTGAAGGCTATATGGGAAATGTTGTGGCTGCTAGATAATTAGCACTCAAGTGAATGAAAAGATTAGTTTTATTGCTGCAAAGGGAGACGTTACACTTGACATTGTCAATTGGATACATCCAAATGTTATGTTGTATTTTGAACTGGGGCAACAGTGGTTGAGAGCATCTACCTCTGTTAAATTAAGGTTAATGATCTGATGACTGTTAAGGAAAAGTGATGTTATGTGCCACACATGACAGCGTCAGACTACACTCACCTAAAGGATTATTAGGAACACCATACTAATACTGTGTTTGACCCCCTTTCGCCTTCAGAACTACCTTAATTCTACGTGGCATTGATTCAACAAGGTGCTGAAAGCATTCTTTAGAAATGTTGGCCCATATTGATAGGATAGCATCTTGCAGTTGATGGAGATTTGTGGGATGCACATCCAGGGCACGAAGCTCCCGTTCCACCACATCCCAAAGATGCTCTATTGGGTTGAGATCTGGTGACTGTGGGGGCCATTTTAGTACAGTGAACTCATTGTCATGTTCAAGAAACCAATTTGAAATGATTCGAGCTTTGTGACATGGTGCATTATCCTGCTGGAAGTAGCCATCAGAGGATGGGTACATGGTGGCCATAAAGGGATGGACATGGTCAGAAACAATGCTCAGGTAGGCCGTGGCATTTAAACGATGCCCAATTGGCAGTAAGGGGGCCTAAAGTGTGCCAAGAAAACATCCCCCACACCATTACACCACCAGCAGCCCGCACAGTGGTAACAAGGCATGATGGATTCATGTTCTCATTCTGTTTACGCCAAATTCTGACTCTACCATCTGAATGTCTCAACAGAAATCGAGACTCATCAGACCAGGCAACATTTTTCCAGTCTTCAACTGTCCAATTTTGGTGAGCTCTTGCAAATTGTAGCCTCTTTTTCCTATTTGTAGTGGAGATGAGTGGTACCCCGGTGGGGTCTTCTGCTGTTGTAGCCCATCCGCCTCAAGGTTGTGCGTGTTGTGGCTTCACAAATGCTTGGCTGCATACCTCGGTTGTAACGAGTGGTTATTTCAGTCAAAGCTGCTCTTCTATCAGCTTGAATCAGTCGGCCCATTGTCCTCTGACCTCTAGCATCAACAAGGCATTTTCACCCACAGGACTGCCGCATACTGGATATTTTTCCCTTTTCACACCATTCTTTGTAAACCCTAGAAATGGTTGTGCGTGAAAATCCCAGTAACTGAGCAGATTGTGAAATACTCAGACCGACCCATCTGGCACCAACAACCATGCCACGCTCAAAATTGCTTAAATCACCTTTCTTTCCCATTCTGACATTCAGTTTGGAGTTCAGGAGATTGTCTTGACCAGGACCACACCCCTAAATGCATTGAAGCAGCTGCCATGTGATTGGTTGATTAGATAATTGCATTAATGAGAAATTGAATAGGTGTTCCTAATAATCCTTTAGGTGAGTATACATTGCCGGTGTGTTATGTTCCACCTCTGCTGACCCTCATCAAAAATGGACTACTTTTCTGTGTTGCAAATTTTATGAGTAAACAGGATCCACCTAAGTGCAATAGCCTGATGTCACACAATTAAAAAATAATTAGCTTTTTGTTATTACCTTCACACCAGGACAAGCTGAAACAAATTCCGTGTCTGACACTAGGTGGACGGTTCGTGAATGGAACAGTTAGTAAAGTTGATGTCCAAGCTTTTTTGCAACTTGCAACTATTGTTAGTGAGTAATAACAACGGAGTGGGATGGCGCAATGGTTAAGATGCCCGCCTTTGGTGTGAGAGACCCGGGTTCAATCCCCATTGTGTCCCTGAGCAAGACACTTAATCCCTCGTTGCTCCAGAGGCGTGCGACCTCTGACATGTATAGCAACTGTAAGTCGCTTTGGATAAAAGCGTCAGCTAAATGAATAAATGTAAATGTAATAAATTTACATTTGTTAGTAGTAAATGGAAGATTATGTACTAGTAACTTATGCATATTTGTTAGTGGCTAGTGAATCTTGAAATAAATATCTAATAATAAAATACTGTTAAATAGGGGACAATTCACAATGAATGCATTGTTGCAGTACATGTACAGTGAATTGTCCTATTAAACAGATTCTTACTTGACTACTGACAATTTCTTCCCAAGGAACTTCTACAAGACAGCCCCAATATGCTGCTGAAGTCTTAAATGAGCTTGCGTGTTGCATCTGCTGATGTGGTTGCACCGCACTTCAGAGAGATTGTTGAAGTGATGAGGTCTTGCTAGCGCACAGACTGTCTTCGATTCTGACGGCCATATGTGTGCACAGGAGGCACTGAGCTCCGCCCTCATTGAAACACGCAGAGCAGAGGACAGAAGCAGCGCCCTTAAATGACACCAAAACATAGCAGTGTAGTTTTTAAAAACGCTTGTAATGCTAGGTGAAAGCCCTGATTTTTATACAGTGCATCCACATTTTAGCAAATTCCATATTGTAATGTGCACTGAGAAAGTGTTTGACCATAAAAAAACTTCCATTCAAGGTTTAAAGCCAGCTTTAAATTGTCTTTATCTTGCTTCTCATTAGTCTCATCAGTTGCTTCCAACCTGCTTATATTTTACATCTTATCTGAATACTGGTGGCAACTCTTTGGAAATAATGGAATCAGTAATTTTTTCAGTATTTCTATGAAGGTGAAAACCTAAAAAAGCTTCTTGAAGAGCAGGCCGTGACTCTTGGGAAAGTAGATGGCTATGAGCAGAGATCTTTGGTGTAATACTTAATGTGTACTCTGTTACAATGTATCCCTGTGGTGAACACTAGGAATCCGAGGGAAAGTGATAGTGCTGCAAATATGTTTTTTTTTTTTAACTATTTGGGTGGATTTCACCTGAAAGAAGCAAGGAGGCTATGTGTATTCACATAAAAAGTATGCCTGTTGTGAAATAAAGATTGTCACATTGTATCTGTACAGGACACTACAGTTTGTACTGCAGTTCGGGTCTAAAGGCCTTGGTCAGTTTCCTCTATGCTGTTGTTGAGAACCAGCAACATTGGTGGTAATTACATCTCTCCTTTGTGGATTACGTTTCTCCTCTGTGGTGTCCGATTGTGTGTAGGTACAGTGGTGCTGGAGGTTTTCATAGTGCTATTCTCTTTTGCTTACATTCTTAAGTCTCACTGTTTATTGGAGAGTCTTTGTTTGAAGGCTTAGTGAAAGGGCTGTTGCTATTGGTATGCTTAGTCTTAGTCTTACACTGGGATGCTGTACAGTGTGGGGGTTACCAACTTTGAATGATATATAAAAGATTAAGATGTTGACACTTGAATTGGTCACTTACATTCTATTCACCCTTCACTAAGCCACACCCAGAATATGCAAGCTGACCAATCACAGCGTAGTTTAGGACTTGCTCTAACTGAGGTCAGACCCTTTTATTGCAGTGCTCCATTGACAAAAGGAGTCAAAAGGAGTTTTTTGCTTACTTTTCCAAGACATGGAAATAATCGCTACCCAGAGGTTGAAAGGAGAAATTCCCTTTCCAAAACCTAAAACAAATCCAGCCCACGCTACCTAACTTACTACTTAATGCAATGTTATATATCCCTACTGCTTTTGCTTTTTTTAATGATTGTAATAGTGAATAGAGACTTCCAGCTTTACAGGAACAGTGTTGATCCTTAATATCGTTGTACTTTGTCTCAATCGTCAGGTGATGCAGCAACTTAATTCACTCTAATAAGTAGGCTTTAGCTTCTATCTTTATTTCTTTCATTTCAGTTTCACAGCCATAATGTAATGCAAACCTTTCTGTCTGCTTCTTTCTGGAATTGCTTTTTTGTTCTCCAAAAATTGGGCCGTATTTCTCCAGGGAGACCATTAAACTATTCAAGGACAGATCCTTCAGCCCTAGTTCAGCTATAGATCTCCCAGATACAAGACCTATCCGAATGACCATGTTTACAACTCTGCAGCTTTGACATGAAAGTTTTTCCCAACTAATTCAAGGAAGGTCTCCTAATCCTATATTTTTGAGCCTTAAGATCTTTGACCATGTGAGAACACATTTTTGCGCAGTATAAAGGATTGTAGCCGAGACCACACATGCTGACTACCAGTCAATTACCAAACAATGTCCAATTGTATGTAAGTTGGGCCCAAAAAAGGTCTCAGACAAAGCCAAGATAGACCTAAGTATTTCACACCTTATTCCAGTGCAAGGGGAAAAATAGGTAAATAGCCATTGTCAAAATGAGCTGAGACCAAGAAATCCCAAAAGGAGCCAAGAACTTCGACAGAAGTGCTACGAACAAAGCAGATAAAACTGTATTATAAAGCTAATGCGCTTACGGTAAGACAACTATAATAAACAACAGAATACTGAAACATAGTCTTCATTAAGTCTCTAGGCACAAGTCATCTGTCTCATTGTCTCAGTTGTATGTTTGGGTTATCTCCAACTATTTACTTAATGCGGCATCGTGAAATTGTCAAATTCCACAGAGGTAGTACGTTGAAGTTGTGTTTTAATAAAGGATGGAACTGAATAGTAGCCAGGCAGCAAACCCAAAAAAGCCAGACAAGCTATGAATCTTACAAACATCCTCCTGGGGTTTGTGCCAACTAGCTCGCTATTCCCCCACTGCCAACACAGTAGTATTATACAGCTTATGTCTACATAACCTGTTCTTTATCCTAACAGAGAAATCAGGGACTTTTAGAAGTCTTACTGCTCTAGCTGATGAGAGTTGCCTTGTCCTTGAATAAATTAATCTTTATAATAATTTATCTTTAAATGTTGTGAGAAATGTGAGCTGTAGATATTGACAGCAACTAAAGGGGATACTATGGTCTCTGATTAAGCTCTTCTGTTCTGTTATCCTTTCTGAAGCTGCAGCAATGTTCAGGCAAGGGTGGAATTAATTGGCTTCATTAAATCATTTACCATTTGATTAGGGAATTTCCTCTGGCATGGTTATATCAATCCCACTTGGTTTGTGTAATTGTAGCTCAGAGTTTTGGTTATGTGCTTAAGTATTTTTGTAGTACTTTTTAGAATCATAGAAAAGGCAGCACCAAAATGGGAATCTACATTTTCTCATATAAAAAGATGTCATTTGGGTTGGGCCGATAGACAATCCATCTGTGATGGCTGACGAACATCACAATTAGGGATCCTCCGAATGTTTGGCCACTGAAATTAATCGGCCGAAAATTGCAAAAATAGCCCTTTCGGTCAAAAGATCGATTAAAGCTATATAGAGCGTGCTAACCTCGAAAACCCAGCTGTATTCTAACATTAACTGAGCTCTCCTTATTAGCTAGGCTTCTTCCATGCTTGCATGCTTGCTACTAACTTTTTTTAATCTGGGTCTCCAACATTGACAGCATTGTGTTGGTGTAGAATTGTGATGCGCTATAGCGCTCTACAATCAAATCTTCGTTTTTGTTGTTCACTGAAGACATTTGGGTTTAAGATCAAAAGATGAGTATGAGACAAGAGTTCAGAAATTCAGCTCTCATTTTGTGGTATTCACATCTAGATGTGTTAAACAACTTAGGACATATCAATGTTTGTATTGTAAGCATTCTTAGGTGAGCAAAAGTAATGGAACAAATAATCTTAAAGTAAATAACATTTAATAATTTGTGGCAAATTCATGTTCATGTTATGTGATAGGAGAACCACATACAACATTTATCAAATTGGGTCGAACTTGATGAATTTAGTGTGGGGATACACAAGATTAATTGGATTATATTCACACAAAGTATAAAACATTACATGTGTACATTAAAAGTAAATGGACACATGTAATTTACTTTACTGCACCCTCTCAGGCCTTGTTTTCCGTGCAAGCCCACACACCAGCTGCATCATGATGCATGTCATTGTGGATTAACAGTTAAACAACATATGTTCACAAGTAATTATATATCATGTTTTTCTGTCTTTTTTCTTTTATTTACCAAAATTACATTGTTTTATAATGTTAAATTCCTGGAATGCAGTTATGCATATTGCTGGATATTTGTACATTCAAGCACTCACTTCAATTACAATTGAATCCTGTTCCTTTTTTGGTCAGAAAAGCCTCACTCTGAGAACTGCAGAGAATTTCCTCTCCATGTGAACAGTTTTCATTGTGAAAACACCTTCATCTGGGATTATTAAAAATGGAAATCCTCTAAGTATGATAACAAAACCAATATTATCAAAGCTCTTCAATCCATCCGAACTCTGCATAACCTTATTTATGCAAAGGTAAAAAGGGATTTGAATAAACCCTGTGAGAAGTAATTTGGAATCATGTGGCTATTTGGGTCAGTAATGCTTGAATTAGTCTACAAATGTAAGCCAAAATACACAAACTGTGCAAAGAGGTCTCAATCAAGAATACTGTCATTTTGTGTAAATTAGAAACTGCATTGTATTCTACTACAACTACTACTACTACTACTAGTCAACAACTAGTCTGTTTGAGCATTGTCATTAGCTCACTGACACTCTGTGGGTGACTGTTGGTTGGGTACCTTATGGAGTCTGATCTGGCAGACTGACCAGAGGCCCATTAGCAATTGCATTCATGACTAAACCTGGCCTGTCTTGCTGCCCACTCTGCTGCAGGCTCCCATAGTCATCCACTCAGACATGGCAGCTGTGGTAGATACTGAAGCTTGGGGTTCACCTTTGCACTAGTCGGTTTCAGAAGTTGGCATGTATTTTGGCATATGCTTGGCTTTCACTGGGGTTAGTGCGAACACACTATAGAAAACTCCATATGGCACAATGAGGCCAAAGTACCACTGCACCAGGACCTCTGTCCCTGTGTCTGGTGGGTTTTAGTCAGGTTGATTCACTACTTAGAGCGGTTGTGCCTCCAGTCGCACATCTAATGAATATTAAAATAACACATTTGGAAATAGAGAGTGCTGACTCATTAAGGTCGTAGCTTTTGGTATGCTGCATACCTTTTCTTGACTATTATCAAAGTAGACAGATTACATATTGCAGAAAGTTCCTTAAATGTCACATAGTTATTATGTCACTGTTAGGGACCATGCCAAGCTTTTGTTGGCATTTAAATTTCAAGTTCAGTGAAAGGTTGTGGATGGTGGCATGGTTTGGAGGTGAACATAATGTCTCCGTGTTCATAAAATGTCACTTTGATTTGGAGAACATACTGTAACAACATTCAACAATAGCTAAGCGAGGATCTTGGCAAAATAAACAAATTTCATTTAACAATGTGGGGAAAACATCAGCACAGCGCAGTTGGACCTGGGTCAAGTATGGTTGGCAAACAGTTAGCATTTGTTTTAATCCCCTTTTGTGTAGCAGATGGATGAGGTTTATCCACCAGGCTGTGAAAGGGTCATGCCTTTGGAGGAAAGTGTCAACAGTGCTGGAGAATGTTGCATTATGTGCCTTAGTCAAAATACATGAGTGCAAATCAATGAGCTAAGAGTCTATATTAAAAATGTCCATCCATCCATCGTCAACTGCTTATCCTACGTACAGGGTCGCAGGTTAAAAATGTATTAATATACAATAATTCATAAATAATCCAACACATGCACATCATATACATGCATGCACGCACACAACCTACATTCTATGGCACATATTGTAAAGTACCTACATAGACACATTAATCAACATATGCACTGTGCATGTGAGTTGTATTCCAGAATTTTACAGTTCTAAAAATCTCTCCCCATTTCTGTTTTTATTTTATTTTAGCTCATATTCTTATGTTAATTTGATGTTGATTACGTTATGAGATTCAATTATCGAGGGTTTTTTTCGCACCTGACAGCAGTGAACGTAACACTTCAGTTCACATCAAAGGGAACATGAAATGAAGCACTCAGCTGTGTGGGAACACTTTAAACTGAGTGATGACAGCAGTAATGTGGAAATTATGGTGTTTATTGATTTTACAATTGCTTAATTTCATTACAGATCAAAACAGTTAAATTTCCTACATTTTAACATTAATCAGTATCAAACTATAGGCTGGAAACAAACCGCAACACAATGAATGCATTTAATAAGCCTAATTGAAGAAGAAGAGCATTTTGTCGCTTTAATTAAAAGTGAATTTTGCATAATAACGTGTTAGATTTAGTTCCGCTTCCAGAAACACCCCTCATCCCGTGTGCTCCCCCCCCCTGTACCCCCTTTTCTTGGCCTTTGTAAACTTTTAGAATTTTTTTTTAGTTGGTGCAACAGAATGTGTCACTGACTAGTCTAGGACAGACACTCTTGAAATGACTGCCGGTGGCAGGTACACTTAGTAACCAGTATTTTATTTTGCATGTTGCCAACCAGTTTATTACAATTCACAGCTGAATGCTGTTAATGAAGATAATTGTTTTCCTCTACAATTACGTATGTTACATGTAAACATTTGCATGTAATTCATAGACAAAATCTGCAAAATCGACAGTTTGATAATTCAATCATAATTAGTTATAATTTATAATTTTATAATTTCGATTAAGAAACTCAAAAGATAGACTTTCACACTGAACAATTAGAGAAGAGTTGAAAATATTCCTGTGGTTTAATTATTGGTTTTGAAAGCACGCATCTAAGCTTGATGCCTTACAGTTCTCATTGTTACATTGTTTGTGATTCCTCAAATGCGTCGCATGACATGAGTTTGCAGTGATTCCTAGATGAAGTCTTGTTTGTGACCCATGAGCCAATGTCTGCCTGCAGGCAGGCTGCATCTATTTGTGGTTCCACTGTTGAATGTTTTCCCACTCAGATACGCTTCCATGTTTGATTCGTATGTGCTTACATAGTAAAAATGCGGAAGACCTGAACTTGAAAATTGTAGTCTTCCAAGTATTTCTTAATGAAACTGTGAAGTAAACAAGGAAAAGGTCAGAACCACTGACATTTAGCTTTAAGCTTTTTAAAGTTTATCTCTAGAGTCACCCTTGCAGAACAATTGATTCATTGTGCAATACATTTTACATGGATGACATGAGACACAGATCAGACAGATTCAACTATGGATGTATATTTGTGAAATAAAAGATAGCTCCTTGGCTTTTGGGTTGGCTCTTCATTGCTTGGCTTTTATTGTAAATTGTGTCATTGCTTTGTTCCTCTTTTTCTTTTTTCTTTTTCTTCAGATGATAAAGAACTAGTTGTGTTACATGTTTACTAGTTAGGGTTCATGGGATAGACACAAAGGCATTTGTGATCGTGATTGAGAGCATATTGGTATTTAAAGACTCAGTTTTCAAAAAATAATGATTTTATACCAAACCATTCCTGTTTTTCAAGTAGGGATTGATTGATTGATTGATTAATCTCTTTTAGGTATTGGTAGTAAGTTTCTTAAGCGTGTACTGTGTACAAAAGGTTATACAGATTGCCTTGCCTGCTTTGTCTCAATGTCATTGTCAAGGTTATTTCCACATCTGATGCACTGTTTCCATTATTCACGCAATGTTCTCTGACTATTCGACATTATCAAGTAATTGCCTCCGCGGTGGCCAATAAAGTCTAGATGAGAAACGTGACTGTGTTCGTCTATTATCTCATTAGCTCTGTAAAATGACATATTTATGGCTTGTCTGCATCTTTTACATAGGCCTACTGGATATCACGCAGTGAATTTTTAAAGGTTTTTATTATCAAATAGAACTTGTTTTGTTCTTTAATTTGCTTTATTCTAACAACCCTGCATTTAACATGAACCTTCCCTGAGTGGTCTGCCTTACCTTGACAGAAATAATTCTTCTAAAACATTTCATGACAAAAAGTGTATACATTCAGTGGACAGTTTATTAGGTACTCCTAGCTAAAACTGATGCAGTCTAACACAGCTATCCTGCAATAAATCCTACCTTTTATAATTGTTTATTATGTTCAGTTTTTGTTAAAACTGTTTTAGAGAGTTTAAGTTTATGATAATTTTGTAGGAGGTAGTTTGTGGTGCTGTTGAACAGTTTTGGCTGACAGGTGTTTCTTTTAGTTTGCCTACCTTCATTGATATAAATTGGATGGACAAAATATGAGAAACGTCTGTCATTATAAGGCTATACAATTCAATAACATAACTACATACTTGAAAATGACCATACAGTTATACATACAACTAACACAGTACTGTGCAATACAGATGGATCACCACTCTACAACAGTTTCAACAAAAAACGAACATTATGACCTTCATGAAGGTTACTGTGTATCTAATAAAATGGCAAATACAATTTTTCCATAGCCCAAAGTGGCATCTTAAATTGCCTCTTTTGTACAACCAACAACCTGGTCTGGATCCTGTAGACCTCGCTAATTTCAGGCCTATCTCCAAACTATCCTTTCTGTCAAAATTCCTTAAAAAGATTGTTTGCAGTCAGTTAATGGCCTTCTTGGATGAGCACAATATTCTTGAGGGTTTCCAATCTGGTTTTAAAACCGTATAGCACAGAATCAGCTCTTGTAAAAGTTTTTAATGATATCCTTTTAGCCGATCCCTCATTTGGAGCGGTGGGTGAGCATCAAGGGCATTGCACTGAAATGGTTTAGGTCTTACTTGAAGAAAAACAGAAATAACAGAAAACATGATTGATTGAGATCATTTTCTTATCCATTGCATTTCAAATTGTCAGATTTGACGCTGGAGACACAACGTTACATCGTAGGGCCCACAATTCTCGATAGCAGTATCGATAAGCCTGAACCTTATTGATTTTCAGGTTTTCAGAACTTTTGGAACCGGTGTTCTGACGATCTATGCTGCCTTGTCGAAAAAATGCTACTGAAGCGCAAGTCTATAGCAGAGTCTATCGAGATGCTCTGCCCTATTGAAAAATGCTACCTTACGTGTTCCCTTTTTCAATCCCATAAAGTTATAACTCTCACAGTATTATGACATCTTCTGTTTTTTGATTATATTCTAAAATCATTTCAGGGGTAGCATATTCTGATAGACTAATATCCCCCATCAAATAATTATTAATTTTAGTCTATGCCCACCCACAGCGTGGGCCTCTCCTGCGTCCACACCTTGTGTATATATACAACGGTGAGACCCAGCCTTCAGCTTCCATTTTTCTTCAGCATTGAGCTGTCTGAAGAGCAGAAGATTTCCAATCAGAAAAGAAGAGCGATGTCTTCTAGCAAGTCGACCCGAGCGATAGCCTTAGAGGGCGAAGCCTATACAAAACAGAACAGGGGTTACTTACTGTAACCTGGATTCTATGAGTATAGCCGCAGCTCTATAAGTTGAGGGCCGCACTGGACTTTGGTTCTCAGTGCTGAAGAAAAGGCATTTGGTAGCCGAAGGCTAGGTCTCACTGTTGTGTATACAAGGTGCGGACGAAGGAGAGGCCCACCCTGTGGGTGGGCGTAGACTAAAATTATCAGTGTCGCGCAAACGCATGTAGGGGTAAACCCAATAGCGATATCCTTAGAGGGCTGCACCTATACTTATAGAATCTTGGCTACAGTATGTAACCCCCGTTCTTTTATTTGCTTTTAAGTGTCTTAATAATCTTGCCCCACCCTACATCCCTGAGCTGCTACACCCCCTATAGACCCACCTGTTCTTTCAGCTCAGCCGATCAACTGCTTCCTAACTGTGCCCAAAACAAATCGCAACATCAAAGGGGACCGAGCTTTTGCTGTAGCAGATCCTAAATTGTGGAACGATCTACGTCTGCACATTAGACAGGCATCTTCACTGTCTATTTTCAAGTCTCCCCTTAAAACCCACCTTTTTCCCTTGGCCTTTGAAAACTGATATTGACATTTCTTATTTTAACTATTGATTTTATTGTTTTATTATATGGTTGTTATTGTTGCTACTTGTATTTAGTGTCTAATGTATTAATTTATTGTTTTTCTGTACGGCACTTTGTGTCCACTTTGGATGTTTAAAGTGCTCTATAAATCAATTTTGATTGATTGATTGAACCAACATTCCAGATCCCAAAGACTAGTCATTTACTATAATAAATGACAAAGAAAAGCATCAAATCCTTATGTTTAAGAAGCTATAACCAGCAAATGTTTGATATGTTTGCTTGAAAAACTAAATAATCAATTATCAAAATAGTTGGCAATTATAAATTATTATTAAAAATATTTATTTCATTCACTTTAAGAAAAACTAGATTTTAAGAATGTAGTACTAGACTGACTTGATAAGATGGAGATATATATATATATAGTGTTTGCAACAGTGTTTCTATGTTTCTGTATTTGTTTTCCTTTTCACCCACTAGCATTCCTCAAAACACCTGAGCAGAAATAATGTAAAAATCCCAGATGTTTTCCAAATACTTCGCATTTTGTGTTCATCAGACCAGATCCTAATTTTGCTCCTTTTACCCTGATTTTCCCAGAGGACGGTGTTTGGTTCATTGCCACTAATGAAAAAAATTCCAGTGGTTCTCCATGCAAATTTCTTACAGCTCTGTGATCGTGATTATGTTGGACTTTTATTGTGTCCATCAATATATAATTGCACTCAAACTGCTGTTCTAACAGTGGCAGCTTGACCTCCATCAGCATGAGTGACCAGCATAATCTTACATGCAGCACAGTGACTCATAGTCTTGGCTCCCTTAAGAAGATCCCTGTTAGTTCAACTGATAAAAATAGTTACACGCTATACAACACTGATGTTAACATCTGAACAGCCACAAATTGTACTCACCTTCAGTGTATGAGCTAATGATGCCCACTGGAGTTACTTTCAGCTTCACTGGCAAATCTGGCATCTGTCTCTGTGTCATACGTGGTTGCCAGAGTTTAAACAGCCGTGGAAATTTGCTTTGAGTTCCATGGAAAGCAGTCATGTTTGACTATTTGCTAAATCTTTGATGAAACCTGGTTTCTCTCTGTATTTGAGTTTATTACTGTTTATTTTTTGTTTAAGTGGCTGTTTTTTTCCTAGTTTCAGCTTACTGATTTGTGTAAAGATGCAAATACAGTGACATTGTTCTGTTTAATTTAGATCTTTAGAACATAGGCCTAATTAGCTCCCGCCGAGGAGATTATGTTTTCTGTGCCATTTGTTTGTCTGTCAGCAGGATTACAGAGACACATATAACCCGGTTAAATTTTTGAATAGTAGATCCTAATCACAGTGTAGATGTGTGTGTGCGCACACACACACACACACGCACACACACTTTCTTTCACTTTTGTGTTTTCTGGTTTTCACAAATATGTCAAGTATGTGAAATATTTCCAATTTAGGAGTACATAATAAAATGCACAGCTGAGATGATGAAGCTTTGTAGCTAAGAACAACTACTTACTGACATACTGTAATTGTTGTAATGTGGAAAAAGGATATAGTGGTGGCAGAGGTCTGCGCTCTCCGAGTGCCCTCCTAGTTTAAGCTTCACTTGCTGCAGCAATGACAGTGTGCCATTTAAACAGCTGCTCACTCATAGCACTAAAAGCCCTGTTTCAGTCAGTTGTGTCAGTCCTATCTGGATCTACTGAATTGTTTTTGCCTATTTGATTTTTTTTTTTGTGTGTGTGTGTGGCTTCTCTCTCTGCTTTGGCTCGAGTCAAATCAATAATTAGCCAGCCTTTTCACATAACCTCAGCTGCTTAAGTAAAATTAAATGGATGAATGAGTAAAAGGAAATAAAATGTGTTCAGCTGGTCTCCATGTTGATTAAAACAACAAGACTGCAACATTAACTTTTCTAATTTTCAGATTTCGAGAAGACATTTTTTCTCATAGGGAGAAGACATTAAGGTGACTTTCTGATCAGGGCATTTCCTCCGAAACACTCTTAAATTGCACAGCTTCATTTAATCTTACCTACTAAGTGCATGTTTGTTTGAGTTAGGTAACTCTTGTTAAAATACCAATAGATAATCATTACAGTGATATTTTAACTTGGAATATCTGATAAACAAGCTCTGCATACTTCTGACGGCTGTTTTATTAGCCGTCTTCCCTTTTGTGCAAATTGAATATAAAAAAATAGGATGTAAGTGTTTTGGTGATAGCTGTGATAGGGAAGCTACAGTGAAATGTGGTATATCATTTAAGGAATGATATGAATTTATTGTATCCGCTAGGCCTGCAGGATGGTCAGAGAACATAAACATTTCCCCAGTGACTTTTGCTGTAGCCAAAGTTGACAGGTGACTTTCCCTTAGGGTTTTATTTTGTACTATAGTAAGACAAATAAACTCGTATGTGTGTGCGCGCACACGCGCTAGTTCTATGTCTGTATGCCGTAGTTACCAACTTGATGTCAGCACATGTCTACTGAAGTCTTCCAGGCTCAATATCATGCCAGAGAGAACAAAAAAGACAGACAATATGGAGTATATGACACGGCATTGTATATGCAAGTATGACCAGGATCATGCAGTCGGTGCATGGCCCATTTCAGTAGTAAACAAACTGACTCTCAGACATCGGGGTAATTTAGATCTCTCCACACATAATTACACATCCAAATGCAGCTGAGGGGATCAGAGGACCAAGGCTGAGTCTGCTTTTGTCTGTAAACTGATTAACAGGCAAAATATTTCACCTGAAAATGTACTCTGTAAGACTATATTATATTGCCAGGTGACTATTTGACAATCTGTTAGCTCTATTATCTGCAACACTTTAATTAGTCCCAGATAATAGGTTTTAATATTAGCAACAAGATTTTAATATGTTAATATTACTTTTTAAGTGGTTTAACTGTATTCCTCATAGAGATGCAACAATTAATCTATTAGTAAATCAACAGAAAATTAATCAACTCAACTATTTTGAAACACGATCATTGTTTTAATCAATTTTCAATATTGTAAACAATATATTTAAATAGATCACCTTGGGTTGTCATTGCAGCCTTTGTACCTCCATAATTTACTGTATCACTCTGCATGATTTGTGTGAAGGTATTGACATTTTATGATGCAGTACCAAAACAGTCATTTGTTAATACTTTCCCAAAGGCCCATAAAACTATTTCTTGATCTTCTGCCTCAATCCATAAGTGAAGTATCAAACTATTAAGTTAAAAGATAATAGGAGTTGGGAAGAGGGCAGTATAGCATTTTCACTATGTATGACATCATGCTAAGAAATTGTACTGGCTTTTTTATTAGGATAATTAACATTTTAGAATAAAATTTCAGAGAAATTCATTGATACAGTAAAGTCATACCCATAAATTTCAGAATACATTCTAATACATCACCATGTCTCGATGTCTGTCACACATCATTAACTAATGATTCAATAAAAACCCTAGTAGACACTTTTGTTCTTCTGCTTTATTCTTATTTACATTTTTCACTTCACTACCACTCTGCATTTTGCCTCATTACTTTCTTGTCTCATCTCTTCCTCACCTTGTCATGGCCTTTATTTCACCTCTGGAGTAGAAATGCTGTAACTAAGCCACAGTACATGAGTCATCTATTTTTATTATCCACATTCAATTTTCAAATGCAGAGTCGTAATTTAAATGATCTAAGAGTGGGATATATGACATACTACAGTATAATGCCTATTTTCATGCCTCATCAAGCAAATGGAGGCCTCCAACTGTAGTCCAAAGTGGAAGGCAGACTGAATGACAATACTAATGAACAGAAATAATGGAGACATTAGGCCTAAAGGAATAGCGATAAAGACAAATAAAGGAGAGGGAAAGTGGGACAAAAGAGATAAGAAAACCAAGTGTTATGAATAAGGAGAACAAAAGACAGAGGTAGTGAGGAGGAAGTGATTTAAGAAAGGGATAGCCAGTGAGGACAAAAGGCTGGACTGAGAGGTAGGACTTTAAATCAAGAAAAAGATCTATGGGCCATTGAAGCTCAACATTACTCCGCGAGGGTGAGGACCAGATTAGTGTGAGCTTTCGACCAGAACTAGCCTTCTAGTGATGTGACCTAAAACGAAACCGATCTAACTAAACAAATTCCAGTATTTTATATTTATCTAATGGTAGATTATCTGATCTATTTGAAGTTCTCAAAGTGATCAGTGTTAGTAATTCAGCTTGATTACTGATCATCATATGTTTGTAGCATCATATTCTGTAAGAACTACAGATCTTTAAAAAAGTCAACTTTTAATGAGCTCCAACAAACAGCCATGTATTGCATTTTCCATCTCATCCATGGGGGGTTTAAATAGTTTTTTTTTTAGCTTAAGTCTTTTCTCAACCCGTAAAGGAACATTTCGACATCAACACATCTAGAGAGACGTGGTTTTGAATGAACAAGAAGTGGATAAAAATTTATAATCTGAAAAGTAACTAGTAATTAAAGTTGTCAGATAAATGTAGCGGAGTAAAAATACAATATTTGCCTCTTAGATGTTGTGGAATAGAAACATAAAATAGATATTCTACAGGTAAATTTCTAATAAGTCGAATCTGTCCAGTACAGTACTTACATTCTGCTACTCTAGGTCTCCACATATTTTTTTTGTTTATTTTTTGCTTCTCTCTTCTACACTGAAAAATCATCAAAATTGTTTGATTAGTAGCCTACTTCTACATCATGTTTTGGACCAACCTATGAGAAAGCGATAATTATTCTGAAGTTAACGTTATCATGAACATGAACCCAAATTCCACAAAGTCCATACTAGGGCTCAACAATTTTGAATTGCGATTATTTTGACTGATATTGCAGTTGCAATATGATTTACAATATTAGAGGGAATGATAATGCTTACATTGTTGTTCTCATTTTAAAAATTCAAACAATTTTGGTGTAATTTTTGCGAGTATTTGGACCAAACAATGATGTTTTCTTAAGTCTGTAGAATATGATGTGCAGGCCCGGACATCTCTGCAGCACAACAATATTTAATTTAAAATGTTTTTTGGGCACATATATCACCTTGGACAAATTTTGCACCTCCTGCGATTTCAGAATTGCAGAAGGCCATATTGTGATTTAAAAAAAAATTCAATTTCAGCCCTAGTCCACACAGGATTAGATGTAGAGTAGATGATGTTCATGTTCAGACACGTCTCAGCTCTTATTTTGAAAGGCTTATTGAGGGGACGTGACATCACATAGAGACAATACATCTAATTGGCTCACTATAGTTGTGGATCATGGTCATACACTCCATTGTAAACCAGTCAAAATAATTTGAGGACATCTACAAATCCACAAACACAGATTGGACATTTGAATGCTGAGTTTGTACGCATGTCTGTGTACTGAAAATGCAAGTTAGACTGCTTTTTGTTTGCACGAGTGCATTTGTAGAAACTGTAAATTTTAAAACATGGAAACCGTAGTGTCAAAATTCTGAAAACAAATGTGAAACTGTCTACAGATAGAATATGACAATCACCCGCAGACCAACAATTTTACATTCATTCAAATTCTGCTTTTAGTACAAGTAACTGATTTCTTGTTTTTGGCTCATGGAAAGTTAATTTGTGGATTTTGAGTCTACTTGTAAATAGTTTTGTTTACAAATTGTAATATATATTTGTGAATCATAGTCTGTGTATTTACAATGCTATTGACATCAATTTACCCTATACTGCAGCAGGGAGATTGTTTATAATGCATGAATTTAATAATTAATTTTTTTATTCCTAAGTGCTTATGCTTGGCTTGATGGTTTAAGCATTCTGCATTATTAAAGATTGTATGATATTTTTACAACATGGCCACTCAGATCTTCTAAATACACCTCAGGAAAATATAGTTCAGCTTTCTCTGTCAAAGCTCACTTTTACAGAACATTTCACAATGATTTTATCCTGTAATAAAGGCATTTTGCAGTGACAAATTAAAAGTAGAGATACTGCAATAAACATAAAGGCACTTGTAAAAAACAAGTAGTATTGTTCAAATGAATGCTGCTTTTAATTGACATGAAATATAATGAGGCACATTGATTGATCTGAAAAATGTGGCTGAGGATGTTAAAACACTTCGCAAGATGTCAGACTTAGACCACATATTGAGCAAGAGATCCATTCCAATAAGTGATTATGCATATTTAATGACCATGTCAGTTTTATTGACTTTTGAAGCAATGGTCTTTATCCTGATGAAATTCATCTTAGAGGTCAAAAATATATGAATTTGCAGGAAAATTAATTATATATCGGTGTTTCTGTACTGGTCAGTTTATGGAGCACTGGTCAGAGTTTTATGGAGGAATATTTGAGCCTTAAGATATCAAGGTTTAATAGCTATACTACAATGAGCACATCAAGAATTTCATCCATGATAGAAGAGATGTCAAACACTGAAAGCGAGACCTCTCCTGGATGTTGAACCGAAGACAGGTTTTCAGGTTCATTATAGATCCTCATGCAATTCTTATGATGTCAGATCATGCTTGGCTAGCTGCGGTTAACATCCATTAATGGATGTAGCGGCTGTAAGGTGGATGTCCTTGGAATAGCAGAGGAGAAGACGGAAGATCTGAGAGTATAGAGGAGGGGGAAAATTGAGCTGGACAGGAGATGTTGTCTTCAGGTCTGTTGGGATGTCTGCGGTTGTCAAAAGGGGCATGTGAAATCAGTGTGCACGGCCTTCTGAATGTTTGAAGTACATAATCGCAATGTTAGGATGCAGTTCTCTGAGAAACGGATCTCCCAGATGGGAGAGCCAGCTGGCACTTCTGGCAGAGTTGCTTGCTCTGACTAGACAGCAGGGGAAAGTGGTATCAGAAACATCTTAGTAAGATCTCAGTGTTTTTCATAGTGAGATAACAGTTTTGGTTGTGCCCTCAGAAAATACAGCTCAAATGTGTGATGGTTTACTGCTGGGTTAAGATCAAGCCTCCTGTCTGCTGTCTCCACCACTCTGTCTGAAGTTTAAATACTGACACCAGTAAACAGCTCATTTGCTTAAAAATCTATTCATTGGAGACTTATCAACCGTTTTACATTAGTCACCTCTCAGGTCATAGGTCCAGTCTTTCTCTGCACTGCCCTGCTGTTTTTAAGTCAAGTCAGTGTCTGCTGTGCATATTTTTCCCATGAAAATTTTCAAAAGAGAAATGTCCAGAGGGTATGTTCTTTCCCAATTGGACCAATTCACTTGTTTTTCACACTATGTACAATGACCTCATTCTAGGGCCCCATGATCTTGCATTGCATGATTGACAGCTGCCCTTGACGCGTTGTGTCTCACAGGAGGATCATTGGATGTTGTGGTCTGTGAGGGGTAAGCTGCCGCACTAATACATCAGTCTTGTCTCAGGGGATCACTGCACATAAGTGTAATTACCAAAGCACAGGGTTGAGGGGCAGATGAAAGCTATTTCAGCACCTCTGAATTAAACATGGTCCAAGGAATATGAACAATCCACAGACCTAGAACCATTCAGATCCGTTTACAGCTGAGGAACACACACAGTCTTTAGGTGTGAATTTTAAATGGGGATCTTTATATTTGTTTTCAACACCACTGAATTAAACATGCCACCCCCACCACAAGTAGACACCGTCATCCAGAGGGAATTTAATACACACAGAATTTCCACGCATGTAATTTAATTGAAATTTAAAGAGGATGATTCTTTATTTGATCGCTGCACTGCTGAATTAAACATACTCCAAATAACAGGGACAATCCAGAAGCTGGCATGGATCCCGAGCAATCCACAGGGTACTTTTGCAATAATATAGTAATAATAGGTATTTCCAAATTTGAATTGTGCTGCATTTCGTAGCTGAGGGCTTTTTGGACACTATTGTTTTCTTTACTTAAAGTCTAATATCCCAAACACATTTGCAAGGTTTAGTGCTGTAGACAAAAGGTTTGTCCTGTGCCTCCTGTCTGCCCTCTTAATCTTCTTTCACTTGCATTCATTTTTAATTTAGACCTCTGGCAGATTTCTCTTAGTGTCACGAATCTTCATTTATTGCTTCATGCCAGAAGACAACGATGTAGTTTATTTGCAGAAGTCATGATCCACTAAACCTAGGTTAGAGTCAGTGAGTCAACTATCAGGCTTCGTTCTTTTAAAGTGAAAAACCTGTTTGCAGCCACTTCTATCTATCTACCATTCAAAATGAGAGCATGAGAAATCTATGCAGTGAAGTTTGTCTTTTGTCTCTGTCAGCAGTGACACACATTTGCTCAGTGACTGACGGGGTGAAAAGTGGGAGCTGTGTGTTGGAGACAATAATACAGTTTAAACAAGACCAGGTATTCTATATGCAGTGTGTTTATCTGTGACAGACTGTGACCCTTCTCATCAAACCCTCATTTGGGACTTGTCAAAATCCACTTACCACTCAGACATGAATGTTTAAGCTCTTCCACTGAGACGTTTTTTCTCTGTAGGGGGCCCCAGGGCTGTCGATCTCAACTGGGCCCTTGGGTGTTCTGGAACAGCAGCAATTCTCTCTCACACACACACACACACACATTTCGTAGATCTATTACATATCACTGCTGTCACATGAAACTCTTGTTGATTACAATATTTAGACTTGCATGGGTTTAGACATTTCTGTAGCACTTTAGCTTAGAAAAAACATTTCAGAATCCACTGGACAGCATCACAAATATGTTATCAAGCTATAAAGATGGCTGATTTTCTAAAACATGTTTTTCACCTACAGACCGCTATCTAAATGGCACACATTTTCTCATATTTGTATTTTAACATTCAACCCACAATAAATATGTGTAGATTAAAGATAGTTTGGTATCAGTATGTACTTTAAGATTTACCTTAATTGGTACCCAGGGGTGAAATATAGCATTGCAGCATCACAAGTTACCGACCAGAGAGGTCAGTAGGGACAGCATACACATACAAAAAATATATAGATTTGTTATTATTACCAATAAATCAAAGCTAGAAAGGTATATACAGTAGGTTACCCTAAGCCAGTGTGGATACATAAATACGTAAATGATAGTTATATATATATGATATAAAACCATTTATAATATATATATATATATATATATATATATATATATATATATATATATATATATATATATATATATATATATATATATATATATATATATATACTATCATATATATAGGTATCAGATAGCCAGATTAACTATCATTTATATGTATTATATTATATATATATATTATATATATATATATATATATATATATATATATATATATATATATATATATATATATATATATATATATATATATATATATATATATATATATATATATATATATATATATATATATATATATATATATATATATATATATATATATATATATATTATATATTATATATTATAAATGGTTTTATTTATGTGCAAGTGATTAATAAACATTAAATAAAACATTTAATAAACATAATGTTAAAAATAATTTACAATTTGAACAATCTAATGTAATGTGAATATAATTTGTGTGTGCATATACATATATACATTTACTTATGTGCAAACGCATATGTGCTTGACTTTCCACAGACACATGAACTTTGTCTCCCATTCTCTTAAGTACAAAGTGATGTCCGCAGGTATCAAAGCTCAGATTGAGCAGAGTGCTCAGGTACTCCATGTCGGCACAGACAAGATCAGAAGACTTGACAGTGATAGAAAAGGAGATGGCTGACAGGGAAGAATGCCGTCTCTATCCGGCTTCCCCTGTGCTCTGAGGTGATGAGCAGCCTGCCGCTGTGTAGCCAGGCGGAAAACTGCTCTTTCTGGCACCATGCGCAGAGTATAGCCCTCCACCATCTCGACCATCCATCTGCAGCTCAGCTTAATCTGCAACCTCCTGCTGTAGATCTGACACTGGCATTGTTACCTCCTGCTGCTGCTCACTGTTCTGAAATCAGTGGTCGGTTACTAAAGATGAAGATTAGAGACGGTGAGATCACGATTATACAAAGAGGGTTATATCTCCACACTTAATCTCAATGACTAACACTACAAGTAAAATAGGTCACGACCCTAATATGCCTTAAGGATGTGTGAAGATGCCTTTGTTGATATGTAAACACACTACAGAGGAGAAAAATCACATTCTGCTTCTTTTGGAACTGCTTATACTTCTACAGCAAGGCTCAGCTGCAAGTTGACTCTTAATATTTTGCAGTTTATTTGTGCACAGATATTTTTTTGAAATTACTACACTTTAACTAAGTTCAAAGGAAATATTTAGTTGCCACTTTGAACTCACTATCATTACCTTCATCTCTCCCTTAATGGCACTGTGTTGAGTTACTATTTGCTGCCACCTGCTGGTGTTTAGACTGCTAGTGTTCAAAAATATTGTAAGGGACCAAAAAGCCTGATTAAAATTTAGACGTTTATTTGGATTATGTAGTTGGCCTGCTTGCTTGTAAAATATTTTATGTTGATATAACTTTTTTGAAAGACTGTTTTAAGGTGGATAGGAATGACTATGCCCTACATGTCAGTAAAGTATAACTTACTTTGTTGCCAGGGTTTAGGAATTACTTTAGCCTAATTCTACCAGGAGGCTCCTTTGTATCCCCATGTTTGTGTCACACATATGGTGTACACTCCATGAGTACACTACGCATACAGGCAAGGGTGATACACATTTTTGCTGCTGTCACTGTATTCTGTTGATCGACAGTAGAGGCTGACATTTTTTCACAATCCTGTAGGTCACGGGATTCCTGCGGGATTCTCATGGGAGTCAAATATGCAGTTCTAATAGAAACACAAAAATGCTATTTTCTTATGGAGGTTTTTTTTTTTTATGTGATGGGACAGGAGATGGAGCGGGATGGTGGTGTGGTGGTTAGCACTGTCGCCTCTCAGGAAGAAGGTTGCAGGTTCAAACCCCGGTTGCCCCGGGCTTGCTGTGTGGAGTTTGCATGTTCTCCCCGTATCTTCCTCCCACCATCCAAAGACATGCAGGCTAGGTTAATTGGTTTCTCCAAAATTGTCCTTAGGTGTGACTGTGAGTATGCGTGGTTTGTCTATTTTTTTGTGGGAGTGAGGTGGACAGGAGTGAAAATCCACACATGTATCAGCCTTTAATTGACGATTGTTGGCAGAAACATATGAGAAAGCAGCGTTGCAATTTGCCTGCAAACGTAATGAAGAAAACTGCAAGCTAACAAACATATAAAAAAAGAAAAATCACAATTTAAAAACATTTAAAGTAATTGTAAGAAGAAGAAAATGCATTTAACATGTTTGCTAGACCTCAAGGATTAATAATTTAATTAAAACACACTTGAATATTTATACAATATAATAATGTGTGCAGACATAAAAAATGTCATTGTAGGTTTACAGACTTTTATAAGACTGTGGTCCAAGAGAAACCTCCATATCAGTAGAGGGAGACGTATCTGACCAATATTCAACATTTCTTCAACAAAACCAATAAAGCCTGACACATCACGCTAACTCCACAGACATGAACATGCAGACACAGACTCACACACTTAAGAGTTGGAGGTTTATTTGAACATGTGAGTCAGCCAGTCCCTGTGGGCCGCAGCTGGAGAGAGTAGCGCGCCCCACCCAGCAGCACCAGCGTCACATGTGGTTGCAACTCCCCCAACCTCCCGTCAAACAGCCTCCCTCTGATTTATGCATGCCGGACACCCCTCCCCTACACTTCAGGATGTATTGTCCTCCACTCACTGAACTGAGTTAAGTTTCAAAACTGTGCCGTTCACTTGCAGCAGTGTGGTGGAACTGAAGAGCAAGTAGTGGCTAGGTTAGCTACTGTTGGCAGCCAGATGCCCGTTTGTGGTGAGTGTATTTTTATGTTTGCAGTGCGTGTCCTATGGTTAGAGCTGGTAGTTTCCTGTAGATTCATTTTGGGGAATTTTAAATTTATGCTTTTCAAAAGACAACTTCATGTGTGCATCTTCCCCTATGTGGTTGTTTGTTGCTGTAGTTTGTTCATAAAGACTTTCATTTAGTAAAAAAAAGCTTCAACAAGTCAGTGCTTGTTCTCGTGATCTTTTGAAACCTCACTCAATACACTGTTTAAGACAGCTACAACTGTCTTTCATAGTTGGGGATGTTTATATCATGACATTTTCTGCTGAACTAAAATCACACAGCGACATTTGATTTTGAAAATTAAGTTGTTAAGCTGATTGACAGATGTATGACTATGTCTTTGATAAGGAGTTATTTATTTAAGGTGGGATACATCTTTCTGAATTAAGGGACATAAACATACATACTTTTCAGTGGTTTTTGTTTTACTAAGCCTTGTTTGGTGAAAATGCTGCTCTGTCACATCAGTCAATGTAGAATTTTATGGTATACATTTTCTGGCATAACCACTGTAGGTCAAAATGTAGCTGACTTAAATTTACTCTCATGACTTTTATTATCAGAGATGTTGTCGGTCATAGATTATACTTTATGGTCTTATCTGAATCCTCTGATATTCTTTGTACTGACTTCTGAAGTGAGATTGTCCTTCGACATCTCTGCCTGAAAGCAGGGTAAAGTGACACAAATGATTTGCTGATACTTTGTGACCCAGGTCTGGTTTCCTAAAAGGGTGAAACAAGACAGAGGAACTGTAAAAACACTCATTAGACACTCTGGGCCCTGGGGGCACGTGAATCTTTTGTCTGCCAATGAGATGCTCAGCGCCTGAGAAATGTGACACCACACTCCTTTTCAAGCCTCTGTGGTTGATGTCTCACGCTGCAATTTTGGCTAAGAGACCATTAATTTGGAGACAGAGGGAAATATAAAGTACACTGTAATATTTTCCCCAAACTCCCATTTTGTAAGAATGTTCAGTACGAGAATGGACCTCCTTATTGTTCATTTTTCATTCAGGTTTGCTTAATCTGTGTTTACATTCATCTGTAATGAGGATGTATACATGCAGCCGCGTCTAATAAGCACTCAGGGCGATGCAATATCATGTGGCTGTGTCACAATAGGCTGTTTATGTGGCTCAATGGCAGTCTGAGGCAGAAGAGAGTCTGCAACCAGGCACAGTGCAGAGCTTCTCGGTTGGCCTCAGCCTTGTTTCTTCACTGTATGAAAAGTAGCCAGATTTTCAGGCCATTTTCGACCCGGGGGCATGTCATTCACCAAATGAATGGCCCTGTTTTCTGGACAGTTGAGCCAGTTAGTCTATCATGCCACGAGACAAGTGAGCCTACAGTATTACTTTTCACTGCAGAGGACTGTTTTTCAGTGAGCACATTTGCATACCTTCAGGGTATGGTATGAGTAAAGCATAATAATAATGATAATGCGTGAAACTGTTTATGGACATACTTAATGTCTACGACTGATGATCAGAGTTTTTATTTGTCACTGAAACGTAATAGGTTGGACTCAATCTGAGGTCATTAAAAAGAGGCTTTCTAAAACTGAAATTAGGTTTGGATTAATTGCTTCTTAAAAGCATCTATAATAAACTGCAAGTCACCTGACTGTATGTGAAAGGGGTCCGTCGTGATGACAAACCCACAACTAATTATCACCTAGCTCTGTTTCCTTCAGCTCTAAAGAGCTTTGTAGTGTCTTTTTACTCATTGTTTTCTGGCAACACTTTACTGTTTTAGTTGAGTGTCATTGCTCTCATATGGTCATTATCAGACTCAGCAGGCAGCTGTCAGTGGAAAAACTCTACAAACCTGTTGTATGCTATCTGCCCAGCAAACAAAATTGGCTCTAGATGGTGATTATATTTTGTAGCTAAGGAACCAGATATTTCCCTTTTTTTTATTTTATTTTTTGAAAATGAATCTGAACCTTGTGTGCTATACTGAAAACAAAATCCAAGCAGCAATTAGTTTCCTCCAAAATGTATTTTGTTTATTAAAGTTTTGAAAGTATGAAAATAATTCTTATAAGAACGAAGACACTTGTAGAGACAGGGCAACAAGCTTTATTTAGACAGACATGAAAATGTCATTGAGTGTGTTGCTTTTGTCAGTAAGTACGTGTATTTGTTTTCAGTGAAAAAGACCAAATAATCAAATGAGTATTCATTGACAGACTGTTTGATTGTTAAAACTGTTATAATTATCTGGTTTAAAATTCCTCTTAACCTAGAACTTTGGTTATTCTCCTGACAAGTAAACTAGCACCATGTGTTGATTCAGGACCCAAAGGTCTTTGTTATAAAATTCAGCAAAAATTGTCTTTGTCATATATGACAAAAGACATGTAACTTCAGGTAGCACAATTGTAGGAAACTGAAAGGGGTTACATCCACGAGGGTTTGCTCTGTGTCAGGACAAAGACTAATTTGACTGAGTGATTCTTCTTGTGATTTACGGTAGACTGAACTGTGGCCTCTTGAGTCCCCTCCTTATGTGATTGTGGAAAGCTGAGTGAGAGTTGTAGCTGCGTCACATAGTGCTTCCTCAGCCAGGGGGTCAGGTCTGAGGAGGTGACAAGGGTTCACTGGGCAGGAAGACAACACGCTGTTGAAGACTAAGGCAATATCACAGCTGGATGTCTCTGGTGCTTTTACATTCCTGGTGCTTTATCTCAGTGTTTCCTGGCTGTTTGTTTTGCTGGTGGCCGTACTAAAGTTTGAAACAATGGCTTTAATCACGACAGTGGTCGGTGTTTACAGTGTTTGCCTGCTGTTTGGCATCTTGCTCAACCTCTGTGGGGTGTCGTTTTCCTCTTCTGGTCTGTGGTCATATCTGTGTGAGTGTTTAAATGACTCCTTTATCTCTTACAGGATGGCTCGGTGGGGAACCTTGATGACCTGGCTCAGGAGTATTCTCAGTATTACGGGACTTCCCTCAGTGACGTGTGTGAAAGGATGGAGGAGCTTCGGAAACGCAAAGTAGTGCAAGATGCAGAAATGGTAAACAGTCTCATCAGTCTTCTTATTCTCAGAAAAGACCATGGCACATCCAAAAATCTGATATCTCAGCATTAGATATTATTATTTCTGCTGCCACCTACACTGTCTTTTAAAGGAATAGGTGGGCACTTTCGGAAATACACTTACTAACTTTCTTGCTGTGTGAAAGATGAGAAGATTGACACCAGCTTAGCATAAAGACTGTTTGTTGTACAGCAACAAACAGATTCAGTTAGCCGAATATTATTTCTATTTCTGTGTTGTGATGACACTATAATTTCCTCCTCCGCTTCCCCTGCCTGTGTGTTTCAGGGAAAGTTTGACTCAGTGGCCACATCACTGCAGCTTCGCACTCAGATCCAGGTGAGTGTCCAGCTCTGAGTGTGTCAGACCCCAGGAGAAGGCAGACTTCCTCTAAACGCGCGTCAGCAGACAGGCTGATAAGAGGGCCTTTGAATTGCCTTGTCATGATTATCCTGAGCAAAACCAAAGTAGTAGGCTAAAATGTAACATTTGACGGACTGTGAGCAGAGAGCTGGCCTTGAAACTGTCCTCGAATGTTAGGGAATATATCCTAAAATGTGACTAGTGGCATATGTGTTTTTTTGCTACCAAATTTCAAGATTTTTATTTTAAAAGTGCAACAAATTACAAAGAAACATACCTGAAATTCCTCTTTTTTTACCTGTTAAATAATAGTAGTTGATTCAGTCTGTATAAGATATTTTGTCTGCTACATATTTCACTCCTTTCCTCTGAAGGAAAATGCCATAATTTACATTTGCTTTATAAATGAAATGGTTGTTATCTTGGTTTGGAACAAAAGTTTATCTTTAAAAGCACTCAGTAAATTGCAGCATTGCCTCTGTATACCTTTAAATTTACACTGTTTTCATCTCCTTAAGGAATCCCTTGGACTCAGCAGTACCACTTCCACTCCAGAGAATGAGAGAAGGTAAAAGTTGGTAATCCAAAATAAGTATTTTAATTTGCTTTCGGCCACCAAAAGCATCAATAAGAATAGGGACATGTAAATACTAGGGGTGGGAGAAATAATCGATTCTAAGATGCATCGCGATGCAGACGTGGAAGATTATTAATCGATTAACAAATGTCTAAAAATCGATTATTTAAATGTTAATTGATAACATAGTGTTGACGGAACGCAAAAGGCGTAAATCGCGGAAGTGCAGCGCCCGGACGCCTGTGGAGCGCACATAACAGAGAGACCAGCATCCCCCTGTATTCGTCACCGCTGCAGAATGAATAACCACCCCAAAGTGTCTCACAATCATTGATATCAATGCTCAAGTAATTATTTTAAGTCGCACACTGCGAGCATGGTGACACTGGACGCTCGGCAGCTCTCTGCATATTCTGCGTGTGTGAGGCCGAGCGAGTGAGAGAGAGCGATAGCGATAGCTATAATAAATCATAATCAATATGGCTGGGAATGTTTTTGTCCAGATGATGTGTAGTGTTGTGGCTTAAGAGACTACATTATAATATTTAATATAAATCATATCTTTCAGGAGCTGAACTGTTCTGTACTATCTTTTTGTCACCCTGTGGACATAAGCTTTTCCTCTGCTTCCCGATGCCCTCCAGTCACATTTATGATGCATTTCTGTGTCACCTTCAAACTTCCTTCCTTCCTTCCATTGTTTCTTTTGAGGGATTTCAAAGATTACTCATTTTTTGTCATTCGTAAGCTGAACATTGTATGATGACTATTATATATATATATATATATATTAAAATAACAAACAGGCCTGTATTATTTCAGAACCTGGACAAGAATAGGGGCGACAAATTTTCTATAACTCATGAATTCCATCAGGATTCCCAGGAAACTTACGCTGCCCCCTAGTGGGACAAGTACAAAGTAATTCTGAAGGAAGCTGATGGCTACCAGCAGCAGAAACACGTTTTGATGACTAACACATTAAAGATTTTGAGCAACAGATATTTTAGTAGATATTTAATGTTTTAATTAGTCTTTTCTTCCTATTCTGTATATTTTACTTAAGATTCCCTCTATAACCCCGAATAGAGTGTGTTTTCTACCTGTTTCATGGTCCTTTTGAAGAAAATTTATATATTCATTGTATCCTGTAGATAAACTGACTGTTTCAATACTATGGTATGTAATAATAATATTATTAAATACATAGTCCTTAATAAAATTAAAGATTAATAACATTACAGCTGGTTAAGACAACGTGACAAACAACATCTTTACAATGTTGAAAAATCAAATAAATTACTTGTCTTTTAAAAGAAGAATTAGGATACGATATAATTATTTAACCAAACAGATACAAAAATGTATATATTGAACTTTTTTTGTAACTGTGGTCAGGAAAACCTCTGTCACTTGAGCACCGGACAATATGAAAACTAATATCTTACTTTCAACAAAAGAAAAAGTACTGGTCTGATCTGTTTTCAAACTCATAAACTCACCACCAGCAACAAGTGTCAACCGAGAGAGAGAGAGTTATACACAACAAACAGAGAGGTGAAGAGTGAGAGACTGACAGAGAGAGGAAAAGAGGGAGGGTGAAAGTGTGCAGAGAATGCAGAGGCCACGTTAGCGCTGCTGCAAAACCCTGACTGGACATGAAAAAGACTCTATTGTTCTTGTGATGGCTGTAGAGTTCTGACCTCTGTTCATCAGCCAAGAGCAGCCAGTCTTTTTCATCTGTTTTGACTACTTTGATTTTCCTTCACTGTGATGCTAGTGTCATGAGGGACAGTGCACTTTTGTGAGTCGTTTTTGTTTTTGTGCTGTTTTTTTTTTTTTTTTTTTAATCTGACGCAAGTCAAGAGGATAGAGAGACATGTTTAGGGAGATGTTGGGATAGCAGGGAAAATGAAGAAAATAACTTTGGACAACAGGTAATTTTCTCTTCAGGGCTTTGATTCCTCCATTTGAACTCTTCAAATGAAGTAAATGTTTTTGTTTGACTTTTTAGGTTTCCTGTGCATAAATCTAGCTCTGATGATGGATCAGGAGGTGAGTTCAAATTTTATTTTGAATCTTAATTACGTGCATCATATACTTCAACACAGATTGATTACAACTTATTTTACCCTAAACTAAACGTACAGAAAAGCTACATTGAAAAATGTATGTATTTATTAGTGGTTGTAGGTGTTTTTAACCTGACATATTTCTTCTTTGATAGTAGAAATGAGAATGTAGTGATTTTTTTTAAATGCTAAAATTGCCTTTATCATTGTATTTAGGAATATTTTAAGTTAGTACATAACCTAATATTGGTATTTGTCAGTTGAGTGCAGGTGCTGGAATAATTGGTTACCTATAATATGGATATTTTAGTTTTGTTTTTTTTCTCTGCCCTAAATTATATTGAACTGTTGTACTCTGTAGGAAAATGGGATGGAAAGAGAAAGAGCAAGTCTTTTTGGCAGAGTTTTCGAAAGTCACAGAAAGGGGTGGTGCGTCAGATTTCGAAAGGTATGTTAAGTTATTAACACAAAAACACAAAAAAAGGAAATGCTATAAAGCAACATTTGACATATTTGACATTAAAGATGTGTCTGAATGAAATGCCTAAATAAAACAGTCAGTTGTATTTATTCTTGCCCGCTGACATTCCTACTTTTTACCCACCAGGTGATGATGTTGGATTTGTGGCCAGTGAAATCACCATGAGTGACGAAGAGCGTATCCAGCTGATGATGATGGTGAAGGAGAATATGATTTCTATCGAGGAAGCCTTGGCACGAGTATGTCACACATCCCAAAATTCTCCACTTTACTGTCATTTGAAAGTTGCAGCTGCTCTGTTTTTCTACTTTTTGCTCAAATTTAAGTTTACTGTGGAAATGTTGCCACATGTCAAATAGGTCAAGTATCCAGTTGGACCAAGACCTTTGAACACTAAATACAAAATTCTTAAAGTTGGGTCCATTTAAAAGATTATATTTTCAATCAGGAAAGAAGGCAAATTTCTCTAAAAGCCCTATAAGCAGTTGCAAAAAGGTATTATTGAGTTGTTGCTAAATCTGTAGGCAAATCGGAATGCATTTTGAAAATCTGGAAATTATAAAGCCAGGAAATTATTTGTTGTCTTGTAAAGTTAGCAACATTTTCAGCTTTGTGAAAGAAATAATAATCTGATCTAGGCATATGATCCAAGCATGGTTTTATCTGCATGAAGAAAAGAAGGCAGTTTTTAAATAATTCCCTTAAGTGTGCCAGTGGTTCAAGGATAAATAACACATCAGCTGGCAGATTAATGTACTGTAGCTCTGCATCATGTACTGTAACGGCCATCTTTTGTTGCAGCTGAAGGAGTTTGAGACACAAAACAGGCAGACATGCAGGTCCGATACCACAGAGTGGGCCGATCCCTCCAGTCCCACCACAAATGAGTTGTTCAACTGCAACGTAAGTCTCTTAAGCTCCCAGTCTGAGGACATCTTATTAACTTTTTAATGCTGAATCACAACTTCAGTCAGTGTGTAGTGCGTGAGGGCATCAGGTCTACCAGTGCCAAGGCTGCTGAGCTGTTGACAGCGCCTCCCTCTTTCCCACTGTCCCTGTCCCACCGATGAACCGGGGCCCCTCTAAAGCCCTGCAGCTCAGGGCCTTCTCCCAACTGCAGGGCACTGCGCGGATTTCTATTCATCGCTGTCAAAGCGCTAACCCCCTATTGTGCTATAGTGAGCGGGTGGACTCAGCACAGGGCCCTGTTATGCAGGCCACAGCTCTTTTATGCATGGGTGGGGTGATTAGGGGGCTCAGGTTCAGGGCACATTTTTCAGATTCGTCTGGATGGCCTGACTATTTCTCTTTGGTGTGTGTGTTTGTGTGTGTGTGTGTGTTCGTGTTCTCCTCTCACTTTCTCTTTCTCTTTGTGTGTGTGGTGATTGCACATCTGTTTCCCCCTCCCATCTGTAATTGCATAGAATTTCAGGCTTTACTTTTGTCTTTCGACGTGTTCTGGGATGTACATACCTCTTGTGTTTTAGTCTGCAGATGGAACCTCAATATATGACCCTGGTCTTCAAATGTATCACTATTTCACTAACCACCGTGATGGTTAAGGTGATTTCCAAGCAGCTAGCTTTTTGTTTTCCCACATAGAGAAGTCAGTTGTCATGCAAAGCCCATGATACAACTGTTTGCATGGGCCTCATTGACATTGTGGTTTGCTACCACATATTTATATTAAGCTACAAGTAGTTTCTGCAGCAGATACTTGCAGCAGCATCTGCACACATCTACACAGCTTACATACCTTTTTAATTTCATACAAGTTACTACAAATGGAGGCTAATTATTAAAATATAACTTGGAATTTGAGTATAAAGATAGCAATTTTAAATAAGAGTATTAGGCCTTACAACTGGTAACAATCTACTGTGATCTACATGGTGTTATTTTAACTGCAGACCTCTTTGATAAGACAAGATGTTACTAATAAAATAAAATTCTTTCCTATCAGCCCTGTGACCTGTCAGACAATGAACAAGAGGAATCTGTGACGTTCAGGAGACTCCATAAGCTGGTCAACTCAACCCGGAAGGTGAAGAAGAAGCTGATCAGAATTGACGAGTCTAAGAAGCCTGGAGCAGAGGGTACTAAAACCACTGTCAGTTGGGTTGACAGCTTTTGCATCCTGTCAATGATCTCTGAAAAATCATTTTAATTCTTTTATAAGAAAAATTATTTAATAGGAAAAAAAATTATGTGTTGAAACTAAAGTAACTAAGTTGCTTTGTTAGTGGTCGGCTGTGGCTTGGGGTAGAGTGGTCATCCACCAACCGGAGGGTCGATGGTTCAATCCCCAGCTCCCCTGGTCTGCATGTCTGTCCTTGGGCAAGACACTGTACCCCAAATTGCTCCCAGTGAAATAACCTTTGATTTGTGAATGTGTGTGAATGAGTTAATTACTGTTTCTGATGAACACTTTGCACCTCATGTGGTTGAATGTGTGAATGAGGTGAATGTGATGTAGTGCCAAGCGCTTTGAGTGGTCGGAAAATCTAGAAAGGCGCTATACATATACAGACTATTTATTTTCCTTTGTTCTGATGATATTGTATTATATTTTTTACCTTCCTCCATTCCCCTCTTTTTACCCTCCAGACAACCTAAACATAGATGATCTTCCCTGTGGAGATGCCAGCAACTCCCTGTACTCAGGTGTGCAGATGAAGCCTGTTGTTTGCCCCATGGACTCCTTGGCTTCAGCTCTTCGGGACCAGCTCACTTACGACAGGGACTCTGACAGCCTGACCACCTCCCCCTCCTCCAGCAGCCTTGACACCTGCAGCAGCCAGAAGATCTTCCAGGCGTTTAGCAAGTCTTGTGGGAGTCCTATTCATCAGGAGACAAGTGTTTCTGGGGAGGTGAGGGAGGCAGGTGAAGGAAGTGGCTCATCCTTTTCTGAAACAGAGGGTTGCCATGATGAAGAACCCAAAATCGCTCGCTCAGTCACAGACGGAGAGCTTCGTCACCGGATCCTAAGCCCGCTCAGCCACCATGGGGTGAGTTTAGTAGATAATTTTTATCTTCAGGCAAACAAGCGTCAGTGACATCCTTAAATCATAACTAACTCGTTTCAGTTAGCTTCCTACTGAGATAATCTAGCTTTTAGATTGATAAAAACTATAACATCACTCACATACCCACAATGCAGCTGACACACACTGATCATACAAAAAATGCTCTCCTAGTCTCACTTTAATGTGGTCTTTCCGGCTCAGGCTCAAATTTTTGTTTCTAAAAAAAATCCCCTGCTGTCTTCACATTAAACCAAACTGATAACCATCAGCATTCTGCAAGCTGCCCAAAATACACTGTTCGAGCACCTGCACTGATGTCGGTTAAATATAAATGTAGTCCAAGCCAATTTTAGATTTAGCAAGAAAACCCCAACTTTACCTACATCTCTGTATCTGTGATCATGAATGTCCTGTTTTTGTTGGGGTTTTTCCACAGAGAGCCTGTAGCTTTGGAGGATTTGACCTGACCAGTCGCTCGATGCTCACAGTCATCTCTGACAATGATAACACTGTACGTAACTGTCTTTCTTCTTGAATTTTCAGACTTTTTCAAAATAAATAGTGCAAACTTGTTTTTCTGCTTTTTTGTATGAAGGATAAAGACGGAGATGGTGTGAGAGATCCCGTGAAGTCTCCAACAACATCTCGTATTTCCCTGGGCAAAAAAGTCAAGTCTGTGAGAGAAACCATGAGAAAACACATATCCAAAAGATACCACTGTTCTCTCTCTGAACAGGTATGCACAGTCACTTACAACAGAGACTCTGACAGCCTGACCAGCATTACAGTACAGAAGCATCTATCAGTGTTACTGTTATAGATTGTCCATATGTTGGATATTATTGATAGGTAATAGTTTTGTTTCTTCTCTGTGTCCTAGTCAAGTCCAGACCGCATGTCCAGCTGCCCTCACTCGCCTCAGACAGACTCGGACTCTCTGGAGAAACCAAAACTGAAGCCAGGAGGGTCTGTGGAAAGCCTAAGGAGTTCCCTCAGTGGACAAAGTTCCATGAGTAAGTCTGTGTGTTTACAGTGTGCATGCACCAGATCTGGGTGTACTTGCAAATCATTCTCAGTGTTTAACTCGGCCTTGGAACACCAGATGTGAGGTGTTTATCAGAAAAGTGTTTCAGGGACATTAAAATGCCTTTGAGATAGTCTAAACTCCCTAGTCTCACTGTATTTGTGTAGAAAACTGTGTAACATCTGTCACCCCAGTCAGATTAAAATATTTTTCGAATACTAACAGACCCGTGGAGTTTTTTGGGACTTGAAGTGGCTCATTTGTCTTTTTGTGGTTTGTGTAGGTGGCCAGACGGTGGGCACCACTGACTCATCCAACAGCAACAGAGAGAGTGTGAAGTCTGAGGACGGTGAAGAGGATGAGCTGCCTTACCGCGGACCCTTCTGTGGACGTGCTCTAGTTCATACTGACTTCACTCCCAGTCCCTACGACACGGACTCCCTCAAACTGAAGGTATGACCCCTTTATTGATCCAGTACATTACACACTGCTTAGCGATGAGCTGATATCTTCTAAGAAACTTAAGTTCCGCTGGAACTGTCTTGCAGAGTGGAGATGTCATTGATATCATTAGTAAGCCACCGATGGGTACATGGATGGGGATGCTCAACGGTAAAGTCGGCACTTTCAAGTTCATTTATGTGGATGTCCTGAATGAAGAAGAGGTGAAGCCCAAAAAGACACGCAGGAGGAGGAAGGCCCGGCAACCCAAGCCCACCTCTGTAGAGGAGCTCCTTGATCGCATTAACCTCAAGGTAATAATCTTACGACATTGTCAAAATCTGTTGCACACACAGGTGGATTGATTTTCTATGACACAAACAAAGGCATAACTTTGGGGGTTTGTAATAAAATAAATAAATAAAACATTTTAAAAAGGTTACTGGGTTATTCACTGTAAAGATGACAAAATTGAGTTTTAGGAAAAAAGGAATACAAGTGGGTTTTATCTTAAAACTGCTTCTGCTGTTTAAAGAACTAGACATTTTGGAAAATATGCTTAGTCAATTGCCAAGAGTTAGATGAGAAAATCTATATCGCTCTCATGTCTATATTCTAAATATAAAGCTCAACTATTTCCTGTGTATGTTCCAAAACAATTTCTTTAAAAATAAATTTGCAATTTGATTAAATAGAAAAATGCTGAATGTTTGAATTACAACAGGAAACATCTAGCATGTTTATTGGTCATCTACAGGTCAAAATACTTCGGAGCAGTTCTTAATGGATCAGAAGTGTGCATGCTCAAATAAATTCCTTCTCTAGATTTTTATTGATCTGTTTGTACATCATCCACGCTCACTTGTGTACAGGAGCATCTTCCCACCTTCCTTTTTAACGGCTATGAGGATCTTGACACATTCAAGTTGCTAGAGGAGGAGGACCTGGATGAACTCAACATCAGAGACCCCCAACACAGAGCTGTGCTGCTCACTGCTGTGGAGCTGCTGCAGGAGTATGATGGTGGGTCAGGTAATCAACAGGGTGTTAGATCTCACCTGAGCAATTTCAGTGTACCTGAAGGAAGCACCTTAAGTTTGGAAACATATAATGCCTTTGTACCTCATGTTCTTGTGAAAAGTGAAATTTAACTACTTACCAATATTTATACATGGGATTAAGTTTTTTCCAGTTTTTAATTTTAAACAATCTGTTAATACGTCTACATCTGCTGTCTTTGAAAGCAATCATGCCCCCAGCAGTTTCTCATGAGATCATAAGATATGACTGTCCTGCCCCCTGTTGGCCGTGTTGTGCCTTGCAGGAAGCAGCGACCCAGAGAAAGGCAGCCAGTTTGGAGGCTCACAGGAAAAGCTGCTCCTGGACAGACGTGGCCTCGTGGGAGACTCCCCGCGGGACTCTGGCTGCTACGAGAGTAACGAGAACCTGGAGAACGGTAATGACAGCCTGAGTGGCCTGTGAGCACTGTCCTCCTCTTCTGCCTCATCCTTCACTAGAAAGACTCGTGTGGCGTTCAGTCCTTCTTGATGCTCGAGCATTCCAAGCCGCCAAGTTGTGTTTTCATGCTCACCTGGAAAGACTCTGCTATCGTCACATTTACTTCTGGCACTCTATGTTGTTTTTTTCCCCCGAGCATCTTCCTCTCCAAGTCACACTTTCTTCTGTTTCTGCATCATTGAATCAAACTGTTTTGCAGTCACTTTTTTTGTCTGTTGCTTTTAAGAATTGACTTGCATTTCTTTACGAGCATTACATTCTCAATATTCAAAATGGGATAACACGTGGTTCTGTTATTATGGAACTAGAACGCTCATCTACATCATGTTAAACTGAGCATTGACCACTAAAGACATTTTTCACACCCTTGAACAAACTATTCATGGAGCCGCTTGTAGGTCTACTCAAAAATAGATCTGCAGTTGTGAGTTGTGTGGTGGTTTTTGCTGAAAATTGTGACGACGTGTGATTAGATTTAAATAGTTTTTAAAAAACGTTCTCAGTAATTGCAGTACATATTTACTGTGAATGCTTGCATTATTCATAGCTACATCTTACTTAGGCTTAAGTCTAAAACGTGTTAAAATGCGAGTCATGCTCACTATATATGGGACTTCGTGTGAATGTCAAAAGGTCATGTGGTTAAAGAACTATGTCAGATAAGCCACAATTGTAAAGTGTTTTTCTCTTAAGATTTTGCTGTTTGTGGGTATATTTTTTTAGTCCAATAAAATATAATATTTTAACATGTGCCTGAATTAAAATATTTACTAAATTGTTTAATTATACTTGTTAAAATATGGCATTTTATATCATTGTAAATGCACTAAAATGCAGGCTTAGGACAACCTCTAAAATGGTTTAACACAGTTAAATTCACTTCTGACAGAAGTGTGGCAGGTTGAGGGTCTGACGTCTCAGCATTTTCTGAAGTGTGCTTCTGTCATGGTTGAGCGTGAAGAATAAATTGCTCCATGCTTTACCGGACTTGACTGCTTGCTTCTTTTCTTTCATTCATCATTCATTTTTAACGCATATTTAGATTTGTTCTGTTCTTCGGCATCCTCTCGCGATAGCTGCTCTTTTCAAACACCCCCTGCTCTGCTGCTGTTTTGTTTACGTCAAATACATGTCACTACAGACCGGCACTTGCATGATCTGCACACACTTCACTTGTTTATTTCAGGAAGGAACAAAAAGATGTCTTCATCCATGAGCAGGTCCTCCTCCGGTTTTGAGTCAAGCCACCTTTCATCCCCAGAGTACCATACCCTCCCCCAGACCCTGACCTCCACCAGCTCTAGTAAGACTTCATTCCAAAGTAAACCAGCATGCCTGCCCTGTATCTTACCATCACTAAGACCTCCTAAAAACAGCTTACGTCTCCTAAGCCCAGCTAAAGGTCATCATCCCAGTGTAGCCATTGCTAGGAGCCAGAGCTGCATGGAGCTAAGAAGAAACCCTGCACCGGGGCTGCTGAGGCGGAGCTTCTCCCTGACTGTCCTCCACAAAGGGCGGAAGACAAAGACAAAACTCATCAACCCTAAAAACTGGAATCTGACCCCCAGTGTCAAGACAGAGGAGCGCACACGGCACTCAGTAAATCATCAAAAACCTTGTGAGCTCATGTTTCCATCCTCGCAGTCTTCCACCATATCACATAAGTCTGTGTGCAGCACTTTCAACATAGACACAACATGTGTGTTTGGCCCTAAACCAGCAGAAACAACACAAAGCGCACATCTCCAGCTGCCACCCACAGTCCCAGCAGAAAAGTCCAAAAGTCCTTTAACTATACCATCCTTACCAAACACACTCCCAGAGCCCTTATTAACAGAGATTGCCTGCGTGTACAACTACACAAACTGCTTCTCCTCAGAGGATAACAAGAGTCGTTCAGTTTCAGCCACTTCTGAAGCACGCAGGCTGAAAATGAAAAGAAATAAGAAAACCTCCTGAACTCAGTATATCTGGCTTCCCTGAAAGAAGAAAGACTCTAGCAGCAGGGTGCTGATCTCAAAATGGACTCACATGCTGACAAGGTATTGGCCTTAATAGCACAGTGAACTGTCACTTTACAGCTGTTAATTACTGATGTTGGATGATGACCATTTTAAAACCATATTTAGTTCAGAATCTTTGAAATACTGTGTTAATATAAGTTATCTTTTTTTTCCAAATAACCAGTGATTTCTGATTTAACCATGGATTTGTAGTGTACCATGAAACTGACCTGCCAGCCGGTTACTATGTGTGGTACATTTTCTCACAATAGCCAGAAAGTAAAGGGAAAGGTATATATGCAGCGTTGTCACTTTTTAATAGGTTCATGTGGATTACACCAAACACAAAGTTCCCTATGGTTTCCAACAGTGTAGTAGAAGTAATCCTCCCTCAGAAAACGAACGTTTAGACTGTGTTAATAAGGTTACAAATAGGTTAGTAATAAAAAATACTCTGAGTGTGGTTACAGTGTGGTTGATATGGAGTACCCAAATGTCTATTTCAGATGTTCAACGTTCAGCTAAATCAAGTCTGTGGAGGAAATTGCAAATAAGTTCCAGCAGTTACACAAGCAGCATCACTTGGCAGCAAGTGGCCATTTATGCCACAACACACAAAGCCATAGTTAATAAATTGAACATTTTTAAGTATGAACTTTTTATTACTGCCTTTTTGACAACAGGCCTTTTTTACAGAGGACATTTTGACATGTCACAAAAGGAAAAGCAGAAGTGTAAATAAAAAGAATTGTGGTTAAATTCCATGTAGTTGGTATTAATGCTAACTCACGGTCTCACAGCCTTGACTTACTGGGACACATGAATAGAACAGAGCCATGTTATTACTAACATCTGTGCTTTTCCAACGATGACAAGTCAAAAATGTGTTTATATCCTTATCTAACTACAAGTAGTGATGGCAATTAATGAAGCACTAGATAATTGTAGATATCATAATGTTGTTGATACAGTAAACAATCAGCAGTTCTTATGCACATATAATTTACTCAGTGTTGACAGAAAGTTTAGTAATTCAGTGTTTAAACAACCCATCAAGAATGCACATGTACACATAAATTGTTAATTTCTCATCAGTTTCATATCTTTAAATACTGTACAGTCTTTTCAGTTCATGAAGAAATGTTTTTATAGATAATTGATAGTTATAGAAGGCTGTTAATCCCTGTTAGCTACTTTTTCACCCACCTATCAATAAATTGTTTTATTTGAATTAAGTTCATGTTTGACAGTAGATCTCTGCACTTATGGGCAACTGTTATTGGCACCAAATAGAAATTAATAAAAGCAGTAGTTACTACGATATTCTCACATACCTGTTTTATGGTTTACATAACTAATTTCCTTAGACTGTGTAAAAATCTGATGTTTACTCACAAGTTTAGATTTTTCTATCAGTGCTTTACATCTCTCTGGCAGTGAGTTCTATTATTTGTGTTATTGACACAGAGTGAAAGCAGGATTTAGTGGCCAACTTGGTTCACAGTTTAGCTTGTAGCATCATTTCATGAAGGCACTGCCTGACCAGCCCCAGTGCGTCCAGGGCGGTACCCCAGGCGAGGGTGACTCCCCACCCTCCGTGGCCATAGTTGTGGACCACATGCAACCTCCGACCCTGCAGGTGCACCTCCTCCCTCTCCACCCTCGGGTTCTTCCTGCTGGGCCTCAGACCGACCCACTCGCCGAGAACGTTGGCTTTGCTGAGCGACGGCTCCAGCTTGCTGCAGCGCACCAGTATGCTCTTTGTGTCTCCTTCGTCCACTTGCAGTCGCCAGTCCCCCCTCCTGCCTCGTGCCGCCTACAGTGACACTGTGTATGCCGGGGTAGATGTAGGTCTTTCCGTCTCCATCTCTGATGAAGTGCTGCAGCCAGGGGGCCTTCACCTTGAGGACCTGGCCTCTGACCGGGTACACCTTGTTGTCATCCACCAGCATTTTGGAGCCCAGACCAGAGCAGTTGACAATGATATCATAGCTGTTGCTCAGTTCATGAAGACTTTTGACCGTCCTCTCTTCCACCTGGCCTCCAGCTTTTCTGAACCTTTTACAAAACAGGAGTTTGACATTATAAAGAGTATATTCAACTATTCACTTCTTCCTCAGTGGAACCAAATCCTAATTTGAACTGTAATTACCTGTAAATGTTTTGAGTTTATTGTAATGTAAAACTTTGGTCATTATTATTTTTCTTCCAAACACTTTTAACATGACAGCGAGAGTTTAATATGGAAGACAGACCTCTTCTCAAGCCACGGCAGGTAGCTGGAACATTCACATTTTATGGTGGTGAACGCCTGGCCAAACTTATGATCAGGAAACCTTTTCAATTCACCTTCAGTCATGAATCTAAAGCCGATCACAGACTCTGACCAGAAGGGCTTCTTATCAGCTGGAACCTCTTTGAAAATGTGCCAGCTGGAAAAGAATCAGAGCAAAAATCTCAGGATGCAAGAAGATCTATTCTAATAGTGACCTGGCTAAGTATTTGTCCCTTTTATAACCCAGTGGAACATTGCTACCCAGAGCTCAGCATTACTCCAGCCTCCGCTGTGTGCTGGGATTGAGCGATGGCCAACAGGTGATTAAAGCTGTCCTTGAACCAGCGTTTTTGTCTTTCCAAGGGAATATCTGATGGATAAATACAGCAAAATCAGTCATTTTTAACATGCAAAATTCATGTACTGCATGTGTGTTTATATTATATATATATATATATATATATATATGGTGGGGATTGATGATTCATTTATATGCATTACAAATGATTTCCATCCTTTTTCCCCCATCCAATTGTACTGACCGCATAACATTTAAAAATATTTATTACAAAGTTAGTGTAAGACCTTTTCACAGAGAGAGAGAGATTGATGGATACCTGGAAACCTTTCAGCAAACAGGATCCCAGCAGCTCCATCACTGGTGGTGTCTGGGCTGAACTTCTCAGCCAGCATAGTGATGGAGCAGAAAGGAAGCGCCTCAGCTAAGCAGACAGCAGTGGACAAGCCGATCACACCTGCGCCCACCACTGCGACCCTGACACTTTTCATCCTGGACAGGGCTGCGTCCCAAACTGGAGGTAAGCTGGAAAAAGTGAATCCACAACCACTGACCTTTACGTCCACCTTAACTGACTGCACACTCTAATGATCAATAACACAAAGCCTTACTTGGTGCTCCGTAATGCAGATTACGTAAAGTCTTAGACTGTGGGACGTCCTCCCATTATACAAAGCTGCAGTGTGTAGTTGGTCTACATGAACAAAAATGACCCGTTTGCAAGAATCGCGTCTACTAATTAGCAATTTAACGAATATTTAAAAAAAAACAACAAATCGTTAAACGCCCGTTTCATGCAGAAAACGGTAACACTTGATCTATAAAAAAAGAGGGTATGTGTGCAGCAGGTGTACATAACGGTCATCGGACAGGCTCGCTGCCGTAGGCCTATCCACACCAAAAAAAAAAAATCGATTGCGCGTCTACAGCAGCTTCACGGTGCATTCACATGCACCCTGTATTATCAGGAAACACAAATATAGGTCCGCAAGAACCTTTGTGATTCTTTTTAATCGATTTTACTGCAGCATCTAATAATAATTAGATGCTGATAATAATTAGATGCAAAGCTGTCTGGTAAGGCATACTTTCTTTAAATTCAATTAAAAATGTAGTAATCAAATTATCAGCAAACTCTTGTTCTTATTCTTATAGCCTACAACGTCTCCCGAGGTATCTCTGTCATAGGTGTCATTTATGCTGGGGACATGTCCCCACCACTTTTTTAAAGCATAATTTGTTTAACAACTCCTTGACAAAGTTGCTTTTGGACAAGTTTTATGTTACCTCCCTTTGAACATGACAAAAGATGAGGAAAGACTAAAACATGCCTACACATGTGTTGCCTCAGCAGGGACGATGTTGAGAAAATGATCTACAGGAGAAAAAGATCTGTAAGCAACACAGAATGCCTGAGAGCTGCACTTATTGTTATATTTTGATATGTAATGTGCTATCTGAATTTTGTTTCCTGTTACATAAGTAAAAATACATAAATTGGTTCAAATGTTCACCAGAATGCAGGAAATAAAGTGTTTAATGATCAAAATTTCCTGGGAGAGGACCCCCCCAGGATCTTTGTCTCATTTTCGTGACACTAATATCACATCATGATGTCTCGCTGAGTGTCTCTTCACACCCCTAATCTGAGCACCTATGTCCCCACCTCTTTTCAACACAATGCCCTTGATCTCTGATCGTTTAAGTTTTACCGACACATTTTTTAAATAATTAAATACTAATGCATACATTGCTAAATAGGCATATTTTTATGATTCCATAAACAAATCTGTTGGGAACTGAAGCCGTGGTCACTATTTGAGCACTTTTCATTGCTTGAATAAATTTGTTATGGCCTGGCTCAAAAGGCCAGAACAAAAGGGAGAAGGACTATGGTAAATAGTTAACATATGTTTATTTAATAAAAATAAGCCAAATTAACATAATGAAAGTATGAGGTATGTAGTCTGTGGTTTCAGTAGTGTCTGTGCAGGATGATGGTTGCATGAATGTATGTGTGAAGGTGTTGTAGCATGCAAAAACAAGATAAATACCACAAAGCAACATTCCAACCAAAGAAAATCAAACTAAAGGGGAAACCAGGGGGGGCGGCCTGCAGGGAAGTCTGACCTGGCCTCAACAGCAGCCTCCTTGCAGAATGAGAAGACCGTCCCAAATAGTCTACAGGGCAATTAGCCCAGGTGCCCAGAGTTACTGCAATCAGCTCTTCCTCTACAAGAGAAGAGCAAGTGACAGGCCACACTCCTTCATGACCCCATAGCCCCCCCCCCAAATAAAACAGGGGACCCCAAACCTACTACCTACAAGTTCAAACACATTACATAAATAAACACCCTGACCACCAGTAAACCAGAAATAAAATTATGCAACTCAGCTGGGACACAAGACAGAGCATCCACCACAACATTGTCCTTACTTTTGACATAGGCCGCCTCACGTCCAAACCACACCAACAGATCTGGTTTTGCACGATACAAAATGAGGAATACTGACAACTGGAAAGTTGGGGTCAAAGCCCCGAACGAAAGTTCACATGAAACCGAAGCTCATCCCAAACAACCAAGTTGGCCTTCTGTTAAAAAATAATATACCCAAATACACACAAAACTGGAACTACCACAAAAGCGCTAAACCAAAGTGACACAAGTGTCCTTGAAACAAAGGCTCACTAACCAACCAAGTCATCCCAAGACGTACAGCACAAGGAAACAAAGCTACAACCAAACACATACTAACCAAACAAAACATGATCCAAGCACTTAATGTATACAGGTGCTGGTAATATAATTAAATATCAAAAAGTTGACTTATTTCAGTAATTCCATTCAAAAAGAGAAACTTGGATATTATATTCATTCATTATACACAGACTGACATTTCAAATGTTTATTTCATTTAATGATGATTAAAACTGACAACTAATGAAAATCCCAAATTCAGTATCTCTGAAAATTACAATATTACTTAAGACCAATACAAAAAAAAAGGATTTTGAACATGAAAAGTATGAGCATGTACAGCACTCAATACTTAATTGGAACTGCTTTTGCCTGAATTACTGCAGCAATGCGGCGTGGCATGGAGTTGATCAGTCTGTGGTATTGCTCAGGTGTTATGAGAGCCCAGGTTGCTCTGATAGTGGCCTTCAGCTTTTCTGCATTGGTGGGTCTTGTGTATTGCATCTTCCTCTTCACAATACCCATAGATTTTCCATAGGGTTAAGAAAACACAGTGGACCAACACCAGCAGATGACATGGCACCCCAAACCATCACTGACTGTGGAATCTTTACACTGGACTTCAAGCAACGTGGATTCTGTGTCTCTCCTGTCTTCCTCCAGACTGTGGGACCTTGATTTCCAAAGGAAATGCAAAATTTACTTTAGAGAACATAACTTTGGATCACTCAGCAGCAGTCCAGTCCTTTTTGTCTTTAGCCCAGGTGAGACGCTTCTGACGCTGTGTCTTGTTCGAGTGGCTTGACACAAGGAATGCGTCAGCTGAAACCCAGGTCTGGCATACGTCTGTGCGTGGTGGTTCTTGAAGCACTGACTCCAGCTGCAGTCTGCTCTTTGTGAATCTCCCCCACATTTTTTGAATGGGTTTTGTGTCACAGTCCTCTCCAGGGTGCGGTTATCCCTATTGCTTGTACACTTTTTTCTACCACATTTCCTTCCCTTTGCCTCTCTATTAATGTGCTTGGACACAGAGCTCTGTGAACAGCCAGCCTCTTTAGCAATGACCTTTTGTGTCTTGCCCTCCTTGTGCAAGGTGTCAATGGTCATCTTTTGGACAGCTGTCAAGTCAGCAGTCTTCCCAATGATTGAGTAGCCTATAGAATTAGACTAAGAGACCATTTAAAGGCCTTTGCAGGTGTTTTGAGTTAATTAGCTGATTACAGTGTGGCACCAGGTGTCTTCAATATTGAACCTTTTCACAATATTCAAATTTTCTGAGATACTAATTTTGGGGTTTTAATTCATTGTCAGTTATCATCAAAATTAAAAGGGATGAACACTTGAAATATACCAGTCTGTGTGGAATGTACACATTATACAAGTTTCACTTTTTGAATGGAATTACTGAAATAAAAACTTTTGATATTCTAATTATGACCAATAAACACTAAGATACAAAGACACACAAGGTTTAAGAAAATTTAGTACTACATCATTTAAGATTAGACAAAGCACTGATTTACAGTTTCGGCCATCCCTGGTGATAACACCAGCACAGAAACAGGTTCTGCCACAGCAAGTTTACTGGTCTCCAAGACCCCTTGCTCAACCAAAGATGTCAAAGTAACATTTTTATTGTCATCCTTACCACTGACTAACACCATAATGCTCCATGTTCCTAACTAGTTGCGCTCTTGAAGCCACTGGTTAAATGCTACCATAGGTGCACCAAAAAACAAAGTGAAAGAAGCCATAACTTACCAGACTAATGTCAACTGCAGATTGGCAAATCACAACCCCAACAGGAACACTTCCCCCTAACTGCCCAGTTAAAACTTACTAAGACTCACCCCTAGTCTTCATGTGGCTTGTGGTGGGTATTTACGCATGAACAACCAGCAGATTTGCGAAGCAACCTGTATGCAGGTACTCCACAACGTCATACGGATGTGCCTAAGACAGCTTGTCCAAAAACAGCTAACACTAACAACGTCACCGCAAATCTGAAAACAAAAAAAATGACAACTACAATGAAACGCCACTTTTACCTAACAGGGAGTGCCTGTACCCTCTGGTCAGCACACAAAAACCTTATCCCAGTAAGGCACTAAGGCTCCCTGAAAACTCAGCACACCTGATGAATCTACCAAGAAAACACACAAACAAAACATGACTTATCACGAATCATCCGTGCAGTGACACCACACGCCCTGCACAAAACAAGTTTTACTGCACGAACCTCCCAGACAAACCCCCATTTGTTATGACCTGGCTCAAAAGGCCAGAACAAAAGGGGGAGACACCATGCTAAACGGTTAACATATGTTTAACGAAAATATGCTAAATTAATAGTTATTTTGAATTAACATAATTAAAGTATGAGGTATGTAGTCTGTGGTTTCAGTAGTGTCTGTGCAGGATGATGGTTGCATGAATGCATGTGTGAAGGTGTTGTAGCATGCAAAAACAAGATAAATACCACAAAGCAACAGCCCAACCAAAGAAAATCAAACTAAAGCGGGAAACCAGGGGGGCCGGCCTGCAGGGAAGTCTGATCTGGCCTCAACAGCAGCTTCCTTGCAGAATGAGAAGACCGTCCCAAATAGTCTACAGGGCAATTAGCCCAGGTGCCCAGAGTTACTGCAATCAGCTCTTCCTCTACAAGAGAAGAGAAAGAGACAGACCACACTCCTTCATGACCCCATAGGGTGTCACATTTGTCATTTGGTTGCTTTAAGTTGAGTCAGTCTGATTTATAAAAAAAATGTTTATGATATAAACAAATGCCCACTTTGCTACAGTCTGTGTTTCATCATTGTTTGACAGTTTCAGCTCAAGTTTTTTTATCAGTAGGCTAATACAGGTGAAACTCAAAAAATTAGAATATCGTGAAAAAGTTCATTTATTTCAGTAATTCAACTTAAAAGCTAAGACTAATATATAGACTCATTACATGCAAAGTGAGATATTTCAGGCCTTTATTTGATAAATTTTGATAATTATGGCTTACAGATTATGAAAAAACTAATTCAAAATCTCAGAAAATTAGAATATTTTGAAAAGATTCGGTATTGTAGGCTCATAGTGTCACACTAATCAGCTAATTAATCCAAAACAACTGCAAAGGATTCCTGAGCCTGTAATTGGTCTCTCAGACTGGTTCAGTGGAATTCACAATCATGGGGAAGACTGCTGACCTGACAGTTGTGCAGCAAACCATCATTTTCGCCCACCACAAGGAGGGAAAGCCTCAAAAGGTAATTGCAAAAGAAGTTGGATGTCTCAAAGTGCTGTATCAAGGCACATTAATAGCAAGTTAAGTGGAAGGGAAAAGTGTGGAAGAAAAAGGTGCACAAGCAGCAGGGATGACCGTAGCCTGGAGAGGATTGTCAGGAGAAGGCCATTCAAATGTGTGGAGGAGTTTCACAAGGACTGAGGCTGCAGTTACTGCATCAAGAGCCACCACACACAGACGGGTCCAGGACATGGGCTTCAAATGTCATATTCCTCTTGTCAAGCCGCTCCTGAACAACAAACAACGTCAGAAGCATCTTACCTGGGCTAAAGAAAAAAAGAACTGGTCTGTTTCTCAGTGGTCCAAAGTCCTCTTTTCTGATTCTCATTTGAAAACCAAGGTCCCAGAGTCTGGAGGAAGAATGGAGAGGCACACAATCCAAGATGCTTGAAGTCAAGTGTGAAGTTTCCACAGTCTGTGTTGTTTTGGGAAGCCATGTCATCTGCTGGTGTTGGTCCACTGTGCTTTATTAAGTCCAGAGTCAGCGCAGCCGTCTACCAGGACATTTTAGAGTACTTTATGCTTCCTTCAGCAGAGGAGCTTTATGGAGATGCTGACATTTTCCAGCAGGACTTGACACCTCCCCACACTGCCAAAAGTACCAAAACCTGGTTCAATGACCATGGGATTACTGTGCTTGATTGGCCAGAAAACCCACCTGACCTGAACCCCATAGAAAATCTATGGTGCATTGCCAAGAGAAAGATGGAAGACATGAGACCGAACAATGCAGAAGAGCTGAAGGCCGCTGAAGCATCTTGGTCTTCCATAATACCTCAGCAGCAGTGCCACAGGCTGATATCATCCATGCCACGCCACATTGAGGCAGTAATTTATGCAAAAGGGGCTCAGTATTGAGTACATATGCATGATATGTTATATATATTATACTTTTCAGAGGACTGACATTTCTGTATTTAAAATGCTTTTTTTTATTGATTTCATGTAATATTCTAATTTTCTGAGATTTTGAATTTGGGGTTTTCATAAGCTGTTAACAATAATCATCAAAATTTTATCAAATAAAAGCTTGAAATATCTCACTTTGTATGTAATGAGTCTATATAACATATTAGTTTCACCTTTAAGTTGAATAACTGAAATAAATTACCTTTTACGCGATATTCTAATTTTTCGCAAGTCACCTGTATCTATTATGTTATAAAACAATGTTCCCTGGTACTTCTGACAGGTGTTTAATGTTGCTTTATAACAGCAATTTAATGTTGCTTTGTAACAGCAATTTTCTATAATGAGATGTCTGAATAAATAAGATAAAGATAAATAAATAAATAAATAAATAAATAAATAAATAAATAAATGAAAAACAAATCTCATATATTCTCGAGTTTTCCAGGTGTTCCTGTGTTATACCACATATTCTATTCAAGACATGGTTTTATTGGGTAAACCAACCATTATTACCTGTGCTTATTTAACGTACACCCTGCCTTCCTTTGATTTTCCCTTCCTTGCCAAATTAGAAATATATTGATATATATTGAGTGTGAGTTGTGTATGTAATTATTAAAAACGTTGTTTTAAACAAACAGCGGCCACTCGTGTATAGATTTCTGGGTTTACGTGGAGCACCTGAATGGACCATGAAGTCCTGTCGGCGTCCACACGCTTTACCGTAAAAACAATGTAGACGTGCAAGTGATTTCTAAACATAGACCCGTGCGTAGCTCAGCTCAGAGCCGTGAAAGGCTCTGGCTCAGCTGAGCGTGAGTCTCGTCGGAAATAGAACCACACCTCTCGCGAGACACCATTCATATTCACGCCCTCCGTCCAACGTTAGTAGAAGGTAAGGTCCTAAAAGCTCACTATTTTGAATTACACCGCGGTTTGTGTGCTTAAATAGTTTGGGTCCTTTCCCAAACAGAAATATAACTGAAATGTAGTCAGTTTACACATTGAATCATTTGCAAACATTTCTGTTTTTGCTAGTTGTGGCCTGTTTCTGGCTAGCAGCGTATGCGTTGTTTGATACGGTGTACGTTAGCTTGCTTGCTAACATCCAAGTTGCTCACATCACTGTACAGGGTTTGGCTGTTAGTTCTGAGACCAAACATTAATTGGTAAACTTTGTGTACTAGGGAATGACAATGCAAAATACTTGCACTACACTGATAGAGTCATAAAAACAACATTTATACGAATGGAAGCACTAGTGATAATGAAATGGTTAATAATAGAAATAAGCCATTGACAATTTTGATAATTCATTATAATGTAATTTATTAGGGGGCAAATGCATAAACTCTTTGTCTCCAGGTTTTCAGCCTGTGAAGATTTATTTTCACTCTCATACCTTACATTGTCAATTTGGCTTTTGGTGTGTTCACCTAAGCACAGTCCTTGGACTCAGAAAGTGCATTTCAGACTGACATTCATAGACTAGAAACATAAGAAGCTTATTCCATGAGCCGTTAATTTGTTTTCATGATTAATTAATTAATTAATTCACTTGTTTTGTCCAACCAACTGTGTAAAACCCTAAGATGCTATACAAAACACAGAAAAGCATATATTAAAAAAGAATCGAAAAGTGTTGATGAATTTTCTGCTAATTGACAAACCAGTTAATGGAATAATTATTGCAGCACTACATAATGAGTTCCAGCCATTTACCAAGATGATTTCCACAGCTTTTCTTTTAAATGACAATGTATTGATTAGTTAGTCAAAGTTTATTTATTTAAATGTAAATGCAAAAAAGTACTGTACCTCTTTTTCTCAGTCTCATGATATATAACCCTAGTTTGATTGAGGGTTTCTTTTCGTTGCCCACAGGTACACAAGTGATTGTTTTGAGCACAAGATGTCTCTAAAAGCAACACCCAAGACTTCTTCGCTCATGGCCCTTCATTCGGATTCACATAAGCAGAGCATCCTGAGCAAATTCGACAAGCTCAGGAAAAGGGATCTACTCTGCGACATCACTCTTGTGGTAGAAGACGTGCACTTCAAGGCGCACAAAGCCCTGCTGGCAGCAAGCAGCGAGTACTTCTCTCTCATGTTCACCGCAGAAGATAAGATAGGTCAGTCTACGTACCGGCTGGATGGAATGGCAGCTAATATGTTTGCAGCAGTGCTGGAGTTCATCTACAGTGCCCAGGTGTCTGTGGAGGAGAGCGCCACAGAGCAGCTTCTGGCCACAGCTCGTCTTATGGAGGTCAAAGACCTTGTCCAAGTGCTCACTGAACTCGCACACTCTGCTGCAGCGGTTAGGGGTGAGGAGGTAAAGGCAGACATAGAGGAGGTGACAGATGTGTCGAAACGTAAAAGAGGACGGCCAAAGAAAAATGTGGATGTGCCTGTAATAGAGGTGGAGGGGAGAAGCGCACTGTGTGAGAGCTCGGAGGAGGTGCCGGCTGCAGATGTGAACTGTGATGATGATGATGATGATGAAGTAATTGTGTCGCAACCTAAAGACAATGCAGATTATTACTCAGGAGCCCACCAGAGCCGGCAGAGCAAACGCAAAATCAGACCACCGGTAAAATACAAGAGCTACAAGGTGGGCAGCGACACAGAAGGAAGCAAAGAGCCTGGGAAGAGAGGCAGGAGAAGGAAATACCCCACCACTGAGGCCCGATGTGAGGACTGTGGCAAAGTGTTCAAAAGTCACCTCTTTTTAAAGCTTCACCAAAGGACTCATACAGGTAACCTGCCAGTTACCTGCCAGGTAACCTGTGAGTTATGATTTAAGGGAAGTTCAGGAGGTCAGAATGGAGGAAATAAGAAAGTTTGTTTGAGTCCCACATCATGAAAAACACCGTCCCTAAAGAATAACTCCAGTTTATTACAAATGTGATCTTTATTGTTATAGTTTTGTTAGTTACTAATAAACCATAATAATCCTTTAACACATAAGGATGAGGTGCCACTAAGAAAGAGGCTTCCAAATGCAAACATTTCTGTGGAGCTGCTTAGTGGACAACAAGAGAGAGCTGTAGCAGTGCTGAGAGCTCTCAGGTGAACAGTACACATCTGCAACTTGTGTCTTATACAGCTCAATCAGGACGGACTCGGGTTTAATTAACAAACAGGCGGCGTCCATCAGATGGAAAAAGTGTGAAGTTGGCACATCTGTCTCTCAACACTGATCAAACTAATCTTAGTGTTGCTACTCTGCAGTTAATGATGTACCTACTTCCATGCAAAAACACCTGTAAATTTCACTGTATTTCATCATTTTCCACAGGAGAGAAGCCTTTTCGGTGCCTGGTTTGCGGAAAGAGTTTTACCCAGAAGCACACTCTGCTGGATCACCAGCGCATGCACACTGGAGTAAAGCCTTTTGTTTGTACCGTCTGCTCTAAGGCGCTCTCCACCAAACACTCCCTACAAGAACACATGAACCTCCATGAAGGTAGGATCTTATGACAAAAGTACTGGGTTTATCTTATTAATTCTTAATTTGCTATACTAAGGATTACAGCCTATGTATATAATATGGCTGCACGACATGGTAAAAAAGAAATCTCATTGTGAGAATTTTGACATTTGACAATTTGGGGTATGAGTAACAATCAGTTGGAATAATCATTTTCAGTGTAAAAACTATTACATTTTATGATGATGTGACATTTGTTGGAGTCAAACAAACATGTTTTTATTACATCTGGAGAAGATTTGTTGGCCAGGGCATCACTGCAGCACTTCATTATGAGGCTGTCACACTTTTTTACCATCATTAAAAAATTGCAGCTTCTCGGATTTCCATTATACAGGTGTATTTCAAAAAATTAGAATATCATGGAAAAGTTCATTGTGAGCACCAGAACCAGACTGAGAGATTAAAGGTCCAGGAAGCCTTTGCTGGTATTTTGAGTAAATCAGCTGATAAGCACTTTTCTCAGGTTGATATTTCTGTATTATAATTTATTTTATTCTAAAATTCAAATACATTTTGAGATGCTGGAGTGTTGATTAAAGGCTAAATATTTCACTTTGTGTAATTAATGTAGAATATATGAAAGTTTCACTTTTTTGAATTTGCATTTTGAGTAATTGTGCAACCCTGAAGTATAATTTTTTCATGTTCAAGTCAAATGATTAATGGTGACTATCAAATTAAGATTTATTCCCATTAATCATTAAGCGTCAATCGTCGCTCACTGTCGTGTCTGGTTCTCTACTGCTATACAATAAATGTTTTTTACTGTACGTGCATTTGTAGAAGAGAAATCATTCAGCTGTGATAAATGTGAAAAGACCTTCACTCAGAAGAGGCAACTTAGAAGCCATTACAGAGTTCATACAGGTAAGAATCCCATCTCTCCAACAGCAGCGATAATAGAATGTAGTCACTATAAAAGCTGAATAATGTATTCTTCATTCTTAATTAAAGGCAAGTCGTTTCCAGAATGTGCTCAGTGTCATCACAAGTTCATGGACACAGCTCAGCTGAAAAAGCACCTGAGAACTCATACAGGTAAAGTCAGACAAGGCGTTAACAGAGCTGTGAATTGTGTCTGAGCAATGAAAACTGTGTAACTAATACAAAATGTGGGCACACTTGCTGCTGTCAACTCCTGACATTAATGATTTCCTTACAGGCGAAAAGCCTTTCACCTGTGAAATTTGTGGAAAGTGTTTTTCGGCCAAAAGCACACTGCAGACTCATATCAGAGTTCACAGGTGAGAAATCAGTTTTAGAAACGAGATCAAGTCTTAAGCTCCCAATGTTAGATATGTTTACCATGTGGCTGCTTTTAATTTATTTGTAGTGTGAATGTGACACCACACACTGAGATGACTTTACTGTGATTTATTGTGAACACCATGTTTCACCTATAGCTTTTTCTTCTTCTAAGGTACTTAATAGTTCCTTGACAGCTTGATATTAGTCTTCTTATGGACTTAAGTGAAATAATGCAATTCTTGTAACCTATGTATGTTTTATATTCTAGAATTTGGTATAATATGTTTTTATTTTATACTGTGATAAACCACCAAAAAAAGCAAATTAAAGACATTGGAATTGCGGGTCATGTGACCTAGACACTTCCTATTTAGCTAAACGCTTCACTTTGTTCAACAGCTCATTGCTAAGTCTGCTGTTTTGTGCAGGGAGTGTACAGTGGATTTTTTGAACTGTTTTGCTGAAAACAGCTGCCTGCTGTGGCCAAAGAGGACGCCATGAGAGCGGAGAGAGTGAACCAAGCCCCTTAGAGCTGTGGGGACGTGCAGTCACATAAATTTTTACTACAAGTGACTCCTTTTATTCAAATAGTTATGTGATCCATTGTGAATATAGAAACATGTTTCTAATAGTTGCTTCAAGTTTCAAAGCAATCTTAATTAAAATCTTAATGTCATTTTACAGAGGCGAGAAGCCATATGACTGCAGCATCTGCAACAAATCATTCGCAGACCCCAGTGCGAGACGGCGGCATGTTGCCTCCCACTCGGGGAAGAAACCCTTCACCTGCTCCTTCTGCAGCCTTTCCTTTACCCGGCTGGACAATCTAAAAACACACACCAAATCCCACAACAAGGAAAGAGCTGCAACAACAGAAGCCTCGTCAGATGCAGCGGACGCTTCAGCACCACCAGAGGAGGTGCGTAACATCCTGCAGCTACAGCAGTACCAGCTGCCCTCAACCTCTGAACAGGAGATCCAGCTGGTGGTCACGGGAGATGTGGACAACATTAACTTTGTGCCGGGTCAGGACCAGGAGATCAGCATCATCACCACAGAGGAGGAGACGGCAAACTCGGCACACTCCAGACTCACCCTCCTCACCCAGTCGTCAGGAAACGTACAGAACGTGGCTCTGGTCACTCAGGGCAGCGTGGCGGACCAGAACCCTCAGATCAGTATGCTGGAGGGCCAGCCTGAGCAGATGCATGTTATCACTCTGAGTAAAGAGGCGATGGAGCACCTTCAGGCCCATCATGGTCCCCCGCAGCCCCTTCAGATAGCACAACAGCCCGTCCAGCCGCTGGAGGTGATGCACCAGCAGACCCAGCAGCTGGCGGCCACTCAGGAGGCCACGCAGGGGCAGGTGGGCAGGGAGCAACAAAGCCGGGCTATTCATATCAGCAGCCAGAGCAGCCAACCCATCTCCATCAGCCAGACCAGTGAGCAGATCTCTAGCCATCACATCCAGGGACAGACGTTTCAGATCCAGGCAGGGACCGTATCCTACCTGTATACCACCGGGCTGCCGCAGGAGAGCTGAGCGGAGAACTGAAGCTGCCAAATCCAAAGTGATAATGCTTCTACATGACACGTTAATGGGTGGAGTAAGAATATTTTTAAAGAAACAAGTCTTAAAGCTAATTCTATATGTGAAAATTATCTATACACCATTTTCAAAGCAAATTTGTGTTTTTTTTATTTTAGTTAGAGGTGTCTTCTGGGAAAACTAGGGCATCTTTCAGAGTGAACTTCCAAATGGCAATACATTATACAAATATGTTCTTGGAAAAACAAACACTGGAAGACATGCAGTAAAACCGGACCGATTCTTGATTTGTGAGGCCAATTTTTTTGTTGATATTTAAGGCTTACAAAAATCTGATGACAATGTTATACTGGCCATTATTTAGTTGTAGATAAACGTATAATATACGTAAATTGTTGTGATGAGGATCGTGGCAAAGATACAAACTAAGCAGAGCATTTTACAGTTGAAGAAAGTTGCTTTAGTATTTCTGTACTGATGCAGATATATCTTCAATAACCTAATATCAGTCTAGTTTGAATGTCCATACATCAACCTTTTGAAAAACATTGTTTGGATTTTACTATCTCTCATAAAAGTTTTAGGCATTACATGTGATTATTTTCACACTGCACTGGAAATTAATTGAAACCATTTGTTGAGATAAACGCATTCACTATTTTTTTTTAATAATTAAAAGACCTGTAATAGGCTTCATTAAACTGTCAGCAGTAAAACGAAATATATGAAATTTGTAGAAATTTCAGCGTTTCATCAAATTCATGGACTCAATGTAGTTTTTCTGAATACAACATTGAATTTCCAATTGGTAGAAGAAAAAATGTCATGTGAGATTGAAATATGGACCAAAGTAGTATGATGGTGCTGCACTGTGAAGGGAAGACAAACATGCACAGTATATGACTGTGGTGGAGGATGTTCTAAAACATTCTGGATAATAAAAGGCCTTGTTGAATGAAAATGAGCCAAACCCTCGCTGAGGTTTATGTCTTAGCTTTCATAAATGTGTTTGACACACACTGAAGCTTGAGATTGAACAGCACAACAACATTCAGCAGTCCACAAGGCAACCACGGGGCACTCTGCATGTCAAACAGCAGTTAACTTGTTAAATGTTGGTGTTGCTTTACAAAATACCCAGGAGTAAATCTCACAGCGATGGCAACAACGTCTCAGCAGTCAGGACACGCAGGCGAGATGGATCCTGAAAGAACAACAAAGGCTGATTTGATATTGATAGTGTATTTTTAAAAGTGGGGCTGTTCAACAGCAGTCTTAATGTATTATTGATTTAAAAAATGTACAGTATGTTACATGTTTATTATAAAAAACAGGATGTTTTATGTATTTTGTTTTGAGCTTTAACTTTCATTCTTGATCTTGAAAACAGTACCTGGCAAAACAATCTTACTAACAAGGACCATTTAGGAACTGTTTTGGAGCTTCATCAGCAGACATAGTCTGCCTAGCTGTCTTGAAATTGTACACGTTTATATTTCATTTTCTCCCCCCTAATCATTTTAAAGAAAAGGTTTGACATTTTGGGATATGTGCTTATTCCCTTTTGCCGGAGAGTTAGATGAGGATATCAAAACCACTGATTTTTGTCAATATGAAGCCATAGCCATTAGCAGCTTAGCTTAGCATATAGACTAAAACAGAGACATGGATAGCCTGACAGAGAGTGGAATTGATCTCATCCACGTTTCAAGCAAATAAGCAATTTTTTCTAAAATGTGGAGTTATTCCTTCAAGGAATTCATTCAACAACTATTCAACTGAAGTGAATAATTCCATGAATGAACCATCTGGTGATGGAGATCCTGATATGTGATCGAAAGCTCCAAAGCATTTATTAGACGGGCCTTGTGGTACAATTGTTTACAAGGTCAAACCTTGTAAAAAATTAAACCTTAATATTTAAGCAACATGGATAAGAAATGATTAGAAAAATCATTTCAAATTTGAAAATGTTATGACAATGAACAAATACTGTAATGTAGACATGATTACAAAGGTCTTAGCCCTTAGCTTTAACAGTCAAGAAATCAATACAATTTAACAAAAATATTATGATAATCAAAATCTCCTCACTATATATCACCCAGCTATACTTGAAAATAGAAAATACTTTGGACATGTGTTGCCATCTTCCCCCCTACAGCTCCTGTAGGAGTTTCAACTTTAGTTGAACTTGTTAAAATACACTTTACTGTGTACTTCTGGGGCTCACTCACTGTTTTAGGTCTGTCTATTCTTGCGTTTGAACGACTCCTGGCTGTTTCTGCTCTCTGGTGTCTTGGCTCTGCAGCAAAGTCCTGAAGTGCAGTGTGGTTTGTGAGGCTGCCAAGCTGCTGACTGACTCTGTGTGGACCTGAGACAGAAATAGAACAGCGACTGAGCTGTACTGCTCCACAATACAATCTATATCTGTAATGGAATTTAAAATGCCATCACAAAAAGTAACTTGATAACATGATCGCTTTAATTTTACTCCTGAACCGCATGAGCAGCTGAAAATCAAGGTCCATCTCCAAAGATATGATTTTTATCACTTCACTGCTCTGAGATGAAGTTAAGACCAAGATACCGCGGTGGGTACAGTACCTGCTGAGGGACTTCTAGTTCTCAATCTGCTGGCTGACAGCGTGTAATAAGTCCTGCTTTGCCCTGTGATACAACAGAGAGAGAGAGAGAGAATTGGGACTGAAATATCAAGTCAGATAAGAACACAAAGTGGCCAGTATCCAGAAACAGAAGGAGGCCGTATCATGCTGTCTGTCTCTGTTGGCGTGTACCTGCTGTGGAGGTGCATCCGGAGAACGCTGGTTCCATGTCGTTCACCTGGTTCTGCAGTCTGTCCACTTGCTGAAAGGCTTCTTGCTTGAGGCTGCGCTCCTGCTGTAGCTTGCCCCTCACCTACATCCACACAACCAAAAGTTTAAAATCAAGTTGGAAGTATGTTGACCTTAAAGCTGAATGTAGTCTTGTTTGTTTTTACTTGAAAAATTCTGTTAAAACATTAAGGCACTTTGTTCTTTATGTAGCTTGTTGTCCTATAGATATTAGAACAGAGAAACTTTGAAATTGCTCTAATGTTCTTTTAGGTGAGTCATAACATCTATTTTAAATGTTTGTCTGAAAAGTTGTAGTTTGTTTGACTTCAGTCTGTTTTCATAAGGCACCAACACTAAACGGCATCTCTTTTACTTCAAAACACAGAAACAATCTATTCATTTTTTTCATGGATTTTGATAAAAAGTTGTTTTTTCAGTGACTTTAACACAGAGACACAAGCAAGAATACAGGTCATGTTTTTTTTCTTCACAATTTTTTGCAGATTGTTGCTGTCCAGTGAAAACAAAGTAACAGATTTTTGGTTGATTTAAAATTTTCAGGTAAACTGAGTTGAGTTGATTTTTTAACTTCCTACTTCTTAAGCTACATAAACCATTAAAATTAGAAAAACTGAAAATGAATCGTCACAAAGCTTTTTTGCTCAGCTCATAAAAAGATTAACATAAACATTTTTGGTGATACAAAACACATTTCCACAGGACAACATTGATATAAAATGATTTGTCGCTTCTGTGCAGTCTGTAACTATTTGTGCATGAACACACACTCCCACACATCAATTTATATAAGGTCATTTACAGACCTGTCGGATCTCTTTGGCACTGCGTTGTCTGAGTATCTGATTCATCCTGCTGCCTCTGTCCAGCTGCTCGCTGAGCGCCCTCAGCTGTCTGTCTCTGTCCTCCATGTCTGCTTTCATTTGTTCCAGGCTCTGAACTCGATAGCTGTCCAGCTCCTGCCTGCTGCGGGCCTCCTGTGCAGACTGATACCTGGCCACCTGGAGCTCCTCTGTCTGTGTACCGGTGGGTATTAGTGAATACATCCAGGCCGCACTCATAGTTTCTTAGCCTCTCAGAGATTCTCATTATGACAATTTAAAACGTAACTGCTCACTTCACTGTAGGGTTTTACATGAAATCTATAGGAGCAAAATGTGACAGTTTAGAAAAGATGCAAAAGGGGGCCCAAAAAAAAGACCTAAACCACCAGAAATCAAATAAGATACACGATACAATACAGGCTGATATTTGTTCAAAGACAAACACAGCAGTTTCTAAAGCAATACTTTACTTCCCACTTAGTTATTCAGACTAAGGAGAGTTGTAATGGTTAATGTATTGAAACAAAATTGATCAACAATAATTGTGATCATTTTGAGCAGCAAGCATAAATGGCAACAATCCAGTAGTTCCAGGTTCTTGGTGTGAATATTATCTAGTTGTCTCACAATATCTATCAAAACGAGACACGTGAAGACGTCACTTTGGGAGATTGTTACTGGTATTTTTCACATTTTACAAACCAACAATAAATTGTTTAATTGCTAAAATTATTGATAGATTAATCGATGATAACACAGCACATTATTACTGCAACATCCTCCTAAGTGCACTTTAAAGATACACATCCTGATTGCTGTGGCACCTAAAAGTCCCAAAAATCCACAAATTTCCTTTTGAGCTGTCATGTTTGAAAACATTAACATAGTTCCTAGTCAACACCCAGAATAAAGACATGGATAGACACAGAAGACACATACTTGAGAATCTTTCCTTCACAGAAAGCTTAAAGAACAGTTTATGCATAATTCCTAAACTAATTAAGTTCAGTTGTAAGTGATTGCCAATAAATTTTCATGTCATATATACAAAAACTGAAGGTGTATTAATACATTAATGCAAGACTTATACCAATTTTGCAAGCAACAAACAGGTGAGTGTCAGGTAACATTTTTAACTCAAAATGTAACTGTGTGTGAGTTTTTGCTCTATAGTTGATGTTCATGATTGGGCAGCAGCGATGTGTGGATGAGACTTCATGTACCTTCCTGCTGAGCTGCTGTTTGGTGCTGCTGCACTCGGCCTGACAGCGACACAACGCCTTCCTCGCGACCTCCAGCTCCTCCTGCAGGTAAACCACCTCCTCCTCCGATGTCATCTTCACTCTGAGAGCCTCAGTGCGACAGGTAATCTCCCTCTGGACAACATGAAAAATGTCATGACCATTTATCATCTTTGCTGTGTTTACTTACCCAAACAGTGTTTCAGCAAGGTTATATGATTAATATGTTGGAGTAAGGTAAATAGAAAAATGTTCAATTGGAGGGAAGTCTGGAGTGACAAATATTGAAAAATAAGCTACTAATCTAATGACTCAAAAGTAGAATTTAATTTAATACATAATTAAATAAATCAGTGAGTTCAAAAATTAAATGTATTGCAGCAAATTATATTGTCATTCAACTCACATCAGTTAATTACATTTAAAACAAATTGTATTTTAGGCACACTTTGCTTATCATCACCATATAAGCAACAAGAACAATAAAAATATTTTTATTAAACTGTAGCAGGACTGAGGAAATGAGAAGAGTGAGGAGCTACAAGCACGTATAACAATAGGAAATTTTGAAGTTGAAGTTTGAAGTTGTGCAAGTAAGTTTGACACATTTTTGGACTCTGCCTGGAGACGTTTATTTTGTAACTGTCATCTTTTTAGTCAAATAAAACGTATTTTTTCATCTTATATCTGCCATCTTGCCTCACTGGATTATACAGTTTTGCCCTCAGCACAAGTCAGAAACTTTATGTCCTGCCATAGTGGTAAAAGTAGTTTTGCAAGTTTCCTCTACACAAATAAAGATCCAGTAAAAGAAATGAAAGAGCAAAATTAATTTACTTTCTTAATTGATTGCAAAAGCAAATGGAAAACATAAAGCTTTTGAAGGAATTGATATATTTAACATATTTAACTATATTACTATGTGTATTGAAAATAAAGGACACTGAGGAGCACAGAAATCAAAGCTTTTGATTCCTGGTGCTCGCTTTAACTCAAGACATTGTCTGCCTTGTTGTCCTGCGGGGAATGAATATTGAATATTCCTGCATTTTTCTGCTGACCTGCTGAGTCTGAAGCAGCTGTCGATGAAGTTTCTCTCGGTCGACCAGCTGCCTCCAGCGGCTCAGAGCCTTCAGTTTACAGAGCAGAGCCATCAGCCGGCTGTTCTCCAAGTTCAACTCATGGACTTCTTCTTTCTAACAAAACAGGCAGGACACACCGGTATGTTTAAACGGTTATGAGCGGGGATTTTAAAATAGTTTTTAACAAGTTTCAACTGTAAAAGATTGATATTCTAAACACAAACAAATCAGTGAGTTATGCTGTATTTTTAATCATCAAATACTGTAAATCCAAAAAACATATTCAGTTCATGCTTGAAAAAAAGTCCATCTTCTTGCACCATCTGCCTTCCTGTACCTTTAACTGTGTAAATGAGAGTCCATCGTTGTCTTTGGTGCAGCCGTACTTCTTCTTGAGCTTGATAATTCGGTCCACTCCTTCGCCTCTTATTCTGTTTACCATCTCACTCACATCCTGCTCCATCTGCATGTGGTGCTCATCAAGTTTGGCCTGAGATACAAACCAAATAAAGGCCTTTAATGGCTCCAAAAATAAACAAGATGTGTAACTTGGAAATCGTACAATTAAAGCTTGCAAACGGCAATATTATACAGTGAAAAAACAATACATAGTTTTAACAGTAGGTCGCATACATAGAGTTACTGCATATGACTAAAATATTACAATATTTAAAATGTGAAGATGAACTTGCAAACCAGAATGAGTTGAATTAATTTTGTCATATGAACCATGACACTAGAAATCAGTCAGAGGTGCATAATCCTCTAAAGTTGAAATTTGTAAAAAAAAGAAAAAGATAGACAGATATATTTTGGACCAAAGAAACAAGAAAAACATAAATCTGACACCTATACCCATTATTTGATCAAGAAGAGGTCAAGATAAAATTTCTCACTGTTAGCTGGATGCAAGTGGAGAAGAGGTGTCGGATCAAAGGGCTGTAGCGTTCTTTGAATGTGAGTCGCAGTTGCTCTTCTAGAGTGCTCTTTTCCTCTTCCAGGTGAGCGACTCGGGCCTGCAGCGCTGAGATCTCCAACATCATCCCCCGACATTCAGCCGCCACCTGTCATATAGTAACGCAGCAAAGAAACATTGTTTATTTTTAGAAACACACCAGTTTGCCTTGATTTCAAAGTACAGGGAACCTTGTTTTACACAAAAAAACATGTAAAGCTACAACTTACTACAGGAAAACATTTGTTATAAATGAAGAGACATTGTCCAAATACTGTCCAAGACTTCATGGTAATTCATCTAAGAATAAGCAAGATACCGACACTTTATTGTTGTTTTTATTTAAGTCACTTTATCTCAAATTATTTCTCCTTTTTCCAACAAAGGCACCATTTTTTTCCTAATTGTTAATTACAGTAGTTACCTCTTTGAAAGAGTTGCTTGTCTGAAAGTCCTTAAGAGCCTTTAAATCCTGAGGTTAAAAATGGAAAAGAGATCATACAACACATTAAAGAACAATACAGCAATGATTCTGTGAGCTATGAAAATGGTTACATGTGCTACTAAAAATGCTAAACTAAAAAAGTGACTGGTACAGTTGATCTTTCCTGGCAAAAAAAAAGTCTTTGAAAAACTTAAATAAATGAGTTCTCCATAATCCAAAAATACTGTACTGTGTGCTAAGGTGATAATCCCACATATGTACCTGTTCTCTCTGATACAGGAGCTGCGTGTCCTGCTGCCGGATTTGTTCATAAAACTGTGAGTACAGCAGGAAGCTGCGACGCTCTCGCTCCATCAGAGAACAGCCGAGGTGAGTGAGACACTGCTGGAGGCGATCCTGAGAGATCGTCAGCTGAAAGAAGAGACACTCACAAGTCTTATTACTCAGTATTTAAACGTCAGCAGTACAACACATACAGAAGTTTCAGAGTACCAGTAAGCATAATAATGTTGTTAAGGAAGCAAATGTAAATGTGTGGAAATGTACAAAAAAAAATGTTTTATTGCAGTTTCTATAGCGGTAATTTGTGTAAAGATTTGAAAAGGTAAACAAAAGTCTGAAATGTATGCCTTCATGTCTTTTTAAGTTCTTGACTGTATTTAATTGTATTTTTAAATTTTTGTAAGTTTACAAACTATATTTATTTAAGTACTCTATTATGGTACAATTTTTAGGTAATTTTACTTGAGAATTTAAACTTTATGCTTAAGTTGTATTAAAATTTCACAAACCAAACACATGATGAATTAAAATAAAATAAATATAAAAATAATATTCTGAAGAAGAAGAACTACTACTACTACTACTACTACTACTACTACTACTACTACTACTACTACTACTACTACTACTACTACTACTCGGAAAGGGACCATTCTAGTCAATATGTACTTAGTTTATGTAAGTGACATCTTGAATGTTGGACTTGTATTGGAGTATCTTTACAGGGCGGTATTGCTAGTTTTTATATTTAAGTAAAATATGTGAGTCAGAAAACTTTTTTCCCTGTAAGAGAATACAGTTACAGCATCTTATTGGCACGTATTTGCAGGAATACATAATGTATTAATTGTGTATAATTTGGCATTTGCATATCATCATTATTATTATGATGATGATGATCATGTTACTGAGAACCTGTCCCTCTGCCTCTTCAGCTCCCTCCATCAGCTGCTGGATGAAAGTCTCCACAATCTGCGGCCGCTCAGGGGACAAACTGTACTTCAGTGGGGCTTTCTTCCACAACTCTGACCACACACAGAATGTTTTTTATTGTGACTGCAATACTATATTTTTCTCTCCTGTATTGATTCAGTGCTAAAAGATTTTTGTGTTTTTTTGGGTACCTGTAGGGAGGCCTGAGTCCTGTCGCGTTCGCTCTGAAACCACCAGGGTCAGCTCTCTGTTTGTCTTCCTCTGCACCGCTCTGATCATGTCACACTCGGTGCTCTCTAACAGGCTCTGAAGCTGAGAGGAAGACGGTGTATCATACAAGGTACAACTACACACGACACAATATTTTATGCTGTCAGTAGTTGGACTGTACCTGCCAGGCTTTCACGTCAACCTCTGAAGCTCCAGGGGGGGGCAGGAGAGACTGGCTGCCCGAAATTAAGACCTCGTAGTCCCGCTCCTTACCCATTTGTTGAGCCAGAGCTCTCATGCTAGGGTAAAATATTTCAGCTCTGTGAAGCAAGTACAGCCAGTTTAAAAGTGGGATTAAGTAGTACTGTGTATTTAAAACAATTACTGTTTTAGCCACCAGATGTTAAACAGGCAGTTCTGTACTTGAGATTAAAAAGTTCATTCTTGATCTTGGAAACAGCAGCCGGAACAAAAAAAATACCACAAGGTTCTTCTGGAACTTTCAAACATATCACATGATCTTCACCAGTTGCCCAGTTGTCATGGTTTCATTTTTTCCAAGAACTTTAAGGACAATAAATTGCATCTAAACTGTCCCTGACGTCCTAAGAAAACATGGATTTTGAATTTGAAACATCTACAGCTGGTACATGAGTGAAAGCTTCAGAACAGCCACTAAATGAAATTGTGGTGAGATTAAACTATTGTGTTAAACTGTCGTGTTAAACTATTTTGTAACAATTAAATTAGACTATTTCAATAAAAAAATGTTGTGGATGCAAGGAACACTTCATACCAAAGCAAGCACTGAAACAGATGAATAAATAAAATCAGGAAAAAAATGCCTGTTGCTTTTACAGTATATTAAATTGGTCGTGGACAACACTGACTCACTGCTATCTGATACTTATTAACAAAAGATAAGCAAACCTACACACAGCTGTCTGAATGTAATGTCACACTGTTTCTGTTTCACTGTTTCTGAACCGCTGTACCTGTAGAGTTTCACAAACTGTTGATACACACTGGCCTCTCTGAACATTTGATCGCCCAAACGTCTTCGGGCCCAGCTCTCCTTGAACACCTGAAGCTGCTTCGTCAGCAGGAGGAAACCTTTCAGCGCAGACTGGACTCTTATTGGATCCTGAAGAAGAGCAGTGGCGTCTGACACACAAGTCTTCTTCTTCTCTTCTTTAGCTTCCATGCAGAGATTATCCCCCTAAAACAAAAAAAAACATTGTTAACATGACATGATATCAATAATATAATTATCTGGGCGATACATTAAAGGAATTATTTACAGTTTGTATAACAGTCTTTTACTTCATCAGGTTTTCCATCGTGCAGAAGGCCATCCTTGTCGCCATCGAGACTGACAGGTTTCGCCTCTCTTCCACTGTTCAGGACATCCTCCATGAGCAGTGACACACCAAGGATCGCCGCGTTGGCCTGCAGTCTGCTTCGATTATTCAGACCACTCAGGCACAGCTGCAGACAAACACAATTCCTCTGTATTATCTGTGGCGGACCTTGCTTGAACTTGCTTCCATAAAAAGACATACAATCAGAAACAGGTGTTTTTTCTCCTCTCTAATTCACCTTCTAATAGATAACACAGTGTATAGGTATATGTTTTTCCCAAAGAGAAGGAGCTTATCATCTAGCATGATTGTGTGTTCATTTTAAATCAATCTGTCTGCAAGAATGTGATATTTATTGTATACAAGTGGTCATTTTGTCCTGATGCTAGTGCTAGAGAAAACAAAGTCTTGAGGTATCTTTATCTGGAGTATTTTATGGCAATGTTGTCCCTGTTGAAATCTTTTTCTGGATCAAACTGACTGTGTTACATTTGCCACCACTAACAGGCAAAACTATATGAGATCTTGAACCTGCATGCAGTTTTCAATGGGAGGGATGTCCAAAACATGCAGAGGGAACAATCCATGACAGGCTATGAAGCTTCTCCATGGATACATCTGCTGTGCCTGCAGGGGAAAACAACACAAGACAAATTAAATATTTTTTAAAAATCCCCCTAGTCTTGACATATAGGACGCATGTGATATGATATGTGTCCACTGATATCACGTAGCTAAATCAACCTGACAGCCTCGAGTTTCTAGAGGTCGAGGAACAGGCAGCGTGTGGCTGAACACGTCAGTCTGGATACTGTCACTCAGCAGGGGGAGGGCAGTCGCCATGTTGTCGCTCACACTCTGGTAGGAGGCAACATCACCAGAGGAGAGGAACACCTCCCTGAACACAAGAGAATCATAACAGAAAGGGTCTTATCATCCTTTATTACATAGCGTTAAGAGATGACAGGAAATGTGGGGAGAGAGATGTGGAATGACATGTGACAAATATGCCCAGCTGGATGTTATGGTTTGTGGTCAGGCCATCAGGCCAACAGTCTTAAATCTTATGCAGTTATGTGTTTTAAATGAGCAAACACCTTATATCACCCACCACTTTCTTACAACCAGGTCTTGTATAAAGAACAATTTGGCAGTTGTAGGTTGAAGTAAAAAGAAAATGCAACAATATGACATAATTGCTAAATTTGTGTGAAGCTGTTGTAAAGCTCGTTATCTTTTTGTTTTACCCAAGAGTGTTTTTAAGGCCTGTCACAAAGAAAAATTAAATTTTGTGAAGAATTAGTGGGGAAAATCGCAAAGTCAAAGGGAAACAGTTGATATAATAGAATGACAAAGGCAACCAGCATCAAGAGCCCCACTGAAAGCAGAAAACAACAGTTTTGCGCATGCCATTCAGTAAATTGTGATAGAAAGTCAGTGAGGGCAAAGAAAGATGAAATTGTTTCATATGACAGCAGCAAACAAGAGTTTTTACTCCTCAGAGCCACTGACCTGATGATGTGTCTAACAGCAGTATCAAACTGCAGGAGGAGGACCTGCCTGCGCAGCTGCAGCAGACGGCCGACAGACTCTGGGCTGCTGGGATCAGACAGATAGTCGACCTGACTCTGGAGCTCCTGCAGCTCTGCTCCTGTACCGCACCCAGAGGGGAGGACACATGTAATGGGATTACGGTGATTGATTGTAAACATACTGGTTTATATTGGTCTTTTATTAGATACTGAATGCTGCCTGGTCAGTGTTATCAAGCTGAGATTCAATAGATGTCCATGAAACCTGTCTCTAAAATATTTTGCTCGTACACATTTTATGTACGTACATTTTCTATAAATAATGTAACTCCTTTAACTCATCCGTTTCTTTGAATTTCTAAACTTTTTTTTTCTCCAAACAGTAGATTTACATCACATACAGTGTTCAGAAGGTCATCCAACACTATACTGTATATTCTGAAATAGCTTGTTGCAAGTACTTAAGTCCTAATATTATATAATTATACATTTATATATGTTGCACATAAAAAAATTGAAATTTAACTAATAAAATAATCTGAGCTGTACATATCTGCACATATACGGAACTTTATGACATTTAACCTCAGTTTTCAGATTCAGTTCAATAAAACAAAACAATCAATTCACAAATACAATATTATGTATTATTACAGGTTAAGTTAAGACATTACTGATCCTCAAGGAAGGGCGGGTATAATAAGCTACCCTTTAACAGAGTATTTCTACACTGTGGTATTACTACTTTTACTTAAGTTAAAGAGTACCACCACTGATGATTAGTACTAACATGTATATATGGTCAGGTGGGTTGCTTTGTTTACAAGGTCCACCTACCAATGCCTTCAGTGCCTCCCCAGTCTGCTGCGAGTGAGCCTGCTACTTCCTGTCCTCTCTTGCGGTTACAGGAGTCGTCTGTGTTTCCCAGTCGAGAGAAACTTACCAGGTAATAAATTATATCATGAACAGCTGAAACTATCTGCAGAGTGTAATGGAGAGCTGTGGCGCATGCCTGTTGAAACAACAGAAGAGCAAATTACTGACAAATTGTAGAAGAAAATAAATACCAGAAGTTAAGGCCATGAACATGTGAAAAGTGACTTATAGACACTTGTGTAGTTTATAACTTGTCTGAATTTTCCTCTTCCAGCAATATGTGACCCAGGAGGACAAAAGCAAGCTCTTAAATACTACACAAACATATCTACCAGCTCTGTGGTACACCACTGCATTCAAAATTATTCATGGTTATGAGAAAAGGACCTAAGCTTATCACGTGTTGTGCTGCTGTGTTAATAATCTCATTCAAGTCTTCAAACCTCACCGAAACATTCAGCGTTTTGAACATGTGAAGCACCTCAGTGAAGTGGGGGATGAACCACAAGTTGAGAAGAGTTTTACCGTCCGCAGACAACACCTGTTGTGGCTGATGTGGAAAGATCCTATAAGAGAGAAATGTTTGATTAATACTGTATAATCTGTGTTTTTATGTACAAAAAAGATGTACGCACGTCACCTTAAATACCCTACACCTACTCCTCATCCTTTAAAATTTCACACCAAAATGTGAGAGTACACGCTGGCCTTTTCTTGTACATTTAGATTTATTTATCGCATATTTTCCATAGTCCTGAACATAACCTACATTTATTGTTACTGTACATTAACAGATAAATCTAATATAATCTTATGATATATTTATGGGTGTTCTAACCATTTTTATTCTTCGCAACAATCTAACTGGGATAGAAATGTGTGTTTAAACAAATTTGTGGTTTAGGTGTCTGTGTATCCCTATTCATCAGGGCCTTCATGTGATGTATGTGTGATCACTTTTCTAATGTCAAATCCATGCTATTTGTACCTGGTGTCAGGGCAAAGGTCAACTCCAGAGTCCAAAATGGCTCTGGGCTCGTTGGTTTTCCCAATCATGAAGTGGGACTGACGGATTGAGGGTATGTCTTCCAAAAACAAGGTTAGACTGTTGCAATATGCAACAATCTGCGCTCTCACACAATACTGAGATATCTGTGTGCTGAATCTGTGGAAAAATTGGCAGAAACAGTATTTACCTCTAACATGCTGTTATATACTGTATATTGAGCAAAAAAACTCATCAGGTTGTGTATTGTGTTGTAATAAAAGGAATGCAGATGTTTTTCATGGACATACTTCTTAAGAAAGTCGATTATGAGCCTCCTTTTGATCTTTGCAGCTTCTTCCTGCAGTGTGAGAGAAATTAATTTTACTTCATGGGCATCCAATCACATTTATCATCCTGCTCAGCCACCTGAGAACCCACCACCGTGCACAACTCACTGGGGTTTTTATTAGACCCCCCATGGCCTGCTTCTTCTTCATAAATGAATTCAGCATCTCGTCACGCAGACCCACTTTTTCCAGCTGGATGGACACAAAGGCTTCCATCAGCCTGGAGTAACAAACAAGATTCGTTTATTAAAGAGCCAGCTCAAGAGCGCTGTTAATCATCAGCAATGTCATTTGTTCTTCAAGTGGGGAATAGTACCTCTCCTTGGTGGTGTTGGGAGTTCCTGCAGGGCAAGAGGACGAGGCATTTGATTGTTCCTGCACTTTGTTGGTGTCACTTCCACATTTGGCATCAGATAGTACATCTTTATCAGAAGGAAGGGCTACTTCACTCTGGGAAAAAAATTGGAAAACAAACTGAAATAATGTGTACCATAGTCACATATATATGTAGTGATGTAAAAAGTACTATATTTCCTTTTGGAAATTAGGGAGGTAAGAGTATTTGTATTTGAGTACTTGAGTAAATTTTCATCACTGAACAATAAACACCTCAGCTGAAGACGTCACACTTTCTGCCCAGTGACAAAGACAAACCAGTTTCACAGCACTTAACAACGCGTTCTTCTGTGTCACCTGACAGGCCAGAGTCACCTGCAGATTTTCTATACTCTCTCTGTTCATAAGCTGCGAATAGAGATAAGAAAAGGAGTAAATTCAGTAAAATACTAGGCTGATTTACAATTTTATTTGTTTGTTTCTTCATTTGCTTACAAACCCCAGCGTTTCATTTTTACACACATGAACAACTGCCTCCTCTGAGCTGAAGCTGAACCTCCCGATCTGGTTCTCGTCCAGTTCCTGGATGCTCAGAGGCAGTTGGGATGGAATGAACCTGCAGAAGACAGTGTACTTCAGTTCCCTTGTAAACATACCTCACTCCTCTTGTAGAAAAGCAGAAATAACACTACTACAGGCAGGGCTTTGAACACATGCATATAGTATTTCTGCATTGCTTGAAAGACAAATCCTGTTTTATGTGTTATAAAATGTGTTTTATATTAGCAAAATGTTTGCAGGTACGACTTTCTGATGATCGGCCTCAGTGATGTGCCAAGACCTGCTAACTGACTTTAATGTAAGGTTGAGTATGATATAAGAACAGTTAGATTATTAATAATTAAAGCATCTGAATGAAAAGTGCTGGTACTTGCCTGTCCACAGAGCTGTCATCTTCTAGTATTGCTGTGATAAAAACAGGCCTCTGCTCTGCTTTGTCATTATGTTCAGCAACCTCAAACTGCACAGGCCTCAGGTAAAGGTGGAAGTTGTCAAAGCCAAGCTCTGAAGCCACGTTTCTGTACAACCTGTGAAGAATTACTGAATGTTACAGTTTGACATGAGACTGAGCTTAATGAATAACACTGGATCATTTCTGCATGTCCAGTGACCAACAGGTAAAAACGAAATGTCATCTAATGGAAGTTGTTAATTTTAAACCAATAATACTGTTTAAATCACAGGAGGTCTAAGTCTTTCATTGGCCAACTATTGACCTCCTCTCACCAAATGCACTAACAAATTGAACTAATTTTCTGACACAATATTGATGCTGAATGGCTCATGTTATAGAAATTACACAGAAAGAAATGAGAGGCTCTTTTTGTTTGTGAGATCTAACTGGATCCCATTTAGCATGCAACGTGTCTTTACATCACTGTAAGTTGTGGACAAAATTTAAATGGAACACATAAAAGAGGAGAAATATGTTACTATGCATTATTTTAGGAAAAAATAAAATTACAAAATACTAGTCCGTTTACACATTTGATAAACGTATTCATCATTTAAATATACTGCTAGATAACACTGTCTGTGTGTGATTACACATGGCACTAAATATTCGTAAGTTTTATACTAATAATGGATCAAAAAAAAGCACAGATCGCTTTACAAGTACCCCTGAGCCCCAGTGTGATTGTTATCTTAACTGTGCCAGATGTGCAGTTTCTGAAGCTGACTCCAGCAGACGATGGCGGATGGTGACGAGCTCCAGCAGCTTGGAGAAAGTTTCCACGGCATACAGCTTTCTCTCTCTTCCCTGCGTCATGTCATTCTCCTCTGCAGATCTTATTAACGACAGCCCCACTTTTTGGACCAAAATCGGGTCCTCAAAAAACACATCTGAGAACAACTGACAGTGGACAAAAAGAAGAAGTTAGAATTATTTGTTTTATTTATTTATGTAGATTGATTTAAATAGATGATCAAGAGAGGAAAAACCTACATCCTTCTGTATCTGAGAGCTGTAGGAGGAGCCGGGTGAAGCCAGGTGCCTCCAGCTCTGCAGGGCCTGCTGCAGGAGCTTCTGTTGCAGGGCGAGTTTGTGAGTGACGCTCATGGATCGGTGCAGTTGACAGAGCTCCGTGTGTGCCTGAACTAAACTGTGATAGACAGCAGAAGCCAGGCAGAGGGACGGATGAACCTCCAAAAGGAACACATTCAACAGCGCAGAGCTGCAAACACAACACAAGAAGAAAAATAAAGAGATATTAAGACCACAAGATTATGAATTTTGGAGAATACCAAGTCCAGGGTAGACTTCTGTATTTACTTGCCTGCTGCCTCCAAGTGAGACCAGATGTTTGGGAACATAGTTTGGTGGAAGGCCATAGTCACAGATGGAGCCTTTGTGGTCATCTCTCCAGATGCGTTGGAGGTACTGCCGCTGTCTTTCAATCTGATGAGACAAACAACACATTCTGTCACCACATGCAAACTATAGATTAAAATGACATAAAAGGCAACTAATAAGGTATATTAGTATCCGATGCACAACAGTTGCTTTTACACATCAAGATTGGTTTAAAAAAAGGGGATGCATTTTTTTCCAGAAATTTTTCCAAGATTTTTTGTCTATGAAACATCAAAAATGAAAATGAAATGCCCATCAAAATTTCCCAGAGTCCTAAGTGAAGTCTTTAAATCACTTGTTTTGTCCAGCCAACAGTTCAGAAGTGAAGGACATTTAATAATCTTAATATGACAAAAGACAAGTAGTAAATCTGCATATTTAAGAAGCTAGAAGCAGGAAATATTTGCCATTTTGCTTGAACAATGACTGAAACAATTCATTTTCATTTCAATCATCTAATTAATCAATGACAAATGCACATTCACACGTGAATGCAGTATTTTGCTAACTTTTCACCTGATTGTCCAAAATATGTCTGATTAGCTGTTGGTGGCTTTGCAGGCAGCCTATCTCAGCTCTGTAGGTCTGAACAAAGTAATCCTGGTTCAGGTTCAGTTGTGGCCTGCTGTGCATTATGTCAGTAATAACTCGAGCCAACGCAAACCTCTCCTCCGTCCCTGCTGCATGCTGGTAGGCCTCGTAATAACAGTTCAAGAGCTGCAGCACAAGCAGAAAGCAAAAGTTAACGACACGAAAAGATAAACGGCTCGTTGATCGATGAACCTGACTGGCTTTGGAAAATGGGAAATTAAACAGATACATATTGCAGCTTTAGAATTAATAAATAAATAATTTTCTCTTAAATTTAGACCTATAAAATTCAATTAAACTTACTAAAATTGCTTTAAACATCATCAACACTCATCATACGAAGCAAGTAAGTAAGACAGGAAATAGACAACAAAGATACGTAAAAAGCAAATCCATGCATCCATGGTGCTCCTTTGCATCACTCCACCTGCACTTTGCTCTCCAAAAACTCCATCTCACATGTCCACAGGTCAAGAAGCACTGCAACACGGTCGACATCTGTTCCGGCCCATGAGTGGATGTCTGCTGTAAGGGTGGTGGCTCCCTCTGTGTTTCTCATTTTCTGAACCCTGTTTCTCTGGATAAAGTGTGAGCCAACTAGAAGAAGCTCATTCTCCAGCTCCTGCAGGTCCTTCAGAGCAGCGTCGTACACTATGTAAAAACCTCTCTGGTCCTGAGTGTGGACGAACTGCTCCTCTGCGCTGTAGAAATCATGAAGATTCTCTACCTCCGCAAATTCCATGAACTCGGAGCAGTGGACCTGGAATATAAAGAAGTCAAATTCTGCATTCATGCAAGCAGGAGAGATCATAAATAGATGGATATTTATTAACCATTTAGAAGCATATTAAGGTTCACAGAGGATAAAATAAAGAAAACGCTGCATAGGCGACTTTGTGTTTGGTGAACAAAACATAAGATGATGCAAAAGACGTTCATGTTTGTGAGTTTAGCTTTCTCTTTCTCTTCTCAGCATTTACTGTTGAGTGAGATCAAAATTAATTTTATACACGTTGTTTCTATTCTTTTGTCACTTTCTTTGTTAAATAGTAGGTGAGTCCAGAGTCTAAATCTTCACTATCCTCTACAAATGTGTTATTTCCATCATAGAAAATGTTTAGAAACTTTTAATTTTACGTATTTTGATCCAGATCTACATCTAAAAAGCACAAAGTGTAATAGTAGAAAATGAGATTCATGTGTCGACTAAATACAGTAGCTCGGGAGAAAAGAGTTTACATATATTTTTTAAGATCTGGATCTGGATCTGAACCTGTATCTAGATTCATACCCAAACTTAATCCACACTGTATTTGACATTCTGTTTCTAGAATTTTTTAAAAACCAAAATCATGGTTATAATCTGATTTATGGCTTATCAACCTTCGTTGCCTGTTTTACTGTATGTTGTTGTTTGACAGTAACTAATCCAAGATTCATGAAAAGATAGTTTGACCCCTGACAGGGACAGAAATCATTAAGTTTATATTATATCATATCATATGAATATACATCCACACACACATATAGATTAATAGTTGTTGTAAGAACAAATTATTTGAGAAACTTTCAGAAAATAAAATACTCTTGTTTTAGTTTGATGTTTGTTTTGGAAAATACTGCAAAAAATCTTAATCTTTACAAAAAAAACAACAATCTTAATCTGGATTTTATCCATATTTCTTTGAAATCTCAAAATAGCTTTTTGAGATATTCTGCTGAATAACAAACAAATGAGACATTTTCCTACCTTATAGTCAACAGGAGTGCTGTGGCTGCACTGGAACGAGCCGAGACCTTCTGCCTCTCCACTTCCCCCTCTGGCTGCATTCATCCAGCCTGTTTCCTCTGCTGTGTTACGCAGCTCTCCTTCTTCCAGCTGCAGACCGGCCAGGTCAAAGGTCAAAGTCCTCTCCACAGAGCGCAGGTAGTTCAGCATCCCAAGAGAGATACGCTGTGGATGGGTAAAGATAAGACAAATGCTCTTAACCAGGTCCTTGATGATTTCAAAATTTGTTACTATTTACTTTTATTATTCTGCTTCTTTTTGGAATGCATTGTTCAGTATATCTGAGGATCCTCAGGCTGCTACATCACAATGTGCTACCGTTTGCCTCACCTGGAGCTGTCTGAGTTTAAGATGACGCAGGAACGTCAGAGACAGGTAAGCACCTCTGGTGATGATGGGATCTGAGGTTCCTTCCTCTAAATTATCTTCCAGACCCATCAGGTGTAGACTGTCCTCTAAAGAGTAGCTGTGTTTTACAGAGGGAGCAAAGGCACAATTTTACAGAATACTCCTGTGTTTTATGCATTCAAAGTGAGTGAAAACATGCTGATGTCAGGATTTCTTTTTTAATCAACAAAGAAAAAACCTGGAAGCCAACTAAGACAGCGAAGATGCTTGTTTCTCTTTATATTTGCACAAACTGTACAGTAAATCAGTGTAGTCAAGCCGTTTTTAAAGATTAATTAATCAAGTCTATAAAATATTACAAAATAATGACAAATGCTAAGCTAACGTCTTCAGTCTTCAGTTTAAAAAAACCCAAAAGATTAAATTTACAATGACATGAAACCGAAAAATGCTGGACCTCACATTCACATTAGCTAAAAAAAACAGCTAATGTTTCAAATTTTTGCTTTTGATCAAAAGCACTAAATTCAATTCAACTTTCTTCTTGAAATGGTTTCAGTACTTCTGTAGACACCTTGAAAATTAAAACCTCGTAATGTAGAAATATGCTCTGCTCAAGTGATTCACACCTTTCTTTTGTCGCCCTTGAGGTTTGACTCCTCAAACTCTTCTTCTCATGGTCTCCTCCGCCTCTAGATGCGGTTAACTCATCATGTGTTTCCTAACAATAAAGAGGTCACTTTTAATTGAATGTCTTTCAACATATGCATCGCCGACGCAGGCTGAGGGTTTGTTTTTTTATCCCACCTCTCTAAGCAGAAAAGTAGATGATACATGCCTGAGTGAGAGAGGCAGCGCTGTAAATACTTGTCCAGATCTCAGAGATCTTTAGTCGTTTCGTCTTACTGCAGTGTAAGACAGATGGGGTTGGTGCAGATTGTAACATGCCAACCTGAGCAGTGTGCTCTTTTATAGCTGTGGCCACGTGGAGCAGATCAGGGACCTGATGAAATACAAAGAAAAGACAACTCAACACCTGAAACATGGCTTAAGCTTCATGGTAAAAATGTAGATGTATGTGTTATTAAACCAGATGTTTTATTATATGTGACAGAAAACTTAAACAGACTCATCAGTCCAGCACTTCTAGAGACACAGTTACTTATTTGATCAACATAATGAATGTATACCATCTTTATAAACCATTATGTAGGTGATAATTATGTGTCATATACAAGAAGTTTTACTAAAGTTACAACCAACCCATCAATATCAAATCCCACGACAAGAACGCATTGATTTGGAGCTGACATCACTGTTACCTGCAGAAACCTGCTGTGCATCTTCAGCAGTTCATCAACAGATTTCTTTTCCTTCAGCTTTGTGACAAGCTTCTGCTGCCACGGATCCAATTTGGGCTTCACCTGCAAGAGAGAATCCAAACAGTAAATATCTACTCACACACGCACACACAGAAAGTACTCGATAAAGTAGTGGAATAAAAATTGATATGAGAGAAATAACGTGTAAAAATGTAAAGTTAGAAGTTGTTCCAAATACTTGAACAGTACATCACAACAGAACCAGTGGTGGAAAGTAACTAAGGACATTTACTGAAGCGCAATTTTAGGAAACTTGTACTTTATTTGAGTATTTCCATTTTTTGCTGCTTTGTACTTCTACTCCACTAAATCTAGGAAGGAAAACATTCTACTTTTTATTCCTCTACATTTGTTTGATAACTTTAGTTACTAGTTCCTTTGCAGATTCAGATTATTAATGCAAAACTGAATTCACATATAAATTATGATTTCTTAAGATAAAATCTTATCGATACCCAGGGGGGAAATTCAGCTGACAGTAGGGGAGAGCAGGGTGATTTGAGCCTATGGTTGAGCCACCCCTTGTTTCTCGGCAACCATAGAAAAAATTGGTTATATGACTTAATAAATAGAGGTTAGGTTAGGTTAACTTTATTGTCCCCAAGGGGAAATTCTGCTTGGGCACAGTTGAGAGTTAATCATTTTACTCATCCTGTGATGGAGAGAGGCCGATGGTATAAGTGATTAGCACATTTAAGATCAAAAAACTGTTTTTGGCTGTTCAAAGTGATTTTTTATGTTTAAGGAGAGCAGATTATTGTGTCTGAACATTTACAAATAGGTCTGAAAAAACCTTATGCATGTGTAACTATTTTAACTTTAGGAAGTTACAATATGAGGCTATGCTGTTAGCATGACATTACTCTTAAACGGCTGGATGATATAATTTTGTTAAAATGGCAGGGATGGGGTAATCTGAGCCGAAAGACCTGGGGGAAGGGTTAGGGTTATTCATCTATTTTAATGTAATTTTACATTGCATTTGAATGTATCACCGAAATGATGTGACATTATGCATTTTAGACCAGAAACCATCATGTCATCTTTCTATAAACAAAAGAAAGACATGCTTGAACTCCTCTCGTGAATTTGGATTAGTGGAAGATGTAAAATGGGAAGTCCATACTTCAGGAGGCATGGGATATGACGATAAACAGGATGACTTTAAAGCGATACATTGATACAATGAAAAAACTGGGAGACATAGCTGCAATGGTTCGCTACTAAAAGCAATTAAATGTTGGGAACTGACATTTGAGTTTGGATGATAAAATGCCATTGATATCACCGACCACCATGTGGCTCTAGAGTCCACTTTTTTTGGAAAGCCATATTTTAAAAACAGTTTATTTTAGATCTAAATTGATTATTCCCAGGAATGCACCACACTCTAAAATACATGTACATTTCACCTGCTCTCCCTTATGAAGTGCCACGTTTACCAGCAACATTAAAGTGATGTACACATTAATGCAGCAACACGTCTTATACAACAGTATAACTGTTATTCTGAAATGGGACATTTTGTATATTAAGTACTTTTGCTTTTGGTACTTAAGAATATTTTGATGCTAATAATTTTGTTCTTTTACTTTAACTAAAATGTGAATGCATAACCTTTTCTTGTAGGAGTACACTTTAGTAATGGTACTTTTAAGTACAAGATCTGAGTTTGTCTTCCAGCTATGAATAGTAGAGACTTCAAACTATTACTGATCTGAAAACTTACATGAATTATTTTTTAAACTGCATTTGGAGAGATTTTCAAACTAGTCAGTTTTTTACTCTCTTTACCTGAATGAAGGGGATCCAGTTGGCCTCCTTCTTCAGAGCCAAGCTTGCACTCTTTCTCCCCCACTGGCTCTGTTTCACCTCTGCGCTATCGTAGTGAGGAAACGTTTTCATCTGCTCTTGCTGTGTGAATATGGCTCTGAACTCCCTCCACACCTGTTGAGTGACACAGATTCAGACTGACATGTTGCTGGTAACCAACTTCGTAAATTGACTGATGCCATTTAAATGCACAGTCGTATATATTGAAAGGCTTTTGTTTATATGTTGTATCAGTTCAACATTACCACGCTGAATAACTCCATCTCGTCTGCAGTGCTTCTGAGTTTTCCAGTGTCGTAGGACAGGTGGAAGTGAGCGATCAAAGCCTTCAGCTCAGGTAGAAATTCCTCCAGGTGAACGGTGTGCATGGGGACATTATCAGCCAATCCTGACATACCTGTAGTTGAATACATTCAGTGATAAACTAGTGTATGAAATCTTCTGTGCACTACTTATGTCTGAACATCCTGTTTTCCTCACCTTTTTTCTCTTTAAAAATTTAGATTTTACACAGTGGCCCGTGTAAATGCATTTTAACAATTTGCACTATTATAGTTACAGATATCACTCTGTTGTTACTTTTATCTTGTTGTTTTAGGCAAAGAGAGACTTGCGTTGTCTGGCTGATCCATCAAACTACTGGCCAGAACACTAAGCTTATATTTACATTTTAAGTCCAGAAATTTAAAGCAACAAAAGGAAGTAAGAAAACAGAACAGTAAATTAAATCCAGTATGTTGAAAGTTTTGTTACTGTTACAATGTTGTAATTTTGATGACAGTGGTGAATTTTTTATTGGAATATAGTGAATTAGTCTCCAAATGTACATGTTAGGCATATTTCTGGTTTGACTCTCACCATGTTGAGTCTTTTGTAAAGTTTCCTCATAAATTTGTGGTTCTTTATTTTTTCTCTCACAAGCTGGTATGTAGTGCAGCACCTGTAAAGTATTTTTAAACTTTATAATGTTGTTTGAATGTACAGGATAAAATTGATTCAAACTAGGAAAACAACATTGCAAAATGAAACACCAAAAGCCATGTACAACAGAAACAGATGGAGTAAAACTGTCAGTGTACTTTTACCCTGAGGAAGTTGTGAACAGCCTGAACTGAGTGCAGATGACAGACCAGCCACCGCAGATAAATCACCACATCATCCTGAGTGAGCAGGTCAGCAGGGTTTCCTCGGCTGGTCAGGATCTTCTCTCTGCTTGCTGACAGTCTGCGAGCTCTTTGAATGGCATCCTCGTACTCTCTTGTCAGATGTGACACCTGATCCTGAGAGAGAGCAAGTCTGATGTGAGCTGGTGAAGATGGTATCAGCTGGAAAGTTGCGAGCAGGCAATAAAAAGATTTACATTGACCAGGAAGCCATCAGTGTTGCTTATCTTATTGTGACTGGTGTAAGTGTTTTTTTCTTTTCACTCATTCTTTGCAAGAGTAGAAAGAGAAACAGAAGCAACAACTTTAAAAATCTTTGTTACTTCATGTATTTATGGGTTGGTAGTGTTCTCCAGTCATTCTGATTTGTAGGTAATATGTGGGCTACAAAAATAATCTTCTTTAATTTAACACTAAGACAGCAAGACAGTCAACACCAACTTCACTCTCTTGGGTTTCACAACAGACTTCCAACCCTACTGTGGCACGTGTTAATCTACGACCATTACACTCACCACTGTCCATGGTAAAACAGCTTACCTTTAGTAGTAACACATTTAAATGTATAAATAATATAAAAGTCAATCTGCTATAAATGATAATAAAATATATTTACTGTATGTAATCGTAAAATTAATTCTGCAAGTCTAAACTAATATTGTGTATATATATTTATCTTACCAAAATATGGTAAACTTAAGCAATTCAAAAAAACTCAAAAATATAACGTGTTCAGTAACTAAGATTAAGTGAAGTTTTTGTCAAATTTCTTGAAGCAGATATGAAAACTCATTTTTAATTCATTCATCTTAGTTATTCCAGCAAAATTTCATTTTCACAGAAGTAAGGAGTAAGAAGGAGGAGTAAGATTATCAAGGTCTTCCTTGAATATTCAAAATGACAAATATTCCCCTGTATATTTGTATGTATACTACATCATGCTATTTCAGTATATTCTCTCGCGGTCTCTGTGCAGAGTAAATACACTATAGGCAGATAGGCTAATAGTATTATATAACAGAGTCATGTATTTCATCTATTTTGTGGAGTGCAAACAATTACTTCATTAGTTGTCAAAAAAATATTTTACGAATCACATAATCTGCATTTGTTCTACCTAATTCCAGCTTCTCATTTATGCGTATTTATTTGTCTTATGTGATGGTAAATCATATAATATATTTAATCATATATTTTTTGGGTTTTGGACTGTTAGTCCAACAAAAAAAGCAGTCTGGAATCATCACCTTGGGTATTAGGAAACTGTGCTGACCTTTTATAGACCAAACAATTGAGAGAATAATCTGCAGGTTAATAAGGAAAATAATGGTTACTTGTAATCATACTATCATATACTCCCTAAATCACCAATATTGAGTAAGATTTGTTCACTGTCCGTGTCATAGTTTTCTCCCTTACGCCCCTACAGCAGCAGAATATGAACTGTAAGGAAGATGAACCACCAGAAGCAAACCTCCAGTCATTTTGTGGGTTGATGTGTCATTTTTTGAAGTGCTGGCAAAATGAAACTCAGGTTGTCACCTTGTAATGAGGATAAAGCTTCTCAGTGATGCTGGTGTGGCGGCAGAATCTCCTCCATCTCAGCATGAGCAGATATTTGATCTGAGCCAAGTGACATGATCTGTCAGTATAGAACTGCAGACACAAAAAAAGGAATTTGTTCAAATGGCTGTTTTCTAGTTTCCATTGTATTCAGCTGCATATAAAGTCTTTAAATCATGTTTTGTTTTCTGGAGTGTTAGTACTGTCCTTACCTGGTGCAGTAGAGGAGGCAGACTGTCAGGAGTATACTCTAAACTCAAGCAACTATCCAGCTCTCTCTGCATGACGTCAGCCTGAGACTGAACCGGCAAAGCTTCTGCCACCTGAAACCAGGAGGAGAGTGGAACCCAACAAAGGCTAATAAGTTACTAATGAGTCAAATCAAGTTCAGATTGATTACCACTGTGCATTACCCAGAGGCTCTAAAGTTGTTAATGACCTAGAAGTTGACTTCATTTTCTGTAGCTCTTGATTAAAATAAAAGATGAATTTTCAGTCTCACCTGAAGCCCTCTCCTCAGCGCATGTTCCCTCTCAACACGGAAGAGGGAAATATCCTTTGGAGGTAGAACAGAACTGAAACAAGGCTAAAAATTATATTTTTTAAAAAGCTAGTGGCCAAACAACATTTAAAGCAAGACTGTATGACCTTTAAAGGAGAAAAAAGCACTAATAAAAAGTTGAATTTGTTAGCAATAAAACACCTTTTGTCTTGCTACCACAGCCTTTAGTCTATTATGACCAGGAGCTCATGGTAGCTAATGTTAGCAACTGACTATATGTGACATTATTGGATCAGTTTGCTGATTTTACTCTACTTGTGCTAGATTTTTTGTTGCCACACTGCCCTTTGATCATAATATGTTAGTCTCACTTTAACAAGACTTTTTTCACAAGACTTAAGAGCTGACAGCAATGCTTAACCCTAAACACAGCAGTATGAGCTAAGTGCAAATGACTGAACACTAACAGGCTGAGGTTAAGCAGGTTCACCATCTTAGGACAATGTGTTATCAACGTTTGCTAACAAGCACTAAGTACAAAAAGTCCAGGTGATGTTGATAGGAATGTCATTAGTTAAGCTAGAATTTGGTCGTAAAACAAAAGTATTGGACAAATTTAAATGTTGACCAAATGATGGTGCTAGAGGAAAACTTAAATTCAATGAAAAATCACCCTCCAGCAAATATGTTTAGCAAATTTCTAGGGAATCCATCCAAAACTCATCCAGATATTTCCGTTTACATTAGAAATGTAAACCTCTTGGTGGCACAAGATGGAAAGTCACCAAAGTCATTAGGATTCATCGTCTAGGGACCATGAATGTCTACAAAATATAATGACAATCCAATTAAAAGTTAAGATACTTCAGCGTGAACCAAAGAGGTGGACAGACAACAGGTGCGTTCTCAGGCTCTTGAAACATTGAGGGCTTAGCCCAGCCCAGAAATATTTCATGTTTTCAAGGGTTCAGTTGGTACAATTTCCTGTGAGAAAGGTGTAAAGCTTTACATCACAACACCAACTATGGTCTTCAGCTATGTATAAGAAGCTAGCTCAGTATTCTCAGTACGGGCATCATGGCAGAGGCAAAGAAACTGAACAGGACGCTGACAAAGAAGTTAAGAGGATGAAAAGAGAGAGTCCGGTAAGAGGCCGGACAAGATCTGTGGCTGGCTTTTAGGCTGGACTTTGAGTGCAGTCTACCTGGCAATCTATACAGTTTTAAACAAAGAAAGAGTTATATGCAACTGTTATCTGGCACGGTCATTAATAATTATAATCACAACCATCAGCCAAGTTTCCACACCTGTAACATTTGGAGGGCACTGCTCCATGGGGAAATCCATTCTCTTCTATTTCTGCCCGGAGTGCTGAGAGTTGATGCGACAGCTCTGCCTCCATCTGCTCCACTTGAACAGACGAGGAAACTCTGTATACGTCACACATGGCAGACTTTCTCATTGTTCAGGATCAACAAGTTCAGAAACATTTCAGACATTAAAGAAAATACAACTCCTTAAGTCCTGCCAAATCCCTGCCTCCACATGATGACTTGTTGTGGTGTATCCATGGAGACAAACGTCCATGCAGCCTGGCATCGTCTCCCATTTCCTGTCTTTGATCTGGACTCAGACAGTATTTGATCTGCAGAGGGCTCCAACGTTACACTGGAGTCCTCCTTTTCCTAGAATGATATGATGTCATTACTGTTGTGCTTTTTTGATACTTACCACTTTAACTGTAATTTGTATTATACAGCACAGTATGTAAACATGAAACAGCAATCACGCATTCAAAAACCTTGACTTAATCCCACTGGGTCCATTCCTCTTGGATACAGTGAGTGATTGGTTCTTAGCTCATGCTGTGATTATCCAATAGGAAATCACCTCCGCCATTCCTGCAGCTGTGCAATTCCTCTACAGACAGAAATAAAAAAAAGGAAAAAAATCAAAAAACTCCAGATTGTCAGTGGTTCTTTAAGCTTTATTTACATGCACCATCTCTGATACAACCAAGATAGGAATATGAATTACAACTGGCAATGTCAACTTGATATCTCTTTTTTTCCCTTTTTTTGTAGGAGCAATAGGAAGAAATGGGAATTGAATATTGGCAGTGACTCAAAATTAATGTAGAAAAGAGCTTCAAGTCAGTATTTTGTATATTTAAGATGAAAGCATCAATATGAAGCTACAAAAATGATGTTTGGAAGCACAGATGTGCAGAATTTATTTTTGTAAAATCAAAAATGAAGCGAATGGGATTCCATATTTCTGTGACATTAATGTCAGTTAAATTCAACCCGATTGAGGTGGTCAGACCATTAAAACAAAAGTGCTTTTACACTGCTCGGCCACACGTCATATATATATATAAAAAAAGCATAAAATATGTACATGTGGGAAATAAAATAAATAAAATTTCAATTTAACAAGACAAATTCAGTGATAACTGACAGTTTCCAGCTGATAAAAATGTATAACTAAAAAAGGTAATCCTGCTGTTCCTACAAAAACTGTGCTGATGTCTGTTTATTTGCCCTTATGACAGTGGTTCCTAATATTTATACACTGTATGTCCTCTTATTTCCACTTATTAAATGCAGAAATTTTTGGCAATGTTTAAAATACTGTTGTTTCTTCCTCAAATGGCAAAAATGGCTCTAAGATACTACACTACCTCCTCTCACACAGTTGGAAACACTATTTTACCCAGCACCTGCTATAGTGCTGATAACAAAGGAGAGGCTACTAATGCTGCTCCATCTGCAGCCACTCCCTGCCATCTTCTTATTTATAGCACCAAGAACTCTTCCAAATGAACAAACATCAAAATATTGCAGTTGAGTGCTGTGGAGTCTAAGAGTGGTTATTTTAATCCAAATAGTTCTAAGTGTTTGCTAATGTAAATGGTGTCAACTAGAGCTAAATCAAGTCCTTAATTCAGTCCTAAACTCTGTATACCGATCAGTACTTCCAATATTGCAGTAAGTGGGAGAGGATGAGGAGGGGGAGGTGGGAAATGGTGAAATGGGATATGCAGCACAAACACCATATTATCAAGACTTCAGTAATGCACTTCTTCAGAAGGAACAGAATTCACAGTAATGTCACTAAAATCACAGGGTAAAATTTGCTAAATAAAAATAAAACATTACATACAAAAACCACACAATGTAGATCAGTTCACATCTTGATAGCATATTAACCTCTACAAATTGATATTTGGTGCTTGACTGTGCATCAATGGGGGAAAAAGCTTTTCGTTAACACCGTTTTTTAAATCATTTCATCAATTTAGGCTACGTCTCTCAAAAATAAAACAAAAAAGTATGTCAAGTATCCTCCACTGGAACGTAACAATGTAACATTCTCTGCAGCGTTTTCTGTAAACAGGCTGTCTCTCACAACAGGCTGACAGCTGGTTTGGCAAAAATGTTGGTTTAGGTATGAAAGGGTGTGAAAGAGGAGAGAAAGCAGGGTGAAAACATAATTCATCTTCAGTTTCATGTATCACTTTGTGATACTGTATGAGTGATTCCCTGAGACTATCACGAGTTGATGCTTTTCATATTGTTTTAACAAAATGTCCTGTACTTTCATTCCAGTCAATACTGTTGTTCATGCCGTCCAGGCATTGATCTTTTTCAATAATTTTTTGACACCATTGTGTGTCTCAGACACTTAGACTACAGTACCAAACTTAATGCCTCACGTTAAAAATAATGGAAAACAAAAATACTACATGAATACACTTTCTTCCCTCTAGTTGCACAATGCAGGACAACAATCCCCAATTTACATTTTTCCCACTTCTTTTTTTTAACCATGTCAGTGCTTCTCAGCTTGGGACCCAGCTATGAGGGGAGGTCTGTTTCGAGCTGGAGAAGCTTCCTGAATTCCTGTTGCCATTCTGGGCGGAGGTGAGGTGAGAGTCGAAGCTGAGGTCCAGGCAATCTGCGTCCATCAGTTCATTGCGAATGATGGAGTCCATGTCACACTCAAGACTGCCGTTGAACACATCCAGGTCCAGATCGGCAGGAAAGCGGTCCTGGCTGGGCAAACCAGAGCTGAGCTGCATAGAGGGGTTCTTGCTGGGAGACTTCAGGTGCGGCTGCTTGGCGTCGGGGTGCCCGATGTCGCTGTCAGAGGTTGACAAGCCAGCTTGCCAACCAGGCACTGAAGAGCTTTGGCCCTGACCTGCACTGCCGTGATTCACCAACATGTGGTCTTTGCGGAGCAGCATGGCATTTCGGCGGGAGTTCTGCAGGGCAATGGCAGTGCTGGCCTGCGACATCAGCGGGTCAGACTGGGTGAGCATGACATTGCTGGGGCTGTGGGAGTCCAGACTGAGCAGATCCTGCAGGGTCTGGTGGTCGCTGAAGTGCGAGATGCATGAGAAGGTGGTCTGCTTGTTCTCCTGGATGGTCTGCATGGGTGACTGCCGCAGGCTTGTGATGGACGGCGGGCTAAAAAGAGGATTAGGCCCGTAGCTGCCAGAGGGGCTACCCAGACTGCTTCCTGAGCAGCTGAAGGTAAACACTGAGCTCCCCTGACCATTGGCTCCGTTTTCTTCCTCTCCAGGAGGAGGCTGCTGGGATGCTGTCAGGCTGATATTGTCTAAGAGGTCATCCATTAGGTTGTCAGAGAGCCCGTCGTTGAGGTTCATGGTACCTGCTAGGTCAGAGAGCCCAGTGGGCCCTGTGGACGGGGACATGCTGCTAGGACTGGAGTACAGCATTGGAGAGAGGGGCGAGTCGTCATCTGGCACCTCATCCAGCTCCAGGTTGGCTAGGATCGGGGACAGACGGCCACTGAGTGTGCTGGCGTTGGAATTGGTCCGGGAGCGGAAGTCTGTCCAGGCGTCCAGCTCATCACTGCTGCGGGAGGTGGGACTTCCTGTCCATTTGGAGAGGCTGGAGGAACTCTCTGAGCTGCCGTCTTGAGCTGCCTGTAGTGAGGCTTTCTTCTTGGTGGCACGTCCTCGGGCTCCTTTAATGTACTTGCTGTTATCCATTGATACAGCCCTTCGTCGGGGAGCTTTGCCTCCTTTCCCGCCTTCTGGGTTGACCATCCACCAGGAGCTTTTCCCCGTTCCTTCATTCTGGACTTTCACAAAGCGACTATGGAGGGACAAATTGTGTCGGATGGAATTCTGCAATAAAAACAAATGAAAACAATTAAATGCATGTTCTGCCTGTAGAGCTAGAAAAATCTGATGGAAACCAATGGAATACCTTGTTACATACGTACAACATACTAGGCCAATAAAGCTGATTTGGACACAATGCTGTTAAAATCCATGCAAAAGCAACATCTATAACTGAGCATCTGCTGAGGAGAATTCGTACGATACGTTTGAAAGCTCCAGAAAAGCTTCTGAATGGACCATGTGGTGTTTAGACAGCTTGAGTAATAATTTTTCCCTTCACCTTCATTTTGTTCACAAAATGTTGTCTGACTGACTGCGCTTCTTGCACTGGACATCTTTTTTGTCAATGTTGCCTTGTTACCAAAAATCAACAAATAACTTGCTTTCGGCATCATATTACGAAAAGTTGCAAAAACTTTACTCATGGTGCACTAAACCATAGTTATTGTTCAAGACATTACTGGCCGTTCTATGGTCAGCCTGGCGGTCGGGATCACTCGGGGTCTCAAGAAAGATTTGAAGGTTTCCAAGATGTGTCTGACACATAAAATCAAGTATATTTTTTCAGATTTAACTAAAACATTTGCCTTTTTTCTGATTACATACATGATATTGAAAGTAAGAGAAGGTAAAACCTTTGTTTGGACTGTTCACAACTCATATCCATAGTAAGGCCATAAGTTGTCATGTGGGTTCAGAAGTAGACACTAATTTATTTTGAGGGTGCACAAACCAAAAGAGGTTGGTGACCAATGCACTAAGGGAAGAACATCAAGACTTCTCACAGGGAACATCCAATGCTACAGGCCTCCCACAACAAAAACCTTGTGATAAATATTACTGCGCAATCAAGTAGTGTGAACAATACTAACACTGCAGTTTCTTTTAAGAGACACTTCTTCATTGCACCTCAAACTGTGACCCATTTCTGGCTGCACTGAAAGGTCTACAGGATTTCCCTGGAGATGTTCCCAACCATGTACAAAATTAAACAGCTGGAGCCTGCTCGACTGGCCCGCACTAAGTCACACTGCAGTAACAGAAGGAAAAGGCGATCTCTGCAGCCCAAAGACCAACTTCAATGGACAGTGTCCAGCATAAATCTCTTAAGCTTGAATTAACTTGAGCAAACTGAGGTCCTATTTAAATCCATCTTTTAGAAGATTAAACTAATGAAACACTAAACAAGCTCAACACATACAAACTACAGCTACACAATGCTGCCTAGCCTTTACAATATTACTATAAAAGGCAGCTGTGAAGGAAGTTGCTCTTCACCTTTGTGATGACAGAGATCACAATCAGTTTTCCTCTGCATGCAATGAGCCAATAGAATAATTCACTGACATCAAACTTCCTGCAAAGCCTTCGCATCAAGCCAATTAAAGGATAAGCCAACTAGTAAACACTAAAACACGTCAGGTATGTAATTGATGTTTTCATCTTATTTCCGCCCATCCTACGTTAGCTGGAGAGGTTGGTGGCTTTTACTAATCACACAGAGTTCAAATCTCCTAATTAGGCTTAATACTGACTTAAAAATAAAGCTGGTGTGTTTCTCTATTTTTCTTCTTGTTAGAAGTTAGTTAGTTCTTAATGAAGAAGTAAATCTTCAGTTCAAAATTTTGGGAAATGGGCTTTGTCCAAAGTTAGATGAGAAGACTAATACAACTCATGTCTGTACAGTCATATATGAAGTTACAACAAGCAGCCAATTAGCAGCTTATAGCAAAAAGACCGAAACTAACTATCCTGGCTCTGTTTTACTGTAACAAAATCCACCTACCAAGACCTCTAATGCTCATCAATTTACATTTTGAATTTTGTTGTTTAATCCATTTAAAACTCAATACTTAGTTGGGGCTCCTTTTGCCTGAATTACTGCAGCAATGCGGCGTGGCATGGAGTCGATCAGTCTGTGGCACTGCTCAGGTGTTATGAAAACCCCGGTTGCTCTGATAGTGGCCTTCAGCTCTTCTACATTTTTAGATCTGCCGTATCGCATCTCCCTCTTCACAATAACCCATAGATTTTCTATAGGGTTCAGGTCAGGCGAGTTTGCTGGCCAATTAAGAACAGGGATACCATGGTCCTTAAACCGGGTACTGGTAGCTTTGGCACTGTGTGCAGGTGCCAAGTCCTGTTGGAAAATGAAATCTGTATCTCCATAAAGTTGGTCAGCAGCAGGAAGCATGAAGTGCTCTAAAACTTCCTGATAGACAGCTGTGTTGACCTTGGACCTCAGAAAACACAGTGGACCAACACCAGCAGATGACATGGCACCCCAAACCATCACTGACTGTGGAAACTTTACACTGGACTTCAAGCAACATGGATTCTGTGCCTCTCCTCTCTTCCTCCAGACTCTGGGACCTTGATTTCCAAAGGAAATGCAAAATTTACTTTCGTCAGAGAACATAACTTTCACGTCTGTGTGTGGTGGTTCTTGAAGCACTCCAGCTGCAGTCCATTATTCGTGAATCTCCCCCACATTCTTGAATGGGTTTTGTTTCACAATCCTCTCCAGGGTGCGGTTATCTCTATTGCTTGTACACTTTTTTCTACCACATCTTTTCCTTCCCGTCCTGGTCGTCTCTTGGACAGCTGTCAAGTCATCAGTCTTCTCTATGACTGTGTAGCCTACAGAACTAGACTGAGAGACCATTTAAAGGCCTTTGCAGGTGTTTAGAGTAGGGCTGAACGATTAATTGCATTTGCGATTTAATCGCGATTTAATAAAACGCAATTTTGTAATCGCAAAGCCGGCGATTATACTCTGGTCACATGACACCCAAGCGGAAAGCAGGCTGACGAAGTTAATGCTTCGTCTGCACGTTACGCTGTAACTTGCCTTCCTGTCGTAAAATGGGCTTAAGCTTGACAGAAGCTCACGCTACATAAACTTTAATGTCACATGGAATGAAAGTAGTAGCCGCCACCGCGGGTAACTTGGTGGTGGTGGGTGAATTCGTCGGGCCCTCCGCGGCTTTGATAGACGGAAAAATGCTCGACAGAAAGAGGCGTTGTATTAAGGTAAGCGTATTGTTGCGATGGGCGCCTGCGTCACACACACAGCCACCAGTCAGCTCAGGAAATATCTGTAAATTGGCGATTCAAACTAAACGCCGAAAGAGGCTCAGTCTGTCCAGAGTTACAGCCTGGTTAAAGCGGGTGCGCTGCTCACCAGCATCGGAGGCTGTGTTGTCGGAGAATTATTAAGCTTGTCTATTAAACACGAGAGGGCGTCACTCTGTTCTATTTTAGTTAGCCAACTTTTGAATTGAACCTCAAACTGAGTATTTTTAGTTTACTTACGGGGATACAGAAAGATGGACTCATAGGAGATTTGAACTGAGATCAGGACTCATTAGTTGGTGGTTGAACTGTGGGTTTTGTATTGAGCGCTTACTGTATAATACCCTGTGGGGAAAAGGTAGGCCGACCTGATGATATTATAATATTATTTAATGCCATGACTTGACTCAAATTGTCTTTCTCATATTATTATAATTTGATATATCTTATTGCTCATAATATCAATTCCACCTAATTCATCATAACACAGGCCTGACCCACAATAAAGAACAGTGCAAGTTTAATCTGTCTAATATCACACTATACACTGATTTACTGCTTGTCCGTTTTGAATAATACAGAAGTTAAAGAGCTTAAAAATTAATCGCAAATTAAATCGAAATCGCAATATTGGTTAAAAAAAAATCGCAATTAGATTGTTTTCCAAAATCGTTCAGCCCTAGTTTAGAGTAAATTAGCTGATTAGAGTGTGGAACCAGGTGTCTTCAATATTGAACCTTTTCACAATATTCTAATTTTCTGAGATACTGATTTTGGGGTTTTCATTAGTTGTCAGTTATGATCATCAAAATTAAAAGGAATGAACACTTGAAATATGTCAGTCTGTGTGGAATGAATGCATATATTATACAAGTTTCACTTTTTGAATGGAATTACTGCAATAAATCAACTTTTGATGATATTCTAATTATATGACCAGCACCTGTATATCAGGCTTTGGCTACATAGAAAATACTCTTTAGTAAGATTGATCATTGTTGGTTTTGGTCTTTTAATGGGATTTGTTGGCAATGAGAAAAAATGGAATATCACCAGACCAAACCTGAGTCGCTTAAATGTTGCTTCAACCAAACACTCCACATTTCCTCAGCAGCTGGAATTTGTCCATTTTATTAGCTGGGTTGATAATGAAAAGTAGATAAACCTCTGATTGTTTAATGAAGAGTGCCGAGAAGATGAACAGAGCACTGCAGGTGTTATTAAAACATACAGTGGGGGCAACTTAGTGCACGCAAACTGTGTTTTTGATTTCCTTCAGCAGTGACGGGACAAAATTCAGATGTTTCCGAGTCTGATACCGATCCAGCAGACTGGCTTGATGCATTGCTATTTCCAGCAGGATTTAAGTAACTAATAAAAATTAAAGGAGTATGTTTAAGTGTTTTTCTCCAGAACTGCCGCATAATACATTATCACATTTGACAAGTTGGCCTAAACAGCGTTAATCTGTAAATGCTGAAATTTACAGACGTTATCTTTAAAAAAATATTAGCAAAGAAAGGCAAGTATTGCAACATAAAATCATCCAATGACATACAGGGAGTGGACACAATAACACCTGTCCAGTTCAGTCTAATGAAATCCAATACAACAGCCCTGCAATAAATAAACTAACCTTTGTGACAATTCTGGTTGAGGCTGTCAGAGAGATTTTGATTCAACTCAATTTATGAGGCTGTAAATTGTAGTTCTGCTGTGATGGGCTGTATTATATTACAGCAGGTGGGCAAAATATCAGTTATACACAATACAGTATTATCAAACAGTCTACAACTGACTCCAACAAAAATATGCTGCTCAAAGGCAGTTATTTATTACAGAGCTGTTGAATTTGAATAAGCTAGGCTACACAGGTGATGTTTGTATTGTGTCTACATCATGTATCCAGCTAATTAAGGTAAAGACAGATAAACAGTAATCCTGGACTATAACACAACACTCCTGTCATATTCTGGTTGGTAAAACAGTCGGTGTGACATGTAAAGCCAGCTTTAGAAAGATCTAGAGGACATTTTGTATCTTCAAAGCTTCAGAGTCGAATTAAACTGTCTGAATGTTGCACAGGTAGATACAGTAGGAGCCATACAGCGTTTAAAGGATAAATCACAAAGAGCAACTCCTGCCTGCCCCTCCCCCATGCAGTCATAGCAGATCTGCAGCACCCTTTGAGCAAAGCCTCGTTCTGAGAGGGGACTGGAGCAATGCCAGTTTAGCCAGAGCCAGATCCACAGAGAAACACTGAGCTTCTCTTACACTGCTACACATTGACCTACATAATTTATAGTCAGCTGATTGATTCTTGAGCCCGGGCCACATGAAAAGACAGTGTGGTGCACACAGCAGGGTTGAGCCGCTGGCTGGTCATCTATTACAGGAGCTGAGTATTTTGTTTGGATTCACAACAGAGAGGACGATTTGAAAATGTAACCTCACGCGGGAGCTGCACACAAAGGTTGTCATTGAGTGCTGTGTTATCCTGGTTTGGGGATGGTGTTGAGAAGTGTGACAGGTCTGGATTTACAACCTTTCAGTCCCACCCTGAATGTGCTGAAGAAATTTCTTGCTAATAGTCCCTCCTGCAGATGACCAACCTTAAGCTGACTGCTGAATGTCACACAGCTACAAAGCATCTCCTAGGAAATGCTGATGTCAACACTTCTGAAACCCTAACATTAACCCTTTCCTCTGCAAGCCAAGTGTCTGTCTTGAGCCACTGAATGCATCTGGTGGCAAATGAGCATCCAAGCATGAATGAAAACTGACCGCCACTAATCTGACGTATTAACTAACCAGCTGATTCTGTGCAGATTAATCAGTTATTAGCATCAATTTGTTTCTCAACACGCTGCTCGTATTTTGCAGTGCAAGTTCTATCGTGTCACATCATCATGATGGGGTTAAAAGCACAATCTTGATAGTTACTGTAATTTCTTCACGAACAAACTCCCTGGAGTCAGCCTGCTGAATCCCATAGGCACAGTTGTGCAGGATTACAAACCTATTTCCACAGTTTTTCTCCACACACACATCCCAACACACACACACAAACACACCATCTAAATCCTGCAAAGCTCAAAGCTTTCATCAGACTTGATTCCATGACAGATGAATTGGTTTTCCAGGCCAAACTAATCCTTAAAATCAAACAGAAGCAGGGCCTCGCTGAAGCTTGTAAGAAGCCCCTCTGCTGCAGTCTGAGCAGTTTGTCTGAAAGTGAAATTAACTTTGCATTGCCTGTCTCCAGTATCGACTTTCATACCCACTACCTTGTTTTTACTGGATTCCTGTGTACTCTGATTTTCTTGTAGGTGCAGAACTAATAGTGTGTGTAATTTGGTGCGCACCATAGGCACCCTCCTATTTTGACAACAGCTTATCCTGTCTTATGTCATTTAACGCCATGTGCTTGTCAGGCAGCCACACATTTCCCAAATGTCCTTCTGATTACACACAAATAAATAACCTATGTTTTACAATAAACCCAAAATCATATTTTATATGGCGGCGTAAATAACTCAACCTGTGTTTACACCCTCCTCCTCCTCCTTCATCGCTACATTATGAATAGCCGTGTGCCTTTACATAACCACAGTATGGTCTTTGTTATGATGACAGCACCAGCATGTCACCGCTCACCTTCCAGCCAGCAGAGCTGTTGCTGTCGCCTTTGTCCTTGAAATATGGCACAGACCTCACCATCCACTCATAGATTTGGGACAAGGTCAGCCTTTTCTCGGGGGAGCTCTCAATAGCTTGGGTAATGAGGTCTGCATAGGAGTAGTTGCCCCAAGCGTTCCTGCGGGCGGAGGACTTCCTCAGTTGCTGGGATGCAGAGCCGCCCAGAGCCGCGGAGGGGGTCTGCGCGGAGGAAGGAGAGCCGTCGTTGGCCTCCTCCTTGCAGGGGCCGCGCTGGACCTCCACAGGCTGGGAGACGGAGCTCGGCTCCCGGGGTTTATTACCACCACCGCTGGCTTTCTGAGCATCGCCGCTCCCCGTACTGCCACCCTCATCATCCTCTTCTTCAGGGATTACGTCAGTGTCATTTGTCCCGGACTTGCCCGCACCAGACTCCGGACGGGGAAGGGGCCAAGTGCAGGACCGTGGCCGCTTCTGAGGCTCGAAATCCGGATCTATCTCAACGTTTAAGGGAGGCTCGTTGCGCGGCGTCTCAGCCATGTTAATCGTAATATCTCGGTCGTTGCACAAAGGGTTATAAAATCACTCAGGTCGCATTCCATCAATGTGTGCAGGCTTCAGAGACAGTTTATTTACTATGCACGATATGCAAATATCCAGCCTGCAGCCCAGTCCCAGCACGTGTCCGTCTTTCTATCCTCCTGCAAGGCGTCTAACCGCAGCACACAGGGCTGATCTGACTGACCAGCATTAACAAAACATTGCCTTTTCTCGTGCACAGCCCACACCCTGGCCAACGTGCATTGTAAATTGGCGAAATGTGGAGTTAAAGGAAGGAAGAGTCCGCGGAGAGTCTTTGGAGGAATCCAAACGGCGTTCCTTTACAAGCGCTCGCGTCCCGCACCGCGATCCTGCGACGTGCATGCCAGAGAAAATGAAAATTACTGCACCTAATGCCACCACATCAGCTTTATCACTCCGTACTCAGCTGCCATCTTGACCATTTCCTTTCCTAAGTTCTTCATCATCCGCGCAGAGACCTGCCAGTCGCCTGAGCTGTGCGCTGCTGTCCAGAATACCATCAAGGCGGAGATTGCTTTCTCTCAAGGCCCTGCCACTTTAAAAAAGGGGGGGCTACTTGAGAAATGTAGCGAGGCTCAAATCCGCCCTCTCAAGAGCTAAAAAAAATAATGATGCATTCTGGCTGTACATCTCTGGCATCTTAAACAGGCCAGCACGGTATCCTCCGTGTGGCCAGCAGCCTGCAAACAGTTCTTTCAATCTGCTGCTGCTTTAGTGCCTGGCGCAAACGCTCCGAGTCCAGGAGAAAAAAAGACACACGATCCTGCCCCCCTGGACTGCACTGAAATTAAAGTGACAGTATGGACCGCAGGCCAATGACATCACTGCGTGCACCTTTCATTAGGAGCCTCTGATACGCTAATATTCTACTAAAACTTAAGCAGATATTAGATTTAAATATTCAATTAATGAAGTAACAATACCAGCACGTATGCTGGTATTGCATGAAAGGTTGTAACCAATATCATTTTAGAAAATACTGTCTATTTTAGAAAATAGACAGACAATAATATTTCAAAAAAAGTATTTGGATCAATTATATAACAAAATTGATCTCAACCCCATGGATATAAATAAAAAATATAAATACTGAATCAAATTTATATTTATTATGTCTTAAAAGTAGTCAAATGTATTGAGTCTAAAAATACTTTTGTACTCCTCTAAAATACCTACCTTGTTACTCACTACTCCTAGCAGGTTTCTAAACTCCAATTTCCCACAAAAAAAAAAACAACAGATGGTAGTAGCTGCCCTGGATACAACAAAATATATGGTATTGTAGCTTTTAAAATATAATGAATGCAAAATAAAACACATCAAGGTTTGTAAATAATAAATGGAAAGTTGTCATCCCCATCCAAAACTGCAAATTAATTTTCTTACCTGTGACCACTGAGAGCAGTCCTCAGTGTCTTTTAATGAACTGATGAGGAGTTTACACACTACACTTACACAAACATCACAAATGGTGGGTTTTGAAGGCTGATTTGGATGTTCAGTTAGGTAAAGGTCTTTAAATTGCATTGTTTTTCTCAAAAATTATAAAGTACCTCTGGGGATTTCTTTTTGACCTCAGTATTTAGAACATCTGACTACAACATAGGTCTGCAACACATCAATTCAATTGAAAAATTAAGAAGCTTTTCCAAAGATTTCCTAATGATGGAAAAGCGATTTACAGGTAATTTAAATGAAAAAGGGAAATATTGAACAGATTAGACAATAACAGCAACATGTAATGCTTTGCTGACTGCTAATGTCAAAGTTAAGGAATTACAGATATCAAATTTCATTAAACAAAAATGTGAGAATAGAGCTGGGCAACAAGTCAATATTATATCCAGTTTATTGGCTTTCAATGGAATCAAATGATGACATGTTTCAGTTGACTTAACCTTCCTTTGGATAACTATGACCTGGATGACTGAAAATATTCAGAGACCACATTCTGTTGTCCAAATGAATGTTTTCAAGTAAATTGTGATAAAAAACAAAAAAACAAAAAACATTTTGTTTACAGTGGAACATTGCCACTGAACAAGATGAACAAGTGTGATTATTTTATATATGATTTTGCACACACTAGCCATATTGTGATATATCAACTTTAGAAAATAATTTATTATTAATACAAGCTTATAATATTTGTTTCAATCATACTGCTCAGCTCTAAGTGAGACTACAGGCTGTTTTATTATAAATACACCACAGATCTGAGGGTCTTAAGGACAGAGGACATTGCATGCCGTACAGATTTTAAAATTAGATTTTTTTTTTTAAATTTTGGCTGAATAAATCAAACTGACTTGATCAAACAGAGTACTCATAATCACTTACTTTGCAATGTCTTTCATATAAGCAAACATTTTATAAAGAATAATGCAGCTGTTAAACCTCACTGACACAGTGGACTGTTTGGTTATTGCAAGTTTAAAAACATTATTTGAATTAATGTAATTCAAAGATGAAGGCAGTTATATCCTCCAATATGAAACAGATGTAAAAAGGCCTTATTATTTTGTTTCTGCACAAAGTAAGCACATATTTTACTACATAAAATACCACCAACTTTCTGAACCAATAAAAATGTTTGTACAGGAAATTTACATTTTTTTCACACTTTCATTTCCCACATTGCTTTTTTGTTTTTAATAAAAAGACAAAGTGTATGACTGAGTGTTAACAGTTAAGCCTTAACCAACTCCGACACTTGAACCATTGTTTGTTTCATTTATGAAGACAGATACGTAAGAATATAGTGCCCTGAAAGTAATATGTAAACTAAAACGCTTCCTGTGATGCATGTTTTGTTTCCTTTTTATCCGCCAAATGAAAATATTGATGAATGGAGTCAAACGTTAGCGTTCAGCGCACCTGTGAAATGTTTGTAAGACAAACGTTTCACAAGCACCATCCACAAGAATCTTTAGAAATAAACGCATAACTTTAAATCCCAGAACTAAACTGCTCGGTCTGTCTGTCTGTTTGTCTGTCATCCAGCTTCTTTCTTACTTTAAAAAAGGGTAAATACAGTTGGACCACTATGTGATACTGAGTTAAAAGCAATTTGACACACTAAAGTTTACCTTAAAAATTATTCATAAAGTGCAATGTCGCATTAAAAGGCTTTAAGATTTAAATAAATAATCTGTGTACAACACTTGCACTCACAATGTTGAGCAGTCCCATTGCTGGAAAGAGGAGTAGGAGTAGTGTTCAGTCTGGGCTGTTTTTGGCAGAAAGGAGTACACAGTATATGGAGTGTGGTGGTTGTGTAACATGGCCGAATTATCCACATTACACCTGTGGTTTTGTGCTTCTGTCTCCTTCTAACCAATATTCTTCTGTCTGCATCTCTGTGAGTCGAGACACTGTCCTCTGGAAGGCAAATTTTTCCTCCTCTCCACTGAAGATGGACAGACTGCTGGCTTCATCCTGTTAAAACCACAGGGTGTTCAATAAAAAGTGAAATAGTTTAGTACCAAGTCCTTCTTCAAACAAAAGGCATCACGGCATAACTTTAAATTATTAACTTTTTTTTTAAACAGACAATTCAACAGAAAGATCACTCTGTGTTGCAGTCATGACACCAATTTTTTATGTTCATATTTATATATCTTCAACCACTTTACATGTTTACACAGTTTTTCCTTTATTGTTCTCAGCTGTTGATTCACCTCTACATTTTATATATTTTATTTACTTTTTTCTATGCTTTTTATGACATTTAGTCAATTTTATATTCTGACCCTGAAGAAACAACATTTCACTTTTTATTTTTGGGGGCAGTTTATGGTCAGCATGGTAAACCCCGAACAGTGGGTGAGGGCCTCAACATTTAATTTTAACTGTATTTTTTTGTAAAAAAAATGTTTTTAAATTATGTTGCGGAACCCTATAAATCTGTTATCTCAACCTCAAAACTGATTTTTAATTGAAAACAGTAAATTAGATTTGCGGCACGGTGGTACAGTGGTTAGCACTGTCGCCTCACAGCAAGAAGTTTGTGGGTTCAAACCGCGGTTTCTGTGTGGAGTTTGCATGTTCTCCCCGTGTCTGCGTGGGTTCTCTCCGGGGTGCTCCGGCTTCCTCCCACCATCCAAAGACATGCAGGCTAGGTTAATTGGTGTCTCTAAATTGTCCTTAGGTGTGAATGTGAGTGTGAGTGGTTGTTTGTCTATGTGTGGCCCTGCGATGGACTGGCGACCTGTCCAGGGTGTACCCCGCCTTTCGCCCTATGCCAGCTGGGATAGGCTCCAGCCCCCCCGCGACCCTGTACGCAGGATAAGCGGTTGACGATGGATGGATGGAAATTAGATTTGCCATTGGGGGCTGAGATGATTTAACACTATGGTATCATAATCTGCTTTAGAGACGCAACAAACCAATTAGCTGTCAACTATCACATTAATCGGCAACTACTTTGATAATCAATTAACCGGTTTGAGTAATTTTGAGGGGGAAAAAAGAAAAAAATTATTTGATTTCAGCTCCTTATATTTGAATATTTTCTGGTTTCCTTACTTCTCTATCACAGAAAACTGAATATCTTTGGGTTGTGGATAATCAAGACATTTGAGAACGTCATCTTGACCTTTGGAAAACACTGATCGACATTTTCTGACATTTTCTAGACCAAACAACTAATCGATTAATTAAAAAAGATTAATTGACAATGACAAGAATCCATAGATGCAGAGCCATGTATCCCATGATTGTTTATTACTCTAATGCCAATTCAAATTTAGATGCAGATTAAAATCTGCTGATGATTTTCTATTATTAAAGCAATATATAGAGGATTGTGCATTCATGGGAGAAGTGAGAGTTACCGGTTAAGAGGGCATAAAATAGTCTGACTTACTTCAGCTGTGTGATTTAAGCTCCATTCACTGACAGCCAACAGCCTCTGCCAGCTTAATGATCAACATTTACGACTGAAAGGAGACACCCAACATGAAAAACTGGTTCAGCTATGAAAACAGTCCGAGCTCTTACCCTTTTCAGCCCAAGATCATCCATCAGAATGTGGCTCTCGTCATGACTGTGATCACCATTGTGTACAAAGAGGTCCTCCAGCGGATGATCTGCAAGAATCACCACTCGCACCTGAAAGGAGATAAAATAATTCTCATAGCTAAAGTTTGGATTGGGTCAACGGTGCATGCATATAACAGCAGTGTACCTTGTGTTCGTAGAGAGCATCCACGAGCGTTATAAGCCGCCTGGCTTGAGTTTTCTTGTTCAGCGTCAGAAGTGGAATGTGTCGAATAAAGATGGTGTCAAACAGCCTGGACATCTCCAGGTAGTCACTGGCCCCTAAAGGCTAAATAAATTCAAATGCTGGACATCACAATATGTTACCTCTATTTATTAGCCTCAAAAATCACCATTACACTACACTGGTTTAAGTTGCTGTAACATTTACATTTTCTGCGGTTTTAATAAAACCACACTTTGCCTGCAAACCCGTGTTTACTTCAAACCTGTGGCGTTATGACGTCTTTATTTAGTCATTTCTCTGGAAAGCTTCAGGCACTAGACAACAACCAAGAACTTGTTTAACTTTGTTTTAAGTTTCCAGCATTTGAAGCAACACCAAATAGGCTGATAAATCTGGATTTTTCTACTTGATGCAACAGTGCAGCTGTGAAGATTTGGTGTTTTAATATTTCATTTATTAATATTTCATCCTCTCCGGTGAACCATCACCTTATCGTGGTGGAGAGGTTTGCGTGCCCTGGTGAACCTGGAGGCTGTGTTGTCTGGAGCCTAGTGCTCCTGGTAGGGTCTCCCAAGGCAGAGAGGTTCCAGGTGAGGGGCCAGACTAAGAATGGTTCACAAAACCCCTGATGGTAGATCAAAAAGAGGAGGAATAACCCGCCCGAGGAAGCCCGGGCCCCGCCTGGAGCCAGGCCCAGAGGGAGGGCTCGTCGGCGAAGCCTGGTGGCCGGGTTTGCCACGGAGCCCGGCCGGGCACAGCCCGAAGAAGCTACGTGGCACCCCCTCTACATCCCTTGGACCCACCATCCATCGGAAGATCCGCAGGGGTCGGGTGCACTGCCACATGGGTGGCGGTGAAGGCCAGGGGCCTCGACGGACCAGACCCGGGCGGCAGAGGCTGGCTCTGGGGACGTGGAACGCCACCTCTCTGTGGGGAAGGAGCCGGAACTTGTGCGGGAGATGGAGCGCTACCACTAGATCTGGTGGGGCTGACCTCCACGCACAGTCTTGGCTCTGGAACCGTGCTCCTTGATAGGGATGGACTCTGTTCTTTCTGGAGTTGCTCAAGGTGTGAGGCGGCAGGCGGGTGTGGGGATACTCACAAGTCCCCGGCTGAGCCGCCACGCTGGAGTTTACTCCGGTGAACGAGGGTCGCCTCCCTACGCCTGGTAGCTGGGGAAAACTCTGACTGTTGTTTGTGCATATGCTCCAAACAGCAGTTCAGAGTATTCGCCTTCTTGGAGACCCTGAATGGAGTCCTGGATGGGGCTCCAGTAGGGGACTCCATAGTTCTGCTGGGTGACTTCAACGCACATGTGGGCAACGACGGAGTTACCTGGAAAGGCGTGATTGGGAGGAACGGCCCCTGATCTGAACCTGAGTGGGGGTTTGTTGTTGGACTTCTGTGCTAGTCATGGATTGTCTATAACAAACACCATGTTCGAGCATAAGGATGCTCATAAGTGTACATGGTACCAGAGCACCCTAGGCCGAAAATCAATGATCGATTTTGTAATCGCTTTCATCTGATTTGAGGCCGCATGTTTCGACACTCGGGTGAAGAGAGGGCGGAGCTGTCAACTGATCACCATCTGGTTGTGAGTTGGGTCAGGGGTGGGGAAGACTCTGGACAGACCTGGTAAGCCCAAACGGGTAGTGCGGGTGAACTGGGAACGCCTGGTGGAAGCCCCTGTCCGTGGAGATCTTCAACTCAAACCTCCGGCGGAGCTTTTCTGGCATCCCTGTGGAGGTTGGGGACATTGAACATGAGTGGGCAATGTTCAAAGCCTCTATTGCTGAAGCTGCAGCGAAAGCTGTGGTCTCAAGGTCTTAGGTGCCTCAAGGCGGTAACCCTCGAACACCGTGGTGGACACCGGTGGTCAGGGAAGCCGTCCGACTGAAGAAGGAGGCCTTCCGGGATTTGTTGTCTCGGAGGACTCGAGGCGGTTGCAAGGTACCGACAGGCCCGAAGGACTGCAGCCACTGCGGTGGCAGAAGCAAAGCAGCGGGTGTGGGAGAAGTTCGAGAAGACATGGAGAAGGACTTTCGGTCGGCACCAAAGTGTTTCTGGAGAACTGTCCGCCATCTCAGGAGGGGGAAACGGGGAACCGTCCAAGCTGTGTACAGTAAGGATGGGACCCTGTTGACCTCAACTGGGGAGGTAATTGGGCGGTGGAGGGAACACTTTGAGGAACTCCTAAATCCGACTGACACGCCTCTCTAGTAGAGGCAGAGCTGGAGGCTGATGGGGGTTTCTTGTCAATTTCCCTGGAGGAGGTCACTGAGGTAGTCAAACAACTCCACAGTGGCAAAGCCCCGGGGATTGATGAGATCCGCCCAGAGATGCTAAAAGCTTTGGGTGTGGAGGGGCTGTCATGGATGACACGTCTCTTCAACATTGCGTGGAAGTCGGGTACAGTGCCCAAGGAGTGGCGGACTGGGGTGGTGGTTCCCCTGTTCAAAAAGGGGGACCATAGAGTGTGTGCCAATTACAGGGGTATCACACTTCTCAGCCTCCCCGGTAAAGTCCACGCCAGGGTGCTGGAACGGAGGGTTCGGCCGATTGTCGAACCACAGATCGAAGAGGAACAATGCGGTTTTCGGCCCTGGTCGGTGGAACAACTGACCAGCTCTTTACTCTCACAAGGATCCTGGAGTGGGCTTGGGAGTATGCCCATCCAGTCTACATGTGTTTTGTGGATCTGGAGAAGGCATACTGACCGGGTCCCTCGGGAGATACTGTGGGAGGTGCTGCGGGAGTATGGGGTGAGGGGGCCCTTCTTAGGGCTATCCAATCCTTGTACATCCAAAGCGAGAGCTGTGTCCGAAGTACTCGGCAGTAAGTCGGACTCGTTCCAGGTGGGGTTGGCCTTCGCCAGGGCTGCGCTTTGTCACCAATCCTGTTTGTGATATTCATGGACAGGATATCGAGGCGTAGCCGCATGGCGAGGAGGGGCTGCGGTTCGGTGGGCTTGGGATCTCGTCACTGCTTTTGCGGATGATGTGGTCCTGATGGCATCATCGGTCCGTAGCCTTCAGCTCTCCCTGGATCGGGTTCGCAGCAGAGTCGCGGCGGCTGGGATGAGGATTAGCACCTCTAAATCTGTGGCCATGGTTCTCAGCAGGAAACCGATGGAGTGCCAACTCCAGGTAGGGAATGAGTCCTTGCCCCAAGTGAAGGAGTTCAAGTACCTCGGGTCTTGTTCACGAAGTGAGGGAGATTGGAGCAGGAGATTGACCGAGAATCGAGCAGCGAGGCGGTATTGCACTCGCTTTACCGTACCGTTGTAACGAAAAGAGAGCTGAGCCATAAGGCAAAGCTCTCGATCTACCGGTCAATTTTCGTTCCTACCCTCACCTATGGTCATGAAAGCTGGGTCATGACCGAAAGAACGAGATCGCGGGTACAAGCGGCCGAAATGGGTTTCCTCAGGCGGGTGGCTGGTGTCTCCCTTAGAGATAGGGTGAGAAGTTCGACCATTCAGCGAGGAGCTCAGAGTAGAGCCGCTGCTCCTTTGCGTTGAAAGGAGCCAGTTGAGGTGGTTTGGGCATCTGGTAAGGATGCCTCCTGGACGCCTCCCTAGGGAGGTGTTCCAGGCACGTCCAGCTGGGAGGAGGCCTCGGGGAAGACCCAGGACAAGGTGGAGAGATTATATCTCCACGCTGGCCTGGGAACGCCTCGGGATCCCCCAGTCAGAGCTGGCTAATGTGGCTCGGGAAAGGGAAGTTTGGGGTCCCCTGCTGGAGCTGCTGCCCCCGCGACCCGACCCCGGATAAGCGGCTGAAGATGGATGGATGGATTTATTATCATCATATAGCTTTAATGAAGCGTACTAATAAGCGCACACACAAGAGTATGTGACACGCTCATACAGCATGGATTTTCGACTCAGAAGTGTACAGTACAAGGACTTTTTACATCAGAATTTATGACAACTTTAATAGGGCATTATAGCTGGAGTGTGTAGAAATCCAGTTGCAAACTTAGACATTCACTCACATTCGTAAGTTTTCAACAATCCAAGATTAGATACACACAGAGTTTTGCCACAACTGTGTCATCATACTCATTGCACAATATGGATTTAAAAAGAATAATGGTCTGGCACACTTACTCTGTCACACAGCTCCTCAAACGTACAGTCTGCAATGGTCCCACATGCTTTGTTCAGACGCACTTTTCTGTTGTTAACGTTCAGAATTCTTGGTCTTGTTACTGTGGAACAAAAACAGAAAGTTAAATATAGTATAAAAGTTATATATAATATCATTTCTGTGGCAATACAGATAAAATGGCACCTAAATGACATATTAGCCGTACAATTAAGCCAAATGTTGAATTCACTTACTGTCATTTTGCTTAAAAGCCAGCTCATCAAACATCTTGTCTAGTGTCGCTTCTACATCAGGCTCAGTGGAGCTGCAGTACATGTTACAGGGAAACATTAAAAACACAAAACATTCATTCAACAGATCAAGCTCTGGCTTGCAGTGACTGAATGCTTCTTACAGAAAGTAGAGTTTTCCAGCAGAGGGTCTGTTCCTTTTACGGTAATCTATCCCAGAATCCAGGCGAAGAGTTTGGCAATATTTCTGCATGGGAGAGACAAACAATTAATGACAGGTGCAATTAACATAAAAAGAAGAAATTTTAATATGCTTGTCTCGTAATATACTTCTCCTTTCTTACCTGTAACACAGCAATAAAAGGCACAAAGTTGACTCTCTGCAGCCCGTTTTTATACAAGTCTGAGGGAAGAGAGTATAACTTGTTTATACAGCGTTTCTATTTACACTTAAAAGTCATGTTTGCCAGATTTTATAGTAATGCCGTTTCATTCAAGATTTTTGGCAGCAATCTTGGATACCCCATAAGGGGATTTTGTCTTTTTTTGCTAAATTATCAAAAAAAACCATTGAAAATGATTATAAATGTTAATTTTTTTTTTCTTATCAAGCAGGATAGTCCTTTATGGACGCACACTGTTTATGTCGATTGATATGATTTTAAATCATAAAGAGCTATTCGAATCCAAGTTGTGTTGACATTTTAAGGACATCCTGTGGAATCTTGATGCACATTAAATCAGTCTAGGGTACCGCTAAAAAAACTCTCAATTCTTGATTGGTAAAACTAACTAAAATCCTACATTGACACTGTGGGTTATCAGATGTAGATCACAGACATAAAACGTTGATATCAGCAGTAACAAAATCAATTGGCAAGAACACTGTCTGTTAAGACACTTCCTTACCTTCAGGGGGACGATTAGAAGTGGCCACAACAACAACACCGTTCAGAAACAGGTTCTCAAAAAGCTGCTTGAGAATCATGGCATCAGCGATATCAGTGACCTGAAAAGAGAGTAAAAAATAAATGAACTTGACACAAACAAAAAAAATTTGGACGCTGTCAGAATCTATATTATAAAAAAAAGTTCCATCACAGCTGGTGAGGTATGTAGAAACATTGAAAGATTATTACCTGAAACTCATCAAAGCACAGAAGACAAGCCTCCTCACTGATCTCTTCAGCAACTGGAGCAATGGGGTCATAGGATTTTGCCATTTTCCCTGCTTTCCTCTTTGGCATACTCTGTTTCAGGCGATGGATCCCTAAAGACCAGAAAGTACAAATGATTACACACGAATAATGGGAAACTGCAAAAGCTAACGTGAACTGGAAAACATAGACTGTATATGCATTGTTAGGGGCAGCTGTTCATGAGGAAGAGCGGGTTGCCCACAAACCAGAAGATCGGCAAGTCAGTCCTCCGAATCCTTCAATCTGTATGTCGAAGTGTACTTGGGTAAGATACTGAACCGCAAAATGCTGTGCCATAACTAAATGTTAATTTCTGTTTCTGATGGCAGTTAGCAACTTAAGCCGTGTTTCCACCAAACGTACCCAGGACTTTTAAGTCCCCTGGATGTGTGTGTTTCCACAGTGGTCTAAAGACCTGTGAAGATTAGGCAAATTAATCAGCTGACGTAGGCCTATACGTCATATAAAGCTATGCACAGGCATCATTATTCGACATGATTGATATAAAGCCAGTGGCTTCTACTCAACCATTCTGAAATTTACTGCAAGGCAAGCCCCCCCTGCAAAGTACCAGTACCTTGAAAAAGTACTAGACCCCCAAGCTGGGACTTTCTGGGGGTTAAAATAGAACTAAATTTAGACCCCGGTCCTTTCGGTGGAATCGCAGTGAGTTCCTAGTTCCTGGGTATAGTTCCTCTGGTTGAAATGTGGCTTTTGTCTCTGCTAACAGTGTGTAAATGGGTGAATGTGAAGTAGTGTAAAAGCGCTTTGAGTGGTCAGAAGACTACAAAGGCATTTGTACTACACAGACATACATTTAATAAATTTACCATACCTACTCTTTGGTGTAACTATTCACAAAATGTAAAATTAGACTGAATACGCAAAAGTGCTGTAATGAATTTATTAGTGCTGGGCAACAATTAAATTTTTTAATCGCGATTAATCACATAATTTTCTGCGATTAATCGCATAGTATAGTATATACCTAGCATATTTAATTGAATAATGAATTCTAAAGTAGTGTATTGTGCACTTTTAATTTAAATGTACTGCTATATACACAAAAGTGCAATAACATGTGGTTTGCACTTAAAACAAATGTGCTTTTTACCAGCAGTATTCCCTGTTCACAATAGCAATAAAATATTTCTTATAAATCTCAATTTAAATATTAATGTAATCAAATCAAATATAAAACCAAAGCTATTCGTCCCTGCCAGGGCATTACCTTTTATCTAGCTTGTTAAAGTAAGAGTCCAGAGCTACGATCATAACATCATAAGAGGCACCTTCTGAGCAACAGGTTAACATATATGAATCTGTTTTCTTGTTTTTTTCTGAACAGGTTTCAGCAGAAACATTTTATTTTATCAAGGAGCAGCATAAACAGTCTATGTTCAGTAGTAAATGTCCCTGTCAGAATGAAGTAAAGTGCTTGCCTCACACCTGCCGACGAAGTAAAATTGTGTTGAACATTTTGTATGAGACTCCAGCACCAATCATTGGAAGAGAGACTGATCCTCGCTGTTTGTGAGTTTCCAGAATTTATTACTGATTACTAAATGGGACAACAACAGGAGGGAATTTGTATGGCAGCGCATCCCCGCAAAACTAGATGAAGGCCTATCAGGTAAAGTTATGTAGCCTATCATTTTAACATAAGTTAAACAGGCTACAGCTGTGTAATGCACAGAAGCCGTTGCCATGGTTACTCTACCTAGTGCGCCTGCCGTTTACTTGCGGAACGCTTGTCTTCCTGTCTGATCACCGGAGCAAAGAGCATCCCCACGGGGGCCAAGCAACTACGCTGTGATTTTAAGAACACTCCTAAGGCCAAAATCTTTCCCAATACTAATCAGCATGCAGTGTGTCGCTATCCACTTCGCTATGGCATTTGATTGCCCGTTTTGCTTTTGTTTATCTACTTCTCCCACACGCTGCATCCAGCGTAGCCTAGTCTGCCGAAGCCTCCCTCCGCTGCTTGTTTGGGTGGGTGATTTGCAGACTGATCAACATCCAACCCCTGCGTGACCCACGGTTTGGTATGTGTATTCAGAGCCAGTGACAGACTTTCAAAATAATAATAATAATAATAACTGCTTTAACATGCGATAAAATAATTGTCGGCGTTAATTAATTAATGTGTTAATGTGATAACAACATGTTAACGTGTCCAGCCCTAGAATTTATATTTAATAACAATGTAAAGGGAGAGCGATTTGCTATATACTGTATTTCTGATTTTCAATTTACAGTTATTTTTAACTTCATAAAAGTACTCCAGACATGGGAAGGAAACTGTAAGTGCTTTGCTAAAGTACTTTGTCAGTAGCATGCATTCATTTATAACATGACACCTTAGCAATGCCTTCAATGTAAAAAAAAAAAAAAAAAAAAGGTGAAATGTGGTGACTAAAACAGGAAATATAAGCGGAGTTCAAAAACCACAGGGCCGTGTGGTTCTATAGACTTTGAATATAGCATGTTGTTAACGGTTCATTTCTCACTAGTACTAAAATAAAAGCATTATATTGAACAATAATTTCAAAACAACAAATTTCACCACTTACAAGAAACATGTTGATAACATACTGACTAGCTCGCTTTTCTTCTTTGCAATATACTAGGTTATATGTGAAGTTCACTTAAAGCTGATGGTAAAATACACACAGCTAGTGATGCCTGCTGGAATGACCAAAAATGCTCAACATTTTTCTTCAGACACCAAAATATTAACAAGGATGCACAGTGTCATAGAAGCAAATGACCCTGCACAGAGCTGCTGACCCAGTGGGTTGTCTATAACTAATGACATGTAATTTCAAATATTAAATGACTGATGAATGAATGAGTTGGCCCAAGAGACAATTCTGCCTCAAAGGCAAATGTTCTACATTTCAACCTATGAAAACAAGAAGTGTATTCGGGCAGAATGTCAGTTGTATTAGATTAAAGGTTTATAAATGTTTCATCTCTCTCTTCTTTTTTTTTTAAACTGTTCAAGGGTGACAAAAATGAAGAAACACAACCATAGGAAAGCATGGGTTGATGTTGTCTCTCCTAATAAGAACATAAACCATCATCGCACGCTAACAAAGACACAAAACAAATCTTTAGACCTGGTTAACTGACAAGAAGATTGATGAGAAGATTTATATCATGGTGTGTTTTCTGTTAATGTAGAAACATGTATCTTAGTTGTCTTTGTTCGTCATTGCACCTGAGAGAACATCTTTCACTTTTTTAGATGCATGACACTCCATCCATCTTTAACTTATTCCTTTATTAATGCCTTCACTCAAAGCTAGATTATTTGCTCTTTTGTGGCTGTTAGGAGCAAAGAAAGTCCAAACATGACAACCTTATTCGCACTTCCCCTCTCGGCTTAACTGCTTCACATCTCTGACACTTGTGCATCTTTGGTACAAATGCTTCATACTCACTTTTGTGCACATCCAACATAAAGCCGTGGAAATGAACCCTCTTTTTCTTTTCAGTCTCAACATATGAATAAAACATGTCCATCACCATCGTTTTTCCTGTGCCTGAAAAAAGAAAAAGCATGCAAGTTAAGGGAAACATTTAAACCCAAAAATGTCAAAATATTAAATTCATATTCGTATTTGCATCTGTGATACATTTTTCTCACCGACATCACCGTAGATGTAGTAACCTTTAGGAGGCTTCGGTTTTGTGAAAAACTGAAAGACATGATCCCATAATGAACATAAATGCCAGTGATCATAGACAAAAGTCTACAGTATTATATAATACAACACACTTAATTTTCTTATATTAATTAAATCAGTTACTAAAACAGGGGCACTGATTTACATCTACATAAGTGAGTTTAATAAGCCAACAAAGGGAACCAAGAGCATAACTTCTAAAGACGACTTTCCCTAATTTAAAGGCAGTATTTACAGTCAAAATAAAGGGAACATTGAGTGTCTAGCAGTACTTTTCTTCCAAAGGATAATATTATTAATAATAATATAATTTTAGTGTTTTGTTGAAGGTGGTGAAAAATGATATGGGAATAAGTTTATCTCAGCATTACAGACAAGTTAATTAATAAAATATGAGAAAGGGAGACCAGGGATGGTTGTAACACGTCCAATTTCTCCAATCAGGAATAAGTTATAAATCACCTGATTTAATCTACACGTGCTCAGTTTTGTCATGATTCCACTTGGGAAAAAGTAGCATCCTGTGGCAGGCACAACCAATTTCAGAAGGCAAAAAGTAATTTTATGCTAAGAAAGCCCCCCCCCACCCCAACTACATTTATTTTTCTTATAGCACTACCTGCTTTGTAATTAAACTCAGACTTAAATCACATTTATTGTGTGTCTATGTAGATATCTTTCATGCAAGTTGTTAAGGTTAATGTTTCGTTGTAAGCTGTTCGATAAGCTAGTTCATGGCCACAAGAGTTTTTGTTAGTTGTAACAATGAAAATGCTACACCAAGCAAATGTTTAGTTGTATTTATGTTTTCTTTTAATTTTATCATGTTTAATTTTTTTATTATTATGTTCAAATGTTAGTGTTACACCTGTATTCAGATGTTGAACTTTTGCACATTTTGTTAACTTTTGTCATTATGTTCACTACTATGACTCACAGTAACTAACTTCTCTCCCACACTCTCACACCACTAATGTTAAAAAAATAATTTAAGTGTTCGATATGTTTTTTCTCATATTCCTTATTACATACTGTTTCGTATCACCATAGTCTGTGTTACAGCTAACCCAGATTAGGGGTAAATTGTAACGTTTTACTCCTCGTCTTTGAGACTAAACCATGCATTTTCTGTCTGTGTTGTAGAAATTACAGTGACACCATTTAATAGCAAGACATCTCATTTTGAAAGCACTGGTTTAAAAGAGCTTTGAGATACAGTCTGAAATGTCATAGTGTTTCTCTCTACCTTGGAGAAGATAGATGTGGGTGTGTTGCTGTATCCTCGGAGTGTTTTGTGGAGCTGGTCCAGTGTCTGCAGCACCTCTTTCTGATGTTCATCCTCCCGCAGTGACCCCTCTCTGATCAGCCCTCTGTAGTGATCCAGGGGGCCGCTGAACCCGGCGACTGTACCGCTCTCCTCCACTGCCTGCTGGGCTTTCACCGAGTAACCTTTTAAAATTATAACAACACAGATAGTGAAGACACTTTTTGCTCTTCTATGTACATTTCAAACCTTCACAAAAAGGAGTTTATTGATGTTACAGTAATGTAGTGGTTGCTGTGATGGAAGACCAAAGGTTAACTTAGACAGCTTATTGACAGCCGACAGAACAGGATAAAACCAGTGAAATTAGCAATAATACAATAAAATAAAAGACATTAAGTTGTTTAGAATGTCATATATTTATAGTAAAATCAAAGCCAGAGAGCTTTAAGAGAGTGTAAGTTCCCATTGTTAATTAAAAGTAACGTTAGAGCTCGGTAGAGCTAGGTCGACTTTTCAGCAGAAATTAGCGGACAAACACTTTTAACACCATCACTATTACCACGACTCACCAAAAACTCGTCTCACCTCGTCTGCAGAGCCCTGCCAAAGAGTTAAGCAGCTTTCTAGAAAAATATTGCTCAGTCAAAAGAAACCTAAAGCCCAGTGAAGCTGAGGGTGACATCTTTAAAGACAGCGGTAAGCACGCCGCCATCTTGGTTTCAATTTTTTGTCAACGGAACTTTATTAGCACATGAACACAAAACTGCTGTCAGGCAGCAGGGGGCGAAGTTTCCTCGAGTTCAGGATCAGTTCATGATTAGTTCATGATTATATTTCATGAAAATCACATGAACAGTATTATGATAATATCATAATAAGCAGCGTGGTAACAAAAAAACAAACAAAACAAAGCATTAAATAGGACATAAAAGATATTCAATGGCAATATTTAAAAAAAAACAATACAGATACAAAAATATATATAATGGGAAGGAGCAAAACAAAATAGATAAAAAGAGATTAAAAAAACAAGCTCAACTTAGAAAAAAATGATTTAAAAAGAAGGAACAAGAGCAGTGCAGGATATAAATAGTCACAACTGCTATTCAATAAACAACAGTAGCAAACAGAAAAGTATTAAGCTTAATTTGAAGGGAAACCGATATTTATTTAGGACAGTTGCAGCTATAGAATTTTTTTTCTTTACTTTTTTGGGGGTTTTTCCCTTTATTTTAATTTGTATTTGGAACCCAAGTAAATCTGAAACAATTAGTTGATCATTCCATCACTCCATCTACAGAAAATGTATGAATTTAAGTGTTTTAATAAATTTATAAATCAGATATTATAACTATTTTCTGGTTTCAAATGTGAGGATTTGCTGCTTTTCTCAACTGATTTCATTATTTCCTAATACTAAACAATTAACTGAAAAAATAATACATACATTCATTGATCATTTAAAAAAATAATTTTTTGCAGTCTTAATCCCGAACTTGCTGCATGTGATTTGGTAGATAAATGACTGTAGTGAAGTAGCATCTACTGAAACTCAAATGTATTAAGAGAAAAAATAATGTCCCAGGCTGTTCAGGCTACATTAAAAACATACACACCTGTGTCCAAGTTATCTAAAACCTAAAATGGAAACACTACAGTGACCTATTGTGTTTCATGTGGTAGAAATAGGGATTGCAGAAAAACTGTTTTGCAAATCAGTGAAATTAAAACACAATATTGACAAGCTGCTGAGCCTTCCCACTCACTTACACAAGGATATGGATTTTGTGTTAAAAGTCAGTGATAAAAATATTATATTCTAAACACATTAAAGGGGGAAAATATGTTCTGGGAATATATTCACATTCATTCAACAGCTATATTAGTTAAAACTGCAACTAATGATCATTTTTAACAAAATAAGTAATTTTTAATTGCTTATTTTGATAACTGACAGTCAACAACCCAGAGATATTACAATTTACAATGATATAAAACAAAGAAAAGCAGCACATTTTAGAGGCTAGAACCAGAGTATGTTTGGCGATTAAAATAAAGAAAAAAATGTGATCTGTTGTGATATCTGATAAATGCAGTTTAAATATTTTATCTGGGGCTGCAACTAACCGTTATTTTCATTATTTCCTTAATGTTAATTTTATCTATAAAATATCAGAAAATAGTCAAAAATGCCTGTTTTAATTTCCCAAAGCTCAAGGTTTACATCTACAAATGTCTTGTTTTTCTTTTTTTTTACCAACAGTCCAAAACCCAAATATATTAAGTTTACTATCATATATGACAAAGAAAAGCATCAAAGCCTCACATCTGAGAAGCTTTAACCAGCACGTTTGGCTTTTTTGTGCTTAAAAAATGTCTGAAATAATTTTTCTATTATCAGAATAGTGGGAATGTATATTATTTTTTTGTCGATTGAATCATTGATTTAAACCCTCTAAATACTAACTCTCCTATGAATATTGTCATTATAATTAATGGCAGAAACTCCTCAGTCCTCCTCAGTCTAATTATACCTCCTCAGCACTGAGCAGACCAAACATGGCAGACAATCGTCAGGGTGTTTCAGGGCTTACAGGCTTGTTGCCATGACAACAGGGGAGCCTTTCTCCCCCCCACCCCCGTCTCTCTTTAATGCACACACACACTGTCACTCTCTCTCTGTGTCTGTCTGTCTCTGTTGTACACACACGTATACATACAGTATTACAGTGCAATCCGCCTTGCTTTGAGATCTGCTATAGGAAGCAGGAAACATATAGGAACCACAGCGAGGAGCGTAGGGACACTCCACATCTGTTTTGGATGGTGAGTGCCTGATGACTGCTTATTGTTTGTTTACATACTGTATGCTTGGACAAATCAGCTCAAAATAAGATCTATTATGGAGTTTTCAATTGCTGGTTCTTCATTTCTTGTTAGCTCGGCTGCAGCATGGGAGATGTGCCACATGTTTCTTTTCTTGTAGCTGCCTTTTCTTTTTTAAAGATTAGGGTGGTAGCTGTCATCGTAATGGTAATTCATAGCTGGGTAGCCATGGTGAAGTCAATTTCCCCCTCCCTCTGCCACTGCTGAATGCATTAGTCTAATGAGATGTCTGCAGCCTGTGTGCCGAGCAGCAGCGGCAGCAGCAGCAGCAGCAGCAGCAGCAGCAGCAGCAGCGGCAGCAGCAGCAGTACTGTGTTAACTAAAAGGGGACAAGGAAAAGCCACATACAGCAAGCGCAAAGATGGCTTTCCCTGCATTGTTTGGGATTTAGCTTCACAGTCACCTATAGGCTTCTGGGATTTAAGACAAAAGGGCTTGGCTCTTTCACAATAGAAGACAGCAGGTAATAGACACCCCCTCCTCGCTCCTTCTCCCTCTCTCCCTCTCTCCCTCTCTCTCAGGTTTATTGGTGTGTTATCAGTGCAGGATGGAGGTGCTGTTTCCTCCACAGCTCATGCATGGCTGCCTTTTGTGTTTGATTGTTATGGTGCTCTGCTGAATGCTGCTCCTCTCACCGCATTGCCCAGCTGAGTATTCTGCAGACTCTTAGTGTTTGGATGTTACTGTTGCACACCTTTGCCAAACCATTCTGCTTCCTCTAAGTCTACTCTAAATTGATGCTAATGCTGCTCACTAACATGCAGTTGCTGAGGGGGAGGATTAATGTGCAAGTAAAGTGCATGTGTCTTTGCATTTCCATAGCTTGAGCTTGTTTCCTTTGTCTCCAGCTCCAAATGAGTGTACCAGCAGCAACGGCACAGAAATCAGACGGCAACAACGGTGAAATGCAATCAGCTGCAGTGGCTCCCTCCTTCATTCCCAGTCAGTCGGGGAAGATACCGGGCAGGAAGAGAGGGAGACCCCCGCTCCGCAATGTCGCCAAAATGGATTTTCCCAACCGTTACCCCGAGTCGCTCCCTCCGCTCAAAGTGCCAAAAAAGAGGGGAAGAAAGCCAGGCTTCAAGGTCAGCCAGATGGGGGGTAGAGCTGTGGTGTGTGGATGCAGTGTGTTTAAATAATGCATGTGTACACAGAAAGACACAGACACACCGGCTCCATGCCCTTCAGGTTTTGTGGGACCCCAGTGTAACCGAGAGAGACTTAACATCTGTGAGGCTGTGTTCTGCTGTAGTCAAATATTAAGGCAATATTTTTTATGTCAGAAGGGGTCATTCATGTAAATATGTCTGTTTTTTATCCACAAATAAAAACAAAAAAATAATTATATGTAGCATTTAAACTTCAGCTTTATACAGAATTGGTATCCCGATTGTGCCACCATCTGCCTCCCTACAAGATTTAGTAAAGAAATTACATGCCTGTAAATAAACTCAGGAATGCAAAAACTTCTCCTTCTACAGCTCAAACCCAGGATGGTGATGACGCCGTTGGCTATCTCTCCACCCAGCAGCACCCCTGAGCCCGATATGAGCTCCATTCCTCAGGATGCTGCGACCATCCCCCACTCTGCCACGCCCCAGGTGCTTACAGGTAGGACACAAAACACTCTAAAGACGCATTAGGTCTTTTTGACTTTATGATCTAGTCCTAATTTGTTTAAAGACACTTAAAGATCATATAATCATCATATAATATAATTTAGGTTTTAACTGCCTCCACTTACATTTTCCCTGTGTCAGTCTGTATCTACATAAACAAGCAGGCCAACACGGGCCCTAACTTGGACAGGAAGAAGATCCAGCAGCTCCCTGATCACTTTGGACCCGACAGGCCCTCTGTGGTTCTGCAGCAGGCCGTCCAAGGCTGCATCGACAGCGCCTTCCAGCAAAAAACAGTGTTCACTCTCCTCACGCAAGGCTACGGGGGAGAAAAAATATCAGGTGTTGTACAAAGACCTCCCTCAGGTGTTGCTTTCTACTTGTTCAAAAGCTTTATTACCACTTAACCTGCGGTGGTACTGAGTAGAAAACATTCATTTGTAATGGTTTAATTAGCTCATTTGTGAGAAATTGAGTCTAAACTGTAATGTTGTTTCAAGTGGTCCCCTGTTTTGCTCTTCCAGCCACATTTGATGGGAAGCAGCACCTTCTCAGCCTCCCCGTGGTGAACAGCATCGACTATGTGCTTCGTTTTCTGAAGAAGCTCTGCCGCAGCTTGCACTGTGAAAACCTCTTCAGTGATCAGCCCATTACGCAGCACAGTGGTGGCTCTTACCAGTCAGATGGTACCTCTAAATGTTCTGTCTGTCTAATGGTAGCTGATATGTTGATATAAACAAATTATTTAAGCTAATTTTGATCTAATCTTTAGCTGAAACATCTATGACCGAGGACTACCATTTAGACCAGTCCGACGGCAAGCGTTACTCTGTGGACCCTGGCGATTCTGCTTTCAACTCCATAAGCTCGTCCTATTCTCCAAAGTCCTCCTATGGGTTTCGTTCGTCACAGCAGTTCTCCAACGGCTCGGCCTCCATGAGCATGTGCCGGCAGTCATCCACAAGCCCAAACACATTTCCAGAGAGTAACAGGACAGGTGGGAAGTCACGGAAAGACAAAACCAGAATTGCATTGATGTTTATTTCTCTGAGATAGGAAAGTAAAGTTACTTTCTGTCCTCTGTTCTCCCAGGAGGTTATAATGCATCTCCAGAGTCCCAGGAGTCCAAGGCTCCACCCAATAAGGACCCATCCACCTGGTCTGTGGAAGATGTTGTCTGGTTTATCAGGGATGCGGACCCCCAGGCTCTAGGCCCCCATTCAGACGTCTTTAGGAAACATGTAAGTTTGTTGTCCATTATGTTTTCGACAGCCAGACTTGTTTCACTGTTTCACTTGGCCAGAATGAACATCCAGTGGAAGTGACACCACCAACTTCTTCTTCTGCTTCTCTCAGGAGATCGATGGAAACGCTTTGTTACTCCTGAAGAGTGACATGATCATGAAGTACCTCGGACTGAAGCTGGGGCCAGCCTTGAAGCTTTGCTACCACATCGACAAACTAAAGCAGACTAAGTTCTGAAAATCTTCAATGATATATACCCCCACCCCCTGCCCCCCACCTCCCCTTGAATTCAACAATACATTTGTGAAGAATTACATCTGGGGACTGCAGGTTTGTAAGCCACCGGGATAAGAGAAATTTCTGGGATACTGAGAAATACATGGATGATGGAACCTCCTTTCATCAACTAGGCTAATACAGTATAAGAAAGATGATTTAGCTAGTTTTTCACATCACATTATCACTACTTAAACCTGCAATAACTGATGGACACAACATAAACATGTCATCAACGTTTAAGTTTGACAAAGTTTTAAGCAAACAGCTGCTTATTTACACATCAAGAAATTACGGAGCAACAAATATGAGTCTAATGCTCTCTTTTGCTTGTGGTTCATCACTACAAGCAACTCCTTTCCTACTGTCACATTGTTTTCACATTCTCATTGATACATTATTATTATTATTATAAAAATATAAAGTCTTGAGCAGAAAAACTTTTATATCAAGGGGGAAAGACCACTGGAGGAAGTGATGCACCTCATACCTGTAACCCTACTCTCTTCCCATTGGCTAGCTGACCTGGGGTCCCCACACATGAGGTCTACAGCTGAACCCTCTTGGTACATTTTGCTGAAAATTACCATGATGTCATGTAGTGTTAATCACAAATTCACCCCTCTCTTTCGCTCTCTTTTCTTATGTACTTGTTCTTGTTTGGCACAGATTTTAAACTAAAAACCATCAGAGTGTGGAATGCATCCTTCATTCACAATTTAACATGTAATCAGTAAAAGACAACCAGTGTATAAGAAAATGTTTTGTCTCACAAACCTTCATGGGCAGCACATCTGTCTGCTGCATGCAGATTTAATCATATATATATATATTCATCAAGTGACAAGAAATGTATAACAGAAAACACTTTATACCTTAAGAAACTTTGTCAGATCTCACCGTTACCAAGCTGAAAACATGTCTATAACTGTACTGAAAAATGGTGCATTAAATACTACATTGCTTTTGATTGAGAGATTTAGAAAATCATTTTGATACTATTTTTTCACATTGCTGTGTAACAAAAAAAGTAATGTTCCCATTGGATTTGTCATTCTTTTTTATTATAATTAAAAACAGTATAACTTAAGCAAAACATACATAAAATACAGTCGCTCTCTTTTTAGTATATATAAAGAAAAGCGAGAGCATTGTGAACGTGATATATTTATGTTTCGATATGCAAGATTGTTACATGCCAATTATCTCCAAAGGCTCTTCATGTATACTCATAGGAATGTTTTTTAATTCATATGTTTCTATGTTTTTATTCAGCATCGGTGTTGATACAGAAGTTGTCAAAACACACTAAACATTTAAATGTTACACTGAGAAAACCTAAACAGCCATGTAAATTGGTATATAATATAGTATTGCTTTTGTATACCACTTTTGGTGTACAGTATGCATCCTTTTTTAATCAATTAAACTTTGTAAGTGAATGCTGCTGTAAAGATATTACATGTAAGCCATGCCTAGTGAAATCGAGCGAAGGTGTTTTATTTTGAAAATCACTATGAATAAGAGTTTTAGAGAAAGCTGAGTGGATCAGTACTCTATGCTGGTGCTAAAGTTATCTATGTATTTAACTGTTTGCCTTTGTGTTTGTGAGATGTAAAGGAAATCTTATGCGTATACTGTACTGTATGTGAGTATTAAATTAAGAAATCAAGTAATCAGAGATTTGTGTGTGAAAAAGACTTTTTATTTAACCATTTTAGTATTGGTCCCAACAGGATACAGTTGTGACAGAGGGTTTTATTTAAATGTTGTCGCTTGTTTTTATACTAAGAAATTTAAATGGATCCAGATTTGAATGTGGGTCCACACATCTGAGACTTGCTTTGGCTTGGAGCCTCATCTGTGCTTCAACACACATGATTTAACAAAGGTGACCTACATGGCTTCCAAACTGGTATCCTCCAGGGCTCTGTATTATCGGGGCCCTCAAGGGGTCCCCATAAATTAGGACCATGTTTACTGTTTAGACTACTTAGAAATTGTCACAGGTTTCACTCGAATCAGCAGTTTGCTGTGTAATAATTTAGTTTAGGCATATATGATATATAAGCTAAGCTAATAACACTATCAGCTGAAACAATGTTAAAGGAATCATTTGACATTTTGGGAAATGCATTCTTGACAAGAATTAGAGGAGAATATTGATCCCACTCTTAAGTCTGTCCGGTAAATATGAAGCTAAAGTCAGCAGCAGGTTAGCATAGCTTAGCATAAAGTGTGGAAACAGGGGGAATAGCAAGCCTGGTTCTGTCCAAAGGCAACAAATGCTCATATTAATCAACACATTATATCTTGATTTATCTTCTGTACAAAAAATGAAGTGTAAAAACAGCACATTGTGATGTTACGGAGTAATGTCTCTGGACTATTTCTTGGGCAGTGATTTCCTGAACTGTCCACTAGGTGACTGGCAAATGTTTCAAACCAAGAGATTTTCTGCCTTTGAACAGGGCTAGCTGTTTTCCTCTGGTCTTTATGCTAAGCTAAGCTAACTGGCTGCTGGCTTTAGATTTATATTTAGCTGACAGACTCAACAGCTGTAGGCTATCATTATTTTCACCTAATTCATGGCAAGTAAGCAAATTAATGCAGTTCCCAAAATGTCAGACTATTCCTTTAAAGCAGTGCTGATCATGTCTTTGGTATTTTCTATGATGGGTTTTAAGCTGGGGAAAGTTAATTGATGGTTTATTTTTTTCAAGCCTGTCTGGAAGGGAACAGGAAGGGATGTCTTCGGAGCCGGTATGTAGGCTACAAAAATTCAGTATTGCTTAAAGAAATCTATAAATAAATAAAGGATTCTGCATTTCCCCACAAGAGCATACTGTGACCTTGCTGGGTAATTAAACGTATTGCAGGCTACTTATTGCAGACTTTGTGTGTGATCCTTGGGGGCCCCTTGTTGGTTATCCAGCCCTGATTTTTAAACTCCATTATTATTAAGAGCCACGTTTAATGACCATAGGACTAAATATTTCACCCTGAATCTAATTCCTCATATGTTACAGTGATCTATTGATCAGTCATAAATGAATAGCACAATGATGCACACTCTTTACACCCACCACAATCCGAAATGTATAAATTTCCTGATGATGAAATTTCATGCTGACTATATCCTCATCATCACGATGAAGGATCCGGTTATATCGTGACAGGATCCAGCTGAACCCAAGCCGAGCGGCAGAGCAACAGTGAACCTATGATCAGGCTGTGATGCACACGGGTGACGCCGCGCTCCTAGTCGCATAACCACAGACTGGCGTGGGATCGGTCCCTGCTGCGCCTCATCTGGAATAACGTCGGGAAAATCCAGACATTTCATTAGCGGGTGTGTTTTTTTTAAAAGAGGCGAGCAGTGTTGAAAATAATCCCTTTTGTGCAAACGTTTCCATCGGAAGGGGGTTTTCTGTACTTTGCAGAAGCCACAGCAGATTTATTCCGATAGAGAATCGCCAAATATAGGCTGTAATAAGGTAAGAAGTGATATGCCTGCAAATGTAGGCTACATGTCATGTGTTAGATTTTCAGATTTCAGAGGCAGAGAATGGTTTATGTGAATGTGTCACCCATTATTTTTTCATATTTTCCTTCTGTTTGACTGAATGGGATCGAGCTGAGGGGCTGGCACACGGGCACCTGCGCATCCTTTGAAATAAAGACACTGCGTTTTGCCTGGAAACAAGCAGAAAATGCAGAAATAAAACTGTGAGGAATAATTTGAGGTATTGACAAAATGTCATTAAGATGTGCACAATTAATTGGCTTTTATACGACTCGGATGTAGCTCCGAAGTGGCACCGAGGGAGCTGTCTTGTGTTTTAAAAAAAATCTGTTTGCCTATGAAATTTTGACATTTTTTTCGCCCCAATGCGCATGGAGAGGTGTCATAAGGAGCAGGATGGAGCGATCTAATCTGAAAATGCTCTCACTGCGTCGTTTCCATCGGAATGCAGCAGCGCTCCCTCTCTGCCCTCACATGAGGCGGTTAGCTTTAATAGCATTAACTCAGATGTCTTTGCCCAAAGCGTGAAATAAAACAGCATCTGTTGGCCTCTGTTTGGGCAGAACAAGTCATTCATACCTGTGGCCTGTGCTGATATGAGGTGGATATTTCCCTGAAACACATTTGCATGATGTCTGAGCCATATTCTCAGCTCAGTGCTCCGTGAAACAATTTCGTTTTCCTCAAGGTCATTCACCTTAGTCTTTTTTAGAGATTAAACCCAAGATCAGATCCTATAATTACCACTCATGCTCGTCAGGACTGGTTATATGACAAGCAGCGGGTGAACATAAAAGGCGGTGGTTTGCACTGATTTTGGCTGCAGCACACATTTCTGCTGTTTGTTGTGGAAGGCCCCGAGCCAATGCAGTGCTGCTGTGTGTGGTGGAGCTTGTTCTGCCTGCTGTCATGCTGCTGCAGAGATGTAGACCATATGTTGGTCTCAAGTGATGGAGATTCCCACAGTGTATGCATGGTGTTCGAATATCCAAAACATTATTCTGCTGTCTCTTTTGTTAAATTATATATTGCGAATTGACGCATTGTTGACCAATTAATATAATTTGCCACACCATTAGTCAATAATTTTTGAATCTGGAGCTTCTGACAGGCTGCTCTGATAAAGGTTGCTGAAGTTGTCATGACTGTTACTGAGGCCCCTCAGTGTGGATAACAAACTTATCCAGGCTGATCGGTTTGTGGATTGCCAACAGCTGTCTTAATATATACAGACCACATAGTTATGAGCTACATTCCCCACTGATCCAGATTACAGCAGGTCTACTGTGTGCATCCTGCATGTTGTCCTCACTTCTTTAGATTTACTGCAGAGGTGTCCGTCTTACAACCAAGCACATGCTTTACTGTCATTGTCAGGTTGTAGGTTGTAGGACAGTGTTTGCAGTGGAAACTTGATAGCAGCAATCGAACATTTGATGAACTGAATCTGCTTTGACAGTGATGATCCAGGTCAGTGCTACCCAGGCCACATACTGGCACAAGCAGGCTGAGGGGACAGAAATAGAACACGAGCACCAGCACGGAAATATTTTGCTGCCTGAACCCCCCCCCCCCCCAGCTCCCGCCACACACACACACACGCACACGCACACACACACACACACACACACGTGGTACATACAAACATCCCACACATTTACTCTCTGTACTCATGTTTGAAGTAGAAATAAAAAGGCAGTTTTCTATGCTGTGCTAGAGATTTTCATACTTGCTCAAGCATATACAAATGCATTATTCACGTGTTCTTGCACCGCAGGAACCATGGGAAAGCAGAACAGCAAGCTGACTCCCGAGGTGATGGAGGATCTGGTGAAGAACACAGAGTTTAATGAACACGAGCTGAAGCAGTGGTACAAAGGCTTCCTGAAAGACTGCCCCACTGGCAGGCTGAATCTGGATGAGTTCCAGCAGCTTTATGTCAAGGTTTGTGTGAACCACCGACTAAAGATCATCTACTTCTTTTCTGTCTGAACACTGAATCATGCCATGGCTATTCATACATCATAAAACTATTGCTTTTACTGGTAAGTGTTTTTAAATCCCTCACTGAATTATTAAACACATCTCTTTCATATTTGCAGTTCTTCCCTTACGGTGATGCATCAAAGTTTGCACAACATGCCTTCAGAACCTTTGACAAAAACGGAGATGGCACCATTGATTTCCGAGAGTTCATCTGCGCCCTGTCCATCACATCCCGTGGCAGCTTTGAGCAAAAACTCAACTGGGCCTTCAACATGTATGACCTGGATGGTGACGGCAAAATCACCAGAGTGGAGATGCTGGAGATAATCGAGGTAAGGGATTATCGAGTCATTAAAACCTCGCTCATCAGGGGACAGGATCTGTTTTTTTGTTGTTATCAGCCTCCGGCACACCTGCAATCAGTACAGAGGCAGTTTCATATCGATCATTGGTAAATCTGGCCTATGTCTCAGTGATACTAGAGCATACTTAAACAAATTAAAGGAAAACCTGAATAAAAGAGTTGAGAAACACAGCAAATGCAGAAGCTTCCATGTACCGGGGTCACTGAGGAGTTTGGTGAATCATAATCATGTAAAATGAAAATGACATGAATGAAATGCCACAGTCTTCACAGTCACCAGATCTGAACCTGGTTTCACACGTATGGAAATGGATTTTGGCCCATACGATTAATTATAAGACAATGCTGTCCACCAACATCACCCTAAAACCAAATGATCTAATATAATCTTTCATCTTCAAATCTATTATGTTTGTGACTGTCTCGGATGCTATATGTTCTTATGTCTGGCTATACTTGTTTCCCTTTGCATCTGCTTATACTCAGGTTTCTCTTGCAAAAGAAATGTTGACCTCAATAAAGGTTGCACATATTAATGAGGTAATGTCTTGTGGAGGAACAGTGTTTCTCCTTCATTCAAGATCCACAGACTTAGCAAGGGACACTAAAGTTGTTCTGGAGGCTTGAGGCGGCCTAACTAAGAAGTCTCATGTTGGTTTTAAGTTCACCTAATACCTGTCTGTATATCTGTAAACTTTTCTGCTTGCTAACTTTTCATGCACTCTTAATAGCAGCATGTGGTGCCACGACTGACTCAGTTTAATGGGGAGCTTATGTTGTAAATTTATGATTGGCATCCCATAAATTTGTAATCCTCTTTTCCTTTACACAAATATGTGGATATATATAAAAATATATATTTTAGATCATTTACAATTCTTATTTTATTTTTGTTTAGTTGAATTAATTAATTGAACTTTCTACGTACTCTGGAAACTGTACTTCTAGGTTACAAATACCCATTGTTGAGAATCATTGATCTACATCTTTATGGACAAATAAACACATGTAGGCATCACTGCATTACATAAGAAACAATCCTCAGCTAATTTCTCACTGCACCTCACCAACAGGCTATCTACAAAATGGTGGGCACTGTGATCATGATGAAGATGAACGAGGATGGTTTGACACCACAGCAGAGGGTGGACAAGATATTCAGCAAAATGGATAAGAACAACGATGACCAGATCTCGTTGGAGGAGTTCAAAGAGGCGTCGAAAGGCGACCCGTCCATCGTGCTTCTGTTGCAGTGTGACATGCAGAAGTGAGCTCTCTCTGCTCGCGCTTCTCCTCACTGTAATCCACACACTCTGGACAGCAGCACATGTTTTAATGTCTCATTAGGTTATTTGCCATTTCCACAGGAAAAAAAAACAATGCTTGGACTATTTTTCAATGGACTCGCTTCTTGTGGTTGTATGCATGAGAATGTCAAATGCTGAATAATTTTGAATATAGCTATACAATATCATACATTTCTATTTCTAAACATGCCAATGTGATTTGTGCACAGTAACCCTATACATTCTTATTGAACCTTAGCTTGTATATCAGTGAAGCACTGCATACAACTATGTTCCTGCAGTATTTAGGTTCCCCAGTGTTCACTGCTGCAACTACTGTACGCTTTACATAATAGTAACAAAACAATAATTCCTATGATAATTGTAACTGTCTCTACTATCCAGACTTGTTGAGCTCTTGGAGAATAGGGAAGCTCCTGTCTGTTCCAGATGTTTTCACATGATGGAACCAAGAAGAGTAGGTTATTTGCATGCATATATTATGTGTCAAAAAAATAATCTCTTACCTTTTGCATCTTTAGATGGTTATAAAAGAGAAACCCTCCGGAATTCATTTAGTATTGTTGCATGGGATGTACAGTATGTGACTCATACTCTCATTAGTTCACCTCCAGTAATGTGGGAGCATGCTTCCCTCCATTTGATACACGTGTATGTGTGGCACTTAAGTTTTTGAAAGATATTTGGGTTGCATTTGTGGGGTAATCTCAGAGGAAGAGCTTTCACACATTAACATTGCATTGTGTTTTGCTTTAGTGACTTCTGGGATGAGCAGAAAGATATTTATGGAGCAGCATTCTTTGATGAATTTATTGAGCAGCTGCCACTTAATCTAGAGGAAAGGCCAAAATTACAGCTGTGAGTACTCATGCATAATTACCCACAACAATATGAAATTGGCTTCTTTTTGAGGTTGCTTATTTGATTCAGACTTACCTTACTTAACTCAGTACATATCAACATGTTTACAGAAACAAAAATGAGTACAGTGTTTTGACTTTATTGCTGGAAGCTCACTCTCTGGGCTGGGGACCTTGTAAGACGGGAGCCACTTCCGATGCAGAAAAATGGGGAGAAAAGGCCTCCTATATGTTTACTGAACACATTGCATTCCTACTTTTTTTGTAAGGAGAAACTTTTTATTGAAGGTCTCATCTTCTAAACTATTCCATTTGCAACAATCATTAAAGATGCAGGACCCTCATGAGAGGCGCTTGACAAAGCTTTTGAAAGAGTGTTTCAGTGCGAGACAGCAACTGGATGAAGATGTAGGTTAAAGTTACTGCGGGAATTCTCTTTCAACAGTTTTGCGTCCCCATTTCTAGCCTATGCAAGCATGGACTGAGTGTCTGCTTGTAATCCATTCACAGTGGTGGAGGTTGCAGAAGCTTTTAACAGTTCTGTCTATAACATATACTGACACCAACCCTCACATTATTAATGTCTAGCTTATTTTCAGTCCAGTCACTATGTCAAATTCTTTGTCTAGTAAATGTTTTTATCAAATATGAAAAATCATCAATAGTGACTGTATTATTTTATACATGTGGCATGTGTTGCACCCAAAAATAATTCTGTAGTGATTAAAATTAATAAACCATCACCAGGCCTTTTCAAAAGAAACAGTCTAGCAGGTGTGATTAATGGAAATGGAGTTGTAGATTTTAGGACTGTGTTGAATATACATGTTGATGTGGATGAATGGATGGAATGCATGAATGGATAGCCCTGTATGTATAAAAAGTGACATACACAAGTTTTCAGAATATCCAAATTTTCTTCTCGTAGTTTATTGTTAGAATGGTTATGATTCTACACTGCAGTTAACTACTGCTAGTTGAGCATTTTCAACCAAACAATAATGTGCATACCTATTTAGAGAGCCCGAATATTATCAGCTCCCTTGTAAAAATATTAATACTGACAGGTAAAGTAGAGTCCTGGGTACCTTCCTCTCTGGTACCAGACTCCTGAGGTAAACTACACTAAAATAGCACTGTAAAACTGTATCAAAAAATTTCAGTGTACAATTTTTAAAAATAACTGTTCATTTTCTTTGGTTTTGAACACTTGCATTCTTCACCTCAACCTCCCAGTCTTCCTGGCAAGTCCAGAAACAGGCTTTAGAGTGAAAAACAACAATAAGATGCATCTGTTTCCTGGCAACACACACATACAGTAATACTGAAATATAGAGTGACTGTGCACATAAACATTCCTTTTGTTTCTCTCACTGGAGCTCATTACAAACGCCTTCATCCCCCGTTTCACTCCGGACTCGTTCCGGATCCTGAAGCTGGTGGATTTTGATGAGGCTGGTTTTGGGTAGATTGCTGCAAGACACAAACCACGTTTAACATTAGTCATCAAACATTACAGACACAGTGAGTTAAGCAAAGAGGGAAGGAACAGGAAGGGCACCATAATAATTAAAACATTATTATTTTTATTATACTTTATGATTTTAGTACAAAGATGGTGCAATTAGATCTAGCAGTGATTGCCTAATAATAAATTATATATTAATAAAATAATTGTAATAATTTATAAATTATAATGATAGAAAGCACGTTAATAAGTGACACATTTAAAAGCCTTTTTAAAATAATTTCACAAATAAGAATAAAAAAAGTTTATTATTTGTATTTTCACAGTTTTCATTAAATCCTAAATAAATAATCACTTCAGAAATTTGATTTACAAAAGGTATGAGTTGTGTAACAGATTATAATTAAAGAAAAAACACAGGTTACAATTAACCACTTTGAGAAATCTATACTGTAATTGATGTGATGGCACACTTCCGTCCCCATACTTGAAACAAAGATGTATAAAACAAAGTTATGTAAAATGCAAAAAGTAAAGATTATAGAAAGGACAGCATGTAAACAGAAACAAACATTAAGAGGAGCATCACCTGGTAGTGAGGGGAGTAATGAAGACAAACTGTCGAAGGTGCTGCCGCTCTGACAGCTCCAGCAGGAGATCCAGAGAGATTCTACGATTGTGCATATCCTAGATAAAAATAATAAAGGCAATTTGTTAATCACAGTGAGTAAAATACAAGCTTACATTCATTGTTTTATACAAATTGTGTTTTGTGAGTTTTTGTGCTCTCACCATGTAGACATCAAACTCATCGAGGCATCTGAATGGTGATTCGGTGATCTCCCACAGGGACAGCATGAAGCAAACAGTGGAGAAGGAGCGTTCGCCACCAGACAGCGACCTCATGTCACTCACACCATCATCCTCCCTGCCCGGAGGCTTCACCTTTACGTGTGCAACAACAGGATTGTGTATTACTTGTACTGAATATTTTTCCCATAAAATTTAACAAAAAAAAAGAAAAAATGGCCATAGCAGTAGGGAGAGAGAGGAGTTACGACGTGGACTTGAGGATGAGGATGTTGCCATCACTTGGTCACAAGGATACCCCATCTTACTTTAAAATTAAAGTCTGTTTTGGCATTTACCTTTAATTATTGTCACCAGTCTTTTGCAATATGCACTGTCTATAGTTTTAAATAACCATAGGATCGATCAATGTATCTAAAAAAAACAAAAGAAAATGATGAATAGACGTACCGAGATTGAGAGTGTCTCGTTGTTGTGATCAAAAATCATCGAGCCACAGCAGTTCAACTTGATCAGAAAGTTATTGAAGTATAATTTGCATCTGACAGAGAGGGACCTTTACAAAGTAGAAAAAGATGAAAAGAAAATCAGACAAACACAAGCAGGACTTTCCACTTCCAGTTAGACACTATAATCATGCATTTCTGACTTGTTTTACAAACTTAGCAGGGCGTTATTTACCTACGCATTACTTTGTATCTGTTCTGCCTGTCTGACATGATGTTATCGAGTCGATCGATGAACCTGCGCAGATCTCTCACTTGGTTGGTTTTGTGTCTGTAGAGAGCGAGGGCCTCAGCGTACTCCCTAATGAGGGCAGAGGACAGAAAACAGCAGCCTAAGTTTCTCATTCCAGAATAAGGACAGAACATGATTTAATGATAGCCAACGGGTAGATTGGTTTGAAGTATGTCAGTAGCAGAAGAAATCTCAATCGGATGGGTTGAACCTCAGTGGGTAGAGACACATTTCTTGTCTGACTAGATAACCAAAACTGGAACCCAGTGAAATGTTTAGACAGAAGGAAGCTAGAAGACTCCTCTAACTCTTCTTCTAACTAAAAAAAAAGTCTTCAGTAAATGTTTTAACTTAGCTGGTTAGCTTAGCTGGCCTCAAACAGCCCTGCATGCTGTGTAAAGGAGTGGTGTAATCTTTTACATCACATAGTATTCAGATTGTTTAGTAAGTGAAAGTGATGCATTAAAATGTTACTTATTTCACATATATTATTAGCAACCTGTACTTCAAGTATTAACAGTAAAAGTGCTCAATATAGAAAATGGCCAATTTGAGTGTTTAATATCTATATATTATATTATACTTTAAGAGTATTATTATTATTATTATTATTATTATTAATTATTATTACATGAACAAAATAAAACGCAACACTTTTGTTTTTGCCACCATTCATCATGAGATGAACTCAAAGATCTAAGACTTTCTCTATGTGCACAAAGGGCCTATTTCTCTCAAATATTGTTCACAAATCTGTCAAAATCCATGTGAGTGTCTCCTTTGCTGAGAAAATCCATCCACCTCACAGGTGTGGCATATCAAGAAGCTGATCAGACAGCATGGGTATTGCACAGGTGTGCCTTAGGTTGGCCACAATAAAAGGTCAGTTTCATCACACAGCATAATGCCACAGATGTTACGAGAGAACGTGCAATTGGCATGCTGACTGCAGGAATGTTCTTCGGAGCTGTTGAATGTTCATTTCTCTATCATAAGCCGTCTCCAAAGATGTTTCAGAGTATTTGGCAGTACATCCAACCAGCCTCACAACCACAGACCACGTGTAACCACACCAGTCCAGGACCTCCACATCCAGCATCTTCACCTCCAAGATCGTCTGAGATCAGCCACCCAGACAGCTGCTGTCGGCAACAATCGGTTTGCATAACCAAAGGATTTCTGCACAAACTGTCAGGAACCATCTCAAGGAAGCTCATCTACATGCTCGTCGTCCTCATCGGGGTCTGAACCTGACTGCAACTTCGCACAGCCATTGAAGAGAGGTGGACCAATCAACCACAGGCAACAATCAACAACCTGATCAACTCTATGTGAAGATGTGTTGCACTAAGTAGCATTTTACTGTTGGTAGAGTTGGAGCTAATTTAAATAATTTTATATATTTTTGCATATATTTTGCTTTAATTTTTATTACATCGTATGATTTGTCTTATTTTTAAGTAAAAATGCAGCACAGTACAAAGTACAATATTTCTAAAGTTTTCTGAAATGTCGAGTAGTATAAAGTCAATTAAAAATAGCGTAACATGAAAATACAAGTACCTCAAGTTTGTACTCACGTACAGAGTAACAGTAATTAACTGTACTTGGTTACATTCCACCACTGATGTATTTTATGTATGCAATGATTTTCATTTGCAATCAGGCAAGTTGCTCATGGACAAAGTGTGGCACTGAGGTTCAACCCTTAACATTAGATCTGACTTCAGAGCAGCTAGGCCCCTGGGAAATGTTTTGTACTAAAAATAAAGTCAGTCTGAGCTCACAGTGAAGTCCCAGATGTTTTTAGAAAGCCTGTGATTATTCACCTGACCACCTGCTCCTGCTCGCCGTGGCTGCTCTCAAACACCTTGATTTTCTTCTTCAGCCGAGTGATTTCTGCGTCGATGCTCTTGGTGCTGCCGGTCACCTGCTGCCGCTCAGGACTGATCTCTGTGGCTTTGGCCACATATTCCTGTCATCACATGTGAGGTCTGCTGACAGTCTGACAACTATGAATTTTTCTGCAGACAGCTACAGTACAATGGAGGCAGGAAATCATCTCTTGGGTAGAGTTTACTAACTGCTCAGTGATGTGTATAACTAGAGTGCAACAACTGGCCTAATCTAGAGTACATTCTCAAGATACAAAAGCCTCCAAATGCTCCAAAAGCATAATGAGATGAACAAATTAAGTACAACTCTTGTTACCTGCAACTCGTCTTCTCTTTGGTCAAGGTCACTTTTCATCGCTTGGATGTTGTCTTCATGGGCTTTCAGTTTGTTTTCTAAAACCTTAAGGTTTCGTTCATGTCTCATGCACTCAACCTCCAGCTTCAGCTGCTCATCCTTTGGGTCAACAAACAGTAATAATCAATTTCACTACTTCTTGGGCACATTTTGAAAGCTGTTCTCAAAAAGCATTTTTCAATAAAACAATCTACAGTTCAAAAACTGAAATCAGAAGACAGAAGCAACATGAAAACCACAGAGAGGAACCTTCAACCGCAACATCTTTTAGTTTCTAAAACTATTCTTAGCCTCTAAAGAAAGTGATACAACAATGCTCTGCTGTACCTTTAATGGCTCCATGTCCTCAGGAAGCTGATCAATCCGTTCTTTAACAGAAGAGTACTTAGACTCTATTTCCTCTGCTATTTTCCGGTGCTTGTCGAGCTCTATCTTTTCTTTATGAACAGTTCGCTTTTCTGCCTCGATTTTCTGTTGGTTCTCTTGGGCAACTTCTTCCTGCAAGAAGTACTTGAAGACATTAGACTTAAATAATGTAGGCTAGGATTTATGTCTGTTTGAAGGAGTGCAAATAAAAACTAAATGATTACCAAGGAGCTGATGTCATCAATTTGCTCTTCACCAGCAGTCTCCAGCTCAGTTATTGTTGCCTTGACTTGATTCACAGATGCCTACATTGACAGCATCAAAAAACAATTAAATAATTATAATTTCCAATTTAACCTTCAAAAATATTGCTTAAATCACTCTCTTCTCAGCTGTGACATTTACTAAATCTTTCTCCCACAAAGAGAATAAGGTAAGCAGAGAGGAAGCAAGAAGAGGGGGGATAAAAATGAAAATGCATGAACCAAACAGCATTACAGTTAAACAAGGTTCTGGTGCACATCCTGCAAAAGTGCGGTTCACTGACCAGAGTCTTTTTTAGGGTCATGAAGGTACTGTTCAGGTTGTTCTCCATGCTCACGATGTCCTCGGTCACAGAGGTCACATGGAGCTGAAACCTGGACAGCTGAGCCTGGTGATTTTCCAGGTCTGACTCCAACAGACTGTGACAGGCAGGATGGATTTTGTCCAAAAGAGTAAGTAAACACCTCTTTTGAAAACTCACAAATCCTGCAAACACATACTGGGCAGCCAAGCAGAACACACACATTTCCATTTGACACTATAGATTTGAGTATTTCTCTCAATGTGAGCACCAAATGGCATTAATGAAGCATTTGGAAAAGGAAATGCAGAATACTGTACAGTGCAGTACAGTGCAATAACTTAGTTGTGGTTTGTCATTTTGAAAAATACACTTGTTTGCTTTCTTTCAGAGAGTTAGATAAGGAGATCTATACCGCTCTCATATCTGTACGTCAAACATGAAGCTCAAAACAGGCATCAGGTTAGCTTAGCATAAAAACTGGAGACAGGTGGAAACTGATAGCCTGGCTCAGATTAAACAAGATATGACCTTGTTGCCGGATGCTGCCTGTAGCTTTATATTTACTGTTCAAATGGTGTCGAACTTCTCATCTAACTCTCAGTAACAAACTGAATAAGTGCATTTCCCAAAATCTTAAACAGGTCCTAAAAAGAACACTATATTAAAATTTAAAGTAAAATTCATTCGTTTAAAAATCAACCTGGTTTCCATGAAGATCCTTGCTTTTGACCTTAATTCTAAACAACTTGTACTAGTTACTGAGTTCAAGGTATATTTGGGATTAAGTGTTACATTTTCTTATGTATTTACTTTAGTGTCTCATCTGCTAATTATTTTTAGTTAATGATTATCTAATTATTTTGAGAGGATGAAGCCCAGTATGAATCTGCCTTTAAAACCAGCAGCTGGCTTAAACTTTCAGCTTTAATTTCTCCTTCCTTCAAATTATCATTAAATATGCATTTGTTTATGTTTCTCTTCTCCTTTTCGCCATAATTTTTTCACATCTAATGTGTTTCACATATCAAGTGACATAAAAATAGCTTACCTTATTTCAGTCTCGAGATCCCCACCGAGGTATTTGGCCATGCTGAAGTCAGAGGTGTAATAGCGGTTTGGATACACTTGATCTCCTTCAAGAGTGAAGGCTTCCCGGCAGTTCTTAGGTGGCCGGCCATGTTGCATGACCCGCCTTGCTTTGTCTTTTTCCTTTGATAAAACACAAGTCAGATGGTGCTGAAACAGAAACTAACTTCTACATCAACAATAATAACAATGCAATATTCAACATCAATATACATTAGCGACATACTAACTTTTATGATCAGTATTGATTCTATCCCCCTCATATCAATCAGACAGTTGATGATGACCGGGCTTGACGCTGTGATTATGTCCAACACAGATGGGTATTCTGGATGATATGCTTTCCTACAAAAACAGCAGAGAAGGAAGATATCGCTTTAAAATGTGTCCGGCAACTGCCGTGAAAGAAAAGTCATCAAATCTGAATTGCCGCTGGTGCTGACCGTCCATGAAGGTTGTAAACTTTATCAGAGTAAGGACTGACGATGATCTGCGGCCTGTTGCCCTTTGGATAGTAGTGAGACATCAGCTCCTGAAGGACGGCCTCGTCCTTATGGTTGTCACAGCAGAAAGCCTTCATGAAGCTCCGCAGGCAGCACTCCACGGCTACAGCCAACGTGGGATCTTTCAAACTGATACACACACCTGAGAAAAAACACAGTCTCACTAACTTCAATACGTACAATTTTTTTTACTGCTTCGCTGCAGATGTATGATCTGAACCGAGATTTTTATTATTTGATAAAACAGAAATGACAACTGAGTGTATGAAAGCTTGTAGTTAATTAACCGTAAAACAGAAATTACCCAGAATTTTATTTGCTTTGATCACTTAACTCATCATGTCTATATTTGGGACAGGCATCTATATCGGACAAAACTCATTTATTACAACCAGTATGAATATTACTTGTACTGTATCGGTAAATCTGAATTGTCCCAGTGAAATTAACTGAATTATGGAGAATCTAACCGATCCTGTGATGTGTAGATTGTCTATATCGACAAAAAGCTTAAACATTTCTATTTATGTGCATGGTCTAAGCAGGTTAGAAGTAGCTCAAGCGGGCGACCCAGTGGGTTTTCAGAGGTTTATATACAAAAACCAGACCAGGTGTCTAATTGAGACCTGCATTTTTTTGTGAGAAGGTGAATGAAAGGGACAGGCGTCTAACTGGGACTATGCTTTTAATTGAAGTCTCTGGTTATATTAGACTTTTATAGATAAAATAGCCAATTATTAACTTTGAAGTTCATCTTTTTGGGAAATACATTCATTCTTGACAAGAATTAGATGAGAAGATCGACACAACACAGCCAGCAGTGTAGCTTAACATAAAGACTGTAAAAACTGGCCTCAGTTGGCCTGGTTCTGTCTAGCTCATTAATCATTCATCAATACATTTAATGCACCCCACCAAGAAATAGCCCTTTTCATCGCTATGTACATTACTTTTTGTACAGATTTAACAAACAACATCTCATATGTTAATTCATGAATTTTAGACATGCTGGTATGCAGATTTTGTTACCTTGGGACAATGCCATGCTAGTTGTTTCTCCCATTTCCAGTCTCTATGCTAAGCTAAGCTAACCTTCTACTGGCTCCAGCTTCATGTTGAATGGAAAGATATGACCTTTTCATCTAACTCTCAGAAAGGAAGCGAATGAGCATATATCCCAAACGATTCCTTAAAGTACTACGTAATCTCTTCTATAAAGCAGAAAGAAAATCAAGCCAACAAAAATTAAAAAACAATGTTACCTATTGGTCCAATAGGTCTCTTGAGAAAGCGTCCTGTGGCATACGCCTCAGTAATCGAATTCAGCAAGTCAGGAACATGGTCTCCAAACCGCTTCAGTTTGTTTGTTCGACTGGCAAGGAGCTGATTCTTCCTCTTCAGCTTGGACGCGTACAAAACCTGGATGTTTCTTTCTTCCAATCTAGTCAATAATAACAGAGCTGGATCAGGACATTTCACTTTGACTGCATACACTCATACCACACCTCCTTGACAGTACATTAATGTGAAAGCATCACTCTCTTCCCATACCTCAGCTTGTCCTGTTCTTCCTTTCCTTTGAAAAGTGCCTGATGTTTGTTCGTGATCTCTTGATTCAGCTGTGAGCACGTTTTCTCGAGCTCTGCAAGCTGCTCTTTCAGACTGGATATTTTCTTCTGCTGTTTTGTATATTCTGTCTCTCCGTCATTGTCTAACATTACACTAAAATACAGTGAAATACAATATCATTTCAAGTAAATGCATGCATTTGTATGAAGGTAAAGATGTTGTGTTTTGTTTTTTTGCCTTTCTGCTCCCCTACCTTGTTTTTGCCCTATTAATTTTCTCCTGAAGAAGGTCTTGATCCTGCTCTGACTGTTTGAGCTTGTTCAGAGCCCTAAAATAAACAACCTATGGGAGAAGATTCTTTACTTTAACAGTACAACCAATATGATGTACACTTGATATATTGACATATATTATCATATTTCCCAAGAGGTACCTCCTGTTCCTTGTGAGCTTTGCTATTGACCTTCACTTGCTCTTTCAACATCAGACTGTCCTTGGAGAGAGACTCATGTTCCTCTCTCAGATAGTCAATTCTGCTTTTGATGCACTGAAGCTTCTTTTCTACTTGTGTGAGCTTAGTCTGTGTGAAAGACGACAGAAAGAACAAAAGTACATTTAAAGACCACATCTAGAAGCTAGAAGATCAAGTTAGAACTTTTTTTTCAGCGAAGGACATCTGTAAATACTAAAATGCAGCATGTAAAGTAAAGGAGGTTTGGTCTTCTGTGTATATTTAACAGAATATGAATACTTATGGCTCACCTGACAGAGCTGAAGGTTGTCTTGATGTTTGTAATTATTCTCTTCCTTTTCAATATCTTCCTTCAACTGCTGTATGAACTGCTCCTTCTCTCTGACCTGAGAGAGATAAAAACATTACCATGATTCATTCAAAATTTTGAGCCCAAAAGAGAAGTTAGGCAATGTATTCTTTCACTTTTCTTTGATTCTATTTCTTCTTTTCTTACTTCCAAAACACTCTTCATAATTTCTAACAATTTTTTATACAATGATGAATGATAAACTCTTACCAAACACCATGCCATTCCTTTCTTGAGATTCTCCAAAACCACCTTCATGTCACTGAAGGACGACAACTGTTCATATCTCTCTTTCTTCTGTAGAAACTCTTGCTTCAGGTCTTTGATACACTGAAAACAAAAAAAGCGGGAGAGCTAAAAAATTAGATTTTCTTTCGGCAAAAGAATATACACGTACATGTAAAATTAATCATAGACAAACATAACAGCAGTAAGCAAGGAAGCAAGCAAACTTCATCCATAATCTTAAAAAATAGATTACAAAGTGCTTAATGGAAGGAAGAACAAGACAGGTTATAAAACGAGCAGGATTAAGTGTACAAAGCACAAAATAAAAAAGGTATCAAACCAAGAGAAAGCCAAAGAAAACAAATGGGTTTTTAGGTTTTTAAAGATGTGTCAGTCAATGGTGGAATGTAACTAAGTACATTTACTCAAGTACTATAATTGAAAATTTCCATTTTATGCAACTTCTACTTCTACTTCACTACACTTCAGAGAAAAATCATCAACACTACAAACATACGATGATCATATAAAATATAATGCATTGCTGTAGATTAAAATATCCAACAGCGTATAAACGGGTTAAAATGAGCTCAACCTTAAACATCTACTGCAGTAAAATGCAACATACACATAAATGCAGTGTTATGATAATCCAAAAACATCATATATTAAAGTAAAACAGTGACAGCAACCAGATTTCTGCATAATAAGCACTTTTAATTTTGATACTTCAAGTAAATTTAGCTGATAATACTTTTACTTTGACTTAAGTAAAGATTTGAATTCAGGACTTTTACTTGCAGTGTGGTATTTATACTTAAATAAATGATCTAAATACTTCTTCCACCACTGGCATCAGTATTTTTAAACCTTTATTTAACCAGGCAGGACACCTAAGAACTTTATTTACAAAAATGGCCTTGCTTTACAAGGAAGGTCAGACTGAAATTTCCAGTTTAGGCTAAGTATCACTTTCACTGTTTAACTAAAAACAACTACCATACATTAAGTTAATATTACAATTGTTAAAATGTCATTTAAACAAATTGGCTGACAATATGACTTTCCTTTCACATGTGTAACATGCTGCACTGATGTTCAATAAATCAAGGTTAGGAGTATGTTGAATACAGTACCTCCTCTTGTCTCTCAACCTGCTGTCGTGTGACTGTTTTAGTGTGCTTGATGTGAATGTAATCCCTCTTCATCTGTTCCAGCAGAGTTGCCTTCATGAAGAACTACAAAATAAAAACGCAGAAAAGAGGCCAAAAACATTACAAACAAAAATAGTATATGAGTTTCTCTCAATAAAAGATGTAATCATAACATTTGAAGCTCATAAACAACATGGCGGTGTTATACCTTATACTTGTCTGATTCATTTTTTGAGTGCAGGAACTGTTTACTCATTTCTTGGTTGAGAATGGACACTGGGTTATCCAGCTGGAATACACAAAACAAATGTGCTGCTGAGGCTTTCAGGTTTAATTATGTTGCAGTAAGGAGGATGTGTTTGTAACAACCAGAAATAATGACTACATTTAAAAACGTCATAAAAAGAAGTTGTGCATTCAGTGGTTAAAAAGTTGCAAGAAACCGGCTTGACAGTAAGTACCTGGATGTTGAAGTGGTCCAAGATGGCCGTCAATTCCTCCTTTTTTGTTGAGATAAGTTGACCTAAGATACAACACAGAAGACAACAAATGGTTAAAAGTAGGGCATAGTAATAAAACAAGAACATAAATTATTGCAATACAAATTTTCTCAATATAAATATAAGAAATACTCAATAAATGCTCAATTTAATTAATTTACCCCTTAATTTTTCTACTAAGAGATTTGTTTTGGTGAGAAAAAAAAGGACAGGAACATTTTTACTCAATTTTACTAAATGCAAATTTTTATGTTGAAAAAAGATTTTATCATCTTTCATATTATTAAAGATGACAACATTTATATTTGAATGTTTTGTTAGGTGAATCATTGTTTGGCAAGTGTTTGTTCCGACCATGAAGAAATTAACTTTAATTTCCTTTAAACTTGAAAAGAAATAAATGATTTGACTTTTATTGTGATAATTATTGGTATCAAATCTGGATTTTAGATTCTTTTTTAGTTTGTTGCTTAATAAAAGCTATTCAAATATCTTGAGCTTTAGGAAAATAACATTTTCACTTCAACAAAGAAAATAATCGGCAGATTAATCGATAATGAAAATAATCATTAGCTACAGCCCTGCACATTGCAACTGAAAAAACAAGGACAAAATAAGTTAACTGATACAACCAGCATGTACCTAAGAAAGATCATGAGGTTGAAAACTCATCCTATTGTTAATGTTCAGAAGCAAATTTTTCAGTGAGCTCAAATCAGTAATTGGTAAGGAAGTTATTTTTATTTAGAAAATAACTCACTTACATTTACAACGAATGAAGAGCATCAGTGTAAATAAGTTGTATATTTACATTCACACTTGGTGACATGGCACAAAACAGAGAAACAGTGCCACGCATTAAAATTGAAGTGGTTTATTGCACATTTAGGGAAGGTTTAATAAGACTTGGACAGATCTTTAACTCAGTAAAGTCACCTGACTTGCTCTTCAGTCTGCAGGTCCGACATCCATCGCAAGATATCCTGTGCTCAATGGAGATACAGTCGCCGTAGACATCCCTTTTATAAGCATCCGGTCCTCTGTTTTTCAGCTTTATGGTTATATCTGCAGTACTAGAGAGCAGACTGGACTGTAATGGCCCTCTAGGACTAGTGCTCCACTGGTATACAAACAACGTAATAAGGACACTCGTCGATTTGTCATTGAGGAATGCTTCACTATGGGTAGAACATGATGTACTCTGACTTACCTTTCACCACTCTTCACAAAATCCTTCAGTGACACTCCTCTGTTGGTGACAGTGGCCTTTCCACCGAGACCTACAATCAAAGCAGTCAGGATGGCACTTTTTCCGCCTGAGAATTAAATGGGAAACAACACCAAAAAGTGAGTAAATAACTGCAAAGAAATGATCCCATAGTTACTGGCTTGCAAGCGGAACTGAAGATTGTATGCAAAGAAATAGAAAATCACCCAGCCGCAGAAATGCAAGAGGGCTGTCACCGCATAAACAAATGCTTTGGCAAATGACAGCAAAATGATTTCTTTCCCTAAAAGCTTTGATCATCAGTGTTATTTTCCCTCCACAGATGAATTTTATTTATGCAGAGGCACCTTTAAATATTCAACAGCTCATAAAAACAAATTGAATGAAAATGTTAGTTAGGTAAGTTTAGATCTAAAATGATTAATGGATTAATTGCTAAGTGGATAACCACTGTAACCATTTTCAAATTAATTTTTCAAACAAAAACCCAAACATTCCTCAGGTGGCTTGGTTAAGGTGTGTTAAACACACAGGCCAAAGCAAACAGCAGATCACATGACATTTAGAAATCCGATTCTTACTTCCATTGTTGCCGACAATGAAATTCACATTAGGCCCAAACTGGAACGGACCGAGCAAATGGTGACACATGAAATTCTTTAGAGTGACGCTTTCGATGAGGCCAATATCGCCCTAGAAATACATGCAGAAAACAATATTCACCAGTGGAAGGTAAAGAAGAAGACATCAGTGCTTTATGGGGAAATAACTCACTGTGGCAGAGTGAGAGAAGCGGCTGGAAGACGGTCTCTGATGTTTTGAATCATCTGATGCATCTTCGATACCCACAGCTGTCAGTCTGCGGCTCTTGACAGCTGTTGCATCACTGATCACTTTGCCTTTCCTTTTACTCATTTTGAAACAAGTCACTGGAAAAAGAATTAACATGAAGAATCAGAACACTAATGCCAGTACTACAAGATATTATATCTTCACTATAAAACAGACTTGGACACTTTAGGTCAGCCCTGACAGGCCGCATTTTAAACCTCGATGTGAAACCTTTTTGTCTCAGAGGTTTTATCATTTTTCTCAGTTCACAAAACACATACTCACACCGCACAACTCAAACATAATGGGGGAAATCTGTAATTAATTACGGCCTCACAAACTGAACAGTAACCTGTAACAGTGTGAAACCTGGCTTTAAACATGTATGGCTTCAAATACCTAAACCATTTTCTTTTACTGGAAACATATTTTTGAATTATGAAATATTTGCACATTAATTATGTATATCACTCAATGCCCAAAACAAGTTCTTCAAGTTCCTCCTTTATAGGAACTGAGTTTTGCTATTTTAAGAAATGCGCAAATGTGACGTCAGACCTACTGCAGGGTAATATTTGAAGATACTGAATAGCTATAAACAATGCAATTACTAACAATGGTTTCAGACGGAGAAAAAAAATAAAGTGAGCCTTTTGTCTTCAAGCCAGGAAGCCACAGCCTGAAACCAGCAGTAACAGAGCAGCAAGAATAACAGGTGTTATTGTGTAACACAGCTCTGCATTTAATCCAGATTTTTGTGTATCCAAATGTTTTATAGCTGTTTCACACTGAGAATTAACATGTATTAGGTCTTAGTAAACCTATTTCAAATAGCTTTGTGTATGCCTTTAGATACGCTATAGCTCTAAATCACTATTCTGTCAGTCACGTCATGAAATATCTAGAAGGTATTCAATATCAGCTGAGCATGCTGTGTTTTTCCTGCCACTTCGCAGCATTTCAGAAAGTATTATCAAGACTTCACACCAAAGTCCAATATTACTCTTTGACTTACACAGACGCATTAACAGCAACAGGTGCGTTTAAAACTCTAACTTTTCTAAACGTTAGCCCTTTTGCATCGCAAACACATATGACAAGTTTGTTATAATTTTCGCCTACCGTAGTACGATCGCATGTGTGTGCAGTCTGCAAAAATAACATGGTCATGGGAAGACACAACTGCGCTGTTTAAAGACTTCCTGGTCAGACTCAACTGTACTTCTGCAGCAGTGACAGTTTTGGGTGTCGCTTAACATCCAAACACGGAACCGAGAGCGTGCTGCTTGATTGGCTCATTGCCTACCTGTGCGTGCGTCCACAACAAGTGCCACGTTTTTTGTTTTTGAATGAAGAGGTGAGGATGTAAACTGCAACATTAAATTGCGCAGCATTAGGTGTTTAACCAATATAAACCAATTCAAACTATTATAAACAGTCTTCTTATATTGATTTTGAGGCATAATTAATTGCCCAGAGGAAAATGCGGTGCAATCAAACACTTTAAAACGCTGGTGTGAGTGCCCGCCCCCCCACCTCACAGCACTGAATCCGTAAAACGATGAGTCGGCTGCACCAAACACGGTGAGAAAAGTTTAATCGACGTATGTTTAATGATATAACAATCTGCAAGTTGTGATTTTGAAAGTATAGACCTGTGGCAGCCCTTGAAGAGCGAGGTGAAGGGCGTGTTTGGCGTTGAGCATACATGTTGGATAGGGGTGTCATTGCCAGAGATTTTGCACGAAGGGCTGGATTTGCAAATATACAGAATGATCAGCGCTAATAAGGAAACTTACTGTGTCTTTTTTAAGGATTGATAAATTATGTTGTGAACTAACTATAATTTGTGGAGATTGCTCATCATTTTAAGCACAAGCAATCCCGTGTTCCCATTTATTAGGACAGCATTTTATGAGTGCTCAATTGGTTCAGCGTTCACAACAGAGAATGATTCTGCAAAAAGAGCCCAAATTTCACGTTTAAGCACCACAGTTTTTTGTTACAAAGTGCAAAAAACTTCACAAATCCCTTGCTCAGCCACTTTATATTAGCTCAATATTTCAGATCTGTATCAACCAGCAAGCATTTCATCATTACCCTGGTGAGCACCGTAAACACACACTTGCTAATTACATCAAAATATTACTTTCTGATTACTGTCAAGATGTTACAGTGTACTGTATTACAGTATCACTGTATAGTAGATGGTTCCCTAAACTAACAAGTGATTAGAAAATCTAAACGTCTAAAAAACAAAACCTTTGAACTTGTGGTGCTGTACAGGAGGATATTGAGATTGTGATTGTAAGAAGTTTATGAGATGTCTTGGACCTTAATTAAGTTAAAATTAGGGTTCATACCTGGTAAAGATGTTGGCAGGTAGCCTGTTTGTTTTGTTTTGAAGCTGGCGGAGCTGTAGATTCATTTTTCTCTCTTTGCTTAGTTTGCAGTGTTTATTGTGCAAATATTTTGTCCTTAGCCATCAGTGTTGTTGGTGGTCTACTTGTGACCAGTGTTCCTCTTTGCAGATGCAGGTTTCCTGTGTTTGACATGTGTTCACATGATTCATTACATGCTTCCTTTTTCTACAGGTGCTGGTCATATAATTAGAATATCATCAAAAAGTTGATTTATTTCAGTAATTCCATTCAAAAAGTGAAACTTGTATAATGTATACATTCATTTCACACAGACTGATATATTTCAAGTGTTCATTCCTTTTAATTTTGATGATTATAACTGACAATGAATGAAAACCCCAAAATCAGTATCTCAGAAAATTAGAATATTGTGAAAAGGTTCAATGTTGAAGACACCTGGTTCCACACTCTAATCAGCTAATTAACTCTTAACACCTGCAAAGGCCTTTAATTGGTCTCTCAGTCTAGTTCTGTAGGCTACACAATCATGGGGAAGACTGCTGACTTGACAGCTGTCCAAAAGACCATTGACACCTTGTACAAGGAGGGCAAGACACAAAAGGTCATTGCTAAAGAGGCTGGCTGTTCACAGAGCTCTGTGTCCAAGCACATTAATAGAGAGGCAAAGGGAAGGAAATGATGTGGTAGAAAAAAAAGTGTACAAGCAATAGGGATAACCGCACCCTGGAGAGGACTGTGAAACAAAACCCATTCAAAAAATGTGGGGAAGATTCACAAAGAGCAGACTGCAGCTGGAGTCAGTGCTTCAAGAACCACCACGCACAGACGTATGCAAGAGCTGGGTTTCAGCTGACGCATTCCTTGTGTCAAGCCACTCTTGAACAAGACACAGCGTCAGAAGCGTCTCACCTGGGCTAAAGACAAAAAGGACTGGACTGCTGCTGAGTCGTCCAAAGTTATGTTCTCTAATTAAAGTAAATTTTGCATTTCCTTTGGAAATCAAGGTCCCACAGTCTGGAGGAAGAGAGGAGAGGCACAGAATCCACGTTGCTTGAAGTTCAATGTAAAGTTTCCACAGTCAGTGATGGTTTGGGGTGCCATGTCATCTGCTGGTGTTAGTGCACTGTGTTTTCTGAGGTCCAAGGTCAAGACAGCCGTCTATCAGGAAGTTTTAGAACACTGTATGCTTCCTGCTGCTGACCAACTTTATGGAGATGCAGATTTCATTTTACAACAGGACTTGGCACTTGCACACAGTGCCAAAGCTACCAGTACCTGGTTTAAGGACCATGGTATCCCTGTTCTTAATTGGCCAGCAAACTCGCCTGACCTGAACCCTATAGAAAATCTATGGGTTATTGTGAAGAGGGAGATGCAATATCCCAGATCCAACAATGCAGAAGAGCTGAAGGCCACTATCAGAGCAACCGGGGCTCTCATAACACCTGAGCAGTGCCACAGACTGATCGACTCCATGCCACGCCGCATTGCTGCAGTAATTCAGGCAAAAGGAGCCCCAACTAAGTATTGAGTGCTGTACATGCTCATACTTTTCATGTTCATACTTTTCAGTTGGCCAACATTTCTAAAAATCCCTTTTTGTATTGGTCTTAAGTAATATTCTAAGTTTTGGAGATACTGAATTTGGGATTTTCATTAGTTGTCAATTTTAATCATCAAAATTAAATTAACTAAACATTTGAAATATCAGTCTGTGTGTAATGAATGAATATACTATCCAAGTTTCACTTTTTGAATGGAATTACTGAAATAAATCAACTTATTAGTGATATTCTAATTATATGACCAGCACCTGTATATGATGCATTTGTTTGTAAAGTTCATCGTGCCTATCACACTTTTCCAGTTAAAGTGATTCAAAATAAGTTGAATATGAATTACCAATGGCAGAGGTGGGTGAAATACTCGGATCATTGTTTTTTAAATTTAAGTAAAAGCAGAAATATTATAGTCTAAAACAGAAGTCTGAAGTACTGAATCATAAGATGTAAAGTACAGAAAAAGTAAAAGTACATAAGTATTATCAGCAAAATGCAACTTAAAGTATCATAAGTAAAAGTACTCATTATTCGGAATGCCTCATTTCACAGTGTTGTATTATTATAGAATATTATGCAACAAATTCTTAGCTCTTCTGACAACTGTTAATAATAATAATAATAATAATAATAATAATAATAATAATAATAATAATAATAAGATTGCTGTAAATACTTACAAATGTTTTTTTAACTTTTCCAATTCAACTTAATATGAATATTGTCCATGTTTAGCTATTTAATTCTAGCACAGTTGATGTGTTTTTGTAATATATATGCAGTCACCCTACAGGAAAGTGTATTAGCAGCATCTATTCATTACAGTTCCTTACCTCATGCCATACGGTACTTCTTCATATTGTGTCCCTTTAGAGTAGTTTAGGGTTAAGGTAAGCGTGGGTGCGTCTTGATACACCTATGGTCTGACCTTTCTGCAGGCCCACAGCCATACCAAACTGAACAACTTGGTTATTCACTGATATTTAACTCCACAATGATTTTTTTCCATAAGTGATTTTTCTAACAACATACAAATTATGTGTAAAAAAACAAAGCAAAATCCCCTCCAATTGTTCTGCTGTCAAGCCTCTGTGGCCTTTTTTGTATGTCGGCTCCGCTGACTTGACATAACATAACAACTGGTAGCACTAGCGATCCTTCACAAGCGCTGGTGGAGAGACTATGTTGTATTTGAATGGAATGTATTCCTCTTCAGCTGCAGTAAACACAACACCGGCCTGCCAATAACTGTGCTACATTCACAGCTGACAGTCTTTAGAACTGACTAACACTAAAATCCATAAACAACATGGCTACGGTTATGTACTGACACTAGCTCCAAGACAGTTAGCCACAGTAACTCTCTGAAAGTGCATAATTGTGCTCTTAGTGACAGTCAAACCATGTAATGGTCAGATGAGCCATCTGACTACTAAACAGTAATGGTGAGTTATGATGTTGCTGTGTTGACAGTTTTGACATAAGCTATTTTAAGATAAAAACATCATAAGAATGTCAAATTGTACAATCATCTAAATAACATTGCATTTCAAAGGTAGCTAATACCAATACCACAGGATGAGACTACATCTCTAGTGACATTATCAAACATTATGTGGAAGCCATTTTGACATATAGAGTAAGTTAAATTACTATTTTAGCAGATTAAGTGCACAGATGAGACATGAAAGATCTATTTTCTTTAACATTAATACATTAATTTTTCTATTTTTCAGGTATATTTAACCTCTGCGCTTCACAATGTGTTCAATTCCTGGGCTTCCAACACCAGGAACAGAAGTTCCTGTTCTCATCACAAGGGTAAACCTAAACCCCAGTTGTGGTCTTGTGGAATTATGGGTCAATATGGATGATGGAAGGAAGCATATTTATGAGCAGATGAGAGAGGACATTCAGATTCCTAAAAAGAAATTTAATGGATCAGAAGGAAAGCCAGGAGACCTTTGTCTGGTTCAAATCAGTGACACCTGGCACAGAGCTCGGATTGTATCGATTCAAAGTGAAACTTACAACGTTTTTCTAATTGACCAGGGACACCCCCTTATCACCACAAGTGAAGCTTTAGCATGGGGCCAGGGTGACATTTTTCTACTTAGTCCTGAAATTGAAACATGCATACTTGCAAATGTGCTCTCCCTTGAGAATAACTGGCATCAAAGAGCCACAAAGTTTTTGGAGTCTCTGCCTGGGAAGAAGTTTAAGGGACATGTTCAACATGTCCTGATGCCAGACAGGACCATTCTCCTTGACTTACCAATTATTTCCAAGCATATGTGCAAGATTGGAGTGGCAAAGAAGATACCAGTAGATGAGTTCAAATGTCTTGTACTGAAATGTCTTCATTTACCAAAAGGAGAAACTTCTGAGGGTCAGCGCACAACACAGGAGCTAAATCTAAATGTTAGTTGCCAACATGAGAAGCATGAACAGTACTTTTACCCAGAGCTCTTAACTGACACTTTTGAAACTGTTAAAGTGACAGAGGTAACTAATCCAGAGAACATTTTTTGCACACTCCTCATTTTTTCCAAGGCAGTGAAGATATTATCAGAGCAGGTCCAGCAGCACTATGAGGGGAGCTCAGATTTAGGAGAGGCGCAACCAAAGACTTGCGGGGATCCATGTGCTGCTAGAGGGATAAATGGCAGGTGGCATCGCTCATTATTAAAGCAAAACATGACGAGCGATAGTGCTGTAGAAGTCTTCCATGTGGATGAAGGAAAAACTGAATTAGTTGCAGTTGGAGACATCAAACCACTGCATGGAAAATTCCTGAGAATGCCAGTTTTCACATATCCCTGTTCTCTTGATGGTGTCAAAGATAATGGCACTGGGTGGACTAAAGACCTGACAGATTACTTGAAGTCACAGCTCCTGAACAAGACAGTCACGGTGAAATTTGTTCACCACAATATACCTCAAGATGTCTACTATGTAACTCTCTATGCAGCTAATGGTGCATGCATAAACAGTTGTTTTATGGAGAAGGCCGGACTTTCTCTACCCTCTAATACTGAAGATTCAAATGTCCAGAATGAACCCATTCCCTCATCATTTATCAGTTCACTTGGAGACAAACAGTGCTTGAATTTACAGAACAAAATCAATGTAAATGTTAATGGTTCACCTGAGGAAACTTTGTCAGGAACCAAGAATGTAGCAGTCAATGGCAGGACAGATGATGTACCCACCTCTGGCGCTGATGATGTTCATATCAAAGATGGCTCAGAACATCCATACCCTCTACTACAGAACAATGGGCATCTTTCAACAGGTTTCCCCTCTGAGGTGCAAAATACTTGTAATGACAATGTGTTTACTGTAGGAAGGAGTGTCAGTGTAGAAGTATCCTGCATTGAAAGTCTACAGAAGTTCTGGTGTCAAACAACAGAAAATGATGACTCTCTTAGACGCTTAATGCAAAATCTACAAAACCATTATGCATCTGCTCACCCTCAGCCACTTGTTGAGTTCACTTGTGTAGCCCGTAATCCAGACAATGGCATGTGGTACAGAGCAAGGATTGTTGCAAGCCACCACTCCCCTGTTGTTGATGTTAGATTTATAGATTACGGTCAAACTCGAAAGGTCCCTCTGCGAGATGTTCGGCCCATTGATCCAGCTTTCTTACGGCTGAATGCACAGGCTTTTCAGTGTTGCTTGTTCAATCTGAAGAATCCCACTGACGTCACATGGACTGATGCTGCATTACCAGAGTTTCTGAAGTTTGTGAATTCAGGTGCTTCATCAAACAGTGGCTTGAAATGCATTATAAAAGCTGTAACGACTGATGAAGAAGGTCTGCTGCTTAACATAGTAGATATTGAAACACCGTCTGACAGTGCGTGCAAGCTTCTGGCTCAGAAATGTGCACAGGCTGACGCTCAAATGCAAATTCCACCACAGGTCCCACCTGATGCATACAGTTACTCCACACACAGTATTGAGGTGGGTGGAAAAGAAAAAGTGTGGGTAACCTCTTCAGAGAATGTGAATCACTTCTACTGCCAACTGAACAGGAATATTCATTTATTCAATAAAGTGATGGAAAATGTTCACCATTTAATTGGCCAGCCACAGTGCACAGATCACCCACTTGGACCTAATAGCATTTGCCTTGCTAGGTACACTGATAATCAGTGGTACAGAGGTCAAATAGTAGAAATGTCTCCAAAACCTACAGTGCGCTTTGTGGATTATGGACAGACTCTTGCAGTAAATGAATCTGATATTTGTCCCTTTCCCCCTGAAAGATGTATCGCCAGGTCTGTTCCTGTGCAGGCTGTTCCACTTGGACTGTTCAATGTCCCTTCAGAAGTGCCACAGGAAATCAACCAGTGGTTTGCAGATCATGCGATTGGCCATAGTTTCACAATTTCTGTGGTAGCAAAAGAGGCAAATGGGAAACTAATTGTCGAACTGCTTGATGGATCTCTGAATGTAAATGTGAAAATCAGAGAGAGGTTATCAAAGATCCAACAAAAGACGACTGGTGTTGTTCAGCAGACTGTCCAGCAGATCTCTAACAGCTCAAAACACACTTGTGTGCCGAATGAGGACTGTTTAACACTAGAGCTCATTAATAAATCGGTATTAAAAGACATAACAGAAGAAGAAGTCCACAGCAACAATGGGATGTGTACTAGAGACAAGCTAAAGACGAGTTTACAATCCACATCTAATGTCACTGCAGAGTGGGGACATGGAAAGACACTGGATGAAGGAAGAAAACAAACTGTGTTGGCAGAGACTTTCAAACAAGATGGCCGCAGTGACTCAGAAATTACACAACCTTCCCTTCCTTGCCCTGAGGAAAATATGAACATCTGCATGTACAAGAGGCCAAAGATTTCTCTAAACAAGACAGAGGAGGCATTTACTTCCTGCATTGTGTCCCCACATTACTTCTGGTGTCAGTACGCCAACACTGAAGACCTGAACATAGTGTCAAGGCTTGCTCAGGAGGTAGGACATCAGCAGCAGGATATGTCATCTCCCAAGACTTTGGATCCTGGTAGCCCATGCCTAGCTCTTTTTTCCAATGACAACCAGTGGTATCGAGCTCAGATAATTCAGAGAACTGACAATACATTCCATGTTGTGTTTATTGACTATGGAAATGAGTCTGATGTTGACATCAAGAATGTGAGACCTCTGCCTCAGAGTCTTCTGGAGAAGGCTCCTCAGGCCTTTTTGTGCTCTTTGAATGGATTTGATGAGTCCAAGGGCTCCTGGGATGACGATGTTTATGATGACTTCTACAATGTTTTGGTTGATAAACCACTCAGAGTAACGGTGTTTGATATGGAAGACCATACAGAGATTGAGGTTCCTCAATATGCAGTGCAAATAGAGTGTGAAAATATGGGTGTAAATGATACAATGCAGAAATACTGGAAACCAGCCACAGAACATGTTTTGACAGAAAACCCTCAAACAGAAAACGTAATGCAGAGTGACCAAAATGAGTCTAACATGACACACCTTGATGTTTCCAAAGGATATGTGAACACCTGCATGTACAAGAACCCAAACATTTCCAAAAACAAAAAAGAAGAGGTATACGCCTCTTGTATTGTGGAACCCCATTTCTTCTGGTGTCAGTACGCCAACACAGAGGAGCTCAACAAAGTCTCAAGGCTTGCTCAGGAAGCAGGACAGGAACAGCAGGACATGTTGTTCCCCAAGACTCTTAGTCCTGGCAGTCCATGCCTTGCTCTGTTTTCCAGTGATGAACAGTGGTATCGAGCTCAAGTAATTCACAGAAGTGACGATGCATTCCATGTTGTGTTTATTGACTATGGAAATGAGTCTGATGTTGACCTCAAAAATGTGAGACCTCTGCCTCAGAGTCTGCTGGAAGAGGCTCCTCAGGCCTTTTTGTGCTCTTTGAATGGATTTGATCAGTCCAAGGGCTCCTGGGATGACAAAGTTCATGAAGACTTCTACAATCTTCTGGTTGATAAACCACTCAAAGTGACAGTGTTGAACATGGGTGACCATTCAGAGATTACAGTTCCTCAATATGCAGTGGAAATTGAGTGTGAGGGAGTGGTTGCAAATGCAGTAATGCAGAAATACTGGAAACCAGATGCCAAAGAACACGCTTCAATAAAAAGCCCTGAGAATGAAAACTTACTCCAAGTTGGTCAAACTGAGTCCAACATGACACACCTCTGTGTTTCCAAAGGAAATATGAATACTTTTCTGTACAAGGAGCCAAACATTTCCAAAACCAAAAAAGAAGAGGTATACGCCTCTTGTATTGTGGAACCCCATTTCTTCTGGTGTCAGTACGCCAACACAGAGGAGCTCAACAAAGTCTCAAGGCTTGCTCAGGAAGCAGTACAAGAACAGCAGGACATAATGTTCCCCAAGACTCTTGTTCCTGGCAGTCCATGCCTTGCTCTGTTTTCCAGTGATGAACAGTGGTGTCGAGCTCAAGTAATTCACAGAAGTGACGATGCATTCCATGTTGTGTTTATTGACTATGGAAATGAGTCTGATGTTGACGTCAAGAATGTGAGACCACTTCCTCAGAGTCTGCTGGAAGAGGCTCCTCAGGCCTTTTTGTGCTCTTTGAATGGATTTGATCAGTCCAAGGGCTCCTGGGATGATGAAGTTTATGATGACTTCTACAATGTTTTGGTTGATAAACCACTCAAAGTGACAGTGATCAACATGGATGACCATTCAGAGATTGCAGTTCCTCAATATGCAGTGGAAATTGAGTGTGAAGGAGTGGTTGTGAATACACTGATGGAAAAACACTGGAAAGGGCTGGACACAGACCGTGCCTTGGCAGAAAATTTGGGATCAGGTTAGTAGGCTATACTTGGTGCCACTTTTTGAAACCTTAGAAATGTCCTGTTGCTAATTTAGATTTATTAGGTTTTTGTCATTTTCACTAGTTTTATTTAATGTCATTTGATCTGTCACATTTAGTGGACCAGGGTGATAAGGAGATGTTTAAATTAAACAAAAAACAAATGAATAGTAGAATGTTTTAGATCAAATTTGACATTTAATACATGAAGGTTCTCATGGGATAAAAACCTAACAAAGTAATACCCCTTTTATTAATGGCAAATTGTGATTCTGATTGTAGCATCTACATGAAATTTAAAAAATGTCTAAATATCTGAAATTAAGGAAAAATAAATTGAATGAAATGTTTTCAAAATGTGATCTAATCTAGGTGTGTGTTTGTTTCAGCTCTGGACCCATAAATGCCCATGTGGACACCCACTTGTGACATGAATTTTTGACTCATTAGAAATTTGATCAACTCCAACATTAATAACTAAATGAAAGGAAGCTTGCCATGTGGTTAATGTATGTAAATAAAAGACTACAGGTCACTTGGCATATAAAGTGAAATATTGGGCTGAATTTTTCAAATGAATTGTACATTTGAACAAATCAATTGCAGACTCAGGTCACTTGGTATATGGTGATGTAAGTGATAATATTTGGGTATGAAAGTTGGAGCTTAAATCTGAGTTGCAGTTCTGGTGTTTTATATATAATATAATATATATATTATATATAAATGTTTAATTATGGCAATTTCTAGGACTGTGGGTGATCTCTTTTTTTTCCCTTTTCTTTTCAAGGGGAATGCAGCTATTCATTTTTAAGAACCATCTGGGAAAGGAGTTTGATTCCCATGTCATTGCTTAACACTTAATTGCTTAAAAATATAAAGCTATTCATAAAGTATTTTGAGATTCTTGTAGACATGCACTAATATTTGTAAAATTCCAGAATAAACAAAGTTCTTGGTCCAAATAGAGTAATATGTGTTTGCAAGTGTGGTTACGATATCTTGCCAGAAAGTGCAGGCTTCAGGAACAACCAGGTATAGTGTTAAATAATTCAGGTTTGGATTTATGTTACTTCTGTGGTGTGAGGCCAAATTAGGGAAGTTACATCATGTCTGATTTCCATTTATTGTGAGTTGCAGCTCTTTCTTTGGACTCCCCCTGAGTAGCCTACATTCTTGCAATTAATCTGTTTATCTTAATTTACACTCGTCTAAGATTATGAATTGCTTATAACACAAATAAATTATTTATCATTACATATATTATTTATACATTACATGTATTATTATACATTACATATATTATTTATCATATTATATTGCTTAGTCTTCAGATTTTTTTAGTTTGTTTTTTTAAGGCATAACTTCTTTTAAATGTTTAGGTACAAGACAGTCCAACAGATTTTTCAACAAAGATTTCAGGCTATCACTACTACACCTTTTACACATTAGGCAAAAATGTTGTGCTGTATGAGGTGGTTATATGGATGTATTTTTATATTAAAATATATGTGGTTGCATTAATGTGTTAACTTTGTGTTGACAAGGAACATACGAGCTCAGATTAGGAGTGTGACATACTTAGCTCATGAGACATGAGGAAAGACAATACTGGGTTCACAAGAATAAGTTGAGAATGTGTACTGTTTCAAATAAAAACTTCAGTGCAGAAATATATAACCGGGAGAACTGGTTATTTTGACCAATAAACACTTTATTTCCTGCATTCTGGTGAAACTTCCTGAACCAATTTCTGCCTTTTCTACTTTTTATGTTGAAATGTTTTATACATGTAGCTAAACAGAAACATTTCAGGCGCCAGGTGACAATTATAAAAATCTAATGGAATATAATGAAGTAAATAATTATGTTATTGTTTTCAGATATCTTTCTCCTGTAGATCGACATTTTTAATTTATTATCATCCCTGCTGAGTCTACACACTAGGCAGAAGATGAGAACGCTTTGGTCAGACATGATATGCTGTATGCACACTGTTGCATTGAGCTCATGCTAACATGAACACAGTAACAGGGTCACAGGAACAATACTAAAATGCAAAGCATACAATGTTTACCATGTTCACCATCCTTGATTTGTCTCCCTTCCTCCTTGGGGTCATTTTATAATCAGTAGCTTGTTTTTATAGCTTAAGTTACCTGGACAATATATAATTGTTTCTTCTATCATTTTAATTGCATTGCAGGTTTTGTTATTGTGCAAATGTCTTTCTCAAGACATTTTCAATTAACATTTCTTGTTGCAAGCTATTTTTCTGAACATTTTAAGAAAGCTCTTAATAAAGTAAGCTAGGTGTTATGACCCCCCACCACCACCACCATGTTGGTATGAATTACAGTTATTTTAGCTTGAAATTAGTTATTCTTTCTCCTAGACTTTAAATTATCTGTAATATGCTCTTCCACGTGTGTCATGTACATGCAAGAGACATGCCCTGGTTTAATCCTTCATCCCCATATACAGCAGGTGGCAGCATTACCAGGCTGAAGTTGCACTGGGCTCCATCTTGTGTCGATCAACTGTTGCTATAGCAGTGTTTGTAACGAAATGACAGAGTTGCACCAGGCAGCAGCAGCCGGGGATTTCGATCAAGTTGAGGAGATTCTGGGGCAAAATAAATGCAATCCCAATCAGAGAGATATCGACTGGAGTTACAAGACACCTCTTCACTGGGCAGCAGCTAAAGGTAGGTAAGTTAGTGGATCGGTGGAAATTAACCGTAACCCTTTTTCCTGACACATGCAGTTCTTCAATATCATTAGTTTTATACCAGTCACCATTCAAATACTGCTTCAACTGTCACGGGGAATGAGTGTCCAAAATCCTGTGTAAGTGGGAAGTTTCTCTTATTTTATGTATTTTAACTGATTCCTGGTTAAAGCATGTGTGCTTTTAAGTTGCAGTTTGACAGGCTGGCAAATCACACATCTATGTTGTTGAGGCTGAAAGCACAATAATCATTTTGTTTTTTACTGCTGTGTTTTTAGGTTTAAACACGTTTTCCTACAATACAGTATCAGAAAACATCAATAATTTCAGTCAGTTTGGGATTGATTTGTTCCAATCTTTCCAATGTTGAATTGATAAATATTATTTTCATTGTCAGTTATTTGATGGATATTTTTTTCAAATTAATTTTCTGTATATCAACTAATTGGTACAATTAATTATTTAATCTCTAATACTCTTTTGTTCACATTTATGAAATGGATTGTGCCTTTATTGCGTAGCACACTTATTAAATTTACAGGGGGTTTATGTTGCTTCTTCTAAACTTCCTCTTATTTCTTTCATTTTCTTTTCCTTTACCACAGTAAATAGGAATTTTTTTTAACAGACTAGATTTTTAAAAAATCACCAGGTTCTTAGATTCATTAGTCAGATCACAATGTGATGACTTTTCAACAGGACATACAGAAACTGTGAGGATCCTTATTGAGCATGGAGCCAGGCCGTGTCTGAGGACGGAGCATGGATGGACCCCTGCACACTTTGCTGCAGAGTCCGGCAGGCTGGCTGTGCTGCGGCTGCTACATTCCCTACATGCCCCTATAGACAAGGAGGACTGCTGTGGAGACAAACCACTGCGGATAGCTGAAATATATGGACACCAGGACTGCGTTAGATTTCTCAAAAAGTATGAAACAAAGCCCAGTTTTCCAAATCTTCCACCACTTTTATTTCATTCTGTGAATCATACCTCTCCATATACCTCCATCATTTTCACACTTGTCACACTTTGATTGAACATTTATTTTGATTACAAAGCTTCTCTTTCAAATACACAGCCAAATAATCTAGAAACCTACTTTATACATCAAGTAAATTGTCCTGTTTTTGTATGTTGCAGTGCAGAAACTGAATGCCAGGCCTACCGAAAGTTGGCAGCTGAAAAAGGGATTTCAATGGATGACACAGATGAGGAGTGGGCAGAACAGGGCAAAGAAAATGAAGAAAACGGGATCGCTAAAAGCAACATCCAAATGATGGCTTAACTCCCCTTTACACTCCATTTTAACTTAACTCCCTTTTACATCCTTGCAGTGTTTTTGTGACATTTCAGCACTTCAGTAATGAAAAACGTAATATAATGTATTGTTTGTCTATTTGACATTAATATATATTTTAATTTAAAGCAACAAACAAAAATACAGTTTGGAAATTTCTAATCACAAACACAAAATATCTACTAAACAAACATCACAATATTATACAGTTGACTTTAAAGGGTTATTTCAGTGTTGCTGTCCCCATCCACAGTTGTAGGTTACATTGCTGAGTTTCTGTGCTGGTCTTCCCACCTGCCTTCTCCATAGTCCAAATCGGGGGCATGCCGACCACTATTTCCTGTAGCTATTCCACTAACTATGGAGTACTGCATACAACCCTACCTAAAAAATCTGAACCCTTTAACTTGTATCCCAGGTAATAAACCCCCAAAAAAGTCGTAAAATCAGACAAAAAGGAATGTAGCTTTATAGTCCCTCCAGGATTTTGTGAAATCGTCTATTGACAAACACTTTGCCACCGCAAAACATAAGCTGAGAGTGGCAGAAACGCATGGAGGATGTCAGATGAGACAAATCACTGTGACACAGGCTGTCACACCCCAGTCAGTTGCAAGCATGGTTATGGTTAGGGTTAGGCCTGCGAAATCCGGGAGGGACTGTTTAATGATTCAACTACAATTTTAAAAAATCACATCTACCTTTACAGTTTTTACAGTTTCATCGCAAAACAATCGCATAAATCCCTAGGAAGGCCTACAAAATCCTTGTGGGACTGCTTATTATGCTATTCAATGTGGTTTTATGTTAGTTTGTTTGGATTTAAGAGTGCACAAATTTGAGATGATTTTCACTTGCTCACAGATGACTCAAACTTTGTGGAGGTGTCAATAGTCGAGGCTGGACCCTGGCGAACAGAGGAGATGGTTGTGAAAAATTAATCAATTGCTGTTTTGGTATTTTACATTTGATTATACTCAGTTTAGTGCACTTACTTTGCCTTTTAGACGTTTCAGCAGTGCTTCACGGGTCTGTCAAAATGAAATTAAAACATTTTTAATGCCGCTATACTGTACGGTTGTGGTTTGTAACATTTCCATTTACACAGTTAACTTGTGACAGTGTGTTCTGCACTCCTGACTTTGTTGTAGAGCACCATAAGTGAGCACAAATCCTAAAAAATTCCCAAGAATTGTCTTCACTGTAAAATGTGAAGAAATCTTGAGCTTTACTACTTTAATTTACAGAATGTATGCATCCTTTATTGAGTAGTTAGACATTTTGGGAAAGCTCACAATTGAAGACATGTTTGTTTAATCTGTACAAAATAATATAGTAGAAATATATTTTCTGGACCATTTATTGGCCAGGAGCAGTGAATTCCTGGAGTCTCTGGTTGTCTAGTGACCTCACAGTGAGAACAAATTGTCAGCTCCCCCTAAATCCATAAATTGTTGTTTTTAGACTTCAGTTTTCCCTTATGCTAAAATAAGCTAATTGGCTTCTGGTAGCTTCATATTTATTGGACAGAAAGTGAATAAGTGCATTTCCCAAAATGTTGAACTCAGTTTAAAGATCAACTTAACACCAGCTTAAATGTGTCTTTGCTGAACTTCATAACATCTCACCTTGTTGCACTGATGTAGACGTGTACGTGTACTCAAGGGTGTGTCAGTACACTGTGACAAATCTTTTAATGGCCTAAATTACTGTCATCACAGTTTAAATTAAATTAGACTAAATTAGAAAATTGACTGATTCCATAAAATTAATCTGAGAACAGCTGTAAGAACCAATGACAACTATCCCAATGTTCAATTTCAGTCCCAACATCTTTTAAGTTATGTTTTTGCAGTCCCCCCACCCCCCCCACCCCCCAATGGTGATTCAAGAAAGAAAGAAGCTCCACTTGTTCATTTGATGGTTTAAATATTCAAAATATGTTCTGCTGGTCTACTACCAAAGTAACTCATTACTGAAATATAATTGATTGACAAATGAAATCTACATTATGATTTAAGTTGGCGAGGTAAAACTTCCTTACCAGTTTGTCCCCCAGGCAAGTGGTTAACAAAATGAACAAACCCTGCAAATGAAACGACAGAGGTTCCTAAGCAAGAAATACTTTTACTGGTCCAGATGTTTAGTGGAAGATTATATTGACCTTACCTGGAATGCATTCAGCAGGGTAAAGGCATAGTTGGCTACATAGGCAGGGAGTCCAGATGTGAGGTCAAGAAGCATTACAGCAAACCCAAAAATCCAAGTCACACCGAAGATTGGAGTCAGAAGAATAACTGACCTCATGACAGTTAAGGCAGCCTTTTTTTCTTTTTCATGAGACTTTTCTGTATTCTTAGGATGATCCAAAAGCTTCATGATTACCACCAGCATGGAGAACACGTTCACGAAAACAATTATACCGACTGGTATGACAAATGTATAGATAGACCCTTTCAGAAGTCCAGAATAAACCAACCAACAGGTGTCCTTGGAGTAGTACTGGCCTTCATCTCCATTATTGGTGAGAAATGTGATAACAACAATGAGCAAAGGACACACATAGCCCACGACTAATGAGAACCTCAGGTAGTTTTTTTTGCTCACATTATGGAACAGGTAAACTGCTTGGTGAAGAAGTGTGCTGCTCAGACACAACATCCAAAAGAACATGGACAGGTAACAGAAATGCTTCACTACCACAAAGGTCACACACCAGATTGCTGTAATTTCATGTGGATTAGAAGATGCTAAAAAACAACAATCTGCAGCTAACAAACATATAGAAATGTTTACGTGGGCAGTATGGCGTAAATATAAAGTATTTGTCTTAACTACATGGCTCCAGACGATCAGTTCTATCACAAGGGTGATAGTGAGTGATAGGACTGATATGGACAGTCCAGCATAGGTTATCTCTTCTAATGCATAGATCTCCAAGGGATACCTTGACATTAGAATGGCAAATGAGGACAAATGTTTACAAACGCATTGTCCCTCTTTAGTTGCTCCCTGCCACTCGCAACCATCTGATGACCACTTAGATGTGTTGAAGTTCCAGTAGACACACGTCATCTCAACGTTACGTGGCCTTGGACTGAGCAAACGGAATGTAATTTCAATCTCAACTGAAGCCGATGTTCTTTCAGCAGTTGTAGACACAACGTGGCTGTTAGGCGTGGTATTAGAACTGTTGTTGGGCAAATATTGTTCCAGTTCTTTAAACGCAGTCATTTTTACATTGCCATGGTCTTCACTATTAAGACTGACGCTGATATTAAACACAGTGCTGCTACAATTTGAAAGCGAGCAATTGCGTACGTCTACCTGTACATTATTTTCTGGTTTAGGGACACTTGCTATGTTTGACCCATAAATTAATTCTTCAACAGATTTCAGATATGTCACAGCCAATGGCACAGTTTGGTTGTTGTTACTCATCCATGAATCTCCAAGAGATTTCTCGAGCAAATTGCTGGATGACACCAGAAAGTCCTGAAAAGTAAGCAGCTTGTTTTAATTTCAGGTTGATTGAAGTAGGCTACATGTCTGCTCAAAGTTAAAGTATTTTGCCTGGTTGTATTAATTATGAAAACTAATTATAGGGTTACACAAATACATGGAAAATATTTTATGCTGAATATTGACACAAAAGAATCATCATCGGCAGTTTAAAGTTATAATCCTTAAGATTTCAGTCCTGGTGGATTTGACGACACCTGTGGATGTCAAGTGAGCAAGTGAGTTTAATAGTACACCAACACTTGTTTAACTTTGTCAGATGTTGGCTACAACTCAAGAGCAATTCTTGAAACGGTTCTCACGTTGAAATAAGTCAATAATCTGCCCTTTTCTATCATGTCACGAGCAGCCGGGATCTGATTTCATCTTGCACATGAAGGTTTGCCACACAACAGTAGAGCACAGTAATAAAACATCTTTAGCTTCAGTAATGTCACGGATTTCCAAGAAAAACGAAAGAGATTCAAATCAAATCTTTGAAATTTTATTGGATTGCAAAAAAGTGCGATATGCAGCTGTCCAGAGCTGTAGGACTGCTCATGAGGAGGATAAAGGTTAAATCAATACCTCAATCACATTCTTTGGAAATGTAAATAAAGTTTTTGCCAACTGGAATTCAAACCTCTTACTGTGATATTGCTCTGCCAGCTACCTGTATGAGGTAATGGTATCTAGCAGAGCAAGTGTGCTTTTATGTAATGGGCAGTGTCGGTAGCCCCAAATTACATTTGATTAGATAAATTTGTGTAACCGCTCCCGAGATCAATATAAGTCATAAAAATGTTTTACTGAAAGAGTAAAGAGACAGATTTTAATATAAAAATAAAAATACTTTTTTGACGGATATTTCGCTAACAAGAGAAAGATTAACAAGTGACATAGAGACACAGGATTTTTAATTTCTCTGTCTTTAAAGGTGTACAGCCCGTCACTTCAGCTAATGTGGCTTATGTTATTCACCAGTTGAATGCTTTTGAAGCAGAAGCAGCAGCAGTAGGAAAGGTTTGGTTTGCATTAGTAATAATTAATGGTATAAAGCAGTAAACAGAGATGTTATCATGGATAAAAAATTATGCTGGATTACACGCATGCCTCATTTCAGGTAATTTGTATCTATCACAGGAATGGTGGACTTAATCTTAAGGATTATAAATTTATGCAAAATATTTAAGTAGGCTAATTCCCTTTTCAAAAGAAGAATACGGAGTTTATTGTCCGATACACATTCATACACAGTACAACTTCTAGAAAATCTATTCTCTGGCTTTAACCCATCCTATTATTGGTATGTGGGTCAACCCCCTAATGCCCAGGGGCCAACTCCAGTCTTTAGCCAGTGCTTCGGTCAAGAGCAATAACATATCTATTGAAACCCATTAAAACATTCAACAAAGAGATTCTGTAATACTTACCTCAAATGCTGATACATTTGGATTTATTTGCTTTTGACTCAAAGTATGGAGTACTTGAACAGATGCATTCATATTGCTGAAAGTGTTGATACTCTGTTTGTTATTTGTAACATTCTTAAAGAGGCCAAGTACTTTTGCAGCGTTGTCATCTTTTTGGCCAAGTCCAATGTCAACAATCTGTAACAACAGTAATGATTTATGGGTGATAAATGTAAACCGTCAGCTATTGCTAAGGATTTCATTTCCAAAAAGCTGAAGCTGACTATATAATGCATAAAAGCTAGACAATCCCTTTTGAAAAAAATAGAATTATCTATCTGCCCAAAGTATATAATAGCTTTGAATTTAATTTATGTTTTGCTAATATGAGTTGGTTTTGTATCAGTGTCTTCTGTCAAATGATGGAGATCTCATTGTGTAAGTTTCAGTTATGAATGTTAAGACTTACAATTGAATTTTTCAGCACATCGTTCAAGATCTGGTTGACACATGCTGAAACCTCATTTTCCCAATTTCCCCTGAACAATTAGTAAATAAACAAAAAAGAAATTAATTCTTCAATTAATTGTCAAGTAAATTTTATAGTCAGTCCAATATCACAAAAAACAAATTTGCCTCAGGGGACTTTCCAACCTGTACAGCATACAAGACCCTCTGTCCTTAGACCCTTGATTCGGATAAGGTAAACAACTAAACTCTAAACTGGACTCTTGTTATTTTTGAACAACATATAGACCAAGCGATAAATTAAGTTATTAGAAAACCCAATAAAAATAGTCATTAGATGCAGCCCTACCCAGATGAGCATGTCCTTTTTCGCAGTCCAGCCGAGCCTGTGCATTGTAACACTGCAGTGTATCCAGCTTTGGTGTCTTGCCAGTCACCTTCAGGTTTACAGAAGTTATCCGTTGCTGTTTTGAAGAAGAAAAGTTAATACTTGAGTTATCATTTAATTAAAACAATGAATACCTGTACAAAGTTAAAGTCAGGAAAACAAGAAGTTCACTGAGGCATAAAATATTCATAAATATTCACTGGGCCCGGAATCACACCCTTGTTTACTCATTCATTATTCCCTGAACCAGTGGTTCCCAACCTGGGGGTCAGGTCACCCCAAACAGGTCACAGGGTCAGTTAATTCAGCACCCGTGAAAAATAAACTAAATCAAATTCACTTACTAGCTACTACTTACTATTATTTAAGCAAATATCAGGATAAAAGCATATTAAACACTTTAAGATGAAACCATATTACATTCGCCCCAGACTACAGATTGTTTTTTTATTTATCGTTATGCAGCCTTGTGCTGTATAATGACAAATAAACAACCTTATATCTTGTACTGTGTTACTCTCCTCCATTGTATTGGCAGTAAATTGAGATTCCAGACACGCACGATTCATTATTGCACAAGCATTGTTGTAAGATGTTCAGCTAACAGTAATGTACATGCCATGGATTATGTCTTTTCATTTCAATATATAATACATAAAACTTTAAACAGAGAATTTGGACTTTCAATTAAAACGGCAAAATTAAATAAATTGGAACAAAATATGGATATGATGTTGGATGAAGTTTTCTGACAATATTTTAACTAATACTAAAACATACCTTGAATGATTGTGATATTAATTGAAGATTTCCTCTGTTGATTGCACCTGTTCCTAAAAGTGCAGCTTACTTGTGGTGTAGCTGTTTGTTCGCCACACTTAATATATGTTTGAACTGTATAAACACCTGAGGAACCTGCAAAGATCACATTTGCATGTCATGTATTTTCATAACAAGTTTGCACAGGGTTTAATTTAAATGAAAGTGCAAAGAACATGAATACAAGAAAATTTAAATACCATTTTTTGGTGGCAGTTGTGTTAAGATGTCTGTGATGTTCCATGTCACATTATAATCTTCAGTGCTCGTTTCTATCTGGCACGCTGTAGTCACGGACAGTATATCTTTATCTGATTTGCAGCGTGGAAATTGTGGATCTGAGAAGATGTTAATGTTTGGCAGGAGGCATACGTCCAATAATCCGCTGGCTTGGTGAAGTATGGTGGTTGAAGATGAATTTTGAAAGTAGGCACATGTGTACGTTCCTAAGGGGAAAAAAGGGATCATAGGGCGTTAAATCCAATATGTGTTGAATGTTTATGTGATTATCAGTGGTGGAAAGTAAATAAGGACATTTAATCAAGTACTCTGCTTAGATGAAATTTTAAGGTACTTGAGTATTTTCATTTTATGCTACTTTACACTTCTCCTTTTGTAGTTTCTTACTGTACTAGATTTTTTGACAGCTTTAGTTAGTAGTTAATGCATCACTAATTATATATATATATATATATATATATATATATATATATATATATATATATATATATATATATATATATATATATATATATATATATATTATAATCCAGTAGCCTAATATGAGTCTGTAATTCTGCATGAGGAGTTTAATTTTTGGTATATTTTTGAATGCAGGACTGCTTTGACTTTTAAAAAGGTATATTTTTACACTTTAGCATTGCTACATATACTTAAGTAAAAGATCCAAATACTTCCTCCAGTGGTGATATAACATTTTTCAAATTATTCTGGTTGTGTTTTTGCTTGTGAGAAAAATAGACAATCACAGTGAAAACCAAAGTATTTTACAAAGGTTTTCCTCTCTGGCACAAACCAGTCCCACCGCCTCACTTAGCAAGCCAATGTTTCTCCAGCATCTGTAATTTAAAACGAATAACCTAGAAACCTAGAATAACTGGCCGCTGGTTTAGCACTGCACTCCTATAAGATTGTCAAACTCCCAGTGCAGCTCAATTGCAGACAGTTGGGGATTCAGTGCTACAAGCAGCTAATGTAGCTTCAAGCCGCTAGCCTCAAGCAGAGATGAGGAACACCATTTTCTCCATTTTTGAAACTTTCAAACCTGTAATCTTCAGCCCTAACCGACATTGACTCAAGTGACATCACCTGAGGCAATTATCAGATTTCATTCAGTCCCTTTTGAAGCCACAAAGGCTTTATATATCTTTTTTTCACATGTGCAGGTGCAAAAATGTAAATAAAGCTGTCAGACAAATGTAGTGGAGTGTAAGTGTAAAGGAGCACCAATGGTAAATGTTCAAGTAAAGTACAAGTATCTCAAAATTGTAGGCACACTTAAGTACAGTACTAATGTAAATGGGCTTAGTGACTTCCCAGCTCTGATTACACATTGACACACCCACAGGAAGCCAGCAGGCAGGCTAAACATGTAAAATATAAATAAAATGGCTGAAACAAATATACCTGCCCAGAGTTCTGTTATCTGTTTAAGTTCAACTTTAGTTGACCTTGTTGTCCATGTCACTTCTGCCCCTGTGCCATTAGTTATGTTAAATATGTTTGCTGCTGTTTTAAGCTGCCATTTTGGTATAACGTCCAGGTCCTTCTGTAATGTGCAAGTTAGGTTGTGATTGGAGTTGTAAAGCACACGGTTTTCTGGCATGCTTAAAGTGACAACACCTGCAAAAAAAATGACAGTTGAATCAGTTTAGAAACCATGGATAAGCTACATATAAAAAGTATTGGTTGAGATTTAGAGTCTGCTATACCATAACTTCACTTAAGCCTTAATAAAACTATTATCTTTGTTATATCCTTCTACTTTTTGACAGTGAAGGGACCTTTTAAGGAACAACTACTGGTGAAAAAGAAGTGTCAGTCAATAAGCTGCTCCTTAATGATGGAGTCATAATTTAGTTAACAGGATCTCAACTTTCAGTTGAATATTTCTGCATTAAATGACAGAAACATTAGCATTAAGTAAGACACGTCTGCCCATCTGAATGTTAGTTCAATATTTACTCTCTTTAAACTGTGTTTTAGGCTCCTGAGAAAATCATCTGGCTCTGTAGCTGCTCAATGCTAAAGATTCACCAGATAGTCTGTAACTTTGCCTGTCTGCTGTGTACAGTGGATTTTTCAAAGCTTTTTTGCTGAGAACAGCTGTTCTATGGGTTCGTCAGGAGAAATATACATTTTACATTAAACAGTCATTTGATCCATTGCTATATAAAGCTACTGATCAGAGCAACTTTGTATCACCTTTATATGAGTTTGAATTGGAATACTAACAAGACTAAGAGTCTGGAGGAATGCCAGTAGGTCTATGAGGTTGTATGTAGAAAAATAAGGAATAATAGGGAATCACCAAAGATATTTCAGTTCATCCCATGGGAAATATAAATGTTTGTCCCACATTTTGGTCCAATGCATTTAGTACATGTGGCGATAAAGACTAGATTTTAAAAAGGCAAACTATCAGTCAATCCAGGTTTAAAATTAGATACCACCCTCCACTGTATAAAATTACCTGTAGTCACCAAATGCGTTGTTGCATTTAGACTGACGTTCAGTTTGTTTGATTTGTTAATCAGATCTTGTGGACTGATTCCATAAGCAACGACCATTTGAAAAGTTGCAATGATACTTCCAACACTTCGGTGAAGAAAAAAAATACAGATTTCAGTCACATATTGTAAACAGAAAAAAAACACAAAATTATTTGATTTGGGAAACAAAACAAGTACCTATATTGTAAAACTGTTAAGGTGTCAAATCCCGTCAAACTGCTGTAAACCATTTTCAACTGAAAGGGAAAAATTAATTCACAGTTGTTTTTTCATTTATACTGGCACATGAAAATGCATTGATTACATTTCTCCTGATCTGATAAAGGTTATTGTGAAACATGCTGTATCTTGAAAAAGATTTGTTTTTACCTCAGTTGTTAAATTGTCATTACAAGTTATAAAGTCGACAGTGTTTTTTTCTGTCAGACAATTGGCATAAGTATTTCCCTCCAATTTAAGAGATCCATTGATAGCAACTGTGAAGAAAAAAGTTGCACAAAATTTGGGACGCTTGACTTACACAAATACACACACATTTGCACATGCAAACACAGTAAATAATACCAAATACCTGAAGTGCTTAAAATACACATGTGAGCCGAGTTTAAAGGGAAGGTGCAGTTTTCACGGCAACATGTCCCATTAGATTTACAGACGCTGTCACTCCATCTGTGGTCTGGTTTGCAGGTACACACTGCGTTGTTTGAGACATTCTGACAGGCTTATTAGAAAAAAAGTATAATAGTTTCACTCAAGCATCAATTTGTTTTTCCTCATTGAGATAAGAACATAAGCAGTATTTGAAATAATAGAAAAACATTTACTTGTGGTTATATGTAGGTTGTTAACTTGCAGGTTGGTGTCAGTCACAAAAGGTTTCTGTATCAGTTGAGTTATATTGTCGATTGCATTTTGATCAATTGTCAGTTTAACGTAATACATTTGTGTTGAATTTTCTGAAACGTGCAAAACAGACAAAATATCACATACACTAAATAACTTTAAGAACAATGTTATGCCAGAAAAAATCATTTGGTAACTCAAAATCATTTTACCTTCAGTAGCCTGTGAAAGACCAAAGAAAATCTATTAATTTAATGCAGTTAAATGTTGCTATTCAGATTTTTTATATTTAATGTCCAATCTTATGATACTGATGTACCTGACAGATGTTTTGACCTAGGATGTAGAGAAATATAAAGGTCCACATCCTGTTCCTGCAAATAATACATAGGAAGTTATTTATTTGGCGTTTGGGAAAATAAATAAATAAATAAATAAAAATATATACATTTATATATATATTGGAACAGATTAAAGGGGACCTGTTATGCTTTCCTGTATGGCCTGTTATATCTATAATGTATATTACAATGTGGGCTGTTTATATAAAATATAAAACATGGCAAAAGTTTTAAATAATTAGGTAAATATATGTATGTCTCTCCTGAGCAAAAAGCTCTGACTGCTCTAAATACTTGGTTTCCAGCTTCTTCTTCTTTTCTAACTTTTGTGCCGAGCTGATGTTAGCTAGGCAGTCTGTCTCAACTGATCTGCTCGTAGCACAGAGTGTGGAGATCCTGTAGGTCTGGCTCTGTGAGACTACTCTGGCCAGGACTACACGTTTTTGGAGGTTGTTCGGTTTGTCCGCAGTAGCCGTTAGCTGTGCTGCTAGAGGTCCCATTAGCTAGCTGACATTACCTGGACTCGGACTAGGAGCCCAGGCCTAAAAACCTCATCCTCCCAGTGGTCCAAATTTCTGTGCTAGTCATGTTAGCATCAACACTCCCCTGGTGCTTGAGCTCCGGGGTTCGAGTTATAAACTGAGCTTCATGGGGTTCTCTAATACCACTAAGGTTATTGGCGGAGATGAATAAAAAAATTTAAAAATTATTGCTCAATTACACGGTCTAACACTTTGTCTCTCACACATGCACACACAAACAGCAGTCCACTACTTGCCCCAGATGTCTGCGATATTACAACAAAGTTTAAGTTTTCATAGCGACTCACAGTCCCATTAATCCAATCATCCGCCTAATGCACTCGGAGCCTTTTTCTCCAGAGTAAAAGTGTCTTGGCTTCCTGTTTTTTGTTTTTTAATGAAGAAGCCGAAGCTTGCCAGGCTAGCCTGTTGGCAGTGGTGGCCTTATTTTCAGCGGCATTGTAACTCACCTAGTCTAAAACTACGACTTTCTATTCATTATAAGATGATGTTTGCAGGTAGTGGCTTCTCCCAACTGAGTATATGTTCAAGGGTTGCAGGGTCTCAACCTGCTTTATCATTAGGTCAATGTTGTAGGGTACTGTGCTCCGTAATGGCTGATGGCGGAGAAGTTCAGTCATCCTGTCATAATGACAGTCATGAGTTGCGCAGCATAGTTCATGTTTATTTTAGCCTGTTGATTTTGTTAATGTAAATAATGCTAATTACAATGAAAAATCCATTATTTGTGATTCAAAATAATGGGTAAATGAATTAGTGACCCCCACAGATGCATGATTTTACTGCTTCCACGGGAGGTCAGACTCTCCTTATGGTTCCCACGTAACTTGAGCTCCCAGTCCAGGCAGAGTCAAGTTAACAGGGCTGCTAGGTGTGCACTCGTTAACTTACCATCTAGAAACTCCATAAAATATTTTCCAGTTTCACCCAAATCAGTGAACAAAGTTATTAAAATTGTAGAGCTTTCGTACAGCAATCAGTGAGGCCCCTAGCAGATCTGGCAGGCCAAGCATATCCTAAGTAGAAACACTCAAATTCAGTGCCCCACATGATATCGTCATTTTCCAAGAAGACAGTTAAAGCTGCCATGTGCCATCAAGCACACCAGCAATAGGATGAGGTTGGCTCACTTTTATAAATAGAACGAGAGCAGATCAAACTGTGCCCTTCAAAGTTTAAATTGTATCTTGTATCACATTTTCCTGGGCTTACAAAGCAAATAAACGAGCAAAACTTTCTGCTAAAGATAAAGAAAAATCCTACAGAGGGACACATTTGATGTTTATAGCCCATAATTACAAAACAAATTTGCCATAAAGGGCTTTACAATCTGTACAGCACACAAAACTCTTTCCTAATACCCTTGATTCAGACAAGGATAAAGTCTCTCCAAAAAACCTGCTCATGGTGAAAAAATGAAAGAAACCTTAAGAGGAGGCACAGAGGAGTAATTCCTTTATACAAGGTTAGGTATTTTTCAGCTCAATTTGAAATGACACTCAAATGCCCAAATTGTACATTAAAAAGTTGACATTTCAACGGTCTGAGTTAAACAGATCAAATGGGTATCTTCAAATGAATGTTGTTTTGAGATTGACTTGAAAAATTGTATTATATTTCCGATTTTTGTAAATGTGCTTATGCTAACAGTTCCACTGATTATTCTGCAGTTTTAATGCACAAAATGTCACTTGAATAAATTAAAATCAGACAAGGCGTTGTCTGTTTGGTAATACTTTTCTTTATGTCCTCCTATTTAAAATTTATAGGCAGTATAAAAACATTTTATATTACCATTGTAAGCAGACATTAGTACAATTTAATGTTTATTAATTTTGTCAGCAATTATAACTTTCCTATTAAGGCATGTTTTATATGGCATTTTGCTGTGTATTGATAACTATTGTACTTTATATAACTTATAGGTGCCCAGAAGAGTTACAGTTGTTGACAAATGCATTAATAAATATGTGTATCTGTTTTCAGATACACATATTACTACTTCAATTTTTGTGAAATGGAGCTATATAAATAATTTTTTATTTAATTGAACTACATTATAGTTTGTTTTATACATTTTATGTTAATACACTACCTATAAATGCTATTTACGGAGACTTAAAATACCGTGTTGGTTACTACATTTTTTCAATTTCATAAGTCAGCTAAACAAGTTCAGTTCCTGAGATGAAATAAACAAAAAAGGAATTTGGTATACTGTATGAGTACAGTATTTTTTTTTTACAGTATTAGTATTTTCAAGTATGTTTTATTGTAACAGCTGGTATAGCACAAAGTACATGTGTTTTATAGGAAAAAATATGCCATTGATATTTCAATGAAAGATAATTAATATAAAAAGCTAACCTGTTTTCCTCGGTTTGCATCAGTGAAACATCACAGCAGCATCTCACGTGTTAAAAGGACTTGTCTGTGCCCACAAATGACAGCAGCACACTGATGGAGCTGTTTTTGCAGCAGCTATCAAGGAAATGAAAAACACCGGACAAAATTCAGTTTCCAGTTGACAACAGTATATCATCAGCAGCTGGTCGAGGTTACTGCAGGTATGCAAAGCAAAAATGGCTGTTATCTGGATATAATTTGACTTTCAAAATAAAAACAAACAACAGGTTGTTTACGTAATAGAAATATTTATGGGGTGACTTTTCTGGCTATAAAGACAAAGTCTGTCACATGGTATGATTCATTTTTGAAAACACATGTATGAAACACTTGGAAAGAAAAGGGTCTCACTTTCAGAGAATATTCTATATGCATAAGCATGTAAATGCACATTATCTTCATTGACGTATAATATGACGTAATAATATTGGGTATGTAGCACTACATTTAGTCATTTTATTTATTTGGCTGACCAAAGCGAAGTCGCTTTGGATAAAAGAGGGTTTTATGTTCTCTTTATATGTCACGCAGGATATTTTAAGAGTTCAGCCTTTTATAGCCATCTCTGGGTTACACAGCAGCTAATTGTTATACAACCCTTGTCTTTAGGACTTCCATGTAGGTAGAGAATGGAGAAGCTTTGTGAAGCAGGACTCTTCCTTTTTTGGATCCCATCTGGATATTTGTGTGTAATGGTGTGCAAAACTCTGAACTCACAAGACCGTTTATTTAAAATACATTTAGTCAAATGAGGGATTTATGAGGAACAGATATAGTAAGTCATTATACAGCTGGTAAAAGTTGAAAAATATAAACACAATATATATCAAACACAGTTTGATATATATTAGAACACAGTTTGATATATATTAGGTTCATATTACCATTCTGACAAAAACTCACTTATTTTATAAAATAAATACTTGACTTTTGGACCTAATGAAATCCAAATACTGGGAGTACAATACTACTTCCTACATATTGTATGTAACACTGTACTCATATAGATTATATTGTTTTATATATAAATATTCACAGTCACGTTCTTCTGTCTGATAGAGGTTCCTCACTGATCACAGCTTTTGAAAAACTGACTGTACAACAAGTAATCATTTCTTTAAATGAGCAAATGTCTAATGACACAGTTATTTGTAAATGTTTTTCATTCATTTATGTGACTATGTTTACTGCTCTACACTGCCATTTTGGACAGGTAACTAGTTACTTTAGATGACAGTGCATGTGTAGTGGAGTAAAAAGTACTGTATTGTAGTGTAGTGGAGCTTAAGTGTAAACCAGCATAAAATTGAAGTACAAATACGTAATATGCACTTAAGTACAATGCTTTAGCGAAATGTACTTACTAGTAACTTTCCACCACTACCTTCATTTCCTGCAACTCGATAGCATATTCCATGATACGCTCCCTGCGTTTGTAATGCAGGCATTGTTATGCAAGTTTCACAGGGAGAGTAACACCAAACATGACTAGTATTATGTTCATCAAAAAACTGTTTCTCTGATTGAAATTCATTTTCAGGGGTGGAAAATTGAAATAGGAGGGCAAAACAATGCAAGAGGATAACTACAAAATCTTTAATCCTTTTTAGAAAAAAACTTTTTTTCTGTTTCAGCTGCAATACAGACAAAATTCACTCATACATTCTTAAAAAGTGAGGTACTATCATATCACCAGCGTATGAAACAGGACCATTCATAACTGCAGTGCTAGACAAAAGTCAAGTGTACATTTTTACATACATTTATGTAGAAATGTATATGCATAAACATAAACATTTATAGTTGTTTAACGTTTACAGGACATCCAATAATAATCATAAAACAGGATAGTGCAGATTTTTAACATAGCTGTTAAACTGTAACAGGCTCAGCTGCACATAAGCCTTTTATTTGAAGACATGAAAACATCAGTAGATTTACAAGAAATACCAGCTGACTTAACATTCTTTAGCTCTGACCTTGCTGCAGCATTTTACAGTGCAAATTTAAATGATGTATTTCATCGCAAAGCAAAGGCAACAAAATAAAAGATAAACTCATCCAAAATCTTTGTGTAAATACTTTTTAACCGTTTTCCAGTCAGACATGAAACTGTTAGATCATACAGTTGTTTCATACTCCATTAAAGGTGTGTGAGCCTCAAGGAAAAAACTGTCCATCTCTTCCTGGGATGGTCCATCCTCCTGTGGGAAGGCCAACCCATTGCTTTCTTTATGTTGTGGAGGCTGCCTTTGTTGTGCTGAGAGCTATAAGAATAATTAAAGAAATAATTAATAATAAAAACGAAAATATAGAAACTGACGTCATCAACTACTTTTAACCAGAACATTACAGTGTGATCTTAAATACAGAAGAAGCAGGCGATAACTTCAACAGGCTGTAAGGTGCTAATACAGGATGCTAACAGCTCTGTGAAGCAGTACTTTAGCAAAGTGGTGCTTAGAGATAAACATCAGCATGCTAACATGCTCACGATGACAATGCTAAAATGCTGATGTTTAGCAGGTATAATGTTTATCATGTTCACCATAGTTTTGCATGTTAGCATGCTAGCATTTGCTAATTGGCACTACACACAAAGTACAGCTGAGGCTAATGGGAATGTTATCAAAGTATTGGGCAAATCAAATTTTGACCTGCTGATGGAGATTGAGGAAAGGTCAGGGATCACCAACTGTATTACAAATAATTCTTTGATCCATGAATATCTATAGCAAAGTTTCACAGCAAATCATCCTAAAGTTAAAGAATTCTTTCTTAAAATTTTACTCAAATCCAAAAATTGACAACCTCATTGTGAAAAAATGCTAGGGGAGCAAAGTTACGAGCAAACGTGATCTGGCGCGGCAATTCATGCAATCATTTTTTAAATATCAGTTCAGTTTTGCGCAAAGCCGTGGACCGACTGACCAGCATTGCTGTGCCACTATCATGGCTAAAACTTTTAAAATTCTAACTCGTTGTGAAAATCAATCATTTCAAACATTTAACCACTGACAAAGCAAAGCTGCAGCATGCTGTTCAGTCATTAACCACCTCAAACTACAAGATTATGTTCATGTGTGGTTTCTACTAGTAACGATCAAACATGTTTGGTTTAATCTCTCTGTGACCTTTTTGTGCAGACTACTACAGACTCTCAGCTCAAAACTAAGCTCATAGTCAGGATTTAAATTACAGTATGTTGCCAGCTAGTCTCATGTTATTAATTTCAAAGGGCTGTTGTGTTGCAATAGTGAACGACTGCTAGTAACTTGTGAATTTTATGCCAAAATCATTAGGAACTGATATCAACATTGCTACTTTTATGATTTATATGTTAACTTTTAGAAGGAATCATAATATCTGAAAGGGTTTCAAATGTGTTGCTGATCCTGTAATTAAACATCACCATTTCACTTACAGTCTGTCCCAGAGGAGTCACACAGCAGAGCTTCTTTTTGAGGTGTTCAGGTAGAAAACAAAGCAGTTTCCCTAATAAGGGATAGACTGTTCCTGGTGTCACATCTTCTTCTTTCATAGGGCCTAAATAGAAAAAAAGGTTTTTTTCTTGTAGATAAAATTTCTGAATTATAGGGAGCATGGGTATGTGTAAGAACTCGCCTACCTGTGAGAAAGCTGATGATCAGGCCTGTTAGAATGACTGTGAAGCAGTTGAACGCACTGTACCACATGTAGGACAATGAATAAAATCTCTTCAGACCAGACGGTCGGCTAAAGAACAGAGAGAGAGACGATTAACCCATGAAATGACCACAATAAAAACAAAAACACATTGTGCTGTCTGTGTACCTCAGAGTGATGTTGCTGAGTGCAGTCTGAATGGCAGCAGTCGTGTTGTCTGACAACAGGATGGCTCGGCAGTTGGGTGGCAGTGGTCTCGCGCTCGGGCTACGAGTGACGATGCTTCCAATGCCGACCCAGAATGCCGAAGCCAGACCTGTCCCCAGACCAGCCAAAGCTCCCTGGAAACAACAGGAAAACAAAAAACTTAACACAGACACAGGTTTAACTAGATAAAGGTTTACATTATTACACAAATGGTCATATATCTTGCTATAGAACAGATGTGGCAGAAATGGCACCTGCTAACTAGTTTTCTTTACCTACATGCTCACCCCGTCTCGCTTAAATTACTGGGTCAGGTTCACCTTTATTCACAAAAAAACTGTAAGGAGTTGTTTCCAATGTGGAGGTCAGGATCCCATACAAGGTCCAAAATGATTAGAGGATTAATCCCTTGTTCACACCAGGTACACAGACCAGATCAGGACAGGACACTTGTCAATCAAAACTGAGTTACACTCATTCAATCAATCATTGTATTATGCATTTTCTATAACCAATTTTGCAAGGTAAATGCTGTATATTGCAAAGCTAAAGGCTTTTGGGCATGTGGTTGTCTTGGTATGACCAAAAGATACAAACTCAAGAATCAAGAGCACAGGCCTTTTCTACATTTGAATCCATGTGTCAAAGAGGGGCAAAAATACACTTTTCTTTATTTTCTTATTGCAATTTCACAGCTCATGTCCATACTAGGCTCATAAGCCAATGATGAGGGGCCACAAGAGGACATTACTTCAGTTTAAGATGTCATAATCCAAAATGTTGGAAACTAAGGCTGTCAAGAGTATTGGCCAAAACAAATATTAAAATGTTTGCTTTTTAAAATTATGGTAGTGACATATTTTATATGTGAATGTGTATTTTTGGATGGTTTAAGTCCATTTAATGATTAAACTGTTTTAACTTATGTTATGATAATTCTGATCAAAATAAGCACAGCAGTTAATATAGCAAGATGTTAGATTGTACATTGCCTCATGACTACATGGTCAACAGATCTGACTGATGAGGTTCAACTTACTGTGGAGTTAGCCCACGGAAAGAACATCCCGAGACAAAACAGACCAAGAATAGGACCGCCAACCATTCCAAAGATTTTCAAAGCCAACTGAAATTCAAACATAACGACAGTCAGTGCAGATTTAAAATGAAATGTAGGTTACGAGTTAGTACCACAACGTTAGAGCCTACCTGTAGGACTGAATCACCCATTAGGTGAGTGAGATAGGCCATGGCCATACACAGCAGCCCATAGGACGTAGCTTATTGAGGGGATACAAGTTGAAATGTGTCATTATTATTGAGCGTTGTATAATGCACGGCTGAATTTAAAGCTTCAGAGAGCTAACCTAAGGCTTTGGATAGCAGTGTTGCTCTCGACTCCGTCATGGTGGGGAAACGTGGTTTGATGAGGTCTTCCATCGTCACAGTGGTCAAAGAGTTAAAAGCAGAAGAGATGGTGCTGCACAAAAATATACATATACAATTACTGCCATCTTTAAAATACCCAAAGTAACAATCAAATGTTAATTAATTATCAAACTACCAAATCATCACAGTATTTGAGTGCATTTTAAAAATAGCAAAACATTATACCTTTTATTTTAATGTAACTTTATTAAAAAGGCTTTTGCACACCCATAGTGACAAGTGTGTAGAAAGGGCACAGGCAAATTTCAATATAAACTAATAACCTTAAAATAAGATTACAAATTTTCTTCTTCAAGATTACATGGACTGTTATGAAAATTTGAGTTTGGATTATACACTTGGTTGCCAGTTTATTATGTACACCTAGCTAAAACTAATGCAGACTAATACAAGTGAGGTTTTATCACAGAAACCACGGGCTCAGAACAGCCTGATAACCAATAAAATAAGGCGTCATAATTACGAAATAGTTGCCTGTGTTAGTGAACTTTTTTAAAGCCTCTCCCCTGATTAAGGTGAACCTGAATTTGATGCTTACATGTTGCTTTGATGGCCATAACATCATGAAGAAGGTGTTACACCCAAGTGCGATCGCTGATTTTACTCAGAAGGGTCAGAGCTATTGATAAAGTGACTGACAGTGAGATACACCAATTGGTTCATGTGTAAACTTCACTTGTGGACGCCAACAGGGTTAATGTTAGTTTAAATTAAAAAACAAAAATATAGACTGATGAGTACCTGAGAGCTGCACTGAACAAACATGCAACAAACAGTCCAGGCAGTCCAGGCAAACCTTGCAGCATATCCATCACAAAGTATATCACCATCTGTGGAAAACACAGAAAATGTCCCGAAACCACTTTGGTTTGCAAAAATGTATTGGTCACAAGATACGAAATACAAATCTGGCAAGACGAGGTCCTGATGTCAGCACAGACAGCACATTTACTGTACATAATGAACCCAGTGTGCTAAAAGGACGTACTACAAAATATGCAAATACTCATGCTGCTGCATGACATTTGTTGTGTTGTCTATGTGGTGCATACTCATCACTAGGGATCAGGGAAGCTGAAAAAGCAGATCTAATCCCCGTCTCCAAAAACATATAGCAGGTGATTTTTAGTAGATAATGACACTAAAAAACACAAATGATGCATTGAAACTCACCGCATCCCTTGAAGTGGTGCCCAGCTTGACAGAGTAATCCTCTCCACAGTAACGTGCAAACATGACCAGTCCCATCACACAGCTTAGAGCCAGGGCCAATTGCAGGGAGGGAAACACCATGTAGCAAGACCTGCAGAGCAGTAGGAACATAGTAAAAATGGTATTTTTTTTGTAATTTATGTGACTTTTTTTGCTAAACCCTCATTACTGTTCTATACTGTGAACTTCACTTGTGAATTCATATTTTGAGATTTGATGATGATATATCGGTTGATATTGCACATAACATTTTGATTAAGTATGCCTTAAATATGTTTTTCAAATAATTGTGACCAAGATTAAAAAAAGACTAAGGGCCTGATTAATAAAGGTTGACATGAGTAAAAACGTGTGCAAACTACTAACAGTGTGCACGCAGAATGACGTCTTTCAAAAGTGCAAGGTAGCACCTGTTGTTCGTTTAGTACTTTTGCCTTAATGAATATGCAATTTAGGTTGTAACATGCAAATACATTTATATACTACACGCAATGTGATCTACCAAGACTAAATGCAGAAACGCATCTGTTTCTGCTGGGGTTTCCCAAAGCAGTTGTTCAGGTGTGGTGTCCCAAGTAATAGTGCAATCTTAGGCAGGTAGTTGCATACAATTTCCACATACTCAGGACGCACTGAACGAAATAAACCAGGGCCCGTATTCATAAAGAATCTTAAGGCAAAGAGTAGCTCCTAGTGACGTAATTCTAAGAAAATTTTTAGAAAAGTGGGCGTTTACTCTTAAAATTAAAGAAAAAATCCTAGTAAAGAAAAAAGTAATTCATAAAGCATCTTAACCCTTAAAAGAGCTCTTAAGGTCAGAATTGTTAGAAGCAGAGATGAGGACTTTTAAGAGGCTTAAGAGTTTCTTTAGTAGAGGAGAAAATGGCAGAAAGACGAAGAAATGTGTTGCAGACAATGGATGACAGTGAGTCAATCAGACGCTATAGATTAGATCGTGCAGGTATGTGTTTGTGGCTGTGGCATTCCTGCACTGTGTCTCCGACACACACACACAAATTTATTGCTGTGACACCCAGCCCAAATTTTCCTTTTAGAATTGCCTTGTGTTTATCCACTAACTGGTCCAGTTGGGCTTTCTAGCCCTTCTTGGTTTTGATTCTGTGTTTGATCCATTAAAACCATAATAATTAGAAAGAGTAATAATTGGAAAGAGTGGAACAATTTTTATCATTCTAAGCCAATCAAATACCTTATAGGAAATTAACAGCATGGTAAATAAAAAACAGGATTTATATACACATAATGTGTGTTTGTGTGTGTGTGAGCAGAGAATGGTCAAATAGGAAATATTACGCATGTAATTTCCAAAGTGAAGGCTTAGAATAGAACCTGTACTTAAAATCACTCTTTTTTTCCTTCTTGGACAACCAACCAATCACAGTCTTCAAAAGATTGTGTCATACATAGCAACGGGGTCAACCCTGCCTCCTCACTAAGATAAAAGTTTTTGTCTTTTCTTTGCTCAGAGTTGCTCTCAGATCAGTCCCTGATCGCTCTTAAGCTAAGACTCCTAGGTAAAATTTTTTTAGCTAAGATAAGAGTTTTGTGAGAGGATTCTTAGATTCTTTATGAATACGGGCCCAGGTTTTTACACATTGGCTGCTTTCCCTCCAGACTCTCCATGGCCGAAACCATTAAAACACGCAAAAACCCCATTTAAATACTCCCACCTCCAGTGTTTGCTCCTGTTGACGTCTACACAGTAATTCTTAGTAAATCACCCATAACAGGTAGTAAAATTGCACATGCAATATTTTAGAATGCACACGCAATTTATTACTCTTTATTGCTAGTAAATCAGGCCCTAAGAGTCTAAAGCAGTTCTAGCACATCTGTGAGGTTATACTTCGACACAATGGTGCTGTTAGCTAAATGCTAACATTAGCATGCTAACATGCTGGTGTTTAGGGATCAGCAATGTCAGTAGGATTCATCCTCTGGGAACCTGAATGAAAATCAAATCAACTCAACTCAAATTGTGGACGACCAACTGACCTGTCTGTCTGTGTCAGTGGTGGAAAAACTAAACGAGATGCTAATAGAGGCTAACGTCAAACACATCATTGGCATTTCTGTCATGAAACATCTTGCGACTTCGGCCTGCAAATTTAATGCAAATACTTATTTACAATGCAAACATGACTGTAGCTGTAGAGTTCATCTGTTGTATGTGTTTACAGTTCACACCAACCAAAAAGTAGGCTACAGGGAAATTTTTATTCTAATCCTCTATTTTAATCTGCATGCTGACAGAAGTTTTAAAAAACTTTATCTTTCACAGTTAAATCATTTTTAAAAGTTCAATGTGAAAAACGCTTAGTTTTAGCATCAAATTAAAAAAAAGGAGATCCAAGGTCTGTGTACCTGACAGCCTCTTTCTCTGTGCGCGAGCTGAGATATCTTTGGACCTGAGCCTGGTTCACACCGTAGAGGGACAGCATGAGAAAGACGCCGCCAACCCCCAGAGTCCAGAAGGTGTGTCTCTCTGTAGGATCAGGGTTTAGACTGAACAAAAGCAAGAATGTAAGTACAGTATGGGGACAAACCTTCACTCTTACAAATTAACAATCACTGTAATCTAAGATGTAATAAATAGAATGCATGTGCAGTAACTTTAAAGATAATCACAATATGTTGTCAGGGTTCTCTTATAATAGTTGATCCTGAGATGTTTATATGTTAAGTATTGGATAGGAGATTAAATGATGCGCTGTGATGTATGTTGATAAAGAGAGAGTAGAAAAATGCATATAACAAGCAAAAAACAGCAAATCACTCTTTGTTGGAACAGGATTAAAGTCTTCTTTATGTTACAGTTTTGCCTGAAAATGTTGGGACATAAGCATGTTATTTAGTAACTTTATGTGCTGAGAGACATTTTAGATGATGTGTGTATTAGTTCACTTAAACATTGTCTTTTATATTTTTTATAACGTCACATTTAAGTCAGTAAACTACATTGCTAACGACAGCTGCTCAAAGCCCAGGTGTAATGTGCTTATTGTCTGTCTCCAAAAAGCAACAATATTAATGAATTAATACTTTGTCCTCTGCAATACATTGAGGTATAAAAAATAAGTAGAGGTACAATCTATAATCTATATGAAGCAAAAAGAAAACCAGCCTTTCTGTGAATTTGTGTACATATTTCCCCATCCATTCTTAATGCTGGTCATTTTCTCACATACACTCCAGTATGGAACTCACTCGAGAGCAGAGATGTGGTTCCCTTCATAGACTTTCCGCCAGACTTCAGACACTCCACCAGCCTGCTGCACTCCCACCACGATGACAGCCAGCTGCCCTGCAAACATCACAACAGTCTGAAAGACGTCTGTCCAGATGACAGCCTTTAAACCACCCTGTCAGGAAAAACAACACACGGGAATGAATCTGATACATGTAAATATATTATCAATTCAAATACTAGATATCCGTCTCAGTGAACAGTCATATGATTAATATTTCCCCTTCATATTTATGCATGGTATCTCTAAAACATGGATAAGTGATTCATATTTTTTTTCATTTCTGAGATTAAATGTACTGTATTATATTTCTGCCAAAGCAAAGTTCTATAGAATTTTGAGTGGAAAATATTTGTAAAGATAAAGTCACTCCTGAGGTGTCAAGAGAGACATGCCATCTTACACAAGGCATGTTTATGTACCAAAAAGAAGAGTTGGAAATCTTAAGAAAAACTTTCAAAGTACACTTAAATGTTAAGACAAGCTTTATGAACATGACCCTTAATAACTTACAAGTGTTGTGTACAATGTGCACACTAGTCCAGTGGCCAGCACTGCTCCCCATAATTCAAATCCAGTAACTGAAAGAGAACACGGTAACACACTTAACTACTATTCACTATTCAAAATTACAGAATCACAGTGAAATATTTGAACTTTTTGTACCTGCGTTTAGTGCAAAGGCAGGAGTATACACACACACTCCCATATAGATAACCTGTAGCCAAGTAAGAGACAAATCAGAGACTATCCACTCCATAAAAGATGTATAAAATAAAGATCTTGAATGAAATAAGTCAATGCATCTCTTGTGTTTTCAAGACTTTCTTTATGTGGATGCACCAATCCTTTTTCAATGGATCAGTATTGGGGCAAAACTGACCTTATTAAAAAAATCAGTTTAACATTTTGAGAAATATGCTTACTTATAACAAAAACAACAACACCCACAACAATAATAATAAATTATCATTAAATTTCTATAGAGCCTTTCATGACACTTTACACATGACTGCTCAAGACACAAAAACACGTTCAGATACAAAACCAGGTTAACAGTGCTAAGGGCTGTGGTGTATTGATGGTGTTTGAGGAGTTTTTTAAAAACATGTTAAGCGATGAAGCATTATAAATATCTGCAGGGAGGTCTTCCAGAGGGTCCACGCTGCAATACTGAAGGCTCTGTCTCTGAAGACATGCAGTCTGGTGTGGGGAACGGAGAAGAGGCCAGATTCTGAGGACAAGAGGTTCCGGTGTGGGGTATATGGATGGAGTAGGTCAGAGAGGTACTGTGGGGCAAGGGCAGGAGGATTTTGTAATTGATGCTGGACTTGATCGGGAGCCAGTGAAGGTGGAAACGGGTTGGGCTGATATGCTGCCAGGTCTTGGTGCAGGTGAGGACCCTGGTGGTGGAGTCTTGGACAAGAATGGGGATCCCATACAGGACTCAATTGCAATAGTGCAAACAAGAAATTATAAAAAGTACGTATTAGGGTTTCTGCCACAAAGTCAGAGAGTGATGGCCAGAGTCTAGAGAGGGTTTTCAAATGGAAAAGGTTTGCGGACCTCAGAGGATAAACAGATGGAGCATGCATCAACATCCAGGATCTTCTGGAGCAGCGCATTGAGAGCCACAATGAGGAGTTCTGTTTTGTTCTCGTTCAGTTTGAGTAGGTTTGTTGACATCCAGGCACTGATGTTGTGCAGACACAAATACTTGATTTCTTGCAGAGAGTTACATAAGAAGATCAATACCATTCTTATGTTTGTACACTAAATATAATGCTAGAACCAGCAGCCGGTCAGCTTAGCTTAGCATAACAAGCTAGCCTGGCTCTGTCCAAAGGTAACTGCACTTGTCAGTCCGGCATATATCCTGCAGTATAACCACACCTTCTAAATTCTACACATTGGTTTTTGTACAGATCAAACAAAAAGGTTACAACATGTTAATTAATAAGCTTTAGAGGTGCTTTTAGGCAGATTTAGTTACCTTTGGACAGAGCCAGTCTAGCTGTTTTGCACTGTTTCCAGTCTTTATGATAATAATAAAGATAGATAAGATAGACTTTATTGATCCCACACTGGGGAAATGTTACACTTGTTACAGCAGCTCCAGATACAACACAAAAACTGATATGGAAAATTGTGCAGGATCGCAGTAGGAAGTAGTTGGACAATGTGGATAGTGTGGACAAAACATATACAGAAGTAATATAGTATATATTTAAAAATATGGTTATGGATATACATTCCAGGTAATATATATATGTGTGTGTGTGTTTGTGTAATTGCACAGTATATGTATAAAATTGTGCAGAAGAGTGAAAGGGATACGTGTTGGCTGCTGTTACAGACACAACAAAGCGTGCTACATTACATCATTGCTGTGTTGAAGAGACTGACAGCTGTTGGAATGAAGGACCTGCTGTAGCGCTCCTTCTTGCACAATGCTAAGCTAACATGCTGCTAGCTTTAGCTTCAAATATACCATACAAACTTGAGAGGTATTGTTTTTCTTGTCTAACTCTCAGGTAAAGAACGCAAATAAGTGTATTTTTCAAAATGTTAAACTAATTGTTTAATAAGGTCATAATTGCCCTCACACTGATCTGCAGATACTCTGTTGAGGTATTCTGGTTGTTTCTGAGAGAGGAAAAGTGAGATTGGTGCATCCCCAGTTTATAATGTGAAGTATGGCACCCACCGTCTGAAAGATGAAGGTCAAAGTTCCACAGATACGCACTGTTTTGTTGAATCGCAGTTCAAGATACTGTGAAACAAAGCAACATGAGAGTAGCTCAAACAGGGGTATACAACATATGAACTCATTTAAATCCAATTCAACTGTAAATATAAAACTGCCATACCATACCTGGTACGCGCTGGAGAGCCGCAGTCTGTACAGCACCGGAATGAAAACATGAGCAGGAATGATGAGGCCCAGAATGTACGCACAGCCAATGAACCAGTACTGAGTACCGTGAGTGTAGATTTCTGCCGGTACACCTATAATCGCCACAGCAGACTGGAATGAGGCAATGAGCGACAGCGAAACTGGAAGACAGTGCATGTTCCTGTCTGCCATCAAGAACTCCTGTGTAGTGCGCTGACGCCCACCCGAAAGAGCATAGTACAGCCCGATGCCAACAGAGGCAGCAAGCAAGATTACAAATATTACATAGTCTACAGCTGTGAAGTGCTTCTGGTCAGACAGGTCCATCTTAATGGTCTTGAAGTCCCAGCCGCAGCTGGAGAAGGTTTGGTTCACCTGCAGACGCACATTCAGACAGATGCGAAATGTTTTTGTCCACACCCATCAGTCAGAAGAGACCAGCAGCCTTGAAGAAAGTGTAGCAAACGAAAACACTGATTAAATACATAGAGAGCAAGATTTGATGACATTTAGCCCCAATCATTCAAAGCCGTATGTGTAGTTAACTCTACACAACCATTTTTATGAACAAATCACTTTGCTTGACAGGCAAAGAAATAAACCTAACCCCCCCCACCAAAATGTATTCTCCCAAAGACAAGGATTTCCCTGAACTGTTTTTACAGAGTTCTTTTCCTTCCCATACAGACAGTGAGAACGTAAAAGCACTGCTGCCTTACTGTTACCAGCTAAACATAACCGTTTACAGCAGAAGACAACCTGGTCTGAGGAACGAGACTAGACAAACCAAGGTCATACAGCCACTGTTTCAACTTTCCCCTGCTTGCGCTGATCCAAAAATACTGACTACTGGTTTGGAAATGGGAGGTTTAAAGGGGAGGTACCCTGCTACACCACAAAGACAAACAGCAGGAACCAATCTCTTCTTTTGAAGGCCAAAAGCTACAAATGGTTCTATGTCTCAAAAAGACACAGGTAAAATTGTTACCCAAATTATGCAGATATTGTTCCTTGTCTTTACTAATATTAACATTTTTTAAAAATCATCATTAAAAAATCATTAAAAATCCACAGGACACAAATAATTTGAGCTGAACAAATAATTCTTTTGATAATGGAGCAATTTGAGTTTTGTGTCATTTTTCATGCTAAAAGTTTAAATATGTATTTGTTCCAGCTTTTCAAATTTGATGATTTGCTGCTTTTCTTTGTCTTATGTGGTAATAAATTGAATATTTGTAGGCTTTGAACTGTTGGACAAAACAAGTAATTTAAAGACATCACTTTCTACTTAGAAATTGTGATCAGTTTTTGTGATATACTGCAGTTTTAATTAAAAAATGATGAATTGCTAAAATAGTCTTATTAATCCTTAATGAAAATAATCCTTCTTTTGCAACCCTTTAAATAATAATAATAATAACAATAATAATATTATTATTATTATTATTATTATTATTATTATTATCATCACATTCACATACTTAGGACTGCTACTCAATTTATTTTCACTGTTATCTAAAATTACGACTATTTTCTCAATTTTTACACTAATTGTGGTCTTTAAAACATCAGAAAATATTGACTTGACTTGGGTCTTCAAATATCCTGTTCTGTCTGATCAACGGACAGACCAAGATATTCTGTTTACAGTGATTTAAAACATAAAAACAGCAAATGCTCACATTTCAAAAGCTAGAACCTGAGAATGGATGGCAAACGTATGATAACTCAATAACCAAAATAAGTGCCGATATATTTTCAGTCAGCTGACTAACGTTAATCGGTTCAGTTCAAACCCAAACATAACCACAGGAGACAGCACAATATATAAACTAACTGGTAAGCCCTGCGGGGAGGAGCACTGAAGCCGCAGGCATTTTAAAGTGACTTTGGCTGAACATGAAAACACTGCTGCTGTAACTTTAGCTATGTTATCTATAAATAAATAGAGCTATTCATCTGCTGATATGGGCTTCGTAAGAAAATGAAGCTACTGCACCCAATGACCCTCATATCTCTGACAACAAGTGCTTAATTGGACTGAATATGAAGAAATATTATATTTTATATGCCTGAAAATGTAGTGTCATGAGAAAGATAAGAACACTTGGAATAACATGAGGCAGACTCACCTTTACACGCCTGCACTCCTGTTTCCGGCTCACTGTCAATGGCACCATGCTGTTCATTGAGACATTCAAGAGCGCCACGTTACTTAAAAACAACTTGTTTGAATATCAGACATTATGGCTGAAAAAACAAGAACTGCAGACATTACAGTGTGCTCAATCTCTAGACGATGAAATCTCATTTTATTACCTATTCGTTTGTGCTCATAAAAGTGTTAAATTAACCTACCAAGTAGCTAATCTCTTGCTCCATATGTTTACAAATTGTTTTGATTTTTCTTCCGGGGTTGAAGCTGTTGGGCGGCGCTACAACGAGTGACACCGCAGCCGCCAAAATCAAAAAGCCGCAAGTTGTTGTGATTATTGTCATCGTTGAAACTACATTATAGAACACTAAACAGAGGGTTGGGAAACATGATGGAGGGAGCGACTGCGAAAGGTAACCCGGCCGGTTGGAAGCTAGCTTACCGAAACGGCTAGCTAGCTATTAGCGTATAACTTCGTTTGTTATGCTCCGTTAGCTAATGCTACACGTTTATAAGCGTAATATTCACAACTTTCATCTAAGCCTTTTAAGAGTTAATATGAGTAATTTTTCATCCGTTCATCCGCAGGTGTTCTGAGTCACCTGTGTCTGCTGGAAGTTCAGGCAAGAAGCCGCAAAACTCAACCGCAGCAGTCGAGTCGTACGAAGGAGCTAAAGGCTAAAAGAGAAGCGCTGATGACCCAAAGAGACCAGCTGAGGGCAGAGATACAGACACACAAGGTGGAGCAGTTTCACATCGTTTTCACTAATACTTATGAATTGTTAACGTTTTTTTAGCGAGATATGAGTACAAATAATCACTTTATCAGGTACACTTAGATAAAACTAATGCGACAGCTCTACCTATAGCTTCACTAATAAAGGGATTTTACATTTTCTCAAGTACTGCACCTCAGTACATATTTGAGGTACTTGTACTTTAATTGAGTATTTCCATTTTATGCAGCTATATATTTCTACTTTACTACATCCCAGATGCAAATATTTTACAGCACTACATTTACTGACAACTTAATACAATACAATAGATTTTAGATTTGTATATTTACATTTTCTGCTTACCTACTTTCTGTTATTATTTCTATTCCTTAATATATTGATGTGCAAAGTGAGTAATTGAGCAATAACAAAGAATTTCTGATTCAGTTACGACTTACGTTTAAGATTTAAAATGTTCATATCCTTCCTGGTAAAAAACAGAGACTTATCACAAAACCTCAGTTGCCGACCTCACTAATTCTCTACATACCAGAAATGCTGCAAAAACACTTCCCAGAAGAGTGCAGGCTGTCATTGCAGCAAGTTAGTGTAAATTGTATTGGAATGATCTGTGTCTTGACTCTCCAGAGTGCTGATGCAGCTCGCTGAGCACACTTTAGTGACCTAAAATAAAAGTCACCCCGTGTATCACTAGCTCTATTTACAATGCTGCTCTTTCTTGAGTTTTTAATGTTGGCTAATTCATTGGGGCTGGTTACACCGGCCTGCCACAGAATCTCCAGAAACTGAGGGCATCTATGGACAAACAGCATACACATGAGGAAGAGGGGGAAATGGATGAGAACTCGCAACTACTGCGGCTGATGGCCAGACATACACAACTGAAAGACCTCCTACATGCTCATCACATCATTGGTATTCTCTACAAGTTGTTTTATTTACTTATATTTATTATGCTATTTATGAGATGTTTTCATTAAAATCTATATATGTCACTTGTATATCTCATACGTCCTAGTCATTGCTCTTCAACCTCTCTGTTTTATTCACCAATGTCACTAGGTGGTTACAACGTCATAAAGACTCGTCAAGGTAAAGGACTGTGCGTGTCTTTGGCGACGGCCTATGAGGGCGTCTACTTAGAAACCTACAACCTGGAGATGGACCTGAAGCCAACACTGAGGATCAGTCGTCATAACATTCCCCCGTTCATTCCCTTGAACAGCCTGGCTGAACAGAGCAACATGCAAAAAGACACAAGGATGTTTCTGGACACCCTCAGCCAACATCTCAACGCATTTGCCGGTCGCAAGCAGCAGTTGAATCTTGTGAAGGTGCCTGTCTTCGCTTTTTTGTTTGTGTTAAATAATATCTCACAAAATGTTTTAAGGGAATAGTTTGTCACTGTTTGTGGAAGTGTCCGGATGTCATCTTTATTTTATAACAATTCGACCGAGGTGGGATTCTGCACAGGCCTTTTTTCCCCATCAGCTGCAATCAAAGGTGAAATTTACAGTAAATATAATGTGCATTAGAAGAACAACAATTAATTGATGAGTTAGTCCACAGAATTAACTGGCAACCATTTTAATAATTGACTAATTGTATATGTTTTTAAAGCTCAAATGACAAAACTTCATTGGTTTTATCTTTCCAAATGTTTCATGGATTTCTCTGTTGTCTTCTTATCTATAATAGTAAACTGAATATATCTGGGTTTTAGACTGTGTAAGAAAAGACAAGTCATTTAAATACTTCCACTTGGGCTTGGAGAAATTTGTAATGGGCGTTTTGTACCATCATATAGACTAAAAGATTCATTGAGAAAACAATCAATAGATTAATCAACAATGAAAAAATTTGTTAGTTGCAGCCCCACAGTACACCAAAATTGTTGAAATGTTATAAATAAATGTACTAAAGTTCAATTAAGAAAGGGGGTAAAAGCAGCCTATAAAACAGTTCTGACAACACACTGTGTATGATATTAATAAATCTGTCATAACACCAACATATCAAACCAGTCAAACACTCAGATAACATACTTTTGTATTATGGTGGAGTGCAGTAAAAATCTTTTTTTGTTTTTTTGAACGGCTCTTAACAGATAAAAATAGAGCAAGAAATTAAATTATTCTTCACATTATATTCAGGGCTTTGGTAATCTCTCATAGACAGATGACTAGCGTGCAAATGACATACATTTGCTCTGGTGGAATAACACACTGACGCTGTCCTCCTGCTTTTTTATAGGAACTTCATAAGTCCGTGGAAGTGATGGAGAGCAATGCTTTGTGTTCAATATTGGTGATGATGTTCACTGTGCCGAGAGAGAAGACAGCTATTCTCTGCACACTTGACTACACCGACCACACTAGATGTCTTCCCACACGAGTCCACTTTGACTGTGAAGGTAGAATTTTTATACTGCAGACAGATAGCTATGTGCTGTATCTGTGCCAATATAATCCATAATAAAAGGAGGTGCCCTCCTACCAGTAGACTTGGTAATGGATGGTAGAACTAAACCCCTTTTCCCCTCACAAATAAATCTAAACAGTGCCTTACGTCAGCCTCTGTGTGTCTCAGTTTTACAACAAGCACTGAATATTACTCCACTGACAGGAAGTTAATCAGTCATTAACATCCTTTTGTTTTTTTGACTGTTTGGACATCACTTGCACTCTGAGAAATTATGATTTGCATTTTTCACTTTTTTGTGACATTTTATAGAAAAGGAAAGAAACAAAAAATCCCATATGCTGTAAATCATTTTCATCATTGTAAAATGACTTCAAGGAAGGTCTCAGGAGAGAAACATATTTAATAAAGTGGTCAACAGTGTGCAGGACTTTATTTCACTCAGAGTTTTTATCCAATACACCTGTCTGTCTGGTTAGCAAGAACAATTACCCAACTTTAAATAAACCAAACTGTTAATTCATATATTGAAAATTTGAAGAGGAACTATAGAATACATTGTGCAATAATGAAAATAATCACTGGAGCCCCAAATTACACAACAGCATTTGGAACGTAAGAGGACAAAATAAAAACCTGTTGGTTTTTCAATAATGAAGTGATAAATTGATGTTTTTCCAGACAGGGAAGCTGCCTAGGCACCCAGACAAGAAATATTGAACTTTACATATTCAAATAGAGAATATTTCCATCTAACATATGCTAGTGCTGGTAACATGCATTAACATTTCCTTGTAATGTTGACTTTTTTTGCAGACAAAGAACTTTCTCATTCTCCAGAGTGGAAGAAAAACTGCAGCCTACTCCAGCAGACTCCTGTGCACAAAGCTTTGACAACCATGAGAAAGATGGGGAATATTGTGTAAAATAGTGAGACTGACTTGACTAAAAAAAAACATGTACATTCTCATTGTTTATAATAAAACGCTGATAGGTAAACTTTTTTTCCCTTGATGTTGAAAATATTGAGGTATTAAACTGTAACTGTAGAAACTGTCGAGTGTCTCTATGGGGGTTCCACAAGGATTTGCATGCTGCTTTTGTCCTTGAGTTGTTCTATGAATGCCGCCACCCTGTTGTGTAAAGTTTCCCTCTGAAACTGTCTCAGCCGCTCCATTTCCTCTTGGGCTTTCTGTTGTTGCCTGACCAGCTCTTTTTCTGAGATTGAGTCAATAGTCGCAATGTTTTTCATTTGCATGAGGGACAGGCTGCTCTGGATGTTGCCCCTGTGTCTCACTGAGCTGGTGGGTTTGACTGACGGTGGTGGTGCTGATGTCGACCGACTCTGCTCCACCAGTTCAGATCCTTTATCGTGATACTGGGATTTGCTGGAGTAAAATCTCCTGCCATTAGATGTTTTAATATCTCTAAAGTGCGACTCTGCATTATTGTGCTCTCCGATTTCTTTCATAGCGATGTTGACAGTAGCTTTAGGCTCACAGACTTTTACCATCACAACTCTTCTCTGTTCATTGATCAGTGAGTCTCTTCTTTGTTGAAGCATTTTGCATGTGTACCTGTACTGTTTGTCCAACATGTTTAGTTTATGCTGGAGATCCCTGTCCTCCTTTTGGTTCAACACTCTCAGATCTCTCTGTAGCATACCAGCTCTTCTGAGACTTTCATCCATTATATACGAAGGCTTGAGAGAGAAATGTGTTTTGAGTACATTTCTTTCTCCAATTAAGTCACTTTTTCTTTAAATTAAAGCGACAGATATCATTTGCCTACCTGATTTGTGCGTCCCCCAGAGCGATGTGTTACACAGGTGTTTGCTGCTAAGGCTGTAATATAATAGCCTATTATATTAGAAGTAAAGTGGTTGGGGCTGTTGCTCATTGTGTACTGTCACATTTCCTAGAGATTTGATTTCAAGGTAGCGTGCAGTCACAGAGTCTCTTGCAGCTTGTGCAAATTAACCAATAACAATGACTCACTTTGTGAAAAGTACGTCCATCACGTGTTAATAAAAGTATGAAATATAAAATATTTGACTAAACCATTATAATAATGTTTTTACAGCACGGAGGGCCTTATTTTTATTTTTTTTTAAACTGTAATGGTAAACCACTACACATACAAACACAATGGAGAGTCTCAGAAGAATATGTTCAAGAATCAGAACTGCTTTTTAACAAGTATCAGGCCTGTGTACACTTTGATTATTTCCTGGTTGTCTTCTGTAAACTGACCTTTTGGGGTTTTAGTCGGGCAAAACAAGATAATTTGAAGACGATGTGGGCTTGTAAAGGCCAGAGGTGAAGAAGTACTCAGATCAGAATCAGAAATACTTTTACTACTTATTAATACTTACTGATCCCAGAGGGGAGATTCCTTTCTTAGAATTGCTCAGCTTGCATGTCAAGGAACAGAAATAACAATAAAGTAGGAAATATTACGAATATACAAATTTAAAATATAAATATAAGGTAGTGTGGATATTTACAGCATTTTATAGAAAACTGAAATGTAATGATAAATAGTGATGAATTAAATAGTAAAAGTAATAACGAGTGCAAGTATGGATGTAAATATAAGGAGCATAGTATTTTACAGTATTAACAGAAACAGCATGATAAGTAGTAGTGAATTAAAGCAAATTGTAATAATGACTACAGTTAACAGTTGATGTGGGTAAGCACAGTCCTAAAAACTAACAGGACAGGGTAACCAGAGTTTTCAAACACATAACATTGCAAGATGAAAATACTCTGTCTACTGAAGTAAAAGTCCTGCATTTAAATTTTACTTACATTAAAGTACAAGAGTTGCCTATTTCAATCATAATAAACTGAATGTAGTAAAAGTACTCAGAATAATGTTTATTATATTTTAATTATTATCTATGTATGTGTTCATCATTGTAATGTTGCAGTTAATAAAATGTGGAGCTAATTTTAATTATTTTACTTTATAATGGCTTTATGGGTAGCCTGTGATTCCTCTCCATCAATGAAGTTTTATCTTATGATAATACATTTTAATTTGTGGATTACATTGTGTATTATTAATCAGCATAGTGGAGTATAAAGTAGCAGAAAACAAATACTAAAATAAAGTACAAATACCTGAAGTACGGTACTTGAGTAAATGGACTTCTGGACTGGTAATTTTGTACTATTTGCTGATATTTAATGAAATAAAGGATTGAAAGTAAAACATTAAATATTAATTATATTTAGTTACAAAATAAATCCTTTAATTTTACTTTCATATATCTTGTTTTGCCAGAAAAGTCACATTTAAGGATAATATTCGCTCTAAACAATGTCAAAATTTAAGGACATGGCCTCTGTGGTCCTATTGATAATGTTATTTAAACGTTATTATGCAGTATATCCCTTTAAACTGCTTTGCCATTAGCTAGAAACCCGCCCACCTGGTTGTCTGATCCCTCCCGCGCTGGACTAAAGCTAGCCTTCTAGTCTGGAAGATGGCTCAAACAAACTTCCCAAAATCTCATTCATTCATCTCAAAGTTGATGCACTGTTGACATCGTCTGCTGGTAAGTACATTTACTGTAAATGCTTGAACATGAATTGAAGATAACAGAGCGATTCACGGTGAAATTGGCAGCTATATTGTTATGGTTATAGTTTCTTGTAGTCGAACTTTGTACCACAATCAAACTTGTCGACGCTTTAACCAAACATACTTTTTCCTTAATGTACAAGCAGTATCAGGTAACAGGACCTTTTGACCTACAGCGCAGGCGCCTAACGTAATCGTGGGACTTCGCTGACCCTCTGTCATTTCACTACTGAACCCTATCAGCGTCCCCTTGTCTCTTTTACTTCCTCTTGTGGTGTTTTTATTCCTTCTTTTTTCTGTTTCTTCTCCTAAATAGTTTTGTTATTCTTCACATCCATGTTCACTACACAGCTAAGCTCCCTGGGTTTGCTAGCTCCATGTACTGAAATACCAAATGGCTCTTAATTTGTCTCCATCTAAGGGTACATGCTTTTTTAAATTATAAAATAATAGTAATGCTGTTTTTTTAACCATATTTAGCTATGCAGATAGTTTTTGTGCCTGTGCAGGGTTGGAGATACCTGCCTCTGAGTTTATCAGCACAGCTTAAAAAGGAACACTAACTTATTATTAACATCACATAGATTCTTGTTAGCATATGAACAACAACAAATGTCAAGGTTGTACAGGAGGCTCGCAAGATGGAAACGACTAAATGTTGACAGGAGGCCAGCAGGAAGACGTCTGTGATTAATTGAAAGTAGCTTACAGGCAGGCAGAAAGGTTGGTAAGCAGGCACAGGTAAACATTATGGTAACAGATGAACATAAAAATACAAAGCAAGAAAGCAACTAGGACAAACCATAGACTGTATATAAAACAAAACAAACTGACAAGTAGAAACAAATATGGAAGCAAATATGAGTAGTTCACTCATAATGACTGGCAGACTAAAAATCATGTAGTGTGAACTAGACTTAAGCAGGGAACATGAGGTAACTGAGGGCAGATGAGAGAAATGGGAACAGGTCAGTTGATGGATGGGGCAATTAGATGATTGGGAAATGAGGGAAAGTCTTAGGGCATCTGAGAAATGACAATGAAGAGGCATGAGGAATTAGAGATGTTGCTGGAGAAAAGGAAAGGACACATAATGTACAAAAAATTCCTATTGAGTTTTTCTCATTTTTCTTTTATAATCAAATCACAGTTGCCACCTCTGGGACTATCAAATGCTTCACATCCTGCACACTGGAAGATTTTTACTGGGAAACACCTACCAGACAGTGAGTATCAGCAAAAGGAAAAACTTTTATGACGTGGCTATAGGTTAAATTAATGTGTTTGCCAGCTTTAGGCTAGCAAGACAGGCATTTGTTTCATGACTAAATTCTAGATTTTAAACATATTTTTCTTCCTCCTACTGGCCTGGAACAAGTGTTGCTCTAGCTTTGCCAAGATGATGCGGGCAGTGTGTGTTGACGTACCAGGAGGACCAGAGAATTTGCTGCTGCGAACTGTCCCTAGACCTCAGCCTAAAGATGGAGAAGTTCTAATTAAGGCTCATGCAACTGCCCTCAACAGGGCAGACTTACTGCAGGTATAGTACAGTATACACTCTTACAATGGATAGTAGGCCTACACTATAATCTCCTTACTATACACATCTGTTTATCTGCTAAATGTGATTATCTTACATGTGATGTGTCAACATGTATTGTACATAAATAGTAAAGTGGTCCTGATTCTGGAACAACTCCCCCCCCATAGAGGCGAGGACTGTACCCACCTCCCCCGGGTGAAAGTAACATCATAGGACTGGAGGTCGCTGGTACTGTAGATACTCTGGGCACAGGGGTGAAAAGAGCCTGGAAGCCAGATGACAGGGTCATGGCTTTGCTCTGTGGAGGAGGATATGCAGAATATGTTGCTGTGCCTGAGGAGCTTCTTATGCCCATTCCCCCTAATCTCACTCACAGCCAGGCTGCTGCGATCCCAGAGGCCTGGCTCACTGCTTTTCAGCTTCTAGTTTTCATAGGTACAGCAACCATGTTTGTTATTTATAATAATATGTTTATCTTTCTGCATCATTATACTCTGCATATTTGTTTTCTTGGTGGCAGTAACATGCTGCTGTACCACCATCTCACTATTTATAATCCATTTATTTTTTCAACTCTTGTTATCTTATAGACGCATTACATTTTTAAAATATTTTGTGCATGAAGCACTTTGTATTTTTGTTTTAATAATTTCCATAAATATAAAGAATTTGTAGTAATAATAATATATCTTATTAAATTCCTGGAAAAATAAAATGTAGTGCTCTAAACAAGTTAAAACTAAAGATGGTGAAGCATTGTTTTCTATTTGTTTCCACTTAATTTTATACAACCCTAAGAACCCTATAATTGACAATGTTGAACTCTGCACTTGTATCCTGCCATCTGTCTTCTCTGCCACAGCTCAGGTGAAGGAAGGTGAGGTAGTGTTGGCTCATGCTGGAGCCAGCGGAGTTGGAACAGCTGCTGTTCAGCTGGTTCGTCTGTTTGGTGCCGTGCCGATCGTTACTGCAGGGAGCTCAGAGAAGCTGAAGATGACTGAGAATCTGGGAGCAGCAGCTGGGTTTAACTACAAAGAGGAGAGCTTTGCGCAGGGAGTTCATGACTTTACAGGAGGTGAATTGTGTAGCTGTATAGACAGTTCACTGTGTCGCGGGTTACGGGGCTAATTAGTCATTGCTGTAATGTGTTTGCATTGTTCTTATTGCAGTGATCTATCAAACAATAAGTGTAATACATGGACTTTTCATTGGATTTTCATACACAAAGTCATAGTAGCAGTCACTGCTCATGGTAACTGCATGGTTTTCCTCTTTGTTCCAAACATTTTGTTAAAGGAAATGTAAAACACTTTTTGTACACCAGAATATTCAGGTGAGCAAAGACATGTTTAAAAATCTAAATAGAGCTTGTTAAACTTTAAAGGATTATTCCATATAGTGTTTACTGTCAAAAAGTCCATCCACGTCCATATATCTAGTCTTTCTGACCTCCCTTCCCTGTCTGTGGCTCATTTGTTTCTTTAAAAACAAGTCACAAAATAAATAGATTATTATTTTTTTTAAAGGTTAAGTACTCCTAAAACAGCTGGGCACTTTTAATCAAATAGTACTAAAGCAGGAGTAAATACTACACTTGTTGGGTTACACTACCTGTAGGTAGATTTGTCTTGCAGCAAGAATATGATCCATTTTGACACATCCATTTTGGGGACTATTTCAGCTGGAGATGAATACACATTTGATGCACTATTGTATTTACAGCAGCAGGATGATGTGAGGTTCACTCAAAATAAACTACTGTGTGCCTGCATGGTAATGAGGGAACATGTAAGCCAGTGCAACAGTTTTTAATTGTTTTTGGACAACAACGGAGCTCAATGGTGAAATAGAGAAGTAACATCTGTCGGGTTTTGGATACACACAAAACACTTGCTCAGGCTCAAATCATAATAGGTTTTGTACTTTTCATAGGACTTGTTGACAATTTAGAATATCAACGCTCATGTGCTTTTATGTGAAGTAAATAAATAAAAATGTAAACAGAATTTAAAAATATATATATATACATATATTTTTAAATAGCTTATAACAGGTGGCTATATCACTGCTGATGAATTAAAATAAAGAAGAAAAAGTGTGATCCACAAAGAGGTTAAGGTCAAATTCGAGGCTGCAGATTAAATATTTCCTGGCAAGTTACGTTGTGTAACTAATAACTGTAATTTCACAGGCAGGGGGGCAAACGTCATCCTTGACTGCATTGGTGGGCGTAACTGGGAGAAAAATGTGAGCTCCTTAGCCACCGATGGCAGGTGGGTGCTGTACGGCACCATGGGAGGCAGGACGGTAGAGGGAGACCTGCTGGGCAAGCTACTCTCCAAGCGAGGCCACTTGCTCACCAGCCTCCTCCGCTCTCGCAGCCTTCAGGTGAGAATTCAAACCAACAGAAATGACACACCAGCTGTTGTTCTCCATCTCTGCATGTGAACATGCTGAGTCTTGTCAAGTGAAAATTCAACAGTGCTGAACTTCCTTGTTCACTCTGTGTCTGTTTTCCAAAATTAGGCAATTGCATGTTAGTTTTGACACATCCGCTTTGAATTTCTCCCTTACAGTACAAAGCCAACCTGGTAGAGGATTTCTCTCGCAGAGTGTTACCGTATTTCTCAGACCATCCAGCCTCCTTGAGGCCAGTGATTGACAGCACATTCAATCTGGAGGACATTGCAGAAGCTCACAGGCACATGGAGGCCAACAAGAACATGGGGAAGATTATCATTAATGTGATTCCACAGAATCAGGAAACTCAGTGATAAGCAGCTGCAGAAATATTAATAGAGATATACTCACATTGAAGTACATTCATGTCAAGGAATCTTCCAACAGTGTTGTTTGTTTTTCACAAATGTTGATCTTAAATATGCATTATCCACCAATACTGGAGATGATTTTCTTTACAGTGCTGTTTCTTCTGTAGTGTGAAAATAGTGATAATTGACACAGGATTACTAAATGTTCATTAACAGTATTGTGTTCATGATGGAGATTAAAGAGAGGTGCTAAATCTTTCCAAACCACAGTGACTTTCCTCTTCACAAATATCAGACAAAATACTGTACATAGAAAACCCTTGAAATAAATATGTGGTAAAAGCAGAGCTTTTGTCCTGTCAAAGATATTCAAATTTAAATTGACTAATTTAATAAAGCACACTAGCAAGTTACCCTGTCCACTGCTCCTAATTAGAATGCAGAGAACGAATTTCACGTGTTGTTCTGTGTATAATTGTATGTGACAACTAAAGGTTATTATTATTATTATTATTATTATTATTATTATTATTATGAAGGATGCTCATCACCCAGCAATTTTATTACAGATTCTACACTGAGCTAAATGCTTCTCTGTAGCTGAATCAAAGACGCAACTAGAATATTGAAATCTGTCCTTTAACCTCTTAAAAGTGTGACATATGTACATTTTACATTTTTATTATACACTGATAAACTGCACAGCCCTACACAAAAAAAATTAAATATTATCTTTGAATTTTGATCTGTTATAACTCAAATCTTATTTGCTTACTCCAATTATGATTCTTTATTTCACGTTAGCCTTTTAGCACAGCATTAAGAGTATGCCACGTTGCATTTCATTGTACTACATTTAATATATTGAACGAGCATGTGATAAATAAAACTCGCTGTTTGAATTTTGATGATGATTATATATCAGTATTAGTGAAGTACATTTACTCAAGTACTATATTTAAGAAATGTTTTGAGGTTCTTGTACCTAAGTAATTGTAGTTGCAACTCTATGACAGTGTTCAAACAAATATCCAACATTATAGTCATTATATAAGTAGACTTAATAGCAGAAAGGTTGCATTGGATCGTAATAGACTGTGTTCAGTCTATACAGTGGCCACAGAGTGTAGGCTATATGCCATCATGAATGGGGCCATTTAGCATAAGAAGCTACTTTTTTTTGATACTTTAAGTACATTTAGTTGATTATTCTTCTGTGCTTTTTAAACTGTGGTTTTACTACTTTTACTTAAGTAGAGCAAGTAGAGCATCTAAATACTTGTGCCCAAGGGCGCCACTTTGTGTTGAAAGGTGTTGGGGACATAGGGCTCCAATTAGAGGTATGACAATGCACTTAGCTCAGGAGCTGTGACAATGCACTGTGTTGGGTTCACAACAAGACAAGAAGACATTTTAACACTATTTTAAGGAAATATTTAAAGCTGAAATATAACAGTGAAGGCCTGTGGATACTCCCCCCAAATTTTCTTTATCAATTTATAGTTAAAATGTCTTTATTTATATAAACGGAAACACAAAATTCAGATAGCAGGTGACAATTCAGAATATGTGAAAAAAATTGAATGGAATGAAATAATGCAGTAATCAGTAACTTTTCTTGTTGCAACCTTTTTTCGTAACATTTTGTTTAATAAATGCTTTTAAAATGGGGTGGGGACATGTCTGCAGCGTCCCCAGTGCAAATGAAACCTATGCTTCTTCCACCCTTGATTAGTAGATAGGCCTAATTAGAAATAAATAGTTATTAGTGATAAAATAATTAGCAATACAAGCAACGCAGACAAAAAAAAAAATTCAAAACATTCAGTAGTGCACACAAAAAAGTGTACATTAAAACAGAAAAAATACGCAGTAATATTATGACGCACATCACCCTACTTCTTTATTAAATTATTCATTATTAAATATACATCCTATAATATTTGAAACGCAGCTGCGCGCGCAAACTCACTAATGACGTATGAGGATTCCTTCCTGTTCAAACTTCCTGATTCACCGCTGCGGCTCCTCTGAAGAGTTTTCACAGATTCATGAGAAAATAAATTTCAACAGAAGAAAACAACTGCTTTTCATGGAACAAACTTTAAGACAGTTAACGGACACACTTTGGACTCTATGATTCGACCAAAAACAACGACATTAATTTATCCAGTGCGTAAGATTTAACTTTGTCTCACAGCCCAGCTAAAGTTAGCTAAGTCAGAGTTAGCAGTTTGTCTTTACCCTGCAGGGTAAACATGAACTGAGGCAACGTTTATCCAAACCCGGTTAAATATTTATAAAATATGTAGATTTTCTTCTTAACAAACAGACAGTAGTTACGCGCTTAATAATATGGGCTGTTTGGACCTTAAGCATGCTTTATTTCACGTTTATTGTTGTGTATTTAACTCCTCACCGAACGTACGAGCCGTTATCTGTAACGTTACTCTGTAAGGAAGTGATAGGCATTATTTGTGTTTTTTATGTCACAGCCGCCAAATCCTGAAACATGGAGGACCCAAACATACAGCGTAAGATGTCAACAGCAGGAGAAAGCCTGTACAAAGTCCTGGGCCTGGAGAAAGGAGCATCTCCAGAAGAAATAAAAAAGGCATACAGGTGTGTTCATAAAGTACAGTTGATCTGTCCATTTAGAGTTGAGCAAATTTATTAACGTTACATATTGAGCAAAGTCATAAGTACATGTTCTTCCATTAATTGATTTAGTAATTTGGTCTTTAAGATGTCAGAGAGGGTAATATATTTAAGTTGCTTGTTTTGATTGATCAACAGTTTAAAACTCAAAGATTGAAACGTAGCCTGGATTTAGATATAAGGTGCATGGAAAATCTCCAGAGGTGCCACCAACTCCACCAATAACTTGTGTGACTTAGTATTTTCAGTTTATTAATTGGTCTACTGTTAATTTTTTTTAGTTTTATCCTCCTTAATGCTGATTCAAAGTCTCCTCCACACCGCCACAATATACAGTAATTCTGGATAGAGTAATACAAAATCCATTTATGTAACTTGACTCTTTCTGTAGTTGAACTAATTTAAACACCAGCTTAGAACCAGCCGAAACCCACTCTGTGTATTGTGTACCACAAAACTTAAATTAATAGCACATGCTTGAACTCATCCAGCCTATGTATGTGTCTATATTAGACAGGCCTTTAATTCCTTTGCCATGCTGGTAAATCTGAATGAATAATACATTAGTGTTCATTGTTTCCGCAAAATGTACTAAATAGTTGAATTGTGGGGAATCAAACTGATCTTATTATGTGTAGCGTGCCCATATTGACAGAAGTTTAAACATTTGTTATTGGTTTGTACGACCTAAGCAGCTTAGAACTAGCTCAAGCAGGTGACCCGGTGGACAAGTTTTATACATCCATATAACTTATATAAAAATGTGTAGCCACACTGGGCCAGTAAAAGGGGAAGGCATCTAATTGGGACTAGGCTTTTAATTGAAGTTTAACGTATGTAACTTTACAGATTGTGAACTCTTCTCAAGATGATCAAACCCCCCAAATTCCCACAAACAGTACTGTAGATCTGACCTTGTTGAGCATTTCAGACCTGGAAATAAAATTTTCACTCTGGAGAAGCTGTAACAAGGCATTTTCTTGATAAATGACTGAAACGCTTTTTAATTAAGTTGATTTTCTCACAGTTGACAGAAATATAATTTAGTTAACCATCAATTCAGCACTAACAGTGCAACAATATCTAAACTTAGATATGTCATCATTAGGTAGAAATGTGCATTGGCGAGAGAGGGGACTTGTAATGCTCCATTACAAGTCTTAACTGGAATAGACTAACTGGAGTTTCTAAGCTTTGTGTTTTTTAGGGATTTGCTGCACTATATTTTGAATTAAAAAGAAAAGATATGAGGTTGATGGAGATCTCATTAGTATGAAAAGTACATTCAATTTGAATTAAGTTTTTTCTGTTGTTGTTTTTTAGATGTTATTTATTAGGGCCATACCAAAAATTTGGACTAACAGTGTAGTCCCAAAATAAGGGAGTTAGTTTTCTGAACAGCTTCTCTTTCCTCATTTTTTCAGATCAAACTATTTTTTTGACTCTATACCAAATTCATATTTCAATAAAATATTGGAACATCCTTACTTATTATAGCTGTTTACATTTATTGTTAGTTTTGTACTTACAATGGAACTGAATTCCCGATGTGTAAATTGTTGGGTAAAATCTTTAGTTGTGGATAAGTGTTCTAGCCTTTAACACCTGGCGAAATAGCTTCAGAGTTATCTGCATATTTCAAACCCTCACTCCCTTTTGCAGGAAACAGGCTTTGAGGCATCATCCTGATAAAAACCCAGACAACCCAGAAGCTGCTGAGAAATTCAAAGTGATCAACAACGCCAACGCCATCCTCAGTGACGAGAACAAACGGAAGATCTACAACGAGTATGGATCCATGGGGCTCTACATGTCGGAGCAATTGGGTAACGATGACGCCAGAGTGTACGCCCTCATGTCCAAGTGCTGGTTCAAGGTGAGATGATGTTTCACAAACTAAATGTGAAAATTCAGAATCAGGTTTATTGCCAAGGTTTTCAAATACAAGGAATTAGCCTTCAGTGAATGTCTGAATAAAATTTGACTTCAGTTCTTTAGTAATTCTGTGTTTACGCATGGAATTGAACTTGATGTTATGTTGAATTGTGTCTGCCAAGGATTGTCATAAATTCTTGAGAAAGTGCATTCATGTAGTTCAGTATTGTATTTTGGGAGGTGTAGTAAATGTTGGCATACAGATCACATATATACTGACATTCTTTCCCTTCCCTTTCAGGCACTTTTTGTGTGCTGCAGTATTTTCACCTGCTGCTGCTGTTTCTGCTGCTGCTGTTTCTGCTGTGGGGCGTGTGCAACATCAAGAGAAGGACAAGATTTCACTCATATGGACCCCGAGGACCTAGAGGCAGAGATCAGAGAACAGGATGCAGGTGAGGGACTCTTTTGGATTCATGTCAGCGTACAGAAAAAAAAAAGATTCCTGCTCTATTAAAATCGTTACACGTTACATTTTCTAGCATTTTCTGTTCACGTCAGCAGTAAGAGTAAATTAAACTGAAGCTAAAAGCTGTTTGTTTTTTGTTGGTTTAGTAATTCAAAATCTGTCTTGGTGAAATCCAGGATTGGCAGTCTAATACAAAATTCAGAACAATCTGATTCAAGCCAAAACAACATCGCATAACAATGGCATAATCATTAATTTAAAATCTTCTATTAGTAGTGTTTTATAGTGAATACTTGCTTTGTTTAAAAATAAATTGAAGTGGAGATGTTTAAGCTGCAGAAGGCAACATTCAACATTGGTGTCCCCAAACACCTGGGGACAAAGTGCTTGAAATTTAACTAAAACATCTTTAATGAGACGTCCGTAAACTGCACACAGCATGTTCACATTCACTCATTAGTTTGTGATTATTTTACAGCAAAGTTTTATCAGTTTGTGTTTTGCCAATACATTTTGACCTGGAAACAGGAGTCGTCGTGTGACAAGAAAATTTTGTTATTGTAAATTGGATGCATCCATTGCCCAAAGTAGGAAGCAGCAGCATTGAGGCAGTAAAATATGGATGTAAGTACTTCTGTAGTGTCCTTTAACTGAATTAAATGTCTAATGTGATTAGTAATGGAAGTAACACTTTGCTGGAAAGTGAATAAAGATGGACATGTAACAGTGACATTTTGGGGACAAATTAAAGTTTCAGGATTTCTGAATAGCAACTTACTTTGTGTTTTTTCAGCGTTGGTGTTTGGTCAGAGAGCCTCTAGTGAACAATGAATCCTGATGGAGATCCTGATGAAAGGAATTTTTGGGAAATATGTGTATTCACTTTCTTGCTCTAGAGTTAGATTAGGAGATCAATACTCTCACATCTGTACCCTAAATATAAAGTTAGCTCAGCATAATGTTAGCATAATGTCTGGAAACAGGAGGAAAGAGGGCCTGGTGCTGACTTTTATTTATAAAGCGCCAAATCATAACAGAAGTCATCTCATTTTACTTTTCCTTTAGAGCAGATCTAGACCATACTCTTTGTAATATTATTTACAGAGACCCAACAATTCGCACCTTAAGCAAGCACTTGGCAACAATGACAATGAAAAACACACTTTTAACAGGCAGAAACCTCAAGCAGAACCTAAACTCAAGAGTGGGTGGGCAGAAAGAGAACATACAGTAGTGCAATGCAAGTTTTATGGAGAGATGTAAAATAATATTATTGTTGGTGGTAATAATACAAATATCAGTAATAATAGTAATGACAATGATAGCAATATTGCTAGAGGTGGAGGAGGCAGAAACATTTGCTGAACATGTTCAGTACTGAGTTTTTGTTACCTGTGGCAGGCTAACTTATTCCTCCTGTTTTCAGTCTTTATGCTAAGATAAGCTAACCAACCATCTTCATAACTACCATCCAGATATGGGAGTGGTGTTGATCTTCTCCTTTAATTCTCTGAAAGAAAGTGAACAAGCATATTTCCCAAAATGTCAAATGATTCCTTTAAATGTTGGTCTCTGTATGTGATCACAGCTTAACAATGTAGAGCATCATTTTTGTGTTTCTAGCCATGACAGTGAGTTGAGTCATTTTTGCTGTGAAAGAACAAGCGTGGGTTTGCTCAGTGTTAAATTGTCTTTCACAGCAGGAGACGATGTAATTATTATTCAGCCGAGCCCTAGTGCCGCCACTGACATATCAGGTAAAGTTGTCACCTGTCCTCGGCTTACAGCTGCTCTGCGTTGCTTGACTTGTCTGTCGCAACTTGAAGGAGTTCATATTTTGGCTTCTAACACCACTCACCCAGAGCGTGCACTGTGTGTTTAACTGCTTAACTGCATTAATTCCTTTCTACAAGTCCAGGATGACCTTTATTATTTGTGAATATCTTTGCTTGCTTACATTAATCACTGTTCACAATGTTATAAATGGTATACTAAAATGCTAAATATCAAGAGCAGTGGTTCCCAATCTGGGAGTTCAGATTTGGGAGATCATTTCAGGAGTGAGTGATTTACTCATGATTTATCTGAATTTAAAAAAAAAGGCATATTTCTTCTGTACAAATGTTATCAACCTTTTTACCCCACATTTTCTCAGATATGGAAGTGTTAAGCCCCTTTGTGTCTGTCAATTTAAAATAAATTAAATAGCCTTTTCTCTGAACTGTTATAAACCATATGCATACAGTTACTCTTTAATGCATGGTGTTAGAGGTTCACATCAAAATATTTGAGAACCACTAATCTGAGTGACTGCACTTTATGGATGCTACTAAAAACAAAGATGTGCGACTTCTATTGATTTAAGTCTTTTGTGCAGCTTATTCCATCTTAAGCTTAAGCTTGTTTTGTTTCAGCAGCAAGAGAATTAACTATTTCAAAACTTACTTCTAAATGTAACTTTATTTTTCCAGGCTTTCCGTTGATTTATCTAGTAGGGCTGCAAATAACAAAGATTTTCATCAATTCATTTGTATGCAATCTTTTTCCATTAATTTCTTTGTCTATAAAGTTTCCTTAAAATATGCCAAACTGTTTCCAACTTCCATATATTACTGTTTCCAACAGTAATATATATTATACAGTATATGTATATTATATATGTATATATTTTCTGGTGTTTTAGTCCTCTGATTGGTTTGGACTATTGATCGGACTCAATAAGACTTTGATGTCACCTTGGGAAGACCATGTTTTACTACTATCTGACATTTAATAGACTAAATGAAAAATAATCATGAAAATATCCATCAAAAGGTCTGAGAGCCCAACATGTCTTATTTATATGTTTGAAATTTGCAGCTATTATTAAACAAAGGAATGCATTTATCATCATGTTTAAGAGCCTTCCAATGAGACACAATGAGTGGAGACTTACATTATATGGTGACAAATACATAAACATGTTATACTAAACATTAAACAGGTGGCCCTTAAATAGTGTCTAACTTGGCAGCATTAATGGTGGATGCTGCTGTGTTGAGGGTTACGTTCTTCTCATGACCGATTAATTCATTATTTCTTTTCATTAATCCTTTAGTTGTCCTTAACCAGTGACTGTTTGACAGTTTTACTTGATAAGTGTTGTAAATGAATAATTTCAGCTCATCTCAGTTTAATATTTTTTGCTCTCCATTTGGAAAACAAGTCTCCTCTGTAGATATAAAAACAAGGTTTTTCTTTTCTTCATTTGAAGCAAGCAGCTCTGTTTTGCTGCTCCTGAGAAATAAAAGTATAAAAACTGTAGCTTTTTCTTGCTTTTTCTCCACACCTCCAGGTAAAAATACACCAATTGTGATTCAGCCGACCAACAGCACCTCTGAGCGGGAAAAGGCAGCTGAGGAATGAGTGAGTGGAGAATTTCAGAGTCTGGACTGCATGATAAAACCAATTTATCATCAGCAGATGTGGCTGATGATGAATATGAATGTTGAATGTGGTTGTTTTTTCATAGAAAATGTATTCATCTCAGAGGCTTATTTGTTTAAATGAATCAAGCAGCGATTTGATTGTGCCATAGTGTCAGTGGGTTTGTCTTTGATCCATTTTTATATTTATTATTTTAACTTTTTATATTTGAATATTGGGCAGTGTCTGGACTGCATTGACATAGCTCTGGAATAATTCTTTTTCACGTGCACTTTAATAATTAAACTTAGTGTTTAAAATTTTAAAGCTGCCGCGCTGTTCTGAGAAAATGTATGCTCAAGGTGGCTTTTGGGTCAGAAATGTTTTAAAATTTTTTAATGCAACATAATATATTAGCATAATAGATCATTAGATGCCAACAAACTTGAGTCTCGACCAAAAGTACCGGTGCCCCAGATCTCTTTTCAAGGAACTAAAAGGTTCCTTCAGCTCACAGTTATGTGCGTTTCCACTGAGGTCTTAAGTCCCGTAAAAACATTTCCAGCTGATAAGAGCTGCAGACCATCTGCACTTGTCTGTGTCACCTGGGCGTCAGAGGAACGGGATTTTTAACATGCTTTATTACCTGCTGTAATCAGCTGTTCCGCTTGTTTTAGAAACGTGCAGACAGACTTTGCACCGTGTAAAAACTTCCTGACTGATGAAAACTTAAAACAACAGCTCCAGACCCAGTATGTAGCTTAACTCTATCAACTGTAAGCTGTGAACACACCGCTGCAGCTGGCTGCTATTTCTGAGCAATACATTTAATGCAGAACTACAACTCAGGCAGCCGACGTACGATCTCAGGCGAACATCAGCGAGACGGTGTACTATCTGACTGTTGATTATGTTTTACTGGTTTGCAAATAACGTAAAGAGAGTGAGCAGTGGCAGAAAAATAGCCGACATGTTCGTTTTAAAGCCAGTAGCCTCTACACGCCCTCAGAATTTCACTGCAAGGCAAGCCCCAGGTCCCAAAGTACTACCCGCCTGAGCAGGGACTTTTTGGGGGGGTAAAATAAAGACCCCAGAACTAAATTTAGACCCTGGTCCCTTCGGTGGAAATACAGTGAGTTCCTCCAAAGGTTCCTAGTTCCAGGGTTCCTTTGGTCGAAACGCTGCTTTGGAGACTTACGGGGTGTTTAGTCATTGTGCTCATAGATACATATTGTAGAAACAAAATAAAGATCGTGACTCAATTAAGTGAGAATCAATTACATGAGATTCCTCATGTAAAGTATGTTTTTACATAATATGCTGTATTTTAAATGTTTGGATGTCAACTGTGTCCAATGTTGCATATTTGGCTGAAAGCCTGTAAACAGCCCAATGAGAAAGAATAAAATAACAATGGCATAGCAGGAATAATTCAACATTGTGGGAGAGATGCTTATTTTAATTCTTTCTGAAAGTTAGATGAGATTAATATGTTGTCGACTTTCGACTCTTCACGTCATTGACCACTCAAGTTTGTTCAAAAAGTTTAGTTAAATAACCTTGAACAAAAGACTGTGGCGACATGAGAGGTCCATATGTGTGTTTTGAGTTTTGTAATTATGATTTGATTGTTTACAAATAGCCCTGATATTACCGTATGAAGCTGGAGCCAGAAGCTAAGTAGCCGAGCTCAGGGAGACAAATCAAGCATAACTCTGTCTAAAGTTAAAAATATACCTACCATCACCCATAACACTCGCTGGAGTTACAGTAGCTTTCCTAAAAATCCCACTACTTGTTGGAAACTGGTAATTGTGGTAACTCCCATTTCACATGAATGTGGCATTAAGTATAGCACTTGTGCCAGGAGGTGATTAGCCTAGCTTAGCATGTGTCACGTTGCAGTTCCCAACCTGTGTAGTCGAAGAAGGACTCCGCAGAAGACCATTTTCATTAGTGAGCTTTAGAGGTGGTGTAAGGTTTTTGAACTTTGGACAGAGCCAGGCTACCTGTGTCCATTCTTAATGCTAAGCTATGCTAATTGCCTCCTGGCTGCAGCTCCATACTAACGTAACACGCAGACGCAAGAGCGGCATCGATCTTCTCATCTAACTCTTGTAAATTAAGGGAATAAGCGCACATTCCAATATATGGAACTATTTCTTGAAGAGAGACAAGTGGTACTATTTGCTGTAACTGTGCAAAAAAGTACACAAGGGGGCAAATCATTTTTTGTCAGGTATTGATAAAGCTCCCACAAATCATCTATTTTGTTAAATGCTTCTCCTAACACTGATGCTACAACCTGATGCTAAAACCAACAAATTATTTCTCCAGTTGACTACACAAGACAACTAACTGAGATTAATTTGCTGCCAAATTTTCCTGTTTGATCCTGGTTATGTGCTCCAGATGTGTCAAGATCATATTTCAAAGACATTGATCTCTCTGTGGTGTATGACTGTGATATACTGCATGTATGCATTGCAATGTCACGCTCTATACAGAAATCGATCAGAAATCATATTTTGTGTAAATTCAGAGGTATATTTTTGATTGGAAGTTGTGTGACAAAATGAGTGTATATTAAATTAAATTATGTCACCTTTCATCATGTTACATATATTTTTTATTTCTGCTGGGTGGAGGTTGGGTTTGTGTTTTAAAGGGGTTGCATTTTGCACATATTCAGCAGTATATGTGTATTATTTTTAGCATTGATCTGTTTTTGTTGGGTAACCATACATACAGACATATTTTTGTAAAGTTCAAACAATCCCAGAAATGTATTTATAAGATTGACAAACGTGCCTAGGTACATTTTAGTGGGATTACGTGTTTGTTTTTTTTGTTCTTCTTCAGGTTTGAAATGTTAGATCGAAGATTAAAAAGAAGACTTAGATATAATTTTCTATATGTTTAGTTATAACTCAACATTCTGTGGTATTTTCTTATTCTTTCAACTTTTTCATGTTTTCAAACTGTTTGTTTCTGTAAAATTAATGTTTGTCTCATCAAATAAACTTGGGTAATACTGGAAATGTCTAAAAGTTGTCTTGTAATTTTAAGTTTGCCGTTAGTGACCAGCGGCTCTGAGCTCAGTAACCTGCCATTGGCTCCTGTTGTGCTCCACCCCTGTCAGATAACATGTTAGACCAGGTTGTGAGATTCACTTAAACACTAGTTAAACATTAGGGGATGAAGTGAACTGAACATATGGACTTATCAACAGAGTCAGAGAAACGACATCTGATTGAGACTCATTTGGAGCCTTTAAGATGGTATGTTTTTATTTTTTTATCATCTCATATGTGTCAGCCCAGATGGTTTTTAATTTACTAATATACATAATTAATCACTTTCTAACTTTTGTTTTTTAAAGATAATTTTTTAGGAAACCAGTCACAGTTTTTGTCTCCTCTCAGGACAAGTTCTGCTGGTGAAAATGATTCGGACTCACCATCAGATTTTAGTGAAGATGCCTCCAGTATGGAAGGCCTGGGGCAGCCTGACTGGCTCTGCCAGGAGACGAACGTGATGTTAAGGGCTGAAAGTGACGCCAGATGTTTGGCCAGAAGGAAGCTTCTCATCGCCTGCGCTGTCAGCCTCGTTTTCATGACCGGAGAGGTGATTGGTGAGATAAGCTGATTTCAGCTGTCACAAATGTATCAAATACTAGCTAGACAATGAAAAGGGATCCGGGTTGGTGTTTGTAATGTGCTTTAGGAAAAAGTCACAGTGATGGAAAGTAACTACTTTTAACTACTGTACATATTGAACTTTTTACTCCATTAACTTTATCTGAGAGCTTTATAGTTTCTTGCTATTTTGCATCTAAAGGAAAAAAAAGTTGTTTTTTTCAACTTGGTCAACTTTTAAAATATGATCAATCTTATAGATGAGACTACCAAAGTAATTTTAAAAATTTGTCAAATTTGACCAGGTGCAATACATAGATATTACATGTACATTTGTATGGCTGCTAGTGTATGAATGTGTGTGAATGTAACGTACTGTATTGTAAAAGTGCTTTGAGTGGTCGGAAGACTAGAAATACAGACCATTTACAATTTGTTTTCAGCTTTGTGAAAATGCATTTTCCAGTTAATCCAAGCAGGGGTTTAAATAGTTTATTTTTCCTAATAATTGTATGGGTTTAAAAAAATCACAAAAGTTGGATGAGAAAGGTATGGAAAATTGTAATCTGAAGAGTAACTAAAGATGTGTAGTGGAGTAAAAAGTACAATTGTCTCTGTAGTATAAGTATGTAAGTATAAAGTAGCATAAAATGGAAATACTTAAGACAAGTACCTTGAATTTGTACTTGTAAAAGTACAATACAGTGGTCGAAATGAGGCAACAAAAATTGTCTGAAATCTCTTATTAGCTAAAAAAAGGAGAATCAGGACTTGTTTTGAAAATACAAACCCAGTTTCATCTTATTGGACCACTTGAATATAGTAATACAACCCCCTCCACACACACACACACACACTTACACGTACCATCTTCTGTTGACAGTCTGCAGGGATTTCTTCTCTCCGCAGGTGGATACGCAGCTGGCAGTCTGGCCATCATGACAGATGCAGCACATCTTCTGACTGATTTTGGCAGCATCATGATCAGCATCTTCTCTCTATGGCTGTCATCCAGGCCCCAGACACACAACATGACCTTTGGATGGCATCGAGCAGGTGACCCGGGGGAGTTTGAATCTGCTGCTTTAAACCAACATATGCATGTTGGGAGTAATTCATAAGTGGATTAAAGTATCTTTAGACTCAGTATACTTAAATTTCATTATTTTAAGGCCTACAAAAAATATAGTAGTCAGTATTTCCCAGTGTAGAGAGGGGGTTGAAACATATATAGACCTTTGTATTGAAAATATGCTTTACAGCTGGTTCAATAACTACTGTAGATTTAAGGATTTCTTTGATTTAAAATATTTGAGTTTTTGCTGAATGAAGCTTTATTTCAAGCCTCTTAAGTATTTTTACAGACTCTTTCACAGTTTTCTGTTTATTTGATATTAAAGGTGCTTTTTAAAACTTACATTAAGTTTTGTGTTATATTTAGTTTTGTGTTTACTGAGTTGTCATAGTTAAACCTGATACACTTATTATGGATGAATTATTTCCTAATTTTCAATCGACTAGACTACAAAATCTGCTTTAATACAACTGTATCATGAATAAAACTTACAAGTATTTGCCCTATTACCACATTCAAATAGCTTAATTCTATATAATTTCTGTGTGTTGAATGACTCCCTCATTTGTTGTGTTAACCAGAGATTCTTGGCATGTTGCTGTCAGTCATGTCCATCTGGGCTGTGACAGCAGTGTTGGTCATATCAGCTGTTCAGAGGGTCACTGATGGAGACTACGACATCGACAGTCAGATCATGCTGATAACTTCAGGTTGCGCTGTGGCGGTCAATGTCCTGTGAGTACGATGACCTCACCATCAGGATTATTTTGTTTAGAGGATGATCAGCAGCAGTCAGATGTCTTCTAAAAACTACATATGACCTTTTTTTTAAGGATGGTCCTGATCCTCCATCAGTCCGGGGGCTCACATGGCCACAGTCACGGCTTTCCCGCCAGCCAGCTGCAGAGGGACAAACGTTGGGGGCATGGCCACCACCATCACAGCCACGGCAACGCCAGTGTACGGGCAGCTTTTGTCCACGTGGTGGGAGATCTGGTGCAAAGCGTCGGAGTCCTGCTGGCTGCCGCCATCATCTACTTGTGGGTCAGTGTCAGCCAAAACACTAATGGGGTCAACATCTCTGCAACTGACCTAAAAAGTACTTGTAAAGTATTTGAATAGAGAACAGACTAAGAGTCTACAGCCACGCTTGTGGCTACTTACTACTTGTAGGTACTTAGCTAAATGCTAACATCAGCACGCTAACATGCTCACAGTAACAATACGGAACACACAGAAGCTAAGCAAATTTAATATTTACCATGTTCAACATATCTGTTTAGTGTGTTAACATAGTTATTCCAAAGCACAGCTGAGGCTAATGGAGATATCATTACTTTAGCAGTTGTTTGGTCATTAAACAAAGTATTGGACAAAAGGAAGTTTTGATCCGATGATGGTGCTAGGATCCTTCCTCTGGGCACCTTGAATGTCTATACAACATTTAGTCTTATATACTAAACTCAATTTGTACTTTGTGGACCAACAAACCAGCAATGCCACTCCTAGAGCCAGTGACTAATGAAATCTTAACTCATGGCCCACTCACTAACTTTTTCCAGAGTTTTCATCATCAGTTGATTGAGTTTGCTAGATTGTCATCACATTAATTTAGTAGGGAACTTTGTATATGTTATAACAGGTTGGTTGCATTTGGAGGGGAATCGTTACACCACGTCTCCGTTAAAGGTTTGTTTTTGGTGTTGAATGAGACTAAGCAAACTGTACTGATAAATACCATGAGATCCTGTTGAAAGTTCCAGAAAAAATTGAACCGTAGCCCCTTTTCCACCAAAGCATTTTGAGAGCTGGTTCGGAGCTGGTGCCTACTCGTGAACCAGTTCTTTGTGTTTCGACAGCCAAATAACCGGTTCTTGGCCAGGAAAACTGGTTCCAAAGTGGCACCAACTCTTTGCTGGACTAGAACCGTTCTTTTACCACGTACCCAGTCACGTAATGACGTCGCTCGCTGGGCTCTGTAGTCAGTGGAAAAACAAACAGGTTCTGAGAAGGTTCGCAAGTTGAACCAGCTTTGAACCAGCACAAGTTCTTTTTGGTGGAAAAGAGGTACTTGAGGTTTTTCTTTGACACTTGCTGCAAAACAAAATATATTTGTAGATTTTTTTTTTACAAAAAATACAAGTATGGTTATTCTATATTTTTCTTACTATCAACAAATGAAAAGATCAAAACCAACTTTGAATTGATTTTACTAACAAGTTTGTTTAGCAAAAGCATGATATAGCTATATACCTCTTTGTCAGCAGAACGCAAAAACTATTAAAACACATCACTTGGTTCACTAAAGCACATTGTGTATTGATCCTCAGCTGAAAATAGTCCCCAACAAGTGGAGTATTTCCCTCTTTTTGATTGTTTGCTAAACACCAAGCTCTTTCAGGAAATGATTTAGCTTTAAAATACCAACAACTTCATATTGTGATGTCCCTTATATCATATTATATAGTAGGATGGTAATGAAGATTTATATCTTCATTACGAACAAGTGGTGAGAAGGTAAGTCAGAAAATATTGGGACACAAACTAAACATGTTGGCGTTTTTGGTCTTTTCATGGCATATGAATAAGAAAAATATAGAATGACATCAGCCTCATACTTTAAACACCGAGTTATGACGAAACAAATTGGAAAGAAAACGATGTTAATAAACTATAAAGACTCTAATTTCCTGAAACTGGTTGCAACAAACTTATTGTGACAAATGTAGTGGCCAGAGTCACAAGACAGACTGTGTATCTGTGCAGACTCCAGGAAACCTTCAAGCTCTATTCTGTGGTTTATTTGTTTTTTTAATCACACCTGTTTTCCTCACAGCCTGAATATAAAGTAGCAGATCCGATTTGCACGTTCCTGTTTTCGGTTCTTGTTCTTGTAACAACACTTCCAGTCACAAAGGATGTTTTCAGAATACTGATGGAAGGTAAACACACTTTACTCTGCCTGGTGCGACATTATTGTTGTACTGACATTATTTGTGTTAACTGACAGTGAATGTCGTCTTTTTTCTGCAGACGCTCCTCAGGACATCAGCTTCAACACTGTGAGGGAGCTGCTGCTGTCTGTGAGGGGAGTTGTGGCTGTTCACAGTTTGCACATATGGAGCCTCAACATGACTCATTCTTTACTTTCTGTCCACGTGGCCACAGGTGGAGGCAAAATCAATATTACTAATTCCTACCACAATCCGTCTGGGTGTGGAGCAGCAAAGTAGCTAATCAAATAGAGGCTGCTGAAATGTAATAACCTTTGTAGACTATTTTCCGACACAAATGGGGGGGGGGGGCAGATACTAAGGAGTACACTGACCCTCTTATGATTGGCCACTTTCAGCATGATCACTTTGGTTTCTGCCCCCAAGCAGAGTTAACTTATGAGGGCATGCCATGCGCTTGCTCGCAGCTACCTTTACAACTCGATTGTTGAATTTGTGCGCAAGTACAGTACTGCGCGTGAAATAACAGAATTTGCTTGTGAGCATGTTTTACACGCTCACAACTTGTGATATAAATTTGATGCCATAAAATCAGATGGTGTTTGAGGCTAGCCAAGTAGCTGCTGATGATATATGTCACCTGTGTTTGTATCCTCAGAAAAAGATGCTGATACACAGATAGTCCTCATGAAGGCAACAAAGCTCCTGCGCTCCGAGTTTGGCTTCTCCAGCATCACAATCCAAGTGCAGCGCTAAAAGGACTGGAGACGCATGACAGGGCAGGGGCTTCCTGCTTAACAGCCTCCTACTCACCACCAATCTGACCAGTTAATGGTGCAACTGAACATTTTTAAATTTCAGATGTCTGTGGCACTGTTTACATCAAGAATACATTTTTATTTATAAAGCAGCAGCATGTCTGACTATTAGGACCTCCTTCTTTGCATAGATCTTTGTGTTTTGCACTAGGATAAACACAGCCAGAGCACACGTTTTGAAGTTTTCTTATTAATAATGACATTTTAAGCTTCCACAAAAGTTGTTTTTGCTCCTTCTGCATTTTAAGATATGTACAAATATTTGATGCGGATTTAGTTTTGCAACATCATTGTCAATTTATTTCAACTGACAAATCCTGGTCAGATGGAAATACAGTTCCTCAAACCATAAAGACACATAATTACTAGGTTATACAGTTACACAACAAATTCATTCAAACAATACGTGCAAATAATCATAATACATTCCTATGTTCATGTTAGTCTTGATGGGAGTCATGGTCAAAATGAACGACGCAATAAGAAGCACACAGATATGAACTTGTTCTTAATAGGCACTATTCAAATTTTTTATGTTGCCATATCAGTTTACTTGATGAGTCAGAAGAGCAGGCCACAGTAAAAAAAAACACAGAACTATGTAACATCTGGACATGATCTGGCCCAGGCGGCACAAACATATTCTCACAGGTGAGAAAGTGAGTTAAATTGTTCAACATACCACAAACATGGCAAGATAATCCTGGTTTCATAAGCCTTTTGGAAAACATCTTCAGCTTCAGTTTGTTGCCTCGGGGCGTCCGCCTTTCCAGTAGTTGTTGTAGGCGTCCTGGAACATGTTCTTGCAGGGTATTTGGGCTTTGAGTTTGGAGCAGATGAGGAAAGACCCGCCCATCTTGCGGTGGAGCGAGTACGTCTCCTCAGGAGGCGGCGTGAGTCGCTCCCTCAGCATCACAGGGATGAGGCTGTGGATGCGCTCTGTGGTGCTCTGAGCTCCAAAGTCAAAGGGCTCCTCAGAGGAGAAGGCCTCCCCAAGGATCATCACTGCGTCCACATGGGCGTTCTCCATCGCCTTATTACAGGATATAGCAGTTAATCAACAGGCTTTCATGCAAAAGTTCTACATTTAAAGAAATACATCATGCAGGTGGAGGTAACTATCAGTTAAATATGAACATTAGCACAAACTGGAAACATTTAAACACAGGGTTCTGTAAACAAGTAATAAGTTCTGTTGTTGCAATTGCTCCTGGTCAGCAGTAGAGGTCATTAAAGGACTTAATGCTCCTTGAATAAATGTTGACATGACAATTCATTAAAGTGAGTAAACACTTGGGCTGTGTCCGAAATCACCCACTACTCCCTATATAGTGGACTATATAGGGAGCTCGCCATTTTGTAGTGCTGTCCAAATGTCTAGTGATAATTATTATACCCTATATAGTCCACTCAATGTATCCCAGAATGCATTTTGAAAAGTAGTGTACAACCGATGGTCACTAGCCAAGCCATATATACCATCATGCACTGCGCTGATAGAAAAAACTGATTGTCCGACGGCAATGACGTAATTAACGGCGCCGAAATAACGATCGGGGTAGTGTCCGAATGTGTTGTTTTAATAATGCGAGTGAGCTCACTATATAGTGCTCTATATACAACTCCCTACATAGGGGGTAGGGAGTAGTGAATGAGAGGGGATTTCGGACACAGCCTTGGTTCAGATATCTGAAAAAAGTACACAGTGCATTTATAATTAAAATAGTATTTCATTTTGGTGGAAACGGCCACCTGTGCAGGTTTACATTCAAACAGATTACAGCAAATCATTTCAATGATTGATTCCTTGTCTGTCTGAATGAGTGCTGATTATTACAATCAACTGCTATTTGTCAGAAAAAACAAACCCTGCAGACTCTCAGCACTAAACATTACATTAGACAGAACAGTAGTTACTGACAGAGTACCTCAATATATGGATTTTGCCCACAAGGTCCCCTGAAGTCCAAAGTACAAATTATTTACTTGTGTGTGTGTAAGAAAGTTTTTATATCATCTTTTGAGACTGAAGTCTCCATAATTTTACACTAAAAAGGGCCAATTTGGCATACTGAGTATTTTTAGTACTTTACTTTTACTCAAGTAGAATTTCAAATGCAAGGCTTTTCCTTGTAACAGAGCATTTTTACATTCTGGTCTGAGTACTTCTTTCACCACTAAATTTAAAGAGGGGAAGTTTCTGCAGAAGGACTGGTTTTCATTTGCTAGGACCCTTTTACACCTCAAGAGCAGAAAAATTCAGGTTAGTCAAGAAAGTTACTAGTAGGACGGAAAAACCAGCAGTGCTGAGAACCATCAATCAGCACACAGCTCCTCTTAACATTAAATCCCTGACTGAATATTACTGTAATTACACACACTGCTGTGGTATATAGTCAAGATGTTTGTGTGTATTACCTTTGACTCGTAACCTGTGAGGAACCTCATCTCTCTGGATTTCTGCAGGACACCTTCTCTGTTACGATTTGCAGCTGCATTAATAATCTGATGAGAGAAAGGAAAGGGTTTGCAAGTGAACATCATCAAACATCTAATTTTTAAAATTTTTTCTTATTAATTTCTTATTGTTATATCTTGATATTTTTCACATTTTTTCAAAATTTTCCCTTTCCCTTCCTAATAACATATTTTCACATTTTTCTCATTAAACTAAATTTTCAGCTGTTATTTACTGGCCAGATGTTAAATTAGTCAATAAAACACACAACATATAAAATTAAATAGGAGAAAGCAAAACATGAAGTGGCTTTAATACAACTTAATCAAACCATATTAAGTGGACATTGTCAATTTAGTTTAACGAATTTAGGCTACGATCCTCTCTTTAGGCTTTGACTGGATTTATATCGTGATATAATGAGATTTTGTGTGATAACGGGAATGTTTTGTGATATAAGAAAATAAAATTATATGTTTTTATAAAAATACATGTTTACAATAATCTAGTATATGTAGAAATAATGACAAAATGTGTCATAACACAAACTAAAATACTGTAAATGCAAATGACCATTTTTTCAGTCTCCATTTCTACAGCTTCTCACCTCAATGTACGTGTCAGTGAAACTCTTATCAAATCCCCGTGTAGCTCCAAAATCCAACAGTGCAACCTGGAGACATGAAACAGAAAACAGACATTAGGGATAAGGGGTAGGAGGTATTTAATAATGTAATAACAATGTGCATATGAAGTTATTGAGACAAACTTACCTTGTGAGTTTGTGGATCAAAAAAGAAGTTGGACCAATTTGGATCAGTCTGCATGTATCTGAACTCAAAAAGCTCTCTCAAGCATAATATCAAGATCTGCTCACAAATCTGGCAGAAGCAAATGGGGAGAAATAAAAGTCTGAAATAAATTTGTTAATAAAGACAGTGCTTGTTGAGTATTATTATTAACTGATGAACTGTGTGTAATGACACTAAATTAATGACAAGTGAAATATGATCTGTGAGGTGCTGAAATGACTCCAGGGTTTTAAAAGGTGGCATAAATCTGCATTTGGCATGTTGCACTTCCAAAACAGTGCGACATCTTGGCAGTGCACACGTGTAAATTGTACTGTAAGCGGTGTGGAGTTCAAGGCGGTCAGACCTCGTTCCTGAGCTCCTGAGAGAGGTCAGTGGCCTGGTCCAAAGGGAAACCGGGCACCAGCGTTGTGGTGAGGACATGCGGGCTGCTCAGCTCGTCAATCACATCAGGAACATAGAAGAACGGGTGATCTTTCAGCAGCTCTCTGCCAAACAAATGACAACAACAAAAGTTAAAAAGACACTTGAACCCAACCCTCAAAAACTTAATAAAAATGTCAACAACAAAAGGAGTGTCCATAGCTAGCATTAGATGAGTGGAAACTTCCTAAAAATGAAAAAGGACAAGACAGAAATTCTTAAAGTTGACCACCAACACACAAAAATTAATTATTTCTAATATGTTAAAATGTCTGGCTGTGCAGGAAAAGAACATTGTCAAAAACCTGGGTGTCCTGATTGTAAATCACATTTTGACAAAGGTCGCATTATTTCAGTTGATAAACATTGTCAGAGTAAGACCCTTCCTCGCCTTGGAAGATGCCAAAAAGTGGTTGCATGTTTTTTTTTCACGATTGCACTATTGTAATCCCCTATTTACTGATCTACCCAAAAAAGTATATCAATAGGCTGCAGCTAAAACAAAATACAGCAGCAAGAGTTTTACCTAACATTGTAATGACAGAAAACATCACTTCAGTTTTAGCTTCTCTGCACTGGCTTGCTGTAGCAATTAGAATTGATTTTAAAGTACATTTACTTGTTGTACTTGGTCTTCATGGTTTAGCACCTTCTTACGTATGCCACCTTTTATTAGGCACAAATTTAAATGTTGTTGCATGGAGAACTACAGAGTATAACATTCCCAGATCCTAGAAATTGTGTAAGTTGTTTAAGACTTTGCTGTCATACTTTGATGGGCAGTAGTTAGTGGTGGTTAGTGAGAACAGGTACATTTGATTTTCCTAATAAAAAAAAATATGACATGACATTTTTTATTAGAATGACAAAATAATGTTTTGCTAGAAATGAAATTCCAGTAACAAATCTTCTTAGTTTGTGAGTTAACTGGGAGAAAGGCAATGTCTATTTTCTGCTTCTGGCTTAAATTAATGGATTTATATCATGTCTATGATGCTGCAGCTAGAAGTTCTACCAGGACTCAAAATCGTTGCTTATTTGTTTTAAAGAAAAATGCCTTAGGCACAAAGGAAGTAGTAGGTTTGTTTGTTTTAGACAATAGCAGATTATTTGAATTAAATACAGAATAACATGTAGAATCACGTAGTAGTAAGCATGAACTGTGGTAGCCACCATCACTGAAGAAGCAACAAAAATAGTGGCACTTACAAAAACGCAAACTTCATCAAAACTCCCGACCCACACCCACATAAAAAAAACAGCACTGGATATATGGTTTTATTCGCAAGTGAATTCTGGGAAGTGTAGTGCAAAAACTGCTGACATGTCACCACAGGTATTTTTTGTGTGGTGAAAAAAAGGTTGGAAGCCAGTGACACACAGGAAGGATCACTGCTGTGCAGATTCTAACTAATAGTCTCATAGTCAGTCTGTGTAATAAGATTATGTGGTAACAACTCACTGGAACTTTTTGGCACATTTCGCCTCTCTTATGTAATCACACTCCAGCGCCAGCTCACGGCTCATGACCTCAATGAGGTGCTCAGGAAACAGACCTGTGAAAGGAGGGCAATTGTCAAACAGCTGAAAATCATGACATTTATGCTGCTTATGTAGGAAAGTCTGTTGACAATAGCAGGGGTTACTGACATCAGACAATAGCAGCTGTTATCATCAAAATGATATGGAAAAACTCCAACAATGTTACCTTCAGGCAGAGCGTTGCTTAAACTCAAAGCAGTCATGATATTATTCACGTCACTGTCGATACTTTTGGCAACTCCAGGGTACTGAAAGGACAAATTTGATTGTGTGGTTTTTGTATTTTGTCATAGTTTACTTCTGTGTTTTTATCTCTGTACAAACACCCCTCTCACCTGAATCTTCATGGCTACCTCTCTGCCATCCTTCAGTCTCGCCAAATGCACCTGACCGATAGACGCTGCTGCAAAGGGCTTTTCCTCAAAGTACTCCAGCTTGTCTCTCCAGTTGGGGCCGAGGTCACTGCAGATGGCTTTCTGCAGAGAGAAGGGATGTTATGTCATCTGTGAACTCAGTTTAATGAGTTTGTGTGGTTTACTTTAGCAACCCGTACTGTACCATCATCTGTTTAGAGGGCATGAAGTCTGCACTCTGTCGAACACGCTCGAAGATTTTGGCCAACTGAGGGTTTATAAAGGCATCATCTGAGAGGAGAGAAAATAAAAGACAGAGTAAAAATACTATTAACGGTTATTGTTTAAAACAGTTATTGTTTTTTGAAAGATAAATCGCTGAAAGTCTTAAAAAAAAAAAAAACGCAGAAAACTGTTTCTGTAGCTGGAGGTTTTATCTCTCCTTGCTCCTGCCTTGAGTCAAGGTAAAAATACAAAAGCATTAATGTGTATAAAACAGGAAAATCTCCCCACAAGGTCCATTTGGATGCTGATCTGAAGCATTTGATTATATCACATGATCATCAGCAGATTTAAAGCATGACTTTAAAGACTAATTGTCACGTTGGTTTTTAAAGTTAAGTCCTGACCGTAAACTATTAAAATCAAAATGACAAATAAACCTTCAAAGTGCTCAGAAAACAGTAAAATTTTAACATCTAAAGCTACAAACCAGAGTTGGAGGTTGTTGGAACAGTGGAAAGAATAACAGACGGGTTTAGTGAGTTTTATTTTGTTTCTGTCGTTTGATTGATGTGTTTTATGATGCGTTAAATTAAGGCAATTTAGTTCATAGGTATTTTGTTATATTTGTTGAAATTGTCTCTACGTCCTTCCGTCTTGGACATAACGTCAGAACTGTTCTTCACATTCTGTCGATAATGTTCAGTTCTTTTTCTAAATGTTTCAAATTAAAACTCTGGCCAAAAACTGCACCTTTAATGTAAAATAACAACAGCATATTGGAAATTTAGCTGCCAATGAACTTTGACGTGTCCCGTTACTTTAAAGCTGATGATGCTCTTGATACTCAAATGATGAAATTATACATTAGACATTAACATACTATAACGATAGAAAATCAGCAACTGAGGAGGTTAAACTAGATAATGTTAATAATCAATCAAAATAGTAGTTACTTCATTAATTGGCTAATTGTTTCAGCTATATGCAATCTGCCAATGAAGAGCAAGATATGATCAAAAGCTCTAGAACTGTGATAATATGGAGCCTAAGGCGAGAAGGTTTTGTCAAATGCCGTTTCAAGGTCAAGAATCAACTCTGAAACTCACCGTTAATGGAGATAAAAGACACCTGATAACAAAACTTTGTAATTGTGTCGATAAATCTTAGAATTTGAGTAAGAATATGCAGTTTGTCACATCCGGCCGCCTTCTTTGAAACACTGAGAATGGGTTTATAAATCAATGGGGGTTCTGGAAACACCTTCAAAACAGCAGCAAGTGTGGAACGACCTTGCGGGTTTTTGAAACATTGCCAGGGTTTTATCTTTCAGAAAATCAAATGGTTTACTCTGTGACTCGACTGTAATGATATTACACGAGAGGCTCAAACTGGCGCTATGGACGTCGAAGAGCATAACCACACTGTACAGTAAGTGTGCTTTTTAAAGTCGGCAAACCGCAGTATCAGTTTAGCCTCGGCTGCCTACAATAGCTCGAATGGAATGGCACTTATTGTTTTCAGCTGGCTCAAGGTTTATTTTAGGTGATGACATTTCCCCCGTGGTGAAGGGATCTCGTTTGTTTGTCAGCGAGTCGAAATCGGAAACATGATGAAGTCTTGCTGGGAAGCTGGAGCAACAGTTTACTGTCTGTGCAGAACCTTTATTGGCACACTGGAACGTGCATTCACCGTCCATAACATGCCTCGGCAGTGTGTGTGAAGTCCTCGTCCTTGTATCAGTTTGTACTGAGACAGTAAAGATTCATTTATGCATATGAGATGATTTACATCCAACCGAGTACATTTTTGATAACACCTCACCTTGAATGCTGAGCATCTGTCCAAGTTTTAGAGCGGCACCTCGGACTTTGCAAAGTGTCCGAACAATTCTTTCAGCGTTGGCCTCAGAGAGGAAAGCACTCGAGTCCAGTATGGATTTTTTTTTCCCACCTACAAAAAAAAACAAAAAAAAAACATAAAAAACACACACACCATTCAGTACAGGTGACACTGTATTTCAACTATGCATAAGAGGGTTATATTTGTTTTATTCAGTATTTCAATCTAGTAGTAATGGTCATTTAATGTTCACTGCTATCTATAAGCACAGGAACGTTTTGTTCAAACTTTATCACAATCTGCCCAGAAGTAAAAGCGTTTTAAAGAAAGGAAATTATAAGACATTACTTTTTAGCTATACATGTATTTTTTTATCCAAGTTGTCGGTAGGGTTCGGTGGTATGACAATATACATATATATATATATCATAAATTTATTTATCTTCAGAGATTTTGTGATACCACTTACAGTATCAGTATTACAAGGAACCTTTATTTGTCACATACTTAAGCCTAAAACCAAACATTCCTGTTTTGTTATCTTTTCAGTTGGGACAGTTGAGAAAGCATTTTATCACCCAACTTTTTTCTTACTAATTTAGTCTGAAATTTACTTATTACTGTAAATGTTTTCATGTTCATGATGTAAAAATTATGATTATATCTTAAGCTTGACACATTTATATAATGTGGAAACCAGTTACATTACCTGATTTCTACATCTTAAGGTAACAAGAACTTCAGAGTAAAAAATAAACAAATAAATACAAGTTGTACATATAATGAATAGCTCATTATCTTTGTTATTATTATTATTATCTATTATATTTGAAGCGTATGCTGTCCTCATGTTTAAATGATGTGTGACATAAAATGCAGACCGAGTTAGATTCTACAGCCTCTTGGGACCAACACACACCCTAAATAAAGAGTGACTATGTTAGCCTTAATTGTCATAACATGATCATTAAAATCTAAAAACATTCCTAAATCCCGAAGCCACCAATAAAACAAAAATCTTCCTGTCATCACCTTGTTGTTGGGGTTTAAAAGTTTTCTTGGCCACTTCAGCGATCGCCCCAATGCCGAGTCCAACTGCCAAACCTGCAAAATAAATAAATAAATAAAATTAAAGAAATATATAATATACACTATATACTATACAAGTATCTGAACCAGCTGTCCGAGCTGTAACATTAGTGAAGCTTACACATTAATCATCTCTTATTATAATCCTGTAATAAGATATATATTTTTCTGAAATGAGCCATTTCGCATAATGAGTACTTTTACTTTAGGTACCATAAAACTTTAAATTAGACATCTGGTCTGGGTTTTAAAGAAGTTCTTTGGATGTATACAAACCTCTTAAAGGCTACCGGGTCAGCAGCTTGAGCTGCTTAGATCTTACAGAAACAATTCAGATTTATCGGTATGGTTAACAAGAGACAAAAGAAAAGGCTGTAACGTACGTAATATTCACACTGGCTGAAATAAACACTAATGTTGTGCAAAAGGAATTAAAGGCCTGTCTCTTATAGACACATGTCCCAAATATAGGCAAGGCGGGTGCACTGACTGAAGCAAATAAAAGCCTGGGCTAGTATTTGAAGTTTTACGCTAAACTATGATGCTAATCTTTACTTAAGTGAGATTTTAATGCAGACTTGTTTTACACTGGTACTTTTACAAAATTAAAATATCTGCATAGTTCTTCCACCACTGAATGTAAAAAGGGGTTCACTTTGAAGAGCAAGGCACTTCACAAATTGAAGCTGATGTTATAATTCTGAATGTGGCCAATGTGGCCACAGTGTTTACCTTACCAAAGGCTTACTCATGCATGCAACAGCAGCAACAAAAAAGGATGTGATAACAGCAATCAGTAACCAGAGGCAGCTCATTTCTCAGGGTAACAGTCAGTGCCCTAGTGATTGAGCTCGTCAGCACTTCCCACAGTCTGAACCCAGCTCTGCACAACTAATGACGTAGGTCATCAATGCAAAACCTCTCGAGTAGACCCACAATTAGACTAGGATGTTCAACCACTTCTTTGTGTAAGGATGAAATACAAATAATCAACCACTACCTGCAAAACTCGATCGAAATATATTGCAAATGATGGCATTGTTCCTTTAGTAGCGTGACTTCACACCAAATTACAAAACTCTGCTGTGTTGACATCCTGCAGAGAGACTTGCTAGTCTCCCATGAGCCCCTCCTACTCTGGAGGAAGTGCCAGCTCAGTCACTTGCGCAACTCGTGCCAAAAACAGTTGGAGGTTAAGTGAAGAAAATGGCAGAGTATGTTTAAGATCATTCAAATCAACTTGACAAAATTCCAACATTCTGGGTTATTTCATTTGCAGTTATATAGCCTGCTGCCTGTTTTCTAAATGGATCATTTAGATTTTTAAAAAAGTTTTTTTTTTTTTAAAAACCGAAATAATCACATGTAATCAATTTATTTTTTGTAAATTTTACTTTTAAATTACTTAAACCATTCAAATATCAAAATTGTTGCAGATAAATTCACCTAAATCGACTAACTGTTTCAGCTCCAACACAAAGATTTTTTAAAAATGAACTAAAACTTTAGTGGAGTTCTTGACCATTAGTTTGTAATGTACTGTTTTTAAAGAGGAAGGAAATTATTTCGACACACCCCAAGGATTCACACAGTGCGTTTTTGTGAAATAAACTGAATGTTAACATAAATGCTAAATGCTCTGTATTGCACCTTTTGCGATGACGCAAAACGCTTTACATTACGTCACATTCACGCAATCACACACATTCATAAACTGATGATCAGAGGCTAAGGTGTCAACTGCTCATCAGAACAAAAAATAAACATTTATTGGGGACGGGAGCAATTTGGGGTTCTGTGTCTTGCCCAAGGACACTTCGACATGCGTTCCTACACTGGTCCACAGCCGCCAGCCGGACATAACTTTTGTTTGTTGTAAAAAAAAAAAAGGCGCGTTTAAAATTCAAGAAATTGAGCTCTGAAAACTGAACTACAGGTCAGTGAAGTTAAAAAAAATATAAAAATGTAGTCAACTTTGATACCCCTACCAGTAAAGCAAGCCATTTAACTGTAGCTACAGAGCGTTGCCACTTGATTAACTGTGGGTCAAACGTCTTGATGAAGGGCACACTGGTTATAAATATTTACATTTTGTTGCAGTTTCTTGTCTGAGGACTCCAACTAAAACCTATATATTAATGAGGATGATGGTGGTAATATTAATGTCACTTTTCTTTGGCTGTGATCTGAAGCATCCCTTGTAACACGGTCAACATACCCTTAAACATACCTACCTCCAAAATTCACCAGCCTTCCTATCCGTGTGACGGGCACCTTCCTCTCTCTGGCTTTTTCACTGAGCTGAAATACAAGAACTCAACTTGTAGGACAAAAGACAAACAAAATGCTCCTGTGCAATGCGGATGCAATAAGCACAACACAAAATTAAGGAGTATTGGCCAATACTGTTTCAAACACTTATTTTTAAAAAAAGGAGGTTAAGAGTGGATACCACTTGCTTGTGTTGTTTGAATTCTGTTTTCTTGGTGTTTCTTGCTTTATCAATGTCCTCTGTTGTCAGCCGCCCAACTGTGGAGTTGTCCTGGTTAAATAACCTTGTATGTCCAGAGAACTGTCGTTGTGACCAGTCCCTGTGGTACTTCAGACGTTTAGCTCTCGGTCTTCCACTGCAGGTCCCCTGTCTGTTATTAACACCTCCAATGAAACAGTTACTGAAGCAAGCTCCTGCTGTCAAATGTCTGTGAAAGTGTGCTGCTGTGGCTCTGTGGACGCAGACTTCTTGCTGTCTGTTAAAAGTCTCCTGGATGACAAAACATGATTCATATGAGTAGGTGTAAAAGGATTCAGGTCAACATTTTGAGAAATTGTTTGCATTCTTGCCCAGAGTTAGATGAGAAGATCAAAAGTACTCTTACATCTGTCCGGTAAATAAGAAGCTACAGCCAGCAGCCAGATAACTTAGCTTAGCTTAGCTTAGCGCAAACACTTGAAACAGGAGAAAACAGCTAGCCTGGCTCTGTCAAAACCCACCTTCCTACACTTCCAAAACTCACAAATTAACACGTTATGTGTAATTTGTTCAAATGATAATTTCTGTGTTTTTAAACGTGGACCCTATTTTCCCATATTTTGGTGTTGAAATGACTAGTAGTTACAAAATCACTTTGTATCTCTTCAGTAGATGGCATCAGCTGGCAGCCATGAACTGGCTGCAGTGGATGCAACCTTTGGGGCAATTGCGCCCAAAATTACGTCCACAGAAAGTTCTTCTTTTTGCCACCGACAGGCTAAGACTGTAACCCGAGGTGTGTGACAACATCATGGACAGGATCACTAAAAGTGACTCCCTTAGTTTTTCCCACAGGAAAATTCTCACTCTGAAATCTTGTGAGAGGAGAGAGAGATGGTTCCACCGACGTACATAAAAACAGTGTTGCTAGGTGAATTTTGTTGCCTTTGGACAGAGGCGGACTGGCTGTTTCCTGTCTTTATGCTAAGCTAAGCAGCTGCTAGCTGTAGCTTCATATTAACAGTAGAGACATGATATCTTCTCATCCAACTCTCAGCAAAAAAAACAAATAAGCACATTTCATAAAATGTCAAATGAGTCTTAAAAATTTACATGTATAAAAATTGCTCAAGCAGTCTCTTTCCAAATCTGTTGATCGATCAATATTATCAGCTCAAGAGGACTTTTTGGATTCTGCATAAAAAGAATAATGTAGCTGCAGTGTATAATGGGAGCCCAACAACAACTTTTCACCATGAACATCTCCAGTAGGTTAATCCAACCATTGACAAAATTGGCTTATCAACAAACTAGTACCAGAGACTGTCTTTATTGTTAAACTCTGATATGATATTATATCTGATAATGTTTTCTGGATCAACCATCGGAAGCAAGATATGGACAAGAACTTGCCGCAATACGTAGCTTATCTAGGAATTTGTGAATCTAGTTGCAATTTAGTGCCCTCCAATCATTTAAATCAATTGCAAGGGGTCACAAGTAGGCACTGCTTGATTTTAAGGGTTCAAGAGCCAAAAGGTGGAGAACCACTAGTCCAAATGATATTTTGGAAGATTTACTTACCTGCAAAGTACAAAATTCGGATGGAAACACTGCACACTTGTCTTTTTTTGTTTTTGCAATAAAAACACCACTGTCTACCACTATCTGGGGTGGTGATTGCACAGTGGGTATGACGCATACCTTTGATGTGAGAGACCTGGGTTCAACTACCCACTGTGACACGTCCTCTAATGCGTCCCTGAGCAAGACACTTAACCACTAGTTGCTCCAGACATAAAAATAGCAATTGTAAGTAAAAAATAGTAAAAATAAGTAAAAATAGTAATTGTAAGTCGCTTTGGTCCACAGCTAAATGAATAAATGCAGATGTATCAGACCTTAAAGTCTTCATTAGTTAAATCCTTCCCTGAACCTCTCTTCTATTCCAGCATCATCTAACAGCTCTGATCACTCTTGTTGATGAGGTGATGGTGGCAGAAGCCGACAGAGAAGGTATCTAGGTTGCATGTGGGTGAAACTCTACCCCACTTTGCAGCTGGCCAAATCACGGCTGACTTACTCACCCTTGCTGATCCGGTGGCGTGATGGAAGTTTACCAGCCTCTGGTTCCCGGATCCATGCAGGCCGCCTGGCGGGGCTCTGATGGCTGCCTGCTTCACCCAGATCAGACCCCTCCAGACCACCATGTCACTTGTCATGGTGGTGGCGGTGGTGTTGTTCAGACCCACAGGGCCAAGAGTAAAGGTAACGGTCTCTGCAGCTACAGGTTGCTTTCAGGCTGTAGGGAGTGATGGAGGAGTAAAGCGGAGCCGCTCATCAGTTCATGTTCCCATGCTTGTGGGATAAAAGCAGAACTCCATATCTATGCTAATCAAACACTGATAAAAGTGCAATATTAACTTGTGTGTGATAAGAGAGCAGGAAGGCAAAATCATGCACGCTGAAAAGTTTAAAACAAACATGATACATTAAACAATGAGCTGAATATATGAAACATGTTGGGAAATTCAACTTCTGCTCACCAACTTTACAAGAGACGTCCTCTCAGCTCCGCGAGCATCGTGCAAAGCACAAGCGACAGTTCACCTTGATTTAACTACACTGATTCTTGTAAACACCTCAACTCCAGCAAGTCAGCGAAGCGGGCGACACGTTGAAGGACATGGCACATATCCACCGAGGCGAAGTTTAACAAACACGGGCCAATGAGGCAAAGTTCAGCCGCGAGCTACGGGTATCAACAAACCTCCACAGTGGTTGGAAAAACTGTCAGTCGCTTCCCAGTGTGCGTGACGGGGGTGACGTGTCCGCTCAGGGCGGTCCGTGAACTGCACACATGCCGCATTCATGAGATAACACAAAAATACGGATTTTACACGTATCAGTTCACTTTAGTTTATAATTATACTTCCTAGTAAATTTTTAAAAAATTAAACAAATAAATAAACATGTTTGGAGGACGGTGACTTGAATAGTGGTGGAAGAAGTATTAAAATCATTAAGTAAAAGTAGTAATATCACACTGAGAAAAATACTTTAATACAAGTAAAAGTTCTGCATTCAAACCTTTACTTAAGTAAAAGTATGTTATTATCAGCAAAATGTACTTAAAAGTACCATAAGTAAAAGTACTCATAGGTTACTATGTTCCATGTCAGTGTTTTACAATTGTGATGTTTTTTGGATTAATACTAGATAGATGGCAAACAATAGATAGAAAGAATCATGAGGGAGGAGGAATGACTTCCGGTATCAGTCCTTATCTTCCACTTATCACTGAAGAGCTGAAAGAGTCACTAACTGAAGATACTTTGTTGTTCGACCAGTAGTTCGTGCAGAGGATTTGAAGTGTTATCGATACAATTTTAAGGAAGTTGTGTAACATCAATTCAACATGATCAGTATTTCTGCTGCATCAATGTGTATGCTACATTTTACTGCTGTAGGGTTCTGCTAATTTTACATACTTTATATGCTGTTGGGTAGTTTAATCTACAGCAATGCATTATATTCCATTCCATAGGGAGTGTCGCTGTCCTGTGGGAACCACATACTGTATCAATAAAAAAGTCAACTTTTCAAGGGCTCAGAACAACAGCCCTATTTCCAGCTGATCTAAGGTCGGTTTTAATAGTTTATTCAGATCACCAAATAGAATTAGTTCCTCCAACGTTAAAGGAAAACTTCATCCTTTAGTTTATAAGAAAAATTCAAAATCATAACATTTGGTTTTAAATCGTTTTCACTGAACAGGAAAGGTATGAAAAATTGTAATCTAAAAATTAACTAGGAACTAAAGCTGTCAGACAAATGTAGTGAAGTAAAAAGTATAATATTTGCCTCTGAGTAGAAACATCAAGTAAATGTACTTAGTTATATTCCACCCCTGGACCTCACTAAAAGTGAAAGTAATTTATTATGACTTCATACAAAGTGTTAGATATGGGTAAGAAAAAGTAAGCTGTAACCTAAATACTTTGTTTATAAATTTATCTTTTAAAATCAAAATAAATTTAATTTATTTATAAATGTAAAGATAAAACTACTTAAAATGCAGACTAAACTGAACATTTTCCTCCTTAATTATCCCACTTACCTGTGTTTTGTATTTGTCAGTCCGTTGTATAAATATATGCATGTGCTTTTCTTTGTTAAACCTCACAAAACGTTTAACTTTATTGTAATTATGTTCTATTATTATGTAAAAGTTTTAAGATAAAACTGTCCACATGGTTTAAATTGTTTGAATTCATTTTGCAACAAGTAAAGATAATCTTGGAAATTTGAACTAAATAAAAGTAGTTTCATTTCATTGTGGTAATGTAGTCGCATTAAAGTATTGAGACGGATAAACACTTAATATACCATTATGTTAAGCACAACTTAGCACTACTACTTCTACTGTTAATAGGATATATTTAAGACAGTGCTTGTCAGTAGTTGATACGTGGGGCTTTGTCAATGTCTTTGATAGTGGGAATTGACAAGGAATCTACGTTTCCCCTGAATTTAAGTTTAACTGGTTGGAAAAGCCCCCTGATCAGCACTGACATATTTTACATTCAACCTTTCACCAATTCAAGTGTCAGCCGAGTTCTAGCATCAGCAAGTCACACCTAAAGTACTCAAAGTTAGATGTAAAACCTATGAGCACTTGAAGGCAGCAATACCCCATACAGCTGTGACAGAAGTCATCCAGGGCCATCACGGTTTGGTTATAGCAGCTAGATAGTGAATTATGAATCACCTTTTAATTACAGCAACACTGAAATAAATAGTACAATCGACCAGGGAAATTACTACGTTAATGATGTCACTGCTCTGCTTAGATCTGTTAATGGACAATATGAATAAAACAGGCATTATGGCCTGATTATTCACTTTGCATTGACATGAATGTTTAAATGACCCTCATTGGTCCACCCAGCTGTTGGATTTGTAACATGACACGGTGTTTGGATGTTTCAGATCATCATGCCCATGAAAAATACACAACGTGTGTGTGAAATCTTTATTATTTATTAATTTAGGAGTAAATGAGACTAATAAATGTCTTTCAGCACTCAGGTGCAGTTATATTGTCCACATACAGGTCTTTCAGCTTTAACTATGTGGCTCTGCCACTGATTTACACCTTATCTGACCCTCTGCTTTTTATTGATTTACACTTAAGAGTATCTTGGTTTAATCAGACTTCCACATTCAGTTACTTGGGTAAATACTCTAGACTGATGAAATCAACTTTAAAGGATTTGTCAGGGTCTGATGGCAGACTTTAGCTTTGGGAAGAGTCGGAGAGCATTCTGTGTCGTCACCTCCATCACCGTCTGCAGCGCCACTCCTTTGATCTTACTGATGTACTCAGCAGAGATACAGATGTTTTTGGGCTCATTTCTCACCTGCATTTGGGACACAGAATATGAACGATATAACATGAGTGGGTGAATGAAGCTTTAATGATAAATGCCTTTAAAATATATATATATATATATACACACACACACACACACACACACACATATATACACATATATATACATGCACACAACAGATTGATATGCATGTTGCATGTAAAAGAAAAGTTTTAACAAATATCCTCCTAAAAATAAACAACTTCGATCATTGCTTCAAATCAAAAAGTTCTAAAAAAGGGTTTTCACTAGAGCTGCAACAATTAATCAATTAGCTGACAACTATTAAATTAATCAGCAACTATTTTAATAATTGATTATTTTTAAAAAATCCTCTCTCTGATTCCAGCTCCATAAATGTGAATATTTTCTGGTTTCTAACTCCTCTATGAAATTAAACTGAATATCTTTGGGTTATGGACAAAACATGACATATAAGGACTACTTTGGGAAATACTGATTGACCTCAAGACAGCGCTAACTTCTTTCTGAATAATAGAAAAATAGTTTATTAGGATTGTTAAAAAACAAATAAAAATGCCTCGAGAAAGGTTTATTTGCACAAATGCAACAAAACATGCAATGCAATGTAAATACAGAAGAAACAAATTGCTATGCTAAAAAAAAAACAAGCTACAGATTACAGCATTATAGTTCATTACATTTTGAAGTGTCACCTGCCACCTGAATTTTGTTTCTCTTTAAATAAAATAAAAACATTTCCACCATAAATTGGTGCAGACAATTTCTCCAAAATGCGATTAAGTGTTGAATGCTGAAAGCCGTCCACTCATATATTTCAGCATTAAATGTTTCTGCACAACAGTGTTAAAATATCTTCTCGTCTTGTTCTTGTGAACTCAACATTGTGCATTGTCATGTCTCATGAGTGTATCGTCACTCCCCTAATCTTAGCCCAAAGTGACGCCCTTGCAGCTTGGTCCATGCATGGCTACCTGTACATTGTCTGCTTTGCTCTGGTGCTCAAATGCTGATTGTTGCCACTGACAGGGTGTGTGAATGTTTGATTGATTGTGGCTGTTCTGTTTTTGCTTAATGTGTCTGGTACATAGAAAAGGGATTAGTTACAGCCCAGCTATCACGACCATAAACTGCATGGATTTGAATTTCAGCACCTTTATGTTAATCTGGGGGAAAAAATACTTTACCTGCTTTTCTGGACCAAGAGCCGGTGAATCTGTTTCTAGACAGATGTTCTCTAATGGCAACTGTTTCACAAGTTTCTGCTTCTTGGTGGAAAAACACAAACCATCATCAGTCAATAACATTCAGTGCAATAAAGGAAAATAGAGAAAATGTGATAAAACTAACCAATGAAAAAAGTTAACATGTCAGTGCTGTCTGAAGAGACCATGTCAGTAGTTTAGTTGTGTGAACTGGAATGGCTCACATACAAAAGGACCAAGATATTCAATGTTTTTTTGTCTACCTACACACATAAAAGACAAATAACAATATGTATGTGTAAGAGTATATGTGTTGGGCTGGATTGGGACGCAGTGTAAACACAATCAGGTGCTCTGCTTTACCTGTTCACTCCGTATTATAGATGGTGGGATAGAAAAGTAATATCCAGCCTTCACTCCCTCCATGGCAACAGACGGTTTCCCATCAAAAGCATGAAGAAGGGCTTTTTCGACACCTAGTGAAATTTCAAAGGAACTGCAGTTTATGCTCAAGTTTATCCAGAGGGGAATTGAGAAGCTCAGCTTGGCTGTTTACCTTGCTCCTTCAGGAGGTGGATGGTGGGCCTTCCTGCAGACCGTGAATGAACATTTCTACAAGTAAAACACATGCACAAAAACAATATGAAAGTGCATATAAATGCACAAACTGAGATCCCTATGCAAATACAATAATGCAATTACGACACACACGTTGCAACACATGTATTAATTTTCTACTTGATGTGTCTGCAAGCACAATTGCTAAAATCCAACTCAATGCAATACTGCACTACCTAAGAATCACTTAATAAGTTGTCAGTGGCGCCACCAAGAGCTGATTGTTAAGAACTATTAAATGTTTTCTCAAAGTCAAGTACTGTGTGTGAAAGAATCTCTTAAATTTATATATAACACGTTATACAGAGTACAATTATGAAATTTTGACATTATGTCTTCATCAGGTACTGATGAAAAACACAATGTGTTCATTTAGTGGGAGAACCTTATTGGTGTTGGTTGCTTTTTTTCTTTACATTGTTTGTCCCGTTTCACCCAAGCCACTGATGTAATGGCAAGATGTGACTACCCTACCTTGGGAAGCTCAAATTTAAATTTTACCAGTAACATTGTTTACAGCACTACAGTGTGACTCACAGAGGGAGATCCAGTTCCTTGGCTATCTGTGCCTGACGAATGAGGACCTGCCTTTGGCTCTCTTTATCAGTGTCATTGCTGACATATCTGGGTGTGAAATCCAAACCAACCTAAAACAACAGACGCGAAAAAGTCATGTTAATTGTTGTAACATGAACGCAAAAGGACAGGGCAGCAAATGTCAATCAATTAAATCACATAAGTCATATTGAATCATTACCTCTCCAACAGCCACAAGGTGGTCTTTGTATTTCTCTATTATGGGTAGAGCAGCATCTAGATCCTGCATAAAAAAACAGAAACAAATATGATTTATTCTTATCTCTAGTCAAATCGTCCACGTTCTGAGATATCTATCTTTGAGATTTCATGGTGGGTGTGATAGGATTTGTGTTTGCAGCGCTCATAAATTTGATAAAAATCAGCAGCAACTTCTCTTTCCAGGAACAACTCCCCTGTTACTCTGGGACGTCACTGGCAGCACTGTTTGTAGGAACTACTGTAGTTCCTACAGAAAGTGTTGACAACATCTTCTGTGGATCATCCAGAGTAATGAGGGCATTGTTTCTGGAAAGCTGCTGTATTTCAGTGTTGTGCGTGCCACAAAATTCTATTCAAGTTAATTGAGTAGAGACCTCAGGAGGAGAACAGAAGAGGGATTCTTCATCCAGGATGGACTGAAATGCAATAGAGCCAAAGTCCTCGGTTCACATCCAACTGAGCACCCTTGTTGAATGTCATTCTTGTCTCTTTACCCTCATTTACTATCATCTCTGCTGTCGTCATTAAATAAAGGCAAATAATACCCCATCAAATAATTCCTAAAAATCATGTAACAGACAGCATACAGAGTGGACTGAAGTAAAAATAGCAAAATGGCAAAAAATGGAGAAAGAGGAAGAGGAGACTGGAAAGTAGTTTAATAAAGTGCACACATAACAGGTTTAGCCAAGAATTCTATTAGGAACCAGAACCTGAATTACCCGTTGTATCAGGGTTTTGACAGAAATCTCAGATAAAAATCTCAAAACATGGCTGCCTGGACAGACACCACTACAGTTAAGTGAGAAAATGTGTATGTTTTTTTGTAACCTGGGTGAACAGACCCGTTTAAGTCCATCGTACCTGGAGACAAGCCCCCCTCTGTTGCTCCGGGGATACTTCTTGAACAGGGTGGACTCCTAGGCAGGGGAAAATAAAACCTGGAAACCTAACAAAAAGCTTTAAAAAGTCAGTACAAAGAGACGAAAAATACGATTAATTTTGATTATGTCACTTTATAGTTACCTCTGTGACAACTCAATAATCTTGTCAAATTCCCCAGCATGCTCGGCTACAGCTAATAGCGCCAACAGCCCAGCCTTGGAAATAATAAAGGAAATTAATAAACACACACAATAATACCTTATAGGCTAATTCTGGCCAATGCTTCTCAGCTGAGAGACGCCTCACCTTTTTTGAGTTCTCAATCACCTCCTCTATGTCCTGTCAACCAAAAGAGGAAAAGTTAATGCCTAACAAGATATTCCAGAGATAATATTCACTTGTGCCCTTTGAAGCGAGATTCTACCTTGTCAAAATCCCCCGCAGAGATATGACAGTGACAATCAACGTAGCCTTGCATGTGGACAATGTGGTTGTTCAAAACCAAAACATTAGCCTTTTCCGGTAAAGGAGGCCGAACGCGCATGCGTAGACTAGTCGGAGCGCTTGATCTGGTACGCCGCGTTGCCCGGGAGAGCGGTGTTCCATTAAATCTGATTGGTCGAACCTCACCGGCGCGTCAACGGACAACAATTCAACATTTTCATCGTTTTCAGTGTTTTCAAGAAGCCGCCTCTTGTTTAAACAGAGTCATCTTCCTCATTTTAGTAACTTTCGCTGTATCGTGTGATTGTTTACTGTCAACTTTATGCTTTATCATGTGACTGCCACCCCGTCCTCCGGATCATTTTGTCACACTAGGTGATTTGGACCTGAAATGGGAGGTTTAACGGTTTCTTTGCTGGTGTCGATGCTGTTGATCGGCACCAGCGCAGCAAAATACGAACCGAGCTGGAAATCCATCGACTCCAGACCGCTACCAGAGTGGTACGACCAGGCCAAGTTTGGCATCTTTATACACTGGGGGGTCTTCTCTGTCCCGAGCTTCGGCAGTGAGTGGTTCTGGTGAGTTCTGTTCCCTATTTCGACAAACTACTTAACATATCAATTACAAGGTAACTAGGTATGTAATTCATCATTATACAACACAAGGCTACACACACATAACTTAACAGATAATTAAATTGAAATAAAACAATAGGCTAGTTATATAAAAATGCTACATGTTTTAAACTTTACATACAACAAAGGAGCAGTGGGGACAATTCAAGTATTTTACTTAAGTACTTTACTTGAGCATTTTCTTTTTATGCCACTTTCTACTTCTACTTCACTACACATTAGAGGGAAATACCGTACTTTTTACTTCACTACATTTATCTGACATATCAATACTAGTTACTTTACAAAGAAGGATTTTTACACACAAAACATATGAAGAGTTTTTAAAATATGTTTTGTTGTAAATTAAACTCCCATTATTTTATAGGGCTACTAGGACAAATAGTTAATTTGTTGATTGGCAACTATTTTTATAATCATAAAAGTAATTTTTTAGTGTACAACCATTTCATGTAAAGATTTGCTGCATTTTCCTTATGATTATTTTAATGTATTTTAATAGTTTTTAGGTTTGGACTGACAGAATAAGCATTGCGAAGGTGTAGCTTTGGGCTCTGGACATCATAGAACAAAATTGCTCACTGTCTTGCATTTATTTTCTGTTCCAGGTGGTACTGGCAGAAGCAAAAACTAAAGCCGTATGTTGACTTTATGCAGAGGAATTATCCTCCAGACTTCAAGTATCAAGACTTTGCACAGCAGTTCACTGCCGAGTTCTTTGATGCCAAAGAATGGACGGACATCTTTGCCTCATCAGGAGCCAAGTACATCGTCTTGACCACAAAACATCATGAAGGTGCAGGACATGATCAACATCTGCCTCTCAGTATTGTTTCTTGTTTAAGTTATATTGTCACAAATGATAATTTTCAGTAAGTGTGATAAAACAAGGACATAATTCCACATATTTGGAGTGTTAATGCAGGGCTGCATCCTTTCAGCAGTGCAGAAGACGTATTGTTATATTTGTATATTTTTTCAGGTTTCACACTGTGGGGTTCAAAAAACTCCTGGAACTGGAATGCAGTGGATGTTGGTCCAAAAAGAGACCTGGTAGATGAAGTGGCCAGTGCTCTCCGTGCTCACAGTAACCTGCGTTTAGGGCTGTATCACTCTCTCTTTGAGTGGTTTAATCCACTTTTTGAACAGGACGCTGCCAATGTCTTCACTACAAACTATTTTCCTACCAGTAAAACTCTGCCTGAGCTTTATGAGCTCATCGTTAAGTACAAACCAGAGGTGCTATGGTCTGATGGGGACGGAGATGCCCCTGACAAGTACTGGAACAGCACAGGTTTCTTAGCCTGGCTCTATAATGACAGGTAATACAGTTGGATTAATTCCTTTTATCAGGTGTATAATTTACATAGCTAGTGGAATATTAACATAAATTCCTTCACAGTCCTGTACGAGACACAGTGGTGACAAATGATCGCTGGGGCTCTGGCTCCATCTGCACCCATGGTGGATATTACACCTGTGCTGATCGCTACCAGCCAGGACACCTGCTCAAACACAAATGGGAAAACTGCATGACCATCGACACAAAGTCCTGGGGTTACAGACGTAATGCTCCTCTCAGTGACTACCTCACCATTGAGCAACTTGTAGCGGTAAGAGTTGAATATCTCATTCACCGATAAACTGTTTTATTAGAAAACCAATGTCTTGAACTGCTCCATCTAAAACAAAATCATATTATATATATATATATAGATAGATAGATAGATAGATAGATAGATAGATAGATAGATAGATAGATAGATAGATAGATAGATAGATCTATCTACAAGATCAATTCAAGGTCCACTTAGTCATTAGTTCTGGGGCTTTCAGCCATATCACATAATCTTCATTAGCAGTTAGAGCGTGCTCACTTGTGATCTTGAGTTGTGATTGTTTTTTTGTTTTTTTTCAGGGTCTAGAATGAACTTTTGAGACAGACCAGTGGTCAAAAAACACTTTTACTATAAACCATAATTACTGTTTATTTCATGTTGAACTTTATTTAAGAAAATAAACATATAAAAAGTATTTACCTGCACTCTGAAAGTTTTAGTTTTTTGCTCTGAAAGAACAGCACCCTCCAGCTGTAAAGAAATATTTGTGCAGTAAAGCCTTTAAGTCTCTTCCATAAAACCCAACTTGGTGTCACAGCACAGACTACAGGCTGATAGATGGTCCCAGTCTTCACTGTGATGGTTTTGTTTGTTTTAGACTAATTATTCTAATGCATCAAAACAAACCTGTATGTACTGATGTTAAAACAGCATCTTTAACTCTGATGTGTGTGTTTCAGACATTGGCGGAGACTGTGTCCTGTGGGGGAAACCTGCTGATGAACATCGGTCCAACACATGACGGGAGGATCGCCCCCATCTTTGAGGAGCGTTTGAAGCAAATGGGCCAGTGGCTGGAGGTCAACGGGGAGGCCATCTACAACACAACCGCATGGCGGGCTCAGAATGACACGGTCACTCCCAACGTCTGGTGGGTTTTCATTTGCTTTTGTATAATATGTTTGGATTGCAGTAACCAAGACTTTGTCATTTCAGCGTGTAGATGCTTTTTTTTAAGGACATTTATACTACAGAATAGATTTTTTTATTTTATTTGACCTTTATTTAACCAGATAATCTCATTGAGATTTAAAACCTCTTTTTCAAGAGAGACCTGGCCAAAATGGCAGCATATTAACAGTGCACAGCTACAAATATAAACACCAAACACACACACAACAACAAGGAACATTTAACAAGGCCCTTAAGATACATGAACAAACAACATTAGACTACTTAAGAGTACAATTTATGCATACCGTAAGTTTAAAGGATTTAGTTATTTTATCTATTTCCAAGTCTTTCATGCAGAGTTTAAATTCACCAAAAGAAATCAGATTTCGCAACTGCAAATCAGACTGCAATGTGTTCCAGGTGGATGGGCTGCATAACTAAAGGCCTTCTTACCAAGCTCTGTACGGACTGTAGGTACAGATAACAAATACAAGTTACCAGACCGCAAATTATAGGAACTGATGTTGCGTGACATATAAGAGCAAAGATAAGAGGGAAGCATTTCCAGCATGGCCTTGTAAATAAAAGTAAGCCAATGTATGTGCCTCCTCACTGATAATGAGGGCCAGTTTGTCATTTTGTACAAAGTACAATGGTGGGTCAATGCTTTACATACAGTCACAAATTTTAATGCACTATGGTAAACAGTATCCAACAAAGATAAACATCGATCAGGCGCATTTCTATAGAGCAGGTCACCGTGATCGAGTGCAGTGAGAAAGGTTGCTGCAACCAATCTCCTCCTAGTTTTCCAAGAAAAACAGGCTTTTTTAAAATATATCTTTAATATTTAATACCCCTTTTTGTTATTGATATTTAGATAATTAGATAGCAAACAGATTGGTGAAGGGGTGATTTCTGCCAAAAGTTTCTTAGAAAAGTTCAGGCACTACATATTATGTAAGTAAGACGTGGCATGTGATTTCATTGATGATGATGTAGGTCTTTACTGTAGTTTTTTTTGTTAGTGTGTGTCACCTGGATCTTTGCTAACTTTACATACATCTTTGACATCTTGTGTAGTTGTGTGTGATTTAATGTCCTCCTTCTCATACTGTCAAACAAACCAAAGTCTTTCAGATATTATTATATAGTTAGTTATATTTTTAAGCTCACACAGCAGCCTCTGTAGTAATATTAAATATATTGTATGTATTGTATATTTTGAAAGTTCCTGAATTGGTCAAATCATCAACAGGTACACTTTCAGACCACAGGAAAAGAGCATCTTTGCCATTTTACTGGAGTGGCCCAATAATGGATCAGTGATTCTGAATGAACCTGTGGTTACACAAAGACAGACTCAGGTAAGACTACAACCAGAGACATATATAGGTCAAGTTGTTAGCTTATTGCCACTATATACTGTCGGTATCAGCATATATGGCTGCTGCTAAAGATGACCAGTGCCTCCATTATATACAGTAGTTTGTCCACCAATAAGAAATGTCCTGCTCAGTACATAACTTGATCACAAATCTTTAAAAAACAGATTTATGGAATCCTTATCAAAAATATTTATAGAACTTTATTAGAAGAACTTTATTAGAAGGTTGTGGGTTTGAACCCCGGTCGTCCCGGCCTTTCTGCACGGAGTTTCCATATTCTCCCCGTGTCCACGTGGGTTCTCTCTGGGTGGTCCAGCTTCCTCCCACTGTCCAAAGACATGCGGACTAGGTTAATTGATGACTTAAAATTGTCCTTAGGTGTGCGTATGCCTGGTTGTTTGTCTATGTGTGGCCCTGCGATGGACTGGCGCCTGATGTCAGCTGGGATTGGCTCCAGCCCCCCATGACCCTGTACGCAGGATAAGCGGTTGACGTTGGATGGATGGATGGATGGATGGATGGATGGATGGATGGATGGATGGATGGATGGATGGATGGATGGATGGATGGGCCGATAAATCCTGTTTAGATTTTTTTAAACTCTCAAACATTGATATCGGTGACCAACCGGTCTCACAAAAATTATATTCTTTATGCTGTGTTAGTAATGTGTTCATTCTGGGTAACTCACTCTACCTAATTAGTGGTAGAGAAGCATGCTAGGGCTCCAAGTAACATTTTTTTTCATTTATTTTGTAATTATTTTCTCAATTAATTAATAGTGATTTAAATGTCAGAAAATAGTGAAAACTCCCCACCAGCATTTCACAGAGTCCAATGTTTTCTCTGACCAGCAGTCTCAAAATAATTCAGTTTACAATAAAATAAAACAGATGAAAATCAGCAAATCTTCACATTGGAGATGTTTGACTGGAACCAGTTTCTGAAAGAATTGCCATTTCTGACAATTGATTAATCAGCAAATCTGCAAAGAAAACCCAACATCTATTGCTGATTTTATAATGCAGCTGCGGTCATGGAGGAACCTCCATCCCATTAGCAGAGAAAGAAATGACTGTCCAGTATTTAATTAAAGCTCAGTATATGTGCAAACTGGTCCTACCCCGCTAAACTGTGCAATTACCGCAATGCATCCTGGGAAATTAGGTTGTCTCACAGTTCTTGTTTCTCCCTTTCTGTCAACATGTCAACCTTGTTCGCGTGTTGCTTTTGTTTCTAAAAAAAAGGTGGTGCTTCTCGGTCACGGGTCTCTGCAGTGGGAGCCTGCAAAGCCCAGCGGACTGCGGGTTCTCCTGCCCCAGCTGTCCTTCAGCCAGATGCCATGCCAGTGGGCCTGGACACTGAAACTGACAGGTGCCACCTAAAGGGAAACGAGATCACGTGAGGAGGAACAGACAAAGCTGAAGGCCAGAGAGAAAGACCCAGCGTTTAATGTGTTTAAATCACTAAACACAACACATAAAATGCACTGGACAGTCTGTGACATGCACTTTTACAATATGGTAAAAGGATGTTTTTGAAGTACATATGCTGGGAGTAAACCTTCATCAATGATTGCTGTTTTTGAATAGTTATTATGAATAAAGTCTTATATTCTAGATTTTAGCCCAGTTTCTTAATTTTGAAACCTAAAAGTGATTCTAGTGTCAAAGTCACTAGGCATATATGGGAAATATGACATGTTTTCTGCACTTCGTAATTTAAATGTACATATCTGCAGCACTGATCAATGTGGTGTTTGTTTTATATGTTAAGGGATGTTTAAAATAAAATGAATGAAAACTTCAAGCAGCATACTTTTGTGGTATAATATCTGCATGTGAAAAAAGAGAATAACCCTAAAATAAATTATGCTTTATCATTTTTTTTAATGTATCATACTTTTGCACCGCTGATCAAGTCTGGATGGTCTCAGTTATTGCGCTCTGTTAGCGCCCCCTGATGCTAACATGTTTAATAACACTCTAGCCGTGCGGGACATTTTAAAGCACGCTGACAGAGCAAAACTGATCTCTGCACCCCTGCTGTGCACAGGCGATCCAGGAAAACAAGATTCATGTCGTGCATCAGAAAAATGTCGGTGAAATGAAGTTACTTCTGCACGTTGCACAATGACTGGTAAGCCTTTCTAGCACGCTGCTTCACACCGCGGTCACTGTGTGTTTTAAGGCCGTAATTGTTTGTTGTTTTCTCCGTTGATCCACAATAGCAAGAGGTGTATTTGTCACCTAAGATGGTGAGTCCGGTGCAGGGCAGGTCTCTCTGTTGTGTCTGCTCTCTGTTGCACGCCTTTAAGGTGGGAGGTCCCTGTTCTGCAAATGTTCCATGACGTGCAGATGGGGGGTTTGCAAGGGGTTCTCAGGTCCGTGCATTACCCCCCCTTCAGCAGGCTATCCCCAGCATGGGACCCGCACATGACAGCTGATCCCCCTAACAACAACAACAATAACAACAACAGAATGATGCCAGAATGCAAATCATGTGTGAACAAATGTAAAGTGGACTGGACATACAGTAGAGCTGTATGTCACTCATTTTTAACATGAAGCTGTCATGTTTGTTCTATTTTCAGTCAGTGTTTGTAAAATGTAAGTGAGCAGACAACTAAAGCTTAAAGTTGGGATAAAATTAACAGCTCAAATATGAAGCTGTGGCATATTGAAGGTAGGGCTAAAAACAAAGGAATCATAGAAAATACAGTGAAATTGTATCATGAGGATTTGATCATAGCATGACATACATTAAAAAGGATGTCAAAATAAATGATTTTAGGAATAATTAAAGACGAACAAAATGAACGTTTGAAGAGTTTTTTCTAATGTAGGACTGCAACTAATGATTATTTTTATTAGTGATTAAATGGTTGATTATTTTCTTAATTGTTGCACCATAAAATCTAAAAAAGGTGTTGAAATTGCTTGTCTTGTCCAAACAAGAGTCCCACACGCACACATATTAGGTTTAGTATCATAAAACACTAATCATTTTAAATGCATTTTATTTTACTGAATAAAGGATTCATTGTTTGAATTAATTGTCCATGAAATGTCAGAAAAATAGTGTAAAATGTCATCATAATGTCTCAGAGCCAAGAATTATGTTCACTAATTTTTCTCTCCACAGAATAGTGTTTTGATTTTACTAATCCTTTTAGCTCTTGTCTGATGTTATGCATATTGTAGGAGTAAAACGGAGTGCGCTACATTGAACATCAGTTTTACATTTGATTTTTCATACAATCATCATGTCGTGATATATGCATATGGGCAATATATTGCCAAATGCTGCGTTTTATATTACAGACCCAGAGAATATTTGCCCATGTATGATTTTATGCTTATTTACAATGTATTTGACTCTATTTTAATGTAAGTATAATAACACAAGTAAATTTGTGATCACATATTGACGCACTGTGTGGCTGAAGCCCATTTTCTCCACTCATTTCTGCAGTCTTGGTGATGTAGTCTGTGGTGGTAATTATATATGTAGACAGGAACTGGGAAACTGCCACAGACATTGGCACGGTTGCCATGGAAACACACAATCATGTCAGATTATATTCAGGTACTGCTCTGATAATGGTGATAAGTATGCCTGGTTTGAGAGGCTGACTTAAAGAGATGGTTAAATGAAACGATGGTCGATTGATGGAAAAGTGAATCAGGTGAAGTTTGTTTTTTATGAATAAATGATGCATTGAGTAAGAAATGAAGTCTTGCAGTGGGTTGGGGTGGGTAGTTTTTATACAGTGTTTATTGGTGTTTGCATCAGCAGTGTATTCAACCTGCAGTGTTGAGTGCCCCCTGTAAGCGATATCTCAGTCAGCCATATGACAGCCACTACAGCCAGCAGGGAGGAAAACCTCATTCCTTCCATTCATAAACATTCCCCCTCTGTGTGTGTTGTGTGTGTGTGTTGTCCCCTCTGTCTCTCTCCCCTCCCATCTGTTGTAGCACTAATATCATTAGAGGTCTACTAGTGGTCGGTGCATGTGTGGCATTCAATCACATGCAAATTTGCGGCAGATTTGAGCCGGTCAGCAGAGCCTCGCTGTAGCTTTAGATGAAAATGCCAAGCAGTGTGGAACATCCTGGGGGACAGACCATTATATTTATAGAGATGGGCGACTTGACCTTCACTGCACATTGAGTATCAGCCATTTTAGTGCCGCTCCTCTAGATACTGAATACAGCATAATGGATCTCAGCTGCACTGCAGTTAGTTAGCTTCAACTTCATCTTCGGCTTGTTAGAGGCTATATCTAATAATAGCTCTCTGCAATTCCATACTGTGGAGGCACTCAATACACAGCCTCTGCATTCACTGCTTTTTGTTCTAAAGGAAATGCACTGTGAAATTACAGTTTTGCTGTGCAGGAAATAGAGGCTTGCCACTTGGGTAGGATTCTGAACTCTGAGGTGAAGTTCAACTATAAGTCGTTACATAAGTTTAAAGCCTTTGTTCTGCTGTGTAAGCATTATGTTAAGAGTAAGACCTCTGGTAAATGTGCCTTACCCATAGCCCAAAGCCAAGGACTCCTATTCATAGAGGCAACCAGTTGTTCTCACCCAATGGCACTGAGTGAAACTGAGGAGGATGGTCAAACCGGGTGAAGTATTTATAGTTGTGTAAATTATATTGTGTTGGCCAAAGTTTTACACAAATGACTAAGGTGAGGTGGTCATAAATCCATCAAAATCAGGGAAAAGACACAGTCTGTTGTATTAAGGATCAAAAAATTTAAGAGCAGCTTCCAAACAAATTATGCTAGAAATGGATTTAAAATTAAAATGAAGGTCAAATTCAGTGGTATGTCACGTGTTCTACCTGTAGATGGTCCAGGCAGTGCTCAGTCAGAGCATCTATAGTAGTTTAGTGAAATCTCACATATGTTTTCCTGGAAAATAACATACAAATCTTTATCTGCAAAGTAACTGCACCACTCAAATACATGCGGTGGAGAAAAAACTTAAATAGATACAGTTCAAGGTAATACAAAATCCAAATACTCAAGTGAATTACAAGTAGTTCATTATTGTACTTAAATAAATGACCATTACATACAGTAGCAGTTGTGAAATACTCAGATCCTTTACTTAAGTAGCAGTACTAAAATGTGATAAAAGTATTAAAATCCATGTGAGTGTTATAATATTATATAGTACATTCTTGGAGTATTATTACTGAGTAACTTTTTAAAGATAAAATAATAGTGTTGAATTCATTCTCAATTAAACACACGTTCAATGCAATACACTCTGAGTTTGTACAACAGGTTTACCTGATAATAACGTACTTGATCTGGTGTGACCATGGTGGATATGGTGGCAAATGGTAATGTTAACAAATTTTATATTAATATTGTTGTGTAACTGCATTTCAGAGTGAATTTAATCTGTTATGCTACATTTACTGTTATCGTGTAATTTTTACAGGAATGAGTATCATCAGAGTAAAATGTGTCAATATCTGTTTTCTATAAAAATAGGGAACTTAAAAAAATTACTATTGTAATTAAATATTGTTCTGAAGCTTAATTTCTGAATTTTTTCTGTAAATAGTTTTCTAATAAATATAGTAACTTCTGATTAATCCATACAGATTTTAGGTTTAAATAACTTCCAGTTAGTCCCACCCATGTCCTGGTTGAGCCACGCCCATTCCGAGTAGTGGCGTACTTGCTCATTGCCTACAGTCTATGCTCATCCCTACTAATTATAAACTGCAGATAAGTCATATATTTCAATTCCAACCAAAATATAGACACTTTTGGGGTAAACATGAAAAGACTAGTGCCAGCGGAGGAAACAGTTCCTGACAACGGTCTGAAGGCGCTTTCAGATAGAAGGCATAAACTACGGACTGTAGCTCAGGGGGTGCCATGAGCTAGGGCTTGGTGTAGATCAATGTTCATCAGACAAGATGGTGGGATTTAAAGAAGAAGACAACAGCACGCAATCTGCAGTCTGAATTGGAATAGCAGCGGACTTGTTGCTCCTAAAACGTCGAAGCAAGTTTTCAGATCAGCTCTATCTTAAGAAATCAATCACAAATTTAGAGTTTAAACTATACTTGTCAAGATCGGAGTTTAAGTTTAAAAATTTTCCAGATCTTTGGGCCAGTGTGACATTTATGTAGGATTAATGGCAGAAATTTGCAATATTAATTTTTTTTTCATGTCAATAGATGTTTGAATTGCTTGTTATACTTTCCCAGATCACTTTAACATTTAGCTTGTGGAAACAAGAACACATTGAGAAAGAGACTTTAATTTTAATTTCAGGCAGCAGGTGAATTTGCATTTTCAAGTTAAACTAATTTGAAATGTCTTACAAGTGTATTTCCTCTGAAATAACAATGATCAGGAAGCATCGTTAATTTAGTAATGTGAAAAAGTAAAAAAAAAAGTAATTTGGAAGCTATAATAGAAAAAAACCCTAATTTAAAGATTTCACTGTAATGCAACAAGCTACTATACAGTATATAGAAGAATAAATTAAATGTATATAGTAAAAAGTCTGACATCTTATTCTCATCTTAATGATGTATTAAGGTATCTCAACTGCATTTACTTCCTTACTATTTAGGACAGTATTAAGCTATAATTAAAAAAATATTACTAAACAACACAGAACAATACAAAATGTGGCTTTGGGTTTATAAAAAATAGCATCATTAAAGCGTTTAAGCTTTGGTAACCTCATATAACGAGGAAGTTATTCAGAAGATTTTCAAAAGTTGTGGCGTTCACGTAGAAGCTGTAATAGCAGCATGTCACACTGAACTCATCTGATTCACAGGATGAGGTTTGCAGCTGCACATAATCTGCAGTATTGTCCTAGTTTTTGCCGTGTTAATGACACCCTCATCACGACTCTCTCCATTCACAAAGCAAATCCTGTCGTGATGGGAAGAACTGGCTCTGAACAGGCTGTGGGTGTCTCAGAATTCGGAGAACATGTCTAATTTTTGCAGCATGCTCACAGCCAGCCACATGCTGTCTTTTCATTGAGTTCCTCTCAATATACAAACTGAATAGGCACGCTGTAGGAAATGTATATTCAGAGCTGCTGCACCATGTGATTAGTGTCTTTCGAAGCGCTTGTCACTTTTGCTTTTCTCCTCTGCTCTGCTTATATTCACATGCTTTGTCCAACTGATGTATATACAGTAGATCATAATAATACATAATAGTGTATGTTTGTATATGAATGAATGTCTTCATCCAGATCACACAATGTCAGGCTAAAATAAATAATTGAATGTGGGGATGAATGAACTCTAGAAAACTCTAGGCTATCTAGAAAGGTGATGTTTAGATCTTTGCATCATGATATCTGACTCCCCACTTTGTGTGTAGTGTGGGGCAGCTGCTGCTGTGCTTTGAAACACAGTGAGAGAGAGGAAAAGCGTCCTTTAACGTGGGCTGTTGTGTAATCCCTCCCAGGGCCCCTTTGCTATTTTTGTGCCTGAGTCCGCACGTCACGGTTGGGTATTTTCTCTGGTGACTAGCTCGCATCAATAGATCTTCTAATGTACACCCAGTCAGCCAGCAGCTTCATGACTGATGGGACTTTACCTTGCTAATTTATTTCATTATTGTTGCCCAGGCATGAGGAGAATGGCGAAACGGACTATGCAGTATGAGGAATGTCACATGTGACTGTCGATATGGGACAGGGGACTATTCAAATGTCAGGTTTGTATGAGGATTATATTTGATATCTGAATGTCAGCCGCTGTATGAGCCGAGGCTTTCTTCCCATCAGACCGAGTGCTTTATGTCATTCTGATCGCACTGAGAGCTGTTGCTTGATTCTGCATGCTATGTGCTATGTTACTGTTAGAGTACCACAGAGGGTTTTACCATCCAGCTTCTCTGAAGCCAGTCATCTCCTTATGATATTTATGGATTTGTTGTCAGCGTGAGGCTTCATGCCTGTTCCCTTTAATGGCCAACTTAGCCTCTAATGATGTAATGCAGCGGCATAACGATGCTCTCCATAGCCAGCATTTGTTTGCTCATTCTCCTCTCCCATGTGTGGAAAGCAGTACGGGATGTGCCCTATGAATGTGTGCTGTTCAAATAAATCTCTCCATTAAGTCATTTGTCTATCCATGCGGACGTACTGTACCACAGTCAGCCCACAATCGTCCTGAAATACACCTACTGCCACCCACCTGCCTCCTGTTGTTGCACGTCATTGCTGCTGTGTCATATATTTTTGTAAAGGTTAGTGCTTGTTGCCGGGAGCGAGAGAAATGTGCAGTTAAAGGTCTGCTGGTACAGTCTTTGAACAAAAAAAACAGGCTGAATCTGTTGAGAGACTTGTCAATGAGACTCTTGAATATATCGGCTCTGTTCCCTCTCTATCGTGCTCAGTTCAAAGGTATGCATTGTTTCTGAGGGTCTTATCTCGCTGTCACTCTGCACCCATATTCCCCTTCCCTCCTCTCGTAGCTCACAGAGGATGGAAACTAAGCAATGAGGTCAGATCGACCTTGAAAGGGAGCTCCCTACCGGGCCTCTGAATTGTGTTACCCCCAGGCACCCCACTTGGTTGACCTCCGTAAACCTCCTCGTTAAAACGTGGATTGTTCCAATCTGAAGCAGCTCTTGCCATCCTTCATACGCCGTCATTATTTTTTCTCTACCCTGCTGTGGAAGAAGCCCTCAAATCTGTCCGAAAGCACAGATGCTGAATCATAAACAGCCAAAAGAGGCAAAGTGCATTTGCAAAAAGGGGAGATTATCATCCTCACAGCTGCTTTCAAGCATCACTTGGCATCTCAAGAGTCACCTTGGATTCATATCCTCTGGTTTATGCCTGAGGAGTGTGTGGTGTGCTAACAAAGAAAGAGAGGGAGTGAGAGAAAGAGAGTGAGAGTCGGAGGATGTCCTAATTAAGGGGAACTCAGAGGGTTTGAACCAGATAATCTTACATAACCTTGTTATGGGAGGACACAGCATTTGATACTGAGAAGATGGAAATGACGTGCCCTCAGAGACCCATCCCCATGGTATGAGAAAAAAGTGTAGTGGCAAGAACAATTCACTTTAACCGTGGGGCTGCAGATGAGTCTGGCATGTTTAGGTACAGGACGGCATGTGGTCCCGTGCAGCTCAGTGTGGAGGTGATGACACCAGTAACACAGTCAGGTTAAAGGGGACAAAGAACCTGAAGATGTTATGATGTTATGATGAGTTAGGCAGAACAGTTTGGTGTTTTATATAGATATCGCATCAAAGGTGCTCAACACATTTCATTACCCATGGTCTGATACCTGTGTGTGTGCTGGCATGCATCGACACACTTTTTTTATATGGGTCGATTATCTTCACTTATTTTGGCAGGCCAACGTCCACTGAAGTTTAGACATTTGTAATATTTGTAATAGCTTAAAATGTTGACAAAACTGAAAAGCAGAATCTGGGAAATAGAATAAAGAAAGTACCTGTGTGCTATGTTGTAGATATTTCACAGCTAAGCTTATAATGCCTGTAGTTATTTTAAGAATACATTGATAAAAAGATGTTGTCGCCATGATTCCCATGCAAAAAGCAACTTTGTTGTCTGACCATTCATTAACTCATGTACAGTAATTTTCACTTAAAATAGTGAATATTCTAATAAAAGTGACATTTTGCATTAAGGAAAAGGAGTTGCTTTTGAGATTGTTGAAGCTTGTTGAAAAGAGATGATGCTGTGATGGAGTATTTGATTCCCATTCAGGACACACACACATGCACAAAATAAACATATATAACCATTCATGACACACATACTACAGTAAAAGAACACATGTGCCTTAAATACCTACACACATCTATGCACCTTCACAGGGCTTCAGTAAATTTGGGGCTTCTGCCAGTGTTGACATGAGGTAGATTTTTTTAGTTTTTTAGAGGCTGTTAAAGAGAAAATATTTTTTCCATTCCTGCTGTGATGGAGCTCATTATGAACTTTATACTCAAATTTTATGAGGAGGACTTTTGGGCAACAGCCTTGATTAGCTGTCACTCTCAGGAAGGGGATTTGAACTGAGATCTAACAGTGGAATTGATCGTTGGGGGTAAATGTTCTTTTGCCTTTATAATCCTCTTGTGTATCTTTATGTGCTCCTAGTTTAGATTATTTGTAGATTATAGTTTAGATGTTTTCACATCCATATTTGAGTTATCTAATTATCACTTCTGTCCGATTTCTTTCAGATGACCCTTCCCCGCAGTCAGTTCACATGTATGTTAATATCACTACAGTTACCTAACAGATAGTGTCCTTGAAAATTGATCCCAAAGAAAGTGACATTGGATTCATGGAGTCACTTGAAACTACTGCAGGGGTGAAAAGCTCCACCGAGGGTCAGGACAGAAATGTTGCACAGAAAAAATGCACCTCAGAGGCAGTACAGACTAAAGGGAGTCAATCAGTCGAACTGGAAGGCAAGGGGTGGCACCAACAACTGCAAGAAGGTCAGAGCAGAGACACATGTTTTAAAGAAATGTCTGACTCAGGGAAATCACTGCAATTCGAAGATCACCACTCCCAAAGCCAGTCCACAAGCCATCAAGACTATGAGGTGTCTTCTTATCCACTACAGTCCACAAAACTGTTTCCCAGTGGCAGACAGAAAACTGCCGGTCACTTAGTTTCAGCTCAGTCCCCGGGACCTGCATCTCACAGGAAGTCCACCAGTTCACCTGAAGTCCAACAACAGAGCTCCCATGCAGGGATGGATCCGCTGTCAGAGACTGTGTGTAAGGTGGAACAGAAACACCAAAAGCCTGGGAAGTATGTTTGTGATTACTGTGGAAGGGCATGTGCCAAACCCAGTGTGCTTAAAAAACATATTCGCTCACACACTGGGGAACGGCCCTATCCATGTGTCCCCTGCGGATTCTCCTTCAAAACCAAGAGTAATTTATACAAACACAGAAAGTCCCATGCTCATTTGGTCAAAGCTGGAACAGTGCCACTCTCAGAACTTGGTTCTTACAATGCCAACACAGACCAGGGATCTTTTGAAGGGGAAGGAGAGTTATTCTCTGATGCTGAGCAAAGCACGGACACGGACGAGGACACTCTTAACGACCCACTGCTGCTGCTGGACTCTCCAGCGGAGGGATCAGATAACACTGCTGTAAAGGTACTAAATCTCATTGCTCAGAAAAAGGGAGCCACGTCAATGTCAACTCAGGATGGTTTATCCCAGCCCCAAGAAATCAATGCACCTTCTGCCGCTGCCGAGGCTAGCCGTGCAATTCAATCTTGCACGATCAAACAGAGGCTCGCACTTCGGCTATCTGAAAAAAGAAGCAGCGACTCTGACAACAATCTGTCCCTCCCAAGTCAATCTAGCAAGGGCAGCACGGACTCTGGCTACTTCTCGCGCTCCGAGAGTACGGAGCACCAGACGGGTCCTCCAAATACTAACGCGAAGTCCTATCAAGAAATTATGTTTGGGAAGTGCTACAGGCCAAGCCCTAAACAGACAGCAGCTTTTGTGGCTTGCAGCACAGAGGCAAGTGAGTATACCGTGAAACGCTCGGAGAAAGGTGTTTCCCGCGTTTTCACTCAAGAAAAAGACACTGTTGAGTCGATCAAAATAAACACAAAGTCATTTATGAGGGAAGAGGTGAAAGAACCCCTGTTAGACACTGGCTCTGATGTGGGGCCTCTAATCAGAAGCAACTCAATGCCAACATCATCAGCAGTGTGTCTCACTATGCCTCAGGCCCTCAGAGGCAGCCATTCATTTGATGAGAGAACAAGCACCGGGGGCATGAGGAGACTCAGGCGACAAGCTGCTTTTGAACTCTCCGCACATGATGGCCATGCAGACACCGACAGCCATGGAAAGATGATCGAGAGTAGCATTTCACCCTCAGGATTGGAAATGGAAAATTACCCCTCCATGGCATCTAATATGAGCCATCAGAGACATGCAATGGAACTGGCAACACGTAAGCGCCGGAAAGAGAAGAGGGAAGAGGAAGATTTGCCAGGTCAATATGAGGCCCATCATGAACAGTGTGAAGACATGTTTGATTCAGGCAAGGACTATGATTCAAAACAAGCAGCAGCTGGTATTATGGCATTAGGAAAAGGACATTCTTCAAGTATGCTAACACAGATGGACAAGTGTGACATGGACATATCAGTGAGCCTTGAAATGTCTGGTCGAAAAACTTTAGGGAATGTAATTTCTGTTATCCAGCACACAAACTCGATAAACAGGCCTCACTCTGAACAGTCAGAATCATACAAGTATCATGGGCAGAGACAGGAAAGTATTTCTTCATTTCAAGCCATGGAGGCAAGTGAATCATACGAGATGGAAGTGAGTGACAGTAGGCTGAGGCAATCATTTCAAATGGGCCCCAAACTTGTGCGACAGCCCAACATACAAGTCCCAGAAATTAGGGTCACAGTAGAGCCTGACAGTCCAGAAAAAGCTCCGGAGGTGCAGGTGAAGGAGCCAGAGAAGCATGTGGAGGAGTTTCAGTGGCCTCAAAGGAGTGAAACTTTAGCACAATTCCCACCAGAAAAGCTTCCTCCAAAGAAGAAAAGGCTACGCTTAGCTGATATCGAGCACTCCTCTGGTGAATCCAGTTTTGAGTCTGCCTGCACCAGTCTCTCCCGCAGCCCGAGCCAAGACAGCAACCTATCTTATAGCTCCACCTTCTCCTTTGACAGGGAGGAGAGCTTGAAGTCAGTCTCTCCAGCTAGGCAGGATGAATTTGGCAAACCACTAGAGCTCTTAGCTGTGCCAGGCAGTGGGCACTCCCTCTCTGTGCTCAGCCAGCGTCAACAGCATGAAATGAGACGCTCCTCCTCAGAGCAGGCGCCGTGTAACTTGCGCAAGGAGTTCCCAGAGGTACGCAGCATATCATTTGACTATGGCAGTCTTTCTCCAACATCCAAAGTTAGACACGTGGACATCAGTGCTGGCCACTCGGCTGTGAGGGAGAGAAGGAGGGGCAACTTGGTGCGACAGGAGTCACTGAATATGGACACTGAGGCAACACAAGTCCCATCACAAGTGTTTCCGCATTACCTCAGCAGCACCTCCCCTCCATTCACATCAGCTGCTGTTCTGCCACAGACTTTGCCAATATTTTCAACTGGGAATACATTTCCCCAGCTGTCACATCCGAGCCTGTTAGTTCCTGTAAGAATACAGACTTATGTGCCATCCTTTGGCAGTATCACATACACTTCAGTATCACAGATTTTGGACAATCAGTCTGACATTGTTAGTTCCACTACATCCACTTCTCAGAATCAAACTTCACGTTTGTCTGGAAATCTTGATTCTCACAATGTGTTAGCTTATACCAGACCACCTTCGATGCACACCCTCAATGTTGAAGCCCTAGATTTGTCATCAGCTAAGCTCAAGACAGGCATCCCACTATCTCTGACCTCCAGAACTATCTCAACCACTAACGCCTCCAGTGGTGGTGCAAACAAACGAATGCTATCCCCTGCCAGCAGCCTGGACCTCTTCATGGAGGTCAAGCAGCAAAAACGTGTGAAGGAGGAAAGAATGTTTGGGCAGATTGTAGAGGAGCTGAGTGCTGTGGAGTTGGGGAAATGTAATTTGAGTGAAGAGAAGGGGCATAGGTCAGAGATGCAGGGTGCATCCACACCTCATACTCAGGATGACTCACGTAGGAGTACATTTATCACACTTCAGCAAAAAGTGACAGAGGCCACTGACCACAGACTTGAGTCAGCGATGGAAAGTAGCTCCCTGGAAACCAGCTCATCACTCTACTCCATGATATCAGTCGGCGAAGTGAAAGAAGTTGGCATGGAGAAACGAGTGCAGATGGATATGGTGGCACAGCTGGTTACCAGTCAAGACCTGATCTCAGACTCAGAGCATTCAAGACGGTTATCTCAGTTTCCAAGTCTTCGCACGACAACAGGTGTGAGCTGGTGTTATCTCAACTACACCAAGCCAAGCTGCTCTCACAGCAACGCCCCTTTCTCCTCTGTGTACGCCACCTGGTGTGTGAGTTCCCACAACCCGAACCCTCTGGAACTCAGTACTAGTGCTGCTTTGGCTCTGCTGCAGTCCAAACAGAGGGGAGAGAAAGTTATATACACCATTGCCGCCATGTGTCAGCCTGGCACTGGGAAACTGGTTTCATCCCTCATCCTATGGAGGCAGACCATGGAACAGGTGAGAAAATGATCCCTGATCTCTGCAGTGTTTCTAAAGCAGTCTTAAACATTAGAAGTAAACCCCTATATTTATGAAGTAAATACTCATGGTCAAGCTGTCCACCTTGGTAGCCCTAAGTGTCAGCAAGATACTACATAAAGAATATGGCAAAATTAACACCACACTTCTTTTTTCAGAAGGTTCAGCCACAACTGGAAATGCCTGTTGGTTGTTATGATGCATTGATTCATCACTGCATTTACAGTTTGCAAAAGAAAGATGTCTGAAAATACCAGACACCCAAATTACGTATATTCAAGTTAATATCATGTGTCTTGGCTTTTGGATGCTTTTCTCCATAGCGTTGGATTTAAGCTGATAAAGTGTATATATTCTCAGAAAAATCATGCCTAGCCTAGCTTTCAGAAAATAAAAACAGGGAGTTATCTGTACAGTTTTTTTTTCTCCAGCAGCAGCATAATTCATGTTTGCAAAACATGCTGTGTAACTGCATGAGTGACATACAATATTGGAAGCATCATGTTACATTGTCGATACGGTGTCCACTTAAAATGGATGTTAACAAAATGTTTGCTCATCTGATTCAGCTGCAGAGGAAACCAGAGCCCAAAGAGGTGGACATCAACTACGGGAAGAAGGTGAAAGACGTCAGCTTCAGAGTGAAAACTACCAAGGAGGAGTGGAAAGAGAGGGAGGCTTCCACAACCCAGACAGTGCCCACACGCATTAAGATCTTCGAGGGAGGGTCAGTATTGTTTTATTAGTTATCATAACACTTGTCATTTCTGCTGACAGCTAGTGCTGCAGCTATATTAGGATCGATTGTTCTATACTCTTTTTGCCTATTCAGTTTTATGTATTTCTTTATTAGAAGACTAATCTGTGTTTCAGGTACAAGTCCAATGAAGACTATGTGTATGTCAGAGGCCGAGGCCGGGGGAAATACATCTGCGAGGAGTGTGGTATTCGCTGTAAGAAGCCAAGCATGCTGAAAAAACACATCAGGACCCATACAGATGTGAGGCCGTACATCTGCAGGGTCTGCAACTTTGCTTTTAAAACTAAAGGTTAGTATTCTTTAGACTTAAAGACTGGAATGGATAAAACTGACTTTTTATAGATGATACATGCAGTAAGAACTCACTACTTAGAGTAATTATTTAAAACAAATGGACGTCTATCAGTGTGTATTTAGGTTATTAAAAATGTGTAAAAATCAGATAAAAAAGGATAACACAAAAATCTTTGTGCATATCAGAGCAAATGCTCTGTATATTTTACTGCTGTTCAGAGTTACTACAGTGCAAAATCAGCAGCACAGTTGCACTGTCTCCTCATTTTTGTCTTCACTTTCTTTATTTCTGGTAGATTTTTCTTAACTGGACTTGTGTCATTCTGTAGTCTTTTAGTAGGAAAAGCTTAGACTGTGTGTGAGGACATAACATTTGTTTGAAAATCTGTTTAAACAAATGCTGGTATTTTTCAATGATAAAAATGATAATGCCAAAAAAGCCTCACTTACTATTTTTTTTTCTTTTTACAGGAAACCTGACTAAACATATGAAGTCAAAGGCACACATGAAGAAATGTCTTGAACTGGGAGTGTCAGTGACGATGGATGAAACAGAGATACAGGAACATGGTAAGACACTGACAAATGTAAAATTCTTGCACATGCATGAGATATAGCTGAATAAATCCAGCTAAATGGATGCGTTTCTCTTTTAAAGTGGACGACATCCAACAAGAGTCCAAGACAGAGGTGGTGATCACAGCCAAACACCAATTCTCAGATGCGGAGGACTCTGACGGCATGGATGAAGAAGTTGACGACATCGATGAAGACGAGGACGAGGACGATGACTATGAGGGTGACTCAACGCCAAAGCTGCGTTCAAGAAGCACGAGTCCCCAGCCGTGTGGAGTTACTTCTCTGTCAGTCACAGCCACCGCCGCTGTCCACGGCTATTCCCTCACCTCTCGGGGGACGAGCGCAGACCATAGACCTGTCCTCACAACAGACCAGAGGGAGAAGTCAGTTGACGAAGACTCTCTGACTATGCTGTCTCCAGACCAGGCCAGCTTCCTGTTTGATCCCTACTCTTCTTGTCTGCTCTCTCCTGGTTGGGAGTCTCCCATCAGGGAGCCCTCCCCTTCACGTCTGCGTTACCCATCCCCGAGGCGAGAACTCTCCCCGCGAGGTCGCTCCTCTCCCAGATGGGATACCTCACCGCTGAGGCCTGGTTCGCCCGGCTTCACACCCATTCAGCACCTCTCCCCGGTCTCAGTTGAACGACCCATGTCTCCTGGTACAGAGCTGGCTGGAAAGCGAGAATCCTCAGTCAGAGGCAGACAGAGAGTTGTGCTGAGGGCGGTTTCACCACGCAGAGGCTCGCACCAACACAAGGGCAGCAGTGATAAAACAAGACACCAGGCAAAGATGGACATGGCTCAACATCAAGGAGCCTTTGGAATGGAAATGGTATGTAGCAGGATGCGTTCTGCACCCACTTCAACTATACCTCTGCCAAAACTTGCTTAGATTTAGATGACATTTGGTTGAAAGGTTGGCATTGGGCAAAGGAACAGTTGATTAGATTTAAGTAAAAGTTCTGAATTTTTAAAGGACATTGGAACATTTTTACTATTTTCTTGTTTACTACTCTCAAATATGTTGATGCATGCTGATAAACTTGTGTATATATATAACTAACACATTTAAAGGATAAGCTTGGTGATGGCTTGGTGTTTTACAAAGTTAACAAAAGTTATATTTATGACTCAATCTTCAAGAGTTGCGTCTGAAGTAGAAAAAGAATTGTATCTGAGTCCCACAGCCAGGACTGGATTTGCAGACTATCACAAAAATTTCACCTTATTGTACAAAGTTGGGGTAGGCAATTTATTTCAGAAGCATTTTTTGTTATATTTGTTGAGAACATCCCAAAAATAATCAATAAATCAAATCTTGTGACACAAACAAGTGGCATCTGTGGCTGTCGCAGGACTGTAATAAGAACAACTAATCATTGGCTCACCTGCCTGTCTACCTGCACACACTCTGCTCGCGCAATTCACTATAAACATAGGGGTGACTTGAAGCGAGGGGGGTGGATTTTTTTTCAGTTGGATACTTTCAAAATCTAGCTGTTTCTCACATTTCTGCATTTTTGCTAACTGTAATATATTTTCACATGAGAAATGATCTTGGAAATGTCGAAACTGCTCCTAATGCTGCCAATATGTCATTTCAGGATCAAAGGAGCAGCTTGGCTTCCACTCTGCCTGGTGCTGCCAGTTCTCATCACCAGAACATCCTCAGCCACCTCCCTCTTCACTCCCAGCAGCAGACCCACAGTTTGCTCCCCGTCGTTCCTGTCGGAGGGCTCCAGATGTTACACTCCCCGCCTTCCTCCAGCACTGATGTCACACTTTCATCGGCGCCAAGCCCCCAGAGCAGCGAGGGCCAGCGTTGCAGCAGCAGGGAGGGATCTGTCCACGGGCTTGAGACAGAAGGAGAGGACATCAGAGGCCAGATCCAGCTGTCCTCCCATCAGACCGCTCAGGAGAAAAGCCTCGACCCTGGAGTCATGGAAAGCGGTCAGGAGGAGTACGTCCAGACCTGCTTAAAAGCCATCGCCTCATTGAAGATTACTACAGAGGACCCTCATTGAAACCCCCATTTTCTGTCTCCTTGATTTGATTCAGGAACGATTGCCCCCTTGCCACACCTGCAACTTTGTCGTCCATAGCCCTTTAGGCATATAACCTCCTCTTTATCCCATTAGAGGCAATATAACAACACTTCCTCTGGTCTTGCACATACTCCAGACAGCTCCTTTTAAAATCTGAGTATAGATCAAACCTTCAGAGTGAAGAAGAAACACACCCTGTCTAATGTGCTCGTCTCTTCTGAGACTATCTCAAATGATTGGATGAGCCGCAGGAAATCTTGCAAGGTGGAGAATCATTATTGGGTGCAGGTGCAATATGGAAAGATATTATGCTAATATGCCTTTGTTTGACATAGTAGTTTGCGTACAATTGCACATAAATTATATTTATGGATTCTGTACAAATGTCCTTAACATATACTCCTTCTTAGATGCATACAAACAGTGTATTTTACTGTATGTGTACTTTGAAAATAGACTGTTGTTTAATGTAATCATATCAAGGTGTGATGCAGTAGTGCAGTAAATAAAGACTATTTATAAGGGGAAAAGTGTGTGTATTATAACAGAAACAGTCTGACCAAATTTTAAGTAGACGCTTCTTGTGCAGTTTGGTGCTTCTGATCAAGCGGCAAGGGTCTGTGCCTTTATTTTGCTTTTCATCATTTTGTTTTCTGAAGGTTGTTAATTAAGGAAAAATGTCGAGGTACTCTTTATTCAGAAGGGTTGACGCTGTCAGAGAGTTCACTCAAAGGAAAGCTTTTTCTTCTTTTTTTCCCGTCAGTTCCTCTGACAGACGGATGTAGCTTGATTTATGTGAAACAATCTTAAAAAATGTTTCTTATGTTGCATTTTTCTTAATGTTGTGGTTTGTATCTTGGTAAAAATGCATGGGATTTGCTATTGCACAAAATAGAGGAAGTTAATATGTAATTATGAATACTGTAAGATGTATTTATATATTAGAACTTGAGCACTTATTGATACTGGTAAATATTTGACTACTATTTATATGGTATATCTGTACTTATGCAGCAGTGATGCAGTTATGCAGTGAGCCACGCTGGCATTGCTTTTAATCTCATGTCTTTGCTATGATTAAACAGTATTTTTTCTCTCTCTTATACAGATGACCATAAGCATTTTATGAGTTTTGACGATGCACTTTCATCCTTTCATCTTTGATGTTTAACTGACTTGGTCAGTGAAAATGGGGGAGTAAAACATGTTATGTTCTGTTGTGGTTTTGAAACATTCCAGTCGTATTTTCACGTTTCTCATTTTGTGAAACATGTTGCACACAGATTCAAGGGGCTATGATGATCAGTCAATAGTGTGTTTTCTTGCATTTCAAGTGTAACTGGATAAATCAATATCACATACTGTAAGAAATACTTAAGTAATGATTAACATCGTGAGTTGGCTGACTATTACTGTGCTTCAGCTCAAAATGTAAGTAATCATTCACCAAATGCATTACTTCTTCTGTATATATATGCGTATTTTTATGATTTAAACTATTTTTGCAGTGTTGAATTCTGAAAACTTTTTATGCAGACTGTTTGGATCTGTTTAAGAGGTAAAATGTCTGCAGTTGAGGTATCGGAAGTTTAATGAGAGTGAAAAAAATACCACAGTGTTGATCGCTAACACAGTGTGTCTCATCTTTAAAAAAGAAGTGTAATCACATCTTGAAGTGGTTATGTTACCAGTTTGAGAATGGATTTCAAAATCAGAAAACACTTTGTTCACTCATGTTTACATAAAAGAATTTTTAAAGGTGCACTGCTTTAATTTTTGTGTTTCCCTTTCTGAAGATGTATGTAGCTTTGATTTCATGGTTATGTCATTTTATTTGTTGTGGTAACGGTGCAAAATGCTCATGAAATGTGAAGGGAAAGTGAAGCCTTCTATTTGCTTTTGCATAGAGTATGTACTCAGATTGTGTTTGTGTTTTGTTTTTATTGTGTATTCATATTTACTGAACTGCATTGTGCCTCTCATGTCTATGAAATTCCCTGTAAAACACACAGAGGACAAATCATTTTACCTCTCAGCTAAGATTTTTTGAGGAAAAAACCCTCAGTAGCCAATCCGTTGTTAAGCTATTTGCATCAAAACTGGTTAGTCAGGACGGAGTGCCTCTTTTATGCTATGGGGACTTTATTGTTTGGTGCTCTACTTTTTCAGATTAAATTCAAAATTGTTTTAAAATAATATACTTCTAACCCAAGGATGTGTGTTGCAGCTTATTTCATGTTTTTATCATTATTTAAAATGGCGTCCATAACTTTCCACCTGCATAACTCACGATTGTTCAAATTAGAGCACACAAGGACGGGTTTTCAGATGAAGTCATTCACATTTTATCTTGAGGGGGGAGTGAAGGGGAAAAAATCTCCAGAGAGAAAAATTGGAGAGACTCCTACCAGTGACATCCCCTGGTGAAAAATTATTACTGCAGTCATAACATGGAACAAGAAAAATAAATGAATGCTTCCAAAAATAGTTCTCACCTTGTGGATAATATTGAGCCATTTTAAGGTTGCATCAAATTCAGCAAATCCCCACTGTGTAACTGCAGAACATACAATGTACTGCACTGTAAGGAAATCCTGCATGTGGTAAGCATATACAGTATTAGGCAAGGAAATGACTGTGATCTTAGAACGCATTATCTACTCTGGGTTTGGGGTGGAGGTCTGTTCTAATTCTGGCCAATCAGAGAGACAGTTAAATTTTTTTCCCTCTCCTGCTCAGTGACTAGGTCTGTCAGGCCCATTTGTTAGAATAATTATATGGCTGTTAACAGCAACCCAGCTTAAAATAAAATGAGTACGACATTGGTTTAAAGCAGCAGAGCCTCGCATAAAATGGCTGCTGAAGATCTTAACAGCAAAATGTAAAAATGATGAAGCATTGTGATTGTACTCATACAGGCAGCTGCTGTATGTCACCCTCTGTGGTAAATCCCAGCTTAGATTACAACCACAGGACTATGGTTTGTTTTTGTAAATGGGGTGGACAGTACCTCTGTCCTCCCTCTCTCTGCTCAGAGCTGTGCTCCTCTGGTTTATTTTGAGGTGGTCTTATCACAGCTGTTGTGTTTGTGGTAGTAGACTGTCCAAGCCCCTCGACACTCTTCTTTTTCCCACTCTGGCCCTTGGTCCTGGTAAGACCCTGTTTGTTCAGTTACCCTGCTTCCTCAGGGACATTTACATTAAAATAGCATAGCAATGATCTTAAACTGTGTGCTTGAGATAGTTTCCAAACCTCTTCTTACCCTTAAAGGCACTATTTGTTTGAATTTGATGGCTTTATGAAACTTGCCAAGTTTGTTGAAAAATGAGTTGAATCAGTTGAGACTTGCCTGTGTCACATGCTAACAGGATAGGAAAACATTAATTGTTAAGATAACACTTTTTATGTGTTAATGCATTTCTGTTATTGTGCACGACCCCTGTTCCTTGGGCAGTGAATAAATCAATAGTGCCTTCTCCTACAGTAATTTCCATTTGGATATCTGCCACCTATAAAAATGCTGAACAAAATGAGGTCACTTATGTAATACCAATATTTTTTAGTTACCAAAATATCTATAGTTGGAAATACGGCTTTTGTTCACACAACCACTGACACTGACATCAATAAGAGTGGATTAGAAATAAATAAATAACTTGCCCATATTAAGAAGTTCCTAAAATAGCCTTTGGGGTCTGGAACAGGTGCCATGTGCTCTGCTTGTGAAAGCACAGGCAGAGTGAAGGCTGCACTAATTTTATGCACGTAAACAGGCTCTGGCTGGGAGCCTGTACAAAACAAGACAGATGAAAACAGCCAATAAAGACACCATATTACTTAATTTTAGTCACTGTGGTGCACTAATGAGATTTGTTGCTACTTTAATTGACTGGGGTTGAATCACTTTTTAGTCAAAAAGTAACATTTACCTAGATGTGCCTGTCAGAAGAGGAAAGCACAATATGCTGTCAAGACCAAGAAAATACTGTAGCACATACAATTATTTTTTAATTAATTAATAATATATATTATTTTGTTTGTCACTGAGCTCCTTCTGTGCAGTTTTTGTTTTTGTGTCTCGCTCTATAGTGGTACCTGCTGAGGGAGGTGGTGATTTAACTTTTCATTATCGATTAATCTGCAGATTATTTTCTTGATTAATTGTTTGGTCTAAAATATGTAATGTAAAATACCAAGAAATACCCATGATAAAAGTCTTCAAATGTGTTGTTTTGCCAGACCAATAGTCCAAAACCCAAAGATATTCAGTATATGCCACAAATAAAAGCAAGAAAAGTGAAACCTCACATCTGAGAAGCTAGACCAGCAAATATTTTGCATCTTTGCTTAAACATGTCTGTCTTTCGACTGATCGCTGCAGCTCTTATCTACAAAAGGCTAATATCAGCTGACATATTAGCCCGGCCGATTTATCAGTCTTGCTCTATAGGTTGTCTGCTCAGTTACAGTAGGAAAAGCCCAGGTGTAATTAATGATGGCGGAATTCCATTCAGCTGCTTCAGTTTCAGGGTCCTGGTGTTGTGCATGCTGGCTTCTGTCGTGGCTTACTGGGATACTGAAATAGAACAGAATCATTGTTAATGTTATTAGTAACACCTGGGCTTTCCATTCTGATGTCTACTGTGGAAAAGGTCTATTGTAATGCTTTTTTATGTATCCTGAAATTAGCAAATCTACTTTTAGGAAAACAGAAGTTGATTGATTGAGTTGATTCAGTACTATTACATTACATTTATTTAGGGTTAGGGTTGTGGACGCTTTGGATGAAATCCAAAAACTAATCAAAAAGCAAGGAGGAAGTAACCAAGACACGTTAGTAACTTCTATGCAGATGACATTGATTTGATACTGATTAGACTCAGGCATATTCATGTTAAAATTTACATTGAAAAACAGTCAGGATGATTCTCAGTGGAGCTAGGTGATTGTTATTCAGAAAAGTTTCCTCCTCTTAATGCTCAGTGTGAAACATGTGAAAACAGGTCAGAGTTTATTATAGGAGACTAATTCTTTGGATAACCATGTCATGATGAGATGAATATCATGTTTATTCATCAGGTTCATCACATCAACAGTTTCACTCTCAGTACTAGCTCAGAATAATGGAGGCTTGCCAGGAGAGCAGCCCTGCACCCGTGGGTCCGGAGGCGTCGCCAGCCGAGGGTCAGCACATTGACCTGACAGAGGACCTGGCCCAGCAGCTGGAGGACATCATTAGCACCTACCAGGCGGCCGAGATTCCCGCTGAGCCAGAGGACGCAGAAGAGGTCACAGCCATCAAAGAGGCAGACTCCCGCAAAGACCAGAAACTGGAGAAGAAGATGCTGAAAAATCTAGGTGTTTTGTTTTTTCCCAAAATGTTTTATTGATTTTTAACTGAGGTGGGTTTCATTCAGCTCAGTCAGCAAAAGTCCAAGTTGTACTGAAACTGATAGGTATGTAAGGGGAGCTGTAAAGTGTGTAAGCACATCAATCTGCAACAGCAGATGAAATAGTATTTCTACACACTTTATATACCTCGCAATCCCGGACAGGTTTTCCAGGTCTTTAGATTTATATATGAGAGCGCAATAGATCTGATTCACCTCGTGCTCTGGGGTAATTAAAATAAATTAAGCCTGACTTGACTTACGTGTAGTGTTTAACTTGTGTGAAATTCTCTTTGGCTGTTTAGGGAAGGAAGCCATGCTGCTGATGCAAAGTTTGAACAAACTCAACACTCCCGAACAGAAACTGGAAGCCATCATCAAGAAGCACGCTGAGCTGGTGAGTGAATGAATATAAAAAAATTGGAGAGTAAGAACATACCAGTGATGAGCATTTTTCCCCTTATAGGCATGTGGTGGACTTTTCTGTGTATTTTTGCAGTTGGAGGAGCATCGGAGTGATCAGAAACAGCTGAAGGTTCTGCAGAAGAAGTTGCTCCAAGTGATGAAGGAGAAGGACCAGCTGCAGAGCGAGCACAGCCGGGCTGTGTTGGCTCGTAGTAAACTGGAGGGGCTCTGCCGAGAGCTGCAGAGGCACAATAAGACTTTAAAGGTACTTCAGCTCCTGTCATGTCCGCTCAGTGAAGCTTAGCTGGTGTTATTTAAGAATAACTAAACACTTAAAACAGATATCTTATAAAGATTGTGTCTAATCTGACCTACTGAAATTGTAATTTGATGTTAGGTGTTGATTTTTGGTGCCGGGTGTTGTAACCATCTGTTGTAGGACTGCAGGAGGTGATGTCAGCTGGCACCAAAGATCAACCATCATGTCAAAGCTTCAGGATTTGACCTCTTAAATTGCAACACCCACAACTCTTGCTGTGAAGCCAAATCTTATTCTAACCAGAACATTTCCTCTTTAATTCTAGTGGAGCTCCTACCTACAATTTACAAAGATATCCAATACAGCTCATCAGGCTGATTTGTGTGATAACATAAATTAAATAATTAATCTACAATACATTTACATTGAATGTAAGCAAGCAGTCTTGCTGCTTTTGAATATTTCACTGAAGTGTGATACAACTTGTTGAAAATGTTAGAACTAACACATAATTAAAAATTGAGGTCTACGTGATACTGCATTTTAAAGAGATATAAAATTCAATGTAATAGCAAAGTCAAAGATTTCATGTGGCATTATGCTTTATAGACTGACGTGTGTCAACAACAACATCTAATAGTGAATATACAATTTCTTCAGAACAAAGTGTGTTTTGATGACTTGAGCTCAATTAGTGGATTGACAGAAAATTAATCAACAACTATTTTGATAATGAATTTATCATTTAAGGTGTCATTTCAGTATTTTTAAACCTGGGCCCTATTTTCACATAATTGTTGTTGGAATGACAAAAAGGTTTGGAATCTGTGCAGTAGATGGCTTCACTCAGCAGCCACAAACGTCTGCAGTGGCTGTTCATATGAGGCGATTGACCCTTCCCTAAGTTACGCCCCAAATACACAGCTGGCTAATCACAGCTGAGGTCCAACACTTTGATGGCTGGGCTTTATTGACTCTAATGCAAAAACAGTCGTTTTCTGGCTTTTTTTGGCTGTATTTACGATTTATTCTCTTTCCAAAACCTAAAATAAATCCAGAAAAATGTCAGATTTCTTGCTAGTTAACTTTTGTCCAGTTAACATATTATCCACAAATCTGTCAAAATCTGTGTTAGTGAGCATTGCTCCTTTGCGGAGATCCATCCACCTCTCAGGTGTGGCAGATCAGACAGCATGGGTATTGCACAGGTGTGCCTTAGGCTGGCCACAATAAAAGGCCAATAGAGAAAGTCTTAGATCTTTGAGTTCAACTCATGATAAATGGGGGCAAAAACAAAAGTGATGCATTTATAGTTTTGTTCAGTATATATGTTTAGGACTACAAGTACAAAGCAACCTGAAGACATGTTGAATCTTTAAAAAAGACATTTTTTATTATTTTCTGACATTTTATAGACAAAATGATTAATCGAGAAAGTAAACAGCAGATTAGTCCATAATGAAAATACTTTTTTTGCTGTCAGCTTTGAATTAACACTTAGTTCCAAGTATGCCTGCCTATTTGAGCATTAGTTAACTCAATGTGGTGCAGCTGGTTCAGTTTTAGGTTTCTACTGAAAGAACTACAGATTTCACTGTTGCATGGACAACTGGGAATTGTGTAAAATCAGAGGACAAGCTAAAGACATACCTATTCTACATCACTGTGCTAACTGCAAATGTATACAAGGTTGTATTGAGCTTTAACGTCTGTCCCTGAAATGCAGGAAGAGACCCTGCAGAGGTGCAGAGAGGACGACCTAAAGAGGAAAGAGATCACCACCCATTTCCAGGGGACACTAAGTGAGATTCAGGCCCAAATCGAGGAACACAGCGGCCGCAACACCAAGCTGTGCCAGGAGAACAGCGCTCTAGCAGAAAAACTGAAGGGGCTCATTACACAATATGACCAGCGAGAGGCGGTATTGATCCTGCCACATACCGAGCACACATGGGTTCAAAACACAACTTTGAAAGCAAATTTGTAAACCTCAACCTCAAGTGCAAACTCCACTGACACTAGCTGAATTTTCCACATCTGGGCCTCCATGCCAGTTTCAAACACATAAATTATTTGCACTTTCACCCAGGTCGTACATTTAGTAGCTGCATTATTTCAGTTTTATGTAGCCAAGCTCCCTGAACAAGAAATGAAACAGATTTCGGCGTAAAAATGACTCAAATTCACCTGAATGTCTTCCAGAACCTGGAAAAGGTCTTCAAACACAGAGACCTAAAAGAAAAGCTCCTGGAAACCAAACTCACACAGGCAAACATGATACTGAAGGAGGCAGAGGAGAAGCACAAGCTGGAAAAAGAGCGCGTACGTTTTGTGTATTAGATTTATCGAGTCCTACAAGCATTTGAACATATTTGCAATTCTAATTCCCTAATGCTCATTTTCATGAAACATTTTAATATTCCACAGCTGATAAAGCAGGCAGCAGAGTATAAATTGCAAGTGAAGGTCATGAAGGAGCAAGAAAATGATATGAAGACCCAGGTACAGTAACAGTACATCATGGGCAAAGTCTTGTTTTTCAACCACTCTAGAGGCACGTATCATGTTTTTCTCACCATTTGTCCTCAGCTTGACATGTACTCCAGGAAGTTTGATGAATTCCAAGGCACGGTATCAAAGAGTAACACTGTCTACAGCAGCTTCAAACAGGATATGGACAAAGTAAGAACTGTTTCACACAATATCTGAAGTCACCTTCACGATATTTGTTATATGATTTAGTTTATCTGTGAATAAAAATATGTTAAAAACAGGAATTAGAGATAAAAATCCCACGAGATTTATACTAACACTTAGAATCTGACAACCTGAATAATCCTACACTCTATTGTGGTAGTTATTTTTAGAAGTGGCTTTGATTGTGTACTGTGAAACGTGATTGTTCTTTGGTGTAGATGGCCAAGAAAATGAAAAAGCTGGATAAAGAGTGCCAGTCATGGAAGAGTCGCTTTGATGGCTGCAACAAGAGTCTCATTGACATGGTGGCAGATGTAAGAAACATTTTTCTTCAGTCATTTATAGGCCAATGCAAGGATGTGGTTGTTTGCCATAAATGTAACACACACCAGAAGGCATCTTTTTACTTGAAAAGACAAATATTTCCTGAGTTTTACCAATATGTTTTAATCTTTTACAGAAAGCAATCAAGGAAAAGGAGTTTGAGCTTATCACCATCAAGAACCAGAAACTGGAGAATCTGTGCAGGGCTTTGCAAGAGGAGAGGAAGAGTCTTTATGAGAAGTTGCAAGGAGCTGGAAGTCAACCAGACAGCAACACTACTGAACCAACAGAGAAGGAGGTCCCTGAGGTGCAGGAGACCCCTCAAGTCTCTAAAGATGATCAGCCTGTGCAGAATACTGCAGCCCCTGCCGTTATACCGACACTTGAATCTCCACTGACCAAGGAACTGGCTAAACTGAAGAGTGAGCAGGCCCGCCTGAAGGAGATCGCCAGTTCTTTCACAATCTCTCACATTATACCCACAGAAACAGTCGCTAGCCAATCACAAGAGCTCTCTGAGGGCATCCAGGAGCAAGAAGAGAGCCACATAGAGGAGAGCAACGGTGAACACCTCCAGGAAGTTGCAGAGGACGGATGCCAGGAACAGAGAGATTTGGAAATGGAGTCAGTTGATTAATGCTGCAACTACTGTGAAAAAGAAATCTGGTTCATGTGAGATTCATAGCAAAAAAGTAATAAAAATGCTAGCTTTGTGTTCAGTATCTGATTCTGATTTTAGGTCCTGCCACATACACAACTACAATTAAGCAGTTTTATGTCTGTTCTAACATATAGATCAAGCAGTAAAGAACTTTTTGACACCCTTTCCTTATTCCCTACATACAGAGCTTAAGAGTTGCAAAGTGGAAACAGCTACAAACAGATGGACAAAACTAATGAAATAGTAATAGTGACTGGTGAAATGATAATTACTGATTGATTATAATAATACATAGTTAATTATAGTATGATGTACACAATATTGGTATTCCTGTAAGAATTAAAATGGTAAACAAATGAGGGATTTTAGATTTAAAGTTGTTATCAATTACTTGGAACTCATTTTGAGCACATTTTGAGTTGACATAGGACAAAAAAACTTACTACATACACATTTTACAGTATATACTAACCATCCTTACTTTCCATTTTTAAAACAAAAAACAAACAAATAACTAAACAAACAACACCAACATATTCACAATTAACATCAAACAAAAACATACATAAACAGTAATGACGCAAATCAAGCAGACACAGCTAAGGGTATACCCACAACATAAAGCAATTACCGTCGCGTGTCACGCAGAACATTACACAAAAAATATACAATAAACAATAACCTCATCAGAGATTTAACAAAATCAATAGCAGCTGACCAGCGATTAATTGTGTTTATGGTTGCATTGTGAAATCTTGCTATGACACGTTGTAAAATTAAAATATCCAAAGAGAAAAGCCACCAGGCAGATACATAGTTAATATTCAATTCAAACCAAACTTTCCCAATATTTTTTTTAGCAGCTGTCACACACCAGAGTCATCTTCCAGCAACAGAAGCCCTGGAGACAAAGGCAGATTAACCAACAAAAACCTTTAGAGCACTTTTACTATACATGTCCAGAGCCCCATAATATGTGGACACTACCAAAACATGTGTCTGTAATTGCCAACAGAGGCTGTGTTACATTTATTACACAACCTTATTTATCCATATTTATTTTATCCACCAATATATATTTCTACATTTGGCGAGTGGCATTTGCTACTTTTAGATGCTGCCATCAGTGTGCAGAGTCGATGCAAAACAACAATCAACTTAGGTGTTGTAGTGATAAGAGTTTGCAGTGAAGTATGCCTATTTTCTGCAGCTGACCTAGTTTATTTTATTTTCGCCAACGTAGATTAGCTGAAAATTTTGGACCCTGACTGTAGTGTATCCAGTTAGTATGTAGTGTAGAATTATGACATATGTATATATTTGTGTGGGTGGATTATGTGGGTGTAGGGCTTTTGTTGTATAGATTAAGAGTTATTTGAGTTAATAGGCCATGCAATTATACACTTCTCAAAGCTAAAACCTTAGAATCTTTCACATTGTTGGGTCAAATCAAGCTAGAAGACATATTGGGACTCTCTAGCAATATAGGGGGAAAATGTTGAAGGACTCAATCCACCATTTCACATCATGCAAACAATAGTTACTTCTTGTTATTTCAAACAACCCCAGTTCTTAATATAGGCTCACTGTGATAAATGTGTTGTCTCCAATCTGAGATAATTCAAGTGATGTCACCTGAGTAATCTTTACAGACTTGACAAAGCTCATTCCAAAATCCCTTAAGACACTATACAACCATTCTCCCAAGCTGAGTAGTTATCCTTGTGACTATTAAACTGACCTTGTTGTGTGAAATCACCTTTAAACTGAACTTTAAAAGCAAATCTTCGGCCCATTAGCCCGGAGTGGACTTTCACTTTCACACAGGTGTACTGATAAGAAGTTGCATATCTTATCAAACTATTGCAGAACCACATTCAAACATAAAATGGCTGAAAAAGCAGAACAGTCTGCAGTCTCTTGTGTGAAAGCGCTCAAGGTTTTTATTGAGAATGGAAAAGCTCTGCTGAACCTCGCCGAGAAAGAGAGCAGGGAAGGTAGGCGGCATTTTGTGCAACCAGACAAGTGGACATAAAAATAGACATGCAGACACTGTGTTCTGCAGTTGGCAGGCGATATATAGTCGCAGCAAGAGTAGGGGCAGCAGGAGGCCTGTCAATTATTAGACTTAAAGATCCAATATTATTCTCATTTTCAGGCTTCCAATAGAAATTGTTCACATGCTTGAAAATTCAAAAACCTCATTATTCTTTTCATACCGTCCATTGCTTCAGTACTTTTTATTACCCTCTGTCTGAACACTCTGTTTCTTTCAGGCCCCCTTCCTAAAAGCAAACTTTTTTCTAATTGGACACTGATTTGGTAAAACTGGATCATATTTTATGGAGTTAATATTCACAGGTTTTCGCCCTGATACCCTCTATGTGCTGTGGCTCAACTTTCGGTGATTTACAGATTCTGTTTCTTGGCAGTTACTCTAGCCACTTACTACTGCTAATGGCAGCTGCAGAGAGCTAGTTAGCTCAGTTAGACGTTATGTTTGCTTACTAGGCCTTCTCTCAGCCCATTTTTGTGTGCGTTAACCAGCTGATGTAGGCCTATGTTATTACCCCAACGTACGCCATACAAAGAGATGGACAGGTATCATTATTTATTAACGTCACTATCCATGAGCAAAATGTATATCTGATCATCAGATTTGATTGGAATATAATGAAAATGAATAGCTTTTTTGTGTGCGAGTATATTGAAAAGACACACGATTATAACAAATTTAAAAACAAACTGGATAAAGCTGTCAAGTTCTTAAAAGCAAGAAGTCCTAGAAACCAATATATAACTATGTATCTGCCTGGTGGCTTTCCTTTTTGCATATTTTATAGTTTGGGGGTTAGTACACACCAGGGACAAATATTTAAGTTAAAAAGACATGAAAAAAGTGGATTTTGTATAATATGGGACATTTGAAGACTGAGCGCAAACAGACATACACACTAACTTCTTTTACTTTATTTCATACAGGCTCTGTCCAGGAATTCATCAGGAAGAAAATCCGCATAGAGCAAAAACAGTCACTGCTGGGTCTGATTGAAGCTGGTGCAGCTTTGTACAGAAGGTTATGAGCAGTACCCACAGTATATGAACAGCCTATGACAGCAAAACTTTAAATACTTTTACTGCTATTGTAATATATACATATACATTCTTTGAAAAAGTAAATAGATGCATGAGCTTCATAACACCACAGATTCAGCTTTGCACAGTCATGCAGAGATAAGTCATTTGTTTTTCTAATTTCACAGTTTGTCTGTTAAGAGGAAAAAGGAGGCAGAGGACCTGTGGAGAAAAAACAATCAGTAAGTACTAGAGCTGAAACAATTCATCTATTAATCGATTAGTTGAAATATTTGTTGATTTTTTTTAAATTTCCAGCTTCATAATTGTGATTATTTGCTGTTTTTCTAGTAGTTCCAAATTATAGTAAAACAATAATTTGGTTTGGGTTTTGGACTGTTGATTAGATATAAAGAGCTCTTTAAAAATTAGATAATTGCCATTTTTTAAAATGTTCTGTCATTTTATAGACCATACGATTAATTAATATAAGCAGATAAAGCAAAAATGAAAATAATTGTTGCAGAAGAAAATGATTGAATTGATACACGTTCCTCGTCTCTGAGCATTTGCACCAAAAACGTTTGCACAAAAACCATTTCTTGGTCAGGTGGTGCGGGAATGACTAAGGACATGTGATCAGTCGGCCCTGGTCATCAAAAATATATACCTTAAACTTTTATTTAATGTCTTTCAAATATATTTTGGTACATTTTGAATTATAATTCACTCAGGCCACTGATGCAACCTGACAACTACTGACTGTGCAATAGAAAACTCCCTGTGCATTTATTAACTTCATTCAGAAAATAACTACAAACACTAGTAAAAACTTTGTGGCATGACTTCTCCAGCTGTGCTGCTTTACGGGACGCTGTGCAGGACTTTCAGGAACTACAAGTGAGTTGCTGAAATAAAAAATATTTAAGAAAACATTCCAATCATCAATGTCAGATCATTTTGTTTTACTGACTGTGGATGATGTAACACAGGTGCAGTGGGATGCCTTTCTGCAGAATTTGGATGATGAGTTACAACTGAGTGCTAAAATACTGGATGGGGACCATGAGTCAAATTATATTTCACCAGATACATCTCTCATCAATGCCAGAACGGGAGAGTAAGTTCGATTCATTTGTTTTTACAAACCCATACTTGTTAAGAAATCAAACTAAACATTGTGCTAGTTAAACATACATTATCTGTTAAAACCTTTCTGTTGGTTTGGCCTATTTAGCACTTCATTACTGTCTCTATGTGTTTTGCAGAACAGTGACATTAGAGAAATATCTTGGGAAAGGTAAAAAGATCCTGCTGGTGTTAATCCGTCAGTTCTCCTGTCTGCTCTGCCGTCTCCATCTTAAAGATCTGGAGAAGAGTCAGGTAAACACAAGACTCTGGAAAGTATATAGAATAGTATAGTACTTGTGTTTTTCACGTATTCAGACAGATACTGAAAAAGTATCACAAGATGTCTCTGTCAATGACAATCTATAAAAGGTTTTCATAACACAATATCTTATCTTATCTCTATGAGTTTATGTTGGTTCTCTGCATTCAAAAACAAATGTTTAATCCTTTAAAATGTTACCATACTAACAGCTTTCCATAGGAAGCAGTTATTTTAAACTTAATACAAAATATTCCAGAGGTTCTGATATAAAGCCAAGAAGGTGTGTCATTTTCTACAACTTGGTCAAAATATGTGTACATGGCTTTGGCGACCTACTTTTAATGTAATTCTGAAAAGTCACAGGAAGGGAAGAGACTGTGTCTGATGTATTACTGTACGATTGTTTAAATGTACATTGTGTACAGTGGCCATGTCTGTAATTATGTTCATATGTAGTTAAAATCTAATGATATGCACATGCTTCACATTTAACATGTAGCTGACCTCATCTTAACTCTGTTTTTATTTGTTTTGGTTTCAGTTTTTTTCTTTTTCTCCTAAGAAATATATTTTTTTATAATAATATCATAATATGCATTCTCTTCTGGCTATATGTTTTAGGCATTGTTCTGTTATGTGCTATAGATTCGTGGTTACATGAATTCTGAGTTAATAATTTTTAAGTTCAGAGTTCATCACGGGGCAGCAGTTAGCACTGTCACCCCACAGCAAGAACCTTGGTCGTCCCAGGCCTTTCTGTGTGGGGTTTGTCTGCATGGGTTCTCTCTGGGTGCTCTGACTTCCTCCCACTGTCCAAGGACATGCAGGTTAATAGGTTAATTGTATAAGTGACTGACTCTAAAGGGCAGCTAAGGGTAATTAGGTGTGAATGTGTGTGTGCCCTGTGATGCACTGGCGACATGTCCGGGGTGTACCCTCCCTCTCGCCCCAATGTCAGCTCAGATTGGCTCCAGCCCTCCTTGACCCTGCATGGATAAGCAGGTATAAATAATGGATATAAATAATGGATGGATGGAGGAGTTCAACATAATCAAAGAGCAGCCAGAAAACTTATCGGAAAATCAGAAAATCTTTTCTGCAATAAACATATTCAGCTTGAAATATTTTCCACAGCTGCCTTTGGAAGTTATAATTCTCCTTTGTTCTTTCCCAGATATGAGGTTGCCATCACATCTATGACCGGAACTATTATCATCCTAATTATTATCCTTCAGTCATATATATCACATTTAACTTTGTATCTATATATGACTTTGTTTTTTCAGAGGTCCCTGGATGTAAACTCAATTGAAGTGGTGGTCATTTCATTTGGCTGTCAGGAGGGAGCTTCACACTGGCTGCAGGAAACTGGCTGTCAGTACGACATGCTTTTGGATCCTGATAGGAAGGTCAGCGGTCGACAATAGGCGACGATAATAACAGAGTTCACACTCATACTTTTCTTGATGGTAAGCTAGCGGTTGTGTTTTGTTGGGTGTTGCAGATATATGCAAAATTCGGCTTGGGAGCATCTCTGAAGAAAGTACTAAACTTCAGCAACATGCTGCTCTATGCTGAATACGTGGTGGACAATATGGAGTTTCCCAGAGGGCTTCCATCGATTCAAGACGACATGTTTCAGGTGAAATGATGTTCGCAGCTTCAAGTGCAAACACATTTGAGGCAGCGGCAACTCCTTATTCTCCAGTGAAATTTGAACAAATCTCTTCCACAACCATTTTATTCATTCATTCATTTATCCATTTTTATAATATACACAGACATATTATTAAGTTTCATACATAATTCTTTACTGATTTTATTTGCTCTGTATTTTTCAGCTGGGAGGGGACTTTGTTTTGGATGAACATGGGAGAGTGATGTTCTCTCATTGCTGCCAGAGCCCCATAGACAGACCCTCAGTGGAGGACATTTTATCTGCACATTAAAGATGCAGCTCCTTCATGCACTAAACAGCTTAATTAAAGGAGAACTGAAACAAGTGATGTCAGCTGATAAACCTCTTTAAAATATGAGTGATATGGCCAAGCTGTGAGCTGATACATAACAAATATGAAGGTTTGACTGTTCATATAAGAAATATGAAAAGGGAAATGCAACGTGTAGTTTTTTCTTTTGGTGGCTTTAAGTTGAAAATCATAGATAAATACATGTAATAAAATGTTATTGTACAATTGTCTGACTCTTACATTTATAATGTGTTTTTGGATGGATTCTTGAACTTTGGATTATTGCCTGTGCCATTTTTATTTCCCTATTTTGGACACTTGGCTTCTTTGTCACGTTGTCATAGTGTAAGCCTGTAAACCTTAAAAACAGCATCTGCTCCACCTGTGTGTTCTGCGGTTGGGTAGAAATCCAAGGTGTCTGCGCTTAGCAAAACATATAATACTGTAATATCAACATATGACCGAAGCCTTGAAGACCTGGAATATTACTTGGTCCATTTTTGGATTAGTTGGGAGTTAGGCGGGACACTACCAAGATGGCAACGGCTGGAGCCACCCACATTGAGCTTCACAATCGCTCTTCAGAAACCTATGGCTTACGTCAAAAAAACTACATCCATGTGTTATACAGAAACATGCTGACTTGTTTCTTCAATAAGATGAACATGGGAACTGTATTCCATTTTCAGTCAAGCCCACAAACTGCCAGAAAAAATCACTAGCACACCAAATCTGGGGCTGAAAATAGTCAAACAAATGCACTATTTACTCCTGTTTGCTAAAAACTACAGTGCCCAGCTGTTTTAGAAATTTATTTTGCCTTAAGTATTTATCTGTAATCTGTTTAAAAAAGAAAAGTCCAGTAGGAACAAATAAGCTTGAGTCACAGACAGGGTGGAGAAATCCATTTTGAGACAGACCATGCACTTGTTTCCAAAACTTAAATGACATGCACACGTCATATCTGAGTTACACTGTACACTTTGGTAGAATGGCGCTACTACAACATGCTGAAAATGGCCATAACTCATTAGTCCCAGAAAGCATTTAGGCATCCTGCAACAGTCATGGCCAAGTCAGTCAATTTAATGCAGCTGCAGATTTAGATGCAATTTTAAAATTCTGAACTTATTTTATAAAAGAGTGGAAATGTTGAAGATTATACAACCTTGTCAGAGTTATGCATTTGAGTTATTTCTAATTATTAAAAACAAATTCAAATATTTTTTGATTGGCCTGTTTCTCAGATGGATCATCAAGGCAGGAACTATATATATTTACACTGAAAGGCGTCTTCTCTGGATTTTTCAACATCCAGACAACAATACCCTTGATTGTTCAGTTTTTAAAAAAATGCTATACTGTATATCTAATTGAGGGATGGTTTTGTTAAGGCTTTTGTTCCATTGTAGGTTTACACAGAAAGCTTCAGAGCAGCCAACAAAGGCTGCCCTACATACATAGTACTGATTGAATGGGAAGACCATAAATAGTGTTGTAAATCTTTTGGTATGCATGAGAAGTGGGATTCCCTCAAGCGTAAATATCCGTGTCGCTGGAAAAAGGAGGATGGAAATCTCTCATGGTAACAGTGAAAATGTCTCTGTGACTCCTGCACACTGTCAGCATCCCATAATGACTTCGACAGCATGGTTAAAATGTATGGTAAATGTATTTAAATAGTTGTATATAAACAGTTGAATACATGTTAAGTAGTTCTACCAGCAAATCCTTGTGAGAAATAAAAATCTGCACTATTTGTTCATGGAAATTATATAATAATGATTAAAGAGAAAATGGCAGATTAAATTTGGTGGACTGTAAAGACTGGGATCATTTTCCTGTGACAGATATATGATTAGGAAACTGTTTGCCTCACATAACAAAGCTCCACTGACCCGTTAAATGAGGGCAGAGGGGTGTGAGGGCTTGGAGAGGGGATGTGGATGTGGGGATTAAGTAGGCAATTATGTTAAAGAACTCACTGCACAGTACAAAGAGTTTATAACTAATGGGGAATGGATTGAGGAAGGGCTGTGGTCCTAACAGATACAATACACAGGACAGATAAGAGCTTTTCTATCACAGGATATCCCTCTCTTGTCTTTTTCTGAAGGAAATCTACAGCAGCCAGTCAGATAGAAACTTTGAGGTTAATTGGTGAAAAATGCCGGAGGAGGAAGAACGAGAGAAATTAGCCGAAGTCATCAGACAGTGGAACAACAACAGATTGGATTTGTTTGAAATAAGCCAACCTGATGAGGTGAGTCGTCTGCAGACATCAGACAGGGTTCATACATACATTTTTTAACGTTTAGGTTAACCTTTATTCTCTGTACGACTGTCACTGTTTTTCACAGTTTTAGATGTACCTTATAGGTGTAAAGTTAGTTACCACCCACCCAAGTACATTTAAATACTGTTCTATAGTATGCAGTAGTGTTGTCCATAAATAAATTAATATTGCATTTTATATCTTATCTGATATACATTTTATAACTGTATAACAATCAAGGGCCACTTTGATTCATATACTTTTATATTCTGTACTATGAAGAGACAGTTTTTTTACATGCTGTTTAACGTGTCGCAGCTGAGCAGCTAATTAGCTATCTACCCTGTAATGTTGCAATGTTAGCAGAGGATTTTTCAACAGTGAATGTTTGTTTGGTGGCTCATTCAAAGGACAAGGACAAGACGCATGTTTGTGTTTGTGTTTGTGATTTGCTAATGTGGTTTGTTGTGTAAAGTCTGTGGCTCAGTGTGACCATTGGCCCGCTTCCACCACACCCTTGATGTATAAATACAGAAATCTAATACTGCAGCAACAAGCCAGTTAATGGAATAGTAATTAACTATTTTGATAATCGAAAAATCTTTTTAAGTCATTCTTTAAACCAACAATGCTGAATGTTTGCTGGTTCTGCTACTCAAATGTCAGTTTTTTATGCTTTGTTGTCCATTGTAGTAGACTGATTATATTTAGGTTTTGGACAGTTGTTTAGAACAAACAAGTAATTTAAATATGTCACCTTGGTCTGTGAGAAATTACAGCTGGCATTATCCAATATTAACACCTTTTAAACAAAACCATGAATTGAGAATTTTTTTAATAGATTAATCAATAACAAAAAATAATGCTTAGTTGCAGCCCTAAAGAAATCAACTGTCAGCAGTGTGCACAGAATGGAGTTGTAATTATGCAAGGACATTGACAGATTGGGAGTGTTATCCAAGAGTAGTTGTAGATCTATACTACTATTCCAAGCACTGATTAAGCTAGTAGTATACAGTGTTTTCATCTCATTTTAACAGTGTTCGGTGCTATTTACATCTTCCACTCTGACTGTGTTGTGACCACACATTTTACAGTGTTTATGTTGGGAGTCGGTGCTGGTACATAAGGCCCTAAAATGTTGAAGCTGGCCCTGGAAATAAAGCCTTCATGAAGCTTTGGATTTTTAGATATTTTGGTCACATCTCTCAGGGACATCTTGAAAGATTTTTCAATTTCTGCATCCAAAGCAAAATGTTTTACAGCGCACTTTACTAAAGGAAGAAAATTATCATTTTTAGGGGAAAAAAGGAACAGAAAACACTGGACTCACTTGAAGAAAAGTCTAAAAAATAAACTTGAACAGCTTTCTATTTTCTGGCAGAACTTGGAGTTTCATGGTGTGATACGCTTCTACTTTGAGGACCATGTTGGAGGAAATGTGGCCACAAAGTGCCTGCGTGTTTGCAGCAACTCATCAACTCAAGAGGTTATCGAAACCCTTTCTGAGAAATTCAGACCCGATATGAAAATGCTGACCACTAGTTATTCCCTGTATGAGATCCACGCCAATAAAGGTAATCACTCAACTCGGGTGACTCAAGGTGAAAAAAGCCTGGCTGTTTCTTTTCCTCTTTGATGGGACATAGGGTTATTAAATTAGGCTATCATGCTCTAAATTGTTAACAAGGACATGTCATTATTGTATATTTTAGAGCTCAAACAGTCAATTAGTCAACAGAAAATTGATCAATTAATCATTTAAGTTAATTTTCTATCCAAAAATGTTCTGTTTCAGTCTCTCAAATGTGAAGATGCCCTGCTTTACCATGACATTATTAAAATTAAGATTTTTGGAGTTTTGAAATAGACCAAACAATGAACTGATTAAAAAACAAAGTATTCTGAAGACTTAATGTTAGTTGCATCCCTTGTTTGTCACAACAATATGTGTAACATAAAGCGTAAACATAAAGTATAGCCACACATAATTAAGTGTACCTGTTGGCTCAGCTGTTCTATTAACTATTCAGTGTAGTTCGGTAGATTATGCTCTGATTTTTCTGTGTTTTATATGTGGAATAAGAACGTAAACTGGATCTGGATGAGAGACCTGTGGTTGTACAATTAAAATGGAACACAGACAACAGAGAAGGTCGTTTTGTGCTCAAGAAAGACAAGGAGAGTGTGAAGGTACTACGCAAACCAACAATTTAGTCTGCAGTTTCACTCTCTCTTTGCTCGCACATAATCTCATTTATATTCTTTCTGTGCGTGTTGAACAATAAAGGGAAACAGTCTCGAGAAAGAAAAAGGAGGCGTGATCCAAAGCTTCAAGAGGACACTGTCAAGAAAAGACAAGAAGAAAGAGAAGGATCAAACTAAAACAACGGACAAAGTTTCAGAGAATGAAAATGGGTAAAATGTTTTTTTTGTTCACTATCAATTTTAATTTTCCACACTGTTAGCTTCAGGCCTCCTTAATCATCAGAATAACACCCACCCTTTTAAATAAATATGCAGGTCAACTGAAAAGCTACTGAACAACAACAGCATTTGTATGTCTAACCATGAGACGGAAAAACAACACAGGCAGGCTGCCCCGGGTAAGAAATCTGCACACTGTAGAAAAACAGAACAGTCTAGTGAATAAGCAACACCATCCATGCATTCAGTACAGGCAGATTTAACTTCCAACCAATAAGAACTGTGTTATCTAATATAAAGAGGATGACTGATGACTTCTCTTTGCTAAAATACAGGAGTAAAACACACAGGAAGTCTGTATCCTGACTTTTCAGATCAACCTGGATTACCAATTGGAATTAAATTCAGTGATAACTGTGAGTATGAATTAAAAAAAAGGTTTTTGTCCACAGTGTGAATTTGTAGTTTGACACTTTAAGCTCAGTTTTAAGCTCAGTGCCTTCCTTCTCATGATGTCCTCCTGCCCCCTGTCGGTGGCTTTTACATTTCAGCTGAGGAAGCCCTCCTCTCTGCAGTCATAAATTACACCAACAGCTCCACAGTTCATTTCAAGCTCTCACCTGCATACATCCTCTATGCTGTGGGACGCTTTGCTCTGCAACGCCATTACAGGCGAGGCTCTCCATCCTCAGGGCAGACGCACAGTGTAACCTCAATTGCAAACAAAATGGTGGCCCTGACAGGGAAGGTCATCCAGGCAAGTCCAAGAAACCTCCTACTTTTGTTACATTTACACACATTGAATAAATGACAGTTTATGAGCAAATTGAGAAACCAAAGTGACATCTGCCAGATGTTTTGAGAGTTTATATGACACTGCTGCTGCTATGTTTGCTGTGCAGAGGCAGCAGGCCATTGCTGGAGCTCTCGCCTTCTGGATGGCCAACTCCTCTGAGCTGCTAAACTTTCTCAAGTATGACAAAGACCTCAGCTCGCTCACACGGCAAAGTCAGCTGGATCTGTCCAGCCTGGTGCACAAAGCTTACAGGTATAGACGTGCCCCTAGAGGTTCAGTGGTTTTGAATGCGAACTGAAACTGCAGCACATATTATTCAAGCCTTTGCCCTCTCAGAGGCACTTTAAATCTCTAGCCACCAAAACAAACCACTTTCATAATAGGTTCTTTCCCACTGCAATGGCAACCCTGAACTCACAAAGATGTTTAAAGGATATATAAAGGATCATTATCATAATGTGTTGTAAAAATAAAATGAAGCTTGAGCTAAAAGCATCAAGTTATGAAATACTTGTATTGATGCATATTATAGAAAATAAGTTATGGTTTTTATGTGTGTTTTATTCCCCAAAGTTGTCTGCTACAGTGTCTACAGAATGAGTTAAGGAAGTACTTGCCAACATTTCTGATTGATCCTGAGCAACATGGCCCACTGCCAGCTGGTATAGGTAAATGTTTGTTTATTTATAAATTCTACAGTGTAATTACCTTACTCGTTACACCACATAATTGAAGACTCTTAGGAGTGCGTTGATGTTGCCCGACAGTTTGGCTCCCTGTTCAAACACAAACTTTTGTCTTGCCTGTCACAGAGATGGTGCTGAACACCTTGATGAACACCATGTCTCTTTTACGTCGCTGTCGGGCCAACCCTGCCTTCACCATCCAGCTGTTCTCCCAACTCTTCCATTTCATCAGTGTCTGGCTCTTCAACCAGCTGATGAGCCCAGAGGCCAACACCCCAGGCCTGCGCTCCCACTACTGGGGAGCAGCTCTCCGCCAGAGGCTCACGGCCATCGAAGCCTGGGCGGAGAGGCAGGGCCTGGAGCTGGCTGCTGACTGCCACCTCGGACACATTATCCAGGTCGGTCCCTCCCTCCCTATTGGTATTTATTATATGAGCTGTTTTGTAAGACAACACATGAATGTGTTAATGCTTTGCAGTTTTTATTTACATGTCAGAGAGGGAGCACACATTTCGGTAGAAGATGTTAAAATAGCATTGCCCGGCTGTTTCTAGGCAACCATGCTTCTGACCATGAATAAGTACTCAAAGCAAGACGCGAAGGACGTCCAGAAAACGTGTTTCAAGTTGAACTCACTGCAGCTGCAGACGTTGCTAGCACGCTACCTCTATGCAACCAATGAGCCTCACATCCCCCCTGTGAGTACTTTTCATCTTTTCGACCAGTTCCCTCATGCTTCTGTTGTTCTCCCTGTTTGAAACTTCACCTCCGATGCTGCTTTTTGGGACAAATCCTTGCCAGAAATGTTTAATATCAAGAGGAATATCCTGAGCTCAGATCAGAGCTTTTTTTATTATACAGAGTTGACATTTGGGATATTTTGCATTGATGACACAAAGATATAGGCTTATGGTCTGCAGTGAGTGTGGTTGAATGTAGCAGCTGCCTCAATCACAGAACAGGAGTTCAGCAGTATAGATTTAATAATATGAATAATTAACGATGATGAATATGATGATGAATAATTTATGAAGAATAGTAAAGCGAGTTGTCACATAAGCCCATTGCTTTTGAGTGAAATATTTCTCTAATATCTTGCTGAATATGAGGTGTGTGAAAAAAAATAGGAATGTGACAAAAGCCATGTCAAGTTTCCCATTAAGCCAATATTACAGGGAAATAATTTAGTGAATGTGAAGTCACATACAGTTTTGGCCTCTTTTACAGCCCACGTTTTCCATTTGAACAACCAAATCTAGTAGGAGATATTCCACAAAACATCAGAATTTATGAACTACTATGACTATGAACATTAACTGCATGAGCATTATTGTGCAAATGCCAAATTAGCCCCAGTTTGGGCCTCTCAAACTATAAATTATATTCATTTTTCTTTCATGCACAATAATCCTTTGTATTTTTCTTGAATCGTACAAAGCGAACAAGAAGGTCTTCGCTGTTTTATTTTCAGCTCTTAACTTTTGGAACAATTTGGAAAACAGAAAAACATTAAAAAAACATGTTTTAAAAAATGAAAAGTGAAATTATAAAAGTATTTCTATTGCAAAATGTCAAAAATGAAAAGTGACTAATGGTACGCTGCACATGTTCAAATGTGTACAAAATGTGTACAAATATGCCACGATGATAGCAATTATTATTAGCAGCTATTTATTGTGTAATTACATAAGTATTATTGGTTGGTTGGCTCTAAATTTCAGTACTGGATTTGTCAGAGAGTCCACAGTGTGTAAGCTAATAGCTATTTTAGGTCAGGCTAGCTCCAACATAAGCTTTGGGTACAGCGGTAAAGAGATATGAAATATGAAATTGATATAATGATATAGAATAGATGACATATATATGAAATGGGGTGGTGATGGAACAGTGGATAAGACTTTGCAGTGAGAGACCCAGGTTCAATCCCCCACTGTGACCCATCCACCATTGTGTCCCTGAGCAAGACACTTAACCCCTATTTGCTCCAGAGGCGTACGACCTCTGACATGTACAGCAATTGTAAGTCGCTTTGGATAAAAGTGTCAGCTAAATGAATAAATGTAAATTACTATCACTTCAAAAGCATTGCACATATCTCAACAGAGTGGAACTTAAACTTCCCTTTATTTATGCCACTATGTTACACTACATTGCTACAGAAAAAAAGAAAAAATATAAATTTATGACAGACCTTGTTGTAAAACTAGCCCATTGGCATTACATTTGCAAATGCATCAGGGGGTGGTACTGGTGTGACAGTCTGACAGTGGCCTGCCACTTTACAGCACTTGAGAACACAAGTTGCATTAAGTTACCGCTCTAGGGATCTTTAAATGCCGTGGAACCACTAGTGGCATACCATCAGCCACTTTTCAACCTCTGTGTTACTGTAATATTAGTCAGTTGAAAGAGTTTCTAAGGACTTGAGAAATAAGTTCAAGTAAAAATAAAGATTGCCAGACAAAAAGAATCTAGTGGTCTGTGACTTGCATGCTCAGATCCATGCTTTAGAAACAACCAAACAAACAGAACTGTAGATAAAGGAGCCAGCGAAGGTCAAACAGAATTTTTAAATATCCTTATTATATTAGGGATCACTTTAGCTAACAGACTTATAATGTTAGCTTAACCAAACACCAACTGAACATATCATGTTATGTAATGTTTAGTGGTGGAACATTTAACTACATTAAATACTTTTTATAATATGTTTAAATTATGTATATTATATATATATTTGTTATGTTCTTTCATAACAATGCACTATATTTCATGAGATGGGTTTGTATGTTAAATCTTAACCTACAAAGTTAATAACTGAGCTAATTAATTAAAAGTACAGCAATGTAGTGAAGTAGGATAGTAGCATAAAATAAAAACACAGTGCAATAAAAGTACTTAAAAATTGTACTAATACAGTGCTTGAGTAAAAGTCCTTGTTTACTTTACACCAGTTTCATCAGAAGCTTCTACTTTCTGCTATTTAAGAGCAACAACTGTCTCTACAACTGCTACCCTTACCACTGCTCAGTCACTAGGACAATAAAAGCACAAAATGACTTTAATGTTGTACTTTTCTGCCTCTCCAGCGAGATCAGCGGTCAAGGTCACCTGCAGGAAGGTCTTCAGTATTTTGATCAGGATCACAGCAGGCAGATTGGATGTCCACCGAATGATAAATGCTAATCTATATACTAGAACGACCTTTTCCTGAAATTTCCGCTGCATTATCCACTTGTCACCCTCGCTGCAGGATTTGATCGATGCTGTAGTGACGGCGGCGGAGGCCTCGGCAGATAACCTGATTCGGAGTGAAGGACGGGACATCCAGCTGGAGGAGAGCCTTGACCTCCACCTGCCCTTCCTGCTGCCGGAGGGAGGATACTCCTGTGACACTGTGAGAGGAATCCCTCCAGGGTTTAAGGAATTTTTAGAGCCAATTTGCCAAAAAGGTATAAGATTCTGAAGATAGTCAGATTTGCAAAAAGTCAAAAATGTGAAGCTAAAATACTAGGAATGTATTGTATCTAATATAAACACACCTAAAATTGCTTCTTTGTTTGATGTTTGACCTTCTCTTCCAGGTCTCTGCTCTTTAACATTCCGGCCAAACTCCCAAGGTGACTGGACAGTGTACTTCAGCAAACCTTCCTCTACATCCTCAGCAGAGCAGGGACCAAACACACACTTGGTAAGCAAAAACAAAGACTGCATTTTGTTATTTAAGATGTTGATTAAGAAGATATCTAAATTAATTTTGTCATTAAAACAAGCATTTATGGTTATGTGTTTTACTTCCATTCTCTTCAACAGGCAGCACACAGAGAGCCAGATATTGTGACTATCACACTGAACAAACCTCTGAACAGTGGGATGGGGGTCAGCATCGTGGCTGCCAAGGTGGATTGCCTCTGTTCTGCCAAAATGGTTTTGGCAGAACTAATGATATGATGCTATAAAAATATCCAAAACTATCTGCTAAACCTCTCAACTAATTAACTTCCCTCTCATTTTGCCACAGGGAGCAGGGCAAGAAAACCTTGGAATTTATATCAAATCTATTGTTAAGGGTGGGCCGGCTGAAAGGGTGAGATCACACACATTTTGGACACAGCTGAACTTGAGATGTGTAATGTGAAGAATAATTTTACTGGAATTACACAAAGAAAGATTTAAATAATAAATACATCTTGTGTGCCTCTACTCTATGCAGAATGGCAGGCTAACAGCTGGGGATCAGCTGCTGAGTGTGGATGGTCAAAGCCTGGTCGGCTTCAGCCAAGAAAGGTAGCCACATAACAGCCTGTTATATAACTGCCTGGAGAAATTTTATATTTTTTTTGTTGTTGTTTTTAAGGTTTAACAATGCTAGCAGCAATATTGTCACTTTGTTGGTCAGACTCTCTGCCACTTTGGTCCAGCTTGAAATATTTTACAGATAGGTTGCAATGAAAGTTTGTACAGCCAGGACGGCTGTGGCTCAGGAGGTAGTGCGGGTTGCCTGTTAATCGAAAGACCGGGGAAAGACCGGTGGTTCAATCCCCCGGCCTTGGACAAGATACTGAACCCCAAATTGCCCCTGGTGGCTGTTTTACCAGTGTGTGAATGTTAGTTTATGTTTGAGCACTTAGGCTCAGTGTATGAATGCAATGTAGTGTAAAAGTGCTTTGAGTGGTCACAAAGACTAGAAAGGCGCTATACAAATACAGAGCATTTACATAAGCTAAATACACCCTATTAAGTTCCAGATAAAGTCATGAAATGTCAGAAGTCTCAAAATCTCAAAAATGATGACAGAGTTATAGACAGCAATGTGTTTGATTGGATAATATTTTCTAGATATCCAAACACTGGCGTTACAAATATAATGTCACAAATCAATTCGTAAAAGGTTTACAAAGAGACAAAGATTGCTATTCAACATGAAACATGACTCGTGTTTTACTGTCACATCATGGCGCAGGCAATCTAATAAAAAGCATGAAACAAAGACAATCTTCTCACTGTTTCAAAATTAGTGACAAGTTAGCTTTAGAGTTTAATGAGGCAATGAAATGGAGAAATAACTGTATTAATCTTGATTTAGGGCAGCAGCTATCATGATGCAAACCGGCCCTGTTGTGACCTTACAGGTTGCAAAGTTTGGAGCGAGCTACCATGGCCTGGGGGCTCTGCTGAGCGAACCACCCTCTGAAAGGACTACAGGTGAACACACAATAACAGCTAACTCAATTATTTTTCACTTCCTGCACTTCAGGACCTAACTAAGACATTTTCTTGCTTCACAAGCCAATAAAATCCATGCCAAGCCAAACGGGAACGCAGCCATGCTTTACAGCATTGTGGATCCTGGTTCCTCACAACAGCTCCATGGAAGCAACAGGAGGAAGAAAAACCAGATAATGCAGAGAAACAGGCAGCTTTATCGTCCAACTCACATGACCAGTGGGTGCACTTATATTTGGATCGCTTACAGCTGCTGGGCACATGAATGTCTTGTGTGAATGGCTTATTGTGCAATATGCTTTATGCTTGAGTCATAAGAACATGTCCAACATATTTAATTTCTCCTTATTTCAGCAGATTTTTCCCCTGAGGATGTGGATGAACCTGTTGACCCTGTTCTGAGAGGGAACAACATCGCGGCTGTCTCCAGTACCAGTCTTTGTGCTGATGTGAGAATTTTCTAAATGGCACCATCTAATTCCTTGTCACATTTGAAAAATGTTTAGTCACTACAGGGAATGTGAAGTTGACGTCACGCTGTGTTGAAAATATGTGTAACATTTTGTTTACGCCACCATGTTGTGAATTTCCTGCTGCCTGCGTTTTATGCACACAATACCCAATATTACAACAAATCTTTTTTATTAATAATGTGGTTGATCAAACCCACTGCCTATGACTCAATAAAATAGCATAGCTGAATGTCTTTGAAAGATTTGCCTTGCATTTAGTTTAATAATTGTGTCACCGGTCTGTGCTCTCACAGTTTGCAGTAGTATTTGTGTGGAGGCAAAGCGTCTGGGTCTTTAATCCAGTCTTGGGCTGCCAAGTCATATGGATCTACATTGTTTATGGTTATTAGGATATCCAAATCCAAATTCTAGGCGGTGACATTAAATTCCTTACAGCAAAGTCTTTTTCTTTTCCATCCTCAAACTGTTCTCTATTAGATTTTACCCATTTAAACCAAATTGTTGTCACAAAATTGTTGTGGGAGGCTCACAGGTAAAAATAGTTCTTCACAAGCATGTGTCTCTGTCCCAATATGCAACACAGCGTGATGTACCTTCACATTCTCTATAAAGAATAGTCGCTATATACCCAAACAGGAAGGAAATGCTATCTAGTTACACAAATGTAGTTTTTAACTGAATTTATGTCACAAAATGTCTTCTTATGTCTGTATTCAGACATTTCATAGGGAATACTTGACACTTCCGACTCCTAAATCCCAGGACAAAAGCCCATCTGAACCTAGTCAACCACAGCAAACATTCAAAGTGTCTTTGAGGCCTTTAGATGGACAGAGCTCAAGCAAGAGGGCCTTCATGGTAAGTCTTTTTAAAATGCTAGACAATCTTGTCCATCTGGCACAAAGAAAAAAAATCATATTTAGTAGGCAGTAAACAAAGGACAAGTTGACATATAAGATACTCAGATAAAGATATTACATTTAAAAAGAAAAACTACTTAACTGTCGTAGTACTGCTTTTACTTTTGATACTTTAACGACATTTTGGTGATTGTACTTTTGCTTAATTAAGTTTTTAGGTAGAGGACTTTTGATTGTAACAGAGTACATTGTTCTGCTTTTATTTTTAGTAAAAGATGTGAGTACTTATAAGTACATGCTACAAAACTCTCTGCACTTCCCTCTTCTAGCGCCAAGCCCTGTCACAGGAGAACCTGTGTGTGGATAGTGGAGGCCCCCTGCTGGACAAAAGTCAGCATTTGTGGCAGCAGAAGGACCAGCATGCCAAGCAAAACATGAGCTACTATTCATCATTCCCAATTCGCTCAAGTGTTTCTACTCATGACATCCTCTCAGATCATTGTTCTCCTACAGACAGACAGCAGGGCAGCCGTACAAGTGGTGCCGGTGTCTGGAGAACTCCTTTTTCACAACATCCAACACCTACGCCTTCCATCCAGCCAATACGTATAGACATTCCTGTAACCAGGGCAGTGAACACACAGACAAGTGCTCTGTTCACCACCTTCCAGAGTTCCTCTCTGCCGGCAGCGAAAATGAGCCAAACCCTTAAATTAAATGGAAGTCCTCAAAACCAAGCTAATCAGATTTATGCATGCCCCATTCCTCCAACCAAGAAGCTACCTCAGCCCTCACTTGTACCACAGCAGCAAAGATCCACCACACACAGGGATCAAGCAGCAAAACCCCAAGTGAGCATCACTCCAACAAAACACGTCTCCTTCCAAGAACCTCCCACCCAGCAGAAGCAGGGTGCAGATACTAAAAGGGTCCAAAAAGACCCTCAAGAGCTGTCTGATCTGAGGAGAAGGGAGGCACAGAAGCTTCACGTAGTGGAGCTCCTGGAGCAGGAGGTGCAGGACCTCCAAGCTAAAGCGAAGCGCACAGCAGAGGAGAACAGCCAGCTTCGAAAGCTCAGCCTGGAGTGGCAGTTTCAGAAGAGGCTGCAGGAGATTCAGCAGAGCGGAGAGGATGAGGAGGAAGATGAGGATTTCGACATGATGGTGACGATACAGCAGCTGGAGATGAGAACACAGGTGAAGCCCGACACAGGTGTCAGTTAAAGGGAAGATCCATCCTAAAAGACTCAAAGGAAAAAGAACCTAAAGAAGTTCTGATGCTATCAAAAGGCAGTCTGGGGAATGTAGGAAGCCACAAATTAAAGTAGATTAAGTGGGTTGAAGGAAAGGGAGTACAAAAAGGTACACCATCACATATTAATGACACAAAAGATGAGATTTTTCTTTTTAACATTTCTACCACTTGTTAAATAATTATATGGTTATGGGAGATTATGACCTAAGCTAAAACATAGAATAAAACATGTTTATAATGTATTGGGACACTGATAATGGTTCATATCATATGAGTTATACTAAAACAGTTCATAAATTATCACTCCATGGGTGTATCAGTGTTTTACTAGTAAATATACAGTCGGAGTTTGTCTGCTTAAAATGAAATGATAAATGAGAAGCTTTCCCGAACCTAAATGAAGTTTTGTACTGTGTTATAAATACATTACACAATTTATGCATGAAAATACTAAACATTTATCAAAAAGATACCCAAGTCACCATGTTATGTTATAAATGTTTAAAGTTTTATCAACAAATGAATTCTTATATTAACTATAGAGGGATTTGAATAATAAAGCCACAGTATCCTCAATTTAATTAATTTTGTCCCACCTTAAGAACAAGAGAAGCACTGCTGGGAACATCATTGATTACAAAGAGTTGGAAAAGCACACAGGTCCTCATCCCTCCCAAAAGGAAGTCAAGACAAACATAGGTAACTGTTAATACATTGAAGAAAATGTAATGTTTTATGCCAGTTTCATTTATTTAAAAGTATGTGCTCATCAGACATCTTATTGTATTGTACATTTCAACATTTCCATGTTTTTGGCAGATCAAAGACCAAGCGGACAGAGTCAGGACATTAATATGGCATCAAATAAGTGAGTTTAAACTTTTTGGCATTTGAATCAAATCAATGAAATTCAACAAGCAGCTATTTATGCAGCAATTCTACTCATGATGGCTTAACGACACAGAAATGTTCATACACTGTGTATTATCACAACAAGCTTTGTTTAGTCTAATGGTACTAATAAAACAGTGAGATATTATTGCAATTTAATTCTTTCAAAAACTGTTTGAGAGATCCCTGAGTAAAATAAATCTGCAGACTACAATCTATAAATACATTTTAAAAATAGCACAGGCTGCTGTTTGTGTCCCCATACAGTAAGTAATAAAATTCAAGTATCCTACTAACATTGTTGTTTATTCACAGAAACCAAGAGGAAAAGATCAAGGGAGTGCTGGCTCCTGAAAAGCTCACATTTAAGGAGCGCCAGCGTCTCTTTTCATTGGCCTCCAGTGCATGAATGAAGGTTGAAACCTCGTAAACAGAGACCTCAGAGGAGGAACATGTCTATATAAACAAACGTAAAGATGTGCAGCAAAATGACAGTTTACAGTACCATGTGAAAAGGCAGTGTGTGTAAGTAACTAAGTATTTACTGTAGAAATGTTTGCCTTAGTGAAATGTCCAGGGGCATACAGATTAATGGGTAATGTTGTCATCCAGGACATTCAATCTTTTGATTTATCACCTGTTTAAACATAAATTGTTGTATTTTCCAATTCCTAGATAATAAAGTATTCATTTAGCAATATAACTGAGGCACTTCATCCACTTTTTTAAGCTTATTAACAGAAAAACTGTTCCTCCTGTAAAAGCTACTTTGTGCGCTGATAAAACTGTACCACAGCTTTCTCTTGTTCGTGAGTTTCAATAGAGCCTCGCCGCAGTCTGCGAATCTCGTTGATGGCGTCGATCCCCGACATCTTCCTTGTCTTCACCAGGTAGCAGGCCAGCATGGTCCCTGTTCTCCCATGACCGTGCATGCAGTGAACTCCTACACCCTTTAGAGGAAAAAATGCAATCTTTATTTTGGTCAATTATCTGTAACACAGCACACACCCTGCGCATTAGTCATTGCATTGAGACAGGAAGCATTTTAAAGCCGTTTGCATTTTAAACTGCCGTTTGCAGACTCTGTTCTGCTGAATTGTCTCCTAGCACATCCACTCCATCTGTGGCTGACTTCTTGGAAAATGGTCTGACCCGCTTTGAGTGTTTCTATCACTTGTTTGTGAGAAGGTGATTAAACTGAAACGGATCTGTGCGAGCTGACTGGCAGCATTAGTGACTTTATCCTATCATTTTCCTTCTTTACAAATACAAGTGTTGCAGTACCTGCAGAGAGGCTATTGAGTCTTCATTTTGTGCGATTCGAAAACCACATTCAACATTATTTATCAAGCTTGATAAATTTAACAATGTCCGGTTTTCAAAATAAGGTGTTTATACTGGATGGAAATAAGATTAATTGGTTTATATTCACAGAAAGTATAAAACTATATTACATGTGTGCATTAAAAGTAATTGGAGATACGTTATTTACTTTACTGGACCCTCTCGGGCCTCTGACCCACCCCCCACAGTCTCTCCAAATCCTATGGGGAAACACAAGGTAAAAGCACATTTTGACTATTTAATTGATGTAATGGTAAACAAAATTGGCAAAATAAATGGAAAAAATTTATTATGACAACATTTTTGTCATTATATTCAATCTCGGCTTTGGCCAAGAATTTTCATTTCGGTGCATCCTTATTAAACATATTAGTTTTGGGTCTTAGACTTATGAAATTGCAATAAGTGCAATTTTCCTTTTATAGAACAAATGACGATTTTATTGACAAAATAACTGGCAGAGTAATCCATAATGAAAATGATCAATAGTCGCAACCCTCTTTGCAAGTGCCACTGAAGAAAACTAGAGTACTGACTCTGTCTGGTTACTTGAAGAAGAAAATCAGATCCACCCAACAACAGACAAAGTTTTAGTAAACACCTTGGTGCTGATAGCCTTTGTGAAAATAAATGCATAGTATGCAATCCAAAACACTGACAAAGGCTTTAAAAGTTTTTTCCCCCTTTTGCTTTTTGATTCATGCCCTTTGGAGAAGCTGCAAGATTGTCAAAGACAGTTTTTCCTTTCCACTCTTCCAAGAGTAAACTTGATGCCAAATGTATTCGGGTTACAGTGCTTTGTGGCTTGTGAGCCATTCAACTTGAGTCAACTCTGGAGTCCTGAAAGTACTTTAAAAGTATAACTATCCATCAAGCGCAGTCTATCAAATATATGAGCTCTTACCTCCCCCTTGGAGTTGGCCTCTTCCACGATAGACAGGAATCTATCAATCTGACTTGGTGAAGGAGGAGTGAAGTCCGCTATCTTGATGTGGTGCAGCTGTAACTCCGGGCAAGAGTCATAATAAGGTGGTTTTCTCTCACACAGGCAAACCAGGTGTTTGACACCATTGTCCAGCAAGTACTGGTATTCAGATGTCATCCTGGGCAGCGCTAGTCCAGCCAATTTGCCTGGTTCAACCCAGGAGAAATTATGTGGAGGAGTAGAGGCCATGCTATTCAAACTGAGAAGAGGAAAGAATGACAGAGTCAACTCAAGCCAGTTCATTTAAATACACCACTTTATTACTTGCTACGCTTTACCATGAAAATCTGTACTAAAAATATTCTCTATCTGACTAAAAATCACTCTTTGACACACATGGATATAAAAACAGGGGATAGGGGCATAACAAAAGAGCATTCAGGGTATTTGTACCATAAAGTTAATAATACAGCTGTAGCTAGGAAAGACTGCTAAGTATTTAACCTGTGGCGTTATGTAGCAGGCATTTTAGTGAGTATTGCCTTCCCTACAACTTCACTGTGAGAATTGACTGTGAAAGTGCAAAAAGTAAATACTCAGTACAGGAGAGATATAGGTGTTTGACAGCGCCAAACTACTTGTCTAGCCAACATCCGCAAACTGGCTAGGCTAGATAGTACAGTGTCTGAGAGGGGGATTACTGTTTGACAATGGTACAAATTTCAACATAATAAGCCACAGACCTGATGTGAAAACACACCGTGTATGCCTCACCAGACTCCACCTAGCTTTACAGACAGATTAATAAAATAAGAACAGAGCGTCGCATTTAGTTAGCTGTATAGCTAGCTAAATTTCAGTTCAGCTAGCTGTATCAAGAAACTTGGAGCAGAAGCTGTAATATTCACCAGCTAGCTACCTTGCTGTGTGTAATCGTGCGACTTATCCTAACATTAGCTATTAGCTAAAGTGAAACCATTCATTACCCGTGAACGCATCCATATCCCTTCCCACCAGCGAACTACCTGTAAAAGTACTTGGAGTTTTCCTTTGAGACGTTTCAGACGAATGAAGGGTCCGCTTCTTGTCAAGCTGCTGCTAACTAGCTAATCGTTGAGCTAATTGCGACGTTGATTGAGACCAACCGTGTTTACTGCTGCACGCCAACTAATACAGTAGCTGAAGAGTACAAAAACGTTATATAACCAACGCTAGATGTTGCAATGCTAGGTGGGGCAGTGCAGCTGTCATTATAAATCACTTCTGAAAATAAGTTAGTTAGCTAACTTAGCTGATTTATAAGAATTGAGAGATCGTTTTGACCTGACAACAGCAGCGTCATTAGGAGGAATCCTTGTTTTAGCAGCATTTTGACTGTTCTGATTGTAGATATTTTATAACAATTACACGAGCAGATAGTAAACACTTCATTGTGATAGCAATATATAAGAATATTAAACATTATAAACAGGGCCTAGCCTTACCAGTTTATAAGTCAGGATGGCCGAGCGGTCTAAGGCGCTGCGTTCAGGTCGCAGTCTCCTCTGGAGGCGTGGGTTCGAATCCCACTTCTGACAATAACTTTTTCACTTCGTCACTAAGTACACAAGCGTTTATATGTTGTTACATTTATGATCCTGTTGTAATTAAACCAGTCAGATGTTAAAATGTTCAACGCTTTAAGGACAATATATTTTAAATTCCATAAATGTCCCTTGTTCAGATAACAAATTCAAAACATCACATTGCAGACTAAACTATTTACAGGATAACCTAGCCCTAGCTAAACCTGTCATAAGCAAACTGTTACAGGAAACCTTGCTAGCTAGCAAGGCGGACTTGGTTGGCAAATTTTAACTGCCTGTTTTCTACCTATATTCTTACTTTAAAACGCTGAACACAAATTGCTTCATCTACATCCAACAACAACTGCATTAACAATACTGAAAAAGTACTGTAAAAATTTTAAATTATCTAAACATTTCAAGAACTTTACTGAATCAAAATGTCCGCTAACGCTAACCATTACAATATTATGTGTGCATAGATGCTATTCGCTAATGCTAATAGTAGTCCACGAGTTGCTAATGCTAATCGCTAGCGTAATTTTATTTTTACTTGAGCACAAACACACATCCCACCTCCAGCTGTACAGTTCATTGTATCCGACCCCAAACCAATGCCAATAACATTTAGGAATGTATTGTGTTTTGCCCCAATGGCAGTTCTTACCTGTGCAAATCACGGCGACCATTAAAAAACACCTCTAATTCTGACCTCTGAATTTGCCTACCGCGAACCATGCTGACCATGATGTAAATTACAAAGTGAGCGCGCCCTCTGTTGCCCTTTTTCTATTAGTCATACATAATAGCCTAATAATAGCCTTTGGGTTTTCCAGTGGCACAAATAACTAAAACTTTAAAACTGAGAGTCGGGGGGGGGTTTGAAACCGATTGAAACAACCTCTTATGGGCCACCATGTGGGCCACACGTACATGACCCAAGGTTGACGGTTCGAGCCCCCGAGTCCGGCGACTAACACTGATACTACTGCAGCTAGTAGTTTTTCTACTACAACCACTACAACCTTTAATAATACCACTACTACTAAGACAGCGTTTACAAGAACGGGCTATTAATGTTCAGTGGCGCAGACTAACTTTAATGGAGCAGTTCCATTTCAAACCGTCGGTTAACACTGATTTGATAATTAATTATACCTGCAGCAGTTTCTAGTGTATCAATACAACTATCTATTTAACAGGTAGGACGCTCTTTCGTTTTTGTCTTCTAATAACTGGAGCCTTCGACCTCACTCAAGAGCCGGGTAGTTTGCTATAGCATATTTCCCTAACCCATGTTTGCACTATGAGGTCGGCGGTTCGAGTCCTGATTGTTCAGTAGTGCAATACGTTTGGACTTTCAGCTATTTATTTCACTATTGTGATTGATTACGTCTGCAGCATTTTCTAACCGGTACATCTCTTACGATGTCAATTCAACAGTAACAATCATTGCTTTGCTGCTCAGTGGCAGAGTGGTTAGTACAGTATAGCACATGTCCACACCCTTTGTGAGACTGTTCTGCAATGCAAGGCAATTCATTTCTGCATTTCCGTTGTCAACATTCAAACTGCATTTTCTACAGGTAATGCATTTTCTACTTATCCTTAAGAATGTTATAGTGTAATTGTATGTTTATGCTGTGAATCAACAATAAGTGTGCTTCAGCTAATGCACGAATTTTGCTTTCAGTTACCTAATTTTACTCTAGGACATAGCTATGATACAGACAAACACACCTACCTTTGCAAATCTGTAGCTGTCTTAAATCTCTTCTTATATGTTTATACTTACAGATAAACATGTATCATACATGCAGTTTCACTTGTAATACCTGTAGAGGGCGTATCCTCCCCTGCAGCAAAATGGTAATGCTCTCCAGACCCACTGTTGGGTCCAATTTTCCAGACTTATATTGTGCAACTAAGCACTAATCAAAGCCAGAGTACTTTACTTTTTACTTTAATTCTAGATGATAGTGCAACCTTTTCAAGGCCAAATACTGTATGTCAGGTTAAATAACAAAGAAGTTATATTTCCATTTGAGGTACAGTTACAATGTTGCAACCATACAACGTTGTAGCTCAGAGTACATATAATAAAGCTTCAATTAAGAGTTGGAACATGCATTTAGAGACAATGTATGTGATACCTTCTTACAATTCAAATAACAAATGTATTTTTCCCAAATGAAAAGAAACCAAAGGGAATATTTATTTAGAGCATAAACTGTTGTTTTTTGGTTTCCATAAAAATATATCTGAAATACTGTATATAAACCAATCAGAACCAAATCAGCCCAAAAAAATCTGATGCCTTTTCAGTTAATTATCTAATTAGTATCTGAAGATTGTGAAAATGCGGATTCAAGTTATTTTTCAGCCTGCAATGCAATGTTCCAAATTTTCACCAGTTTTATTTATGTGAGAGATGTCCTTGTTGAGTCCATATTGAATCATTCTGGCTTTAATATGTTTTGGCTCTTCCAGATGGAGGCTTGCCCACTTCATACAATCTCCACACGAAAAGAAATAGAGAAGACTGTTTGTCCATTTCATGCAATAGTTAATGATACAAACACAAACATTCAGAACTCACAGCACAGCACAGTTTACTTGCTAGTCATTTTATACAAATAGTACAAAGAGGGTTTGTATCTGAAGGAAACTGCATCACATTTGCCAGATAGATGTTGATACACAGAGACTGATTTTCAGACAGCTATTTATATGGAGAATCACAGAATCGAATGTTTCAAACATCCCATTAAAAAATCCTTCACTAACCTGTTGGTGTAAGAAAAAAAGTTAACAGAGCAGTTTCAGTAATCATGTACAGTTATAGAAAGATATCTAGGTCAAAGGTAAAGTTGAAATAAATGTAAAATAAACAACTTAAAAAAACATTCCAATAATCAGGTGGCGTCTAGTGGTAGGAGTATATTTTTTTGCCGTCCTACGGTGTGTGACCCACCCACAAATCATTTAACAGAACATTTGGAAGTTCCAAAAGAACCACAACATTTTTTATTCACATTTTATCTTTTTTTTTGTTTTGTACATATCACAACCTGAAGACTTGGTAGGTTGTCTGTCACGTCTCTGGTTTATCCCCATACTCATCCTCATCCTCATCATCATCATCATCATCATCATCATCCTTTTTGTGTCATCTAAAAGCACAGAACCCTTCAACATGCTGCAACACCCCACAAAAAAAGCAATCACAACCCTTTTAATGGTTACACGTAAACTCTGTGGGTTTTAATTTTTGCACTCTTTAGGTGCCGTTCAAGAAAGGGGGCAGTAATCACCGTGCCCTCCTACTAGAAGATTTCTATGTATTTTGAACGTCCATGTTCAAAGTCCCCCACTGAGCAGACTGCTGAAGGGCCATGCCAAGTTTACAGGATGGCACAGAAGAACTTCTTCTCCCTGAAAGGGTTCTCTGATGCTGGCACTGGCGATAACAGAGGGTCCTCTTTGGCATGGGCTTCGCAGTATGACATTAAGTCTGCCGCTGCTTTTGACACCTGGAATGAAACACACACTTGCATATACACAGCAGCCATTTACAGTGGATAGAAAAAGTCTACACACCCCTGTTAAAATGCCAGGTTCTTATGATGTAAAATAATGAGACAAAGATAAATCATGTCAGAACTTTTTCCACATTTAATGTAACCTATAAAGTGAACAATTCAATAAAAAAACAAACAGAAAACTTTGAGGGGGGAAAAATAAAAACCTTACAATAACCTGTTTTTTTTGGGAGCAAAGGGAAACAGAACCAAATAGCCCACTGTTAAACAAAGAATAGTTCGTTTTATACTTCTGTTTTTGTATGGAAAACACGGAAACAAGACACAATGTGTTTGATAGTGAGCTTTAGAGTCAGGCTAGCTGTTTACCTCTGTTTCCATTTTTTTTGCCAAGCTAAACTAATCAGCTACATATCTAACGTACAGAAACGAGAGTGGTCTCAATCTTGTAATCTACCGCTTGCCAAGAAAGTGCGTAAATGAATATTTCTCAATATGTCAACCTGGAGGTAGAGCTGGAGGGTGATAAGTCTAGCTTAGCATAAAGACAGAAAGCAGGGGGAACAGTTATAGCAGGTAATTTCCCCTAAACAGAAACCTGTTTTAACATTTGCATGTGCTTGTGTACTGAAAAAACAAAGATACAACATGTTAATTAGTGTGCTTCAGATGAAAAGGTAGGTGTATTTCTGTATTTTGGACTCAGACAGGTTTCCCCCTGCTTCCAGTTTTTTAAGCTAAGCTACTCCCCTTCTGGCTTTAGCTGTACACTTAAAGGAATACATTTGTCAGTGGATAGTTGGTTCTGTTTTTTACAGCTTAAACAATCACGATATAACATGTTAATTAGGCAGATACTTCCTAGGCCGATTTTTTAAATCATCGGACAGAGTCAGGCTATAGCTGTTTCCTTCTGTTTCCAGTCTTTGTGCTAAGCTAGGGCTACCGATGACCATTAAGGTTATCAACTCTTTAGTTAGCTTTAAGTCCTCACTAAAAAAATGGCTGAGTGGCCGTCTTCCGCTCTAGCAGCATGAACTGTAATCAATAAGCTGTTGTTTTAGTTTTTAGTTTTACCTGCATTGTATAATTTAATAAAATTTAGTGAACTTTGTTATATATTGTAAATTAATGTTGAAACTGAAATAGCTGAATTGTATATAGGAATGTTTATGGATTAAAATTATTACATATTGTTTTGTCACTGAACTTTATTTTTAAAAGAAATGATGTACTAGATGCGCTACTAACTTCATGTTCTACTCTGACCTTCCCCAGAAGCCCACAATGGAAATAAGCTGCTTGGCTTTATGGTTTTTGTAATTGCTGGAAGCACCACTTTTATTTACCATAGAGTCTAACTATAACAGCTGTGGCCAGTTACATGTGAGACATGATTTTTTTTTCTTCTGACACTGGGAAAGAAAGCAACTATGATATTTCCCAAAGTGCCTAACTACCAGTATTCATTTAACTCAGATCAGTTTTAAAACCTAAACCTAAAAATGCACCAGAAATATCCTTAAAGTAAATTATCATTGTGGACATGCTCACCTTTATCCTGTCAATGTTGGCTTCCATCTTCAGCTGTTCCACCAGCTTCCTGGCTTGTGCGATGCTGGCCGTATTATTGCTCGCCATGGACGCTATCAGTCAGGTCTCGTGTGCTCTGCCTACGTAGAAGAGAACGAGATTCAAACACCTCAAACATTGCAGTTCACCCACAGTATGCCACTGGTGAAGACAGGCACTATAATATAGCAGGCATGCAAAGAGGAGCACTAGTAACAGATACCCTGTTTATTATCACATGCCTGTGAACACACACACACACATACCACATAACCAGGCATATTATTTATGGTGTCAGTTGCTAGGCAGCCCATGACAGTGAGGGGTAGGAGGGGAAGGTGGGAGGAGAGAGAGGGGGCAGTGGTTTGTCCAGCACTGTATTTAAAATAGATAAACAGATAACTGGTTTATGGAAATATCTAATTTTGCACAGATAACAGCGGTTTTCTTCGTGCCGTCAAGACCTTCTAGGCCCAGTGTCACATAGGCAGACTACAGCTGTATAATTGTAACAATTACTAACATTTCTGAAACCAAGCTTATTCATCATCATACTGAGTCAGCATTCTCTTAAGCTTAATTTGCTTACAGCAACTTAAGCCAACTTTTTAATTCTAAAGGTTTTAACTATCCTCAGTTGCCCTATTTTAATATTACTTCTGACTAATTGAATAAATAAGTTTATTGCTACTTATTAATAGCTACTGTTGGTCAAAAACGTTAAACTGTTTCCCAATTTAATAGTTGATGCTGGCGTGTGATGCTGATGAACAGTAATGTCACACAATGCAAGGCTCAGTGGAAATGGAAGAGCTAGCCACAGCTGGAAAATTAAACTTTACGTTAATCAGGTAGTCTTGTTTTAGACTGAGATCTCATTTTCAAGAGAGACCAGAGAACAAGACAACCAGCATACAAATAAGGCCAGAGAACCACAATTGACAAAGAGTCTCAAAAAACCTTAGAGTACCTCAAACCTGAAAGATTAGTGAGTGCATATGGAATATCTATGCTTATGTAGTTAGTGGATCATGATCTGTAGTTACACATTATAAAAAGTTGTGGAAGATGTTGAAACAACTTCAGGAACCTCTTGGAAAACAAATATAAAATACTGCATCTTTGGGCTTCTCTCCCAAATTTGAAACCGGCAAGGTTGTATAATTGATGATGTCTGCATATCTTTGTCTGACATAGTATGTGCATTAAGTTACTGTACACCAACTGCCAAGACAGTATAATATGTATATTAAAGCACTGTGTATATGTCATACCGATGGATGAATAATTAAGCATTTAGAAGAACTTCAGTGCTCCTTGGTGTTAATTCTACAAATCTCTGGTGGCATGAACAACCATTTTTCAAAAGATATTCCCTTATTTGGCGTTTTGACCATGATCAGTTAAATGTAAAGGCCAAAAGATTTACATAGTTTTCATTCTCATCCATCAAACCATTCAGTGAGACCTCCTGTTGTCTGTACTGTTGCACAGTTGCTCCTCTGTCTTTTGTAACCCCTTTGATTAAACGGATCAAGCTGCAGGTGCTTCAAAACAGTATCATCCCTGGTGTATGATCAGTCTTCCCTGCCCCCACCCCCTCGTCATCTGTCTGTATGCACTGTGGTATGACTCGGTGTGGGGTTGAGACTGATCTCAGTGAGGTGCTGGAGCTGAGCATGAATATTGATGGTGGCACACCTGCTCACCAGGCCAGGATACTGCTGCATAGATCTCCGCTGTCGCCGACCCAAAACCCAGATGACCCCATTAATTAAAACCTGCACAGGGTCACCAGTTCCAGCTCTTATGTTTCACATGATAATTAGATTTATTAGTGTTAGTATTAGTGTTACTGGTTATAAACAAATGTACGAGCTATATCTGACACAGTTTGATCATATCCCATCAATCTTTGTTTTCTTTGCTTTCTTTACTAGTTTCCTTACTTTCAGATGCAGTGATGCAACCTGTTAATTTCCTACTACACTGATGCATGTTACAGTTGATTAAATGTTATTAATATTTTGAAAGTGACTCCATGTACAATTAATGATCATGTCAGGCCAAGGTGACATGTTTTATTTTGTCTAACCAACAGTCTTAATTTTAATTTAAGAGAGAACAGCAGGAAATGATCACATTTGAGAAGCTAGAACATGATATTTTTTGTCATTTTTACTTGATAAATGACTCTAATCTCATTTAATCTTAAAGAGCTATCATCATCAGTTTTTGGACTGAAACATTTCCTCCAAACTGGTCTGGAAAATCTTGAACCACTGTCAGTGCAAACCAAGTGACAATCTGAAGAGGATTTATGAGCACAACCTGCAGCAGACTACCTAGTATTAACAGAGTAACATAAACATGATGTTTTATAGTCTCTGCAGCTGGTGGATCCTGGATGTTCTCACTCTGACAATTGCTTCACCTTTTAGGGTCACAGTGTTTTAATTTAAACTCTGGTGGGTAACAAAAAATAAAAAAACCCTTATGTTGTTTTTTTTTTAAGAGGTGTTATTATGCTCATTTTCAGGTTCAAAATCTTAATTAGGGGTTGTACCAGAACAGGTTTACATGGTTTAATTTTCAAAAAACACCACATTTTTCTTATACTGCGCATTGCTGCAGCTCCTCTTTTCACCCTATGTGTTGTACGCTCCCGCTCTTGAGCTACAGAGTGATTCATCTTACTTGTACAAAATCTTTGTTGCGAGTTGCACACGCGCAGTTCCCAGGTAAGGACTACTAGCCAATCAGAAGCAGAGAAGGGCGGGTCGTAAGAAACAAGGTAGGCTAGTGTGATCCAAATCAAATCCTTCAGACTGCAACCGTAACCTAGCAGATGGTATAAGTTATTACCAGTCCACAACCACACAACATCATTGTTCCACATCTTACCATCAGGAGTGAACGTAGAACTGTTGCCGGTGTTCTGACGATCTATGCTGCCTTACCGAAAAATGCTTCCATAGCGCAAGTCGATACACTCTACTCGGCCCTGCTCCGTTTCCATTGCAGATAGTACCCAGAGATAGCGACGCCACACACAACTGCCGCAACGTAATATTCAATGCGACACACACACTAGCGACCCACACACACTTAAAATATATACAGTCTACGGTTAAAACGTTTCAATATTGTAATCAATATTGAGAATGTAAAGACAGATAAGCGGTATGAAAACCTTCCAGCTGTGTTTTCCTCTGCCGTTGTTGCTGCAGCGGTCTACAACTTTCTGTTGCTGGCCTCTGTCTGGTGCAATGATGATGCAGTGAATAGTGAATATTCTCTCTGACCAATCAGCAGTCTGTCGTATTTTCACGTTACATTTTAGTTTCCCTCAGCTCGCTTGGAACCTTGACAGAGGTGAGGTGATATGAAAAAAAGTACCTGGAAGCAGGTACAGGTCCAACTTTTCTACAATGGAAACCCAAACAAAGGCGAGTCAAGCCAAAGGGCCTCCGCTCAGACTAGCTTGGTTTGAGAACGTGCCTGACCCCCGCTAGCCGCTTGGCAAGCTTTATGACGCGTTGTCATTGTGACATCACAAGTAAAGGAAGTGAAGGGCTGGACTACAAACGAGCTGTTTTAAAGCGGTTCAGAGCACAGCTTTCTGTGGGAGATGGGAACTCCCTTTGGGCTGGACTCTGGGCTTTTTCACTTTGCAAACCTGTTACATGCACAAAAAAGAGATATAATTCAATTAAGGAGAGGGAAAAAGACAAAAAAGCATAATACCACCTCTTTTACTATTTATTATATACTTAGCGTAGCTTTATCCTTTCTTTTTGCAAAAATACAGCATTTTGATATTTTTGTGGGGTTAAAATACTAAAATCTGGTGTCCCTCTGTGGAAGCCATTGTCCTGCAATCACAGACAGTTGTCCAGTGTGTTCTGTATTATGCATCAGGTAATTTAAGTGAGAATTATGTACACACCAACCTCAGTTTTGTCCCTGGCTAAAATATAAAGAGGCCAGAGAATTACTACAAGGGTGTGATTGACAGTAAAAATTAGCCTTTGGTTTCTTTAGTATTGAGGCCATAATATTGTTTCAACACTCAGGGGAGATGTCAAAACAGGCCAGCGTGTCAGCAGACTATTGATAGTGAGAGATGTCACTCTTTAAGGTTTCTGGGATGTCTACGGGAAAAGTAGAACCCTGTTCTTTACAGAAAATAATCAGACACTATGACACAATAGCCTAGTTTGAGTGGAATTGACAGGGAGAGACAATTTTTTAAATAAATACCATAAAAGCAAATGGAAAACTGTGTCAGGAAAACAAAGGATAGAACCTCTTGTGCCATTGGAGCTTTTGCCAAATACTTGGGGACATAAGACAATTTGCTGTGCCAGCTCCATGGAAATTAAAGACTTGTGATCAATTTCTAATTTCAAAGAGCCCACTTTGTGTGAGGCTGCACTTTGGCACAGCGTTGCTTTGAGCTAAACACTAATGTCAACATGCTAACAATGATGGAGACATGCTGATGTTTAACAGGTATGATGTTTACCCTGTTCACTATCTGAGCTTATAATGTTAACGTGCTAACCAACTGACATTGCCTCCCCCAGAGTCGCTAGCCACTGTGTATACAAAGTCAATTTCCTGCTTATTGTCGGTGGAGCGTGCAAAAATGCCACCCTGACATTTTCATATCCAGAGAGGGTGGGGTGAGGATATGGTGGCATGTAGAGGATGCCCATTTATGTGTCGACTCCAGAAATAGCTGGCACCCTGAAGGCAACTAAAAGGGTTTCATGAACAATAAGCAGTTGTTTCCTGTCTTGTTTTTTAAGCTTTGGTGGATGCTTTTCTGATTGTCTTGTGTGCTCTTTACAATGTACTATCACTGCGTCTACTGTACTTTGCTCATCTGTTTATCATGAAACCTCTTGTCCTTCCTTCCTAACTGTCAGCTGGCCAAAATACCATCCTGAGATGTCGCCCATGGTGTCAACATGCTGATAACTGTGACACCCCGCTTATCAGGAGCTGATAAATAATGCATTCAACTGGACACAGACCTCAGCTGTGTCAGCTGTCGACAACTTTGTGGAAGCTGTAATACAAAAACTCTTTGCCCCAGTTTCCAAGCGGACTGAGGGCTTTGACATTACTGACCACTCATACTATAATAATATGAACATGGCTGTTTCCCTTTCCTTAACATGCTGCAGTGCCTTCTCTTCGTTTCTCGACTTACCTTGTCTTCTAACTCCTCCTCACTCTGCCCCGGTGTCTGCCTGCAGTTCAGTCAGCAGTTTGTGTCCGTCCCAATCTCTGCAAATCGAGGAAAACAGATAAAGAGAGTGAGAATCATGGCCTGATCAGAGGCAGAAGCTCTGCACATTCCAGATAAATTATGCTGAGGCTTGTGTGTGCGGCCGCTGTCCTCTGATCACTGTGTGTCAGAATGTCACAGCTCGCTCTTACAAACTCCACTGAGGGGGTTTGGAGGAGAAACACCACAACAAACTACAGGGGGAGGAGATGCAAGTATATAACATAACATAACATAACATAACATAACATAACATAACATAACATAACATAACATAACATAACATAACTGAGGGGACAAATGAATATATGACTTTAAAGGAATAGTTCCAACATTTTGGGAAATGCACTCATTTGCCTTTTTTGCCTTTTGATAATATTGATACCACTCTCATATCTGCCCGCTTAAAATGAAGTTACATCAGCAGCTAGTTAGCTTAGCTTAGCATATAGACTGGAAACAGGGAAATAGCTGGTCTGGCTCTGTCTGAAGGTAACAAAATCCACCTACCAGTACCTCTACAGCTCACTACTTAACATGTTCTATCCTTGAGACGCTAAGATCAGTTATTCTTGTGCTATTATATTGTATTTATGTTAATTTGTGAGCTTTAGAGGTGCTGGTAGGTGGATGTCATTATCTTTGGTCAGGCTAGGCTGTTTGGAGTCTTTATACTAACTCGCTGCTGACTTTATCTGTATATTGAACTGACATGAGAGTGTTTGCAATGCTTAAAATAGCAAACAAGTGTATTTCCCAACTACTGGATGTTGAGCTATTGCATTAACTTGAGCTTCTGTTTGTGCTGACCCATTCACCTCTCGTCCTCATCCTTTCTTTCACTGGTTCAACTGATTCATTCTTAATGCATCTGTGACTCTGCAGCTCGTTTTTCTGCTGCTTCTGATAAATGGGCCAATTACCCTGCATGAGCAGATCTGCCGAAGAAGGGAATTCCACCCCATTATAAATCATGGCAGCATGCAACGTTAAAGCAACGACACCCATTAACAAAAACTACGCCAACGGCGGCCAAACCCCTGAGCCAGAGTATTCTAGCAATGTTGAAACTGCTTAGAGTTTAAAAACCAAGCAAAAAAAGAGCAGGAGATTTTACTGTACTGCATTGTCACCTCTCCTGATTCACTGGATTCTATTTTTTTTAAATGTTCTCAAATGTTATGTGTCTAAAAACAACAAACAAACAGCAAATACTTTGCATGCATACAATAAAATCACAATATTTTCATTTAAATCAGTAACTATCTGATCAAAAAAATAAGTAAAGAAGATTTGGAATCTGTCCAGATGTTAGATGCACCTGACAGTTTTCAATAAATGTTGCTCAGGGCACAATTTGATCAATATTAAGAATGCATTGAGGCCTGATATGCTGCATTTGGTGCCAGAATGAAAAGGTTGACAAACACTTTTGTCAGAGAAACTAGAAAAGAATACAATGACTTGATCAGTCCTGTTGTTAGTAAATAATATATTATGTTTCCAAATGGAAAATGAATGAAAGGCTCTACTTGTTCCACTCTACTTTGATCCACTCACATATTCATGCATCACTTTGTTAAGCTTTTAGCAGAATTTCAGGAGTCTTATAGTAAATTAATATGTAAACACAGTCAGACCCACTTCTGACTAATCAACGTTATTGACATTAGCTTTCCTGCTGAAACGTGGGCTCAGAAACCTGTAACTTGTGACTGTGACATGATGAGCACGTGTTCACTCACAGAGATGTCCGGCTCATCACTCAACAAACTCAGATTTACATTTCATTTACGATCATGTATGTTGCTGTGTGTGGTGCTCGTTTGGAGGTACTTGAGATGTTAAAGTAAAGGCAAATATTGGATGTTAATTAGTGCTTATAGGTGTTTGTGTTTCTGCTGAATTTTCTGTTAATGAATTGATTGACTTATCAATTTGTTACCTATTAGCGCCTGTTTTTTGTTTAAGCTATTTACTGAAAATCACTTATACTTTACATCACAGCTAACAATTCTGCAAACAACGCTGCCGTGTTTTAGAAGCTTCAATGAATTTTGTCAACTGTTCTGCAACCTCTGGTTCCAAATTATTTCTATACACTATAAAAATCTATTAGTACACTTTTGCAACTTGCTTGAATTGTGTTATCCATCATTTTGGACAGTAAGTCGGCATTCCTTTTTATGTCAGATAATCTAAAAAAAAAAAAAGGAAAAAACTGTTTAGTAAACATGATTTTTATTTACAGCTGCTATAATCAATATTTTTCATTTAACAGTGGATCAAATGACTACATGTATGTAAAAAGTGTCACTCGTAGTGGTGACTTCACAGAGAATTATCACCAAACTCTCCAGTTCCCCTCATTGTTTTTTAGCTCATTGGTTTGTGGACTACCATTTTGAAGCCTTGAGTTTGGCATTTTGGCCCTCGCCATCTTGGTTTTTGGAATGTGAAGTGACAATATTCAGGCGAGAGGATGGAGCTCGCTAGCTTGGTTAGTGAGGTGCATCCGTAATTCACGTTAACTACGATGTTAATTAGGATGCTAATTTGGCTAGCAAAAACCCTAAAAAATTAGCAGCTGATAGTGTCTTTTAGTACAACAGAACGCTGAACATTGAAAGGTTTTAAGGCAACCAATTAATGTTCATGAACTGACAACACACCGAAAGCATGAAAGTTCTCAAAAACTGGTTCACAACTAGTTAAATGAACCCAGTGCATTCAATGCAATTGGCTTCTATGCTAATTGACAGGTTGCTGTGGTTGCGACTTGTCTGTCACACCCTAAAGCATACCCTGCTTTATTGTCTATTTTACTCTAAATGGGACCATAGTTTACAAAATAAACATCAAGCTGTATTGAAGAACGCTTGAAACTAACGATTGAGACCTCAAACTCATTAGGAAATTGTTAACTGAGGTTTAAGGCACATCCGCATTGGCTTTATTTGTCAGACCCGGTCCCAGGTTAGGTTGAGAATTTGTAAGAATGTCATTATATTTAATGTATTATGATAGATCTTTTCTTTTGATTGATCTGAGACCAAGAAATACTGTGATATTTCAAAAAGTGTATACTAAAGCATTGCCAAAGTGTCAGTGTACTTTCGAATTCACGTCCTGACTGCACTCAGATCTTTCAGTTTCTCAGTTTTTTCTCCGCTCTTTGATCAGTTTACTGTATGCTGCAAAAAAGGCAAGAAAGCCGACTGTTCTTAAATAAGGAAAAGGCTGAATTTGATTTTCCTGTGAACTGTTTGTGTCATCATATTTACTGTAAGTTGCAGAGCAGCAGCAAGATCAGGGGATGAGAGACAGAGTGTTTTATTAGTTTTTTATCTTAATACTGTGGCAATGTTGTTCTCTACTTTTATGCCAGTAAAGCATCTTCAACTGAACTGTACTGAAGGAGAAAAAAACAGTTAATGTATAATGGGACGTGACTGCTGATCCATTTCTCTCCTGTGTTCTAGCCTTCTGCTTCCCATCCCTCCCTCCATTGCAGACAGGTGTTCAGTGATGGGATTGAAACACCCCCAGCACGCTCCGTCCTGCTGCTAACACCACTGAATCAATCGGACACCCTCCGCCATCCTTCCCCTGCCATTTGGAGCTGTTTTGAACCTCATCCTCCTGGTTTTCGGGGGGTCTGTGTTCATGACGAGGCCCTCCACAGATGTGATTATAGCTGCTGCTTGACTCTGGGTGTTGCTGACTTAAAGGGTGATTTAGCGCCACAGGAAACATCCTGGTGAGGAAAATATAATTCCTGGCCTGTCGAGAGTGATGATCTCTCACACACCTCCACACACACTGACTCTCAGCTCGCTTCTCCCTCCCCCTTTCTCTTTCTGTAGTGCACACCTTATTATGCTGCCTTTTTTTCCTTTTTTACACCATCCAAAGAGCGAAATTAAGGCAGCCAGGCAGGGAGTGTTCTGTCCTCTGTGATGCCCAGGGTGTGAAATCAGAGCGTGGTAATTATAAATCTGTCCCTAGTTCAGCCATCTGGACCCTGGAGAGCCAGTGATTAACCTGCCAGGGTCTGCAGGGACGCAAGGAGGCAGGATGGGACCCCTGCTTAGAGATAACTGAAGCTAAGTTTTGAGGGCCAATAAGTCACTTCCCCCTTTGTTACTGTTGCTATGAATGTCAAGTTTTGTCTCCTCACAATATATGTAGTTTTCAGTGATAGTGGTGGCAGATTTAGCTTCAGACTGAGGTAGACAATAGCAGGGTTTTCATTTCTAGCGACCGTTGATTTTAACGTGAAAAATGACAAAAGTAACTGGCAGATTTTATAGGCTGTAGCTAGCTAATTTAGCTTATGTTCCAAGATAAAAATGCACTGAAGAGCAGCTAGCGCTGGCCTAAACTCTGATAGCATCTAGAACTGGATTCCACAGAGCAAGGAAATACTACACAGTGGGTGTGCTAAACATAACCGATATGCCAGTAACAATGTAGTTTGCTAATAATACACTTCTTGGCCAGGGTGCATTATTACTATCGTCAGTTGTTAGCTAGTTAGCCATACAAGCAAGATGGAACAGATAAACACACTGTTTAAACCTTTCATCACATTTTTGGGCTTGTGTTCTTGCTTTTGGAAAAGCTAAAAATTCATCCCCACCGCAAAAAAATTTAAATGTTGACAGATTTGCTGTGGCTAGTTACGGTTGCTAGGCTATATTATTTATATTAGCTAATTTAGCTGAGACTTTTATCCAAAGCAATTTATAATTGCTATATATGTCAGAGGTCGCACACCTCTGGAGGGGCTAAGTGTATTGCTCAGGGACACATTGGAGTCTCACAGTGATTTTGAACCCGGGTCTCTCACTCCAAAGACATGCGTCTTATCCATAGCACCACCCTTGTGATTGGACATTTGCTGCTTGGGGGGAGGAATTTAGCAAACATTGAATCATATCTCAACAATCAGTTACTGGAGTTATATCGAACAAAGAACTTTGACCTTATCCGAGTTCGTCTAATCAAGTGCTGGTTATATATGCAAAGCTATATACCAACAGCAGTGATATTTGGGTGAACTGACCCTTTAAATAAGGCTGATGCATGTCATGCTAAAGGAAAAACTGGGATCTTACTTTGTTTATCACACAAAAAAACCTCCTGACTCCAATTTTGTTACTGTAAAAGCTGACACAAGACCTTTTCTGCGCTGACAGAGTCATTTCCTTTTTGTGTTTTACTACAAAACCCACTAAACTAATCCAAAACCCCACTGCGGATTTTCAAAAATGCAAGCCTGTTTTTTATTATTTCTTAAAAGAGAAAACAGCAGTGCTGCATGAGCAAGCAAAAGCCCTCACGCATGCAGAAAGCCCTCACAGTGTAACTGCACGACTGTATCATCCTCAGCGTGTCATAGGACAATGAGATACAGGCTGCGATGTCACCATGAAACAAGTTGCAGTGAAGGGCACACTCAGCAAACAAAGATTTCCAGAGTTGTAAATAGATAGGTGAGGCTGCACACAAGGAGAGAAAATAAATAAATAAAAGCTGAAAATAGGAATGAAGTTTATCAGGAAGATAAAAGAGGCTGAGATGTGACGGTAATATCTTCTTCTAGAGAGGCTTTTACAGCGACCGCAAGCAAGGAGAAGTAACATAAAACTGACCTCCGGAGTTATTAATGAACACAATCAAGAGGATATTGACTAGTGAATGTAATATGGCACGGAACTCTGCCCTTGAATGGGAGAAAGGACAGCCCTACCTGTGCACACAAACTCACAGAGAAAGGGATGAAATACAGATAGCAAAAATGTCAGACAATGATTGATTAGGGATATGAACACTTTTTTTGTCTTATTTTACTGAATTCATTTCTACAACAATGTGACTACTACTTATACTGTTACTCTACTAACAACTAGAGCTTAAAAACTGACATTGTTTCATGCAGTAAAATATCTTGAAAAGTGACCAATTATGTATATTATTAAAAGTATGCTAGTAAGTAGGTTGTTTCTCACGGCGTCCTTGTCTTGTCTAGTAGTATTTTTTTAACTCATGTACTTTGTACTCTATTGTCTTTTTTGTTTTGTTTTTTAATTCATGTTGTGTACTAAAACAAACTTTTTGTGTTGTTTCAATATCCTTCTATGTCATAAACTCTTTCTACTAAAACTATTTGCATTTCTTTTTGAGATAGATCTATTAGCATCCTATCCCTGGAATAAACTAAACCTGTGTGCATGAACATCTGAAGAAAATCTTTTCATCACTTTACATTTATTATTTATGGAATGTGAATATAATTATGGTGCCTATCTTTACTGTAATAGCACCCCAGTGGTTTGGATTCATACTGCATGTGGGAAGGAAGCTTGTGGTAAATGCTAAGCCCATTTACAGAATACTGTAAAATCATTTATTTATTGACCATTTTAAAGCTCACAAAACTTGGTGTCAAATCTCAAATAATAATATTGCATATTTGTGACTATTTTTCAATAATTTTGATTGATAGGGCAATACAAGAAAACATGCCATCAACTGTCCTCAGATAGTGATTATTGAGAAATCTATCTTATACCAATGCATGCACTTCTAGTCTGCTTCAGACATTCAGACAAATAGATCTGTGCTCCTTCATGATTTTCACAAATAGTCAAACAATCACAGTTTTGTTGGCGGATAATGGGTATATTATCTTCGTGCAGAGCTAGCTAGCTAGCTAGTGAAGTTCATGATAAAAAGAGCCCGCCCACTTCAAACCGGTGATGAGCGAACACAAAATACAAAAAGATGGAAATGTCTCATGGAAATTACCCAGTATCTTTTTAATTTTGGCATAAAATAGTCAGTTTGTGTTGGACCACATTGCTTATAGTAAGACTTTTTGCAGGGATATTATTTTAAACATAGTACAAATATAGATCACATTCATATGTATGTTTCCTAATTATTGAGCAATGATTATCAAGTAATGTTTTGTTTTCCTAAAGCAGATTCGACATTTGATGTATTAGCCTTCATCATATCGTAAATTAATCCTAACTTCCTTTCTCTTTCCTTCTTCTCAGTCACACCACCACCACCCGTGAATATTCGATTAGCCCGGACATCTGTGCCACCCCCAGCATGCCCTGCCCATCCTGCCATCTTAGAGATTGTGGTGCGTGCTTATGCAAGTATGTGTGCGTGTGTGTGTGTGTGTGTGTTGGGGGTTAATCTAGGTCCCAGGAGGGGGGAGGGGAGAAGGCACTGGCCCAGGAAATGATGCATCCCCTGGGAGTCAAGAGGCAGCAGGGAGGAGGCTTATTGCTACAGGGAGCACAAATATGGTCTATTATGTTTATTAAATCAGACGATGAAGGCCCGGCATGTTTCTTTTTGTTAGATTAAAGCAATGACCAAGTGGTTTTCGTTTCCTCAAACGTTTATGGAATTGCATCAAAAAATTTTATATGCATGTTATGTAACACGGTGAAATTAGTGGGGTAGAAAAAATGCACAATACTGATGTCACATACTTTAGAAGCACACAAGAAAAAAAAACACACGTTTTTGTGTGACGGAAAATGAACACCAGGCACCAAACAAACATTGCTGGTCAATTTTGGCTTTGAGTGAGAGGCTTGTTTTGAATTCCCCTGGCCACTTTGACGGTAAACCAACCATCGTGTGGAGCTTCTTTTCCACTCTGGAAACCATATTTGGAAGTGGCCGGTGTGGTCACCGAATTTAAAAGGTTAACTTCCTGTCCTGTGTGCCACAAACGAGTTTTACCGGTTTTTGTATAAATTAAAATCTCTTTCGTGTGCTTTAACATTGAGGAATGAGCAGGATTTTTTGCTTTTGCCTTGAGTGAGGAGGCCTAAACACACTTTTCCTCTGGAATCAATCAGCATGCCAAGAATAACACGACCAGACTCCTGGGCTGTTAACAATATTACAAACATCCGGACTTGTTTAGATTCTGCTGAGAGTGTGAGTGAGCTTCTCGTTTCAGACCCTGACTTGCTCCAACTTTAGGTTTTGCTGAAAAGTAATGGAAGTGTATCAGCATTGGGAGGATTCTGCTTGTCATAGATTTCATCCAAGCTGATGCTTCCATAGGTGAAGACTCGAGTTAGACATGGACATGACTGCTGGGAGACTTGAGAGTGTAGATTTGAGAGTTGCACTTGATAAATAGATCCCCTCCATTCAAATATGTGTTTATCAACTAAAATGACCAAAATTGACTTTACTGACTTGTATCTTTCCCAGGTTTATCAGAAGAGTTTCACATTCTTCTACTGAAGGGAAAGAAGAATGTACACTTCCATTAAATCTGAGATTCAAAGGTACCTGGGGCAAGATTGATTTGGAATGTATCAAATTTGAAAGCCAATCGCTGTATTGCAAATGCCACTGGCAAAGAAAACTGAAACTTCCAGCGCAGAGCGGACTTGTCACTACAGAGAACCAGAGTTGCACCAGCGTAGAGAAAGTTTTGACAGCAAGAATGGTAGAGTGTGCAGGTTTTGGATGAAAATCGGACCCTGCACTATCTACTATGATGTAATAACAATGAGATACTGAAACATAATCGCAGATACTGTTGTATGTTTCACAACCACTAACAATGTGTCACACGCTAACAAACAACCAAAATAAAAAAAGCTAAAGTCACTTACTTTCTGGTACATGTGCTGGTCGCCAGTTTTGGTTCACACCAGACTACTCTGAGTCTGCCTGTGACTGAGGCTCAAATATGTAGGCTATGGCTGATTCATTCCAATGTTTCCTCTATTGCCACCTTGATGGGTGGGGCATTCATAGATTCAAAATTTGTTAATGAGAGAGAAAGAGGAGATGTACTTCCAGATCCTTTTCATTTTTTTTTTACTTTTTATGTGGGAAAACCAAGTTATATAAAATATTTATCATAGCAGATTTTTTACATGCTTTAAAATGTGTACAAAAATAAGGACTGGACTTGGGACTTGACTTGAACTGGAGTCCAACTTAAATGAGACTTGTCTTCCTCGAGCCTTGATTTGAGCTTTAAACACAAAAACAACAACAACAGAGTCTCACCCTTTACCCTCAAGAGCTTGAGAGTTGTTTGGACAGGACAAACAATAAACTTCTGGTAGACTTGAGACGTCAACTCAAATCAGAATTAAGTCACAAAAATTTGGGACTTGGGACTTGGAAGAGTGCTGTGAGACTTGACACCCAAAACTCTTAACTTGACTTGAGACTTAAAAGGAAAAACATTCAAAACCAAATTTTTGTCTCCAGAGACTTGAAACCTGACTTGAGCCTTGGGTGGACAAGAGTTAAGAGTTGACTTGTACTTTGCCCGAAAGACCTCAAAACAGCTCTCATAGGCCTGATACTGAAGTCACAAAAATTCGATCTTGAAGACTTGACTTGGATGTGATTGCCAAGAGATGTAACTTACTTGAGTCACGACTCACTAACGACTTCAAGGCTCATGTTTTGACCTGGCAGAAGATTTTTGACTTCACTTGGACTTTCTTTCAAGGACCTCAGCCTTAGTTGGACAAGATTTTCCCCAAAAAGACTCTTATCGAGACAAACCAAAGCATGGTTGAGTAAGTTTAAAACCCAAAATCAGCACTGTCAGAGGCAAACAATGCAGTGAGTACAACGTTTGAAGTCCTCAGCATTCTTTCTACCTCAAGTTACCTTTCATCTGAACCCCTGTACATCTGAAGTTGGTCTGTTTTAAAGCATGAAAAGGCAGGTTCACATAGAGATGACTTCTACAAGATGATTATGTTCAGCTAAAGGCAACATAATCATGGGAAAGGACAGGATGGGAAAGGACAGGTCAAAATGGTCAATAAAGGCATAGATGGCTGCTTACTTTTCCCTATTCTTCCGTATTCCTCCCTTACGCCTTTTCTGCTTTCTATCTGTAACACTCAACATCGACATGTGTGAAACAGACCGTGGCCTTGGAGCAGCTCGTATTTGAGATACAGTATGAGCCGCGTGGACGTGAGCTCTTGCGTAATTCTGACTCGTTGTGTACGTTTGTAACAGGCGTGGATATGTAACGCACACAATCACACACACAATTGGATGATTCAATGTGAGTTGTATATGACGATGCCTTAGTGTGACGAGCCAGGAATGGGGAAAACAGCATGCCTGTGTTCATTTTCTCGATTTTCCTGCAAATACGTGCTGCTGTCAGCGACTGTATCTGTCCATGAGCAACATAAAAACACCAAACCCCCACCTCTTCCTCTTCCTCCTCCTCCTCCTCCTCTCCCGGCCATCTGCCTGATACAACCACTCCATGGACCTTGTGTGTGGTCGACTGATTTCTCCTCGCGGCATGGAGGGCAAGAGTTCAGAATGGCAAAAAAACCTCAAAGGAGGCTTTTGGGATTCTCTGCTGCCTCTGTTTCCTCTTTTTCATCTCCTCTGCTCATGCAAATATCCCCTGAAACAGATGCCCTTAATTCCTCTGGCTCCACATTATAAGATCTGCTCAAAAGGAGGAAGAACAGAAGGAAGGAAGGGAGTCTATTCTCTTAGCCCTCTCATATACATATGCATACGTATGAAAGGAGGTTTGAGATGGGGAGAAATAAAGCATCAGCTCACCTGGCAGCAAGGAGGCTTTTAGAGATTTTAGAGGGAGGAGGGGATTCCATGATGTAAGCCAGCCAGCGGCATCAATCTCACCCCTCCAGTACTGACAAAACAACAGCGTGGATATAAACCCCCCTGCCTTCCCGAACACACCCTGTTTTGAATGTAATTAACCCAGATGGCACCAAAACAGAAAAAATAAATAATACCTGCCCCCCAGAAAATAAATAAAAAAGCCCACCTTTTTTGTGTGTGTGGTCTCTGTCTGTGACGCCAAACACATCGAGTCCTGTTGAGTAGTATCCACGCGTCTTTCTCTCGTCTTTCTGTCACACACACACAGTCAGTCAGTTCGTTAGCAAGGCAGGCAAGTACATCCAAATACACACACTCCTCTCTCTGTATGCCTCTCCCTCTCTCTCTCTCCCTCTCTCTCTCTGCTCCAGCTGAGATCCTCCCTGCCTCCCTCCTCACTGCTGCTCTGAGTCTCCACCCTACACCCAAACGCTCAGGCTGCAAGAAACTACCCTCCTCCTCCCTCCCTCTTTCTGTCTTCTCATTTTTTGCTATCTGGACACCCTCCCTCTGTCTCCCAAAGGTCCACAGGAAAAGCCTTGACTGTCTTAAACAGTAAACAAATGCATACCAGGAAAGCTGACAGTCTGGACTAGCTGGATTTCCGCCTTGATAAATATTCATGCTGGTCCCTGTTTCAGGTGCTCATTTCCCCTCTTATTAACTCACATTTAAGTTACATTTGCCTTCCCAGTGAAGGTTACTATGTATGATCTATCCAGGCATTGCATGAGAAAAATTCATTCAGTCTTTAATGACAACAACATCCTGCATTGCACACGCAACATATTCCCTGCCAGAGTTGAGGCTTTTCATTTTTAGACCACTTGCATATTACAGTGAAGCCATCAAAGTAAAAAAAAAAGAGAAAGAGAGAGACTGTCCCGGCAACTATACACCAAAGTTGGAACAACACATATAAACAAAGTGCTGCACATGTTGCTGTTTCACATCTGAGTATTTATGAACTAGAATTTGTGCATATACATGATACACTCAAGGCAAGATCAACAAGGTTAAGTCTGTATGCATGCAGTTGGTGTGTATATGAGAAGAGGTGTTATTACTTTAGTAGTGTATAACAAAAAGTAATTTCAGTTATTATTGTTGGTTTCACTCGTGTCATCTTGGCACACTTAACATTTCTGCCCATAACTAGTAAGGCAATGTATTTTTTTTTCTGGATTCCTTGGTTCAAGATGAATCTGTTAAAACAGGCTATGCCCACTTCTCTCTGAACAGACTATCTGCCATTTTGAATGCGTTAAGCCATGTGTGCTGTGTGCCTCTAGAACTGGCAATGTTGGTCAGTCAGTCCACTTTGTTCCAGAATGTAATATTTCTACAGACCCTGGTGATCCCCTCACTTCTAGCGCCACCACAAGGTTAAACCGTTAAACATTTTTATTGTAATATTTCTAAAACTATTATTATTAGAAAATTTGGTACAGACATTTATAGCCACCTCAGAATGGACTCCGACAACTTTAACAATCCCTTAACTTTTCATCTAGCGCCATCATCAGGCCAATCCTTTGGTTAATGACTAAGTATTTGTAAATCTAAAGACATTTCATTTCATCCGCAGCTGTGTTGTTTAGTTCTAATAAGCAGTTGTTTGCGACACTCTAAACACTAAAATGGTTAACAAGGTCAACACTATACTTGGTAAACATCCGCATATTAGCATTATTGACCATATTATCATGCTATGTTAGCATTTAGCTTTAACCACTGGTATGCCTAAATACAGCTTGACAGAACAGCTGATATTGCTGCAGACTCTTGTTTTAACACCCCTCCAAGTTTCCCCTGAACTTCACCAAATGTGGTACACAAGCCTTAACAAATCATTTTAATTGAAATACAGCTTGTCTATGTTCACATTTCCTAAAAACTGCCCTAACACATTATGAAAATTATTCAATGAGAGAAGTGGTGCTACATGGTAAATCTAAAAGCCCACAAGTGAGAGGTTATGGGTTTTTACAAAACTCTAGCAGTTGGTCAGGATTTGGAAATTCTCCAAAACATGTCAGCTATCCGCCACTCAGCGTGCTTTCATGTCTTTATGTGTATGGGTTGTTTTTTTGACATTTTATATAAATTATGGGCATTGCACATTGAAGAACATCTAAGCTTTTCTTGCTGTGTACATGTCTTTAAATGTATGCACACATTTATGCATTTGTTGTATGAGCATACTGTACATCTGCTTTCACGCATGTGCATTCTTTGCCTGCAGGTACACTCAGCTGACGTTACTCATCTTTGCCCTACTGTCTGAACTGAACGTCATGTCTTCCATGAATCACATTTTCCTCAGCTCCATTCATGCAGATGTTATTTTCTGTGAAACTTACAGTAGAGAGACGGAGAGAGCGGAGGAGGAGAAAGATGGAGAATTACTGAGTCATGGTTCCTGTGGAGGCAAACACAGGAAGCCTCTTTTACCAGGATACCACAATGATCTGTTAAAACCCTTCCTGGGTCTCCTATGCCAGTGCTTTCCAACTTTTTTAGCCTGGCCCCCCCCTCACAGCCCAGAGCAGATGAACTCATTGGAACCATCAGCCATGTTCCAAATTGTAAACAGGATTTTATTTATCATGGTTATATAAAGTGGTTATTGTTTCAGTAAATGTGTAAGACATTTGAGTCATAAGTGTTTGTTCAGATTGCAATGATCAAGCTTGCATGCAAACTACCTGGAGTGACAGAAGCTGGATGCTTCAACCAATTATCAGTTTAACAGTTTAATTAACAGTTTATCATTAGGCTACTTTACTAAAAAAATCAAAAATAATTCATTACTTATAGCTAACTATTTCAACATGTTATCCCTTACTTCTAGCCTTATTTTTCAACAGTTTATCCATTAATTTGAGTTAACTATTTTAACCATTTATCCATTTCTTTTACCAACTATGTAAACAGTAGGTTTATTAGCCCACTCTTAGCTAACAATTTCTGCTGTCGTTTACCCATTAGGTTTAATATTTTAACAGTTTATTCATCACATTAAGCTTAATAATTACACTGTTCATCAATTAGCCCACTTTAAGCTAACTATTTAAACCATTCATCCATTACTTTTAGCCATTTTAACAGTTACAGTTTATCATTACTTTTAGATAACTATTTCAATGTTTAGCACTTATTTTGGTTACTATTTCCACTGTTTATCTATTAATTTGAGTTAATTTTGTCATCTGTTTATACTTAAAGCTAAATATTATGACAGTTCATCCCTTACTTTAGCTAGCTAACATTAATGACAACAGTTGGTTATTAGGCCACTTTTAGCTAAGTCTTTCAGCTCCTTACCCATTAATTTTAATATTTCAAAGGTTTATTCATGAATTGTAGCTAAATATTTACACTGTCCCTTTATTATACTTTTAGCTAACTATTTTAACAGTTTGTCATTAGCCTACTTTTAGCAAACTAATTCACCAGTTTGGTCATTGGCCTACTTTTAGCTATTTCAACAATTCATCCGCTTATCCATAAGATTTAGCTATTTCAGTTTCTCTGCTCACTTGTTAAATAGTTTTAAGTCTATGGTTTTCACCCACACAGCTTTTCACGTATCTCCTACCAGCTACAGCTGTACCCCCTGAGACAGGTACCCCTGTTGGGGAGTCATTGAAGCTCCGGTTTGTTAGACAGTGACAGTGTGACCCCTCCCTCCCTCCATCACTGGAGAAGAGCTATAACTAGAGATTTGTTTATTTGTAATCTGATTACTATGTTTTATTATCGGCTCTGGGGATCATCTCTGAATCTTGTGGTGTCAGTGCAGCTGTTTTGGTTAATAGGCTGGTTTATTACGTTCTGTTAATCCATCCATTTTAAGTCTGCAAGTCATCACATCTGGCCATGTCGATGTGGTGACTTGCAGAGTTAATATGCCATTTCTAATGCAATAAATAGTACTTTTGTAAAAGGGTGAAGCTGAATTAAATGTCAGCTTTTCAGGAACTAGGGGAATCTGCCTTGGATTCATATTGACTGCAATTTACGTGTTGAATGTATTAAATGTTGTGAGCCGAGTTGTGTTGTAAAATTATTTTAACCTAAAAGTCTGATTGTAATTTAGGTAAAAACTATGACCACATTAAACAAGGTTTTGGGTGAGAGGGAGGACGAGGAAGAATGCATGAATGATCCTGTGAAAGCAGTGTTTATATTAGTGTGTGTGTGTGAGTGCGAGCACGAGAGGTGGGGTTATCACGACTGGCGGGGGGAGGGGCCTGGATTTCATTTCTGATTTGTGACCATCTGGCTCCTCCAGGCAGCTGCTGGCCCGAGCCGAGAAGAGCTGCCCAGCCTGTTCTGTCCCAATGCCCCATGGGATTTACGGAGAGGTCACCACTGCTGCTGGAGATACACTGTCATCTAATACTCTCAAACAATCGGCTAAAATGATTGTCAACACACACACACACACACACAGAAACACAGAGGAGGAGATAAGATGTGTGGAAATGGGAGAAACCTCTAGAAAGAACACTGTAAGATGAGGAATCAATCAAACCCCCCACCCCAACAAGACAAAAGAAAGGAGATGCGAGGGGTGGGGGGTGGCGGTGGCAGCGGCAGTGACAGAGAATGGATTTCCCCCTCTGTGTTGCCATGACGACAGCAGTGCATGGAGGATGACTGATTTCCTGTACAGCTGTGGAGCTTGGAGGGGAGAGAGAGGAGGACACGCCGTTATCTGTGTGGTGGAGGAAGGAGGTGGAGCTCAGTAAGGAAAGCATCAATGTTTTCTCTTAAACTATGAGGCTATCTGTGGTGATTAGAGTTTTCTACCTGGATGTTGCACGAGTGGCTTTTTGTCTTATTTCGTTTGGATTTGTTTTGAAATAGTAAAAGGTCATAGGTCCACACAATCTGCAGCCAGATGTGTAGAGGGCAGTGAAATCCCAATCCCAATAAATCCCAACACAAGGGCTACTTACTTGGTGTTTGCAAAACTTTCAACCTCATCTGGTGTTCCTCAGCAGATCTCCAACCATTTAAACAAAGGAAGCAAGCAGAACCTCTAGGGAAAAAAAAGGGGTTTAAAGTTTTCAGTCTGGCCAGCAAACAGTGTACATTTTAGGCTTATTATACGGTCTGCCTTTGAATAATCTTCACAGAATGCAAAGGGAAAGGCAAAATCTATCAATAAACTGTTTCTTTTGGCCTTCTTGTCCATTTGAATAAGTTTGTTAGAAAAAAATAAATGTTATTTGACTACAATTTGTACACTCTGCTGGTCACATATAACAGATCAATCTACAGTTGAATGCATTTATTTTGTAGATTAATTTATTTAATTTAATGGCAGTTTGCCACCAGATCATATATATTCCACTTGAGTCAAAAACTGAGATGGCAATTATTCTGCTAGCGTTAAGCTAGCTATCTTAAGCCGGAGTTTAACGCTGTTTTTTCCCCCACTATCATGATTGAACCTTGCTACTGCTTCATTTAGTTATACTGAATAATAAGATGACATATTTGTTCATCAAAATTCATTGTTAAATGACAGATTACTTAGTCTCAGATTAATAGTGCCAAATTGGATTCATGAGGTAGATTTAACAGATGAGGAGGAGGATGGTTGGAGGCTTTTAGTTCACCTCAGGAAAAGCTAGGAAACAGATAACATCTGTCAATTTATCAGTATTAAGTTGTAAGAATTGAGTCTGAGTCTGTGGTGGCCAGTGCGTTGTGGGGGTAGAGCTGGACTCTCTGTTGGCTGTGTCAGAGAGGAGCATGCTGTCCAAGCTACATGTCATCTTGACAGTGTCTCCCATCCACTCCATGACGTGCTGCTCAAACACAAGAGCACCTTAAGTGCAAGACTTATTCCCCTAAAATGCACCATAGAGCGCCACAGGAAGTCATTCCTGCCTGTGGCCATCAAGCTCTATCCTCCCTGTAAGTGTCTGTGAAAAGGGCACTAGTTATTCAACTGGACATTATTATCTTATTTTTTGCAGTATTATCTATGTTATAATTAATTTGCAATATTCTCTGCTGCTATTCTAATGTAAATATTGTACATATCCACACATATTTTTTTGATTTTGTATTTATATCCTTATATTTATATATTTCTTAATCTAACTTCTTTTTATTATTATTTATATTCTTTATGCTGTGATGTAAAATGTGTGCAACTGTAACACAAGAATTTCCCCTCGGGGGTCAATGAAGCATTTCTGATTTTCTGATTTCTGAAAGCATCAGCCAGTCAATGTTATAACTCTTACAACCTTTTAAAACAGTTACTCTGTGTTTAAAAAAAATGCTCCCACAGTGCAAACGTGCCCTTTGTTGTTATGTTTATGGTTACAAAGACTATGATTGAGACCTGCTCTAAGGAAAGTGCAATGAGATAACTTCTGTAATGAATTGCTGCTTGAAAATTGAATTGTATTATTTATTATACCACACTGTTTCCACTGTCTTAGTAGTTAAAACATGTATATTCATATAACTAATGTTCTCCTTTTTGACATAACATAAAGTCTATGTGCCTGAGCTGACACATAAATTTTCGAGGGCACAGAGTCTAGGAGACAAGAGAACAAGGACAGGTCTTCTGATGTCTCATGTGTCAGACAATACCGCCACCTGCAGGAGGCCACACCGATAATTACATGAAAGTGTGTTAACACCAGAGGGCAGCACAAACTAACATTTTGGGTAGAGTACCTACTCTTGGACCAACACATAAATATTATCTGAAACCCACATTACCATGCTTTTTATGGTAGTTTTAATATAAATTCATCACTATCAATTTATATTTGTTATTGGCGAGAAAACAACTTCCTGGTTAGAAGCCAATAAACTAAACCTTTTGTTTTCTCTTTTAACTCAAATTAATTTCTATATATTTATTTGTTATATCGCCGTTTTGCAAACTTAAAAAGATAAACTGAAACTTAGCATCACTTTGAAATCACCACAAAACAGCAAAACTTTGGCAAATAAATGTACCTTTTTATTGGATATTGAGGGCATTAGTACCAAGAAGGCACAGACCAGACTTCATAAAAACAAATCATTTTTTTAACTACAGGGTGACAGAAAAAAAGAAATCTTTCATTTTTGGAGATCCTTTCACAGAAAGGACTATGGACACAGACATACAGACTCTTACGTGTAAGTATGACCATATATTGAAGTCAGAAAAGGAAGTCAGAACAAATTAATCAAAGGCCTTAAGGAAATGGGTTATGACTGTATGGCTATGTACCTTAACACATACCGTTTTAATATAAGAAAAATCATTGTCCATCAAAATACGACTTTAGACATTTTCCATTAATGAGAAGAAATACTTATGAGCTTAAAACAGTGAAAGAAAAAAATACAGACATTGTTTTTAATTACATAGCAGTATCAAATTCATGTATTTGTTATGTATTACATAAATGTATTTGATAAAAACCTTGTTCAGATGCTGTATTGCTAGTATGTGAAAACAGTGGGCTTGAACTGGGATCACAAAAAACAAAAACTAACGGGGATCTAAAATTACTGTAGCTAAGTCTTGTATGAGTTTGGAAATGATTACAGTCACACACACACAATTACACATCATACAGCTCGGCTCAGCTACGTATCTGGCGAGTAAACAAAAGTAGCTGGAGTTTTGACTGTAAGGTTATCACATGATTTGTTGTTAATTTTTGATGATTGACCACCAGCAGCCGGTTAGCTTAGCATTTGTCCAATGATAACAAAATCCACCTACCAGCAACTTTTTGCAAATGTTTCACAATTTCATTAACAAGTTATGTCTTGCTTGTTTGTCTCTACAAACACCAAAGTGAGGAAACAACATGTGTTTTTACGGTGGGAAATACTTCTTGTCAGGGCCAATAAATAGTCCATAATTTTCTGAACCTTGGTTTTTATACAGTTAACAGATAACAAGGTATCAGGTGGTGATCAGTGACTTTTACATGTGCTAGTAGGCTCATTTTGTAACCTTCAGAGAGAGCCAGGCGTGCCGTTTTCTCGTTTATTTATGCAAAGTTAAGATAATTGTCTTCCGGCTGTAGCCTCATTTTTTCATAAATGAGTCTAGGTCAGTCTTTTTCATAGGTGCTTTTCAATAGTTTAAAGGATAATTTCAAACACTTGGAAAGTTGAATGTAAATGTCATAATCTTAAGAGTTCACTCTTGAATCAAAATGTAATTCTATGGCCATGATCAAGTTTATGAGGCAAGATTTTCCATCTAATTCAAACATGAGTATGTGAGTAGTGTTATACCACATAGAAGCTAAAAATATTATGGTTGTATCTTTAAAAAAGCATTACAGTAATATATTAAATCAGACAATGCTGTAACTGTGGCCCTTTGAATTTTAGCTGCATGATTTACAAGTAAAAACACCTTATTTGTGGTTTTAACTTAAAACAACCTTGTGTCCTCATTCACATCAGCTGCAGTGTATTAAAATTTGAGATGTGATTTATGAGAAAAAACAGCATATAACACATCATGTCAGCTACCACAGGCTTCAGTCCTTTAAATCTTACCACAAGATTCCAATGATGGTGAAAACCAGTCTTTCTTGATCCGAGCCACAAGCATCACACGTCCTTAATACTGTCGTATACATTTGCTTGTAATACTGAATTAAATCAACCGCACGCAGAATAAATTGTTCAACACACACACACACAAATGGACAGTTCATTCAAAAATACACAAGTGATTTCAGACAAAACAAGAAGATGAAAAATGAAAAATGTAACAAATTCCAGTTTAAAACAATAGATTAATCGAAACGGGGAAAAACAAGACTCAAATAAAACTGAGCAGAAAGTGAGACGTACATGTATGCATCAAAATGTACTGTTTGTTTTGGCCAACTGCCAACCGAGCTCCATTTTGAGTTTAGATTACAGGGAAGCTTTTGTGGCCACAAACTTAACGCAAGTCAGGACATGTAGTAACCTACTTGACTTCATTTCTTCCAGGAAACGTGATCGGATTTCACAGGAAATGAAAACAGTTTGAAATCGAGTCTTTTTGACGTTTAAGATGCTGAAAAACCGGCTTGGTCTGATAAAGACGTGTGTGTACAATGTTTAAAAATAATGCAGAGCTTTGAATTCTGATGGCTTTAAAAAAGGGTGTGTGATTGTCGAAGCAAGGGTTTGACTCCTGCATAGTGTGATGAAGGCACATCGGGTGTGTGTTCGCATGATTAAGAATCCAGTCCGGGTGGGGGGGTGGGTTGGCACACTGCACTTGTTGAGGTAAAATGAAGTCGCATAGAAGAAGACAGAGGGAAAAAAACAAGGCTGCTTTCTCTCAAAGGATTATGGGTTAATATCTCCCACCATGACTTTAATGTTTTTGTCAGGGCTGCACACTGAGAATAAGCTGGACATGTCGTTTCAGTTTATTTCCATTTCTTGTCTTTGGTTCGTAGCTCAGAGTGATTTTATCCACTGTGTCCTCCAGAGAAAATTTTTGATATACTCTTTATGTCTGCATGAGTCTCTGTCTGCTTTAAGCCTACGTGCATGCACACAGTCTTTTTATGACTTTTCTAAAGCAGGCAAACACGACATGTGGCTCTTGAAACCAGTTTTTTAGGGGACAGATTTGAATAAAAATGTTTTTTAAAAGAAGACACGATCCCTTTTGTTTCCTTTCACACAGGGGGAGCAGCTATGGTTATGTTTTAAGGACACAGGTTCTCTTGAACCAAGTGTTTGTCTTGAAGTTCCCTTTTCAGCCAGATTCCCCTGTGTTTGTTCGTTTATTATGTGTAATTCATCTGAAGTGGTAAGTGAAGGGGCAGCCAACTTGCTGCCAGTTTACTTAACGCTGCTGTTCGCTGCCAAGAATAGAATCCACCTCTCCATCACTCCTCTCTTGTCTCATTCCCTGAGGGCTGAAACATCTCCACATCTGAAACAGCGGAGTGCAAAGGTCACCCAGTGGTCGACTCATTTGCATATCCATCACACCACGAACTCGGGGACCTCGTCGCTGGTCAGGTCCAGGGAAAAGTACTTGTTGGTTCTCTTGATGGGAAACGGGTGCTGCTCGGTGAGCATGCTGGCGCGCTGATCGGCAAGGCCCTGATAGCCTCCGCCGCCATCACTCAGCTCCTGAGCGCAGCCAAACGTGTAGCTATGGGCAGTGTCCTGGCAGAGCTCCGCCCACTGCAGGCAGTCCTTCTGGTAGAGCCGGACATCGTCAAGAGATTGGCTGTGCCGGTCAGTCGAAGACTGAGGCTTCCTGCATGCAGATGTCTGTAGGTGGAAAGCACCAAATCAAATATTATGGAAAAAAAGCTATGGGTGAACAAAAACGCGATCATTTTTTACACTGTTAATTATCATTAGTATGGTTAATATTGTCCAGGAGTCCCTTTTAAATCATACTATAATTAACTTTCCCTCCTCTATTGTAGTTCTGCTTTAAGATGGATTTATAGCTCTGCATTAACATATTACAGCTCAGCTGACACATGCCACCTCCACTGTAACAATAAATTTGGCTTACTGCAGCCACAATGTGATACTGCGACTGAACAAAATAGCTTCCTATTCAGTAATGAAACAAGGTGGACCTTCCGACTTGTTGCTCGTATCACAAAGTGAATGAAAGAATATAGACATAAGTTACACATGGGAAATAAAAGTAATATGTTATATGGTCTAATCTCACCTGACAAGAGTTGTGGTGGTCACTATAAATCAAAACCTACCCAGTAGTTCTATATACTAATAGTAGTTCTATCTATAGCAGGAGTCAAGTATAAATCCTGTGTTACTTTGTGACTCCCAAATCCTTTCTTTTATGTATGCAAAGCAGTAACAAACAGTGTGTGAGGTTTCTCTTGAACATCCAGTTGGGAAACATATAAGATGTAAGCCATGGCTGCAATACATTTCCTAAGAAGCAGCTTTCTGTACAACTGTTTAACATCACTACAAATTACATTATTTGATTCCATTTTTTTTCCTTTTTACCACAGTTGATGCATTTTCTTAAATGGATTTCTCCAAACATTACTTGGTGCCTTTGGATGTTGTCATGTATTGTGTATTGTGCTAATGCAAGTGCACATAGTGCTGTGAAACCCATGAATTAAATCTGAATTACCTGTGGCAGAGACTCAATGCTCTGTCCTCTCATTTTGACGACGGTCTCAGAGGAGCTGGACGTGGAGGAGCTGACGTCTTTTACTATCAGTCCTGGAGGGAACGAATGATAAAATTTAGCTACAGTATGAAACAACTCTTCATCAGCCTCTGCGGTTCAATGTGTGGACTTGCTTGGTGGTAAAAATGATTTCACAGATAAAGAAATAATTCACCATGGGTTTATATGTCTTTGTAAAATGAGCAGAAACAGTGAGACCACTGTACCTGAGTATCCGTTGGTCTGATCAGGTGACATGGTCAACATGTCCTCAGTGATGTGGATGCAAAGCTCCTGGTCCAGAGCCATCTCATGAAGTTCCTCATAGTCTTTGGGGTCGTCCACCAGCATCTCAATCTCTGACGGAACAAATGTTGCCTGAGTTATTACAACTCACAACAAAATCTCTAAGATACAAGCAACTTTTAACCCTTAATCTAATGCCAGAACTCAGCGGCAAGCTGTAAGTGTAAGTTTCTAACTGTAACTTTCTTTGATTAGATTTTGTGGTTATTGTTACAGACGCTAGTCAGCCACTTGTTATTGGTTTATTTGAATAAACAGCTGAAGATGCAGACTCAAATGTCAAATACATCTTTTCATGTCGATTTTTTTAGAAAAGCAAAAGCAAAAATATCATGAAACGGACGCAAGTTGTATCATTGATGTGGGAAATGTTATTAAACACTGAGTTCAATGAATTGAGAACAACAATAGTATCCCTATCATATTAATACTATTACTCATAAGAAATGTTGATGTCCTTATCTATTTTAAAATCAGTTAAAACACCCTGATGTCTTAGATGTGCTATTCTATTATTTCAATGTGTATGTCTATCGTTTTGGTTATAACAAATTCTCCACTCTTCTCCACTCTCACCATCATCATCTAGTATGCGCTCCTTGCCACTGCTCTCGATGCCAGAGGTGTGTGAGCTCCCGTGGCTGGTTGTGGATGAGCTGCAGGTTCGTAGGGCCCGGTGTGGAGCCTGACCCGGGGCCCTGAAGCTGTCCGTCTCGATGCCAGAGGTGTGTGAGCTGCCGTGGCTGGTTGTGGAGTGGCGGGACAGACGTTTGTGATGAGACATGCTACCTGCGCTGCTGCCGCTGGCTCGGGAACGTTTGTCCAGCTGCTCCATGTCTAGTTCGAGAGCATCGCTGATGTACGACTCCCTGTACTGCTTCTTCTCTGGAATCAGCCAAACATAGATGGATTTAGTTATGTTATTTGCATGTGCATAGTTGGATGAGAAGATGGATACCAATTTCATATCCGTCTATAATATATGAAGCTACAGCCAGGAGCTGGTTAGCTTAGCTGGAAAAAGACTGGCTTCTGTCCAAAGTAGGGCCAAAACTGTTATCATGATAATTATGAAGATACTTGTCAAATCATTATTTCTTTCAAGTTTAAAGGCTGATTTTTTCTCCTGGGTGAAAGTTAAAGAAACCAGATGGTAAATTGTGGTTTTAAACTATTCTTTATGAACATGACAAACACATTCAAAACAATTATGATAAAATATGCATCAGTACAATTAAGTAAACTCTTTTTTCAGTACCTTTTCCTCAACAAAAGAAATATCCTAACTTAAAAATGAAGTGCTATTTCATTTGTGATTCAAATGAATGAAATCAAACTATTTTTGAACATATTTGTTACATTGTTATATAAATAAATAAATATAAGTATATATAAGCTTATGTAAGTAAATCCGCAGAGACTCCAGAAAGTCACTGTTGCATTTCTGACAAAGTAGCTGCTCAAGCTCAACCATCACTGAAAGGGTTAAGGTTTACAAATTCCATGTCATTGTATATTTGCACACAAAAGAAGTGAAAGAACAATACGAAAATACCTTCATTTTCCTCCAACCGACGAACTTGTTTGAGAACAGGTTGCAGGTTCATGTAAAGCCTATGGCTGTTGCTGAGCAGCTGCAGGAGGTGCCGAGAGCGAACGGGACAACCGGTATAGTAGATGAGTTTACGGGCCGAGGGCAGACCGTCAGGAAGGATTTCAAACTTCTTACCCTAAGAGAGAGGAAGGAGAAGGACAAAAAGAGACAGCACATGAACATTGATTACAGGACAGTGTGATTTATGGCAGTTAATAATATAAGATTATGAAGTAGGAATGTGGATTTGGAATTATGATGCCAGAAAGGCCTGAAGGCAAACCGCAGAGGAGGAACGAAGTCTGTTCTTGAAAACTATTTTTTAGCTAAACACAATGCGACAATCGGTTCATGTATCTGTTCTTCATTTCTTCATTCAGACACTGAAACAAAGCATTTTGAGCATTTTGATGATTTTCCAGGAAGGGGACATGTTGGCTGAATGCATGGAAAAACTAAAATGGTAGGTTTGTGCTTTCTCCTGCGCCTTTTGGCGAAGGCTTGACCCAATAACAGCTGTCGTTAGTGTCAGCGGGGTTGTTTTCAATACAGACCTATAAACATTTCTGCAAGGGTTAGGACTTTCAAAGACGACGGGCGGGTTTAAAGCTTTGGAAAATGCAAAGAGACGCACATTTCTGACCACAGGCTTTCACTTTTATTTTTCCAGACTTTAAAAAAAAACAGCTTAATCTAAGTATGCTTAAAGGTGGGAAGCACATTACTGTAGGGATATGAGTTCACAAATACCATGACAGTTCACTGACAGTGGCTTTCCTATAAAAGATCATTTTCTCAGGGCCTTGAGGCTGAAAGACTATCTGTTCAAATCCCTGGTCCTGCAGGAAAACTCTGGATAGGAAAATGAAGGAGAAAATCTCTTCCATTCTTCAAGTTGAATATTTGTCTTTAACCTCAAACTGCCCTTCTGCAGCTCCCAGTGGCCACCAGTAAAACATTGAAATCATACTGGGCAGCGAGTAAGTGTGAAAGAGCCAAACTGTGTGAGGCAAAGCAGGTTACTGTTGCATGAAGTCTCCCTGGTGATCTTAACTGTTTGTACCCTCTGCTGTTATTGCTTGGCTTTGATTTCTCTTATTTAAAGGCTTGGGGGCATATTTACTACATGTCTTAGTCAGGCATGCTGTAGATGTTGCTGTTACTTTCAGGAGGAGTTAGACAATTCAGACATCCTATAATTGGCTTTATAAGTGGTACAGTACATGTTTTATATATGCAAATATGTACTCAAAAAATAAAGTAAAGTGTCATGTTGCAGGGATATAAAACTGATGCTGAGGAGCCTTAGTACAGTTAAAACAACATATTATTGATATTACAAAATGAGAAGTGAAGATATTTTCATGGATTTTGCCACTACTCTGTTTCTTATTTCCATATGGGACCAAATGTTCTGAATTTTGGCACCACAACTAATCATTAAAGCTAATTACACCTAGAGCTGGACGATATGGCCAAAAAGGTAATCACAATAAAAAGTTTCATATCTTTCAATATCGATAATTATCACAATAAGTATCAAATAGTTATTTCTTTTGAGTTTAAAGGCTGATTTTTGCTCCTGAGTGAAAGTTGAAGAAACCTGATGGTTAATTGTGGTTTAAACTATTCTTGATGCCGAACACTGGATCACTTCACAAATCTGAGATAGAGCATATAAAACAATTATAATAAAATCTTTGTCAACAAATATCCATCAATCTATCCATCGTCAACCGCCTATCCTGGGTACAGGATACTTACATCGGGCGAAAAGGCATCCCACCCCACCCTGGACAGGTCGACAGTCCATCGCAGGGCACAAGGAAAATTAAGTAAAAGCTTTTGTCTGTTCTTTTCGTCACAAAATAAACATCTTAAAAAATGTCCTAATTCATGTTATAAAATTAAAGATTTTTTGAATATTTATTGAACATTTGCTATATTGTTATTAAAAAAAATTAGATTGCCATAATTATTGTTATTGTTTCATTGTGCAGCCCAAATTACACCCACATTTTATGGATATAGTGCTATATTCAAAGCACAGTATTTGTAACCTTCACAGAACTGACTCTGCAGTCATACGACCGGCTTCAGTTGTACGGAAATCATGAACGTTTGTAAGTCGTAAACATGGGGACTTTTCCCAACTCTCCCATGCATTGTTGTTTACATTTCGCCAAATCTGCACCATGGAAAGCCATGCTGTATTAGTTACTAGAACAGGGTAGAGAATTATGAGGTGGCTGCCTCCGTCAAATTTCGTTTCACCCCCAGGTCTTGACAAAACTGACAGGTATCTTCATGGTAAATACTATTTCCTAGAAAGCATTGCACTTCACTAGTAACTGCAGTTGCTGCATTACGCTGTTGTGGTGACGCTGTATCGTAATCAGCACAGTACACCGGGAAAGAAGCTGACAAAACTTCTACAGTCGTCTGTCTGGCTGCTGTACGCCTTTACCACACAACAAAAATAATCACTAAAGAAAACAAAAACTGCTTTCCCTGCTGTTCAATGTTTCAATATCTTTTTATATCACCAACAGGCATTTGAAAATGCCAATACAAATTGCAGTGTTTGTAAATACTGCTGTATACGTCTCTACATGTGTGACTGAGTGCTGTCCTGTACAGCGATTACAAAGCTAGTGTGCGTTTGTTTTCAGTATTTTAATGAACTTTTTTCCAACTTCAACTTCAAATCCAAAAGTTCAATTAGACACCTGTAAAACATGATATTCGTTCATTGTAATACCTACATCTGAGAACCTGACTAATACATATACTGAGAAAAGCAATCAAGAGTGTGAGACGGGATTACTTAAAATAGGTAAAGACAATGCAAAATCCAAACCTATTGAATCAATGGCTTCCCTGCTGGTGGTAACTCTACTCCAGACCTAAACAGAGCAGCAGCCAGGTGTCAAGTTTTTAAAAGGCATTCAGACGCCACTTAGAAAAGTTTCTTGTTTCTTGTTACACATGGTCAGTCCATCTACACTCTCTGCTTAGGACAGCTGGACAACTTTCTCCCCCTTCCAACAATTCCTCCCAATCAGGCCACACACATCGAAAACTCCCAAACCCTCGGCATGACCAGCATCAACCAGAGCGCTGGGAGGTCGAGCCTGAGTCTCAGAACCGACATCGCAGGACATGATGTGAAAACTTCTTTTGAGCTTTGAGGGGAAGTAGATCAAACTCTCATAGTCTCAGGAGAAGCATTAATGCGTCAGAAACACTGAATCCCGCTCTTTTTTAACACTGAACAGAAACATGTTCGTCCTGCATTTAAACCTTGATAAAAAGACGAGCTAAAATCATCCTTGCCAAAATCCTGAACAGAAAATATCCCCAAAACCATTGCAACATCTGGTGTTTATTGACCCACACGTCCCTCCGCCCTGCTCCGCACTCTGGCTCGTTTGGCCTTAGCTGCAGCCGTGGTGGCAGCGGTGTTGGATGACGTGACTCGTGGGTGGGGTGGAGGAGAAAGCCTGTTATTCTGGAGAAGGGTGGGACGGGGCCACAAGAGGCCCTTCGCGTCCACAGTAAAACCACAGCCATGCCACTCTCACGATGCTGCAGACAGGACTGAGGAAAACAGGATGTCTTTACGGTGAACAAAGTCACACATGCAACAAATGTTTGCACCAAAATTAGGCCAAAGCAACTCACTACTCTTGGAACAAAACCATAAACTTTTTGGGACAACAAAGCAAGTTTCTCAGGGGCCTTACAGTCATGGAACCTGCTTATAAAATCCTCCTCAAAAGTAGCCAGAATTAGAGTCGTCGTTTTCGTTTTTGTGCAACAGCAGTCTGAATTGTGAGTAATAGCTGACTGGCAGGAAACGTGAAGCTGTCACAGTCAAACAGATATATAGTAAGCTTCTTGGCCTTCCTGCAATAACAGAAACCCTATGGAAGCAAATTAACTGACAGCTGTGATCAGCTTAACAACAGGCTGACTCAGAACACAGATGAGAAGCACAGGGACACTAGTGATAATTAATAAAATGAATCAACCAAGAGGCATGTATATCATATAAGAGAAAATGCTGCTGCTGATTAAATGAAAATATGTATACAGCATACTTTGTCTGTGTGTATGCACACTGCAAGAAAAGTCTAAATCCCTGATTAGTTCCAGAGGACTTGCAGGGCTAAGATAAAACAGCAGCGTGGAGAAAAGAAGCCTTGCGTAAAAATTTCCACGACCCCCAGCGGGAGCTGGGCTTTCACAAACATTGCAATAAGCCAGGGTATGCTTGGGTTTTGTCATTGTTGGAATGAGAGGGAAAAAAACTAATGGTACCTTTGAAAAATGTTTTTCTGGGGCTATGGGTTATGTGTTGAGAAAAGCTGTGATGGTGCATCTGACTCACCACAAATACAAGTTTTCCCACGTTGGTCCAGGGGAAGTCGTACAACAGTTGCCTCACGGACCCAACATTCTGCAACACAGAAGCACAGACAAATGAAGTCAATAATTACAGGTACGGTGATACTTTTCAGCTGATTAAAATTCAACAAAGAAACAATAGCTGCTGCACCACACTGAAACACATCTCCATCTTTAGAAGTAACTTTGATCTATTATTCAGCCCTTAAAGTCAAGTGATTGATTGTGTACAATCTGCAAATACAGTAAGATTTTTTTCTACTTGTTTATGTCAACTATCTACTTCTTTTAGGAATTATCCTGAATCAAGAGCCAAGCGTGCGACACTATGCTTTCTAGCTGCAACTAACAATTATTTTCTCTATAGAGTAATTTGTTAAATTTGTCAAATCTTGCCAATGTCAATCTTAAATATGTAATTTTTTTGATATATGAAGATATTACAATAAAATAAAACAGAGACTATAAGATTCTTAAAGAGATTAAAAGACTCAAATACAACAGATAAAATATTGTAGTATTTTTAGGAATTAGGAATACATAAATCAGGAAACAAACTCCAAAAAAGCAACATCTAATCAACAATCAATTTCAATGTGAAAATCTTAAACAACATTAGTCACAACCTTCAACTAGAAATTTGGAATACCTGAAATATTTGGATACCGCGTAAAGTCAGTCCCAACGTAAGAGATGCCTCTACTTCCTTCTTGTCCTGTTGAAAAAGATCAAATATATATATAAGACAAAGACCAAGTCACATCTGGTCTCAGATCAAACGCTCCCTTAGCCAAAACCAAAACCAGCAAAGCAACAGAATTTGTACTGGTATCTGCACAAAGAGATTTATCGGCGTAACACCATATGTTTTGGAAAAGACATTTACTGTAGAATCTGTATGATCCTGTGTCCTGGAAATATTCCCATGTCTCACCTTGTAGAGTCTGTAGTAGTGGACAGTGACGTCATCAAGCTGGGCACACTCTTTAATGTATTTGAGGTGCGCCTCTGAAGCAGTGAGAGCAAACTGGTCTTTGTGCATGTTCGGGATATGCCTCAGGATGTACTCACGGCCACGCTTGGTTATCACCTGAGCGGGGAGAGAAAGAGGGAAATGTCAGGCTTTGCCAGCCTGAAGTTGTACAGACTCATTACAGCAAATTGGCAGTGAGGGTAATAAAGCTCCCTGCTGCAGGGCAAACAGATGTCAGAGGCACAAACCGGAAACACGCTCGCTAAACTTTGCATGTGGCTTCTGAAGATTTTGTAAGTAAGCTTTCTAAGCACCTAAATCTGTGGGAGATTTACTGTATTGGTAGCGCTCATCATCAAACAATTTCCTGTCACTGCTGGGTTCATATAGTGATAAGGAAGCAGGAGGCTAATTACAGGAAGTGAAGGGCAATCAGACGGGGTGTGGCTGTCATAGCCAGAGAGGTGGAGGATGGTGGTGATGGGGGGGAGGATGCCAGTGTGGCTAGCACAGCCATGTCAACTCGACCATTTCTCAAGATAAAAAAAAAACTAAACAAAAAACAGCGTGTGTGCCACTTCCAGGGACAGAAATAAACGTTGCGTCCCAGTTCTCATTACCCCACATGCTCAGATGTGGAGCTGTCGCTAAGTGTTTGGTCAGCGTGATTAATGGAAGGTGGCTACCGACCCACAAACTGTGCACAGAGTAGGCCACGACACTGAAACACACCTTCACCTTCAGCTTCTCAGTCAGTGATGCAGCAATTTCTTTTTGGTCTTTTTCTGCTGAGACCTATTTCAGTCACTGATGTTTTACATTCACTGTGACTCACTAGAACAGAGGTCACTAATAGGCGGACCGCGGTCCAGATCTGGACCCAGTCGCTGTCCTCTCCTGACCACCGACCTACAACCGATTTATTATTGAGACTTACTACCTCGTGATAGAGCATTTCTATTTTAACCCGCACAGCTTTTCTAGCATTTACTGAGCTGTTTTAGCGGGCCAGGAAACTCACAGACCAATCGCATGTGCTCCAATCGTCTCATGTGACGCTGCTCAGCCAATCAAATCTGTGCATTCCGATGCTTGCGAGTAGAGTCCGCGAGATTCACCAGAGACGTTTTGGAAACACACACACAAATTGAGGAGATGAAGGGGAAAAGAGATTTCACATGGCTTTTAATCAAGAATGTACAGATTCTTCTTCCATGTACATTCCTCCCACAGGTTGTTCAAAACCAGAATATCTTATAGATCTCCAATGCTAGCTGGCAGGACAAACTAGAACTCACGTTTCTCACTGAACAAGAGAAAGTAGGAAAGAGGTTTATAAGAGGGCCTGAAAGAGAAGAGGAGGCATTACAGCTGTTCATTTGTTGGTTAAGACTACACTTCATCACTTCAAGCAACAATTTTTATTTCATTTTTTCTAAAACATTAGGCACTTAATTTTTGTTTAATTAAATTTAGAATTTATTGTTAGAGTAGTTATTATTTATTATCCCTCCAGTTTGAGTTCCAATGTGAAAACTGACAGTAACTATATATGGTACTGAATGATAACGCAAGATAGTCGTTTTGATGTTCCGGACTTTTGCTTTGGGAAATTTTCTCTAACTGGATCTCTTTGAATTCTAATTGAATACCCCTGCACTAGAATATCAGACAGACTTACCACAGAGGGATTTGACAGTCTAATACAGTAATGTATTTACTGTATTACTAACATTTAACATAACCTTTAAACTTCTTGTGCATACCGCAGCCTTGCACCATATGGCAATTAAAATATAGTAAAATGCCATAAATTTCACTGTATCAGCTAATCAAGAAAATAATAGACCGATTAATCAATGATGAAAACAATTGTTAGTTGCAGACAACTTCTATACATTAAAATTAAAAACAAAAGCAAGAAGAAGTGTTATTTGTGATATTAATACAAGATGTGATCAGGTGCAAGTGCAGAAGGACAGGGAAGAGCCAGATGTGATTTGGTGTGCACAGGAAGGTAAAGGAATGTGCAGTCAGTCAGCTTAAATCATCTCTTCTTCTATGATAAGTTTACATGCAAGCCCACATAGTGTACTCACCCATGGAGGGAAGTAGGCTTCAGGTTCAAAGTACTTCCCAAAGTGCTTGTTACGTTTGAAGTTGCCGAGGTCAGCCTGTAGGGCGAAGGCTGCCAGGAGGAAGTAGGCCTCTTCCCTTTGGATACACTGTGAGAGCAGCACCTGTTTCCTCAAGTGCCAGTAGTAGTAGTACCTGGCTGCCCGGTCACTGCAGGGCAGACAAAAACAGCTAAATTAACCGGATTATAGGTTAACTGTTGTTAAACTGAGTGATGTTAGAGCAGTTTGTAGAGGTCAGTTGATGGGATTGACTTGCCTGATCAATCTCCCGTTCTCAACGTAATACTGAGCCCTGAAGTGAATGATCATTGGAGGCCCAAACTGGTCGATGCCCTGTAAAAGAAACAAATTGAAAACCTTGTTTATTTTCCAAAAAAGCAGAATTTAACATTTATATCAGACTACACAAGTAAAAGTTAGGTTAAGTGTATAGAGGCTCAAAAGTGTGGCGAAAGTCTTTAGGCTTTTAACTTATAAGCCTCAATAGCGCAGCTAAGAAACTCTGTATGATGGTGTTACATAACCTGATTTAGGCAAATACAGCACGAAAGTGTTTACCAACTAGGCTGATCTGGCATCAGTTTATATCTAAGTAATACTGACATTAAAAGGAGCAAAAATATCTCATGCTGGTGAGTTTAGCTTACTTGATTTTCATCTGCTGTTGCAACACTTAAAGTACATTTTGATTACAGTTACAATCTGTAAACAATCTGTAAACAAAAAGGTCGTCTCACCATACTGTAAATAAAAATGACAGAACAGGAACTGGCTATGACTCCCATGACTGGTGTTTCGTTACACAGAATAATACAAGACAACAGCTGAGTCAGTATCAATTGCATTAAGTTATTTGTGTTTTCTGATTCTAGATGAGCATTGTTTACATCAGTTTGGCTACATTATATTTAGAAACAAAATAAAACAGGCCAATTATCAAAAATATGGGATGGTAAACTAATAGTTTAACATTTTGGGAAATAATCTTGTTTGCTTCCTTTCTAAGAGTTAAATGAAAAGATACAGCTCCTGTGCTTGTACATTAAGTATGGAGCTGGAGTCCTGAGGCAATTAGCCTTTCTTAGCAACAAGACTGCCTGGCTAGGTCAAAAATATGTCTTCTAACACTTCTGAAGCTGAGTTGTTAACATTATTTATCTAACACATAAACAAGAATGTAAAATCAACAATTTGTGGTTTGAAGGGGGGTTAGAGACTGTTTCTCTGTGACTTCCTGGAGGTTTGAGCTCTGATACTATCATGACTGTAGAGACTAAAACATGTGCTCACCAACTGTATTTTGTAGTCTTTGCGGAAGTGCTGGATAGATCTATTGTGAATAGGTATTTCTTTAATACGTAATATACCGCAGTTACATATGCAAATACACCTGCAATTTATATGATTTTTTCCACATCACAATAGCATTGTCAGCAGATTGCCTATACTTTTGAAGGATCAGATATTCAGGTGAATGATGGTGATAAGTGAAAATGACTGAGATGAAATGGAGGATGAGGACAGCACACAGACAGAAAGGGACAGAGACAGGGTGGAGCAGAGAGGGAGGACAGCTTAGCCCCTTAAGATAGCCACGGTGCCAAATACAAGACCAAGCAGAGAGGTGATAGCCTCAGGAGGAAAGTGAAGGAGCAGGAGACAAAAAGACAGCAGCGTCAGGAGCTGCAGGAGCATCAGATAGATGAGGTGTCCACAAAATCATCTGCTTGTGTCTTGTATTTTGTATTTTCTCATAATAATAATTAAACGCATCAGACTCAGTGTGCAAGGTTTCTGTGCGCAGTGATTTTTATCCGATGATGGCTTTTAAAAAGTGCATCTGAAAAATACAGACTTGGTGTGCAAAAGCCTTTAAGCTGGTAAATTTTGTGAATTTTTACAAACTTGCCTACTGCAGAATCAAAATGGAGACTTAACGTTCTCTGCTCACTGTTAAACTTTAATGAAAATCAATGACCCAGGACATCATTTCATACCTTGCTGGCTTCTCTCTTCCATTCTTTGGGGCAGTATTTGGATAGCTTCTGGTCCAGCTCCATATAGATGTGTTCATTATCTGTGGGAGGAGGAGAGGTATAGGTTTTGCTCAGACACTCTCTGTGTCATCGGTGTGTGTACATGAGGATGTATAGGTGCCTTCATGTTTGTGTATGCATAGAGAAATCCCCCCTGACTGGCCCTGTTCAAAGACTGCCTACAAGCCATCACATCAGACAACCACTGCACTTCCCTTTGTACTCAGAGCCTTTGGTGTTTCTTCTCATTTCTTCCCCTCACTCTGTCCCGTCTTTATCTGCTTCTGAAGTGATTCCTTTCATGAGCTGCAGTCCTGCTGATCTGACAAGTCTGAGTTTCTACACTATAAACCCCGTTGAAAAACAAATGAAAAAAAGAGCAGGAGCAGAAACTCTCTGGCAGGACTTCAATGCATTTTTTAAAAATCAAATTTCAATAATGACTCATGCTTAAACTCTGGCTAGTAACACATTATTCTGATTGATGTTAAGACATTTTATGGCATTAATAAAAAGAAATAAATGGTGGTATCTTCCCATGAAGCTAGATTTGGTCATATATGTGGACAATTTAAGATCTCCACCGAGTTGACTTGTGCCACCATCCCAATACAACTGAAGTCAATAACATTTTGTTTGTGGTGCTTTAAGAATCAAAATATGTCATTTAAAGAAACAACAATGTCCCTGCTGCTCAGACTAATCCACAGATCTCACTGTTGAAAGTTTTCATTGAGAAATATTTGCGGCAGTTTTGATTTATGTTTTTAACTTTTGAGGGAACTGAAGCCTGAACTTAACTTCTGTGATTTGTGAATAGAATATTTTGCCAGTTTATGTGGACGTAGGAAAATAATTCCTGACAGTTTGAATAAAAATTTAAAACAGCTTACTCTAAACCATCTTATTCATAATCAATCTAGTTGCTAATATGTATGTACAACAAAGGAGAATGTAAAAATGTGGAGCAATGTCTGTGTGACAAGCAGAGTGACAGAGAAACAGGGCTACAGCTAACAAATATTTTCAGTATTGGTTAATAAAAAAGTTCCAAGAGTCCAAGATATTGTCTGCTTGTTTTGTCTGACCAACCGAGCAAACCCCAAATGTATTCAATTTACTCTCATAGAGGGCTAAAAACACAGCAAACATTCACATGTTGTCACTTTTGCTCCAAGAATTACTTTAACAATAAACTTGTTTTCAAAATTGTTGCATTACTTTTCTATTGCCCGACTAATTGACAAATATTTTCAAATCCATGGTGCTTCCATTAGCCTTTAAAACAGCCATGACATTAACAGCTCCTTGTGGATTCACACCATTCAGACAGTTTCAGCTAAACAGTCACAGAAAAAACGTCTTGCACTCATGAATGCAACATATTGTTTTTATGTGAAATAAATAAGTCGTGATCGAGCAAAGACATATTTGAACTTGTGTATGGTGTGGCATATCCGCTGTGGACGCTCTTGTCAGGGGGACAGAGGGTGACACACAGGGAGTGGGTGGCCTCTGTTTGCCGTGGGGATTTCACGCTGTTCAGACAAGAACTTCAGGAATGTCCCACAATCAGACCCATTGGCTCCTGCTCAATTGACCCGCTGGGCCGTCAGTGGCTCATCTGGAGGCCAGCTGTCTGAAAACACAGACTTAGCAATTTACTCTCCTTTTGCAGCTGCCTACAACTGTCACCCGCTGTCTTCCTCGCCACAGTCCAGACACGGTGACTCATTATAGAGGTACGACCCTTGCCATACCGTCACCATAAAAAACAACTTTAGCCTCACTGCACAATGGGAGCCAGTCAGGACGAGGAGGCTCTGGTTCCTGGGAGACCACCATGACATACAGGTGAGAGATGCTACGTTTTGGGCAGATTCCTGTTTCTCAGCCGAGTTATTGGTCTGAAGAAAGAAACTTCCTGGTTACACTGTTTTTATTTGGCTCGGGTACTCTTTGTGAATGCATTCACTTTGCATGATGTAAACTTGTAAATCAAATATTTTTCAATAAAAACAAGGCTTTGTCCACACAACTGAATAGTCACTCTCTACTGGTTTACAAATGTAAGGAGATGTAAAGTGGACAGTAACTGAAATCAAAGGCTTCAGCTTATGGGTAAACAAATTAAAAGATTAACCGTGTATAGCACACAACAAAACAACAAATGGAACTTTACAGACAGAGGCAGGGAGCATTTGGTTGCTTCCACCAAATTAATTCCTGAGACAAGTCTTACTCTGAATGACGCTGAGTCCAAATAAGTGACAGTCCTTCAGTCTCAGGAGGTCACACACCTGAATCAACAGTTCCTGGCACAGGGTCTTCACCTGAGGAGGACGGAAGAGAAGGAGGAAGCTCACTTTCAGCTTTGTAAAATCATGGGTTAGCCATTACATAAGTAACACAAACATAAAGAACACTACTCCACTGCTAATATCTGGTAAGTATCATGTTGTAATGAACCAGCACAAGCAGTTAGCTTATGTGATTATGTAATCTGGTGTGTGCAGTACAGTGCATACTTCACCTTTTGTTGGTATAGAATGAAAGTAAATTAAAGCTGTTAATTTACAGATTAAATGGATTCCTGAAAAACTGTGTTTTGTAAGAAGCAGCTGATAGCTGTCAAAAACTGCTGACTGCAATTTGTTAAAATCCTCAGTGTATGCTATTATAGGACTAGTTTGACAAGCTTCCCATGTCTGGAAACAAAGGGAAATCAACCAGCCTGGCTCGGTCCAAAGGAAACAAACAAACAAAAAAAACTGTTTAAATTTGTACTCACATTGACTATGACATTGAGCGTGTCATCATTGGGCAAAAAGACACAGACGCAGCGGCGGTCCTGCATGGTTTTGTTGTTGTGGAAGTTCAGTTTGTTCATCTTCGTGTGGCTGGGACAGGACAGGCCCCTCCGCCTGCTACCGGGCCTCTAGGCCCTCTGACGACCCACCTCCACCACCACTGCAGGAATCGAGCACACCACCACTAGTCACTGTATCCCTACTTCAGCTGCGGCCCAGTACAGACACACCAGCACCTACGGGCTCAGCAGGCCAGGCAGCACACACAAGGCAGAGCATGGGGACCCAAGCTGCAATCAGCCACTGTGGAGACACATCAGAGAAGATAAAGGATTTGATACAAACTATAATTTTTCTGTTGTAAATCTGTGCTGCACTATGAGAAAAAATGGCTGTGTGGCATAGAAAATGATTAATTTGTTTGAAGAACTAAATTAGCATTTAAAAATAGCAAATCTGCAGAAGAATATGTTCCCCACTAAAATAGGACGGGAGAAATAAAAGACAGGCCAACAAAAAGGAGGTCAGTGTTCCTGTTTGTGTCCATGATTATGTGACATCATTGCAGGGGAATGTCAGTGACTCCTGAGGAACATTTGAACATCTGTCTGGAAAGGAACTGATGATAGGTACGTAATGATGGCATGAACAAAATACAAAGACTGCGTGACTCATGCCCAAAAACCCACTGATTTCACTTTATCACTTAAATTACAACAGACTCAGTTGTAAATTTTTAACTTCAAGTCATTTTAACAAACCAGATACACAACACTGCCACAAAAAAGCAATAATGTATTACCATGGTTGACTTGAACAGCTGTTAGGAAACTTATGCTTTGTTGGCTCTGGAAGCCAAACAGCTCCAAATTTTCCTCCTGGCATCAGTTTTGTCAACTCATTCAGTTCTGTTGACATGCTTTTGGCTGTTTGACTTGGTTGAATTTTGCACTGTTTGCTAGAATCCACAGGAAAGAGTCAGAGTGTAGCTTTGACTGTGGGAAATACAAAAACTATATAAAACATGGACGCAGTCTCAGTAATGTCGCCCATGGGTTTCTGAAGAGCCGCTGTGAGGGTCAGTGTAGGACGTGTCAGGAGGCCCGGGCTGCCGCCATAGTGGCAGTACCTGGCTCAGGCTAATCTACAAAATTGGGCAAAGAGGTGAAGCTGAGGCAGGATTAACAACGCCTGGTTGCTGAAACCCCCTAGTGGCCAGCCACTCGTGATAGCACCCACATTTCATTGCCCGTCCTTAATTATGCATGGTGAGTTATATAAAAATTCACCCCTTGCACATGAACTGGGAAATTGGCTAAATAGAAAAAACATTTTTGGTAACAGGCTGTAAACATGTTTTTTTCTGCTGCAAAGTTGGGCATTTTAACATGGGGGTCTGGGATTAACTGGCTTTTGGAGCAAGCCTCAAGCGGCCAGTTGATGAACTGCAATTTTTGGCACTTCTAAGTTGCCGTCATGTTCAGCCCTGGAGGTGTGCTGCCGTATTGTTTTGCACCAAATGCTTACTTTTATACTAAATAGGGAAACGGATGAATGGGCTGCGGCAAAATGTAACAGGAATGTGAAAGAACATCTACTGGCTAAATTTTAAGTTCTAGTGTTTTGACAGTGTGTTTGGGAATTTTGACTTAATCCTGCATCTGTGTAAGAGTCAAGTTAGATCTTAACAATCTTTGTACAACACCAAGACGTTCCCTTGTTCTCTACCAAATATATATACCTCTCTCTCTCTCACACACACATTAGTAGTTGTCCTGTGAGCTGCTCACAGCATGAACTGTCCCTGAGGACGTGTGAGACCATCAGAGAGTGTGAAAAGTCTCAGACCAGACAAAAGAATGTTGAAGAACAATCAATCCAGATAATCACTCCTTCCTGTTGAAAGTCACTCACATTGAAGCCATGTTGTCATTAAAAACAGATAGGATGGATACTGGGTAGGATCACATTCCAGAGTGAAACAATTAGCATTTAAAAAGATGCAATCAGGGAATTAAAGATTTATTCACCACATAGAAAATTAAAGGAGTCAGTTTTTGTAAACTATCATCCCTGCATACAAATACTAAAATTCAGGTTTCACTGCAGTCGGCCTCCTCCAGCTATTCAAAGACATTAAAAGTTCTGGATTTAAGCCAGTACTGCCTTTGTAAGCTGGGGCAGTGAATATAAAAGTGAAAACCCTGCCTTAAACCAGTAAATTCTTACTTCAACAAAGCAAGCAGCATTAGCAACAACACCAGAATGAATGACTAGAATGATACCAATAAACAACAATTTTAACTGCAGGGTTGGACTTCTGCTGCAAAGTCAAAAAGTGCTTTTCGGACTAAGTGCCCATTCAGTACGCCTGCTGTCAACATATAACACTGCTTTGTTGTAGCAGCATTGTGGGTAGAATGGCCATAAATACAGATACAGTTGACATACAGCAACAGTTCTGATTAACGCTGGTCATTGGTTGGGCAGTGTGGCGAGCAACCCGCCATTCAGCAAAGTCTGCTGATGAGCCATGGCCAGGGCGGCTCCCTGCACTGCTGCTGACACTGACTAAACACATCACTACTGCGGCGCTGCGCACATGCAGACAAAAATAGAGACACATGTACATCAGATGCACACACACATATAACACACACAATGGGTATGTTCCTGCTCTCTTGCAACAACCATATGTCAGGTGCTACTACAGAACAGCTGAGCTGTGTGACGGCAGCGGGGTTAATTAGAAGTGAGATCCATCTAATTGGATCACTTCCCGCCACCACTTGCTTCCCCTCCAGAGATCGAGAGTCATGCCAAGAGTGATGTATTATTCAACCTGAACCTTAGTTGCCCTCGTTTGCTGAATGCAGTGCGTTCTATCAATACTGGACCAATTTCAAATAATGTTGTCCCAATTACTCACATAGACACAAAAACATGGGAGAACATGGTCCAGGTTGAAAAATACAGAAAAGATCCTTTAAAGGGATGAAAACGTAGCTTTTTTGGTTTAACAAAAACTTTATTATAACAAAATATATCAAAATATTATATCCTGAGAGACTTAATATAAACTTGATTTTTTATATAACAGCACTGATGTGGCAAAATTCATTAGCGTAGATAATGTACCTTGAAACGGGTATACTGCTGCACCCCCTAGTCAGACACAGGAAAACTGAAAAACTTTGACCATGTCAGCTGAAACTGGATTTGTACTTGATGCAGGGGGTTAACAGCAGCTCTGCCTTAGGATACCTAAGGTGTAAGATTTAGATTTAGTTTTGCTTAGCATTGGATTTCAACTGTTGATAGCACTGCTGCAACTCTAGGCGTCTGTATTGTATGTGCTTAGGTAATATAATGCTAATTATACAATTTATTCCCCATAGTAAGTGTGTATTTACATTCATTCACTCACTTTGTGACACAAGATGCCTGCTGAACGGTTTGCCGTGTCTCATTACTAAAGCTTGAATACATCTACTTCTAACATTTGAAAAGTCTATAAGAGCCATACATATATCATTTAACCTCCATTCAAGTTAGCTGAGGGCTAAACAGGAAGTTAGCTTCTTCGGCCGGCAAAAGTCAACACAGTGGACGCTATAACGCTACAGCCAACTAGCATTAGCCGTAGGCTATGGCGTAGACCTGACACAGAAGTATAAATCAGGCTTAAGTAGGAGACTACTGCCAGTCCGAAAATAGTCTACTTTTTCTACTAAGAAATAGTCCCACACATGAACAATCACAGTTCACCATGTGATATCTTCACATGTAGGCAGCTTAGTTTGGATGTCTTATATCATAAAAATGTTTCTTGCTTTTCTTTCCTAGAAACATTCAGCTGGTGCTACTGTATCTGACTTTAAGTAGCTAAATGCCACTCATATACAACTGTTAATCCTTTTTAAAAGCTTAAAGAAACATTTTAAAAATGATTTGTCCTAGGGTTATGTTTTTTGCCAGGGTTTAAAATCTGTGTACAAGTAGGAAACATTCACACATCCAGTTTAGTCCCCAAGTAGAAAAGTTAATGGCCCTTGAAGTGGTTTCTGTCAAAGTCATATCATATCACATTTTCATCCAGTAATATGACACAACCACATCCTAGTTACAACTCGTTTATTATACTGTTGAACGGTGAAAGCAGATGCGTATGTTTGTATCTTGGACAGACAGAGTATAACCGAGTATAGTCATTATTTATGAGTTTAACGGTGTATTGTGTCATGTCTGGTCTCTACATGACACATCACCACAAAGGGGATTGTCCACTGTGAAATTAAAGGGTGGATTCACTTACACAGTGTGTACCGGGAGCACTGTGTGAGGGAAGAGAGTGCTGGATAATGAAATTACCGCTGCTTTCCATCCCCCTTTCACTGGCAGGCTAAGTGTGATGCAATACAAAAGTCCAGCTAAAGCAGCACACGCACAAAGAGCAGCCAACTGGGCTTCCTCCTGCCTTTCAGCTTCAAACAGGGATTCTGTCAACGTGGCAAACCTCAGAGTCAGGCATGACACCAAACCCCACAGTGGGATGTAGAGAAAGGGCCTATAGCTTTCTATATACCTTTCTCTTTCTCATTCCTTTCCTTCTCCATTGACATCAGAGGGGTGGAGAGTCTCTGTGTCCAACTGTGGGACAGTGGCGCCAAAGAAAAACTTACACTGCTTGGGGACCAAGGAACAGGCCACCTGAAGGAGGCTGTCACCACGCTGATTTAAGAATAGCTTCAGGTACAGTATGTGTCAAAGCTAAAACAGAAAGAGAGAGAATGCAGGGTGGATATATACAGCAGAGAGAGAAGGAGAGAGCAGGAGGGAGAGTGCTCAAAGCCTAGGCATGAAAAAAGAAAAAACTGCTGCAGTCAGGAGAATTCCTCACTAACATCTGCTTCTCATTCCAACAATGGCGGCCTTTGATTCCTGATGCACGCAGCGAGCAGCAACGACACTGTCTCCATGCACCCGCAAACTGCATCCTCTGGCAGCATCCTAAAACCTGCAACAGCACACATGCACTGTAATCCCTGATATGGAGCTAAACAATGTTATTCAGTTTGACTAAGTGACTTTGTTTTGTGCTTCGAGAACAACAAGGGCCCCTCAGCTTGAGTCTTAATCGATTAGTCGATTAAAAGAAGATAATTCAGCATGTTTAAGCCATTTTTCAAGGTTCTCTTTTGTTAACATTTGCTGATTTTAAAAGAACACTCCAAATAGTTTACTGCAAAAACAATACCTGTAATCACTTTAAACCTCCTTCTGACAGACATAACGAACACCACAAAGTCAGACCAAGCTATGATACTACATTCCCTATATTTTGGACATTTCTTGAACTTCCATAAGGGCAAAACAAAAGAAAAGACTTTACATGGGTTGGGTGTATACAACAAAAAGCAAATACTAGTTTTCTGCAACCAATCATAGGGGAGGAAGCATGTTTCATTGGCTGCAGATACTGACACAAACTGCCCTTGCTGAAATATTTAAAGGGCTCTCTTTCAAAGGACACAACTTTTATAAATAGTGCCCACGGCTGGATCTGAGTGGGAACTGGTCATTTTTTCCCTCGGTTTCCTGCCAAGAGATGTGTTTATTCAGCTGATGAGAAACGTTGCTGAGCTGATGAGTAGCTCTAAATCACATTGGTCACAAAACAGCATTAGCCTTCACAGAGAGACATTCCTCCTCCTCTTCTCTGTTTAACCTACTGATACACTAAAAGAGGAGGAGCTGAGTGTTAAAAAAATAAACAGGAAGAAGCACGCTAGTGGGCGACACGCATGACCACCCAAACCACTAATTCTGGATCGTCCAAACATCTATTTTGGATACTGGCTGGCATGTCATGATGTTGGGAAGCGGCTGTCCTTATGTGCCGGAAACATGCTCTTATGTGTATTATACTTGGCAAATAAAGCTATTCTGACTCTGATAAAGTTGTCTTATATTTGACTTTCTCTGCTATCAGCAGACTATGGGTGGTGTAAACAAATAACTGTGACACTGATATTAATAGAGCCTGGAGACATGTTTAGCTGCTCCCATCTAAATAACCTGGATGCTCTCTGTGTTTTTTAGCCCTTGTTTTTAGCCTTTTCAAGGGTGCTTTCACACCTGGATCGATTGGAGACGTTGTTCCGAAACAAAGGGGCGTTTCCCTTTTGGCCCGGTTCGATTGGTTATATGTGAACACAACAATCGCACTCTGAATCGGAACAAAACAACCGAGCCGAGACCGCCTAGAAGAGGTGGTCTCGGCTCGATTCCATACGAACCCTGGAGCGGTTCGTTTGTAGTGAGAACACAACCGACCCGTATTTTGCTGAGGTATGTTGTTGTGGTTGTATTATGTAGGCCTACTGCTGTCGGAGTTTTTTTAACTTCATGCGGCGCTGCTCGACGGAGCGTTCACAACCCCTCTCTTTAATTTTATCACTGACCCGCTTGTAGAATTCAGTGTTCTTGTGTGTGGTGTGCAACATCCGAGAGATGTGTTGTTCCGACCAAACATCTATTTCACCTTTTTGCAACGCGAAGTCCAGCCGCGATTCATTTTGTGTTACTGTTGTCATGGAGATGTCCCCCAATGGAATGCGCGACCTGCACGCATGAGGTAGTGACATAATGGCGTAAGGACAGCCCTGGAAGGGTGAGCGATTTGGACCGCTTTACAACAGTGTGGTGTGAACACGAGTGACGTATTAAATTGATTCGGAACAATTGATTCTGTTTCGGATCTGTTCCGGAACAAAACATATAGATCCAGGTGTGAAAGCACCCTAATTTAAGACCTTGATTCCCATGATCCCTTCCCATAAGATCATCTATTAGACATCTGCATACTCTAGTTCCACTGGGCTTGCAGTGAGGACAAACAATCTGTCTCTGGCTCAGAGTCAAACTGAAAGTCTGAGAACTTAAACCTTATTTTAGCAAAAAAAGTAGGATCAAATATGGTAATTGATACACAACACAGACAGACTCAGTAAAAACAAAATTCTTATTCTTATGTTTGCTCATACAAATCCAGCATCTGAGAAGCCTGCGTGCCCTCCGTCATCAAATGTCACGCACATTAACCACTGAAGGTCAAGGCCTGTATATAGCATGGTATTATAAAGCTGTTATATAATTCACAAAGAAAAGCTGAGGAATTTGATGGTGGCCTCAACCTAAATCATAACTGGCACTGAAAATACAGCTGCACTATATATCAAACATGATCTAAATTCAGTGGGAAAGACTTTTCACATCATTTGGCTTTTGACTTTTCTATCATCCTTGCATCATTTGTCCAGGAAATACTGCAGATTAAGAAGCAGGAGCGCCTCCCCACCTGGTGACTCATTCTCCTTCTTGATGGAGATATAATTATGAAAGTGACAGCGAATGTCTTTCTCAGTGGCTGCATTCAGTAACAACCTTCAAAATGGCAACACCCCAGCTTCTCAAGTGCCCCAGTTGAGCCGTGTGTTGGCTTATAGTGTAAGACTTGTGGCACCAGCTATCAGTGCCATGAGATGTGATGTGGAAAGACTTATCACTGCTCTTTCTTAGCAAAGTCTTTATGGTCAGATAAAGGTTCAAATCAGGCATGGGAATCTCATGTTCATGGTGGATTGATCCATCTATTTTCAGGCTCTTACACCATTGCAAAACTACTCAGTCATGTTTTTAATCTGACGTATTGCAATATGAACCATAACAGGCAGTTAGACTAACAGCTCTTGCTTGATAAGTTCACCATCTGACAAACAAGAAAGGGCAGAGAAAAGAGTGTGGGAGTATGCAGCTTTTTTACTAAAGAAAGCTTAAATTATTTGGAAGCAAGTCACAGTCTTCAGTGGGTATGAGAATACCGATTGAGCAGGTTGTTCTGGAGTAATGGCTGTTGTGTTGCTACTAATGTTTCTGCTGCTGGGAAATCCATGGGCATCCACAGGGCTGTACAGCTAGAGCTCTATGGGAATGAAAGAGTTTGGAACTGGTTATTTTCTACACCTGATCAGAGTTGGCTGAAAGTTTTATATTGTGGTGACGTGTACGCTGGCTGGATTTCATACAAAGCATTCACGAAATACTTCACCTTCATCGAGCTAATTATTAGGATAGTAATTGTCTTGTTTGAAGATGAACCACCAAATAACTCTTGCATGCTCTTGTGATCTCCTGCTCTTTTCACTCTGTCAACAAACCACCATTAACAAAAATTCTTTCTGAAATCTGTGAACTAATAAAGAATTGTAGAAGATAAGAATTACAATTTTAATGGCATTCAGCATTTTCCCTAACCCCTTTTACACCCTTTAACATGTATGGCAAGCTGAAAAATGTCAATTAGCTCAAGCAGAAAAGTTCAAAACTCGGTTCACAGTGAAGTACAACTCAAGTTACCTATATGGAAAAAATTATTTCAACATTCATAACATCTGGCTTCCATGTGGCTCTAAGCAAGGAGTAAGAGCGCACACACACACACACACACACATCTCAAACCGCCATCACTGCCAGACATGTTAGAACAGAGTCAGCAGTCGCTCCTTACCCTCCCCGCCCAGCATTCAGGCTTGGACAGTGCATGACTAACCCCTCCGAACTAGCAATCGCAGTGCAACACACCGCGGAGACGTCAACCCGACCATTACGTTACTCGAAATAGGGCAAGCAGCCTTAAAGGAGAGGGTTAAAAACTGAGCTGCAATTATAACAAACCAAACCCTGTTGTTTTGTTTCATGCATCTTTCGTTTTGACAGAATGAAAAGGGTTGTTTCATTGGCTTCCTGTGTGCAACAGGATTGTTTACTAATGCTTACACTGTCACACCTGAGGAGAGTCACAAGACTTAAACGTGGCATGTCATTTTCTTCGGGAAAAATATTGTGTGTAATATTTGAAACTTGACAGAGTGAATAAAAACATACAGCTGCATCATTTCACTTTTTACAGGAACTTGGTAGTGTCCCAGCAATGTAAAGATAATGTTAGTCCCTAATTTGGCCTTATTGTTCACCCTACACCAAAACCCAAACAAGACTTCCTAGGACTGAACCTACGGTTCTACCCTAACTTTTTTCGCAAGGAGCGCACAAAGAAATTCAGGAGCACAGTGAAAAACTTTCAAGTAACAAATAGTTTATTAACAAACTGTTTATTATTTATATGACTACCTTCTACCGTTCCTCCCCAATTCAACAAAATTTCCTACAGGAAACAGTAAATGCTGTAGTGAGAAGCGTGTGAGATAAGCTGGTAATATCCTCAGGGGATGCTGGCAGGTTAACTCTCTCTGGTCCACTTCCTTGAAAGGACTCAATCTCCACTAAAAAGGCCAAGTAAGCAAAGGAGAAACAAAAAGCACAATCCAAGGAAAAAGGGAGAAATTGAGACAAATGCAGGAAGAACTGACCTATTTTTTTCTTCTGTCCCCTTTGGTGCACTTGAGACATGGATGTGAGGACTCATGCAACATCCTTGCAGTTGCAGAAAAGGCATGCAGTGCTGAAATTGGGGTTTGTGCAGTCTGCTGTTGAGCATTTTCAGGACACACAAGGCCACAAATCAAGTCAAAAAAAATACGACAAGGTTAATCTTTAAAAACACATGTCCACTCCTCTGGAAATCTGGCTGTTTTTATCAACTTTTCAAACACTGATGTTCCTATGATACAAGGATTGCACCCAAAATCATCAACATGGACGAGATAGTGTAAAGTGATATGAGTGGAGAGCCCAGGGCACCTGTATAACTAACACCAATAACATTTGAATGCATACACACCCACATACTCTAGACACAGGGGAGATAACACATGCAGTTGGACAGCAACAGATAAGGTTTCTCCTTCTTTATGGCAATAACAGTAATCTCATCCTTTCTCATGGACCTGTGGCACTCTCAGTCCTCAGTTACATTGTCCCAACACTCAAAATGTGGTTCCTCTTACGCCTTATCTTCCTGCAACAAGGCCAAAGGCAGATTGAGTGATAAATTCAGGAGAGAGCATTTTGTAAACTAGCTCCTGGAATGATATGAAAATCCCCTCCAAGCGTGTTTCAGGCTTCCCTGGGAAAATCTGCATCGTTTGTAGACAATTATGTAAAAAGTGTGTAACAGGTTATCTCCAGTTACCTACATATAGCACCACAGATAGTTTCTTCTTCAGTTCAGTTACTGTATCTAATAGTTTTTGTATTCAAGTAAGGGTTTTAGCATCAGAGGAAGCCAGCCCCGAGGCTGAGGATCTAGCTGAGCTTTTGATCCGGACTTTAAAACTGAGGAAATCACTGATAAAGTCACAAAAACAACAGATCCAGCATTCACCGAAGCATGTGTGTAACAACTAACAATGTCGTGTGGTTTCAAGAAAGCACAAGCACAGTAAAATTAAGGCGAAAAGCTCCAAAATGAGAGCGCAAAACATATCCGTTCCGTGGGTGGGGGGATTGCCTTGTGCAATTATGGGCCATCCCATCACACATTCCAACAAGAATTCATCAGAATGAGTCACTGACATGCACACCAACCATCTTTGTACACACATTTCCTTTTTGTTTCCTACTCAAGCAGAGCTCTTCCTGCCCAGACAGCACCTGCACCGTGTCTCTCTCCCATTCAATTTGCTCTGTTACAACAGTGAGCCAAGAGAGTGTCATGGTCACAAAAACACAGGATGTTTTTCTTCCGTATTCCCCTTAACTAAAGGAGAGACCTGGACAGCATGTCACACTGTATGCTTGGGGATTAACCTATCAGGTGTGCTGGATGAGTTTCATCAGGGGATCCCCCCTGGCTGACCGTGCTGGTGTCTGCAGAGCAACACAGTAGTTTTTATATCATTTGAAAATTGCAAGTTTCAGAAATGCAACAAACACCATTGTGCAACATTGTTTGCAACAACTTTTTATTATACTACATTAATAACCTCATTATGATTTGGCAAAGAATATATGAGTAACTGGGTAGTTAAAACAACCACCCACAGGACACAAGTTCAGATGGAAAAGCACCCTCTCTGCTGAAGGGCCCATAAGCAGGCCATTGAGTCCCCAATAGCTCCAGGGAGTACTCAACATCTGATTGGGACATCTTTGCAAATAGGGTGATTTGCCTTAAGAGTAAAACCATTAAGATAATCCACAGCATGGCTCACTAAATATATTTTAAAAATGGTGCACACAAACAATGCTTACACTTTGTAAGACAACGTGACGACTCCCATTACCTTTTTTTCCTGATGGCCCTCTGGTCTAATATTAAACAGGGGGGACATTTTGACATTCCTAAGAAAGTACTAAGAAAACAACATTGCAGTTTGGTCAACAGAAATGAAAAGGTGGTTTTGCAGCTCCAAACAGGACTGATAAGCATGGATTTACCATTATTTTGTGCCATTCAACACACTAACTTTGCAGTGCTGTTGGAGTTGACGTCGGTAGATGTGTGAGGCATTACTGGCATGGTAATGGCACAACAATGACAAGGGAGGAATTTTTACTACTCTTTAAAAAATGGACTTTAACGTTACCATACAAAGGAGAAAAAGACTAATTTTAAACCATATCTTCGCTTTGGTTGGATTTCAGGCAACGTTACTACAAGATGAGTGACGTAACGTAACGTGATGAAGTTAACGTTAGTAACACGGTTAAAAAAGTGAGGAAACATTTATTAGTTATAATTCACCATAAACCAACTGTCGTGCTTTAACCGTTTGAAAGAGTCGGATCATATTAAGTTAAATGCCTCAACTAACAGTAAAAAAGTCGACTCGGTTTTATTTCGTGGGTATTTTTTTTAATATATTAACATCACCCTGGCAGCATCACTGGTGGCGAAGCAACAACCAACACAACTTCAGCTGCCCCGACTTAACAGCTCCAAACACTTAAAAAACACCCCCATAAACTGATACGCATGTTCAATTAAACACAAAGAATGTTTTTAAACATTTAAATGGGTTCGAGTTGCTGAAATGACTTCGCATTTAACGTTGACTGCGAGCTTAAGCAGTAGTTTAACCGTTACGATTCCCACAAGGAATTAAAACGGTTAACGTTAACGCCAAGTTAAAGGCATTCAAATCATCCAGCCAGCACAGCAAAACTCACCTGAGACAACAAAGGTATTCCTTTGACAAAATTGTTAATCCGAACGGGTTAATCTGCGTTCTTACGAAAAACAAAAAACAAAAAGAAAAGAAAATCCACAGTTTGATAACGACTTGAATAAGTTTCGGGGAAGAGTCGTCGTCCTACCGCCTTCGATGGGAACCACATTCTGTCCCCGCTGGAGCTCAAACAAGTACATAGGAATACATGTGCGGTGGGTGTTCGCGTAAAAGAGGGGGAGGTCCGGGATGAAGATGAAGAGTGTGTTGTTACATAAATAGTCATAGGCAAAACATATAATTTAATAAATAAAGCATGTCGTCAATAATATACTTCATCTCATTAGTGTGTGTGTGTATTTACGCCCTTTAATCTCGAGAGTTGCCGTGATTCTTGCAGTGCCCCCCCTTATGGAAGCCAGATTTGGTATCGCCCACGGCTGCCTCTCATTCCATTCCTCCCGACTGTGCAGGACTGGAGCTCTGCCGCATTCATTTTATTTTGGAAGTTGGCACGGGGATAAATAGTAACGGCGTCGTCGCACGTATGTATTAAAAGCGCGCCCAGAAAAACTTTTGTGATGTAGGGCAGTTTATTTTTATGTCCGGATCACCGACGCTCTGCAGCTGGTTATCTTTTATGTGCCTTTTCTGACCAGTAGTAACCATGTAATAAATCTTTTCACAAGGATAAAGGAAGGATGCCCAGGCCAAGGCCCAGCTATAAAATACCCAATTATGTGATTTCATAGCTAACCATAGATAGATAACCCAATTATCATAATGCAGCTTACATGACTTTGAACGAGAAATCAGAAATCAAAATTTACATGCTTATTTTAATTATTATAGCAGACTTTTGTTGGGAGAGTCAAGTTGTCAAACAGACATTAAAACAAAACTCCTAGATTAAATAGTGTCAATTAATAGATGATCATTCACTGTAATTTGCACATCATATTTACAATTACTGATTGGCTAGCCTATTACAACATCAAGGCTTTTGAATAATTTATGGCTTAAAATAAACAAGCAATAAAGGAGACCTCTCTTGCAAACTGTCATGTTTTTGAGCTTCTAACTTATCATTAAAACTGGAGCCGAAGAGTAATTAGTAATCAGTGATTAGTAGTAGTTAGAAGGGAAAAAAGAATGTTGGGAGCAAAGAAAATGCTATGATACTGAAGCATCACCAGCCTGACATAAGAAGTAAAAATGCAAATCTCTGAGTGGACACCAGCTGTGTCATGATTATAAATCACATGCTTCATCTCCATGTTTATTAAGATAAATTCCTTGTATACAGGATCCTTAAGCTTTTTCTAAAGCCTGTCCTCCCCTCCAAGACGTCAGCCGTAGGTTTAAAAGTGGGGAGAGCCCCGGTTAGTTGACATGGTGACCTGTAATTAGTGTTCGAGGGGCCCACACTCTACTGCTACTACTTGTCAGAGAGAGAGAAATGGAGTGCCAAACATGAAAAGGGGCGCGGAAGTGTGCCTGGTCAAGCCAGGCTAAACCCCCGCGGCCCACATTGCACACAGCTTTGAAGTGACATCAGAAAGGGACCTGTGAACAACAAAGCTACTCAGACACCATTATCTTGAAAAAAATGCAGACCACAAATCCCCCATCCCTGGATCAGACACAGAACTGATCAGGTTACTGTCATATTTGATACTTAATATCATTTGATGGATGATTTGGAGTGGTGTGTGATTCCCCAATAACACCTCTTAACTCTGGCAGCACCTTTTACTGCCAATTGAGTTATGCAACAGTTTAATTTACACCCAAGCAGTTTTCTCTGCCCTCTCTCATTCTTTCCACCAGTTCCTTGTGGACTACTCATATAAACACTCTGCTCAAACAAAAAAAAACTTTACTGAACACAAACCAAAAGCACAGTAATGAATGCACTGCAAATATGACACACCTGATATTTGGTGCAGCTTATATCCCCCATCTTCCTCCCTCTTAAACTTCCAGTCTTTGTGTCCATCCTCCCTGTCTTGATTTGATTAGCTGACTCTGGCTGGGGCAGAGGTGCAGCGGGGAGCAGGTTGGGCTTTTTGTCTTGGCAGCATCTGACTAATTGAAGTAATCCTCTGTGTGTTTTGGTGTTCTCAAGGGAAGATGAGTAGACCCCCCCACCCCCCACCCCCTTGACTTCAGTCATCATGAAGAGTCCTTGCCATTAGCCTTTCCCTTGGCCTAATGTGACACATGCAGCTACTCCAACCCCCAAAGCAAGGTAAAAGCAACAAATCAGTGCAAACCTTTTTGCAGACTGATGAAGCACAAAAGTGGTTAAACGTTTAGCCATCTATTGTAACCATTTACAAAAGCTGTAAAGCAAAAGAGAACATATGCTATAATAGGCTACACAACATTTTACGGATCACCACTTTAGAAATGTTCCATATTATTCAAAGCTACTTCCAGATGAGCAAGCACACAGGGGTTCAGTGTGTGGCCCGGTCCAGGTGACTAAACATAAAAACTATATGGCCAAAAGTAAGTGAACACCCAAACATTACACTCATGTATAATTGTTTTCAAAAATTTCAGCCACAGGAGTAACTCGGATGGCCTGGCTCTGAGGCCCCATCCACGCTACTCCTTTTAGATTACAAACAGAGAATTAAAATGAATATGATCTCCGTCCACACCAGCGTTTTAGCTGCGTATCAGAGTTGATCTCTCTTTACATTAAAACGACTGAAAACGCACATCTATTGGCCGTTCAGGTACACTGGGCATGTCTGTGCCAGTGTAAACATGAAGCAGATGGTTCATTCCATAGTTACAGAAGACTTGGCGAAAGAATAAAGAAATGCAGTGGAAGAATCAGACCAGATTTTTTTTTTGCATGCACCAATAACGAGCAGGGACTGTTACTGAATGTAAAGCAGTACTGTGGCGTCGGGAAAACAGACTGGGAATCGTTGCAATGCAAACGGCGTCATGCACAATACAGTAGCCTACAAGTGTAGGCAGATAGGCCTAAGTGTTATTTGCAGGTACAGAATATTTTAATACAAATACAAACTCAAAAACTCTGTCAATAGCATTGACAGCTTCATCGTTTCTAAAATTCTTTTGCCCGTCTTCACTAAAACACTGGGGTTTTGAAACACAAAACGGCGTTTCCAAGCTTCTCTGTCTTAGGTCTTCGCTTTCACCTTTGTAGTCTGGACGGGAGGTGCAAAGGTAGCAAAAGGTCTCTGTTTTAATTCAAAAACGTGCCTTTTTTGCCATTGCGTCTTACATGTATTTACCTCTCTTTTCTATTTATTGTATGCATTGACTGCCATTGTGTCTCCACTTGTTCCCATTTTGTTTTTAATGTATGATGTTTTTGTATGTATTGACTTTGCTCATTGTCCAAGACAAATTTCCGAGCAATGGGACTGAATAAAGTATAAAGTAAAGTATAAAGTCAAACGGAGTAGGCTAGTGTGGATGGGGCCTCAGTTCATGGTAAAAGTTTTGGATGGGATTGAGGTCAGGAATCTGAGCAGGCCAGCCAAGTTCTTCAACACCAAAAAAGTCTAGTAGGTACAGAGGGAAGGAAAAACAGGAACTAAACTAAAATAGGAAATGGCCTTCACCAAAATGTTTCCACTGTCTTTAGCCCATTCACACACATTCATTGATGGCAGAGGATACCACGGAAGGTGCCAACTCCTCAGCAGAAATAGAAATTAATATATTCACACGCACACTCACAGCACAGCCATCAGGAGCAGTTTAGGGCTCTTTATCTTGACCAAGGACGCTTCAACTGGTGGAGGAGCTAGGGATCAAACCACTGACCTTCTGATTAGTGGATGATCCGCTCCACCTTCTGAGCCACAGCCTACATTTGAACTAAGGGTTGGGTTATGCTTGAACAGAACTAGTTTACACAAAGTTTCAGATATGTTTATAGTTGTTACGAAGGTCCACCCTTGAATAAAAAAGCCAGCCATCATGGAGAAGGAGGAGTTTGGATATTGTTTAAATGTGGAGATTACAAATTTTCAGTCACTCTTGGTAGACATTCATAGTGTTGCCCTCGGTTGTAAACATGAATAGTGAAAAAGGAGTTGAAAGTTGAAACACAAGCTCCTTTCTCAGTGGTTGTAAATGTTGGATGCTCAGCGTCGGAAAGTTACAGAAATGTTCGAACGCAGCCACCTCCTAATCCGACATTTGAAATGTGTGGAGAGGAGGGCGAAGCTATTCGACCCACCGACAAGTAGTTCAAGGAAAAACATAAAAAAAAAACATAAACATAAAAAGCCACCCAAACATTCATAGTATGTGAACAGGTTGTCCTGTCACCTTTTGGTTACAGGTTGGGGAGAATTTGTTCAAACATAATTGTAGTGTGGTCACATTTATTGCAGTTATCGTTATTTATTACATTTATTCCCAAATTTACTGGAAACTTTGTTTTATCTGCACACTACAACAATCATGCATGCTTGATAATTGAACTTGGCCTTTTCATTATTGTTTCCCCCCTTGCCTTCAAAAGAATGCAATTGCTGCAGTTTAAATCTGACAACACGCATGTGTTTTTTGAAACTCATCGGAGCTCAGACATGAAATCTAAGAAGCCGTGCGTTCAATCAAAGTGCAGCAGATGTTGTTTAATTGCGGTCATCTGGTGGTCTGTTACGTAAGGATACATAACAATCTTACTGAACAATGTTGGGTCAAGAGAGGTGGAAGCTTTCTGGTTTTGAGTGCTACATAAAACAATACTATGTGTATGATATTGCAGGTCAAATTTATTTAATGTATGTTTTTTTGAATGAGTTTGAATGTGCAGGCAAGAAGGCGGTTGGCTGGTCAGTTGCATGAGATCCTTGATTTAATATTCAACCCCTCAGGGAAATAAGGGAAGGGTGTCCAGTCAGAATATAAATTACAAAGTGTTATGGTGAAAGCAAGACTACAAGGTACACCCCAGAGTGCAGCAATTCTATTGGAGAGCTATATTGAAACAGACCACTTTTTGAGAATGAACTTCTTGCAATATTGTTAGGAAGTGCAGCCGTAATTCTGAAGCCCTGGTGCGCTATGATGTTAGTTGAAGAACAGTACTGAAGAAACCAGCTGCGATCCCTGCAGGCAGGCAGATAAATGGGGGCATTGATCTAAGTTATTGTGCTAAAGCCCTGTTCAGATGCTGTCTGAGAATCCATTAATTTCTCTGTGGCACCGGTAATGGCATTGTAAGCAGAAATAATGGAGCAAAGATTAGACAGCTTGTTATATTGTCAACTTAATATACACAGAAAACTGCTGTGGTGCAGCTTTTGCTAGCAAATGCAAGTAATTTTCCCCATTTCCCTCTAGATTTGAACATTGTTTCTGTTCCTTGTTAATAAAATGTGATTCACCAACAGCATTTTTTCATTGTTTGGCAGAAACAATTGTGGCTGTGTTGCTGACACAAAAGGGCCAAGCATTTGCCACTAAAACATTCAAGTCATTCTCACATCTGCACGGTCACCGGCTCGTTTCTCAATGCGCTTCTCACTGGAGAACGGACGGCGCAGCACAGAGTGACAGAGGGAAATGTAACCAAAGAAAGAAAGCTAGAGAGTAATGGTGAGGGGGTGGAGGAGTATGAGTCACCAGATGGTACAGTGAAAAGAATACACAATGGTAACATCACACTGGCTTCATTCAGTGTGCTTATGTTAGCCTATACCGCAGTAGTATACGCAGGTCATATGTATATGCAGAATGTATATGTTATGTGGGATATTGTTGGGAAAGCTATCCTTTGCTATTTATTTATATTTATAGATACACAAATGCAGCATATTCACATACATTTAGTTGGGGGTAAAAAAAATAAATGTATATTAACACAGTGAGTTTTCTCTTTGTAGGTTTCTTTTATTGGCCTTTCTGTGTGTTTTGGATACAGAGGGATGTTGTTTTGTTTTGATATGGCATCCACGTGGCTAATGTAGCAACATGGGGTCATGCTAGTAGCTGTGAGTCAATACGGGCCAGTGCTAAGCACCAACTGTCATACCTGGCTTTGTCCCCGTGCATTCACACGGCCAGCTGGGCTCAGCAAGCACTGCATTCCTCTTACACATATGCTACTATAGTACTTCCTCTAGGAAAAACAATTATCAACTCTAGACATCTTGCTTGACAAACACTAATTGCTGTGGTATTTCTGCACTGTATACCCCAGAGACAACTTACAAATAGAGTAACATAACTTTCTTTTTGATGAATCTATGTAGATTTTGTAGTTTCTATCTATCGCTTCGATCTATCTTTTCTTGTGTTTAAGGGAAAAAGAGCATGTAAAGTTATGTAAATGGTCTTGAAAAATTATTTAAAGTACCCTGTGGAGATTTTTTTTATACCTCTAGTATAGACAATGCACACGGGTCACATAATAACACATTGCTATCATTGGTTTCCCCCATTCTAATATTCTACAGGTTACAGTAATGCAACAGGAAAGGCAACAATGCGACAGCAAAGGCAGTGAGGAAGAAGACTGCAAGCTAGTAAACATGGATGTTAACAATGCAGGATAAATACAATGCAAGATTTTTATTAGGAATACATTCAACATGTTTGTTTGACCTCAAGGATACACACAATGCGTTCTGGTGAATAGCATCGAATGTGAATATAATTTTCTGTGGACTTTTCTTGTAAACAAACTAATATGTTTATGGTACATTAAGTGTTTGGCATTGTGTGTGTCCTTGTCCTCATTATCCTACCCTCATAAAGCATTCAGAAAGACTTTATTTAAATATTACAGCATACATATTTACCTCCATCTTTTCAAGCTAGTAGTCTTCTTTTTTCACTACCTTCACAGGCACATTGCTAAGCTTATTTGAGTGTGACCACCACCAATTGTTGATCGGTGAAACTGTTAGCAGAAAAGTGTATTATGACACAATAGCACAATTGCTAGTTTTCATAGATTATTTATATGATGTTGCTGAAGTCCAGATCCAGTCTGTAGTTGGAAGAAGGATTTTTCAACAAAGTCTTACGTTGCTCATTTAAAACATTTGTACATTTGACAGCTTTTTTTAGCATTTGCCTTTATTGTGTACCATAGTTAATTTTGTCAGACAGGGTGTCATGTTCTCAAATGGTGGATATCTCACTTTGAAGCAATTAAACATTCATTGTAACTACCTTTAGCCCTGGGCATCACTTTCATAAAGATCACTGATGGGTTATATATGTGCTGAATTATTCATTGCAGGTACTGAATGCGATTCTGAGAAATTGCATGATACAAAATGTGCTTTGCCCATGTGTGGCCTCTCTGACCAATAAAAGATCTGGTTAGAGGAGTATTGAACGTGCTGTTGAGAAAGATGACTAATGGACCTTTTTATAACAATCATAAACAATTATAGATTTTCTCTGCCTGTCAGTGTTTTTTTAACTTTGCTGTGATAGGCCAGAGCCACACATCAAGGGCTTAGTGTGACTTGGTCAGTCACAGCTGGCTTTAGTGCCTTTGAGCAAGGTTAGTAAGAAGGAATCTATATGGTTGGCTGCCAGATTCAAGCCAAGTTTATCAGAGGCTTTGTCCTTTAAGGTCACAACCAGATTTGTCTTCGGCTTTGGTTGACAATAATCTCTTTCATATCAATATGACTCCTTGCATGGTGTAGTTTTTGTAAATATGTATACAGCAGAAAAAAAACTAGCATACAACTGAACTATGAGATCTCACCACCTAGGGCTGGTGTATATGTCATGACTTGTGCTATTTATAACTACCATATATTAATATTATGTGTTGTCTGGCAGTCAAGGTTATGGTGTGTCAGTGAAAAGCTCCTGAGTAAGCAGTGTGTGTGTCCCTGTGACTGATGGTGTATGCACAAACACAGGACACCATGAACCTCCCCTCTAAAAAGTCCATCAGCTACCGTTACCCAAGTTACGAGTGATTAGCTGCACACTGAAAAACCAGAGTTTATTGTTACTTCCCAAGCACATCCAAAGGCCATTAACATGAATTAAGATGTTTACCTTTTGGTGAAATCTCAACAGCAGCTGTCAGTCAGCATGTTATTGTCTGTTCCATCACAGGTCACTGGTTGTTCCTGAGTCATAAATCACCAGGGCTAACCTTGTCCAACATCTCACATCAGGTTTACGGAGGATTGTCACAACAGGGATTAGAAAATCTGTTGTTGGTGTGTATCAGGGATTAGTGTTGATTGCAATCACTGATTCTTCCCGGCAGTAGAGGTCACAGAGCTGGAGGTCGTGAAAAGGCTGCAGCAACAAAACAAACACCCCACCTCCTTCAGCTCCTCCCCACCCCCACTGCATGGAATGTGCATGTATGTTTGCACTGGTCCCCATTGTCTACTCTCAGTATCTGCTTGACCAATGTTGTACTAACTAAGGTATCATCCCAAAGTAAAAATGTCAACGCATGAAGGTTAATGTTCCGAAAAACAGGTAGGTCAGCTTGGCACTGGTGTCTCTGTAGGATATTGAATCTTGACTGCCCTCCTGTTACGACTGCCTCCCCCTATACCGCAATAAAAACATTCTGTGAGTGGGGGTTGAGTGCCAAGTAAGAGTGGGGAGGGTGATCAGGACAAAACTTTTTACAGGTGACTGGTTTATTCAAAGCAAGTACTGTGGCAATAACTTTGTGCACCAAGTCTGTATTTCCTGAATGCATTCTTTAAAAACCCTGATTACAATGACAAAGCAAAAAAATCTTGCACACTGAGTCCAATGTATTTTTATTATTCTTTTCATTGCGAAAATTCACAATATGAGACAAAATGAAGTTGTCAAGCAGTGATAGAGTGATCACTTGGGGGAATCTTGACTTGTAATATTGAAGCTATTGCTGACATTTGCTTTAGTGATTGTTTCAAAGCTTTCTATAATTTTTCCTGGTCATCTCCTGGAGTTGACAGTGATCTGAAGCAAATATCTGGATCAAAGATGAAAAGAACACACTGAGTGCTTTTTCAGTTTACATTACACTCAAACCAGCAGATCAGATCTGACCCTTCCATCTCTGGTGTGAATCTGTCTCTTTCCGTTTCCTTTTGCTTCCATCTGTCCTGTCACTTTCCACAGTAAACCATCTAGAAAAGCTGACATGATGTACAACATCAAAGAGAAGTTTATTTCTGGCATGTCATCTTCATATCATAACTCATTTACAGCAAGCAGAGAGCGCAGATCATGGCTGAAGGTACAACTACCAAGAAGATGCCAAGTGTCTCACAACATTTTTAAGCAACCTTACATTTATTATCTGTGCTGAGTCTAAATCAGAGACCTTGGCTGTATCCTGCGAACTTAAACCTTTAGTATACCAACACAATCTACGCTACAGGACAAAACAGGATAAAATAGAGGACATGTAGCTCCGGTAAATAGGACAAAGGGGCTATATGTAGAATACTGTGTTGTGGAAAGGAAAAGGAAAGGGACAAAAGCAAATATTTACCCTCACTGGAGAGGTGTTTGGGTTTCGGGCACCTTGTGCAAAGTCCAGAAACTTCAACTGTCCCTAAAAAGCTGTTCATTTCACTTCCCCAAACTCTGCATGCCAGTCGAAACCAAAGCAGGCAATACCAGTGAATGTAAACATAAATCCCATTTCAGGAGCCTGACCCCATAGGTGCTGTTTGACCTTGGATTTCTACATGCATGTGATTTTTGTTGCTAGAACGAAGAAAGATATGATGCTCTGAGTGTCTGTACGTAGGATTATAAATCCTGTTGACGCATGTTGTCAAGGCTGGGAAAGCTTCCCCACATCACCCTGTCAGAAATTATACACACACCGATATAAACATACTCACTGTCCTCCCACATGTGACTCCCTGTGTGTTGTGTCTCCACAGGCAGAGATAGCGCCGGTGCCAGCGATGGGAGGGGAACGAGGAGGACGCTGGATTAAGTTTACTGAGATGAGGGAGGTGGATGTGTGAAGTTGGATTAGACAATGTTAACAATTGCAGCTTAGGGAAGAGCAGATACACACACTGTTTAATCCATTTCAAGAGTTTTAATCTTCTGTTCTTGGTTTTGAAACGTAAAATAAAAAAGACACCATCCTCCGAACACTTTGAACGCCATGTATTGCTCTGACTTGACCCCCTTGCCAAGATAAGAGTGGACAATCGCTGTTCATGGAGGGGTTTAGCAATGGTCAGTTGTCTTATTTGGTTTTTATTATTTATTGTTTATGTACCTTGCTGCCAAGGAAATTTCATCTGGTGGGACAATATAAATCTAAACTGATCGTTGCATACATCTGGAGTACTTGACAAGCGGTCATGCACTTAATATGATTTTGTAGTGACCAATGTGCATGCCTTGTCTCAAGTCAAGTGCATAGTCTCGGTTTTAGGTATTGACAGGCAAAGAATGAGTACACCTCTCTCATTGAATAAGAACATAGTGTGCTTGTTCTCTATCGAGACATTGATTTAGCGCTGGGGTGACAGGAGCAGAAAGGTCAGGCTCTTTTAGTCTACGAGGGACATATTGAGTGAAGTCCTGTTCTGTCTGCTCTCCGGAGTACAGAGCATCATGTGCTTACACAAAGGCTCAATGTTTGCATCTTATGCATCCCTCTAAATGCGTCCCACACTGTCAAGAGAGAAGCTAAAAATAGCAGCCGAGATGAAATGTTTCAAGGCCCTTGGGGTTGTGTGAGAGAGGCACATTGGTCCTGCTGTGCGCTCACTGTTAGAGGTTTAAAGGTTTGATTTTTTCCCCCCCATGTAACAGCAATAATGTGAGGAACACTGTGTACGACATGAAACAAAAAGAACAGCTTTACCATGGAGGGGATACCACCAAACAGCATGTCATCCTGGTGGCTTTCCATCCTTTCAATTAACAACTTTTTAAAATAACTAAACAAAAATGTCAAGATAATTAAATCCTTCCAATATATATCTCAAAGACATTAAAAGTCTCTACAATTTTGTTTTCATTCTGTGTTGAATAGCTGAATGGTTGGCAGTGATATAAAGTACATTGTGATTTCAAGTTAATGCAAAGCTAACAGTGTGGAATTTTATCATTTGTTTTAGTAAGGGATGATATATATCATTCTCCAATGCCAAGTACAACAGAGAGTTTGTGACTCACTTCAGCTAAGTAGCAAACAATATGCAACAATTTGAAATCAATTATAAAAATTGTTAACAGAATAAACTATAATTGATGGAGCAGTGCTGAGGATGAATTAGAGTTTAAGAGTCTGAAAGCTTGGGGGGAAAAGCTGCTCTGCAATCTGGTGGTGCGACAGCTGAAACTTCTATATCTCTTCCCAGAAGGCAGCAGGGTGAACAGGCTGTGGCTGGGTGGGTACTGTCCTTTGGTATCCTTAGGGCTCTGCGTAGGCACCTCACCTTACTGTTATCACTGATGCTTGGGAGATGGGCACCAATGATCTTCTGAGCAGTTTTAATCACCCGCTGCAGAGGCCTCTGGTCCTGGGCCATACACATCCCATGCTAGTTTGTGATGTTTCCAGTCAGGATGCTTTCTATTCTGTGCTTTTATCCTCTGTAAAAGCTGACAAAAACTTGGGACAGGAATTAGCCTTCTTAAGCTTCCTCAAGAAATACAGTAGTTTTTGAGCTTTCTTCACCAGCATGGAGATGTGAGATGACCATGTCAGGTTCTCTGTGATGCCGATTACCAGGAACCTGACACTGTTCACCTGCTCCACCTCAGTACCACTGATGTAGACAGGAGTATATGCCTTTATATCCTTTTTCCTGAAATCAACAATCAGCTCCTTAGTTTTGCTGAAGTTGAGCAGTACATTTTCTGTGCACCACTCTGCAACATTATCAATTTTCTCCCGATATGAAGACTCATCGTTGTTTGAAATTCGGCCAATGATGGTGGTGTCATCCGCAAACTTCACAACAGAGTTCTCTCCACGGAGATCCAGTCGTGGGTGCTACAGGGGTTTATCCTTTTATACATATACACAGAACAATATAGAAAATACCAGAAAATGCCAACAATTCTCAATGACAAGCACAGAATCATCCATAATGAAATAAGGACTTATTTTTACACACTCATAGGCTAGTAGATTAGCAATGTAATGAACAGCACCTACCTCAAGCTATTGATGTCTCTAGAAAAAGTAAAATTAATAAATTTAAATTACAGTTGTGGTCCATTAAGTTTTATCAGTTCCAGGTTGCGGTTATTGTCCATTGCTTATACTTAAAAGGAATGGGGCCACTCTGAATGTGATTAATAACACATGTGTTATTCCTGCTATGTGACAAGTGCAAACTTTATGTTTATTAAATAATCTAAATCTCTTCCATCAAACAGTTTATGGATTCTACAATTCCCTGGGAATGTTATCTGGACTAAGTGACACTGAGTGAATAAATAAGTAGAGTTCATTGTCTTGCCCAAGGGCACATGACTGTGCTTGTTTCAGACACCAGGTCATCACACTGAGTCTTAGACTTACTCAGTACACTAAACACAGTGAGGTAAAGAGGTAAAGACTTGATGGTTTATTATAGTCAGTAATTGTAGGGCGACCTGACATTGACAGAGTGCAGGGTCATATCTGACATGAGGGAGTGGTGGTGGGGTTTACGCCTACACTGTGGGTCCCCCCTTGCTACCCGTCAATTACATCACCATCTTATAACATCATCTCCCACTGGGACTGGTGAGACAACCCAGCGTCTCCTCATGATTGCCCCTCTGCAGTGGCATACTGCCCCTACGATAGCCCAAGATGCTGTTAGTTGAACTGTGGAGCTATTGTGAAAAGGCAAAGACCTCACCCTCAGCTGCCCTCTCTCTCTGTCTCTCTCTCTGTCTCTGTCTGTTATTGTCTCTCTGTCTTTCTGTGTCTTTCTCTCTCTGTTACAATTCAACCTAACTGAAAACAGAGTTCTCTCAAATTTAACAGCTTCTTTTGCTCCATGGCTGCCTGCTCCACCCTGAGAGCAGGCAGTAATCACAAGACTGACTAAGGCAATAAAATACAAGTGTGGCCAAAGTAGCTCAGCTTTGATCGTGTGTCTCACATAATCTTAAGCCTGTTTATACCCTTCAGGTAAGGTTTCACTTACATAAGCTAAAATCATTCCCCATAGTTTTTCTCAGCGGCAGCACACAGGTCATCTGAGCCTGACTAACATCATTATCAATGGTGCTGTTTTTCTTCCGTGTGCTTGTTAGTTTTGAAAGGTCCTTAAAAGTAATATAAGACAATGGTAATATTCAGATGTTTAGCAGATATAATGTTGCTATAATGCGTGTTAGTGTGCTAAAAGTCAGGGGATCACCAAAGTCAGCAGTATTCATCCTGAGGGGACCATGAATGTCTGTACAAGATTTTGTTGCAATCCATCCAATAGGTGCTGAGATAGACTATTTCAGCCGGGACAACGCAGATAGCATGGCTGAAAACACCTCAGGGAGCCGCACCGTCTCATTAGGTGACATGCTCCTTCATTGCCATTAACAGAGCTATAGTTTATCTTGAGTCAATCCCACATACACTGTAGTGCTGTGGTAAATACTCACCAGTTCATGAAATGTGTATTAATGCACACCTGAAAATAGTCCCCAGAAAATGCTCTATTTATAAATGTTTGCGTAACCACTTCTAAAAACTATAGTGCCCAGCTGTTTTACAAAACAAATTTTTTTTTTGAAAACTACAAAGTATGACCTGTATTTAGAGATTTACATCTTTAGCAGGAACAAATGGGCTTGGAGAGAGATGGAGTAATGCATTGTTGGTTTTGCTCTTATTATGGGATTCATTAACAACAGGAAAAATAAAACACCAGCCATATCACCTAATCTATCACATCATGTTGTAACATTTAGGTTTGTTTCACCAATGGTCTAAAAATTCTTTCTTGTCTGGAAATGTAGAAGTGAGAGATGAGGCTGTATCCCAGTGTTTACCCACTCTAGACATAATGAGTTTTCATATTAATTAGAGAAGCTAATGGCTTTTCTGTCATTGTCACAACAGCTAATGCACACATTTTCAGACCAAACAGTAAAAAGGGGATATTTGTAGGAACAGAATGTAGCATAAACAGGTACTTTGTATGCAACGAGTCCTACTGGGGCTCAGATTAGAAACAATCCACTGTTCATGGCAGCCAAACACTGCACTTGCTAATTGCAACACTGCAGAGTTAAGTTATTCTGCTTTGAGCGGTTCAACAGCTTTGTCTGTTTGAGCGGAAAGGAGAATGTTTGAGAGGTGCTGAACTTCTTCTTCTGCATAACCTTTTCATTTTTTACCACAATGATTCTCTGTTCCTCGGCTTGACATTTTCGAGTAGGAGCCTTTAAATATAACCATTCACCATCTTATTTTGGTATTTCAATTTGTTTTACATGGTTCAGTGTAGACAGATAATTCTGTTCAGATGCAGTAAATGTCGTCAGGCAATGAAATCACTAGGATCAGGAAATCCTATTTTGTATTAATCATAGACAGCATTCAGAAGCTTTTTAGCCTTTTAGAAAAGAAAAACAGAGGAGACATTTAGGAGACACAGGAAGAGAAACAGCAACATAGGCTGTGTTTCTACGTGGGATGATGTTGCCGTCAGTAATTTCACCTGTCATTACCCTCACAAATAGAAATTCCTGTTAAATCTGCATTTTCCATCACCGGGTACGTCTATTAGTACAAAAAATAGAAGTAATGATTGGAAAAGACCTCACCCACACAATCTGGGCCTTCATACTTGAGAGTTCATGATGTGCCTGTTCTGTCTTGGGGATTTATCGTTGGTTTTGATCTTTATTTGCAGCCTTTGTTCTTTGTAAAAGACTTTTTGATGTTTGTTTAAAGTGTTGGACTTCGTTTTCCATGGCATTGCATGAGATCGCATTTTTACCACGCTTACTCAAATTTCCCAAAAGGCCTGTTTGAAAGAAAGTCAATGTCGCGTCGCATCTGAAGACCTTCGTGTTGATCGACTTGATGTAAGACGTTTTGTGCTTAATACAAATGAGCAACAGGCTTCAGAAGACGAGAGAGATTCATGACAACAGAGCGCATTGACAAACTCATGAGTGAAAGTTTCCTGGCTGCTAGTCAGACGTAATGAGCAAAGTGAAGAATTATGATTCTGTAAGTGAATGAAACGAGCGTTGTGTGACTCATGATGTGCTCTGCCTCCCTCAGTGGAGCCAGCAGGAGGTTCGCCCCGCACAACAGCTGCTTGTCTATCTGACTAAACAACATCCATAAGACACTGTGTGTTAACCACAAACTGCTTGTGTTTCTAAATCTGTCAGGAGGACATATTGTCATCCCGCTGATTAGCTCCAACTTTCATGGAGTAGGAAATTGCCTTGCAGTCTTTTCACAGCATAATTTACATATTAATATTACAAATATGTTGGGAAACCTCCTGCAACTCACTGTCAAGCCTACTCTAGAGTCAAAAAGCAGCAGCCTCCTGATATTGAAATCATGCAAATCAAGGTCAAAAGGTCAAATTTCCCAGAAACTTTAAACATACATGAATTTTTTTGGGCCACTTGGGTGAAGCAGAAACAAAGTGCAAAAACAACTTCGATATAGTTGATACAGGGAACGAGCAAACAGTTGCCTGTTGACACATCCAGCAGACACATGGCAACATTAGTATTCATTTTTTAAATTTTTAACTGAAAACAGCTGACTGCTGCATCTGATGAGAGCAGTGGGACTGAACTAATCTGTGTAGTCGGTAAAAACAAAACAATCAGCTAAAAGACACCTCAAAGGTCAGAGGGGAACTGAAGAGTTGCGTGATATGCTGCGTTCCAGACAACTCGGAAGTGGGAAATTTCCAACCCCCAACTAGAAAAAGTACTGTGGAACGCTACTTGAAGTCAAATTTCCTACTTGTGAACTCAGAGAAAAAATATGTACCCCTACTTCAGAGTAGCAGCTGAATGACATCACACAACAATGGCAGCTCCCATGGAAGCACACATTGTAAATGGTAAACCATAAACTAAAAGGTCAATTATTAAATTAAAATTATACATATTAGTATGAAATATTAAAACTTGCTTTGCATATAAATTGATGTGAAAATACTTTTTCAATGATATTAGGTTGCTGGTTACAGTAAACAGTCTCTGAAAGTCATGTTCTCCACCCAAAAGTTATTCAGGAAAATGTTGAAAATACCCCGAAATGTGAAAACATTTGGAAATATAGCCTACAACTATTGCTGACTTTTGAGGATTGCCCAGTTAATGAGTAACATGTATTTATCACTTGTTTTTAATAAAATGGCCATCCTTTTAATTAAGACCAAGTGCACTGCTGAGGGTTTAACTGTGCATAAACTTGCCAAAGAAACAGAAGTTTGTCACAGTCTGTTTATTGTTTACATTTAGTGTCATCTCTTCTCATGCTACTCATCGCGAGATTGTTGTGTCACCAAAGGCGTCACTTTGTGTTGAAAAGTGGTGGGGACATTTAAGGGCTCAGATTAGACATTAGGGGTGTGGCGAAACGCTCACGAGATGTGACAATGCACAGTACTGGGGTCACAAGAACAAGACAAGATGATATTTTAAAACTAATTAGAGGTAATCTTCATTTATGAAATATATAATTAAAGGGTCTATATGTAGTTTAAAATGAATCCTTTTTTATTGCCTGTGTGTGAAGGGGTTGTAATCTGACATTAAAATGATCCACCTGCCGGGTTTGGCTATTAACTCTGAAGGCAGGTATTCCTATTCCTATTTGAAGGCTCCAGGTCAGATTTTCCGCGAAATCCAGTGACTGACACCTGCATGCGCACTCCCGAGCCTCTCGCTTTGTCTATACTGACTTTGCATTCAGCAGCGACGACACTGCAATTTTTTGACATGGAGTCTGCTAACACGAAGAAAGACCTGCTCCCAGCACAACACAGACTCCAACACAAACTCCAAATAAGGATAAAAAACAAAAAAGAGTTTTATCTGCTGAAGCTCGTCTGGCCAAATGTGATTCAGATCGACTGCGGACCAAAACACGGATCGACATCGGCAGGACTTTTGAATCATAGAGAAACCTCCGCTTTGTTTTGGGTATAAAAAACAGGCTTTCTTCCTATTGGATAGATAAGCTAACATTACTACAAAGCATGTAAAATATATTTTTGATTTTGTGCTTCAGTTGGATCAAGTTAGATCATTAGATCAAGTTAAATCACTGCTCGGCATTAGCTCGCCGGCTAACGCCGAGCAGTTGCTAATGCTGTCCGGTGCAAAGTTATATTATGTTAGCTGTCACATTACTTCACCAACTAATGCGACCCATGTAACTTTCCTCTGTGCCACAATGTCAAAGTGTGAAAGCCTGCAAGAAATGATGTAACGGTAAAAAAGCTAACGAGGAGCGATTTGTTTACTATCCCATATGACGCAGCCACGAGCAACAGCGTAACTAACGCTACGGTAACTCTGATCCGCCGCTGTTTGCTTTGTAAAGTTTAAATTAGATTTATTGCCTTTTACCGATACTCAGGTACACAGCTTCTTCACCTCTTAGTCACTTTAACTAACATGATCCACATAATATACAACCCAGAGGAAGAGCCATCCACTAGTTACAGTAAAGTTACTTACTGCGGTCCAACTGTTATAAAGTGTGACACAGTCTTATAATATTCAGCCTAGCTCACTACTCATTTCATTATCATCCAGTATAGGTAGCTGTGCTGACATTGCTGAGCCTCCGGTGACTTTACTATCACAGATAGTAAAGTTAGTTACTGAAAGCAACAGGCGAGCTAACGATGTAGCATGTCGGCTAAATGCAGTAAATGTACCGTGATCATGTAACTAGCATGGATTAGTTCAACCTGCAGCTGATACAACTATTACTGAAACGTTGCACTGGGAGTTTACCTGAGTTCCCACCATGTTGTGTGAAGCTGGCTCCCCACCTGCCTATAGCTGCTCTCACTTTGCCTTTTTTCGGGAGTACTGTGCCGATATGCCGGTGTCTCGCTGCGCTGAATGAAGTAACGTTACGGCGCCGGTGTTGATCCGCCTCTGAAACGGGAACCTTGAAGTAACAGAGCCTGAACATGTCTGAGTGAAAAGCCACAGCCTGCATCTTGTTGTTCCTGCGTTTATTGCAGGACTTCTGTATGAAAGCGGATACGTTTCGGATTCTGCTCGCACTTGCGTTCAAGCAAGCATGCGTACGAGCACACGCCTGGTTGCAATCTTAGAACTGCACCGCTAGTGGCTGCTGGAAACTACATAATGCCCCTTTAAGTGCGTATGATTATGATGCAGTAGACAGTAGCTTGTTTTTGTAGCCTAAGTTTTTTTTTTTTTTTTTTTACAAAAGGCAGATCTGTTTCTTCTGTCTTTACACTCCATTGCACTCTTTTGTTAATGTGAGTTAAAAGCCTTGCAGCAGAGTTCTGAACAGCCTGTAGACGGTAAAGCTCCTTCTTGCTTAAACAAGTAAAAAGACTGTTACAGTAATCTAACTGAGAGGAAATAAAAGCATGAATGATCATCTCCAACTCACCCTTTGATAACTGTGTTCTTAGTTTGGAAATATTCCTCAGTTGGAAGAAACAGAGTGGTACTCCAAGGACATCACTGAATCAAAAACAAAACCTAAGCTCCTAAGGCTCTGCTGGACCGACGAGCCTAAGTCACCAATATGCTGCTTTATCTGAGGGATGCTACTTTCAGGGGCAATGATTACTGTTTGTGGTTTCTCTGAGTTCAGAAGCAAGATGTTGTCACATAATCACTGCTTGATACTGGTCAAGCAGTTAATTAAAGAAGACAATTTATGGAACTCAGTTTCCTTAAACGAGCAGTACAGTTGAATATCATCCGCATACAGATGGTAAGATATGTCACTGAATTGACTAATTATCTGTCCTAAAGGAAATTCATACAAAAGGAACAGACAACCCTGCAGTTTCAGACATGACCTGATTCACATAAACACTAAAACTTCTACCAGAAAGGTAGGTTGAAAACCATTTTAAAACTGATACAGACATCCCAACCAGATCATGGAGTCTATTTATCATAATATTGTGATCAATAGTGTCAAAAGCAGATGAAAGGTCCAAGAGGACCAAAAAGGGATAACTCTTAATCAAACTAGTCTCTAGTAAAACCTCTTGTGATCACTATTAAGTGTTTCATGCTGTGCTCACATTTAACTTTCTTGTTCACCTTTGAGCCGTCTCTGTAAACACCACCCAGACTTCTTCAGCCCTATATCAGCCACCTCCCCAACTGATTTTTTTTTCATTCAGCACCTTTACTTTAAACAACATCTGTGTTGTGTATCTGCTCCTGGGTCTACCCAAAACCAAACCGTACCACTATGCTGACAATGTTACATATAAAGTATATTCTCTTCATGTTCTTACTGGGATTCATTAAAGGTATATCAAATATGTAGGAAATTATTTGGATTTTTTGGGGCTGCAGCAGTAGGACAAATGAGCAGATAGTAAATGCCTTCAACAGAATTTAGTTTTTCCTGTGATTCAGTCTGACATATTTGGTCACTTCATAGACAATTCTAACTTGACTAGAATTTTGAAATAAAGTGTCCTCAACAAAGCAGGAGTGCAGAGGTCGAAAGACAATCTTGAAACTGCTCAAGAAAGTCTGATCTTTCTACGTCCCAAAAATGGAGTTAAATACATTTATAAATAATTCTCATTATGACAAGTCTAAACCTTTCGACAACCCAGAAACATGACTGACTTATGATGAAGCAAAACATAGGAGGAAGGTTCCTATTTCAAAATAGAAAAACACACCTGAAGGTACATTCCCCGTGCATGATTAAACAGCATCCTGGCGTTGAGTCAGCCCTGCAGGCTCGTCAGGTGCTTAGTGCTGAGCTGGAGTTCCTGGGTTTTGATTGGCTCTCCGTGTTTTTTGTTCCAGTGATGCAGCATTGAGTGTCCTTCCTCTGGTTTAAATCAGCAAAGACGTGAGGAGACGGAAAGTTCTTGTTTCTCCGTAACTTGACTCAGTTACTCCTGCGTAGTAGCTGGATTCTTCTGGAAGTTTATGATTAAGCAGTTCATGGTTCGCTTATTTACCTGCTTTGTACATGTTTGTGCCTGCCAGCAAAACAATTAAATTTCATATTATGTTTAGGTGTTATATTTCATATAACACCTAAACAGCTGTATAGACCCCAGCCTGTAACAGGCTGTAATTACAATCCTGGAAACTGCTTATTTTCTTTTAAAGGCTTTCTTTTTTTTTTTTTTACAAGTTTGCCCTCCATTGTAAATGTGCTTTACGATATCTGGCAGGATGGTTGTTGGTGGGACACAAACATCAACAAAGGAAATTTTGTGAGCTATTAATCCCCTGCAGACTGTTTCTCTGTCATCTAGTAATGGGCTACTTAAGAAGAACAGTAAATCTTGGAGTGCCACCCACCTTGTGTGCCCCGCTCTGTGAACCATACCTGTTGACTATATAAGGATGTCTGGTTCAAAGGTGTGTTTTTTTTCTTTATGTCAATGACATGGGGAAAAAATGCCTGGCCAGGATTCCAATCTTGTTTCATAATAAACTAATAGGAAAACATGATCTCAGTTTAATTGCGTTAATTAGAGTTCATTTCAGCAGCTGCAGCAAGATTGTCAATGCAATCTAGTTTCATACTATATAAGCAGACATACAAACTTTTATTTTTGAAGTGTACCTATTGTCCATTATGTTTAATTTATGTACAGTTAAAAAATACTACAAAACATATTGAGTTAATATATGTATGTGATGGATCCACATGGACCACTTCAGGCTGAGATATCTAAAAAACAATTGTATGTATTGCCATGACATTTCTTACAAACATTCATGGCTTCCAGGGGATAAAGTCTACTGACTTTGATGACCCCCTGACTTTTCCTCTAGCATGACCATTAGGTTGACATTTGAAGTTTTGACTAAATTGTCTCAACAGATATCAGATGCCATGACTTTTGGACATTCATGTTCCCCTCAGGATGAAGTGTGACAACGTTGTTGGTGATCCTCTGACTTTTAATCTAGCTCCATCATAAGGTCAAAATTTTAATTATCCAGTATGTTGGTTTTAATCTAGCACCATCATAAGGTCAAAATTTTAATTATCCAGTATGTTGGTTTATGACAAATTATGACATTCCCATCAGCCAGAGCTACACTTCGTGTTCAGTGATAATGAGCTAGATGAACAGGACTACTGTAAGGTGGTGAACATGTTGGGATGTTACCACCCGGACATCAACAAAGCCCTGCACCTAAATACAGCATGACTACAAACTCTTGTATCGTTAATCGTATCCATAATTTAGTCAATTTACAAACAGGTTGAAACCTGTTTAACCATATTAACTGAGAATTCTCAGAAACCTGCTGCTATTAAACAGTCCACAACAACAACAGTATAAAGAGACATTTTCAAGCCAGAGGTTTTGTCTCTGAAGAAGCAGCAGCAGCTCCATGATTTTAAAATGATGTAAGTCATGACTGAAACCTCTTAAACTCAGCTTTCCCTCTTAAACACCCCAGTATGTTAGTTAGTAAAAACATTGTAAGCCAAAATGAAAGGATCTTCTCTGTTTAAATGGGTTGGTTAATGATAATTAGCAGCAGCTGCATCATCACTGTCACTGTCATCTCTCACTGGGAGAAATTAGGTAAAACCTTATTTATGTTGCAGTTATTTATATGACAGTGTTTCATTCAATTATCAGTATTTCCCTGTGTATTTGCCATTTGCCCAAAGATTTTACTTTTTTTTAATTTATTCTATTTATTCTTGTCCAAAATGGCATTTTTAAAAAAAAACATTTTTCAACTTTTCCATGTTAAATTTAACCAGAAGGTACACAATGAATCTAAACACCTAAATGAACTTACAAAGCACACTGTTATTAGATGGGAGGATGCCATCAAATTGACTTGTGATTCATCACTCTCATTACCGGTCCCTTATTTTTGGAAACCTGAAACACACACACACACACACACACACACACACACACACAAAAGAAAATCCAAGGGCCTGTTGTAGTTTCTCCTCTTTAAAGACATTAGGCAATGATTAACTGGTGCCTTGTTTCCTCTCTGAGAGCCACCTAACCTCCGGCTCTCACTGCTCTCACTGTGTGATCTCGTGCTGTGCCCTTAGCCCAGCCTCTCCCACCCCACATCAATATAATACTTCAGTAATCAAACCCTGAACCCCCCAACAGCCAGCCATTCGGCTTCAAAGCACCTGTAGACCAACTCCTCCCTCCACGACCACATTAGTCTGTCTGTCCTGACTGAAATTCTTACTGGCTGCCAGGCTCTTTTTTTCTACAGTGTGCAGTGTGTGTATTAATGAACGCCTTTGATGTCTGATAAAACAACCTAAATGATGAGCTTCTAGGAACGATTACTATAACACCTCATTGCTGAACACCAGCTAATAGTTTCCTAAAATCTGTTTCCACTTCTGGTCTATTTAACCTTTTCCATTACAAATAGAAGTCATGCAGTCAAATTAGAACTTAAAGAATCTTTAAGCTGTAGTATCAAACTAAACATAGGCATTATTAAGAAACATTTAGTTCTATGAAAACTTTTACACTTGGGAGGTTTACTTGCTTTCAGATCCAGATCGGTTAAAGAAGGAATGGAAAGGAGGAGGATGAGAAGAAAGGCCAGAAGGAAGCAAAGATATAAATGAAAATGACAGGTAATATGTGTTATTTTATGGATTCATAATTTTGATTTAATGCTCCAGTGTTGCATCTATACCTGATTTTAGAAGAATTTCCTTAAAATAACATTTAGCTAAATATTAATTTGTTACTCATTTATTACTATATATATATATATATATATATATATATATTATTGATTATGCTTGCCTGTAGAAAGATTTTTATATTTTTGTTTGTTTAGCTGATTGGCTCTTTCGGTTATGCTAGCAGTTAAATGGAATTGATTAATTGTAAGTTTACCAATTAAGCACTGTATCTCTTTTCCCTAAAACAAGTAGGGTACCAAATTTCACTTTTCTGTCCAGGGAACTTCCCTGAAAAATTTATGAAATATTACACACCCATAAAATTCTGAGATGATATTTAAAGCAATTTTCTTTCTTGCCGAAATTATAAGATCAATACAACTTTCATCATCTGTATGGTAAATCTGAACCTGCCGTCAGCAGCCTAATAGCTTAGCTTAAGCACAAGGTTAGGGCATCATAAGGCTTAAAACAACTAGAGTCCGCAAAAAAACAGTCACTGCTCTTGGCCAAGAAATAGTTTGGCATGTACGCAACGACTTCATATTTACTGAACAGACATTATAGTGGCATCAATATTCTTTTCTGATACTTGACAAGAAAGCCAATAAGTGTGATTCCAAATGTGTCGATCTAAAAAAAAGCACAATAGTTCCCTTTGTAAATACAATGTCTCTCAAAGTCCAACACAGAAATACTTAAGTTTGAAGTACTGGTAATATACCAGTACGTCAAACCTTTACAGCACAGGCACTGAAGTGCTTCCCACCTTTTCTCATGACACTGGCCTCAATGAACAGTGCTTAACTTGATCCAAAGCTACATTAACCATTCAAACTACTACTAGAGGGATCGGTATGTTTTTGAGATAATTAGATTTTACTTCATGTGTTGCTTATCAGAGCATCACAGTTCAATGAGACTTGACTGTTCAACAGTTCCTAATGTTGTGTGCATTAAAAGCATGCAAGAAGAATAGTTACTTCAGCTGTGAATCATACAACAATATGTTTTAAAAAGTTTAATTAAATCTGCAAATATACATAATCAGACTGGGACCCAGCTACTGTTGCTGTAATTGATCCATTCAGTCTCTACAACTCAATAAATGGTGAAGAGAGTTGTTTGGTTGCATCAGTCAACACAATAGTCTAGGTCTGCCTGTTTTTTCCTTCAGCCAGTCTGGCACCAAATCTGGAGGCCACAAGATTCTATAAACAATCCTCGCCTGTAGATATGTTTACAGCTTTTCCTCGAAAACATGCATCGTTGTATCCCTGCTGCTCCTGATAATCAGCCCGCAGGTCACAATGCCTGATCTGAAGCCGGCTGAGGTCATCCACATCCTGCTAATTGTCAGGGAGATCAGCATGGTAGTCGTGATAAACTGGGAAAGGAAACTGGTTGACTGGGAGTGCTGAGTGGAGCAAGAGGCAAAGGGGACTGGGATTTTGGTTCAGCCTGGAAGCTGGAGTTGGAAATGATCATAGCAGTATAGATGTTGGATATAGCATTGGGAATTTGAGCAAGAATGGGAATGATGCTGGTTTCTCTACCCACATTTCAGTCACAGCACTTAAAAATAAAATGTACAGGTTTAAGCTCTCTGTTTAGCTGTGTAACTTTATTAGGTTGGGTTTTTTCAACACAAAATAGCCTTTGCACAATGGAAATGAGTATTTGTCATGCTCTACGCTTTCTATTTCGGGGCGTTAACGTTGCAATTTTCTTCTCCTAAAACAAAAGCCTGCGTTTAAATGGTAATGTTATCCGTTAGCGGTCCATTGCTTGACTGAATGAGGAAATTCCCTGTCTAAATGCAGAACTAAACCACCTGCCTTTATGGTAAACGCTGCCACAAGACAATAAGAAGAAACTGCAGACAGAGGGTAAGAGGGACAAGATTATATCCGAAGATCAAGGACAGAGAAGATTAAATCCATTTCAACTCAGGCTCAGGGACAATCCTGAAGATGAGGGGGGAGTATTAACTTCGCTATCTCATGGCTGAACTCCTTTCTTTGGGACCTCGCCGATTCTACAGACACAGGAACGCATTACAAACCCCTGGAACGACGCGTGGAATAAACACTGTGCCTAAACAGAACCAGATGTTCATTCTGCTACGAACTGGAGAGTGCTGTGATCGTGTGCTGGGTTGGGCTGATCCCCAGCGTCACTGAGGCAAACCAACTCCAGCTTTAGGCCTTAGCAAAACAGGTCTCTTCCTGTGCCTCACAGGAGTAACTGTTCCTATATTGAGGCCCTTTATTCTGCAATGTGTACTTTTCATTTAGATAATATTAATGTAATGAGGGACTGAAGTGGTGTCTTTGAAGTGATCAAGTGACTATGAGGACTGTTACTTAAGTAGAGGTGCGTAACAAGGCTTGCTTTAGCCTTGACGTAGCATAAGTCAGAAGGGTCAGTATTATTTTGATGCAGACCTGCATTTTTGCTGGATGACAAACTCAGATTACAACCCGCGTCCAAAGTGAAAGCTCAAATAAAAGAAACAAGACAGTCATGTTAGTGGCTCTGTGAGGCATAACTGAAACCCCGTTTCTTAGAAGTTGCATTTATATTCCACTAATAACACAAAAGCTTGCTTTTAAATAGTAGTGTGGTCTTGATTGCAAGGCTGAATGAGGAATTTCCTAAATGCAGAGCTACACTACCTGCCTTAAACATTAACTTTGCTATCTCATGGCTGAACTACATTACCACTTCCCTATAAGTTATGTTTCTGGACTTGCTAATGAAAAAAACAAAGGCAGTAAAAGTTTCCTCCACAACATACTTGGTAAAACTAGTATACTTAAATGTAATTTCTGGGGTTGGTAGAAGTTTGAAATTTTTCTTGTCAAAAGGACACAACAAGGCTCTTAATATTTCATAAAAGGTAGTAATGACAGTTCATACATTTTCAGATGAAACCCTTAATGGCTCTCTTGGAAGGGGAAACATGCTTTTGTTGTAACTCAAAACTTGGGCTGGGGAAGTTTGGAGAGGCAACAACTTTTTGGGATTAGTCTCCATGGCTCATGTATATTTTCACTGAAAACAACAGATTTTCACATTCCGCAGCATCATTTATTCATCTGACAAGCATTATGGTCTCAGGCTTGCCTTATTAAATGATGCAGATATTTTCCTCTTGGGTGGAATCTGGATTTTTTTTTCCGTTCCCAAGATGAAGTTTTGAAATAAAGCGAGCATCCAGTTTGTAGGGACTTGACTGGATCCACCCTCGTTCTTTGGAAGGAAACCGCTTCCATAACTCCCAAATGGAGACTTAGAGCCGCAGCTTCAAGCATGCTGTTACACAACCGGTGGGTTGGACAGTGGCATTCCCACATGCTGATGTTAACTACATACGCAGCACTTTCCGCAGGTCAAACCCCAGCCTCCAAACCCACAGACTATTAGACTCAAAATGAAGCTGTTCATTTGTGCTTGTGGTACGGAATTCCATTTGTGTTACAGTAAAAAAAACTTTAGCTTTGTCATGGTACAGTAGATGATGAAGAATCAGTAGAGGTCAAACCTCGTGACTCACAAGTAAAGCTGGTTTGGCTGCTTATTAAACACGCTCACAGATGTAAATATGGCTGTTCTGCAATCACATACACAAGCTATAGTCTGCTCTCTTGAAGTCTGTGATGAGTTTGTGTATGTTTTTCTTCTGTTTTGTGTATTTATGCCATGCTAACATCCACATCCAGAGTTGAATGCAGTAGTGGAAGAAGTATTAAGATCCTTTACTTAAGTAAAAGTAGAAACACCATAGTCTAAAAATACTACAACTATTTACAAGTAAAAAGTAAAAGTTCTGAATTCAAAATGTTACTTAAGTACAGAAGTATTATGACCAAAATGTACTCAAAGTCTCAAAAATAAAAGTACTTAGTGTACAGAAATGCTATTTTCACAGTGCTGTATTATTACAGAATATCAAATTTTTCACTTTTTATCACTAACAAATATGTGTAAGAGCATGTCGGTGTTAGTTTGACAATGTGAAGCCACTTTTAGATATTTTGTGTACTACTACTGGGTAGATTAGTAGTACAATAATACATCATATTATACAAGCATTTCATGCATTTTGTATGAAGTATATAAAGTAGCATTAAATAAAAATACTCAAGTATTAGTACAAGTACCTCAAAAAGTACAGTACTTGATTTAATGTTACTTCACCTTTCTGTTCCCTTGTTTCCTTTAATACATATCGACTATATTACAGTTTAGGTTAAATCTTCTACTCTTAATAACAAGATGGATATGTTTTTTTTACAGGAGAGCTGGTATTTAAGATAATTTTTTTTAAAAAAACGATAGGAAGTAAAGTGACTGACTGATTGAGAATAACTAGGGAAAATTCAATGTGCAGTAATTCAATAATTACCATTTATAGCCACATTGGCTGCGGTTCAGCAAAGTTACCAAGGCCTGTTTTCACAAAACACAATAAATATTAAACAGTCTGACTTCACTGAATTGGTGTATATTGCACAGATATTTCCATACGTAGAGATGACACCTGGATGACATATGACAATTCAGCAGCTTTTAAAGTTTTCAAAAATTGTGAAATTTGTCAGAAGTTTGAAACGGTATAAATAAAAAGGAAGGAAAAAGTTTGGCGAGGGTTACTGTGGGAAAAAGCTTTTGATGGTGTATCTTGTGTCAAACAGAGAGTCTTATAAGCTGAGTTGGAAGTGCAGTTAAGGAACACGAGCCTCCCTCAGTTTCCTCCCTGTCCTCCATTTGTCCTCGTCATGTTTTCCCCTCATCGTTAGAGACAGACCACCAGTAACAACCCTCAAGTTAATTCATACAGCTGCGGCAGGGCTGACACTGTTCTTTGTCCCACATCAAGAGGGGTCACAAGTTTGTTTGCCCACCACAGCCGCTATGTCTGTCAACAGCCATGAGCTAAATGGCCAAAATGCAAATGTCATGCCAAATAATTAGCCTTGTACAAATCGAAACTCTGATAAAGCTCTGCCTTCTGCCAAAGCCCAGACTGTTTGGCGTAAAAATCTTCAAATAACCCTCTATTATCATTCCACCGCGCTGGCACGGACCACAGAACAACAAAAATAACACGAGTCATTTGGCGCACAAACATGTCATGCATCTGTCGTGCATGCTGAGGCTTTGATAGTTTCTGGGTCGCCCACAGAGAGAACCAGACTTCTTTTTCTCTCTCAAAATAGCAGACGATGTGTTTAACTTTGCACTCTTTTGAGGAGACACTTAAGTGGGAATTTCCCACTTGTCGTTTAATGTGGGAATGTAGGGAAATTGCACATACACATATGAGATTGGTAAAAACAAATCAGTCAGTATGTAAGTAAGTAAGATTCCCCTTTTATATTTAATCCATATGCATTATTTTGATGGGATGTTTTACAAAACTGCAATTGGAATTTGTACTTATTTTGAGAATATCTGCTGAATGGATGCAGAAATTATTAAAAGAAGAGCATGGCTATTAGTGATGCATAATTTACACTCCTCCTAAAACAAAACAGTTTCTCAACATTTTCAGTACTTTCTAATTAACACTGGAAGAACACGCTTGTGATATGAATAGACGCAACATGTAAATGTCTGTGCAAAGACCTGAGAGATTCAAATAGAACAAAAGGTCAGGGACACACATGCAATATGACTAATATTTGTCATACTCTACTTTTGTCAAAGTGCATCTTTCAAATGCAGCTCTGTTTAACCTGTATATTAGCTCGACATGTCTGGACCTGCAGGTGACTTTTAGAGAAGAAATGAATGCCTCCTCAAGCACAGGCCTCTGGCAAAGCTACAAAGTAGTCTGATGTTTTGTTTCTGTGTTGTTTATCTGCTTTGTAAGCTATTGAGTTTGGGATTTGTCCAAGAAAAGCTCCTGTAAATACTTTTGGTGCTTCTTTACAAGCATTAAAAACTGGAATGCAGAAGAACTAGTCAAAATAAAAGATAACAGGTTAAAGTTCAAAAGAAGAATTACTGCACACCATAATTGTTTGTTTTTTTTGTGTGTGTGGACCAAGGCCAGTATAGTGTGACCAGTAAAAAAAGAGCATAGGTGAGTGATTGGCTTACCATGCTGTGATGAAGCGAACAGGATGTCAGGAGAGCTGTGAACACGTTAAGGCCTGCCCTGCACTTAGAGGGCTGCATCTAAGCTGACATGCAGGAATGTGTCTCCATATAGAGCGTGAAATCCATGCAACTTAATCTGCTTTGTATGCTCCAAAATGAAAAAAGGTCCAGATTTTTGTTGCGTGAAGAGCTCAAATTTAAGTTTTAAGTAGTAATATTGTAACGAGAGAACAATAAGCAGACAGCAGTGTGAGAATGTGAACAGATGTTTCTCAAAGATTAAATTTGACGGTTGTCTTCACATTGTGTTCTTTGAGAGAAAAATTATTCATTTGATGTTTTCATTTGGATTACATTTGTTTTAATTAAGATGCAAGAAACACACGTAAAGCATATCAAAGATTCTGCTGAAGCTTTCACAGCTTAAAACTCAAAACATTTTCTGCAAGAAGAAAGGCGAGCATAATTTTTTACATATGCTTCGAAACATCAAAGATCAAATTTACTTAATTAGAAATCTAAGTAGAGAGGAGGCTACTGCATTAAGAAGATTACAATAAATACATAATTACAAAAGAAACATATGATGCAAAGCAGAACAAAAGTTATATATAGTAAAAGTAGTAATAGTATAGCAAAGGTCCCTCAAAGAATGAAAATACTGTAATGCAATCCACAAAATTTTTTATACAGATCTCAAATTAAACTAGGTCAGGAGAAACCCCTTAACATCCAAGATAGAGCACAGACAACAAAAAATAAACTAAATACACACACACACACACACAATATATATATATATATACATACATATATATATATATATATATATATATATATATATACATAATTTATGGTTTATTTTTCTACTCATATTGCCTGCGCTAGAAGAGCATCTGACTGATTTACACAAGTATGCAGAGAACGTGATTTTCTCATTATTGCAGTATCATTTCCACTTTTGTTCTGTTTTTTAAACTGTTTATAGCTGCAGTTGAAAACTTTTGTCATACTTTTTTTTACATTTGCAATGTTTAATGTCTGCATTGGCTATCTTATTGCTGTTTTTTTTCTCTTTATCTTAATTCTATATTTAGCTTACTTTAGGAAATATAGGCCTGCAGTATGTTAAGTGTTACAATGAATGAATATAAATTAACCTTTTACAGCGTCAAAATTTGTGTAAAGCATAAAGCTTTCACATACTTATAGAAGTTGCTTCAACACATGAGGCAATATTTATATTTCAGGATGTTGCGAAATATTTAATAAATACACAGATTCTGGTTTTCTAGTCCAAACACACACAGATGATCGTTGAAGATCTTGATGTTCTCTTTCCATCAGACAGGAAGGGAATTCTTCAAGGAGACAAACCACAATCATTGTGGTGTGAACCCTCCTGACCTCAGCTGCCTGAGACTCACCCTTTCACCTTCTGCCTGACCCTTCCCCGCTGCTGCAGAGTTGATTGTGCTATGAGAGGGCTAGAGGCGAGCTCCTTTAGTCAGGAGAAATGAATCTTCCACATGCTGCCGGAGGAATGTCATGGTCCAGACAGTCTGGAGTTCCCTCCTGGGAGTTCAGGAATTCGGACACCTGTGAAATTCCCTTTAGTCTTTAAGGGGGAGACAGGGTCAATCCACCTTAAGTGCATCTGCAGGCTCGTTGACTAAAGAATGGAAAGATACTACGTTTGTCTTTCATGCCAGTGAGAGTCCATCTCTTATACTGTTATACACCTGCAATCATTTTTTTTCACATTTGTTGGGTGTGTCCTCTCCCATGTGTGTGTAGTTTACTCTTTCACTTAGAAATTGATGTGAATTACTTAATACATAAAATAATTGTTGAGATTTTTCAGTCTGATGCAAAATGGTTGACAGACTGACCGACATTGCCATAGAACCATGACAGGATAGCATGACTAAAAACCACTAAAACAATCTTTAAGCTGCTGTGAAATAATTTCCTGTATGGTTTAACAGTTTTAAAGAGAAGAAATTGAACTGTGTGCCCATAAAATCAATGTACAGTAAGTAAGTATAAATGAATGAAGATTTAAGACAGAATAAAGGGCACAGGATTTACATAACACAAAGCCCACTTATACATTACCCCAGACATTATTCTTACCAGGGACTGTTAGCAGAGACTGCCTAGCTTTTGTTTGGGTTGTTTTTTACTGAAACAGTGGCTGGAATTTGAAGAGGAGAGTCTGTGAACTTCACAAGATGACAGAACTAGACCCTTTTGATGAACTGCACAGTTCAATAAGTGTCAACTGTGCCTGCAGCCCAGACAACGTGTTGGTGTCACATTTCATAATCTGTGTGTGCAAAACCTTTGAAGCAGCATGTCTGCAGTTTATGAGTGACAACGGAGAAAGAATAAGTCTCTGAAGAATCTGTTCATAGCGTGAAAACTGTTTCATCAACACCTTTATCAACAGGCAACATAAAGTACAAAGTGAAATTGACTGACTGCTACAATAAACACACAAGCCTAATAGCTGCATATAATAAAGTAAAAAGGAGAAGAGAGAATTTTCATCATTCATTTCCCTTCAGCTTTGTTGTTTAAATTTAGTGAAAATGTGCACCAAAAAACTTTTACTGAAACTGAGAGATGAAAACAGCCAACGGAGTGTGTGCACTTAGAAGCTATTTAACTTCACATCCAACGTGTCCTTATATCTAAATGAAGCTTACCCTGATATGCTTACCCTAATCCTAATCATTCACATTTCTCTTGCCAAAACCTAACCAACCTCACAGATGAAGGCAACGAGTACTTGCAAATCAGACGCAAAGCAGAGCTAGTCATGCCTTCGCCAGCCTAGGGGGAAAAATCCATTCACCCCATGCACCTTACACAGATTTTCTAGCCTCTTTATATGTCACCTATATACCTATACTTTATCATTTTGAAGGACGTGACCAAACTCCAATTTCATCCAGAAAATATTATAAAATTAGTTAGTCATAAAACTTTTTTGTGTCTTTTTCTACTGTAGGAACACAGTGTTCTTCCTCAGACAGCACATACTTTACAGTACCTTACAGTGTGATATAATTCACAATGCATGGCTTAAGTATCTTCCTGGAGCTTGTCACAACTTTCGGATTATCATTGAAGAGCTTGGTAACTGCCACCTGAATCCTTCAGAAGAAGACACTGGGCTGTGTATCACCAGTTTGTTTGATACATGTACTGACGTATTAGTTGGGAGTCACGGCGTCCTTCAGGGGACAAACACAACTTAAAAGATTTAAAGGCGTCAGTGTGATTTATTCTTGTGTCTGTACGGGGTTCAATCCATAATCGGGTGGATGGATGGAAAGTAATGAACATGTCAAACGACAGAATGAGTTCATTTTAATATTCATCAGCTGACCACGAGCCGCTTGCAGCAGAGGAGGAGTTCAGACAAAATGGAACATGAGCTCAGCCTCTAATCAGTTCATTACTGGGGTGAGTTAAGGCCCGTGTTTGTCCTCTGAATTCTAATTAGCAGGTCATAAAATCTGTCCTCCCTCCTGGTCAGGCACAGGATGAGTGATTCCTGTTTTCCTTTTCTTCTTCTGTGTACTCCAACCTCCATGCAAAGTCAGACAGTCTCAGCTTGTCGACATTTTATCCTAATATAATTCTACTCATATTTCATTTCTGTGTAGTCTGACCTCCTCATCTCTCAGACATCGCTGATACAGCAGATATTATTATTATTATTATATTATGTGTTTACAATTTAGTTTAGGTTAGTGTTCATTTTGACCTTGAAAGCAGTTGTTTGACAAAATAATCGGAATCAGAATCAGAATCAAAGGAGCTTTATTGCCAAGTAGTGTTTTACACATATGAGGAATTTGCTTTGGTGATAAGGTGCTACACGTAGACAAACATACAGTTGATGTAAATAAATGTACAAAAACATAAATATGGAATGAACAAACGCAACTTATATAAGAAAAATAAAAGAGCAGAGAAAAATAATGCTAAACACTAAAACTATTTTCAGAAAAAGAACATCCATCCATCCATCCATCCATCCATCCATCCATCCATCCATCCATCCATCCATCCATCCATCCATCCATTATCAACCGCTTATCCTGTGTACAGGGTCATGGGGGGCTAGAGCCAATCCTAGCTGACATCGAGCATAAGGCAGGGTACACCCTGGACAGGTTGCCAGTCCATCGCAGAGAAAAAGAACAATGTAGCAGATATTTACATGTGCATTACTGTGGTTTATGTTGTGCAGTAGTGTTGCAACGGAAGAGGATATTGTGTACATAAAAATATAAATTGACAATATGAAAATATAGAACAACAACGATTAAGATTGACAAAAAATATGTGCATTGTGCCAGGTTTGTGTATGATATGAAATTAAATAACGTTTACACATGCAGAGATATTTGTATTATTTGAAAGGGGGAATGTCAGCGAGGAACTTGAGCCTTGTTAATAAGGCTAGCTGCAGAAGAAGCTATTTTTGTGGCGAGAAGGTTTTGTTCCTGATGGACTGCAGCCTCTTGCAAGAGGTAAGAGTCTGAAACAGTTTGTGTCCAGGGTGGGAGGAGTCAGCTAATGTTAGCTAACATTGACTGATGATCTGATTACTCACCAGCTTTCCCCAGATCTTTCAACCATTCTTCATCAGCATTAGCATTTTGCTCAAGCATCCAGAAAGAGATTGACACAAATACACACTTCACATATGACCATGAAGAATTATGTCATGAAACATTAAAACAGTAGGCAAGACAGAAAAAGTGTGTCTTAAAAAACTTTTAAAATTAGTCATGAGATACCCCGCAACCCTGTATGCAGGATAAGAGGTTGACGATGGATGGATGGATGGATGGATGGATGGATGGATGGATGGATGGATGGATGGATGGATGGATGGATGGATGGATGGATGGATGGATGGATGGATGGATGGATGGATGGATGGATGGATGGATGGATGGATGGATGGATGTCATGAGCTAATGCTGTTCTTAGATTTTGAGGTAGACTATTCAACTATTCTTGGTGTAGCCACTGAGAAGGCCTTGTCGCCAAAATGTTTGTGTATGTAAATATCCAACAGACATCCAATTATTATATTGGAAACACATCAGTGAGCCACATTGTTGCACTGGGTCATGTCTTCCTTCATTATTATGGACATGGTTTAATTGGAGTCCTACACCATCCTGCTGCTTTCAATACTATAGAGCATGTAAAAGAAAACAGTCCCTAACAAATGCACTATTTTCTCCTGTTACTCCTGAGAAATTTTTGCTCAAACCTATGATGCCCAGCTGTTTTAGGAAAGACATTGTGCATTCATGGATATGGAAGGGAAGTCAAAAATATTTAGATACAGACTAATACATTGTTGGTTTTGGGATTTTTTTATGAGATTTATCGACAGTAATAAAAATATAGAATATCGCCTGCTTCATCCTGTAAAATATATATCCATGCAAATGCTAGAAAAGTGCAGCAGTCACACCAACCATAAGTGATTGCATGTAGTGTGTGTTAGACTGTAAATTATTCAGATTGACTTATGGACCAGTCAGACAACAGCAATCTGTGTTGCTGTCAAGTGACCCAATGTCTAGTGTCTCTAGTCCACATGCAGTCAAGGACTCTTTATGCATGAGCGCCTCATCGGTTAATTAAATTATTTGACCTCAGTTCTGCTTCATCATCACTGTAAAGACACAAGTGACACAAGAGGACACAAACAGCGTCTTCTGACACATTGGAGGAAGAACAACTTATGGATTTTAGACATCCTATAAACTCATGTGTACCCTTCTATTATTCCAGAGTCTTCCCCTAAAAATACATGTTGATAAACACCAGAGCTCTGCAATTAAAAGGCTGCTGCCTCTGAGACACAGTGATTGCTGCTGATGAAGTTCAATAATTGCTCCCCTGACATCTAAACCTTGTAATTACCTCATGTAGATCGAGGCATCTTCCCTCTGAGACTGTCAGGACTGTACAGAAATAGTCTCTCTCTCTCTGCCTCCTCCTCCTCCTCTTCCTGACACTTTGTTTCAAATACAAACAGGAAGTAGGGGCTTTATGGCAGAAATTGTGCCTGGAAAGGGTTAGGGAAGTGTCGAGACCTACTTGAAGTGGTTTGGATCAGAGGACTAGCTGTTCGACATGGTGGATAAGTGGGTAATAGAGATATTGTTATGCTCTCTCACTTTGAACATCAGTTATCATCTAAAGAGACATGGATTGTTAGAAAAAGCAAACCGAAAGATAAAAATGGTCCCTGCATCTGCCTGATTGATATTTGGGGCAGCAGCATGTTACACAGGAAGTTTTATGCCTGGCGGTTGCCAGTTTGAACATACTGAGCAACTTGAAAGATCTTGGCAGCGAAGGGTTTTTACATTGATGAAAATACATCTAATCAGTTAAGGATGTCTATTCTAATATATGAAAGGGCTTTTAACTTAAATTAGTGTACCAAATACTTTCACATTTGAGTTGTGCTAACTAGCAGAGTTTCAGGAGCAGGACCACACATCAACCACGTCATTGCCAACATTTCCATAAATACCCACACGTTCCAACTCCTCTTCTTCACTCGCGTATTCTGCACGTATTCTGCACTAAAGCCACCAATCTGTCAATTTACCAACTACAGTACTGAAAAGAGCTGAAACTACCTAGTAAAGCATTAGCAAATTTAGCACAAATCTTAATCAAGACCACGGAAAATCTGCAACAGAAAACTGGCACAAAGAACTTCCCCTCTTCAGTAACTCTTGAATTGAACTTATTGAATTGACATAATGTCAAATCCTAAGAATAAAATTCACAGTACAAATAGGAAGGAGCTACAGGAGCCAATGTGACTGACTAGCTCTAGCATGTTCCTGGCTGCTACTGTGTTAAGCCATTAGCTCAGCAACTAGCCCAGTAACTAGTCACCACATCACCAAGCTTCTTGAATAAGATATTTCACCAAGTGCAGATTCATTTTGCAGTGTCTTTAATGAAAGACACAGTGGAATTGCATTATGGGAAGTGTAGGAATACTCCCAGTGATAAACCCAGTCTCTACTTCATGGATTTCAACCATTCTTTGACCACAACTTTAAGACAGTTCAACGTGAAATTTAAACTTCACAAGAAAGGTTTAAAAAGTTGTCAGACTTCAGGGTTGTGTTCATGTCTCCAGTGGACATAAACTGTTGCCCTCAGACACAGATGTAAATCTAATGCTATCGGCTGAAGGCCAAAACAACCTGTCACAACTGGTTAGAGGAAATGCTTTGACGCCACATCTGACTGTGCAACCGTAATACCATGCAAGCTGATTACACAAAGCGCTGTGGGGCATCACCATCGCCATTCCCCTGGTTATGTAACCGCAGTATAAAGTGTGAATGTGGACCGCAGCTGAAAGGTATGCTTTACCAGTCAGTAAAGATTTTCTGAGAGCAGTCCCTCTGCTGCTCATAAATGACAAATATCCATACTCATTTTGTTTCTGCTACGGTGAATTACACTAATTTTGTTTAGATTACAATTTGATGACTATAGATCTGTTTTACACAGGCTGATGCATGTACCTAACATAAAGGGAAACACATTAAAATTGACCCTGACCTAGAGCAAAGACTTACCCTTCACAGAAACAAGCCAGGCTTGATACTCCAGGTCCTGGCCCGGCTGTTATCTGGCTGTTTGTAGTGAGCTGCTGTTCTTCCAGACTCTCAGATTTAAGCCTTTATGGGTCAGACATGCAGCTTCTGTCAAAGTGCTCAACTCTAAACTGTCAGACTGTCAGTCTGTAAATCAGCTCCTAAGACACCGAGAGACCTGAGAGGACCTCTCAAGTGATGGAAAGAGACTAAGTACATTTACTCAAGTGCTGTATGTATGTACAATTTTGAGATAGTTCAAGTATTTCCATGTTTGGCCACTTTAGACTTACCACTATATTTCACATGGAATTATTATATTTTTTACTCCACAACATTTTTCTGACAGCTTTGGTTACTTATAATTTTACACAGTAAACCTGAGTTCATAAAATGCTCTATTTTTAAGGGTTAAACTAACAAATAGTAACGTACACAAAGCATGAAAAAGTTAAACCTCAACTGTATACAAAATTCATAGTAATGTTATAGTACTGATAATATAGTATATAGTCTACGTTCGTGGCATTACTATGACAGGAGCCATTCTGCTATCTAGTGAGTACATTTACTTTTCATACTTTAAGTACTCTTTACACTTTTACTTACTGCAATTTAGAAAAGTTTCATACTTGTACTTTACTTTTTATGTTATATTATACTTCTACTCCAGTACATCTCAGTGATAAATGTTGTGCTTCTTACTCTACAACATTTATTAAAGTGCTATTTGCCTTGATTTGACATACAAAACATAAGCTCTTCAGTACATAAAAGATGGTGTTTTTTGAGTTATGCTGCTGATTAGACCTATACAGGTTGGATTGGTAAGAATGCAGGGATTTATGTGAGAAAAGAACTAAAAGGCATTCCCTCAATCTAACAGAATTTTTTTCATTGTATTTCTACTTTTGCTTACATAAAGGATCTGAATGCTTCTTCCATTCTGCTACTGTCGTCGAGCTCCTACTTTATATTTTATGTCAGACCAATTAATGATGCACAAAAAAGACTTGAAGCAGATATTTCTCGGTACATTTTTGGCTCAGACAAAAAGCTAACCAACGTCCCTTCCCTTTCTGTTTTCTTTTCTCTATCTCCTGTGAAGAGATTTAACATGTACAAAACTTCTTTTCCTTTCACATGGATGTTTGAGAAAGGAATGCAGATGTCTAAATACACACCCACTCCCAATGTCATTGCCAGACTTTGCTCATTCTGCTGACCCATGGTAATGTTTAAACTAGGGAAGTGTTTCATGTGTAGGGACTTTTAGATGAACCAAGGGGACCAGATGTGTGTTTCACATCAGGTGATGCTCTCCAAAACAAACTGTCTGATCCATGGAAACTGCTGCACCACTCATTGGGTTTAGTTTAAAGTTCTGAGATCTGAGTAAACATCAACCTCCTCCTGAGCAGAGTGTTTCTGTCTTTACACCAACGCAAACCACAAGAGATATAATAAATTGCATCAACACCTGAGCACACACAGATGCACTGAACAAAATTATAAACACTTTTGTTTTTGCCACCACTCATCATGAGCTGAAAGCAAAGATCTACTTTCTCTATGTACTCAAAAGGCCTATTTCTCTCAAATATTGTCTACAAATCTGTCAAAATCTGTGTGAGTGAGAACTTCTCCTTTTCTGAGATAATCCATACACCTCACAGGTATTTATTGTGGCCAGCTTAAGGAACACCTGTACAATACCCATGCTGTCTGACCAGCATCTTAATATGCCACACCTGTGATGTGGATGGATTATCTTGGCAGAGGAGAATTGCTCACTAACAAAGATTTTGACAGATTTTTGAACAATATTTGAGAGAAATGGGCCTTTTGTTTAGATAGAGAAAGTCTTAGATCTTTGAGCTCAGCAATAGTACAATATTTCCCTCTGAAATGTAGTGGAGTAGAAGTATCAAGTAGCATAAAAAGTCAATCAAAAGTACTTTAAGTACTTTAATTTTACTTAAGTACATTACTTGTGCAATTTACTTAGTTACTTTTCACCACTGGTTGTATAAGATCAGAGGATTTTAGGAGTGGCAGTTTAGTGGAGTTTCCTTGCATGAGTCAAAAAGCCTGTGAGTCAGTTACATTTATTATTTCTTTAAACGGACCTCAGTGTGTTTTTCTTCTTTGTCCTGCTGGGACCTTTTTCTGCTTCAGTCTTTATTCCAAACTGGCTGGCATATTGCAAACCCAGCCAGTATATTTTCCTGTGTTTACAATGTAGGGAGGATGTGTTGCTATTTTAGTATCCTGCATACAGTGAAAGAAAGGCCTTTGCATCCAGACAAGGCGCAGGGCATTATCTCTCTGGCATGACCACAGCAGGTTTCCTGAAAATATACCTGCTGTGGAATGCAGGGGAAAGACACAACAGCAAACCTTTGTGTTCATTTCTTATTTTTGTTTAAGCCACCATCTAATTATCTGGCCTGAAAAGGAAGTGACACACATCTCATACACTTAAATACGGGTGGGAGACGGAGTTTGTCAAAGGAAAAAATCATTTCAGTGGACTTCAATCATAGTGGTTAGTCACTAAACAGGCATACTTTTTTATGGATGTGTAACGGTACAATGGGCATATGTGGGCTGAACAAAGAAAGAGGTATTATAGCTGCAAATATGGCGCCTGTGCCCCAGACAAGCAAATTAGTCATGAAAGGGAAAAGTCCAAAGGTTTACAGTTTGTTCAGGGGGAAAAAATCTACAGTTTATTCTGCATCACTTTGGATGTGAATGAACTGTTCTGCTAAGTTTGATGCATTACCAATGTGAGGGTATACAGTATTAGTTTGATTGCTCATCAGAATCAGATAATAATCACAATTCAGAATCACTTTTAATAGCCAGCAAATGAGGAACTTGACTCAGGTCTTACATTGCTCTCAATATACATACACAGAGCAAGCATAAACAAACAGGACAACAAACCAAACATAAAACAGAAACAGAGTGCAGTTTACAATGCACACATGCACACAACCATAAACAAAACAACAGACATTTGTAGACAGCAAGACAATAGTGTAGTGAATCATAATACAAAGGATGCTGGAATATATACATATTTTTTGTATTTAGTATTATTATACCTATATTAGGCTACATAAGGTAGGTGGATAGGATATATTCAGTATATGCAAAATGAACTGCTACTTATATTTGATGAATTTCTCAAAAGGATTGGAGAAACATATGTTTGTGCCTAATGGTGTTTAAAACATTTTTATTTCTTATGCTTTGATGTATTTTCTGAGTAATTGTTTTCTCATGTATTTGCTCTTTCATTTATATCATGAAATCTGCATAAAATCACATTTTGCAAAAATGTTATATTTAAACAGAAAATTCACTTAAATTACGTCAAAATTAATTTATTTTTGTTTTCAAACTTAGTATCAGAAGTACTTGCTCTTGACAAACACAGAACAAACTATAAAATTGTTTTAAAAAAATTAGTTAGTTTTACAGCTGAGATAAAAACAGGGTGAAGGACATGATTTTATTTGTTTTTAGTGCATGACTTCCAAAGCTGCTGATTGTGTGCAGACCATAATCACGAGAAATGCTCCCATTATTGTGGATCATAATTTTAGACCAACTGGGCTGATCTGAGTTTTTTTTTTTTGTGGAGAGCAGTTTTTAGAAAGAAGGAAGGCAGAAAGAGCAAAAACAATACCAACCCCATTGTGTGTCTCCTGATTATCTTCCACAGACTTTCAGATTGATGAATAAATCATCGTTACAAGCCCAAACAGAGGAATCTCAATCTTTTCATCTTCTTTATAGGATTTAATGGTCTAACCACATGGAGGACACTGAAGGGACACAGCAGCTCAAAGAACAAGTGATGCCTTGTTGAACACTCTCACTCGCACCTCGCTGGCGTCCAGTAGCTCAGCGAGCGAGGCGGGATCATATAACACTGCCTTGTTTTTCTCATGGATTTTTGTGGTTTGAGCAAAAACCCTCCTGGCCACTGGCCCGGGGATTTATATTCAAAAAAGACCTCAGTCCAAAAATGCTTCTGTCTCGTCCTGCATACTGAGGAGGTGCTCGACTCTCATATAATGAAACTTTCAAGAGGCTTAGGCAGAAGAGGCACTTTGCCAATCAAGTTGATATAATTCATCATTTTCTTGGAGTGTGCTCCCATTGTTATTATGAGATTCAACAAAAAAAATGTAGTTGTCAAAATGGAAATGAAAGTGATTTATACTGGGGGTTTTGAGAGCGGAAATCGAATAGAGGAGTGTGGGAAAAGCAGACCTTTAAAGTTTCTGTTTGTATTTGTGGAAAAAAGGACTCAGGCTGAAGCCATGGACTTCCTTCCACCATGACAGCTGACAAAGAGACACTTTCAGATCCTTTCTCTAACCCAGACAGTGGTGGACAGAAAAGTGCATTTACTCTGTACTTATATACAATGTTGATGTACTTGTACTTTTAAGCTATATACTCCAGGCTGACTGGGAGCTGCTGTTCTTCAAACAGCCTCAGAGAGGAGTTTTTATGGGTCAGACATGCAGCTTCTGTTAGTGAAGCATTAAAGTAAACTAACTTTGTTTTGATTGCCATTTAATGGCTGGAGATCTGTTTTACACAGCCTGATGCATATAAAGTCAACCTGAAAGGAAACACATATTAACCCTGACCTAGAGCAGAGACTTACCCTTCACAGAAACAAGCCAGGCTTGATACTCCAGGTCCTGGCCCGGCTGTTATCTGGCTGTTTGTAGTGAGCTGTTGTTCTTCAAGAGCCTCAGATATGGGCCTTTATGGGTCAGACATGCAGCTTCTGTCAAAGTGCTCAACTCTAAACTGTCAGACTGTCAGTCTGTAAATCAGCTCCTAAGACACCGAGAGACCTGAGAGGACCTCTCAAGTGATGGAAAGAGACTAAGTACATTTACTCAAGTGCTGTATGTATGTACAATTTTGAGATAGTTCAAGTATTTCCATGTTTGGCCACTTTAGACTTACCACTATATTTCACATGGAATTATTATATTTTTTACTCCACAACATTTTTCTGACAGCTTTGGTTACTTATAATTTTACACAGAAAAACTATGAGTTCATAAAATGCTCTATTTTTAAGGGTTAAACTAACAAATAGTAACGTACACAAAGCATGAAAAAGTTAAACCTCAACTGTATACAAAATTCATAGTAATGTTATAGTACTGATAATATAGTATATAGTCTACGTTCGTGGCATTACTATGACAGGAGCCATTCTGCTATCTAGTGAGTACATTTACTTTTCATACTTTAAGTACTCTTTGCACTTTTACTTACTGCAATTTAGAAAAGTTTCATACTTGTACTTTACTTTTTATGTTATATTATTCTTCTACTCCAGTACATCTCAGTGATAAATGTCGTGCTTCTCACTCTACAACATTTATTAAAGTGCTATTTGCCTTGATTTGACATACAAAACATAAGCTCTTCAGTACATAAAAGATGGTGTTTTTTGAGTTATGCTGCTGATTAGACCTATACAGGTTGGATTGGTAAGAATGCAGGGATTTATGTGAGAAAAGAACTAAAAGGCATTTCCTCAATCTAACAGAATTTTTTCATTGTATTTCTACTTTTGCTTACATAAAGGATCTGAATGCTTCTTCCATTCTGCTACTGTCGTCGAGCTCCTATATAAACATCCCTGTAGTGTGGAATGTTTGTCATCTCAGTGTGAAATCTCTCTATCTCATCTCTCAGACTGACACTCACTCTGTTTGTCGCTCTTGGACAGCTACACTTAACTTCACCTCCTCAGTGGTTAAGAGACACCCGGACCAATGCAACTCCGCAGTGGTAAAACTGTGGCTCCACACCTACTCCTTGATTCACAGTTTTCTTCTTTTGTTTCCCCATGTGTAGCTTGAAAGTTTTTAAATCATCTTATTCCAAATTGTCTGACAACTTCATATTCTGTATCAACTTGAAGCTCAAGCTTTCCCTAAGTAAAATATTGAAACCCAAGACATAATGTCTTCTGGCTGTACAATTCCATCCTATCAAATATTCTAAATAGCTTCCATTCATCATTTTACACAGATCTACCCATAATTCAGCCTGACATGTTTGGTCACCTTGGAAAGTCATCCAGGGAGGGTTACAACAAGGGCAACTGGACTTGACTGAAGATACTTGAAGAAGTTTTGCCTCTCAGGTAACCTGGGACTCCCTGCCAGTCAGTTAGAACTGAAGAAGCCTCTTGGATGAGAGCTGAAATATCTTCAACCACGTCCAGTTGGCCTTGATGCCTCTTTGCATAACGGACACACACAGGAAGGTGAGTGAGTGTAAATACTGAAATCCACTCAGTTGGTTTGAGGTGGTTTATATAACCAGTTCAGTTTATAGTATAGCAGTGGTAGTGCTTAAACTGGATGTGATGTTTTTGTACGTTTTTTTAAATGTTAGTCTTTTTAAAAATCAAATATGAATTTGATGCAGGTTGTATTTAAATCAAAGAACAACCTGGAAAAGATGTCTTTTCCCAAATAACCAAATGGTATTTACTTTGGCGATTTGTTAAATGTTAACGTTATCATGCTAACATGCTCATGCATGGTGAGATATCGGATGTATTTCCATGGAACTTTCTGCAGACAGACAAGGTCTCTAAAATTCTAATGATTTTTGTGATCTGACATTTGCGGTCCTAGATAAAAGTCTTGTCAAGATATATCATCACTCTGAACCTCAACATCATTGAGAGTTAAAGTCAGGCGGTCATCAGACTTAAGATCCCATCTTTTAGGATCAAATAGTTATTGAGATATTTCAGTCTGGACCAATGTGGTAGACCAATTGACCAACACTGCCATCCATAATGCCACACTGCTAAGGGCCAACAAGGAGGATAAAATTATTTTATAAAAAATATCCAAATGTGTCTTAAATGTGTTATCATTATCTTACTTTGCTGCAGAACTTTCCTGATAAAGTGAAAACAAGAACAATAGAAAACCATATGGACCAGAGTGAAGTAAATGAACAGAAACCTCTAACCCAGCAGCAGTGCCATCTGCATTCACTTTACATTGCAGAACAATAAAACAGATGACTGCCTATCTAGTGCAGAGAAATCTGTATGTGCCCGATAAATCAGTTTAGAGTGCAGTCGGCTTTTTATCAAGCATCTGCTCAGCGTTTCGCATACACTACATACACTACAATCTCACTGCACTGAAACATCAAAAGGGCCTGCCTGCAGCAGGCTGGTACAGCAGGGGAATCCCTTCAAACACCTTCCTCCCCTTTCACCCTCGAGCACATTATACCCTGCTAAACAGAGCACGTACACAAGGTTACTCAAGCTGCAGTGACTGCACTGATTAGACAACCACTCTAGAGACCGGCTCCCCTCTTCATCCAGTGGGAGTTATACCACTCAAGAGGGTCTCCCATAGGAAATGGGAAGCCTCAGGAGAACAAATGGAAGGAAATGTTAACTGTAGTTTTACATTTGCTCCAACACACATTAAGTACTGCTGTACATTTCCTGTCACCTGCTCCCCAAAGTGTTTTGCTGTAATATACGTGTAGCCCCTTAAGTGGATATTCCTGTCTGCTGTATGTGCTTATAAAGCATTCTTTTATTCTCCTGTTATTTCTGTTTTGCACTTTTTTATATTACTCATCTAAATCCTATTTTAATGGCTCTTTTTATATTGCCTTGTGTTTCTTTTCTTACGGTCTTTTATTTCCAATGTAAAAGCACTTTGAATTGCCTTTTTGTTGAAAGGTGCTATACTAATAAACATTACCTTGTATTTTGGACAGAATTAGTGCAAGAGTGACATCTGCTGGCAAGGACCAGAGCACTCTGTAATATATTTTAGTTTTTTTAAGACTTCTTTTTCAGTATTAGCCCATGCTTTGTAGTAATGTACATTCAATTTATTGTCCTGTTTCATTAAAAAAATCTGAATTATCACATAAACCTGCTAACAACTGACCTCATTAAGGTCATGCTAAAAAAAACTAAATCTGAATTTGAGTGTGACACTGAAAGACACTGTGGTGTTTTGTTGATCTTTGTGATAAAGCCGTCTCCTCGACCTGTGTAATGCAAATACTGTGAAGGATATACCATACGCAGTGGTGGAAAGTAACAAAGTACATTTACTAAAACTTTGTAGTAGAAGTTTGAGATATTTCTTCAGGGGGGTATTGATTTTTGATGCTGTGTACTACTTCTGCTGCACTACATTTCAGAAGAAAATACTGCACTTTTCATTCCGCAACATTCATTTCAGTTAAAGCTGCTATGATATAATAAATAACAAAATGTATTGTTAAAGATTAAACCAGTGACTCGCAACATATAAGACCTTGTGCCACAATTGTGTTGACGGACAGCTGCTCAGATTTATCTTGTCACCCTTTGGAGGGGCCCAAACCCTAGGTAGTGGACCACTGGACTGTATATACTGCAAATTAGTTAAAACTAGATGCACCTTGACCAGCTACAACAACAAAATGCTGCTTACACACTGAAGAAACAGGATTTACAATTGAATATCATATTTTCATCACCGGGGACATTGCTCTGCAGAAGAAGTGCTTTTACTTCTGACACTTTAAGTAAATTTTCTGATATAATTGTTCTTAAACTTGAGTGGGTTTTTGAAAGCAGGACTACAGTATGTTTCCACTGGTATTACAGAATGTTTATACTTCATCCACCAATGCTACAGTATGTTCTAACTTTCACAGCGCACTATTTTGGCAAGTGTTTCTCCAAGTATCTGATACCTCTTTGCTTTTCAGGATGTTCCCGGAGCTGTCTCGGCACCATCTGCATTATAAATGTTTTCCAGCTGTGAGCAACTCTTCTATTTCCTTCTTTGTGCATCACAGATGATTATAAATACCGATGGCTCATATTTGTGTCAGTTAACTATTGGAAGCAGCAGAAGGAGAAAAGTGAGTGTCTTCAGAGATAACCCTTTATTCAAAGAAATGTTCAAACAACAAAAGAAGCACAGCCTGCTCAGAGTAAAGTGTGAATGCTACAAGCCATACTTAGTGGTAGGGTAAAAAAAAAAAAATTCACAAACTGTTTCAATCATCAGTGAAATCATTTGCTTTTTGGGAAAAGAAAGCAGCAAAAATAAATCAAAGTCTATGCCAGCTATTATAAACTTCATGGAAATAGTGTAATGTCTCACACTCTCTCGCACACCTTTTTGCTCTACAAGACTGAAATACATACAGGCTATGCTTACAGTGGCATTTATATTTTAGAAATAGGCATCAAAGTGATAATTTGTTCACGATTTCAATAAGAAACAAATGTTCACAAAATGGCACTAATTTAGATAAATTAACCTCAGAAGTTCAGGTTACAATTAAAAATTTTCGGCCTTAAAAAGTCTAATTAAAAGTGGTTAAACAAGATTACAGTGGGATAAATTATGCTTCCCTTTGTCGCATAAACAACTTTGTTCTGCTCCTCGTAGGACGGATATGCCAGACTTCTCTCAATTTATAAAAGGAAGTGAGAGCTCCTAAATTGTTCCTCTCTTTAAATGTATTACAGCATGCATACTGTAGACAGGTTGACAACACATCTGGGATGTTCGAGTAAACATCCTTTAATAATTAGAGAATCACAAGTAAACAAAAAAATAGTAACAAAACATTAAATAAAGCCTCCCGTTGGTTGATTATATCATACGTTATGGGGACATAAAGTATCTACAGAACACTCACCAGGCCTTTGGTATTTATAGTGAGTTTAGTTCCTTTTTTTTTTTTTTTTTTAATTAGCATCTTCCTGTCCTGTCGTTTGCAAACTGGCAAGAGTGCAGCTCAGTCAAAGTCAATGTTTTTGTGCAGTTATTGAGCAAAACACAAATGCTGTAAGAAGGGTTCCTGCCCCATACATACCTGTGCCTGCCGTAGCCATTAAATGTATTTACATTCTGTAATTACAACATCAGTAGTTGCCATTGTCTGTGGCGGATCTGCCATTCCCGCACTGGATTCAAATTGCCTTCACACGCATGAGGGATTTAAAGGAAAGAAAACGTGTGTAAATCCAGCATTGTTTTTAATTTGAGCTCATTATCACACTTTTACTGTTCACTCTCCTACAACTGTAGCAGAGCTGTATTAAGATACTGCTAACTCAGTGGCTTTTATTGTAAAGCAATGTATTTGTCACCAAGGTGAGGCGATCACAATCAAAAAATGCGTCTACAAAATAAGACAGCAGTCATTTTCAGCATTTTGTTCATCAGTGGATTAAAATTTTTCAAGGTAGTAATGGAATAATATGGAGCAGCCACAAACCCCTTCTGCACATGCAGTCTTTCCCTGAAAAGTTCAGAATAATTTATAAATAATTAAGGTGTGAATGGGAAGAGGGATCAATACAAGCTGATCTGTATCTCAAGCAAAGTTGTACCTTCAATTTCCCACCTCAACACCTAGTAACATTTCAGGGAAAACGGCTGTGCAGCTGTGTTGAGTGAAAGCAGTAACACTGCAGGGACAAGCAAGTAAAAGGTTACATGTCTGACAAAAGATGCTTTCACATATTTAGTGAACTAATCACAAAACTCTGCTGTTGATGTTTTTGAATCTGTGGCTTGTTTACAGCTACCTTCCTTGCATATACTTTCGCGGGGGATTTGACAAACAAATTATTTTGTTTGCAACAAAGTTTAGTTTTTTAAGAATGTCTGGAATTCTGAAAGATTCAGAAATAGAAAAACAGCTCCTCACCCGCCATGTTCCTGAAAATAATTAGACGTCTTACAGCTCTGCCGTTGTCATGTACATGTACATCTGCCATCTCCCATCTCCTGCTGCATTTTATGGTGGTTGGCATCCATATGCGTTGCATTACCACCATCTGCTGGACTGTTCCTCGCCCCATCTATTCCAGCTCTGCAATGACGTGTGAAAAGGCGCAAAACTGAAATGTTCCTAAACGAGGCTGCATGTGTGAATAGTAAAAAAATCACTAGCAGAGCATAAAAATGTTTATCCCAGTAATTTACTGGGAACTCTGTGTGAAAAAGGCTACAGAGAGCCCTTGGATGAAGAGCGGCAGACGATAGGCTGCACACCTCCAACTTCTAAGCAAGATAAACAACTTATACAGTCAGGTCCATAAATATTGGGACATTGACACAATTCTAATATTTTTGGCTCTATACACCACCACAATGGATTTGAAATGAAACGAACAAGATGTGCTTTAACTGCAGACTTTCAGCTTTAATTTGAGGGTATTTACATCCAAATCAGGTGAACGGTGTAGGAATTACAACAGTTTGTAAATGTGCCTCCCACTTTTTAAGGGACCAAAAGTAATGGGACAATTGGCTTCTCATCTGTTCCATGGCCAGGTGTGTGCTATTCCCTCATTATCCCATATACAAGGAGCAGATAAAAGGTCCAGAGTTCATTTCAAGTGTGCTATTTGCATTTGGAATCTGTTGCTGTCAACTCTCAATATGAGATCGAAAGAGCTGTCACTATCAGTGAAGCAAGCCATCATCAGGCTGAAAAACAAAACAAACCCATCAGAGAGATAGCAAAAATATTAGGTGTGGCCAAATCAACTGTTTGGAACATTCTTAAAAAGAAAGAACGCACCGGTGAGCTCAGCAACACCAAAAGACCCGGAAGACCACAGAAAACAACTGCGGTGGATGACCGAAGAATTCTCTCCCTGGTGAAGAAAACACCCTTCACAACAGTTGGCCAGATCAAGAACACTCTCCAGGAGGTAGGTGTTTGTGTGTCAAAGTCAACAATCAAGAGAAGACTTCACCAGAGTAAATACAGAGGGTTTACCACAAGATGTAAACCATTGGTGAGCCTCAAAAACAGGAAGGCCAGATTAGAGTTTGCCAAACAACATCTAAAAAAGCCGCCACAGTTCTGGAACAACATCCTATGGACAGATGAGACAAAGATCAACTTGTACCAGAGTGATGGGAAGAGAAGAGTATGGAGAAGGAAAGGAACTGCTCATGATCCAAAGCATACCACCTCATCAGTGAAGCATGGTGGTGGTAGTGTCATGGCTTGGGCATGTATGGCTGCCAATGGAACTGATTCTCTTGTATTTATTGATGATGTGACTGCTGACAAAAGCAGCAGGATGAATTCTGAAGTGTTTCGGGCAATATTATCTGCTCATATTCAGCCCAATGCTTCAGAACTCATTGGACGGCGCTTCACAGTGCAGATGGTCAATGACCCGAAGCATACTGCAAAAGCAACCAAAGAGTTTTTTAAGCGAAAGAAGTGGAATGTTATGCAATGGCCAAGTCAATCACCTGACCTGAATCCGATTGAGCATGCATTTCACTTGCTGAAGACAAAACTGAAGGGAAAATGCCCCAAGAACAAGCAGGAACTGAAGACAGTTGCAATAGAGGCCTGGCAGAGCATCACCAGGGATGAAACCCAGCGTCTGGTGATGTCCATGCGTTCCAGACTTCAGGCTGTAATTGACTGCAAAGGATTCGCAACCAAGTATTAAAAAGTGAAAGTTTAATTTATGATTGTTAATCTGTCCCATTACTTTTGGTCCCTTAAAAAGTGGGAGGCACATATATAAACTGTTGTAATTCCTACACCTTTCACCTGATTTGGATGTAAATACCCTCAAATTAAAGCTGAAAGTCTGCAGTTAAAGCACATCTTGTTCGTTTCATTTCAAATCCATTGTGGTGGTGTATAGAGCCAAAAATATTAGAATTGTGTCAATGTCCCAATATTTATGGACCTGACTGTATGTCCGGCGGTTGTGTGGAAAACTACTCATGCCATCTGCAGCATGAAATCAGATAGCGGTTGCAGTTATTATCTGACAAAGCAGCTACTCAACAAGTGTATGCTCTAGTATTAAATTGCACTTGCTGTTACTACAGTAACCACTTTAATTTCAAAAGTAACTAACACTTTGACGCCATTTCTTTTCCCTCTTTTCTCCATTATGCACTGAATGTGGAATGGTGTGTGAACACTGTTACATTGGGTTGAACTGTCAGGGTTTGTAAAATATATGCAACATAACATAATTGGATGTATACATTAGCTGAATAGTAAAATTTTACAATATAAACTTCAAACGCAAGCCTTGTATAATAATTCTGAGATAAACACATAACACACAAATCTTTAAAAAACGATGCATAGCATAAACAACATTGCAAAATCCATCTCTGCTGCACTTCATACCTAAACCTCAGCCAGGCGATTTGTTTCCACAAGTGAAAACAGGTGTCAGGAGTGTTTTTGCTTTTTCCAGGTGGAGCCTGCTGCTCAGATGGTGAGAGTCTAAAGCGCTCCTGTTGAAAACAAGGGAAGGAGAAGAAAAGAAGTGAGGTGTTTCTGGGAGCCCAGAGGAGGAGGAGGAAGAGAGGAGGTTAGGGGGAGGTTTAGGGCTCCCTGCTGTAAACACTGCTGCTCGGGACCAATGCTCCTCCCACTCTGCTGACTACACGGCGCTCTTCTCAAATGAGTAGGGGCCACGTGACTCTAAGTGTCCTCTTCATCCTCCTCCTCCTCACGTTTGCCCACCACCCTCTTCCTCAAAGCTTCATCAGACAACGCCTGTCCTTTAGGTTCTGGACGGCCCTCTGGAGATCCTCTTCTCCTACTCCAGACGTCATCCTGGTCGCCATCCTGCTCGTCATCCTCTTCATCGTCGTCTTCCTCGCCATCAGCCTCATGTTCATCCTCTTGTCGTTGGAGCAACCTCTGCTGCTGCAATGTCTGTTTTTCTGCAGAATAACATTTAGAACAGTCAGTGACCATTCATAAACAAAACCTGACTACTGGTCAATGAATAATCTGTCTGATATATATTTGTGAATATAAGATGTATAAGGGCTAGTAAGTGAAACTCACTCTGGTAGTAATCTGGAGAAGAAAATCGCCGTGAGGGGAAGACAAAATCCGCGATGAACACCAGCAACTGTGAAAAAAAATAAGCAATAATTTACAGGTAATGCATGTGTTTGAACTTAATGTGCACACTGTGGGAGCATTCACTAGAGTTCTCACCAGTCCCAGTGCAAGGCCAGAGAACAGAGTGGCCAAGCCAAAGATGACGTAAGACCCCCAAACAGGAATCCCCAGATGCTCTGTCATGTAGTTATGACAACGCTGGAAAACACGAAACCATTTTTACTTGAGGCTGTAAACAGACAGTTGTCAATAATAGCAAAAACAGAGTATAAAAGGCCATTTTAATACTTTGTGGACTGTCAAATAAATGTTGTTTGTCAAATTATCATATGCCAAACTAAAATAAAAATAGAGCTGCTACAGATGAGTTTTAAATTAACTGCTAACTATTTGAATAATCGATTAATCAGTTGAATAATTTTTTTTACTCCATTATGACAGTAAACTGAATATCTTTGGGTTGTGAAGAAAGCAAGACATCTATGGATGTCAAATGGAGCTTTGGGAAACATCGACAAACTCTTTTCACAATTGACATTTTATAGACCAAACAACTGATTTATTAATCAAGAAAATAATCAACAGATTAATCAACACAATGAAAATAACCTATACAAATAGCCTGACAATCAGACTGCAGGCATTTTTTGTCTTTATTGGATAGTGACAGAGAGAGAGACAGGAGAGGTTGGAGAAAGAGAGAGGGGATAATATGCAGTTGGAATCACTTTGTGCGACCAGCAAAAAGCTTTCAACCGTGAGCATTGTATTGAAACATCTGCTAAAGCAGCACAGCAACGTGAAACTTAGCCTGTAGAAAGAAACTCTGGCAGCTACTACCAGTGATGCTTGGACTCGGCAGGAGAGTGGCGTTAATCAACACGTTGCGTTTTGTAAAAGCACTGAATGCTTCTCTTATAAAAGCATGTTAAAAACAGTAATATTAGTTCAAAAGTCGAGACACTTTATTTTTTTTTGTCTCAGCCAGTGGCGATAAAAACGTTAAATGTTTCATAAAAACCATACTCCTTGATTCTGTTATGGATAAGGTTATGCGATTACTTAAAACGTGGCGCTACGGTAAAAACAGGATACCCTCTATCCTACAAGGTTGTGTGTGTGTGTGTGTGTGTGTGTGTGTGTGTGTGTGTGTGTGTGTATACATATACACACACACACAAAGTTGGATTTCCTCAGGCAGTTTTCACAAAATACCTTCCTACAAATAACCTACCTGTTGACAGTCAGCACTACCAAAAGTGAAATCCGCACTTACCCGGATAAACATGGAGAGCTTGAACAAAGCAGACATTGAATTCATTCTGCCAAAAGAGGAGGAAACGACAGCATGTAAGTTAACATGGATTTGTCAAACTGTAACATCACTACAAAGCCTGAACACACAAAAAAAAACAAAGGAGGGGACAGGAGAGGGGATGTTTGTGGTTCTGATTTTAAACCAACAGAACAGTAATAAGAATAGAGCTAACAGCCAGGTGTCTGATGTTGTTTCTGCTATTTCAAAAAGAAATACAACCATGATACAAAGCTGTCACACTATAATTAGAAAGTACTTTTTTGGTATTACTGTAGAATGCTGAAAGTAGTAAAAGACTGTATGCTTAGGGCTGGGCAATACCAATCCAAATACATTTCACAATAACCAGAAGAGCAGCTTTGGGTCTTGATATATATCATAATGTTTCAAGGGTAATGGAAAATCCCAACAGCCATTCATCATCACACATAATCATTATCATGACTTTAAACTCACAGAAACGAAGATGGACCCAACCAAGAGGAAACTGGCTCCACTGCTTTCCATTTCTGCTCATCAATGAAGCTGAGGAAGTCCTCTTTACTGCGAGCTCCCTGGTACTTCCGGAAGACGCCATCCTTACAGCTGAAACGCAAACATTTCAGTCAGTTTTAGGAGCAGTGTGTTGTTTCATCCCTGCCCAAATTTTCAATGAAAATTTTATGGAATGACACATAATCAAAAGATATGTGTGTTTCGCTGCTATGATCCTGAGTGACAGTCAATGTTGAGAGACAGCTAATAAAATTAAAATGCACAATAGGCCAGTGGTATAACAATATGTTTTAAAAATATATCTGCAATGAAGCTAATAGTTAAATGCATGGTAATATGAGCAATCTAAATTAGGGGCAAGCATCCATTTTGTGTATAGTATATAAACCACAATCTGAAGTTAACAAATTTGGGTGTTTTGACAAAATTTTCATTAACTATGAAAAAGTAAAAGCCATCACAAGATTCATTGAAAAGCCTGCTGGCGATATTGCTTCACAGCCTGCTGTTACACACTGGTTAACAAGTGATTTTCTGTTAGTGATTAATGCTGGTGTTACATTTGGTCTGACAATGAGAACAGCCCTTCTCATTAAAGGGAATTTGTTTTTCTCCATTTTATATAATTCCATTAGTTTAATCACTTAATAGATTATTTTTGGTTAAAGAACTTTTAATCTACATTTTCACTTATTCTAGACATGTTATAGATTGAATGGCTGATATAGTTTAACAGTTTAAATCAATAATGTCAACCCCACGTCTGGCATATTTTAACAACTCAGTTTTCCCCCTTGCTGATAATTAAGCAAATTAGGCATTCAAAAAGATTTTTAAAAAGCTAATGTGACATAATACAAGATTTCATAGAACAGAGAATATGTGAGCTCAAAGTGCATGAGATTCTCAACTTAGTTAAATCCATTTGATCAACAAGATGGTGTACAGCAGCATTACACATTACACAAAAAGGAAGCATTAAAACCACAAAATAACCAAGAACTTACTGGTAAATAGTAGGAAGTGAAGTGATGATGAATCGCCCACTCAGACCTTACAGAGGGAGGAGATGAGTACAGTCAATGTGCAGGAAGGAACAATCTGAAAGGAATTTCAGACTTGCAGATGGGCTGAAATAATGGAATATTGCAATATTGAATTTTATATGATTTTAGCATCTGTGTAATGGAAAACTTTGAATAGTGACTCATTCAATTTCCTGGACTTGTGAAAAACAGACTGTTTATACACAGTCTCATTAGATTTTTCAGAAAGCATATCATTTACAGAGATGGAGGATTTTATCCCTATCACCCACTTAATTGGTATAAAACTGAGTAACTCATAATATTAAGTAGAACAAAGATTTGAATGCAAATTTGAATTGCTGCTGTATCTTGGACAAACACTACTAAATACCAGTTGCCAGTTTATTAGGTCCACAGTTATGCAATAAATCCTGCCTTCATTTAGGTTATGATCAGGTTTGTCTAAACTGTTTTAGAGAAGTGTTGACTCGACTTTAAGGTGATTTTGGAGTCTGTAGTTTGTATTGCTGTGTATTGTTGACTTTTATTGAATTACACTGAGATGTATTTCTATGTACTCTGTACTTGTCATCAACAGAAATGGAGCAGACAAAATTTTAGAAACACATCACCATAAAAATTGGACATTACAAGCCTCATCTAGCTGGTGTTTACTGCAGAGCTGCTGTAACTTGTTTTGGCTATTTTGTCCTGCTACTTAGAACAGGATTTGTTTTGTTATGTAGATAGAAGTCATGGTGTAGCTGCCAACTGGGAAAAGAGCATTCAGGCCTACCAGGTTGATCTGTCACGTCCACCTTGGCTATGTTGACCCCCATGTCCTCTCCCCAGTCCGCAAACTCCGTCCACACCGGCTGGAGCTGCTGGCATGCTGGACACCAGGGTGCGTAGCTGAGGGTTCATCAAGTTTCACAGGTAAAGCCTCAGATAACAATTCTCAACGACGTGTAAAAAACCACTGAGTACAAGCTGAAACGTGCTGGTGAGCTGACTGTGTTACTTTATTAGCATGTTACTTAGCATCCTGGCTATCATACAACTCTATGGTAATCTGGTTAGCTAAAAGATGGCAGTTGTTAGAATAGCTAGACATTTTAGCAACTTGTCAGGGCTAAATGACAGGCAGACAATATAGCAATAAGATAAGACAATATCTAGGCTTGAATCAAATAATGCCCCGTATCTACGAGCTCAAAATAGCTACGTTAACTGGCAAGCTAGCTAGCAGGTTAGCCGATAGCAGTGGAGGTTAGCGGGACACTGACAATTCAATCATCCATTCTCCTGTCAGGATTTCCTCCCAGTTGCCGTCGGTCACTTCTCTGAGACTGCCCGGCTTTGCCGAAACTGGTAGCGACGTTAAATAAACCACCAGGGATAATAAGCACATCCATGAGCGGCGTTTTGTTTGCCGTGTTAAGGAAAACATTGCGGTGCCTGCACTGCTGCTGGCTAGCAAACACGTCATGTCTGTTTGAGACAGTCGCCCACTTCCGCTCTGCGCGCTAACGTCCGAGTCACGTGTTTCGTTTTCAACTGAGTGCAGGATGTGAAAGTCTCAAGTTATCTTTAGAAAATACAGACAAAATGAATTGTTGTTTTTTTGCTTAGTAATAATATTTCACCATGCAAATATTAACATATAAGAGTGAGCAAAGAGAAAATGGCAGACATTGATATTAACAGTTTTTTTTCTTATTGAGTCTAACTGTTTTCCTTAGCTATTTTTAAATTATTTCTAAAGGCAAAAAGCTAAAGCAGCGTGTTAGGTATTTTATTTTTTTCAAATTTATTGTAAACAGCAGGTGGTGCTATTTCCCCTAAAATAACTCTGAAAGCTGGTAGATGACTGTTGCATGAGAGAGAAAATGTAGATATATGAATGCATCACTTATCCAAGGATTTATATTCACATAGCATGCTGTAGTGAATGCCACTGTGTATATGTGAGAGACGAGTAATAATAACGTGCAATATTCTCTATGCTCTATGTTGTTTTCAAGATTTTATCCTTTCCAGGTCAACTCTGCCTGTACTCATTTTTACTATTAGTATCTAATTCCCTACTACTATTTATCATATCCACAATCCTTATTTTTTATTTTATATTTGTATTTTTTGTTATATTTTCTACTTACCCACTTCTATTTTATTTATATTCCTATTTATTTATTTTAATATCTTGACATGCAAAGTGAACCCTTGTATCAAGAGAATTTCCCTCAGGCATCAATAAAGTGTTTCTGATTCTGAATCTGATTTCTGAGAGTTTGGCTGCAACTAAATGTCTAAAAAGAGTGGGGAAAAAACAGCTACAAGTTATTGAAATGTCTTGTTTTGTCAGATTAACAGCCCAAAACTCCCAAAATATTTAGTTTATAATGATGTAAAGCAGAGAAAAGCAGTTAATCTTCACTTGAGAAGCTGTAACATGAGAATGTTACAGCTTCTCAATTTTTGCTTGAATAAAAATGCACAATTTCTTGCTGTTTCAGCTCTAGGCATGTATGCCAATTAATGGTATGAGGGCCTACTGTATGTTGAAGCTGTACTGAGCAGTACTGAAGCTCATTAATGGCGAAACTACTGAGCATAAATAATCTGCAAGTCAAGGTTTGCAGGGTTTTGATCCAAGAGGAAATGTGTACTTTGCTCCATATCTTCAAAGCTACATGCTGTGTTTTGCATTTTGTAAGTAGTAAAATCCATTTGATTTGACCTGGAGGTGAAATACAATCCTATTAAACCCTAACTGAGAGAACATTTCATCTCCTAATCTCAAGTACTTAGAGTCTGCTAAAATGTGCATCTGTCCATCCATCGATCCATTAATATCCTTTTTCTGGGTTGCAGGAGAAGTAGACATCTTTCTTTCCAGCCATGTCTTCTGACAGGAGTTTGCAGATTAGTTGATATATAATTTCTTATCTAGGGTCTGTTCACTATTTTGATTTGCCCAGGATGCCTTCCTGTGTATGCCTCTGCAGGGAGGCAATCCAGACATTCAGGCATTATGATCAGATGCCTGAACCACTTTTTGAATGTGAAGGGGCAGTGGTTCCACTCATGGTTTTTCCAGAAATACAGTAGAAGTTCCTCCAAGGATTTGTTCAGACTTTTAAAATGTGTAGTTTAAAAAGTGTAGTCCTGGTATGGAAGAATGATTACAGCTGTCAACAACTCTTTCAGCCTTCATAGCTTGGCATGTAAGTATTGTATGAAAGCTGAGGCAGTCAATTTATTTTAGAAGCATTTTTGTTAAATTTGTTGAAATCAAAAGCTCTGATCTGGTATCTGTGGCTGTCACAGGACTGCACAGCCAATAATTTCTTTCAGCCCGAATAATATAATTGGCTTGCCTACCTTCATACACTCTGCTAGTAAACTCACTGCGCATAAAAATATGTTTTTAAGACAGGACAGAAAAGGAGGTGGTGGGATTTTTTCAGTTTCATCATCTAGCCTGGTCTGTTCTTTGAAGTTGCCTACCTCAGCTGTAAGATAGACTTGAAAAAAACCTGTCCTTTAACCCAATGGCTCCCAGTTTTTGGAGCAGGTGACCCCTTAAAAACCAAACAATTTCAACCTGCGACCTCTCTTGCAAATGTCTTCCAGTTGTGACCAGTATAACCAAAGATTGACTTGATTTATTAGAATAATTTCCCAAAGTCTGTAATTTGCAAGAATAAAGTAAAGATTAGGACGATGTAAAAAAATAAACACAACTTTGTGTAGATGATATGCTTTTTTTCTTCTTTCCTCCTTTGTTAATCATCTGATGACCAGAGTCACAAGGAGATACATTAGGACTCCGGTCGTGAGGTGATTGTGGGGGTTCCGACCCATGGTTTTCACCTGTCCCTGAGGGTGACCCCGGACACCCTGCAAAATAAAAACATACTTTGATCTTAGAACAAAACTGATGGCTGAAACATAATTTGACTGGATATCTCAAAGAGCCTTCTTCACCCGGAGTTCTCATATTTCATCTTTTTTGACGAAACTGCAGGAAAAAAGAGCAGGCCAAAAGTTTGCTCCCAAAACCCACAAATCTGTCCTTCTCTCTTAGAATCTTGATCTGCACATTGACAGCTTTAATGAGTTTTTAGTGCTTACTGACTTTTTTCATTCACATTTTTTAGTATGTGCCGGTGTGTGTATGTGCATAAGAGAGTCAATCAGCCTGCCTGTGTTTTTTTGCATGAGAGGATTTCACTCTGAGTGAATCTGCAGAATGAGAGCAGTTATTATTGCTGGGAACCTGCAGGCAGATTACAATGGCAGCCCGTTATCAGTGCACCTCACACTCTAAAAATACCCTCCAGATGACATCCTTTTGTGCCCCTACCATCGCCCCTTTTCTCCAGCCATCAGCTCTGCTCCACTTACAGCGCAAAATGAATCTCCTTCCTGCTCAGCAGTCATCTGCTCTTTCTGCTCCTTCAACTTATGGCAATGAGGAAAATAAGTGGTAGACCGGGGAGCTGGAAGGCTGTTTAGTGTTGTTCTCTCAAACTCCATTAATGTGCTCAGGCAGGGACGCTCAAGTTGTTTGGCTGATCTGTCGGACCTAGTAAAACATCTCGACAATCACTGGATGAATTTGCCATGAAATTTATCACTGCCAGCCACATTCCTGGAGTAACTTTATTTATAAGACCTTGACTTTTCATACCTCTAACACTAATGGTGCCTTCAAGTGGGTTAGTTTATCTGAAAAAAAAAACATGTGATAAGATGAAACTCCCACCAACAAACATTGGCTTGGCTGTGTTTTCTAATTTTACATTTAATTTTCTGTTGATTAAACTGTTGATGGCTTGCTAATTGTTGCCATGGTTACTGGTCTGCGGCAGTGCAACCTGCAAATGCCAGACCATAGTTGCAAAAAACTGTTTTTCTACAAGGTACAAGGCTGTTTATTAGTCATTATACAGTACAAGGTTGCATAATGAAACAAAATCTGAAATTTCTTCGTGCTACACATCAAACATATAATTAAGTGTAGGCCTATGACAATGAATTGGACCTTGAGGTTCATTTCCCCCCCTACTATATCCAAAGTCATGACTAAACTTTGATCCTTAACTTGTGCCATGATCATCTCAAATCAATATTAAGTGCAAAACTCAAAGTTTATTTGTGTAGCCCAATATTACATGCAACATCACAATAAAAACAGTTTGAGGTCGAATTAAAGCTCTCTTAAAAGACAAAACTCTGGCACAACAGGAAGGAAATAGGAACTTAATGAGAGGAAATTCAAGGTTGATCCCCTTTCCCCACACAGCTAGAGGTGCCATAGTAAAAAATATAACAATGGGTTTTCTCCATGTTTTCCATCAGATGTCTTTGGCAACACACCTGTTGTGACTTCACTGATCTAAGCCATAGCCAGAATGCTTTAAAGTCTCAACCCAAACAAAGCAGCACAGCAGTGGTTTTTGCCCTCTAAATAAGTAGTGTTGACTTACCTTTAAAAAGCAAGCACACCTATGGGTCTCTCCCATAGACTGTAGAAAAGAAGTGGATGTAGCCACTGTGACGTCACCCAGCGGTTTGTGGACTACCATTTTGAAGTCTCCTGTTGGACATTAGAAAGAATGCAGGTTTAAGGCACTTAAACCTGTCTCAACCCAAACAAAGCAAACAAAGTCTCAACCCAAACAAAGCAGCACAGCAGTGGTTTTTGCCCTCTGAATAAGTAGTGTTGACTTACCTTTAAAAAACAAGCACACCTATGGGTCTCTCCCATAGACTGTATAAAAGAAGTGAATGTAGCCACTGTGACGTCACCCAGCGGTTTGTGGACTACCATTTTGAAGCCTCCTGTTGGGCATTAGAAAGAATGCAGGTTTAAGGCACTTCTATATTGGCTTCACTTTTCAGACCCGGAGGTTGCCACCTGGTCTGTCCCAAGTGAAAAGACAATACAGTATGGTTAATGTTAACTTGAAGCACCATAATGACAAATCAAAGCTCTACTTTTGTACAATAATGAAATATTATGAGAAACGTGAAATTTTGTGATCACTATTGTGTATGTGTGTGTGTGTGGGCAGTTGTATTATTATGAACTGCAGAGAAGTACATGCAGCTGATGTGACCTATTCATTGTGGGAAACACATGTTGAATTATTGATCTCCTTACTCTAAATGCTCAACAAAGGGTTCAGCTCTCCTACAACGATGATCTGCACATTTTTATATTGTAGATGGAATTCATTTACAGAGTTAGTGCCTTAAAAATTAGACTTTTTATTAGAGCTACCGTGTGCACTGGAGTACTCAACAAATACAGCATTGACCTGTTATAAAGTTCTTTATAAAATATAAATTGTTAACAACTGTTGCCTATTTACACATCCAGCAGACAGCAACATTCATTTGGAGTCTTTTTACTGTCCATCTGATGAATGTACTCTAACCTAGTTGCTAAATGATCCACTATGTTCACCAGCAGGTCGCTAACTTTGCTTTGTTTGCTGTTGGGTGCTGGGCAGGTAGGGTAGGCAGGCTCTGCAGCAGGTGATTAAAAATGCTCAGAAGATTATTAGTGAGGTGAGGCGCCTGCGCAGAGCCTAAAGGATGCTAAGCGACAGTACCAACCCCTGCTCACCCTGCTGCCATCTGGCAAGAGATACAGAAGTATCTGCCGTCTCACCACCAGACTGCAGAGCAGCTTCTTCCCTCAGGCTGTGAGACTCCTAATTTCATCTAAAAATAAAAAAATATTTACCTTGGACCTTGCAGTGTTGAGCAGTAGTTGGCTGAAAACAGCTTCCTCTTACTGTGAATAAGGTTTATTAAAGTGCAGAGACTGAACTTAATTAGTAAAGTTGCAGACGGTATATTTTAAAACAATGAGCTAAAATGCTCCATATATTTCTGTGGATTCATACATAACATTTTTCACAATACAGATGCAAGCCAGGGATGTGAAAATTAATTTTATCCATTTTTTATACCATATAAAATCTCAATTAGCACGTCTTCAAAAAAACAACAATGAAAGTTTTTCTCAAATAGCCAGCAAAACACTTTCATGAGAAACAGTAACTTAAAGAATATTAACTGCTACTGCGGCACCAGCAGGTGTAGATGCTTGTCTAAGACCCAGCATTCTTACTTACAGTCCAATACAGCTGTATAGCTGCATGAACATGAAGTCCTTCAGTGGTCTACATTTTATGTGCTACTGTATTGTCACATAGCTCTCAGAGACTGTTAGCATCCATGTGACAGCTGATGGATTCCAGTAATTTCAAGAGTGACGAGTGAGATGTAGCACAGCGTGGGAGTGAAGAGGTAGAGCATGTACTCTAATCACAGCTGAGCCCATCAAACACTGGCTGCACAACACAACACTTTTAGTTTCCATGGGTCTTCCACTTCTTTTTTCCCTCTATTGTATTGTTTTCTCTTTTTTCACCTGAACTCGGTCGTATTCAATAACAATTCAAAGCTTGAGTCATGCTGTCTGTTTCTCTCAGTCTCACTCTTTCAAATATATTTTTTAGGTCTTTCTGCCCCGTTCATGTAAGAAGTATTAGTGACATGATTTTTCAGCACAGCTTACTGCCTCCCAGCACTATCTACCTCTGTTCAGCAGCAGACTCTTCGCCCACCTTGCAGATGTGGAGACACTTGAGTGGGCTTAAGTCAATCAAAATAATCAGCATATTGGCTATACATCATGCTTAGTAGCAGCTGACGCAATATTAAAAATAGCTGCACAATTAAGATTGTGTTAACTTATTCAAATACAATGATAATAGCTATGGATATAGTACATATATTAAATGTACTGTATGGTTTAAGTTCACGTCAGCATTGCAGGAAATAGCTGGTGTAACCAAACATTTAGCTTAATGGCCAGATACTTCCCTCTGCAGTTGGTGCAGACCAAACTAGAGTATATATTGTTGGATAGTTGAATGTCTGACACCCTCTGCAGCCACACCTTTTTTGACTTTTACTACCAGCAATTAGAGTGGCAGAGTGTGTGGAGGTGTAAAAGTATGATTGAATTTTTTACTTCTGTCTTCATCTCATTATTTGCATAGTTATTCCTGGCAACTCTTTAAATGTCTTCCAGGAAAGAGTGTTCAAAAATTACTAAACTGCTAAACCACCTCTTGCAACTCTCAGTCATGAGAGCTTTCCACCCTGCCTTAATGTGGTCATTTGGAACATCTACACTTTCATATATATATATATAATTCATATATATCACATGTATTTGCTGGATGTGTAAATAGGGAACTGGTCATTAAAATGTTAGCGATATCATTTTTAAAATGTAACAATATGTCAGAGGTGTGCGCCTATCGGCTTGTCTTTTGTCTTTGTCTTTTGTGCCTCTTAGCAGCCAAAAAAAGATTAACTTGCACATCTGACTCTACTTAATCTGTGTTAATGAGAGAGTCATTCAATTTTTCAGCTGCTAAAATGTTAGTATGACTTGTAAACAGTGAACAGCATGAATTCACTTTGTGATTTTTCCAGATTTAGTTCTGCATGACGCTCTCTGTGGGCCAAAACTTAAACGGTATACCTCCATCAGGAATGTCAAGGTGGCAGCATCAAGCACATTGTGGTCAGAAATCTAGCACCTCATTTGATCCACCAAGAAGATGCTAAAATTGTGTTGTCAGCAGAATCAGAGGCAGGAGCTGAATGATCCAGACAATGTTTCCCAGTGGTCGGAGGAAGAACACCAGACATACCTGAGAACAGAAAAGCCTTATGTGGCAATTACAGCTAAATACCAGCTGTTCCAGGATCTCCATCAACATCTGGAGCCACTGGAGCATTCCTCATTACCTGTGAGATTTCATATTTTGCCCCGTGTCCTCTCATTTATCTTACTCATTCTCATAAATGAGGACTTCCTGTGGTTCAGGCTCTCTAGAGAGATTCACTGCCAACTGCTCACATATTACAAGCTTCAGGCAGCATGCTTGCACTCCAGCTGTTGCTGTAACACACAACACCATAACAACATCATTCAGTGTGCTGTGGATGACTAAATTTGATATTAATTTCGGGAGAATATGGCTTGTAAGAGCAACCAGGCGTTGATGAATGCATTTTTAAGTGTTCATTGATTTGAGGTCTAATTATCCTGGACATTAAAGTAGGGACCCTGGACCTGAAATCTGGTAATATAATTTCTTTAAATTATTATCATATTATTTAAATCCTTAAAAGGTCCTGAATAACAATAAATTCAGATTTAACTTTTAAAGGTTTCTAAACCTTTGCAAGCAAACCTGTGTTTGGGAATCTTTTCTCTCTATGCGGGGGTTAATTTCTGCTGCGAAATGTGTTTTTCTTCTAAATGTCTTTAAAAAGACATAAGAGTCTGCAGACACTGTAATCAATCATCCGTCTCCTCTCATTCCTATGCACATTGCCATTAGTGAGTCATGTGTGAAATACAAGCTGTTTAAAAAATGACATAAAAAGTTGATCTTAACGGATTTGCTTTCTACTGATCTTCCCTCCTTTTACATTACACTGTTATGAGTTTTTCTCCTCAGTGTAAAACCCAATCTACAATCATTGCCTTTGTAACAGAAACAACACCTAATGCTCATTTCATAAAAACTATAAATCACTCTGCATCCCCAAAACAATTTGGGGATTCTGCAACATAATGCCTTTTCTCATTTGTGAAGTCAGGACAAACAGTATCTGCAGTTTTCAGCTCAGCAGCCCGCAGACGTGTCAAAGTGTCAAGCTACTGAACCCTCTGGCCACTGATTAATGAATCTCTCTCCTCGCACAGCCCACAGCCTTTTTAAGGTGCTACTGAGCTGTCATTTGTTTTCTTGTCTAAGAACCGGGGGGACAATGTTGGATTCAATCCATATGGCACATTTGGATGTTTTTCTCACTGGATGATAAATTGTTTGTTTTGTGATGGTATACATTAATTATGCTCCTCAGATAGGCACATATTTAGGCACAACTAATTACCAAACAGCTGAAAAACAATCTTGCCAACATGGTTAACTCCAATTCACACTGCTCTCAAATGCAACAAATGTTGCCCTTTAAGTGTTAGGATTTAAAATCGTTGATATTTTTCCAGCCAAGAAGGTCTTAAAAAATAAATTAGTTTTCCCAATGTGGTTTTAACCCCATCCCTGTCCCCCATCTGGTAATATAACTACCAGTGACCTATTACTGACCATTAGTCCAGTTGCACCAATTTCAGTTCAGTTCAAATTTAGTATAGTTATACAAAGTGTTGTACTAAAGTGAGCTGCTACTACACAAGTATGCTATATAATTATTATTTTAATTGTGGAGAAAACCAGGACAATATGGTGTTTTAAAGCCAGGACGTCTGGTACACAATACATATATATAGTGTAGCATATCCCACTGCTTTCTATTGCTGCTATGCCAAAGACTGTAAGGCAAACACCACTGCGAGTTCACGTGTTGAAGGAGGCAGAGTGGTGGAGATGAGGAGAGGATGGAAGACAGTGCTAGTCTGCAAGAACAGACAGGAAGTTGAAAAATACAGATATTGTTTACAGCCCCTTTAACACTTAGAGATACATATTTCTCCATGTAGGCATTTATAAATAAGAAACCATTAAGATATTCCTTAAGTTTAAATGGTGCAACCCAATTTAGTTCTGACTCCAGTTTGGCAGAGCACTGATCGCCTTTTGAGCTATGCTTTCTATTTTTGTGATAGAACAACTATTCTTTTAAATCATGAAACTAGGTACAGTAGTAGTTACTGAGAACTTTGGAATGTCTTCAAACTAAAACGTAAAGATGAATTCATGAAAAGCTGGTCCAACAACAATCCTGGAGAGTAGGAAACCTGTCCCTAAATGTGATGTACAACCATAAATTCAGGAGCTAAAGACCCATACACACCCATACGCTCCAGTGCAACATGATGCATCTTGTGGAATACATTTATATTACACTGCCAGCCACCCAGGCAGAGACAAGGATGGAGGAATCGTCATTTACAGGGGAAATAAAATAAATAATGTTTTACACTCAACACTCAACATTATCATCTCTGTTTAAACGTCTTTGTGTGTGCATTTTTCCTATGTGGATGTCAATTTCATTAATCATCAAATAGTGTTTTTTTGTTTCTCTTGCTCTTTACGTAGATGTGTTTTTCTGAGTCCAATGAGGCGCTGCAATAAGTGATTCTCCCAGCTTATCACTGCAGTGCTCTGAGGTTTATGGGCGGCCATGTCGCAGTGTGGCGTGCAAAAGAAAGGAAAGGGAGGGGTGACGCATTGAGTGACATAAGAGGAGGAGGTGCGGTTAAAAGTGGATCAGTCGGACAGTGGGTCACTGGGCCAGGGAACACCACTGATTCTGCTGAGCTCAGCTTACAATACGATGCCTTGACTCAACATTTTTCAGATTCCTATGGTGTATTGGCCATTCTACTGAGGTTGTGAAGGGCATAAATTACGGCTTCAAAACCAACTCCATGTGCCAGTGCCTGAAGATTAACTCACCAAGGGTTCTTAGGCTGAATTAACTTTTATTCCATTATGTCTGTCTTGCCATCAGATAGCTTAAAATCTGTGATACTGCACTTTAGAATTAATATTTCATTTAATTATGTCTGTAATTGTGTTTCAGTTATTGTTAGGTAACAGAGCCCATGTAGTGCTGAAATACATTTTGCAAAGAGGCCTTGCAGGGGAGGAAAATAGGTCAGTGATATTCAAAAAATAATGACTTCATCTGTTGCTCTGCTTGTGTTTGCTTAATTTCACCATGTGTAGAGTAAGTATGCTAATTTAAAAGAAAATCTGCAGGGTTGTCTATTAATTTAATGAAAAACAGTCAAGTGCATTTGTTTGCATATTCTGTCTGGGTTTTGCAAAGCAACAGATTAGTTCAGGCGCATTCGTGGTTAATAGTGTGCAGCCTGGGATGCCTCTTTATGAGGCACCAGTAAATGTGTCAGACATCGGCAGGGGAAAGCCAACTCCTCTGGTCCCTCTAATTGGATTTACACGTGTGGAAGAAGGCCTGGATTCATTTGGAACAAAATACTTTATTCTACTCATCCTACACAATCCATCCTAATGTTCAAGATTTTCAATTCCCTGACTTCCATGCTGGAGCAGAACCAAAAGTGCAGCTAAGAATAGGCTCATTCGTTGCGATAAACAGGTTAAGACGTTGACAGTTTTTACCAATATTGGAAAAGATGGTATTGGCATTTGTCAGAGTACAAACAAGTATGTTCACCACCCACAGTTAGTTGATATTATTAAGTGTGCCTACTGGCTGAGAAGCCTCACTGTGATATAGAACCTGAGAGAGAAAGCATGCAGTCAAAAGTGCGATGACACTGACGCGTTTAATGATTGGTACATGTTTATTTTAGAATGAAGTATAGACTCTGAGATTAAATTTTATATCTGGGTCAGATGAATAGCGTTAAAACTGTAGCCTATTTTAACAGTGCTAGTGACATGGATCTAGGGATGGTAATGTCAATTGCATGATTGGTCCACCACTTCGGTTGGATAGATTGTCATGAAATCTGGTTCAGACATTCATGTCCACCTCCGGGTGAAATGTTCTAACATTAATGATCCCTTAACCAGCAGGTCAAAAATGTAAGTTATCCCATATTTCGGTTTATGACATTCAAAAGCTAATGGCATTCCCATCAGTTGTACTTGTTCAGTGCCAATTAGCAAACGTTAGCATGCAAACACGCTAAACTAAGATGGTAAAGCTTCTAAATATTGCCTATTTAAAATGTTAGTTTTGTCACTGTGAACTTTTTAGCGTGCTGATGTTAGCATCTAGCTCATAGAGCTTCCAGCATAGCTGAGGTGTAGCGAGTCTGGCATGGCTTAGTTGTTTTCTGGCTGTACATCATAGGTGTCATTTACACTGGACGCAAGGGACATGTCCCCACCACTTTTCTAAAGCATTTTCTAAACGTGTTCTGAAAATGTTAAATAACAAATAAAAATTCTATGAGAAAGGTTTACTTGTACAATAGGAAAACATGAAATGCAATGTAAATATAGCAGAAACAAATGTGACTTGTCCAAAAAAAGCTACTTAGGAAACAATGCTGCAGAACACCATCTTACCCCTCATTTTCACTATTCATCCAATCTAATTTAAAAGCAACAATGATTACAACAGCAACTTTGTTCTTTCTGTTTGTTTTGCTGGAGAAGATCATCAGTCTAATACTCTATAAGCTTAGGGGCTTCTTATAGTTGTGGTGATTCACCACTTTTAAATTTTTTTTTCATTGACTGAGCATATCATAAAGCTTAGACTGTTTCTTTTCAGCAGTATTTCCTGTTTTACAATATGTATTACGACAAGAGACAACAAAAGGCATTTCCGGCAATCGGCTAAATACAAGCTTTACCTAGTCTGTTGTAGGCCACATTTTAGCTTTGTTGTGGCTCAAAAACTGACATCCATAGAAAAGTTTGGTCTCATCTTAAATCGGAGCACCTGCAGATTAACTGAAACATGAAATGTTATGAAGGTAGGTACAATACAAGATGAATAAATGCCCACTTTTCTTTTCTTCGCCACCATCTTGGAGTATGGAGATTCAACTCTTCTTTGTTTGAGAGGGGAGAGGGAGGATGTGTGGTGTGTTTGGACATCATCCTCTTTATTAATTCCTTATTAAAGGTTGGGTGAAGAAATTCAATACCATCCATGACAAATCCCATGATATAGAGCATAACAACACTGCAAGTATTGGGTTAGTAAGCTGTAGCTACAGGACCCAGGACGCTCTCTTACAGAACCATTACACACTGAGACTATACTTGTCACGATCCAGTCCTGAGCTTGTCTGGGTTAGATTATTTTGGCCATGCCTTCTCTGTATTTTGATTTTGCTTTCTCTGTGTCTGGGTTTTGGGTTTCAATCCTGTCTGTCTGTGGTCTTGTGTCCAGTCTCCTGTTTTTCTGTGTGGTGGTTCTGATCTGTCCTGTTGTTTCAGTGTCTGATTTAGTTCATGTCTTAAGTGTTTACTCCTGGTCTGTGTACTTCTGTGTTTTCCCATGTCTGCTCTGAGTTCTGTTCAAGTCTTAGCTTCGGTCTGTGTTCCTCGTTGGTGTTTAGTTTAGTTGTGATCTGGATTTTGGATCTGGTTTTCATTATTCTGATCTGTTACTACTTACTTTGACATGTTTGGTGTTCAATACTTGTGTTATGTCTGTTTACCTCCAGTAATCTGCCTGTCAGCCTTTTCCCCTTCTGTCTTTCTGCCTTGTTAACCCTGATACCTGTCACCTGTGTTGCTCCCGCCCTGCTCGTTAGCCCCTGTGTATAAATATTTAGTGCTTCTGTCAAATCCCTGTCTGGTCATTGTTGCATGTATGCTCTGTCGAATGTTGTGCCTTCTGCCAGTCACTGTGCTACCTCAGTCTGCATTTCTGGATGTGTCAGTTTTCACTACATGTGAGTTTTGTCTTGCTTGAATTAAAGAAACTTGGAACTGTATCTCAGTGCTAAGTGTTATCCATTTGGGCTCGCTCCTGCTTTGCGCACCCACCGACCCTGACAATATTATACTGTACAAAAATGCAGCATACATCAGTTTAACAAAACATACACTATACTATTAAAAAAAACTGTACTCCTTCATTCCACTACCACTCAGGCATACACATCCCGCCCTGCACTCCCTGTTCCCCACCCACGTGTCCCCAGACACACCTGGCAGAGATCTACACTCTACTGTGAACTCCTCACACTCAGATGCATTAACACCACGAGCCCTGAGTAAGCTATTAACGTTCACATGTGCTCAAATTAATGTTAACACTAAATGTGATGGCAAGAGGTGCTAAACATGTGTGACATTACTTTGGTATTTCTTTTGCTACTAATGGCATGTTAATTGGCAAGACATCTGAAACACACAGAAGACCGTTCATCTGTTAAGGCAGAAAGTAGCTGACAAACAGTCTGAAGATCTGAAGGATTATTGTAATGTGTATGTACACCAGTAAAAAGGCAGCTGTGTATGTTTTCAAATTGCCTCTAGTACATTGATTTAAGTACATTGTTGGTCTGTCAGGCCAGGTTATTTGATTGGTCAGTGGATTGGACAGTCTGGATCTGTGCTCACATGCACTGATTTAAAGTTTATATTAGGAGTATTATAAAGGAGTAATCAGTAATAAAAAGTCTTATTTTTTCATTTTATTTTCTTGATTAATAAAGATAAAGCACATTAATCAACATTTCTGTAAACTGTCAGCTGAGCAGCTACCACATTTCAAAAGCATTCCTTTGGGAAAATGGTCTAAAACCTAATTGATTCCTTTTTGCTTCGCTACTTTTATTTTACAGCTGTGGCTACTAGTTCTTCAGCGGTTTACATGATCATCTTAAAAAAGATGACAAATTGTTTTAGATGTAACTAACCAAATAAATGTAACACAGTTAAAATTACTTCCACCTCATCCAGCTGGAACATTAAAACAGTTTGTAAAGAAGTTCAGCATTTTGGGATGTATGCATATTTACTTTCTTTCAGAGTTTAATGAGAAGATTGATACCATATTCCCATGTAATCACAGTTTTATGAATGACTGTGAACCTGGAACCATTTGTCGTCACACGGCAGTCTTTCTTTTTCCTTAACAGCCGGTAGAAAGATGAGTTTGTGGGTGTGCAGCTTGGAAATGTGATGTTGCATGATTCATTGGTGTAAAGCTCCTGATCCAAGGATGATCAAATGGTTGTTCACAGGTCCACAGAGATTAAATAAAACATCATCCAACTTTCTCTTACATTACAGTCTCTCTTATGTTTACAGCTGAAGGGCACTCTGAGTTCCTATTGATCAATGTCATAGATCATGGAAGTTGTCAGAAGAAGGCAGAAAAATTTGGACATACTTGTATCTTTGTCAGGATATTGTGAGATGGCTTCCACTATGACACACTAAACGTGATAAAACTAACAATTGTTAACATTCATGTAGTCTGCACTCTGCATTAAGTACATATTGGAAAGTATATTGTGGTATTGTTACTTTTAGGAAAAGGTTTAGAGTATATTCACCACTGTAAATAATGCTTTTAGATCTCTATGCTCTGCTCTCACTGTTTGGCAGACACATATGCAACAACTTGTGCTCTTTACAAGGCCTGTGGTGATAAAATACCATCAATCCTGCTCATATTGATCCATAAACAGAAAGAGACTCTTATATAAGGCAGATTTCCTTGTTTCTAAGATTGTCCAATGCCCATGTAAGTACAATCATTCATGACTCAGTGACAGATGATGCTCACACAGGCCTCCACTGGTGTCTGAGAGGGAGGGGGACTGTTGGAAGCAGTGGGAGGACAGGACAGAAAAGTGTGCGGAAACAGCCTGAATAGCACGAGGTGGGAGGCACATAATGGCGTATCATCCACGGACAGACACCCACACAGACACACACTCATCAAAACCTTTAAAAACATATTTATGTAACGGGCTTCCTGCCTTGAGCAAAGTACATGAATAAATCCTATTCCTTTACAAAAATAGACACGTCCTTTGAAACAGACACCTCTTTCGGGTGTGACGTCAAAGGTTTCTCTCGTCACAACGAGCCTCTCAGGATACTGAGCGTTACGTTGCTGTCAAGATATCAAGTGCATTGTGCACTAGAGCTGGCAGCCACATTAAAGACCCCTCCAGCCAGTTTTAACTGTCGTTTTTGGTTAACGCTCCTTCTCAAACAGAGAATTGGAGTGTGGTTAATGGTTGGACGTAATCAGTTACCATGATAACTGGAAACTGACCGGCTGTTTCTGAGTGTTCACTAATGATATGCTGTGTTAGCATCACCACACTGTAAAGTTTAGTAGACTGTAGGCTGCTGCTGTCTTACCCATGATATAAACTAATAGCTGAGTATCAGCTGTTGTCAATCATACAGTCGATGGTCTTATCACGTACTGCAGATAATAACTCCCACTACGTTTTATTGTGTGCAAGAACTGTCCTATTCTGTACTAACAGAAGGTGATGAGGGCTACGTCACGGGCTACCTGTGCCCCAAAGGTTAATGTTCCCTGGTAGTGTTCTGTGTGTGCATGTGTGTGTGTGTGGGCAGGCAGGGTTTCTCCAGGGCACCTGGCTCTCCAACGTGGCAGCAAGTTATCAAGCTACAGCTGAAATTCTCCTGAGATCCAGGCAGCCGGCGCCAGTTTGTTTCAGTCACTCACGTGGTAACATACTTTTGGCCAAATCTTCTAGTGGTTCTGGAGAGACCTTTGTTGATTGTGGATACCCCTGTGCTAACAACCATTTCTCTCTGTGCGCAGTTGTTTGGAAACGGCCTCTCCTTCACTAACTGCCACACCACCAGCCCTGGACTTCACTTCATACCTCTACTCCTCCGACCATACAACTACCCCTTTTTCAAGATCACCTGTATAATTGAACACTCATTAAAACTCCCTTGCTAAACCTAAAACCTTCAAGTCAGTCCAGAACTAACAGGGTGCCTCTTATCAATCAAGGGATAACTTCTACTTCACAACACCTTGTAAATATGTTTCCCCCAAGAACTGTTAGTTTTTTTGTTTCTTTTGTTACTGTTGACATTTTTACCAGAGCTTTTTGACACCTTACTAGGGTCTGCTTAGCAGCTATTTACAGCTTTGGAGCAAGATGTTGGTAGAAATTCCCAGATGGTTATGGGTTGTAATGTAATTTCCAAGCTTATTACCACAACAAGAACGAGGAACATATACAAGGTTGGTTTAATTTTCAAAGACTATTCATTCTCCATGCTAGACATGCAGCCTCACTTTGCAATCTACACTTCAATTCAATTTAATAGGGAAAAAACTACCTTTTTATTGGACTCTAGATAGAAAGCTAGAGCTGCTCGTCTAGTATGAAGAAAAGGACTGAAATAATGAAACAGATATGTAATACCTAGGTATTTATGTATGTATGTATCTATCTAGAGAAGTAAGTGTGCACTTTAAAAATGTAACACTTAAATGAAGAATAATATTACAGAAAAATAAACAGTAACTAGACATCCATATGGAAATGTTGAGTGTACACAACAAGATGTTCTTACCTGTGATGTGACACAGGCAACTAAGAAGTACAAGTGAAATTGTTAGGAGTAGTGGTAGAGTGAAGGCGGAGGTGTGGACCCAAATGCAGATGTAGGCGAGGAGGATGCAGTTTAATTGAAGATTTATTAAAGTAAAAGTCAAACAGACTATGCTGGGAGCTCAGCAGAAATGTCCAAACTCAAAAAGCACTCCGACAAAAACATAATCCAAAAGGGCAAAAATACAAAAACAAAGTACAAACCAAGAATAAACCAAAAGGCCGGGAAGGTGCGGAACAAATAATCGGATGACGCAGACAAGCAGACTCTACCATGTAGAAGACTCACACAACACATATGAGGACGTGACAAAGACTGAGGAGAACTGAGGAGAATATATACACATACAGGGACTAACGAGTGGGGCGGGAAGAACACAGGTGAGGGGAATCAGGACTAACGAGACAAGCAAGCAGAGAGACAACAAGGGAGTGAAGCACAGCTGAGACACATCAGGTAATCAAGTGAAGCTAGACAAGGACACCAGGTGCAGGAGGTTAACAAAATAAAACAGGAAGTACACAAGGACAGATCAACCAAAGTAAAAACACAAAGACAGCAAAAACAGTACACTGACAGAGACGAGACCAAACAGGTGACAAGACTATACTAAACATGGAGACAAAAGACTAAGGACAAGACAGTACTAAGAAGACAAAAATGAACGAACCAAAATAATGAACAAGACTACAAAACTCTAAACCAAGACAATGTCAAATAAACACAGGAAAAACAATAGCACACAACTCAAATCCTAACAGAAATATGAATAAAAATACTGTAAATAACTCTAAATAACTTCAGCCATTAGAGGTATATATATATGCACTTGTTATTTCCTGTTGTTCAGTGTCTCCCTGTAGTACAGTGTGAGAGGTCTAATATTAGTTCAGGGGAGACCTACTGTACGGTGACATTTTAAAGCTTTCAGTGAAGGTCTGTGTTGTACTGTAGTTTGTAGTGCATTAACAGAGAGGTTTTCCAACAAACTCAGCTGCCTTTGGCCCATTTAAGCTTCTATTTTTGAATCCCCTTCCTCTCAAAAAGGACAGGAATAGTACCTTTAGAGGTATACCTGTGTAGCTCAGTGTGTTAAAGGAACATTCAAGTATTTGAATATTTGTATGACCTCAGTCATGCTCAGAGTCACAAAAGTTGTTTACGTCAGCGTCCTATCGTACTTTCAGGATCAGAGATAATGGACATATCTAATAACTAGTATTTCCCAATTGGTTAAAAAAAACTACAGAAAATATAACAAATGTGTGACAAAAAGGCTGCAAAGTTGGTTGTACGTGTTAACAAACCCCTCCAAATACATAACACAGCAAAACTAGCTAATTTAGGTTATTTAAATGGTGTGACTGGCTAGAGGGCTGGCAGTGTGCATATTCATCTTGGAGTAATGTATGAACAGAATAACTGGAGGTCCCTCATCTTTCCCATTTAACATTGCATGGATGCAGTATTATTATTATTTACATTTTTATTCATTCAGCTGACGCTTTGATCCAAAACAACTTACTATTACTATTTATGTCAGAGGTTGCAGGCCTCTGGAGCAATGAGGGGTTCAGTGTCTTGCTAAAGGAGACAATGGTGGATGTGTCACAGTGGGGAATTGAACCCCGGTCTCTCAAACCAAACTGTGCCATCACCATTATTATTATTCCAGTGGTGATAATATTCATCACCATTATTATTATTACTGCATTTGAATAAGTAGTTGGCTAGTTAGCTAACCAAATAGCTAGCTTGGATAGCTGGCAAATATAGATCCCTATGCACTCAGCTACAGTTGCTAACCCAGGGGCTACTTTCTGTTTACTTTTAGTCGGACTCAGAGACAAGCATTTGAAATAATTTCTGTAAAAGCGAACTTTATTTGGGAAATCTGTCCTGCTTGTACCAATATGTTGTTTTTCCAAAATGTCAACAATGAAGGTGGCAAGTGCAAAACGAGTATGACCCATAGTCAGAATTTACTGTAATATCCTTTAAGTCATCAAGAAGTCAAATGTGTTTTTATATCTCTTCATGCACTCAAAGTGGCTTTTGTGTGTGCATTTACATAAGCCATGTGATTTATGCTTCCAACAAGTCACAGTGCCTTCCAAGAACATTCAGTGTGATTTATCCAGCAAGGCCAATGCCAAGACCTGAGTGTTGGCTTTTAAATGTCCTTTGCTGTCGGAGCTGGTGTTCTCCACTAAGTCTCTTATTGCTCCCTGGGGGATACTGCTGAAATGGGGGAGGCATCAACGAGCAAACCAGTGGATCAATGGTCACCAAGTCAACCTCTCTGTCCTCATCTCAGGCCTGTGGGAGGTCAAGTTTTAATGACAGAAGGGAGAGATTTATAGGGAGACCTGGGTGTGGCTAGCTTTGAAATGGAGAGAAATTTAAGGAAAGAGGGAAAGAAAATGGGGGAAACAAAGACAATGTGTTAGGAGCCTGATATCATAGGAAATGTGCAACTATTTTCTATTGTCTCTAAAATTTGGTTTCAAACTTAGAGAAATGATGGTCAAAACATGCAGATGTGTATTTATGACAACTTCCCCTTCTCTTTTTTATCTCACATTTTTGTTCTCCATGATGAATTAAGTTGTAAGTATCACTGTAATTTTACTTTTCTAAAATATTGTGAGCACTTGGCATAAAATCTGACCACATGCATGTCACAACAAAATTGATACTTGACAAATTTACAATTTTATAGTACAAGTATAATCTCTCATTTTTCAGAGGATGTGATACTTGTCTCTGTTGTAGATACTCGCAATAAACGCAATAACGTAAATTGGAGCAAATAGCTTCCAAATAAATAGACTACTTGTATCTACCTAGTATCTATCTAGTGAAAGCAGACTGTATTAGTTATTTTTGCTAACTGCATGGAGATCTTACAGGGAAACCTTAGCTATCTATTCAACTGTAGTAATAACAGATATTTATGACATTTCATATTTTAACTTCAAGGTTACAGGAATTACAAAAATGTCCTGAAAAGCATGTTTTAATTGCTTTGTAGGGATGGTAATCTGTCCTTTTCTGTGGAGAACTGATTGTTTTGTCCAGTCTGACTTTTGGGCCTTCTTCTGGATGATTTTGGGGTGGTGAAACAAAGTCTCCCACATAGCAATGTTGTTTAGAGCCATGAACTTACATTTGGAATCTGTGGACACACTTAATTTTTCACTTCAGTCAGCTTTGGTGAACAGTGACCACAGAAACACCACCAGTGTCTTGAGCTATGTTGTTGTTAGCGGCCACAATTAGGACCCAAGGAGAGTTGAATTTTCCTTTAAAAGTAAAATCTAGCAAACTTAGCTGATAATACCGGATAACACAGGACAATTTGGACTTTATTTTACATTATGTGTTCAATAACTCCTCTGAAACAGTAAAACATCCTCCATCTCTCTGAGATTTGACACATCACTACAGTAGCTTTATGAGTTCTAGTCCCTGAGGTTTTACAGTGTGGAGACAGAAGGAAAATCATATTTCACCAACTGCTGTTAATGGCTCTTCATATTTGATAAAGGTGTGTAACGGGTTTAAATCTCTGCTTCAGGCTATAGCAAGAGGGCTATGCGTTTATCATAACTCCCAAAGGACGCCCCATGCTTTATGTCCTCTGATGGATATCACTATCAAACTTTTATTGGACTAGAATGCATTTCTTCTCCTTTTCAAACTCTTTTAAAAACAGTCTATAAAAGCAACAACTCCCCCACATGAAGAATAAACATTAGCATTGACTGTAACATCATAAAGTCATTTTTTTGTATACTTGTGCTCCTTTTTCTGCACCTGTTCTCTTTTCACTAAATCAGAGGTAAACAAAGGAGTCCTCAGGCCAGTAACAAAGACTGCAGTAACAAGAGCTGATTCCATTAGTGGGGAGTCCCTGCTGGTTGCTGAGTGGGGGTTGGGAGAAGAATTGAATGTATAGACTTGTCAAGCACAATGCAACTGTATTGTTGAAAATGTTGCAGGTGCTGGTTAAAATCACATAAAGAGAAGAGAAGATAAGAGGGATAACATTACACTTTCCGTCTGGGAATCCATTTATCCATTTATTCATTGCCCAACGCCATAACTCTTCATTTTTCTTGACATTTCTGGGTTAGTCAGATTATCATGTCAGAGTCAGTCCTTGGAGGAGAGGAGGTGGATCTGGTCAATAAAAAAGGGTTCTCCACTCTACTCTGAAGCCTTGTTGAACTACACAGCTATATTATTCAAATGAATTATCCCTGCAGACACATTGATTTCTACGTGGCTCAACTAATTTCAAACTACATGTCATATAATTTGTATGCTTTAGCCCACAGGACCTCAGAAACACCTGATTTGACTGATTGCATGTTTAAAGATACTTGAAAAAATCAATATTCTACATTCCGTGCCCAATCCATCTGGTTTCTTTGGGTTAGGAGAACGCAATTTGAGTCCCCATGCAACAGGAGAGCTGGGTTTAGTAGCAAATCCCCATCCCACTTAGAATAAGAAATCATTAGGCTATAAATTGCAGCACAGATTCCCTGCAGAGTCAGGGCAGTTTGCACGTGAGTCGTGGAAAGTGATGCCGCACATGGAGGCCTTTCCCTGCTCACATGTCTCTTTAAGCAGCCCACACATACAGTAAAATTACGATTGCACTTTTGCTAATGTCGTTCTCCATTAGCGATGCAGCAGTGCATTGTTGATTGCTTGTTTTTTGTGGAAATTCACAATAACTCTGACCCTGGCCCCTCTTATAGGAAGGCTGTGTGCAGCAAGCAGGCAGAGAGAAATAACCATCCAGCACGCAAGAGAGCTCTTAAATGTATTTCAGTTGCAGTTTAAACTGCTTTGGCCGTTGTATTTTCACTGACAACATGACATTGACAGGCAAAGAGCCAATCCAAATCAGTGGCTAAGAAACACATCATTATGACATTCCTCTTGTGCTGATTCCCTTCACAGAACTGCAATCTTTAAACTCAGCATGCAGAAAGATGAACAAACACAGTGGTTTCACTCAATCAATCATTCGCTGATGTCAGTAACGCAGCATGTCTTGACAGTTTACAGCATTAAAAAATGTGTTTGGGCGTTCTCCAAAAGAACAAACAAATGAATGTGGACCTAAACTCTATCATGCCTGGTTTTCTCTTTAGAGAGCATTGAAGTGGAAAGGTTAAAGACATGCGATCAAAAGGTCTCCTATTCAGACTGAAAGGAAGGTCTGAATAATTTTATCTAGAAATTAAAATTGCCACCCCACTTGTGAAGTTTGCCAAGTTTTCGTAACCAATACACAAAACAAGCTGTAAATAGTTCCTATATTCTCCTTGAATTAAGGTCAGACAGGCAGCCTAGTGCAAAATGCCCATGTGACCTGTGTAACTTTGCATTTTTCCTACAGCCCTTGTTTGTAAAGGCTTTGTTTTATATTCTCTCCTCACCTTCCTATTTCTTCCTCAGGATACATATCATTCTTGCAACCAAATTACACTTAATAACCACAGAAAAAAAACATATCAACAATGTGTTTACTGTTATTAATTTAGAAATAATAATCATAGATATGAGGCATCATTTCCGCTTTCTCCCTGAAGGCCTAATTTACCAATACTGCATCATGAAAATGCATTCAGGTCACTGTGAAGGGCACAGATGGTACTGAATCCATAAACATGAGTTCATGTGAGGTTGCAGAAGATGCTGCATTGCACTGAGATGTCTGGAAGTCAGCAGAGTGACTTTGGGCTTTTGTCATCCAAGGTGCTTGTACCGCAACAAAGAACCATAATAGCAGATGGTGATCATGTGAAAATGTTTGTGTAAGAAAAGGTAACTGGAGGGGAATGTATAAGTGATCTTTAGGCAGCACCATCATAGGTTTGATTTAGTAGTTTCTGAAGGTTACATAAAGCCATGAACTGCAAATGCACTCTATAAACAGCCCAACATCCCTTGGGGTTATGTCCATTTTGGATGATTCTACACAACATGATTTGACTCCAATGCCAAATTTCATTGCAAACACAGGACATAGTGTGCCCTATATAAAGTAAAGGTGTGTATGTCGTGGTGGTGGATCGGTGTGTAGTCTGAGTCATGCTGGAGACCGGAGTTTGCCGCCCGTCACTAAAGTGTAATTACCATTAGCGTTTTTATTAACCGTAACCATGATTTTCCCAAAGTTTAGAATTTTAGTTCCCTAATCCAAAACGACATATGTTTACATGCAAGTGACAAAGACTGGTAATTGGTGGTTACCTGGTAATTATGACATGAGCAAAAGAGGAAAACACTGGACTTTATCACAAGAGGCCGCTGTTTGTTTCCCATTTCTAACCAACGGTAAGTGCTGTTTTTTTTCACCTTGGCCACAGTCGTTCCCAAAACATAACAAAGTAGGCAAATAATTTTAACCCAAACCATGATCTTTATCTAAACCTAACTTAACCTTAACCATAGGATGGTATGTTGTCACATTGAATCCATTTTATTAAAAAGGCACAGCCAAATGATGGTGTCCTGTTGATGGGGTGTCTGATCAGAAACACGTCTATGTTGTTCTAGAGGATACGGATGAACAACATATTTCGACATTCATTCTGGTGGACATGTTGTTCATTTGGTATAAACACAAACTTTACTTTTCATGCACAGATACACTCACACAAAACTACAAATTAACAGTCTTCATTAACTATTAATTACTAATTTAATTTCAATTCTACTTCTTTATCTTAAACTCAAAACAAAAGAAACTTCTTCAGAAAGCAAGTTTGCCTCACAGTGTAATTTTGGACCCAGTATAACCATCCACTCACTCAAAATTACAGTAACTTCAGCCTTCATAGAGTTATAAAACCACAACTTTTCTTAAGCCAAAGCTCAGTAACAAAAACACCAGCAGCTTCTATTCTTATCTTGACAATATCACCACAGCGTCCCATTGCGATTCCTATCTAGCAGAGCTGTGTGCTGTAAAGCTCTTGCAGTCTGTGTAGTTGTTTGCACAGATGGATTGATGCCTCTGGTACTGCAGAGGGAGTCTATGGTGAGAAGAGTTAATAGACTCAGTGCAACACACAAAGGAGACTTTATCCCTTATCGATGGAGGGGCAGACCCCCATTCACTACGTGAGCTCCAAGCAGGACGAATGAACTGTGAATGAAATTCTGCTTTAACTAAAAATGGGACTTTTTTCTCTGTTGAGCAAAAGATACAGGTATTGAAGGTGTGATGAACTGAGTAGTCATGTCTGCAAATTTAACTTTTCTGTGAAAACACAATGCAGAGAAGGATCATGCAAAAACAATGGAAGAGGCAGTTTTCTTTTCAAAGACAGATTTGTTCACTGCTGCATCATAGGCAACTGACCGTTTGCCAAACCCTTCTCTCAAACAGCGGATGTCCAATCATGGCTTTGCAACCATAACTAGACACAGTGGGTCTCTAAAATCTGATGTCAGCAGGGGGTGACTCCACTGGTTGCAAAAAGAAGTCCAATTGTAGCTATGTAGAAGTCTATGACAAATTACCCCACTTCTCACTTGATTTTGGTGTCACAGGGGTTTTCAAAGTCTGTGACTGCGGGCCTCCCCTCAGACAAAGCTTGGGAAACGGCGCCCCTTCCATGATAAGTTTTGCTCAATTCCTGGATGCCTATGATATCATGATTATCTTTACTGATCCCATAGACACTCAACATTTTAGCCAGAATAGCCTAATATTGCTGTTTGACAACTTCTGACTACACCAAATAGTTTAAAAAAAGCTCTGTCCTAAGGCATTTATTAGTTTCTCACCCTGATGGGGGGAAACGGTTCCCAAAAACTACTGTATCTTTAAACTCTCACTCATGTAGACTATTCTATGTGATCACCTTATGATAACTAATGCAATAAGTAATGTACTATTGTTTCACTTCCATTCACTTTGCCTCCCCTGAAACTGTTTGGAGCCCCCCTAGGGAGGCCCGCCTCACACACCCTGTCTTAGTATACACTTACCTAATTAGTCAACGGTCTCAGTCGCTAGTTTTAAGCCTTTTCCAATACAGCATGATACAGCGTTTTCTCTTGTAACATTAAAACTGAATCAAAGTGTTTGAAAATACTAACAATGAACCATGAATCTGACCTCTGGCTTACGTGTCCCAGTATGTTAGCTTAACAGCTAAACAGGCATGTTAGAATGAGATAACACTCTGGTAATATTTATAGGACTAACAGTCTTTACACTACATTACAGCAACTAAGATTTATTACCATGTCGTGGATCATCAGGTGGTGACTGACATTTTTGCCTGCGACATGTTAGCTTTAGCATCTATCTTTTAGCACGATATTATCTAGCCATTTAGTGCATATTTCAGACCTCTTTATGGGGTTCTCGTTTCAAAACAAATCAATCAGCTTTTTCAGTCAAGTCGCAGAACTAACGTTAGCTTAATTAGCAAGTCATTTTAGCAAAATTGATGGTTATCGGCTAGAAATGAGAAGCCGGCTTTTGTCTACCATTTAATCTGCCACTGTTATCATATATATAATATATCTATATACATATATATACTTGGCAACTTGGCAATATTTTTCCTTAATTTGACTTTTTGGTTTTGCTGATGATGTTGCTTTGTCACATGCTAATTACATTTGTCCCTTATGATGCTTTACTGCACATGAGGTCACATGAAAAAACAAAAACAGACCAGTCTGGGATCACAGAAAAGTAAAAGAAACCTGTGAAGATTTTCTCTCAGAGCCGCTTGGTGTGTGTGTGTGTGTGTGTGTGTGTGTGTGTGTGTGTGTGTGTGTGTGTGTGTGTGTGTGTGTGTGTGTGTGTCGTGGCAGCAGGAGAGTTTTGGCATTGACACAAAAAGACAAAAAAGATGAAATAGAGCTTTAGAAGGATTGGCCGCAAACAGGAAGATGCAGTGTGGCCCCAAACTGAGGAGATTACACAGAGAACAATGTCATCATGCTGGAGGCGTCAGCAAGCACGCATCCAAAAATAGCTGATGGTCTTGTTACAAACATTTGGTTTGAATCAACGTTGTATTTTGGTTAAATCCAGGGAAATATTTACATGGATAAACTTGCCATTTGTTGTATATTTTCACAAATCTTAGAGAATTATGAGCAGAAACATTATCAGTACAGAAGACTGTGATAGAGTTTAAACACCTAATGCTTTGAATCTTAAGGAAGTGAAATATCAGGAGCACAATGTGAGTTTTTAGATGATTATTATATCTAATGACAATGGAAATATGGGTTCACCTAAGGATCATTTCATAATTCAATTTATTTATATAGGGCCAATTCATAACAGAAGATCTCATTACACTTTTCATAGGGCAGGTCTACATTATACTCTTCATAGTAATATCAACAGAGACCCAACATTTCCCCCAACAATTAGAAATAATTGATTTCTTTAAGTACATTTGTGTTGAATCAACATTATCGCTGATCTGAATGAGACATTTACGCTTTGATATGTTTATCAGCCAGCTTATCTGATGTATTGGACACAATCCTGAACGCCAGGCTGATTATCTTTATTAGACAAAGACTCCCGTATTAATGCACTTCCCTTTCTCAAACTGCTTTACAAAATATGCAAATGTAATCACACTGAGTGGCCTCAGGTTGCCCTCTGTGGGTCAGTGAAACAGACATTCCGTTAAATAGGATTATTGCGTTTAATTTCCCTATCCCACTGATGACTAAAACTGGCAGCTCACGTTGCCATGGATGTCTCAGAGATGACTGAGGTATTTGGCCGTAGAAATGGAGATAGCTCTCTGGCAACTGAATAAAAACCTCCTTCGAGTAAAGTGGAGAGCTGCTGCTTTATCTTATCTCGCAAGGTGTCAGTTTCCATGTTTTCAATCTCCTCCAGGAGTGATCTTTGCTCCCTCAGCAGCTGAGATGCTTTTCAACAAACAAACAACCCAAATCCTGCAATTTTATATTGTGCAGCAGATATGCGAAGTTGCATGGGTTAAATATGCAAATCCTGGCCAAAGCAATCTAAAAATAGTCTTTCATGTCAGAAAAATCAGATTGCAACAGACATGTTTCTTTATTATTATTGTTACTGTTATTTTTTTTTTTTACATATTATCAATTGATTAATCAATACTGTGAAATGCTAATAAAATATTAGATGCAGCCCTGCAGCAATACAAGGTACTTGCTGATTAAGATTGGCATACAGACAGGTGATGTCAAATATGATGCATTTCAATAAATTCACTACCCAGCACTTAATACATCAGGTAAACATGCAGCTTCAACATTATAATGCTGCTTACACATGAAGTAGGCCCTAGTAAAAATAATCCATGTTTGCTGATAATACTTCCATACTTCAGTAACTGGTTGAATGTAGGACTTGTACTTATAACTACCTGGGTTTGCTGCTCTTAAGTAAATTATCTGAATTATACCTCTAGACTATAATCAGATTAAGAGAGCATCTTCTGAAACACACAGTATTATCTTTGGTTTGGTTGTCCGTATGAAACCACAGAAATAAAGAATTTGCTTCTGATCTAATATGTCTGCATAATATTATTTGTTCTGTATTAAAATAATAGTCTTGCATTGTTTCCCTTTCCAATCCCCTAAACAATTATGTTGGTGTTAGAAATTCTGTATTCCATGCGACTATGTTGTTGTTGCACCTCGCTGTAAAGCTCATTAAGGACCCCTCTCCACACTGACAGTTGATTTATCCAATAGTTGTTTGGAATCCACTGGTTGCCCAATGGTAACCCTGTCTGAGCTGATGCTGTTTGCCTATTGGTGAAGAGCGTTTGTGTGTGTCGGTTAGCCTGCCTCCTTGGTACTGGTGCCTTTCCTCCGGTCAAGGTTGCACTTGCAGGAATCGCAGTGGGACGCGACTGGAGCTCCTCGTACGTGCAAACAGAGCAGCAGACTAATCAGCCTAGACTCTGCTGTAACTTCTCCTGTTTGTGTTTGCACTCCGCAGCGGAATCTCTCACCTCACAGAAGCAGCCATGGATGAAATGGAGGAAGAGTTAAAATGCCCTGTTTGCGGCTCTTTTTACCGGGAGCCCATCATACTTCCGTGCTCCCACAACATTTGCCTGGCTTGTGCTCGGAATATCCTTGTGCAGACTCCCGACGCTGAGTCCCCACAGAGCAGCCGAGCCTCCGGATCCGGCGTCTCCGACTATGATTATCTGGATTTGGATAAAATGAGTTTATACAGTGAGGCGGACAGTGGATACGGTTCCTACGGGGGCTTCATCAGCGCTCCGACCACCCCTTGCCAAAAATCACCGAACGGAGTGCGGGTTTTCCCCCCGAGTGTCCCCCAGCCTCCTCCGCAACAGCACCTGCTACCGCAGCCCGGCTCTTTACCCCCGATCCCCCGCAACTCCTGCATCACTTGCCCGCAGTGTCACCGCAGCCTCATCCTGGACGACCGGGGTCTCCGCGGATTCCCCAAGAACCGGGTGCTGGAGGGGGTTGTTGACAGGTATCAGCAGAGCAAAGCGGCCGCTCTCAAGTGTCAGCTCTGCGAGAAGAGTCCGAAAGAGGCCACCGTGATGTGCGAGCAGTGCGACGTCTTCTACTGCGACCCATGCCGCCTCCGGTGCCATCCTCCCCGCGGTCCCCTCGCCAAGCATCGCCTTGTGCCGCCAGCGCAGGGGCGGATAAGTCGCCGCGCGAGTCCCCGCAAAATCTCCACTTGCACAGAGCACGAACTGGAAAATCTAAGCATGTACTGTGTACAGTGTAAGATGCCTGTGTGTTATCAGTGTTTGGAAGAAGGAAAACACGGCACACATGAAGTCAAAGCTCTGGGCGCAATGTGGAAACTGCACAAGGTAGGTACAAAAAAACATTATCAAGCTGCAAAATCTTTGTTTGCTGTTTAACAGTGCGTGTTTTCTCTCTTTCTCTGTCGCTCTCTCTTTCTCTGTGTGTAGCCTTTATGCACAACGATTCATCATCCTTTGAGCTGAGCAACAAGTCTGCCTTGAAAATAATTTGCGCCAGCCTATATCTTGTCATCTCCGCTTAACATCAAGTAGACAAATAGAGCAGTGGGATCGTTCATTTTGTCACTTTGGATTTAAATGAATGTTTTACAGTGCACGATTTTTTTCCTCCTTAACACACCTCCAGCTCTCATTTCAATCAGCTTCATGAATGTGTTTGATATGCGCACGTCTCCGAACTGGGAACTTGGTGCGCAGAGGCAGCTCTATTTGACATTCACATGTGCGCTTCACTTTGCAGTGAGTCTGGTATGATTTCAGCTCTTGACCATGTGTCTTCTGAGCTTCCATACAGCAGATTTCTTCACTTTATGTACTGTCATCTGTGCTTTGACTGCTCGCAGGCGCCCCAGAGATCATTAGGCACGGCTAATATTGAAGCTATATGCTTTAATCCGAGCCAGCCGTGCAGCACCGATAGCTTTTTTGGCCTGTAGTTTGGTTATGCTGTCTTTTGGAGGTTGACTTGTTGTCGGCAAGCAAGGCTGCAGAGCTGAGTTTATCTCTGCCTCTGCAGCATGAACCCTCACCTCCACACTCTGAGCTTCCAGTGACGAGGGAGGATGCAGAGCTAGATATAGATGCTCTTCACTACTCACTTACCCGCACACACAAACACACGTGATGTGTAGTGATGGTGTTTCCTGGTTTCCATGAGAAAATCAAAAATATGGTGAATGCATTTGAGTTTGGGTGCACAAGAACTTCTCTCTCTTTCTCTCTCTCACACACACCACTCCTCCCTACAAGTGTAGATAAGCTGTCCACATCATTTACAGGCAGAATTGGTCTTGTATGTCTCCAAAACAGCTATTTATCAGACCTCCAGTCCAATCATCTCTTCTGGGAGGTGGTGAGATAGTGTGTCACCTCAGATGCATGAGGCAATTGTAAAAGTGATGGGAAAATCAGCGGGGGTTGATCATTTCACTCACATCAAATTGCCATCACTTGAGAAATTGCTGACCTTTTTTGCTTCATCTTTTCTTGGATCCAAAATGGAAAAGAAGAGCTAAAGGAGCATTTTTAGAAACCAATGGATGGTAGGGGATCTTGGTGCCAATATGCACCCTGTCCAGCCCTGTTTTTGGCTTCTATCATGGCACCTGCTTATTTCTGACCTGTTGTCTGAAGCTGCTGCCTAAAGAACTGTAACAGATGGCTGAGAGCTCGGAGCTGGCAGCATTTTGGATGGGCATCTTTCAGAGCTTCGGGGTGTTTCTCACATAATGCATCAGGGGAAATTTTTATTTTATTCCATATCCTGCAGATATATTCTCATGCGTCACTTGTATTTATGCATAATGCTAGTGTAGAAACTGAACTCAAAGTGGTGGCTCTGGCTTTCTCTGAAATCTGATTGGTCACTCCCCAGATCTGCTCAAACATTACTGGCTATTTAACTCTGACATTCATATTACCTGAAATATAAGATTTTGTTGTCTTAAGTAAGGCTGCACCTACATTTTTTTAAACTATAAAATGTCAGAAAATAGGAAAACAATTACATCACAATTTCCAATAACTGATGGTGATGTTTTCAGTCCAAAACCCCAAAATAGTCAATTAACAATGCTATAAACAGAGAAAAGCTGCAAATTCTTACATTTGAGAAATTGTTGCAGCTTGAGAAACTTTTACACGATTAAGACAGCATCAGTTGATTTGTTCTGCCTACTTGAAGCCATCACAGCAAACATACAAACATAACACTGACATATCATCACCTTATAAAGTTGTTATGGTGAACCATACACGTCCAGCAGACACAGAGCAACATTAGCTTTTCATCTGGCCACTTATGAAATCTAAGTCCAGTTCTCACGTTCCTTTTAGCTTTGTTTGGGTCTCCATCAACTCCTGAAAAATACACATCTGGCTCTTCATGGGTTAAATGATCCATTATGTTCACCAGCTATTGGTGTCTTTCTGCTGTTTGGTGCTGGGCGGGTAGTGTACAGAGTGATTTTAGAGCTTTGCTTTTTTTGCTGAAAACAACAGCCTGCTGCTGCTGCTGCTGGAAGCTGGTGAGAGTGAATCAACACACTATACTTGTGGGTTGTAAAATCAAAACAAAGAGCGGAAAGACACAAAAACACACTGAGGAGCTAAGGGGGAACTGCAGAGTCAGTTAATAATTCTCAGGTTTGGTCCCTACAAGTGACACCTTAAACATAGTCATTTGATTCATTTTATATTAGAAAAATAATGGTTGTGGCTTGGTTCAGCTCACCTGGTAGAGAGCGCGCCTCATGTACACGCTGAGTCCTTAAAGCAGTGACCAGGGTTCGAATCCGGTCCTGTCCATTAAAGGCTAAAAATGCCCCAAAAACATCTTTAAAAAAGAGAAAGAATGACAATTGCAGATTTAATGTTTTGACTTTGGTCATATCAAATCATCCAATATTCAAATATGCACAAATGTGTACATAAACAGACGCATTAACATTTTACTGTTGCCTTAATCCGCAAAGTGATCAAAGCTGTTGGGTGTTTGATCTGTGTGCTTTTATGACTGGGCCGCTGCATTTTTCATCAACACTGTTTAATGTTGATGCAGTGGGTGAAAGACTGAGACACTTGAACCTTGTTTCTTAAATCCACACCTGCAGCATTTACATTTTAGAGCTGAAAATGCACTCGCTTGTATCATTTAAAAATATCTCTTCGAGATTTTCTTCAAGGTGTTTAATCTACATCATCACCGTCGTTGTCTTGGTACACTGGGACAAACTGTGCACTCTCTATCTTTGTGAAACATTTCACTCTTTATAGGGAGAAAGAATTGAACCACCTGCCGCCATGGCAACCAAATCCCTCTTGATGTTGCGCAGAGCAGCAGAGGGCTCTAAGATACCGGACCCCACAAGGAATCCATCCCAGATGCTTTGCAGCCTTTCCCCTCCTTCTACAGTACTGTACATGTGTGTCTGTTGTGTGCTAATGTTGCTACAGATCATTACTCCCGCTTTTCCTGCTCCTTCTTTGCCATTTGCTTAGACATCTTGTCAACCTCTCCACTGGTCCCCTCCCATTTTGGACTGCGTGACTGTGTCTAAACCACGATGGTAATCAATTTCACGTCTCCAATGTCAATTTCAGTCACAGAAGACAAGTAGAAATTTAAGAGCTACATAGTGTGACTCGTCCAGCTCTACTCTGCCTCTTCAGATTTGTGTCAGAAGGTTTTATGTGGTGACAGCATGTCTGTGTTAATCTCTGCAAATCACATTAAAAAGAGTAAAGGGGCATCATCAGAGTGTTCAATCCCTACATAGTGAGGGGTCCTCTACTCTTCTTGGATGTCACAAGAGGTCGCACAGGACCCTTAATGCAATTTAGGTCAAGCTCTGTTGCCTCCAGTGAGTTTAGTGCCAATTAAAGGCGATTAATCACATAGATGCTGTGTACAAGAAGATCTGTGGGTGTGCCTCAGCAATAAGCAGCAGATTGTAGCAGAAAATTAGTAATTTGCCCTCTTGCCCCCGGAGGAGAGATAAATCAGAGGCAGCAGAGGAGATTTTAACCCAGACGACCCTGAAAATTTCCCTCTGAGCTCTGCGTGCAAGCAGAAAAAGGTTGCAGAAGTGTGTCATTTGAGGAATTCACAAGTGATTTAAGGAATTTTCCACTTCTAGTGTGCACATGTGCTCCCTTTTAATGTCACTGTGTGTTTGATCCTAAGCCTTCTGAAATAAACAGACACCCTGTGCACCCGGACACAAAGCTAACACAGACGGATGCTCTGCAAGCTCTCATCTAAGATGCCCCAAAAAGCGAGCTAATGAGGACAGACAGAGCAGGTGCTGGGGCGAATATTAACAGTCTGGTCTCGATATTGAGGCCGATGTTGTCAGCACCAGTTGATTCGTTTCTGGATGAGCTACCTGCAGCTCTGCTGGAGCTCAGCGGGAGCAAAGGAAAAGCCTTGAAAAGTCAGACACAGGCGGCGGGATCCCCATCCGTCTCTCCTGCTTTTACTCCTGTCTGCTAATAGTAATGAGACTAGCTGTCAGTCTGGCTCCATTGCATAGTCTGTCCCGCTGTGTGGCGGCTCAACTCACACTGACACACAGAACAACCATACAAAGACAAGCATAAAACTGTCCCATACAGAGGATATATGATTTTCATTAGTTAAATGTTACATGCAACTAATAGTCTAGATGCAAAATACAATTAGCCTATTTATTAGACAATTAAAAAGGTCTTCAGTATGACAACAGCTTTACCAAAAATAAGTGCATGGCGACATGTAAACATGGATCCGGCTTCTTTCTCACAAAAATTGTTAGAATTAACAACATGAATATATGGAGATTGTAGATACTGTGATTCGAAGTATTGAAGTAAATTTGTTAATGTCAGTAAATTAGCGAAAGCTTTCTTTGAAGAGCTGTACCGTAATAAACTACCTGAAGACCTAGTCATCATCCTCTCACATGCTTCCAACACAGTCTTCTGCAACTTTTGGCTCCGTTTCATCAGTCTTTTTCCAGCTGGGCAGGTCTGTACGCTACCTGCCCAGCAGACCGACGCAGTTAGCAACCCTCTGGTGAACATTGTGGTGCATTTAGCAACTAAAGAGTCAGATTTTTACCAGTTAACATGCACAAAAAGATAATGTGTTAATGTGACTTCATTCGGCGCTTCACAGCACTTATCGTGATACATGTTAGACTTAACAAAAGGCATGCTGGTTAGAAATTTTGGCCGACTTTCTACGGTGCTGCATAATGTCATCATGTCACATGACAGAAAAACCTCGCGGAAGCAAGGGGGCTGCAGTTTACCATATCCGGTGACCGCAATTGCTTTTCTCCGGCTGCACCAGGTTGGAACCAGCATTCATCTGATCTTGCGGCATAATCTACTACACCTACGTGTCACATTTACCTCTATGATAAAAATGTAATACTGTGTATTTTTTCACTTTTTGTGGGTAAATGTCTGCAAATTACTAACACGTTTATCCTGATTAATTACAGTATGAACAATATAGGATTTGAAAGAGGAATTTTTTGACTGGACTTTGGGAGGATTGGTTGGTCAAAATTCTAGTTTAATGTCTTTGTTTTTTGTTGCTGTTCTCAGTTTTGCTATATGGGATTTTTACTATATATTTATTGAAAAATGCTTATACATAAATAAGGATGTTAATATATTCACATTGTCCGTAAATCAATACGTTTGTTTTATTGTCCAGCTCCAAAGTAAAATGATGGCTATATCACCAAACTTTACTCCTTAACAACAAAATGTTCAGTGTTTTTTCTTGTGAGTGAGGACAGTCCCGATAACATGGACTAAATCTTTAAGTCGTCTTTCCTGTAAGTGATTCTGTGCAGATAAGAGACACAGTTGCTCAAAATAGCACACTGTGATTCTCCGATATGGGGATGAGACGGAGGACAAAGGCAGGAATGAGCTCTATATGGAATGACATTTCACAGTAGGGGGGCTTGAATGTCTCAAAGCCATTTAGTTTTATGTTGTTCCATTACAGGTGGTGATATTTACCCCTCGAGCTGCCATATAAAGAGATTAGCTGTGTAAATGTTAATGAAAGAGATAGATAAAGATAAAGAAAATGAGAGCAACAGAATGACCCAGAATGCCTGAAGCGAGGAAGGGAAACAGAGACTGAGCAGGAAAGAGAGAAATATCTCATCATTGGGGTAAATGAACCAAGTTTGACGAGATACTTAGTAAAATATTTTATATCCAGTCTGCGTCTTGGGTCCACATAGAAAACTTAAGAGCTGAAGGTATTTATGTTTTGACATATTTTTACATAACTTTTCTGGGTGAAAAGACAGACTGGCTGAATATTTCAACTTGCTCCAGGCGTAGAACTGGAGAAAGATAAATGCCTTTAAACTCCACTGTGCCAATTTTCCTTTGTGGCCCAACTGGGAAATAAAGACAAGGCATCAATGCCCCCTCCCCATCTTTCTGTACATGAATGAGCGCAACACCAAAAGAAGTTGTCAAATTCATAGGAGCTTTGCTACACTTTTAAACAGAATCATTTTTATTATACTTGGGTTACATCTGGCTGCCCTAACAGAGTCAGCTCACATTAAATGAGGACACCAGTTGCATAAGAAAGTGAGCTAAACCTGAAATCTGGGCAGCAGATGATCAGGACCGGTTAAAGCCTGCAGTGACCCTGTTTTCATCATTAATAAAGTTACAAACTTTGAAGAGGAATTGATGTAGTTATCCTCAATCTGTTTTCAGTGTTGCTGCCTTAAAGACAGGAAATCAGATTGGAGCTAATATGAACAGAGCTTAACTTGAGAAAGAATCTTATTGGCTGAGTTAAATGTCAGTGAGAGGAGTCACAGGATATTACAAAACAAATCGACTGACAATAAAAATTAGAAAATGCCTTTTTTTTTGTAGGCTGATACACCATGGCAACAGGCTTCTGACCATGGTGAAAGAACTAAAATGGATTCTGAAAACAATGTCCAATGAGGTGTCCACCTTGGACATTCATTTTTAAATTGTGGAATCTTGTAATGCATGATTACTTATATAGCTTATTTGTGGTTTGATTCTCCTGAATTAATGAATTAATGAATAATGTTTCCCCACGTTCCCAACCTGTTTTCCATGTGCCACACCTTGTGAGCCACTTTGTACAGTGCAGCATTGAATGATCAAAATACAGCTAAAACAAAGTTTCCTCCCTGTCGCCTTATACTTTTTCTCACTTTCCATTACATTTTTGTGTATGTCAAGATGATGCCCCTGAATAGGTAAGGTCTGACTTTGCCTTAAACATTACAGGCTACCTGACATAATCAGCTTGTTTTACTTCTACAACTATTAATATCCATATTAATTTAATCCACGGCTTGAACTGCTTAACCCCTTGTTTTTAACTGGCTCAGCCTCAGACCTTTAAAGCCCCTACATACAATCACGCAGTCCACCTGCATAGGTGTTTTCATTACATTTACATTACATTTATTCATTTAGCTGGCGCTTTTATCAAAAGTGACTTACAATTGCTACTATGTCAGAGGTTGCACACCTCTGGAGCAACTAGGGGTTTGAACCCAGGTCTCTCACACCAAAGGCAGGCGTCTTATCCACTGCCCCATCACCACCCCATCACTTATGTTGCCTGATTAGATTCCTTGTTAGCTCTGCATGCTCTACAAACTGCACTTTAGTGACAGCTCTGACGCCCTCCTGTTAGTTTAGTTGCACCTGTTAGGGTAAGACAACTTACACCTCTTTATCATTATTAGCACAAAGAGTTTGTTGACATCATGACTCTTGAATTTGTACCTGTTTATCCTCCATTTTGTGTGACTTTTTTTGAACCATATAAAGTTGGGACAAAATCGCTTCCACCTGACTAGAGGGAATTGAAAACACCTGAGTGGAAACTTTGAACTATCCCCGCTACTCTAAGCACACTTTTCATTAAGTATTAGAATAGTTCATGTAGTTCACCCTCCTCTTCCTCTCACACAGGTTTAGCAGTATCAACACTCTTCATTTCAGTCTTTATCTGTACTTCATTGTATTTGACATGTCCAAACTAGATCATCAGGTAGTCGACTTGACCATCTGCAGACGCAGCCGCCCTCACCAGATAAATCCAGCGACGACAAGAATAGATCACTTCTGCCCCATTTTCTGCTGTGCTGTCCCAGGTGTCCGTCAAATAAGGACGCTCACGTGAAGAAACTGTGGCGACTTTCAAAAGCCCTCATCATTATTATCAGAGTTTCATCGCTTTTTTGTGTGTGTGTGGATAGTTAACGACTTGTTCTGCATTATTGATGATGGCAGATATAAGCGATGAATAATGCACCAGCCACTTAGCTTCTGCATGTAGAAGATGGTTTCATATGGGATCTTGTTAAACACGGAGGAGTATCACAATCTGGCCCAATCTTAACTCTTCCAGCGTGTTGGAAAATGTAAGAGCTTAATTTTTAACAACAGAAGGTCTCCCAAGGCGGTAAATATTATCAAGTCGCCTGCTTAATATTTCTGTAGCCTATTCCCTGAGGGCTGCAGCAGTGCGTGTAAACAACTTCAACCTTTCATGTTTGAGTCTCTGGTTACTGATACTGTAGGGGGAAACGCAATCACTAATCAAGCTGTTAAAAATTACATTCATTTTCACTTTCTTTGATCGGAAAGCTTTAGTGCAAGTATTTTTTTAGTTTCTTTGGTGTTTTCTTTTACTAGAAGTCGACCTTACCCTCAACTTATGCCTGTTTACCAAACGACTGTGAATTACGCACAGGATTAAATGAGCCTAAAGACACTGTTTAAAGAATACTAGAGAAAGTACTTAACACTAAAGCTCTGAGAAAGAGCAGGGCACTTTCTCTGACAGGTAATGCAGCATTTTGAAAATAGGTTATGGGAACTCAAAATCTATCTCTGGCAATGATGGAACATTTTGTGGATGTGTTTTTTAATTAGCTGGAAGAAAAATACTTTTCCTGTCCTGCAGCTTTAAGAGCTTAGTGGTGACATTACACCTACCTCCTCTTTTCCTTGCACTTCCCACTTCCTAGTGGGGGCTTTAATCCAAATTGGCTCTGACGCCTCTGTGATATCCTTGCTTTCCTGTGACAGATTGGCTACTTCACTCGGCCGCAGAGAGAAAATGAAACGCGCTGAGTGGCCCTGGAGCTGCTGGTGAATTATTCATGCCATGCACGTGTTCCCACTCGGCTTAATTACTGAGATCATTAGTGCTCCCAAATATCAGGGACATCCTAACCCCCCCACTACCTCAACAAATCCTCTGTAGCCCATTGCAAACATTACAGCATTAATAAATTTAGACTCAACAAGCTTGAAGTTGCGTTGCATTAATGTAAGTCGAGAATTGTTGAGCAAAAATTAAAAAAAAGACCTTGTATACTTTCTTTCTTTACTATACTTTCGTTCTCCTCAATCATTCTGCTTGCTAAGAGTTTGGAGAATGGTTTCTTTTTTATGCCTTTCAGGTACATAAAACAAAAAAGCAGTGTAGAGTCTAACTAATGAATTAAACAATGTGTTTATCTGCTCTAAAGTAGGCTGCAAATATCATCTCTACCTAACTAGCTGTTGCTACAACCAAGCTAAACAAAGAGCAAGTTAAATTTGTGGGGTTATTGGTTAAGCCCCAGGCTTACCATCCATCCATCGTCAACTGCTTATCCTACGTACAGGGTCGCGGGGGGGCTGGAGCCTATCCCAGCTGGCATAGGGCGAAAGGCGGGTACACCCTGGACAGGTCACCAGTCCATCGCAGGGCCACACATAGACAGACAACCACTCACACTCACATTCACACCTAAGGACAATTTAGAGACACCAATTAACCTAGCTTGCATGTCTTGGATGCAGGAAGCCGGAGCACCCGGAGAGAACCCACACAGACACAGGGAGAACATGCAAACTCCACACAGAAAGGCCGGGGCAACCGGGGTTTGAACCCACGACCTTCTTGCTGTGAGGCAAGAAGGTCGTTGCACCACAGTTAGCATGTCTGGCTAACTTGCATACAGTAGTTACCTATAATTCTATTTAAAATCAACAAGCATATCATTAGCTAACTGCAGAAATAAGAAAAATCAATTTTTCAGGACAGGTACGCCAGTTTAGGGTAACAATAACAACTCTCCTGCTCTATATTTTGTTTTGGGAGTGTAACAGTTCTTTAGCCAAGATAGCCAATTCCTCAGTAAGTCCACATTCTTAAAACTTTTTCTCTTGTGAAAGTGAAGCATCGACAAACAACACATCAAAAACAAGCTTTACTCTGCAAGATCAGAAAAACAATCTTTTTTTCCCCTTGTCTTTTACATGCATCCATCAGGTGAAGAAATTCTAACTTGTAGCCTCTCAATTTCAAAATCTCAAACTCTGAGGCTGAAGTCTGTCTTTCCATATGCCGAGCTTCCGGCCATGGCACTGTTGTCTTTACCAAGCAGGAAGTAGCTGCAAGCGGTGTAGAAATAAAACAGCCTCTACTTTCATGGCACGTTTTGACCTGGTTTTGAGGACTGAGCTCTGCAGGCTCTCGAACAGTCACTGCGGAAAAACGCCTCCAGACAATCAAGTGCTTTTCATTTCATCTGCTCTGTCACTGAACGCACGCTGACTGTTAACTGTGTGAGGCTCGGCAGCTCCCTCAACGTCCATCACTCTATCACAGAGAGCAAAAAGGAGAAAACTGAGAGAGAAGAGAAAATTAACTCAATTTAGGACAACTGGAAGGGCAGGTGAGAGTGACCTGGTTGATCTGTAATGAAACCACCAGAGTCAGACTTGAGTGTGATTGGCAGCGTCTTAAAACGATGGCCACGAATTAGTGGTCCAAGTGAAATGGAGCTCACAGATTCCAGACTCAGAAATAGTCTCATCCCAGAAAATGAGGCTGACCTGGATCCTAACACATAAGGAGGCAAGGGTGTGAATTGTGTGCTTTTGTTTTTACCGTTTTGGAATTGAGTGAAACTTACATTTTTAAATTTGATATACTATTACATCTTCGCTTCCAGTAATTACCTTCTTTCACATTTATACCCTCTCAGGTAAAATATGAATAGTTTGACATTTTGGGAAAAACTGCTTTTTTGGCAAAAGTTACAAGAGCAAAGCCACTCTCATGTCTGCGGTATATGAAGCTACACACCAGCCAGCTAGCCTAGGTTAGCATAAAAACAGTAAACAAGGGCAAAGTGCTAGCCCCGTTCAAATTAGCACATAAGATTTCAGTTTATGTGCATTATGTCTGCTTGTTAATCCATGTAAATCAAGTTAAAAAAACAAGTTGTCCTATTACAAAAGTCACTGAGCCTGACTAAGAAATAGTCCTGCACATAACCTTCTCCATCAAACTGAAACTTGTTTATACACTTCTGTTTTTCTACAGAATATGCTAATAACATATAACAAATTAATTAGTGATCTTCAGAAGTGTTGTTAAGAGCTTGGCTAGCTGGTTCCCTCTGTCTCCAGTCTTTCTGCTATGCTAAGCTAACTATACCTGGATTTTAACAATACGTGTGGTAATGTGTCACAAAATAGATCCACTTATCCACCACAGAATTTTCAACATTATTAATTATAAAATTAACGATCGTAGACCATGAAATGCTGTTGAGAGCTCAAAGGGAGACCTTTGTTACATACTGTTTCCAAAGATCGAGAACTTTGAGCTTCCGTCCTCAAACTTTGGTAATAAATTAATCGTTTAAGCTATTTCAGCTAACCTGGGAAGCTTTGCTCATTACTGTTTCATAAATGTGAGAATTTGCTGTTATATATTATTGTAATTTGAATAACGTTTAGATGGTTGGTCAGATAAAACATACAATTCAAAGACGTCATCTAGGTCTCTGTGAACTGCTGACTTTTTCATTATTTTTTTTACATTTTATAGACTACCTGATTTGATAACACACCATTAGCTCTGAAATCCATCTGCTTAAAGGCCTTTATGTTCTCAAAATTCTGTCCATAGGTTTTTGAGATCCATGTGACAAGTCATACGACTCTTCCATGAAGGTCTCTTGAGACTTTGAAATATGAGTCCCAAGTTAACAAAGAGGAAGTTTCTTGAAGGCCTACACAATCCAGGAAAGTTTACATTTCAGTCTTTGCTCAGCTGTTACCAGCCCAGACTGTCCCTTAGTGCAGTAGACTCATTTTAGCGGCAGCTGTCATGGTTTCCCAAACGTTGAGGTCAAAGGTCAGCTGTTGGCCCCCGCAGACAGATTCCCACTTGACCGGCTAACGTCAGATACCCGGAGCAGGCCGGTACAAAGTTGTTTTCACAGTGTTTTCCACTGTATCAGCTAGTTCTAGGTTTTATTGCTCTCTTCCGGAGTTGAAGTAATTTTTTTTCTTTTTGCCACATAACGTCCACACCCTCTTTTCCTCCCAGAAGACAATACGCTCCCCAAGTTGACGGTTGTTCACTCAACCAAACGAGGTTCCCACAGGGTCAGGCCGCGTCCTTTCGCTCCGTCACCCCCTTGTTCACACAACCCCGCTTCACATTTATGAACAACTCTGTCCCTTCTCCTTACTATCCAAACAGGAGCACATATTTAAAGCAATGGTATTTCCCGTCACATGGATTCTGCACTCTGCACAGCATGACCAAGGGCTACAATATAATCCAATAATAAAACCATGCAACAGTCAAGTGCTTTATTGGAGATAAATCATCTTCATTTTTTGTTGGAAATGTCATTTTCTGTATGAGAATAAGGCATTTTGCCTCAGTGGTGAAAACTTTTACTCTTCAGAATGTCAGTCTCTCAGCGGCGATGAAAAGCAGCTTTGTTTCTAAATTCTAAACTGAGTTCATCCAAAACTTGAAAAACTGCCCAATTATGAGTTAGGAGACTTTCTCAGTGTGACAGCTGTATAGGTTGTGTATGTGGCTAATGTTTTTAACTCTCTTTCCACTTCACCTAAATCACACAGCTCACTATATTGGCTTTCCTCTTGAATACTTTTGAATCGACCGACCTCTATGACCAGAGGAAGAATTAGCGACTTTAAGCTGTGCAACTAAAGATCTTTGGCTTCTAGAAAAACACAACCTAACATATGATTTTGTTGGATATGTACATATGGCCTGATTTTTGGTTAGTTTTTTAAGAATATTTCTTCAAAAAAGTAAACATTAAACATAATTCCAGAAATTGTGTAAAGTCATTTTGCCCATGGATTTACTCCACATAAACACACTCTTATTTACTCTATTGTCTGCCATTTTGATTAGACTCTATTCTGTATGGTGTCTACAATTTCACAGCATAGTTCAGATTACATGCATATTAAAGTTGTTATTGTTACTTCAATTCAACACATTACATATAACTGCAATGCTGCTGCTGTATGTCTAATATTGTCTTTCTGTGCTTTCCGCAGGGTCAGCTCTCTCAAGCTCTTAACGGCCTGTCAGACCGAGCCACTGAGGCCAAGGAGTTCCTAGTTCAGCTGAGAAACATGGTGCAGCACATCCAGGTACCAGAAACACATGCAGACAACTACTTTACCAACTGCATCCAGCCATAAAATGCCTCCATCCCAGTAATAATGCACTGACTTGTCTTGGCAATTTGTTACCCATCTCTCATCCCCCTCTGTGATCCCAAGCTGTCCGCCACAGCACGTCATTGCAGTAATCGACAAATACAAGAAGGCTTATCGTATTATTTCACACTGTTCACATTTTGTAATCCCAGGCTTGGAGTATTTTCATTGTCCAGCCACAGGGCTGCACATGACAGGTGGAAAATGGCACTATTGTAGAAATCAACACTTACTTCAAATAAATTTTGTTGAAATCTGATTTTACCTCGACTTTAATAAAAGTCACATTTATAACAAATGAGCTATTAAATTAGACACAGTTCAATAATGGATGTTTTAGCATGCATTGTGATAAACTCTGAAGTTGTACTAAAATATATTTATGATGAAAATTATTTCATTTGTGGACATTGCATCAGACGCAGACTGTCAGCATGTGAAGAACACAGGAAACAAGCAGTTACATTCAATGAGACTGTTGCATCTCTATAGCAATGGCAGAGCTTTTCTCTGCTGCTTAGCAAAGTTCTTTTAATTGTGTGAGCGAGAATAGTGACTTGAGAGAGGCAATGTCTCTCCGTTTACATTCAGCGGTATCACGTGCACTTAGTGTAAGTAAGTACAATATATAGACCAGGAATAGATTTAGATGTTTGTAACCTTCTGCTCTCTGTGGTAACAAAGCTGTGGTCAGCTTAAGAGGCTAATTAGAGAAGTGAGGTGGGATTAAATGCTCTCAGTGATTATTGTCATGCACTGGGATGATGATCCACAGAGACCCATTGAGGTGCGTGGGGGCTAGAATTTTGCATGTGTGAAAAGGAACAATGCATAATTGTACGTACGTCACTCAGTCATCCCATGGTGCTGATGCTTCATGATGATTTTTAGTCACCCACGTTGTATGATGACGAGCTGCTGGAGGGGACATGTGAATGAAGATGCATTTTTAATCTCATCTTCCCGTCGTTTAACTCAGGTTCTTAAAGCAAACATTTCAAGCTCTTTAAATCTTATCATTTCCATACAAGTCTGTGTTAATCCTGCCAATAATTTGTTGTCCATGATTGCCTAAGGGACTCTGCATCACTCATTAATACCGCTTCTGCTTGTTGGTCAACATTAATTAAAAGTTTCTGTACTTTAACGCTTTACTCTCTGCCAATATTGTGATTTTCCAGCCTTTATCTGTTGTCTCGCAGGAGAATGGTGTGGAGTTTGAGGCCTGTTTGGTGGCGCAGTGCGATGCCCTCATCGATGCCCTGAATCGACGCAAGGCCCAGCTGCTGTCTCGAGTAAACAAAGAGCACGAACACAAACTGAAGGTGAGTGACATACCCTTGGACCAATTACACATTGCCCAAATAATATGCTGTACATCGTGTGTAAGATGGATGTAAATCTTTTCAAAAATCTGTGGGCTGGTGTGGTTATTCACAAGAAACAGCATTTTGTTGGAAAATCGAACCAAGAAGGCAAAAAAATGAGCAGCAGGGTAATGTGAATATAGCTGCTTTTGCATTAAAGGTTTACTGTTTGGGAACTGCGACTTACAATTGCTATATATGTCAGAGGTGACATGCCTCTGGAGCAACTAGGGGTTAAGTATCTTGCTCAGGAACACATTGGTGGTTATGTCGCAGTGGGAATCAAACCCGGGTCTCCCACAACAAAGGTAGGTGTCTTATCCACTGACAATTGTAAGAATATTTTTGATGAATTAGGTATTTGAGTTGAGTTTGATGTTATGGGAGAAACATTGGCAACTGGTGGCTTCCATGCTGACTCTACTGACTGAACCGAAAGCAGTTGCTGCCTAGAGGGACTGAAATGCATCTCATTATTAATGGTATGCTTCAAAAATGGCTGGGAGTCATGTCAAATGTATGTTATTTGTAGCTGAATTGGCTAAAATCCGCAACTTACATGGACCCATTTGTTTCAGAAGGCATTTTAAATGAGATAAGCTAAAGCTATTTCTGCAGCTCTCCCATTTGGAACATTTTGTCATTGCAGTTTTAAGATTCAGCGCAGAATTAGTAATACGAACATAAAAATAGAATAGGAGCCTTCAAAGATGGACATTTTTTAGCTGTATGTACTGTCGGTGACAGTAAGATTTAGCAAGGAGATTCAGATTCAGACATGAAGCTCGACTGGAATGATTTGAGATATAAAGTGGCACAAATGTATTTAAACCATCTGCAACACGGGGGACAAAACTGAGAGATGGCTTCGACATGAGAGCAGGAGGAGGGAGAGATACATTTGTGCAGCATCCAATTTCACGCTTGGACGCTCTGTAAAATCATGGTCTCACATGTGTAGGTGGTTTGAGAAACACATCTTGTGAGCATGCTCATACGCTTACACATTAACATACATACTGTACAGTATACACACATGTTTTCCTTTCTTCTTTCCATATATGAAATATTTAGTGGTGAAACATTTCAGGGATGGTGCTTCATAAATCACACAAATGGAAAAACTAATTTTCATTTCATTCACGTATTATTCTCTACCAAGGAGGAGCTGTTCGGTGATTGGCTGTTCTATAGTAGCCTTCTACAGCAGTGACTCTCAAAGTGGGGACCCCCGGGGGTCCTTGAGGGAGTTATAGGGGGTATTTTAACTATAATTCCTTACATACGTAATACACTGACAAAATGTATGACTATTTTGGTCATAGGTTTCATACATATTCTGTAATAAAACATCTAAAAGCAAGGGGTCCTTAATGTAAAAGGTTTGAGAACCACTGCGGCACCTGAAGGCAATAGTGTTTCAAATTAATTCTTTAATAGCTGCTTTTTCTTTTTGTTTTTGAGGTTTGCATTGTGTCTTGCAATTGCAAAGCTCAGATCCTGCTGGAGTCTATGATGTTACCATGACATTAACAGTCAACCAGAGACTCCAGGAAGTCACTGCTCCTGACCAAGAAACAGGAACAGATAACCCTGGTAAAACATGATGTTTTTTCATTTACTAATTAAACAAACGTGTATAATGTGTCAATTAGTGGGATTTAGTGGAGGTGCTGGTGGGCAAATTTACTTTTAACGGATCCAGGCCAGCTGATTATCCACATTTCTAGTCATCATGCCAAGATAAGCTAACCAGCTGCTGGCTGTAGCACAACAGTTGGCGTACAAATATGGGAGTGGTGTCAATCTTCTCATCTAACACTCAGAAATAAAGCAAATAAGGGTATTTCCTGAAGCTTTTTCTGGCATTGGACCATCAGACAATTGTGGCAAAGTATTAACTGGATGCCTTGTCAGTTACTAGTAACTATTCCCATTTGATTATTAGTACTTCATTTTTAGTTTCTAATAATTATTCCATAATTTACCAGGTAATTAATTGCACAGTTTTTCCATTGAAATCTGTGGGGCTCTACAGTCAATCAATTTTTACTGGTAACTAATGGAATAGTTTCTCACAATTAATAAATAAAGTGCTTGTAGCCAGGGTGCGATTTGCGGGGGTTGGGGGGTATTTGTGGGATTTCCCCCTTTCTGGTTTGTATATCCCTGCCTCTGCTGAATAATTTTTATCCCCGGTAAGGAGAAAATCACCCCCCACCCCCCCATCCCCTCAGAGTGATCGATGCTCCGTCACTAGTGATGCAACGGATCACAAAACTCATGGTTCTGATCGATCCCTAGTTTTGTAAGGGTTAAATTTATTTCAAAATATGCTACTTTGGCTCTGAAGCTACCTCTCTCTGTAGATAATCCCCACTCTGGAGTCTTGCTCAATGTCCCGCCCATCTGAGTGATTACAAGTCACGAAAAATAGCCTGTCAAGAGGCACGAGACATCTGTTTTTTACACAAATCGCCTTGCTTGTAGCTTTTAAATAAGTGAAAACCAGCTTGCCAAACTTATAAGATTTAAAGTTTACTGCCAAAGACGAAGATCAATTTAACCAAACTAATATTTTTTTTAAATCCCTCCTTCTGCAAAGTAACCAGGACAGCCCTGGAGGACAAAGCACATACTCTGAACAGTGTGTACCTTTTACTGAATTTAGCTGGAAATATGATCAACAAAACTCTCACTCTCACAGCAGCTGAACAAACTGTAGTTGTTACACTCATTACCTGCAGTGTCACAAACGTCAAAATTACAGCTATTACATTTTTGATTGCTTGAAGATGGAACTCACTGTGACACGATTACGGCTGCAGCCCTAAACTGCCACTGTTTACATTGTCCACAGCTTTTAAAGCCCATTCATGGCACAGGTTGGACTGGAAATGCATGCTCTGAAACTGCAGTGTCACAGAGCTGCAGGGCCTAGCTTTGGGTGTCATTGTACACGATTAAAATGGAAAATCCATTCCATGAATGATTGATGGCTGTTAAGATGAATGGATGTTTATGGAGGTGCAGAGAAGCATTGGTTGCATTCACACCTTCAAGACGGAGGAATTTTAATGTGCCTCAGTGCAGATCTGATCGCTGCACTGAATCTTAATGCCAGAAAGACACATTTCTCCACAACAGAGCTGATACTCTTTTTTTGCGTTTTTAGTGTCGGTCTATCATGTTGATCTGTGCTGCTTGCTTACTCTGCTTCTATCATAGGAGTTTCCCACAGAGTCAGTTGGGCTAGAAACTCTTGTTTTGTGTTTGCTCCTAGAGGGCAGAGTAGCCCACTTAAGGTAGATATCAAAAAGGGGGGAGGCATCGCTTGTTCACCAGAGTGCACCTCCGATAATTGGAGCCCCTCTGACATTAGCAGTCAATGGGATGCTTTCTGCTTCATTAGCATGTGGCTCAGTAGCGGAAGTCATCCTGTAGCCGTAATTGAAAGAGACAAATTTGTATCTCGGTGCACTCCTGATGATAACGTAGTAATTTATGTATTTTCCAGAAGTAGCATCTCAAATAGGATTTATTTTCAGATGAAAAGCAGATTGTTGCATAAAACAAAATGCCAGCTATGCATTTTATACGTGTCCAATTAAGAAACTAATGAAGTGGCCTGATTAATGCTGCAGATTCAGTCATATGAAAGAAACCATAGAGATCATAGAAAACATAAAATCTGTTCAAAGCTATTTAAACAGAGGCTGGACCAGCTGACTTTGTATCTCCCACGGAGCTACCTGCTGATCTACTTTGGTCAATCATGCTGACGCCAAAGCCCGGTCGCCATGGTGACTGGGACATGTTGAGCTTGTTGTTTGAAGCCCCGCAGGCAAGAAGTAGTCCTTATATGCATGAGTCAAGTTCTGCAAATCAGGAGGACTGACCAATGTGTTTGTTTCAAGAAACAGCAGAGGCGGAAGGGAGTGTGTCACACTGAGTTATTATTTAATTCAGTAATTTAAATGTTCTTTTAGTTACTATTTAAATTTCTTCCCAAATGCTGGTTCAAAGTCTAAACCACATTATAACAAAATATAATTTGGGGAAACCAGATGCAAATCTCTTGTTTTTAGTCTTAAAAACATCTGAATTAGCCTTTAAACCTTGCTATGTGTAATATGTGTCTAACAGTCAAAAATAAAGACATAAAACTGAGGACATGACCTCACCATCCTCACTTGTAGCTGCTACAGCCTTGCTTATAGCTGAAGTTTTTAGACAGATTTTCTTCCTTTCAGGCAGCCATTTTTCTCACTTTATGTCAGTAAGATATTTAACTTACAAAGATGTAAAAGTTGTTTAATTATTAATCTGTCATGGTGAAGTTTTCACATTCTTCTTTTTTTAACAGTTGCTCAGAAAGATTTGGGACTGTGTATTCAGGAGCATAAAGTAGGTGTTGGAAACTTACATCTGACTTGGGAACAGAACAGCTTTGGATTTAGTCAGAAAATCTAGAATATAATGATAACACTTAGTAAATATGAATCTTATGGAAGGAAAATGTGACTTGCATCATAAAGTTGCCATTTAGCAGAGGACACAAGTGTCAGATATTTGAGCTTTCCACAGCACTTACAACAATACACGAACAATAAGAGTCTTTACAGGAATAGTTTTGGATTAGGTTTCTTACCATGCATTAGTTCAGAAGATCAGGAACCACTCTGATGTCTGTTCATATGAAGCTACAACCAGGAGATAGTTAGCCAAGCTTAGCATCAAGATTGGGAGAACAATAATAGTCTGGCTCTGTCTAAAGATAAAAATCCACCTAACACCCTAACCCTAACTAACAAATCAACACATTTTATCTTGTTTGTGTAATCTGTAAAATGTAAAAGCAACAAGTTTAAGGGGAAATTAAGCCGGATTTCTTGGCCAGATAAAGTGACTTCCCGGAGTTTTTCTTGGTTGGCTGGCAACCTCACTGTGATAATAAGACTCCTCTCGGTTTTTCGATTACACAAACAAGATAATTAGTAAATTAGTGAGCTTTAGAGATGGTGGTAGGCGTTTTTTAAACTTTAGATAGAGCCAGGATAGCTGTTTTACTAGTCTTTATGCCACGGTAAGCACCAGCATAGTGCTTTAATTTGGAGAATTAATTAAATATGTACAAACAAGGCACACTGCCTCTGCCATCAGTCCCTCTCATTGTATTTCATCTGGGAGATACGAGCTCACACAGTCAGCAGTGAACTGATGAGGGATTCTTCTGAGGGCTGATTAGAGAAACACAAAATGAATCAGAAATGCTTGCTCCGAACTTTGCCACCAGATGTTTTGTCCTCTGGACACCCAGCCAGGGTTGTTTAATGAGCACAGCTGCTTTGAGGCTATTTTTATTTCCACTGTAGTGATTTGCTGTCTTCCCTGTTGACTTGTCATCATCTAAGTGTGTTGCTCCAGGGATTCCTGCTCCCCAGGGTCCTCTACTTTCAAATACTCAAACACGGGGAACCGCTTGGACTGTACAGTAGCTCAGACAAGAACTCAGGAAATATAAAGAACACTGGAGGCAAATATCAAATTATTTATTCTCTCTCTGTGAACAACAGCTCCTATTTACACAGAGAGGATCAGCATGAAATATTGAGACTGTTGCTGAATTCAGTATAAGGGCATTATTCATCAGTACTTTTGTGCTTTCTTTGAAAGATGCTTGGTTGAATAATTCACTGTTCTTTCAGGAGAAGACTCAACAATTTTAATATTTTTGTTATCAATGAATCTGCCAATTACTGTCTTGATTAATAAATTAATTATTTGTATAGAAATGTCAGAAAATAGTAAATAATATCCATTTCAGTTTCATGAAGTCCAATTGACTTTCTTGTTGTGTTTACATCAAGGACGTAAAGCTTACTGTTGTGTTTTCTCTGCATACATCTGAGTTGGATACACATTAATGCCAAGCAGGAAGCGCCCTGATCCTCGCTGACAGCTGAGTGTCTGTGGAAGTGGCACTTGTCACTTTCTCTGACCATCACTGCAGAATGTAACATACAGGACAAAGCAGAATGTGATTTCAATCCCTTATTCATATTACTTTCATCCCGTAACAGTTTGATTCCCATCACAGTCCCTCTTGTATTTTGTCTTGCTCCTCTCCTCTCCTACTGTTCCCCCAATCCTTAACTTCCTTTTGTCCTCTCCTCTTTTGCCTCCATCCATTTCCCTTTTCATAAGTCTCTGTCCTCTTTCACTCCAATCTTTCACTTTCCTTTCCCTATCTAGCCCTGTCAGTATCAATAAATCGTCTTTATGCACGTCAATAATGTCACACTTTTATAGATTGACTGTATGCCTGTATACCAGTGTGTGCTGCTGTAAAGGGACAGGTTAAGAGACTGCAGCCACAGTATCTTACAAGGCCAAAAGTGCTGCAGTGGCCTGATAATTACAACTGAAACATATAGAAGAAGGCAATTTATTTCACAGAGAGGCAGCAGGATCTCTAGGCTCGCTCGCAGTATAATATGTGTAGCTGATGAGATACTGGATAATTTTGGCCCTTTTTTAATATCCTGCCTTGTGTTGTTGTAGTCAGTGATCTTTAAACCTCTTTAAAGCTGCAAAAATCAATATTTTTACAATAACAGTGGATCAAATGTGTACTTTGAAATGGGTCACTCATAGTGACAAACCCAAAGAGTTATCACTTAAATCAGCTCTACAGCTTTATAACAAGTTTGACCTTATTCTTTTGTTTTTAATGACCCATGACTTTACTATTTCGCTGTGATAGTGGATTTTGGCCGTAGGAGGCAGCTGTTTTCAGTGAAAAAGCTCTAAAAACCTTCTGTCCACCACCTGCTCAGCACCTAACGTTTGATAGCCACAGTTAGTGACTAGCTGGTGAACAAAGTGGAGCATTTAGCAGCTAAAGAGACAGATATTAAGGAGAGTGAATATTAGACTTGGCCAGAAATGCAATAACATATGAAAGCTAAATGTTGCTCAGTATCTGCTAGATGCATAAATAAGCCACTGTTTTGCTAAGAAGTTTGCCATATCAAGATAAATGTTAAGAAATCTGTTATTGCAGGTTTGTAAATAACAAACTCATTAAAAATCTGAAGTCAGGTTATGTTAGCAGCTCCTTTTAAAACAAGAGTAGTAACATGTTATGGGATGAAGAAATGTAATGGAAACCTGCTGTTCCAAACATGAATGATAACTGTAAAAAGACATATTACGGTATGTTTCAGCACGCTCAGCATCAGTTTGCATTCATTATGCCCTCTCCTTGTTTGGGATTGTTTTAGCTGCACTGTTAAGCTGCTGTGACTCTGTATGATGATTGCTTAATCACCATGACAGCCACATATGTCTGAGAGGACACAGGGCGAGAGTTAGTCCCCCATTTCTGCTGCTGCAGAAACTGTGGCCCACTTACACAGCCAGCTCTGCCCTCTACCACTCTGTCCTGCACTTTGTCACCCTTCTTTCTCTCTTTCTATCTCTCTCTCTTTATGCATTTCTTCCACTTCTCTCTCTTGAAGATGCTAAATTCCCTCTGCTATCGCCCCACCTCAAGCTGTTGCTATCCCTACATTCTGTATTAAATTCAGATGAATGCATCTTCCCCACACTGATTATCCGCTGATCAGCTGGCAGAGCAGTACTGCCGGTGGCAGGCTTTATATGTTATTCCAAAGCTGATTTAGAGCAGATTTCAGGAAAGATGACTGGAATGCTGAGAGAAGCTGTTCAGCCAACAGCAGTGAGAGAATAAGGAAACGAAGGACACCAGGGAAAAGGACAAGATATGATAAAAGTTGCCGGCATATCTGCACCCTCAAGTAAAATTCCTTCTTATGTTTTGTACTCTGTGAATTAAGACATTGCGATTCTAGCTGTGTAAGAAGGAGGGACAGCAAGTCTGATTGTTAAACAGGCAGCGACAGCAGTGAGGAACTCTTCCTGGAGCCCTGCCAGGCCACTGCAGGGGTGTGGATGTTCCAGGCTTGACACAGCAGGAAGGGATTGGCCCTCAGCCAGAGAAATATAGACTGAATCATCAGAGCTGGAATGAGATTTCCCCTCACTGTATGGGAAGAGAGATTAAACATGGTCATCCTCCTGGCTGATTGATTACAGTACTAAAAGGGGGAATAATGAGAATATGATTAGCTGCATCTCTGTAAATATTTATTTACTTATTCTGTTTGCAGTTAATATTTAATCATCTTACCTACAATTTGTTTTATTTAGTCTGAAACTCAGAGGCCAGGTTGCTTTTTTATATTTGGTTCCTTTAAGTTAACAGTGTCTTAGTGCGAATGGACCAAACTTTAGCAAGTATTGAGTCATTTTGGGACCTTTTATCACAGATGGATGCAGAACCACAGACAACTTGGCAGAGTGAAGGAAATCAAAACACAAGTGAAACATAAAGGACAAGTTTGTAGCAGATAAGAGCACATGAAGAAGCAGCTGAGGAAGAGGAGATGAGGGGTCTTCAGTGGTTCAAAAATTAAAATCCGCAAAGTGTATTTCTGCAGTTTGTTTTAAGGCACCTGAGGCCAGTTAAAATTGTTTCCAGCTACCCAAATAAACGGAACTGGGAACAGAATTTTTCAGTTCTGTGAGGTTTGAATAAAGCACACCAAACATGGAGTGGTGCCCTTAACATGTAGATTGTCTAAATAAACTGATAAAACAAAGTGATTATTATGACACAAGTATCCTTTTCAATCCCTCTGTCCAGCTTGCAGAACAGTCAGTAAGCCGGCAGCCGAACAAGATCATTTGAATTGACAGGAAACTGGATGTGAAGTGATTAAAAAATTGATTGTGCTGTGCTAGTGACACTGGTAGCCCGAAGATGATTCTGCAGTTTTGACTACAATCAATATATTTCCACGCTTGATTTAAGGGAACGATGATATGATGAGACATAGTGTGAGACAATGGAGATTTATCAACCAGTAGAAATTCTGCCATACTTGATGCTAATCAGAGGGCAATCCTGAAATCTTCTTCTATGCTCCGATTATAGCCTTAAAAAGGGCCTATGTTAAAGCTTACTTATGTGCATGTGTCAGTAATACTACATTCTGTTTCTTTATTCATGATCATTGCAAATAATAATTTGTTGTCACAATGCTTCTTGGCAATAAATCTTATACTATTGGAAAGCCTGTTTATGTCCCTTTTAAATGGTGCCACATTTGTAAGGAACATGCATTTGTGGGATGAGCAGCAGAGCTGAGTATATGGGTTGTCTTTGCTGTTGACTCTTGTTTGGTGTTGTTTGGAGGATTGGATCGTTAATGTCTGAAGAAACAAGACATATTGGCAATTTAACAATTTATTTAACAAACAGGAGCGTCAGTAGTGTGTGGAAGAACCATCCACAGCCACAAACAACCTGGCAACTCCTACTCATGCTGGTCTCCAGCCTGGTCACACACTGCTGTGGGATGGCGTTATTGTTAATAATCACACACTATATATTCATGGTTCATGCAGAAGTTAATTCTGTGTTTGATATTGTGTTTTTTGTAACTGTTGATTGGGTGTTGAGTAGTTTTGCTGCGCATTGGGCAGTACTAAGAAAGGATCATGTGGCGGGGGGTAAAGAGATCAGCAACGAGGGTAGATCGTAACAAGTTTTTGACCATGTTTTGCAAACTGGTTTTGAGTGTTTTTTGGCTGACTGCACTGGGCTGGTAATGGACAAGGCCATTTGTAAAATCTGGGTTCACACAAACCTTTCTTTGACTCGTGTGGATTTTTTTGTACACTAGGAGTGTGGATATTCAGACACAAATAAAGTGGACACAAGTCAGGCTAAGACAGACTACGTGCAAATTAGTGGCCACGATAAGGCACTTGTCACAAGTATAGCAGTAAGAAATAATTATTATAATAGTTACACTAAAATAATTTGGTAGAATTGATCTACCAAACACACAGATTTCGTGAAAACTGTCGGTGTCAGAGCTGCTGCAGAAAGGATTTTCCTCTCTATTCAGCCTTGGAGCCTCTCAGATAGCAACAGTGAAGTTTTTGTTACCTAGCAACACTCGGCCCAGCACCTCCATTTATTTCACACTGTAGCAAGGAGGGTCTGTGGACATCAGTGGAGTCAGTAAAGAGGGAATCTCCCTTGTCGCATCTATCAAATATCAGTTCAAATCAATCAAAAATCGTGTTGTATGTGTGATAAGGAAGGTTTCTTTGCTGTTCCTTTGTATTCAGATCATGTTGTAGGAAAATAATGTGGAGCTTTGTATTTTTTTTTTCTCAGGCACAAATCAATAATTGCATAAAGAAAATTTCACAGCATCTACATGTAGATCTTTGAGTGAAATGTTCAGGAAGTCAAGATGTTTTGGCTCAGTCTCGTCTCGTCTCTGATGTAACCAGTGAAGCTGACAACTGTTCACACGGCCTGGCGCGTGAAAACAAAATGTCACTCTGCTTTGATTAACGTCAATAACAGGATCAGTTGTCCCTTCAGCCTCCTCTGCCTTCCCTCAATCTGTGTGCAAGTCTCAAGAAGAAAACATTACTCAATCAATCACTTCAACAAGCCTTGCTCCTAATCTCATTATTGGTATTCCTCCTGGTCATCTCATTCATCCTCTCTTCATCCATTAACAGCCTCGTTTAATTTGTGATCTCCAGCCTCTTCCTTCCATCCACCTTTTCTTTACGTGTCCTTTTACGCTGTTTCACTATCACCAGTTTTTGTTGTCTTAAGCTCCTACATCCATATTTCCTCTCTTTGCCTTTCTTTCTCTCCTCTACTCTCCTTAGTCTCACTTCTTCCCTCATTTATCATAATTTCTGCCACCTTCTGCTAATTAACTCCCCCTTTAATTTCTCTGCACCTTCACTCTTTTTCTTTGCCTTTCCTCTTCTATTCCTGCCCTATTTATACTCAGCAGAACTCGCACACTTTATTAAACCATCTTTGTGCATCGTATTCATGTTCCACTCCAGAGTGATTACAGGAAAAGGGTAATGATTAACATATGATTATCTTCCCTAAGCTTGTTGTTGTTGTTGTTGTTGTTGTATAAGTGTATTATACTTGCAAACTTGATTCCCTTGTGCACATTTCTTCTTTCCTCTCCCTTTTTTACTGTTTCATCAGACTTCTTTTTTGCCCCTTTTTTTTCAGGTGGTTCGGGATCAGATCTCCCACTGTACGGTTAAGCTGCGTCAGACTACAGGGCTGATGGAGTACTGTCTGGAGGTCATCAAGGAGAATGACCCCAGTGGTTTCCTGCAGGTAAGATGTATAACAAGGATCTTCTAGGGGCTACACCTCCTGCTTTTTCTTGTGTCATTTCACGTTACAGTGTGGAGTACAAAAAGTGGAGCAGAACGCAAAATGTTTCCCAGAGCTCCAGTTCCCAACCTTTTTAGCTTGGACCCCTTAAAACAAAGCCATGCAATTCATTGCCAAACAGTGATTGTCCTTCCTTCAATTATTCTTAAAAAGTGAAATCCTTCAAAATTCATAAGAAAAGATATGAGGAAAGAAGAGAAAAAATTATCTTCTCTTCTACTCAGCATCTATTTGCTCCCACTAGCTCAGATTATAGAAAACAGCAACATGTCTTTGTCACCAGTTGACTATGTGGTCAGTTGGTACACCCAACAAATCTATGATTTGCTGTGGCAACATTTCATCAAATTAAAGACAAAACAGAAATGATTGATTTTGGACCCAAAGAAGAATGATTAAAAGTCAGTGCTCAGCCATTTGCTAACGTTAAAGATCACAAACCAAGCCATAAATCAAGACCTACAATTTTAGCACATTAAAACAATCACAAAATCAGTCTACCACTACCTTAAAATATATCAAGAATTAACTTAATGTCCCAGCAAGATTTAGTTAAACTTGTCAATGCATTTATCTTCAGTAGGTTCGAGCAGTGTTAGGGTGTCTTTTTTAGGTCTCCCTGCAGCTGATTCAAAATGCTGCCGAGTCCTCACCAAGACCAGGCAAGACCATATCAGTCCAGTTCTCAGATCTTGACACTAGCTTTCCTCACAACTGTACTGTTGGTTTATAAAGCACTGAATGGTTTATGGCCAAAATATTTTTGTTTTGCTCTTACGTCATGAACCGTCCAGACCTCTCAGATGGTCTGAGGCAGGTCTGCTGTCCCCAGAGTCAAAAATAACAGGAAGCAGAACCATTCAGTATCTGGAACAAAATCCCAGAAAACTGTCACTTCTTGTAAATCAGGGTTTACAACTTTTCTGTGTGCCACTGCCTTTTATTAAGTTAAACTGATTATTCACATATCGCCCTGCACTGCAGCTGCATGCCATTTTTATTCTGCTGCCTAATCTGTTTTATTCTATATTACCTCATTTTAACCATTTTAAATCCTACTTATGTGTGTCCTTTTATATTGTCTTGTGTTTCTTTTCATAATGCCTTTGTGTCTTATGTAAAACACTCCTATAGTGTCTTGCTGAAAGGTGTTATGCAAATAAATTTGCCTTGCCTTGCCCTGATTTATACAGCAGAAATACAGTAGTCTCTTCTTGCTTTTGCCTCCTGTTTATCTTATTGTTACCCTTCTCAGATTTATCTTCCATCCACTTCTGGGGCTCCTGACCCCCAGGTTGGGAACCATTTTCCCAGAGAATGGACAGAAATTGAAGCTGGAACATATTATTTTAGGAAATATAAAATGATGTTTATCTACTTTTGAATTTTATACTTTTAAAGCTGCAATTGTCACACGTGTTGTGGTTTTTAGCAGTAAGTTCGGTGACATTTTTCTCTGGGAAAAATTGTATATTTAAAAAAGAGAAATTCCTCCTAAAACAGGTAGATTACAAACTGCAGATATGACTCAGACCGAATACATTTTAGATAAAGTTGACTTTTCCATGTCTGAGCTGAGGCTCTCAGGGTACAGGTTGTTATATATTGTAGAGATTATAAAGCAAATGTGTGATTTGTAATTTTTATTTTATTAACTGGAAGTGTGATAAAAATAAAATTGTCTCTATATGCTCAATAATTTAATTAAAATACAAATTTTATGTGTTTAAGTAGAGAATGATATAAACATTAGATAAACACAGAAACATCTGCGACACCATGTGAGTTTCTGGTCCCTATTACTGTGTTTGTTTCAATGAGTAACCGTTTTAATTGTGAATTAATTTGTCCAATGTTGATCTTAGATCTCAGATGCTTTGATCCGGAGGGTTCACATGACAGAGGGCCAGTGGGGGAAGGGAACCCTCACCCCCAGGATGACCAGCGACTTCGACCTCACTCTGGACAGTGGACCCCTCCTGCAAACGATCCACCAGCTGGACTTTGTCCAAATGAAAGGTAAAAAGAGAAGGAGGTAACAGATACAGGCACCTGAGGGATTTAGAGTGGGAGCTGCTAGAGGAGAGCAGGCATAGCTCAGATGGAGACTTTTTTTTAAACTCAAAGAGGCAAGTTCAAGCCCTCTTGAGAGCCCTCTTCTCTACTGAACAGTTTTTGAACAAGACATTAAATCCCCACCAGCCTGTGAAAGGGCTGATCTCTGTTGTGAAAAATTGCTAAAATATACTAGCAGTGTTTGCACTACTGAATCACTGGTTTATAGTTAATGTTTTGCACTCTTTTTACCTTGGGTATTGTTAAATTTTAATGCTGAAAACTAATTTGACTGTGATAATTCTATGTAGTCAATTTCTTAAGTGTATTATGGACACTAATGTTTTAATGGCCCCTTGAGTTTGTAGTTGCAATTTAGAGACAGCTTATTTGTGCATATGACCTCTTCATGTTTTAAAGTCACAAATTATTTTTTATATGAGTTGGGAACTTTGCTGGATGTGTGCATAGACATTTGTGTTTCGTTTGGTAGCTGCTTTACACAGTATGATGTCACTGACATACTGCAGGTGTTTGCTAAAATATTCTACAAATTTCTCAGAAAGTCAAGGAAGTTTGGTGTGTTTATATTCATGATTCGGAAGCCTTTGATTAATGCATTCTAAATTCATGTATTTATAAATGATAAATATTGAACAGGTCTCCGTGCACTGCAGAGTCATATCCAGTTGAGGAGCGTGCTGTGTGCTTGTGTGTGCACGTTATCTCTTCATATCTCAGTGGGCTGTAATCTGGCCTGGTTTTTCCCCTCCTCAGTCCCAGCTGCTCCCATGCTCCAGCTGGAGGAATGCTGCACTCAGAACAACAGCGCCACGTTGTCATGGAAACAGCCACCACTCTCCACCATCGCCGTGGATGGATACATTCTGGAGCTGGACGATGGAAACGGCGGGCCATTCAGGGTAGGTTTCCTTCTGCAGCTACTCTTGTCTACACCCACTGGGATTTATCTGTCGACTTTAAAAGAAGTCCTACTTACTTACTTTTACTTGTAAAACCCTAACAGGAGAATCTTTGTTGGATTTGCATTTAGATTACAAGACAAAAAGTGAAAAACAGGACCAGTTAGAGTAATAATTCACCTTTACAGAACACTACCCGTCCTCTCTCTCAACAAAGACTTCTTCCTTGGTGCCAGACTGTGAATGCAGCACTGTATCGCTGAAATCCCTCAAGTCGATCTGTGAGGGCTGTACTGCACAGCTCTAAGTGATACGAGAGCAGGTCATGATGTGACACACACACTGCAGTGAGGCATTGAATGACACGCCATGAGGAGAAAGGGTGTGTAATGCAGCTGTCAGATGGGATGATCCCACAGGAAGCGTGATCTGGGATCAAAGCAGTATTCATACCCTCTCAGAGGTTCAACATGTAATGCATCCACCGAAGACCCTCCACAGTTCTCTATACACTGAGGCCCCTGCTTTGTTATAACCACAACTTAAACCTCCTGAACTACGCTCAGTACAATGGCAGGGGATATCTGTGTGCAACCTCTAAACCTGTAAGGAGCAAGTTCCTCTATACAGTGGGCCTGTTCACCCTCATAACAATCAATCTGGGAAATCTGTCCACTTTCTGATAGAGATGTTAAAGGGATGTAGCTGCTTGCAAAATATTTTAGATAATCAGTTTTATAGCCCCTTCAGTTATAAAAATCCTGTTCTCTTAAGTCTTGTTACTTATTTTTACGGACAACACAGAGGAAAAGAAGAAGCTAATCTCAAGAGAAAGAGTCTTTTTCCATACTGTTAAACTATTTTGCTCCTATGTTTATGTGCTATAAGTGGTGGTAAGTGGTTGAGATATGTTTCTACATGTGATGAGAGTAAATGAAGTTCTAAAAGTGCTGTTCCTCGTGCCCCAACATTTTAATAACAAATCATCAATATTATAAGCTGAACAGGAACCTATACAACCCAAATCTTTTATATATCGATGTATCTGTCCCTACCCATTTTCCATACTTTAATTCTTTGGCTGTGACTGTGAAAAGGGTATTAAATTGCATAATATGTGGTATAAAAATTCTTTAAAAGTATTACATGTAACCCTGCAGAAACCCAGTAAATGTTTAACATTGTTTAAAAGGAATATAACAACACACAATGTAAATTATTTACTCACTCGCTTGTGAGTTGAAACTTCATAAAACTTTTGGACGTGCAAGCAAAAAGCCCAAACAGTATTAAACTGCATAAATATATTTCCTGGATAGCACTATTCACAAACCAAATGATGGCATTTCTAAGTAGCGTATTTTGTCCTGAAAAAATGACATGCTTAGTTAAAATGTAGTGACAATTCCATAAGCCTCTGAAAAAGAGAGTGGAAATTAATCAAAAATAGTACACCAAAATCCCAATTTAGCCCCCATTTTTCAATCTAAACTTTCTTTCAAACATCTTTTCTTAGCTCCTAAAAAGCACAACACGTCCATCAGATTTTGATGGGAAGAAACAGTTGGTGCAGCATAATTAAAGTAGTTTGGTTTGGTTTTAAGGTTCTATTTGCACACACACCAAAAAGTAGTCACCAGAGCCGTTGAGACATGAGATAATAATGTACATTTTGGCCTTTGCGGTCCACAGGGGAGACAGTTGGCCGTTTGTGTAACTGTCTTATTGACCTTTACACTTTTCAGAACTGTAAATAGGTGACCCTGTCAACTTTAGTGCTTTTTAATGAGGCTAAAATTGGACAACAGTCGCTAACATTCTTCTAGACTTCAGCTAAACACTCCCTGTGCAATGCGAATGGTCCAGCAGCTGTTTGTCAAGGCATCCAGTGTTTTTATTTAGAAAAAAAAAGAAGCCAGTGACCTTAAGTTAGTTTGCTCTCCTCTCTGAAACCAGCTGGTTGTCCTTTCAGTTTACTCTGTGTTCTGTAATTGTCTGTTTGCATGAGCCTTCATCCTTCTGTCGTAATTACAATTGTTCCATAAGAGGGTGATCATTTACATCCAATCTGCCAACAGAATCACCAACTGCATCCGCTAACTGCTAATTGGTAGGCAGTCGATGCCAAATTGTGTTAAAGCTTGAAGACATTTTGCTGCAGTTTTCGCTGCTAGATCATCTCAGAACTTTATTTTATATTTTTGCTTTTACATTTACTCCAAAACTAAAGTTATTTTATGTGTTTTAAATGTGGAAGTGTTGTTTTAGTCTGTACAATTTGCCATCCAGTCTTTGCAACGCTTAAACTTGAACTTCAATTATTTTTATATCTTACCTGTGTACCTATCTAACCTACCTAACTGTGTGCCTAACAACCATTTGCCAAATTTCAAAGGAAGTTTTCTCTTTCTCTTCTCTACTCTCTGACTCAGGCCCGCCAACGCAGCGCCTCGCTGAGCTTGGCGAGTTTTGTCCCCATGTCTATTTATACTCCAGTGTGGGCTGCCTCACCCACGCTCAGTTGTACAAACTCACACTCTCACGTATTACGCTCACCGCCAGATCCAAAAGGGACACTCCTTCAGAAGCAGAGCCGGCCGGTTTAATAAAGCAGGACTCTCTGTCCGTCCTGTGTCACAATTACGCACTTGATGTATCTGCCAGCTTAACAGGAAGCACTGTGTGTCTTTACAGGAAGTGTACGTGGGGACAGAGACCATCTGTACAGTGGACGGGCTCCACTTCAACAGCACATACAAGTCCAGAGTGAAGGCCTTTAACGCCAGTGGAGTGGGCCAGTACAGCAAGACACTGATCATGCAGACCTCTGAGAGTACGTTAAGCGTCATCCCCTCCTGCCATTACATGTGACTGTCTATCTTTAAGGAAAAATGCACTCTCAAAACAGAATTCACACATTTATTCCTCTGATCTCTGATGTTCCAGTCAGTATTTGGAATAAAGTAGTCATTTTCCATAAAGTTAGAATTCAGAAAGAAACAAGACTCAAGTCTCTGTTGCCAACAGAATAGACTAGTGGCTAGTGACAGTGTAACCATTACACAGTTTGTCCACCAGAGAGCACTGACAAGTTTATTTTTAAACATTTAAAATGTCGTGCTTAGTATGTATCTTGGTCACAAGTCTTAAAATAACAAATCTAAGGGATCAGTATCAAGATTGGTTGTTTTTGTTATATGTTTACGTTAAGAAAAATAGGACCTGCAATTGTATTATTATTCAATCGTTAAAACAACATTAGTATTGGCCTCATAATCCGTTATTGGTTGAGCTGTAGTCTGAGACGCTGGCAGGCATAGAGATCTGTCCCAAAAGGCCAGAACAGAAAGACTGGATGCTGAGGCAGGGAAGTGAGGGGTAGGTTACTGTTTACTTGGGGAGCTAATGAGCATGCGAAGCATGTCAGGTGACTGACAGAAATAGGAAAGGCATACTGACTACATACAGAATAATGCAAGTAATATTATGAACTGGTTGAAATAAAAGAAACAAGATAAATAAAAGGGTACAGTGTACAAAACTCACATGAAGTTATAAGATAAAAAAAGCCAAAGAAAACAAGCATGTTTTAAGATGCTATTAAAAATGTGCACTGATTTGGCTTCACTGAGGTTGTTCCAAAGCAGAAGGACATGACTCAATATACGTGTTACTCTGTGTTTCTTATCTTTCGGCACATTTCCAAATGTCTGTCACATGCTTGTTACTGTGTCCATGTGTTGAGTATTGTACCCAAAGAGGTTTGACACACATTTGTTTGATCACAAAGTTTCTATGTTATATTTCTATTGATATTGTGATTGTTTAATGCTATGATGAAGCATGGCACACAAGTGATTGGCCATGATGTTGTGCTCTAGCGATCCGCTAGCTAGTTTATCACAGGTCTGGGGACAGCAATAGTACAGTTTCTGTTATTTCATGAGATCACAGACTAGAGTCTCGGCTCAGTTTCCTTCTCCTTCTTAGGGATTTGCTGTTCATTAACAGCAAATAAATCTTGACTGAATTCACAAAGATCTTAAGAATAATAAATTGTTGCTGCCAGACTAACGCCTTGCATCTTCAGAGAGACAACCTCTTAGAAATTTAGGGGAAGAGAACTTATGTGGCTGCTTCCTTGGCAATTTCGTTTTCTTATTTCAGATTGAAAACCATGCATTTTGATTTTTTTAATCATGGGTTGTAAAGGGATTTCAAGGACCAGAGGGCCATCAAACATCCTCTTCCTCTTTTATCTTTCATGTAACCCTAAAAATAATAACAGTAAAAGCCTTTCAAAATGTCAGTTGCAAGGTTTTAACCCAAAAGCAGCAGCAGGATGTGAATTCTGTTCACGGGTGTGTTTGAGCTTTTATACCAGGTACATCCAGGAGCAGCTGGTTCATGTATAATCCACCCACGTGCTTGCTTTCCCATTAGTTAAATGCTGCTCTGCATATATGGGGAAGCTTGTCATCCATCAGTGGACCTGAAAGGCCCAGACACCTTCCCTTATTGACAGAGAGAGCACTCAGCAGCTGTTGGAGGCTATAAAGAGTGATCCAATAACTGAGACGTTTTTAGTATTTTCGTACATATCTGACATCTTTCACTCTGACCAGTCTGGGCTTTGATTTTTGTTTTATTTCTCCCCATGGATGTGACGGAAAAGCATGAATTTCTCCATCAGAACGGTGTTTCTCTTTGTCTTCATACTCTTGTTCTTTTCAAGTCTCCCCAGATCTGTTTTTAGGAACTCTTTGGTTTTGCTTTTGGGATCTCCTCTCTGGTGTTTTGGCCACTAAGTTGGACCAGCTTCCCTGATCAAACCTGCTTTTTTTCCCTCTCCTCCACCCCTCCCGACCCTTCTACACCTCTGCTTCACTGCTTCGCTACGTTCTCCTCCTTCTCCCTCTCTTTCTTTCTCCCCCATCCCTTTCATATTTCAGCTGGACTTCCCCCTTGCGATATTCAATCTTTAGGCACAGGTATGAATGGCTCTCATTGCTGACTGTTTCCACCCTAATCCCCTCCTGGCCATTTCCTGTTTCATCAGTTCAGTGTTCACCCTCCTACTGGCAGGTGGGCAGTTTGCTGCTCTGTGGGCTGCACTTATTAAACGCTCAGTACATGCTTCTAATAAATGTCTTTGCTTTATTTCCTTTGGGAAATAAAGCCATGTAATGAAACTTTATTGCACATAGTGACACCAATGAAGTCCAGTGGAGCCCATATAAAGCGCAAACGTCCATCTGTTAAATGCCCACATTTCTTGTTATAGAGCTATGTTACTAAATTTTCAGCCTTGAGTCAAACAGTTTGCAAAACTGTTAGCGTTTGATTTAGCCTGCTTGCAGTGTAATGCGTTGTAAGAGCTCAGACAAAGATAAAAGGTCAGTTCACCCAAGTTACAGAACAAACCCCTGGTGATAGCAGTCCATGCAGGTAGTGGTGATTTGCTGAGGTTTGAATTCCACGGCACTAACCCAGTTCAATGAATCTGAATTGACTTTTTGCTTGTGGTGCATTGGAAAATTAAAGCAGTATTAAATGTGGGTTTGCCACTTGGAGGCAGCGCAACGTTTACATATTATTATCTTATAAAGCAACAAATTAGCAAATAGTTGCATATTTACATATTCAGTAGACACAGAACAACATTATAATTCATTTGGAGTTGTGATTCTGTGCACCTGGTGAATGTAAGTCCATTATGAGCCATCAGTGATACAGAGTTTGCACAGTTATCATGACAACTGAGCTAACTCTACTTCTCTGATAAAGAAACAGCCAGTGAGTTTGCTGTATTATCTAGATGTCATAAACCCCCACCCATCTGGTGTTCCTAGCAGGTGAAAACAAACTGCAATTATTATTTGCATACTGTCTGACACAGGTGTGATATTATAAAGATAATTATTAATGATTAAGATTTATAAGTTAAGTTATATAGTATGCTAAGAATGATTAATCATAATAATCATAATTATTCCTTTCATTAAGTATTTACAGTGTAACTTCACTTCATCTAACCTCGAGCCTAGATTCATGTCATCTTTCAAAGTCATGATCATTGTATCAGGTCTTGCAGTAAATATTATTGATACTAAACTGTGTGTGCTGCTATTCCCATATGTGCAGTTGCTTGGTTCACCTTTGACCCAGCCTCCGCTCACCCGGACATCATCCTCTCCAACGACAACCTGACGGTGACGTGCAACAGCTACGATGACAGGGTGGTCATGGGTAACTCAGCTTTCTCCCGTGGCGTTCATTACTGGGAAATGACTGTTGACCGCTATGATAATCACCCGGACCCGGCCTTCGGGATCGCTCGGGGGGATGTCCTGAAGGATGTGATGCTGGGGAAGGATGACAAGGCCTGGGCTATGTATGTGGACAACAACCGCTCCTGGTTCATGCACAACAACTCGCACACCAACAGGTAAGGGATCAAAATAATAAATAATACTATCTTAATATAACACTTTTCAATACATGTAACAAAGTGCTTTACAGCAATCAATATTAAATATAGACTCACTCAGTATCATGCACAGTTGCCTCAAAAGTGCAACAAATAAAACATAAAATAAGTCCATGTACAAGTAAAGTAGAAATAAATTATGCATCACATAGTAGTTTGAATGAACTAAATAAAACACAAATCAGGAAAATACAAGTAATGGAGGAACAAATTACCCATCACACATTAAAGGTTATTTTGAATAAATGAGTCTTAAGAAGTGAGATGAAACCAGAAACAGATTCTGCGAGCCTGATCTCCTCTGGTAGGCTGTTCCAGAGTGTAGGGGCCCTGACAACAAAGGCGCTGTGTCCTTTGGTTTTCAGCCTAGACCCTGGTAGCAACACCCTACCAGAGGATTTCAGTCTGCTAAGTCTAATATGTGTGCAAGTGATTGTCTAGTGCAAATGCAGATGAAGAATGAAAGACAAAAGCACCTCTGAAATGTAGTGGAGCAAAAGAAGAAAGAAGTAAAAAATGAGTAGTAAGAAGCACCTTAGAATTGTTCATAAGAACAGCACTTGAGTAAATGTGCTTATTTGCTGTTTACATCTGCTAACACAGTACAGCTACAGGTTGGTAGGACATATTGTTGAGACGAATGTCAAATATTAAATGGGTTTAAATTATTTAATTAAATTGATTTAGGTTTCATTTTTTCGTTGCTTAGTTATTAAATTATTTTCTTGAATACCAATAGCGGAATTGATTGATTGGGAGATCACCTGGAGGGGCAGTCCTGAGCTGAGAGGTTTGCGTAAGGTGAAGGTTCACGGAGGTGTTTCCGCTGCAGCCAGGTGGGAAAAGACGCCAATTTAATGAGAATTAGGGCTGGCAAATGTGCTTGAGTCAAACGAAGGAGAAGGCAACGACGAGTAACAGCGGAGGGTGCATCAGTGTGCAGGAGATCTCAGAGACGCTGTTGGTATGCGAGTGATTGCTTTGTTTAAGTGTATTTGGGCTCCGGTATTTTTAATGATTTGCGTGCGGCATGATATAATGTTTTTCTTAAAGATCAGCGGTAGCGCTTTTGAGATGCTGCTGTGCGCTTGTTTATTTTGTCTGCTTTAATTTAGCAACATGGTTGATTAGTTGAAGTGATTGTTTAATGTGCTTACTAGTCGTGAGTCATGATAGCGGAGGATATTGGTGCTTTACATTATTACGTCATTCAGGGCGAAAATGTGAACATGATTCAATTCAATTTCGTCAGTAGTCGATATAATGGTTATACTTAGACGCATGATTAACTTAATTTAACATGAGTTTAATTTAACAGCTGAGTTTAAAGGTTTTATTATTCGGGTTAATCTTTATTCTTAGATGAACTGCTCTAGGTATTTGGATGTGCTTAATAACTTTTTGATCATTTGTTTAGTTTGAGTCAAATTCTGACGGTGTACAATTGGAATATTATTTAAATGGATGGTAGATCACTACGTAGAAATTAATACTGAGCTAATGTGTTTTGGTTTGTTGTTTTTTCTGGTTGCATTTAAAAGGTTATCAACCTATCAAAACTCCATTGATGTATGAATTTCAACTGATGATTATGGAAAACTAAATTAAAAGGAAGAAGATTTGAAGGAGCGAGTTGTCCAAGTGTCCTCTGTCATCCCCTAAGCCTTTTTCGAGTTTAAGGCAGTCACTGAAGCCACACCCCAGATAACTCGACACATATATTCTGCAAGATGTTATTGACAGAAGAACCTATTTTACACGACTATTTCTTTGATTCATTTCTTTCTGTGTGACTGTACAGGACGGACGGTGGCATCAGTAAAGGATCTACTATAGGAGTACTGCTGGACTTCACACGCAGGATCCTTATCTTCCTCATCAATGATGAGCAGCAGGGTCCAGTGGCTTTTGAAGGCTTGGAGGGCGTCTATTACCCTGCTATCAGCATCAACCGAAATGTCCAGGTAGTACAAAAGAATGAAATGTTTTCTATAAACTGGGGCCAAAATCACATTAAATTTACAGTAACTGGTAAAGATGCATGCTTTTAAAACAACTTCAGGGGTGTGCTGTTTTATAGCTTGCCCTGGCTTGCACTAAAGATCCCCCCCTCCCAGAGCAGTGCTGCAGCTGCAACAGAGGTTTTTACTTGTAGAAGTATCACATGAGTACAATTAGAATTCATTAAAACTGCTTTCCCAAGTTTTACAAATGTGGGCTCGAAGGATTAAACCTTGAAAGAGGAAGCTTCAAAGACTCAACAACAGTTAGTTGCTGTGAATTTCTTATTGCTCTCAGCCAGTTTTCTCATTCTTAATGCTGTCTCTGGGTGATGAAAGTAAAGTGTCTCAAAGACAAAACTACCCAGTAACTGAGGAAACAGTTCAACAGTTCCCCCTACAGGCTTAAAATAAATAAAGCCATTTGCTGTCATTTATTAACCCATGTATTTGTATATAAATGTGTTTTTCTCCAGGTTACACTGCACACTGGATTACCCATCCCTGATTTCTACACCCCTGGGGAGGCTGATCCTAATGGCTCTGTGTGCTAAAGACTCATCACTACCCACACTGTTTGGGGGAAAACTTCTCCAGGATTTCGCAATGTTCATCTATGATTCTAGTCTCACCCTCCCCTACCCAACTCATCTTGTCCCCCTGACCCATGACTCTCTGTTAGAGGCCCCATCCCGCGCTGAGCCATGCCTTTATCATGCCTAAAACCTTGGACATATGGACCATCTGGAGCACAGTGCCAAAATGTACAGTACTTTGCAATCTGTACCTCGTATTTTGACAGAATGCAAATAGTTGAAGAACATGGAATTGTGTTGAGAAATAATTGTGATCGCGAACTGATGGACCTGGTATTATTTGCCGTGATCATAATATGTACTAAAAGGAATTGTTTGACAGTTATCCATCTATTACAGTGGTTCTTAACCTGGGGGTCGGGACCCCCAAGGGGGTCGTGGCCTGGTCCCATGGGGGTCGCGAGAATGCTAATATAGAAACAGAAATAGAAAAAAATAACTTAGAAATAACTAGATGGACTACAGATGTGAATGGAATCACTTCGGGTGGACACTGTAAATATTTTGCACTGTTTAATCCAGTAGGTGGCGGTAATGCCAACCGCTACAAAATGACAAAGAAGAATCAGGCCCTGATCAGACAGAAAGCGCTTTGCAGGTTCGAAAATGCGAGGCGCACAGCAATTCCTTTTTTTTGTTGAATTTGGAAAGGAGGCTGCGGTTTTATCATGTTGCTAGGCAACCACCAAAGCAGCTGTCCTGTCATCAAAGATTATAGCGCCAGCAATCTGTAATCTTTGCTGCTCTTTTGTTGCTAAAAACACCTGCTTTAATAAAAGAGACAAACGGAGAGCGCGTGCTCTGGCATTCTTTTGAGTGTGTGAGGTGTACAAACACGCAGCAGACAGGGAAAGGGAGATCTGTGTGGGCACATAGGACCCTCAGAAAGGGGAGACACCACTGGTAGTAAACTATCAGTTGGTACAGGGGCTTCATCTTGATGACGGTTGGTCCAAGTGCCATTTTAGGATGAGTCAGGGACAGACTGTTGCAGTCTCTGGAAAATTCAAGCAACTGTAAACTTCCATCAGCGCAACTGAGGTCTTTCCATTCATTAGATTGGACAATGGGAAATCAAGCGAACAACATCAGGCACGAGTTGAATTTTATTCAACTCCGTGCGCTCAAGGCGCAGCAGGCGTCCAAAATGCGAGGTGCCCAGGGCACATTAACAGTGCGCAGAACGCTCACTGCCAATAGAATAAAATTTTAAAAAGGCAAAAAACGCATTCTGTGTGATCCGCTGGGGGGTCCCTGGTCTATTAGCTTAGCTTAGCATACCTTAGCTTAGCGTAAAGCCTGGAAACCGGAGGAAACAGCTACTGTAGCCTAGCTATGTCCAAATTTCACAAATATGTCTACCAACACTCTAAAGCTCATTTATTGAATCATTATATCTCATCTGTTTCATTTGTACAAAAACAGAAATGTAAAAACGACATGTTTCACGAGCACAAAAAATAGTAACAGAACTGCAAAATAAACCACAACATAACATGTTAATATGTGGTTTTTAGAGGTTCTGGTATGTGGATTTGTTACTTTTAGACAGAGCCAGACTAGCTGTTTACCTCTCTTTCCAGTAATTTAAGCTAAACTGTTGCTGGCTATAGTTTCATATTTAGCATATGGCCATGAAAGTGGTCTCGGCCCTTTCATATAAATCGTGCCAATAAACCAAATAAGCACATTTCCTCAAATATTGAACTACTCCTTTAAAGGAAGGAGGTTGTTTTGTAAATGAGTTGACTTAGTAAAAGTATCACCCATCATAACATCAACTTACAGTTCAGTATATTTTATTCTTTGTTCTTATCCTTCTTTCCTAAAAAGCAATTAATTTCATTTTTATTTATGTAGCACCAATTCACAACAGAAGTTATCTCATTGCACTTTTCATATAGAGCAGATCTAGACCGTACTCTTTACTTTACAGAGACCCAACAATTCCTTACATGAGCAAGCACTTAGCACAAATGGAAAAGAAAAAACTCCCTTTTAACAGGTAGAACCCTTGAGCAGAACTAGAAAAAGTAATAATAGTAATAATGATAGCAATAACAATAATAGGACTTACAATAATTTGTAGCAGCGCATGTCAAGCTGGAACATGGGAGCAGTAGGTGGCTGGCAACCACAGATCCAAACTCCACAGCTCTGGAATCAGAAACACCTGTAGAAAGCAACAGAAGGAGAGAAAAGAGGGACAAGAAAACACAAAACTACAAGAGAGGGAATGTGGAGATGGTGTCTACCTTCTGAACCCAAACTGGGACCTGATTCCACAGGTGAGGGGCTTGATATTTCAATGTTCTGGCTCCCAATCTACTTTTGGAGACTCTATGAACGACAAATAACTCTGGGGTTCTAGGAGCACAGTGCTCTAGTGGGGTAATAAGGAACTATGAGCTCTTCATGCCTTACCATTAGGAGCTTTTTAGGTGAGGAGACAGAGTCCTTGTGTTAAGTGGGAGTTAAAAAGACATATCCTGATCAAAGACACTCCCAGCCAGGTTTCAGTAAGACAAAATAAATCAATATGATAATCTGATACTAAATCATTTACTTGTGCAGCTTCAGATTAAAGAAAGGTCCACATTTAATTCTCATATTTTCTTTGGAAATGTATTTATTATTTTTGTTCTGGGTGGGTAACTGCTTTAAAAATGACACATTAACAAACACAAAATCCTGTGTATTTCTTTGTCTGCCACATGAACATCCTTACACACAGAAATCACCAAATCAGAGAGGTGGTCTTTTTGTGTTTGTGTGAATGTGTGTGAGGGGTTTGGATGGGTTGTGACTGGTCAGCAGCTGCAATGATCCCTGGACGAGAGCAATAGTCTGATTCTCAGCCCCGTCCTTGTTGTACCCTCGTCTGTGTACATGAGATGCTTTTTTTAGTGGCTTAGCTCATGTGAACCTTCTGTATAGTCTGTACAAAACTATTTCAAAATACAGCTTCAGCATATGAACATGCTACGGGAAGCAAGGCCTTCATGCAGCCTTTCTCTGTGGTGCAGCTCTTAAAACAGGAGGGACAGATTTTGGTCTGATGTATCATAAAAGCGGCGCATTCTGTGCATTGACGGGTGTTGAAAATGGGTTGAACATGATGACATTGAAGTTGTTTGAATAAGGTGCTACTGCAGCTCGCTTCATTCTGGCTTTTTTTACTCTAGGTGACTGAATCCTGGTAGTTTTGTAATATTGTTATTGAAATGATCTATTGCAGAAAAGTGTATAGCTAAATACTGTAAGTTATTGACGTTTTTCAATGAGAATTCATCAATGTTTCTTTATTTGATGTATACTTATTACAGAAAGAAAGCAACTGAGTCTTTTTGTCGCTTTAAAAATGTGGTCTGGAGTTTGTTCTTGAATTGAAAAAGGCTTTTCAGTAATCGTGAGAACCAGTTTATGTCCTACTAAAGCAACTGGAAAGGTGATGATGCACTGGGATGGACATCGCATTTGGGCAACAGCCTCCTCAACAGGCAACAATGTGAGACAGAATTTTTTAACGACCAAGCCATGCTAGCTGTTATGTGATGCTGTTCTGAGCTACATGCTGATGTTGTCATGCTAACATGCAGATGTTATATGAAGGTTTGATGTTTACTATGTTCACTATCATAGGTTTGCGTATTAGGTATGCTAGATTAGTTTTAGTATTGCAGGTAAAGTATTTGACTAATTTTAATATTGACCTGATGATGGAGCGAGAGAAATTAATTATTACAATTCATCATGATGAGAACATGAATGTGAGTACCAAATTTCATGTCAATCCATTAAACAGACATCTCACTGAGAACCAAAAATTCATTCAAACTCATGGTGGCAAGGAAAAGACAGAATATCATCAAAGTAAGTTTGATTCATCCTCTGGGGATCATGAGTGTCTGTACAAAATGTCAAAAAGCAATCCCTCCAACTTTGTTCAGATATGTTTGTCCCGACTAAAGTGGCTCACATTGCTAAAAAATGTTTACTGGCAGCAGCAACTGAAGACAAAATGTGGATCAGCTCAGTTTGAGGGAACTGTTGCCCTTCATGTTCCCTGTGCATTGTCACCCTGATACATACAGTACATGTCTAGCATTCACATAAGGTGCTATCCTGTGTTTGAGCTTCATGGGTGTGCCTTTTCCCCTCTTCAATACCCAAACAATTTATGAAACTTTGCTACAAACCAGATTCATTGCTTCAGCAGAGTCAACTGTAACATCTGTGATGCCTGACTTCGTCTGCTGCTACTTATTTTTTCTATCAGTAAAAGGGCAAACTCAACAATAATCATGTTTGTTATGGATATAATAACCACAGTATTGAAGGGAATATTACAGGTCAGGTATGGCAAGGTGTCTTTCATAACCTCTAAATACTCTGTGATTTTATTTCTTTTCTCTTCTCCCAGGGTAAAACTGATTGTAAATCATCTGGGACTGATATAATGACTGCACACAGTAAACTGTATGATTTTTAATAAATGTGCATGTGTGCTGACGATGATAAACTAAACCAAGTTGCACGGCCTTTGCTGCAAAGCTGTATTCAAGCTTTGATTAATGCAACATTTAATTGCTGTTTTTTAGGGTAAGCCTTTTGTCCAGCTGTAATTATAATACCACAGTACAAAAGCAGCACATTCAGCAGTGGGTCACTGAGCAGTGAGAGCTTCCTTTGACTCATAAAGAGACAAGTGCAGCCATTATCACAGCATTACACAACCTCAGATTCCAGGACGAATAAACAAAATGGCTTTAATTCAGAAAAAACTATTACACGTTATGGGATTTTCTGTTTATCCAGTTGGATGTGACACACGTCTGTTACTTTTCAACACAAATTACCTTCTTATGGAACATTTTCTGTGTGAACATGGGAAGATATATCAACATCTTTGTTTGAAAAATAACATAAATGTGTGTTACTGTACTACATACACGAGGGTGCTGACATTAACAAGTGTGTGATTGTAACATTTAATTATTTCTAAACCAGTTAAATACTTTATGATGATAATAAACTAGACCCCAGGATGATTTAAAGTTTATCATACAGCCTTGTCAAACTTTTATTAATTATTAAAAGCTTATACAGTCGCTGGGCGACACTGGGTGTTATATCTCCAAATGTACATACATATGTGTGTGGGACTGGGTGTGCGTGAGTATATGTTAGCTGCATTATAACTTTATTTTAACTAAAAAGTGATTATTTTTGCCCTGTTTGAGCCGAGGTGGAATGTCATCACTCGATATTATTATTTACAGTGATACTGAAATACGTCTATGGAGAATTTTATGAACATAAAGTGAGCATTGTTTTTACTATGATTTTACCACAGTATGATTATTATGATTGTTATGATTCTATGTCTATCATTACCATATTACTGCTATTATTATGATGATATGAAGTGTAATATGAGCCTCTGTGTTTTTTTGTATGTGTGAGTATTCAATAAATAGGTGTCAACAAGGTCTTATGTTGCCTGGAATTTGTCTCTCAGACATTTTAATATTTTATTGTCTTGCAACAGTTACTATAGATTTAATGTGGCTTTTTTGACATGGCTCAACAGAAAGAGTCAGTTTAATGTCAAAGTGAAAAGAAACTTTTACAAAGTGATCTACATTAAAATATACCTAGCATGCATATTCATCTCCTCATATTTAGTAGAGCACTTTTGGCAGCAATTAGAGTCTTGAGTCTGTCAATAGGTCTACATCACCTTTGCATATCTGAACACTGCAGTTTTTCCCCATTCTACTTTATAAAACAGTTCAGTCAGATTGCATGGGGATTGCAAGTGAACAGCCCTTGTCAAGTTCAGATGCAACTTCTCTATTGGATTGCTGGGAAACAGATCTCCTCCTACGTCACAGGTTTCTTGCAGACTGCATCAGGTTCTCTTCCTGTAAGCCTCCCATGGTTGGCTGCAGAGAAGTATCTCTATGGCACCACCATGCATCACACTGAGGATGCTATGTTTATGATTATGGTAAATTGACAGCATTTATTATTTAGAGCTTTTATCCAAAGGGCTTTACACATTCCCACTCATTCACCTAGTCACACACAACTATCTATCTATCTATCTATCTATCTATCTATCTATCTATCTATCTATCTATCTGTCTATCTGTCTATCTGTCTATCTGTCTGTCTGTCTGTCTGTCTGTCTGTCTGTCTGTCTTTGAAAAAGGGGGTCAAATATTCATGAAAGTGTAAACAAAACGTGAAAATAACATTGTGACATCAATTTGAATTAATTTACGATAAAAATGAGTAATAAGTGTAAATCCTTGAGATTTGTGCCAACCTAAACTGCACAAAACTTTCATTCCTTCATATCTGTAGTATCTCTGTGCACCTCTTCCTGCAGCTCAGCACTGGAGCTCAGCAGGGGCTGGCCAGGGAAACACCCTCCCCCTGCACTCACCAATGAAAGCAGCAAAAGGAGGAGACTCCTGCATGAAAAACTGCCACCATCTTCCCTTCCAGCCTCACTTCCAGCCTGCACACAACTACAGTAACTCTGGACAAAACTGCCCACCCAGCATGGCAAAACCTCTCACAGACCAGGAGAAGCGCAAGCAGATCAGCATCAGAGGGATTGTAGGAGTGGAGAATGTTGCAGAGCTGAAGAAAGGCTTCAATCGTCACCTGCACTTCACCCTGGTGAAAGACAGAAACATTGCTACACCTAGGGATTATTACTTTGCCTTAGCTCACACTGTGAGAGATCACCTGGTGGGAAGATGGATCAGAACACAGCAGTTTTACTATGAAGCAGACCCAAAGGTAAAGATCAGGGGTTTCAGTGTCAATGTGAAATTAAACTAGATTGCATATTGTAAATATACATTCCACATGCGCTTCAGAGGATGATACAGCTGCAAAACATTACAAAATAGCTCTAAATACAGATAATATTCATCTGAAAGATGTTCCTGAGAAAACAGAGAAACATTTGAAAGTTGTTTTGAACTTCCTTGTTCCTTGTTCTTTAAGTACAAATATATTCTGCTCACTTAAAACCATATTTCAGTCTAACTACATGTTTTGTGTTTGTTTTGAAAGAAAGCCATAAATGTATTCCAAAGAGCACATTCTTTCACATGTTTGTTACATTTTTATGGGAAGTGGTTTTGTGCAATGTTTTCCTGTTGCGATAAACATTGTGGACATACAGGAAACACAGTATTTTGACATAATTGGATCATGTTTACACTGCTATTTTGTGCAAGAAAATGTTTGCTTGTTCCAGTTTTATTCATTTACTGCCTAGTGTCACTCTGATAGTGGCTTGAACGTGCATATACAAAGTTTATCACCAACTTTTATCTGCAGTTCATCTGCAATCTATAAAGTATCTGAAAATATGTAGAGTTTGCAAAGAAACGCCATGTTTCATATTTTATTTTCACATATACAGAGGGTGTATTATCTGTCTCTGGAGTTCTACATGGGCAGGACTCTCCAAAACACGATGATCAACCTCGGGCTGCAGAATGCCTGCGATGAAGCAATCTACCAGGTCAGACATGAGTTTAAAGGAAACAGAGGCAGCAACAAGCACAAATGCACATGTTGAATACACAATACGACTGTGCTAGTTTTGATAACCTTTAACTTTTTCTTAAACATCTCAACAGTAGGCTTATATGTTCCCTTCTGCTGTAGCTCGGCCTGGACATGGAGGAGCTGGAGGAGATGGAGGAGGATGCAGGTCTGGGGAATGGAGGTCTGGGCAGGCTGGCAGGTAAACAGCTGCAGTTGTTTGAACTTGAGGGAGACAGGGTTTCATTATATGCTCACTACTCTAAGCAATTCAAAGTTGCCAGAAAAATGGAGAAACAGGAAAAAAAAGGCTTCAAGACCAGTCATTTCCCTTTATCTCTACTACAACAATACTCTACTATAATACTAGTTTTTTTGGCAGTTGCCCATTAAATAGACACTCTGTGTGTCAATTAAACTTTTGAAGCAGCTTTCAGCCACAGAAATATTGCAACAGAATGCAAAAATGAAGATTTTACTTCCCCCACCAGCACCGTGCATTGTGTTCCTCAATTCTGTGCTAAAGTTTGTATTTTGATTTTATATCTAATTACAAAGGTTGTGAGGATGTGCCAATAGTTCTGTCTGTAGGGGCTTTGGAAATGAATGGTGGCCAAATGAAGTACAGCATTGTTTGAAGTGTGGACTGGTAACTGGAGAGGTGTCTCTTTTTTTTTTTTCCCGCACACAGCATGTTTCTTGGATTCGATGGCCACCTTGGGTCTTGCAGCGTACGGTTATGGCATCCGATATGAATATGGGATCTTTAACCAGAAGATAAGAGACGGATGGCAGGTAGAACTGCAGCTACAAACATATTTTCTACTAATTTAAGTTCATCAAAACACCTGCTGTCTTTGACTTTCAAAATACAGTCTTTTAAGCTTAATTTGACCTAAAATGACAATATATCTCACTACTCACTACCTGTTTCTCTCTCTAGAGTTCATAGATCCTGTTTTATCTTTTACTTTGAATTTCAGGATTCTGTTTCAGGCCTTCATGCTTATGCTGTTAGGAATCAAAGTGGACCATGGCCAAAGTAGATATGAATTAGGTCAGACTACATCACAAGTGAATCATTAACAGTAACTTGTAACAGTGAGGCTTGTGGTCTGCACCCCTTTAACAACACTGCAGTGGTGCAAGCTCCTGGCAAAAGCTGGTGTTGGTTGTAAGATGAAAGCACAAAATAAACATTGCATATTTTCTGATAAGAGATCCCCAAACGAAAGGCTTTTGCCCTTTTGAATTCTGCTGGTTATTTGCTGTTGCAGTGTAAACATGCACTTCTGAACACTGAACTGGATTAACAATCAGTGTTTTCTCACTGCTGCTAGCGGACAGTAAATGTAGCTGATTTTATTCTGCATTTTACACTAAATCTAATCTAATAATGGATCTGTTTGGGCTTGATATAACATTGTAATCATTTGATCCCAAAAATAATAATCACAAAAGGGAAATTCTTTTTTCTTACCTCAATCGACTACAAAATGTCAGAGGTCAGATAAGTTAGAGTTTTGGTGTCTTGCTTGATGACTGTTCTTCTTCTCTATATTATATTTAATTTTTTTTCTTTGACCTGGACTGACCTTTTGTAGGTGGAGGAGGCAGATGATTGGCTGAGGCATGGAAACCCATGGGAGAAAGCACGTCCTGAGTACATGTTACCAGTTCACTTCTATGGACGAGTAGAGGAGACAAGAGATGGCACCAAATGGGTCGACACTCAGGTACTGAAGATGTGTACAAATTACAGTAGGTACTGAGCAGAGAGGGGTCAGGGGTGCCCCCTACCAGAGTCAGGTGATAGGTAGTTGGCATGTTAGTATCATGGATCCATTACCAGTCATTGTGAAGTGACTTTTAACAGTTCTTGGTGGAAAGTCAATACCACAAAGAGACACAAAACAACTAGAGATGCAAAATTAGTAGAAAGTGACACAAAGCAATTATAAAGAGATGTAAAATGACGCCAAAAAGATGCAAAATTACTACAAAGAGATGCAAAAAGATATAAAATAACTACAATGACACAAAACAATTACAAAGAAATGCAGAATGAATCCAAAAAGATGTAACACAACTACAAAGTGACACAAAACAAGTACAAAGAGATGAAAAATGACCAGAAACGACACAGCCGTTTGTCTTGGGGTTTTACTGCTATGTAGGATGGGTGGGGCCCGTTTTACATGTCTGCCAGGGACCCACTGTCTCATAATCTGTAGTTAATTTGACATCATTAATAATGTACAGTTTATTATTGCCAAAAACCAGGGCTTTACATGTTAGTCTTAATATATGTTTACTCTCATTTTGTTTTTCCCATTTAGAAGATTTTAAACATGCCTCTGCATAAGGTTACTTTTCTTTTGCTTTTATTTTCTAGGCTGTTATATATTGTGTATATATACTGTGTTTTCCTGCTAATTTAGTGTTTTGACTTTTCTTTGTGCAGGTGGTTTTGGCGATGCCTTATGACACACCTATCCCTGGCTACATGAACAACACTGTAAATACCATGAGGCTGTGGTCCGCTCGTGCCCCCAACGACTTTAACTTGAGAGACTGTGAGTGCTGAAGCCATTTTGACCATTTCTAATGAAAACCCCTCTTTTGCCAAACAGTCATTGCTTTCAGTTTTCAATAGGAAAACCTTGCAAGAAAGAAGGAAACTGCTGCAACGCTGGTACCTTGTGAAAAGATGTCTGTGTTGCAAAATAGCTTAAATTCTGCAGAGTTCAATTTTTTACTTTAAATTACAAACACTAACATTAAATATGTATAAATTATAGTTTCAGTGTAACTAAAATGCATTTTTACTGTCTGTAGTTAATGTTGGAGATTACATTCAAGCTGTTCTGGATAGAAATCTGGCTGAGAACATCTCCCGTGTTCTCTACCCCAATGATAATGTAAGTTCAGCATACATTTTATCATTGTGCACATGTTAATGCTCCTATGCAGCAAAATCCACAGTTATATTGAAGGGTGCCCAATAATGCCTGAACATTTTTCATCACAAGGTGATCATCTTTCACAGAAAACACACTGATAATCTATTCTGTCAAAAAATGTCTACTGTACTAAAATCAAGACCATAACTATCTCTGTGGTCTCTCCTATATGCTGTAGTTCTTTGAAGGAAAAGAGCTGCGCCTGAAGCAGGAGTACTTTGTTGTGGCAGCCACACTCCAAGACATCATCCGCCGCTTCAAGACCACTAAAAAGGGCGCCCCGGGCCGAACCTCTTTTGAGAGCTTCCCAGATAAAGTAAGCTTCAAAATCAGTCATGTAGCCAGAGCTGAAGAAGTAAGAGTCTGTAATGGAAATGTTACTTAATTTCTTTTTATAACCTCATTTATTGGCCAGAGGGCATCAGATGGCCTCCTGATTTAAGGCCTGTAACATAAAAAAAGAAATTGTGTTTCATAGATTATGATGAAAAATATATTCTGATGCTTGCACCTCTCAGTCAAATGTGTTATCGGCCTGAAAAGTAAATGTGTTACGGCAACTCCAGACACATCTTTCATATCGCAAAGTGTGGAATCTCTGCTAAGTGACAAACCCTGCAGATAGTGCGATATTAAACACCTGCAGTCCTGTGTTTTTCCTTCCAATGTTTCACAGCTGCTCCCTTATTCTATCTACAGATAGTAGGATAGATTTAAAGTTAACGAAGTATAACCAAACAGTAAAATTACAGAACCAATACCTCATACAACAGACCCTCCTGTTATTCAGTAAACCGAGGTAAAATCAATAACAGGTGACAGGTGACAAATGAACAGTGTCACTACAGCATGTTGTGTTTTCCAGGTGGCCATCCAGTTGAATGACACTCATCCGGCCATGGCCATCCCCGAGCTGATGAGAATCTTTCTGGACATTGAGAAACTTGACTGGGACACGGTGGGTGAGAGTCAGATTTGGTAGATCAGTGTGACTTACAATGAGCTTAGATAAGGAAATCAGAACCACAGAACCTGACAAAGAAAACAGAACAGGCATGTCTGTGTTGCAAAATGTTCATGTGCAATGGTGAAAGTTGTCAGACAGGTTAAGAAATAAAAATCCAGGCATGCAGAGGTGGTTTTGTTGGTCAAGTAAATGGAAGCTATGGAGGGAAGAAGGCACACAAGAGAAGAAGGTTGCATTGTTCATAAGTAATTAAATACAAAGCTCAAGTGTCAAAAAATAAACTGGCCCCTCCTCTGCAGGCTTGGGACCTCACTAGGCGCACTTTTGCATACACTAATCACACAGTCCTCCCTGAGGCTCTGGAGCGCGCTGGCCTGTGCAGCTGCTGGAGAAGCTCCTGCCCAGACACCTGCAGATCATCTACCAGATCAACCAGGTCCACCTCGATGTACGTAACCTAGCTCAGACACTGCAAAAAAGAGAAAGAACTTAATGTTCTTTATGGACTGGACATATCTGCGACACATGAATCTGATATCCTAAAGGCATGTCTGTTTACAGAACATTGCTGCTCTCTATCCAAAAGACATGGACAAACTGAGGAAAATGTCTCTGATTGAAGAAGATGGATGCAAGAGGGTGAACATGGCACACCTGTGCATTGTGGGATCTCACGCTGTCAACGGAGTAGCTGAGATACACTCCAACATCATTAAGACTGAAACGTAAGTCTTCTGCTGATGACAGACAGCTTCAAAACATGTGTACAAAATAATGGAAACACAAAGTGATATACAGTGAGGCAAAACACGACAAGCGACTAAGACCAAGCTATACCTCCATTAAACATAATTATACACCAAAGCAACAAATGACAAAGAACAGTGGCAAATGGAAGCTACATCGCTGAGATAGGCAGACCACTAAACAATAGTTGCTAAACACCACATGAAGATGGCCACATAGATAAACACAGGACTGAATCATCACCTCTGTTTCACACTGAGCTTGTCAGTGAGATACCAAATTAAGTTCTTCCTGAAGAACATTTCACCATTATTCTTCTACAGGTTTCGTGATTTCAATGAACTAGAACCGAAGAAATTCCAGAACAAAACCAACGGCATCACTCCCAGACGCTGGCTTCTGCTCTGCAACCCTGGACTGGCTGAGCTTATAGCTGAGGTCTGTTTGAGCTGCCTGAGCAATAAATAAATGATCGACTGCCAAGAGTTGTTGTAGTGGTTAAGACCCCTGAATCCTCATCAGTATATTCCCCAGCTGTCGTATGATCGAATCTTGGCATAGCATATTCTATGTGTTTTTCAGTCAATGTATATAGAATAAGAGGTGGTGTAGTAAACTCAACAGTTTTGCACATATTGTCCCCTTTAATATCTTTCAGGTCATTGGGGAGGATTATGTGAAGGACCTCGACCAGCTACAGAAGCTGAATGACTTTGTTGACGATGCTGCCTTCATCCGTGATGTCTCCAAAGTGAAACAGGTAGAGTGCAGGGTACTGTGCTTTACTTGAGCATTTCCATTTTAAGCTTCTTTATATCTATAATTCCACTACATTTCAAAGGGAAATAGGGTTTTTTTCTAAAACCACATTAGTGGTTTCCATTCGTTTGCTAAAATAAGTATTTCATGGCATATTGGTTCATGTTTTTATGTTACAGTAAGGATTGCATGATGCTGTTATACATGCATAGTTGGCTTTGTTCTAAATGTCCTGTTGCACCATGAATCCATGCAGTTTCACATAAATAGCTCCATCCTAGAGTCTGTTAGTGCCTGTTATCTGTGTAAAGTAAAAAAAAAACAGCTCTTACTTGTGTAATATTTCTACATGCCATTGCAGGCAGACATTACAATCAGTTTCATGTATGCATTACAGGGTAGCGTTTTGCAGCTCTAAAGTACGTGTCAGGACAGACCACACCTGTGATTCAGCAACTTCACCTCAATGAATAACTCATTTGTTGCCAAGTCACGTATCTCTGATTTCCTTCCAGGACAACAAGGTGAAATTTGCCCAATACCTGGAGAACGAGTACAGGGTGAAAATAAATGCATCCTCCATGTTTGATGTCCATGTGAAGAGAATCCACGAGTACAAGCGGCAACTCCTCAACTGCCTGCACATCATCGTCATGTACAACCGTATGTGAAATCCCTTATTACTAAGTGAAGGTTTCACAATCCATCACACAATCTGACATGTACTAATGTGGAAGGTTCCCGCCCTGACCAGTGCTCTGAGCAAGTTAAATCAACCACATACATCTGCCATTTAAATCAAGTGTGGTAATTTTCCATGCAATCATCAGCCTGTGATAATCAGGAAAGGAGTTTCATGAGCAGTTCCTTTTTGTGCCGCGTGCAGTTTACTTTGATGCTTAGTTTCTTTGCATCCAAAACCTTTACCTTTCTGGGGAGTATTCCCAAATCAATCAAATCAAATATGTCATACATTTCTATAGTACATTTTAATAGAAAACTGGAAAGTTAATGTCCTTAAATCGCATAGAAGATCAAAAGACATGAATAAGTAGACAGACACATCAACAAACTAACAAACAAATCCATGCTACAGCCATGCTACAGCCATGCTAGCCCGAGATCTGTAGCCTACTCAGGTACAGCAGTGCGTTCAGCTAATTGCTAACATTAGCATGCTAACATGCTGATGGATGAAATGTTAAGCCTTCACCAAAGTTCTTAAAATTCATCATGAGGGGAACAAGTACCAAACCTTGTGGCAATCAATCTGATAGTTGTTGAGACATTTCACTCAAAACCACAATTGTCAACCTCATTATGACACTAAATGAAAAGTCAGGGGATCACCAAAATCAGTAGGATCCATCCTCTGGGTCCTGAATGTCCAAATGCATCCAATTGTTGAGGAAACCTGTCAGTCTCGACGAAAGTGGTGGACCAACTGACTGACAGACATTGCCATCCTGGGTGCCACACCACCATGGCCAAAAACAACACATAAAATGTTAGCAAAAAATGTAAAACCAAAGAGGACAAAAGTTGAATTAAAGGCATCACTTAAAACGTAAGTTTTACATTTAAAACAGGCCAGAGTTGGAGAGTGACTACAATCAACCAGAAGGTTTTTCCACATGTGCAGCATGGTAGTAAAATGCAAGGTTCATATGACTTGAAATTAGATCCTAAAGAAGTCATGATATGTTAACATCAACTCGCTGACATATTTGTAGTCAGTGCAGACATGAGAAATGGAACTGTTATGTGTTCATATTTCTGTATTTATATTTATTTTGTTAAAACTGCATCATTTTGAATGCTCTTGTGTCCTTTTTTCCCCGAAGGAATCAGAAAGAACCCCACTGCATCTTTTGTACCACGAACAGTGATCATCGGGGGAAAGGTACCGGCTCAGACAAACAGCACAGATGAAGTTCAACAAACAAGAGTGGTGTGATATTTTTGTTTTACAGTAAGTCATCCACTGTCACCCTCTGTAGGCTGCTCCTGGGTATCACATGGCGAAGCTGATCATCAAGCTGATTACCTCAGTGGCTGATGTGGTAAATAATGACCCTGTGGTGGGAAACAAGCTGAAGGTAATCTTCCTGGAGAACTACAGGGTCTCTCTAGCAGAGAAAGGTACCATTCAGACAACTTTCTTTAAAATCTGCACATATTTTTTAACAAAATTTGCATGTGCAATATTCTCATTTTAAGTGTTTTATTTCAAAATATTATCCAATTTGGGGACAATACCTTCCTCAAATGAAAAGGATAGTTCACCAAAAATGTAAATCTTAACTCAGGTCATCTGCTCTTTCTCAGTGATACCTGCCACAGATTTGTCAGAGCAGATCTCCACTGCTGGCACTGAAGCTTCAGGAACAGGGAACATGAAGTTCATGCTGAATGGAGCGCTGACCATCGGCACCATGGATGGAGCTAACGTGGAGATGGCTGAGGAGGCTGGGGAGGAGAACCTGTTCATCTTTGGCATGAGGGTGGAGGATGTGGCTGAAATAGACAAAAGGGGGTAAATGAGTCTATTTTATTGGTTACTTTTATATTATGCCTCTATAGCTCTTTTAAAGTGTTAAAATTACATTAATGTTGGGCTTTTTTCCCTTAGATATGATGCCATGTCATATTATAAGAAGATTCCTGAACTAAAAGAAGTGATGGACCAGATTACAAGTGGATTTTTCAGCCCCAGAAATCCAGAGCTTTTCAAAGACCTCACGAACATGCTTTTCAACCATGACCGGTAAGCAAGATATATTCTTTACTTTCTGTTTCAAAATGCTGTAGTCCAGTTCAAGGTATTTATTTCCACCAACTGTTTTATTTGGGAAGTAAAGGTCATAAAACAGCTGATACTGTCTATCAACAAAAATGTTTAATTCTAATGATGGATGTCAAACTTCTATACACTTTTTTTTGGCTTTTTTTGTTAAATTCAAACTGTCAGAATTGATTTACTTATCCCCCCATGTCTCTCTTCAGTTTCAAAGTGTTTGCCGACTTTGAAGACTACATCAAATGCCAAGAGAAAGTCAACAAGCTCTATCAGGTAACATTTGCCTCAAACACACCTGGGGCCGGCACTACTTAGTGAGATTAGTGGGTTAGCATCTACCTTTGGGCTTAACTTAGGTTTTTCTGGTGTCCTGGAGCTGGCTCACTTTTAACTGGGATAGATCACCATGGTAACCCATGCTGCACGGCTAACCTGCCGGTGTTGATGTGATTCAGAGGATAAGATCAAAACCATCATTCCCGACAGGATACCTAACAGTGTTGATGCTTTTACACTTTTATTGCATCACTGCAGCTCTGGATAACATGATGGAACTTTGTGATGAGACTTGGAGATGAAAAGTAACTAACAGACTGCATCAGTCATTAATCACTTGCTTTGGCAGGAGAAACAGTCTGACATAACTTATGTGCATCACATATTCATAATAGTTTGTTCATAATCACACAAAAATACTCATATATAATCATTTGTGGTGTCTATAGCTTCTTTGAATATGACATTTTGCTATCGCTATCACCAAATTTTCCAAAGGGTATCTGATTTCATAGTTTGAAGCTCTTTCACCTGAACAGGCTCATAGCTGGATTGGAAAACCCAGAGTTAAAAGAGCCAGTTAACAACCAGCTTGGTGAAGCCAGGTGTCCAGGTAACCCATGTTAGGTTCAGTTTAGCAAGATAACGCAAAGAGAACCAGACTAAGTTGGACTTGTTTGGGATTCAGGCCCCCAGATCTTTTGCAAACTCTTGTGATGGATTTACTTTGTCTGCTTTGGTGGACTTTGCTGATTGGAGCGTGCCAGACAACCAACAGGGCCTACATCTTTTCTTTTACTTAGTTTTCTTTTTAGTTTTGTTTTACTTTTTCTTTCTTTTCTTTTATAACAGTAATGACACATTTTTAGATGGGAATACATCAGGACATATAAAACCTATAACAAAAATGTTTTATTTTTCTCCAGAATCCACAGGAGTGGACAAAGCTGGTGATCAAGAACATCGCTGCAACAGGAAAGTTCTCCAGCGACAGAACCATCACACAGTACGCCACTGAGGTGTGGGGCGTTGAGCCGACCGACCTGAAGATCCCGCCTCCGAATGAGCCAAGAGAGGCAATTGAAGAAACGGCCCGAGCTCTGAAGAAAATGTGAGGCTGCTTCGCTAACGAGGCCTGCTTTCATGTTTACAAATCATTTATTGTTCCTTCGCTGCTGTGCCTTTAACCTTAACACATCACTCAACCTTTTTCAAGAACTTTGGGTGTTTCAGAAATCATATTGCATATTTTCATTTTCTGAACACTATTTACTGTAACAGCACCTGAGTCAAAGCACTTGCATTAAAATGTATCTGTTACAATCCTTTAGCAGGAACATCTACAATAAACCACAAGTCAGTATGGAAAGCCGAGAGGTTCATACTTCATATTTGACATTTCTGGAGATCAGGATTGGTGGGGGCTGCTGCATGTCAGGAATTCAGTAGGATGTTGGTAACTGAGCAGCTGACTAAAATGAATTTTCAACTACATTCCTGTGATTTTATGCTCATATGCTCTTCATCGTGAGGGACAAAGGCTGTAAATACTCCAGGCAGATTGAAACCATTTCTAATATTTATTAGCACCTCTATCAGTATCAACTTGAGTACGGAAAGGAACAAACATACTTCATTTGGGATCTACAATATTTTGTCTGACTGTTGAAATAAAAACGTATTCAGCCATGTATGATAAATGCTTGTGTTTCTGTTTTTATTCACACACACATTTTGAAGACAGCAAAATGAAGACTGCAGGAGGGAGAGTCAATCTACTGTCTCAGGTTTTGAAGAAATTTCCTGCAACAAAAACAGATGAAATATTACAAAGTTTCTGAGGGGTTTTGGTTTATGGGTAGGATTTACAAGAAAAACACTTTTAAAACTTATTAAAAGACACATTCATTGTTAGACAAGCATCAGTTGTTGGTATAATTCATTAACTTTTTACCAGGATTGGCTGTTTTTGATTAAGTTTTTATCCTTGTGTTTTCTTGTTTTTGCACATTAGCACAATGATTTTGACTAAACTTACCCAACCACATTTGACAGATTGGGATCTAAGTAGATGTTGCCATGGGAGAATGCAAGATCTGCACTGTAGGAGATCATTTCAATCCGAACATTTGTGTTATATTTCTTCTTAGCCTCCAGTGATATCTGGTACAGCTGGAGACCGATAAAATGCAGAGTAATTCAGAAAGAAGGCAGCAACATCTGCTCGGAAATGATCTAAACAGTGAAAGGAAGCACACATGAAGACCTACTGTACCTTTAGACCCATGTGATAAGGTACTACATTGTCATCCTCTGCATGCAAAATAAGAAGTGGACTGGTCAAAGCCTGTAAACTGTGTAGATGTTGGGGTAAAATATATTTTCACAGTCAGAGATAGTTGTTTTTAGCAGAATAAAATGTATTTAGCACAATGTAATCATTTGTTTAAACGCTGCTCTCTGCATACTTATTTGAGTTTTTTAAAGCTGGCAAAGGCTGGAAGCTCTGCAAAAATTGATAAACCAAGAAGTAGAATAAGAGCAACAACTAAGCACTTTTTTAAAAGCGTACTTACTTTTTGTCGCTAGCAAATACAATGTTGTTCATCTCCAATATGTTCCAAAGCAAGCTCTCAAATCCTGGAAGGAACCTGTAAATCTGGAAGAACACAGTGTACAAATTCTGTAGCAATATTTAGCAATTTCCTGTGTACTTCAATGACATACAAAAGCTTGCAGAACAAAAATGCTTATTTGGTTAACATCAGTTAACTTTGTGAATGTATGGATTTAGAGGATAAGAAGACTAAATGACTAATTTCATATAAAAGATAGAAGCGTGTGGATACAGACAGTGTTCAATTTGCTGTGTGTGGTTTTTTTTGAGTGATTTCCACATGGAAAACACAATCAATTTCGAAATAGTTTCATTTGAAGCCTTTTTACTGTTTTTAGTCTAAATGTGTGTCACAGTTGAGCTTGAATAGAGTAAAGTAAAATAGGAGCTGTGGTTGCTCAGTGGTCCTGTCACATGAGCACAATTTTGGGGTTCAAATCCAGTCCACTTTGACTTTTATTGCACCCCTTCCCATCTCTTTCCCCAGTTTTTTCCTGTTCCCTCAGCCTCTGTAAAGTCTCTTTAAAGATTCCCTGTAATCATTGTATGTATGTGTTTGTTTACTGTAATGCAAATGTTCATGTCTTTGTACAGACAAACAAAAATGCAACTACTGGCCTCACCTTAGTGAGCGGGTGGATGGCTACGACTTCTCCGATCTTTGTGTATGGAGCTTCAAGGATTAGAGCGTCAACAACAGACCCTGATATTAAAGACAAAAATGAAAATAAAACACATTATAAAATAAACAAAAAATATTGATGGATGGGGAATTAAGTTTAAATGTCATGGCTTATTAAGGCAATATTTATGGACTTTATAGTGTTATCTAATGTATTGTAGACTAATGCACACATGAAATACAGTGTATAGTTCACAATTTTCAGTTTAAGTTTTCATCTCTTGCAATCAGTCATTTTTAGTCACCTGCCCTTACATGCCCCACACACCCACACAGGTGTTTTGAATTATTCTGACTGATTAGACATCTGATCATGTGCAACAAAACTAAAATAGGAGTAATCAAACTGTCTCTACACCACCACACAACCTTGTGAAGAGGTCTAATCAGCCAAAATAATTCAACTCACATGTGTGGATATGGTCATCCCTGGTCCTTTAAATACTTTTTAACCCACCTTGCTCTTGTAGTTTTACTGCAGTATTGGTCACGACCCTACAAGAAAACAAAAAAAGAGTTGGCTTTAGACATTTTTTACTAAATGTGTCCAGTTGTTTCTATTAGTGTCATAGACAGTGGTTAGGAGTGTCATAGACAGTGGTTAGGAGAGAAACTGACCCAGAGCCAAGCGAGTGTCCCCACAGACAGACAAGACTGCCGCTGCTTTGTTTCTTTACCCAGTTGTACAGGTAGAGGGCATCACTGGTCAATCCAGCTTCACTTGGCTCCCCAGTGGAGTCTCCAAAACCTCATTACAAGACAACCATTTAAAAATGATCACTTCCTCCTTTATTCTCTTTCTTTTCGTTCTATTCCTTTGACCAGTACCTAGCAGGAACAGACTTTTGCTAAAAGTGACATCACTATAAATTATTGTTATCATGTTTTCCAGAAAGTCATTTAAAGACAAAGAAATGTACAGTATGTTTTCCCTTAGACTGAGAAGTTTAAATGAAACCTCACATGAACAAACGGTTATAAAAACTAATTTATTTTGGAGGGATGATGCTGCATGGAAAGTACAGTCAGCACCAATCACAGACCCGAAACAGAAGTACAGAAGTGTATCAAGATGATAAAACAAGTGTGTATTTTGAGCTGTTAAAGAGTGCCTTGGGTCTCCAGGACCCCAAACATGACCATTAGGTTTAAGATTAATTTGTATTTAGCAGAAATCACTTAAAAAGCAACAATAAGTTTCCTACCTCTGTAGTCTAGAGATAAGACATGATATCCTGCAGCACTTAAAATCTGCAAAAATACACAGAAATTGAAATTTCACCTAAAGCTGAAAATCTAAACTGTTCACCAAAATTGAAAATGTTTTAGAAGAGAAGCCCTACCTTCATCAGTTCAACCCTGTGATTCATGGCCCTGCAGAAATGACATGAGAATATGAATGAATACAAACAAACAGAGGCTTTCAGACTGATTGACTCTGATCCACAAACCCTGGTGAGCATTCATTGTTCCAGTGGATCAACCCAGAGGCCTTTGATACCCACTAGACTCCATTAGTATCAATTCAATGGTCTCTATCCTGCTGCTCTCTCCCCACCTGGTCCCTACGTTGCCATGAAGATAGATAATAACAGGACGGCCATCTCCCAGAGTCTCCCGGTACCACATAGGGCTTCTCCCCACGGCCTCCTCCCATTGGCTGGCAGGGAGTGTATGCCTAAGAGACACAGAGATAGAGAGCAAGAGAGGAGAAAGACTGAGCTGCACAAACAACTACGCTTGTGTTTTAAGATATAGAGTAGGCTTTTCAAGTGGTCTTGTTCAGATGAATGAGAAGATTGTGGTCCTATTCACTCAGGAGACACCTGTACCGAATATGCATGGGCTTGTGGTATTTTCAAGTACCGGTGTACTTAAATGGACAAAACAGGGACACACAAATGACCTACCAGACACCCACTGAGACACCCTCCTCTGTGTTGAGGTAGAAGTTGCATGTGTGGTTCAGCACATATTCAGGTCGGCCAAGATCCACAAAGAATGGAAACCTCACTGCAGCAGGGCCACAAGGTCAGTATGAATTTTGGATACCGGATAGTATTTTCTCATATAACATCATATTGTATCACATCATATCCAATTATATTGCTTTATATCATAATGTATTGAATTGCATTGTACAGAGTATCAGATTGTATTGTAAAAAATTGTATTGTATTGAATCATTCATATCATATCACATTGTATCACATCTTATTAAGTCGTATTGTATCACACATGCTATCCTATGCATAATAACTTATCGTATCTAATTAGGCTGTTGAACACCTTTTTTATAATCTTTATTTTATTTCAGTGAAATCATATCATAATGCTATGACTATGTTTGATTATTGTTTTACAAAATTATGTCATCATATTTAAAGATTCCAATTAAATTGCAATCCTAACAAAAATGTGTTATTACAGCTTTGTTTAACAGAGCATTGAACAATCATTTGTTTTACTTTGTTTGTGATTTGCTTCAGCTCATGATGAATGGGGGCAAAAACAAAAGTGTTGCGTTTATAATTTTGTTCATTATACAATATTAATATCAGATAAATATTTGTATTAATATCATAATATTGATTTCATCTATGTAATGCTTGGTAAAAGAAAATCTAAAAACCTTACTATTGTGTTTAACTGTTTTGTATTATCTTGTTCTACGTCTTTCAATTACTGTTGTGTGTGGTTCAAAATCTGTGGAACAACACAGTCATTGTCATGGTCTGGTTTTGTCACAACATGCCATTGTTGTTTTTTTGTTAAAGTAATGCACTGCTTTTTGTCATGCTGCTGAAAACCAAGAAGAAATGGGTCAGGCAAACTCTAATGTTTAATATAAAGTTCAATCACACGTTGTATGACCCATTTGGTTAATTATTCATTGTGTTACTCTAACAAACATCTATTGTTTATAAGACTTAAAATCTAAATATATATAGATATATATTGTATATATTTTTATATATACAGTAAATATAAAATGTACATTGAATAAACTTGCTAGACTGAAAACACAAATTACTTACACATGTGAGAAAATATGATGTGGCCCAATATCCAGGGGAAGAGGTAGAGAATGACAGGGACTGAGACATACACAGTGATCAGAAAAAACACAGCTCTCTTCATTGCTGCCTCAGGTGTAATTATTTCTCTTCTGTAGCCACAAAATCTGCCTCGCTGTCCAAACACTGAGTTTCCTTTTCCTTGTTTCAATGTTGAAACTGTGGGAGAATCCAGCTGAGCTCTCCTCCTGACAACGAGAGTATTTTGAAATAGACAAATAGGTCAAATAGGTTTTGAAAGAGCAAATAGGTCAAAGCTCAACTGAGACTATCGTGTCCTCTGCTGCTACTGGTTTATATTTTATCCAGTAATTCAAACATGTAGTAAAGGAGAAATTGTGTTAGCTACTTAGGCTACTAATATAAGTATAAAGCATATCCAAGGAAGCAGAAGTTGTTGGGGTTTTTTAACAAGTAGCAAGACAACACAGGATACAGATAGGCAGTGGTGGAAGAAGTACTCAATTTTCTTACTTAAGTAAAAGTACAGATACCACATGAAAAATGTTGCTAAAGTAAAAGTAAAAGTTACGTTAAAAGTAAAAAAGTACCTGGTTTTAAAAATACTTAAGTAATCAAAAGTAAAAGTACTACACATCAAAATCTACTGATCTTACAAAAAGCAATCTATCTTTTTAAAGGCACATCTGAATACAGCATTGTCAGTTATAGTGAATCACAATGAGGAAAACTGAGTTGCAGAGGACAAGTGGATATTTCCTGTATGTGGGGAGGATACGTCCACGTTATTACTCTGCTGTTGTGGTAGTATCCCTTTAGAGCGTCTGACAGACACAGAACCACGTTTGGGACTTTGGGTATGTTAAGATGAGACAAGGAGGCGGAAACCAAAACTAACTGAACACTTCTCAATTCACAATCTCACCAAAACCCCACACGTTAACTTCAGCACCTCTAAAAAGGGCATCTCAAAGTCCCATACAGAGCTGCATCAGGCTCATTCAAATTGGCTCCACCTGGTTTCCTTCAATACATTTTCAAATAAAAAATACTATTTCTAAAGTGACTTGGCGGAATATGTGATGCTTATTATTGTGCATCCATATTGCACATGTCAATGTGAATCCACTGCTTCTCATCTTGCATTAGTCCAGAGTTGTAACTAAACTTCTTCACTGTCTTGTTTAAAAATTATTTATGAGGAGTGCCATCACATCCTGTCTGAACTGGTCTGCACAGATGTTTTTGCTCGAATCCGTGAGTTTAATTTCGTGCACCATTATGAACGCATTTACACGCGCAACGCGGCCATCTTTCAGAGCTTTTTTTTAAACCTTTATTTATTCGAGCATACTTCACTGAGAGGAGTCCTCTCCTTTGCAGGAAGGTCCTGATCACATTCACACTGTTACACAATTAGACACCTGGAAGCTGCAGTACAACCGCAGCCTGGTCTGCTGGCCACTAAGCAGCTCCACCGGAGCCGTTGGGGTTATGGGCCTTGCTCAAGGGCACCTCAGTGGTGGTAAATGAGGGAAGGCAAGCACTGCTTGGTTTACTTTCCACACCCAGATTTTATTCTCTAACCTTTGGTCCACCACTGCCCCAGTTCGTAAACACGATGTTTATAGTTGCATTTCACTCAACATTGTGCATCTACAGTCTGGCAACAAACCAAGAAACAACAGACAAGAGCTGCGCTGGTGAGCTTGTTAGCAGGACAGACAGACAGAGAGATTCACTGCTGCTGCACATCAGACTTGGAGAGAACAAGTTTACCTGACTGCCGCAGTTCACTCTAATTGAGTTTTTTCTCTTCTCGTGCTTAGAAGAATAGTCCCTCTTCATCCTCTCATCAAAGTTTTAAACATTCGCGTCCACCTTTGACGGGAAAGTGAGGCGGGGATGTCCAGCTCTGCTCTGGACTGTCACTGCGTATGCCGGTGTCGCATATGGCTGAAGTTTATCGCGCTGAGTTGGCGTCTTCAGTTTTACATCTGTCTTTCAGTGCTGCGTAGGCGACTGATAACAATCTAACGATGTCTCGTGCACAAGGTAACAGAGTAAAAAGTCGGATATTTGGCATTGAAATGTAGCGAAGTAAAAGTAAAAAGTTGCAACAACTTAAAATACTCAAGTAAAGTACAGATACCCAAAAAATACTTTACACCACTGCAGATAGGTTACAAGAAGGCAACTGCAAATGTATAAATGGATGTGGGATCATCCATGATGTGTGATGTGCAACAAGTCTACAAACAAATAAATACAGTAATACAGTGCATGAGAACAAACATTTAGAGATTCAAAAACCCCTCTGACCTAAATAATGCTACTCGAAACAAGAACACATAACACACCCAGCAGTCTTTTCACTGGGGGCATTGCAAGGTATTGTGGGTAATGCAGTTCTTTGACATTGTGTGTGAACTTTGAACTAGGTTGACAATCCGTGGCCAGATTACCAACCAGACAAAGTATATTCATAAATTCACTCATGTGCACGCACAGACGTGTTATCAGAAAAATGTACTTTCCGGATCCAAAGTAAAAGTACTCGTAATCCAGAATGGTCCTTAATGGTGTTATGTTATCATATATTATATTATTGGATTATAATTGAAACATTAATTTATAAACAAAATGTGAAAGGTGGAATAAATTTTAAGTACTTAATATGCTTTGGGGTAATTTCATGTATAACAATGCATATTTTATTTGTTGATTTTGTGTGTAAAATATTCACCTGAAAGTAGCTGTCAATGTAGTAGAGCATGAAATATAATATTTCCTTCTGAAATGTAGTGGAGTATTATAGTATAAAGGAGCATAAAATGGAAATATTCAAATACACCAGCATCCATTGGGAGAAAGCAACTAAGTACATTTCCATTTTATGCTACTTTATACTTCTACTCCACTACAATCATTTGACAGCTTTACTTTTCAGATGAAGATATTACATAAAAAAACACATATGCTAAGTTTATAAAATACAAAACATTGTTAAAGCTTAAACCAGTGGTTCCTAACTTTTCATTTCAGATCTATGACATTATGTTAGTTGTTGAAGGGTTAGTCATTTTCCCTATAAAACTCCCACATGGTTGTATTTCAATAAATATTTTAAGGTTCAAAGATGCAAATTTTTAAACATTTACCCCCCAAAAATTAATAAAAATGTGTGTAGGTCTATCAGTACAGGATATAAAAACTATAATAAAAATGTTTTATTTTTCTCCAGAATCCACAGGAGTGGACAAAGTCACACACAGTACGCCACTGAGGTGTGGGTCGTTGAGCCAACCGACCTGAAGATCCCGCCTCCAAATGAGCCAAGAGAGGCCATCAAGCCCGAGCTCTGAAGAAAATGTGAGGCTGCTTCACTAAAGAGGCCTGCCTTCATGTTTACAAATCATTTATTGTTCCTTCACTGCTGTGTCTCTACCCTTAACTTTATACATCACTTAACCTTTTTCAAGAACTTTGGGTGTCACAGAACCTGAGTCAAAGCACTTGCATTAAAACATATGTTATAATCCTTTAGCAGGAACACCTACAATAAACCACAAGTCAGTATGGAAAGCCGAGAGGTTCATACTTCATATTTGACATTTCTGGAGATCAGGATTGGTGGGGGCTGCTGCATGTCAGGAATTCAGTAGGATGTTGGTAACTGAGCAGCTGACTAAAGTGAATTTTCAACTACATTCCTGTGATTTTATGCTCATATGCTCTTCATCGTGAGGGACAAAGGCTGTAAATACTCCAGGCAGATTGAAACCATTTCTAAAATTTATTTGCATCTGTATCAGTATCAACTTGACCAAGGAAAGGAACAAACATACTTCACTAGGGATAGACAATATTTTGTCTGACTGTTGAATTAAAAACATATTCAGCCATGTATGATAAATGCTTGTGTTTCTGTTTTTATTCACACACACACACACACACACACACACACACACACACACACACACACACACACACACATTTTGAAGACAGCAAAATGAAGACTGCAGGAGGGAGAGTCAATCTACTGTCTCAGGTTTTGAAGAAATTTCCTGCAACTTCCTCCTTTATTCTCTTACTTTTCGTTCTATTCCTTTGACCAGTACCTAGCAAGAACAGACTTTTGCTAAAAGTGACATCACTATAAATTATTGTTATCATATTTTCCAGAAAGTCATTTACAGACAAAGAAATGTACAGTATGTTTTCCCATAGAATGAGAAGTCTGAATGAAACCGCACATGAACAAACTGTTATAAAAAATAATATGGGATTTGGGAGGGATGAAGCTGCATGGAAAGTACTGTCAGCACCAATCACAGACCCGAAACAGAAGTACAGTACATTTTCTGTAGTGGACTTCTGAATCATGTCATCAGTTCATCATCATATTTATGAGTAAACATAAAATAAGCAAAAGTCCTGTTGTATCAAGATGACAAAACAAGTGTGTATTTTGAGCTGTTAAAGAGTGCCTTGGGTCTCCAGGACCCCAAACATGACCATTAGGTTTAAGATTAATTTGTATTTAGCAGAAATCACTTAAAAAGCAACAATAAGTTTCCTACCTCTGTAGTCTAGAGATAAGACATGATATCCTGCAGCACTTAAAATCTGCAAAAATACACAGAAATTGAAATTTCACCTAAAGCTGAAAATCTAAACTGTTCACCAAAATTGAAAATGTTTTAGAAGAGAAGCCCTACCTTCATCAGTTCAACTCTGTGATTCATGGCCCTGCAGAAATGACATGAGAATATGAATGAATACAAACAAACAGAGGCTTTCAGACTGATTGACTCTGATCCACAAACCCTGGTGAGCATTCATTGTTCCAGTGGATCAACCCAGAGGCCTTTGATACCCACTAGACTCCATTAGTATCAATTCAATGGTCTCTATCCTGCTGCTCTCTCCCCACCTGGTCCCTACGTTGCCATGAAGATAGATAATAACAGGACGGCCATCTCCCAGAGTCTCCCGGTACCACATAGGGCTTCTCCCCACGGCCTCCTCCCATTGGCTGGCAGGGAGTGTATGCCTAAGAGACACAGAGATAGAGAGCAAGAGAGGAGAAAGACTGAGCTGCACAAACAACTACGCTTGTGTTTTAAGATATAGAGTAGGCTTTTCAAGTGGTCTTGTTCAGATGAATGAGAAGATTGTGGTCCTATTCACTCAGGAGACACCTGTACCGAATATGCATGGGCTTGTGGTATTTTCAAGTACCGGTGTACTTAAATGGACAAAACAGGGACAAACAAATGACCTACCAGACACCCACTGAGACACCCTCCTCTGTGTTGAGGTAGAAGTTGCATGTGTGGTTCAGCACATATTCAGGTCGGCCAAGATCCACAAAGAATGGAAACCTCACTGCAGCAGGGCCACAAGGTCAGTATGAATTCTGGATACCGTGTAGTATTTTATTATATAACATCATATTGTATCACATCCCATTACACTGCTTTATTATCATATTGTAATGTATTGATTGCACTTTTTGTTAACTCTAACTTCTTTCCCTAGGTATTTACCCCATTGATGTGATAGGTGCCATTAACGCTTACTAGCATTTATTGCTGCTTTTAGTAATGTGTATTGTCAGTTGTAGATCTTGTGCTGTATTTTATGTTCTGTTAATTATTGCATGTTGTTCCTCAAATGTAAGTCGCTTTGAGTAAAAGCGTTTGCTAAATGAGTAAAAGTAAATGTAACGTAATGTATTGAATTGCACTGTATAGTGTATCAGATTGTATCGAATCACATCGTATCACATCTGATCGTATCGTATCATAATGTAGTGTTTTGACTTTCTGGAAAGCCTGTTTAGTGTTCATGCTGCTGAAATCCTGTTCTATTTTGTCCTTGTATGCTAGTTTAGCCTTTTTTATTTCTGTTTTTACAGAGTGGTTAATGTCTCTGAGTGCGAGCCAGTCTTTGCAATGGATTGCCTGTTGTTTCGAATTGGGTTTGAGTTTTATTTGGTGGGTCATCCATGGTCTGGAGTTGGGATATTTTCTTTCAGTTTTGATTGGGATGGTGGTTGCCATGCAGAACTTGATGTAGTCAGTTACAGCGTCAGTTTTTATATCCAGGTCACCATCAAAAATACTACAGTCAGTGTATGCAAGGGACCCCTGTAGTTGTGTTGTTCTAACAAATAGCTATTGTTTATGACATTTAAAAAACACTGTACATATATTTATATATACAGTAGCAGTAAATATGAAATGTACATTGAATTAAAGCTGCAAGCAGCATTTGGCGGGTGCGGCTGTGAATTTACCACGTGCTTTTGACGCTGCACAGTGGTGTTAATCATCACTTCCTCTGTCTCCTTTGTGGCGCTACATAGCACTTGGTGTTATGACTATAACTGAATAGTGGCATCTAGATGTGTTTGCAGTGTGACTGTTATTAAGCACGTAAAGTTTGGTGCAGATGTGAGCATTCACATTGAAGTTACTACAACTTCCTTTTCATGGCGAATCATTGATTTTGGATGCAGCGACACGGGCATGCCGTTTCACGAAAACTCAACGTTGGTACAACTTTGAATAATCAGTGGGATTAGACTAGACAGCATAAATTTGAAGTCGGTCAGATTAATTCTCTGGGAGGAGTTTGTTAAAGTATGGAGTGTGTAAATCATCCAAAAATTACCACAACATTAAAAATGGCTGACTTAGGGCATCACTCCAAGAGGCTTTTTGGTATGTCTGGACATGATACATTTGCCACAGAAATTTCATACATGTAGGTGAATCGTGCAGTGGGGGCTGCTTCGTTAAAGGTCATTTCCTGTTGCCAGCAGTTTGTGCTGTGACTTTGAGTGAATGTTGGCATATTGATGTGTTAAGGGTGGGACTGTTTTCATACATGTCAAATTTGGTAAAGATGTGAGCATTCTGAAGTTATAACAAATTCTTGTTTTATGGCAAATCATTGATTTTGGACGCCACGCTACAGGCCAACCGTTACATTAAAACTCACCGTTTGTACAACTTTTCAGTCAGATTAATTGTGTAGGAGTTTGTTAAAGTATGCACCCTGTTAATGGTTTAAATGTGTTAAAATATAAATTGAATAAACATGCTAGACTGAAAACACAAATTACTTACACAAGTGAGAAAATATGGTGTGGCCCAGTGTCCAGGGAAAAAGGTAGTGAACGACCAGCTGAGCTCTCCTCTTGACAACGAGAGTATTTTGAAATACAGAGCAAAGAGGTCAACGTTCAACTGAGACTATCGTGTCCTCTGCTGCTACTGGTTTATATTTTATCCAGTAATTCAAACATCTAGTAAAGGAGAAATTGTGTTAGCTACTTAGGCTACTAATATAAGTACAAAGCATATCCAAGAAAACATGACAACACAGGATACAGGTAGGTTACAACAAAGCAACTGCAAACGTATAACTGGATGTGGGATCATACCTGTGTGATTTGCAACAAGTCTACAAACAAATAAATGTAGTAAAACAGTGCATAAGAAAAAACATTTGGCGATTCAAAAGCCCCTCTGGGCTAAAAAATGCTACTCCAAACAACAAGACAGAACACACCCAGCAGTCTGTTCACTGGGGGCATTGCAAGGTATTATGGGTAGTGCAGTTCTTTGACATTAACAAAATGTTGATGTTCAAGGTTACCTTTCTTTAATGTTTATTTTTTAATATATCTTTATAATTCTATACCCAGATGTGAATTTTGAAGTGGGTTGACAAACCGTGGCCAGATTACCAACCAGACAAAGTATATTCAAAAGTTTACTCATGAACTCAGAAAAATGTACTTTCAGTATCCAAAGTAAAAGTACTCTAATGGTGTTATATTATCATATAATATATTTTTGGATTATAATTGAAACATGAATTTATAAGCAAAATGTGAATGTTGCAGATGGTGGCATTCACCTGAATATTCACCTGAAGGTAGCTGTCAAATAAATTTACTAGATCATGAAGTATAATATTTCCTTCTAAAATGTTGTGGAGTAGTATAGTATACAGGAGCATTAAATGGAAATACTCGAGTAAGGTACATTGAAATTGCACTTAAGTACTGTTGTTAAGTAAAGGTACTTTAGTAGGTTTAGGGTATTAGTGTGGCGCCCCTTAAAGACCAACCAGTACACCATGATCCATTGGGGGAAAGCAACTAAGTACATTTCCATTTTATGCTACTTTATACTTCTACTCCACTACAATCATTTGACAGCTTTACTTTTCAGATGAAGATATTACATAAAAAACACACATGGTAAGTTTATAAAATACAAAACACTGTTAAAGCTTAAACCAGTGGTTCCTAACTTTTCATTTCAGATCTGTGACATTATGTTAGTTGTTGAAGGGTTATTGACAGTTTCTCAATAAAACTCCCACTTGGTTGTATTTCAGTAACTATTTTACGGTTCAAAGATGCAAAATTATTAAGCATTTCCCCCTATAAGTTTAATACAACTGTGTGTAGGTCTGACACAACTTACATTTTTCCCCCTTGTCCCATCAATTATCTCAAGACCTCTATTTGGTGACCCTTTAGAGGGGACCGATCCCCAGATTGACAACCACTAGACTAAACTACTAAACTGTATATATAGTAGTAAGCTAGCTCCCTCTCAACTAGCTACAACAGTAAAATGCTGCTTTAACACTGATCCAACCGTATTAACAGTCTAATATAAAAATGCGCCAGGTCTGCAGAACCAGTAAATTTATTCTGATACTGAGTACATTTTGTCTTGTGCATGACTGGTTAAATTTAAAAACAATACCGACGCTTTCTTTATGTTTTAAAGAAGGGAAGTATTATATGAATTAACCAGTGCTGGTTGGGTCCACAGGGGGCCAGACTATGGCCAGTCAGGCCCTCGCAGGCGCTCGGTCACCGCCCCTTCCTCTATCGACCGCTTTTCAAAATCCGCTACAGCCCAGAGGAGGATGATCCACAGCCGAGAACACAAAGCAGCCGCCAGACTAAGCAACAAACTCTCCGATGCTGCTTGTAAATGCAACAAGCCCCCAACAAACCTGCATCATCAAGCTAAGAGTTAGCTAACAGCTCCTCTATCTTTTTGGAAAGGATACATTACCTGCAAAGGGAACCGCCACAACGACTACGGGAGAAATGTTGTAAAAGTTGATTTTATTACCGCGTTTAGTTAACTTAACCACCAAATTTTAGTTGGAAAAGGAGTCAACTGTCGTCCAAGTTCAGAGACTTTGGTGAGTGTTTTAAGCTAACAGTGTAAAGTCCTTTTTCTTCTACTGTGTATTTTTAGAATGAAATCTTGACCAAACGTTTCCTCCCAACACGCCTGCTGGTAAATTAGCCCGGTTAGCATAGCCCAGCACTGTCCCACAAACATCCTCTTAAAACTATCTTAACTAGTTTAACTAGTAACAGCTGGTAAACGTTTTTATCAAGCCCTTAACCGACTTTAAGGTTTACTCAGGTGCTGTCAATAGCGTCAGTAGAGCAAATTGCATTTAGGCATTACCAAGGCAACTGGTTACAGTGTTTCCAATGAGTGATGCTACAAGTAGATTAATTCAACAATTATATCAACTGGGAATATGAGACATTTTTATCTTGGGAGTCTTTCTTGTGATTTTTGACTGCACTTTTCTGGTTATCAGGGTTCACAGCTGACTTGTGAATCCCTAAAAGTTTGTGGTTTACTTTTTTAAATTAAATGGGACCTTGTTTTATAGCCTTTTCACATCCTAAAGAAAACACTGTGATGGATATGACTCTAGAGCAATCTGAAAGTGATCTCACTACAGTTAATTTTTATGAGTATTTGACTTGTGGTTCCCCGTTTTAATATAATTTAACTATGAAAGGGTTTGAAAGTGAGTAAGTGAAAATAATAGCAAGCTATACATAAACAACTAATCTAGATCTCATCAGTTACTTTGTGCAGTGCCGTTGTGTCTGTGCAAAGTAAAACAAAAGATAATAGAAATGCAATATGGTTAAGAATATATAATAATAATGGATAGATAACAGGTTCAAGGACACATATTTTGCACAAACAAGTCGGAAACATTGGGGAAATAAAGCAATCACAGACCTAAGGAAAATTATACTAAGGCGCAGTTTTGGTTTCACTCTTACAGGAGTGGATTATTGCAACACAAATTCTCTGAAAATAATAACAATGAAATATGTGCAGACATGCTAAATTAGATGTTTGATAATTATTCTTAAATATTCTTTCTAAAAACTTTTCCTGATCAAATTTTATAAGAGATAGTTCTCCTTTTTATAGTTTCTTAAGACAAAAATGATGTATAATTGCTGTAGCTAGCAATATTTCTTCATGCTGTGATATTAAAAGACACTTGGGGATAATATTAAAACCATTCTCTGTCTTGGACACCTACATAGAGACAACAGCTTGTTTACAAAATACATGAACTTTCTTTTGTTCCATAATCATCTCCTATTGGAAAATGGGCAAACAGAAACACAGTATTCACGCCAAGTACGTAAACTCAGTGTTTCACAAGGCTGATGTTGAAGCAAAAAAAGTTTTTCAGATTGACTGAAATCAAAGATCTGTTTGATAATTACCAGTCACACTAGTACAAGTGAATGCTGGGATGGTGTGAGGATTAACCTCCTTTTTGTAACCTGGTCTAGAGCGATTCTTTGGCTGCAGCAGCTGTCAGACCACGGCCACCGTGACCTGCTGAACAGCAGGGCTACCAGCATAAGTGGCTCAAATGCTGCTTGAAGAACGCAAAGTGAAAGACAACACAAGCAAAGTGTTATGGAGTGAAACTTGCTCAGTAAAAACTTTTAAATAAGGTCAGGCCAGTACTGTTATGAGTGGAAACATGATCAGTCCTCCTACATTTGTTTTGATCTTCTTGTTTCATTCCAAATTATTTGGAATTATTTTATTTTTTTTATAAAAAGCCATAGCTTTAGACAAGCTGCCATACTGCTGAGCAATGATTTTCTTGCACTTTATACGCTGCTAAAATGTGCAGATGCAGAATACTGATTCGGTTTTTGTTTCTATTGTCTGTGGTGAATAGGGTACCCTGAGTCTGGGGTGTGGGGGACACCTGGCTGTGCACTTGATGATTTCACTGAGAGCAGCTGGAAAAGTAGGGGTCAGCAGGGTGCTCTTTGCAGTAGAAGTTTCAACTCATTATATAATGGTATAGACAGAATATATCTAATGCTTACCATAGAGCAAAATTAAGTAAGATGGGGGGGGGCACTCTATTTATCCATTGTACAGCAGATGATTTATGTTGTTTCAACTGCAAAAAAAAAAATGAAAAACTCCATAATACAAGTTCACTAACACATTCAATGAGGGCAGTTAGTAAGTGCAAACAGTAATGTTAGCAAAAAAAAAATTAACGACTTGTGCCAACTGTCCCAACACTTATGTAGTGTGTGGAAATGTGTCTCAACGGTCAGACATAAAATGTGTGGAAAGTATTTGTAAGTAAAAATAGAAGAAAATGAATGCTTTACTCTGCTCAGCTCTCATTGCTATTTCCAGTCATGTTAACTGACATTTACCTTCCTTAAGCTTCAGGTGGCTGACCTGCACTGTTGCGTCTGAGTTATGTCATTGCTTAAGTTAGTCTGACTCTATCTTTTTTTTTTTTTTTTTGAACCATGATGACCTTTCGCTTTCATTTCTCTTTAACATAAAAGCTTCCTAATTTCCAAGATTTCATTGTTTGTATTATTGCTTGAGAGAAATGTGGCGTATTGTGTATTTTGGTATCGTGTGGGACTCAGTTTTCTGTTTTGGGCCTTGCTCTCAAATGGTTCTCATTGTTTTTCAATTACAGCAATGATGCAACCGAATAGAAAGTATAACAACTTTGTCCATGTCTCTGTTGCCTGAACTGATGCTGCCTGCCAGTGAATGCTTTGGTGAAACCTTCTCAATTACTTCCTGGCTGCTTGTTCCACTTGGTTCAGTGTCACTTTGCTGTCTTTTTCCCTAGTCTTTATCACCAGTCCACAATTCATGTGTAAACTTCAAACCTGCTGCTTTTATCATTATCACCTTTGGGATTTTTATTTTGACTGCCTTTAGAAAGAACAGATACCCTTACATTCTAATATTTTTATGTATTGAGGCATCCCAGCTAAAAGCATTAAGAAAGAGTCACGGTCAGTGTCAGACTTGGCCACATGTATTAATTTATCTGATTGTCTAATCATTCTAACTGGATTAGTCAAAGCCTCTACACAAATGACACTGGTGCAGTGTGTCGGTAGCTCATTCGTTCAGCGACACGCTCTGATGAATTTGCTATTAGGAACGGACGCTGTTGAGGTAGATGTTACCACCCTGTTTGTGAGTATCTTTTAACAGTGAATTGATATTATGCTTTAAATTTAGAGTGAAGAGACTTTGACCTCTTGTTTTGGTTTAGATTTTTTTTTTTTTAATTTGCAATAGAAGATGAATTCTGCTATCATTCTGGCATTCTGCTCTGGATAAACACATCAGCCATAGTGTGATTTAAAACAAGGATTTTCCTTCAGGGCAGGGTGCTGTCCTGTGGGATGGATGACACCCAAGAGCAGGACCACTACGAGGAGCGTCTAAAAGAAGTTTTTAACAGTTTTGACGCAAGCGGCTACGGCTCACTGTGCCCAGAGGAACTCTCTGACCTTTGCCTGTCCCTGCACCTGGATGATGCCACACCAGCTCTTCTCGATACCCTGCTGCAGAACCAGGACCGCCTCACTGCCAGGGTAAGTTTATTCCTCTGGCACTGGTGAAAGTGAGTTATGCTGTGCAACTGCTCAGAAAAATTGTATTTGTAGAATAATTATTGTTCCTTCTCTGATGTACATGTGAGTCATGGCCTTTTGGCTTTGCTGTGCCTAGGGTCCTCTGCTTCCTTTGAATTTGCCAGACGCCTGTGTTGAGCCACTCCAGCTTTCAGGTCTTTGTGTCTCTAGGCTTCTCGGTGCTTTGTTAGCTGTCTTGTTGAGAAGAAAATGTGCCCCCATCGGCCCTGATACCAGGTGTCTGTAGTCAGGACAACCAAGCCGGCTAATCACTATTCACAGATGCATTTCTTTGAGGGTGCTCTATGTGGAAGAGTATGAAATAGAAGGGACACTGGTCCAATCTTTACAAATGGACTTCAGTTTGTATAAAGTGCATTGTACATTCAGGATCTCCAGATCTTCATCTTTTCAGTCTAAAGTAGGAGGCTGAAATATATTCTAAATGCGTTAACTCCACACTTTTGCATTGAGTTGTGTTTGTATATAAGTGTGTAGACAGACGGATGGCTATTGTCTTGCGTGTGCGTGTGTGTGGGCGGGGTAAATGTTAGCAGAGGGCCAGTGAACTGATTGCCTACCCATGTCATACAACAATAAAGTCACAAATAGAAGGAAAAAAGACGCCAGCCTCGACGCACAAAGAAAATCAGCATATTCAGGGTTAGCAGCTGTTGATTCTTGAAGTGTGACCTCCATGATCCTGCTCAGCAAACCCTCCTCCACCCAGGCACTCAGGGACACCCAACCTCCACCCGGCAGATAGGGAATTGCATCCAATCTAAGGAATTTCATGAAGTTTTGCTTTGTTTTTACTTTGCTTGACATACATGGCATTGCTTGTGTTTTCTTACTTTTATGTATCACTGTACTTCAATTTAGAATTTCTTTTTAAAAATATATTTTTATTCTTGTTTCAGGTTGACTTTGACCAATTCAAGAATGCGCTGATTCTGGTATTGTCGTCAACGACTGAGCCACCACAAACAGAACAGGAGACCGTGTCAAAACCAGGTAAGGTCTAGATTCTGTTGTTGCATTAATGTGACAGCCTGAAAGCATGAAGTCTTATCATTAACCTAATCTGTAATTTATGTCTGTGTCAGTTTAATATTGAACTTTTTAAAGAGGCTGTTTCCATTCAATGAGTCAACCAAGTGGAGAAGGTGACTTGTTAAGGCTGAATAAGTGGAACAGCCTCATGCTGTAATTCTACATACAGAGGCACAGAGCCATAAGCACAGGGCCCAAAGCCCATTAGCCGACAGAACTTTTTGCACCATGATGGTTTGGCTTGGTTTGTTATTTTATGGATGAAGTAAACACAGAGTGGGTTGTATACTAAGCTATTCCTTGAAAACATTTGTTGCATACTTGTTTAACATCTCTTCATCCATTAAGGTTTTTTAAAAATTTGTGAACGAAGATTTCAGACGATGGTTGAGTGACCATACACACTGTATGGTAACACGTGGATTAGACAGACTTAACATTATTATATTTTGCTATTGTACTGTGAAACTAATATTGGGTGATAATATGAAGTGTGATCATTGTTAAAGTAAACACTTCATTGTAAATATTTGCCTTACTGTTGATGAAACATAATGTATGTTAAACCTGCAGATGAAGTGCAGTTTGCACCTGAAATACTGTGAGCCCTTTTTTGTCATGTCTGTTACATTCAAACAAATGGGAAGACTGCTTTGGTTACCAATTTTAGAGAAGTAGTTTGTTTTGGAGAAGTAGCTGCTGAAGGCTGCAGCAAAGATTAGTCATGTTTTCTTGCTGTATTTGTCCTCTGTTGTGCAAAACTTATTGTGACGACTCATTTTTGAGTGCAGTGCAAGTAAGTATGACTTTAATTGATTTTACGGTTTCTTGTCACTGTCTTCTCAGATTCTCCTGAAATCCAACCAAAGTTTGTAAAGGGCAGTAAACGCTATGGCCGCCGTTCCACACCAGATTTCCTAGAGCCTATTTCAGACCTGTCTGAAGTTAGAAATGCAAACACAGTAGAGGAGGAGGAGGATCTGGAGGACAACTATGACTCAGCTGTGCCCAGGAAGCGTGAGGTAAAAGGCTAAGACTGATGTTCACTGACTTTTTTCCAGCACTATTCTGAACCTCTAGACACTCAGATGCCATCCTTATCGCCTCCTGTCCTTGCATGTACTGTGCTTTTCGGCAGCCTCAGACCGGCAGCGAGGTGTTATTCTTAGCTAATCAGCTTAGTGGCATGCTGGCCAGATCCTGAAATGTAATATAGAAACTCAAACACAGGATTCACAAGGCCTTCTTCATTGCATAACAACGCAGCACTGTCTTTAAATAACACTGTGGGCATAATTACTATTTAAAAAGGCTCCGGTGATCAAGATGCAACCGCAGTCTTTGTGTGGAGACACCCAGGGTTGTCAGTTTAATGTTTCATGATGCAATTGTGAGTGAGTTGAACTTTGTCCTGTGTGTATATGCTGGCTGGGATGTTGTGGTCAAGGCAACAGTGACAGTGATTTAGGAATTTACTTCATCATGATCAAAGAGATGAGAGTTTTCAGGAGACAAAAAGAAACGGATGATAATTGTATTGTTTATGGTTGTCAGTATTTCCCACAGTTGCTGTGAAATCCTTTTTGTCTTTATTTAAGATTGACAGTAGGTGCCTCCCATTGTCTGCATGGGACAGTAGGCCTAGTGGCTTGAATGTGACATGCTTCTGTGTCACAGAGTTGCATAGCATTAGTTCAGTCATGGCCATGCACAGCTGAACACTCTGCATGGTTCCTCTTGTTGATCTTCTATATCCTTTTCTTGGATTATCCTGCTCTCACTGCTGACATAGAGGGTTGTTAGACATATGTACGGAGGGCTAAGCTCACACTTTGCACATCCATGACCTGCAACGGGAATCAGGAAACTTAAAGTAACACCAGCAAGATGTCCCATTTTTTTGTCCTGAAAATCTTTTTGGCTGTTCTGACATTTAATTAACAGAAACACACTCGTCAACTGTTTTGATAATCAATAGTCTGTAATTTTCATTACAACATTCCAGTCGCTAAACCAACTTCTCAAATGTGAGGATTTGCAGATTTTTCTCCGTTTCATATCATTTTAAATTATGTATCTTTGGAGTTTGGACTGTGGTGTTGCACAAAACATTTGTCTGTGGATGACAGGTAAAGTTTTCATTCTAACGGTGGTTTGAATGTGCAGAGCATGGATGTGCTGCAGCAGAATAAAACCTGACCAAGACAAGTTCCCAACTGGTCACAAAAACGGTATAATGATGGGTAATTCAGCTTGTGCACGGATGGATGTGTTAATATTCTTTGTATTGTCTGTGTTCCTGACTCCACCCCAGATGCCTGCCAGCGTCACAACAAACACTATTCTAGACATTGAACTGAAGCGTGTCTTGGTATTGACTAATCTAAAGTTGCAACAATGCTACAATGTCCGGCCTGGGGACCAGCAGATGGGGATGGGTCAGGGGGCTCTGCTGCAGAGACTGCATGCCTGGTGCTTTGGGAGGAGGCGGGTGTAGGACGGTGACAGGGAAACAATAAACCCCGCTACCCCCACCCGCATGGATGCCTATACACCATGTTTCAAAACGCCACTTGCAGAATCCCATCTGTTCTTCATTCCCTCGCTGTTTGCCTCCCAAACAATAGACAGTCACGCTAGGATTGGGTCGAAGCTCTGTGGGTCACACCCAAATAAAGCTCTCCTCCTTTCATATTTCTTATATCTCAAATTTGAATTTAAGAGTAAGAAAAACAAAGTTGGATTTTAAACTGCAAAATGTCCTCAGTTTTAGTTTTAAAAAAGTACTTTGGTTTTTAATGATGTTCCATTTTCAGCTTCATTCATGCAGTTGTAACTTTAGTTTTTGGGATGAGGAATATACTATTAACATGTTTGAAAAGATAAAAGAAAATAGAGAACACCGTGTTTGTCTTTGATACATTTGCTCTATTATTACCACCATTCCCAGTTTGCCAACTGACCATCCTTGGTGCTCGTGCCATCACAAAAGCTCTCTTGTACTTTTTGTCAGACACTCCAGCCCCCCTTTTTTCACCCACACTCAACCTTGCCTAATTTAAAAACATGTTTGAACTTATGAACTACAAATTGTCACATGAGAAAATCTGCCACAGAGGATATTTTAATGTGGTAATTTTTCTCAAAGATGTGTCTATCTTGAATCCTTACAACAAAACAAAGTAATGGCTTATTCAAAATTTACCTTTTTGTGATAGTCTCGATGTGTTTTGTCTCTAACAGCGCTGGAATGCTCACGAAACAAGCACAGAGGAGTTTGAGGCAGAAGGTACGTCAAAATTTCAGAATTTTCAGAAAAGTCCCTTTTTATAGATGTCTGTCACTAAATGATCAGTATCATACTTTGCTTATAGGCCAGATGCATCTCTGGAACCCGGATGAGCCGAGCACACCCCGGGGATCCATCATTCCTCTGTCGGCCTGTTCAGAGGAGAGACTGCGTGAAGCCTGCGACGAACTGGCGTTACCATGGGATGGATGTGCCGATCACACTAAACTGCTCGCTCTTTGTGAACACTTGGGCCTAGAGGTAAGATCAAAAGTCAACGAAGAGACTGTTTATTTTAGGGCAGATTTTTAAATCTCGTCATCAGTACTTGAGTTAAATGTTTTGAAGTCAGACTTTGAAATCACACTGCATTTCAAAACACTCTGCCTAGTGGCACACAATGTAAAATACAACATATGCACACAAATATGGCTACAACTACTTTTTTTTTCACTACCTCAATTCATTTGCTGACTGATCAATTAATCGAAATTAAGATTTCTACAGATGTTTTGTTTTGTCCGAACAATAGTCTAAAACCTCAAAGTAAGCAAGACGAGGGAAAAACAGCTAATTCCCCCATTTCTGAAGCTAGAATCAGTAGAGTTTTATCATTTTAGCTAGTAAAATTATTAATTAATTATCTAACTAGTTCATGGTTAATTTTCTGTCAGTTCATCAACTCATCAAAGCAGCCATACATACATTAGAACTATTTGGCTTGCGTGCATCATTCCATGTAAAATAAAATTTAATTTGCGTGCTTAATAACCTTGAAATCTCAGGGGCAATCAAATGATAAACATCACTTACACCCATATATACAGAGTAAAGAAATCTATTGCAAATGCTGCTAGTTCAACAAAAACAACTTTATGTTTCAGATGAATGTGGATGTGCTCCAGAGTCTAACCGGCGATGGAGTGATGAATGTTCAGGAGTTTGTTTCCAGGGTTGTAAACCACAACAAACCGCCCACACCGTCCGCCTCTACGCCCTACAGACAACTTAAACGACACCACTCCACTCAGGTACACCATTTGTTGGTTGAGCTTTACGACATCAGATGTTAGATAATTCCCTTGTTGTTATTTATTTTATTTAATAATTCTTTTCTGTTCTATTTTTTAAAGAGTTTTTATAAATGGTCAAATATTTGTCATTTCAAAAAGTTGAAAAACATATTGTTGGTTGATGAAAACCTTTTTCATATTTCCTCTGTAATGGAGTAATTGGAAGCTAGTTTCAGGTTGCATTTTGTCACCCAAAGTGGAAATTTTGAAATTAACTTTGTGTTTTCACACAACGCACACAATTTTTGTTTCCCCATGCAGCCCTTTGATGAGGGAGGCCGAAGGATAGCCACTCCTTCTGCCCTGACCAGCACCATTGGCATGCGTCTCTTCTCCACCCTTGATGATGGTACCGGTTTCACTCCAGTCGAATACATCCTGGATGCCTGGATGGAAGAGGGAATAGAAAACAGCAGTGAGATCCTGCAGGTACTGCAGAGTACTCATTGTAATTATGACTGTGGCCATTATTCATTATTTACTTTTTCTGCAGTTTAAGAGAAAGTGGTTTGCAAAACTTCAACAGATGCAACAATAATTTTTGTTTGGTTGTTTCAGGCTTTGAATTTCAGCCTAGATGGAAAACTGAGTCTTAGTGACCTCACCATGGCACTTGAAAATGAGCTACTTGTTACTAAGAACGGGATTCACCAAGCGGCACTGGCGAGCTTCAGAGCTGAGATCAGATATCTCCTGTGAGTATGAGTCATCACTGTAATGCAGCTCATTCAGATCTTAATACTCTCTGTTTAGATTTGATAAACTATATTTGGAATCATTTTGAACCTGTAGGTGTGAAATGAAATGAGCAGTAAACCCTGCAGGCCTGTCGTTTGTTTGCAGGCCTTCTGTTTGTTTGTTTGTCTGTCATTGGTCATGGGTAATTCTTTGTACAATTATTGGCTGTGTTGTTTTTCTCTTGTCAGAGAGCGTGTAGACAGAGAACTCAGGGAGAAAGAGAAAATCCGATCTGACCTTGAAAAAGCAGAGAAACTCAAAACTCAGCTCGCCGCTGAAGTGGATGAGCGTCACACTGCGATAGAGCATACAAATAACCTTAATCTCAGGTAATTCACCCATCAGATTACACCAGTTGTCCCTTTTGCTGTTCACTCTCTAATTTTATCACAGCAAGAGGCCTCCGTCAACTAATTGACTGATGTTTACTGTAATTGTGTCTGTCTCCTTCCCCACATCTTGGCATCATTCTTAAAGTGGATTTTCTGGATTAAAATACTAAGGGACTATATCGGTCACCCTTTATCTAGTCCATTCATAAAGACTGCAGCTGATCATAATACATTTTATATTCTTGCATGAAATGTATTGATATTTAAAGCACATTTTATTTAACCACAGTAATCTGCTAAACTCAAAGTGATTCATTCCTTCTAAATCCAGACTAGTCTTTACATTTTGTACAGCCAATATTAAAGTGTCCTTTGTCCTGATTGACTTTTTCAGTATGTAGGCATTACACTCAGTTTTCTCTCTGCCCGAATGTCTACAGGAAGCTTGAACAGGACCACAAAGAGAAGCTAGCAGCGTTACGATCAGAGCTGATGAAGGAGATGGATCAGATCCAGCAGCAGGCCGGCCTGCAGCGTGAGGAACTGGAAGCAGAGGTCGGGAAGATCAGGGAGGATGAATCTTTTCTCAGAGACCACCTCTCCATCTCCGTGAAGGTACCAAAAAGATTTGTAGTGATGCATGTAGTGTATGTAGTGTGTCATGTGTAGTGTATAACGCACAAAGCGCTCACTGGAGAACCTTGACATTGTGTGTTTAGCAGATAATAATGTAACGTTACCTGTGGCATTTGGTGTCTTTAATTTTCAGGAAAACCGACGTCTTGAAATGGAGTTGCTGGACAATGCTGAGAAACTTGTGGAGGCACAGAATCAAATTACAAAACTCCAGTCAAGTTTGGACAACATTTTGAAAGAAAAGGTACAGAAACATTTCATTGCTATCTATAGGGGTTTATTTTCATTTCACAGTACTGACTTTCTGTATTTTTTTGGGTTAAAGAAGCAGGTATGTACTTATTTGTTTGTACTCAGTTGTTTTTCTGTTTGTCATTTGAATTTCTGCCTTCTTTCTACCCTTCTGCTGAGCACTTTCTGTGTGTCTTTGTTTTTTATGCTGCAAACAAACTGCTATCTTAAACATAAATTATCTTATTTTCTTGTAGTTTGGAGACCTGGACCCTGGCAGCGCAGAATTCTTCCTCCAAGAGGAACGTATTAAACAACTACGCAGCAGCTACGAAGCCCAGTACAGGGTAAATGCATCTAAATCACACAAAAAATTCTACCCTGGATTTTTCATTTGCATGCCTGTACATGCAGAGACATGTAAGATGTGGTGGCGGTGATATTGAGTTTACAGACTCAATGTTTGACAAATTCTTTTTCTTCACAACACACGTTTAACTTGTAGTGCTCTCATTTGGTAGGAACTGCAGGATCGTATTGACGAGCTGCAGTCAGAGTTGCAGGAGTTCCACAGTCTGGGACGTGTTAATCAGCCCAGCCACAAACCTCTCTCTGAAGAGCTGGAGAGTAAAAGCCCTGGAATGGAGTCTGATCCAGGTAGGCCTAATGATAAATACATACATGCATACAGCCGCGGCAGAACTCATTACAGAGCACTAACTACATCTCTACTTCTTGCATGGAAACAAGGAAGACCCTCTGTCATTTCACCAGCTTCACCATCTTCTAATTTGACTTACTGCAGGTATCGGTTCAGAGGAGGTACAGCCCTTCAGCATGAGCCTTGAGGCAGAGATGATGTTGGAGCAGCTGAAGGATCAGCACCTTCAGGAAATGGAAGATTTGCGAATCCAGCTAGAAAGCAAGGTGAGCCTAGTAGATGGACTTTTTACATTTCCATTTAAGATAAACTTGATCCTGGGAAGAGCAGGAAGACACATCGATGTAATATCAGTACTGTGAATAGAGACAAGCTGCTGTTTGGTATTTTGGCTATTGATGTGTACTTTGATTGGTCTTGTTGGCTGCATTGCAGTTCTGACCTTCAAACCTGTCAAACTGAATGAAATGAACATTTAACTTCTGTACCTGTCAATGTATAGTTTGATATTTGGGGAAATACACTTCTTTCCTTTTTTTGCAGAGAGTTAGATGTGAAGATCGATTCCACTCAGTGTGGTAAATATGAAGCTATAGCCAACAAATGCTTAGCTTAGCTTTACCTTTAAACAGAGACAGGGTAGCTGTCCCTGTCCCGTTTCCACATTTGACCCTACGTTAAGCTAACCAGCTGCAGCTTCACATTTAGCTTACAGACATGCGATCAGACTAACTCTTCTTATGTAACAAAGGCAAATGAGCGTCATTCCTAAAAAGACAAACTATTAATTTAATTCTTCTACATTCTTTATGCCACCACAGATCAGTGAATTTGACAAGATGGTAGAAAAGCAGAAGGCGAGCCATGAGGACCAGAGGGCTGCCTTAACCCTCCAGTACCAGCAGGAGGTCCAGGCTTTGAAGGAGGAGATGGCCAGCATTCAGAGCCATGCACAGGAGCTCCAGAGCCAGCTAGAGCAGACAGTGCTGGAGCGAACTCAGGCCGAGGAGAGGGAAAAGCTCGAAAATCTGCAGGAGGAGGAAGTGGGAACTCTGAGACAACAACTGCTAGAGGCCAACACCTACGCTGCAGACCTGGAGGAGCAGCTGAAGACCCTTGAAGCCCTGCAGGCAGAGACAGATGAAAACCTTGTTAATGATATGGAGGAGCTGAGGAAACAACATGCCATTGATATTAGGAAACTGCAGGAGGAGCATGTAGAGCTTTTAGAAGCCAGAGTGGAAGAGGAGAGAAAGAAACTGCAGGAAGAAAAGGCTGAGTTGGAGAATAGATTGTTAGATGACTGGGAAAGGGAGAAAGATCTGTTGCAACAAAGCCATAAGGAGGACCTGAAGGCCAGACTACAGGAGGCACAAGTGAGGTTTGAGGAAGAGCGTGATGAGATTGTGCAGAGACTGACAGAAGAGTGGCAGAAAGAGAGGGCTCAGCTGGATGAGCAGAATAACGAGTCTCTGCAGGTGCTGCTGGAGGAAGAGATGTTGAAACTTGTCAGGGAGCAAGAGGAGAAGGAGAGCAAGCTCAGGGAGCAGTGGGAGAGTGAACGAGTCCAGCTTCAGGAGCGTCAGGAGGAGGCTCTGCTCAAGAGGACACTGCAAGAAAGGTTGCAGTATCAAGAGCAGTTTGAGCAGAGGGAGAAAAAGCTGAAGGAGGAGTGGGAGAGGGAGAGACTGCAACTGGTAGAAGATTATGAAGGGATGCTACAGGAGAGGCTGAATGAAGAGAGGGAGAAGTATGAGACTGAGACAGAGGAGGTGGAGAAGAGACTAGAATACTTAATGGCAGAGCAGAGGGTTCGTCTAGAGGAGAGCCACCGAGAGGCCATGAAGGAGCTGACTGTAAAGCACACTGGAGAGAGGGATGCTCTCAGCAGCATGTTGGACAAACTACGAGATGACATCACACAGGAGAGGTGAGACATATGACTTTTCAGATTTTGAATTGTATTTGTATCATAGTAACTTTGCTTTGTCCTTTTTAAACGTGGATTATTTACAGGAAGGTTTTTTTTATTTTATTTTTTAGGAAATGCGCTTACTTGTTTTCTTGCCACAGATTACATTGTCAATTTTTAGATATATTGCCCTTTCTAATATGTCTGGCCTTTTCACTCCACCTTTAAGTATATAATATACTATAAACACAAATCATTTTGGACAAGGTTGGACAAATGCTGTACAAACGAGTTCTTATCAAGTATACCCTGGCCTTAAGTGGTGCTGGTAGTCGGATTTTATAGCCAGTGGGCAAAGCCATGCTTGCTGTTTCCATTCTTTATGTTGAGCTAACGGCTGCTGGCTTTAGCCCTATATTGAAAGGACAGATATGAGTGATAATAATCTTTTAATATAGTCTCAGTGAGAAAGCAAATAAGCTCATTTCCCAAAACATCAAACAAATCCTTTAAAATCTAATATGCTAAAAGGGTAAATTGTTTTAAGAATCTTTATATTTGCTGTACTATTAAAAGTTCAAAACGGTTTCTGTAACAATCAATAAATAACCATGTACAGGAAAGAAATCGAGATCAGCTTCTCCCAGAGAATCAAGGACATAGAAGACCGTTTCTCGGGTGATCAAGAATCTGTTGCAGAGCGTTTTCAGGCTGATGTTTTGAAACTTGAACAGCACTACCAAAGCGAGCTGAAGGACCTTTCTGCAAGTTATGTTGAGCAGAAGCTCCACTGGGAGGCACAGATACAGGAGGCCATTGAGAACGCTGAGGTACAAAGAAGAATGACGGAGGAGGCCATGGAGCAGGAAAGAGAGAGCCTGAATCAAGAGTGGAAAAAAGAACGAAATGAGCTGGAAAGTCTTCACAAAGAGAAAATGGAAGAACTTGTCATGAAAAACCAGCAACTCCAAAATGAACTAGATGACTTCATCAGTACAGCTCAGACTAAAGAGATAGAGCTGAGTAAGCAGCTGAATGACCTCCATAACCGGCTTCAGGAAAGCCTGGAAACCAAAGATGAGCTCCTTGCTCAGTCTGAAAAGAAAGCGCTCGAGACTGAGCTTCTGCTTAATCAAATAGTGGACGATTTTAAACAGGAGAGGGCAGAACTTCTGAGCAGCCAGTCAGAACTTGAGGCAAAATACAACGAGATGCTTTCCATTTCGGAGAGGCAGATCACTGAGAGGATTGAACTGTTAACAGAGCGTGATGATTTGAAGATGAAGATTGAGGAGCTAGAGATGCTGCTTAAACAGGCAGCAGTTGACTTTGAGCTTGAGAGGAAGGAGCAACAGGAACATGTATCCATGCTTGAAGAAAAGTTAAAAGATAGTGTAGAGAATAACAGAGAAGAACATATAGCAGAAAGAGAGACACTTAAAATCAGAATTAAAGAGTTAGAGATAGAATTAAATCAGGTTTTGTCCTCTGTAGAAAAGGCAAAAAAAGAATCAAATGAAACAAACACTTGTTTAGTCCCTACTGAAATCTGTCTCAATAATGATGTTATTCTTACTAGTTTCTCTAATGAGGAACAAGATTGTTTGTCACAATTTCTCGATGAGCAAGACGTTGGTCTAGAGAATAAAACAGAGGCAACAGATACAGCGGATGGAGCAGTTGAACAGAAAAAGTTTCCGGCTACCAATAGTGATCCAGGAGACAACATGCCAGAAGTAAAGCCGTATGCCGCCGAAGACAAAGAACATGATGGTTACATTTTTGTGACTGACAATAACGACACCGTTCCAGAAGATTACAACATTGGAGACCATGAGCCAACATCCTGCAATGCCTGCAACACACATTGCCCAGTTCCAGATGAAGATCAGTCAAATGTTGAATCCAAAAACAAAGTCCTTTCTCCCGAGACACAGTGTGAGGCGGTCTCATCCCTTGAGGCATTTAAAGGTGTAGATGCGAATGAAGACGATGGTGAGAATAAAGTCACCCTTGAATCATGTGAGGAGAAGAACAAACCTCAAGATGAACCAGCTTTGATCAACGAAAGCACTTCCCACGAAGATGAGCCATGTCATGAGACTGTGGTCTCAGTGCTGGAGGAGACCGATGACTCTCAGTTCATCAGATTGGTGGATGCTGAGGTTTCTTGTTTAACAAAAAACTCTCACGGCAGTAAAGAGGAAGACAAACTTGTTTCAGACTTAAACTGTGAATATTTAACCGCTATGTTGAAGGATGAATGCGCACATGATTGTCTGGAGACCTCGGATGAAGATGCCAATTGTGAGGACAGGGAGTATTCTCTACTTAAAATACAGGCTTTGTATAACACTGCCACAGAGGAGAACATCCTCCTACATGAGAAGATTGCACTGCTTCAACAAAAGTCAGAAATACTAGAGACTCTTCTGGCTCATAACAGTGAAAAGATCAAAACTGGCCACCAGGTATTGGAGGAAAACTATAGCCTCAAAGTTAAAGTGCTATTTTTAATGGAGCATGTCAAAGAACTGGAGATAAAGGCCTTAGAGGTGACAGATCTTCAGATTAAATATGAAGACTGCATGTCTGAAAATGCCAAACTCAAGAACTACAACAGTGAACTTGAAAAGAGAGTTTGGAGCCTCGAAAGCAGGATGAATATTTTCCATGATTCCCAAGATGAGTGGGTTTCACTGGTGGATGAGATTGTCAGGATGAGAGACGAGAACATCAAGCTCTCTGAGTTCGTCAGTGAATTGGAGAGGCAGGAGGAGATTCTTTCAGCCGTGCACCCAGACGCTGGCCAGTTGGAGAGCCCCGCAGAGGAGTCTCTCCTGGATCTGACCAGTGAGCTGGAGGTTAAAGTTCAGGCTGTGACTGATCTGGAGGACTGCTGCGTGGAGTTTGAGAAGCAGAACACGGAACTTCGCAGAGCCATCACAGAGCTACAGGACAAGTCGCAGATGTTAAATGAAACAACACTGGCTCATAGGTAACGTGGAGAGAAACTAGGAACCCGTCCCTCCATGTCTCCTGTGGCTTCTTGTTTCCCATCCCTTTGGTCCTCCTCCTTTTCTTCCCAAGCACAACGTAGCGCAGTTTATCCTGCCTGTGATTAGGTTCCTAAACCCACTGTGCGATGCAAAGGATCTTGAACACTTGTGCTGCTTTGATCCCTGTAGATCACCAGTGGAAAAGAGGAAAAAAAATGTTCAATGATTCTTTTAGTTAATATGTAGCAGGTGTCTTTCTTAGTGTTGTCATTTTTACATCATCCCACTGAATAGTAATGGAGGACTGTTTTATTATAGCTTGTTGAAATCTAGATTGAAACATTTTTTCTAATGCATTTTTGTCTGTTTAAAGGTCTGAGGCCCATCATCTTGCTGAAGAAAACCTCGTCCTCAGGAAAAAACTTGCAACGTTGAAGGAAGAGGACTTGAAAGAGGCCCAGGAAGAGTTGATGTAAGAAACGTATTTAATTTGCAAATCACTACATCTATTGTTTTGTCATGTACGATGATGTTTTCTTCAAATGTCTGATTTTAGACAAACATTGGAGAACTTAAAAAAAGGGAAGACTGCAGCTCTAACGGCAGAGGAGAATTTCAAGAAACAGGTACAGTAGGAAGTTATTCAAACAAGACTCTACAGCCATGTTAGCTCTCTGAGGCAGTCCTTGAGCTTAATGCTGACATTTTAAGGTTTAAAGTTTACCATCTTAGTTTAGCATGTTAGCATGCTTACATTCACTACACAAATTTCCAAATGAGACTAATGAGAATGTCAGTTTGTTCATAAACCAAAGCACTGGACAAGTTTAGAATTTTGACCTGATGCTCGCACTAGATGAAAAGTCACAGGGTCACCAAAGTTATTACAATTTAATGTAGACATGACTGCTGCTATGGCAGCATGGCTAACAAGTCTTCAGTTCACAGTAATAAGATGTAATATATTCTCCTCTGCAGATTTCAGAGCTGAGATTGCAGAACCAGCAAATGGAGGATGAAAATGGGATGCTGTCAAAGAAAAATGCCCAAAATATTGCTGATGTGGAGAATCTACAACAACAGCTGGCTGAACTGAGAAAGGAAAATGAGAGGAGGGAGGCGTTACCCACTGAAGAGAAAAGCAAGGTAAGCGATGTTTCATGACAGACTGATGGCCTTCTTGGTGTCGTGGTGGTCGTAGCGGGTACTTAATTAGTGGCTGTTTTTGTGTTAGCTGGCAGCTTGTGTGTCTTCTCTGGAGGCAGAACTGAACAAAGCTCTGGAGGACACTGCACAGCTGGAGGAAAGGAATACAGAGCTGTCACAGCAGCTTTCTGGTCTCAGAGAGAAGGTGAGCCATCAGGCTGTGGACACTTAAATAGATCTCATGTTAACCCTAATAAAGCATGACAAAGGCACAAAGATAAAGCATTAACACCACATTCTAATTGCCATGAAATGACTCAGTCAATCGAGGCAAAAACATCTATTAAGTACAAAAGAAAGTGCATAAGAAATGTTTTCTGTCCTGAAAGCAGCTATGATCTGCTGAGATGTTTTGGTGTGATCTAGCTTTAGCAATGAAGGTGTGTGTGTATATAAAAGATTGTTTAACTACAACTGTGTTCGTTGTCTTCTGATTCTCAGGCGGCCAAAGTCGACTCCATGGAGAGCCAACTGAGCCACCTCATAGTGGAGCGGAAGAGTGTGGATAAGGAGACTCGGGACCTCCACGACCAGCTAGCCAAAGCTGAAGAGAGGGTAGGAGTCAGCTGTAACCTACAGAATCATCTCTACGTAGATCATATTTTTTCTTTTCAACAGCTGCTGGAGAGAACAAATGGTGTTATGAGGTTTAATGGAAGTAAATCAAACTTTAGAATAATCCATATTTGCCATTGTTCTTTTCTGACCTTGAGTTGAAATACTACTAAATTAAAATGTGTTGAACTATAACAAATTCATTGCTTTTTAGTAGGCTTACTAAGTATTTCACAGGATAATTCATAGTAATTAAACTGACTTGTGACCTGATTAGTCGTGGAACAAGTTGAACCTAATTCCTTTCTCCACACTAGGTCAAGACAATGGATGAAACTATTCAGGCTGCAAACCATCAAAGTGCTCGTCTTAAGTCAGACCTCCGTTTTTCGCAGCAGGAGAGGGATTCCCTCAAACATGACGTTGCAGTGCTAAACAAACGGCTGCAAAATGTCAATGATAAAGTAAGATTATTAAAAATATTTTTCACTTACAGACTTAGAAAAACACTACAACAAAAAGTGCAACAACAACCTGGGGCTGAGGATAAAGATTGTTTTCTTTTTTCAAATGATGTTTAAAGATCTTCTAATGTTACAGACAAGGCAGCACAGTTTTGTGTGTGTAATTTTTTATTTTTTTCCCCCACAACTTGACCTTTGCATTTGTTCGTCACAGAATCTTGTTTTGGAGATGGCCTTGCACTCGAGTGGTCTCCAGAATCAGAGCAAGAAGCTGTACAGAGGCGAGATGTCTCGGCTGATGGAGAAAGATCAGCAACTACTGAGGCAGGAAAACGAGAGGCTTCAGGCAGAAGTGCGCAGCATCAAAGGAGACCTTGTGCAGTCCAGAGAGAAGGTGAGCTGAGGACTACAGCAAACTGTAATGAACTTTAAAAACTCTCCTCTGTCACGTAGCTATAAGCTCTTTATTTTATGTCTGCAGGTCCGTCAGCTTGATGCTACCATCGTGTCCCTGAAGCAGCACAAACAACAGAGTCAGTCCTCCCTGGTGAAGGCCTTGGAGCAGGAGAACGCCTCTCTGAAGCAGGAGCTCGAGGCTCAAAAGGAGCTCAACAAAGTATAAACCGCATAACTATACCCAAATAACCTTTTGATGCTTTGTCAATTGTTTTCTAAACCTGCTGATTATGTGGTGTTTACTTAAATGCTTATGACATGTGCTTTGCGTGTTTTCAGGGCCACGAAGCAGGACAGGGACTCGCAGAACTGGAGAGCCTTAAACAAGAAAATGAGGCACTCAGGACCCAAATGGCTCGACTGTCTACACAGCTGCTAGAGGTAGATTGTGGTACCAACATTTCTCTTATTTTAGTATTTTTACCATAAAATGTATTGATTTGCACTTGAGTTATTTAAAACCGGGTATTTCCTTCTTGCTTATGTTCAGTGTTTTTGGCCGCAAGCTTTCGCACTTGCCTTCAACCTACTTTTTTGCAAGGGTTCTCATGGAAGGGTTAGTCAGGAGTACAGGATTAGAATATTGTTGAATAAAACAACCTCATACTGTATATATTATTTTTCTACTTTGTCCAGACATATCAGGCTCACTTAGTTGGACTTCTGCCTCCATCACCTCACAGGATGCCCAGGGGACAGCATCGTGGCGAAGAGCTGGACAATATGCAGGTACAATACAAGCTGAACCTTCCCTCATAGCAGAATATATACATGCATTTAAAAAAAAATGCATGAGCTACGTGTCTACATTCTACTTTATTAAGTTTACAAATCAAATAATCACATACAAGATAACAGTTAGGAGCAAACAGTTAGAGCAAAAAACAACAAGCAGTTTAGCACCTGAAGATCTGGTGTCATTGCACGGTTTGTTATTACATTCATCTCCTGCCATTTTACTTTCTCATTTGTCACATTATCTGCCATCTGTTGTCACAATTATCATAAATCCATCACTAATGGCAATAAAAGGGGAACTATAAACTACATCTCACGGTGGAAATGTTTTGGGGATTTAATGGGAGTTCAATGTAAATACATCCATTGTATTTCTTTCCCTGTCACTTTGTTGTAGAAAGTGTGCCCACTCGAGTAGATCACTCAATTCAGGTGCTGAAAATGTATTTAACTTTTATTTTATTTTCTTTGTGGTTGGAAATTTTCTAAGAAAAGCAATACATCACCAATTGTTCGGCATCAAAATGCATATAACAAAACAAAAATACATTGTTTTTAAAAGAGTATAATTACTCAACACCTGAGCTGAGTGTCATTTACTGGTGATAATCCTCATTTATTTTTATTTCCCATCACATTTTTGGTTGAATGTTGGATTTGCAGTGCTCCTTGTGTTGGTGCTTGTCACCAGATCCATCACCTGTCTGTCCTCATCTCCTTATGTCATGTGTGCAGTGTTTACTTTCTGACTTGATATTTAGCCTGTGGTGCCTGTGTGTTTTTTGAAGTCACTGTCTTTATTTAAGTTTCCGTCTCGGGACTGAAGGTAGTTGCAGTGGTGTGATCATCTGGGTGTGGTCCTGGTGGCTGTTTTTCCATTTGTCACCTTGCACAAACCTCCGTCTCTCCCCAAAGTGATAGATGTAGTTTGTTTATCTGTAAACTGCATCATCCCACTATTAATGCATTTTGAACCTCTAATAGCATTTTAATCTGCACCATGACAATTAATAGTTGTCACTAGGGATGAATGACTGTACTGTACTTAATATAACTGTGTTGAATAGATAGATAGATAGATAGATAGATAGATAGATAGATAGATAGATAGATAGATAGATAGATAGATAGATAGATATCTCATAAACTTTGTTTGTTATTTAACAATTTAAATGTATAGTATACACAACTGTCATATAGTGGGATCTTATGATGAAAAATAGGTTGAAAAATAATTTACTGGCAGTCAATATTAAATAAATTAAATTAATAAATACAGACTAAATGTCAAAGTCAGCTCATTATGTGATGGAAATGGTGTTTTAAAATAACAGGATTTGGAAAAAGGATTTTTAAATAAAAAATAAATGGTCTGCAATTTACTTACTAAACTTAACATTTTGTAATGAGCTGAGCTTTACACTTTTATTAAGTTAATTCACAATTGTATGGTTATATTGTATATTTTGTCTGTTTATTCATTTGATTATTTTATTTATTTATTTATGTAATATTGAACACATAGCAGCCTTTAAAACCTGTGGGAAGGCCTGTTGCCCAGACCAGGTCTGTGTAGGTTTTTTTTAGGAGGAGAGGCTAGAGTTGTGGTGAAGTGTTCCTGCCTTTTCTCTCCAGGCGGCGATGCCGGAGCAGCGGGCAGCTCACGCAGACAGCTACCGGCGGATCGGTGGATTGTAATACCAGCGTCTTTCCCTGCTCTTCACTTTAGCCTCCTTTTTCCTCCAAGACAGCACTTCTCAGTCCTGCTCTTCCTCTGCTATGTTTGGACTGTGGCACACGATGCCGTCCTTTCTGCATCCTTATAGGAGATTGTGAACAAATGTGGAGCCTGATTTGAAAAGGCATGAATGTGTAATTGTATTTCCCTGCTGCTAGGTGGCAGGAAAACACAGAAAAGACTTTTGAGATTTTATTTTTCCCAATGGGATTTTGATTAAATAATGGCATTACCATTGGAAATGTAACGTTTGTCAGACATGCCATATCAAATTTAACATCTACAAAGTTGTTTCTTGAAAGACTTTGACTTTTATAAGGACTTTTTTGTGACTTTTTGTAGTTTAAATACAGGGAATCTTTTTAAAGCAGGGTGCATTTTCTGGTAATGTTCTGTTATGCATGTATACCATTTATCATTGTCTGAGACAGGGTATATACATCCTCAGAGGCTAAATCTTGTGACAGTTTGCCTTATGATCATCGAGGAGTGTTAAGTTGAGGCGAGGTTAGTGCCTACCAGCCTTCTGAGCCTTTTCTAACAATCAAGCAAATTCAACCTGTAATTGTCAGCCGATGTTACAGTCTGTGTCCAGTGAGGGTTTATATAAAGTGAAGGTACTGAAGTTTCACTGTTTGTCTTTTGTTGTTTATGCCTGTATTTCTTATCTGAAACTACACATAGCTGAATGTTTCTTCAAGCTACATGTCTATGTTGTGTTTGTGTTCTGGGACCGTGTGTTGCTGTTTCTGCTGCTGCTGCACAACCAAAGTGAATCACATCTTTCTGGGTTATTTTTCTTAGACAAGAACTGTTCACACACTTCACACGATTGTTAACTTGAATGTTTACCTGGTATTTATTTCTGGAAAATCCACGCAAACCAAATTATTTGTCCCCAGTCGTGTGTAATTAATCCATTAATAGTGTATTTGTGTTTTTGGTTTTTGAGTAATTTAATGAGTCTTTTTTTTTTCTATGTATAGGCTCATGTATTTTATGTTTTATTATTTTGTTATTTATTTTGATAGAATCATGTAAGGGTTTATTTTATTTATGCATTAAATTATTTTTTGTAGAGGTATCTGGAATACATGACATTTTATACCTATTTATATTTTATTTATTTTTTTAGTATATTGTCCTCTCCTTTTTCAGAAATATACCAGAAATAATTTTATGCTGAAATCAACATAAAATAAAGCATCCAGCTCATTAGAATGTGGTCTGTATGTTTCATTTTTCTCAGTGAAGATTTTCAGCTCAAAGGGAAGAAAATAAAAATTTCATTACCAGTTAATTGCATTAGCAGCAGTTTGTTGATATCGCTTACTGTCTTCTTACCAGGATGAAAGGGAGAGGAAGATGAAGAAAATGGAGGAGCGTATGAGGGAAATTGAACTGTCGCTGCATAACGTCAAACTGCTGCTCAAAGAGAAGGTTGCTCAGCTGAAAGACCAGGTCAGTTTAAAAATCCCATACTCCCCAGAAGAAATTCAATGTTGTCTCCTAAGGGAAAAACATTGTCAGAAACAAATCATAAACATGAATTTTGAATGATTTTCAAGAGTGCCGAAATCATGAAACTCAGAAATATGTCTTTAGAAGTGGGCAGAAAAACAGTATGCTGTTTTTGTTTTGTTTTTCCTCAGATGACGTTACAGTACTGTTTTGTTTTTTTTTGAGGCTGCAATGTTTGAGTGTTATATAAAATCGGATAGAATATGGGCTAGTGTTAATTTTAAAAGAAAACCACTTAAACTGTTACTGAATTCCTGCGCACTGTCGTCAGAGTTGATAAAAGACACAACACTGGTCACTGTCATTGACCTTGTCAGGCAACTAGTTCACAGTGTTAATTCACTCATCTTTAAACTAAAGCCACAGGTTGCAACAACCACTCAAAAAGGGAAACCAAATCCTTAAACACTCATGCCAAATCTCCCGAGATAACTTCCACATCAATAACTGATAAAATCATCCTCATGAAACAAATACAATTGTCAAAATATCAAACTTGAAATGATCATAATATTTAAACAGTAGACCCTGATCTAAAAGAAGACAACCTTGTAAAGGATGTCTTTTTAAAGAGGAAAATGGAATCAAATTAAAGATGGAGAAGAGATCATAGTATCACATGAATAAGAAATGTATCAGTAAGATCCTTGGGAGAAAGGGTTTGTAAAATGTAGATCTGGGACAGTTTTTATCGAGCTTCTAAAAATTACTCATAAGAACACTAAGAATTGACTTAAGAGTAAAAAAAATTCTTGGCTCAAGCTGTGCTTAAAAATTAGTTATAAAGCATCGTAGTCCTAATTTCAGTCAAGTGTAGGACACTTTGCTGCAAACAGGATTTTGGATGATGATGTAGGAAAGGACCTGTGACTGAATGGATTTCCTTATTTAAGATTATTTCTCAGATAAATTCACATTCAATGGTGAAATTCCTAAGAGAAATTTACGTTCAACAGACATTTGATAATTAAGATTTTTTAAGAGAATACATGATATACATAGGCTCCGTACACAATGGAAATGAAAGATAAAAACTTTATATGAGCCGTCAATTGCATCTACTACTCCTGGGAAGCCGGCTATTTGCATGAATTTTGTTAGCTTCTGTCGGATTAGGTCTATGGGGGGTGTTGTTGGGAAGTCGAAGGCGTGACAGTGTGTGGAGCTGTAAGTGCCATTATTGTTTCCAAGATAATTTAGCTTATTGATGATTATCAAAATCATCAGCATTGCTGCATTTTTCATTCAGCAAATAAAAAAAGCGCCATCACAACCTTCAACTCTCTGACAAAGATTATGCCTGCGCTGTCCGACCCCATTAAGTGCATGTCGTCAAATAATTCAGAAACATTCTTCCTCTCCTGAAAGATCTGCACATGTCTCTGTCTCCGCAGTGCCATCACAAGCCCCTACTGCAGCTCCTAACCACTTAACTGGTGGAGTAAGAGTGATTCATAGCTTTAAGAAATTTGATAACTTGCTTTTATACTTAAGTTTGAAAGTAGGAGTAAATTTCATGAATTCTCAGCATTTAAGACCAAAATGGGACTTTGAGAAGCTTGATTAAAAACCAGCCCTGATGAGTTTCCCTTCTTTTGAGATGTATGTCAAGGTTGCCCTCTCATATGCAAATAAGATTTATTGGCATGAATGTGAAAATTGCATTATTGCCAAAGCTAATACAGCCCTGCGATGGATGTAAAAAATAAAACAGTTTGATGAACATGTACCTTACACAGGGTTACTAAAGTATTGTGACCAAGATACTGTATGTACAGAACGGGTTGACACTGTTTCCAAAATAAATGCACAGATGTCTTTGGCTTCTCTTTGCTGCAACTTCTTAGTTACATATCAGCTGACGTACAGTATGTGTCACTACAAGATAATAGCCTACTAGCTGACAATATTGCCCCACCACTTTTTCATTTGGGCTCTAGTACCCTACTACAAATTAGATTAATTATGGAACTATCAATTATGGAACTTTATCATCTACTTTCTGACTTTTCTAGGTGCACAAGAATGGCAAAGCAGATGTGTTGATCAAAGACCTGTGTGTGGAGAATGCTCAGCTGCTGGAAGCTCTGGAGATAACTGAGCAGCGGCAGAAAATTGCAGAGAAGAAGAACTACCTACTGGAGGAGAAGATCTCCAGCCTTAACAAGATAGTGCGTGACCTGAACCCCTCACCCCTTCCCTCACTGCCTTACCACTATAAATGCTCATAATGTATCACATAACAACCAAAGTCAACCATAAACCACACAGTTTATTTTTACAGATAAGTCTTTTACTTGTCTGGTTAAAATATTTTCAACACATGCTCCCAAGTCCACAAGAAAGAGGACTTTTTCTATTGCATGTCCACTGACATGTTTTTATCTTGGTAAAGCCTAATTTTACTGTTAAATATGCAGTGTTTTCATTTGTTCATTTTTTTAATATATGCAGTAATAATGTGTTGGACCTAATGAAAAACCAAAAGTGAGGCCAGACTGTGAAAGAAAATGTGCTATTTTACAGTAATTTATATATTTTTTAAAATGTCAAAGCAGTTGTTGTTGCTATTGAGTGAATTAGTAAATATTTAACCATGACACTATATTTCTCTACTGAAAGAGAAAAGCAATACTAAAGTGCACTTTTTATATAAGTGTTCTTTTGTCTATGTTGTCAAAGACATTGTGTTCATCTGTATGTTATTTCCTTCTGAAGCCCTTAAACAAACATGTCAGTAGTAAAATCATGTAAACAGAAACGTCATAATCTGGTGACCTTTTCAATGTATTTGCTTTCGTGCAACACTGCCTGAAGTTACATTTACTTTAAATTAATGTCAACTGGCAACACTTGCTATTTAAATGCATATGATTAAATCCTATAAACTGTTGCAATATGTAAAGTTTTTTAATGTAAAACTGCCATTATGAGTGTGATTTTAAATGAAGGACCTTGCCTTTGTAATTCCTGCAGTATGAGCACTAAAGTTGAAAACAGGGTAAAGTTTTAATACAGGTATAAATAAAATACATTGTTTTGATTTCTTACTGGATTAATTTGTCTCATCCTGTTGGGTTGTAGATGATCTAATCATTGCTCTGCAGGTTAATGGGTTTATACATTGTAATAAACTGTAAGCATTTTTTATACAAGTACTGTACTTTGGTGCAATTTGAAGGTACTTGTACTATTTTCTTACTTATCTAGCAGTTCTAGCTATTTATATACTATTTTACGTATATATACATTGATCAAATCCTTATGAAATATGAGATCCAGCTCAATAACACATTATTTTGCTTAAATATAAATAAGCAAAAATCCATTTTGGATTGGCTCCATTGTACTTAACGGAGCTCCTTCAAGTTCATACTGCAGCTAGAGTGCTGAGATCCACCAATCCCCTCTTCCTGGATGTACCCAGAAGCAGACTTAAAACCAGAGGCGATCGAGCCTTTAGCGTAGCTGCCCCTAACCTGTGGAACAACCTGCCAGTCCATATCAGAACCACCCCAACTCTCGAAGGTTTAATATCACTGTTAAGATCTCTTTTCTTTGGCATTTCCCTCGAGTTAAGTCTGTTCTTCCTGGCAATTTTATTATCACTATCGTATACTGTATATTATAATGTTTTATTGCTGTAATTTTACTGTGTAAGTAGTGTCTTGTATTTTAAAATGTGAAGCACCATGGTCAACCTTGGTTGTTTTAAGTGTGCTATATAAATAAAATTGTTATTGATATATTTATACATCACTGACGGGTCATTCTCATACACTGTATAAAAAGGTCATTGTGTCGAGCATGTAATTTCATTTAGATAAAAAAGCATTCTGTTTCTAATGAGTTTTTCACTTTTACTTATGTGATTTTTTATTGCATGTATTTTAATACTACGTGTTATTACTGCAGGTAGTTATCACTGTGGTATTATTGACACACTGAATAACATTTTTTGCTACTTTAAGTGCAAAGGTTGGATCTCCTGTCAAAACACATGAACTCATTTGTCACTTCTTCTGTTAACTGTGTGTCATGTCGATGAATGGGCTGTGTAGCTCACTTGTCAACACTGTTTGTGTATCCGCTTGCAGAGGGTGAGTTACCAGATGGGCAGGGCTGTACAGTAACCATTCCCAGTGAGGACCCGCGGTGGGAGTGTAGCGCAGCTCAGACCGGACTGGACCACTGGAGGAGAAGACTCTTCCAATAGCTAAAGTTAGCTAGCTAACTTGCTGCTAGCTAATCCAAAGCTTAAAATGTTTATTTTCCGCGCCTCGCATGTTGGTCGCAGATTCGAAGGATTGTATCATGACATAACAGCGACGTGTTGTTGATGTTTCCGAGCCTTGAGTTATGCTCTCACGAAAGAAAAGTAAAAACGAAGCGTCGAAACCAGCCGAGGTACACGGGAAATATGTGAAGAAGGAAACGTCGCCGCTCCTGAGAAGTAAGCGCAACAAGTTAGCCAGCTAGCTGAAGTTAGCATAAGTTATGTCAGCCTTCTAGCGAAAGTACACTTTATTGGCAGAAAGATGCAAGTTAATAAGAGCAGGCGGGTTAAAGTAAACGTGGGGAAACATAACGATACATTGTTGTGGCTCATAAGCTTGTAACAAATTATTTAATCTTGTCATTGTACACCGTAACAGTTGCTAACCTTTTAGTTTATGTGCTAGCTAGCTAAAAGTTCATCATCTTGCTAACTTACGTTATTGTCAGCTGCAGGGCTGAAGGAAAGTTGAGAGTAACGGTAACTACTCAGATTTGTGGCAAGTACACAAAACCACCCAATGAAATAAGTATTTGGCTTTTAATTACCTTTATTTGTAGGTATATGTAGTGGAGTGGTTTACTGAAAAGTCAGCTTTGTTCATAGTTAACTTTCATTTATACGTTGGTGGAAATTTAGTGTCATCTGTTATTACTTCTTAAATAGACTTAGTGAGGAAAAAATCTCTCCAATGTGCCTTTTGACTGGCATGTAATTTGCGTTTTATTGTTAGTCGTTTACAGTATACTATTACTTATTATATGTTAACAGTGGTGGAAGAAATATAATCATACTAAAAGTACTACCTTGAAAAATACATTGCAAGTAAAGATCCTGCATTTATTATTACATAGGTAACTAAAGTATGAAAGTATTTTCAGAAAAATGAACTTAGTAAATGAAAGAAACCATTATGCAGACAGAATTGCCCTTGTCAGTAAATTAATATCTTATTATTAGTGATCCATTAAAGTGAAAGTAGAATTTTTGTATTGACGTTGTCCAAGGTGGAGCTAATTTTAATTACTTACTTGTTTCTGTTGTTTGGTAGTTAAATCTACACTAAAACAATATATTATATTTTATAACATTATCATTTATGTGTTATGTATGTGTTGTGTGTTATTTTTTTTATCCACCTAAAGCATAATATTTTGCTCTAAAATGTAGTAGGTAAGGAAATTGAGAATTACAAATGTAACTAAGGTTGATGAAATCTAGATGACTCATAAATATTACCATCTCTCGTGGTCAGGAAGATTGAAATAGAAACTCAAGTAAAGTACAAGTACCTCCAAATTGTAGAATAAGTGAACTTTCTCCACTTCTTAATGGTACTACCACTGTGTTTCGTTGACTGATTTTGACAGTTGCACTTGCTGTGTTTACCTGCTTGCAGATCTAATGCCATCTTTCATTCGTCATGGACCAACTATTCCTAGACGCACAGAGGTCCCTCTACCAGACATGGGGCCCTCTGCTTACCCTGTTGCACCCAGCCGGGAGCCTGTGGTGTCCCGCAACAAGAGTTTTCTCCGTACCCCTGTGCAGAGGCCTCCTCATGAGGTGGCCCGCAGAGAGAGCCACCGCATGTCAGCACCTCCATACCTGCCTCGCAGCCTGGGAGACCTGCCCCATGAGTACGGTGGCTCCTCACAGTCCTTCCTCACAGACGTGAGCCCCATGTCTGAGAATGGAGACGCTGCCCGTTTTTATTACCCCTCTGAACCTTATTATGACAACCAGCAGCACCATCAGCAGCACCAGCCCAGGAGGGTCCCAGAACGCTTTCCTGAGGACTATAGATACTATGAGCACAATGAACACAACTTCCAAAGACTTCCACGACAACACACTCCACCAGCTCCAAGCAGACCCCCTTCAGGTAAACATGAACTGCGTTTTGCAACTCACTTTTTACAATATTTGTTTAGATGTTTCTTCTCTAGAGGACGATAAACAAAGGGCAGTGATAAGAAATTGGAAGAAAGAAACAATTCAAAATGTGACAAAGATTAGAAATTGCATTCTTGAACCGCACACATGCTTTTGGAAATTACATGGCAGGCAGTCATTGTTTCTGTAGGAAGAAAATCTGGTCTTTTTATGGCTTTTTGTCTGCAAAGTCTGAGGTATGAATGTGGAACGGTCCTCCTTGAGGATGAGTGCAATCACACCAGCAAATCTGCAACTTTTAATAGCAGTCTTTTAGAAGTTTGAGAAAACATTGCTAACTTTGGGCTCCCAAGGAAATGTTGCAGTCGAAGCAAAGTGGTTGTACTCATGCATGATTACTATTTTGAAAAGGCAAGTATTATAAATGGGTTTTGGACCATACGTAGGTCATTCTGAAAGGAATGTAAAACGCGGGTTGTCACTGAACGGCTCAACAGAGCAATTTTACTGAGGAATTCAATATTTTTATCTTCCTGCTCCACATTGTAAACGTTAGTATGATGCAAGTGTGTAATTTCCATGAGATTAAATGTTTAGGGGGTCGCAGGAATTTTTCAACCCTCTCCAAACAATAGAAAACCTTTTATTTTGTGGCTGACTTGTCAAAGTCATGTATATGGTTTGGTATTATGTCAGGGCTGCCTATTACATATCATGGAGCCTTGTTTGGAGTGAAGTTAAACAAGCATTAGGGGCTCTGCATTTTTCACCTCGCTGTTTGCTGAATCTTTCTGCCCTCAAACTAGCAATTTGCAGACCGCCCCCCAATCAAATGTCTCAGCCTCAAACTGCTCACAACTATGAATCATCTTTGTATGTAGGTACTTCTTTCTGTATGGTGACACTGCACACGCAAGGTAAATGCACTGAGTGGTAAGAAGAGATGTTTTGGAGGAGTCATCTACCTGCAATCAGCTGACACAGACTCACAGCATTGTAAGCATTTCATTTTCACTAAAAATGGTATGAAAGGAAGTAGGATGCAGTTGGAAATTTATTCCACATAATTGTGGGGCTTCAGCTTCTTAAGTTCATTTTACAATTGAAAAATCTGGCAATTTACAAGTGTTTATTTTGAAAAGAAGTAGGTGAACATCGGCTAATCATTTAAACTGTATTATACAAACAAAATTTGCAGCACAAACACTATGTAGTTTAACCATTTGTTCTTTTTTGTTCATCACACATAAACATCATGAGCAGCTCATTTTCATTGTCTCCCCATTTTCCTTTTACTTTCCAGTACTGGAGGCATTAAATGTGCTCATTACTTAAGCACCCCGGTTTCCTGAAACTGATGGGGAAAGCATTTTTCCTGCAACAAAAGTCAGCCTAACATTTCGATTCAAAAAACATAAAATCCGCAAAAGAAAATTGTACATTGATCTGTTGTTGGGTTTTTTTGTTGTTGGTGATTCATACTTTTGGTGATCACTGACTCTATTTTAACGAGGTTACTTATTTAATTTCAACTACTGCATCACCAGTTGTAAATAGTCATGTATATATATAGTCGTCTACTCTCGACTATCCAGTGAAATTCTTGTGATGCATTGAGCTTTAGGTCTGCAGTGAGTATGGCTCTCTGCCAGTTTTTTTCCTGAGGAAAAGGGCAGAGATGATGATGATGATGATGATGAGGTGGTGGTGGAGGAGGAGGAGTGCATTTCTGTGGAGAACTCGCACATTCCACCTCTTCACTCAGCAGCTGGCAAAGAGCTCCAGTTCTGTTGCTGTCACTCTTGTGCAGAATTTATCAGATTGTAGCCGCCATTTTGCAAAGATACTTTATTACCCACACATTCTCCTACATTTCCTGTGTCCCTCCAGGCCCGCTGGTTTTGAGTCTTGATAGTTCTCACTCAGTATAACTCATCCACACAGCTGTTGTGCTCAACATTCCTTGTGGACAATATTCGCCAATAAAAGTACAGGACGTGTTGAGTGATTCCACTCTGCTGTCTGCTCTTACGCAGTGTTTGGGAATTCAGTGGTTTGTTCTCTTCCGGTGAAAGCTCCTGTGTGTATGTTTGGTCAAGCAGAGGTCTTCCTGTCCAAACGTGACAGCACTCCCATTTCCTACCATTCATCAAATGCTGTCAGACAGAAGAAGATGCTCCGTCACCAATGTCGCGGAGTCAAAGATTAAGTGTCTGTCATGCTTTAAGCAGTGATTGCATTCCTCCCTTATTCCACTCTATGTTCAGTTGCCACATCAGAATGACCTTTTTTAAAAGCTGGACATTCCTCTCCTTTAAATGACATCTTCCCACACATAGTGTTTTGAAGAAATATCCCAAAATGTTTTTCATTTCCCTGAGGTGCTGTTTGCTGAAATCTCTCCCTCTAGGTTTCTAAAAAGAAATGTTTGTTTTCCTTAGGCATAGGTCGAATACAGGCCAAGTCCCTCGGTAACCTCTCCAGTTTAACGGGAGAGGACCTCCCCCTTCCTGCTGGCTGGACCGTTGACTGGACCATCCGAGGCAGGAAGTACTACATTGACCACAACACTAACACTACACACTGGAGCCACCCTCTGGAGAGGGAAGGGCTCCCTCCAGGCTGGGAAAAGGTGGAGTCTGCCGAGTTTGGGGTCTACTATGTCGATCACATCAATAAGAGGGCACAGTATCGCCACCCCTGTGCTCCAAGGTCTGTCCTCCGTGTGAAAAGTGAAAGATTTTGTGTTTTATAAAGCTTTATTTTTTCCCCATCCACTTTTTTGTATGTCTTTTGGTCCCATGCTACCATTTCCTGGAACAATGAACTCACCCAAACATTTCCAAGTTTTTATTATGTTTTTTCCTCATAAAATGTTTGGCCTGGTTTATCAGCACAGTTTTTTTTAGTTGTCCAGATTGGTTTCTGAATGAGAGATGAAAAAGGTGTAAATACTAAATAACTGTCTGTTCCAGTGTGCCTCGCTATGATCAGCCGCCACCACTACCACCTCCTGTGACCTATCAGCCACGCCCTGCAGAGAGGAACCAGCCGGTGCTGGTGCCAGCTAACCCGTACCACACAGCTGAGATCCCAGACTGGCTGCAGGTGTACGCCCGTGCCCCTCTCAAGTGAGTACTACTACAGCAGAAACCTAGTTATTTTCATGATCGATTAGTCTGCAAATTATTTTCTCGATTAATCACTTTGTCTTTAAAATAGAAAATGCCTATTACATTGAGACATCATCGAATTGCTTATTTTATCTGACCAACTGCCTAAAAACAAAAGAAATCTGTTTATGAGCACAAAATAGGAAAAGCAGCAAATCTTAACAAACTAGAAGCTGCACCTATGAAATATTTGGCAAATAAAGTTTACTTAATCAATCATCAGAATAATTGCAGATTAATTTTCAATTGATCGACTAAAAGTTTTAGCTCTAAGTACTATGCATACAGTACATCATTGACAGTTGACAACACTTAGCTACAGATGACATAAATTGAATGAGATGTATCCAATTAACAAAGAATTCTGGACCTATTTTGTGAACATTTTTATTGTAGAAAACCTAACATCAAGATGCGGTCTTCTTCTCCTCCTATTTATTGGAATATTTCTATCTTTTCCACCAAATACTGAGAAGCATTATCACCCTCCTGTAGCATGTATTATCATCACAATGCAACTGGACCAATATATTAGCCAATTTTAGCTTATGGTAGACATATTGGTATTGGTTTTTGTCATCCGATCACTTAACAAGAAATAGCAGAGATGCCAAATTAGGTTTGAGGAAATTTAGAAACAGCATTACCATTATATTGTCTGTCCACCAGTTTTAATCTAATTTTAAAAACAAAAAAATACTGCACTCAGTATGTATCACAGTGGGGAAAACTAATCTAAGGGATCCACTTCAAGGCAGTTTATGTTTAAATATTACTATTAGCAGACACATCTTTATCTTTTTATTCTCTCAAAAATCAGGAGCAAATGTCAGTATCAGCCTCTTAAATCCAGTAACAGCCAGGTTAGTTGGAATGAGAAGTACAAATAAAACAGGGACCCATTCATCAAAACAGCGCCTTAGTTGTCTAACACTTAACAAAGTACCTATTTGAAAGTTCTATAAATATCTTCCCTTTCACATCAGGTATGACCACATCTTGAAGTGGGAGTTGTTCCAGCTGGCAGACTTGGACACGTATCAGGGCATGCTGAAGCTGCTCTTCATGAAGGAGCTGGAACACATCGTCAAATCGTACGAGGCGTACCGGCAGGCGCTGCTGTCAGAGGTGGAGGCTCGCAAACAGCGGCAGCAGTGGTACGCCCAGCAGACCAACAAGAACTTCATAGGGAACATGTGATGTGTATGTGCAGCAGGGGCGTCACGCTGCCACACCTCTCTGAGGTTTCCACAGTTTGGGAGCGGTCAGGGTTTCCTTTGAAGTCATGATTGACTCTTAATTGCCTCTTTACCAAACACATCTGTGCCTTCGCTTGATCCAAATATATCAGCCAGGAAGTCAAGATCCATTGGTGGGGCCCCCTCCTGCCCCCCATGTGACACTCAATTTATGAATGACCATGTGACTGAAAAAGCACTCCATTAAAGAAAAAGAACTTATAATGTGCTACATCTGGGGAGACTGCTTGTGGTGCCATTTACAGCCACTGTCCTGAGAACTGAATTGCTGTATAGATTTATGTTTTTACGACTGAGGAGAACAAAGTCTGGAAAAACCACAGATATTTGTTCAAAAATATCCACAGATTGTGCCTTTTTTTAATAATTTGAAACACAGCATTTTCCCAATGCTTATGTTTTGTATACTACAGCTGCTTCGTCATTTTTTCCTGCGGGAGAAAATGACAGGCAGCTTTTTCTAACTTGTTTCAATTTGAAATACTTAAAGACAATTTTTTTCCTTTGCTTTGTTACCCTCATAAACTGAAACCACACTCTTGCATTAAACAAAAAGTGTGCATTTTTCTTTTTTTTATGACCTATGCTTTATAAGACAATCCACCAAAACTCACAGATATTTAAGTTTTGATATGAAACACATCTTTATTTAAAGACCTTTGTTGGATGAAGCATCACATTTGATGCAGTGGTTTGAGCATCTCCAGGCTCTTGGCATTACTGTAAGTCAGGAATATTCTTATTCTGTGTGTGTGTGTGTGTGTGTATAATGAAACATAAATAAGCTACTGGAACTTTATAAAACAGTTCAGAAGACATTAATTTGCCAAACAAGTGCAATTTAACTAATGGTTTCATTCTTTGGATATTCCATGCCTTGGTATTGACTTATTTTTATGGACTTACTCGTCTCTTGTGTGGAAGAAGTGCAGGTTCTTGGAAGCGTATTCTATTGACGACCAATCGATCAGCACTTAAGATACTCAGAAATGTTTTTATGCTGGAGGTTCTGTTTAGTAGAGACAGGTGATAGCTTCCAATCAGTGTGCTCAATATGGTGAATAAAAAACAAATGACACTTAATGAATACTCTTTTCACGGTATAATTAAGAAAGTATTAAATGGGACCTGTATCTGTCCAACATTTCTGAATGTCCTATAAAGGTGTCTGATTAGGTAACGGTGGAACAGTAAAGAACCTCTCTTCAGTGACTCCTTCACTATGTAAGGTCTCGATCACATCTTTTCAGAACCGTGTCATCACTTTGTACATATCTGATTTTGTGGATTGCAAATACCAAGACATAAGCAATAAAGTCTGCAGTGAAGAAAAATACACTTGTGACTATACAGTGGTTGCCTCTTGCTGACCGTACACTTTGACATGGAGCCTTAAATGTAGAGATGAGATGTAAAATAATTAAAGTGTGTGTATATATATGTATATCGAAGTATTCATAAAATCAATTTGAAATTTGGTTGCTTGGAGGACATGCACAGAATTATCACCTGAATCTGGGGATGAGAACTGTCATCCCCTGTTTGGGGCCCTGGAAGGTCCTCTAGAAAAGCTCAGGGAGGAAGCTGTGTGCTGCACAACCAGACATACTCTACCAAAGCAACCAGTTAGTCTTTGTCTCTGAAGGCTTTTCTGTTGTAAAACTGAAAAATATATATTTTACTGAGAGGAGTTTTTAATATCTAAATTACCCTCATTGATATTAGAGAGGAAAGTCAAGATATTAGAAACTCCTCTCTGTGAAATGCAATACAACACAAAAACTATAGCCTCTTACATGGTGCTACAATGTAAACAACCTGTCTCTAAAATGGATTCAACAAAATCTGACCATTATAACCCTCATGAACGGATGATTTATTGCAGGAGTGCTGTATAAGACTGCATTCGTTTTAGGTGCGTTTACCTAATAAACTGGCAATAGAGTGTACATACTACATATCTCACCATATCAGGCTTTAAGCCCCCCTCCACTAAAAAAAATGGGTCTGCTTATTATTTTACTTTGACATTTGGGCTTCAGTCTACAGAATGATGTTCGTGCAGAGTTTGACACAAGAAGACTGTTTTCACATTCATCTGCTGAAGGGGGGAACGTTTCTGTCTGCTCACCTTATATCTTGAGTTTAAGACATTTACGTGCAAGATAATTCTGTGACATTACAGATACTTTGGGAGCCAATCACAGTCCAGTATAATGTGAAAACCTTAAGCCTAGTCCCAAACACTAAGAATGGGACTTTTCAGTAAAGTAGAACAAATCCTGAATCTCCCGCTGCAGTTAAAATTTTGATAAGAAAAATATTTTCAAATTCCTCCTTCCTGGATTTTTTAATGATGGAGACGGAGTAGATGTAATTTTAAGAATTTTCAACAGATTCATTTCACTTTTTTGTTGGAAAAACATATAAACCTATCAGGCACAAATTATTATTCAAACCAAAGCATTTTATGTCTTAAAACAAAACTGGAAGGAATTTTTAAAGACATTACTCAAGTCTAGTTTCCGTTAATTTGGTCCAACTTTATTTTTTATTATTTCCTCGTGACTGAAAGTTTGCAGTGGGTGTGTGGAAACTTAGCAGTGTTGACTTGGAAGAGGTTGATTCAGTTGGCCTTTCAGCACACAGAGGCTCCCACGATATCCGGAGCTGATTAAAAATTGTCGATGTGGGCGGCTTTAGGAATGAGTTGTTGAATCCAAGAATAATGTTTCGACAGATATTCCTGTTCTGTTCTTGACAGATAAAAGCTTCCAATTGTTATTTAATTTGGAGTGTAAACGCAACACAATGTAAACAACACTTTTATGACTTATGAATGGACACTTCAACACAGCCATGAAGAAATGGGATTTTAAAACCTCACGAATCTTAAAGTTAGACGGTTCTTTGTGTGAAAGCCTCACTGATGTTGATTACACATTGTGGAAGACTCAAGAAACCACTCTGCTGCAGTGCCTTTAAATTTTCAACCCTTGAGGTCAAACCTCAGCATAAACTTGCTAAATGTGCATGACAGTGTTTCTGTGCTGTTGGTGGCCAGATATACACGGAGGAGAAAAAAAGCATTTCAATGCTGCAGCTGTAGGTGATGCAGACGTTTTACAATGAGCTCTATGATTCTGGGTTATTCAGTGGGCTTAAAACAATAACCACAGTTACACAAATGTACAGTAACAGTCTACTAAGCCAACGTACTCAAACACCAAAAAGTGCTGTCACCAATACAAGCCTTTTGTTTACAAATGCAAGCTGTTTTTGAAACACAAAAAGTCAGGGGCCTGGCCTCTTTCACCATGCAACATTTTTTTTTCACAGATGATTCAACCTAAGTGTGTGAAGATGATGAAAGAGATGTGGAATGAGGATCCTTTTCCAAAGCAGGCCAGTCAGCCCCCGCCTAATAACATCTAGCTTTGATTCCTCAATGGCCACAGAATAGCTACATTCCTCGGATTTGCTCGAACGTTCAGAGAGAAACACAACAATGGTTTCACCCACAACCTCTACATCACAATGGAAGGCAAACGCGCTCTTTCCCCTCAACCTCAAAGACCAAACACGCATACAGAGGATCGCTGCGACGCTGTGTAAATACAACACTGCGAGCCGACTACAGAGTGAGAGATAATGTCAGCTATGTTGTGTAAACTTTGAACTGTGTACTCTTGTTTTTGTCCTTCCGCCCTGTGCTGATACTTGAAAGGAAATGTCAGCACAAAGCAACTCCCTGATCTAGACTTCTGTCAAAAGTAACACCAACCTCCAAAACAAAAATTACTGTATACAACTTATAAATGTGCCAATGAGCGTCTGCATGTAGCCAGGCTGCATTAGATGTGAAACCATTTTTACATGTTATGGCACAATACCACTTTGTCACAACAATTTAAACTATTTTTTTATAAAGTATACCTGGTTTAAGAGCTTAAAGATGACAGACATTAACCATTTACCATGCTGATGATGCTTGTAACGCTTCATTACTTAACATACAGTACATATTTTGGCTTTCAAACATTGCAGATCATAGATATTGTTTCTTATAAACAGCACTAAACTTCAAAGAACAGAACAATCATCACGAATGGGGATTTCACAGATTTCGGCTATACTTTGAAAATCGCCATCGGCAAATGGAAATGGAATGGAAAAACCCGTCTGATATGAAATCAACCGCTGACTGGAGGTTGGATATGCCGAGGTCTCCTCTGGCAGAGTGACTGCAGTATCTGTACAGGTGTTATTTTTTCACACGCAAAGAGTGAGAGACAATGATAAATGGCATCCATCGCTTGAAAGCAGGCACCCGCTGCGAAGATGCTCTGACATTGCCTATACATGAACATTATACAGTCCGTTATTAGGGTTTAAATTAGTGGATGAACTGGTGGGCAGCACCAGCTAATACCAGAATAAAAGAGTGCCTGATGGGTGAGGATGTTCCTCCTCCCTCCTCCTGTCCATCACCAGAAAGTCCCTGCTGTCTAATCAGTCCCTCTTCTTGTCCTGCTCCTCGACAGCCTCGTCCACCTGAGGCCCGGGGGAAGGCATGGTGGTACAGGTGCCTGTGATTGGCCGCTACATTATACAGCTTGTAGAGAGCCTGTGGAGCAGAGGTGAGAGAGGTGGTTACAGGCAGAAAACTGAACTTCTTAAGATCACTTAACGTCAGCGTACGGACACAGTTGAGCAATTTAGCGGGCAATGTGGATGAGTAATGGATGAGAAAATAGCAAACAAAGTGACTAATAAAGAAAAAAAGAATGGCCTAAAACTGATTTTGACAATTTTGAGAAAACACAAGCATCAATACTCCCCCAAAATATCCTCTTATTATCACTGCCTTTGTAAATATTCCCACTCGTATTGCTTCTCTTACCTCATTTGTGCTCCCCTGCAGAGCCATTAAAAAAGAAAAAGAAAATATAGTGTGAGCACATACATGCATATAAATATATAATTTATATATGAATAAAACATCTTCAATAGCAGTTCATTACTGCTTTAACACTGATTTAAAGCAGATTGCTGCCCTCTAATGGTTTAAAGAGGCTGTATCACCTAGCTGTGTGATTGAGTGTACAGTATGTCTTTGCTGTACATAGTGCATCCTAGTTTATTTTTTAGTTTACTTATCGATTAGTTAATTGACAGAATGACCTAGCATAAATTTTTATTATAAATTGATTGTTTAATTGATTATTGAGAAAGTAATCAGCAGAATATGTGCTGAAAATAGTCATCGCCATATTCTTGACATAACCAAACACTTTGATGGCTCCATAAGTAAGTTTATAGTTTGTAAACAGTTTGTGATTCCTCTTCATCCATTGTGAGTGAATCTGCATTCTTCCATCAGTGGTAAACAAACAGGATTTGTTTCATTGTGATTTAATGCGTATCTTACATCTATAGATAGTACTGAAAGGATTAGTCCATTCATCAGATTGCAAGCTATTGTGATGATCAACTTATCGTTTAAGTCATTAATCTCGTTTCAGCTTCTCAAATGGAAAGATTTGTTTCTTTACTTTGTTTCACATTGTTGTAAAGTGAACAAGAAACAAGCCACCTCGAGAAGTCACAATCACTCTGGAAACTTGTGACAGACATTTTTTATGTTTTGTGACAATATATAGACTAATCTATTTTTTTTATAATCAAGTTATAAAGTTAGATACAGCTGTATATTTTAAATAGATTAAATCCAGCAGCCAGACTCCTAACTAGACATTTGATATATTAAGATTAATTCTGATATATTGATTTAAAATACCCCCTTCTTAACTACAAAACCCTCAAAAGATTGACACAGTTTTGTATATAGCGTCTGATATTAAACCATACCAGTACATCTTCAATGCTCTGTAAGTGCTAGTTGGACTGTTGTAGTGATTTTAACTCAGTTGAGAATTTTAAATCCAGTCCTAAAACACACATCTCTCTTTAATATGGCTCTTGCAAGTCTACATGTTGTGCAAACACAGTCTCCTGTAAACTTATTTTTCACTTGAAGTAGTCACCTACTTAAGATCTGTTCAGATATATTAATTTCTCTTAATGTTTTTGTGTCAGGGGACCACCTTGAAATTGAGATTGTGCATCTCAAGGGGGTTATCCTCAAATTAAACATTATAAGGGGGAAAATGTTCTAATTTTATCTGTATATTGTGTGTAACTATGTTTATCTTTAAATGGAAATGCCAATACTCACATTTTGCGCATGTGGCTGTGCACACATAAAGATGTTTTTATAATTGTTTATTGTGTGCAAAGACTCTTGCCGGTGATTTTGCATTATTAATGAAATTAACTTGAACTTGTTGAGTATTATGTCAAACACTAATTAAGTTAGACAGCCAGATTTATTCTTAACCTCATAAATGTCTATGTTTTTGTTTAATTACCTGGTCCCAGAGTGCACCGGCCACCTGATCGATGACAGCGCCGAGTTCTCTGTATTCCCCGGAGTACCGGATGTAGGCCCAGGTGCAGAGAGTGATCAATGCCAGACCCAGGATCATGTTACACAAGCTGGCAATGATGTCCACGCCCACAAAGCCTGTGATGCCTGCAGCCACGTACATGACAAAGATGACCACAAACAGGGTGGCCGGCGTGCGGGCTGCGTGGAAAATGTTCTTGGAGTCATTGTGCTTGATGTACTGGACAAACACCTCGTCAATTTCTCCCTCCAGCTGCTGCAAGTAGCGGCGGCTGAACTCCTCGCCTCCCATCTTCTTCACTCCCCGAAAAACCTGCAGAGCCTCCTCTCTGATGGCACTGTGTCGGGCCTGCAACTCGCTGGGGGCCAGGAAGGGCCGGTCACCCCCGCAAACCTGGGACAGAAAGGAGGGTCAATGAAGAAGTGTTAGACAGATGGAGGACAGTTAGGGATTTTCTTGAAAATCAGGTTTACATTTCCACTTACCCCCTCCATTTTCTTGTTGTACAGATCCTTTGCAGCTGCTACTGCTGCCAAATTATTTGCCTCTGCTGTGGCCTGAGAGCAAGCAGATGGAAATACAGTGATCACTTATTTTAAGGTAATATTAGGTAAGACAAAATAGGAGGAACTTTATTGATCCGACACGTGGAAATGTGTCATGGCAGATGCTTAGAAAAGTAACTTTAAAAACTAGAATACCATATACATGTATACAAATACAACATGAAAATACTATATACACCTGTGGATGTACTCTTAAGTCTCAGTTAGTAATGAGATGATTCAATATGATGAACATAAATTGTAACTTTAAAGTGTATTGAGACAAAGAAAGTAGCAATTAAACATGAAATACAAAACTTCTACTATAAACACCATGAATAAAATGTACCTGCAGCATGGATTTTGGATGTGGCAGCTCCTCACCTTGGTATATTTTGATGTATGCCTGAAATAAACAAAGGCATGACAAAAGCATTAAAAGTAACAGGACTAGTTAAATCATCAGGTAATATAAATTTGGTAGATTGAGTCACTGCCATGTGCATAAATTCAGAGTTTAACAGTTACTAATATACATAACAAAAAGACAAAATGATAGAGTTTTAGCTATAAAGATAAAATACCTCAAAACCAATATCAATATTCAAAGAAACTACAATGTTGGCTCATATTAACGGGGTCCTTTGTTTTGACCTTGAAGTACTCCACCAGTCCTCTGCAGGTGATTTTGCTGCCATTGATCTCCTTCACGTCGATGTTACGAGGACTGAGAAGCCAGGGGACCAGAACCTTTAGGTTGTTCAAAAAATCGCCATCAATCTCTAATCGGGAAAGAGAGGAAACAGCTGGTGAGTGTGTACAGTCTGTGATGAAATTCAACAGTGGCTGCTAAGTTATATCCAGTTTGTGGTGGTACACGTGGTAGTCCAGGAAAATACATGGGTAAGATCATCAATTCAGAGCAGCACAAACAGTGAGACACAAAACAGCTTGTTTTCTCCCAGGTGCTGTTTCTCTCAAACTCCAGTGCACCACCTGCTCCTGCACAATTCATGAATATTCAACCCTTTCATATTTTTTTAGCTATTTCTAGAATTTAGATTTGTAAATATATGTTTATGATACTTTGTACTAATGCCTTATGTATATTGCAACCTGTCGGATCCTAACTCAGAACCAAACTGCATTGGTACATTTTCATTCATTTATCTGTATTTCTTAAACATTATTCATTTTTGTGCAGTACCTACACTCAAATATTCCCTATTTACACCATTTAAAATTCTATCTGACTTTTTAATTAAGACTAACAGTCTACAGCCCTGCTAACACGCTCACATTGATAATACAGACATGCTGATGTTTAACAGATAGTGCTTGTTAACCATATTAGCATGCTAACGTTTGCCAATTAGCTCTAAACACAAAGTACAGCTGAGGCTGATGGGATTGTCTTTAGTGTTCGCAAGTACAAAGTCCAAGTCCAAAACCAAAGTACTATATTGGACAATTCAAATTTTTGACCGGATGATAGATGAAAGGTCATGGGATTGCCGAAGTTATTAGAATTTATCCTTTTGGGAAACTTTTATGTTGATACCAAATGTCATGACAATCCTTCCAATAGCCATTTCACAAAAAACAAAAATGTAGTTGTGTAGTGTAGAGTTTCATAAATCCTATGTGATGTAAATTTACTTTGCCAAAAGGTGTTTCATTGAAATGCTTTAAAATCTGACTTTGATTATCGCTTTAGAAACCTTTGACCAGAAACACTACAAATCTGTGTTCATGAAAGACTGAATGAAATAATCACATGTTATAAGACAGAAGAAGTGTACCTGTAATTCTTCCATCAAAGTGTGGGTTGGTGGCTACTTTGAGGCCCGGGTGAGGCATCAGGAAACAGGAGATGTTGGTGAAGCAGGAGTGGATGTGTTTACGCACGTTCTGCAGCTCTTCATGCTGGTTCTCTGAGATCTACACCACAAGCATGCCCACATGTATCAGGTTTTAGATATGCCTTAGTTTGGTGTAGTTAGCCTCAAGTGGATTTGTACAGCAACTGTTTAAAACTGCACGTTCACCATCACAGCTGGGAAAAGCGACGTGACAGGACTGAAAATGAATTGACCTTCAGGAAAATGGGTGACAACTGACCTTCAGTCGCTTCTCAAGGAACTTCATGCCTCCCTCCTGTCCATAAGGAAACTCATAGGGAAAGCTCCAGTCTCGAACGAGGAAAATCATGGACTATGGGGAAGCGACCATGTGACACAATGATGTGTACATCAAACAGTATAATTTATTTGTAGCAGTTTGAGCACCAGACAACTGTTCACTTTCAAATTATTTTCAGTGATTCAGTGACTTTGCACCACTTATTACATTTCCTTACATAACACACCTAAATCCAATTTTTCAAGATGCTTCAAATAAACACCAGTAATAATGTGAAAATGTTATTTCCTGACAGAACAGTGTTGTAAATCCATCCAGCTAGAGAAAATGATGTACAGTACCTGGAATGGTTTGAGAAAAGTCTCCTCCATAGCTAGTCTGCCGTACTCTGTGAAAAGCTGAAATAAAGGTAATGGATAAGACAAAACCAGTGAGGATGTGAAATGTTGTGAATAAGTACCACAGTCATTTTTCTAAAAGACCAACAGGACTGTTTGGACAACTTGGATCCTGAAGAAATTCTATGGGAGCACATAAATTCAGAAATTGAATTCATCATTAGGCTGTTAATTACAACTGGTGGGTTTTAATGGTATTTCTTTTGCAGGATTTGTTTCTGCTGTAAGTCAAAATTTGGATCTTTTAGCTCTCAATTATGCATTAGTGTTGCCACTTGACAACGTTACCTGCAAATGCTGAAGGTCATCCTCTTGTACATTCTGTGAGATGTTGTAAACCTGAAATAGACCATTAGTTTATAGTATCATTTCTTTAAAGTGCTTGTTATGTAGTACATCTATTTAATAAAACCATTCTTGAGCATGAAAAAAGGAACTTAACAGTCAATGAGCAAACAAGACAAAAATGTACAGCCATGATAGCAGTTCTGTGTGGCTGTATTTCAGTACAACAGCTAAAATGCTAACATCAGCGTGCTAACATGCGCACAGTGACAATGCTAACAAGCTAATATTAAGCAGGTTAGCATGCTAACATTTGCTAATCAGCAGTCAACACAAACTATAGCTGAGACTGATTCAAACAAATTCAAATAACATGACAAATTCAAATTTTGACCTGACAATGGCGCTATATGAAAAATAAAGGGATCACCAAAGTGATTACAATTCATCCTGAAGGGGGACATGAATGTGTGTACCAAATTTTAATAGTTGACATTTCACTCAAAACCACAAATGTCATCCTCAAGGAGGCGCTAGAGAAAAAGTCAGGAGATGACCAGTCTGGTTAAGATTCGTTCTCTGAGGACCATGAACAAAATGTCATGGCAATCCATCCAACAGTCATTGAGGTTACAGTCTGGACCAAAGTGTTACACAAACCGACCATCTCTAGAACTCCACTGCTAGCTTGGCTAAACATACAAACCTATACTCACGCATTCACATGAAAATGCAAATATGCATAGTCTTTACTAAAGTAAGGCTGGGATTAGATCCTGGTGGAAGTCACTGTACCTGCATGGAGCTTATCATGGTGCTCAAGGCGAACACAGTGGCTGAATCCCTCAGCGTCGACTGGCTGTCAAATGTGCCTTGTGTGTCCATTAGCAATACAGCGACCTGTGAAATGAAACAGACAAAGACACTGATCTGTGCTGCTGGGGTTAGAGAAGTGCTGGAAGTCCTTTTGTAGCAGGAAGCATAATCAGAAACCATCTGAGCTCATCAGCTAGTTGATTTGGTTTGGAATGGTGATTTAAATGGAGACATGGTGTTGAAAGAGCCACACCTACTCTGATAAAATAACAAAAGTACAATAATCCGTGCAGACTAAAGATGAGAGACATTTGGCTGATGTAGGCCAAAAAGAAGCTAGTTAGAAGTGTCTGAATACGACAATGGCTTCTTTAAAGTTAACCGACCAAAGTGTTGTGTCACTGAGCAGTTTTTAACTGTGAATGTGTGTAGGCTAACTATATAAATATAAAAGCTTAGACTCAGACCTGTTGCCAAGATGAATAGAAATATAAAAAAGTGTAAAACAACAGAATAAGGTTAAAAAAAGTACTATGTTGTAATAAATGATGTCTGGTTGTACCTGGTTTTAATAGTCTACTCTGTCCAGCTACAGAATGGTATACAGTCACAGACTTCACCTTTCTTCCATCTGGCTTGTCCACCAGGAAGACCTCACTCCAAATCTGGATCCCGGTGGTCTCCCTCTCTGAGCCCCCCCTCCAGGAGAAGCCGGTCAGAGGCTCGTCTGCATCTCCGAGCCAGCCTTCAGATGCCTGAGCACAGTGAGTTTATAAGTGGTAATACAATGGTTTAACTATCTTCTATTCTTTTTAATTAAATATTAAAAACGTTAGTATTACAAAACCTGAACCCTATAACGTGACAAGATTGAATTACTATGAGATAATAAAATTATAGAAAATTAGCAAAATATAACACAGTAGCAGCCTAATTAGAAGATTATTGGTACTGCTTTTGGTCAAACCCCAATATACAAAAGTCAAAATGCAGTCATCACATTTAAAGTTTATCTTTAAACACTCCAGATTACACAGAACTAGATACTTACATGGTTGTACATGTAACGCAGCATGAAGTCCATGAGGAAGGACTTGCCCTTCCGGAAAGCTCCAGCCACAGAGATGGCCACCACCTCGCGGTCCCTGACCTCCTCCGCTAGCAGGATGCGGCTCAGAGCCGCCTCATCCAGCTCGAAGGTGTGGTCATCTTTGACCAGCAGCACTTGCACGGGCCGGGCTCGTCCATCTGGCTCTTCCTCCTCTGAGCTCCAGTCATAGACATTTTTGTCACTGAGGGACCCTGGAGGACAGGACAGATGGGAAAAACATTCAAAAAATGTAGTAGTGCTAGGGGAAGATCCTGAAAGAGGGGTAAATGAACCTTAAACATATTTTCAATTTTGAATATGCTTGCATGCAGGGAAATGATAATCTTGATAAGTACTTTGCCTGCTGATATTTTTCTACATAATTACAGCACTAATAGCACTGGAAAGTCAACTACAATATTATTATGTGAGCGAGAGAACATCCGGAATCTATTCACAGTGATACGTAGCAAATTTAGTGGTCCATTAAGGTAGGAAACAGGAAAGCTGAATCCATTATTACTTTCTGTTAGCCCCAGATCAATAGCACACTTGTTAATACTAATAACAAATCACGCCATGCTATCCATCCCATCTGTTTGCATCCAATGAGATCATGTACGTTCACAGCCTTTTTTCTAGAGCTTTCCAGGCAGTGACTCAGTGTGTTTCCAATCTCTGCTGTCTCATGTAGAGCTCACAAGCTGCATGACCGTCCTGTTGCAGAGATTGGGAAGATTTTAGCTTCCAAATTCCATTCATGTGTGATTTCTGCTGCAGCAAACATGTGTCTCACCATGTACGCTCTGCTAAGCACAAAATTATTTCTTTGGTCAAAAACTAAATAAAAAATCCTCTCTCTCCAGTCTGAGTGACTGTGATGTTGATTTTGAAGATGTACTTGCAAGTTAAGTATTACAAAAGAACTGTGACAGATCAAGGAGTAGCAGGCAAAATTTGGGAGCATGCTAAAAGATTAATGCAGGGTGCCAAGAATGCACAGTGAATAATTTAAGGAGGAATCATCCAAGGTTTCCTTTCAGGCCTGAAGAGAACTGTCAGTTTGACTTCACATCTCCTGCAAAGGCCTCACCCGGGCCCGGCACGAGCCTGCCTGGTTAACCTGATCATGTTGCTGCTGCCCTTAAAACAACCAAAGACGTCAGAAGCACAGCCTGCTCAAAGTGGGTCAGACCAGATAAACTCTCTAATGACACACAGCAGCATTTTCCCCCTTTTCCTCATCCTTGATACACTCATTCAGTCCTTCTCGGAGGCCTGTATTTAGAGTTAACATGAGCCATAGAGTGATCTCAGTGATAATTAGGATGCTGGTTATCATCATAATCATGGTGATGGAGGTGATAATGATGATAGCAGTAATGATTGTTATAAACAGGATTGTGATGAGAGTAGTGGCAAGCTATTTACTGATGCAATATTACATAATGTGATGCCAGATGCACCATACACCATCATAAGAGGCTCAGTGTGATAAACACAATAAAAGCAGAAGGTTATTTTCAGGCTTTTTGGGGCCTGGACTGCTCCATTGGAATATTTTCTGTTTGCTGATTGCTGAAAACTACGGGTTTTAATGGTGAAACATATTTTTATATATTTTTTAAAAAGCTGTTCGCTTGTGCTTGATTGAGCAATACCCATGCAGTGACAAACTGCAAATGGTCTATGTCTCACTACCAGTAACATTACACATTACCAGGATCAAAATAAATAGACACTGGTCATAGTTTTGTCGAAACGAAACCAAACCCTTCTTGGCGGAGTCTAAAATAAACATCTAATTGGCTGCATTGCTCACACCCTCGCCTCGACAGGAATAAAAAAAATGTATGTGCGTCAAGGAAAGCATGAAATATCAAATATTGTACGTACACTCACCCCAGCTGTCTCTGTCTTTACGGTGCTTCGCCATAATACTGTCCTTATAACCCTCTGTTTGTCCGTTATTGAACGACCCTAGTCGGTAGTCATGGGTGTCGGGGGTTGGGAGGATGCCCTAGCTCCACCGAAACGATGCTCGTATCGCAGGAGGATGATAGAGCTTTTATTTCCAGCGTGATGCAGGGCTCAGACATGTAGTCCAGGGGTCGCTGTTGTCTGTTGTTCCCACGTACTGTAAAGAAGCGGGCAAATAATAATAACAATGCGGACAAAAATAAATGTGGTTCGCACATATTGTGGTTCGGACATAGTGTTAAAATGAATGCAGCAATCGAGAATATTAAAGCATGGGTGTTGCAATTGATGTCAAGTCTCTTTCGTTCAGTCTGAAACTACATGTTCAGCCTCCATCAGTAGGTGGCGGTAAGTACAAAGAGACTGGAACGCATGCTGCATTCGCGTACTATCGGAAACAACAGAAATGACTATACGGGTTCGTAGGACTTATTAATGGTGGTCTTATTAAATTGCTTGAGTATGTCCATTTTATAATACTTTTAGAGGTACAGATTGTACTTTTTTTTACTGCACTACATTAAATAGATAACGTTTTTTGCTAAATACTTTATTTTATACTTTATACTATAGATTACGAATTTTCAAACAAAACATAGGATCTTAGAAAATACTAATAGTAATTTAAATTTGCCCCACCTTAACCCACTTCACAAGCAAAATACAAATTATACAGCCAATTGGTCAGTATTATTAATCCATTCATGTAATAAATAATAATGTGATTATTACAGGGGCCAGTTTTACGCATAATTTTAATTATCTATTTATTAAATGAATTGTTTTTTAAAAGTGTTTTTACAGTGTAGTTTCCTTATTTTATTTAAGTAAAAGTACTTCTACCTAGAAGTACTTCTTCTAGAGTCAACATATCACAAAATTGAAATACTCACGTAAAATATAAGTACCTAAGGCTTAATTATAGTTGAGTTGAGTAAATATACTTTTCACCATTAAAGACTGAGCATGTCATATTTCTCCCTGATCCTTGTGAAATGTATGGGCTGCAACCAAAATTTACAATAACTGTCAAATTCAATTGCATTCTTACTATGATGCTCCAAACTAAAAAAACAATTCTCTATAGTTACACTTTTGTTTCATGCTCCATGTTGTAATTATTTCACTATTACTTCCTTGATTGTTTGACCAGGCATTAGCATAGCACCGTCGCCTCAAAGCAAGAGGGTCCTTGGTTCGAGCCCCAGTGCCCTGCCTTCCGCCCGATGTCAGCTGGGACTCCAGCCCCTCGCGACCCTGTAGCGGTGGACGGATGGATGGCGTAAGATCTTCTTCCGAGGAGTTCGTGAACGCATCCCGTAACTGCGATTCGTCCGCAGAGATTAGCAGTAGACTGTTGCTTTTTTGTGGGGTGATTTTTTGTTGTTGATTAAATTTTAAGAGTAATACTTGACATAATTAATGTAGTTTTCCGTAAATATTTTACACACGAGTCGGAGACTTCTCTGAAACTGTCAGCAGGGGGAAATGACAGGTCAACGGCTAAACTTAATGCAAGGAATGAACGCGAATGGTACGTCTGTGCTGCCGTTGCACTAAGAGACCGGATCGAACAGCAGCACACAACTGAAGTTTATTAGTTTCCTCCATAACAAAGGGGACGTTTTTCCTCTCTGTGTGTTTATTCGACGCCATCGTACGGTTAAAGGCCCCCGAAAAGACTGAAAATGCAAGACATGCTCATCCACAGCGTTTGCATTGTAAAAGGTAGGCACGGTTGAAGTTAGAACCAGTAGTGACGCTAAGTTAACGTAATGTCTGCTAATAGTTAGCATTAGCTGTTAGCTGCCTTGCCTGGATGCTAAAGCCCCTAACTCATGCTGTAATGTTAAACCGGGCTCTGGCTATTTGCTGGAGTGACCAACAGTGTACATGTTAACGGTATTTACAAGCTAATGTTATTTTAGCGGTCGTTGATTTGTTACTTGAGCTCTAAGAAACTTTAATTTGAGTTTTAGTTGAGAAACAGGCTAAGTTGCTGTTGACAGATGTCACGCATTGTTGCCAGAATATTAACGTCCTCATCTGTTCTGTTGCTGTTGGCGCATTAGATTACATGCTTGTATTACCATTGTGCCCTTTTTATCAAACTTACGTCAAAGTTTTTTTTTACACTTTCTTTCCCAAACTTTAATTATGTCTCTCAATCAGGACATGGAGCACGGAGAAGGACTGTCTGAATAACAGCGATCAGGCTTGTTTTCTGTTCGGCACCATTGCTTCATCAAACCACCGCCTCCAGATTTGATCAACTAAAATGTAAAGGATCTTTTGGTTCAAGCTACCATGGCTAAGCCAAGCGGTGAAATCCAGAGAAGGAACCCTCAGCATGACTTCGAGCTCATTCAGAGGGTGGGAAGTGGCACATATGGAGACGTGTACAAGGTAAAGTGAAGTTTTTTGTTCCCACAGACTGTCACCAGATCTGGAGGTACCTTGACATGTGGCAAGCACATTTGACAGTAGCTTTTGAATGAGGGCCAAGTTCTACATCCATTGCTGTAGTATTCAGCTACAGAATATACAAAAACAACTGTAGCTGATACCACATTGCATGAGGAACTAAGGGTGGTAATCAAATTGTAACTTATCTTACAGTACTGTCATGTGAAATAAGCTTGGTAATTTATTTATTGTGAGATATAAAACAGTGTTTTTTTTAGAGCTGCACCATTTGGTTTATTGATTGATAAGTTAATAGGAAAATAACTAATCTGCCACTGCTTTTGTAATAGATTAATTTATTCAGTGAAATGCTTAACATTTTCAGGTTCCAGCTTCTGTGAGAATTTGCTATTATTTTGCTACCATTTTTACTATCAAATATATTTGGGTTTTGGGCTATTGATCCAACAATACCAGCAACTTGAATATGTCACTTTGGGTTCTGGAAAGCTATGATGATTATGATGATTATTATTTTTCTGACATTTCATTGACTAAACAAAGTCATTAATCAAGATTATAGTCTACAGTGCAGATTATGCAATGTAAATAATAATTGCAGACCTACTATTATGTTTGATTTTGTTTTCAGTAATATTGTGCAGTTGTCTTTTCCTGGTTGTGCCGGCTGCGTTATGGTTAACTGAAACAATTTCCTGAACTTGTTTGACTGTTCAGCATGAGCGAAATGAACAGTGAGTGCTTGTACCTGCTTGTCCATTTTATCCACACCAGTTTGTCTATTTGCGGTGGAGACCATGTCACCCATCCCTAGTCTAAAGCAACAGAATTAAAGCAGCTGTAAGCATACCCCACAATGGATATTGGCTTATAATCCATTGTTTAGTAATGTTGCTTATATTGAACATAGCACTTAATATTGATGTGCAGGCCATAATCAGATACATTTTGCCAGACTATCAGTTGCAGAATTTAGATAGCTAACTTGAGTGGAAAAAGAAGAACCATTCATGTACTATATTTATTTGCTGTTTCATCCAATTTCTTACATCAGATGAAACTAGGTAAGAGTGCAGTCATTTCCCCTCACAGACGGCAACATTTGCAATAATTAACACACGTCTCATAGAAGGTCAAAATGTTTCAAGCTGTGGACAGAAAATTCATATTACCAAGTGATATTATTACAGACTATTGCATAAAATCTTACTTCATGGCTATATACCAAGTAGACACAGTTTTCAAAGAGAGTTACTGCAGGAAAGATTGTAAATTCATCATTGGCATGTACTGGAGCGATACATGGCACTGTGCTCCTGCAAATTTGCACAAGAATGTTATCTGTTTTTCTTTTCAGAAATGAGAAAAATGGCAATCAAAAGAAAGTCTAAACAAGGTAGTTCATCCAGAGCTGCCTGTTGGCTGCAGCGGTGTGTGTTTTGCCGGAGAATGTTCTTGTTCATCCATCTGCCACAGATAAACAGACGACCCATCTGATCCAGAGTGTGATAGTTCAGGCAGCGTGTCAGGGTCCCTCTCCATACAAAGCCTTTCTGGCCAGCCCCCCACCCCCAGACAGGCCACCGGTGGAATGCTGCGCCTGGTATTCTCCCACAGCTTGCAGGCTGAGGGCTGCAGGGCTGAAATATGATCAGGCCCCTGTCTAAACATGCGTTTCACTATGGGTGTGTTTTGGGTCCTACTGACAGCAGAAACACCTCAAATTGGGAAAAGTCCTACTTAAGCCTGCTGTGCTCAGTTGAATTTTAATGTGCACAGCATTTCTCGCCTTGAATGATTCATTAAATCTGATTATTATTGATTTGAGAATCCCAAATTCTTGCTTTTTTATTACTGGTGATTTATTTATTTTCATCAGACCCTTGGCTCTCATTTGTTGTTATAATGTCACTTTACATGCTGAAACTTAGTTTTGAATCAGTACTTTTTAAAGAGTTACTACACATTATGTACCTAACGCTAATTATTTGAACTAGGGAGTTTGAAATGCAACAATAATATCTGCAGAAAGTCAGTAATGTAGGTTAGTGGAGTACTGATACTGGCTCTGCCTCTGTCAGTGTTTGTGTCAAAGAAGGAACCAAGAAATCCGGCTCACTGTCAGTCACTTGTACTAACTATATTCACAATATTTTATTTTAGATTTTATAAAAAAATCAATAAGCCTTTATACTGTGCAAGAACTCACTTGTTGTTAAAAGTTGGAAATATTTTCTGGCTCATTGTTAAGTCAGTGTATACATTCTCACTCATGGTAGTGGATCCGTAGGTCTATGTAGACACCTGTTTTTCCCTCAGTCTGACACAGTGATTGATCTTGTGTCAGATGTTACATGTCAGACTGCTCATTCCGTTGGTTAAAGGTTTTTAAAGGTGTGTAGTCTGCTGCATCCCATATTTGAACATTCAGTTCAGAACTTCCCCTTTCTGGGTTTAGTTCTCAGGTTTGTTTTAGCCACTTCAGGAAATGTAAAGCTAGACACAGGTTGTAAGCAAGTTTGTACCATAGTACAATACAAACAATAACTTCCCTGTGTGAATTTTTTTTTTTTTTGTAAAATAGTTTTCTGTTATGTGTTTGTGTGCAGGACAAGTTTTAAGCTTTGCATGGTGTGCTTTTTAGGTATATGTATGAATCACCAGCACATTCCCTGTGTTGACGGTTTTATGGTTTACGGTTGATTTAGCTGCTCATCCCTTCTCTTCACTCCCACAGATTAGGGAGCATCCCGTCTTGACCTGGATTTGAAAGTCAGTCCAACCTACTTTAAGAAAGAAACGATGAATAGATATGTTTGTAAATCAAATGCAGTTGAGATGTTGGCATAATAAAATATCAAACTGTGAAATGGTACAGAATATTAAATATACTTAAGAAAGAAAAAGAACATCACAATTTAATAAAATTATGCAACTCTTAAGATTAAGATTATGCAACTCTTAAGAGACTAAATCACGAGTCATCTATAGCAGGAATATTTAAAGGTTTACTGTCGTAGTTCAGCTTCTCCCTGCTGACTAATGATGCCCATAGGTTCAACTAATGACGTCTGGTTGTGCTTATTTAAGCAGACTTTCGGGTTTTAGTTGGTCTAGTGTGAACACATAGCTGAGGTAACTGGTTTGGCATTACTTACATTAATGATGTTGAATCTGTCTGATGGAGGTGCTTCTGTTTGTATTCCATAGTTGAATGTTTTGAATCCACTTGTCTCAGAAGCAAAAGGATCATCCAAATGACATTTATTGGTTTAAAGCTTATGTAGGCCAAAACTGTAAATGATGTCCAATCACAATATAGTTTCATGGTCATGTTCCAATGTTATTTTTATCAACAATTAATCTGCTAATTATTTTAATTTTTAGTGTTAAAATAATAGTGAAAAACGCAAAATATTAAAAAACGGCAATCAAAAGTTCCAAGAGGTCAAGGTAACATCAGCAAATTGCTTGTTTTGTCTGACCAACAGACTTGAACAGTTCCTGTTTGTTGTTTTCCTCAAATAATTAAGAAGTCTTTTGGTCAGTGGGCGTGTTGATGGCTAAAGCCTTGATTATACTCGGTAGCGCACGCGGACTACTCATGTTTATATTACCTTTAGCAGTTAGCTTGGTGGACACGTTCCAACCATGCTCAGTAGATTGGTTGTTGCCCTGGTAGTTCTAGTCGCCGCCACCCGGTCATAAAAAATGGGAGGCGCGCAGACCCCCTCTGGTGACGATTTTTTTCGTCACGCAGACCCTCGCGGACGTGGAAAGTATGATCCTTACCTAAGAGGATAAGACACATGCCTGAGACCAGGGACTCTCACTGCAACACATCCACGAATAACAAAAACCCCTGGTTGCTCCAGGGGCGTGTGACATCTTACATACACTCACTGGCCACGTAAGTCGGGTTGGAGCCCCAGTGTGGTCTTCTGCTGCTGTAGACCATCTGCTTCAAGGTTGGACGTGTTGTGCATTCACAGAGATGGTATTCTGCATACCTTGTCTGTAATGAGTGGTTATATGAGTTACTGTTGCCTTTACTGTCATCTCGAACTAGCCTGCCCATAGTCCTCTGATTTCTGACATCAACAAGGCAATTGTTTCTGACATCAACAATTTTCGTCCCCACCACTGCCGCTTACTGGATATCTTCTCTTTTTCAGGCATTATCTGTACTACACTAGAGATGGTTGTGCATTAAAATCCTAGTAGATCTACAGTTTCTGAAATACTTGGGCCAGCCCGTCTAGCAACAACAACCATGCCATGTTCAAAGTCACTTAAATCCCCTTTCTTCCCCTTTCTGATGCTCAATTTGAACTTCAGCAAGTTGCCTTGATGCCTAAATGCATTGAGTTGCTGCATGTGATTGGCTGGTAAGCTATTTGTGTTAATAAGCAATTACAGTAAATAGGTGTACCTAATTAAGTAGCCAGTGAGTATAAAGCGCAATTGTAAGTCGCTTTTTGTGGCAAAATCACACATTTCTCTGTGATGTTTGGGAATAATGTGAATGATAGCTGGTGATTATTTTTCAATAGGTCGACTAATGAAGCTGCATTGCACAAGTTATGATTAAAGCAGTGATAGTAACAGTATTGTGACATGTGTACCCTTGCTGACAGTTGTGCTGTTGTGTCTTTCAGGCTCGAAACATTCAAACTGGGGAGCTCGCAGCTGTGAAGATCATAAAGTTGGAGCCAGGTAAGAGCAACCTTCTCATTTCTCACAGAGCCGAAAAATAAGAAGTCTGGAAAATAAGTCTGGTAATTTCCAGGGTTTTTAGTGGTAAGCACAAAAAAACCCAGAAAAATTGTGTACAGTGCCAGTACTCATGACTATTTATATGCTCATCGAACCAGTGTTGTTTTAAATATTTTGATCTTTTTTAAGTTAAATGATGGACATTTCTTCCAATCATATAATGATTTTTATGTGATGACCTCGTGACAGAGGTCCAGACGATCCAGATTAGTGGGATTATGATGACGCTTTGTACCAGCGGCAACCAGACTGAGCTCAGCTGATAATGAGTCTGTGAAGGAAGAGATTCACTTCTGTTTTTCTCTTTCATTCATCATGTCACTGTTGGCTGGGAGTGAGAGCATGTGGTACTAGTGGTGTGTTTGTGTCTGAAGTTACACCTGGTGTTTTCCTCAGGTGTCTTCTTGTTGTATAATGAGCTGTAGTTTCAAAAAAAATTTTCCCCTTTTTTTTCAACTTCCTGATACATCTGAGGAGGTCTTGAGCTTTTATTTAAGGTATAGACATATTCAGCTGGAATTGAAGGAGGAGGTGGGATTAGCGTGTGTGCACATGTGTGTGCATGAAGCCGAGGATCAGCAGTGCTTAGTTGTAGGATGGAAGAAAAAACAGAAGAAGAAGAAAGGAAGCATTTCTCTTGAATGTTTGAGAATAGAAATGGAAATCCACAATCTAGGGCTGCAAATTCAGATTTTATTATTGATTAATCTGCAGATAATTTTCTCAATCATTTGATTCGTTGTTTTTTCTATAACATGTCAGAAAATAATGGAAACATTTCCTCACAGTTCCCCCAGAACCCAAGTTGAGGTCTTTAGGTTTTGTTTTATTCGAACAACAGCCCAAAACTCAAAACATTTTAAATTTAGAATAATAAAAAAAGGCAGCCAATCCTCACATTGGAGAAGCTGCACAAGCATTTCTGGCTTTTTTGATGGAAAATTTGACTTAAAAAATTGATTATTTATATAATCAATAAAATAATTTCAGCTTCAGCACATTCACTGATCTACATTCTTAGTAAATATCATTTGTGCAAACTCAAGTGTTAAAATATTAATAAAAAAATTAAAATACAGATATAATTGACAAATGAAGAGGAAAAAATGGGCATGCATGTACGTCATTTGCAAAAAGCCCTTAGTAGGTATTTGTATTTGCTCTGTTCATACCGTATTTGCTTTGTCTTTTTTTAAATCAAAAGAGGATTAAACCAGCTCAGGCTGTACTGTTTAAGCAGGACTCACTTTACCTCTCCCCGTTTGCAAAACTCGCTCCTTTCTGTACTTAAGGGAAACAGCTTTGGGTGGACCACAGAATCAAACAGGTTTGACCGGGAGGAGTGACTCTGGTATGAAGCAAGGGACAGAGAGAGAAAGGAGATGGGAGTGGTGTAGTCCTCTGGCTACAGGGACTCTAATGCACAGAGCAGGTTAATCTGATAAGTTGGATGGCGCATGACCATTTAAGATCAAATTAGTGTTTGGCTGTACTCACTGACCATTGAGTGGAGAAAGAAGATAAGTTTCTTTTTTTCTTTCACTTGCAGTGCACAAACTCTTTGTAGCAAATTCTTTTCAACACTATTACTTCATCTCCCTATACCTCTTTTCTTCAACCACAGTTTTTGTTTTTGTTACTGTTCTCAAGAAGTTGCTGCCAAGTGGCACTTTCCATTTAAATTCTGCTGCAAGCCATTTGGGTGTTGAACAATGTCTCGCATCCTGCATGCAATTACATTTATTTTCTATAAGCTGTTACAACAGAAGCAAAAGCAGCAACTTTTTATTTTTCTTCAAATATGCAATTAAACTGACACCCATCAAAACATATTCATGTGAGGTTGTTCAACACATAACATTGAATAACATGCTGAATTGAAACTTTTAGGTAGAGCAAGGATGTGTATATTCAGAGAACACAGAGAAGCTCTCAGTCTGAGAGGAAGTGGCTACGCTTTTAGGCCTCAACACGCCAAGAAAAGAAGATTGTTTTGTTATGTTTTTTTACCAAGCTCAGACTCATGTCACTGAAATTACCCTTGCTCAGATTTTTGTGGCTCCTTGAACATTTTGCTCTCTGTCAACAGATATGTCCTGAGAATGTTTGCGATCAACAGTAGTTCCCTACTAATGTGAAAATAACATTAATTAAATAACACTGTAATTACAGATGCAGTAATGTGTAATTTTAACCTAACTAATGAGTCCCCCAAAGTGTGACTTTCTCTTAACATTTTATAATGTGGCGAACAACAAAGACTGTGGGAAATTGTCACATTTGTCATCATTAAATCTGTGTTTTGAAGCTGTAAAGCGCAGAGATTTAATACATCCTCATGCCACATAAAAAACAATAACAAGGGTGAAAACCAAACTTTATTTTATAGATTCAGCCTGAAAATGATTGGCACTTCACCATAGCCTCTGTTTACATTCTTGAGCATACTTAATTTATTCTTGTTACAGACTTGCAAGCATCTGTAACAAGAATAATGAATTGGGCGTGATTAGCTTGTAGGAATAAAGACACACTCTGACAGGGTGCTGAGTAAATGAGGAAAATGTCATGAAGAGGATTTAAGTTGGATTTATATTCCACTCATACTGTATAAATTGCATATTCATAAAACGTCATCCCACTGGTGACTTGCACTTCACTTATCGTTGCACAATCAACATTTAAGCTGGGTAAATGCTGAAATATTTTTTGTGACATGTCTCCTCCCCTTGATTAATGAATAAGGTTAGTCATGTATTTTTATTTTGTCAACAAATTCCATGAAAAGACTAAAATACTTTCTAACTTAGCTACTCCACCCTTTAGCACTCATCCCTAAGCCCATTGGATTCTACTGAAGAGGTAAATCTTTAAAAGTAACAAATATATAGTTTTGTTTTAAGGCCTCAGTAATGTGACATAACATAGTTTTTTGTAAATGTTTCTCAGACTGGAGGAAGCAGTGCATTTGTTGGGCAGTACTTTCAGATTCAGATTAATACACCTTTGGTGCTGTAGTGGCTAGTCAATAGTTTTTGGACAATAATGTGTAATATACTGAACAGTTCATTAGGGACGCGGGCACAAAGCTGTAGTGGAGACATCTAAACGTTATGTTATCTCAAATCTTCTGATCACTAAATACCCACATAAGTAGCTGGGTAGAAGTTCTAAGCTAATGGAAATTCACTGGTTTGTTGTTTATCAGCGGGATAGTTATGCACGTGTTTGCATTCCAACCAGACTCTTAATTCAGACTCACGTGAGAGCCTAACCCAAAAAGACTGAAAACAGGACTACTGCAGGATTGCCTGACTGGGTACAAACCGTTTGTGTACTCAGAAAAGCCTCTGTGGTCCAGAATATATCTCCATTTACCATGTTTACTTCCAAAGTTCAAATGCCCCTGTATCACTTTAATTAGGCTAGACCACAAGCCACCTGGTACAGTGTCTGGAGCTGCAGTGTATATTATAGCACGGTGCAGGTCAAGAACTTGTTTTTTGTCTTCAGGCCACAGCTGGTAGTTGTGGCCAATATTTGCTAGACTTATAGGTGAGCAGAACTTACATGCTTAACCATAAGCAGAAAAAAAGATTCAACAGGAATTTCCACCACAAGTAATGTGAAGCCTTTTGGCAGGGATTGTATCCATTAAATGAGCATAACCTGGACTGATGCCTTTGATGACAGTCTGTTGATACAGCGCTGAAGCTGGCAGAGTCTGGTAGATCTTAACCTCCTGTTAATGTGTTCCAGGGCCGTGTCCCTGCTCAATTGGGAGCAGCTGGGCTTACATATTTTTGTCTTCTTACTTCCTACTGGTCGGATGTGTTAAAGTTCTCTGCTGATCTGGAGACAGCCTGGATATTAGTCTATACCACATAAACTTAAATAAAAGGTGTTCCTTCTGTTGTCATTGGCTGTTCTATAACCTTCTGTATTTACACAGATATGAAATATTGAACCATACAGTCAGGGGGAAATAATGGAAGACTTTGTTCTGCGGTTTTGAGTTTGGCAAAGTAAAAGGAAAGATTTAAGTGTTTCTTAAATGTAAAGTTTAAGGCTTGCACGACCTTTGTATCATGTGAGATACTTTGAGTGGCAATTTTTGTCAACATTTCAAATTCAAGGTTTTTTTCTGGTTTTAAAAACATTTTTAACAACAATTTTATTGTGTAGGTTTTGTAGTTGTTGTAATTCCATGCTCATAATCATCTTGTGAGGTGTTTATTTCCAAAATGTGAAATATCTCAGTTTTTAAAAAGTCCCTGTACAGAAAATGAAAATATAACTTGTGTCCATGTGTCTGTGTGATTTCGCTCTCTGTTTCCAGGGGATGACTTTTCCATCATACAGCAGGAAATCTTCATGGTGAAGGAATGCATGCACCACAATATTGTGGCCTACTTTGGGAGCTACCTCTGGTAAGAGCCAACTTAAAATACCCCTGCTTTGTCATTTTAAAGTCAGTATTTTGTCTTCTCTCACAGCCAGTCCAATGGATAGCATTCAGGGAATTCATATGTTACCATCAAAAGGATTTAACGAGCTGCTGCCTGAAACTCTCATGACGTATTTAGTCACACCTGTGTGTGAAAGTATGACTCAGGGGCTTCAACTGGCTGACTGGTGCTCTTCTGTGCCAGGATTCAGCTCTTATGTTTAATGGACCCTGTGTTTTGTGGCTGGCGTCTGAGAGGAAGAAGGGCTGGTCCGCCCACCAATGCCTTCGACTTCCAGCAGGTTTAACTGGAATAAAAGGCTCTGATCTGTTTAATAAGGCTGTTAGTACAGTGAGATGCACATCTTATCGCAGCAGGCATGTCTTGCACAGTCTCGCCAGTCGCCACACAGAACACAAATGGTTACTGTAAAATGTTAATGAGCAACCCACCATGCATTAATTATTATAAAACTGGATTCATTTTATTAGAAGAACCACCGTTTTATTTGGGGAAGTTCACGTTTCCTTTTAGACCTGTTTACTGACCTAAAATCATTTCCATGTCCTGCTAAAAGATGTGCACAGTAGCACAGATGTGATTGGGAATCTGGGGCAGCATACAATATCACCGCCTCTGCTCGCCAAGTGTCACAGTTTGATCACAGTCCCACGGACTTATTTTTAGCTTTTGTCAGAGCGTTGACATAATTCTTCAAATTGCCCGTGTCATATTGAACATCCAGTTCAACTAACTACAGAAGCACTAACTTTTGTTTATTGTTCACCTTTCTTCATAACTACATCTTGTTTATTCACATTTTTAGTGAAGTGGTTTCATGAAGGATTGCTGATCGGTACAGCTTAACTTATCCAACAAGTGTGTAGAATTCTTGTGCTGCTTTTATTATGTTTAGCTACTTACTAAAATATGTGGCGAATTAGCTGTATAGTAAGTGTTTCTAGCTAACTGGCAAAGCAGCAGCTCCTAACATAATCATTTTCTGTACTTTCATCAGTCGAGAGAAGCTTTGGATATGTATGGAGTACTGTGGTGGAGGATCCTTGCAGGACATTTATCATGGTGAGCTTTTCTCTAATCCATAATGAATAAGATGCAGTCATAAAATGGTTTGATGGTGTTCATACATTGTAAAATCAATCTCTGCCTTAAAGTGTTCTCCTTCAAACATGGAATTCTGAATTTACTTGTGTTGCTTTAGTTACGGGACCTCTCTCAGAGCTTCAGATAGCATATGTCTGCAGAGAGACCCTACAGGTAATTGCACATTTAAATATTTTTTCAATTAATATTCCAACATTAGAATGTCAATTCAGCTCATTACACGATTCATTAATTTTCTTCACAGGGTTTAGAATATCTGCACAGCAAGGGCAAGATGCACCGTGACATCAAGGTATTATATCTTGTCTATTGTGTTTTTGTTTTCTTAATTTAATCCAGATCAAGCCCTTTCTTATGTGCCAGACACAGACACTTCGCCTCATGCCAATACAGACAGGTTAATACTAAAATCTTTAAGCAACAAATCTAACAACATGAGAGAAAAAGAGAGGGGTAAGCCTTACTGCAAGAGAAGCAGTAGCACAGCCTTAAAACAATTGTCAATGTAAATGCATATTTTGACTTCTGTCTGATGCAGCAGCCATGCAGCGGTGTGAACAGAATGCACAGGAAAAGGTTAGCCATGGATGTGCTTACTTGAAAGCATGTGACCAGTGGTGTCGGTTTTGTGGTTGGGCTGAAGTTGATCATGCCTGTGTGCATGCCAGCATGCACACAGGCTTGAGCCTCGTTCTCGTGTTATTGCGGAAGGTCAGGGCTAGACCTATTATCTTTACTCTACTCTACGCAGCGAGCACTTCCTGTTTCCTCTACTCTCACCGCAGGATACCACCAGAGAGACAGGCTCATCCAATAGAAACATTGTGTGTGGAACTGTCAAAAAGCTGTGATATGGTGCAACTTTATTGGCAGTCAGATAAATAATAGATGTTACTGAGAAACCCAAAATTGGCACTTTGTTGTGAACCAGTTGAGCAAAACTCTTTAGCCTTGGTCTCCTGATGCTAAAATATTATCAGGGTGTCTTTTAATGTATTTTCTTGAAGTAAAATAAATGTTTATGGATTTTTTTTTACAGGGTGCCAACATACTTCTTACAAACGACGGAGATGTGAAGTTAGGTAAGATGTGCTCTTTTGCATCTTAATTCTCAAGGACTTGAACTCCTTTTAATTCTATGTGGATTACATAATCTGAAAAGCCCTTTCAATCCTTGTTCCAGCTGACTTTGGAGTTGCAGCCAAAATAACAGCCACCATTGCCAAAAGAAAGTCCTTCATTGGAACACCTTATTGGTGAGTGACTTTGACAGGCTTTGTTGAAGGAGGGGTTTTTTTTGTCGAGAGTTAGTTTTATTCAGAAAAGCAATGACTAAATACTTTCAGTCAGATACTTAAACCATCCAACACAATCTAGTTTGTGTTGACAAGGTGTACAAGTGGTTAGATGCTTTACAAGATAGATAAAGTTCAAACTCCCACAGCAGCCCAAGTGTTTCTGAGCAAGCCTCCTTACTAGCTTGAGGCCCGTTGTGCTGCCACCAGTGTTGGGTGTAACACGTTACAAAAGTAATGCAATTAAAGTAGTATTAGTTTTTGGTGTAATGCTGTAATATAACACATTACCAAAAGAAAATATGTGATATTATACCCCTTACAATCTCAGTAACGCTCGTTACAACGCATTTTAACCCGAAGTTAAGTCATGTTTTGTTTTTTAATAATTCACTAACACTGAGGAACATTTCGGCAGCTGAAAAACAAATCCATGAGTAAAAGAGTAACGTTATTTCCTGTTGCTAGAATCCACTGGTCAAGACTGTAGGCAGGGTCCAAACTACGGGGTAGCTCGGCTCCTCTTAACAAGACTGTAGCTCCCCTGATGCGTAACTAGATTTCTATAGGCTGTGTGTTTAAGGCCTCAGTATATATACACTATAGGCTGTTTGTTTGTAAATGCGCACAGCATCTTTCTATACCCCCCACGCTATTAATCAGAAGGTTATTTTTATAACAAAGACCCACCTGATAGGCGGATGTAACTCTGCACATCACTAGAACCCATCTATGCAGCACATGTTACTATCAGAATAATGTGCCTGTTAAATAGCAGTAAAAGTAACTCAAAAGTAATGCAAAAGTAGTGTAAAGCATTACAATTCAGAGATAGTGTTATTGTAATATAACTAATTACTCAGACAGTAACTAGTAATTCATAATGTATTACATTTTGGAAGAAACTTGCCCAACACTGGCTGTCACTGACCTAAACACACCTTCAGTTCTAAGAGGGCTAATTAAGAGCCTTTAACCTAAAAAATGATTTGCACTTTAATGTAAATGTTGGTTTTTACTTTAAGGAGGCCTCCCTAACAAACCTTTCATATTTGGAGAGTCATCAATGAATTATTGTCCTGAATTTGTGCAGGATGGCTCCAGAAGTAGCCGCAGTGGAGAAGAACGGCGGCTACAACCAGCTGTGTGATATCTGGGCTGTTGGCATCACCTCCATAGAGTTGGCAGAGCTACAGCCTCCAATGTTTGACCTACACCCGATGAGGTAGGTTTTACTTTGCTCAAAAGTAATGTTTCAGAGCTTTCACAGATTAATTTCAGGCTACTTTCTGCTTTTGTGTTCCTCTAGTATTTCATCATGTCATATTGATTACTTGATTGGTCATTCTGTGTAATTCAAAGTACATTAAGGCTCATATTAGAAGAGATTGCAGGCCATTTCATTCCTTACTTTGGGTAAAGTATATTTCCTTCTTTAAGTCCGTCTAAACCACTCTTAATCCATGTTTTTTGTTTTTGCTTAGGGCCTTGTTTTTGATGTCGAAGAGCAGCTTCCAGCCTCCGAAGCTAAAAGACAAAAACAAATGGTGAGTGCCCCTCATATTCTTTGAAATTAATATCCTGAAATTACTTTGACACTTTATACTTTGGTCTTAGAGGATAATTTGATTCTTATTGCATTAAAAGAAAATGATCTCCTTCCCCAGGTCCACTGCCTTCCATAACTTTGTCAAAGTGTCTCTGACTAAGAACCCGAAAAAGAGGCCCACTGCAGAAAAACTACTTTCGGTAATAATACATATCATAGACAGTGTATGGTAGAAGATTGAAATGTTTGCAACAAATAATGTATTGCAGTTTTTTAGCCTGAACCTTTTCACAATGGAAAATTTGCATGTTAGCGAAGTCTCAAAAGTCTGTGTCCTGTCTTCTACAGGTTTTTTAGGGTGAATATCATTCACTGTATTTTTAAGTTGTTATTTATGAAACCTGTAGACCCGACAAAAAAGTAGATCTCAGTTGATCCAAAGCTCCTGAATGGTTCTGACCAGACCAGGCATCTTACCAAGACCTGCATTTATTTGTCAAAATGTGTTCCATCAATTGAAGTTTTACAGTACATTCCTTAAAAATTACAACGCAGCCTCACTCAAAAGGAAGAATATCGAGGCTTCATCCAGTGTGCATGCACCAAGACCAACTATCTTTTAAGAAATGGACAGTTCAGGTGCTTCTTAAAAGATACTTTCATTATTAACAGAGTGCATGTCTCTGAGGAAAGGTATCTCCTCCTTATGGTTCGGGAATCTGATGATTAATACAGACGGTATAATTACTCTATAACAGTGAATGTAGGACTTTGATATCCAGTTCTGCAGGGATTTTGATGTTCCAGTTTTCATGGATGTTATATGTGAGATTAGGGATATCAGACTGCTAGTATAAATTGTTATTATTAAATTATGCACCAGTTTGTTTATAACTTGCCTTATTGTTTCTTGCAGCATGTGTATGTGTCCCAGACGTGTTTGACAAGAGGGCTCGCTGTTGACCTCCTAGATAAGATGAACAACCCAGACAACCATCAGCATTACAGTGAGGTGGACGACGATGACCTTGAGGTGATGTCTAATTCCATAACGTCAATAGCAACGAGACTGGGGGAAATTGTCTTTTCCATTGAGAAATTTAAGAAGGAAATTAAAAGTCTGCATAGCCTACACAGAAGTGATCAAAGATATAGACTGTGAGGACCAGATGTCCTATTTTGTCTGGGATTGGCCCGGTTTCAAGCTGGGTGTCCTGACAAATATCTGTAAAACCAGTTACTGTCCATTTTCACCATAATTAAAATAATAATTATAATATTATACATGTTTTCAGCACTTACATAGACATTTATCGTGTGTTGTCCCGCTCATTATTACCTAATCCAATACAGTAACAATGCACTGCATGTTCAAACTTGCAAATAGGGTCACACTAATAAAGACACATTGACGACCTTTTAGAAAGTCACCCCTCCCCAGTAAAGTAAGCGCACTATAAAACGTAGTGGGAGTTATCATGTGCAGTGCGTGACAGGACCATAGACATTTATTGTGTGTTGTCCCGCTCATTATTACCTAACCCAATACAGTAACAATGCACTGCATGTTCAAACTTGCAAATAGGGTCACACTAATAAAGACACATTGATGACCTTTTAGAAAGTCTATACCTGGAAATAGGAAAATGTATTGTTGATGCTTTTGACTGTCTTCTTATAGTAGAACAGTCTTTCGATCAGCTGTGAATGTAAATATTAGCGCAGTATGTATTTTCAGCAACTTGGCAATGGCCGATAAAAGGTGAGCTTCTCTAAAGCTTTTTTTTTCATGTTCCCTCAAACGTCCCTTCCCCCTCTTCTCGATTCTCTCCATCGACATTATTATTCCAACGGGAATCTACATCACATCTATGTGGTAGCCAAAGAGGTGGTACCAGTGAGTTTTAAAAGACCATTGTGCTTTTCTTCCCCTGACAGCAGTAGCACTGTCTTGGCCACCATGAATAAAAAAACCCGAAGCCTATTGACTGCAAGCAGTGGAGCCTGTTGCATGCAAACATCCTCTGGGATGCATAATAATGTCATGACACATAGACGCAGTACAAAAAGTAGCTCTCACTTCTGTTTTAACTTGACATACAAGTTCCAATATTTCTCTCTAGAGATTATTTCAAAAGCTAAACATATCAAGGCAATGCAACGTCACTGTTATATAATTTTATGAAACTTTACCCACTTGTCTTGTCAAAGTTGTACTCTAAGGCCCCATCCACACTACTTCGTTTTAGTTTAAAAACAAAGTTTTGAAAATAAATACGATCTACGTCCACACCAGGTGTGTATCAGAGTTGATCTCCGTCTACATTAAAACGACTGAAAACGCACATCTAGTGGCCGTTCACGTACAATGGGCACATGCTGGTGTAAACATGCAGCAGATGGTCTATTCTGCAGTTACAGAAGATTTATCGAAAGAATAAAGTAATACAGACGAAGAATCACACAAGCTTTTTTTTGCATGGACCAATAAAGAGCAGGAACTGTTACTGAATGTAACATAGGAGTTAAAAGCGGCTGTGGCGGGGTTAAAGAGACTGTGAGTTGTCGCAAAGTAAATAGTGCATGTCTGCACAGATATTAGATGCTAAATCAAAAACTCGCTTTGCATGACTGATCAGACCCAATCGGAGAGCCAAACATGAGCGTCTGCGTCTTAGTTTGTAAAGTCCTCCGTTTTTGCCGTTTTCACTAAAACGCTCTCTGGAATTTTAAACTGGAAAACGTTTTCAAACTTCTCTGTTTTAGGGCTTCTTTTTTCGCCATTTTAGTCTGGATGGAAGGTGCAAACGTAGCAAAAGGTCTCCATTTTAAAATGAAAACGTAGTGGAAGGGGCCTAAGTGGCAAAACCTATTTCCTTTTCTTTAAATCAATCTCTCTCTCCCTTTGTTTCAGCCCGTCTCTGCAGTCAGACACACCATCCGCTCCACCAACAAACATGCCAGAGCTGAAAGGACACGTTCAGAGATAGACTGTAAGTGAACAAAAAGGCCAAACCCCTAGACCTTCCCCACCCCACCTGAACCTCCTGTGATTGGTCACCATGTCAGTCAGCCTGGCTGTTGATAGAGGTTTGGCAGTTTGTCTGAGGGTCATAGCAGTAATCCGGCAGCTGTAGCTGGCACTTTTCCAGACCACAGCATGTGGTAGTGTGTATAAAAATAGCCTGGGGATTCACGGAAGAGAAAGTGGATATAGTAGAATCCATCTTCATCCAACTACTTCTGTGTAGTATGTTATTATTTACGAGTAGCTGGAACTGTCCCTTATTTTTCTCTCAATGAATAATGTGAAATAACTTATCTGAAGTTCTCATAAAGGTTTCTTTTAGGAATTTGGTTTTCAGTCAGCCATTGATGGTACTGAATTTGGTCCAGGATCCAGCTTGATAGATTGTGTAAACGTGTTATTTTGCAACCCTTCAGGGAAGTTGTGGTAGATAAAGTTGATCGCTATGATGTGTCTGTTGGGTCAGAAGTGTGACTGTTTCTCATTTCATAATTTTGGGTTGATGTAGTAACAGCCCAGTGGTTTGACGTGTGTCTCTGTTAGATGTTCATTGTATTTAATTGTAGCGATATGTGCTGTGCTTCATTCTGTATTGTGCTTGTTCATACTGTGATAGTTTGCACCAAATGCACTTTTAGTCTAATTTATATTTCTCACAATTACATTTGACTTTCCCCTCTACATAAAGCAAACAATGGGACAGACCAAGGAGGGCCATGCTCAAGTCCTAGCTTCACTGAGGGACACAGGGGGGATGCAGGTTAGTGACAGTGTAGTGAGACAGTGTGTGTTTGCATAATTCCATAGCTCACTCCTAAGACTTCCTGAGAAATAGGATGATATTTTAGCACATAAAAGAACGCTGTGTTTGAGATTTTAGTGGCACTAATACAGTGAGATCCTCTGCACAGGGTGACTACTTACTGTGCCATAAGCTGTAATAAGGTTGAATAATGTGGACATTGTGACTTGGTTCCTGTTAGATTGACTAGACTAAAATTACATTACAATGATTAATCATTACCTAACAAGGAAGTTAAGTTTGACTCGTACGTCTCACCCATAGACTGTATACAACATGACATCACCATAAGTTTCTGAAGAGCCGCTGTTGGCAGCTCCTGCCAGCTCTGGCCATTGCTTCCTTGGCAGTGCCTGACTCTGACTAATCCAAAACTGGGCAAACAGGTGGAGCTGTGGTGTGTTGAATGAAGCCTGGTTGCTTAAACACCTAGTGGGTGGCAACCACTTTTCACTCGAGGCAACCCGTTCTTAATTATGCATTACATAATTTAAACAGGTGAGTTACATAAAAGCTCACCCTTTTATCTCTTAGTACCTCACCACCTCACTATTATCGGTGTTTTAAAATTGCAATGTGTAAGAATTTAAGATATTTAGAGCATTTAAAACATTCAAAAACAAACTAACATTGTCAGAATGTACAGAACAGAATGTACAGAAGTAACAGGTCTGACTAGTCAAAGACGTCTATAACTGTGTTACAGAGATTTCTACTGAAGTTGCCATGCTAACCAGCTAGCCCCGGCGCATCCCATCTCCTAATAACACTGTGCCTGGAGGTCAAATCTCAAGAATCGTAGTGTCAGCTGGGAGATGTGTGCAAGCAGCGAGTTTGTTACAATACACAAGCTCTTTTAGCTTATAATAAATAAACAAAATCAACTCTCAAAATGCCAAGAAAGGAAATATTCTTGCACCCATTTTTATAAAAAAAAACCACCTGTACACCTTCTGAAATCAAGATTCTCACTTTCACCAAATGAATAGCTTTGTTAACTCATCTTAAAACACACTTCATTCAGACTCGACAGAAACAAAATTTAAATTCACCCAAGCCACTGTGGTCAGTCTTTCCACTCTTTCAACAATCACCAGCTCTGGTTTTGGTTGAAACCATAATTTAACGAGTTTGATGTGAAAATATTCTGGACCTACACACTATCGCTGCCTCTGTGATGCCCAGCCTCCCTTCCCACTTGAAGCTTCTCCTGTTCTTCCTGAACCCTCTGCGCCTTTGTTGTTACCGGAGTCAAGTTCTGTTTGGAACCCCTGTAAATTCACTTCGGTACTGTAGTGAATCCCTGTTGTCAAACTGACTTCTGTCACTCTTGGAGGCTGTGTTCGGTCCCGGTCCGTCCGTGATCACTGGGAGGCTACTGGTTCTGTTGCCCGCTCTGACTCAGTTAGCTAACAGGACCGCTAAGATGTCTGCACAGCTAACTGAGCAAACTAGCTAAAGGGAGTTAACAGCAGTTATGACCTGATACGTGATACGCTGCACCCTAATTTTTTGGAGTATGAATTCCACAGGTGGAGAGTAGTTTGAGTTCTTTACACACTGTACCTTTAAATGCTGTAGCACCTCCATGTTATCAGCTTAACTTAAGCACCAAAAAAAGCTGTGGTCTGAATTCTTGAATACAAGGTTTCTTTGTTAATGAGAAGCTGATTATGTGGAAGTATTTATTGGCAGGTGGTTGATTTCTTTCACCTTTATAATTACAGCAGGATCACACCATGTTTATACTGGACACCAAATCAGTCTCCTCTATGGCATCAACTGTTTGAAAGAATGTAACCTCAAACATAAACTAAGAGGAATCAGTTCCATGATTTGTGTGTAATTCCTGCTCTCTTACCACTATTTCCCCAAAGTGAACAGATCTGGTTAGTGTCAAGTGTAATCTCTGTTTGTCTTTGGTGACCAACTAGTCTTTAGACTCCAGACCAAACATTCACATAGTAGCATAATAAATCAGTAAAGGTATTTTGGCAGGTAGATTGTAATGGAAGCAGCCGATCTGCTTCTGGTTTGTTCTTACATGTGAGTTTGTGTTAAGAATGCACCCAATGAGGGCTTTCCAAGGCTCCCGCTACTAATGGGTGGCACTCCCAGGGCTTTGTGTGTATTAAAGTGTTGGGAACTGATGCCCTCTAGTGCCAAAGGTGTGTGTGTGTAAGATTAAGCATTAAAAAACTGACTTGAGTTTTTTTAATTCACAGTTGACAAAGTCCAGTTTGAACCACCACTCCGGAAGGAAACTGAGGCTCATTCTGAAATGGTGATGATCATATTAAGTTTAATCAGTACAACTGTCTGTTTCTGTTTGTAATTGTCATGTTAAGTGCGTGTAGAAGAAGTATATGCACTTTTTTTTTTTTTTAATTTTTAAAGGTTTTTTGAAATTCTATTATTGTGCATGTGTGGCTTTCCACAGGATGTGAATAAAGATAATGACTTCCCCTCCCCCTGGAGTCCCTTTGCGGAGGGAGGAATAACCAGGTAATCCATGGAAACTGTTGTCACAGGAACTGCTCCTATTTACCCCCCACTCTCTCTCTTTCACTCTCTCTCTCTCGACCTGGCTAATTTAATAGATGGATGCATCTCTTAAGATTCATTGAGAGAAAGAAAACAAACTATTTAAAATTTATTTATTATGTGTTCTACTTCTGTATATTCTGTTGATACTAAAAGCACACAATGCAGATACACAACGATAAAAAGACTGCCGAAAGCATGTCAGTCTTAACAACAGTCAGTAAGTTCTGTAATCTGTTGTCTATTGTTGACACTTATGGATGCTCCTCACTGTCTCTCACATTAACCTGTTATTCACTAGAGCAAACATTTGTCTGTGCATGAACTCACTCTCCCCATCTGCAGTATGAAATGTTGCTTTGGCGTGTAAGCTCCTTCTCACTTGTCCATGTGTCTTTTGACTGTTTTCCTTCCACTTCTCTCTGTCCTCTCTTGCTCTCTCTCTCTCTCTCTCCTTGTCCCTTGAAGGAGCCTTCTCAAAAGTGTTGAGGACGAATTGTTCCAACGGTAACACTAACACTGTGTGTGCTGTAGCACCCTATGCCATCCACTCCACTCCTCGCTTGATCCCCACTCTTTTTCACAGTGCGGTTTAGTGCCTGCCATGTCCTCAAATCACCCTCTGTGACACCCCTCCATTCACCATGTGTGGTGTGATAATAGCTGTAGATCCAAACTGTGCATACAACTGCATACATGAGTCTGAGATATACAGGCAGTTAAAACAGTTTGATGTAGAAAGAGATAGGAAAATAAATAAATGTCCTATAATGTCCATTGCTGTTTTAAAAATCTTGGGCACTAAAGAACTTGTTGCATTAAGTAAGTTGCATTACTTGGCGTTGATTCTAGTTTTAAGGATGGATGAATAAAGAGATAGCATCTGAAATCTTGATTGAATCAAACTCAAATCATAGTGATGACAGACCTCAAGAGATGTTTGAAGTATAAAGTCTTGTCTAGCAAGACAAAAAATACTTCTAATACAGGTCTAGAAATGTATTTTCCTATTTCCATTCCATGATTCCATGCTCACTAGGGTTCAGTCATAGAACATATACACCCACCATTCTTCCTTAGTCATTTTATCTCTGAAAAGGGATTTTACATTAACATTTGCACCATTGACTCTCTCTGACGAGTGTTATTATCCGCACTGATTACGGTTTGTTTCCTGCAGGGGACACATTGCCCACCTTGAAGATGCCTTTGAAGAAGTAGAGCTGTGAGTGATATCAATACATTAAGATTTCATCATAGACTCAAAAACATTCATTGCTCTAGTTTACCTATTTCTAAAAATATAAAATAAAACACTCCTTCATTTCAGGTCAACCCTCAAGCCAGGGGTTCCTCCTCCTCCTCTGCCCCCAAAGGTGAGACCCAAACTTATAAAATATTTTCCACTGTATAGATCTTGCAGTTAGAATCCAGGTTAGAAGTTTATGTACCGCAGCATGTTTTGAATTAACACCAAACTGTTTACCCCCATGTCCTCTCAGCCACGATTAAACAGCTCGTCAGAGGAGCTTGGCCTTAATGATGAAAGGTCTGTGACTGTTCGGAGGTTCCCTAACTCCGAGAACGGAGCGAGCCAGGTGGTTCGCAGACAGAGCACACCTGAGCAGGGCAACAAGGTCGAGCACTCGTCTTCAGATTTCCTCTCTGCCAGCGTCAGCAGCCCCGGCCTTTTGTCTCATGCCTCTGATCCTGGTGAGCCACAGCATTTCTTTCTTAACTTGTAGTTTCTGAGTTATGTACAATAACCTGTTCACATCCCTTTCATTGTTGTCTCTAAATGAGCACTTGTTTTTATTTTTACAAGCTCTCAGTAAATCTAAATGTAAAGGTAAGGGAGTCTGGTGTAAATGTGTCTAATGTTTGGATTTAGATTCTGCATGTTTGACAGTGTGATTAATGTCATTTTCATCTGCCTGCTCTCTCATGACAGATAATGATTCAGATGACTGTGTGAATGGAGACAGTCCCAAGCCACCTCCAAACCAACAGCACCGGAAGGAGAAAAAGGAATTCCCTGTGAGTCTAAAGATATTCCACCAACATATTACATTTATAATATGTATTTCAATCACGACAGCCACACTTTTCATCTTTAGTTTCAGTGGGTTTTAGGATGAAAATATCATCTGTGGTCTATGAGCCTATATTTTATATGAGGAGAGTCTCCAACTAGCTGGCTGGCTTTGCACTGAAACCGCAAATATGTTTTTCCCCTTGTCAGATCCAAACACTAACAGTTAAAGATGGAAATTTGGCATCCACTTACTTTGAACATTTAATTGACTTTGACAGCACACAATAGACAACAGTTCATATTGTTGTTTTTTTGTTCAGCTCATTGTTGAGTCTGGAGCTAAAGTAAGCAGCTAAATTGAAACTAATTGTTGTTGATTTGTCTGTGATTTGCATCTACATCATTTTGTTTTTCTGTCCTCCTCTCCTACTTAGAAACCCGCTATCAATGGTCTGCCACCCACTCCCAAAGTACTGGTGAGTGAATCATCTACATTGTCCTTCATACTCCTCTTCCTTGCTGGCCTGGTTTCATGGACACTGTTATTAAACTCTCATCTACACTGTTGCTATACATTCTGTAGATGTTTGGGGTCCACCAGAGCTTTCTGCTTTGTGGTTGCTCCTGCTCTGCACAGCTCCAGCTCCAACTCATTAAACCCTGGCTGACATTTTAGCACTTCACTGTGCCAGAGGCTGCCTGATCTGAGACATGCTGCTTTTCATTTCAGATGGGAGCCTGTTTCTCTAAAGTATTTGATGGCTGTCCATTGAAGATCAACTGTGCCACATCATGGATTCATCCAGACACCAAAGGTACAGCTTCATGCAACTAGAGTGGTCCACACCCAAGCACGCAGAATTGACATGATTTATTAAAGCCAATGCTTCATTTTGTATATTTTTTCCTTCTAGATCAGTACCTAATCTTTGGGACGGAGGATGGCATCTATACGCTGAATCTTAATGAGCTACATGAAGCCACAATGGAGCAGGTAAACAGCAGCTAAATCAATCTTAAAAACAATTATTATAACCAGTATTTGTTAAAATAATTACTTATTAGTTAGCTAGCTAATTTAGTTAACATCCATGTCAGCAGGATCACCAGTTGATGATCCATGTAGAAGACATGACTAATTAAAGAAATAGAATTGTTCTTGTATTGCATTATTGTATTGTAGAGCTTGTCGGTTCTAGTATTATAAGCTTGATATGGATTGATGAGGACCAGAGTATCAACAGACTTATCAAGTTGCTCAACTACATACGTGATACTTTTTTTCTATAACACTTCACTTTTGTTTAGCAAACGCAACTCTCCCCACAAAATAATGTACTGAGGTAATGATGTGCTCCTTGGCCATGGAAGTAATGCTTGGTTACTGCTGTAGGTAGTAAGCTAGTTAGCTGGACTGGCTTATGATTGCAGTTTATGTCCAAGCAGACACACTCATTGTTTAATTAATTCTTTACGCATTTAAAGTTGTGCTTTTGGTTTTGAAAAGGCGAGGGGAAAAATACCCCCCAAACTCTTTGATTACAGAGTACTGCTCTTACTATAGCCCCATGCAAAGTGCCTCCACTGTAACTACATACAGTTGTTGAGCTATGACTGAACAGTTGCTGTTCAGGGGAGGCGAGTGAACAGTCAACTGATGATCTTTTTAAAACTAATGTCCAACTATATGGTCATTGTGCCATCTTTGCTTAATTCCTTATTTAGCTGTTCCCAAGGAAATGTACATGGCTGTACGTTATCAACAACAACCTTATGTCTTTATCTGGTAAGTGATGAACTTATAACGTCCTCCTGCTTCACTGTCCACCGTCATAACCTGCTGCTTCTTTGTTCTGTGTTATCTGGCCGCCCCTGAGGGCAAGACAGGCACTCCATATCTGCAGCCCAACAATAACTGTTGCTTTTGTTTGCTAGAGAGCCTCTGTATGAGTGGTGTCCTTGTAGCACAGTGATTCATGTGTGACATATCTGGCTTTACCAGCCTGTCCTTTTGAATCAGATATATTTACTTTGTAAGTTATGATCTATACTATCTGCAAAAGCACATGTAGATTGTTTTATATATTATAACAGACTAGCTAGATGTTGTCAGAAAACTCAAACCATCATTTGAAACGAAACTGTCTTTGTTTGGCTGTCATGGTCGCCAAAGCCTTTTAAATGAGGAGGTCTGCATTCGGCCTTACCTGCAGCAGTTTGCCCCTTGGTATACGTAACCTCTTTTCTCTTCTCCTCTTCCCTTGGACACTGTCCATCCTCCTCTCACCTGGCTTGATTTGATATTCTACTAACTGACTTCATCAGAAGGTAATCATGCTTCACATCATCGTCACACTTCTGTTTTTACCCCTGTTCACATCTAACCTTTCTACATGTGAAAGCTGCTTTATGGGATCTGGAATCTGTTAAGGAAAATTAGAAATTATGTTTAAAATATTTATTTTTTAAAAAGTCTACCCAGTTCTTGTCTGTCACATTTAAAATTGTATATTTTAACTCCTCGCTTCAATTACTACTACACGACATTGTATTTACTCGGAAATCTGATGATTAAATATACTTTTTTCTGCTGTAGGGAAAACCTTCCAGCTATACTCCCACAATCTCATTGGGCTGTTTGAGCAGCTGAAGAAGCCCGGCCTGGCTGCTCAGTTCCAGACTCACCGCTTCCCAGACAAAATTTTACCTAGGTGAGACCAACGAGCCTGGAGTTATTGGTTTGAATCTTAGTCTCATTTTTCAGCTCGCGTCATTTCAATGAAAAGGTCATAATAGCTTTTCTGCACTCATGCTGTGCAGTCTTTTTGTTGTTGCTCTTCACTGTCTACCATCATGACAACAGTGGTCGAAAAAAGGAGAACAACTGGCCGACTTCCCTGATTCTAGACGTCATCAGCTCTTTTAAGACTGTGGTCACAACAGATTGACTGTTTTCTCTCCTCAGGAGGTTTGCCTTGACAACTAAGATCCCCGACACAAAGGGCTGTCACAAGTGCTGCATTGGTGAGTGGCCTTTCCCTCCCAACCACTCTTTTTTTTTTTTAAATGTACTCTTCCTTCCATCATATTAAACTGAGTAACATCTCTGTACCATTTGTGTCGCCCTTAACTTTGCTGCAATGTTTTTTGTTTAGTAAGCCCCTATGACTTTTCTTATCATGCATCAATGTGAGTGGGGTTTTAAATTTGTATAAATTATTATTGAGGACCTCGATAGTTCAGTCATACTACGCTTCTTGACACTGTTTTGTACTTCACAGTAAGAAATCCTTATACAGGCCACAAGTACTTGTGTGGAGCTCTTCAGTCTGGGATTGTCCTGTTACAGTGGTATGAACCCATGCAGAGGTTCATGCTCATCAAGGTCAGTTGGCTATATACTTATCTCATCAATATTCACTGTTCCTCCACAAATGTCCTAAGTAAGAATACATGTTTTTGCTGTAAAGTTTTACTGTATATTTTTCTTTAAAGGGGCTATATGTAGTTTTTCACTGAAATCACTTCTTAGTAAATCAAAATTTTACTGCCTTATATTGTCAATGGGCTTTAACCTCACTTAGAAATGAACAACACAACTGTTTTTCCTACATCCTACTGCTCTGCTTTTAATCTAAAAGTATCGGGGCTGGATGTAGCTACATGCACACTCCAGAGACTCTTCGACTGCAGCAAGAACACCGTAGCAAATGAAATGCAGTCCACTAACACTATAAACCAACCGGCTCCCAGCACAACACAAACTCAAATATAAAGTCCACAAAATGCAAAAAAACAATAAAGGTTTATGTGCTGAAGCCTGTCAGCCCAAACAAGAATCAGTTTAAAACAGTCAACATCAGAAAGGCTGATTGTTTGCTTGCCGGCTAATGCAGACTAGTTGCTAACGTTATCTGGTGCAATACACTATAGTTTTAACGTTATGGCTTTCTACATGACTTCACTATATAACGCAACCCATATTACTATCCTGTGTGCTACCAGTATTATTATTATTAACATAAGTGTTGACTTATCCTGCAAGAAATTATGTAATGGTACAAAGCAAATGTATAGTGATTTGTTTATACTAGCCTTGATGCAAAGCAGAAGCAGTCAGGTAACTTAGCATTAGCAAACATCTACCACTGTTTGCTTCATTACGTTCAATTTAGATTTATTGTGGTTTTACAGATACTCATGTACACAGCTTCTCCACTGTCTCAGTCGCTGTAACGTATGAACCACATAATATACAATAATGAAACATAGCTCTGCAGGAAAACACCACAGTAGAAGACCCATCCATAAAGTCATGTTACTTACTGCGGTCAAACTGTTATAAAGTGTGGCAACAATCGCATTTATGATATTCAGTCTATGTCACTAACTGTTTCATTATCATCCAATACATGTAGCTGTGCTCACAGTGCTGAGCCTCTGGTGAAAGGTACACAAATTATGTTTGTTACTGAAAAGTAGGCAGGCGAGCCGACGCTGCTGTATCATGTCGGCTAAATGCAGTAAATGTAAGGTTATTATGTAACCAGCATGGTTTAGTTCAACCTCAAGCTGATAACAATATTACTGTAAGGTTGCAGTGGGAGTTTACCTGAGTTTCCAGCATGTTGTGTGAAGCTGTCTCAGGAGAATTGTGCCAATATGCCAGTGCTGCACACACCTGGTTGCAATTTTTAAACTGCACTGCTCGTGGCCACTATAAAACTACATATTGCCCCTTTAAGTGCCCCGTCTGTTAAAATTAAAAAAGGAGCTGTGCAAGGAAAGAAGGATCAGGATAACTTAAATGAACTAGAAATGTCCATTGCTTCTGAGCTCTGAAACTCGTTTATTTTCCCAGGGTTTTTTTTAAGAGTAACAGTACTAAACGGATGTAGCTCCTTGCACCTGTAGCAAAGTGTCTCGAGTTTTATACTACAAAATAAAGCGTCTTTGAACATCAGAACACCACTGACACTCACCCCTGTGTTGGCTCTCTCTTCCTGCGGCAGCACTTTGACTTCCCTCTTCCCAGCCCGTTGAAGGTGTTTGAGATGCTGGTGGTCCCAGAGCAGGAGTATCCCTTGGTATGTGTGGCTATCAGCCAGGGCACAGAGCCGGGCCAGGTGGTCCGCTTTGAGACCATCAACCTCAACTCCTGCTCCTCCTGGTTCACAGAGATGGGAACAAGTAAGTCGGACATGTACTCATTTGTAGTGTGTATTGTGGTGAAACTAATAACTTCTGCAGAAACTATTTTGTCCGCAATTTGTCTAATTCACTGGAGCCTCCACAGAATGCAATGCAGCCTCACGTTGTACATTGTACATTGCTAGGGATGTTAAAGAACAGCATTGTTAATCTTGTACATTTTTTTTTCTCACAGCTAATCAACAGGTGGATGCAATCCATGTCACCCAGCTGGAGAGAGACACAGTGTTGGTGTGTTTGGACCGTAAGTACAATGTCTTTTCTTCAGCTTCGACCAAAATCTGTACCATCAGCTTTTGTACAGTCCAGATATAAATAGCTATGTTCTATCATTCTTAATTGCCTTTTACTATTTTTCTCCTCAGAAAATTTGAAGATTGTTAATCTTCAGGGCAGACTGAAGTCCAACAAGAAGCTGGCATCTGAGCTCAGCTTTGACTTCTGCATCGGAACTGTTGGTAAGTTTTTAGACTGGTCTTGGACTTTACCGTCCGTGTAAAGAAATCGAAATGATTCTGTGGGAGACCTTTTTTAACATTTTAATGAAAATTCCTTACCTTTAAAGGGAAAAAGTCCCAACAAGACACAAGCCGACAGGTGTACAGACCGTTAAGCACTGATACATGGTCTCTTACCTTTCTCTTGTGACAGTGTGCCTTCAGGACAGCGTCCTGGCCTTTTGGAAACATGGCATGCAGGGAAAGAGCTTCAAGTCTAATGAGGTAAAATATCCCATCACCACGACAGCCGGGTGGAACCTTAGAATAGCAAAACTTCAAGAACACAGATTCACATTTTCACTTTGATGCTACACTAATTCATTGTTGAAAACACTGCCTACTCTGGAGTCAAGGATATTGTCTTCACTTCAAAGTTTGTACATTTTTCAGTCTTTACAAAGAGATGACACCCTGGAAGTAAAAATGCCAGGTTACTCAGAAAACTTAATATTAAACTAATTCAACATTTTAAAGCTGTTAGCTACTTTAGAATCAATATTGATACCAAAAAATCAGTATCAGTTATCATGGGTTCCCAGTGAACTCTGAAACTCTGAATGTAGTTTTTGTCACGTCCCTGAATACAGGCTTGTTTGTTCTACACATGAACAAACACCTCTGGCTCATGTCAACAAAGACCCTGAGTGCGGGCCATTTATATGGTGGCTACATGCTGTAGCTGATCCCAGGAGATTAGACCTCAGGTGGAGCCAGACAAAAGTGTCTTTGTGTCAGGCCGAGTTAATGAATTTGTCCCCCTTTCACCGAGGGATTCCATGTTAACCTGATCACGAGTCACGCTCAGAAGCAGAATAAAAGTTCAAGAGATCGCAGGGAGGTGAAGCATTCTGTTTTATGAAAAGTGATAGGGGCCACGCTTTTAAAAGCTCACCATGTCAGACGTGGTCCTGCAGCACTCGAATGAAACAGAAGGTCTGCTTGCCCAGTCTGTGCCCAGCCCAGCTTGACAGCTCTCCCATAGCAAGGATTTTTGAAATGTCAGCGGCCATGCAAAATTCATGCTCAATCATAAACGAAACCCGTCACACAACAGGGAGCAGCACTAAATAATTCAGCCTTTGTCTCGTTATGATTCCTCTCAAAAGCGAAGGCATTCAAGGGGGGCAGGCCTGTTGATCCGTGCTTGCTTTGGTGGGTGCTTCTCTGAAACACCCGAGACCTTGTTTTCATTTAGACTTAAACAGATCAGATCTCTCCCAAGGCCAAGGACTTGCACCTAGCAGGTGTCACACGGCGACTATCTCGCATCTGTCGACATGTTCTCATGACATGTCAACACGTGAGAGTGTGTGTTAAAGGGGCCCTGGTATTTTAGACTCCAAACTGGCTATGTCTTGTGACTAGAACAGGTAAAGCTCCAGGATTGTACACCGTAACACCCTAGTCCCTAGATACAGCCCTCAGTTACCTACAGTCTTAAAACGCACACATACAGACATCTTATTGCTAAAGGCATAATACGTGATCCAAATGTAAACTGTGGCCCTACCACAAAAATTCAAAAGACAGGACCTTTCTGACTCTGAAATTGATTGAGAGCTTGTTCAATAAGCAAATGCTAAACAACAGCTAAATAGTAACAACATAGTTTATTTAATGTTAAAATCACTCCTCCACAAAGCCTCAGTGTTTCCCATACGTTCATTTATTTGTGGCGGCCTGCCACAATATCAAGGCTGACCACCACAGATTGATTTTCGATTTTTTTTTACTAAGCTTATTTTAAATCTTATTTGATTTCAGAGTGCCATAGCGTATTCCCGCAGCACTTCCTCTTGCTTGTCTTTCTCTCTCTCTCACTCACCCGTACCTCTCTCGCTCTCTCTCCCTCATGGAACACCGCTGCACAAATCTGTCCAACACAACGCTGTTGCTTATAAAAGTTATTAGCCAGCATGCAAGGAGCCTAGCTAATATGGAGAGTTAGGTTAATGTTAGAATGCAGCTGGATTTTCGAGGCTAGCACACTGTATATAGCTGGTGGTCAATATCAATATCGTTAGCGTATCACTCTAATGCCAGGCAGACACTTTATGGATTTCATCCTGAATTGGTCGCCCTCTGCTGAATTTAGAATCAAAATTGGTTGTTGTTTTGGCGTATAGTTTGAGGGGGACACAACACTTTATTAATTAACTAAACAATCTGCCTATTGGACGATAGAGTGGATTTCTTGAAAGTCAAAAGTTTGAAACTAAAGTGAGCTTGTGTTAATATTTTGAGAGTGTGCTGCAATAAAAAGACAACAGACAGACCAGTCTGTATCTTCCCAGGTTTGTACAACTCCATATTCATTTTGTGTCATTTTGTGAGCACTGTTGTGTGGTCACTCATCTTTTGACTGGTTGATGCATCCATATGTTTTTGCCGAGCAGATAGGCAAAAAAGTGCACTGTGAATTAACACAACATATAAGATTATTAAAATCCCAAAATTTGCCAAGCTACAGCAAATTGATGCCCTTGTGGAGTGTAAGGTTCTCTGGTGAAATTCCATCCATCCATCCATAGCTATAACCGCTTATCCGTGCAGGGTCACAGGGGGCTGGAGCCAATCCCAGCTGACATTGGGCAAGAGGGTACACCCAGGACAGGTCTCCTGTTCATCACAGAGCTGACACACAGACAATCAACCGCACACACTCACTTTCACACCTAAGGGCGATTTAGAATCACCAATTAACCTGCTTGCATGTTGCATGGACAGTGTGAGGAAGCTGGAGCACTCGTACAACATTGCGTCATTATTTATGTGTTTCAAAGCCCTGCTCTGCGACACCAGTACTTCAAATGCACAGAAAACCATTTGTCAGTTTAAGTCACTTGTGTTTTTCATTCGCAGGTGACCCAGGAGATTTGTGATCCAAGCAGAGTTTTCCGCCTCCTTGGATCTGACAGGTTGGTACAGAGATATTTCCATCTTTAGCTCCATCAGTGCAGATGAGTGTGCAAGCGCACCCAGTGGAGGAGCATGTACCACAAAAATCTTGTTTCTTTTATGAAACAAACAAGATTAGAGATCTAGGTCTCACTGTACCTCCCCACTTATCCTATTTGTCTGTCATTTCACAAATACTGCTATAATTTATTAGCCCCATGACCTACATAGTACCAGGCGCTTGTGATTATGGCCGTCGTCCCTCAGGTCCTGTTACCTGGAAACCATCAAACAACCTGCTCACCTGCTGTGTTGTGAGCCCACGGCACTCATCTGCTGCTGCCTGTGGTCTCTCTGTCCCTACCTGACCTGCTGCTGGCCATGTCTCCCTCTCCTGACTCTGCTTTCATCTTAACTCCAAGCTAATTCTCTTCATCTCTTTCTGTTTTTAAGATTTCACTCTCTGATTACTCCGCTGACCCTGAATGCACTCCTGCCATTATCCTTGAATGCCCTCGCTCTCGCTGTTTCCTGCTTGTTGCTCCATTAGCTCTGAGACATGAAGGCCGAGCCAAATGTTAGACTCCTCACTAACAGTCACAAGCCTGTTTGATTTAAAAACAGAACTGTAACGTTTCAATTCTTTAGCTTCCTTGCAATCAGACAGAGCAGGGCTTTAAAAGATTATAATTTTCAGTATGGATAAGTCAGGGTTTTTTGATACATCAATAAATCATTTATGTAATTGTCTCTATGAAATGTATAATAAATAGTCATAAGCTTGTGAAATGGGATTGTTCTGTCAGACCTGTAGTCCAGATCCCAAAGGAATTGCAAATAAGCCACTGGCATTTTTGCATGTTAAATTACTTGAGCAGTGACTAAACTAAATTCTTTTTATTATTTATCGTTCTGCCATTTATGCTTTAGATTAAGAAAATGATTGTTTTGTCTTTGAATTCTCAGAAAAAATCTAATTTCCCAAGGAAATGTCATCAGTTTTCTTGTTTTTAACTGACCAACAGTTAATCAGTTTACCATCACATGAGATGAAGAAAAGCAACAAATCTTTTTTTGCTTGAAGAAATTACTTTGAATGATGAATCGATTTATAAAAGTAGTTGCTGGTTAATTTTCTGCCAAACATTAAGTCATGGCACAGTTGTTTGCAAATTGTGAGTACATAGTTGCAGTTTGTTTACTCAAATAATGATTATTTTCATTATTGATAAAGTTGCAGGTTGTTCTCTTGATTTATCTTTTAGTCTATAAAAATGTCAAAAAGTAGTGAAACTACTGCTCATCCTGATTCAGAACAATCTAAAACCCAAAGAGATTCAATTTACAATAATAAAAACCGAGAACAACAGTAAATCCACGCATTAGAGAAACTGAAACCAAATCATTTTTGGCATGTTTGCTTAAAAAATCAAAATAGCTGGCGATTCATTTTCTGTTGAAGTGACTAATGGACTGATGATGGTTGGATTCAGCTGAGGACACAGCAGGATGTGATTTAGATCAGCACCCCTCTCTTAGTGCAGGAGGCTCTTTCGGCTGTGCAGTTCAGTCAGTGAAGACTCCCAATGGAGTCTCCATGCCTGTGGCACCGGAGCGAGGCCTCTCTGCCCAGCCCCCCATGTTTTATTCACTGCCGCCCGGGCACTACCAGCCTGGTTTGAGTGTCTCTCCATGCCTCTGTAATTTCATCTGATGGAACGGACAGTATGGACTGTAGCTTTCCTGCTCACCTGTCACCGCCACGAGACGCGTGGCATCTGAAGATGCACGCACTGCCGTCCTGATCTGACTGACAGCTGGATCACAGCGCTTAACATGGACGCTTAGCGTGCCATATAGCATGATCTGCCACTACGCTGGCCTCCAAGTAGATCCATACCATTAACATGATGCTTTGTGATTAGCAGCAATTCTCACTCACTAAAAATAGGTTATACAATTCAAGTTATGTTGGTGACAGAAGTCAGTACCCTAAAGTCAGTATTTTCTAAGAGAGGGATTTGTAATTTTATTTGGCAGTCGGTCAAAACTAGAAAACAAATACAATTCACATTACTCCACTGTTTTCTATTTTCAAGGCAACCGTTGTTTTCCATTGTTTTTATTACAAAATTAGGATGACATAACTGACTGAAAATGCACTGACTGAAGTTTGCACAGCACCATGAACTGAAACCAATGGCTGTTCTATATTAAAAAAAATTGCAGTTTGATTTGAAAATGATTAGTATTTCATTCTTGCCGATAGATGAAAAGCTTAATGTTATGATACTGTGTTATATCTTATTTTTTCTCTGTTTAAAGTGTAAAAACCACAAGTTGTGATTGTGTACAGATCAAAAAGCCAGATACATTAGAATTAATTAGAGCTTTACAGCTGCTGGCAGAAGGGATTTTGGACAGAACAAGGCTAGCCGTTTCCCTATATCCAGTCTTTATGCTAAGCTAAGCTAACGGGCTGCTGGCTGGAGTGCCACACTTCACCACAAACACGAGTGCTTTGAATCTTCTCATCTAACTCCAGGCAAGAAAGTGAATACGTTTATTTTCCAAAATGTTAAAATATTCCTTAATTATGTGATTTTTAGTAAATGATAAAACTTGGAAAAACATGTCAGCTTCTTTGTTTGTGGCTTAATTTAGTTCTTGAATCAACAGGTTGACATTGACATGTTCTGAAGGTGCAGCGAGTCTCTGATCAGCTTTGGTTTTATTTTCCACCGCTATCACCATCCTTTAGCATCTCTGTGTAATCTTCTAACTGCCATGTCTGTGTTTTCTCCTGCAGGGTGGTGGTTTTGGAGAGCCGACCCACAGACAACCCCACGGCCCTGAGCAACCTCTACATTTTAGCAGGTCATGAGAACAGTTACTGAGCCACTCCCGGAGGTCTGACTGATGTTAGAAAAGTGGATAAGATGCCTCACTTTTGGGAGAAAACTCCAGAGCTCCACCTTAAGGTTCTGTGTGAAGGGAAATGTCTGGTTTACAACATATTTTTGTTACTGATCACGGGATCGACAGGTCAGTAAGAGAGGAGTCTCTTCAGTCTGGATTCATGAGTAGCCTTACACCAGCAACACAACCACTGTAGCTCCGATCATCACGAACAAGGAAACTGTTATGAGAGAGAAACAATAAAAGCCCAATATGAGCATTTTCTCACATTTCTGTATTGTGGACTGAGATATCTATAGGTATTATTGACAAAAAGTGCCATTAAAATTCACAAGAATTTGTGATTGTATTAGCAAGCATTGGGAGATTCCTTGTTATTGTCAGTAACATATCGCTCATAATTACTGCCAGTGGCAAATGTTAAGCTTGAGAGGAGATTTTACTTTGTAGTCAAGCTAATAGATCAGTTTAAACAGAAACCCACAAGTGGGTTATTTAAGCAATATTTATTAACTTCATGTTAAGTAATAGGGTATGTTTGATTTACAGATCGTGTTAACAGACAGTGACAGTGCAGTCCTTCTGTGGGAGGATTAACTACCTAGTGAACTGCTCCTGAGTAGCTTTGGGTTCTTTTTACTGCTATGTAATATAGTCACATCTCTCCTGCTCTGCTGCATTTTTAGAAGTTGAATATAATGTACATTTTTTTCTTTACCTTCCTCTTTTTATAGACATTTTACTTCTCATTATTTGCACCATGTAAGCACTTTTGTACATTTTTTTTAATTTAAAATAAAATGACAAAATGAGGGACAATGCTAGGTTTGTTAACATCTTTGCATTCCCTTCGCAAATGTTTAATGTTATGCTGTTTTTGTAATAAAAAAGCTTTGTTAACAAGATGACATGAATGGACTCTGGTTTAATTTTGTGTTGTTGTGAGATTGGATTGATGTAACAGAGCTGATGATGCACCGAGTTACTCCTCACTGATAGGAGGAACTGGGGGAGACGAGTGAGTATTCGTTTCCATCAGTTCCCCTTTTAGTCTGCTGATCCTCTGACTTCACCAACTTGCACTAATTGGTCTCAGTGCAACAGGACAGTATGTCAGATTTAATGTTTGTGTTTGCAGCTCGCTGTCACATGTGGAGTGAAGACAGACATTTTCATGGCCACCAAAAACATAAAATGGACTCTAAAGGATACGAAAAGAATCCCAGTATGATAAAACCTAGTGAAGCACAAACTCATTTACTACTTACAAATGGTTTCAGATGTGTGAGGATTCAGGTCTTTTACAGACAGGACTGTCAGTGAGCTCACCTCTGAGAATAGAGCAGGTTGTTTACCTGTGTGGGTGTTTCCCCTGATAGTCACTGACTGGAGGAGGCTGTAGTTTACCTGTGACTTTATTTTTACACATGTGACACTCAGTCTGTCAGGTGTGGAAATCTACAAAAACCCCACATGGGTCTGTTTTACATGTTTTTCTTTTTATGGAGCTGAAAGTGGAGTCGGATGTTCCTAAGGGAACATGGGTGGAAAAACGAGAGATGAGTAAAATTATATCTGAGTGACTGGATAGTACAGGAAGTAAGACGGTTTCACTTTCAAAATAAAAAAATATCGCCAGTTTTGCTCTAGTGGAGGCTCATCTGATTCCCAAAAATAGATAATGATCAAAAGGTCATACTATTTATCCCTTGTTACTTCCATTTTATTGTCTCTTTTATTGTCTTCCTCTGTATTATTCTCTGCATCTGTATGCTGTCTAACTATAAAGCAATTTAACATTAATTGTTTAACAGCGGCACTGAAAGCACAAAGCCCCCGACTTATATTAGTGTGAACTATTTTATGATCCTCAAAATGTGACAACAGCTGCCACATGTATGCAAGCAAAACACAGTAAAAACATATCAATATAAAGTTTACAAATTAAAAATAGTAAGAAAAAAACGAAATGTTGCCATGTTTGCGCATCTGTAAAGTAAAGTTCAGTATCATGTTTGATAGTTAACTCTAAAGAGTTTCCTTTCAGAAGAGACCAGGATCAGAAATGAAACCAGAACCATTTTAATTTGTGGTTAGGTTTCAGCTACTTGTAAACTTGTAGTATTTTAGGTAGTTGTGGTATATGTATTGTCATTACTACTATGTTGAAAAGCCTTATTTTCTTGGAGAGTCACTAAATTAGATCATTATAATTGTTACCTAACATGGTTAACTTAAGGCTTCTAAACTCTAATGTTGAGGTTCCCGTGTTTTGTTCTGATTTAAACATAATTAAAAAGTTATGGGTTGTGCCGAGCAACAGTGCTGGAAATTAAGTGTATATGCATTAACTGTATTTTGTATTTTAGAGGTACTTGCACTTTACTAGTATATTCTGCTTCTTTATATTATTTACTCCAGGACACTTATTTCATAACACAGATTCAGATTTATTATAGAAAATACACTGTACAGCTAACAAATAAAAGATAATGTATTAAGTTAAGATAAGACTACCCTGCAGTACATGAAGTAATTCAAATTAACTCCACCTTTACCAGCTGCAAAATGGTAAGATATAATATCTTTTATTCTGAAAGGGACCATTCTGCATGGTAAGTACTCTTACTTTTAGAATAGTAAGTATATTTGTATGTTAATACTTTTGTTACTTATACTTAAGTCATATTTTGAATGTATTTCAAATTTTCTAAAAGTTCCTTAAATTCTTGCTCTACTGACAGACGCGAAGTGTGCTCATTTTGTGTTTTATTTTGAAAGGCACGGTCGGATGTCATGTTTTATTCTATTCTGTCCAACTTGACGCCTTTAAACTGAAGCTTCTTGAATCTGCAGGGGCAGCAGAGCTGGGCTCGTCCAGCTTGTCGTGTTTGGAAGAAACTGCAGCTCCTCACTGACTCTCTGAATATCTGACTGACGAACATCTGCGAACATTTTCCCAAATAAGTAAGTTGGTACATTTGGATTTCTAACGAAGCTGGAAGTCTTTTCACTGAAATATGTCTCATTATGTCTCATAATGTCTCAATAATTTAAACGTGGCTTCTTTTATCATCTGCTGGTTCCATGAGGTAACTATGCTCAGACTTCAGGTTTATAGTCACCATTTTTAATCACTTAAAAGCAAGCAGTTTGTTATAAACATGAAGCCTGAAGTGTTTATTCATTTTGCTGTTATTTACTGTTTGCTACTGTTTAGAAGTGCAATACTCTGATTTTATTCCCCTGGCTGTTCACTCTCTCTGAGTTATTTGTTTTTCGCTCTACATCCCCGCAGAAAAATGAGCTAATATACTTTGCATTGCAAATGTTTTCGTTACGCAATAAGTGTTAGATAGGAGACAGGTGTAATGTTGCCTCTAAGCAGTTAAATCTATCTTTTGGAGGCAGTTAAAGAGGTAATATAACATTTTGATCGCATATACAATAAGTTATTTTTTAGTTTTGTTTAAATTTACATGCAAATTCTTCAATGTGCTTTTTAGCATATCCAGACTGGTTGATGAAGTACTATTAGCAATAACACAGTGTAAAAATACTCTGTTGCAAGTAAAATGCATGTGTATTGGCATCAAAATATACTTAAAATAGCAAAAGTAAAAGTACTTAATATGCAGAGTTGCCCTTTTTTATACATGATATGTAGCCTGCTGGGTTATAATTAGTGATTTGTTAATGTGTACATCAAGTTAATGTTACAGATGGTAAAGGGGAGCAAACTTTAATCACTTCATATACTACTGGGTGTCTTAATCCATAATAATATATCATAATCTATTGGTTGATATATATTTTGTGTTAATAATCTGACTCTGCAAAGCAACTAGTAACTAAAGCTATCAAATATTTAGAGTGGAGTAAAAAGGACAATATTTGCCTTGTTATCTGAAGTATAAAGTAGCATAAAATGGGAATACGGTACTCATGTCAAGTACAAGTACCTCAAAATTCTACAGAAGTACAGTTTCTTGAGTAAATGCACATAGTTATATTCCAATGGTGTATTCAGATAATTATACATAACACAGTTCTGTGCCATCTGTTTTTCATAATAACTCAGAGTCAGCGATGCAGGAGTCAGTCAAAATGTCTGATATCATAACATGAAAAGCCACCGAAATAAACCAAAGTATTTTTTATGTTTTCGAAAAGCATTAAATGTTTTTACTGAGGGAACTATTTAGTAATTACCCTCACCCTTTTTCCCTGCTGAGAACCCCTCCTGTGTTTCCTCTCGCCTCATTACAGGCTGTTGAGACAGTCCTGCCTCCCTGGGGGCCTCCTGGAAAAGTGTTTTTACCTTCGGATGCCTGCTGATCCAGCCTGAGGATGGAGAAGTATGAGAAGATAGGAAAGATCGGAGAGGGCTCCTACGGCGTCGTCTTCAAGTGCAGAAACAAAGACACGGGGCAGATCGTCGCCATCAAGAAGTTTGTGGAGTCAGAGGACGATCCCATCATCAAAAAGATTGCACTGAGGGAGATCAGGATGCTCAAGGTCTCAGAATATCTTCGGTTTCTTATCCCAAAAGTCCTTCGCATCTATGTTTTTGATTTTCATTGAAATTAAACTGAAGTAGCAGTCCATGTCTGCCAGGAAAGGTTTGGTCAAGATCAAGGAAATGTCACAGTTATAAGATAAAAAATAAAAATTTAGATTTAGTAAGTAAAAAGTTTGAGATAGTACAAACAAGCTATGTGATAGTGAGTCAAGTTTTAGTTCATTATGACAAAAAATTATGATATCATTTTTAAAAAGTCACAATTTTGTAACAGTAAGTCAAAATGTGGCATATTAGGTCAATTTATGAGAGGAAAACGTCAAAACTTGATTTACTACTTAAAATTTTGTTTTGTAATGTCAACATTATTAGAGAAAGTTTTTATTTTCAAGTCAAGATAAAGAAATTTATGTTTGATTATGTTTGACTTTCTATCTCATAAATTTGACTTATGAAGGCATTTTTAGTTTCATCATGAATAGCCTTTCCTTATTTTTTTCCCTGGTTCCTATACCAGTTTCAAATTCATTCAAACAACTAGACCACATCTCACCCATAACAGATATTGGTTATAATACCGAATCACATGCAGTCTGCATTAATTAAAGAAGCTAACCTTTTAACCAAACCTTTCTAATTATAAAATGAAGTGCCTCTTTGTGGTGATCAAAGTTCGATTACTCATTTATATTTACTGTTTCTTTATAGTCTACCCTGGAAATGCACAGTCAAACAAAGTCCTGTAATGCAGAAGATACAAATCCTGTTAGTTTAGTGCCCTGAAATACACAGTCTTCCTTCTCTGTTGTGCAGCCAGCGGGAGGGACATCGTTCAATTCATTCTGCAGACAGAGGGGAAGCATTTTTGTGGCCAGTGCACAGAGAAACTCTCATTCAAAGCGGCAGCGTTCAAAAGAGGTTTAGAGGGTTGTAATCAAATGAAGGAAAAACCCTGCGGCATCAAGGCTGACTGAACAACTTAATTTATTAACATTTATTTTATTATTTATTTTAACAGGAAATGAGAAACTGGGTGGCCTTTAACTGAAAAGGCTTTGTCACCAGGTTAGCATCATTGTTCCAGTTTGTTTTTAGCTGTTTGACTATAAAATGCCAGTTTAGACTCTGGATGCAAGATGCGAATATTCTTGTCAGTTAATTCATCTTAAACCATGAAGTAAGACTTTTATCATTATATGTGGGAATAAACAACAAAAAGTCTCCTTCTTGGGCAAAAAATAGCTAAAATATTGTAATTTTATTGCCAAGTTTGTTTAAACCCAAGGCTAAAACCTGTTTGTTTTATGTTGGATGATAATTATCAAAGCTGTACTGGTACATTTATTGGTGGTTTAATTAGTCATGCAGTGGGTGGGAGTGTTAGTGGCCTGCTGGACCCCAGGAGCTCATAAATAGGACAGGATGGGGATAGGTTGTCAGGGGCAACAGCATGTTTATTACCATCTGTTAACAGCTTAGTCTGTTTGATAAGAGCAAACCACAGATGGTACAGTTCTCTAAACAGCAGGCTTTACTGGTTTACCACTTGTATTAGACTGTATTTGTCATATGGATGTTGCTGTATTTGTCTGAGATGTCTTTTTCTGTGTTGTGCATCTGTGCAGCAACTGAAACACGCCAACCTGGTGAATCTGATTGAGGTGTTTCGACGTAAGCGGAAGCTCCATCTGGTTTTCGAGTACTGCGACCACACAGTCCTCAACGAGCTGGACCGCCATCCCAGAGGGTGGGTGTGTCTCTAGATTGTTTACTGAAAACTAAGAATTGTGTGCTCTTAGTTTGGTAGTTTAGGGGCTTGAATCTACCAATATCAAAAAGGTAAAATTAAAATCTATTAATTAGACGGAATGAGGAGAGAGAGAGAGCGAAGGGGTGTGGCATGCAACAAATGTTCCCGGGGGGATCAAACCAGGGCTGTCGCAATTACATGGTACGTGCCTTAAACCACTAGGCAACAGTGATGCCCAACTTAAAAGAAACATTAGGTCTAATCTATTTTCTATACAATATAAATCTGAGTTGTCCGAACTCTCGCTACCTACATTTTCAGCAGTTCAGATAGTCCAATAATTTATCCTGAATCAAGCTAAATGTTGCAATAATCCGGATGATTGACTGACTTTCAGTAGAAATATAAACATATATTGTTATATATATAATGTTTGAACTTTGGGAAAGATAGTTTACAAAACAATCTCAGTCACAAGGTCCATCCAGTAATTCTGTTTTGGAGCCTTTTGATTTTAAAACATCATCATCCGCAGATTGTCGTGGAAATGCACGGTCAAATTTTTATTTCTATAGACGTTTAAGGACAACTTATTCATGTTGGCTTGAAAACTGCATCTGCTGAAGATCATGTGATGCAGTTGAAAGCTCCAGAACACCTGGCTGGAGGTGGTGGTGAGATTTGTTGTTCTTTCCAAGGTCAAGAATGAGCTTTCTAAACAATCTAAAAGATGTAAAACTGGTGTGATTTTGCACATATTTGACATATTTTCACAATATGTTGGTTATTTTCTGTCATAAAATAATAATACAATACACTAAATATTCTCCCAAACAACAACAAGGGCACAAAGTAAGAACACGGACATGCAGAAACACAGAATACAAAATGAAACAACATAAAAAAACATAAACAGCTTATGAGTAAAGCTTGACACTGGAAAGAAATCTAAAAGTTTAAATTTAATATTCTCACTAATATCAGGATAATGATATTATAATGAAGTCCATTCCAAGCAGTAAGCACTTTACAAACTTGTATTAGTAATGCGTTAAAAAGCATATACATCTTTACTTTTCCCTGAATTATATGAAATGAACACACTGCTCAGTGTACTGTACTGACACAAACTCTCTCACACTGAGATAACGACAGCATAAATCTGAGCACAGTGGCTTTTCATTAAACAAGGTGCTGTGTACTTTCTATTATCTCTACATTACATGTATATCACACCGTACTCTGCGCTTTGTCCAGCTCTGATGGATACAACGCTCGTCTCCCAGGAAGCTGACCTGCTCACTGGGGAATGTTTACAGTGATGCTCTCCCAGAATGCTTTGCTAGAGGCGGCTCTTTAGGCTCAGCCACATTTTATACGGAGTGTTTTCGCTGTCTGGTTCCCCCCGTCTGGTCCCGGCCTGTAGCCCCTTGGACACAGACGGTTCAAAACACGGGGAAACAAAGTGTGGAGAAGGGGCGGAGATTGTTATTAATTGCCAGTCACAAGGCTCGATTTAGCCATTTCCCCGGCAACACTGATAGATGATGGTCCCTGAACTAACAAAGCCTCAGTGTTGAACATTCAGGCTGCTCAGTGTGCTCCACAGCCGCCTGAAAAACAGGGCTGGACAGAGGAAAACAGCAGAAGTGGACCAATAAAAGAAAATATAAAGATACATCCTTCTTAAGATACATCCATGCTTCTTTTATTATATTCATCTTGAAGGTTAGATTAATACAGTTTTGTCCAAGATTCCTCAAACACAAATTAACTCTATTTGTTAAATCTTTAGATGGCAATGTTGGTCTGTATTGGATGTACTGCCATTCACTTTTGTACAGACATTCATGGTCCCCTGAGAATGAATTTTACTGGTTTTGTTGATCCCATAACTTTTCTTCCAGCACCATGAGGTTGACATTTATGGCTTTTAGTGAAATGTCTCAACAACTCTTGGGTAAACTATTTGGTCATTCATGTCCCCCTCAAAAAGACTTGTTTTAACTTTGGTGATCCCCTGACTTTTCCTTCTGCACTATCCTCAGGTCCACATTTTAATTTGTCCAATACTTTGGTTAATGCCAAAAAACCTGCAAAACTAGTGTTAATTTAATTCCCTTAAGCCTAAGCTGTATTCTTTTTTTAGTACTAAATGTCAACTGTTAGCATGCTAACAGGCTAAACTAAGATGAAAATGGTAAACATTATACCTGCTAAATATCAGCATGTTAGCATTACGAGTATGTTAGCATCCTGATATTAGCATTTTGCTCAAAGCATTGCTGTGTACATCCTCACAGAGCCACTAGCATAGCTGTATCCTCTTAGTTGTCGAATATTTGATTGCTTGAAATACTGATTAGCTCTAGCCTTAGGTTTGTTTGGGTTGTATCTCTGGTTTGGATAAAGGAAACCAAAAAGATTAATCACATTAAAGAATCATGACATTTTCCAGTGAATTCATAATTTACATAACAAAATAACAAAAATAATGACCATCACAACTAACTAGCCCAAAATTGCCTACCTAGTTTGACCACAAGTGCAAACACATCTTTATAAAGATATTTATACTTTGTAAAGTTATTAAATCCGTTTTAAACAAAGGAAAGCAATCAAATAATACCATTGTGAATCAACAGATGTTTTGCATTTTTTAAACAACTAAAACAGTCACTTAAACCAAATTTAATTCTTAGTTTGATAAAAGAAAATTCTTTGCACAAATTCCACTAAAAGGAAAGGTGTCTGCTCAGTTGTTACTTGGTTGGAAAAGAGATTTTTTTCCCCCTGCTGATCAGTTTATTAATGAAAGAACTCATCTGTTTGATTGACCTTCTTGTCTTGCAGTGTTCCAGAGCACCTTGTAAAAAGTATAACCTGGCAGACACTTCAAGCTGTCAACTTCTGTCACAAACAAAATGTAAGTGAGTCTCTTCTACCGTTGGTTTAGACTCTTTAGTATATTTTTCAGTTGTCAGACTTCCCTTCAGCTTGTTTTTGAATTCCTCTGGTCTCCTCCCTCCTCCAACTCCCACCAAGCCGTCTGCTTTATGGCTCTTTTTTTTTTAACAAGAATTCCTTACCCTTGGCTGACCAGCAGTTAATGTATCACCTAGACACAACAAATGCTACAAAGGCCTCCACATAACAGGGTGGCCTGAAGTCCAGAAAGCACTGTCTCTTTCCTTTTACTGCCCCCTTTATTCTCAGCATCTCACAACCCCCAAGCCATCTGTGCATCTGTTTTTGAGCTTTCAGTACAATGATTCAATTTGACCGTTTCTGTTCCTGCAGTGCATTCACCGAGACGTCAAGCCGGAAAATATTCTCATCACCAAACACCAAGTCATCAAACTCTGTGACTTTGGGTTTGCCAGGATTCTTAGTAAGTTTTAGGACTTCATCAGCAGCTCTTACATATTTTACAGCACCACCTGGTGGAGGTTGGGTTTAAAGGAAGTTTTGAAGTATTAAGCAGCACTTAATCAACATCTTAGAATGTGTACTTTTTCCAGCCAGGAAATCAAAAGCAGTTTTTTTGTCAGGTTAGAAATGCCTTAGGGAACACTTTGTTGGGTTTACTGTATGCAGATGGAGTCACAGGAGGAGGATCTCTCAGAGTGATATACTGCTGTATTAAAAGAATTTTAATTAAGAAGGTAATGAAGTATCACTTGTGTAGCATGAGGAGCTGTCTGCAACCTTCAACAAAAGCAATTTCGTAAACTCTCTGATTAAAATCTAATTGAAAAATAATTTAGGTTACAACTCAGAGAGTAACCCAAGATTAATCTGAGGGGTTATGAGATGATTATAACAATCCCCCCCTGCTGTTTGTCAAAGCGTTGCTTTTTTTTACCCTAAGAAATAGTGTTTTACCTCTCAAGCCAAAATTATTCAAATTTGACAATCTGTGAAGAGAAAATCCCCTTTTATGTATCCTGATACAGTAAGTCATAAATTGTGTTTTGTTTTAAGCCAAAAGGTTTGGGAGATTAAAAAGTATTTACTAAACAAATACTCATGGATATTAATACTGAATACAGAAAGCATACTAATGGTTTTACAGACCTTCATTATTTAAGAGGTCAATACATGGACATAAATATTTGTTAAAAGCAGGATATTCGACTAATCTTTGTGTCTTTAACACAAAAGTAAATGTGTTGGATGTGTGATTTGTAGAACATAGTTGTTACATATCAGCGCATGTTTTCTGTAACCTTCATTATGACCTGAGAGCTCATTCTGCACATACCTTATGTCACGTGTTTCTGTGGTTTGTGCCATCAGCCGGTCCGTGTGACTACTACACAGACTATGTTGCGACTCGTTGGTACCGGGCCCCTGAGCTGCTTGTGGGGGACACTCAGTACGGCCCTCCAGTGGACGTGTGGGCGATTGGTTGCGTGTTGGCTGAGCTGCTCTCAGGGATCCCGCTGTGGCCCGGCAAGTCTGACATGGACCAGCTGTACCTGATCAGAAAGACTCTCGGTACCATCAATCAGTTTGCTTCAAAGTAGTGGACTCTAACAATAATACATAAAAGGGAGTTGTGATGTTTGTGACTGAAGATGATTAATGAGTTATATATTGCCTTTCATCAATTATACTGTGATGAAATTATGTTTTGAAGTTCTGAAACATGAGGGCTTTTGTAGTTTGGATACTTGGGAAGGTTATGGAAGTTGGAAATGTTTCCCAGGACAGGATGAAATTGTAAAATATTTAAACATTTGGATAAATACTAATGGAAAGCTTAAATACATTCACATGAGCTATTTGAAAGGGGAAAGAAATAGACAAAAATTAGTTTGATTTTCTAAACATTGTAGTTTAATGTTTATTTTTCTTGTCTTCTGCAGGAGATCTGATCCCTCGACATCAGCAGGTTTTCAGCAACAACCAGTTCTTCTGTGGAGTTTCCATCCCAGAGCCACAAGAGATGGTGAGGCTCACCGCCCTCTACATGGATAAGTGCTCGAAAGTGAAATGGATTTAGCCATCACATTCAAAGCAGTAAAATCAAAAATATGCTGAATCTTTGTATTTTTTTCTTTCTGTAGGAACCTTTGGAGCAGAAATATCCAAATCTCTCACATCAAGCTCTGAGTCTCATGAAGGTAACATGTCATCTTTAATCTAAGAGATGGTGGAGATGTTTGTAATCTTGTAATCTGTCATCACCAGAGTTAAACCTGAATATAATCAAAAAAACAAAATACACAAGCTTTGTTAGTTAAAGTTTGGATTTTAATCCAGTGAAATGTGCATGTTTTACTACATTTCTTTATTGTTTTAAGATATACGTGTAAAACTATCATTCATTCATGTAAAATAAATCAGAAACTACATGTAAAGTGCCGTGTGTTCCCAAATAACCAGTGTAAACATGCCATTATGTTTATTTACTTGTATAGTCCTGGCCATAACTAGCCAGTTTTGTTGCAGCTGCTACTGGTCAAAGAAAAAACAGATTTCATGGGGAAAACAGGCTGGCTGGCTCTAACCTTCACTGTCTCCCGTCTCTTGTTGATGGTTTAGGGTTGTCTTAGAATGGACCCGTCCGAGCGGCTGACTTGCGAGCAGCTCCTCCAGCATCCGTACTTCGACAGCCTGCGAGAAAAGAGCGAGAAGACCTCTCGGGAGCAGGAACGCTCCAGCAACAGGAGGACACGTTTCCCTCGCAAACACCTTCCTCCCGGGGTCAGTAGAGTAACGTCCGGGCTTAAAACACCAGTATGCTGCCATATTTAGGGTTAATATCAAAATCTGCAATCAAAAGTGTGTTTTGTTTGAAATAAATTCATAAAACGTACATTTTGCAAGTAAAATAGGAACATTTTCTAATATTAGGTGTCAGCAATGCATGATGTAATTCAGTGCATTTATCTATAAAGGTTAAATTCTCAGAAGTTTGATAAGGGAATTTTGGTTAACTTGATTTGCACATTATCTTGAAACGTAATAGTAAAAATCTGACAAAAAGCAATAATTCTTACTATTATGAATAATAATACATGTAATGGTGACTGTCTCACACCCAAGGACTCTGTACTTATTGATATGTTTTCTTTTGCTATTGAAATTCATGCAATCCCTAGCAGATGGACTAGAACTTTACATTGTCCCCAACTTTTCCCAAAACATTAAACTCATCTGTTTAATGTTTTAATTATTTTTTTTCCTTTTTTCATCTAAAAAGGAAAAAAAAATCTCTCAATTTAGTTAAATTTTTACAAACAAGGAGAATCCTTTCTAATCACTAGATATCAAATAACTGTATCCATGTAAAAATACTTTATTTCCGCTGAAAATTTTTGTTTTCATTTTTCTCCATCCAGTATTTGCCACAGCTGACCAGCAGCGGCATCTTTCCAGCTGTGGACAATAAGAAGTACTTCAACAACCTGCGCAAGTTCAATTATCACCTACCGAACATCTAAACACGCCGCTCACGAGCTGAATTAAACCCTCAACAAGCAGAATTTTCTGAAAAGCTCAGGAAATGAAGCAGATTCTGGTAGCACCTTGGTTTTTAACAAGAGGACCACTTTTAAAAAGTGTCTGTTTATGACGTGGGCCGTGTTGGGTGTCTCTTGATATTACTGTCTATGCACTATTCCCCAACATGTCGACTCAAACATGTCGGTTTATGTATGTTGCCTATGTTTCAAGCTGGTATTGTTGTATTTTGTACAGATGTGTAAAGACAAGAACCGATGTGCAGCTCTGCTGTAGTTGCTAAGTAGACTGAAGGTAAAACTACGATGTAGTGCCTTGCCTGGTTTGCCAAATGTACTTTTTATATGATGGACTCTGTAAGAGCGACATGTTTTTGGTAGTGACTTTTATGTTGTCTAATTGATTGTCTTGAGTTATAATGTAGGACACAAACTTTTTTGTGTATTTCTGAAGCTATTTATTCATGTCAGGAGTGAATACAGTTGTAAACATTACTTTAACCCACATTTACTAGCATATAGCAGTAACAATACCACATTGTACTCATTATCTCTGGAATTCTGGTGCTAAGGGTGTTCACAGCCATCTGTCTGTCCTCAGATACTGTACAAATGCCAAATTAATCTAAAGAGAAATTATTTAAAGACTCTGGAATCCTATTTTCTCTGTGTACCCACATGTGGAGTAACATTTAATACTTTAAATGTTGAAAATATAATAAACTACAGAATAATTCATTCTTTTACCAAAACTGGTGTCATCAGTATAAAGTGCTTTAAAGTGTGACTTCTGTGTTTTTCAAAATGGACCTTATTTTCAAATGTTTTTGTGTCTATGTGATTAATTAGAACAGGATTAAACAAGCACATTGCAGTCGCATCGAAAAAGGGCTGTCAAAGTATGTCCACTAAAGCACTTGTTTTTGTGCATCTGACACCATTGTGAAAAGGACCCCTACAGATGTAGACCTTTTTTTAAAGAGTAAGATCCTTTTTGTTATACTAGAAACAATCACCAGACTCTATTGATAAAAAATGTAATTTTACCTCACAGAACACAGAAGTTGCTGGTCTTCTGCTGCCTCAGTTGGTTAGTTTGTGTTATTGTGTGACTAATGTTTTTGTTTGTTTGTGTTATTGTGTGACTTTGGCATTTTAAAGGGTTAAAAACACCAAAGTCAAATCATAACACAAACTAACCAGCAGAGGTAGGGGTAGACCAGAGATTAAAATTACTATTTCTTTCAAGCAAGCCTGGTGGCTTTGCAGAGAGCATTTATGGTTAAACCAAAAGGAAGGAAGGGAATTTCAAAAAATGTTGACCTAAGTAGTCACACAGACACGAAAACATAGGAAAATAGGCTCCAGGTTGAAAAATAACCAAGTTTCCCGATAACGTTTTTCTGAACTGTTTCTTTAAAGCTGAAAAGTGACACATCAACTGGAAAATATCCTGTTCTTCATGCTCTCTCATTTAAAAGAGACTCACATGTAAATACACGTTTTAACTGAAGGATCTAAGGATCTGCACAATCAAAGCCCTTCACGCTCCAGTCTGTCCGCCTTAAACATTGAGTCTTTTTACTTTAAGAACCTTCAAGAAGTCATCCATATTTTACAATCTTTGACAGAAACTTGTTTTCCAATCAGTCGAGGTCCAGAGATATGTCCAGATGTGGAAGTGCTGTCTGCAGTCTGTCAACTGTTGTCTGTTTGTCTTTGATCCCAGGAAGATCACTGAGAAACAGATACTTCAGATTCCTGTGTGAAATTAATGCATAATATGCAATTAGGAAACTTTCTGTCAACAAAAAGGATGAATCAATGTCATTTTAACATATTTCTTTACAAAGAAACAGATTTTAAAATTTTTAGATAATAAAAACTCACCTGAGTTTGTGCAGGGCGATGATGCTCTTATCGGTCACATTTCCACATGACACCACCTCCATCATGCCCAAACTCTCCTGCAGATTCTCTATTGAGCTCAACCTCTCCAGACAGGCGTCCTCGATGTAGATGCACTTGATGAACTTTATTTCCTCCACATTTTTCAAACCATCTAGAAGAATGAAGACAAAAATACAATCTACTTATTACATTTACACACGCAAAGAAGGACTTTGCTCCAAAATAAATCTGTGCGGACTCTGGCACCAAAACAAAACAACAACAACACGATTTGGAGTGCAGGTCAGGGACAGTGATCTGTGTGTGCCTGCTCGGTGTAAAACATCCCGCTCACTTGCGTCACTTTTGGATAATCAGTCTAGGAGAGATGCACTTTCACCCTCGCCTTTCATTTCTTGTTAACAAAGAGGGGAATCGCTTTCAGGTCAACGGTTGGGGTTAAGCTCATGTTAACATACTTAATGCAAAATTTACACTTTCTGAACAGCTTTAATCTTTGAATGGATTGTCATTAAATTTGGTAGTGACTTTGATAGTTCCCAGAGGATGAAACCTAATGAATTAGGTGATCTCCTGACTTTTCTTCTTAGCACCACCAACTGGTCAAAAATGTCATTATGACCTCTAAAATCCATAGGCCTTGGTACTGAAACTTTATACTTCTTTTTAAGGCATTGTACAACATTTAACATTTTAAAAAGTGTGGCTCCTTCAACCGAAAAAGGAGATAAACATTCTTATAACTCCCAAAGTATGGTATCAAAAAAACTATGTTATGGTATCACATTGAAATGCCAGTAGCACCACCGGTACCAGAAAATTTTAAATTATACTCATGGGTCATGTTTTTTATAGTTTTAAAAACCATATAAAGTATAGTGTGTTATACTGACATGCTAAAATTTCTAGACATACTAAATGCTTACAAGTTACTATAAGCCTATGCTAATGATTTAACCATTAAATGCTAAATTTTGGCATGCTAACAATAGCTTGCTTATTTGCTAATATACTGTTAATATTATCAAGTTAACTGTAGATATTTTAAGTTGTAATTGATAGCATATTAAGATGCTAGCTTTGGCTTCTTTTTTCAAAGGAAAAAGAGGTAATCATTCTTATAATTATCAAAGTAGGCTATGCTACCAAAAGAAGTATGTTATGGTATCCCACTGAAACGTCAATAACACCAGTGGTATAATAAAATCAAATTATACTCTGGTCATGTTTTTTATATGGTTTAAAAACCATATAAACTAATGACCACCATGTCAGTATAGCATGTTTTACTGACATGCTAAATGTTTACAAGTTACTATAAGCCTATGCTAATGAGTTAACCATTAAATGCTAAATTTTTGGCATGCTAACAATAGCTTGCTTATTTGCTAATATACTGTTAATATTATCATGTTAACTGTAGATATTTTAAGTTGTTATTGATAGCATATTAAGATGCTAGCTTTGGCTTCTTTTTTATAGGAAAAAGAGATAATCATTCTTATAATTATCAAAGTAGGCTATGCTACCAAAAGAAGTATGTTATCGCATTGAAACGTCAATAACACCACTGGTATAATAAAAATCAAATTATACTCTGATCAGTGTATGCCAACTCAATGTATGCATGTTAATATGCTAATATGTTAACCATTACATGCTAAATGTTGCCATGTTAACATGCTAACGACAGAATGCTAATTTGCTAAATATTACATGCTAAATCAATCTCCTCAAATCTCTCACATATGTTTCGTCAAACAGCTTTTTGAATACTAACAAGTTAACTTTAGATATTTTTATTTATTTATTGGTAGCTGGTTAAGATGCTGAATTTAGCTAAATACACTGACAATCTAGCTAAGTAGCTACAATAAAATATTGAAATTTTTCATCTATCCATTAATTTATTTTTCTATTGTGTAATGAGCATATGGAGGGATGTGGGGGGAAATGGAAACCAGAGCTGGACAAGAACATAATATTCTCCACACTGTAACACTGACCCAGGTGGTCAAACCCTCTGTACATGATGCAGGATTCAGTAGCGTCAATCGCCTGGATCTTGTATCTGTCCAGAGGCCCAGTTGGCAGCGCGTTGTAGTCGTGATGCCAGCGATCGAAACCTTGAAACCTCACTTTGGCACCACATCTCAGCAGCCACTCTGCTGCAGCTCGGTCGGGACCAACGGCTTTAATCCTCTCGTAGTCCACCCTAGGTGAAGACCAACAAACATTCAAAGTGCTGATGACACATAATGCGAAGGGTCATATTTGGTTGCTACTGAGAGTGGAGAGGAGTCAAGATCTAAGTCCAAATGGTAACCTGCCCACCAGGCAGTTGTTGTGACCTGAGCAAATCACCCACTGTTGGTTTATTTGGTTGTTTATTAAGTGAAATACCATATTTGCTGGTTGTAACTTAAAAATGTTGATTGAAATTCTGATTTGCTTGTTTTTGTATAAGTGGTGGAAAGTAACTATGCATTTAGCATTTACTAATGTACTTTCAGAGGAGATTAGGATGACTCAGTCTGTCTCTTCATATAAGTCTCTTTTTAAAACGCACCTTTATAGTCTTGCCTACCTGTGATCCTCTGTCTTACCTTTCCACAACATTTGTTTTATTGTTTAATTCTTTATTGGTAGATTTTATTACTGTCTTTGATGTTTTATTGCTTGTTCTATTGGTAATGCTATTGTTCTTAGTGTTTTTATTTTTAACACTTCCATGATTCCTGTTGTTTGTTGTTTTTTACAGTGTGTTATTGCTATTTATACTTCTTCCACCCTGGAAGTACACTTATAGTACTTTACTTGAGTACTGCCTTTTTTGCGACTTTATACTTTTTTACTCCATTACATTTATTTGATGACCATAGTTACTAGTTACTTTGCATTCTGACATTAGTAATATAAAATATAACCATCAAATAAATAAATAATTATGTTATATTATTATAGGAAACTTTAATTAACACCCAGGGCTTTTATTTGCTTCATTCATTGGATTCACACTGCCTATATTTGGGACAGGCCTTTAATTCCTTTACCATGCCGGTAAATCTGAATTAATAATACTCTGGTGCTCAGTGTTTCCACAAAATGTACAAAACTACTGAATTGTGGTTATGTCCATACTGACAAAAGTTTAAACATTTATATATTGATATGCACAATCCTAGCAGCTTAGAAATATATCAGGAAGATGCCCTGATGGGGTTTTAAGAAGTTTTATACATGAAAAGAACTTCTATAAATACCAGACCAGGCGAGACCTGCGCTTATTTATCAAAACATGTACTGACCCCAGGCCAGTAAAAGGCACAGGTGTCTAATTGGGACTAGGCTTTTAATTGTTTTATGGTATGTTAGGAAAAATGCATTAGCTATCTAGCAGCAGCCCATATAAGAAATTAAAATTTACTCCACCTCTACCAGAAGCAAAAAGTGATGTTTAATAATTACCCAATAACATATATTATTCTGAAATGAGCCATTCTACATAATGTTAACTTTTGACACTTTAAGTATATTGTGATGTGAATATGTTTTAATACAGATTTTTACTTGTAAAAGAGTATTTCTACACTGTTGTTTATCTACTAACGAATAGCCTACATTCACTCAGATACACGTACTCAAGTAACTTTTGGAGTAAATGGTACATAGAAGTTTTAATGCATTATGCTTTTACTCTTACGTAAGCAGTTTTTAAGAGAAAAATCAGTAATTTTACTCTGCTACAGTCAAACATCCACATGACTCTGTTAGAGCAGAATAATGGCTGAAGCTACAGCATGGTAGTATGGCTTTCAAATAGCGCAAATATTTAGGCTACAAATTGAAATTTAGTGCACCGTGCAGCCAGCCCCGTCTCATCCCAGGGTGTCAGATACGCTTTCTTAAAGTGTCGGTATTTGATTTGGCTAAACTGTGCTGACACAGAGCTGACAGAGAGCACTGTCTGTTGTGCAAATATGTTTAATAATAAATAGATACACATAGTATAGCATGCTTAAAAAATCCTCCTGCTTTCTGCCTTAATGCAAATATTCAAGCTAACAGTGCAAAGCATTGTGCATTTAATTAGTCATGATCATTGGTGTAGCCTGATGAATACAAACCAAATTATGCACCCACAGCAAACACAAACTAGTACTCTTATTTCATGCGGATGTGGCTGATATAATGTTTCAACCACAGATGATCTTTCTTAAAAAGTGAACAAACCTGTACTTAATAGGCAATATGTTATGAAACATCACAGCATTATCTCTTTGATTTGATTTGTTTGCCAAATTATAATTTAATATCCGGGACAACAAGAAAATGATTTATATTTTTAAACAATATTTACTTAATAGTGTACTAACAGACTATAATATTAATGCAATCCTTTGTAATCACACTTGATGGATACACACTGGGAATATTGTCCTGCTGTAAATGTGGCAGGTTATCTAATCAGGAGATGATGACTTGCAATTTCTCTAATTTAAAACAAACTGATAAAGACCATCTGCAATACTTCTAGTCACATCAAATAAAAGACATAGGGGGATGTTTTTTGAGTTAGGCTACTCATAAAGTAACAGTACTACAGTTACTTGAGTAGCCTATGTTTTTGGTTACTCTACCGACCTCTGTTTACCAGTACAACAAAAAAAGATGTATGCTGACCAGCTTTATTTAGCCTATGTGTGTTATGTCAACTTGTCTATGTCATTTTATAGCTATTAGCTAACACACATAGCCTAGATATACTTAATCTTGTATAATAAAGTTGTCTCACTTGTTGAAAACTGCATTGAGCCAGCCCCAGAAGTGTCTGCGGTCCCTCTGACCCACAGCAGACTGCACTGCCTTCGATAACAGCCTCATATCGCTCAGCTGTAAAATAAATAGAAAAATATATTACCAGCCTGCTCTGGTCTCACATCTTATTAATTCAACAATTACTCGGGCCATTTAAACAAACGAGTGAAACTGCGACACAGGCGAACCGCTCACCTGGCAACCTGCAGCCCAGACTGTTTACACTTGGGACGCGTCCATAGCTGTACACTTTGACCTGCTGACGTCCAAGAAAACGTGCTGTTCTATTGGCTGGACGACCAAACGGTGGCTCGTCGTCGGGGAAGGGGGCGTGGCCATATATATGCTTTTTCCGGATGGGTGAATATTAACTTATTACTTAACGGCGCTGGGAGTGCACGATAGAGACGCTGTAACAGGAGGAGGGAACACAAAACAGAACTTAGAGAGATCTTTCTGACAGCTGAACAATGAAGAATCGACTGTGAGGTGCTGCTTAACGTTGTGACAATGATCCGGACTCTGAGCGGCGCGACTTTTAAGGCTGTTTCATCAACGCAGCCCAAACTGCTGAAGGACATAACGACCAGGCAGCTGCACAGGTGAGAATGACATTACAGCAGACAAAAGCAGGCTAATGTTGACAAAGGGGTGCTGTAGCCTAGCTCATGTTTTACATTTACATGTGAGGAGTTAAATTATTATTTGTCAAGCAGGTACCGGCTTTGTGACAAGCCGGTACCTGCTTGAATGTCTAACTTATAATTGAACCCAGTTGTTACCGAGGACATTATTCATGCACCGAGAGGCAGATTGCAAAACCTGATCTGCACACCCAACAACATTGTTAATGTACAGAAAACATTTGTGTCTCTGCATTGTGCCTCCCTAATCATGCCTGCTCCGTCCACATATGCAAGCCCAGTAAACTTTTATTTATCGGAACATATATAGTCTGACTTTTAGTTGGACAAACTTTGTCTTTTTCAGCGTCCAGCAGTTTTGTGGGAACTGTTCCTTTAGGGAGGCATTCCTGCAACGTGACCTACGGACTCTACAGTCTTTCTGGCGGCATGGCCTGCAGCAAGATTTTGTAACTTTAAAGTTGTTGATTCATAACAATTAGGTAACTTCTCTGCTTTGTTAAATGAGACCAACAAGATATCAGAACCCAGTTTCATAACATATTAGATTTAATGTTCTTCAGGTTTAATCAAGAACAGCTTTAAACGTTTTTACAAGCTCAGGAAATCCTGTTCTACTTGTTGGAAAACCCTTGACGCCACATCTCCCCCAGGACACCTGCACTTTTAGCACATTCTCCTTTAGGTGCTCCTAAATGATGATCCACCCAGATAGGAATGCTGTGATGGTCCTATCCATCTATATCTTTAGTCGGATTTACTGTTTCTTGCTCTTATTAAGAAACAAAACATTACCTGGTTCTAATTTTAGAAATGTTGACTGTTCTTTCTTTTATGAGGGCAGGGGATTAAAAAAGTTCTCTCAGGCTTTAACATTGTGTTCTTCCAGTTCCTTGCTAATGCTTCATTATGTGAAAGTTGTGCAGAACCTGGAAATGCTGCTTACATTTTGAGCCCATCCACTATAGCAGTCTGTGTTGATTTGATCTATAAAAGTTGGTATAGCCTTGTGACACAGCTGGCTGTTCTCTACGTAGATACAAATAGCCTGTGTACTACAACACTTGTGCCAAGGGTTTCCCTAGTTTCAGAGGTGTGTTGGCTGCTCCATACAATCATGCACTATTGGACATTGAACCACTGACGTAGATAGACTGCTCTGCTTTCTACCTTTTGCCGCTTGTAAAGATGGTGGGTTATCTGTAACCATCTTAAATTTGAACTGTCCATAACATCTTGTTGTCTGTATTTCAGCACATATGACGTTGCCGTGGTCGGAGGTGGCATCGTGGGCCTTGCCACAGTCAGAGAGCTCATTCTGCGACACCCGTCACTCAGCTTCATCCTGCTGGAGAAAGAAAAAGACCTAGGTGTGTTGTGTTTTGAAAGCTGTTGTTGTGGTGAAGGAAGACAACAACATGTTCTAAAGAGCTGAATTCTTGCTTGTCACTGTGATTTAAATGCAGCCAATTATGCTGTGTTGGCACTGTACACCAGGACATTGGATCTGAAACTGAACAATGACTATGAGGGCAAAGTGCCAATTTTTTGCTTTAATTTGCAGGTATTGGGTTAACAGCTGCCATTGTGCTGCAGTATTAAAAATTGGGTAGAGTCCTACACTGTTCATACATTGAACTTCCGCAAACAGCCGTAAACGTGTCTTAAAAAGAAAAAATATTTAAGTTGACTTAAGTGTCCTGCCAGTCTAATTTGGACCTGTATCCACACTTTGGTTAGTGGCCCTTAAAATAAAAAACCTTAAAATTTTAATTAATGGCTTTCAGGGTTTTATGTTACATTTTTGGCATTGGGAGAATAGTGCGACATTTTGGAAAAGTCACTGCCCCTGGCCAAGAAACAGTCCAACACATAACTCTGCATAAAACCACAACAGTTATCTTTACATGTTGGTTTTTGTACAGACTAAAACAAAATGATAATGTGTTAAAAAGTGAGTTTCAGTGATTGAACAAAAGTTTGTTACCATCTGACGAAGTTCGGCTAGATGTTCCCTCATTTCAAGTATTTATGCTAAGCTCTGCTAACTAGCTGGTTGTAGCTTCAGATTTTGCGCACATACATGAGAGTGGTTTTGTCTCATTTACCTCTTGGGAAGAATTTGTCGAAAGTGTATTTCCCCAAATTTCAAACCATGTGTGTTGTTTGGTGTTTGTTTTTATAAAGATAATGGACTAAACAAAGACGATATTATGTCATGTTTTTACAATAGATGTAATAAAGTTTGACTGCATATAAAGTCTTTGCTATCTAAATATAAGTGATAGATATTGGGTCACTCATGATTTTTCACTAGAGCTGAATAATTAGTTCAATTAGCTGATCAGTCAATTGAAAGAAAATGAATTGCCAACTATTTTAATAATTAATCATTTCAGTCACTTTTCAAGCAAAAATGTCAAGCATTTGCTGGTTTCAGCTTCCTAAATGTAAGGAGTTGCTGCTTTTCTTGGCCTTTTATGTCTTTTAATTGAAAAGTCTTTGTGTTTTGGACGGTTGGGTGGACAAAAGAACAAATTTGAAAAAGATGTCACTTTCAGCTCTGGGAAATTGTAATTGACATCTTATAGACTAAGCAATTAAGCAATCATTGGGAAAATAAACGGCAGATTAATCGACAATGAAAATAATCTTTTACTTGCAACCCTATACTTGAATAGATTTATTATTACAGATCAGTTCCTGATCGTGTCTTCAATTTGTATGTCTTCTTTCTTGCTCACCAGCTTCACACCAGAGTGGCCACAACAGTGGAGTCATTCACAGCGGGATCTACTACACGCCGGGGTCGCTGAAGGCCCGTCTGTGTGTGCGAGGAGCCACTTTAGCCTATGAGTACTGCGAGAAGAAAGGACTCCCTTACAAGAAATGTGGAAAGGTCTGCTATAGTATTTTATCCACATAAGAACATTACATTACAATAAACATGCAGTACAGACATTGTGGGGGAAAAAAGCTCATATAGCATATAAAGGGCACTGTCATTTTGACTGCTTTAAGGAGCTGCCATATGGATCATTGTATTGTGTCTATCTGGGTATTGATTGGTGAATATCTGCATTGGCAGCTCATCGTGGCGGTGGAGCAGGAGGAGATACCCAGACTGAAAGCTCTATACGAACGTGGCATGAAAAACAATGTGCGTGACCTCAGTATTGTTGATGCCAAGGGAATCCGAGAGCGAGAGCCATACTGCAGGGTAAGAGTCTCAGAGACGCCGCTGCTATTCATCCAGAAGAAAAGATGACAGTGAAGGCCTAAAGTATAGTGTGTCATGCTTGCAGGGTATAATGGCCTTGGATTCGCCCTACACCGGCATTGTGGACTGGAGGATGGTGGCTCTCAGGTACGGCAAAGACTTTGAGGAGGCAGGCGGCACAGTGGTAACTGGGTCTGAGGTCAATGACATTTCTATGGTCAAGGAGAGCCCAGCTGGAAGCACTGACGGTAAGAAACAGGTTCTGTACATCAATGTGTCAACACAGTCATTTTTAAACAAGAGCTGTAGAGTTTTTTGAAGTCTGCCTCAGTATGTATCTCTCTTTTTTTATTTTATTTGCAGGAATGAAATATCCAATCTCAGTCAGAGACAAAAAGGTAAGACACGCAAGTAAAAGCCTCACAATATTTAGATTGTGTTCTATTGTTTGCATTGTATTATTTTGACAGGGTAACGAAGTGCGGTGCCGTTATGTCTTGACCTGTGGCGGCTTGTACTCAGACCGTCTATCACAAATATCTGGATGCAGTCAGGAGCCACGGATCGTCCCCTTCAGAGGAGATTATTTGGTCTTGAAACCAGAGAAACACTATCTGGTGAAGGGAAATATCTACCCTGTAAGTCTGCTGAAGAACTGAATGTCCATACTTCCCAATGCTTTCAATTGTGTAATCCATACAAATAATTTGATCGGCAGATACTTCTCATACTAGTATTGTTTATTATGTCTAGTCTCTTAAAGCTGTGTGACAGAAAGAGATGGGTAGTAGTTATTTTTTATTGAATTGTTTATAATTTGAAAGAATTCACAACTTAAAAAAGCACGTAACATGAGATCAGTAGGCCTAAGCTGCAGCCTCTGGATGTCTTACTACTGGCGGGTAAAGGTTGAGATGAAAGAGAAAACACAACTGGTTCACCTGCTGTTGATTCCAGTTTTCTCAGGATTTTCTCTTAAGTTTCAGTCCCTCACTCCCAGTATATTGATTTACCAGCAGATCCCCAATACCTGAAAATAATTTGGGAAAAATGTGTTGCATGAACTATATTTTCAGCCATACTTGGGGATTTTAGCTCAAGATCACCAGTAGAAATCTAGCTAAATGAAGAAATTCAAACCTGTGTCCCTGCTGCAGACTGTAGCAGAGAGAATGTCACTTATGACATAATACTCATTGATTCATGAAGTATTAAATGATACTTTTCTTGTATGAGTAGAGTTACTCCAAAGAAAGACTAAGGTATATTTCCAGTTTCAAATTTTTGGTTCATCAGAAGCGGGTAGAGGTAGCTAAGAACTGAAGTGAGTGTTTGTATATATCAGTATTAATTTTAACAGACAGCCTAAGTGAATCAACTGAGCAATCAGCTGGCATGTATAGTATTTATAAATTGTTTCCTATCACCTCTATCGGCCCTGCTAGTTTTTAAACCTTTTACCTTCTTTGTTCTAAATATCAATTGGTCTCCTGATTCTGTTATTAGGTAGATTTAAATAATACATACATACTTCATTTTTGCTACTTCTTTTTCTTACTATAAAATATATTTACAAAGGTCCCTGACCCTCGTTTCCCCTTCCTTGGCGTTCATTTCACCCCACGGATGGATGGAAGTGTTTGGCTGGGCCCCAACGCAGTCCTCGCCTTCAAAAGGGAGGGTTACAAAGTGTACGACTTCAATGCCAGAGACTTTGCTGATGCAATCTCATTCAGGTACAACATGAAATTTAATCTGTTTTTTAATTTTCTTCTTTGTGTAGTGGAACTGTATTAAGTTCATTTGTATTATAATTATTGATAAAGAACTCGAAGAATTTGTTTCAGTAGCAACACTGCGGTAACATATCAGCAAACTGCAACAATTTCACACAGATTCTAAAATAATCAAATTACAGTGTAATTCTAATCTTTGTCTTTTTATTCTGCAGAGGCCTTCAGAAGCTGATAATGAGGAACGTAACATACGGGATTGGAGAAATGTATAGAGGAGTTTTTATTGGTGCACAGGTTAAAATCCTGCAGAAGTACATCCCTGAACTCTCGCTGAGTGACGTGCTCAGGTAGAGAAATCATTCAAAACCTGAAGATACATACGCACTACAGTATATGTATGTGGTGTTTGTTATGAGGAGCGCTTAAACTAAAATGAGCCTATGGTAGGTTCAAGTAACAGGATAAATTATATGTTTTCTGTAACCGTGGGTGTTTCCTTTTCCAGGGGTCCTGCAGGAGTTCGTGCTCAGGCTCTCGACCGAGACGGAAACCTCGTGGAACGACTTTGTGTTTGACGGCGGGCTGGGGGACGTGGGAAGTAGGGTGCTCCATGTGCGTAACGCTCCCTCGCCGGCGGCCACCTCCTCCCTCGCCATCGCTGAAATGATCGCAGATGAGGTGGAGAGTCGCTTCAAGCTGTAGAGAAACATGGTGATCGCAGAAGTACAAAGAGAAAACAACCAAACTAATCCACCTTAGAAGAAACTATCATCCAGCTTGTGGAAACTACAATATGTATCAAGCTGTCACTACCTCAGCATCACTGTCATCATGGAGACACTTTATCACAGGTCATGCCTTAATTTAGGTGGAAAGGGACATATCTTTGACTTAATTACATTTTTAAAATGTTTTTTACTAAAGGGGTACTTTTTCAGGTTGTGTAATATGTTTACTGCACCACATTTCTAGTGAAAAATACATTTTCTGCACTACATTTCTGTATAAAGTGCAAACATAAAATATTTCATAATTAATTAAAAAGATGATCCTTGGTTTTGTGCCCAACAATCACTATGGGAAAGTTGAGTGTCATTAAAAAAAAGTTTTATCTCATTTTGGAAGTAAATAATGCACAGTTATAGCTACAGCACGCACAGATTACTAAAAATATTATTATTATTGTTGTTGTTGTCATAAACTGAAGGTTTTGGGCATTTGACAGTTTTGCCTGCATGCCCACAACAATTTTAATATTGTAGTCTGATATCATACTTAACATTGTATAAACTGAGAACACTGGGATGTTTTATTAGTTGTGTGTGTGGGGGGAGGGTGGGGGGGATTTCATATAATTCTGCTTGAATTTGCAAAAAAAAAACTACTTCATTGACTTTAAAGTTGTTCTTTTTAGCATTTTAGCAGTATGCAGCAGCTCCATCAATTCCTAAGTCGAGCACTGATTCAGTTTGTCCATAAGGAGGCAGCAATCACAGCAACAAACATGCTGTATGAGCCCCAGTGTAAGCACAAAATATGTCTACATTTGATGCTATTGCTAAAACAGTTGTTCTTAATGTTTACTGGGAATGCTTGTATAATGACACGGAAATAAAGTGTTTTTTCTTTCTTTTTTTGCATCTACTTGTTTATTAAAATGCATTTAGTAGTAGTTTCCACGGTGATTTTTTATGTAAACACTACTGTGATACAACATAATTAATAAATAATTAAAGACTGGCTTTATGTCACAGATCCTATATTCTGAAACTATTAATTTTCTGTCTATAATAAGGGTCTCCGATATGAAATGCGACAGAAGTCCAGCCTTGTTTTTTCGTCTGTCCAATAAAATGTGAAATTACGCTGCGTGCGTGCCTGACAGCGGACGCGCGTCGCAGAGAGCAGCAGCAGCAGCAGCAGACAGGCAGGCAGGCAGGCAGGCAGGCAGCGGAGTTGGTACGAACATCTTCGACTTCTCAAACCAAAAAAACACCTCGACTGCTCTTCAGCTGCCCTGCTCACAGATATGCCTCGGACCGATCGCTGTTTTGGGGATTAACGTTGGATTTTTTTGCGTCCGCCATCGCACCGGAGAAGATGCCTGAATGTGAAGTAAACAGCGCAGGAGAAAGTGTGCCTTGTTTGGAGCTGAACGGGTCGTGTGCCACAACATAAAACTCGGAGCGCACCAAGGCCAGCAGCAGCCTGTAGCACTGGTTAGCTAGTCGGCTAACGCTAGCCTGCTAACGTCACAGGTGTTCAGGCAGCAAATAACCAAACATAACTTATAGCTGTAGTTAGCTGGCAACAAGCTGCACTCCCATGTCGTGACTTAAAACTGAACTTAATGTGCCTGTTATACGCTTTTTAGCAAACTCCAAGTAGCAAGTAACATTATAGCACTTAGCAACATTGTTATTAGCCGTTAGCTTTTTAGTTAGCCGCTGTCCCGTGTTTTCGACAGCAGCAGGCTAGCCTCACTAGCCACCAAGCTAACGAGTTAACTTTACAGCTACATGTGCTTATATTATTTTGTAGCTAATATTTCGCTGTTTAACCCGACTCGACCCCGCATTTGAAGTGTGGTTTGGTGATACTCTTCGTATTTGCAAGCGAGACAGTTGGACTTTTTCCACCGTGCCTGCCCTGGACTGACCCACCCACAAGGACTATCTATCCGGGGCCGATGCTGACAGTTCAGTCCGGATCACGGCAACGCCAGGAGCCGCTACAGCAATGCAGCCCCAGCAGATATACGACTTTTCAAGTGACGAGAACAGTCACAAATGGAGAGGCCTCTTCGTGCAAGCTTTACGAAAGGTAACAGTGCGATTACTACACCAACCAACCTTCATAAAAATCTCAAACTTTCACTAAACTGCGTTTCAAAACACGTATTCCCACTACGGGTGATTCATTGGTGCGGGATATGGAGGCACTGGTTTCATCTGCATGTACTCCCAAGAAACAAACTTTTATCACTGGTTGCTAACTTAAGTTTTATCAGCCAAAACCCACGCAAAATTCACATTATTATTATTATTATTATTATTATTATTATTATTATTATTGTGAGCAAAACTGATGTCCCTATTAAGTCGAATTAGTGGAAATGTTTTGTTGATCTCTAATCATTACAGCAGACATTTGTCAATGTTGAAACTGCTGTCTCATCTTCTGTGGCTGTTGACGTGTCTACAGTGTGTTTATTCAATAAGTTTCTCACACAAGTTCCCTATAAATACTTTTCCTCAGAATGTTTTTGAAGAAGTTGTTCAGTTTTGACCAGTTTGTACAGTGTCTTAATCTGTCAGTAATGCATGTCATCATTTTGAGGGTAAACATGCTGTGCTAATAACTTCCAGGGTGCTGATGTTACCTCCAAGTTAAATACCAGCGAAGCAGACCTGGCACTGCTGCCTTGTAGCTGGAAGGCACTGTCAAACAACATTTGACTTTTCTGTGTTGCTGCCAACCTCCTTTTATTTGTTCCTCATTTGGTATAACAGTAAATATGTCTCATCCTTGAAGAGCAGAAACCTTTTTTGCAACTGTTTTTGAAAGCTTACATGTTAAATTCCCTCCCTTTTTCCAAAGAAATGCAACTTCCTTCTCATAAACCCTAATTGAAACTTTCAAAGCAGGAAACATTTTCATTTTAATGTCCTTGGTCAGCAGGACTAAACCGTATCAGTTCCTTTTTGACTGTCCCTATCCTTGCCTTTTCTTGCATCATCTTGGCATCTCCCTGTCATCACCAGGTTTATTTTCTGTTTTCCCTCAGTCTTTGTACTGACAGTCTGGTGCTGAACTGTAAACCACCAAGTTATTGCTGCTCTTTAGGTTTTACTGTCAACTTGCTCTTCCATTAAGATACATGCAATGCCACATCGTTTAGATTCTGGAAGACGCACAAAGCTCTGCATGCTTCTTTCCGCTTTGAAATGGATCTGTGTATAAACCTACAAGTTCCTTTCCAGATCCTTTTCATACATTTGCTTGTCCAGATGTTGGAGGAGCTCAAAATATTCACTAATGGGTTAATAGGGGGACCTAGTTGACGACATAGACTGTTGTGGAAAAGCTGTGTTGTTTTGCAAAGTAGAGATGGTTCATCTTTTGCTAAGTTTCCTTACTGTTGGGATACTTGTGCTGTGCTGTGAGCAACTGTAGTACAAGCTCATGATCCAATGGTACATTAGGATGGGAAAGTAATGCGTCACTCACCCTGGTGACCTGTAGGAAGTTGAAGTTCACCCGAACAGCAGCAACCACATATGACCTGCACCTCATAATCCAACCAGCTCACTGTTGGCTTCGCTCCATGTATGACGAAATACTTCCAACTTATTTCCTGACAAAAAAGAAACATTGGAAAATGCCCCATGTACCACAGTTGACCAATATTTATTTAACAAGGATTTATCTGTCTGTTGTTTAACTCAAGACTCAAACTAGATTTGAGCTAAGACTATGTGTTGTATACTTTATGTAATACACAAAGTCGCTACAGTAGAAATAGATGAAAGTACCGCAGGCCGAATTTATTTTCGAAGCATGAAAGATGCTGGTCTGTATTCTAAAATACATTTGTCAGTGTTACTAACATTTTGCACTGCGCTTTGATGAAGTTCGTTATCTACTCTCTTTGTTTAAAGACCACCTTATCATCAAGTGTTGCTGTCAGATCAGTTATTGACACACACGATGTCTCTTCCTTCCTCTTTGTAGTGGTTTGGATTTTTAATAATCACAATGGAAATTAGTCCAAAAAGGTTTAAACTATTTATTTCACTATTCATCATTCAAAGTTTTTTTTAAAAAACAGCACTTTGTCCATTTAGACATTGAAACCCTAAACGTGGTGAGAGGGGGACTTTATGAAATATTATTGCCAACATAGGTCGCAAGACATGGCACAAAATTAGCAACATCATGTTTATAAATACCACAACTCTTTTTTTTCTGTCGGTTTGTTGTAGCACAGTAAAGATGGTGTGATGAATCAGGTGAAACTGAGAGAGCAGGTGGTGCCGCAGTTTCGCTGTCTGAACTTGTTACACAACTGCCCAGAGGGAAAGCCTGTCAGAGATTGACGCAAGAGAGGTTTTGTTATGGTTTTGACAGACTGTGACTCGTTCCTTTTTCACAGCTGTCCACCGGGGGGTTTTCCTTGTCAGAAGGAGCCGTGGTGGACGTCTCTATCCCCAAGAATGATTCTGATTGATGTCTAGAGGCAGGATTAAAGACAACCTGTTGATAGACACTTCTTAGAGCTGGAGCAGGGAAGGAACTTTATGAGCTGAAGTAATTAGGTGATGGACAGAAAATGTATAGGCAATAATAGATGAGTCGTTTAAGTATTTGTAAGCGACAGCTTCTCAAATCTGAGGCACATGTTGTTTTGTTTTTTCATTTTGGATTGTTACTCAGACAGAAAATACAATTTCATCTTGGGCTCCAGGAATTTATTGCCTAAGCGAGTGAAAAAATAATCAGCACATTAAAATGATGAATAATTAATTAATAATAGTTAGTTGCATTGCCTGTAAGATGGTACTAAACCACTGTGATCTCTTTACACATAAGAAATGTGAGTTTAAGAGCACAGCTGGAAAGATAAGGTGCCAGGTAAAGGTGTGAAGCACCTGAGACATGAAGTTGCAGCTTTGAAGTTTTTACTGTTATGGGGTTAAGACAACGACCATAAACCGTTTGAATCCGGCCATGAACTTTTGTCTCCCCACAGTCCTTTCATATCTCCAGTATCACTCTCTAATAAAGGCACAGAAAATACACAAAAAAGAATCCATTTTAAAAAAAGTTTATAGTGTCCATGTGGATTAGAATAAGCCTGTCTGTGTGACAAACAAAAAATCTGTTTTCCTCAACAAAATAAATGTCTTAATCGAAAATTAAGTGCTAATTTGTTTGTGATTCAAATTAAATAAATCAAACATTTATTGACAGTATTTTGAACATTTGTTATATTTTTATTGAGAAAAATTATATTGCGATAATTATCATTAGTGTTTTATTGCCCAGCCCTACATGAAGCTCAACTTTCCAATCACATCTAGTTCACACATGTGCAGCCGTCTGTGTCTCTGTCTGTGTCGTTGACGTTCATTGTGACATTTGACCACGGAGGAATCCAGTGTTTGTCTCCTAGCTGCGTCTGCATGTCCTGGCTATTCTTGATCACAGCTCGGCTCGTGCCCACTGCTATGCAAGAGCGTCATTTAGCCTGTGACATGCTGGGGTTGGTAATAACTGTGCATTCCCCAGGTCTGCTGTTTCACTGGCATCGAGAGGCAGGCCAGGGCTTTACTGGGTACAGTTTCATTCCATCGGCATGTTGAGTTAGCGCGACATTTAAAAGCTGAGATTTGTCAGATTACAAGCATTCTTTGTTTTTGTGTTAGGCCACTTTAATCTTCTCAATCTAAGTTAAAAATGCTGACAGGGTGATTCCACAACAGGCCAAAACTTGCAGCTGAGGTCTTATTTTTTAATTTTAGTGAGTTGGCTTTTATCCAGGCTAGGCAGAGCTGTTGTCACTTCAGAATCAGACATATTGACATTCCTGTATGAGCTCCAAGTCAATTATGTTTACAGATTCTTCCCAAAAGTCTTTAAAATCTAGAGTTCACAAAGTGTTTCTAAAGACGACAAAGAAATGACATTTGTAAAGTGCTGGGGGCCGGTATCCAGTCTTACCGTGTTTATTTGTGTGACTGAGTTTATTTTTATCACCTCATATCTTTCTCCTCTTTGAACTGATGTCGAGCAGGATGAAGAAACTTTCACTTCAACGAGGTGACTGACCTTGTTACCTGAAGCGACTCAGCTAAGTGCTAACCTAGCTGCTGCCACAATCAGATAACCAGTATTGTCACTGCAGCTACATATGTTCATTGATCTTCAACAAAAACAAGAAATAAATATATAGTTATATTCAATAGTGGAACTTTATATGCAGCCTGCAAACAATCCTATTCACCTACCAGCTTTTTTGCATGTTTTTGTGTTAGAAGTATGGCTGAACGATTTAAAAAAAATATCAAATTGTGGCTATTTTGACTGATAATTGCAATTGCGATATCATTTGCGATATTAGAGGGAATGATCATTATGCTAATTTTCATTGAAAAACAAATTTTAATTTTTATGGTGTGATTTATTTTTTTTAAATATATATTTATTATTATTATTATTATTATTATTATATATATATATATTATTATTTTTTTTTTTTTGTGGGGATCTGTACCAAACAAAATATTTTCTTAAGTCTGTAGTAGGGCTGGGCAATAAAATAATAAAGTAATGAAAATGATCGCAAGATAATGTTCCTCAATAACAGTATAACAAATGTTCAATGGATGTTCAGTTTTACTCATGCATATTTGTTGAAAAAAGGTTTTATCATAATTATTGAATGTTCTACCTCAGATTTCTTAAGTGATCCATGAAAAAGATAAAGATAAAAATTTAAAACCACAACTTACCATCTAGTTTCTTCAACTTTCACTCAGGAGCAAAAATCTGCCTTTAAACTTGAAAGAAATAATGATTTGACATTCATTGTGATAATTATCAATTCAAGTTTTTTATCGTGATAACATTTTTGGCCGTATCGCCCAGCCCTAGTCTATAGAATATGATGTGTAGGCCAGAACATTGCTTAAAATGGTATTTTGACACACACATCCCCTTTTAAATATTGTGACATATTGCAATTTTGATAAAATTTCAATTCATTGTTCAGCCCTAGTTAGAGTTGTATTTAAAATGTTATCTGTTACCAAGTTGTCAGTGGATAGGTGACAGGAAATGAGGGGATAAAGAATTCAGAGATATACATAATGCAAAAATCCCAGTCCCGGGCTGGAGTCGAACCTAAGGCCCTAATGCCTATTTTTTCATTGTATATAATTTTAATTTTAGCATAGTCAAAGGGCATCATGTACAATGATCTGCACAGAGAAAGGTCAAGAATAAACAAGGATTAAAAACTGTATATGCAGAATTCACCTGAGAAAGTCAATGGCCAGTTTGTTGAGTGATGACCTCAACATTTTACAGGTATTTGGCATTTGGTGTGTGTTAATTTCTGCCCTTATGAACTCTGGGCTTGTGGATATGTCTCTCTGACTTTGCTGCAAAAAAGTTTTAAAAAAGCAAAGACAATAAATAAACAGGAGGAAAAAGTAAAGCCGCAGCTGATCATTAGAGATAGCAGTTATCACCTCTGTAATTAAAGCTGAATAAAATTAATACATGTAGTGACATAATCTGCACCCTTGTGGGTGTCATGCCATGTCACGTCTCCGGGATGAGCTTTGTGTGTATCGGACAGGATGTTCCTGGTAACAGGTTGCACTTCCTCTGTACCAGCCCCGCGGCGTCCACACAGGCGGAGAATCGGTCTGAATAATACGCACGTTCCCCACCCTTCCCAGATTATCGAATCAAGTCTGTGAACATCAGTTTGTCCTCAGATGGGTTTCAGACAGAAAATGGGTGGATGCAAGCAGGGGTCACTGGGTCAGGTCAGACTGGGGTCACGGTGAAACCACGTGCTGTTGACGCCATGTCCACCGGCTATTGTCTTGATTATGTGAATGTGAGGAGGGTTAGCTAAACGTCAGGGGAGCAGTGCATGTGTGTGTCTTATGGTTGTGAAAGTGTATTTCCTTGTTGTGTTCATGTGTGGGATATACAGTATGTCATGTGCACGTTTACTGTGTTATATGCTGAGTCTGTGTTTTTGTTTGTGTCTAAAGGATTATCTATGTTTATGTTCCTTTGTCTTTGTGTGTGTTGTTGCATGTGTGCACCATGCATCGTGTGTGTGTGTGTGTGTGTGTGCCTGTGTCTCTGAGTTGATCTCTGGCCTATGCTTCCCCAGACAGTCTGGTTGTAATGGCAGATGATGTCATGGCATGAATCACAAACAGTGACACATGCTCGGGTATAATAACAAGCACCACCCCCACCTCTCTACCACACACACACAAACACACACAAGCCACATTACCTGCAACCTGACCCTGATGCAGCCCCATATACAGCCAGGAGAATAATCAATTGAATTAGAAATGTTAACCCTGTATTAACACCGTCTATTATTACCTTCAGCTCTTCTGTTCTTTTACCACCAGCACACACAACAACACCTGATCCTTCTGTGTGTTACATTTGAGACCTGCATGATTTTCTTTTAATACACAAAGCTCAGTGCAAGCTGGGTAAAAAGGTGACCTGCATCTTGTTAAGTCACCTATAATTACTGAATTACTACACAGATTCTGAACTGCATTTTTCATTATTCAGCTCCTTGGTAAATTAACTTGGCAACTAATATGAAACAAACATATGAAAACCATATCAAATGTGCATTAACGTTAAAGATTTTATATAATTAGAATTAATTTAAAATAATTAAAATAATATAATAATCATAATATACTTAATAATATATTATGATGTAACTAAATGCATCAATCCTGTGCACAATTACATGAATACAAATGAGACAGTGATAGTAAATGCAGTGAGCCCAACAAGTGACATAAATACGTAGGAGTCTTGGACAGCAGTCTGCAGCGTTTCTCCTGTTGTAACACTTTTATAAAAAATTAGACGACTGCCGGATTTTAAATGGAAAAAATGTTTGCTGGGTGACGAAACTGCATAACGTGTTATCGTGCAGTGGGCGTAATCAAACGTGGTTATCAAGATAATTAAAAGTTGTACAGTAATATTAACCTTCTGGAATTTTACCATGGTTTATCATTAAACGGGTGAATGTTTTATCCCTAGTGACTTCACGTTTGACAAATAAACACAGGTCTCAATGAGACACCTGATATGGTTTTTATAGAAGTTTATTGGATGTGTATAAAACCTCTTAAAGGCTACCGGGCCACCCTTTTGATTGCACATACAAATGTTTAAAATTTTGTCAATATGGACAAATATTGCTACACATCGTGCATCGGATAGAATGTACTAACACACTTATATTTGTGTAATGTTTATCTATTCATGACCTGGGACTCTACTGATTCCTTGATGTAAAGATGCCACCAGTTTCAAAAAATGTATTAACATGCTAAAATTGCATGAATATTTACATATAATACCTGATTTTGTAGGTGGTGCAATGCTGTCAGTCTGTCCTTTTAAGCAAAGTCCTGAGTGTTATCAGTTTAGTTTGGATCAGAAATTTATGTTGGACCACATCTGCTCGGTGTGGTCTAGTTTTTGCACTTTTGTTTCAAATGGAGACACTTATATAGGACTGTAGATTCATTTTCATTATCAATTAATCTGAGGTTGTTGTTTTTTTTGTCCAGTTTACCAGTTTGTCGATGGGGATTTCTTCAAAGAAAACAATGCAACAATTAGTTGATTATACGGTCGATCAGTGGATTAACTTTAAATTATTTGGTAGCTTTTTTGATAGTTTTGATTAACTGAGGTGTTTTAGCTTGAAAAAAAAACTTAACCATTCTCTGGTTCTCGAGTGTAAGGATTTGCTGCTTTCCTCTGTTTTAACATGATAAACGGAATATTTTGAGATTTTGTGCTGTTAGTTGGACAAAACGCAGACCTATGAAGACGTCCCCACTCAGTTGGTAACCATGATTGAGATTTTTTTTTAATAAACTGAACAATTAATAAATTAAATAAGAAAGGCTGTACATTGAAGTCATTGACATTTAAGAAGCTATAATGACTTTAACGATTAAACCGTATCAAACAATTTTCCTTCTCCAGCACATTGATTCATTAGCTAATCGTTTCAGCACTAGTTTAATGATGATGCAATGCTGGTGCAAATCCATTGGACCATTTTTTTTTAAGAAGAGCCTTGTGTATAATTTAACTGACAATAGCATTTAATACAGTATTGGATCAGTGTGTGGTCTGCTGTTTGCACTTTAGCTAGAAATGGATATACTTGTATTGCTGCAGGGTGCCGTGGATAAACCCTTTAGATTTTTTCCTGGTAGTTTTTGTGTTCTTTGAACTCTGGTTTTTCCTCTCCTAGCTTTGACTCTGCTCTAGTGTGTAGGATGAGCCTGCCGCTGCCGCCTCCTCGTACACGCACATCAATACCTCTCAGTCTGCTGGTATGATCTGCTGATCGAGGGGGGGTTGGATCGGGTGGAAAGGGAGAGTGAGCGAGCGCTGGGATTTCCTGTATACTAGCCTTTTCCTTCTTAATGGAACTGACCCATGAAACTGAACACCTTAACATGGCGCAAGAGGATGTGCATGAAAGCTTACATGAGTGAGATTCTTTCATCTATAAAATGGTTAGTTTTATCTGATAAACAGTCAAAAAAAATAAAGATACTATATTTACAATTAGCCAATGACAATATACTACTGGTGGTCGACCAATATGGATTTTTTTTTAATGGCTGATGCCGATATTTAGAAAGCACGACAGCTGATATTTATTGCCAATATCAAAGCAAAGAAAATTATGATTATCCAGTAACATGTAGTTTTAGATGGATTTTTATTAATTAATAAAATAGAAAAATAGATGAATAGATGAAATGAATAGAAAACAAGTTACGTCACAGTATAACAATATATATTTAATGCTAGCCAGTAATGGTTTTAGATTAGATTAGCTGCCATTTATGATGATATATCAGCCTCATGAGTGCAGGTATCTCAAATCAGCCATCACTATATACAGTGAGACAATATACGCAAATGTGTCTACAATGAAAGAATTTTGCCATCCAGCTTAGGACTGTAGTTAACAATTATTTTCAGTATTGATTAATTGTGCCTTGTTTCTCAATTAGTAGTTTTTTTCTGTGAAATGTCTGAAAAGAGTGAAATATGATCTCTTCAGTTCACTATCATATGTGACACAAAAAGGCAGCAAATCATAATATTTGAGGAACTTATAATATTTGAAGTACTTGCTAACTAGGGCGAACGTTTTTGGAAAATAAGCTAGTTGCGATTTTTTTATTTTTTTTTAATGTGATAAATGTGATTGCGTTTTTATATGCGATTAATTTTTAAGCTCTTCTGTATTATTCAAAACGGACAAGCATTAAATCAGTGTGTAGTAGGCCCAATAGTGTTGCAGTACTCGAGACTGGTCTTAGAAAATCTTGTTTTATCACATCGCGATATCACAAATGCAATTAATCGTTCAGCCCTTTTGCTGATTACATTTCTGTCAATCAACAAATCACTGAATGGTTTCAGGTAGCTATCCCTTGAACGTCTATAGATGTTTTAAGTTTTTGTGAACTGGAGCAGGACTGCTCAATGGCAATATTGTATTTTACATGATTTCTGCATTAACATGATGAGGTGGTTTGATGTGTCAGGTAATTGATTTAATGGAATAATTTAATTAAATCTTTATTAATAAAGATTTATACTCATATTTTAATATAAAATCACCTACATTGTAATCAGAGCTGTAGCTATTAGTTAATTATTCAGTTAGTTGGTCAACAGAAATTTTATCAGCAACAATTTTGATGATCCATTAATAACATTTTTCAGCAGTTGTCTATATTTGCTGGCGTTTTTAGTGTTCTGTGAAAGGAAACTAAATATATTTGGTTCTTGGTTGTTGGTTGAACAAAAGAAATAGTCACCTGAGGACGTCACCTTGAGCACCAAACATTGTGATGGTTATTTTGTACAGCAGTGAGCTGGCAGATTAATCGATAATGAAAATAGTTGTGTGAATTGTGTAAATAATTGATGTTTCTCTCTTATCTGTATATTTCAGTTGATGCAGATCAAGGTAATGAGAGAGGAAGTTTTGAATTCACCTGCCACAGTGCTTCTGCAAGGGAAATGTTGCTTTTGCCACCATGTGCTTTTCAAATTCAGGAGTTCCCCTGCTATTTTTCCACTCAGTTGCTTTCACTTTGCTCGTGCTTACTTCAGTGTCCGCCGCCAACTATATTAGACCGTGTAACATCCATCACCCATTAGGATCAAGTTGCAGTGGTACTGTAAATACACTGGGCCGCAGTCATACCTGCACATGGCCCCGCTCTGCTTTCAGTGCTCAAGTTAGATGGGGAGCAGCTCGCTCATAGGACGTCTTTAAGTGTCAATTCAGACCACAGATTCAGTCAGCAAATTTAATTGATTCTGATTCTACTTACCGAATCCAATTTTTATCAAATATTAGTTCTGATTCTAAGTCCTTATCCACAAATCTTGTCACCGCTCAGTAACATTGATCCACTTTCTCCTCCTCACCCTTAATGGCTAAAGTGAATAGAGCTTTTGTACTACAGGGCGTCTCTGGGGACACGTATCTAACTAAAATATATATTGGAATGTGTGATTGTAATTATAATTTGTAGACATCATTCGTTTACCTTCAGTATAAAAGGTGAATGTCAGGTCATCTCTGGTCCGTACCTGAGACCTGAGTTGCTACAGTTAGCGTTAGCTGTTGCTGAGAGACTGAAACGTATCGAACATAGTGCATTCCCACAGATTCACGCTGTGTTGAAATAAATGCATCATACTGGAGGTGCTTTCTCCTTTGCACAAATTCTCCTTACTGCAGGTGTTGCATTTTGCTGTGTTATTATCTTCTTTATTGAAGATACGCCAAACTTTTAAGGCGTTTGCTGCGGTCCGCCATGCTTTAGGAATGTAAACAGAAGAACTAATTTCTTGCATGCTTTGCTGTCGTACTGCATAACAAATGCAGTTAAGTTTGTGTCGCGGGTCCTGGCAGATAAGTGCAACTTTTATGGACTGTAAAAGGCTCACTGCAGTTTAGTGGGACTGAAATATGAGAAGGATGAGCAGAATTGAAATGCTCATATCTTAACAAATACATAGTTCATGGAAATTTGGTACAGATTCCAACTTCCAACTTGAAACTGGTTCTTGATACCCAACAATGTAGGTAGATCTGCAACGGATGTTACATAAATGATTCATAAAATATAGTGACAAATGCTCAAAGTGCCATGTTCAAATGTGTTATGTCCAAACAACTATCCAAAACTCAAAGATATTAAGTTTACTATCATATAAGACTAAGAAAACCAGAAAATATTTTCCTTTGAGGCTGGAACTACTGAACTTTTGTCCCTTTTTTCAAAACAAAAAAACTGAAAATATTCAGGTTTAAAAAGCTGCTTTTGGAATTGAAAAATTTACTTAAGAGTCATTACTATCAAAATTGTTTGAAAATCAGTTGACTAATTGTTTCAGCTCTACAAGCAGGAAAAACACTATCTTGTGTTGCAGTACCACAAGAGGATCCAGTAGCTACTGCAGCAGCTCATTTTTGTTACAGTTCCAAGTGTTGTATTTGAATTCACTTTCTATTATGTTTTTATTCAAATTTCTTTCAGATTTGTGTGTTTTTGTAGCTGTCTCCCATCCTGACATTGTCAGAGATGGACGACACTTGTTGGATGTGGGCCTCTCAGAAACGGGCCAAGTATTCTGTGAATGGAGTCAGGGGAAACCCCCGTAGTTTCAGTGTGGTGACTCACAGCTCCTGGTGTCCTGTGGAATTTGGTCAAGTGCCTATTTGCGGTTGAGAGTATATATCTCATAATCTACTTCTGCTTTGATATATACTTTTTTCCAAGTAGAAATTAGTAGAGTTTTTTTGTTGCTTATTTATAACTTTTAGGTCTTGTGAGTGTGCATCAAAACACAAATGACGTACAGAAACGTAAGCGAGGCCAAGCTGTGGCTTCAGAGTTTCCAGCGCCTCTTGTTTTAAAAAGCATCTGAATGCAGTTATGGAATCCAAGACGCATCTAGGAAAACAGGGGGTATTTTATCATACCCTTAAGGGAGCAGTTCACCTTCTACTCGCTTTTCTCTGGTTTATCATTTTATCTCAAACAAATGAAGTCAAACTTGAGACAGAGGAGACATCCTGCCGGTCGCTGCATCTCTGTTAAGTCAGAGCGCAAGAATGTATGAAGCTCGGTCTGCTTTGACCTTTTAACTCGTCTCACATTCCTTAATCCGGGGGCAATGTTTTGTCATCATAATGCCCCACTTTACTGTATGCCAGGGTAATTCCATCACTAGCATGTGAACAGGCCCGGCTTTTGTGAGTGAAGAGTAAATGTTAGGCTGTCTATTATTCCATTCCTTAAATCAATTCCTGTCCACCTCTCTCCTCCTCTTCTCTCCCACAGTCTTTTCTTTTCTCCCCCTCTAAGTCTGTTTTGGGTCCTTTAATAAGATCTCAACTGACAGCATTCCTGCAAGAGGGCACGGCCTGAATGACGACAACTTTTAGGAGGTTGGAGGGCGGTTAGGGGGTGTTCTTCTGTTTCCAGTTGTAGACCTGATGATGCCACACCTTCTCTGTTGTCTACACCTAAAACCACACCTTCTGTAAGGCTGGTTCCACCCTCAGGAGTCCCTCTACTTGGGCTTTCTGTGGGCTGGATAGCAGAAGAGACTTTATTAAATGCTTGTCTTTTCCGCTTTTTATGGGGAAGATATTTGTTGACAGATTTATTGTTTAGCAGTGTCTTCCATGATGGAGAGTGGATCTATATGCTGTGTGGTGCCAGATTTTACGCAAAGATGCTGGTAGATTTGAGTGCTGTAGCCCATCCATATTGAACATCCCCATCTGAAACTTAACTCAGAGACACAATTTATCCTAGTAAACATGTAGGTGGCTTAATTTAATTAAAAATGTTTAATTACATTTTATTTTATTTAAGAGAGAAGTTTTTACTTCATACATTTTAACTTAATTATGCTCCTTTTCATTGAAAAACATTTAAATAAAGTAGTTTTTTTAAGTTTGTAGAATATGATGTGTAGGGCAGGACATCCGTGTCGCACGACAGTATTTAATTTAAAATGGTATTTTGACATACTTTTAACAAAAAACTGCATGTCCTGCAATCTGAAAGTTGCAGGAGGGCATATTGCAATTTTGATTCATTGTTTAGCCCAAGATTTTGGTTGTTTTCTGTCTTTTAAGTCACAGTGAAACACAGCTAATTTTAATGCGTCTATCTTCCATGATGTAACATATATCCTAGTGAATTATGAAATTTGAGCAGAGTACAGATGCGAGAGAAATCCAGATTTTATTGAATCGTTCAAAAGTGTGTGAAGTTCAGCAAGTAAAGCACTGTACAACTGTATGAACCCAAAGTAAACATTTTGCTGTGATTAAATAGCAATAAACGGATTAAACTGATGCCAAAATAACTACAACACGATGCAGATGTGTTAAACATGAATTCATGCTTTGTCAGGTCTGTCAGCCAGACAGCAGGACAACAACTTCTAAAATGTTTGTTTCCTGAATGGAGTTTGGATCGATCAAGGATATGCTATGCTAACTTGGTCACAGTAAAGTACAATGATAGCTTGAATAAAGTTACAGTTTATTGAACTCACCAGGTAGTTAAACCTCCTCACTTTCTTTTCTCCAAGTAATGTCCAGCTTTGTCCGGTTTTTATATAAATTTGAAGTCGTAGTCCGACAGAGCTAACAATGCTAACAGTCACACTGGAACTGGATGTGCACGGAAGCTAGCTGCTAAGAAGCTCCATAGAAGATAAATCAATGTTGAAATCCCAAAAACTAAAGTAAAAAGCCAATTTAATAAAAACGGTTAACTCCAAGCAACAACGGCATACTTGTCAGAGCCGAATCCGACCGACTACGGGTGCTAATTTCTCCAATGTTTGCAGCGCTGCTCCCTGCTCCTCTTCCCCAAGTTTAGCAGCTCTCAGCCGGCCTGCAGATTTTCATTCCCCCCGCTCTGTCCGGCTCTCCGCTCTGAAGCCTCGGTGATGTACGGACAATCTCAACAACGATCGGCTATCACGACTCAGCGTCATGCGACCTCTTCGCTTGAGTTGAAAATATTCAACACACGCGAATTCCTTTGTGTCGCCGGCCCCGCCCCCTCCGCGACGCTTCGCGACGCTGGACAGGAAATTGCGACTCTACACGTCTTTACAATGACTTTGTATGTAAACTCACCGCCCCAAACGCTCACTTCGCTTTTGGTCTGAAAGCACCTTTAGTCTCCACCCACAACTCCCTCACACAGGGACACATGCTTAGAACTTATAAACCTATATTCCTTTTGCCTTTTGCCATTAAAGATCGCTGTTTGATAGCCATCTGTCTGACCTTCCTCAAAAGCAACAACAAGGAAGTGTTATTTAACTGTTCCCTGCTGTAGTAGGTGTATTACCATGTGACAAAAAAGTGACCAAATGTTCGCTGGAATGAATTGAAAAAAATCAAGTTTCACACCTCTGCTAGATGATTTTTACCATTTTTTATGGTTTACTTGGAAACCAGCTGTAAAGTTACATATAATTTGTAGTCAATGGGCTGAAACATGTACAAACAACTAATGTGACCCTTTGAGACCAAGAGAAGGTGTTTTGGCTTTAGTCATTGTCTGTACTTGCTGTCTTGACGTCATAAAACGTGACCTGAGCCTAACTGAGATGCATCATACCAGGTGTTACCTTCAGTTTCACATACTACACACTTTCAGTTTACATTGTGTTTTTCCTTCTGATAACCAAAATCAAATTCCAAAAATTTCAGGCACTTTTTTGATTTACAGGAGGCTCTTTCAACCATCTAGATGTATCTGTCACTCATCTCTTTTTTTTAAAGAAAATATATTTGTCTCTAACATTCAGGTGCAGAAGCAGGTTCACCCAAACCTTTTGGCGAAGGAGGACGCCCTACAGCACATCGAGGAGCTGATCCTGCAGCTGCTCAACATGCTGTGTGTGGCCCAGCCTCGCTCCGTGCAGGATGTAGAGGTAAGGTATCCAGGAGCACCTGAATGTAAATTCTGAATATTTTGGAAAATTGACAAAATTCAAAGGTGTGGAAGCTGAGATTCAGCAGAAGTCCACATAATTGAATACTTATGCAATGCTTTCAATCTTCTTAATGTGTCCAAATTTATCAAGCGTTAAGAGAACAATTTCCCTCTTTTCAGGAACGGGTCCAGAAAACCTTTCCCCACCCTATAGATAAATGGGCAATTGCCGACGCCCAGTCAGCTATTGAGAAACGCAAGAGGAGGAACCCCTTACTGCTCCCTGTGGACAAGATTCACCCACTGCTAAAGGTAAACAATCTCTCCATCAATAACATAAAGCTTTACACTCCATAATTTATTTTTTAAATAACTTGGGAAAAATTGTTTTTTAAGATTGTTATTTACCAAAGTGTGTTGCTTTAAGTGCACCATTCACTTTATATTATACTGGACTACTGCAGCAGCGTTCACATTCTTGGTGATACAGTCACTCTGATCCAAGTGCCAAAAAGTTACTGCAGTTGCTGGGAAATATTTATAATCCAATTTAGCTTACAGGTTTGACAGCTTGCTTCAGACTAATTGAATTGCCCTGAACTGATCTGGTCTCTTTAAGCATGTTTGGGCAGACACTAAGAATTATATTGAACTGACCCTTGTCTAATACTTAACGTGTTTTTATTCTGTTATTTTTTCCCACAGGAGGTTTTGGGCTATAAAGTGGACTACCATGTTTCCTTGTACATCGTGGCTGTGCTTGAATACATATCTGCAGACATACTGAAACTGGCAGGCAACTATGTTGGAAACATTCGGCACTATGAAATCAGCCAGCAGGACATCAAGGTGTCCATGTGCGCCGACAAGGTGATTATTTGTGAGGAAAAGGGAAAGCTGACACTCAGTGACTAAATGCATCTACCCCACTTTGATAGATGCAAGTTCTGAGCATTTGTGAAACAAGGAATTGCTTTGACTCGGATTCACTGATCATTTTTGTTGTTTGTTTCCAGGTTTTGATGGACATGTTTGACCAGGAGGAGGACATCGGATTGATGTCTCAGTGCACAGAGGAGCCGTCTTCCTCCGGGGAGCTCACGTACGACGACCTGGTGAGGCTTGAAATCGCAGAGGAGCGGCAGTACCTGCGAGAGCTCGACCTCATCATCAAAGTGTTCCGCAACCACTTCCTGTCCAATCCCAAAATCTTCACGCCTCAAGTAAGGAAGACAGTTAATTAAAAAGCTGTCAAAATTTCAATATTGTTTATTTCTCGATTGGAGTTTGATCAAAGGAGGAATTAGTTCAGATCTGTCACTCGTGTAAACGTGCTAGAATACTGAGTAAGCTGTAAGTGCTGAAAATGGGTTGAACAAAATACTAAAACCAATATTTATTATAGACTATATGTGGATGGATTTACAGAAATTGGTTTGTAAAACACAAATGCCAGGGTATATTTACACAGTTTATGTTTTGTTCATTCTGGTGTAGTGCCACATCAACCCACATGCATACTTTTGCCTTATTTATCAATATTTACCAGTGCATTGTCACAGCAAAATAACTGCAGGATTACGTTCTTTACTATACTGTTCCATAGATGATTTATGATGCTGCTGTTGATGATAACACAACATTTCCTGAATATGTAAAATAATCAAGCGTTTTTTGATTTTATGTGAAGGCAGAGGTAGGCCTTTATTGTGAAACAACCACAGGGAATGTGACAATGCTACTAGCAAGCTTGACTTGTCACTCCAAAAAGTTTATTTTTGGAGTGCAAAGCAAATTTTATTAGGAATCATGTTTGCAATGTCTCTGGCAGAGCTCGATGAAGGAGACACAACATTTATATAGTTTCCCATAACTCAACAACTCACAAAACTCTGTGATGTTTTTAAGGGAGTTTGGGGCAGTCGATCAGTCAAATTGACCAACTGTATAGAAAAAGTTTCAGCTCATAACGTTGAGTAACACGGCTTTAACGTGAAGCTAGCTTGCTAACTAGCTTACCAAGATGACCATCATCCACAGAGACACAGCGTTAAGTGCCTCCTCTACAGATGCTCTGGTGTTTTCAGAAGAGCTCAGCTTTGCTGCAGTTCACGACCTTTCTGGCTGAGTGAAGAGTGAAATGGCTGACTGTGTCGTTACGGCCAGTGACGTCATGATTGAATTGATTATTCAATTCATTGGCAACTAATTTAATAATCGATTTTTTTTTTTAAATATTTTACATTAACTATGGCTGTTGTTTATTAAATAAGTGTAAAATAATTGCTGCTTCACCATGTTGTTATTAATTAAAAGAAAAAATCAATAACCCCTTTTAATACAACCCACCATCACTGCGCAACAGATTTGTTCACCTAAAGGTGCTTTATACTAATGAAAGGTATAAAGACTCCAACTCTTGTACTGATCACAGTAGCTGTGGCCAGCTTACTCTAAAGCCAGCTTATAAACAGTCAAGTTTCCAACTGAACTCTGTAAACCCAATTACAAAGCCATTTCAGCCAAAGCCAGGATAAGACCATTTCAAGATTACAACTGTAATCAGCTAGCTGGTAATCGGCATCGGAAAGCGCTTTGAAACACCCAAACATACTTTTTTTTACAGTGTGAAGACATCTTGACAGTTGTTTTTTTCCCCCCTTTTTCCCTTTAAGTAATTTGAATATTGTTTTGTGAAACTCCACACTGTCTCCACACTGCAGACAGAACCAGTGCCAAGTTACTCTCAAATGATCTGAGATTAAAGACATTTCTAATGGACTGTTGGAGCGATCATCTTGTGTGTGGAAGTTCACACACTTGAGTCTAGGAACATCCAGTGTGTCAAGGCCTGATTTATTTTTTTTAATGTAAAAAACATGCTCCTTTGTCTCCTGAAGTACCATCCATTCTTTCTGACCACTGCAGTAAACAGCCCAGTAAATAGACATTCACATCTGTCTCAACCAAAAAACAAATTTCAAATTACATTTTGTCTAATATGGCAATTAAGTGCTCAAAACTGCCTAAAAACAAAGATAGAAAAAGTTATGGGTAGGGGTAAGGAGTTGAACAGTGGCTCTATGGGTTGAGAAAAGTGAGTGGAAAGTTGAGTTTAATGGGTCGCTGCGGCTTTGCATATTTTGGGTTGGGTAATTTGTGGTATCATTTGGGTGAGGAGGATAAACCTTTGTGAGGCCCAGTGGAATGCAAAACATGTAATTATGTTGAGACAGGAACAACATCTGCAGCCCTCGCAAAAATAACCTCAATTATGTCTGTTGAAATGCAACATAATCTGAAATTACTTGGGAGATGTCAAGAAAGTCTTATGGTCAAATCATGACAGGACTAAATTTCTACTCAGACTTTAGCAGTCAATTATCACACTGTGCTATTTTAGGGATCTCATCTGCTTGACTAATGATTTCCTCAGGCAAATTTAGCCTGTTGTTATTGTTTAGGGCTCATTCTCGCCACAGTTATTTTATTTTTTTTCTGCTCTTATTTATCCAAGGGAGGTTGGGCAAGAATGGGAGCTCTTTCAGCAGCAGCCTGCTACAAGCTTGTATGGTTAAACACCTTCAGTGTATTTACATACACTGAAATAACCTTGTTGTTGTCGGTGTTAGATAATTTCTTAAATGTCAATTAAAGAAAAGCCTTCTTTCTTTTATTAGTGCGAGGTCTGACACTGTGGGGCCCTCATCAAACAAAATTGAGACAGTGTTTACATTTACTTTGTTTACATTTGGGCAATTGGCACCATTAAAAAGGTGTGCTCGCTATTAACTGTTCTTGTTTGCAATGTAACTATGAATGTACAGACAACTATCACTGGAGTTATAAAAGGAGTGTCTCCTTACTATGATTTCTAAGCAGGCTTATGGAAAAAAATTTGAATTGAAGCGGAGTCAGTGATTTCCGCCATGGTAAGTCCCACTGAATCTAAAAAAATTTTAATTTGTGCATCATGTCTTTGTGGTCAGATTTGACAGAGTCATGATTCCAAAAAGGAGTGCAAATTATGACACAAATTGCTCTAATCGGATCGTAAGGGTTTTAAAGGACCTTAATAGAGAGTGTAAGTCCTTCTGTTCTGCTTCCGCCACATGGGACCTTATTTCAGGAAAAAAAATGTACAGTAGTCAACGGCGAGAGACAGATTTTTCTTTTTTTGGTTGCATTTGACTTGTGCATTTTGGTTGTCAATTTAAAATATAATTTTGGAAGTCTAGAAGGTCACAGTTTGTCGTAAAACAGTAAATAACCAATAAACATTTTGTGTGAAACCACATCTCTCATCTCTCTCATCTCGCACAATATAGATCTCCAACACGGCCGTCACCTTAGCACATTTCACCTCTTTCGTTCAGACCGAGGGGAAAAGCATTAAAAGAGGCAAAAATCATTACAAGTCCATGTTACTCGTGTTTATATTCTGGTACAGAACACACAGGCATGATAGTGTTATCTTATGACAGGTGTTTGCTTCTGTCACTGAAAGAAAAAGTGTAGACGTCTTACTAATTACGGATTTTCAGTCTTATACTTCAACAGTTAAATAATTATCTTTTAAATCGACAAATGTGTGTAATTCAGGGCTCAATTCATTAAAAAAAATTCTCTTACCATTGATTACCTAGATAATTTTTCCAAGTCTCATGGTGGCCCACCGAAAGGGGAGGGACCTAGACTCTCTATTGCCTCAAAGTTTTGCATCACAGCCAGTGCTGGAGCTCCAACTGCTGGTCGTGTGGATAAGAATGTTAAATCAGCAGCCAAAATACAATAACTAACTTGTTTTTAGATTATCTGTTCTCTCTTACATCTCATGCAGCATGTTTCCCTCACATCTCTGCCTCCACGACCCGCCTTCAGCTGTCCCGCTGCCCTCTGTGAGGTGCCTCACTGTTTGAAAACTTCTCATATAAGGGACTGATAGAAACATAGTTAACAAAACTAAATAAATGCAAGAAAAACATGACATCTTGATGATGTAGATGCTGAAGCAGGTTTCTGACAGCATTTACAAGTATGTGTGTGCTTGAATAAGACTTAAAGCTAAGGTAGGCAACTTCAGAGACAACTAGATTTTGAAATATCCAACTAAAAAAATACCGCCTCCCTCCAAAGCTATTAACCTAAACACATTTTCATGCACAGCAAGTGCACGGGCAGAGTGCCAGCAGGTAGGCAGATGCCATGCTGAAGGAAATTATTGGATGTGCTTATTACAGACCTGCGACTGCCACGGATACCAGAGCATTTGATTTATTTATTGCTGTCAAGATGTAAAGAACTTCATCAAATTGCCTACCCTAGCTTTAAGACAGGAACATTATTTATGTGGCATTAGTGTGATAGGTTGCCAGAAAAGATCCTCAATCATCCATACATCAAAAATAATTAAATCCAAAGTTTGACTAAAACTGAAACGTCAATAAGTATAGTAAGAAAGTCAGTTGTCACTACACTGTCAGCATAAAATGCTCCAACCGAGAGTGAAAAACACTGACCATGTGTGTGTAAACAGGTTTTTAAGTAACCATGTTATTGCATCATTATGTTCCAATCTCTGAATTTGTGCTATAACCTGCCCCCCCCAGTACTCCACTGATTTTGCATTGCACTCCTGTAACATTGTCATACATTACCCACAATGCAACTCAAATCGAGACCTGTAAACAGACATTGATGTGTAAAATCAGTCGAGTTCTAAATGTAAAGGAAGGTAAACTCTCTCTACAACAGACTTTCCCCTGGTTACAAACCTATCCTCTAACCTTGACTCATCATGTTGTCTTGTTGTGTAGGATGTGGAGGTAATCTTCAGTAACATCCTAGACATCCACGAATTGACAGTGAAGCTGCTCGGACTGATCGAGGATGCAGTTGAGATGACAGCTGATGGCAGCCCTCATCCACTTGTGGGCAGCTGCTTTGAAGATCTAGCAGAGGTATGAATCTTTTCTGACTTGAAAACCTTAAAACTCAATAGTTCAGGATGCACGGAGCCCTCACTAATCAGAATATAAGTTACTTGAATAACAAATGTATAAAATAGACATACATTATGTTCTAGTAGTAATACTGCTAAGAAATGTTGACACGGTTAGTAAGCAGTTACACAGGTGCTTGGTTTCCACAGATTGAGGTTTTTGTGTGGGTTTAAGTAAACAGCCATGACACCAAACTCCTTTAGAGTTGAGAGTTACACAACTGAAAAGCTGTGTAAGGAGTATCTGATAGATGGCTTACAATTGATTATTGATATATCCTTTTTATGGTGAAAAAGTTATTTGAGTGGGTTAACAGATAGCTAATGGCCGACTAAAATATGGGAAATGTATGTTCAGACTGTCATTCACACAAGTGTTGTTGCACCTGTTAAGATACCTTGTTTAGTATCACCCTTGTGCATTCAAGTCCTAGTTTTTCTACAGACCCCATACCAAACATCTCAAGAGATCTTACAGTCTGTTAACCTGTTTTATCCTCCATTAAGCAAAATGGTAAATACTGTAAATGATTAGCTCATTATCTGATACTACTTCAGATAAAACCTGCTAACGTTTAGCATGGGATATTAAATTGCATCTGAGCATCCTCATCGTCTTGTAAGAATACTGCCAGTGACACAGGAGCTGACATTAACACATGAGTTATATCTCTATGTCTACAGGAGCAGGCGTTTGACCCCTACGAGACTCTGTCTCAGGATATCCTCAGTAAGGATTTTCACGAGCACTTCAACAACCTGATGGCACGATCAACCGCCGGCCTCTACTTCCAGGTGAGCTGTTGTAATTGGAAAAGTGCTACTAGAAAATGTGAAAATGACTTGGTTTGGACTCTTTTGTGATACAGAAAACTTTCTCTCAGGAGCAAAAATCTGCCTTTAAACTTGAAAGAAAAAATGATTTGACATGTATATATGTATATTCATATTATTTATTATATGAATTATATGATGTTTTTTATTTTTTATTGGGATAACATTTTTGGCCATATCGCCCACCCCTAGTATGATATAGTGCAATAGCATGGGGATCATGGGAGTTGTTGTTTTCACCACTGTTGCCCTAACGCAGTTTCTCCTGGTTAGGATTCTTTAAGTATTATCCACCGTGGTCTCCTCTCCAATACAAATTAACTGAAACAGATGAATAAAACAAGTAGAAACACTAGTTAAGCAGTTTCATTTTAGAAATCTGTGTGTGTCTGACGCTGTGACCCATGCTGCCACTAATGTTTGCTCAGTTTGTTACTCTGATAACTTAAGACATAGACATCCGATAACTGAAAATCCTCATTCAGTTCAAATTTACAGTTAAAAAAATCTAAAGTGTATCATAAAAATGTGGCTTAAAACTGGATAAAGAGCCAATTTTTATCAGCTTCTGGCAGACAACCACAACATCGACACAAACGCAAAGGGAATATGCCGCCACTGACAGGCAACCAAATGAAACGCACTGTTACCTTGATTAAAATTACATTGAATATTGTTGGACACATTTGTGAAAGTACACAACTTGAAAGAAGAATTGCTGTTTAGTTGTATTAGACATTTTCATGCAGAAAAGTTAGTCTATCTTAATTTCCCTCCTATGGGCTCAAAAATTAATAGCCATTATATCTCCTGCTCCCGTCTTTCCTGTCATTCTTAAATGTAAACTTTCTTAGTAGCAAAATGCCATAAAACTGAAACGAAAAATGTATTTGTGTTTCATATGGAGGTACAACTAGGTCAAATATGTGTTTACATTAAGCAGACTGTTTGAATATTTGTTCCTGTTTTGCTTTGAAGAATACCTGGTGGAATTCCCAATATCGTTTGAGGGCATGTCATGACATATTCTGCGTCCTGTGTACAGTTTATTCATTGCTGCCGCATTGTTTTATTTGGACATTCCTCACAAGAATAGCATTGAATTATGCTCAGTGGGGTGCAGTTTGGCAGCCTTTGAAGATGGAATATTTGCTGGTGTTTTCTCAGGCCAAAGACCAACGAGTCTGACCGTTCACATGAAGAAACATCAGAGTATTTACAATATGAGGTGGTTTTCTGTGGTCCTTTTCAAGGTTTTGAATACCAGTCTGCCATTCTGCTGAATGGACATGAAGATTTTATCTTAAGACATATTAAAACTCAGTTTGTGTTTCAGTAAAGTCATGAACGCTGCGGCTGAACTTCCTGCACCCCTACTGTAACTCAGGTTGAGGCCTCGCTGTGTTTACCAGTTTAGCCCCATTTGAATCAACACCGATGGCACTGTCCTCTGACTACCCACACCCAGTGTTTATTTTCATATACTCATTGTATGAGAGTGGAGGAAAGGGCACAGAAGTTAAAAATAAAGCTTTATTTTTGCACTGTACTGATAGCAGTACAGCATTCATTTAAAACACCTTGCATTGTTCCACTTTCTATTTTTCTTAAAAGCCATGTGTTTTAACATGAAGTAGGCATGTTGTCTCTGCCTGGCTCAAAGTGCCTGTCTCTGAGTACCAACAAAAACAACAAAATGATGTATTGACTACTAAATTCTGACAATTATTGATTGAAATAAAAAAATGTCTCTTAATTGTATAAACCCTCTTAATTGTATAAAATCAGCTTTACGAACAAATTCTGCTTCAACCTGGTAAAATATGATGGTTATTGTGATTCATTGCAAATCTTTTTTCTTTCACTGCTTGTGTGTGTGTCAGCAGTGGTCCCAGGGGCAGATGGTGTAATGGTGTCTCTCCAAAAGCCTGCCCTCTAACCCCCTCCCCACAAACACACCTTCTACCCCTTTCTATCAAACTGCTCCTGCCCCGTTTCTGCAGCTCATGGGCTTATCTGATTTCACTATCTCACATTTTAACGTTTAATTTCTGACCTGATGACTCTTCATCTCCTCATCTCTCCACCTTCTTCGTACAGCATGAACCATTATATGGACCCTTTCATCCACAGCACCTGGTATAAATGCACACATATTATGGCGTAATGGGGATCGAAGCCCCAGCAGTGGCATCATTAGTGCTTCTACTCAGCCTCTTCAGCTTTTGTCTCATTGCATGTACTTCATCTTTCTCTCTCCATCCTCTTTGACTTTCTCCCTCCCGCCCCGCTCCATCTCAGATAGATGTGTCTGTCGAGCACCGAGCCCCTGCACTCTGCAGCGTCTGGTATTTGTGGGTAAATTACATCGCCTTTTAAAAATAGAACAGCCAGCCACACTGCGGGCCATTTTTCTCCGGGTGGGGGGAGGAGGGGTAGTGGCCTAAGGCGCATTTCATGTTGAAAATAAGCTGTGAATTAAGACTGCAAAAGATGGCAACATGGGTTCAAGCAGCCCTGTACCTCTGTGAAATGGGAACATGTTGCTCTGTACCATATTCTTACTGCACTGTGTGTTTATATTGAGGCTGCTACCACAGTGATGCATGCTCCTGTAGAGAATCGACAGTGTCAACTGTACTTCTAGTTTACCTGCTCAGATCAGGTCTATAAGTAGCCCCTCATATTAAGCTGAGATCACTTTGACATTTCTTTGTAGTTTTGATAGAGCTTAAGTGACCCACATCAATATTTAACTGTAAAAAAGACACATTAGCTGGTGTTGCATTTTGTTTACATAAACGCACTATAAGAGGGCAAGGATAACTCAAATTTACTTGTTAAACTCATTTGAGAAAGACACGTTCTGTGGCGGCAACAGTTTACACATACCAGACAATTTTCTTGACATCAGAATATAACACAATACAAACCAACTAAGATTAAACAAACAAAATGACTTGCACGTGAGGGTTGCACAATTACAACCTCAAGGATTATCACTATTATTTTGCTCAGTACTAGCACCTAAACTATTTTTAATACAGCCATCTATTTCAAGGAGCAAATTTGTTTTACTGCCCTTCAATGTTTCAAAGTGACAGAACATTTACTTCATAGTTATACTAGCAAAAGTTATTTTAAGGAATACTTTTACATTTTGGAAACACTGTTGTGTTAATCCCAGCACTTTTGAAATTAACTGTTACTTCTGATTTGTTGCTCCAAAGCACAAATGCATAGCACCAGTATTGCACCCGGCCAACCTAAATCCTAGTGCTGATCATGGTACATCTAAATGTGTAGCTCTAATGCACGTTGACAATTTGTACACCTGCATGGTGCTGATGTATCAATAACATGATCTAAACTTAGGTCATTGTTTTCTCGGCTGTCCGCCAGTGTGCATCAGGCAGCTGAAGTCTTTCTTTTGCATGCACACTGACGCTCTTCATCTTCATCTCCTCCCCTCCCCCGCAGAGACAGCATGGCCGCTGCTGTGGAGTCTGAGTAGTAGCATATTGATTCTGAGTCGTCTATCAGGGGAACGGGAGATTTAAATGGATACTATGACGGCCTCCTCTCCGGTTACCCAGAAGCCTTACTTGGTCAACCGCTTCTCCCTGCCTCCATCACTCGCCACCCTTTGCCCTCTTTTCTGATCTTATTCTGCCTCATATAAATACTAAAACATACGTATTTTAGTTGTCCTAGTCTTCACAGTCCTCTTCTTTTTATCATTTTAGAATTGTTGCAGTATTTGTTTCTAGTGAGGAACATTAAGAATTGTTGTATTTTATGGTTATTTGACAATCTGGGATATATTTCTCTTTGGTTTTTTATCATTGTGCCTGTCAGCTGTGATCACATCTTACTCCATGGCATCAGAATAGAAGTTGTGAACGTGAATAAAACTAGAAACATCTTTACAATGCCTCAGGCATGTTTAAACACATCCAGTCTTCCAACTGATACTTAATTGGAAGTGAAAATGAAAGATAATATTAACAGGTTTGCATCTAATGTTTGTGTGTTTTTAATGCTCTGTGTCTTGTATGAGAATAGAAATGTGTTTAAAGATGTTGGGGATAGAAAATCACTGACATCAAGGGGTTTTTTTTTTGTTTTTTTTAAATAAATCACAATTCTTGCATGACATGACATATTTAAATATAGGCTATTTCTAAATGAGCACCAGTCTCTCAGCCAAATGGTCGTTGGATCGTATCTGTTAATCCATCACTAACAGTTCTTATGCGTCTTTGTGTCTCCAGGCGGTTGCAGAAGGCTTCAAAGAAGCAGTCCAGTATGTCCTTCCACAGCTGATGATGGTCCCAGTATACCACTGTATGCACTACTTTGAGCTACTACAGGTATGTCCTGGCACACCACGGTTATAATCAAAGATAGGATTTGTTAGTTTGATAGTTGTTACATTTTGTTCTTTGTTCTTTATTTTGCTGATTACTTCCCTGGTCAGTGGATAATGATGAACACAATAAATTGGCATTTTTTAGTGACATTATCATGCCAGATTGAAGATGTTGGTTAGAGAAGATGTTGCTGTAGGAACAAACAATGTGGCCATAGACATTAGCTATATCATAGGTTCCTAAATTTAAGTTCAGGTCAGGCTGCATAATTTTCAATAGCAAGGTTTACACTGAAGCATTCTCTTTCTTTCTATATCTTATTAAAATGGTTTCTTTCACCTGCTTTTAAAATGCAGGTATTTTTTGTTTTATTGTAATGGATTCTAACTAATAAAATTAACAATGTCTCAGTTCTGTTAAACGTCACAGTAAGACAGAGCTCTGGAAATGGCTTATCTAAATGTAATGCCTTTGTTAATGATCATATTACCACCTGTGCTTTCACTGCCATGACACGTCAGAATTTCTGCTATGAAAAACATCTATAGACCTCTGTATTATGAAGTATAGCAACATGTCTGATGCTTGTCTTTTCTGACATTTTTTCAGCAACTTCAGGAGCGCAGTGAAGACCAAGATGACAGAGAATGTCTAAAACAGGCGATCACAGCGCTACTTAACCTTCAGTGTAGCGTGGAGCGCATCTATGCCAAGCACCAGCCTCGCCGTAAACCTGGGTACGCACCATCCACTTCTTTTCTAGTCTTTCTGTCTACATGTTATTGACCAAATCACAGAAATTGCTTTACATGTGCTGCATTACTTTTACAAAATGGCAGTTCTCTGTTAAGCTGTTGTATCACATAACTGTTAGCACACAAGAATAATGCAGTTGGAGCATCCAGCAGCTGCAGTGGCCCAGAGCTAGTGCACATATGGGTTTAGTTGTGATATTTCAGTGGTTTCATGTTTAATTTATGCATTGAGTGCTTCAATTTTCTGACCCAAAGCTTCACTCCTCCCACACAGTGAGCCCATGTACCGTCTGTACAGCAGGCAGGTTCGTAGCAAACAACTAGCCATCAAACGCATGAACGAGATTCAGAAGAGCATAGATGGCTGGGAGGGAAAAGACATCGGTCAGTGCTGCAGCGAGTTCATCCTGGAGGGCCCACTTTTACGAGCTGGCGCCAAGCACGAGAGACACAACTTCCTTTTTGACGGCTTGATGATAAGTTGCAAAGCCAATCAGAGTTCACGGCTCCCGGGTTCGGGCAGCGGGGCGGAGTACCGTCTGAAGGAGAAGTTTGTGCTGAGGAAGATCCGCATTGTGGATCGCGAGGACTCTGCAGAGCTGCGGCACGCCTTTGAACTGATAGGTAAAGATGAAAACTGTGCCGTTTTCTGTGCACGGACAGCAGAGGAAAAAGCGTCGTGGATGGCAGCGCTGGTGACTCTGCAGTACCGCTCCACTTTGGATCGCATGTTGGACACAGTACTGCAGCACGAGGAACAGGCACATCCTCTAAGACTGCCCTCCCCGGAGGTTTACCGCTTTGCTGTGCAGGACTCTGAGGAGAATATTGTGTTTGAGGACAAAGTGCAGAGCAAAACAGGCATCCCTCTCATTAAGGCCGGCACAGTGGTCAAGCTCATAGAGAGGCTCACCTACCATATGTATGCTGGTAAGCTGCCGCGATACATCTTCTTGTGGAGAGACATTGACATATTTCAGTTTATCAGGCTAAGTCAAAGGTTTATTTTGCAAAGACACACTGTGCTGTTGAGTGTATGTGTTTGTTATCTAATCTGTTTCATCTGTTTGTAGATCCTAACTTTGTGCGCACATTTCTTACCACATACCGATCATTCTGCAAACCACAGGAGCTTCTCACCCTGCTTATAGACAGGTACAGTTCAACCAAAACAACAATCCTTACACCAGTAGTTTTATTATCAGTGATGTTGTGTTGTGGGTGCCCTCAAATCTTGAAATAACATATGTCTGAACGATATTTTTCTCAGAATTGAAATTCCTGAGCCAGAACCGACAGAGGAGGACCGTCAGGCTCTCTGGAACGGCGACCAGCCAATGGCAGCCGAGCTGCAGAGATTCCGAAAGGAATACGTACAGCCGGTCCAACTCAGGTACGATGGCCATCCAATCACAGTAGAATCTGTCACAGTGCATTGTTCTTATAAGGCTCCCCAAAACAAATACAGAAGTAATAGTAAAAACAACAACAAGGACACAGCATCCACAAGACAGGGAAATGTATTGTCCAAAAAATGTGAGTCACAATCTACACGCTAATGAAAAAATATGGAAAATATCTGAGTTTGTTGATGTCGGTCCAGAAGTGACGAGCACTAAGTTGGATTTACGGGAACAATTTTATTATTCCAAGGTGGACAAAAAATAGTTTCCGTGTCAGTGTAAAAGTGAATTAAGCATCACAGTACAGAACAAATAAAAAGGCACCACAAGACAAAAAGTAAAAAAAAAAATAAGAGCATGACATACACTTTAGGTAACAATTGCTCAGAGATGTTTTTTTGTTTGATAAATGTAAAAAGTTGCTCTAGGTACGGAAGCCCTAAGCAGCCATCCATTCCATTTTTTTTTTTAACTCCATTTTCATGTGATAACAGGATAATTATCTTGTGATCTCGAGATAACAAACCATAGCTGAGTACAGGCGTAGGCAGGTTTTTTAAATAATAATTTCAGGCATCTTCTCAGTGTTGCTAATTAGCTGAGTTGGAACAACTTTTTTTTTCTCTTTGTGTGTGTTTTTATTATCCTCTTTAGCAAAGTTGTTATGCAGAGATTCAGGGGAATCCAATCACCCATTTTACGACAGCTATTTCAGCAGATTCCAAAATAACCATCAGGAAATGTGTAAGAGTAAATGTAATACTCTAATATGAGAAGCGCAGGAATTTCCTCTGCCTGGGAATGATGAGTGAATGAAAAGTTAATAGGTTGATGGATGTGGACCAATCACCGGGATGCACACATTCCAGCATGTGCTCAATTATGAGCATGTGAAACAGTCTCTTCATAAGAAAAAAAAATAAATGACAGTGAAGTGAAGACTCAACCCTACAGATAGGAGTCTTACTTAACTAACCATTGACACCGAAAAAGCACTCTGAGATTACCCATAAGAAATGTTCCTGCCGATCCCTGTGTTTAACTACTGTTATCACAAGATCACGAGAACACTATACTATTATCACTGGAAAACAACATTCGTTATCTCCAGATCTTGAGATAATTATCCCGTTATTGTGGGAAAACGTAGTAAAAAAAATATTTGAATCGATGGCCACTTAGGGCTTTCGTACTCTGGCATCTTTCACTGCTTTCTAGGGCTGACCCCAAATAGTCGAAGATTCAATCTTCGCAGTGGTGTTTTGAAAGTACAATCATACCATTTTGGCTATATGGGAGAGTTCAATGTCTCATTTTTACAACTTCTGGTTTTCTCCTAACAAGTTAATATGCAGCCTATTATGGTATAAATTTCAACAAATAATGCTGTAAACGTGAAAAGAGAGAAACTTTTTTAATCTTTTTATTAAACAGCGTGAATAAATCCAAAATTTTATCCCTTTAAGGGTAGGGGGCGTCGATGCTCTTCAGCAGTTGTGTGTGTGATTGGCAGATCAGCTGTGTGGGTGTTTTGCCGAGTTATTGGCACCTCACGGTCGGATCATTTATCAACATTGATGAACCACACAAAGAATATATCATTTTTAAACAGTTACTTGGAATAGACCTGTGAGGAACTGCGTCGTGCACGCGATGTGGCCAACAACTGAATGCACGTCGCGGTGCTACACAAGACAGTTTAATGGCAAGGGAGAAGAGAGAAAAGGGTAACTGCAGGAAAGAATTGACAATTCTGATTCGACTTTATAGATCCTTAGAATGGGACAGGCCTACTGCTTTCTTTAATTTCTGTTTCTCCTGTTGTTTGGCTCTTTTACACTCTCCTGTTAGGGATTGAATATTCTCAGTGAGCCACAGAATAACCGTTGTATTCGACTGTGTCCGTATAAGGAGTAACAGAGAGCTTCTCAGAATCTGCACTGCTGCTGTAGTTATAAATAAAATCCCATAAAAACTTTAGTCAGAGAAATATTTAAAACACATGTGGTTTAGTTAGGATAGATAGGTACAAGTCTTGTGGTCACACATACTGTATACCCTCTGCATCAACAGTAGTTTGTGAAATGCCAAACGAAGGCAGTAAGTTATGCATGACTTCATCTTTAAACGTCCCTTGATTGTCTGCGTTAGGCAACAAACATATAATAATTAGACTCCTAATGTTTTTGAGCATTGATTGAGGACAAACATTAAAAGCCCTTCAAAGCACAAAATGTTCCTGCTGTTTCTATTTTTAAGTACTCACTCTTTAACAAATTAACAGACCAGGGCAAGAAGAACACACTGGTCACCAGCCAAAAACTCTTCAGTTAAGGATTTTGTTTGCCAGTTGTCTCTTTTCTACCAACATCTTTGTCAGGTAATTTGCTGTTATTCGGAGTTCTTGTTTGATACTAAATTAAAATGTAGGTGGTGGAGCTCCCTGATAGTCTAATTGTTGCCTGGGATGCAGCCTTTTCTCTCCCCTTATTTCCTGTCTGCCTCGTCATTATCGAATGTCCAAAAAGGCCAGATATAGTCTCAAAAAAAATTTGGGTGGTATAACAGTAAAAATGTCCCGCCTCTCAAGAGGGTGGAAGTGTTTGTTTCCTGTTTGTTGCTGAATAGTTGTACATAAATGGAAAACATGTTCAGTGAGCACAGTTGTCTGAATTTCTTTAAAAATACTTGCAGTTGTGAAGTGTGTGAAATATGTGTGGAGGACAATACATACAATTAGTTAATACTGTTATGTGTGTTTGCTTCTCAGGGTTCTCAACGTTTTCCGTCAGTGGGTCGAACATCATTTCTACGACTTCGAGAATGATCCGGAGCTGAGAAGTCGGTTAGAGGAATACATCACCAGCAAAATTCAACTGCGAGGTCAGAACCACATACAGTATAAACCTCTGTTTAGCTAAAGATACACATTCAGCCTCGGAACATCAGCACCGAAGTTTTGTTCCCTTTAAGGAGTTTCATGTCTTTGTTTGCCTAATCATACCTTTTTAATGTGTTAAACCAAGTTTAATGTGCAGAAAGATTATTTTGTCGAAGAACTTTTTACAGATTCATTCCGTAATATGCATGAGTAAAATGAAGTAAAACAAATTTCAGGCCATTTTCCTCAACAAAATAAATATTTTAATAGAATTAAACGCTTATTCGTTAGTTAATTTAATGAATTATATATATATATATATATATATATATATATATATATATATATATATATATATATATATATATATATATTTCATTGAGGAAAATTACATTGCAATAATTATCATTATTGTTTTATTGCCCAGCCCTACATAGAGTTAGAGTTAGAGGTTTTCTTCCCAGGTATTCCCAGTGTTCATATCAGCCTGTGGTACAGAATATTTCAAATTAACTTAAAACAGTTGGCCACTTGGCTTGCATTATAAAATCTATGTTTGTGGAATGGCATTTAGAAAGTAAAGCTTTGATATAAAACACATTTTTTAGACGCTTCCCTTTCCTTTTTCAGGCAAGTCGATGAGAAAGTGGGTTGAGTCCATCAATAAGATCATCAAGAGGAAGCTGCAGACGCAGTCAAATGGTGTTAGTCACAACATCACCTTCGAAAGTCCGCCTCCTCACATCGAGTGGCACATCAGCAGACCAGGCATGGTGGACACATTTGACCTCATGACGCTTCATCCTATAGAGATCGCCCGCCAGCTGACTCTTCTCGAATCAGAGCTCTACAGGTGAGTCAGAGGAGTGGATGAAGACTTCAAAATCAATGTGTAGTTATGAGTTTGTTTATGGAGACGATAAAGACCTTTACATAACTAATTTGCTGCATTGAAAGTGTCACTGTACTCAGATTTAGATCAAATTGTTGTTTCCATGTAATTGTGTCCAGTATTGCTTGTCTGAAAAATAAAAGCCCACTTCCTCCACAGAGCTGTCAGGCCGTCCGAGCTGGTCGGCAGCGTCTGGACCAAAGAGGACAAAGAGAAGAACTCCCCTAACTTGCTCCGCATGATCCGCCACACCACCAACCTCACACTGTGGTTCGAGAAGTGAGTCAAAGGATTCAAATATTTCATTCACAAGAAAATCTGGAATTGTTTTTTAGAGTCCTGTGGGGACAAACAAATATCTGTAACTGTTTGCTGGTCGTTCTCAGGTGTATTGTCGAGACAATGAACATGGAAGAGAGGGTGGCTGTGTTATCACGGGTCATAGAGATTCTGCAGGTTTTCCAGGAGCTCAACAATTTTAACGGTGTGCTGGAGGTAGTCAGTGCCATCAACTCTGTCCCCGTCTACAGGCTCGACCACACCTTTGAGGTGAGCAGAAAAAAGAATTGCAGCAATTTATGTATTTTCACACTTTACAAAGAGACTAAAAGTAAATAGCCATCCTTGCAAACTGTGAAGGTGCAGGGATCATTGCGCACCAGAAAACACAAGAACTTTGCTATTCTATTTTTCTACTAGTGGGGCAAAAGTAATTATAATTGACCTGAGAGTAGCGCCAGAAGAACGTCCATGTTTTAGCTTAAATCAAATGGGTTTATCTTCCATGTACGGCAGCTGTTTTAGGGCAACACAGACCACTTTACATTGTTAGACTCTGTACCTGTGCTCATGTTAATACATTAAAGTCTGTTTACAGGTTTTGAGGAGTACTTCTGCATATGTGGATAAAAAAAAAAATTAAAGCCTTTTGTAGCTCCAGTGGGAGCTAAGTGAAAGCTGATAAATATCCTCAGTGTCGGTTAGGGCTGAGCACTAGTTTGAAAATGGGAAAAATCTGGAGGTGTGGAGTTAGAAAGTGTTCATTCCTCACGGCTACACTAGCCTCTACGTGCGTAAAACACCTGACTCGCTGACTGAACTGTTGGTCTGAAGAATGCGTGGAATAAAAAAGATGGTCTCGTTCTGCTGGATCAATTTTTTAAACTGTCCATTGTGAGTCCCACAATGTTATTGTGTGTGCATCGTTAAGTCGGTGGAGTTAACATTAACATGCTAACAGGCTTAGACTAAGCTGGTTAACGTGTTGGTATTTAGCATTACAGAGAATTTATTTTCATTTAAACTGGATATTGTGATGTATTTTGGGTACAGAGTCTAAGATATAACAAAATTTTAATGTAAATTTTATTTAATTGTAATTCTCATCAATTTAGTGGGAAAATGTTCTCATACACTATACAAAATTCTATATATTCTCTATAAGTTTTATTGAACTTTAATTTAAACATTTGTTTTTTAACAAAACGTGCATGTGTTAACTACTATGTTATAAAGAATTGTTTCTATCCAGCCTCTGAATGATGTATGTATACATTTTTTTAAACATTTACACCCTGGCACAACAATTAGAAAGTGAGAAACCTTTATTAAGTGCATTTTAATCTAATGCTGAACTGGTGATGAGAACATGATTTATGGGACTTTTACTTTCCCCTGCACCCACAGGCAATACCAGAGAGGAAAAGGAAAATCCTGGAAGAAGCTGTGGAACTGAGCCAAGACCATTTTAAGAAATACTTGGCTAAACTCAAGTCAATAAACCCACCCTGTGTGCCTTTCTTTGGTAAGTCTTCTGCACGGTTTCTATGGATTCACTTCAAGTGACGTATGAAATGACCTGAAACAAAAACATGGATATATAACTGTCGTCTCTGGACCTAATCTGTTATTTAATTATACAAACCAGCAAGAGTTTTAAGTCTCCGTATGACTACGTTTCAAACAATCTTCTTCTCTTGACTAACATCAAACTTAACTTCACCCTCAGGTATCTATTTAACCAACATCCTGAAAACAGAGGAAGGTAACCCAGACTTCCTCAAACGTCACGGCAAGGAGCTGATCAACTTTAGCAAAAGGAGGAAAGTGGCTGAAATCACAGGCGAGATCCAGCAGTATCAGAACCAGCCCTACTGTCTGAGGGTGGAGCACGATATCAGGGTGAGCGCTCATTCTTATCATTTTCTCTATGGTCTTTCAATATGTTTCATTGTTCCTGAACTCAAATCATGTCATTTTTGTTGTTGCGCAGAGATTCTTCGAGAACCTGAACCCGATGGGCAACAGGACTGAGAAGGAGTTTTCTGACTACCTGTTCAAAATGTCTCTGGATATTGAGCCACGAAACTGCAGGCAGGCTCCACGATTTGTAAGTGTTTGAAGTGTTTCAGTAGTAGTTGTTTTTCGAACTAATGTTTGGTGCCATTTTAGTTTCAGTTTTTGTGCACTGTTTTAACACACATTTAATGCAGATTGGAGATGAAAACATTGTTCAGATCTTCAGATGTTTTGATGTAAGACATTTGGCTTTGAGGTAAAGAGACATTTAACTGCCATAAGTTTCATTGAGCACTAGGTTCTTTCTCAGAGACACAGAGAACTGGTTGTATTGGTGAGTTCTCACTGTTGAATTTTGGGTTTCTTCTCCTGCAGCCCAGGAAGACCATGTACAATCTGAAATCCCCGGGGATTCGGCCTCTGCGAACGTCTACCTCTGGCACTCTGAAAGGCCACCCAGTCCCCCTGGAGAGAGATCCCCCACATAAGATCACCTTCCGGAGCATCGCTGAGACCGAGCCGGAATCACCGGCATCCATCTCTGTGCCCACCTCTCCGAACACACCGACCCCTCCACAGTCAGCCTCCTCCTCTGACCTCAGCTCAGTCTTCATGGAGCAAGACCTCAACAGCTCCTACGGCGGTGAGTCGAATCTTGCAGAAATCCCACTACACTGTTCCTCTTTTTGTGGACATTCAAGAAACGTTTACAGATTGATTGCATTACATGACATTTAGCTTTGACTTTTTGTCCCACTGACATTTTCCCTGATGCTATTTTTATTATTGCAAAGTATAAACTTTGACTGTGACTAAGTGGACAGTCCATTTCCTGAGCCACAATCTGCATCACATGGGCATGAAGTGTTTTTTTTTTTTTTTTTTAAATAATGAGCACTGACAAAAGATTGATCACTTCAAGAGACTAGGTCTGTGGAGAAGTTGGAAAATGTAACCTTAAAACAAAACAAACATTGAAATATAAACACTACTTCAGAACACTCATGCAAAAGGTAACAGCATGCACTTTTGCGTAATATGAGATCTTTATCTTTTTTGTGAGATCTTTCTTCTCTCTATTTCAATTTTACAGGTTGCAACACCATCTTCGCTAATGTTCTTCTGCCGCCTTCAAGTAAGTGTGGTCTTAACTTTTGAGTTTAGTAGTTTAACTACTGATTTCAGTCAGAGGAATCATTCTTCCAGTACTTTGTGATCTATATGCAGTGATAGTGAGCATGTTAACTACATTAATGTGTCTTTTTCTTCTTCTCAGAGTACCAGTCTGTGTCTTGCGGCAGCCTCCACCAACTTGGAGAGGAGCAGGTGAAGCCGCCTCCTCTCCCACCGCGAAGGAAAGATCCATTGTCTGAAGCCAAAGTAAGAGCAAGGCATCATTTCCTACCAGTTCTACCCATAATTATAATACCTTTTGTTGTTTGTTTTGTGGCAAGTGCAAATAAAAATACTTAGCATTATGTGGGTGGTTTAAAGTGGCCCGTCAAACATGATTTGAGGTGACAATTTATTTTAGGGTTGTATTAGGGATTTAAAGATCACTCATTGGCCCAAAGGGGACACAATGATTAATGCTCAAAATGTTTGATTTTTAACTGCTCCGCTGTAAACAAACTCAAATTACACAATTGGTTTACCACGAATGGCAACATTTTTACCTCAAATATGACATCTCAGACATCACTCCTGTAGTGAAACCTGGGTGGGTGTGAATGCATCCACAAAGACTGTACACCAGCTACAACTTCTTTGACCCGAGACCCCCAATACATCACTATGAGTGACTCACAGTGACACCCTTTGTTGTTAACAAGAAACAGAAGTCGCTCAAGGACAATTCCCGCTGTAAAATCTCACGAGAGGCGAATTGTTATAGGAAGACGCTTTGTATGAAACATGTTCCATACAAACAGATTCCATAACGTTTTGTACCTACTAGTCAATTCAACTCTAAAATATGTGAAAATAGGGTCCTGGTAAAAAAAATCTGAAATTTCCCTTCAAGCAGAATAGGCTTTAGAGTCTGAAAGAAGTAGAGGTATTCAGTAAATTCCAAAATAAGCAAACATTAGAGGGATAACTACAAAAAAACAGTAAGCCTAACTGTGTGGCATAAATATGTTGACCTCTTCTGTTAATCCTCTCGTGACGCCTCACATTTGTATTATGACCCGTTGTGGGGGGATACATGTTTAGTATCTTGTGTTGGCAGATTTTTGACCCCAATGTGTCTCTCTATGTCTCAGCTGAGCTCCAGGTCCGACAACCCCCCAGCCATCCCTCCCCGGCTGCCCCCTCCTCTGCCCAGGAACCAGCCTCGGCCGCTGATCAACAACGGTCCTCCTGGCGACGGCCCCCTGCCAAGTCCTCCTCCTCCACCACCACGCGACCCTCTGCCTGACACGCCTCCACCGGTGCCCCAGCGGCCCCCGGAGATCTTCATCAACTACCCCCTGAACCTGCAGCCTTCCCCTGTGGGCCGATACCACTGGGACTTCGGCAGCTCCCCCAGCTCCCCCAACACCCCGCCTAGCACGCCATCACCTCGCGTCCCCAGGCGGAGCTGCCCGCTCAGCGCCAGCCAGAACAGCCTCTGCCCTCTTCCTGTTTCCATCACTGCTCCACCTGTTCCCCCACGTCACAACTCCAGCCCTCAACTCCCCAAACTCCCACCAAAGACATACAAAAGGGAGCTGCTGCAGCCGCCACTACAAGGCCTCTCATTGGTAGAGAACACCGATAGCAGCCAGTGAGGCTGCGTTACTTTTTTTTAAAAAAACACCTAGGTGTGATCTTGAAATGCAAACTTCAAACTGTCTCCTGCAAACTAAGACACAGTGGACTCAAAGCTACTGATCAGAAAGAACTACACTGCTCCACCCACACGCCCTCTGCATTGACCGATCACACCCCCACTGTGCCTCTCAGGGGATCAGTAGCTCCGCCTTCATCAGAAACCCTCTGTGCCAACGAGAAACCCACACCGGTGTGCCAGCTAGTAAACAAAAGGAGTTGAGTGTTTGTGTCTGTTTGTTCTGTACGGAGCTGGATCGTCTGCTCCTGATTAAAGTTCTCACACTCTTAACTTAACACTTACCCCACGTCCCACTCCTCTGTCAGGGAGGCGTGAATGTGGGGGAGCCTTGGACTTTGTAGCCTCAACTGTCATGCTTTGTTTCTTTGGGCATTGACATCATCTGGAGTCCTGCTGCAGCTCACAGATTTTTACGACCTATCTCCTCTTCAGCGACTCTCCCAGTAGACGGGAGGCTCTTTCACAGTGGGTGTGAGCAGCAGACATTTCCATTGTTTTTCCTACAAACTGATAAACAGTTGCCAAAGTCTTATTTTATGCAGGGGGATAAGGGATTTTCTTTTTTTTAAACAAATATGAAATTAAAAGAAACCTATAAAGGAGGCGACACTGAATCCCCCACCTTGTATCTCAACTGTACACTGTGACTGTAAAGACAAGAGTCAAACTGTCTGACTGTTTCTGGTCTGAAGACAGGCCGCTCTGCAGCCACAAAACGTTGCCTTTAAAAATCCAACAGCGGTTACCTCTGACCCCAGGCTCTAGTCCTCATGGCCCGGATGGGACAACGAGAGCTGAGAACACTCCATTTGCACATCGAGTTTGGGCAAAGTCAGCAGGTTTTCGACTGTAGAAAATATGCCTCCGCTGTGTGCGACAGAGGGAGGGCTGCCATGATATCAAACACCACCGATCCAGGATGAAGACGAGGAGAGAAAAGAGAGACACAAGTTTTTCTCTCTCCAACTCTTACAGAGCTGATGTCTTAAACGATCCTCTTATAGACATGCGCTGCTGTCTTGACACTGTGCTCTTCTCCAAAAGCCCTCGTGACCAACTCTTCTTCATTGGTATTAAAACTCAGCACTAGAAGCACGCAACCTCCCACCTGAGCTGGGTCAGCTCCCCCCAGTGGCTGCTCGAAATACCTAGAAACCCATGAAAAAGAGGAACTTTTTAACCCAACTTCTTATGTATCTCTCTCTTTTTTTTTCCCGCTTGAAAACATTTTGTTTTCCTTTGGAAAGACTGAAATAATCCACGCATCATGCTCAGATGTGCCTTTTTATTTGGTTTTGTACTTTACAGAAATAAGCAAATGGTGTCTAAAATGCTAAAAAATAAAGTTGCCTACGTAATGTTTCGAACAAAGCTATACACTATGAAATTGTACATGTTTGTGGATATTGTGTATATATATAACATGTATACACTAACTAAATAATTTGTATAAAGTGACAAGTTTTTTTCCCTGTTGTATTGTACCCCCATCCGCATCTGTTCAGTTGAATATTGCCTAATAATCCAAAGCTGCTACAGTCGGATAAAAAAAAATACTAAAAAAAAAACAAAACAAGAAAAAAACAGGTCACTGTCACTAACTTACTTACAGACAATCTCCAGTTGAAACACTGGGAGTATTAACTGAGGAAAGCCATTTCCATTTTTTTCTTCCCTGCCCCTTAGCTGTTTTAAAGCAATGAAAAAAATACAGTTCAGTATGCCAAGCACTTACTTAGATGTGTGCTTCACTTTGTACATCTTACTAATTGCCTTTTCTCCTTTTCAAAGTTTTTTAATGCTAACACTCATTAAACAGAGGTTGGAATTATATTAAAGTTGCATTTGAATATATACAGTCCTATATTCAGTTGCAAGTATTTGAGCATAGTGAAGAATTTGACTTTTTTTTTCTGAGAAACACACTTTGTGCACTTTAGGCTGTACTGTTTAAGTTGTTATAGGTCATGTTTGTAAATGCAGTGGTCCTATGCAACTGTTAAACTCACTTTCTACGTGGATCAGGACAGTAAAACGCGAGTCTACCACCTCACTTTTTCCCCCATGAACACACAAACACATGGGGATGTCTGACCACCAGGAGCTTAAAAAAACCTCACTCGTGCCCCCTTTATTTTCTCCTCACGTTGCCCTCAAATTACACAGTCATCCTCCTCCTCTCCCTGCCTTTCGTGCAGATGATGATGGATGATTAAATTTCTGATCAAACTAGAGATGAGGGGAGTGTTTTGTGAGTGGGATTTTTAACAGACAGCTGAAGTCAAATCACTGTCTTAGCTCATGTTCTGTCCATTTCCCAAGTCAGTATTTGTGGGGTTCTTTTTGCCAAATACTTCTTTTTTGTTTTTTTCAACCCCAGCCCTGACAGAATAAGATACAGGTTTTCCTCTGGTGGCACTGTAACGGCTTGATCCAGCAGTTGGTTTATTTGATGGTATGTGGCCTTTTAACTGCTTTTTATTAATGGTCTTGATGAGATTAATAAATCACCCAGTCTTATTTTGTACTGAACTACCCATTTCTCTCGTTTTTTCTTTTTGATGTCAATTCAGCTTTAAATTTAAGCTATATATGTTGGAGAGATGAAGAAAGGAAATGTTTGCCATTTAGGGAACTGCGATCATCTGCTGTCCAGCTTAGTTTAGCATAGACTGGAAATGAGGAAAAAGCTAGCTAGGGTAACAAAATCCATCTACCAGCACCCCAACAGATTACTCATTAACATGTTGTATATACACATTGTTTACCCTGTACAAAAGTTTAATATATTCTTTCTTTAATCCATACAAAAACCTGTAAATGTAAAACAAATAGCTGTTTACAGGCGGTGCAGTAACGTTATGCACCGGACCTTTTCTTGGCTCTGATGCTGCATTCCAGGCAATTCTGCACTCAGAAATTTCACAACCTCCATCTAGAAAAGTACGAAAGAGCACCCCAAGTATGAGTTCTGAACGCTGAGGAAAAACTATGTACCCGGATTTCACACGAAACTTACGGAGTATTAGGGCCACATTAAGAAAAAAAATTGAGGATGAAGATTTTTTATTTATTTTGTATTTCGAGAATAAAGTCGAAATGTCAAGAATAAAGTTAAAATGTCGAGAATTGACTGAGGGTTTTTTTTCTTAATGTGGCCCTAATACTCCGTCATAGAAACTAAATGGCAACATAAAGTATATTTCCCTGAATTTAATTAAATTAATAAATACTATAATGTAGTATGTAAATTGATGTAGAAATATTTTGTCACTGTTGCTGGTTACAGTAGACAATCTCTGAAAGTCATCTTCTCTGCACCACAGTTACTCAGAAAACTCTCCCCAAAAAGTAAAAACATTAGGAAAAAATAGCCTTAACATTTACTGACTTTTGAGGACAACAGTTTACAAGTAACAACTTTGTCACTCGTTTTCATTATCAAAGCCATCCTTTTAATTAACACCAAGGGCTCCACTGAGGGTTCAGTTGTGTGCACAAACAGCAGTTTGTCACGGTCAGCCCCGTTCACTTTCGGCATCATGCACCTGGACCGCTTGGAGGTCGTAAGTCGGCAAATTTCAGTTTTAGAAATGTCCGACTTCCGAGCAGTCTGGAACGCAGCATTTCTAATGTCCAGGCAACCAGCGGGGAATCCATGAAATGATGGTGCCTGTTCGAAAAGTGGTCTCTAAAACGACAAATGGCCGTTTTACACCTCGATTTTTGGACAACTTGTACAAACTAGATATCACGTGATAATTTGTAGGCTTTAGAGGTGCTGATAGGATTTTACTGCTTTAATAGAGCCAGGCAGAGCTGTTTCCAGCCTTTGCGCTAAGCTAACTGGCTGCTAGCTAGCTTTAGCCAACATACAATCAGTAGAGTGGAAACAATCTTTTCTACAGTTACTTCTCCACTAGCAAGCGAATACGCATATTGTCCAAAAGTTTGTACTGCTTCCTTTAAATATTTAAGTTTAGTCATTAAACTTAAAACTAAAATGTGTTATTGAATAATGTGATGTTTCTTAAGCTGCACAATATAGAAAACATATCACCGTCTCACCTCTTTAAGAGGAAGAAGAAGTAGAAGTCTAACCTTTGCTTAGAGAATGGACATAATGTTCTGATTTTCTTCCCACATTAAAATGTAATCCTGAAGAACAATCATGTGAGTCAAACAAACACGTCGGCAGTGTTCATAAAAGGTTCAGCTTTAACAGAAAATCAAAAAAAACGCCTTATCCATTTTTAGGCTCACTGATTTCGTCATTCATGCATTTTACGCTGCTGTTACTGCCTTTTTTAAAAAATGTATCCATCAAATCAATCACAGCTTAGGCTCACATTTGGTTGTAACTTCAAAGTTATGTGTGCAACAGTTTTTGGTGAGGGTCCTCTTGTCTCTGGGGAGGACAGCAGGAGAGGTCAAACAGTGCTGCAGGGTCCCTCGCTGTCCTCACTGTCCTCCCACAATCCTCCACCGCTCATGGCTGCTGCGTGGTTCCCCCACTGCTGAGGCAGGCCTGGTCTGAAAACAGGTAAAAGTTGATTAATCTCATACGTCCAGTTTTGTATCAGCACTGAAACGCCACAATGCAAGCGTGAATTTGGTTGTTTTCATTAGTAAAATCATTCTTCTGTATCACCACCACACCTGTGTTTATAGAGTCAAGTTCTTCACTGTTGTAATTCCACCTGATGAAGGCTCTTACCTCAGATTTTCTCTGCTCGGGTTGAAATTGTGAAAGCTTTGCCTCGCTGGGGCTTGAATCGGTATGAAGCCTTGTCGGTTGTCTTTCTCTGGAGCTGAATCAGCCTGGTACATGAAGTGATGTGGATATATAGAGAACAAGTTTGAAATTATAAATGACAGGGGGGGAAAAAGCATTAGTTGATTGAAGAAATCCTAACCAAATGGTATTAGAAGAGACAGGATCAGATTAACAATATTCATCCAAGCCTGTTACATTTTTTCCCACATGAAGTTAATTTCACTAGTCATTGCTAGTTCTGTACTACTAGGCCTGTAAAAGCTGTTGTAAAATGTCTGTCTTCATTTGCGTACAAGCTGGAGGTTTGTTTGGAGGGTTTAAAGAAAATATGCTACCATGCTGCTTTTGAGTGTTTGTCCCTCCTTTTTAATTATTTATTTTGACTCCCCCCAACTTTATGGAAGTGTAATACTTCCACTGATCAGCCATAACATTATGATCACCTGCCTAATACCGTGTAGGTCCCGGTTTTGCCTCCAAAACAGCTGTGACCCGTCGAGGCATGGACTCCACTAGACCTCTGAAGGTGTGCTGTGGTATCTGACCCCAAGACACTGGCAGCATCCTTTTTAGTCTTGTAAATTGTGAGGTGGGGCCTTTATAAATTGGACTTGTTTGTCCAGCACATCCACAGATGCTTGATTGAATTGAGATCTGGAAAATTTGGAGGCCAAGTCAAAAACTTGAACTTATTGTGCTCCTTAAACCATTACTGAACCATTTTTGTGTCAGAGCCCATTATCCTGCTGAAAGAGGCCACTGCCTGATCCGACATGTTGTACATGGTCTGCCATAATGCTTAGGTAGGTGGTACGTGTTAAAGTAACATCCACATGAACGGCAATACCTGAGTTTCCCTGAAGAACATTGCCCAAAGCATCACACTGCCTCTTCCGGCTTCCCTTCTTCCCAGAGTGCATCCTGGTGCCCTAAGTGTTCTCCAGATAAGCGACGCACATGCACCCAGCCATCCACGTGATGTAAAAGAAAACGTGATTTATCAGACCAGGCCACCTTCTTCCATTGCTCCTGGTCCAGTTCTTATGCTGACATGCTCATTGCAAGCCCCTTTGGCAGTAGACAGGGGTCAGCATGGGCACCCTGACTGGTCTGGGACTACACAGCCCCATACACAACAAACTGCAACGCACTGTGTGTTCTGACACCTTTCTGTCAAAACCAGCATTAACTTTTTTTTAGACAGTAGCTCACCTGCTGGATCAGACCACACGGACCAGCCTTTGCTCCCCGTGCACAGCAATGAGCCTTGTCCTCCCATGATCCTGTCATTAATTCACTGCTGTTCCTTCCTTGGACCATTTTTAATAGGTACTGTCCACTGCAGACGGTTTTGGAGATGCTCTGACTCAGTCGTTCAGCCATCACATTTGGTCCTTGTCAAAGTCGCTCAAATCCTTACGCTTGCCCATTTTTCCTGCTTCTTACACATCTACTTTGAGGACAAATCACTTTACTGGTGATTTATGTTAAAATATTTCTTGTATGTAGTTATTTAAAATGGTGATTATAGCATCAAATTGTTTTGATGACTGTTTTAAATGATGTAATCCCAGTATTGCACATGTATCCCACGATTGTCTATCACGGTTTCTATTCTTTTTTCAAATGTTCTGATGGCACATGTACTTTTTTGTGTGGGTGTTTGTGTCCAACACAGTCCCATTGGAAATTGCAGTCTATGTGTTGTTGTACCAGTCTGCCATGAGGAGGAGCCAAAGTTAAAGGTTATAATTCCGCTCAAAGTGAGTTTAATATTACAAATTGTGCAGCCTTGGCAGAAGTATGTGCTCCTTGAGTATTTTTTTAGTTTTCATGTTTTGAGCACAGTACAGTTACTTCAGGCAACATGTTACTACACCACATTGGGATCATTTCATTCTGACCTACTTTGAAAGGATGTTGATGCTGTAATATACCAAAAGTATGCCCTGCATGGCCACAGTTTATGTAACAATAAAACCCAATACCTGTTTGGATGGATCATCCCAGATGGGCCTGAAGGCACTTTTTGGATGTAGAAGAGGCGACCCCTTCCTGACACTGACCACCCTCTTTCCATAGGAGCTGACGAGGCACGGCGTTTGCCCCTCCACACATGGCCCTGCTGTGTTTCTCAGAGGAGGGTGAGGGGTTAATCTGGGAATCTGCCACCTCAGGCACACAGTCCGCTCTCTGGGCGCATCCCTCGACTGCTGCTGCTGCTGCTGCTGCTGCTGCTGCTGCTGCTGCTGCTGCTGCTGCTGCTGCTGCTGCTGCTGCTGCTGCTGCTGCTGCTGCTGCTGGCTGTATGAGGGCTTTAACAGCACCGGCACCTGGCTGTCCTCCTCTTCATCCTCCGCACTGTTGCTGTCCATTGTCTCCCTCCGCAGGGTGCCATCAGGGCTGCAGGAGGTGACAGAGGAGTAGTCGAAGGCCGAGGTGTCATCTGGATCTGTCTCGCAGTCCTCAAGGCTGTGGTTAGTGTGAGGAACCTCTAGCTCGTTGGTGCCTTTCCCAGTGGGCTGGCTGAAGGTGCCCTGCCCCGAGTCGCTGTTGTCTCCCCATCCTGCAGCGTCAGGAGTGAGGAGGGAGCAGTAGGCGTGTCCACAGTCACGGGCCGGCTGGTTCGGGATGGTCCGGTCTCTTCCGCAGCCCTTCCTCCTTACTGGGCTGCAGGACCAGCACTCCAGACGCATCGAGTGACAGCCGTCGACTCCATTAGTGAGGCCGGCAGCCTGCTGTTCGTCTCTGTGGAAAGGAGAGTGGAGGTTATTATACCTCTTTCTGCATCAGCTGGGATGTACAATTTTGAGGTACTCTTTAGCTCCACTACATTTTGCAGACAGTTGTACTTAACTTTGCAGATTCAGATTTTACATCATAGCATTAGATATGGATATATTAATATAATTTATTATTTCCTAACCTTCTTTCATTCTTTCTGGCATTTTTCTTATTGCTTTCCTATTTCACATAATTTCCTTTCTTCCTTTTGTCATTTGTTCTTTCATACTTTCTTTAGTTCCTAATTTCACTCTTTACCTTCTTCTTCAAATGATCTAAAAACGTGAAAATTCCCAGAGCTGGACATGTGAAGTTTAAGTCATATAAATACTTTTACTCAGGATACCTGAGTTCCTTTTCTTGCCAATGCTTTTTTACATTTAGTGCTCTTTCTATAACTGGTTTTAGGGCAAATGTGTGGCTATGGGCAACATTCAGCTGAAATGTGGCAATCAAGATGATGCTGGCTGCCACAGCACACGTCACAAGTCACAACCGCACAAACAGCAAAGCACATGTGAACATCAGAATGATACTTTTGCAATGAAGTCACTCAGTAGCTCAATCATAAGCCACAACTTGTGCTGAGGTGGGAACATGAGCACCAAAAAGGGGGAGGAGGATGAATCTGCCCTGTCTCAAATCATAGAGCTGCATATTGTTGCTTTCAGGATCACCAAAATTAAAACATTTTCACACAACTCCTTCATTGTCCTCTTTCTTTACATCACTGTTGACACATTTTCAAATTTACTGTCTATCTTTAACAGTTCCTGGCAGACATTACAAATGCTATATGTTGGAGCTTCCCATCTGCACTCTAACACCAGTTCTTTTTTTTATCAGTGCCTGCTTTAGAATTCAGTAATTCCATTTTATTTATATAGCACCACATCACAACAACAGTTATCTCATAACACTTTTCACAAACAATTACCAATTCCAACAATTCCCACCAAGAGCAAGCACTAAGCCACAAAGGCAAGGAAAAACGTCCTTTTAAGAGGCAGAAAACTCAAGCAGAACCATGGCTCAGGGTGGGCGGCCATCTGCCTTGGCTGGTTGGGGGTAATAAAGGAATAATAATTATCCGATAACATTGAGATGCACAATATCTATTTGCAATTTGGTTTGGATCCTGTACTGAAATGAATGGATATCGGCTGCCTGGAAGGTAAGTATCTTAATTTAATTAGATAAAACATGCAAAAACCCAGGGACATTTTTGCATGTTTCTGAAAAAGTCACTTTCAACAAAATGTTTGCACTGTAGGTGTTCCCTTGCATGTGTTTTATTATTATTTATTCAGGGGGAAGCGTTGATATCTTTTACAGGAACACTGTGACCTGGAAACTGCCCTGTACAACCATGGTCTGATTTATCCTGCCAGTCAGGGGGTTTGACCAAACAATCCTTTGTTACACCTTTAGGCTGCCACTGTCTGAAGCCAGCAGAAGACGACACTCACCTCTGAGCTGCAGCGTTGGACTCTCTGGTCTGTTGGCTCCTCCTGCAACAGTTTGCAGAGGATCCGCCAGCTGCTGCATCAGAGCAACTGCTGTTCATGTAAAAAGTATACATTTTCTGTGAGTTTGTCAATGAGCCAAAGACACAAACACAGGAATTCAACTTAGTATGTGACACAGTGCTACAGTAAGGGGTCAGAAGTACAAAAATATCTACATACAATTCTAATCTGATATAAGAGACATCAACCTGAGTATCTATATCTATACTGAAGGATCTTCTGAGGTTTCGATTTAGTGCTAATCCTTCTCATAATGCCCTGACCTTTGTCCAGCTTCTTCTCCTTCCTCCCACCGCACTTCTTCCTCCAGGATCACATGACAGCGAGACAAAAGGCTCCTCAGCGCTCGCTCAGTTCCCAGCAGGAGGCTGCAGTCAGGATGCTCTTTACCCGTCCACTGCAACAAGTTCTAGAGAAGGGAAATTGAGAAAAAGCAAGTAATTCAAGTAGGGTTAGGATGATTTTTAAAAATATCTACTCAATAAAAAACCTGCATGACTGTATGTATTTGACCTGTAGTACCTCTAGTGTTTCTAATCCTAAATTGTTCATTTTTCAACCTTTTTGTTTTCATTTTTATCTGTTTTTCAGATGTTGAACTACAGGTTTAGAGTTATCCTGCAGTGTCACATCTTGTGTAACAGCAGCGCTACACACTGGCCTCACTGTGGCTGCTGACTCACCTGAATGTGGTTCAGGTAGCTGTGTATGCGAGAGACAGGTGCCAACAGCAGGGAGAGCAGTTTCATTTCCTCTCTCTCCATCTGGCCGCTCTGTTAAATGCAGACAGAGAATATGTATCGGTATGTGTGGTTTCTCAAGTACATTATGACTGAATAATGTTGCTGCATCACTTAAAATACCTGTATTTTGTGACTTTTCTCAGGATGATTTAGTCTGTTGAACTCCAGTGAGAGGAATGAAGCCAGGGTTGTCGTGTATCCAAGGTACATATCTGAAAAGGCTGTCTGGATATCCCAAATCAGAGCAATAGTGAGTTCCTTTGGTGTTCAGTGTAATCCACTGAAATCACCCCCCCAAAAAAAGAGCATTAACTCACATCGTTTTGGCCGATAAGCTGCACCAGGATGTCTCCTACTAGAGATTTCCAGTGTTCAGCAGATAATCGTTCCTGCAGGGTGTTTCTGAAGAGCAGATGTCGCTGTAACAGCTGCTCCACAAACTTCAGGTACGTCTGACTGGATCACAACACAGAAATCAAGGATCACATATTGTGTTTCAGGTTTTTTTCATCCGACTTGGGCACATTTTGTGTTTGATCAGGCTAACAGAGCAAAAAGAAGAGACGGTTTAATTTCAGTTTTTGTAACTGTGTCTGTTGTAGAATAAAATTATGTCATGACATTACAAGCTTTTTGAGGCAGGAAAAGGCCTGAGCTCTTTCTTTCCTCTGTAGCTACAATTTGCTAAATTACATAAAGTATTTAGCACTCACTATGGCTCCACAGTCATCTGGTGAGCTGGTGGGGTCTTGTATTTATCATACAGCTGGTTTAAGGTTGACACGTACTCCCACTCAGAATGCAGAAGTTGCATCGCTACCTGATGTCGTGCATCTGTACAAAAAAAATACACAAAAAAATTAAGTACACATATTCTTTTCATCAATATAGCAGCTTTGTAGGGCTGCTAAGTTTGTAAATGAGCATCAGTAGTGGTGGAAGAAGTACTCAGATCTTTACCGAAGGAAAAATAACAATACCACAGTGTAAATTTACCCTGATACAAACACATTTGCATTGCAAAATTTCTTAAGCTAAAAAAAAAACAATGTACTGCTTACTGCATTATATTTTTATATTGTGAATTGTCACCTGCCACCTGAATTTTGTGTTTCTCTTTATCTGTCCACCATACAGTGGTGCAGGAACATTTTAGAAACATTTTTCCGTTTTAAAGTTTTAAAATATTTAACTTTTTTAAAAAGACAAATGAAAATCTTGCACTGCTTCAAACATCTACCTGACAGCAGACAAATAGTTTTGCCCATTGGTGGTTTAATTATCATTGTGATACAGCAATCAGCTATAAAGGAAAAAAACCTCCTCACCTGTGCCTTCACTCAGCCCTGCTTTGAGACCCTGCAGGAAACAGTGGAGGAGCAGCTTTCCTCTGGATGGACAGGCGGGTGGCGCAGACGAACAGTCACACTGCCTCCGTTCACCAGCCGGTTCTGCTGGATCACTGCTGCAGTGGACATATGGCAAAACTGTCTCTCTGCAGGTTTAACCAGCAGTTATTATTACCGCCCGCTGACTAGGTGTGAACACCTTTTTATGACTAATTGTTTGCAGTTTACCACTGAAATGAGGATGAATTAATATGAACAGATATTAGATGATACATGTGGATTTCCTGTAAACAAACAAACAAACACATAATTAAGAAGACTTTCATCTGCTATTCTGTTTTTTACACCTTGTACCATGGCGTCAAATTTGGTCGAAATTTGCCACATTTACAGCACAAAGTAAAGCATTATACTGACCCCTAAGAACAAATACTGAATGTACTGCATTCTTTCAATTTCCCTATTTTCCCTAATATCTGTGCTATCAGTCTTGTTTATATTTTGGTAGTTACAGTATTTTTTTAATTTCATGAGCAAATTCCCTCCATGTGAGAACTTCATTTCTTGTATATGTTTTGTCTATTGAGGCCATGGTAGCAGGGGGCCAAAGCTGCAGGCAGATGAAGGAAGGCTATAGTCTGACAGACGAATCACATCAAACATGTTTACAGGTGCTTCTCAGAAAATTAAAACATTGTGGAAAAATTTAAGTCAAAGTAAAACTTTCTTATATTCAAGATTCATAACACATAAAGTGAATTTTCTTTTTGTTTTAATCTTGAGGATTACAGTTTACAGCTCATGGGAATCAAAAATCCATATCTCAAAATATTGGAATAAAGAATATATAATGCCGAAATATCAACCTGAGAAGAGCCTTTAAGACTTCTGACACTCATTGACCCCCTCCACAAGGAGGGTAAGCCACAGAAGGTCATTGCTGAAACGGCTGGCTGTTCACAGAGTGCTGAATCAAAGCATATTCATGGAAAGTTAACTGTAAGGTTAAAGTGTGGTAGGAAATGTGCACAAGCAGCAGGGATGGCCGCAGCCTTGAGAGGATTGTCAAGCAAAGGATGCTTGACAATCCTCTCTCCATGTATTTTATATCTGTAGTTTATATCTGTGCCATATTTTTCTTTTTCATACCTTTCTCTCTGTTTGGATGAGGAGCTCTTTCCATCCTGCTGAGGTCTCTGTCTGTTACTGTACAGCTGCAAGATCTGACACCGCATCACTCCAAGTTCTTCCTGTAGTATGACAAAGATGCAGGACCAGAGTTTGGTAACTCATTTTATACTCTGTAACATCTGTTACACATCCTTGAGAGAATCCAGTCTAATTTGACTGTTGAGTGTGTTTGCATTACTGTTGATTTGGCAGATGTTGATTTTAAATGATTGTGTAAATACAACACATGTTGTAACCAAACTTAACATTTGATTTTTTCTTAATAATTAAAACTAATCAAAGTCTCACCTTCAGTGACTCGACCAGAGCCTCCAGACGAAGCGCTTTCTTCTGGCAGCTCCTCCTGTTCTCCTCCAGCTCCTCTCTCAGATACGTGTCTCCATGTTGGATCTGACTGAGCTCCAGCAGAGCGCTGGTAAACCCCGTCTTCAGCTCCGAGACCATGCATTGTAACTGATTCATTGACAAAGGACAACAACAGTGTTGACTTTCACTATGAAGGTGAAGCTAAGGCAGATAAGAACATCATTAGAATGTATAAACTGCATTTTTGATCCTGGACATCAGAATAGCTTTAAATTTAAAATACACTGTCTCTTTAACAAAATCAGACTGATGAGGGAAGTTGCAGCATACCTTTGAGATTTCGGTGACAAGCTCTGCCTCTTGAGGCTTCATGACCTGTGCAGAGAGACACACAAACAAGGCTGTTTGCAAACACTCATTAATGTGCACAGACTGTCACAAACCTTTTTATTATTTTTATATTTCCAGCTGTAAAATGGAAAAAGTCCACCATGCAGAGAAAAGCACATTCTCCTGTGCAATTCACTCTTATCGCCAAACATTTTTCAGAAAGTGTTGCATTCACACAACAGGTACAAAGCAGGGAAGTCAAACTGTTTGTTTAATAACTTCTTCCTTACCAAATACACACCAAAATTATAAGACGAAAACAAAAACTAAATACTTGCGTACAGTCTAATTTGAGTAGTAACATATGTGAATTTTGTCATACTTTATCTATATATTAAAGTAAGTCTAAATGTAAGAATTAGAGTCTCATAACCAGATTTAATGACCTCTGTGCTTTTATTCCTGTTTGTTTGTGTTACCTGCTCAGAAGTTGCCCCTGCCAGCAGCCCCTCTGCTAAGGAAGTGGCAAGCCAGCCAAAGAGCTCAGCCCTGCAGGGGAAATGGCTGCAGGAGCCAAGATCCCTCCTTATATGCCTGCTGACAGAAGGACAGGCACGGATCAGCAAAAAGCTGAAAAATGCAATATGCAATAACCTTTTGTTTTAAAATCAATTTTAACCCAATTAACCGTTTTTTAAATCACTTTTCCGGGATTAAAATATGTAGAAATCACATTTTTATTGTTAGTTGTGAGACGTGCATGATAGCTACTTATATGCATTTTATAAAATGCTATTTCCACACAAAATTATAATATCAGTGGTGTCCAAATATCCAGTCATCCATCAAATAACATACCACAAACACTGATTGCTGAAGCAAAAGATACAAAAGACAGCCACCAGAAACTCACCTCAGTTAAAGCTCATCAGTCTTGCTCCTCCAGACATCTGAAGAGATGCAATGAATGTTAAAAAAATACTTTAAATTCCCAGTGTTTCCTCTTCTGTGCGAAAACTTGGTTTCCGTCATTTGCAGTGTATGGAGGCGGGTGTCTCGCGCTGCGACGTGCTCTGCTCTGTGCGGACAGCAGATGTCCCGCATGACGCTCACTGAGCAGCTCTGTGATTTACTGGGGAAGTCAGCTTCAATATGAACCTTGCAAATACCCTAATGGAAGTATTGTTTTATGATACAGTTATTTACTGTGATTGAGCTATTTTTGCACATCTTCAGATATCACTTAAAATGGTGATGTCCATAAAGTCGTTTGTTAATATGGGCATGTGAAATTTTGTCAGTGCAATTTCCGGAAAAAAATGTGATGTACCAATTTCTTATGGAATGAAATATAAATAGGCAGACCAAGGGCGATTCTATTATTAGCCTATAGTAACATAAATGAAAACCAAATACGATATAAATGAGAGTAATGGTATTATAGACATTAGAATAATAATAATAATAATGATATTAGTAAAATAATAATAATATTATTATTAAAAAAATAATAATAACAGATTTTACTTGGTGGATAACAGATTCCACTAATAAAAACACACTGAATATCATTAAATAAACAGATTGTATCACCAAGATTCAGAAAACAGATAATTATTTCTCGTTGTCGTCGATTATATTCTTCACCCCGCCCGTGTGGATCAGTCCGGAACTTAAATCGAGCGCACGCGAGCCCTGCTTTGTTTTTGTAAGGGGCGTGGTTAAGGGACAGTGCTTGAATCTGATTGGCTGCTGGGTTCAAGGAGTTTTCAAATCGATGCCGCAGCTGACGGAGCTGTCAAAACAGTCGACAGGAGGAGAGCGTGACCGGTGAGAATTTAGAAACACGACACAGCTGGCTATACCCTTTATTTATCCATATATGTGTATTTTTGTTATACTAACACATCTATTTATTCTTTTCTGATAAAGAATAGACAAATGTTTAATTTAAATGTTCGATCTGACAGATGTACAGCTAACGTTAGCTACTCAGCAACACATTTCTCTCTGTGCAACATAACGTTACAAATTACGGTCGACAGAGTCCTCAGTTCTGACATTAATGTTAATGCAATGTCAAATAATAGGCTGTCTTCGTCGGAATCTTAATACCTTGGGAGAAGTGGAGAAAAAGCTTCCTACTAGACAGACTATAGCATGTTTAATTCTGTTTTCAGTATGGTGTGTTACCTAGCCACTTGCTCGCACGTTAGCTTCTTTAAAGGACCAACACTATAATGGTCTTGGCGTGTTTTATCCATCATAGTATACTATCAGTGGTGGAAAGTAACTGAAAACATTTACTCAGGTATTGTATTTAAGTATAATCTTGAGGTACTTTACTTGAGTGTTTTCATTTTGTGCTACTTTACTTTTACTTCATCACATTTATTTGACTTAATCTCACATGACATTAACACAAGACATTCGAGGAAGTCATCTTTGGCTATGGGAAACAGTGATTTTATTACCATTTTCAGGCATTTTATAGACCAAACAACTAATCGATTATTCAAGAAAATAATCGCCAGATTAATCAACAATGAAAATAATCATTAGTTGCAGCCCTACACTTTATATCACTGTCCATAATTTCCAAAGTATGCCAAGGTTTGGGGGGATACGGAGTTGGTTTACATTTGATCAAGTTCAACACTGATTTTCTTCCTACTGTCTCAACAGTCTGTTGAGCTGAAGCCATGAGGACAAGCGAGTTTGACTCTTCATCTGAAGAAGAGGAGGTTGGAGAAGAGCAGCTGACTCCCTTCCACATCTCCTGGTAAGATTCAACGGGTGCCTTTTGTCTTGACTTACCAAAAAGTGTGTGCTTTCAGTCAGTATGATGATAGTAATGTTTATTCTGAAGAGCCAGTTTGTTTTTAATTGATGACATATAATGCAAGCATTGCTGTTCATGTTAAAGTATACTATATTTTGGTTGGCTTAAAGGTTACCTCTGTCCATAGTGGAGTGCTCACAGTTTCTTGGGATATGTGCACTACCAGGTAAAGTTGTAGTTTATTATTTTATTTATAAGTCACTGATTTCACTTTATCATAAAATTATGTGCTACTGTTCATAAAAAAAGAAGTAATGCTTCATCTGACTTCAGGTTGCAAATTCAAAGATATCCGCAGGAGTCTGGAAAAAGATGTTGGTAAGTCGACCATAATCCTTAGTGGTACTTGAATAAAATAATCTGGAAGCAACCATTTTAACATTCACAAGTAGATCTTGGCTTTTATTAACCTTTCATGAAATACCTCATACCAATAGAGTGAGGAAATGTAGTAAGAGCGATTAAAAGTTAATTCAGCACATCTATCTGTAATTGACATCATGTACAAGATGTTCCCCTGTTATTTGTCATTTTGTGAATTGTATATGACTTTGACAAGATCTGAATGTTTCTTGTTGAGCAAAGCTGTTCTTCTTTTCTTCAAAGTGCATAAGATACAGAATCGTTTCACAGAAATTAATCTATATCCGGCCATGAAGGAATGTCTTGCTGTTCGGTGAAAAACAAATTTCTCCAGTTAGTATTTTTCACAATGTGGCTTAGAGCTGCAACTAACAATTATTTTCTCCCTTAAGTACTTAATAGTTTGGTGTATAAACTGGGGAAAAAATACAATTTGTCACAAGTTAATGTGGAATGTAACATCTACAAGTCAATGGTTTTGTAACCGCAAAGGTATTTAGTTTGAAAGAAAGTGATCAAATCCTTATATTGAAGAAGCTAAAACCAGACACTGTTTTTCATTTCTACTTGAAAATTGACACACACAAAAACATATCCAAAAGTTAAATTTCTGTTGATTAATTGACTAATTGTTTCAGCTCAAGTGTAGCTTTTAGGGTGTATGTACGTGCAAGTGTCAATAGTATTTCAGTGTGATTATCCGGTTTGTGTCATGATGCAACGGCCAACATAATGCTTCAACATTATTTGTGAAAACACATAGATGGCAGCTTCTTGTATTAAAATATGAAAAAGTTCCTCATTCTCAATATGAGAACCAGAGCCAGTGCCATTTAGCATTTTGCACCCCTAAAATGATCGTGTTTTGGACCAGTCTCTCAAGAAAAAAGGGCTGTAACTTTCAAGAAATAAACTTTAACTGTCTTGGCTTCCTCTCAGCGGAGCTCCAGAACCAGGGGGTGCAGGAAGTGTTTGTTTTCCTCACCAGAGGAGAACTTAACAAGTACAGGGTCCCTTCCTTGCTGGAGGTCTACCAGCAGCAAGGCTTCATGGTTCACCACATGCCCTTCCCAGATGGAGGTGCTCCTGAGCTGGAGCAGTGCTGCCAGATCCTTGAGGAGCTGCAGATAAGCCTCAAGAACAACAGGAGAACTGTGATCCAGTGAGTGATGATTGTTGTGATTTTCAAGGGGGCATTGGTGCTTTATTCTGAAAGGACAGGAATAAGAGAAAGAACCTGATGGGCTCGAGCTGGCAGAGACACTGAAATATTAACGCAAATATTAAACACACCTGATTCCAAATATGAATTTCTTGGAATTATGGAATTGAACACCTTTATTCATATTTTATAAGTGCAAATTGGACAGCCGTCCTTTTACAGTGTAAAGAGCATATATCTGAAATAGAAAAATAGGTTTACAGAGAAAATAACAGTGTACATATCAAGGAAATAGACAGTAGAAAATAGCAAATTTCAGTGTATATAAAACAAAAAATCGTTAAACAAGTATAAATAACAAACAAACTTAACTCAAGCAGTTCTACATGACCAGAAATAAAAGTGAAAAGAAAGAATCTGAAAGAGCGTTTTAGTGGTGGACAAATTGGCATCCTTTGGCTGGATTATACGGCAGAATATTTGCTGCCATCAGGACAAGAAAAAAATAGTTTGAAAAGTTTTAATGATTGACAGCAGAGGGTGAGGCAGGCCTGCCCAGGGGGGCACAGTGAATAAAAGTGAAACAATATTGCATTAGTTATCAAACAGAAATCACACAGAATAGCCTACGTGTGTGTGATTTGGTCAAAGAGAGAGTTTAGCAATGCACTAGTTTTGTGGCACTGTCTTTACCACTTTATCAAAGTCAGAAACTAATAAAAGCCTTAGGACAGACCTCTTTTTGGTTTAGTTTTATCCATATATATGTATATATGTAGTTTGTAGTAGAAGTTACGTCAAACAGCAATATTAGACTATCTTGGCTCAATTGTTGAGTGGCTATTGAATCAAATGACATAATCATGATCCCATAGCCATCCGGGAATTGAGCAAAACCAAGCAAGTAAACTAAGAGGGGATGAGGGCGCGCCTTTTCCCAAGCCTTGTCTGATGGGAGACCCACAGAGTTGGACTTTAAAAACACCTGATTTACAGTATGCCAGTATGTCATTATAACTGGAAACTTTTATAATAACTTGAAAAATATCTGCTCAGTGTCTCATTAAAATGTGAAATGTTACAAGATCCTTTTCACGTTGTAAATAAGAAACTGAGTACATTTCTTTCTCTCCAATAAATTCAGATCAAAGTGTTAACATGAAACATTTTTTATTCTGATTGAGCTCTTATTATTATTGTTGTTGTTGTTCTTATTAGAGTAAAATGCTCCATATAAACACAGATACTGAGAACAGCCTCAACAGACCAGAGCAGTAAAAGGAAGTTTGCTGGTTCATGTGTCACTGTGTAAAACCAGGACATATAAAATCTGGTTAGAGACTTTTGAATCCCCAAGTGAGCTGATAAAGCTGCTCACCAGGCAACCGGGAGAACGTGGCTGTAATGGACTCGCCTAATGTATGAGTAAATTGTGTAAATGTTGAAAAGCATACAAATAACTCTTCCCTGGTTGAGTAAAGCTTGATGCTGCCTTTCTGTGACAGATTTAGCTTTTGTGTTTTTTGATTTGAAGTATTTTTAAACCTTTTGAAGTGCCAAACAGCCCTAGAGAGACCGTGTACATCTCACCACAAAGACATCTATTCCTGTAACACCTTGGGACACCTCTCATTACACAACTGAACAATTTGCTTTCAGCTTTCAGCATCTGATGGCCTTCTGTGCTTTTTTTGCCCCCCCTTAGCTGTTACGGAGGTCTGGGACGCTCTGGATTAAGTAAGAATAATTTACTTATTCTTTTACTTTGAAAGTTGCTCTCTGCTCCGCCTGTCATATTAACATTTGTCATGTTAACCCGGGATCAGTGTGTTTTTCCTTGATGATATTTGGTTTTCTAAATATGTAATTTAATGTAGAAACGTTTGACTTCTTTAGACAATGTTAAATCCTCTCTGATCATTTTGTTTCTGATCGCATGCCTGTTTTCTGCTGTTCAGTCGCTGCCTGTCTGCTGCTTCAGCTCTCCATATCCATGACGGCAAACAAAGCAATCGAAATCCTCAGGGAGCACAGAGGAGGAGGAGCGATCCAAACTGTGAAGGTGAGAGGGGTCTTTTCTTCCTCTCAGAATCTGTTGTATTTAAAGCAACGTTGTCCCTACAGTCCCTACAATTAATAATGATCAAAAAACTTTAACACAGCCAAACATCTAGCAAGTGTGACAAAACCAAACACAGCAAAATTACTTAATAGTCCAACATCTCGGCGTCTGTCTTGCAGCCTCTTATTTCTGATGGTGTAACTTTTAATAAAGAAATGTGACAGTTCAATCAACTTATAAATAATTTGGCATCACATTGGGTGTAATGAGTCCATACTGAAACGGCTGCCTTTTAATGTAAGAATGTAAAATAGATAAAAATCTTGAAATCTGGGTGAAAAAACTATTACAATAATTATCCTGACATAATTTTCCTCGATAAAAATATTTTTAAAAAATTCAATAAATGTTCTATTTAATTAATTTGACTCACAAATGAATCAACTCTTAATTTTAAAAGATATTTATTTTGTTGAGAAAAAAGTCACTAAAAAAGATTTTCCTTAATGTTACTTGTGTTGAAAAAATGCTGTGAGTGTTGTCATGTTCTGACCATAAAGAAACAGCTTTCACTCAGGAGCAAAAACCTTTAAAACATGAAAGAAATAATGATTTAACACTTTGTTAAATTGTATTTATTTGGCTAAACATGGAGATCCACAAGTGTGGTCCTTCTTTTAAAAATGTTTTGTTGTCTCTTTGAAAGTTGCGCTTGACTGCTGCTCGTTTCTATGAATTATTGGTTTGCTCTCTTTCATTAACAAACATTATAACTAACAGATTAATTTTACTTTTCTGTAGCAATACAACTTCCTCCATGAGTTTCGGGATAGGTACACAGCCTACCAAGAAAGCAGAGAAGTTCCTACAGAGCGATCAGTTTCTCGGTGATCACTGATCTTCTCTTCAAATCATCGATCTCATTTGTCAGCAATTCTTTCCTGATTGTGTGTGATATAATTGTATTCTCTAATAATTGCACTTTAACAGAATACTCTAATATATTGCATTTTTCACTCTCATTATAATGAAATTAAAGTCTTGTAAGTTTGAAATATGTTGTTTGCATTTATATCACATTTAAGATAATGGACGTTTTTGTTCCTGTATCTATATTCTATTTTTATTTTTTCTCAGTCTGTAACACTGCAAACCAGTAATTTCTCCATTATTTCTAAAATACACCGTATTTTACAAACCGTTGCATGCTTTGTTCAGGTCTGCATTTTGGCTACTTAAATCCTCATGGTTAATGCAAAATATCACAGGTGTAATCCCAGAGTCTGCGATCAAATCCATTGATGAGCACACATACTTTTGTTCTCATGCAACACATTGCTTGCTTGCTTAATGTATGTCCCTGTGGACCTGTATGTTAGCCAAAGGTAAACTGTGTTCTGTAGAGTTTATATGGGGCTTGAAAATACTTTTTGGGGATGAAAGACAAGGTATTTTTTTAGAAAAGGAATATGCCTCATCTGTTCTCTGTCATAGCACTTGTTTGATGGATGTTTCAGTATGGGACACTGGGAAATGTCACTCATGCTACCCAGAGAACCAGGGTCACACCAGTTGCCTAAAGTTTTTGTTCATGAGAAAACCCTGATATCTGAGTTGAGAAGCTGTTATAACACAACTTATCAGATATTCCTACCAAGATGATACAGTAAAAAAAATGTTATGTCTAATTTTGTCTAAAGTGATAACTTAAAATTAAACAAAGTCCTCTTGTATTTGATGTTGAAGTCAGTAAAAAGAATGAGTTCATCTCAATGCTCGTTGTCTTATTTAATCATACACCAATAAAAAATGTTTTTTCAAGTGTTTTGCATACATTTGTACCACATGACATGGGATCATGTCCCTGAGATAACCTAAGAGAGACTACGAGCCTGCAGTCATGGTAGCAGCTCTGTGAGGCTACTTTTAAGAGGCAAGAAGGTATAATGTTCACCATTAGTGTGTAAGCATGCTAACATTTGCTAATTGGCACTAAACACAGAGTACAGCTGAGGCTGATGGGAATGTCATTTGTTTTGGACTCTTGAAATTTGACTCTGATGAATTCATCCTGTAGGGACAATGAATCTATACCAAGTTTTACAGCAATCTATCCAAGTTGTCAAGATATTTCATTCACCTCATGGTGGGACAGGAAAAGCAAGATCACCAAAGTCATCCAGCTACACCCTTCTGGGAACCATGAATGTTTGTACCAAATTTGATCGCAATCCATCCATTCTTCAAGCAAATATTTCAGTCGGGACTTAAGGTGGACTGACAGCCCTGCTAGCATGGCTAATAAAAATATGTATTTTGCCTGCTCAGGTTCTCATTTACTTTAAAGGTATTGAATTAAAACATTCCAGTCCATAATAACAGAGTGGGACAGTTTTATTCAGATTCAAATAAACTCAAGTTGTCATTTCCTGGACGTGATACGATGGGATCACATAAAAATGCAATTTTATCTGTGACAAATGGATCATCCTTTTCCCTGACAGATTTACACATGTGAAAATGGCAATAAATACTCTAGTATTTATGAAAACATCTGTCTAATGGCCTCGACTCTAAAGAAAACATCACACTCCAGATTTGATTGTGGAAATGAGCCGACACTGCGAGGAGTGCTTAATATCCTGGATACGAAGTAAAATTAAAAACATTTAATGAATAAATAATGCTGTGGAATATTTTCTGTTAAAATGAACAAAATGCACAATGATGAAAACAGTTAAGTAATTTGAAAAAAGGTACATTCAACAGCATGGCACATCAGCGCTCTCCTACCAAAGCTCAAATGCAGAAAGCAGAGACTACGAGGTACTGTTGCTTTCTAATGCTGAATTATATTATTACAGTACTGTTGAGTCTACCTTTTATTTATCGATAGCTGCGAGGGCAACTCTACAGAAATACAGGTCAAATACACATTGCTGTCTACTCTGGATTCACACTTAAGAAAACAAATATTGCCATTGATTTCAACAGGGACTACAAGATGTAAATGTGATGATAAATAGATCTGAAGTACGGAAACAATATATCAGATGATTTAAAACTGATGCGACAACCAGACTATGATTGTCCCTGTGCAACACGTTTCACTAAGTGATAATAACCCATGCACTCCAGCCCTCTCTGTACATAACTGTACCTCTCTTAAAAAGTATTAAATTTTAAGACCATATGTATCTATGGGCGAAAACAGAAGTCTAGTTTACACTTTGCTGTTTGTTTTAGTGATCGATAATGAATCAAGTGGCAGGTATAAATTAGCTTTTAAAGCCCAGAATCTAATTCACAGAAAAAGCTAATGCAGTTCAGCACACAGCTCAAGATTCTCACAGATAATGCACACCTGAAAATGTCTACCTAATATCTGTAAACACTCAAAAGTTGGGAACAAATATGAAAAAAAAGAAAACCTTTATTTAAATCCCAAGCATCAAATTTATCACACCATTAAAAATAAAAAGGAAAAAAAAAAACTTGTCCATTCAGGTTTGTCCTTATTTCCCATAAAACTTTAACTATAGTGCTATGAGAGGAATGCTCCGACCAAGCAATTCTCTTAAAACAGGCTAAATGTTTCCAAAATGACACTCTTCGCGTGCGTGTGTGTGTGTGTGTGGAGGGGGGGTCGAGAGTTCATCCACTTGAAATGGCGTCTTGTGTTGCTGAACGGTGGTCTCCAGCAGGTCCAGTGTTCCAGCACTAAGATCATAGTGTCTGGTCGTCTACTGTACATGCAGGTCCTTTTCCTTCATTGTCCGGTTTAAGAGCTCACCAGAACATAAATCATCCTGTTAGAAATAAAAAGAGAAAGTGGACAAGTTAAATACTTTAAATGTTTCGCAAATGTCACACCTCACCATGTTGGATTTTACAGTTTTACATCTTCACCTGTTTTGTTTAAGAGGCAATTATGACCTTAAATACAGCTACAGTGTGTAATATTAAGACGATCTGTTGACAGAAATGCAATATGTGATTCATAACTATGTTTACAGTGGTGTATAAAATCTCCTACATAAAAGAATCGTTTTGTTATTTCTATCTACATCTACACCACGGGTCCCCTTACATAGATGTCGTCATTTTGCACCACCATGTTTCTACAGTAGCCCAAATGGACAAAATGCTCTACAGTGTGCGTGTCGTCATTATGTTGAATACGTATGAATAAGAAGGAGGAACAACAACTAATAGTAGTTGTCTGGTTAATTAGAAGTAAGAAGAGATGTGAAATTTCAACACATAGGGACCACACGTATTATTTAGCACAAGAGCTGACAGAGCGTGTCGGCCACCGAAGCTTCTCCTTCGTGCTTGCAAAGGGTGGCTGAGCCGATGATTGCAATTTGCAACCCTCACCACCAGTGTTGGGCAAGCTACTTGGAAAATGTAGTGAGCTAAGCTACTAGCTACTCTACATTAAATGAAGCTTCACTACACAGAAGCTACCCCCCAGTGAAATGTAGCAAGCTAAGCTACAGCAACGTGGCAAAAGTAGCTTAGTTACATCTAAGCTACTTTTAATTTTTTAATAGTTTATAGTTAGGTCATTTATATATAAATATTTATATACACACACTCACACACACACGCTAACATAGGCCTAGTTTATATTGAACCAACTTCATTCCACAGTAGCAATAGAAGAAAGACTAAAAACCTGCTCCAAACAGTGGGTTTGTGCAAGAGAGCTAAATCAGACACAGAAACTCTCCTACTTCCTGCCATATCATTGCTGCAAATGTACTTCCTCATGCAACAAACGGAGAACCATTGTTTTTTGTATAAAGCAACTTAATTATCAAATTATTAATAAATTTAATTAATTAATTATTAATTCTAGATTTTTTATAGTTTATATGTGACTTTGTGCTCTGGCAACATGGCAACATTGCAACCTAAACATTCATGGCAGAGAAAGAGCGAGAGAGAGAGCGAGCGAGAGAGAGACACTCCGTTGCACGTGTCTATTCCCCTGCAGCAAAGTCGCAAACATCAACCCAAGGATCGGTGCGTGATGTCACCATCACAGGGAAGCGCTTCTGCCGGCTGCACATACAGGTCCGTGTGTGGCGGTGGTGTCACGTACTGATCCTTCAGAAATGCTTGGGAAAATGTAGCGTGTGTGGAAGCTACCGCGCTACTCGGCCAATAAAAGAGCTTCGTTACTGAAAAACTATTTGATTCAGAAAATAGCGACGCTACCACCAAACTACCGAGAAATGTAGTTAAACTAGTAACGGCGCTACTTGTAGCGACGCTACTGCCCAACACTGCTCACCACTAGATGCCACTAAAACCTACACACTGAACCTTTAAAGGGGCTGTATGTAAGTGTTTTAATGAAATTAATCAAATTTTCATTGCCTTATTGTCAATGGGCTCAAAACTGACTTAGAAATGAAGCACACGCCTGTTGTCTCTGTTGCTTGCATCAGACACTATTCTGCTTTTAATGTGGGGACTCCCGGTTGGATTCAGCCCTGCGCAAGCTCCCGAGCCTCTCTCGTACTACAGTGACAACACGGCAGTGAACAAGGCATGCAGTCCACTAACACCACAAAACAACCGCCTCACACCAAAACACAGCCTCCACTAAGGATACAAAACAACAATAAAGGTTTATGTGCTGAAGCCCGTCAGACCAAACAGGTTCAGATGATGTCGAGTAAGAACAAAGTGAGCATTAGTAAAGCTGGAGAAACACAGAAAGTCACGTTAGCTTGCCAGCTAACGCCAAGCAGTTGCTAATGTTATATCGCTTTCCACATTATTTCATCAACCAACACGACCCATGTTACTATTCTGTGTACCACTGTGGATTTAGCCCACAAGAAACGATGCAACGGTAAAAACCAGATGTGGAGCGATTTGTTTACTAACGTTAGCCTAAAGTGATGCAGCCAGCTAACGCTGCAGTAGGTCAGACCTGCCGCTGTTTGCTTTGTAACGCTGAGTTTAGGTTTATTGTGGTTTTACCAATACTCAGGTACAGAGCTGCTCCACCTCTGTCGCTGTAACTAAGGTGACCCACATAATATACAACACTGCAGCTTCACAGCAACAACAACAACCCAGAGGAAGAGCCAGGCACAAACACTACAGTAAAGTTACTTACTACAGTGTTATTATTATAAAGTGCATCACAATGTTGTTATAATATTCAGTCCAGCTCACAACCCGTTATCTGTGCTGACATTGCTGAGTCTCCAGTGAAATATTCACAGATAGTAAAGATAGTTACTGAAAGCAGCAGGCGAGCTAACGATGTAGCTCGTCTGCTAAATGCAATAATTGAAACGTTATCATAGCGAGCATGGATAAGTTCAACCTGCAGCTGATAAAACTATTACTGTATCGTTGCAGTAGGGATTTAAACGAGTTTCCAGTATATTGTGTGTGAAGCTGTCTCCCTGCCTATCTTTGCCCGCTGTCACTCACGCCTTTTTTGGATTGTGCCAATATGCGGCTTGCTGTGCTAAATGAAGTAACGTTAGAGCTGGTGTTGATCTGCCTCTGAGCCGGGAACCTTGAAGTAATAGAGCCTGAACATGTCTGAGTGAAAAGTCACAGCCTGCATGCTGGTGTTCCTGCGTTTATTGCAGGATTTCTGTATGAAAGCGGTTGTGTTTCGGATTATGCTCACTCATGAGTTCAAGCGAGCACGCGTACAAGCTCACGCCTGGCAGCCATCTTAAAACCGCACCGCTAGTGGCCGCTGGAAACTACATAATGCCCCAACAGTTCAGAATATTAGGAAATATTATTGCTTTCTTGCCAAGAGTAAGATGAGAAGACTGATCCCTCTTCTGTGTCTGTTAAATATGAAGCTATAGCCAGCATAAGGAAACTTAGCGTCTTTACTTTTAATTAGAGTACTTAATTTGCACTAGACTTTACAGATTTAGACATCTCCCCCATGATTACAAACTGGACATCCCCACATTATACATAAAACATGAACGCTTACAAAAAAGAAAAAGCAGAATAATGATTTTGTACCCGTAGAGATAGTAGAAGAATGACAGGAGGTAGAAAGCCAGTTTGCACCAGCCTTCTTTTTGACAGAACGCCAGGATGTCAGCATTCATGATGGTCGTTGGATCGTAGAGTCCTGGACAGCTCATCACTGGTCTGCTCATATACCTGCATCACCGTAAAATAAAGTGGTGTGTTACATCAGATTATGCTTCCCTTGTGTTTGTTGTGAAAACCGAGAGCCTCGGGTACTTCAGCCTTTTATTGACAGACTTAACACTACAGTGAATAAATCCTTTACGTGAGATACCCACCTCCAGACGTGATAAGCCAGCAGTGGTAGGTTGAGACAGAGGGTGAGCCACTCGGCCGCACAGAAGAACATCACGCAGAAGAAGAAATGGATAAGATACTCTGGAAGCACCAGCTGAAAAGAGCAACATTTGAAAAAAAATGTCAGAATCCACATACAGTAAACAGTCCAAAAGCCTTGTTCTTAAAGCCTGATGCTGATACACTGTCAGTAACATACAGACAAATTCTTAAACTGTCCACAAAAAGTCCTTAATTACCAAGTGTGGAGTTGTATTGAATAAATGTGGCTTGTGGGAAGTGAAAGCACATTGGTCATGGACAATACACCATGAAGTTACAGAGCCTCACAGGCCTTTTTAAAATGGAGAAATGTGGGCTATTTAAAGAGCCAGACATAAAAAATTGCAGTCAGCTCCACAGAGAGTCAAAGACAGGAGTGAAATACAAATGAGCTCCACTGAGATGCTAATTTGAACAGAGCATTTATATACACATGTTCCTCAAATTCTGTGCAGTTAACACCTATTGTGTCATATCAATGTGATCTTACATTACTTTATATCACTACTATCCAGGAAGCTATCGTGCTGTAGGCATAATACAGGAACAGTGCTTTGTCATGCACTGATCTGACAACGTGAAACACAATAAACAGGGTGAAAAATTAAGACCTGCCACCTGCAAACTGACTAAAAAGAAAAAAATGTCACCAAACTGAGGAAAAAAGACCCTACTTGGCCAATAAACAAAACTCCCACAGCGAGGCTTATGCATTACCCTCAGATGTCCTCTGTCTAATGTGGCAAAACCAAGAGCTGACTGTTTTTAGCCAAATCATCTATCACATTTAGCTTTAGCCACAGACTTATAATCATGGAAAATCATGTGATTTTCAGTTTCCAGTAAAGTTTAGAAATCTACTACAGGCTGTTGCAAGTGAATAGAAAAGGTCAATTTCCCACCCTGGTTATATCATGCATTATCGAAGTCTGAGGACAAGTAGAGGGAACCCATCAACAACTTGCTCTGGAGAGTAATTGCGCATCTCAACATCAACATGTTCTGCAGTGAGGGCAATCTATAGATCATCCCACTTCCTGACAAACGGACCATGCTGTGAACACTAGCAGTGTTGATGCATCAGGCTGTCTCAGGTTGACGGAGTTCGAACTGGTGCGGGGTTCAGGGGGGCAGATGGAGGCACCACATGGAAGCCATGCATTCAAAAAGAGCAGAGGGAGGGGGCAACAACAGCCCACAGATGGAAAGGTGAGGGGCGTGTAGGATGAGGAAAGCACAGGGAGGGGGGCTGTAATGTGTTGAAATCCTGCACTGTGCTGCCAAATCCAAAACAACTGATCACAGCACAAAATGTGCCAACAGAGCTGAGCATACCACACGCAAAAAGACTGGCCATGGTCAAAACTGCAGATAGTACTGTGGAGTGCATCATGGATTAGAGACAAGAGGAATCTGTGCTTTTATCTTAAATAACTCCTCCTACTACTGAAATCACTAACCAATCAGTGGTCCTAAATATTGCTGAGCTGAGGAGTGTTGGGATTCTGCAGCCATCTGTTGTGAACCACAGGTGATGTAGGTTAGAGCCAACACTGAGCTCATATACAGTAGTTCTGTTAATTGCTGAAGCAAACTGCAGCCTCCACGCATAGAAAAGTGAAGTGATTATGTGATGTGCATTAATAAAAACTTTCATTTGAAGTCTGAAATATTAATTTAACATCAATAAAGCATTACCCTATACCATGATACACAGCTCAAAGTATCCACTGTTCACAAAGCTTTGCTAGAAAATCTAAAATTACATGATCTGTATTATGAATAGTGTTATGTAAAAGCTTTGTCTGGACCGTGTATCCATCCATGGTGTCATGTTATCGTGGTCTAAAACTGTAGACAAGTTACCCAACTGTCTGTCTTTACTAGGAGTTTACTGTAACAGTAACTATAACACTATTAGCAAACAAAGGGTAGGTTGTAATAAAAATCATGCATGTTTTGAGCCTTTGCAAGTCTTTTCAGTTAACAGCTACACTTATTTTCTATAAATCAATAACACTGGATATTTAATCCCAGAGAATATTGTCCACTACAACACACAGATTATAAACAGTGTAATTGGTTAGATGAGGACTCTACAACAGGAAGCACAATCCATTATTTCAGTTAATGCTCATACCCTTAAATCTAGAAGAAAAAAAAACAAAACATATTTTACGAAAATTCTTAACAACAACAAATGCTCACAAAATATTTTTTTGCCAAGATTGTCTACTACATGACAGGAAAAACCCTGAGACACAGGTGGCATGTTTTCTAATCCCGAGCTGAACTCTGGCTTTAACTCTGAGATTAGTTAACTGAAAAGACATTTGCAAACACTTCTCCGTGCAAAATGACAAGACTGCAGACTGAGTTGAACTGAGCGGGCATTAAAGATTGGTACAAACCTTTATTGCAATTTTGACTCTTTTAATCTTTTTGACCTTTTCAACTGTCTTTTTGCCGTTAACAAAGTGTAAAAAAAAATAAAAAAAATAAAAGCAGATTAGGAAAAACAAAACAAACAAAAAAGGCGTTAGAGTTTGACAGCTGACAAGATCACTGAATTCATAACAGGCAGGTTATTTAGCAAAACAGTGCAGAGAAATGATTGAAAAAGACAGATAGGCGGATAAAGTTACACTAAAATAAATGAAAAACCTTTCAACAGAGCAAATCTGCATGCAGTCAAAGTGGCAAAGGAAGGTGTGTCAGATGCAGTAGTGTCACTTACCGGATTTAAAGTGTTACACTGATCTATAGGATTCTTGTAATCAGTCTTCAGCTCATCAAATGCTATTATCTGGGGGGACAAGACGGTCACAATGTAACAACGTACAGACAGCAGCTGGACATTTTATGGTCATAAAAGGACATTTTATGAAAAAAAAACAATGCAATTTGGCATTGGATGGCTTTGAATTTGGTCAGTAAGATAGAAGACTTACAGTATGCTATATGTGTTATTTTAATTTTAATGCCATAACTCTTACTAAGAGCAATAACTTCACACACAACTAGGGCAGGGTAATAAAATAATAATTATCAGGACATAATTTTCCCTCAATAGCAATATAAGAAATGTTCAGTAAATTTTAAATAAATGTTTGATTTAATTCAATTTAATCACAAACAAATTAACACCTAATTGTTCTATTAAAATATTTATTTGTTGTGAAAAATTATCTATATTCAGTGATATTAAAAATGTTATTGTGATAACATTTTTGGCCATATCACCTAACCCTATATGCAACTTTCTTTAAATGTACAGTAACTTTATGTGCAATATTTCAAACAAGTAACACTTTTCCATTATAATACTCCCTTTCACGGTAGTTTTCATAGTCCACTGAGCTGTCTTTTTTTCTGTTGAATCATTTATTCTACAAAATGTTAGAAATATGAATAATCAATGATCATTATATGTTTTATATGTAATATGTCTTCAAATTGTATGTTTTTACAGCAGTCCAACGTTAAACTGTTTACAAAATGACGTTAAATAGAATATAAGCAAATTCTTACATTTGGGAAGCTGAAACCTTAAAAGAATGATTTTAATTTAAAAAAACTAAACTAAACTGTTTGATAATTTCTGGATTGACCCATCAATCAGCTAAATGTTTCAGCGTCACTGTCAAACAATGTTGTAGTATATTTTGTCCAACGTTTCCTGTTGTTTAACCCTGACACTTTTAACGTTACATTAAAACAACGTAATAACATGACACTGAAGTGTATGTTCAGTTTATTCCATGTCATTTTTATTAGCATTGATAGAGTCTCGCTTACTTACACTGCATCAATGGGATAATCATATGTAACATTAATGATATAACTTTCTGAATCACGGACACGTTATCTAAAGCTTACTAAAAAGTTTACAACATACCCCTGGTGACGTTTTGACATTAAAGCTTACGGTATTACAGTTACACAACGACGCTCACGGAAACATGTGACCGTTTGTTGTTCCAGGACTAAAAGTTAGCTAAGCCCGCTAACTAACTAGCTGGCCAGCAACTAGCGTTACCGCTAACACTAATCATAAACCAGCCTGACTTGACGTTTGCTATGATCAGAATACGGTTGTTTAAAGGTGAACCATGTTAAGGTATCACGAGAATACAACGAATGAACGAAAGTATGCTCATCTCGGTGTTTTCACTGCCAGCTAACTTTAGCTTCAAGCCAACAGCAGGGTGTGTGCCATTCATTCTTCAACGGATCCGTACTAACGTTACTGGCGCTGGCTTAGATACGTTCGGGTCCAGACGCAGCCGAGACCCGCTGCGAGTAACGTTACCGTACATAAAACCCCAAACTGTCCCGGTGTGACGCTACAAAGCTGGCCTAGCGTTAGCCCGGTCTTTGCCAGCCATTCTTCGCTCTTTCACCCACTTTTATCAGCGCCGCTGGTGTGGCAGGCCAGCAGTCTAACGTTATATCTGAAGTTGTCTAAATGTGTTACTTACATGCCAGATAGCGAAGAAGATAAGCGCCGCCGTGAGCAGCAGAGCAAGCATGTAACAAAAGGCCGCGAATGTGAACGCCATTTTTTCTCCGGTTCTGCTTGTCGGTTCCTGGCTCGGTCAGCAGATGATGCAGGCAGCTTCGCAACCGACCGATTTGAGATTTGGCAGCGTTTCTTCTTCTTCAGCGCGCGTTCAGCTGTCTGGGGTCCTTATTGTTGCATTACTGCCATCTTCTGGAGATACCCTTCAGTGTTTACATTTACATGTACTGGATTTTATCCACAGCGACTTACATTTGAAGAACAACATACAAGCATCAATAAGGCATCAATACAGTAAGAGATCTACAAGTGAAAATAGATACTAAGACAAACAAGCACGCAACACTTTCCCAGGACTTTTTTTATAGTTGACTGAGCTGTCTTTTTTCTATTGAAACATTTCATCTAAAAAATGTCAGAAATATTAATAATAATGTTCAGTATACGTTTCCAGAGCTAAATATGTCTTCAAAAGTAGTAGTGTATGTAGTACAAGTTTCCTGTTGTTTATCCCTGAAACGTTTACTGTTAAACACACACTAAGTGTAAGCTCAGTTTTATTCCATGTCATTTTTGATTCTGAATTAGCCACTGGCAAAGTCTCGCTTACTTATACCAACTAATTGTGCCTATGGGCAAACAATGTGTAACGTTAAAGCTTATTGAAAAGTTAACATGCACTGTTAATGTTGACATTTTGACAGTAAAACTAAAACGTTACACGAGGCAGCTCACGTAAACAGGTGACAGTTTGTTGTTCCAAGCAGCAATAAATACTAGTAAAGAGCTATTAGTGTGTACAGCATCAAGTCTTTGTTCTTCCAATTCAAACTTACCTTAATTTTTTTAAACCTTAAATAATTATTTTGCTTGTTATTATGGAATTTACTTTTCATTTTGAATGTTTGTTTTGAAATAATACCAACTTTATATAGTTTAATATACAAATTAAAAGCAGGCTGTAAATCTAAGAAAACTGTTACTGTCCATAGACATGTTGCGTACATGCATTAGCCACACAAAATTTACTTTATGTATGATATATAATATTTATTTATTCTGAAAAGGAAATATGTTGCAACAGCTGCATTAGTGTTCTGTCTCTAAGGATTCCACAGTTTTGACCCATGCTCTACTAAATATGATAAACACATCTGTAGAAACCAGAGGGGTAAACACCACTGTCATTTTATTTGGACAATAGGACAACAGACACTTTATAAAGTATGGGAAAATACAAAGATCTCAAGTTTCACTGATGCCATGAGGCAGCTGGTTATGATACATGTCTCAGGTGTGTTTTTATTAAAAATGAAACAAAACAGAATAGTAGGCATTTGATCAGAGATGACACCAAGAGCTGAACAACACATTTGCAAGTTAAGGTAAAAGACTCAGGAGGCCAAATGTACAACAGGTTCACCACATAGAAGGGAAAGCTACTAGATCCACAGGACATAGCCAGATACATGGCTAAATATCAATATAGCGGGGAGACTGATTTTGGTACATGATCAATGGACAGCCTGTTACAACCCATGTCCATAGTTTTTCTTCAAAGTACTGTCAGTACTAAGAACATAGCTGAGACCAGATGTATGAGAAGCCAGTGTTGTCCCTTTTTTAAAGCAGTCTAATCAAATTAACTTAATAATTTAAAATGTTCTGAAAAGAGCGAATGTGACAGAGCAGCATATTTTTGAATGTCATTAGGAAATTTCGGTGAGGTTTATGAAAACTGTTCAGACAGCATGCACCTGTTTTACAGTAGCTCTCCACATTTTACAGGTTTGAGAAGATATCGCCACATATTTTCCCATCAAAAACACATGACATTGCATTTGTTTTTAAAAATCAAATTCAAAGTCTGTTTCAGAGTGAAACAAACCATGTCTTTGATTTGAGAATGACTGAATTTGCTTTTAAATTTACATTGAGTTTTGTAGTTCATAGAGTCATAAAGCTTCCTTTACCGATAAAGGACAGCGCACAACTTCAGCTCAAGTAAAAAGAAAACAAACAGAAACCATTGTAAACATGGGAATCACCCATGTTAGAGTTACATTTCTCTGCAGCAGCAGTGTAATACTGGTTAATATCGAGCTGACAGTGTAAATCTTAGCTTCGAACAGCAAAACGAGCGATTACAGTTATGCCCCATTGTTCCTGTTGGATTAAACCCTGTCCTGACATGTAGAATCATAAAATGGTTAATGTCTGACATCAATAAATGATTTACATGAAAATGTGTGATTGTGCATACATTTCTTTGAGTCAGGTCTCTAGAAAATAAAAACTGCTTTTGTTATTTATTAATAACCAAGATTACACATAGATAGAAAAAAGATGAGGTCTCATGGACTTTACAGATCATAAAGTTAAAAAGAAAATAGTGTCTTAAAAAACATAATTCTCCAACAAAGCGTATCCAATCACTTTCTATTTTTCCACAAACATTTTTGTGTTATATTTCATTTGGCCTCTTGATTCAAAAACAAACAAAACAGATGTAAATAAAACAACAAAAAATTAAGACAAGTCATTGGTATGGTAGACCTAGCAGTATGACATCATACATAAGGTGGTCATTTCTTGCCTTGGGGCTTAAAATCAACCACAACCCTCCAATATCAGTTTCTAAAGTTGGACTTTCTTGATAAGAGATGACACTGACAAGTAAAAATGCAGAATTCATTTGTGCCTATTATTCTTTATTAGGGCCATACCCATACACGGAGCTGATATTAAGCTTTAAGAATCAGAAATCCACTACCGATATAATGGAGGTTTCTCACGCACGACTCACATAAAACCAATTTGTAGCTCCTGCAGTATATTTTATGTAGCTGGTTTAAATGCTATTTTAGAGGACCTTCAGCAGAAAACAAGGACAAACTGCCGCTTTGGGCAGGAAAAACAGCCAAATACAAACAACAGAGTCAATAAATGTCTAGAAAGTGACATTTTATGTTGTTTTAACTCTGTATGGCGGCACAATGGAATTAAAATGTGCTGAAAGCTAAAATCAGTCATGTTAACCTCAGTCTGTGTTTCATTTCAGATCCAGCATGATAGAATACAGATCAACAGTGTAACTGTAAAAATACTGTCGATATTAAGATAGATATTGGCATGAAATATGAGCTGCTGGGACACAAATATCATTATCAGCCTTCAAGCTATATTGGGCCAACCCTGTTCTGTATGGAAAATGTAAATTACCCAGACAGTGTCCTTTACCAACCAAGTCTTAATATTAAGCACAACTGGCATTTGCAGAAGTCACAGCCATCATTTTCAAGGCTGTGACTACCACTACGCAATCAAAGTGGCTTTACATCAGAATGAAGCACAACATTCATAAACACTAATAACAGCAATAGCTATAATGCACGATATTAGCTAACAATCTCCTTAAAAACACAGTGACTCACTTACACAGAGTAGCCCAGTAGATTAAAAAGAGGACAGGTAATGCCCCCGCTGTGTGCATTGTTTTCAAGACTGTCATGGTCGCCAGAGACGGCGGTTTGTAGCAAGTAATAAATTGTTGAGATTGGAATGTTTCAGTGGAAATATTGTTTTCAGGAGTGTGATATTGTTGTAACACATATGCAGGTCAAAGGCAGAAATACAGCTTCACCAGTGAGTCACACTGTTTTTTCTCTAAACAGAGACGAAAAGATGTGATCTGACGATGGACTGAAGGGCAAATCTGCAGCGTAATAAGTACCACTCGAGGGCTTCTGCTAGCTTGTCCACAGGAGAAGGTACAACACAGATATAAGTCTTAAGTGCCACTTCTCAAATAGCCTTAGTGTTTTTGTTATTTACATTTAAGTGGCCTTAAATTAACAGTATAGGAGAGACTGACTGCAGCTGACCTATATATTCTTCTCTGAATTGTAGCTATGACTGTTCAGATGTTCTGGCAGTGTGTTTTCACAACAAAAGCTTTATTACTAATTACTGCTCTAAAGTATATGCTGCTTACATAACCCTACATACACCAGAAAAAAAACAAAAACAAATCTAAAAGTAAGACTCCCTCAAATTATTGAAAAATATTCAGAATATTTCAGAGTTGCAAAAAAACAAACAAACCGCTAAATGTAAAATATTTAAGGAAACTGTTGTTACAACGCCTTTAAATTCTCCAGACTGAACATGCTTAGGAATGGCAGATGAGTACTATTGATTTCTGTCCACTTTAAGAGCTATGGTAGTGTTAATTTAATACAGACACATAACTGGCACATGGAGAGATTGTATGGGACACAAACAGAGACCTGCGTCAAATAGTATTTTCAGTTTTAGGCTGGGTGAGGTTAAACTAGTGCCACATGTATCGACAGTCACAGAAAAATACAAACTCCTGTGACTGTCTAAATCTTCTGGCACACTGGATTGTAATATGCCCTAAACTCTACCAAAGAGGCCTAAAACTAAGTACAGAAACACTACTTAAATCAGGTCTGGCACAAAGAGGAGGGACGTGTTTTCCCAAAGAGATGACGCAAGTTGTGCAATCTGGATCCTCCTCACCTACCAGACCACTGGATGAGACGACTTTAGCCGAAGAACCCAAGTTTCTCTCTAAGCCATTCCTCCGTTAGGTCCTCTGTGTTTCTGATCTCAAACACCTGGTCAAAAAAACATAAAAAAAGCGCAACGAAAGAGCTGGATTCAGAAATCTCTCTTTTTTGCAGTTAAGTGCAAAGCATTGTACCAGCTAATGGATGCAACAGATGTTAGATAATGCCACAAAATAACCAGATAAATGAACGAAAATCACATGAATTAAATAACATCACTACATTAATTGCCACTAATTAAATACAAAGACTAACAGTCTACAGCCCTGTTAGTTTATGTGTAAGGCTATACTGAGCTAAATGCTAACATGCGCACAATGATGATCCTAATGCTGTTTACCATCTTAGTTGAGCGTTTTAGCATGACAACATTTGCTAATTAGTACAGTGTGATGGGAATTTTATTAGTTTTGTAGTTAACTGCTCACAGACAAAACTACTGGACAAATTTTTGACCTGAGGATGGCGCAAGATGAACAGTTAAGATGACCCCAAAGTGGTGATAATTTATCCTGAGGCCAATTTGTTATCACTCTGCATCAATGTCAGACGCAGCTCACAGATGGCTCACTAACCTTGGACAGTTGAACGGTATGCACCAGTTTGTTTTTGCTTCCTGCGTACATCATCTGCTGCTCTGGTCTGCAACCTGCCGTACACAAATACGCCAAAATGAACAAAAATGTCCTCGATGACAGAACAGCGCAGTGAACAATATGCAGCATTCATTCAAAAGTAACTCCGGAGGTGTTCTTACCTACTGGACTGGAGAAGATGAAGCAGAGAGGATAGGACACACGTCCATCATCATGTTGGTACTTATAACTGTAGACAATAAATGTTCCCGGTGCTAAGGACAATTCACAGATTACACCCATTGTAATAAAGCATGGTCGAGACAGAAAGCAAAAACACAGGCCATGTTGCAGGAACAATATATTATAACACTTAATTGTAAACTACAGTAACTTCTGGAGTGCATTAACATCACAGACTGATGATATCCAACAGTTTAAATACTGTTAAAATAAGACAGGTCACTTATTCAAAAGGATATCTCGGCTGTCTCTCAGGCAGTTCATCCTTTAGATCATCAGGAGAAATGTCCTAATAAAAAAAGACAAATATATACAGTTCAGTGAGGTGCTCCCTCTCTGCTGACATCTTAAGTTACACTTTATCTTAAAGCAATTATTCACAAACATTAAAACAGCTGTAAGGCCAAAAACAAGTTTAACCACACAGAGTTCAACACAATCATCATCACTTCGGTGTAAATTTAATTTCTAAAGAATCCTGTTTTGTACCTTTAACTTCAAGTTTAAAATGTGAAAAGTTGAATGGGACCTTGTTCGGTATTTTGTGCAGAAACTAGAATGGAGCACATCATATTATAATGAAGCTAACTTACCTCGTGTTCCTCTTCAAGAATCACCAGCTGCTTGTCTTTATCGATCTTCACTGAGGGGTTACAAAAGAAAGAAAAAAAGAAACCACTAAGTCAACACCTGTATGGAAACCATCATATTAGTTTAGTAGTGGTAGTAGAAGCAGCAGTATGTTCAAAAGTAACATATCAAAAGAGTTTTGTATTAAATAACAATACATTTATGCTCATAATTCCTTTTATAAATATAAATAATTACTTGTGTGTGTGTGTATGCTTTTGAGTCCATGTCATGCAAACACACTCCTAATCCAGAAACTGGTGCAACACTAAACTGTCACATCACCTGCTGCATTTGGAGGAAACCGATACAGCTCTGTTCTCCAGATATATAGCTGTAGCTGGCTTACATTTCCCACTCTAATATCATGTAACAACTTCTGTTTTTCATTTCCTTTTCATTAGAGATAAAGACACACACTCCTGTCTACATCAGTGGAACTGAGGTGGAGCAGATGAACAGTTTCAGCGCCACGGAGAAGCCGACATGGTCGTCTCACATCTCCACGCTGGTGAAGAAAGCTCAGAAATGGCTTTATTTCTTAAGTTAACAAAAGCATCCTGATTGGAAACATCACAAACTGGTATCTGATGTGCACGGTCCAGGACAGGAGCTGTGCTGTGGGTGATTAAAACTGCTCAGAAGACCAATGGTACCCGTTTCCAGAGGATCAGTGATATTGGTGAGGTGCCTGCACAGAGCCCAAATGATACTAGAGGACAGAACCCACCCCAGCCACAGCCTGTTCACCCTGCTGCTGCCTGCCAAGAGATACAGAAGTATCTGTATAATCTGTGTCTCTTGGCAGGCAGCAGAGGAGCTTCTTCCCTCAGGATATAAGACTCCCACGTTCATCCTCAGCACTGCACCACAATGATAATAAATATAAGTTTTGTACATATTGTTTGCATACAGGGACCTACAAAATGCATCTCATTTTACACCCCTGTTATAATATGATGAATAAATTTACCTCATACCTTGAAAAAAAACAAGCCAGTTTTATTGCTATAAGCAAACTGGCTAACCAGCTGCTGGCTGTAGCTTCATATTTAGCGGGCAGATATGAGAGTGGTATCAATATTTCTCATCTAATTTTCTGCAAGAAAGTAAATAAGCACATTTCTCAAAATCCATGACAGAATAGTTTGTGTTTTCGAGACTACCCAGAGCAGTATAACAGTAAGTTTGCGGAGCTTTTCCTTTAAATGTCAGCCGACAGTGGCAGAAAGTTTGCCTGATAGTGGATTTAAAGGTCTCGACCCAGGCAAGCAGAACGTCAGTGACAGATCTGACTGGACTTCTGGACTTTAGACTGCAAGAACACGGCAGAGTTGATTAGAGAAAATTTGAAGCAAGAAATAAGTGAAGCAGTTGCTGAATTTGGGTTCATTAAAAATCCATTAATTTGGATTTTCAGAGTTTAAAGAGGCAGTGTGTCCACCTCCATTTTGTTTTACACAGCAGGAAGCAGTGGCCGACTGATACGGGTTTTTCAATAGCCGATGCCGATTTTTAGAGAGCAGGATGGCTGATAGCCAATATATCTTGCAGTTATCAAAACAAAGAAAAATCATGGATAATCCCATTATTCCATGCAGAGTATAATCTAATATACATTGTTATCTCCAGTAACATTTTGTTTTAAATGCAACTTATTTTATTAATTAATGAAAAAAAATACATTGGGTTATGTTGTATTTCAGAACGTGACTGGTGTTAATTTATTTACTAGTCAGTAATGGTTTTAGATTACAGCTGCTGTCATTTAAAATGATATATACTGCAAGTCTTGTGAGCCATCATCTCAAAATGCCAGATATTTGCCCAGGTAATCGGTCTATCACTGGCAGGAAGCAATGTCAGTGTTAATGTCACATTAACCAGTTCTGCAAACCGCCAAGGACAACAACAATAATTCACTTTTTAAAGTTCATTCATTTGGATTCAAGAGTTTAAAGAGGCAGTGTGTCCGTCTCCATTTTGTTCCACACAGCAGGAAGCAGTTTCATGTTAATGGTAAATCCCACCCACAAATACTGACCTATGGTTTACGTTTTACTAAAGTAAGCTTGTTTTTGGAAGGTGACCCAATTCTACAAACTACCAAGGACAACCACAATAATTCACTTGGTAACGCAAAAATAAATACTAACAACAATGGCACACATAATAATGAATTAAGACGTCTACTTAGATTCGACCTGCACTTTGGACTCCTCACATCATCAAAAAACACGTAAGAGAAGAAAGTGAATGCCATAAAATGTGTTGCCGATACTCACTAATGATGGCTGCGTTGTTGGTCTCCTTCCGGAAACGGAACTGCTTCAGCTTTTTAACCAGATCTTCATCCACATCACACACCACCAGTGATTCACTCTGATAAAAACAGGAGAAACAAGCAAACACATAGATGTGGTCACTTAAATGACTTAAAGTTATAAACATGTATTTGAAAGTATTGACACTGTACACAGATTAAACCACACGATTCTTCTGTATTATTTCGTATGTATTTTTTCATTTTTGTCAGTAGTGGATGAAGTACTCAGATCTGCAAGTTCTGCATTCATTTAAATGTTACTATGCAAAAGTATAATCAGGAACATGCACTTTTAAAAGTAAAAGTACTTAATTCAAAAAATGTCCCCTGTGACTGTTATACTGGTATATAATATATCATGAGATTATTATTATTACTCGTTCATTCATGTAAAAGCAGGATTTACTCCCAAACTATCTCTCACACACACATAAACACACTTCCATAACTTTAGCATAATGCAATGAAAAAAAAGATGTGACAAACTCCTGCAGAGATCCTCAATTCTGTTACTCTGTGAAAAACCCGCAGAATAATGTTTGTCCTCCTCACACATTAAAATGTATTCATTTTTACATGGCGTCTCTCACACAATGCAGATAAGTGTGACTGAGTTACTGTTATCCATGTTAGATGTACAGATTCATGTTTACTGAGAAAGAAACTTGAGATGTAAAGCAAAAAGCAGTGCCTTTTATAACTATGTGTATATATATATATATATATATATATATATATATATATATATATATATATATATATATATATATATATATATATATATATATATATGTATTTCTGGCAGATCTTTATGAATTGGGATAATAACTATTAAAGTGTGGATATGTGATTCGCAGGAGAACAAGTAACGTATGCCCTCCAACACAATCATACTCCACAAACTGAATTGTGGGAATATATAAAAAGACGTATAAGTGCTGCTGTAATGCCGTAATATTGGTAATTAAGTTGTGTTTAACTTGGCCTCATGTTCGTAAGGATATTTGCAAAGAGTTTATATGTATGGCAGACAGCTGCAGAGCCACAGATTGTAGATTTAAGTTGTTTTCTTGCATTTTATTCCTTAGTTGTTTGTGTGCTAGTATCCAAGCCAGTGTTAGAGAACTGTCTTTATGCAGGAGTCCAATCTGTCCAATCTGACCCAGAGGCTTTATTCAGAAAAAAATAATACATAGATCTCAACCGGATTTTACTGTTCTGAGCCTCACGTCTACAACTCCACCACAAAGACATAAACTCTTTAAGAGTCACTGAATTCTATAATTACACCTTCCTGAACAGATGGCTGGTGGGAGTCAGGATTTCACTGAGCTCAGAGAGAGAGATCTTTACAGATTAAAAAGAGACTGGAGTGTCTGGGGCGGAGGACTTAGAGAGCTGGAAAAACAGGATGCATAGGAAAAATGATGGGAAACTGGCATGACAATACAAGCCGGAGGCGGCCACAGGTTTAAAGTTCCAGCTGGTTTAAATTCCTTCAGCCACTGACAGCTAGCTCGCCAGCTAATTCAGCCAGGAAATGAGAGTCAGCTAACTTAACTAACTTAAGGTATCCAGTTCATTTGATGCATCTCATCGTGTAAAAATGAGGAAATAACTCGGCCAAATGTTTATCGACAGTCGAGCTGCCATGACACACAATGAAACCCCCCCGTGAGGGAAACATTCTTTATCGTGATAAGCAAACGAGCTAAAGGTAGCTCCCCAAACCCAGACGCGTTGAAACCGGTTGAAACACATCACTGCGACATCACACTAACCAACACACAGCTGTGACAGGAAGCCTGATAGGCTGCTCTTCAAAATAAAAGTATACAGGGAAACATTCAAGAAGAGGAGCAAGAATCTTATTAAGAGCTGTAATGATTCAAAAGGAAATTAAGTAGCAACAATTTTCATTATTGGTTTATCGTTTCTGTTCTTTTTTTCTAGCAACAATCTATAGTGTTTAAGAGTCTGCTGTAAGAGCATCTGTTGACATAACCAGGTCCCAATTTGGGTTTTGGGAATCAGACAACATCACCAGTATTAAGACTTTACTGTTTGATAAAGCTTTTAAGTTAGGGCACAACTGAGCAAACTTACAGTTAATAAAATCGTTTTTATTATTTAATTTTATTGATTTTATTCTGATTGTATTTTATCTTGTGTTTTGTCATGTACCTTGTGTATTTTACAGTGTATTTTATCATGCTCTTTCTGTATTTTAAATAAAACTTAAATTCATTGATTACCTTGTGCCCTGATAAATTATAAAAAGAATTTCACTTGACTATTTATTGACACTTTACAGAAAGAAAAAAAAACAGAAAATGAAATGCACATTAAATTATAAAAATCATGTCCTTAACTAGTTAATAAATGCTGATGCCTTTACTCTGTGATCTCTGTTGACTTACAGTATTTTATTATAGCTTGGCTCAGTTTTCACAACAGGGTCAAGAGCCAAACTGACTTACTAAATTATTACATTTAAAAACAAATTACTGTTCATACATAGCCTACATAATGCAAAACACTCCGTCACTGTAAATCCTCAGAATTCCCATAAGTTCCAGTGCTTATTACAAAACATACAGAAATCACCAAATTGATTAAACATGTTGCATGCATTCCTCCAAATATTTAGTGTTTTAAATAAAATGCAAACTTTGTGGTTGACATGGAAAAGAAAAAGTAAGTCACAATCATCACTTTGCTTTGTATGAATGTAGAATTTACTACAGTGTAAAGTCAGACTATACTTTTACCTACTGATTGTGATAGAGCATGTTCAATAACTACAATTAAAGCTGTCAAAATCATTCTTACTCTACAAGTAAAATGTAAATAATTATTACTATTTCACACTTATGAGAATTAGCTACTGTTTAACGCATTACTGAAATTTAATTTTGTTTCAAAAATGTAATGATATGATTGAAATGCAGTGATCAACACATAATGCTGTGATGCCTCTGGTAAACTTCTCTGGGAGATATTATCTGATTTATTATTGATGTTTCAATTTATAGCAAACTGATACTCTGAGCCAAAGCAATTGAATAACAAGATACTATCATTTTTAATTTTCACCTCATCAACGTTCCTTTGCCTGCAGTAATTTTATTCTGAAATCCATAACCGGAAATTAAATATGACTATTCTCGCTAACTTGACACTGTAGACAAGGGTGGAACTAATGCTAGGCTAGCAGGCTAACGCTAGCCAATCTGCGACCTTACTTTTCCCCAATGGTGCCCGGAAGTTCACATTTGTTAAAAGCTCCCGATTAAAAAAAGCAGAAGCGTCACTGGCCACAGCTTTCTCACAACAGCACTGAACAACTTACCATTTTTGTAGAGTTAAAAATCCCCTGAAGCTGCTGCTGCTGCTCTGAATGGTAGAGACGCTTTCAATGTTTTTTTTTTTACTTCACATCATCTTGTGACTGGTTTGACCAATCCCAAACAAGCGCCCCCTCCCTTAAAAGTTGCTCATGAATCTCTGTTGTCCTGCAGCTTGAGTATTTCATTCAAGAGTGTTGCGAAAATCCTTGTTAACCCCACTAGAAAACAAAATTACAATGAATATTTTTTGAATGTGTTATTTTGCATTTCGAGACGAGACTAACATCAAGAAGGTAAGAATAAATACGCCATTTCAACTTTATTCTTGTCCTTTTTACTTTATTCTCGAAATGATGCTTCATCGTCATTGTCATCATTTTGTCTTTATTCGTATCATTTCAACTTTATTCTCGTTATTTCTACTTAAAATCTTCATCCTCAATTTATTTTCCTTAATGTGACCTAATATTCTGTCGTATTAAACGCATTTAACATTTAAATAACACTAAGTTACCAGTAAAGCTATACATGTTATAAAATACAATGCATTGCTATAGATAAAACTACCCAGCAAAAGAAGTTGGTAAATTACAAAAGTAAATAGAATTAATCCAGTAATATAATCTATAATAATATAACACTAGCAGAACACATTTTTCTTTGCTTTTGATACTTTAAGCATCTTCAGGTGATAGTACTTTTATTTTATTTAGATTTTGAATGCAGGACTGTAATTAGTTATTTCTGCAATCTGAAATTGGATTTAATATGATAACAATAATGGTAATTTCAGAGAACAACAACAGCAATTATATGTAGGACTATATACAGATAAAATTATTAATTTATCACATTCACATTGCACTAGGAAAGGCTAATCTAAAAACGACAGTTTTCATGTGTGACTTAAATAAGGGAATTCACAGTAATCTAATCTATTCTAAGTTACACCAACATTTTTTACCTCAGCACCCAAGGTTTGAACAAAAAAAGTGGCTGGGGAGGCAAAAAGTATAGCCTTAGATTCATGCTAATGAAGTTGAATTGCAGGTCATCAAAACAATAAAAGCATTGCAGCAGTGTGTCAGGTCGGATGGCGGCAGACTGGTAGAATAATCAAGAGGGAAAAGCACGAAATTGCCCTCAGACCACCAGGGGCCCTAAAAGCATATGGCTTCACTGTTTGTTTGATAATATGAGCCTTTAAAACACACTGAAAACCTAAATGGTAACTTTAAGATGACTCCTGCATTTTAACCTGTCATTTTGTCCCTCTGTCATTCAGTGATGGGGAGTAACAGGTTACATGTAATTTAGTTAGTTATAACTAATAGTTAATAGTTAACAGATGAAAATATTCATTAGAAATTTAGAAAAATAATCAAAAACTAATTAAATGTTACATTACTTTGATAAAGCGCTGCAGCACTCTGTATTATCCCTGTTTTGTATTGTAATAAAGTTTAGGTTGGCTGTGGGTAAACGGAAAATATTTTACTTTTACTTTATGACCTTTAAAACATTATTGTCACAGGATCGTCACGCTCTCATTTTCTTTTACATAACTTCATGTTTGTGTGTGCGCGCGTGCGTGCAGCGGAACGCGCCCTTCCTTAAAGAATACGTCATCACTGAGGCGCGTTTGTGCGCTCTTCCTCTCCGAGAGTTGTAGTTGTGAGAGCAGGTCCAACGTTAGCTTGTAGTTCTTTGCCCCGGGAGGCTAAATTTGCTGGCTAACTGGCTTCCACAGCTTGATAAAAATCATCTCTGTTACCCGCTATCGCTTTAGAGGAGTTCACCGTCTGGAGAGGTAGCATGAAATATCAGTTTTTTATTGTTTACTCTGTGTTGACACCGTGAAGATAACATAAAGAAGCGAGCTAACATGAACAGCTAATCTCAACGTTAACGTTAGTTAACTATCAGTTAGCTTCTGTTAGCTAGGTCGTTAGCCAACTGTGTAACATCAGTTAACTACATATTTTACTAACGATATCCCCTTTAATATGCAGCTAAAGTCAATGTAGCTCGTTTTAATCATATTTTAGTCTGGTCAAGCCTATGGGTCAAGCTATTTCGACTCTGCCCTAATGGATTTTGTTGATCACCAGTCGGTGATGGAAACATTTACTCTGCTGTTACTCAGAGCCTGTGTGACATTCCTTCTGGAGTTTGACAGCTTGTTATAATTGGTTGTTATGACTTCCTTATAAAACTAATGAAAGTTGTGTCTTTTGTTTTAGATCATGTCAGATTTCTCGGTGAGTTCAAAGGATTGTACAGTTTTATATCATTTTATGATTCACTGGTTGCTGGTGGTTAAACAGATCTTTTATTGTAGACAGAGTCACTTTATGTTTCTGTTCTACTTCAGCTGGAAGATGCCTTAGGAGACAGCACCCCAAGCCAGGCAAAGAAATCATCAAACCCTAATCCATCTGCCCCTGCTGCCCAGCATCCACCTTCTTCAAACCCAGGATGGCCTGGCTCAGCCCCAGGAGCTCCCACCCAGCCGTCGGCTCCAGTTGACTTCGCCGGTGGCTCATCTGGCCCAGGGGCGCCGGGTCATTTCCCATTTTCCTCTGGTCCTGGAGCACCAGGGCAATATCCAGGACCTCCTTCAGCACCTGGTGGTTTCCCCCAGGGCCAAGGGATACCTGGACAATATCCACCTGCACCAGGAGCTCCGGGGCAGTTTCCCTCCAGCCCTGGAGCACCTGGGCAGTTCCCCGGCCAGTTCCCTGGGCAGTTCCCTGGCCAGTTTCCTGGGCAGTTCCCTGGCCAGTTCCCTGGGCAGTACCCACCTGAAGGAGCTCCAGGACAGCTACCTGGAGGCCCTGTTCCTTATCCAACTGGACCATTTCCTTCTGGCCCTGGAGCTCCCTCTGGGCCTTATCCAAATGTGCCTTTCCCAGGAAGTCAGCCAGGAGGAGGCAATGGGATGTACGGACCGGGTGGTCCAGGTGCATTCCCCCCTCCAGCTGGCCCTGGTTCGTTCCCTGCATTCCCTGCTGGAGGCTTTCCCCCAATCCCTCCGGGGTCATGGGGATCACCTGCAGGTGGAGGCTTCCCTTCTGCCCCAGGCCCCTTTGGTCCTGGCCCGGGGTCTATGGGTCCATATGGTGGGCCTGCGGCTCCAGGAGGCATGCTGGTGAGTACAAGCACTTTGCTACAGATAACATTATGTTGCTAGCTTGCTGCATTTCTTTTATGTTTTGTCTTTGGGATTCAGAGTGGGGAAATTACAACCAGCTCCCAGCTAAATTTACATCTACTCTGCCAACCACTTAAGCCAGTCACTATATAGATGTTCAGTTCTACTCTAATACAGGATTTTTTGTAAAATATGCAATATGACTGATTTGGTGGTGCCTGGTACTGCTGCTGTTGGAGTTTGTTTCTTGCCTTGTTGGGATTTTACTGCAAGATGGCTGCGTTTGGATTCTTTTTTTTGTATCTTGGGCTCTGCTGGGGTGCAAAACAAAACATAAAGAAGAATCAATAACTCTTCAAACGCAGTTATCAAAAATCTATTCTTGTCTTTCAGCCCAGATATAATCCACCATATAATTGAAAGCAATGAACTCAGCTTTTCAGTCGGACAAGGACGTCACTTCCAGAATCAACATGGTTTGATTAGGCTCACAAGGAAATGTGCCAAAGACTGAATTTACACACAGAAAATACACTTGGGGGGGGGGGTTGTGCTGAATCTGCCTGTGGAATGTATTGTTTTAATGAAGTGCAATATGATTTACAATTACACTTTTACAACTCATGATTTCTGTTTTAAGACACCTTTATATTCCATAACAAAAATCACAGTTTGATTACAATTTGTGTACAGTGTTCATCACTTTTTCCACATTAACTTTTCACATGGTTATAATTTAAAATAAAAATGTGTTTTCTGTCATTTTGCTCCGATGTCAGTTTGATGCGTTGTTTAGTAAAAATGTTGAAAACTCCAGATTTTACTCTGTTTTACTTTTTCTTTTCATTATCTTGACTAGTCATTGTGAATTGCGTAAGAGTGTTGAACTAAATGAAGGAGATGGTGACTCACTGGGGTGGTGCTTTAGAAATGTGGGCAGGGTCAAACTTCTATAAAATGTTTAACTAAAAATCCCCTCTTATTTTTGATATTAAGCACTCAGCTAAATATTACCAAGTTCAGAGTATTGGTGATAAAATGTGTACAATTCTACTTCTGAACTTGGGGATTTTATAAACAGGATAAACACTGTTTCCATTTGTGCATTTTTGCTTAATAAACACAGTTAATCATAATTTCTCTTTATGCTTTTTTTTTTATATATAAACCATTTATAAATATAGCACAGTAAATGTATCAATGTGATTCTTAAAATATAAATATTTCTTACAGATGGTACCGTACGATCTCCCTCTTCATGCTGGAATTATGCCACAACTTTTAATCACAATAGTTGGAGAACCCATTCCTGGTGCAGACAGGTATGAATAACTTTCGTCCTCTTATTCTGCTGTCAGTGATGCTTTTTGCTTGAGGGACATAACTAGATGCCCGACAATAACCCGCCTGGCCCACCTACTCTCTGCATCACTTACTTTTATGATAAAATGATGATAATTTATATGATAAAATTAATAATACCGCAGTTATCATTACTGTTTAAATTTATTTCATTAATCGGACAGTGGAGGGACGATTAGTTGTCAGCGGCACTCAGTCCTAATCTTTTTTGTGCAGGTTCCAAGTTGACTTCATCAAGGGTTCAGATGTCGTCTTTCACTTTAATCCTCGATTTCCTGAGCAAACAATTGTCAGAAACTCCAACCTAAGTGGATGCTGGGGCCCAGAGGAGCGAGAAGGAGGCTTCCCATTTGTTCAGGGACAGCGGTTTGAGGTAAAGTGTTACAATAATGGAACTGTATCAAAGATTGGAAACCTCAAAAACGTGCATGTTTTATTATAATGTAATTACCATTTTATTCATGTTAATGTCAGACCTTTGGTCCACCCACGCAGGCTTTAACTTTATTGCCACCCCACAGAGTAAAATTGTTGAGACAACGAAATGCAAAATGACATCTCTCACATGAGATTTTTGTTTTCCTTAATGGGGTATGGACTTTGGTGACCTTACGTAATACCCAGCATAGCTCAGCTTAACTTTAACCTGATGCAACGGTCACGTCATCACTTCTCAACTTGCCAGTGAGACGCAGACAGACTTAGCTGACATCCCTATTTACTTGATTTTCAGGCACTTCTGTATTATGAAGCACAAAGTGGGATATATTGAAGCTTTCACAAAAGTCTGTGTTTCCCTGTCGTTATTAAGACATGAACGACATGAACCGGCATAAGAAGAGGTCTGATAACTCAGAATAAACGAAAAGGTGTGAGTGTTTGTGGCCTGTAACATCAGACCAATGACCAATTCAGGAAAATGCTGGAGCAGCGTTTTGTTCCAAGTTGTTGGTTAGGTGATAGTGATTACTCAGTGGGACACGGGAAAGGCAGGGGAGGCGCCTTCATTCACATTCGAGTCCTGTGTGTCACACAAGATATTGAACCCAGGTGTAACTCATTTTATGTTTCATACTAGACTGTTCATACTAGTCATGGGTAAGTACTAGGACATCACCACTCACCTCAGACTGCGGTCCTCAGCTCCAGTTTTAATACACGTCATCGATTTTTTTTTTATCAGACATGATTTACTTCTTTGTTCTAAACAGTAATGTTACATTTTAGCATCATGAAAAATGGCCACATGTCTTACCCATGATGGAGATTCATCATGTTCAAATGGTGTTTGGCATTTTATGCTCTACAGTCATGTTAACATATCTTACCTGTTGAGAAGAGTGAGAAAATCTGGCTCAGCAGACTTGTCTGTAGTGTGTTAGTACTATGGGTTTACTAGTAACCCTATGGTTAGACATTGTGAGATGAAGCCGTGTCGCAGGTTTATGAAATCTGTTAACCCATCATGGATAAACAGGTTTTTCTCCCGCCCTTGGTCCAGTGTGAAAGGTTGTTGGAAGGTGTTTATCTTCCAGATTTAAAGCAGATCTAACACCTCTTTTAAAGGTGTAAGTGAAGACATTGTATTGCAGTGTTCTGTTAGCTGAAATCAATAAGCTTATATTAGTTTAGTGTCATAAAGTTGTAGTTTTTTTTAAATTCATCTTTTGATCTATAAAATGCTGATATTGTTTTCTCAGATTGGTTGTCTTGATTGTTGATCTAATTTAGATAACCAGTAAATATTTCCAATTGAGAAGCTGGAACCACACAATCTTTTGGCATTTGTGCTTAAAAAATGAGTTGTTTGATTAATTGATCATCAAAATTATGATGACTTGGACTAAGGTGACCAAATGAGAACAGATGAAACCCGGGACAGGCTAGTTAGGGGTGGGCGTGGCCTCCAATACATTACATTCAGTGTCAACTAACAGCAAACCAGTTGAAGTCAACTATCTGTCATTCGGAAAAACAGAATGACCGTGTTGTATGTAACAAAGTGTGCATCATGATCTGTTACTGTCTGTTATTGAATTCATTTCATTAGTGCGGTGCCTGTCACTTCTGTCTGCACAATGCGTGTCATCTTTCCCTCTCTGTGGGTGCCTGCCGCTACACGTCCCCGGTTTTTGTGAATTGTATGTCCCACTATTTTCTAGAAAACAAAAAGGGAAAAAGAGCGTGCGTGTTACTTTGTGTCAACAGAGTTGTTATAGGCACAATGTCCAGATACCCTGCAGCCCAAGCTGTAGCCAAATGATCAGTATTTAATGTTTTATTGTACTATAATTAATCAAAACTCAGGTTTAGTCTAATTTTCAGGACAAACTGGACGGGAGTCGGGACAACTGCACATAGTTCGGGTCTGGTCACCCTAACTTGAACCATGACTATTTGTGGCTTGTTGTGCATAACGTTTCTGTTTCTCTCTCTGCAGCTGAAGATCCTTGTGGAGGAGGACATGTTTAAAGTGGCAGTGGACGGCACCCACCTGCTGGAGTACGAGCATAGAGTCGGCGGGCTAGAGGAAGTGACCCTGCTGCGAGTGACTGGAGACATCATCCTCCACAGTGCGGCCCCGAGCTTAATCTGAATCTCAGAGCCACTAAACCACATGCTGTACAGGAGGCCTGGGTCGAACTTCACCACCGTATTTGAAATCTTGTCAAATACCTTGATGGAGTTTTTGAGGCACAGTAGTCAGCAAAGTGCCCAGCTGGCACTTTGTCATTTACTAGAAACAGATGGAAGATTAACCCAGGTCTGCGCACTTCAATGCTTTTTCTGAATGACATCTCATTTTATAGCCACTCACAATCAAATATATTTTAGGACATAACAGTTTCCAAGTAGTGAATGAGATAAAGTGCATCTAAAACAAGCGTTGTAAGGAAATATTAATTTATACCTAATGAAAAGATTGTAGGCCAGGTGGGAAAAAGTATGACGTGTTCAACACAAACATTTCATACGGGTTTCCACTAGTATGCTGTATTTTGTTTACAGTATGTGTATGTTTATTATTCTGTCCTTTATATCAATATATTGATAAGCCTTTGTAATGCATGAGAGTGTGCTGCTGAAAATCAACTTGGTCGTCTCCTTTTCACCGTCTTACTTCAGTGCTGACCCTCCCTTCCCCCACTGGCCTGGTAACGTACAGTAGGCTAATGATGAAGTTTCTTTACATGTATTTATATACCGAGCTCCTCCCTCCTTCAGTATTAATCCTCCTCAGCTCTCACACTGGAGGGTCGCGTAACGTTTTGCGAATTATGATTTCATGTTGAAGTCAAATCTAATAGCAAAAAAAAGTGAGGCTCAAATTAAAGTAATATGTTGAAAAGGGGAGGGATGGGCTCTGATTTGTTGCCAAAGATGACAGTGGTACAATATTTTGAGGCTATGTGCTTATAAAATAAAGGGCAACAAACAAATAATGACTGATAATGCTGTATGATTCAGAATATTGTACCCTTTTCATGAGTTACCTGCCTGTACACAATAAATGCTAGTTTCCCTGCTTCTGTTCTTTCTTTTACTCAAATGCAGCAAAGTGCAGCTAATCCTTTGTTAGCAGTTTCAGGGTTTTCTAGGGTGTAGCCCCATTGAATGTAGCTCAGAGTGCTTTAACAAAAAAGACAGAACAGTAAATAAGTACATTTTCTCAAATACTGTCCCTATGTACTAATTCCAGGTACTTTCCTAGAAAATTTACTTATTATGCATCTTTATAGTTCTACTCCACTAAATCTCAGAGGGGAATATTATATGTTTTACTCCACTACATTTGTCTGACAGCTTTAGTTACTTTTAAGATTACAAATGTTCAGACTCTTCCTTGTCCAATGAAAACCACATGATTTTAGGTGATAAAGTTCCTTAATGGGTTGAGAAAATTCTCTCACTTCTGAAGGTAAAAAAAAACCATTAAAAAACCTTGGATCTCCTAGAAAATGCATCATCACAAAGCTAACGGCAATTTTTCTCAGCTCATGAAAAGTTTACTTTTTAGAAATATGTGGTTCTCACAGCAAGAAAGTGAGGACACAAACATTTGATGACTTTATAGAATATGATCCATTGCCGTAGGCTAAAGTAAACGGTGTATAAATGGTTCAAATGAACACAGCCATACACATCTATAGCAGTAAAATGCAACATGCACGTTAATGGATTTGAAAAAATAATCAAATAATTACATGTAATTGTAAAACACTTTTCGGGACCATTTTTCAAATTCTTCAAATGCTTAGGGGTTGAGTTCAGGGCTTTCACATATAGTGGACTATTTTCACAGTGTGGTATTGATACTTTAATTTGATTAAATTATCTACATGTTTCTTCCTCCACTGACTGAAAGTATCAAAAGTACAATTTAATAATAATACACGAGTAACATTTTGAATGCAAGACTTGTAATGGAGTGTTTTTTACATTGTGGTATTGCTATTTTACTTAAGTAGATAGAGAGAGAGGGAGATAATGGATATATAGATAAAAAATAGAAAACTTACAATACAACCAATTCAAGCCACAGTACATATAACAATACTACAGACAAGAAACTATACACAAAGGACAGCATACAACAGCAACTGTGCAAGTATAAAAGAACTATAGAGCTAGTGCAAAAATAAACAATACAATGCAAACTATAGAGTATAAAAAATCAGGATTTAACATCAGCAGCAGAGGTAGTAACATTACATAAATTGGATTCCGTAGTTCTTGATATGCAAATAAATCTTTCTAAAGCCATTTTCATTTTCTATTTAACTGCAAGCTATATTTCAGAATATTTTTTTAATCAAATTATGATTTTAAAAAAGTGTTGAGGATAAAAATCAGCCCTTTCAAAAAGTGGTGGGGACATGTTCCTAGCGTCCCCAGTGTAAATGACAAACTATGCCAGAGCATCTTTTTTGCCTACTTTATAAATTAAATGTCGTCCTGCAGTTTCCGTCCTCTCCCATCTGAGGGCAGCACAACCACAAACCACTCACTGAGCCGAAGGCAGCAAATCGAAACTCTTCAATGAGTTCACCTTCAGATAAATAGTTTGTCCCCCCTTTCTCTGAAGACATATTTTATTCGTTTGGCGTCTTGCAAAATGAATGGCTCTCTGCATTCCTCACCTAACGTGGTGGACATAAAACTGAAGCGAGGACCAGCAGGTAAGAAGACTAAATAACTTGAAGCTGCTAGCTAGCTAACGGTAACGTTACGTAGCAGCAAAAAGCCAACGCTAGTGAAGCTACTGTGTGTTACCCTGAAGCTAATGGCTAATTAGCGAGTCAAAAATAACACAACCACTCCCACCATGAGTTATCGTGTCTTGCAAGCAGATGAATAGGCTTGTGGAAGCTGGTTGGACTCTTACATCTCAGTTTAATAAATAATAAGAGGGATTTATGCACTTTAACGTTGGGTTAAAGTAACGTTAAGTTAACTCAAGTGTCGGCCTGTCAGACTGTGACAGGCAGTTTCTCTGTGGTGCTGGATAGTTAATAAGCTTTGTTTAGCTTCATGAGAGAGGTAATTTCTTTACACAGTTTATACTTGGTACTTGTTATGTAATATTATGTGAACTGGTGTTTCTCTGAAGACGTTACAGCGTTGGAGTGATTTATGTTGTACTTTGATCCATTGAGATAAATGTCATGTGTTGATCAGCAACCTCTGCCCTGTTAACGTTAACCAATTCACTATGCCTGTTGAACTGTATTGTCATCTTTATCTCATGCAAGTGTCTGTGTGTGTTTTCTTCTCCCTTTTTTTTTAGGTTTGGGATTCAATATAGTTGGGGGCGTTGACCAGCAGTATGTTGTGAATGACAGTGGGATTTATGTGTCCAAAATAAAAGAAGATGGAGCTGCAGCATTGGATGGAAGACTCCAAGAGGGGGACAAGATCCTGGCGGTAATGCATGTTGACTTTTATCAAGGGTGCAGGATGTAGAGGTTGATATTTTGTGTATGTCATGTCCACCAAGTGTCCAAGTTTTGGTGATATTGTTTTGCAGAAGCACACTATTAAATTGCACTTTTCCCGCTTTAAATGAATATTGAAACCAGCAACTGTTTTGAATATTCATTAAATCCGTTAACCGCGCAAGTACATTTTCAAGCAAAAATGCTAACTACTCCCTTATTTCAGCTTCACAGTTTAAAAAATGTGCATCTTTTCTTTGTTGTTATAAAAACTTTTCTTTGTAATAAAAACTGAAAATCTTCTGGGGTTGGAGTATTGGTCCTACAGAACAAAGCAATTAGTCATTTTATATATTAAATAATGTTTGAGGGCGGCACGGTGGTGCAGTGGTTAGCACTGTTGCCTCACAGCAAGAAGGTCGTGGGTTCAAACCCCGGTTGCCCCGGCCTTTCTGTGTGGAGTTTGCATGTTCTCCCCGTGTCTGCGTGGGTTCTCTCCGGGTGCTCCGGCTTCCTCCCACCATCCAAAGACATGCAGGCTAGGTTAATTGGTGTCTCTAAATTGTCCTTAGGTGTGAATGTGAGTGTGAGTGGTTGTCTGTCTCTGTGTGGCCCTGCGACAGACTGGCGACCTGTCCAGGGTGTACCCTGCCTTTCGCCCTATGCCAGCTGGGATAGGCTCCAGCCCCCCACGCGACCCTGTGACCGCGACCGCGACCCTGGATATAAGCGGTTGACGATGGATGGATGGATAATGTTTGAATACTCTGATTCAGAAAATAGTAAAATAAATTAACACATCAGAACATGAGTAATATGAAACTGATGATTAACTTCAGTCCTAACTGAAGGTCTATCATTTGATTAAAGGTTTTGAAGAGTGGAACAGCACTTCTACACAGTTTGTGTTTCATGTTGTGTTCATGGTTGTAGATAAACGGGGTCGAGCTTGAGCAACGGACACATAAAGCTGCGGTGGAGCTCTTCAGGACAGCAGGGGAGGACGTGGAGCTCCGTATTCTGAAAAAGGTGGGAGCCTTGTCCTAGTGTTCAAAAATTTGAGTGGTTTGTTGGTGTTTGTGCTTTGAATACAACTTTATTGTCCACCTGAATGGAAAATTGCCTCTAGCTCACCAAAACAGAAAAGCAGCACAAGAACATTCGACATATAAAACAAATATGCTAACATCAGAAAGTATAAATCAGAGTACACTAGTAAAAAAGGATACAATACTCTTTTAAATTAAAAACTGCTAATTAAAAATCACTTCTGTTGCCAAAGACACCCTATAGTGCCTTCCAGAGTTTTTCAGTCTCAAACTGTCAAACAATGGCCTAAACAATAGCCAGTGGCTTTGGTTGAATTAGCGCTTCTGTTCATTAATCCCTGAAGGCTAATGTTTTATTTCACAAATGTGTATTCATTTTTTATGAATTGCTTTACACGAGGTGTCCCGCCTCTGCTGTAAAACACAATGCAAAGCCCTGAGGAATCATGTAATGTAATGTAATATCAGGGAACTATGTCTAAACTAAGAATTAGCAATAATGTCAGCGCAACATCCAGTTTCACTTTTTATCCCACTCTAGTTTTTCTAACAAAGAAAAGAAATATACTGGACACCTGATATTGGTTCACAACTGCCACACTGTAAGCAAATAAAACCACAAGACTAAGTATATGAATGTCCGCTTCAAGACTATAATAAAGATGTGAGTGATGACGTAGCAAAAGTGGGCATAGTTTCTGTGAGTTTGACATTTTTAACTGTCAAATCTTTAAAACTGTTTCTTACATATAATATATAGTGGTTTCATTCTGTTGATTTAAAAACATTTTAACTTAATGATTGGATAAGCTGGCTGTTATTTCAGATGACATAAATGTAACTTGTAGTATCATGGGGTTCACTACTGTTTTGCTAGCGAGTGGAACTGTATTTGCGTAGTTTGTGGGGACCAATAGCCATTTGCTATTCTTTTGAGGCATAAGCAATAAAGAAAATAGCACTTACTACCCAGGAATAACAATCGTGTTATATGGTGTTATCAGTGTTGAAAACTCCAACTAAAGTCACATGATAACCTTGCAAGAGGGGAGGGACGCCACACTGGAAATATGCTTAACAGTCACCTTAGTTATCCTTTAAAACTTTTGACCTTTTGAAACTTTTGACATCCTGCATGAAACACTTTTGGCAGCAGGTTTTTAAATGTATTTTTGTAGTATTAACTATAATACACTGTATATATATTGTATATAATTATGTACCTCACCTGTTTAAATTATATTAAGGCTTAAAGTTATGCATAATTAAGGACGGGCTGCTTTGTCAGTCTCAGGTGGCTAGCCGGTACGTAGTTTTAGCAGTGGGGCTTCATTTGTTCTGCCTCAGCTTCACCTCTTTGAAGTGATGGCGGGAGCCTCGCACATTGAGCTTTACAACTGCTCTTTAGAAACCTATGGGTGACATCACGGAGACTACGTCCATGTTTTATACAGTTTTATGATACAAACATGTACAAAACAACCTCTAAATGCGTTTGAGGAAAGACTGTCTGAAAGCGGGCACCGCCATCCCCGTTTGAACAATTTTTGCGTCTCGCCGGTCTTTTATAACAGCAGTCTGTTCACCAAGTCTGGCTTTTTGGAAGTGTTCTTAACACTTCTGCCTTTATATGTGGTCAGATGACACTTCCTACAAACTAGTTCATTTTGAGTGTACCTCAGCCTTTGTGCGGTGCTGCTGAATAGTGACCTTGTTAGTGCAGCAAGTTATTGCATTCATATTTGCTTTTATGCAGTGAGCAGTATTAGAGATGTAATCAGTCTGAGAACATATTATGCTTTGGAGAGTGGCCAACACTGACATCAACTATTTAAAGTTTTTAATTTGAATCATCTATTCTTGCAACACCAGAACGTAATTTGTGATTTAAACAGAAATGAACAGGTAGATTTCTACATTAATAACACTTCCAATGCAGATTTAATATTTATTCTTGTTTCTATATCTCTGTGTTGCAGTTTCCTCATCACATGAACGGACCCATAGGCTCGCAACCCAAGCACGAATCTCCTGCCTTTTCTCTGGGAATACTGGCTGCTATGGTGGGAGCTGCAGCCATCTTTGCATTCTTTTACATGCGGCACCATAAGAAGCACTTTTAATACAGCCGACATCTTTATATTATTATTAAGATCAAAAACTTTGCTAAAGGCCAAAGAAGTGAAAGAGGGAACAAACTCAAAAAAGTAGATGTTATTTTTTTGATTAGTAGGTGTTGGTGTCACTGATGAGTTTCTCCCATGTTCATGTGTATTATGTGATTAATGGTAGCTTCTTGACACCCTTCCTATGCAAAAGGATGCTCTCTTACCACTGACATTACTTTAATAGAAAACATTGTGATTGTAAGGAGACAAAGAAGGATGTACACATGACATTCCTGCTGTTGGGCTGAGCTGGGCTGAGCTCAGGCAGAAATAAACAGCTCCCCCGTAGACAGAGGTTGAATATGCAAAAAACATAAATCTGTGAGTCCATTTAGAAACTGAAAGACGGTGTTGTGTGCAGTCACTCGTAGGCCTCTCTGTAACTCCATCGCTGAATGGTGGATCTGTCCAAGGGGCGACTGAGAGTAACCCACAGTATTTTCAGTTTGTTAGTGTTCAAAATTCATGCAACTGGGTTTGATTTTCTTTTTGCACCATTGCACAGGATCATGGGAGGAGTGGCATCCTGCCATGCTTCATAGATTGAGCTGTGGGATTGAAAAAGACTCCGGTAATGTGATAAATTGTGAAATGGACTTTAGAGTGCCTTTTCTGTCTGTTTCTAAGTAATGGTGGTGTTGAGTTCATGTTGCTCCTGATGATGATCAAAATGAAAATCAACCCATCAATACATTAAATTAAAGGATGTGGCTGCCGATAATCTATATTTTCTTATTGTCAACAAATCCTCTAAAAAGCAACATGTGTTGGTTTGGCAATCAATACTTTGTGGATTGATAGACAAATGGTCCTCTATGGTATTTACTGTAGCACGGTATGTGTAGTCAAAATAAACTTGAGTGCCCTTCATTGTTCATTGTAGTGAAGGAACATGTCACTCAACAATTAGGAGGAATAGGATATATCACACTTGTTAGTAAAAATTAATTCATTGTTGGTTTTGATCTTTTAATGGGATATGTTGACTGTAAGAATCACCAGATTCATCCTTTTAAAACAAAATACATGTTTAAAGCATCACTACGTAGTTTTATTTTGGAGAGTTTATTATAAAGTGTATGTTATAGAAGTTCACTCGGGGTGAAACATTAAATCTAAAACATACAAATACATCATTCCTTAAATGTGTATCGTGTGGTGAGCAGCTCCTTTCTTAATGCTCAGTCACAGCTGAAGACCCATCCTTTTTTAAACGTTCTTCCTAATTTTGCATTGTGGCCAGTGCTTGAAATCACATAGCACCTTCTACTAAGTGATTTGTCTTTTGGGATGAATATGAAATATGAAGTATGTTGTGGTAGAGCTTTTTTATTTGTGTGACGGATCAACATCCAGTTCACTTTAAAGGAGAGTTTTTTGAAGACGTTAGTTGCTGTCAAAGGTTTTTGCACTAGCCACAATCATGGATGTCCTCATGTAATGGTCATAGAGGAAACAAATAAGTGAGTTGTGTGTGCTGGGTGTATTTATTCACATTTTTCAGTCTGCAGCTACTATCGTGCAATTGTCTCTGACTGTATGTGGCACCTGGTTGTCTGTAAATACAATTCATGTCGCTCTGCTGAGTGGAATGTGAATATGTGCATATATGCCAGAAAAATCCATCAGAAGCACTAATTTTGCAAATTTTGTTATGTTTTACATCCAAGCACCTACTGTATTAAAATTCATGTTAAAGCCACCTATTTCCCTTTATTTTTCATTTAAAAGCAGAATATAAATGCTTTCAAGTCAAAACTATAGATACTAGATCAAAATGATCAGATAGCTAGTCAGAATTATTAGGATATCAAAATGATGATGCATCAGGTCGAAATTAAAAATCAAGAATAAGGAATTGAGATTTGCGAAACAATTATGAGGCACCAAGTGAAGTATACAAAAAGTCAGTTTACTATGTCAAAATTAAGACTTCCTGATAAAATTATTAACTGCATTGATTAAGTTAGTTGTCAACTGTTAAATTAATCGCAAACTATATTGATTCAAGCTTAAATTTTCTTGTTTCTTTTCTCCTTTATGACAATAAACTAAATATCTTTGGGTTGTGGAAAACAGGAAGCATTTCAGGACGTCGTTTTGGACTTTGTGAAACATTGAATTTTTTTAAACAATTCTTTTGATATTTTAAAATCTTGAAATTTAACAAGTCACATTTGTGAGATAAGTCTGTCATGACAGCAAGTCAAAATGCTTTAAAATATCTCATTGATTAGGTTAAAAAGTACATGTAGCTCTGATTTAACAGCACCACACCGGATGTTGTCAGTTTACCTTCAAATTAAAAGTGTTTGACAAAACAGATGGTCCCATCTGAAAATGATAATCATAACCAAACGCTGCTAATCCTGCTTATTATTATACAATGGTGGTGGGGGGATAATTAATAATGGATAACTGAACGATTAAAATTAATCATAAAGCCTTTATCCTTTAGCTTTTTTTGACTAATTTGATATAAAAAAATAAACAATGAATCCTGTTGTATTGTTGCAATATAGGCCTATAACCATTTTTACTGAAGTGTAGCACCACTGTGAGGGGGTGTTAGTTACAAATAGGCTACAATAAACAAGCTATTTTACGCCAACGGATGTAAAAAAATAAATAAAGTAGGCTACCTTGTTGAATGTGTTGTAACGGTTACACACGGTGGTCGGCTTTGGTGGCTAGTACAAAGCATACAGGTGAAAATTAGCATATTTCAGCTGGGCCCTGGTTGACAGAAATAGCAAAAGTGGTGTGTTTTGTAACAAAATGTGCTCCTTGTACACCCACCAGCAGCTCTGTCTCCCATCAGCTGTTAGTTGGAGGATGTTGCCTCGGAGGCAGATATGATGTAATCAAACGAACCGGAGAGACAGAAAGAAAGAGGAGCCAGAGCTGCACAACAACCCCTACGATACGGATCTCGGCTGCTTTTGGTACTTTTCTGAAATACAGCTGAAAAACGTTCATCGAGCAGGTTTTGGGTTAAACGGTTCCGTGTTGTTCGGAGTCATGTCGCGGAGGTTTGTGCCGACTAGCCTCCCCTCCCGACGAAGTGGATGCTGGATGCGGGCCAGCTGTAGGAGCAGCACCTGCCGGGGATGCTGCTGGTGAGCTTGACTCTCCGCCGCCCCATCAGCCGTAATTAACCGCTATGGCTCAGGAGTCCTCTCCGACAGCTGCTCCAACATCCTCCGCGTGAAAATGGCCCGCACTCCGCCTCCATCGCTGACATCAGTCCGCCTTAGCTGTCGCCTTTTCGCCTGTGAGGAGAGGAGGGCGCCTGCTTCAGATTCCAACACTTGTAGGCCGTGTGTGTCCGCTCTGGATTATGTTATCACTTCTAAAGCGTCTCATGTAAAAATCTGAGCTATTGTAGTTGGATTTATTTCGCAAATACACCCTCTGCTAGATATCGTTTTCACCGTACAGCAGATATTTCCGGTGTCGGGAGACGGGCCGAGTACACTGCTGCACCTCGCTTTGCACCGCCGGAATGAGTTTCATGCTTTCTTGACCTTCCTTGATATAATGGCCCTGTGACATATCGCTAAGCTTCATTTGTCCTGTTTCTTTTGGGACATTTTCCTGGCTTTACTCCAGCCACCCTGCAGAGCTGTGTCCATGCAGTAGTTTCCCTGTGGTGGTAGCTTATGAGCAGCCCCCATCCCTCCTGCAGAAGCCTTCCGCTGCTCCTGCTGTCCACCGTGTCGTCCTGTGACTTCAGAGGGCTGTGGAGGTCCTGACAACCATAAAACGTGGAGGGTGGGGACGTTTGCCTTTCCAGCTCAGGTTTAAACCATGGCCAATGAACCTGTCATCCTTAACGTGTATGATATGGTAAGGGTCCATCTCCTCCAAACTACACTTACTTTTTAGTCACTTTAAGTCATTCTTTTCTGTTTTTGGCATGGATGTTTTTAATCTGACACCTGCAGAGGAAGACTATGCACCACTAGAAATAGCTTGCCCCCTACACAGCTGTTTCACATATGCACTTCACTATTTTAATGTTGATAAAAGAGCCCAGCTGGACTACAAAATGACTTAAAAACAAGGCGTGTTTGCCTGCAGTAAAGTGTTAATATTTACACACTTGTGTATACATCCTTTTACAATGATAACAAATTAGATTTTTCTACTTTAACTGTAAAAACTGATGGGAAGAATGTTCTATGGAATTTGATGAGCACAGTCACACTCATCTTCAAAGATTAAAGAAGAGCCTGGGCTGTAGACCTATAGCTTCACAATGTTCACAAAGACCGTATCTGATTCGCTCCAGACATGCGTGGTATTATGAAGCCAAATTCTGGTCTAATTACTAATTTAGCTATTATTTAGCAGTATCACTGTGTATGACCAGTAACATCTGAGCTTAAAAAGTTAATTAAGTAGAGGAGAAAAAAAAGAAAGAAAGAAAGTATATATCATGTTCCAACCCCAAACCTATGAAACAAGAGCTTCCCTCAACCTCTGTCACTGTGCCCTACAGCTCACATGACGCACACTATACAAAAACACACATTTATACACACATACTCATACACCCACACACATCAGTAAAGGACAAGGGTCTGCATTCATTCATGTGCCCACTGCCTGGTCTTCACATACTGTTCTGCTGAACAGTCTCCTGTGTGAATATTATGCAACAAAAAAGAAGTACAGCAAACCATTTGTGATATTGTGGAGTATATTCATGCTGGCAACACTTTACATCATCTCCCCATATTTCACAAATGCAGTGGTATCTACTGTGAATGTATATTAAACTGTTTATTAAAGTGTTTATAAAAGACATGTTGAATTATAGGGTTCATTCTTGACCTTGAAAATAGTATTTTGACACCGAATTCCTTACTCAAGGTCAACCTACTAGATTTCCACAGGACCTTTCAGCTGCATCTTGTCATGAGAGTGAAGAAGACACATTTTATATGATTACAACTGTGTTATAATGTCAATCACTTCCTTAATTAGCCTAATCACTTACCCAACTACAGATGTTTCATGACAGGAGTTATAGCTGAAAAAAAATACATATACCAGTATACACATTTAAAATGTCCTCATATGTGCTTAAAACTACAGTATTGTTTATTTTAAATAATTTACTTATGTGTATACTGCCTTTAAATGCTTTAAGGTTTAGTGGGTGGGGGTTAAGATAATTTTCCCCCATGAAATAATAAAAGCCATATCTAATCAAACTCTTATAGGTTGGAAATTTGAAGAAAAATTAGAAATGATTTGCTGTATTTATTAAATTGTTAAGAAGCTGAATCCTTCAAATGCATTTTACTTAACTTGAAGTAAAATATTTTCAACAAGTGTTCTCCTCTTTTAGCTTTCCAGACGTGAAACAGTTCACTCCGTAATTTGAGAAATTGTACAAATGTAAAGCAGCTACACGGTATATGCATATTGCCAAAACTTTGATTTAAGGAGTATTCACACACATAAATGTATAATCACTCAAAAAACACAAAGCCTGGCGCAGTTCTTGGTCTCTCAGCTCTCTCTTGCCTTCAAGGCCTCTCATAGATGACGACCTCAGTGGGGCCAGAAGTGACAGCTGCTCAAACAGCTGATTTAATTCCAGTGTGGCTCTGCTGTGCCGGGACTTAACAGGTCAAGCAGGGGGTTGCTGAAGAGGGAGAAAGTGATCGTGAGGGCGGCGACAGTCAGAGTCAGCCTTAAATACATTTGCCGAGAATTAGACATGAGAAGGCGGCGCCTGAGAGTGAATCATGCCAGGGGGGTTGGTGATGAATCGATCTTCTTCAATGTGAAATCAATGTGACTGGAAGATGCGTGTAGTGGTGCATGCATTCTCTGCATATATAGGGAGGAGATTGTAGGGGAGACTGCGTGGATTGTTGCAGCAGTGTTGGCATGCAGCATGATTTCACAAAAACAAGGCGAGTTGAGGCACATCTTCAGAGAAGTGTGATTTAGATCTGCAAGATAGTGACTGAAAAACCTCCACTAATGTCACCAGCACTCACTTATTTATGTGCACTCGAGAGAGTCAGAATCACAGTTGGATTGTCACGATCTCATTTCACTTATGTGGAAGAATGTTTTTTTGAAGATTGTTTCTCCTTCCAGGAAGGGGAGAACTGGTTAAAATATTTCCAGCCGTGTGTGAAATGGAAAAAGCTAGAGAGCCTAAAAAGGGTTGAAGTCACTGCAGAAACATGGGAAGACTGTTGCACAAAGTATGGTGGATATGCTTTTATTGTTTCACTCTGAGCCCGGAAACGTGTTCTATTATTAATAGGGGACAGCTGGGGCAGTGTGTAAAGCTCTTAGCATGTTTCCTCTGGGGTGTCTGAGGGTGCAGGAGGGCTAGTAGGCATGGGAAGGGGGTGCTGTGGTCCCAGGACAAATTATCTCATTGTCTGCAGTGCCGGGTGTTGGGTTGGCTCATACATCACCGGGATTTTTTATGTGTCTTATTCCTCCAACAAACTTAAGACTTGCAGGTCAGATAGATCAGTGATTTTGTGATTGGCTGTATATCTGCCCTTGTGATCGATCAGTCTGAACCTTTAAAAGACCTATCTATCATACAAAAAAGTGTAAATAAAATAACCCTTGGACATAAGAGTGGTGTCCATCTTCTCATCTAACTCTCTACAAGAAAGCAAATAAGTGTATTTCCCAAAATGTCACTATTCCTTTAACTGAAAAGTACAGTTCTTCAGCAAAAGTGCAGTAAAACCACCGTGATCCTCAAATTTCAAAGACTTATACATGTCTTTTATGTATCTTTTATGTTTATGTTTTAAAGATGTAAATTTCACATAGCCCTAAAAGTCACAGCTATCAGATCTCTTTGCAGTATAATTTATTTAGCAAACAGGTGAAGTACTATTTAAGGCTACAGTCTCATAGTATTTTCTGTAGAACTGCTGCATTGTTTCTTTCTTGATACAAAACAAAATAACTCTTGATATTGACCCCAAATGAAGCCCTCTTCCTAACTGTTCTCTTCTTCTGCCTCTCTTTCTCTGTAGTACTGGATAAACGAATACACGTCCAATCTGGGTATTGGAGTCTTCCACTCAGGCATTGAGATTTATGGCAGAGGTGAGACCTTTCTCTTCTTTATGTGTGTGAAATCCAATTTTACAGTTTATCAGAGCAGAATCACAGCAGGCAGCGCTCAAGCCTGTGCATCACTGTCTACTCATGAGGTTTGTACCAGGCTGCTTTCACAGACACAGATGAAGTTTGGTTTTAAAAATGGAATATGGAATTGTTTTCCTAATAACTTGACCCCATTTCTCTGGGTTGAGTCACCACTGACTCACTGTGTATTGTGTGTGTGTGTGGTTTAAAAAAGAGAGGCAGAAACCAGCATGAAACTAGATCACTGGAAATTCCATTATGCCCTTGCAACCAGAAATATTGTAGTTCATCACTTGAACTGAATCTGTGCAGTTTGTGAAACTGAGCACACCACAGTTTTACAGGTTTTTAGAAAAAGAGTTATATTTAAAAAATGGATTTTATCAAAAACCTTTAGTAGTCTTGTTTTAGAGTAACAACTAAGAATCTTTGAATTTATCCAACAGAGATTTGAAGGGCTTTCATCATGAACTGGAGAGTTTGCTGTAATTTCATAATTCACAGACATTGGTGGAATGTAACTAAACATTTACTCAAGTATTTAACTAATATTTTGTGGTACTTGTACTGACTACTCCATTTTATGGTATATTTCAGTGGCAAATATGGTCTATTTCAGTGGCAAATATGGTCTTCTTATTCCACAACATGTATTTGGCAGCTATATCTTCTAGTTAGCTTCCAGATTAAGTATTTACCTATAAAATGTGATAATTTTATAAAATGTGAAGTAAATGATCTGAATACTTCTAACACTGAGGAGTGTGTGATCCTTTAACTGACATTAAGACATAATATCAACAAAAGTATAACTACAAGTTGTATCTATTGTAGTCTACTACAACTTATATACTGTTGGGTAGTTTAATCTGTAACAGTGCATCATATCTTATAATTAATATAATAATTTACATGTCTTGTATGTCAAATATAAAGTAACTAGTAATTAAAGCTATCAAAGTAGAAGAACCTTAAATTTGTACTTACCTGAATGTACTTTGTTGCTTTCCACCACTTTAACATATTATTAATGAAATTGCTTATTGGTTTCACAGTACATTTGTTGCTTTCCCGAATGGCTGAAACAGCACTGTGTGTTTGTTGTTATAATGTATAAATTCAAATTAAATTCAGTCGCTACATAACTAACATTTTTAGGCACTCTATTCAATATGCGGCGTCTCTTGTGTTCATCACTGTTTTCTATTATACTGGTGTAAAAGCAGGGCAGAGAGGCCTGTAATTAGCCAGGCGTAATGCTTTAAACACAGTGTGTCAGTGAATAATTGCTTCCCTCTGAGTAATTACAGTTGTTAGGGTATGGGTTAGGTGCTTACATTTGAGGAGTTTAAGTGTGTTTTTTGTCTTTGTCCACACAGAATTTGCATACGGGGGTCATCCGTACCCTTTCAGTGGCATCTTTGAAATCAACCCTGGCAACGCTGCTGAACTGGGAGAGACATTCAAATTTAAGTCAGTGTGCTCCATTTTAGCATACAGTACATTGTGATGTTGTTAATGCTAACGATGGAGATAAGTGTGCTGATATACCCTTTTCTGCTTCAAACAGGGAGGCCATTGTTTTGGGCACCACAGACTTCACAGAGGAGGACATGGATAAAATTATGGAGGAGCTTGGTAAAGAGTTCAAAGGCAACGCCTACCATCTAATGCACAAAAACTGCAACCACTTCTCCTCCTCACTGTCTGAGGTCAGTTTGATACTGTTTTTACTGCCAAATGTTGTTTTTTTGTTTTTTTTGCTCATACTTGTACACATTGTTCAAAGACTATAGGATACTGAACAGTGCTAAATAACCACTATAAATAAGTAAGATAAAAAGTTAATGGAAGTTTGTCCTCAGAACTACACATTAAGGCTGTACCATGCAGCTGATAAAACTGTTGTTTAAAGGGAGCTTTCTAAAGTCTGGTAAAATAACTCTGTTGAATGAATTTTAATTTTGCGGCTCCCTTAACTTTTCATTTAGCTCCATTATTGGGTTAAAATTTCAGTTTGTCCTATACTAGTAACTAGTAAAACTTCCAACATTCCCATTAGCCTCAGCTGTGTTGGTGGTGAACATGATGAACATTTTACCTGCTTAAAATCAGCGCGTTGTCTTTGTAATGTTAGCTTTTGCTTTACTGAAAACCCCGATTCTTGTTAACCTGTGTTACAAAATGAAAAACCCTACAGAGTTGCATTTAGGGAATGTAAGATCCAGTGGCCTTTTGTAGAGTATAAAGACAGGATAACTTGTCCTCTGCTGCTTTGATTTTGATGATTCTTCTTTTATTTGGCTCTTGTGAGACTCAACTTGATGGAAGTGCAATACCAAATTGTTGGAATGGCCCTTTATACTAGAAGCATACATATAAAATGTGTATCCCTATATACCTGCATAGAAAAATATATCATGTAATACATTCACCATCTACTGATCTAGCTGTTTTTCTCTAGTCAGATCTTTTTAAATGTCTCACACACTTATAGAAATAAAACAAAGACAATATGATTTACATCACATATTCTGACTTTTCTCAGTTGCTGTGTGGACGGGAAATCCCTCGCTGGGTCAACAGACTAGCGTACTTCAGCTCCTGCATCCCCTTCCTGCAGAGCTGCCTACCTAAGGAGTGGTTAACCCCGGCCGCCCTGCAGAGCCACATCAGCCTAGGCCTCCACAAAGAGGAACAGAACGAATCGAGCGATGAGGACCATTCGTCCCCGTCTGGAGCAGCTGCCTCTGGCTCTTCCCACTGCTGTCGCCACACGAGGGTGTGAACTTCCCCACAAATACTGACCTCTGGACCTTCCTGCCACTTCTGCTGGTGGCTCAAGTGGCATTAGTAGGCTTGAACAACCACCTGACCTCATACTGTTTGTCCTCTGAGTAAAGAGGCAGGAAAAGAAGAGTTCCCGCTTCATGAAAAGAGCTGGTGCCTGCTAGTCCTTTCTACAGACTACAGGATGACAAAGGCAGACTTTGACCTGAGCCTTGACCTCGGAAGGGAGGTTCAGCCTCGACAACAACCACTTGTAGATCTGAAGTTTGTAGTCCGTTATTATTAGTCCTTTCCATGAACTTTTAAACCTTTGTCAGCCTTGTTCCCTGCCCTGCCTTCAGAGCTGCTTTTGTAGAATAACTAGACAGACACCTGAGACTACTAATAGTGACATTACCAGGAAACTGCTAATCTGCTCAAATTCAACTTGTTCAATAACCTCTATGTGGCCTTCAGTTGGTATTGTTGACCGCTTTCTTTGTGTGGCCATTTTAGATGGTTAGAGAGGATTTGATTGTTCCTCGAGTTCAGTCTGAACTCATAAAAATGTTTTATGCATGTTTAAAGAATTTGACAGAACCTCCAAGTAAACTGAGTCACCACACTTCTGATAATATCATTAAGGTTTTTTTTCTCCTATTCCTTTTCTGATCTAACCTGGGGCTCGTTTTAAATAGTAAAGTGGCAGTTAATCACCAGTCTAACCAGTTCACAAACGGTTGTAAACAATCAACGGCAAATACTGTTCATGTTAAATAGCCACTGTTCATACAGCCTCGGGCAGCCCAGTCACTATTTGTGAACATCTCAGAGACACAGACACAAAGAAAGCCTAGCTGCTATACTGACAATTGTTGACTTTGTGACCCAGTACAATTTTTGTGTACGCTTTTCTACCCAAATGGTCTTTATATTATAATGGTGCGATAACTTCCAGGCTAGGAAATTAAAACCCACAGAATGTTCTTGGGTTATACTGGTCGTAACACCTTTTTCACCGTTAAACCAATAAAGGCTGTTTCCCATGAGAAACAAATGCAGAAAAGCAGCATTCTCCCTTAAATTACAAAAGTCCGTAAAGCTATGGTGTCTGCATTTTGGGAAATACACTTATTCTCTTTGTTGCCAAGAGTTAGATGAGAAGATCAAAACCATTTTCATGTTTGTGTTGTACATATGCCAGCGGCTGGTTAGCTTATCTTAGTTAGCATAATGACTGGAAACAGCTAGACTGGCTCAGTCCAAAGGTAATAATATCCACCTACCAGCCCCTTGACAGCATATTTTACACAATCTGTGTAATCTGTACAAAAACCAAAGTATTAAAACGTCAGTTTGACATTTTATGGGGAGCAATTACCATCAACCAGCAGAGACTCCCGGAAGTTACTAGTCCCAGTGTTGTTTTAACACGTTTTTTGTTTGTGATTTTACTTTTTTTTAACTTGTGGATAGAGTTGGGCTAGCTGTTTTGTCCTGTTTCCAACAATACTAAGCTAAGCTAGGCTGCTGGCTGTAGCTTTAACATACAGATGTGAAAATGGTATTGATCTTCTAATCTAACTCTCAGAAAGACTATTCTTTTAAGACCATATTTTATGTTTGGTTGAAACTGTGGCATGTTTACAGAGACAAAGCATTTAATGATAGCAAACAATACCTTTTTCAGAAGGAACTCGTACTTCTGAGGCTGTTTGTTGTAGTGAGAAGAATAGATTCTCATAAAGGGAAAATATGATGTCGTAAAGATGTTTGTAATCATCATGGTTTCAGCATACATGCAATTAAACAACCCCATTAATGATTAACTTCCCACTCTGATATTCATGGTGGTGGCGATTGTAAGCATGATAATGATGATGACAAACATTGGCTCCTTGTAGTTGTACTCATTTTAATTTATATTGCTTGCTTTTTTGTAATGCTAAAGCTCAGTGAACCCGGCCACACATAATTTTAATCTTTTCCCATCCCTCCTGCTGTAGTGTGTTTGTGGACAGCTACCCATTCTCAGGAAGGAAATCACATGACGTGTAAAAGTGATCATTTCATTACAGCTGAACACCTTAAAAATGGGGTTGAAGGTGCAAATTAATAATTTGACTTCTTCTTCATGTTCTTAAATAAGCTATATTCTGTATTATTTTTGACGTAGTCTTACATTTCACCAAGTGTATTGTGTTCAGACTTTTGGTATATTTTGAGTTGAAAGGAGCTGTACAGTGATCAGTATTACATGCTCAAATGTCTTTGGCACTTTCTACATAGCAAACCAGACAGGTATTTTTTTCTATCATACTGTGTCAACCTTAACCTCGTATTTCCCTTTCGTTACCCAAGACAATTTCAAGAATGATGATATAGTACTAGAATAAAGAGAAAGAATAACAAAGAAATGTTTTGCTTCTTCTGTTTTAGCCAACAGTATGGGTAGGGGTGGGCAATTTGAAGATATCTCTAGTTTATCTCCAAAGACAAACTATAAAATATCTAGTTTCTTTCTTTGTCTTTAAAAACAAATATATTGGAGCCTCATAACGGAATTTTGTTTATGTTATGTATTTATGTATCATCATTATGTATAATTATCAGATTTTTAAAAAACTCAAATATCGATATCACTGCATTCATCAGAAATCAAGTTTCAGAATCAAAATCAGCTTTAATGGCCAGGTATGTGTACACATGTGAAGAATTTGTCTCCGGTCAAGCAAATAAAAAAGCTCAACATAAACCATAAACAAAAGCAACAACATTTGTAGACAGCAAGACCATAGTGTAAGAGTGAAGAATAACTTGATAAAAACACTTTTCAAAAAAAAAATGTAAATGAAGTAATATGTAGAAATTAATAAAATACTGAAGTCAAAGAGAAAATGACACTGGGTTTACATTTCATGATTGTTTACATTTTAATTTCAAAAGCACAATATCTTTATTAAGATGAATATAAAAAATAACATACTAGAAAAAAGAAACTATATGAATATGTGAGCAGTTCATAATACTTGATCACTACGTCATTCCACTGCCTGAGAAGTGGGTTAACTTGGGTTGCCAAATCAGTATTTTATCCCCCTTTGAGGATTCAAAGGAGCGCTGCTTATTTTTTTCAAAATTAAAAAAACATCTACTGTATTTTTATTATGTTTATTATGTTTAGGTTTATTTCACTTTGATAAGTTAATGCAACCGGTACGATACTTGTTTGAACAGCAAAGGGGCAAAGTCGTCAACTTTAACCAAGTTAGGTATTAACTGTGCCGGTTAATGACCAACGCCAAACTGGCAACGTAACGGCAGCTTCATTTCCTGTTCCCTGCCACTGCTCTTTGGACTCACTCGCCATTTTGAGACAGTCGAGTAGGGCAGGGACGAAGCAGTTAAAGTTGCAGCTAACCAGCGACGTAAACAACAAAATCGGAGACGCTCTGAAGAAGAACATTTGGTGAGAATCTGACTGAATCTGCATTAAATATTTGTTTTAACCTAACGATTAAAAAATATCTAACCGTGCTGTTCGTATGTTTTGAACGGTGAACGATGTCTTTGTAGCTAATGGTAGGTGGCTAGCTCGCCTTAGCTAACTAAAATCGACCTCGAGGCGGGCTAAAACCGCTGTGGACGAGCACGAAAGAAGATAACGATAGCCTATAAGTTTAAAATAGATTGCTAAATTAGGATGATATGTTGCACGTTCACGTCTTACATTCCTCATGTTAACGTCGCATGGATTTCAGCTGTAATTTGAGACATTTTCACAACCTCACAGTAGCGTGTCCTCGTAACGTAATTAAAGGGCTAACGTTAGCAAGCTAAAAGTTAGGCCCAAGCGGTCGTCTGATGCGATGATTTCAACCCAGATAACAAAATATTATGAAAACCTGTAATATACGATATTTCGGCAACACGTCGCCTCAAACTAAATTACTTCCAAATGATATACGTTAACTTACATTGTGACTTTACACCTCTGCAAAACTAATATCCTTTATTTAGGTAGGAATAATTGCAGGGTTTTGTATGTTGCGTGACGTTTAACGGTAGCTAAGCAAGGTTATCTAATCAAAAGATGGGATAATTAGTTCGACGACTCAATCGAAACTGGTCGGGCCAGATCTGGATTTTCATGTTGCCTTGATCCTGTTGGCCCAGTTTCACTTGAGACGTTTGCAAGTTACTAGTCTGACTCGTTTCACAAATAAAAAAAAACTGCTTCTCAAACTAGGATCTAAGGCGTGTATATGTAGCAACGTGTGTATCATTGTTTTAGCAGTTGCTAATTCGCAAGATATAAGGAGGTAAAATTGGTTTATCGCGATTAAATAAAATACATGTATCGGGAACTGCAGAAGACTATAAGTGAGTACAAGTTTTTTGCTGAACCAACCAGGACTTGTACATCTCTCCTAAAGGTGGTGAAGTTTGTGGCCGTTTTCAAGTGTTTAGACTGAATGTTCCAAGATTTTGCTCCTTTTACAGAATAGGCACTCTGAGCAAAAAAGCTTCAGCAATGTGAAGATGTGGTGCTGCACTATTTGAAGTAATGAAGACAGTCTCTGCCATCTTGTCTGAATTTCTCATCAGAAATAGATCTGTTACTAATTAAGCTTGGGGCAAGTGACTTATTGACTAAGTGAAGTCAAATATTAAGCTATGTTTACTCCACTGTTTCTCCCACCCTGGTTTAATGTTTACCAAATATTGTGTTTCTCATTTCAGAAGAGAACAATGAGTGGTTGTCGTGTCTTCATTGGCCGTTTGAGCCCGCACGCCAGAGAGAGGGATGTGGAGAAGTTTTTCAAGGGATATGGACGGATTCGGGAAATCAACTTGAAGAATGGATTTGGCTTTGTGGTGAGTGACTGCTCTTTGTGTGAATTATGAATTCTGATCTCTTTTTTTTTGTCTGTAGAAAATAACCTATTTCCTCTCTTTGCAGGAATTTGATGACCACAGAGATGCAGATGATGCTGTGTACGAATTAAATGGCAAAGAATTGTGCAGTGAAAGGTAATCAAATCTTAGATAGTTTCTTTGCGTTCTTAATTAGACTAAATGGCAGGTCTTTAACCAAAAAGTAGTGCACCATTTAACTACCATCACAGCAAGGTTAGCCAATACTGATCTTCACCCTCCTCCTACATGTTTTTGATTACCTCCTGAATACTAGCTGCGGTGTAACATGTTTGCTCCTCACCATGAAGAACGTCTTTATTTTGTGAGGACAGGATGTCAAAGCCTCCAGCTTTCTTGCAGCGCCATATTCTTTTTTCCTAATTTGTAGTGTTCTCAGACTGCAGTTACTGTGCTGCAGACAAATACCATGTTGTCCCTGAGACGTCAGGTCTGCTCTAAATGCTCACAATTCACAGTGGTAGACATGACTCCAAAGTCCCTCAAAACAAGAAGTAAATATTCAAACAAGAACTTAAAGTGAAAATAGATAAATGATTTAAAAAAATACATAAATAGTTGAATGCTCGGCTTGTAACTGTGGATCAGATAATGTGTCCTAATCGCTGTAAAATAACCTGCATGTATGCAGTTTGCGTACTGGCAGTCGTTTAATAATTCAGTGTCCATGTTTCAGCTCCGGCTTTTGTCTCTAGACAACATCACTGCAGTTCTTTATTTCCTGTAAATTAGGAGGTTTTTGATGCATTTAATGGTGAATTTCCCACCAAAAACAAAGTTAAATCCAATAAATGATTTATTTCAAGTCCGCTCAGACAGAATAATGACTAACTGTATCATGGACTTAAAATCAACCACTTTTGTTTATTTTATGGACGTATTTGTAACATTTAATTTGTCACTCATTAAAATGTTCTCGTTCTTCTTTTCAGGGTCACTATTGAACATGCTCGTTCCAGAAGAGGAAGAGGTGGCGGCCCTGGAATGGGTCGTTTCGGCGGAGGAGGCGGTGGTGGAGGAGGTGGTGGTGGTGGTGGCGGTTATCGTCAGTCTCGCAGCAGTGGATCCAGGTAAATTTGCCAGGAGTTTTTACCACATTTCCAGTACAGTAAAACAGTATTACAGGTCCCTTACTTCATCATAGGTCCCTATTGTAGGTATTAATATTTCAGAAGATATTCATATATGGTGAAGTGAAATCTTTTGTCAAATTAAAGAACTGTCATGAGAAAACATCGTTTAATTGTTTTATCAAATATCATGGATATTTTGCAAATAAATTATGAAGAAACTGGAGAGAGTTTTCCTGCCAAATAAAGTAGCAGGCTTGCATTATATTTCAGTGAGTAAAAGAAAATCACGAATGTGTCACAAAGCTTCTCTACTCTTGCCCATATAAAAAGAAAGCAATTCATTACTTATCTTTTGTTTCTGATTAGTAATCCTATGTTTCACCTTGTTGTTAGGTGAGGGCGTATATCTTATTTCATTTCATCTGGTTGTGCCAAAGTCGAATAAATTACAGTTAACTATGAGATGCATTCATGTGGCAGAAAACACATGTGCAAAAAGATGTTTGACGCAACTCTTTCTAGTAAAGTCAAGTCATTTATGTGAACCTGTTGTTCCACTACTGAATAAAATTCAAATATTGACACAGCTCTTAGCTGACAGATTAAACCCAACCCCAGTGAACATGAAGCAAAACTGTGCTGTGAGAATAAATCCAGGTGAAATTTATAACCCGTATTTAATACTGAGGGCTTAACAATTTGATTAGGATGCTGCCTTTGTGGTAAAACATTTGTCCTGCCCTCTTTTCAGTGGAAAATGTCGTATTAAAGTATCTTTCTTTTTTTTTTACTTGTTGACTGGACAGGTATGGACCTCCTGTGCGGACTGACCACAGGCTTATTGTAGAGAACCTCTCTTCTCGGATTAGCTGGCAGGTAAGCAATTATTAAACTTTCTTGTGTATCTTACAACGCAGGCTTAAAAAAAAAATAAAAAATTTATTGAAATGTTTTTTAGAATAAAGCAGCATTCACTTGATCGGACCAGGTCAATATGTCTATAGTCGGATTACATAAAAAAATCTAAATTGGCCAATTACAATAGAAAGACCCCAGTATATATATTTTTCCTTAACCTCCATCTAAATTTTTTCCCCCAGAAAAAAGCACGTTATTGCTGCTGATATAAATTCTAACCAAAAACATATAACTTGTTTTTTAACAGCTGCTCTGATATGGTTTCCTTTAATCAGAGGTGAATGCACATCCTCCACGGAGGTGTCAGAAGTGTTTAGCGCCCTCTCCTGGTTGTCTTTCTGAATAGTGTCCATTTGGTGCCTCTCCTCACACGCAGTTGCCGCCGGTCTAAAGTCTTGGCTGGGCCCCGTATCGGGTGAAAGTGGTCTAGCGCAGGATACGGTAGCCTTAGGAGGTCCGTAGCCACAGTCTGGAGGTTCTGTGGGCTGGCATCCCCGACTGCTGTAACTCCCCTCAAATCCACGGTCCCTACACTCTCCCGTTTGGGTCTTTTTCTGTTGCTGATGGAGCTGGGGGGGTGTTGAGTTGGGCGCACACCCCTCCCCCTACTTACTCTCTGGTGGTTCCTTACTTGTGGAGGCCGGATGCTGAGTCAAGGCCGAGGTCGTTTCTCAAGGGCTTAACACTGCATTGGTTCCCATTTGCTATTTGGACAAGTGGCTCTATGCTAATATCCTCTGGGTATGGAGCGGTAAGTAGCATAAAACTCATGTGATTGGGTTTGTTCAGGGTCGGGTGGTAAAGGGGTGTAGAATTACAGTCTCAAATGGGAAAGGAAGCAGTTTTACAACGTAAACACTTCACGACTTTTGAGCCAAATATATTTTATTGGTCATATGAAGAAAATCTTGATCAGAGTTTTGTCAGTTTACCCCATAGCACTATTGTCATCCAACCACCAAATAAATACACAGGTTCATCTCACATGCTCAGACACAAAATCAAATACTAACTTGTGTGCACAAAAATGCATACAGTTTTAAATAAAAATATATTAAAGCCCTAACTGCTGTTACCTGTCAGGCGTCTCACTATAAGGAGTTGAATTTGTTTTTTGCTGATGAGCTAAAAACCACTAAAAGCAAATTCATGAAGACAGTGAATGGGACTTTAAAAACAGTTTGAATAAAGGCAACACTTGTCCACACAAACCATTTTCAGTGGCTTTTTATTTACATGCCCTCCACTGAAATGGGAGCTTATCAAGTGACAAAATTCAGCATTAGATAACCCATGTTTCAGTGTGTGCTGGTGTCTTGCTGCCTGCTCACTTCTCTCCCTCCAGGTCTGAAAAGGTTCTCACAGGCACCTCGGGTTTTGTTCTCGGTCACTAATCCTATATTATGCTTTGAAACAGGACCTGAAAGACCTGATGAGAAAAGCAGGTGAAGTTACCTTTGTGGACGCTCACAGACCCAACAAAAATGAAGGGTGAGTTGCTCTCCTGTCAGTTAAAACCTCTCAAAAGGTCTGTCTTCTGCGTTTGGTCCTAATGAATATTTTTTCTACTTCAATACAGAGTGGTTGAGTTTGCATCCCGCAGTGACATGAAGAATGCCATCTCAAAGCTTGATGGGACAGAACTAAATGGACGCAAGCTAAAGATCTTTGAGGACAGCAGAAGGTGAGTTGTTTTTAAAACTGTAGTTAAAGCTGCTTACATGTGTTTTGTGGACCCAGTAGTAGCAGGCAAAAAATGATGTAGTTACCTAGACAACTCCCCACTTCCTGAGGGCTGGTACCTTTTTGTATTTGCTTTCATGCCAAGAGTTACAGAAAATCATTATCACTCACTCAACGCACCAAACAGAACCTGACATAATTTACATAAGTATTGTAATTCGATCCACGATGAAACTGCATAATTCTACAGGATGGATCTTAAAGATTACCTGTCCTCTCTTCCAACAGTCACAGCAAGAGCCGCTCCCGATCCCGCAGCTACTCCCGCTCCAAGAGTCGTTCCAGGAGCCGCAACCGTTCCAGGAGCCGCTCCAGGTCCGCCAGTCGCACCCCAGAGAGGAGGACATCAGGAGGCAAGGCCGCTGGCAGATCCCCCTCCAGGTCCAAGTCTCGCTCAAAGTCCCGCTCCAGGTCTCGCTCCCGCTCGCCTGCTCCCGCTCAGAACAAACAGTCTCGCTCCCGCTCTCGCTCCCGGTCCCGCTCTCGCTCCCGCTCACGTTCCCGCTCTGCCTCAGTTGACAGCAAGCACTGAGAGTGGTTCACCTGTAGGCTGTAAAATAGACTGCTAGTTGCTCACCATAGGCCTGACTGGTGGCATGTGATTTTTCTTTTTCTTTTTTTAATGAAGGGGTTGAAATTGCCTTTTTTTGATGGCTTCTGTTGAAATAAGATCTTCAGTCTTTAATGTTGCCCAGATGGGCTTAGATTTGTTTGTTCTTTCTGTTAGTAGTTAGGATCAACTTCCATAGGGAAAATTTTGTTGTTGTTTTTTTCCTGTTAATGATTTATAAATTTCCCTCTTTTAAAAAACCCTTCATATTTTTGAAATACCAAGTGACAAACATTTTGATCGTTGATGGTACCTGTCACAGTCCTGCAGCCTGTCCTAGCTGTTTGCCATGTTATGATTCCATCCGCTCCCCTGTGCTTTGACTGAGTGTTCAGAGCAGTTCAAAGTTTAGGTGGGAATGGTATTCATTCTCCAAAATGTTGTATGTTTCTGTTTGTGATGCGAGTTCCTGGCATTGCCGTGAAACTGTGACTATGCTTCTGATGCACCTAATGGGTGCCTCCAAGTGTGTTGCATTCACTGCCCTGATATGTGAACATAAAAATGCAAACATCTCAGTTGGTGGTTTATTTCAGCTTTCTTATGTAGTGATGTTGGAATCTGGCATTTATTTTGACTGGCTTTTTTTTTTGGTTCAACACTGCTGTATCAGGACCTTGTCTCGTATATGTGGTCAGTCTTTGCTTTTATTTACTTTATCTCCAGCCGTGGCCTGTGGGGTATTGTGGGTCTGAACGCAAGTGTGTCAATTTCAGCAGGAAGAAATGTTTCTAAATAAGTTTATTAATTTGATACTAATAAAACACTCACTGCATATTGTCCTTTTAATTTTTTAATGTCCAGAAAGAAAGGTGACTTTTTTTAAAATATTTTGTGAATGTGGGTTGAGAGACCCTCATACGTCTCTGCAGTTTAACCGAATAAAGCTTTCACAAACTGTTAAATTTGGCAGCCCAAATGTATTCTGTCCTTCAGTGATTACATGCATACGTACACACACACACACACACACACACACACACACACACACACACACACACACACACACACACAGAGTGTACTCGAATAATACAGATCATTGTGGGAAAGTTAGTTTACATTAGTGTTGGTAACTGAAAACAAATTACAATTCAGAGCCAAATGCGTAGTGAATTAAATTTGAAATTTGGTTCTGCTGATATCTCTACCAGGGCCTATGTATGTCCTACATGAAGTTCCGTATGTATAAAACATTTATCTTTAAACGGTGGGTCCTGCAGGTCAATGATATTGCAACAGTGTGTCTATATGTTTATAATACAGTACATGGATGGCTAATGTCTCAACAGTAGTGAAAGATTGCAGTGAACACTCATATGTGACTTCACTTTATTAAAGAATATGAAAAGTCAAAGTGCAATGCATGCGGGAAGTTGTTCATCTGTTACTCAGGTTGTACATCAATGAGAAATTTATCTCTCATTCACTTTACATCCTGACAGCAATCAAAAAAATCAAATGCACTGACAATGTCAGAGCATCAGCAAAAAGCTGATGGCTTCTCCTTTGCTCATAGTGGGAAATAAATCAGAAAAATTACAAAAAAATTATTGTCAATAATAATGATGTATTGATCAATGTAGTCAGGCAATTCAGTTTTCTGTTGCTTGGCTTTCTGAAGCTGAAAGTTATTTTGCATGTGAAACAAAATGTATTTAAGCAATGACTTATTTCACTTTAGCCCCTGTCCTCTTATATGCAGGGACGTGATGTACACGTCCCTGCATATAAGAAACACATGTCTTCAAGGACACTACACATAGCATAAGCGAGGAGTGCCCATTGATGAAACAATTCTTATAAATAAGCTATAATAACAGCTTATGCTCCAGCTTATACTAATCCTTAAAGCTCATGCCATACAGTCCATGAAAACCTTTATGGTGAATAGATCCTCTTCCCAAAACCATGAGCTAAACAACGTTGTTTGAAGGCTTGTTCTAAATGGCAAATCTTAATATATTTACTAAAACAAAACAAAATGTCATTCAGTACTTCTAGCATGTTCACCTTTAACCACGTGGTGGCAGTACCTGCTTGTGGGAAGATGTCATAAAACTAGATGGATATTAGGGAGATTACTGTGCATAATGAATAGGAGTGATCAATAGTATGACATCAGGGCAGGTGCCTGAAAATCCAGGTGAGATCAAAATATTGAGTAAAAGTGGCTGATTAAAATACATCAAATTGCATAATGAGAGAAAGTGAAACCGCTATATTTATGTCTCTGAAGATTTTAAATTTTACAAGCAGCACCGTGACATCCAAAGGTGGTGTAGTTGGCTGCATTGCTCCTGTGTTTCTGTGCAGTAATAATACGGGGAAATCGATCTGGCGACACGGCTTGTGTACACGGATCCGCCCAGACCTGCACTTGCTGCACCTGCCAACAAAGTAGACAAAATGCAGCGCGGAGAGAGAGAGACCTTCAATGACGTTGTTCCTGGGAGAGATGTATGGGAGGTAATTAATGCCAGAGAGACAAGCCGGCTGAAGACGGTTGAGAGCAGCGTCATTCAAATGAACATACCTTGGGCAGAAAATAAGTGCCACCATAAAACAAAAAATGCTGTTTCTCATTATAATGACATAATCTTGTAATAACAGGGTCTTTTCTGACACGGGTTCATCCAGCCACCCTGTGGAGGTTAAATAAGTAATAATAACTCAGGGAATTGATGCTTTTTTTATCCAAAGTGACTTACAATTGCTTCATATAGATATAAGAGGTTGCATGCTTCTGGAGCAACTAGGTGTTAATTGTCTTGCTCAGGGACACATTGGTGGTTGTGTCACAGTGGGAAGTAAACCCTGTGTAAAAGGCACGTTTTATCAACTGCACAATCGCCACCTTGGTGACGTCCAAGAAGCTTTTGGTAGCTGTGGGAGATACTTATATAAAATAAATAGGCCTACAAAATACAAACTTTTATGTTGTATACTTCTCTTGCCAAAACAAAATACATAAGTCCCTACCAAGAGCTTAAAAATTATTTAATAAGCCTCGCCCGTTTTGCACCTCCCTTGCGTGGCACTAGTCATCCCTCATACCCTCGGAGCAGCGTGGTGGGCACAACAAGCTCAGCGGTCGGTCGGTTCACTCATGCGCTTCTCCCACTGCAGTTCCACCGCGGCACAGAGGACCACACCGACCTGCCCGGCTCAACAAGGACGGAGAAATGATTTCGTTCTCCGCCGTCCACATCGCAATAACGTGAGCGTGTCACGGCTTTAACTTACTTCACGGACACAGACGCGCACACACACACACTCTCACGCAGAAGACCAGCACCGGTGTGCTGTTGACAAATCCCCAGCTCGGTGTCGGACAGTCCCACCCGCAACCCGGACCATGGCGGAGAGAAGTGGCAGGTTGAGTTTCCCCGGCAGCGGGGCTCTCAACAGACCAGTGCCCATGAACCTCTTTGCAACATGGGAGATAGATGGATCCTCCCCGAACTGCATCCCGAGGTAATGCACTGCACGCACGGCACCGTCCTTTTAAACTTTAAAGCCTGCGTTTCCAATGCGCCAGACGCGAAGGCTGTCATTTGTCACATTGCTAACGTTCCAGCTGCACAGCGGCTTACCACCAGCTAGATGAACTATTATGCCAAGTGGATGCCCATGCAGGCCCTGTAACGGCATAGTAAACATTATCTGCTATATGCATTGTTTAAATGTAGTGGTAAATAAAATACAAAAAGGTGGCTAAATTACTGTATGGTTTCTGGTTGTGGAGCCCCATACAAACAGGCACAAACACAAACAAATATCAACTCAAACAAATTATCCAGCTCCATAGTTGGTGCAGTGTTAAATCAGACTATAAAGGTGTTTTCTTCTTCTTTTCTTGTTAAAAACCTTGAATGCTCATACTCACCCACCCAGCTGTTAAGCTAACCAGCTTTATGCCAGATCATTGTGCCAGGCTGTGCCATGGAGACCATTTGGCTCCTGTGACCCCCAGAGACTCAGAGGCTGTGTTCACACTTGACAGCCCCAGGTGCCAAATTATGATGTATTGCTCAGGTTAGACTTGTAGGCCATTATTAGACTGCAGGTTCACTTAGTAGCTTTTTTCCGGCATAATCTTCATCTGTGTCATGGAGATGGATTTCTGAAAGTGAGCTCAGAAGCTGTTATGATTTCAACTGTAGGTCTGCAGCTAATGATTATTTTCATTAACAGTTCATCTATTAATTGTTTTAAAATGTCAGAAAACAATGTAAAATGCTCATAGTTTACCAGAGCTTAAAGTGACGTCTTCAAATGACTTTTTTTATTTATTAGACCAACTCTTCAGAATCTAAAGATATTCATTTTACAATGACACGAAGCAGAGAAAAGCAGCAAATCCTCACAGTTTAGAAGCTGGAGTTATTAAACATTTTGAATATTTGCCTAATAAATGATTAATTGATTATCAACATTTTTGCAGATTAACTTTCAACGTTGCAGATTAACGTTGACCCAGTATTCTATTATTCAACTTATCGTTTGCTCTCAGAGCAGTTCTTTCTTGTCTGTGTTGTTGTTGCGTAGAATTTCATTCTTTATCTTGAAAACATTACTTTTACAAAACAGCCCTAACTTGTGGTCCTCTTACTAGCTTTTTCTTCATCAGCGTTTGTTTGCATTGTTTGTCCATGTGGTTTATAACAGACAGTATTCAAAATATAATCCGGAATTGTAGCTGAAACAATAAGTATTATTTTGTAAACTCATGTAATCAAGTTCTATCTGAAACCTTTCTTAATATTAAAATTAGCCGCATTGTCCTATAACCTTGTTAAGCAATACAGAAAATTAGCTTTCAGACACTTACTGGTTATGTCATATGTTTTTCTTGCATTGAACAGTATAAATGAAGAAAAGAGGATATTACCACACTTTTACTCCACTGTCTATTTTCCTGAAATGCATATAGAGTCATGAGATAAACAAGACATCAATGCTAGATGTGGGACTCTTTTGGAAGGTGTAAAAACATACCTCTGGGTTTTGTATCCATTTTTAAAGATTAAGATCCATTTAAATTAATTTGTCATTTGGAGTCAGCGTGCAGGCGTTACTCTCTCATTAACCTTGCAGCTCCATGCAATGTTCTTCTTCTTTAGCACTTTAAACTTAGCTTAAACCTCACTGGAAAATGTTAGAAAAAAGACCAGAAGAAGACCCCTAGTGTTTCTGGAGATGTGATCAAAGCTTTTTGACATCATATTGAAATCTTATGAATATTCAGGCTTGGATTCTTATTTTTCAAGACTTTATGGTTTAAACCCCAGTTGACTATTATCTGCTGTCAGACTTTGGTCAGCAGCTGCCAGCCTGTGGAGAAGCTGTAATTAATGTGGGAGTTAGGGGAGTATATGTGTGTTTTTATTTATTTATATTAACGTGATGACTGTCTCTCCTTAACCTCTCTCTATCCTCTTAAGTTAATACTAATTCAGTGGGTAGTACATTACGTGGCTTTTAGCTGAAATAAGACTGATTCATTTTCAGGAATAGCGTAGCTGGGATGTTATTCAGCAGAGTGGACAAGTAGATAAAAAGGTTCCTGTAACTAAAACAGTCACAGGTTTAATCCCCGGTGACCCTGCTTGTCTGTCATGAACACACGAACAGTGTAGGTCATCACATGAATCTGCTTGACTGTAAAGATCTACTTTATTTAAAATGAGGGAATGAGTTGGTGTGAATGGTGCTTAGCAGAGTCATCTCACTTCTTGTGTGAAGTAAACTGCCAATCAAGATCACTGCAGCTTTCTATTGACTGCTGTTTGTCAGAGTTTAGACAGGAGAAAGTCAGTTTGTTAACCAGATGTCAAATCAACTGTCTCATTCAGTGATATCAGCCTCTCAAGGTGGCTAAACAGACAGACTGCTGTCCATCTTCACAGGGCAGGCAGTTTTTCCCTTTTTTAAAAACATTTTTTAGCAGAGAAGTTAGCTCGCTTCTTTTAAGGCTTCCAAACTGTGGAGTTTTTGAGCTCTAGTATTTTAAAAAATGAATGGGTCCCTGCTTTTTTAAACTTTTGCACACACATTCCTGCCAAAATATTCACATTATTCCACTGATGTACAATTAGAGGAAATGCAACAGTACATCAACAAAGGCAGGGAAGAAGAAGATTGGCTAGTAGACATGTTTGTTAGACGGCAAGGAGGCACACAATTTGTTTTGTTGAGTAACACTGAATGTAAACTTGCAAGAAAACTCCATAGGGTACCTTTAATATTGTTTTTTTTAAGAGGACTGAGAGGTACTTGGAGTGGAGGACACACATGGGAGAATATTTTTGCAGATTTTAGTACTAGAACTTATTGCTGAAAATTGTGCACAATCAGTATTTTCATACATTTAATTTACTCTATTTTATGAGTCACTAGGTTCTACACAGCCAAATGGATGCTCATCAGAAGCAGATCATCCCCAACAGGCTGAGTCCTTAGTTTGTAATGAGACAAAAACTGTAAAAATGTATCTTGAGTCATAATTTAATAACGTCTGTGCCAGCAGCAGCATTGGTAAGTGCTGTGTTGCTGTTTTAAAAAATAGTTCAACATTTTAAGAAACTTGCTTCCTTGCCAAGGATGAAGCAATCAATACCACTCTCAGATCTGTTCATTAAATATGAAGCGGGAGACAGATTAGCTCCAGATAGCCGCTGCTCTAGACCAAGAAAAATTCTGGAGCATGACCATCATAAAACTGCAGCTTGAGGTTTTTACATTTTGTTTTTTGGTGAGATTAAACAAACGAGATAGACATTTATGAACTTTAGAGGAGTTGGTAGGCGGCTTTTACCTTCAGACACAGCCAGGCTAGCTGATATTGATTTTTCTTTTCAAGAAAAGGAAAAAAAAGCATATTTCCCACAATTCCTGACCATTCCTTTAACTTTATCAGTACAACTTGTCAGGTCATGGATGTAGATAGATTTCATTTAGTAGACAAGCAAACAAAGTTGCAAGGACTGGGTTTTAAGGGTAAGCAATACTTAAGTAGCTGGATAGTAGGGTAACCAAGGATTCTGACATGAAAAGATGGGAAGGCATGAGGTGAGACAACATATTCCAGTTTGAAAATGTAGAGGGCCTACTGTAGTAACATGTCCCAATCCTAGTGGTGATCCAGGTTTAGACCAAAATGTAGATGCGCTGTATTTCTAATAGCAAGCCATACTGTTATCAATATGTTTATATGCATTTGATCCAAGCTGTATATAAGTCTTTGTGCCTTAATCCGTTCCCGGGATCTGTTGACCTTGGATGGGATTATCACTGTTATAACAGTCAGGCAAACTACTGTACGTCTTAAGGGACCAGGTAATATTTTTGAATTGAACCAGTACACTGTGTTCCTCTCCTGATTTTATCAATTTATCCTGTAATTTCTTCATGCCCCCATGAACCCCCGCTCGCTGTGGCTCGGAGGTCTCTAAAGCCCAAGGCTATTAGGCTGGGAGGCTTATAGAAGTGCTGCCTCGGCGCTGATCTCACGTTTCCTAGAGTCACTTCAGGACACATGCCGCTCCATGCTGAGATGTTTAATAAACACCTATCATAGGTAAGGGAGGAGCCTTACTCACCTATCTTAGAAGGTGGTTTAATGATGTGGTTGGGAAATCCTGATGTTAGATTTAGGTGCAAAAAAATAACTGGCTGCTGAAATGCAAATGTCGTCATGTGCACCTTTTTTATAAGGCAGCACAGGGAGTTTATGAGGATCTGGTCCACTGCTGCTCATAGTGTTAAGTCAGGATGTGAAGCACATGAAGGGTACACTGAGGGTTGTCCTTATTATACTCCTCAGTAGCCTACCTAAGTGTCTGTCTGACACACCCGAGTGTGAATGTGAAATGTACTTTTATGTTCTGCCACCTCATCGTGAGAGGCATTGGAATGAGCACCAAGTGCACCTTTTCATTGCACGTTTATTCCCAAAGATGGATGTGTCTTCTAAGAGCCACTTCAGCCCTCGATCCTGCGTGCAAAATCAATCATGCTGGCGATGTTACCACCTAAGCCTCCTCTGATCTTAAGAGCCAAGGGCAAAAAGCTGTGGTTCATCTTGGTATTTTTGAAGTGGGCATCAGTTGCATTTCTGCACATCATTCCACAGGCGTGAGGCTAAGTGCTGCAAGAGATGGGGCCAATCGCAGAGACAGAGCCGGGATTGAACGGGCCCTTGAGTGGCAGCTGGACCCAGTAGGCTGTCATATTTGGGCCTGTTGGAGGCGAGAGTGCTGAGATGTCGCTTTGAGCAGCAGCAAGACACTTGCTCTTTTGTACCCTGGCTGCCTGGGATGCTCACACTGTGAGAATTTAGAGTAGGATGAATGAGAGGCAGTTGAAGCCTCTCATTGTTTTATGTTCCCCTTCTTGTTCTTGTTGTCCTGCACTCAGTGCCTGTTCTGTACCAATATTTTGGAGTTTATACAAAACTAAGGGTCTACAGGCTTGCCAGCAGCTCTGTGAGGCTGCACTTAGTAGTGCTTTGAGCTAATTGCTAACAACAGCATGCTAACATGCTGATGTTTAGCAGATATGATGGTTACCATGTTAACATTTGCTAATCAGCACTAAACACAAAGTACAGCTGAGGATGATGGGGAGGTCTTTAGTTTTTTAGGTATTTGATCATAAATCTACTTAATGGACGAATTAAAGCTCTGACAATGTGCTAGAAGAAAAGTTAAATTATCACAGAAGTTATAACAACTAATCTTAAGGGCCACATGAATGTCGGTACCAAATTTCATGGCAATACATCCAATAGATATTTCAGTCTGGTCTAAAGTGGTGGACCACTGCAGCAGTCTGAAAACTCAAACCATGTTACACTTGTTTTCATTCAGATCTCTTTTTCTTTGTGAATCTCCCTGCCATATTCTTTGAATGTTAAATCAGACGGCCTTATGTAAGATATCCAGCCTCCTCCATCTTGCTGATGCAGCACGTCCTGGAGGACAGACAGGGCAGGACGGGAAAGGGCAGTCGCCTCCTCACTCCACACGCACACACATTTGAGATGCTTTTGTGACTCTGCAGGCAGATCCATTTTACCTCCAGCTGACTTTCCTCACGCCTCGGTGCGCAGCGCTATGTCTGACTGCCTGTTTTTTGTGTTCTCCTATTATTTTCCCACTGACAATATTTGACTTTAAGGAACCAGTGTTGATAATATCGCTTCAGATCTTCAGAACAAGTCAAAAGTCAACACCTGCAGCAGTTTGACAGATATTATACAGCTGATAAAGTGTAGGCATAAACACCAGATTACTGTAAATGGTTACTGGTTTTACCCAGGTCGGTGATGTCAAGGTTGTTTTCATGTATTCAGTTTAATATTTGCAGCTACTAAGAAACAGCACAGGGACGTAGAAAGGAGTTTATCTTCTTTGTGTGAATAAAGGTTGTGAAAATTGCAAAAAAAAAAAAGATTAAAAGCCAATTTTGTGTTTGAGGAGTTTAATACCTTTGGGCTCCAGAGCTACAACTCAATTAATGTGCAGTATTCTATGTGGATCTACAGCACGGACATGTTATTAGCATACGCTCCCCAAATTAAATTCATACTAATTGGAAAAGGGGCGCACATGTTCCGCTTGAGAATACAGTGGAAAATGACATTTCTCTTTCAATTCAGCAGCACGTTCGCTTCTTGGAAGAAAATGTCAGCTCTGATGCAGCAGAGCTAAACCAACCGTCGCCAATTTGTGTGTCACTGTAAATGTTCAGTCTAGGGGCATAACCTCATCTTCACTGGGTCTTTTAGTCTAAATAGACCACAGGGTGACGAAGAGCAGACCAAATGGCATCCAGCTGGACCCAACACAACCCAACAGCTTACTAATAAGGTATCAAACAGTGAGGTTTCATTTAGCAAAAATGGCACAGTAAAATGTAATGCCTCAGTGTTTGCTTCCACTATCCACAGAGACTAATAAATCATTTATATTTCAGTATTTTACAGATTATTTTATAATGTGCCAAGCCCTGTTTGCTGGAATGTCAAAAGCTTTCAAATGTTATGTTTCTTCATTAAAGCAGCGTCAATCTATTTAAAAAATTTTGTATTACAAATGGAAAAGTGACATAAAATGTGTTAATTATCATGTGATAATTATCCCTTTTTTCTGTAGCTCTCCTAAGGTCCACACATTGTATTAGCGTTGTTTAGCTTATTGTTTTGGTTATATGGCCTATGACCTATGACAATTTTGATTTATTCTCCCCGCTCTCATTAGCGTTGTTGCCCTCTGCTGTAGGCAGCAGTTTTATTTTTAGTGAAAAAGCTATAAAAACACAGTGTGCAATACCAAACACACTCCAAACGGCTAACAGGTAAACAACAACAACAAGGTGTTTAATAACAAGTGAACAACTAGCTAGTGAACATAACAAAACATTAGCAGCTAAAGAGTCTAGTGTTGTAGTACTCGAGACCGGTCTTAAGACCATTTTGTGATGGTCTTGGTCTCGTCTCAGACTCAAACGCATTTGTACTTGGTCTTGTCTCGGTTTTGTACATTGAGGATTTTATTTCAAGACCAGTCAAGACCATAACTTTGGGAATATCAATAAATAATAATGATAACATCTTAACTTTGATTGGATGTAAAATGTACTGCTTCAAATGCAACTGGTCACCCCTCCCGGCGATGGCTATGCTTACGTTGATTTCAGCTCTTAGTCTTTGTATGTGGGTGTTTTAATGGGAATGTGGATCTTTCAGATCAATTTGAGAAGTACCTAAGATCTTGTTCCACATTTTATTGTGTATCATGTAATGTGGGGAACTGGTCTTGGTCTTGACTCGGTCTCACCCTGCCCTTGGTCTAGGTCTCGACTTGGTCTCAGCCTCTAAAAGTCTTGGTCTTGTCCCGGTCTCGATAAACTCTGGTCTTGGGTTTGACTTTGTCTCTGTTTGGGCGGTCTTGTCTACAACAGTAAAAGAGCCAGATATTTCCCTCAGGAGTTGGAACACAGCTAAAAGGAGTGAATATTTGACTCACATTTACCAGGTAGTGATGCACAGCTTCAAATGAACGCTAATGTTGGTCCGTATCTTGTGGATGTGTAGTAAATAAGCAGATATTTGCTAACACTTTCACCATAACAATTTTATATGTTTAAGGTTTGTTACACTGCTCCCAAGTGGCCAAAACATTTATAAAAATAAGTTGGAAGTCTAATGTTTGATGATTTATGATGTTTATTGATTTGTCCATTGATAGATAATTTATCAAACACAAATGACAAACATTTGCTGTTTCAGTCCTCTCAAATGTGAGGATTTGTTGCATTTCTCTGTTTTAAGTTATTGTAATTGAATAGTTTAGCTTTTTTTTTTTACTGTTTTAGTGTAATTTTCTGTAGTTTTTACTTTTTCAGTTCGGTTTAAAGAGTAAACAATTACTTGATCCATAAAAAAATGATGCAAAAAGGAATTAGTAATAAAAAAATGTTTTAATTGTGACCTTCAAAGCTAGAGCTTTCAAACGCATCTCACTGTCGTCATTAGTAATGGGTTTGTCATGGAATTGGCTCAAAAGACCATGAAATGCAGTCAAATGTTCTTAACACATTGTGGATTTTTTCATCTTACTGTTTAAAAGGTCAAAAATTAACTTTAACACATATCTTTTATCCATTTCAAACAGTTGTTATGCATACCTCATGACTTTCATCAACGATATAACCACTGACATAACTACAGATTATGTGTAATTTCGTTAACGTCCACCTCACTGATTAAACTAAATCCACAAATCACATTTCTAAAGATCATCATGATGTGAAACTGTGATTGTTTGCTGCAGAGGTGGCCTTATTTCTAAATGTAGCTCAAATGATTGAAATAGCTCAGTGATTATGCAATGCATCCTGGGACCTGTTTACTTCGTCACATGTTCCAGCTCTTTCAGAGGTAATGCAGGAAAATGAGGTTAACGGGCTAAAAAGGCAGAGAGATTTGTCAAAACTTTGTGCCAGATGTAGATGAGATTATATCAAGGCAGCCCTGAAACAGTTGAGGCTTAGTGTAGTCAAAAGGAAAAGTGACATTTCTAGTGCTGCGTGTGCCGACTGCCTTGTCCATCTTTGAATCATCCGCCCCTGAAATAAAAAGTTGCCTTTGTAGTCCAGTGACGCATGTAAGGGAAAGATTTAGTAATGTGTTTTTAAAACTTGTCTTCTTTTTTATGCTTTTATGGACAAAATTTGCTTTTGTTGTTCTTATTTTCTAAGTTTCTAGGTTATTTGATAAGTGAAAAATGAATTGTGAGAATGTTCGCTGCTGTCTTTCATTAGCAGAAATATCCCTTTAATCTTTAATGTCACACCTAATGCACAGGAAATCATAACATGGATGATTTTTCCTGGATGATTGTCTCTACCTGAAATAACAATTTCTGTCTCACTAGGGATGCAGCTGCTATATTATCGGCCTCAATTGGATGTCGTAAATCTAGTATTTTTTAGATTTTGCACTCGAGGCATTTAGTTGGTGTTATAATAAGAGTGCCGCTTTTTGATTTATTTTCTGACATCTTGATTTGTTCCTTCACTCTCATATTGAGACAGAGTGCAGTTATTGTTCCTTGACACAGTCATAATGCCAGTGTGGCTGTTATGATTTGTGTATCCAAACATTGACTTCCAGGGAAATCCTTGTAGTACATTATTCACTGATTTTCCATAGCAACAGTGTTTGTATTATTTTGCACTTTGCGGCTATGGTAATGGGAAAAGCATCCGGTATATCTAGCATTTGTAGTTGATTATTAATGTTATGCACATATGTTTGTATCCCAGATTGGTAACTAAGTGATGATTGAAATGCCTTTACGCCTTCCTTGAAAATGTGTTCCTCATTATTCTCGGTACATTTTGTGTAATCTTACATAAATACACCATTTCATTCTCGCAGTTTTGGTTAATTACATGAAGGCCTTGTAGGTTGGATTGTGCGCTTGCCTCTTGCAGCAGGCATTGTGAAAAGGGGGAGCTGCTATTTCAGTTCTGCCTTCACTGAGACTTAAAGAACTTTTTCTGAATTCAGAGCATGGAGGAGAAATGTAGGTCAGGTTCCTTTTAGAAAACTTGCTGCCGGGAGGAGAGCTTAGAAGGTTTAACATATTGTAGTCATTAGGAAAGCTGCTGTGCCACGTCTGGCGCCCAGCTCTTGGGTGGCTGAGTCATATGACCTCCTCGATGTTTCCACCGGACTCCTCCCTGATGTATTGGCTGGACAGATGGACACAGCGAAAATCCTGAGGTTGGCATTGGCAGCTAAAACCTTTCATCTCTGCCCCTGGATGACTGTTGAAATGAACATTCATTATCGCTGCCAGTCAGAAATAAGCGTCGCTTTACAAGCCTAGTAAACATAACCTTTCTGGCCTCCCAGATGCTGAGCAAGCCACAGCAGCGTGGTCCAACTAATCTGCTGCAATACTTACTTCAACTAAAGTTGTAGAGTTTTATTAATGAAAATAAATGATTCAGATGATTTGTTGTAAGAGAAGCACCTATCCTCACATCCGGTCAGGTCTGGTAACTGAATAGTTCCCCAGTAGCTCTGTTTATGTAAATCTAAGAAAGGAGTGGTGCTTTGCATCTGACCTGTCTCTAAAATAGTGCTTCACTGGCTCTTTAATCCATTTGTTTTAGCAGACAGCGGATATTAAAAGCTTTGTTTACAGCTAAAAGAATAGACTGGAAAATGGGTTACCGTGTGATGTGTGACCCCGGGAGCTGAGCTGCAGCGTTAAACTGGTCAGAAACACAGAGCTTGTTGTCTAAAATGGTGTGGTGGTTAACAACATGTAACTCAAACAGACCAGATGCATTCACCACAAATGAATCTTCTCTTCACTGCATTCAAAGTGTCTCAATAAAGTTAAAAACAAGGAATACTACATTGAAAACATGCAGGCTTGAAAGGTGCCTTTGAAAAGTAGCTGTAACTTGAATTCACACCAGGAACAGTGGATTCCAAAAAGGTGCCTAACTTCACAGTGAGAAAAAGTGTCAAAATCACAATACAAACTTCTCAAACCAGTGTGAATGTGACTCAATATACAGCTTCCAATCGCCACTAATGCTTTAGCTGTTTAGCTATGTTGCACACAATTATGTTAGCTCACCATGGGTTCAATAATCACAACTGTAATTTGCCAACTGTGCTACCTGCAAACAGAAACTATGTAGTTCAGGGTATTTTGGTGAAAATAGATGTGTTTAGATCATACTGGGTGTACAGATAGACAGTAGAGAAGTAGAGTGACAGAAGCTGCCACATTGGTTCACAAAAGGTACAGTACATTTGAATAGTGGGGTTGTTTCACAGCGAAGTTCCACCACACAGTCCTCCACTGTCCATGCTTGTGCTATGCATGTTTCAGACACCCATGTTGCCAAAATATTGATAAATATGCAACCTCAATGTACATATGCTACTATGTTAGCTTATCACTGGTTACAAAGGACAAATTTCAGCAGCTAACAGTGGTAGCAACAAAAATAAACTGTATTTAACCACATGTTGTTGTATTTTTGGTGAATATATATGTTTGGAAGATCTAGAGCATACAGGTGGACAGCAGTTGAACAGTGACACTCGAGCCCAGTGGCAAGGCACATTTTAAAGCATCAGAATACAAAAAAAAGTTCTCAAACCACTCTTTGTCCAAATGTATGCTCAGTATATTCAAAATACAGTTGTCAAAATGTGTCTCACATAACTGACCGTCAGTAGTATTAGCTGGCTGACCTTTGTTGCACACAACAACAGCTGAAATCAGCTAATCATGCTACTAACATGTGCGAAATGTGTGTTGTATTATATTTTGGTGAGTATACAGACTGACACAGAAGAAGTGGATGATGTTGCCTTACACATTTTTAAAGGTTTCAGAAATTATGCTAACTACCTGATATTAGTATTCATTATAAGTGTTGTATATCCAAGCTGACAACAGAGAGCCACTTGGCCAAAAACATATAGTTTCTCTCTTTACACCCATGCATGCTACTTTTATTGCAACTTAACAGATTAAAATCTGTCATTTTAAGATGTTACAAGTGTGTAAATATATTTAATTTGATAGATGTTTCCATGCCCCCGTCCTTTGAACATAACGGCCAACCTCTACTCTTGTTTTTAAATGTGTAAAGACATTACAAATAAACATGTGAGCAAATTGCTCAGATTTAGAGTGAAAAAATGATAATGACATGCACCTGAAATAGTAAGTTTTTTGGTTTTATATACAGCTGCCTGTAAACCATTCAGTGCCACTTTCAAGCATACAAGTGGTCAGTATTTGGTATCCAAATCATAAGTTTGGAGTATTCTTTTCAAATGGGCTTCATTACTTCAATAAACAGAACATCCATTTGAGCCACAAAATTCAGACTAACATTTCAACCTTTACCAGACCATCAGATTAATATAGGTCTAGGTGTCTGAAATGTGACCCTTTTAGCCACTTCAGTCAATAGACATTATAAATGACCAGAGTGCTCTGCATGTCCATTTTTAGCTGTCCTATAATGCAAAAACCTGTCACAGCATGTGACTATGAGAGATCCTGCCTAAGGGCTCTTCAACTAAACAACACAGAGATGTGTGCAGATGTGGTTTCACTGTTGTGACTGCATAGTTCATTTGCAGACGGCTCTATAATTACTCAGACAAAAGAGCTTTATAAGTCCTTTTAACAAACTCTAGTCTGGTATGAAAATCATTATCTAGGACACTTCAGATCCTGCTGTAAGTGCCGGCTGTTTGTTTAATCCACCTTTAGTCTAAATGTTTTACTCAGACACTGTGGCTCAAAATGAAACTTAAGAAGAAGGTCACTTTTCATATCGGGCTTTTTAAAAATGGTCAAGGAAATGTAAAAAGATGGGGAAAAGAAAATTTCACTTCAAACCTATAAAGTCAGACTTTAGCTGAATTGACAGAGGAGGGAGGGGGAAATGAGTTAGAATTTACCATGTCTTTTACTGTTTTATTATTTATTATCACCCCCTCCTGCAACCCTTTATATCATCTAAAGTGAAAGCTTCCCATGTGCGATTGTTAATACTTGAAGTTGATGTTGTAGAAGAAAACCTGGAAGAGCCAAGTTGTAAAGTGACTATCAAATGTCCTGCAAAAGGTTTTTACTGAATGTACACAATACTATGTAAATATACTTGCAGTAACTGGTACTATTCAAATTGCTTTTCCAAAAAAGCCCAAGGTATTTAGGACAAAGATAAGCAGCAAATTTTCACATATTAATGCCCATGGTTTTGGAATTACAACATTCACATTTTGGTGTCCATATACCTTTGACAATGTGGTGTACATTCATAGCATACAGTTTCTATATTATAATCAGGTATATACCAACATGTCAGACTGGACCAACCGGTATTTCAGGAACAAACATATGCAAATGTTTATCATTATATCAATCTGACAGTATTTCTGGTCGGACCAAGTGACCGCACAGAAACGTCTTGCCTCATAATGATTTAAAAAGTCCTGAATATGAACACTGGGTACAGACAAGCGGAAAAGGCCATGCTTTTGTATCATAGAGATGATTTAAAGTGGGTGTCCAGCCATCAGCAGGCATCATTGGTGGAGCAGAGTGGTGCGCTGCAGATTGCAGCATACAAAGCTCTCATTTGTATTCCAGTTTCTGCTGTGGCCCCCCGGGGCTCTCAGAGGGCACGGATCATTTTGTGTTCTTAAGTGGATTAGATTCTCTGCACTTTCGTTCCAAACATAAAACAAGTAGTTGGGTCTTGGCTGGCTGATTGATGTTTCGTTTCCTGCCTCTATGTGTGTTAGCTGGTTTAACTGCAGACCTCAGTGTCGACTCATAAGCTACATACTTACCTCGTCTGTCTTTATGACATACACCTCTTTTCTCTCTAATAAACACAAATACTCTTGTGTAACCACAGACATATTCAAAACTCCCAGGAGATAAAATCGGTTTCAGTATCCCTTGTTGTTTTAATTGTTTCTAGGTCACTCTTACTCTGAGCTGATCGAGGAAATGGAATTCAGGTCTCCCTGTCATGCATTTTTAATGGTTTGCATTCATTAAACATAAAAAAAGATTTCTTCTGGTTTAGTGAACGTAGTTCTATGTCATTGCTGCACCAGTGTTTTCTCTCACTCCGCCTCTCCTCCCTCACTCTGCCTTCAGATATCATGGCCAAGGATATCTGGCACAGGGCAGAAGTGGGCAGATTTGATTATCAAGCTCTTTCTTTGTGGATGGCTCTTTAGTATTCAACAGCTTGTTATTTGTGTGTCCCACTGAGTGCAGCGAACACATTGCTGTCTTCGACAAGCTTTAGAAATAACTCAGCTGTGTGTGAAATTAAAGTATGTCTAATCATCACAGGAAGTTAATGTGGATGTTTTGGGATAATACAGATAAAAAGCCAATTAAGACAGCAAAACCAAGGCTACAGAGCGACCGTTGTCTAATTTTGTTGCAGGTAATTGGTTCCTCTTTAGTTGAAAATGTGAAGTATTCATTCATACATACACACATTGCAATTCACAATAGAGAAAAAGCTATTGAGTGCATTGGCAGCCTTTATGCACTCCACTGAACATGAAGGTTTCAAGGTAATCCACTTTTATTTCGATTATTTTTTATAGTCACAAATGTGTTGTTTTGACAAGCAGAACCCCTAAAAGCTGCATGCAGGGATGCATGTTTATAACATTTGGTTTCCACCCAAATTAAAATTTCTGCTTCAGGAGTTTGAGTTCAAGCACGCATCTGAGTGTGTCCATGTCATTTGATGTGTAACGTCCATAGCACACACACCAGACACATATATACAGGCAGAGGAAGTAGTCAAGGCACAGTAATCAGGATGTGTCAATCTGAGGAGAGTTGGTTGTTTGGGACAACTTAATAATCCCAATGAGTTGACTCGTGTCATAGCAGGTTGATAGGTGTTGCAGGTGTTTTGTCACATGCAGGAATGTGTTGCTGCAGGTCACCAGTATGTGAGCCTAAATAGAAAGCAGTGGCGTCCCTGTGGCTTAGGGGGTAAAAGGCCAACAAAGAACTGTGACTCCCCAGGTTCAAATGCATCTCTGTCTCTCATTTTCTGTCATCTTTCCAATATTTTCTAATAATCTAATCTAATAAAGACACAAAATTCCCCAAAAAATAACTGGAAAAAAGAAAACAATGTGTTTTGATGTGTGCTACAGTCAGCCATTGTGTGTTGCCCTTATGATTCTGCAGCCATGCTAGCAGCTCTGAGAGACTGCACTTAGGCACAGCGGGTATAATGTTTTCCATGTTCACCATCTTAGTTTAGTGTGTTAGCAAGCTAGCATTTGCTAATTAGCACTAAACACAAGTGCAGCTGAGGCTGATAGGAATGTCATTAGTTTTGTCATAAATTAAATTAATGGAAAAATTAAAATTTGACCTGATGAAGGTGCTAGATGAGAGATCAGGGGATCCTCTAAGTTATTAGGGTTCGTCTGTTAAAAATCTGTTCCAAATGTCATTGCAATCCATCCAATAGTTGTCAGTGGGCTGCCATCCATAGAACCACGCTGCTAGCTTTGCCAAAAATAATACATCTAGATGATATATTATAAAACAGTAGTCAACAGTGAATATTACATAGCAGCTGTTTTCCAGAATCCGTATATTAAACTTTATATTAAAACCTCTATTTATAGCCCGCTGACGCTCATCCTCAGTCTGTCTTCATCCCTGCAGAAACCTGTTCATCTGATCAGCTTGAGAATGCTCTGTAGGACAAACGTCTGGAAACACAAAGCTGAAGGTCTGTGTTGGCGTGAGTGCATTTTCAATAACTCTTATCTCCCCTGCAGGGCCTTTTATTGGAGGATGTGCCTCCCTTCTCTGCTATAGTGGGATGTTATTCAGCAGCTCTGGGGTCTGCAGGTACTAAAGGCCATAAACCACCGTCAGCCAGTTTACACAGACTGGATGAGAATGAGGGACACTGCTATTGACCTTTGTATTTTCACTAAAGAGAGAGTTCAGAGAAAGTTAGCCTGCTTAATACTGTTATTTAGATTCACTAATAGACATTTGTTTATTGACTTTTGCTGGTAAAGTGGGGAACTGGTCAGTGTTGAGCCAATAAATGTGTTTTTATACCAAGTAATGCATTATTTTTATTAGTATTTCATTATTGACAATAGTTTGTGCTTTTGATTACAAACTTACCTAGGGGATCTGTAGTTTGGCTTTTCTATTTTTAGTCCACACTGAAATATTTCTACATCACTATTGGATGGATTGCCATGAAACCCAGACAGTACAGATGTTCACAGTCCTCAGAAAATTCATTTTCATTTTGTGACTTGGTGATCCTCTTACTTTTCCTGTAGTACCACCATGAGGTTGACATTTTTTTGTGAAATGTCTCAACAGCCATTGGATGGACTGCCATCCATTGGATGGACTGCCATACAAATGTCCATAGGATGAGTCGTAATGGTTATCTTTTCATTTTTCCTCCACCACCACCAGCGAGTCTTCACTTAACAGTTGAAATATTTATTGTTGAATTGGCACAAAAAAATACTGACTTTGGGGAGAACCTGACTTTTCTGTTAGCGCCACCATGAAGCTCCCATTTGTGTTTTTTTACAGAAATGTTTGGACAACAGTTGGATTGAATGCTTTCATGTTCCCTTCAGGATGAATAGTAATAACTTTGGTTACATTTTAACTTCTCAACTAGAATCATCGTCAGGGGTGAAAATCTTATGTGTCTAATAGTGTGGTTTATGACAAAGCTAATGGCTTTGCCATCACGCTCAGCTCTACTTTGTGTTTAGTGCTAATTAGCAAAGGTTAGCATGTTAACACGCTAAACTAAGTTGGTGAAGGCGGTAATCAACTTGTTAGCCTTTTCATTGTGAGCATGTTAGCATGTTGATGTTAGCATTTAGAAAGCACCGCTGTGCTTGAGTAAAGCCTAACAGAGCTGCTAACATGGCTGTAAACTATTAGTGTTGTACATAAACTCTGAGAGAACATGGATGTAATAATGTAAGGTTTTGTTTTTTTCTTTATAATGAAATAATTGTTGTTTGTACATTATTACAAAAATAATTACGTCACGGTAATAAAAAAAACCCTTTTAAATGTTGCATAGAGCATTATATGATAGCATTTAAATTATTTAATTACAAATTATTCTGGGGCCCTCCATACTTTATGGACAGTTACCTCTTTGAATCTTTGAGTCTTCCAGCTTGTATCAGAGATTGATTAAAGTAAAATTTGATCTTTTGATAAATCAATGTCTTTATCTTCCTTCTTTGTCTCCTCTGTCAGACTAAATTGAGTAACATCAGTGAGGCTATCAAGTTTGGATCTTTGCAAAACATTGAATTTGTTATCTTGAGATAATGAGATATTTGCGTTTTGATCATGAGAAAAGTATTTGATATGGTTTGAGATCTTTAGCCTCTTAGAAGACTACAGAGGCATCTAGATGATAAGATTAAAGCATATTTCTTCCCAAAAAGGAAGACATTTTATGGAAGAGGTTTTGAAAAGAACCAAGTCATTTTTTCAGTGGTGATGATAGTGTTGCCTTTGCATTGTGGGAAATGCCACAATGACACTGAGGACACCTCTGTTGTGTGTGAGGCTAATCAAGAAGCCACGGTACAGTGAAACATTGAGCAGATGCCAAAATATGAGACAAAAAGAAAGAGGAGATGTCTGATCTGAGGGCAGGCAGTGCTTTGTCTCGGAGAGTATGCAGACCGAACCCCAGACGCGTCTCAGTGGCCTAATGGCTCTCTCTATTAATAAAACATAAGCAGTCAATTATTGAGCTGTCAAATTGACGTTAGGGACGACAAGGGGCAAGACGGCGGAGGTGGAGTTGAGGAGCCTTGTGTGGGGGATTTCATGGTTGAGTTTCAGTGCATGAGAGATAGTCTGAATCCTTAGGGTCTTTATGTGCCCGGTTTCAGGAGAACATGACCTCCCATTTCAACCAGTTCACCTTGATCGTGTTTATCCCCCTGTCTTTAACTTCTTCTAAATGTCACCCTCTCTTCACTTTTTATGTCTTTCTCTGTCTTTTCCTGTCATTCCCGCTGTCTTGTTTACTTTTTTTCTGACTGCAAAAATGCAAATTTGACTGCAAAGTATCATCTGGAAAAACAAGAAAAAACACATTGAAACAGTAGATGACACCCTCTATTTTCTCTTACAACTAATGGATTTTGTTTTTCATGCACTGTTTTGTAACCTGATTGAGTTTTGCTGTCATTTAGTTTTTTGTCTACATTAATTTTGTTTAGATTTTTGTCATCTTACTGTTGTTGTTTTCTTCTCTCCTCTTCTTGCAGTTTCATTTTGAGACATATTTCATGTTTAAGACCCCTGGAGGTCATGCTTTTGAAGCTTGCACAATATCTTTTTGTGCTCATTATTATCCTGCTGTGCAAATTAAAAATTTAAATTCTCTCTCCCATATACACATACACACACACACACACACATACACACACACACACACACACACACACACACACACACACACACACACACAAACTGCAGGTTGTTTACACTGAACCAATTACAGGAACAGTATGTTAATTAAAATGCAGCTGATGCCTTCTTCCTCCCCTCCAGTTAATTGTGCATGCATGTCACAAAAATGCCATGTGTCTTTGATATTTTCATATATTTTTTATTTTCATTTTTATAAGAAGATTTGTTTTCTTTTTCTAAATTGAAACTCATACATACATCAATTATTTGGATGTTAAATGTTTATCTTCTTTTTCCCTCTTTTTTTATTTCTTCTCTTTCTACTCCATCTCTCATGTGCACACATTCTCTCACATTGGCTTACTTTTATGGAGTGTTCCCCCCTTAGAGCCAATTAGGAAATACCAAGATAGAATCCAGCCTACTTTTTCCCCTCTGTGCTTTAAAGATAACTTTTAAGTATCTTTCTCCCTCTGTATTTCCTCCACCTAACAAGTAATGGCATTCCTGTGTTTGGCACAGTGGAGGAGAAGCCTGTGACTGTGTTCCCCCCTCGCCTTCTTTCATGATAAAAGGTTGTTCTTGTGGAGAAGGAGGGAGAGGTGTGAAGAGGCGAAAGCAGAGCTCTGTCTATCTCCTGCCGCTCCATTGGCCTTCAGAGATTAATGATCTACTGACACAGATTCATTGAGCAAATATGAGCGTGATTTATTGGAAGCGAGGGCACTGTTCAAGACTGAGTTTAGACTTTGCCTCCAGATGTCTGTTTATTATTTATGAGCAACAGAGAGAGACTGTTTATGTATGACCCTCATACACTCATACACATTCATCCCCGCTTTTAGGTGGCTGAGTACATACATGTGTGCTTTTATTTCATTGCATGGGTGGGTCCATAGTGTGGAATATGTTGTCACATATCCTCTGTTGACCTTGACACCCCAAGTTTTTAATGTTTCAACTCCAAATTAAAGCATGTTTGGATAGACCCTAAAATGTGTCAAAGTATAGGGAGTACTACCATGAAGTCAGTTAGCTGTAGACTACAATGTGAGACCTATTTTCTTTTTTTGATGTCTGTATTTGTTTACATTTTGGATAATTAGCACAATTAAAGGCGTGCTGAAGGCATACCAAATTAGATATTAGCACTTTCTGTTTGCAGTGTACTGATATAGGTACAGACAATTATCACTTTACTTTGAAACTGAAAAAAAAATTAAAATGTAATGATTTTCAAGGGAGATATGACGTGTTAATTAATTACTAATTAATTAGTAGTTAGCTGGTCAGTGGATTTTGTTAATGTTGGACAGGCCTTGCTAAATGTTTCCCCCTGTTTATGGTTGTTATACTAGCTGCTGGCTGTAGCTTCATTGTGAACAGATATGAGATTGGTATGAATCTAACTCTCAGAAAGTGAAAAAGCATATTTCCCAAAATATCGAGCTTTTACTTAAAGTAAGGATTCGTTTGTGTGTGTGTGTGTGCGCACTGCACTTCAGCAGCAACCTTTCATTCATAGACTCTTCCTTTCAAAGCTGTCTTCCCTTGTCAGACAGGTTGAAGTCAAATCTATTTTAGGCTTCTCCTGAGCTTCGTGACCAACAAACACACACATACACTCACACACACACACGCACACACACACACACATCCTTACCAGGCTCTGCTCTGTCACTTCACTACACCGTCTCCCCAGCCAGCCGGTAAATCCCACAGCTGAATATTGCATGAGCAGCTGAGCGCTGGAGAGCCCCCGGCACACGTCTGAATAATGGGAAAGAGCCATGGCAGATTGATTATAGTGAGTGTGTGAGTGTTAGTGTGTGTGGTATGACTGCTTGGTCTGCCTACCACAGCAAACCTTGACTTGGACCTTTGTCACCTGCTACAACTTGCATGTGTTTTTCTGACACGTTGTTATCAGTGTGTTAGCAGGCCTGTGCTCAACAGCTCAGAGAGTAAATCAGAGTAGTAACACTGCAGTGGATACAGGTCAACTCCGGAGTCACAGTTACTCAACTATATGCTAATATGCTAATGCCAATGTCAATATTCAGACTGAACTGTGGCTGCGGTGTCTTAAATCAAAAGTGTTGTATCAGTTATCCCCATTTATATCAATGAGGGTGGAATAAATAATAGAAACACATCTCTCATCTATAATGCAGTACCGTTCGACAGCACCACAAAGGCAGCATTTCACCTCCTCTTCCCCTCAGCCAGGGTACTCTCTAAGCAATTCTGGTCCTCTGCTCTTTTTTAATCACATGTAGCCTAACGTTAGAGCTGATCTTTATAATAATCACATAAATTAAGCCTTTTAGTCGTTGCTTCTGCTGCGTCAAAGCCATTGCCTTTGTGTGATGATCTGTGGGGATGGCCTGTTCTGCCACACTGTTTAGACAGAACTGACAAATCTAAAAAACCTAATAACAAACAGAAGTGATACTATTTCAAATTATTATAGTGAATGGGCAGATTTTGATATTTTATCATGTGTAATAGTGGTGGGAGAATTGAAACAGAAGAACAACACTGGCAAGCATGGGACTCATCATTACTTATCAGAATCAGATCATTTTTATCACATATTATAGATAATTAGCGTGCAGAAAGGAAGCAGGAAAGACTTCGTGGCACTTCCGACTCCTTGTGTCCCGAGACAACAGTGGTTTTCCACCCAGTTTGCCCAGTCAAAGACAGGGAAGATGTTGGAAGACGACAAAAAAGTAGAGGTAGTGGAGGAACGAGAGCTCGTGCAGGAGCATTGATCAACAACCCCCTCGTCACAAGTATTTTGGGTTTTTTTAAGAAAGCACAGGCCAGGGCTAGCGGGTTAGCATGCTAACTACAGTAGAAATCGTTTTAAACAAAAAAATCTGGACAAATCATACACATCGTGCCTTTAAAATATGATGACACAGCGCATGATCCTGGCCTTTTTTCAGGAGTGTTGTTACCTGCATAGGCAGTTGAGCAATGGAGCAGGTGGAGCAAATGCATCCACATGATTGGTTTTGCTATCTTTTTAAAAATAATATCATAATTGCATCACTGCAATCAGGTGATTATATTTGAGCAGCTCATATCAATGATAGTTCTAGTATTTTTAGTATTTTTAGTTGCTGGTTGTTTGACACAACATGCTTTGGCTGTCAATCACAATCTGTCAACAACATCCACACAGGAGTGTGACAGTTTACAAATGTGACAAACATTTAGCCTGTGATCATGGACTGAAAATAGCACATAAGAAAAGATAGGCTACCGTATGTTGAATGAACCTGCTTGGCCCACTGACTCCAGCCAAACTTTAAATGAGCTAAAAATAGGATTGTAATGTTGCCAATGTGCTATTGGATAGTGGAGGCTAAACTTACACCTTTTTCAAATGCAACATACAGGATTGTTTACTTACCCTTTTTTATGAGTTTACCTAACATTGTCTCTCAGTAACCCCACACAACAGCAGACTAACCAGAATAGTGTTACCCAGACCTCTATTAGATCATATACCCTCTGTCCAGCATGTTTTCCACCCAACCCTGCTTCACCTCACCTGCCATGAATGGGATTTTATCAGTTAATTCATAAGTTAGGGTTGTAGAATTATGTATCTTTTCAATTTGCTACCACATTTTAAAACATAACCAGGTGGCTTTGATTACCTGTATGTACTATTATATTATTGGTTCATTGTGGTTGATCTATTAATATGTAAGTGATACTTTAATGTTGTCATTGGTCAAGGTGGAGCTAATTTTAACCACTTTCTATTTTGGGTAGTTAAATCTGTAACAATCAGGTTTTTTAAAGTGATTGTATATTTTGTAAGGTAAACTTAACAATGTAGTGAAGAGTATCTTTCTCTCTGAAATGCAGTAAAGTACAGGTATAAACACTTAAATACATCAAAATTGTAAAATAAATGTACTTAGGAGCAATGCATGGGCTTTTAATTTCTAAAAAAATCATCAACCAAACGCTGCCCTCTTTGTGTCGTGAAGTCCTGATCACTCGGATGAAAGGCAGGAAAACATCCTAGATATGAAACTCTGCTGGTAATCACTCAGAACAACCAACATTTCTGCATGTGAAATGGAAAATAAGTAATGCATTTTATCCCAGGTAAAATACACAACGTGTTTCTCCCCTGAGTCTTTTATTGATGTTGTTGTGGTTGTGCATGTTTGGAGAAAGCCGTCCATTTTTAAAGCAGCAAAGGAAATCTGATGTTTGCTGATGGAGCTGTCTCTGTACAGGGGTTTTAATTCATTCAGTCATAATCAGTTTTGACAAGATTCATTAGTCTCTAATCCCTCCAACTGTAGCTGTCGGCCCTCATGCACAGAAATGATGGACCTCTCTCTTCCTCTAAGTTTCTCGCTGATGTTTCTGCACTTGATTGCGCTTGTCGAGGATGAATAAGCGTTGCTCTGTCACGAGCCAGCGTTGGTGCACCAGGGGGGTCACCCTCTGCTCCAATTCTGACATCCAAGATAAACCAGTATTGTACAGCTGTCATGTTTTTTGTTACAGTTGATAGCTGATGTTCGAATTAGTGATGTTGAGGCCTTGTTGAGTCACTGTCGGGTCCTTCTTGAGGAAAGGTTGTTATGTCCAATCAGAATCACTTTAACTTAAGAGCCTGCCAGATGTCGGTTCTTCCTCCTTCACATTTGCTTTTGTTGTACGAGAGCGTGTTTGTGTGTAGGCAGTGGTGGATAGTAACTAATTACGTTTACCCAACTGCTATACTGGATAATTAGGAAGTTCATATACTTAATTGCATTTAGTGCCACTTCATTCTTGTAGTCCACTATAGTTATTTGTATTTACTAGTTACTTTTCAGATTAACATGAAAAAAATACAATAACCTATAAAAATACAATGAAGGTTAAAACAGTGGTTTCCAACCTTTTCGGCTTGTGACCCACCACAAAAACAGTGTCTTATTGTTTCAGTTGTCTGTGAGTTATCAGTTCCCCCAAATAGACATTTTGCCTCTAAATGTCTTAGATGTTTTCAATTAGATGCCAAAGAGGTAAAACAAATTTCACAAAATAAAAGATTAAGATTCAAAGATTAAGTCCAAGAAATTAATAGAAATGTGTTTAGGAGAACGGTTTCTTTTTTTTTCTTCTAGGCTACGCCATCACTCATCTCACAACCGACTTAGATTTATCTTATAGAAAGGACCTGATCTCTTGAACTAAAATACTTGTATATAAAGTACTGCATACAAAATACAAGGCCCTGTACCAGCTATAACAGTAAAAGGCTGCTTATACATTGTTGCATCAGTATTAACAGTCTAATAATGTCATAAATAATAATATATCCGACACAGGAGACATTTTACTGCAGAAAAAGTACTTTTACTTTTGATACTTCAATTATAATTTGCTGATAATTACTCTATACTTAACTACTTTAAAAGGACTTGCAAAACTTTTACTTCTAATGAAGAATTTTCACATACATGTACTGGTAGTTACACTAAAGTATAGAAAGCCCATACTTCTTAAACTACTATAGGGAGGTAAATTGTTTATTATCATTTTTACTCATGTGAAGTTATTATGCTTATTATTATTATTACTTTTACGTTCTTAGCCTTCATTCTCTATTTTCTTTCTTCAATATCATTACATATTTCCATGCAGTTAATGCTGCCTTTACAAATAGCTTCAGTAGGACCAGTAAATGCACAGGAGGCTATCAGATTTTATGGTTGTTTTATGTTCTGTTGTCAATATTTAACTCCTCAGTATTAAAACCACAAGGGCCTAATCAACAATCAGAAAACAACCAATAAATAACAGCTCCTCACTGAGTAAAATATAACCTTTCCTGTCAAGTTTTATTTTTGCGTTCTTGCTGTGTGGATGCTTCTCCAGTAATTGGGAGTTGTAGGCTGGCAGATGTCAGTGCTTGAAACCAAATCCCTGACAAAGACGGTCAAGCTGTCAAATGTGTTTTCGCTCTGTCCAAAATAAATTGTTGCAGCGGGCTGTGACTGTGCAAGTGCCTGCTCCCTTTCTCTTTCTACCTTTGGTGTGCTATCACATACTCTCATTATATGTCTTTCACTTTCCTCTCCTTCCTCACCGTTTCATGTCTTTCTGCTTCATTTTCTCTTGTTTCCCTCCTCATGTGTCTCGCTACATAAACTCAGTCTGTGTCTGGCATGAACTAGCAACCTCATGAATGTTAGCTGAGCTTGGGCATGTAGGACCAGTGGTTTGGGGGGGGGGCAGACTGCACACTGATCCAGCACATGGACTCCCCCTCTCCCCTTCCCTGCCCTCTATCCCAATGGTTCCTGGCATCTCGCACCATGCCTCACTCCACCGGGATTATACCAACCCACAGGAGGGAAGAAAAACAAGAAAAGAGTCCAATCATCACTTTCTCAACTTGAATCAATTTGTAGCTTTTACCAATTCAGCATTTGGCCTCGACAGTTTGTTGGACGATAAAAACCAAGAACGATAAACAAAACCAGATGCTTCTTTTAGGGACATAGAATAAACCCCCAATGCCATTTTTTTTACAGACATAGCACTTAGCAATGGTCACATTTTAGTGGACAGATGTGTACTTTAACCTGAGGAAAACTAATGTAGGATCACAGAAACAGTATGGCTCTTTTTTAAGGTATCATGCTCTCATACCCATGGGATTCATAATGTAGAAGGGATATTTTAACTTAAGCATATTTTGTGCATTATACAGTATATTGTATTGTGAGATTTGATTTCAGGTCACGTGGAGTCAAGTTGTCATGACCACTGCTCAGTGTTGAAGTCCAAGCGGTAGAAGAACCTATTATTCGACCTAATGGCTGATAGATGGTGGCTCCAAAAAATGTAATAAATTGCGGTCAACAGGAAAAAAAACAAGTTCTCTCTACAAATCAGTGTCATGACTGATTAAGTAAGTTATTCTCATTAGATTTTGGGCCTCAATAGCAAATTTAATTTATTCTCAGTTTCAGTTTTTTAAATACGAAATACATGAAATACAAACAATACAAATTAAAAAATGAATTCTATCAAAAAAATTTAGTGGTTTAAATTGGGTTATGTTTATAGGTGTGTTTGCTTAAAGTTGCGATAATCTAATTAAAAAAAAAACACTAATGAATTAATTAAGTATATTTTATGTGAAAGCTGTTGCTTATGGCAACAAACCACAATTATCAGTCAGCAGTTCCCCTCAGCTCTTAAGGTTATAGCGTCTTTCAGACCATTGTTTTGGTTTTATGGCCGTTAATGTTTTGGTTCAGTCTCTCCGCTTCTCCGCTCAACTATTCCACCAGCAGTAGTAGGCAGCTGTTTTCAATGACAAAAACTCTTGTACACTACATGCTGGCAGCCTTACACAATTAGCGACTAGCTGGTGAACATATGCAGCTGTATATTAAGCAGTTAATAAGCCAGATATTTTCCTCACGTGTTGGTGGAGATCAAAACGGAGCTGAATTTTGGATTTGCATTTATCAGGTGGACAGAAACCAACTTCAAATGAATGATAATTTTCCATATCATATGAAAAGGCAACTCTTTGTCAACACACTTGCCATAATGACTTGGTATGGTGATACTACTTTAATTGCCAGGTTTTCATCCATATGTAGCACCAGTATTTCCTGAAAATCTGCAACTGAAAAAGTGTGTTCCCATCAACTAGTGTTACGCAAATATTAGGTGTTACTGCATGCCGCTAAACAGCTGGTGGTGCTAATTGTCGAGTTGGATGCCACTAAAACATTGGGCAGAATTAAAAGAGCACCAGTCAAACCTGAACAAACAGTGGAAAACAAAGTAGGAATGTGATAGAAATATGGCATTTATGATTGTTTTATGTATTAAGTTGAGGAACGTTATAGTCTTGTCAGCATTCCTCACAGATCTGATGTTTTCATGTGCTGCCAGTTTTAGGCTCTCTAGTGAAAACTCGAGTGACAAATAAGTCACATGCTTAAAGTTTGTTATGATTAATTCCCTTAGTCTGTGTCTCTTGCATTTTTACAACTTTTCCACCTTAGCTAAGCCTAAAAACCTTTTTGCGAAAAATAAGTTGATGGAAATACTCTTAATGTTGTGTTTAGAGCGTGTTCTGCTTTCCCCAAGTGGCCAAAAATCATTGAATACTGCTTTAAGTGAAAGCTGTATCATTTATTTCCACCCTGGCTCCATAGAGGTTCCAAATCCTTTTTCTGGCTCCATATAAGTGACAATGACTGTGGTGACTCCAGATCATCCCTTCAGAAACCTGTGGCTAATGTCACAAACACTATGTCCTTGTTTTGTTATTGTCATTGCATGTAGAGCGACTGAAGGCCTGGACCGCTGGGTGTCCTGATAGCTCAGCCAGCCAATAACATGATAATGTGTCCACCTTTCCTTTCTGTGTCTGAGGTATTCACAGCGTTGACAGCCTTCTTGAACATTGCGGTCAAATGGGAGCCAGTCAATGTACCATAACATGGTCTTTGCAATACTGTCAAAACATTTGGAGGTGAACAAATCATCACATTAGAAACTGTCAGTGTGCACTAAATTACAGTTGATTTTTGAGTATGCTGTTGTATACAACTGTCCCACAATGCAATGAAAATAGCAAATGTAAGAAGCAGTAACAGCTGGAAAAAAATGTGTGTAGTGGTGAGACATGTTAAAACAAAAAAAACTACACAGTTTCTCCTTTACATCTAGTTTTATTCATGCAGATAGTTTTGGTTTGACTTGCTCACTCAATGGATGTGGATGGAATTTTGTTTGTTGTGTAATTTAAACAACAACAACAAACAGAAATGTGTCTTTCCAGTGACATTGTCCTGGTTGCTCTACATAACCCACATTACCTCACTGTACACACTTCCTGCGGTCACTGCTTAAAACCCAAGAAACAGTCCCTATAAAAACTGGATTATCCAGAGTAACTGAGACATTGTTTCTGTAGGTGGCAAAATATGTGTTTTTGTAATTTGGCTAAACAGTCTTTCATACCATTAAATCTTTAGACAAAATGTTTTGGTTTATTCTACAAAGTTTTTGCTGCATATCTTGATCTTGATCTGCATATATCAGTTCCTGTCCAAACTAAAAAGTCAAGCAGTGGTGGAATGCAAATAAATACATTTACTGAAGCTATTACTGTTACTTTACTTCAATGATTATAAACAGATAAGTATGATAAGCTTATAAAATATGAGGTATTGTTAAAGAACAAATCTCACGACCCCTCAGATTTGTCTCATCATCCTTTGCAGGTGGGGACCACTAGACTAATCAAATGGAGCACTTAGCAGCTAAAAAGCCAGATATTTCCCTCCAGACTTATATTCGCCAGGTGGAAAGAAACACAACTCCAAATGAATGATAATGTTGCTGCAAGTGTAAATAAGCAACTGTTAGCTAACAAGTTCGCCATATCAACTTAAAAGTCATGAGATTAGAGTGTTGTATTCACAACTTGTTTCTGCTGTTGTGACCCAAAACAATCAGTCATTGCATATTTAATTAGGATTTTGAATACGGGACTTTCACTTGAAGCGGAGTATTTTTACATTTCAGTACTGAGATTTCTACTTAGAAAAAGACTGGACTCCTTCTCCCACCAATGCTGTCAAGTAGATTAATTTCTTGTACGTGCCAAAACAATGCCACTGCTACAGTGTGTACTGTATAAGACACAACTGATGTGTGTGCATTCAAGTGTGGCCACTAACCTCAGTCTCCACCTCTCTCTTCTCTTTCACCTCTCTTGCCTCTCTCCACTCCGTAATGCTCATCAAAGTGGAAATTTCTTGAAAGAAAGAATTCAGTCATTTAATTTTTTTTTACCAAGTTTGGCTTTGGTCTGCAGCAGCGGGTGAAGCCTGCTGTGGAGAAGCTGGTGGTGTTACAGAAGGTGTTGGTATGGCATGTCAGACATTCCAGCCTGAGTGTGTGGGGCATGTGTGTGAGTAGGATGCCACCAGCTCTAATGCACTGACAAACCTGAGCATGGTGTGTGTGTGTGTGTGTGTGTGTAGGGGTGTATTTTAATATCTGGAATGCAGTATTCCTGTGTAATGTTTGCGTCTCAGGTTTCAGGCAAGCAGGACTCTGTATCCCATGTGACTGCTGCTTCTTCTTCTTCCCTCTTTGATGTCACAGCATGTAAAACAATCTCCTGTCAGTATCTATATGCACACTGCGTGTGTACAGTAAGCTGCAGTATATTTAATCCTAGTTGCCAGTAACCCACCAATCAAGCTGTGCACTGTGTGTCCGTACTGTGCGACAGGTGCAAGATGTTTCCCTCACAATCTCACTCTAAGATTGAAAGGGTGTGATGAAGAGAGTGTGTCGCCTCATCAGAGAGGAGACACAGATGTGTGAACAGGCTGCACATCCCTATGGAAAGATAAACGTGCACCAATTACAATCAAATTTTAATGTTCAGCTCTTACAAGGACTTTAGACAACAAAATCACCATTCATGAAGCCCACATAGCAGATGTGTGGGGAATTTAACAGAAAAAGGAACACTGGTTTTCTTCTTTGGAAGTTAATGGCAATTATGTGTGCGTGTGTGTTGTTGACTCGTTCAGTGCACTTTAGTGAGCAGGTGGGTTCACTTTGTCAAAATACATGGCAGTTGATGGGTAGGCTGCTGCAGGATTGACCCTGTTACTTATCTTTGTGATTAAAAGCTAAATTAAGTGCACTGAAGGTTTTAGTTTTTGATGTAGTCTGTCAGAGGGATAAACATATAGCACTCAGACAGCAGCAGGTTTCCTGTCACATCTGTTCAGTCACGTCTGAGTCAGCGGGGAAATTATGAAGGCTCCTAAATTCAGATAGCTGACAAATTAAAGTACAAACCAAGGCTAATTATCTTAGAAAGGTGTTTGACTACCACACCACTCCAGAACATATTCAAGGCTACTTGGCAAAGATTCTGCAGGTCTACAAGAACCCCATTATAGGGATTAACATCATTCTCATTTGGTGCATTGCTGATGGGGGGTGGCAAGCACCTGTCTCTTTAACCCAAAATGTCCAATAGAGCTTCACTTTGGTTCCAGTACTTGCGAAGCATTCATTTTCATCCTCTTGTTCCATGCGTGGAAGCATCTGCATGTGTCATGTTTTTCTACCCATTTTTATAGTGTTTTCCTTTAAATTGACATCCATGTGCTTATTTGACCTGGAAGTGTCTGAAAAGCAAGCAAACATGGTCCATTGTTCAAGGTAATTATACCTTATTTAATTCTAGTACAATAAATAATACACAATTATTTTAAGCCCCACACAACCAGTTATTGGTACTAGTAACTCTGGAGATTGTTGTCTTCAATTGTTTGATGTATGAACAGTATAACTACAGTATAAATACAGTATAACTACAGTATGAGGTAGAGGTAAAAGGTTAGAGTGCAAGGCCAACAAATCACAGCTGAGACAAATCTGAGTGATGGATGTTGAGACAGTTAAAGATGCTATATGTAGTTTTTAAATGAAACCTATCACCTATTAATAAATCACTTTTTACTTCCTGTTTGTCAATGGGCTGTAACCTCACTTAGAAATGAACCCCACTGCTTGTTATGTGACGTATCAGGTCGGGATGTTGCTACATGCACGCTCCCAAGCCTCCTGACAACTACAGCCACAACACTGCAGCTAACGAAATGCAGTCCACTAACACCACAAAATGACCGGCTCCCAGCACAACACAGACTATCAGGCCAAACAGAATCAAGTGAGTCGGGTGAAAACAGTCAAAATCAGAAAGTCTACGTTAGGTCACTGACTAATGCCGACCAGTTGCTAAAGTTATCCAGTGCAAAATACTATAGTTGTAATGTTATGGCTTTCCACATTACTCCACCAGCTAACGCAATCCATATTACTATCCTGTGTACCACCAAGCAAATGTGGACAATTTGTTTATACAAGCATCTAGAGATGCAAGGCAGAGGCAGCCAGCTACATTAACACGGATTTACCGCTGTTTGCTTTATAACGTTCAATTTAGATTTATAGTTCTGTTCTCAGGTAGACAGCTTCTTGCTGTCTCAGTTGCTGTAACTTACATGACCCACATAATATATAATAATGCAACATAACTGCACATGACAACAACACAGAGGAAGAACCATTATCTACAGTAACTGTTGTAAAGTCTGGCAACAATCTCATTTATAATATTCAGTCCAGCTCACTAACCGTTTTTGTCATCGTCCAGCACATTTAGCTGTGTTGACATTGCTGAGCCGCCGTTGAAAGATACACAAATAGTAATGGTAGTTACTAAAAAACAGGCCGGTGAGCAAGCGACGATGTAACACGTCGGTAAACTAAATATTACTCCTTTAAATCTGACAGTTAGAGGTAACCTGACTAGCTGAGTCTGAAATGTCCTAAAATGGCCACTGTACAGAGGACATCTTTTGATTAACAACATGACCATTTCTCAAGTCAAACTTTAAATTCCCCACGAGTAGAGAAGGATCTCTGCTAGCCTCTAGTCATGAATGAATACAAAGTGAAGTCATTGCTTTTTGGACCTTTTATGCTTTTTCACATATATCTACAATGTTACGATGTCTTGATGTTCATGTTAAACATGGCCAAAGCTTCAAATAATGAGGTTAAAGTATTTATTAAAAATCGCTGTGAGCAAAAACCTCAGATTTCCCCCTGCTCTGAATGCTCTGTTTTAAACGTTTTTTTTCTACTAACGGGTATGTTGTCATTCCGAGACGGATTTCCATATATGGTCATTTGCTCCAGGCAGAGAATGCTGGCCACGATCAAAAAGGGATGTGCAGCCCCATCCCTGCAGCAACCTGGTAAACACAGAAGACAATGGCCAATCAGAAGACAGTGGGCTTTGGAGAACGGGACCTTAAAGAGACAGGAGCATCTACAACTTGAGTCAGACCTAGTCTGAACTGAGGGCCTGCATGAAGTGCCAGTATAAGATGGAAAAGTCTTTTTTTTAACTTTTAATCATGCAAGGCTACCATAGAGGAGGCACAGAACTACAATATAGGGCTGGAAATGCAGTATAATAGGTCTCCTTTAATGTTTTCCATTCAACTTACATTAGATTTTTTAAAAAGAGGATTTTGCTTTGTCCTTAAAGTTTTACCCTACATTTAACTTCAGTTCTGAAATCTTTGTTAATAGTAGCTTACATTCCACTTTGCAACAAAGATGTCTCCACGGAAAGTTTATGTAAAGTAGAGAAAGTGAGACTCCTCTCTGTGGGTTTCTGTTCCAGTACCACACCTGCCAGGTGACATGTCCATTCACTGACAGGTGAATGATCTGCAGAGCAGCCCCAAATTTCCTCTCAGTCTATCAAAAATACTCTCAACTTTCCTGCAGCTGAGTAGTTGTTTCAAAGTGTCTCTGAAGACTTGTTTTCACATTTTTTCTTAGTGAGTCACAAAGTGAGAGATGGTTTGAATCACACTAACAGAAAGAAGGGGAGAGAAAGAGGGAGGTAGAAAAGGAAGGACTGCCAGACTGAAAGAAAGATGGACAGAGACAGAGGGATGCTGGTTTTCCAGAACCCCAAGAGACATGAAAATTTAGGTCACTGACACACAACATTCACGCACTGGGGAAAAGTATGAGCTGCATGAGTCCAGGCAGGGTCAGGGTGTTGACTACTACTCATGATTATATTCAGATGTCAGATTAGAGAATGGACAACCACACAGATTTAGTGTGTAAACATGTTGTATGTAGTATGTATGTATGTATCCTAATAAAGAAATACAACAACATTTACATAAAGTAACCCCAAGAGGTTGAAATGCATTAAAAGCATATTTTACTTGCATCATACTTAATCTCCAGTCATGTCATACAGATGGAAAATACTAATCTCTGACTGGCTGGCAGACATTCGTTAACACTGTGTAAGAGGACAAACATAGATCTGATCATCAGTTTGACCATTGAATGCACCGCAGCACCATTGTGACATTCCATACGCCCACCGATTTAAAACTCTTCAGCCAATCAGTGGGCAATGCAGGTAACCATAGCGACCATGTGACAATGCTGATGAGTCATCAGATGATGAACGCTCACTGAGACAGAGCTAACTACAAGTTAAAGTAACAACAACACTAAAAAATGGGTAGGATTTGAACACACTTACAATTTTAGGTGTTGATGGCATAAGTGCAATACCCTCTGAGGTGTCCCGATGTGGATATTGATATAGTTGTATATCGTGATCATGGATTGCGGGAATTAGTTTGTGTGGTTTTGTGTGGTTTTAAAGGTCCAGCATGTAAAATTTAGGATCTATTGACAGAAAAGCAATATAATATACATAACTATGTTTTCAGTGGTGTATAAAGACCTTAAATAATGAACCATTATGCTTTTATTACCTTAGAATGAGACATCTACATACACTGCAGGTCTTCTTACATGGAAGTCTCCATGTTGCTCCACCATGTTTCTACAGTAGCCCAGACAGCCAAAATCTATAGAGCATGTTTCGTCACTATGTTGAATAGATATGAAGAAGTAATAGTAGTAGTTGTCTGGTTTGTTAGAAGTAAGAAGAAACATGAAATTTGGACAAATGGAGGACCACATGTGTTTTTAGTGCAAGAGCCAACAGAGTGTGTTGGCCACCGTAGCTTCTCCTGTGTGCTTGCAAAGGGAGGGATGAGCAGTGAGTAAGCTGTTGGTTGGAAGGTGCAACCCTTACCACTAGATATCACTAAAACCTTATATACTTTTTTCAATTATTGTGCACATTCTTAAATAAATTGGCTGTTAATCAACTTACAGGTGCATCTCAAAACGTTTGAATATTGCTGAAAAGTTCATTATCTTTCATGGTTTAATTCTAAAAGTGAAACTTTCATACATTCTATATTCATTACACATAAAGAGAAACATTTCAAGTATATTTTGTTTGTTTGTTTGTTTGTTTTAATCTTGATGATTACTGCTCATGTAAATCAAAACTCCAGTATCTCAAAACTATTAGAATTTTAGAATAAAGAATTTAATAATCATGGCAATTCACAATGTTGGGAAGTCTAGCTAGCTAACTAACTTATCTATAAGTAGTGAGAAGTGCTGAAAAATAATGTGGCTGAGTGATCTATGTAAAGAAATATGACATGTTGGGTGGCAGCGGCCATCAGTCCACAGTATGATAGGTGACACCACGCTACAGTTGTAATGAACAACAATTCAGGATCACTGTGTCAGACAGCAGAGGGTTATAACAGCAAATACATTTTTTGTCCTTGGGTAATAACCACCAAGAAAGTTTTTAGAGGAAACATGAATGCATGTCTGTTAATATTTGGACAAGATTATGCGGCCTAAGGAATTGCAGCTTTAAATGTACCACCACAATAGTGTGTGGTATAAATAACATGAGGTCATGACCCAGAATTGTTTTTGGTTGCATGGTTTCAAATCTATAGACTAGAGGTGAAGGTGTAATTTGGAGGTCTAGGTCCATTAAGCCTTGTAGACTGACGGTGCCATTTGAAGCATCTATTTCTGGCCTTTATGCAGCCTCTCTAGGGGATGAGTACTTTCAACACGATCCAGGCAGGGTTCAGGGAGCTGGGAGATGTAATTACCTGTCCAACACAGTAGCAATTTCTTTGAACTACTTTGTGAATGAAGCATCCAAAAGCATCCATCCATCAACCTTGGGCTGTGGTGCAAAACACTGTCAGCTTTAACAGGTCAGCAGCTCCAGTTTTGTTGAGTCACTGTCACAATGTGTGGCATCTGTTATCATGGCCACAGTTAGTCCAATATGTTCATGTTTTTGTCACTGACTTGTATAGTTTGTTCTAAATTAGAGATTTACTGGAATGCAGTCATTTTTATAATGATAAATAAGAATACAGTTTCAGTTGCCAAATAGGTTTATTTCAAAATGACTTTGAGCCAAGGCAGTTTATGTCAGTTTGTTGCTCAGACTCGACACCAGTTAGGCTGCAAATGATGTTGAAACACTGATACATGACCACATAAAAGAGATAAATGTGGTAGTGAAATGCATTTTTGGTCCCTTGATGCTTCAGCTCTCCTGACTGTGGAACCCTCTCGGAAATGTCAGAACAGAATTGCATCAATATGATGTGCATCAAGTTGGCTCTTAATGCATTCCAGCCTATAAACAGATGAGCACTTACATTCAGCCAATCACTCTCTCACACACACACACACCATCTGACTGCACGCTTAATTCATAACTGATGGTTTACATCAGAGGAGGAGTAAAAAGTGTTTCCATGGCAACCCTGGAAATCCATGCAGTGTATGAGCAGAAAAATATGTCTGAATTAAATAACGTTATCAGAGGCTGTCCAGACTATCAGTGGTCAGTTTTGGACCTATTTGTTTGTTTCCTTCACATTACCAAATCCCAAAGCACCTCAAGTCCTGTGTTCATGTATTTGTGTGTGTGTGTGTGTGACTGCTTTGTGAGCAGCATCTGTCGATTTACTGCTAGTCTTGTGTTTCAAAAATTAGAGGTAATCAGATCCTTCTGCTCTTCTTGGTTTGAGCTCAACTCAGCCTGCATGGAGTTGCAACATCAAAGTGACCCAAAGGTCACTCGTGTGAATCCATGAACAGATTGAAACAAGAGTAAAAGTCTAGAGTCATGCTTTCGGCTCAATGTGGCAGTAATGTCCCAGGAAACAACAGGAAACAGAATTGAAAAATTGAGACAAGTTAGGTAAAAGGTTGGAATCAACCTCATGTCTGTGCATTAAGGATGAAGTTGGAGCCATGAGGCAGTAGCCTAGCTTAGCATAAAACTGAAACAGCGGGAAGCAGCTAGCCAGGCTCTGTCCAAAGTACAAAAAGGTGCCTGTCAGCTCCTTAAAAGCTCAAATATTAACAGTGTCTTGTTTGTTTAAACAGAAATATGACTGTTTGGGGTTGTAGATGAGGTTACGTTCTGTAACTATTTCTTTACAAAATCTCATCAGTCCAAACTGCATTTTGTGAGCCTCAGCTGAATGCTGATGTTAAGCTTTCAAGCTTATCAACATGCAACCATCATTAGCATATTAATATGTTGACTTTTAGCATGACATTTAGCTGATAAACATATATACAGTTGACATAATAACATGTTAGCAACATTTAGCACTGTAGCATGCTAAGATAGCAAGGAAAAACTAGGCCAAATTGGACCAAAATAAGTATGTCTTTTGAACCGTTGTAGAGAGCTTTATGAAAAGGTTGATGCAAGGAGTGGAGGTGGTTCAGTTGGTACAGAGCCTGACTCATGTGCAAGATTTAGTTTTTATATGCTGCCCCAGGTTCAATTCCAGTTCAGGGCCGTTTGCAGCATGTTGTCCCTTTATCTTCTTCATTGCCTTCTTCCCTCTTTCCTATCCAAATAAAAGGAAAAAAAAAAGGTTGACGCAACAGTGCATAGAAACGTAACTCAAACTTATTGAACAATTGAGGGTCCAGAGTTAAGTCATTCTAGTTGTGGGGTAAGTATTATTTTTGTAGCAGGAAAACAATCCCAAACATGAAATGAAGCCGTGTGTAGTCTAGGAAAGACCAGTGAGTGGTATGCTAACATGTCGATTTGCTGCCACAGTCACCAGACCACTGAGTATATTGGGGAATGTTTTAAAAAGCAAAAGGCCAAACATACTGTATTGTCACAGGACTGCCTGAGATGCTTTGAAAAAGGGCTGGAATGATGTGCCAAAACCAGAACAATTGATGCCAGACAGCGCAAACAGTGGACATGACAAATACTGAGGAATTCTAACTCTTGTGAAATACTGACAGATGTTTTTTGTTTTTCTGCACAGTAATGAACAAGTCCAGATCAGATTTTATGCCCAGGACTAGAGAGTAACAGTGAATTGGCAGAAAGAGATGGTGCAGTAAATTGTGATTCTGTGCCAGCCCAGCCAGACTGAGGTTTATGCAAGTGTGGAGTGGAGTGCTGGAGGTCAGCAGAGCTCTACTGTGCTTTGTAGCGCTCTGAAATGATTTTTTTTTCTGCTCAGCCATGAAGTGTTGCTGAACATTGCAAGGTTGGCCAGAATCCAATTTCAATTCAGCAGATTCAGAAATTGGATTTTCTCTTAGAGATTGAAGGTATCAAAAAGCGTGCAAGGTCCTGTCTCTTATGATGACATGGAATGCTTTGTTTTTTACCACTGAAAGGCAGTTTTACCATATATTGTGCCTGGAACTGAAACAGCGAGGGCAATCCTATTACAGCGCAATAGAGAGAGAGTTCAAAAGGGTTATTTAAAGTTACAGCTCAGTCTGTAGCTTGACTGTGACATGTAATCAAAAAGAAGGAAGAGAAATGGTAAATCCTTCAGTTTATCATTTGCCATATGCTCAAAGTCTCACAGTCAATCTAAACTACGTACAGTATAGCTGCTGTTGGATGAAATCCTTATACAGTATCATCTGTTCAGAAAAGCAGACTTATTTTTCTGTCACGTCCTTTCCTTCTTTAGCTGAATAATCATGCTTTTTGGTATTTAAAAAAAAAGCTTTTTAGCTGAAAAGTCCTAAAATTTGATGCACAACTAGAATTCACTTGCATACAATAAATGCATTGGTCTGTTTTAGGGTGGAATACCAAATGGAAGCCCTAAGATGGCTCCTCTTTTGATATCTGATACACTATTAGCTAAATTCTTACGTCGTGTTCAAGCATCTATTTTAAGTGCCGCTTTGTGTGGGGGTGAGGTGTGTGGGGGTGAGGTCCGGGGCAGAAGATCAGGAAGTGGCAGTGTGAAATATGGAAATCTCATTATCGATGCAGCTTGCTGCTCAGTGCAGCAGGGCTCCCAGTGGACAGTTGCCCAACTCTCTCTATTAACAGAAGGAGCATACCCAGGAGTTGAAACTGAACCTCGGGTGTTGATGTTATCCGACCTCCACACATTCAATGTCTCCAGCCACTCTCTACTTGCCTTATGCCACTCTCTCGCTCTGTATGTTAGGATTTGTTAATATATTTGTTTGTAGTGTAGTTGATGATCCTTAATGAATAAATTCTAGATTGTAGTAGAGAAGGTTAACATGTAATTGCATTTACATAATACTGTACATTAAAAATTCAAGACGTCAGTCACTTGTTATCTGTTTATGTTAATGAATTCAGAATACACTGTGGTCTTTTTCCAGAAAAAGTACCGCTTCAGTTTTGAGGGCTTGTCCATCTTGAAATATACTGTGAGTATCTGTGTACCTCTTGTGTCAGCATGTCAAGACACAAGCAAATCAATGACTAGCAGTGCTCGTGGTTAGGGTCAGGTGTAGGATTTCATCTCATGTAAGAGACACCCAAGTTTGCAGCGTCCCCCCTCTCCTGGTCTTGGTTTTTTTCCCCAGCCACATCTTAAATGTTCTTTTAAAATATCTGCTGGCTGTTGCAAATCAAGAGATGACTATCCAGAGATACAATCATGAGTCATTTTTCATTGTCAAAGCAGCTCTCGTCTGCTGTACGTGTGATCTGAATCTTCATTTCTTTGGGTTTGATTTAGCCCTCGACCTTTCTTCCCCTCCCAGTCTTTTCTGCCTCTGTTCAGTGTTGAATGCATGTTAAAGGTAAAATGTTTGGCTTCAGGGGTGGTTATGTTAGTCCAGGCTGAAATATATGGATTGTCATGAAACTTTGTACAGACATTCATGGTACCTCAGAGGATGAAGCCACTACTGTTTTCACATTTAATTCACAATGACTGCTAACATCAAAAACACATTTTGTCCTTTGAGGCTGATGTATTATTTGTGGGCTCTATAAATAGTGGGAACTTGACGTTATACTTATATATTATATAGAAGTAACAGTATCAGTAAAAGTAGTAGTAGTAAGAGTAATATAGATGTAGTAAAAGAAGCAGGAGCAGACAGTAGTCAAATGTCAAAAGTCAAGCAGCACTAGTAGCAGTAAATACAGCAGTAACTGTAGATTTAGTATAGGTGCTATTTGTCCAAGCATTAATTAAATGTAAAACATACACTATTTCCCTCAGATTGGTGGAGTAGAAGTATAAAGATGCACAAAATGAAAACGATACCTCAAAATTGTACTTAAGAGCAGAACTTGAGTAAATTAAACTAGTATTATGAATGTAGCAAAATTATGTGGCCTCAAATTTTGGTCTCCATCTTACCATTTGGTCTTCTGAACATCCCAGCCTCACAAAGCCTCTATACTCGCTCTCTTGTTTAAAAAAGCAGGTTTGGCGATTAAAAAAAGAAAAAGATGTTAACTTTTAGTGTATGTGTTTACATTCAGCACGGTGTTGACTTGTCTCTGCATCAGTGACACCAAGACAAATTAGTTTTGGTTTGTTGTTCTTGGGAGATGAAGTGACTGTGATTTTGCTATCACAGCACCACGCTAGGCCGGTCGGTCCTCCCCTCTGCGTTTGCCAGAGCATCTGCGCTGAGCTGGTCTCTGGACCAGGATTTGGCAGGGCTATGCTACAGGCGGCAGGCTGTGTGTTTCAGTAGACCAGAGCCCCTCTGGGGACAGAACAGGGAACAGGTTTCTAAGCTGCAGCGCCAAAACAGCAGCTGTGGGCTTTTCTGTGTTGTTATGTGTTGGTCCGTGAACACAGACAGAGGCTTGGTATACAAATGCATTAATCTGGTGGCAGTGAGTCTGCCCTCGACTTCAGCTCAGAGTGAAAAAAGCAGCATCTGGTGCGTGACACCTCAGACCTTGGCTCTGTTGTTCTAATATGTCATTCATTGTTTCAAAGAAGGAACACAGAGACTTTCCAGGCCACAAAACGCTGTTGAAGCTCATACTCACTGCTTCAACAACTTCTTGATCAGATAAAGTTGTGATGAAAGTTTTATGTAACCACAGTTCAGGGTTTGAATCGGTTGTATATAACCTTTTTAACCCAATTTACACTTAAACACTTGATGCATCATGGGTAATGTCATCTTTATTCATAGCAAATGTAAATCTGTCAGTAGGTTGTCAAACAGGCAGGCATACAGAAGGCGTAATGTGTCCTTGTGTGTATAGCATCCCTGCTCAGTACAACCACTGACTGATCTGTGTGGCATAGAGAACAGTGAAAGCCTATGACAGCAAAAATTTTCTTTTGACGTAGATCATCCAAGCTTGTCATCCATTTATTTGCGGTAGTTGAAGGAAAGATTTTGGCACTCAAGCTGAACAGTTTTTAGCATAACTTATTCTTCTGCTCGCTGTTACCAAACAGATTCAGTTGTGATACCACAACATCACCCTCTGGATTAAGATAGGGCCTTCCTCAATTTGCTTTTAACATGAGAAAGATGGGATAAGATGCAATGAGATGTGTAAAAGGCACATATGTGTAAAGTGTCTCTGGAGTCCGAACACAGGTAAAGTGTTTAGTCCTTGAAGACATTCACGGAGCCATACTTGTGTAATGTCATGTAATGTAATGTAATAATTGTGTGAAGAATGAAAAACGTTTGAGGGAGAAGGTCTACTTTCACATGGTCAATCATGTTTCAGAAAGTTAGAAATATTGATGGACACAGCCACCCTGATGCCGCAGCTGAAAAGTTGGTTTCAGACAATGTAAGACAACTAACAATTTTTGATATGGTCTGTCATCAAACGGGGGACAACTATACTGCTAATTAGTGTAGTTGTTCATAACAAATGTTCCCATTATGTTTATTCACTCCAAAAAGCCTGTTTTGGTAGCAGTTGGTAAGGAATTCTGGAAACCTTGTGAAACAGAACAACCTGTGGTGGGAAAGTGTCCCTATTGTGTCCACACAAATCAGAAAATACCTCCACTTTAAGTTGCACTCATCTCCAGTTGTCAGAACTTTAGGTCACAAACCAAAGAGAAATGGGTCAACACAGATCCTCTTACAAAGTCTTTCAGTGCTGTTGCTTTTGGGCACATTAGCTCCTAGAGCTTGTACCACATGTTAAACCCATTGTGAGAGATAAAAACAAAATATTCAAAAGCTAAATTTGACTTTTTAACAGAGCAGTCTGTGTGGCAGATTTCATTTGGCTGTCTCTGCCTACGCAAACCAACATCCAGCCACCTAGCATAACTGAAATAGATGGTGGTGTGGGCTTGGAACCAATGGGAACAGGGTAGAATACAAAACAGGAGTATAAGAATGCTGCGTATTGTCTCTGTGTGAGCGCAGGCTGAAGACAATGTGCGCCTTCATTGGCTTGTGTCCATTGTGCCTGGGATTTCTTGGGCCGTGTCTCAGCTGAAGAAGAGAAAGGTCTTCATTCAGCCTGCTGGGGGCTTCTTCAAACCTGCCATTGTCATCGCTTCTTCTCTCTCCGTCTCAATTATTTCTTTTCACCCAGGGCTGATTGATACCCCTCTGCAACGGAGACACAGCGTTATGTCACTCGACACACTGTTTGAATTTGAAAGACCTGGACTATTTAGCACTGCTGTTTTCTTTTGTTTGGTGCCTCACCTGTCCGTCAGTGATTTGCTTCCAGTTCTCATAATAGGAGAGATGGAGAGGAGTTAGATTACATCCAAAGTCAACTCCTCAGTCCTTAAACTAAATGACGGTGAATATTGGTTTATTAATGTTACCTCCTTGGGCTTTTTCCACTCAGCCATAGTTCATTTCCTTCTCCTCTGTCACTCATGGCAGTTTTTACCCACTTTTTCAGTGTGGCAGTAAACCGTCGCTGTTGTTGAATAGCCATGCCTGCAGCTGATTGACATTCAATGCCGTGTTATTATAGTTCAGAATAATTTAGGAGTGATGTCACTCTAACCAACAGCACCGTTGAACACTGTTTAATTTTGCAGTTAAAAAGTAGAGCCAGATGATAAATGGCTGGTGAGAATAGGCCTCCAGATTGTGACCAGTCAGCCTGTTCAGAGCAGCTCTTCTGCATGATTCAGTCAATGGAACCAAAGAGTGCCTCAAAAGAAAAGCTCCTGTTGAAAAAACTTTGTCTTGTGAGGAAGTGTCTCAAAAATCGTGACAGGCTTGTTAAAGCCAACACACAACCCCCCACCCCCCACACACTGCCCTAACAATGCCACCCTGGCTTCCCACCACCCAGCTGCAGTGTCGCTACTCTGCTGGCAGAGGCTTGTCTGCAAGTAAAAGGGGAGCTCAGCCAGCCTCTAACTAACAAGTGCAGGAATACTGAAACATTTCTTTGGTCTTCAGCCAGTTCTTCCCTCATCACTCTGGTGACCAGTTTTTTTTTTTTACGGATGTGTATAAAATTATTTTTAGATAAGGTTGAGGCAGCAGATGGCTGCCCTAAAGGTCATGTTTGATTACATTCTTTTGTAATATAAATTATATCCAGGAGGACAATCAACTTCTGAGGCTGATACTGATATCAGTGTTTGAGATTTAAAAATCTGACTTTATTTGGCTAATATTTGTTATTTAAAGGAACTTTTAACGCAGTTTTTAACCTCTAGTAGCGCTATGCATCAGTTTTTTCTTGAATAGATCCGCACATACGTACCAGTGACTCAATACATGTTCATGCTAGAGTTTCACACAACCATCGATCTATGTTGTAGTGCACCAGCAATGGCAGTGAAGAACAAGAATGTTTACTTGTAAACAACGCAGATTTAAAACTTCCTGCTTTGCAGGAAATAAATGCATTTTTGTTAGAGCTCAAGGGATTCATGTAACTCACCTGCATTGTTGTATCAGTAGGTGGAGGAAGAGGAAGAAATAAATTAATTTGACATTGACTTTATTCTTTAATGTAAAGAAAGTATTTGCTGACAGAAATCCAAAGACATACCTGCTGCTGTGATATCACTGTGTTAACTACTACAACCCACGAGCGAACAGTCAAGTCCAGTTTTACATAATGTGTGGGGGTTAACTTGTCACTTAACTGGATACATTGTGTTTAACAAAAGTAAAAAAGTGGTATTCATATAAGAATACTTTAAAATGATTTTCTTTGGCATATAAAAAGAGATAACCAAACAGTTAACAAAGGGACACAGGTTTAGAACCACTAAGAACATATATATTTATTTCACACAGGTATGAAGCCTGGCTCTGTCCAGAGCCAAATCTACCTACTAGTACCTTTTTTAAATTTCCCCAGTTAAGTTCTTTATATCTCTATATTTCATCTGTACACTCCGTATGGTTTAACAGGGAGTATTTCTGTTTTGTACAGATTTAACATTTAACTAAGCAGGACATTAATAGTTAAATAAATTTCTCTTTGGTGGTCAAACTATAGCAACAGAGCCACTGTTTTTAAATTACCTCAAACTGACTTTTGGCATTTGTGTATTACCTACATAGCCACACATATAGATAAATCTGTGGTAAAATCTAAAATCTGGCAACATTATCGTCCAAGCTAATGTACTGGTCGGTTCAGGTTAACCTTGGAACTTGCACATCTTTATCTGCTCAGTATGAGAGCATCAAATTAACACCTTCTGTAAGTGTGTGAAAATGTATTAGAGAAATTATCACACCAGCATAGAGTCATTAAACCTGCTGATTGACTGATGCTGTGTTTCCTGACATACAGTATGTGTTTTGCTTCGTTGTAAACTCTTTAATAAATCTCCAATCTGTTTGGTGAGTGACTCACCTGTTTGTGTATCATATCAAGAAACTAAAAAACTAAAAATTCTCTCATTGTCTTTCTACATCTCCCTCTCCTCAGATTGTGCAGTCTGACTCTGAAGAAGCTGGTTGTGATGAGAGAACTTGATAAAGAGCTGATCTCTGTGGTCATAGCGGTTAAAATCCAGGTATGCTGTATGAACAGGACACAACAGAGCGAGCATCTACAAACCTGCTGCACACACAAACAAACACACACAAATACAATATAACTGCTTGTCATGTATATCTCTCTTTCTCTGATGAAGCGAAAAAGAAGTGTTTTAAGTTTTACTATGGACAATTTTTTAATCTATATTTTATTGTTCTTTCTGTTTTTCCCCACTTTACATTATAAGAGACTTGGTTGAGACCCTGTAGAATACTTGATTAAATCATCATATCCAGTTCTATTTTGTCAAAGATATTTCCAGCTTTGACAATAATTAAACCAGTTGCTGAGCAGGAAATTGGGAATCATTCAAACATGTACTTTAAAGTCATTTAGTTTGCATTTTTAAATTGTAATACATTGTCAAGTACATGAGATTAGTAGTAAAATTTGTAACATATGCAAAAATACTAGTGTGGTGTTTTTAAAATGTGTCGAATCCTGTTGAATTATTTATGCTTTGCACCTTTGCAGCAGAGCGAATATCAACATTGGAGATGCAGAATACTTCCAGGGAAAGAGCTCCAACTAAAGTAAACATCAAGCAATTTTCTTTACAGGGCTCCAAACGGATATTGAGGTCCCATGAGATAGTGCTGCCACCCAGTGGGTCTGTGGAGACCGATCTGGCTCTCACCTTTTCATTGCAGGTAAAAAAATAAAAAATTAAATCACCATGCTGTTGTCCAGTTAAAAATGAACGTTGCAGCTCGCCAAATAAGCCATTTAAGAATCATTTTTTGGTTATTTGGTTTATATTTGCAGTTTTTCTTTATATTAAAGTGAGCTTTTTCAGGGGTAAGCATGTGTGGGATGAGTTTTATTTCACTTGTTGCCATGGCAACTGTTCAGACTTACTATTAGATTTCAATGACTTATAAAGCTCTCTTTTCTGTATTGCGGAAATACTGTATGAAGACAGATCTCATTTGTGTTGTGCACAAAGGAGTGTTGTTAGATTAAATGATAAGGCTGGTAATATTTGATATTTTTTATTATTGTCAAGACATCATGAAAAGAGCAAAACCAACAATGTGCTGGTTCTTCTCTTAGTGCTTTCCCTCGTTCCTACTGAAGTTGATGTACTGAAGAATATGTAAAACTTATATAATGATTCACAAATATGCATTCAACTTTAAAGAAAGTTAATGAATTACCTAAAACACTTGGGCATTGTAACAGTTTTAGTTATTGCACACAAGTGATTTCTGTATTTGTGCTTGTGTCTGTGCTCTTTTCACTGGTTTGAAGTGGGGTGTCTTAATTTGAAAAAGGTGATTTTGCATAATAAGGTATATTTAAATCATTAAATCAATAAACGTGGGTTGTTTGCATATGTTGTCAGTCAAAACAGAGGAATAAGATGTATCAGGCTTTGGATATGGACACAATTCTTGTCAAAGGGTAAATTCATTGCTGGTTTTGGTATTTTTATGGATTTGTTGACAATAATAGAAATATAGACCATCTTCAACCTAACCATTCAAGCTACCAGCTTAATTCTTAGCAAGTTATTTATACTTTTTCTTCTTACCTCCCGTTCAGTACCCGCACTTCTTAAAACGAGAAGGAAACAAGCTGCAGATCATGCTGCAAAGGCGGAAGAGATACAAGAACCGGACTATCTTGGGGTACAAGACTCTCGCAATGGGATCTATCGATATGGCTGAGGTACAGTATAACCTCGCCACAACAAACCTGCATGCCTTTTGTGTTGTTACTGTGTGCAGTATGTAAAGGATAACAAGGTCATAGATTTCTTCCATTCATTCTCAGGACAGGCAGGAAGTGCAGGAGATCTAACAGGCTCTTAGTGTCAGGACCAGTGTGAGAATTTAATGAGAAAAGGTGGACGTTGGAGCTGCAGGTCCCCCTTATCTTCTCCTGGGGTTTGGCGGTGCCTCTTAGACTATAACTGCTGGCTCTTTGAATAACACGGAACAAGAAAAGCTGTCTTCAATAAGTCATTTTGCCCTCTAATTAGTCTGGAAATAATACTTTTATCTTTGAAAGACTTAAGATTTTCTCAGTACAAACCTGCTTTGTTCACCCTTGTTTAAAACAAGATCTTTAGAGAAAAACTTACGTTATCTCACAAAATGGACAAATTGTTTCATGTGTTTTAAGATAACCAAGAATATGTGAATAAGGAACATGGATCAGATTAATATTTTTTAGTGCAGATGATGCTCACTAAGCAGTTGCCACATGGCTAACAAAGCTCAGTGGAGCTTATTAAGGTCACATCACAGCAGCTGAGAGAAGACATTTTGGCGCCTGGGAGAAAAAAAAGCAGAAACAAAGTTGTACTTAGCCAGAAGAAATTTGTTGAAAAAGTTCTCACTTTTTCAACTCAGGTACAAATGAACTCTGATGAAACATAGCACACAAGATACAGTGAAAGTTGCCAAAGGCCTATACGGTCATCCTGGACAACGCAGAGAGACTCCTCCATATTTGGGGTGGCACTGTTCTGAAGTGACTTGGGTTTATGATGAGTTTGAATCTGTTGCAGTGTCTGGTAATATACATTCGTCTCTTACTCAGTAAATACTATTTACATGCTGTTGAGCAAGGCACTCAACCCTAAACCTCAGCTGCTTCAGTTACAGCAGGAAACCGTGGGTGGTTAAACTGCATCCCTCAGCTGTGAATTATGGGTTTGTTCGGCGGTGAATGACTAAAAAACAGGAAATTAAGATTTTTCCTCCTCGGGACTTCAGGATCATTCTCTTATACCTTATTCACAATGTAATGTTTAAGTAATAGTTCGGCATGTTGGGAAACAAAAGAGCCTCCTTGCCAAGAGTAAGTTATGAAGATTGATAGTCTAGCACTCTCATATCTCACTATCATAATAAATATAAAACTGGAGTCTGCGGCCGCTAAACGTAGCTTATCATAAAGACTGGAAATAGGGCGGCTCACGTGGCAACATCCAAAGGTAGCAAATTATAGCACTTGTAAAATAACACTTCTAAAGCTGATCAGTTCACATGTTATATCTCATTTCTTTAATCCGTAAAAAACATTTTTACAAGGGGTTAAGTACTGGACTCTTTCCTGGCTGGGAGCGGTGACTTCCTGGAGTCTTGTTGTCATTGTGAGGTTGTCAGGCTGCAAGCAGATTATGTAAAGATTAAACAAATGAGATATAATGTTGTAATTAGTGCTCTAAATTGGTCAGACTGGCCACACTGGAAGGTGGAGTGAAAAGCCAGCTGTGGGGAAGACAGGCGAGACACAATATTGTTCAAATGCGCCAGTGGTTCTCAAACTTCTTCTGTTATACCCCCTTTTAGAAGCCGAAAAAAGTTATAGTTGCCGAACTCCAGCAAAAGTGGGTTTCATTTTTATGAATCATAAACAACACGGTCGATTATAAAAAAACAAAAGATTCAGGTTAGCAAAATCGACCTGCTTTCATCAGAGGCCTTCTTTTTTGAATCATATTCATGCAACTTTAGGTTTGCTTGAAAGTTACAAAAATGGTCAGACACAGGCCACCACTTCTGACAGAGTATACTGGCCTCTTAACTGTCTCCTTGCTGTAGCTTCACAATTACTGTACAGACCAGAGAGTCATCCAACACTCAGCAAGAAAGCAAATCTGTTTTTGTAAAATGTCTAAACTATTCATTTTAATCAAGATAGCTATGACTTTTACAGTTTTCTGCGTGAAGGTCTTTATCTCTACAAAAATGCAACAGCAATGTTTATATCAGTGTTAAAGTTTCTAACAGGGTGGATATTTCTTGTACTGGATAATTCTGGGATAAGAAGAATAAAAAAAAACTAAGAAGTGAGCCCAGATCACTCAATCTCACTGAAGTGAAACGTTTCACTACATTGTTTCTCATGTTCAGCCTCGGCTCTCTTTTCTATCACCCCTCCCAGGTGATGCAGCACCCGACAGAGGGAGGTCAGGTTCTGCCTCTCTGCAGCAACCAGAAAGAGATGCTGGGGAAGGTGGCAGAGATCTGGATCTTTTCCCTGTCCAGTCAGCCAATAGACCACGAGGAGGCAGCCCTGCAGGGAGGACAGAAGATCAAATGTTCTGGTACACTTTTCCTCTCATTACCCCCGGTGTTCTCAGGTTAAAACAGCATGAAGCCATCATAATCACCTAATATGCTTGATGGGCTAAACAGAGCTGGGATCACAGGGTTCATGGTGCTTTTTTTCTCTCTAATCGTGCAGAAAGTGATGATATTCAGGTAGCATTTAGCTCTGCATCAGTATATTTAGAGCCTGGCTGCGTGTCAGATTTTAAAGGGTCAATGAAATATGTATGAGGCATCTCAAACACTCGAAAACCTTTAATCTCCATACTGTCTTCTGCTTTAGATAACTACTCAGAGGAAGAATATGAGAGCTTCTCCTCAGAGCAGGAGGCCAGCGATGACGCTGTGCAGGGACAGGTGAGTTGACTTGGAAATCAATGCAAAATCAAACAGTCTGTAGTCAGTTAATAATTAAGCCTTTAGTTGGGGCATGAGGTTGGAATAAAACATCTGTACTTGCTCTGCATTATTTGCTTAGGACATCTTCAAGACACAACTGTTTCATTAAACAAGGCTTCGTCTTCATTGTGTCTTGTTTTCAGGATCTCGAGGATGACGAGTATGATGTGAGGAAGCCAAAGAAGCAGAGGAGGTCCATTGTTAGGACCCCATCCATCACCAGAGTAAGAGACATGATCCGGGGAATAACATGGGCCCAACTTAAGTGTAGAGAAAAAAATGCATTGAAGTTTAGTTTAAGCAGCCCTGTCAGTGAAACATACCTCAGAACCAGGTTAACTGTTTTTACATGCTTTCAGTCTTTATGCTGATCTAAGATAATCTGATGTGCTCATAAAATCAAGCCCGGTTATTTGCATTAACACCACATTTTTTTCATATGATTCATTTGCAGTTGGTCAAGTGATAATAAAGACATTTCAATGGGCATTAATGAGACAATTTAAATATGTTTTTCTCATGAATGATATGGTTTCATAGAGTGCTCAGTGAACAGAAGCAGGAGATAAAAGCCCCAGAAAGCAGATAAGGCATGATGTTGCTTGATTATTGATTTACATGAGCACACGCAGCAAAATCAATACCCAGCCAGCACTGTAAATGTATGTACTGCCAGTAAAATAACTAAAATGGAGGAGCTCCTGCTCAGCTGCAGCTGTATTGGATTGCTGAGAGCACTGTAGTAAAATAGAACTAGGTCACAGACTGACTTGTGGTTGTGTTTATTCTCCCGTGTTTAGCAGCAGAACTTTAAGCAGCGAGTTGTGGCTCTCCTGAAGCGGTTCAGAGTTTCAGATGAGGTAGGTGTTTCTATCTTGTGTTGTTCTGTGAATTTAGTTTTAATCTTTTGTGATTCTACTGTAGAGCTGCTGAGCTACTTAAGATGTAACGTTTATGCGTGTGTGTGTTTCTTTGTATGTATTACTGAAGGTGCTGGATTCTGAGCAGGACCCTGCAGAACCGCCCCCTGAGGTGGAGGAGGAGGACCTGGACCTGGATAGTGTAGAATTTGAGAACCCCAGTGACAGCGGCCCGGAGCTAGATGACGACGACAGCGTACTCAGCACGCCAAAACCCAAACTCAAGTGAGTGTTTTTCAGCAGTAATAAGTGTGTGTGCCTTTATTTGTGAAACACTTGACTTACATGGGGGTTGGAGGTCAGATAATAATGATGATGCTTCACTCTGAATTCAGTTACAAGTCTGGAATTTCTAAAACAAAATAAGTTAAGAAAATATCCATGACCTTTAATGTTTTCTGAACCCTTCAGCCGGCTGGCACAGCACAGCAAAGGTGCTTCACCATAAATGTTAGCCTTGCTATTGAAGCTTTTGCCAATATTGTGCTGCTAACAATTTTAAAAAATGCATATATTCAGAATTTTCTTTTGGTTTTCATTCTTTGCAGGGTAGAAAAGTATCTGAAATACCTTTTACATAATAGGAACCTTTCATTAAAACATATAAACTTAAAGAACTACTGCAGCAGTTTAGTATTACATTTAAATAAATAAAATTAAATGGTCAAAATCGAAGCAGCAGAGGCTGAGATATCCTGACCTTTAATCCCTAGTGTGTGCTAATCCATTACTACTGGACTTTCGCTTCCTAATTTGATTCAATGGTATTATTCTTTCTTTCTCCCTCGTAAAGACTTATGTCTTTCAAACTGCACACCTCCAGTTTCTAATGCAGGCTTTCTATCAGAAATATAGACTGCATTATACAAATGCATCGATTTACAATGCAGGGTGACAAAAAATTCTTTAATATCTTGGAATCAAGCCCACATAAAATGCAAATCAAAGCATAAAGTCAAACACTGGTGGTGGTTGAGTTTAGATGCCATTATTGGCTGTACATGTAAATTAATTAAATGGTACTGTACTTAAAACACTGTGATGTATACAGACCCACTGACCCAAAAGAGACTCCTCGTATCAGCCAATCATAAGTTATGTTAAGACAAATTGATTTGTTTTCTGTCCACGTTGTTTCTTGTGTTTCAGGCCATATTTCGAGGGTCTCTCCCTCTCCAGCTCTCAAACTGAGATTGGCAGCATCCACAGCAGCCGGAGCCACAGGGAGCCTCCCAGCCCGGTGAGACCGACATTACTGCAATATTACAGTAATTAACCCAATGTTAACAGTCCTAAATAACTTGAACAGGGATGCAGCTTTCCTGCTGCATATTTTGAACATGCAACTTCAATTCATTTAAAATTAAATCCACCTTTTTTGGCTTCTTTGTGTTCTTGATCACATGCCTACCTCAGGCCCCTGCTTCCACTACATTTACTGGGTTACTAATACCACAGCAAAACAGCTGGAGGCTGACCAGAGTAACCAATGAAATGCACTGATAGGCGATGAGCAAATCCACTGGGGCAGAAAGGCATTAATTGTCCAGCATCTGTCACTAAAGTACAGAAGAGTAGATTTTAGAATAGATTTTCCCATCAGTCTGCAGGTTTAAGCCAGTTATAACGTGATCACTAGTTTGTTTATTAAACTGTAGGGCTTCTGTTGAACCAACAATCCATCAAGAGATGTTGAATGAAACAAATCTTTGCTTTTTGTGAAATAAAAGTTCCTGGGACTCAAAATCGGGCAGTGTTTATTATTCTTCTCACTGTCTCATTCCAGATTGACGCAGATAAAACAAAGTGCGGAGGGGCCAAATTTCCAAATGATAATGTTTCTGATAACGTCTCCTTTGTGAGTATCAACTCTTAAAGCTGCATGAGATCAGTAACTGACATCAGTCTTATTATTGCAAGTCAATATTTTGAGGAAAAACAAAGTAAGATGAGCCTCCCAAGCCTTTAAATATGCAGGAATTGCATGTTTGTTAAGTTAGAATCTAAATATACTGTGTATTCTCTATAGCTGCAGTCCCACAGTCACATACAGGCAGTCATAAACATCCAGACACAATAAATCATAATGGATAACAACTACTATTCTTAAGAACAGATGAGACATTTAAGGTGTTGTTTTGAAAAGAAAAATGCATAAACATGTCTGTCAGCTCTTAACTCATAAACGCTGTTGCTGTTTTTCCTCTCTTTTTGTTTTCCCTCAGGAGCAGCCGGAGGCGGTGACGCCGACCACAGAGCTGGAAATGGACAACATGGACACATTTTTAGAGAGACTACCACCAAGTGGCAAAATGACCAAGACAGAGTCGCTAATCATTTCATCGAACAGGTAGAAAGACATAAATAAGAGTAATCTACTTCTTTAAATCATTGATGTGTCTGCAGGATGGTTTGACAAAAATCTTTATGATGGAAATTCCCAGAAAACACCATGAGAGATGTATCAAACTGATGCATTCTGAATATGGTGTTTTGAATAGGAAAAATAGTGGATCTGTTTTTGTTCAGGGGTTTTCGGGGTTTAGGCTTCTTTTTGTTGAACATTAAATCACTGCCTCTGATTCAAACACTCCAGTCCTCCATCTCACTTCCTCTGCTGTTTTAATTTTCAGGCAGGAACCAAAGTTGGCAGGGAGACGAGGTAGGAGCACGTCGCTGAAGGAGCGCCAGCCCAGCAGGCCGCAGAATGAGAGGGCCAACAGCCTGGACAATGAGCGGTCCCTGGACACACGCTGCCACCTACAGGTAGGAGGAGAGAATTGCAGAATCCATACACATTGTACTGATCTTTAACAGATCTTTACTACAGTGGTAAATGGAATAGATTCTATCAACATACAATACCAGTCTTTATCATAGGTGTAGCCTCTCATTTATTAACCACAATGTCTTAAAGGAGCTGTATGTGACATTCACTGCCACTAAATGTCTAGACCAAAACAAATGGGCGCTACAGCCATATTTTCCCTCACAGATCATAGTTCAACACACTTCATTCAAACGGGACAGAAACTAAATAAAAGTTACCAAAACCTACTTAGTTTTTAGTTATATCACTAATAATCACCAACTCTGGTTTGGTTGAAATAAATCCTTAATTCACAGCGTCAAATGAGAAAAGATGTCATTCTGCTCAAAGCCAACAGTTTTACAGCAAGGAATGCATATGCACGGCCGGAGTGGCTAACAAAACAATGAACATAGAATCTCGGATGACAAAGAATGATGTCACATCCCCTATGTGACATCATTCTCTGCTCAAGATGCCATTACTCCACTTTATCTTTACATAAAAAATAGTTGTTAGCTGCTATATTAATGTTCAAAATCTCATATAGAGAACCTTTAAAGATTGGTTACTTTAAAGTTTTGAATCTGGATGAGTCACTGGAGGACAATTTATTAAACATGTTTTATGGTCCCTGAATCAAAAAGATGGATCCTTATTTTAATCCAAATGTCTCTTATTTTCTGTTTAGATCCCAAGAAAGACAGTGTATGACCAACTAAACCACATCCTGGTGTCTGATAACCATCTCCCTGACAGCATCATTCTCATCAACACGTCAGACTGGCAGGGCCAGGTAAGGAATACCAGTTCGACAAACTTAAAATGGCTCCTACTCTGCATTTAGTTTTTCTTAATACTTGCCTTTCAAAATGTTGGGAAATCTGTGAATGGATGTTAAAAACTTTACTCCAAAATGACATCAGATGTTACTCAGAATTGTTCTGAAATCATGAATTACTAAGATTGTTAATGGGTAACTTGTAATAAATTATATAACCAAATTTAGTGATGAAGTCATACAAATGTAAATTGTACTTGTTTCTTTTTCTCCTCCCTTTTCAGTATCTTTCAGATATGCTGCAAAACCACCATTTACCAGTGGTCTGCACCTGCACCACGGCCGACATCCAAGCTGCATTCAACACCATTGTCTCCCGCATACAAAGATTGTAAGCACATGCTAATTTTGGTTGTCTGTCTTTTGCTACTTAAGCAACAGACTATAAAAATAAATAGTGATTAATATTATATTTCCCTGTACCAAATTTTATGGTATCAATTGTGTAACTGCAAGCCATCTATTTCTTTTCTTTCCTAGTTGCAACTGTAACTCCCAGACGCCCATCCCCATAAAGATTGCAGTGGCTGGAGCACAGCACTACCTCAGCGCTGTTCTGAGACTTTTTGTGGACCACCTTTCCCATAAGACACCTGACTGGCTCGGCTACATGAGGTTCCTTATCATCCCTCTAGGTTAATAACACTTTCTCATGTTTTTTGTTATTTTTGTAAAAAGTGCTCTACTTGTTCAAACATGATAACATGATGTCAGAATGTCAGATTAAAATCTTGCAAAATCAACATGCTATAATTACTGAAAATAGATAAGAGACTTCTGGTAGCCTGTCTATTGTTATTCTTTCACTCCTTTCACTATTTGCCGTTAGCAGAAACTCTTAAAACTGTAGATCATTTTGCATTGGAGTAACAGCAACTTCCTGCTGCTTTGTGCTGTAAAGCAAACCAACAAATTGTCCTGCTGGCAACAAACCAGAGGATGCTTCTAGTCCTCTCAGTATTGGTCTTATATGTTTACAGTAGTTTTAATAATTTAGTACTGCACATTTAAAGCTGTTTGTTGTTGTTTCTTTCTTTAATCGGTTTAGGTGCACATCCAGTCTCCAAATATCTCGGCACTATTGACTATCGGTACAACAGTTTGTTCCAAGATGCTGCTTGGAGGGAACTGTTTCACAAGCCAGAGGCTCCTGTTATTGGTAGGCTCTTACGTCTTACTAACTTTTTTATGACTATGTATACAGTCAATAGTAGATAATTAATTGATCACTGTGTCCTGTGCAGCCCAGGAGAACCCAGATGTGGTTTCAAGGGTAACTCAGTACATGGTGGGAGCTAATGGAGCTCACCAGCTCCCCATTGCCGAGGCCATGCTCACCTACAAACAGAAGAGGTAGGATTTCAGCCTCATTTAGTAAACAGACCCGAGGAAATTTCACACTTAGCTGTACAGAAGTAAATGTGTTTTTAAAGAGTTATTTGGATTTAGTCAAGTCTGAGGGTTTCGTCTAACAACTGCTTCTAATGCAGAGCTTTCAGCAGTTTTTCAAAAGGGGATTGAACTGTTCTGTAAAAGACTGACTCGACGGACATTTACAAATTCAGGCAAAATTATAAGGACACAGTATAGTATAAAAATCATTGCATATTGCTTGCAATCAGAATACATTTATCAGCTGGATTTTTATCCTAACAAAAAATAAATTGTAATTTATGAGTACACAAAATAGATCTTTTGCCCTGTGAACAGCCATGCAGCAGCTAGTTTTTATTGGAAGCTATTGTGAAACGATTGTGAAAAGAGTTTATGAGACGAAGGGTATTAAAAAAAATAGTGCAGGAACAGAGAAACTAATAACAGTTAGCCCAACAGTTGAATGTTGTATTAGCAACACATTAGCTTGAGACAGCTAGCTTACTTCACTAGCTTTGTTAGCACTAAACTGATTGCAGAAAATTGTATATTTTCCTAAATCACAAATAAACAATTGAGAAACATTACCAAAAACTATTTTAAAGTTAATATTTGCTTGTTCACAGATCTGACAAAATGGTGGATGTAACAATGTCTGTGAACTGTTATGGAGTTGCTGGAGGCACAATAGTTGGCTTGGAAGTCATGAATCTATTTTGGATTAGTATGCAACAAGACATTACATTTCTGTTAAAGTCTGTTTTTAACCCCCTTTTGAAAAATAAATTGAGGTCAAAGTTTCTTTGTTGTCGGGAGTGGCGGTGTCTACATGCAGGAGTCTGTCTTCTAAACATCACTGTCTTTCCATCACTGTGTGTGAATAACATGTTTTTTGTTTTTAAAAAAAATCTTTTTGTTGTATTTTTTCTTTGCTTTCTTTGAAGGAAAAAGAGCTTTCATTTTGATTTTGCAGTAAGGTATTGTGGTCACTTGAGTTTGTATCTCACGTAGCTTGGTGATTTGTGCGCTTTCTGTGTGTTAAAGCCATTCCCCATGACCCTTCTCAGCCTTCTTTAATGGAGCTTGCCACTTTAACAGCTGCTAAGAAAGTTTTTTTCTATTAACAGCTTGAGCCATAAACTAACCAGATAAGATTTAAGATTAAACTCACTTGCACAGTAATCACACAGTATGTGATTTATTGTACTAATTAAAGCTGCACCATGCCAAATTTATATTTAGAAATAAATTTCTGCTGCTTGCTTTATATGTCTAGATAAGGATGGTAGCTTTATGAAATATATTTATATATTTTTAATGGCCTTTAACAAATACCCTTTCCCATAAGATGTAGGCCTTCATAGACTAAACGTCACAACTCAACAGTAAAGCGAGTCCATAAATGAGTTGAGAGCTTGCTGTTAACTCTAACCGCCGGATGGGGGTGGGAACGCTGTCAACATTTTTAGACGGCAGAGGTTCAACTACAAAGTTTCTAAATGACTTAAAGAGAGATAGTTTGTGAGTTTTATGGATATGGTATGGATGAAACCACGTTACAAAGACACATTATTTCGAGCTGTAGTTTTTCTATGCTCACAAAGTAAATGTTTATCTTTAAAATCACAAAGGTTTCAGGTCTTTCATTTCTCATAGAAACTGCTGTAGTGGATGGCAATTGTCTTGAATTGAAAATGCTGAATAAGAGGTTGCACTGGAGCTACTCGAATAAAGGCTAAAAATAAACATAAAGTTTCCCTTTTATTAAAAGGATGACTTTTTGAGGATTTTGCTTCTCTAAAAGACCTCAAGAGGTCACTTTTTAGATATTTTTTTGGAAATGTTAGCCAAAAGTTGGCTAATAGTTTTTTTCTTTTAATGAAGCAACACTTTTTTTAAATGTAGAGAACAATATCATTGTGTACAAATGTATAAATAAAGAAAATGTCACAAAAAGATCTGGTTTCTTCTAGTAAATTAGTATAACTTTGACTAAACAAAACAAAATTACAATATTTTTAGACTATTGAACATTAAACATGAGTGCTTTTAATTTGGTTTCAGTGTCAGGCATCAATCTAGATTCAGGACTTCTGGCTGAATTTATTTTTTACACAGTTTTTGTTTGTATTTAACAGACATAATTTAATTATTAACAGACAAAAGTTAATTATTGGGCTTCACAGATTCTGGTTAGGTGGAATTTGTCACCTTTGAGCCAGGTGAGCTGTTTCCCCATGCTTACAGTCTTTATGCTAAGCTAAGCAAACCACCTCCTGGCTGTAGCTTCTTATTCACCAGACAGATATAGGTAGTGATATTTATCTTCTGATCTAACTTTTGGGAAGAATGTGCTTCATGCGAAGGTTTGGTGCACACTTTCTAAATGTGTGTTGTAGCTTAAAAAATAAGAGTTTCTGGTCTCACTCCAAAATCTGTGTGCTCTTATTGTGAAGATTATTATTATTATGACTTCAGTTTCTACTCCAAACAATCCTCATTAATATCAGATGACATACTGAAAGGTAAAATGTGCTGGTAAAGTGGCAAGAGACCAAATTACAATCAGTTCTTTCTCCCCTCCTATGGAGATTTTTCTTCTGTCTCTTCTCCCTACTGTTTCCTCTCCATGATCTACATGTGCTTCTGGCCACCCATGTCTGTCTGTTATTTGTCCAGTTAGAAGTAGAAAACCTGCATGCTGTTAATAAAATGACATTAACACATTAACACATTTTTTGTAATTTAATCACAAATCTGAACCACCAGGATCAACATTTAAGTTACATGTTTGGTCTAGTTTCACCATCAAATGTGTTATGTTCGCCTGAGGTGTCATCAGTGCTAATTACACATTTTAAAAATAATACATGCAAGTCACTTTTATGATTTAATTCTTCTAGACTTATTAAAACGTGTCTCCATTATAATAAGGCCCTTTTTATCCATACAGGAGACAGAAATTCACAAGATAAAGATAACTTGATACATATATTCTGAAATGTAATGTAATACAAATATTAAAAAGATACTAATACCATTTATGCCCACCTAGAAACTAGTTTTTAACAGAGATGCAGAACTAAATTTGACACTTCTGAAAAAGTGCATGTGTTGTGTCCATAGCTTTACATCCATCTCCATGGATTGACATGCATGTGCATCTTTTAACTGATACATCACACATTTATGCCAATATATGGATCAAACACATCAGACAGAAGTCATGCGTTCTGTCAGAATCCATATCTGCGAGGTGAAATGGAAGATAAATCACTCACATACCAGGCAGACATCTGGCTTTCTCTCTCTGGCTGCTCGGAAACTGATTACAGTACAGATGTGTTGTGTTGGTTTGCAAACTGTGACCTACTGTAGACTGTCTTCTCTCTTTCTCTCCCCAACTCTGTAGTCTCTCTGTTTCTTCCCTGGGGGGGCGATGGCAGGTTTCTTCAAGGCAAGAGCAACAACCTCTCACATCATCAAACTTTACATTTAGATAACATAGAACTACAACCATGCAGGCTATTTTTCTGGTCATTGCCAGGAAAATAGTTCATGGAAGGCTTGTAAGTGTAGTCATGCTACTACTGCTCACAGGTAGCGCATGGAACCGGAGATGTTTTGGATGTAGGTTGGTGCTCTTCCCTCTCATCCACTTCTTTATGACTCAGTGCTACAGTTGTTCCTCCCGATTGACTTGCTGCTTCCTGGATGCTCTTCTGCCTGGTTTGGTAGATCCAATCTGTCCCTGCAATAACTGGATGGCTTTGTTGGAGGCCTCAAATCGGCTGATAGCTTGCATGTTTTGCTCTCTGTGGCTCCAGCTGCAATAAGGAGCCTGCAGTCGGGAACTGAATCTGTTTTAGTGGCGGTTTAAAGCCCAGCAGCAAGTGCAGCATGCTCTTTTGATTCAGCTGTGATAACTTTGCATACTCTCTATGCAATGGAATACTACAGTATTTCCATATGTGAACGTTGGAAATCAAAAGTCAACATTGATATAAGTTACTAATTTCTACATCTCAACATACTAACTGAAGATGCCATTAAGTTTCAAAATTTCCCAGCCAAGTTTTGAAAATCTTTGTAGATATTAGTCCTTTTAGATTTTTTAATCCTTTAAATTTTTCATCTGTACATAATTTCTTTCCTTTTTTTCAAAACATTATTTTCTTGCTTCCCTTTTATCTGGACTCTCTCTTGGGCTCTGCTGCCTCTACACAGCCCTGATGAGGACTCATGTCAGAAATTCATCCCTTTCATTGGTGTAAGTGCCCTCTTGAACCTAAATATTCACTGTGTCTTGATTTTGTCTTTATCCAACTGATGTTTGACACTGACATAGCTGTAATAATTTGTCTGTGTGTTTTTTGGAGGGGGGGGTGGTGGTAAGTAAGTAAGTAATAATCCTGTTCTCCCTGTTTTGAATTCTGTAGATGGTGAAAGTTGGCCTTGTGGAGCAAACATCTGCAGCGTCAGGCAAGCAATAACTTTGAATATGAATAATTGACATTTGAAAAAGATCAATGTAAACAGTAATGCACAATTTCCACACTAACCTGCACCAAAGCATCAAGTTGCACCTGACACCTTTGCACAAAAGTATCTCATTGCTACACCACACTTCTTTTTTTTTTAAATTTTGAAATAAATGGACTGTTTCCTCCCTCAGGAGACTCTGATGATGCAGCACCTCTGGGATCCTCGCTGCTCTCGTCCACCCCTCCTCAAGTATCACCTGCACTCAAAGAGGCGTCGCCCACCCCGCCTTCCTCTCCCTCTGTCACCACCAGCTTCTGCGCTTACAGGTAAAATGTGATTCCTGTTGAAGAACTAATTCAGCAAAATGGCAAAAACATGTAACATTTATGTAAGTTTGAAAGTTATCTATCTCAACATTTTGGGAAATACACATATTGACTCTCATGCAGAGTGTCACAGATGTTGAGGACAATACAACTCTCATACCTGTAGTGTATATATGAAGCAGCTGGTTAGCTTAGCTTAGCATGAAGCCAGAGAGAGCCAGGTTAGCTGTTTCCAGTCTTTATGCTGAGCTAACCCAACCAGCTGCTTTTCATATTTTAAGGTTTAGCTACTTGAACTCTGTGTGAGCAATTCTATTTAGTTCCATGATATCCACCTTACTGACTGTGTTCTGTAGTTCTGTAGGTCAGGCGGAACTGATGGGGCTTCAGGTGGACTACTGGGTGGCTCCAACAGAAAGGAAGAAAGACATGGAGAAGCGGGACTCCTCCTCCAAAAACACTCTCAAGTGCAATTTCCGCTCGCTGCAGGTCAGCCGGCTACCACTGGGGGGTGCAGAGCCGAGCCCCCAGCCCACCATGTCCATGACTGTAGTAACCAAGGAGAAGAATAAGAAGGGTAAGCTGGACACCAGGCACCTTTCTTTGGATCGGTGCACTGAATGGTGACTGAATACATCTACTCAAGTACTGTACTTAATTACAAATTTGAATGAGTAATAATAATCTAATGACACGTAGTATATATATATAATAGTGTAAGCCAACAGCATTGAGACTACATTTACTTATAATCATTTAACTACATTTTCCTAATTATACTTAAATACTTTTATTTAAGTAACACCTTCAATGCAACTTTTACCAGAGTATTTTTACAGGGTTGCATTATTAATTTTACTTAAATAAAAGATCTGAATACTCCACTGCTGGCACTATATGTGATTGATTGTGAAAATTTTAACTTTTACATTTTAAACCCATTTAAAAGTCTCCATACTCTGGATGTAGTCATTAAGCCACAATTTTCAGAGATAAGGAAGTTTGGAAGAATCATATTATAGAGATATTCACAGGAATGGATGTGATCTGATTAAATCCTCTTTTACAGTCCGACCTCAAATGTTGCACTTAAAGTCCAAATGTCATTTAATCCTCAGTAGCCAGAAAGATTCTGAATCCCTCATTTACTCACAGCGTGCATCTCTCTTGTTCCTTCTGCCAGTCATGTTCCTGCCAAAAAAGAGCAAAGACAAGGAGGTGGAGTCGAAGAGTCAAGTGATCGAGGGCATCAGCCGGCTTATCTGCACTGCCAAGCACCAGCAAACCATGCTGAGAGGTACTTTTGGCATGTCCTCCCTCCTCAACTGCACAGACATGCTCAGATGATCTTCGAGGTTTTACTGATCAGTTTTGTCAGTAGCTTTTGTGATTGCAGGCATATTAAAGGCATGATCGATTGATTAAAGACATATTTTCAGTTTTTTGTGTTGGTATTAATCAACATCATATATCTTATTTCCATATCAATATTTCTTAATTGAGTATATCATCTGATTATGTCTGTAACTTAGAAGTCGAATGAATTTAGTAAACATATTGTTATCTTTGAATATTGTTATGTTTTATAGTTTTGCCACTTTGTCAGTGTGAGCTAGATGACTAGATACATGATGAAACTTGAACTTGAATTAGCATGTGTTATGGAATTGGGACCCACTGCCAGTTTCATACTATGTACTAATAGCATAAAGTACACTGGAACATTCTTTGAGGTGTGATGCAGTATTTAGGGAGCTATCCAAGATGTATGCCTACTGAAATGATGAAAGGTGTGTGTGTTAGTTGAATCATGAAGTCAAGCTGCAACTTGAGAACAATATCAAGCTGTATGCCATGAAATGGATGAAAATGTATCATTAGAAACAGACCAGGGATCCAGGTAGGAACATGATATACGTAGAAAAGGTATACACAGATAACAAATTGATAAAAGTTTAACTTAACAATATTGTTTTCCAGTAAGAATGATCTACATACTCAAACTGGAGGACTAGAACTGAAACTATTTAACTATAAAATTACTCAACAACCCTTTTGATAAAAAATACAGAGTTTAGATTTTTTTTTTGTTGTAAATTACAGTTTTGGACTGTTTAAACACATTAATCATGTGGCCTTCATCAACACAATTTCTATATAATATGCAATTGGGAAACAGGGTTGTTCAGACTAATATTATCATTAACTCCAGTAATAAAAGTGTAATTATACACTACAGTAATGTTTGTTTCCCTCCTCTGCAGTACTGATTGATGGCGTTGAGTGGAACGATGTCAAGTTTTTCCAGCTGGCAGCACAGTGGTCTTCGCACGTCAAACACTTCCCCATTGGGATCTTTGGTCACTCAAAAGGTCCTTACTAGCAGCACCTAAGAGACTGAAACACTGAGGACAGCTCCCCCCTTCCTTACCTTTTCCTCCTGCCAACAGCTTTTAACCCCCTACTCCCTTCTTTCCCCCGGCACACTTCTTCTATTCTGCTGTCTTAATTTAAGCTCCTGCTTTCACCTGTTGCATTTGTCTGATTATTTAATCTTCTGTGTGTTTTTTAATTTTCTATTTATGTAAAAATGTCTCGAGGCAAGGCTGCCAAGGGAATATTTCTTTACTTAGCTTTTTAAAAGAAAAATACTGCTGATGTTTTATAGACTTTTGAGAAAAAACTAATTAAATAATAATTTGACATTACTTCTAACCTTTAACATACTGTACCCAGGTTTCACTCTTGTTTTTTAAATTTTTTTTATTTGGTGAGGTTGGTTTTAAGCAATTGGCCATTACATTTAATCAAGAATTTATATAAATAAATAAAAACAAGAGCAGCTGCCTTGTAATGAAGTGGAAGAGGTGATGGTCATCTTATTTTCTAATCATGCCGAAGAAATTTTGGATTCTTAACTTCAGAGACTGTTGTCGATTCATCGTCCGAACCCTGAAGAAGAAAAAAGTAAAAGGCCCCTGACCTTTGGCTCTTGGCACTCAATGAAGGAGTCTCACGTGCAATAGACTGAATTCTGTGTGAATGTGATTTTGAATAGTAACCAGGCACTGTTAGAAGAATACACTCTGCTCTTAGTTGTGATTTTCACTCTATGTAACTCCTTCTCTTCTTTACTGTCTTCTCCTAGTAAATTGGCTTGAGGTTTGAAGAATCCAAAGTGACACATGTAATTGGAAATTAAAGTCAAAACAACTGCTTTTTAGATAATGATGAATAGCACAAAATTAACTACTTGGAACTACATGGAAGTACAGACTTAAAGGACTACATTAACATTTTGGGAATTATATTTATTTGCTTTCTTGTCGAGAGTTAGATGAGATCGTTACCACCCTGTCCAGACATTGATGAAGGAAAATATGGAAATAGTCTGGCACATACCCCCACAAAAAAAACATGTTTTACACTCCAGTTTGTGTACGGATTACAAAATTTTAATATTTTTGTTGTTATTACCTTTGGACAGAGCTATGCTAGCTGTTCCTCCTGTTTCCAGTCTTTATACTAAGCTAAGTTAGCTGGCTGCTGGCAAACAGCTAGCCTGGCTCTGATCAAAAGTAACAAAATCTGCATACCAGCATCTCAAAAGCTCACTAATTAACATGTTATATCCCCTGAATCTGTTCAAAAACTGAGGTAGGCTAGCTGTTTCTCTGTTTTTAGTCTTTGTGCCAAGCTAAGCTAATCAGCTGATGGCAGCTAACTCTTGACAAAAGATATAATAGTTTCCCAAAATGTGTGGTTCCTCAGTATTAGTTTGTTGAATTAAACTTTCTGACAAAGTTTAATTTAGGGGGACTCTTAAGCCCCACACTCCTCTGTCACACTCCATATCTTTTGCTAAAAGCAAATGTTACTTTTGCCAAAGGAATACTCATCAACTGCAGCTCACTCGTTACCTGTGTGGTATTATAGAAGACTTCATAGATCAACGTAGAGGTGAATGTACTGAAGGTATCTTAAATGTAAAGCACTTTTAAATGTTTGTCCATTGTAGATTCATGTGTTAGACCTACCCTGGAACCTGCAGGTATGACTGACTGTGGTTCACAGAGGCACATAGACAGACACTGTATCTGCCATTATATCTGAGCTGAACAGCAGCACAAGCAGTGGTGACCTGGCATAGTTTATATGCAAAGCAAACCAAGCAATCTGTATCTTCTCAGTGCTGTGTAGTAATATCACTTTATGCTCAGCGTAAGGCCTCATTGGACTATTTAGATTTTAGTTTATTATTCTGTAAGGTTATCGTAGAATGTGAATGTGACTTAAAAATTCAAACAGTGTTCTGTCAGTAGCTTTTGGTCAAACTTTTGTTAACTGTTAAGCATAAAACTAAAAAGTATTTTGCTTATAACGTTTCTTTCAGTAGCTGTTTCATCATAATCTTCGCCAATTTCTTGACAAGTGCCTAAATTGCTTAATTTTGACAAATCAACATAAATGATAAGTTCCTGGCTAACATGGTGCTGGTTCCGATCAAACAACAAAATATCTCGATACAGTGCATTGATTTTGCAAACAAAACCCCACATGCAGTCAAGCTTGTTGATTGGAGAGACGGAAAATCACTCTGTGGACAGTTGGCTCTCAAACAGGGGTTTGAATTAATTAAAAGAACACTACAGCCCATTCACGTTGAGCATACATTTGTTACATAGAAGATGTTATAGAAATTTGGGTTTTTCATGTTCTCTCAGAGAAAGGCTTGTTGAAACTGAAAGTTCCCTAAAGACTACCACTGTAATCCCAAAACTTGGAGTAATAAAACTACTATACACACTAAAACTTACTTGTCTTTCTATGTGTAAGTTGAATGAAAGTAGTAGTAAATGTACAGGTGGATCAGCTTCATAAGTCCAGGCAACGTAAGCATAAACAACCAGTAAAAAAAAAAAGTTCAGACTTTGGAAACAGCAGTTGAGAAAACTATCTCACCTTTAGTTGTCAGTCATGTTTCAAGATCTTTATCAACAGAACAGCTAGTAAATGGACTCAACTAATGTTTCTGAAATCAAGAATAAACTTTGGACGTTTCTTTCAGTTCACTTTGTGTACTGCTGTGTAAGCTTAATCGATATTAATATAATCATATTTTATATGTTGTAATAATTTGTACTAACAATCTGAATGTGTAAAGTAGCTAAAGGTACCAACAAACGTAGTGGAATAAAATAAACATTTTTTAAAAATTATTTTCTCAGTGAAACACCTATTGTATAAATTACATATTTTTTCAGTGCTGGAAGAAGCATCCTGCTCGGAACATATACTTAACTAAAAGTAGCAATACTACGGTATAAAAATATTCTGTTTCAAGTTAAAGTCCTCCATTCAAAATGTTACTTAAGTACCAAAAGTAAAAGTATTCATTATGCAGAATGACTCATTTCAGAATAATGTAATGTAATTATTGATAGATAAATGTATCACTTTAAGTTTGCAGGTCATAAATGTGGGGCTAATTTGAACTACTTTATATACTGGTGTGAGGCTTAATTTATATTATATTAATATAATATTTTATTGATTGATAATAATTGTATTACAATTTGATTGTGTAATGTAAAATGTAGCGCAGTAAAAAGTTCAACATTTCCCTCTAAAATGTAGTGGTGCAGAAGTAGTAAGTAACATTAAGTAAAATAGGCTAAAAGTCAAATCTGTAGAAATACTTAAATGCAGTAGGCTATTTGAGAAAATGTACTTTGCACTACTGCCGGTTTATTTACCAAAGGTTTGTTTCAACCTAAAAGTGTGAATGTTGGTAGGAGGCTTTACACTTTACTTGGCACAGGTTCAGTAATTGGTGAAACATGAAATTGAAGCTTGTGGTTGTCAACAAAGGTAAGAAGAGTCCTGGCTGGTGATGCTGAGTGACAGACAGGGGGAGGGCGGGGGAGAGAGAGAGAGATCCTCCACCGGAGCAGGAAGCTGCACCGGGACTACCGAGAAGACAGAGGAGGTACAAAACAACGTCGACATCAGCGGGCAGACAGCGGGTACTCCACCATAATGTAGACCCAGCAGAGTAGGAACAGCCGTGTGCAACATCCACCGAGGAAACAACAAAAGCCGTATCTTTGCACGGTGAAAATGAAGGAGCTGAAGGGCTGCGGTATGCGGTCCTCGGTGGGCTTTCTGTCCCGCAGAGAGCTGACTGGGCAGCCGCTCATGAAGGAGGAATTCCAGAGGCGCAGGATGGCAGGCTGCACCAGCCTCTACAAGAAGGATATGCTCGGGCATTTTGGCTGTGTCAACGCCATTGAGTTCTCCAACAACGGCGGAGAGTGGCTCGTGTCTGGTAAGTTGTCAACCCCCCCACCCCGGCTGAGACTGCTTTAATGTGCTAGCATGCTAAAGCTAACTAGCCAGTCAGCTGAAACCCTCCGGGGCTAGCCGATGCTAGGTTAGCCTAGCCTTTCTAGCTAGCTAGCTTCCTAACGTCAAACCAAAGAGCACGCAGCTGAGAGGGCAGCAACCAGCGGACCTGTCCCATGTGTCAGTCCATAAACTCATCACTGTGGCCTCTAAAATGCACATTTTCTCTCACTAAAGGGTCTAATCATGGCCACCTCGTGAAATCACAAAGCTGTTTATGTCCTGAGAGGATTAAAAAACATCATCTGGCCTACTGTAACAGTCTGAGGGTTGCCATTTTTGGTCTGCTGAGGATGTTTACTTTGCACGATTGAGCCGTAGTTTACTTGAATCACTAACAGTATATGAGCCTGACTCCACCTGACCAGGTAAGTAAAACTATAGATGCACCTCATTAACTGTGCCACCTTGGTGGCTGAAAGATATATACTGTTCCTGGCCTGGGAGTGTGATTATAATGTCTGGTACCATAAAAACGACCTTCTGATTTAGATATTGCGCCACATGAATTACGCAGTGGTGTTTTAATTTTTATCTTGCATATGTGAATTCAACGTTATCTGCAAAAGAACATACAGCCTGTATTTTGTAGGGCTGAAACTAACTAAACATTTGTTATTATTGATGAATCAATAGCCATTTATTTTATGAGATGGTCATACATTATGTCCATCACAGTTTTCAACAGTCTAAGCTGACATCTACAAATCTCTAAATTGTCCTAAACCCAAAGAGATTCTGTTTCACACTGACAAAAAACTGCAAAAGATTAAATTGAAGAAACTGGAACAAGAGAATGATTGTAGGTTTTGTTTAAAAATGACTTAATTTTCAATCATCAAAATACTTTTCTTTTATTGTAGCTATAAATCTTTCTTTTATTGTTGTGAATTGCTGAATAGTTTTACCTCTTCAGGTCCTCTAAAATGTTCTGACAAACCAATCTGAGAAGGCAACATCAGTGTTTGGTTGAACTGCTTGCAAATCATAGACATATGCAACCGGTGACACAGAGTTGTAAGTAGACATTGCTTCACCTTTAAGTGTCACAATCACAAGATCACTTATCAAAACCTACCTCTTTAGATTAGCCTTCACTCTCTATAATATTACATTTTACCTGTTGCTATTTGCTGGTTTAATGGTCTCCCCTGCATTCATTTATTTTATATTTTTTATGTATGTTTGATGTGCTAAATTTACTGGTTTTATTGAAAAGTGTCTTTTGAGTGTCCTGAAAATTGTTATGGAAATAAAATGTATTATTATTATAAGTCAGAAAGCTTGGAAGCTGCTGTTCTAGACTATACTGTGCATTTTTGTAAGTTGGTGGTGTCATTCCCTCTTGTCATGTCTGCAGGAGGAGATGACCGCCGGGTGCTCCTGTGGCACATGGAGCAAGCCATCCATGCTCGGTCCAAGCCTGTGAAACTGAAGGGGGAGCATCTGTCCAACATCTTCTGCCTGGCGTTTGACAGTACCAACAAAAAGGTGTTCTCTGGTGGTAAGAGCGAGGAAAAAGTCCTAGTCCTCAACCTAGCCTGTTATCACTGAAGGGTGTAAAAGGTATATCTCATTAAATGAGAAAACTTTGATGCACTCAGGGATGCTGTTTTTTTATGCAGCAAAGCAACTTAACTAAAAATCTAACCACAGCTCAGGAAAATCATAAAAACATAGACTTGAGAAGTGAAATAAATGTAAAATGTACATATGTGAAAGTAAATAGGACAGGAAGGATGTTTTACGTCATCAGAAAAAAGATTTTATCAGATTCAGATGTTTAATGGATGCATCTATGTGCATTCCTTCACCTTGTGATCCACAGTTTGTCTGTTTGCCTTTTTTTCAGGGAACGATGAACAGGTGATTCTTCATGATGTGGAAAGGTGGGTAAAATAACCCAAATAATACTTATTACTGTAGCTTTAAAACATGTTGACATGCTCACATTTGGCTGTTGGTACTTGTGTCACTAACAACTAATGAACATTTTAATAATTGTTGTTCCAACAGAAGAGAAACTGTGAACGTGTTCCTGCATATCGATGCTGTGTACAGCTTGTCTGTCAGCCCGGTCAATGATAACGTGTTTGCCAGCTCATCTGATGATGGACGTGTTCTTATCTGGGACACCCGTGAACCACCAAGTACAGGTGAGTGGAGGAGGCATGTTTGTTCCTATAAAATGCATTGGTTGGTGACAGTAATAATGACTTAATATAGTAATGCCTGGTGTTGCCAAGTTTAAAGTTTATGTTTGGGACTGCAAGCCATGTACAATTAAAGCACTTTCCAAATGATGTTTGGATAAGTCAGATACCTCATAGTCTGAAAATATGTACTGTTGTTGTAGGAGGCTAATAATGGATTAAGGAAAAAAAAATAGAAATCATGTGGCCTCCTAAATTTAATGCGCTGAAAGATAAATAAGTTAGAAGATTAAAGCTTAAAGTTAGATTTATTACATGAAAACGAACCCCTTCAATAACAATACACAAACAGACATTACAACATTTCTTCTTATGTCTTCTCTATGGTTGTAATTAAAAGCTGTTAAAAGGCAGTCACACAGTGTATTTTAATGAACTCTGTGGGACTGAAAAGGCTGTGTTGTACTTAATGATGGGACTTGGTGAGACTTGTTGATAACTTTAAAAATGCAGTGGATCATCTTGCATGACGTCCACATCTTTCTATTTTAGAACCTTCCTTGTGACCAAGTTGGCCTAATAATACATTTAGCAGGAATCAGTATTCAGTGCCTGCGAGCAGGTTTTTTATGATGTCAGCCTGGTACGACGCTGAAGCCCCAGTCAAGGCTGAAAGTTAACATTTGCATTCCTTTGTTAATCCAGACTTCTCTCTAAATTTAAGTGGCATTTCATTATTATATCCACTGTAGCCAAAAGTATAGTGCATCAAACTAAATGCACCTGGGCTGGGAATTGTTTTGATGTGCAAAGAGTTTGGGACTGACTGGTAAGTTGACTGACCTCTCCTAGAATAGCTGAGGGGTGTAACTGGATCATAAGGCTGCACAATATGGGCCAAAATGTTATCACATAAAAAAAAAAAATCCTTATCATTTGATATCTGAGGTAGAACATTTAAAACAATTATGATAAAATCTTTTTTCAACAAAAATGCAATCTAAACAAAACAAAATATATATGTTAATATAAAAATTATGTACTAATTTGTTTGTATTTCAAATGATTGAAATCAAATGTTACTGAACAGTTCTTATATTGTTGAGAAAAATTAAATTTGATAATTGTCGCTATTGTTTTATTGCACAACCCTACTGGATCGCATAAAAGTCTGTTCCACATAAAAACATACAAAATGTATATGTAGAAATCCTATCTTTCAATCTTACAAATCAGTTCTTTTGAAAAGCATCTTTTTGTAGCAATAATCAGACCAAAACAAGTAGAAACAGAACGTAAGAATCCACAGCTGTGCTAGCGACTGTGTGAGGTTGTACTAGCTAAATTCTAATGTTGGCATGCTAACATACTCAAAAGGACACATGCAGGTGTTAAGCGGTTCTAATAGTTACCATGTTATTTATCTTAGTTTAGAGCAGGGGTTGGCAAGTAAGTCTGGCATCGGGCCAAATTTATTTCAAGCTGTTTCATGGTGGGCCAGAACAAAGTCAAATTATTTCAAATCCTAGTATACTTGTGTGCATATTTAGCTCATTCAGTTTTATCGTGGACTCTCATTTGGAAGGCTGTAAGAGTGATTCCAACCTACTACGAATATTTTTTTCTCTCTTGTTAAATAAATTGATTGTAAGGACACTTTTGCACATGCTCACAATAAAGCATGTGCTGCAGTTTGTGTATGTCCCAGCGTTTGATCCACATTCATAAACATTGACGCTTAATTTCATTCCCCCCAGAAAATTCAGGGGAATCCAATCACACGTTTACTGATGGCTTTTTCAGAGGTGTGTCAAGCAAGCCAGAGTCTCTTTTGAATGTGGTTCAGAACTCTTCAAAGTAAAAGCTCTCAATAAACTTGTCATAAAGCATTGCTTCAAAAGAGGTTCTTGTGCTTTTATTTTGGAGGCACAATCACTTAGGCGTAAGTGACTCTGTGAGTAACTGTATCTGTCATGACTGAGATCTATTTTAGGACCAGACCCTATCAATTTATTTATTTTACATTTCTGATTTCAAAACAATCTGACCGTGGGTCAGATATTATTGCTGGCAGGCCTGTTCTCAGGCTATTTCTGATGGTTTGGAGTATTAGCATGCTAACATTTGATTATTAGCATTAAAAGCAAAGTACAGCTAAGACTGATAGGGATATCGTTAAGGGGATCCCCCAAGTCAGCAGTAAACATCATCTGGACACCATGAATGTCAGTACAAGTCATTTTGTGCTAAGATGTTGAGATATTCCAGTCTGGACCAAACTGGTAGACAGACCTATGCATCCCTACCTATATATCCCTAGAGCCACGCTGCTCGTTTGACTAAAAAACTGTCACAGTAGTTGAGCGAAGTCTTATAAATATGTAACTGTAATTCATTAAAATCTCATGTCTTTCTTTAGAGCCGTTCTGCCTGGCCAGCTACCCCTCAGCCTTCCACAGCGTGATGTTTAACCCTGTGGAGCCCAGACTGATCGCCACAGCCAACTCCAAGGAGGGAGTTGGATTATGGGACATCCGTAAACCACGCAGGTTAAACATTTTCTCCAGCTTTTAAAGTTTTTATTTCTTGACCCAACTTTCAAGATAAGATTAAACTTCATTGTTCAGCATTTAATGGATTACAAGCATACAAAGGTAATAAAAACAAAGACAAAAAATATTAGAGACAGTAAAACAGTTAAAGCATTTAAAGTTGTAAAATAGACTTATTTAATTATGAGGTTAAAGTTGGGAAGTGTGCAACCTAAAAATCACAGCCCTGCCCTTCAAGCCCCCTCCAAAGCCACTTCCCCAAAACACATTTTCATGCTCAATGACAGCACATGCAGAGTGCATGGAGGTCTACGGGCAGGTAGGCCAGTCAGTCGTTTCATTCAGTGACTGGCCGTGCTTATTACAGTCCTGCGACAGCCACAGAACCAGGCCTGTTTTTTCTTTTTTTGTGTCAGAGCATTTGATATTGCTGCTGTAAGGATGTACAGAGCATTTCAACAAGTATAACATGATGTAAATAAATTTATGCTTCAACAATATCCTCACTTTACAGTTTGGAAAGATTTCACATGCATTATTTCTTGGAAGTCATGTGTGACCAAGATTTTATTTTATCAATTATACTGTATATGGTAACAGTCACTTCAATTATGTCCATATTAATTTATCTCTTGAGTTGGACAGATTTATAGGTTTAGTTATCCTCATCTAAACGTTGATCCTGCTCCTGTCCACCAGGTGGCGCTGTCGTCACTGCAGAACCTTCTCAAAAAGCCAAATGTTTATATCACTGAAATGGCACTATGACATCTCAACTATGAACACTCAATTGTGCCGAGTGTGTGTTTATACATACTCAGAGTAGGTTTCGGCTATTAATACACAAATGACTGCATTTCCAATAAAAGTAAGCACTGAGTCATTTGTCTTGCTTCACTGTTGGCTCTGGCTCTCTGCAGAGCGCGTACAGTATGTTTACTGTCAATTCCCTCCTTTCACTATTATGTTTAAAAATAGCTTCCAGTTTAAGTGAATTTATTAAAATACCTGTTTTATTTTGTCATTATAATTCAGTAAAATGTCTTTAATTTTCTGATGAGCTGCAGTAATATTCTGTAGACCTATAACAGTATTAATTCAGATGGTATGTGTCAATTACATTAGTATTTTTTTGTGATAACATTGTGTTTTGGAAAGTTCTTTACAAGGCGTCAAAAGTATTTTTAAAAAGTGGAACATCTGGATTCAAGTTTCCCAACCCGACAGTTGTGTGATTATTTTTATATCTAATGTAAAATAAAAGAAAGAAACAAGACAGGCCAAAGAAGAGTGATGTCTGACCACAACAACTTAGAATGTCAGTTTGACCCAACAAAGTTGAACTGTGATGTTTTAGTTATTAGTATTGGGGTGAAATCCAAACTTAAATCTAAACTCCTTAGAAAACTAGTCAGGTATAACATTTTGACTTGTCTGCAAATATTAAATGAGGATGAAAATTACAGATGGAGTGTTCATCTCTTTTGAAGTCTCACGTTGTGATTTAGTCTTACCTAGCTCTAATATTTACTTTCTTTCTGTATTCTCAGCTCATTGCTGCGGTATGGAGGAAGCATGTCTCTGCAGAGTGCCATGAGTGTTCGCTTCAACAGCACCGGCACCCAGCTGCTGGCACTGCGTCGCCGCCTGCCGCCTGTCCTCTACGAGCTGCACTCTCGCCTGCCCAGCTTCCAATTTGACAACCAGGGCTACTTCAACTCCTGCACCATGAAAAGCTGCTGCTTCGCTGGGGACAAAGATCAGGTTGGTCATTAGATCATGCGAATCCTGAATTAAAACTGGTACTGCTATCAGGAGAACTACCAGTAGATGTAATGGAAACTTGGCTACTAAAGAAAAAACACATTCATGATATATAGGGTTTTACAAAATTGTAATCCAAACCAGCACAACAGGAAGAAGAAATACAAGGCAAGCAAAATTTGAGGGCATCTATTTCCATATGATGTAAGCATCCCAACGTTTCATACTTGGAAATACATGTATGAAATACAGGACATCTATAAGTTTACATTTTATGCACATGTGCAGCCATAAAGCAATGTCTTGCCTGTAATATATTGCACTCAAGAGTGTTATTAAGTTCCTGATACAAAAAGCAGATACAGAATATATTTTAGAATTGATGTCAAACAGTGGAGGGATTTTTTTATCTGACTTTGTGGTAACTTAAAATGCAGAGTCAGGAGAATATAGGGGAACATGTGGTATCAATAGAAAGAATAAAAATAGGAGAATATATTAGTTCCTTCTGTGAAATTGGGAGTGTTGGAGGAACACCAGAAGCCCTTGTACCCAGCCAGTGGCCCTCCCATTGGTCCTCCTCAGACATGACATCACCCTGCAGCCATGTTTGTTATGTTAACATTATCCTTGGGTGTCAGCAGAGCACATGAAGGCTTAAAAATTATCCCTCTCTACATGAGTAAAGGAGGTAGTTTAAAGGTTACAGAATCAGGTCAGGGCTGTACAAGAAGGTTGTTGATTTGATCTGCTCACCTGCTGCTGCCAAGTGGGACAGCGTTATTGAGTAGCAAGACCATTGAACTCTGATTGATGAGTAGAGACATTTGAATATTGTGATTTTTTTTTTCTGTGTGTTGACAAAGATTCCTCATGGAACCAAGGTTTAGGCTTTGGGATGTAGTTATTAATTAATTGGGATTGACATGTGCAAATACAACATGCTAATGTGGGTGCTGAATCCTCAATGAGATATTTAAAAATGCCCAGTTGGATAGAGTTCAGATCACTTTAACAGCAATGTTTGAAACCCTTTGAAAATCTTGTCTTTGCTGACCACCAGTGGTTTACCTTCTCACCTTGCTGCAGTGATGTAGAAGTTTACATCAGGGTAAGTCAGTACACTATGACATCTGTTAGGTGGGGTTACAGATGCAACAGGGCACATTTCTGACCACATCCAACCGCACCCAGCAGTGATGCTTGGTGTAGTCAGTGTGGTGCAAGAGACTTAAAAAAAAACCTCTTAATCAGAGAGTGCAGTGAACCGCTGCTTTTCAGCCTGGTATTAAGTTACTCTTTAATATTTGTTCTTACTGATGATTTTTGCATTTAATAATTACTCTTTTAATTCTTATACACTTGAAGCTGCAGCAAAACAAATTGACAAAAAAGCAACTCAACTGCCTGCCAACAGTTAGATGATAAATTTAGCATCCAGACATTTAAATGTTTGTTCATACCATTAGCTATTCCTTAAATATATCTGGTTGTATAGGCAATGTTTTAACTGTAAGATATTTTGTTCATAAACAGTTTATCATTAGATTTTCAAGAAAATTAATTATATCACAATTATATTGACATTACAATATAAAATGACTTATACAGTGACAATTTTATTCATATCACCCACTGCTACTGTGTGTGAGCTAATGGGGTGAGTGCTTAGAGAGCCGCACTTTCACTTTGAGCTTGAAAGTGGAGAATTTCTTAAACCAAAAAGTCAAATATTTCATATAATGTAGATACAGGATGCCAGTTGTAGTAAGACAGTCGAGAGGAAAAGAAAATAGGTGTCAAAAGAAACCATAACATGGGACAAAAGATGTGATAGAGGTTTTGAGGCTTGTTTATTCCACTGTCTCGCCATTGCTCTCACAGCACTCAAATTCTCCGAAACGTCCTCATATAGACCCAGAACCACAGATGACAGAGGAATTTCTCAGAGTGGTGTGAAAGCAGAGACGCAGAGTGGCAATTTACCAGACAAAACTGATGGAAAGGAGAGAGCGAGGGAGTTGTGGGTGTGACATTCCTACCTGACGTGTTCTCTAGGGACTGAACACAGATGTTCAGTTCGCAGTATGTTCATGTGCCCCGGAGCTACAGTCAAATGAGTAACAGTCTGTGATTGAGGAATAATGCTTTTTCGTCACTGTAGATCTTGTTATGTCTGTTCCATTTGTTGCCATTTTTCACCCCCCAAAATTTTTTATACGGTTACTAGAGTGAAACTGTGAAAATGGATAGACCACCAACCATGACTGCAAGCCTTCACGTTCTAGAAACATTCTTGAGCGAGTTAAAAGAGAAATGTACCCACAGAGACCAGCGGCATATTTACAGAAGGAAATTGAAGACATTTGTTAAAAATCATTGGCAGATAAAATGGCACAAAATAATTCACAACTTGACAGAATATCAGAAATCGGTGCCTAAAAACAAATGTAAATTATTTGACAAAAAATGTGCCTCCAGATGGTAAAATAAGACTCGACAGACATTCCAACTGAGTAGAAATGTGCTAAAAAGGGAGAAAAGAATAGAGGAGGGGATAGGAAGGGGAGAAATATTTTCTGCTGAGTTTCTGCTCCTTCACATTGTGCACATTTGAACCTGGTACTTCCGTCAGATATGACAGAGGTGTTCAATTATAGCTTCACCACACTCAGCCACCTCTGTCAAATCACACCAGCATGTAGCAAAGGTTAGTTAGTGTTTCACATTAAAAACAACGCCTTGCTAATCACAACAGCCATAACCACAACTCAGGAGCAGTGAGTCAAATTAATTAGCTAGTTATCATAACATTTACTGCAATCATAGTGACTTGAGGTGGAGTTAACTTTTAGTGACCATGATATACTTTTGTTACTTACGACCGCTATCTAATCAGCCTAGTTTTCACATAGGTGGGCAGTACGACACAGTGGATGTGCCAATCTTGTGGGAGCCACATCGATATGGCATGTGAAAAAATTCTAACTCAAAATTCAAACAGGTATACCGTGCCTAGTTCCTGTTGCTAGTTAATGTTACTGCTAAGCTGTGGTTAAACAATACCTGACCAGGAAAATGGGTTTAGCAGATGGTCAATTGCCATATTGAAGAGCCAAGTGTTAATTTAGCACAAATAGTCAGTTGTCTGCTTCTCTACATGTTGTTTTAAGACACATATGTATAAGAACCAAGCCCATCCCCCTCTCTGGCTTTTCAAAACTTACCTTAAGCGACATGTTTAAGTGGAACCATCTGTTTACAAAATGTAATAACAGTTCAGACGAGGAGCAGGAGCTGAGTTACAGCCAGATGTCTGATTTGATCCACATTATAAGACAAAGTGCAGCGATAAGATCTGGTGGTTTTGTGCCACATAGTGAGGCACCCCACCGCAGGGTTCGTCTCTCAGTCTCTTCCTTTAGGTCTGATGGAATTTTTTTGTCATAAGAAATGGTGCAGACTTAAATCTCTAAACATCCTTCTGTCCCCCCTCCCGCAGTACATCTTGTCTGGGTCAGATGACTTCAACCTCTACATGTGGAAAATCCCAAAGGATCCAGAAGCAGGTGAGTTACTGAATCTGTCTTGCACAAACTGCTTATTTATGTGGATATATGCTGATGTGTAGGCCAAGATTTACCATTATTTTTGTGTCTCATGACATGTGATCAGAAGAAGTAGAATTATATTATCGTCTGGTTCTCAAGGTGAGCCTGTTAATTTTCTACTCTGCTAAATACCTTGTTTTCTTTTGTGTTTTTGGTTTGTTTTAAGTTCACACTGTTTATCAGGAATTCGGGGCTTGTAAACAGATGTACCACAAACTTATAAATTACTTGTTTTAAGGACAAAGTTTAGGTGACCTATCATCCTCCAAGGTTAAAGATTTCACTGGTGTCTGCGTAGGCAAAACAAACCTGATTCCAGTCGTTGTTTTAGTCCTAGAAAGAATAATGGACGTCTCTGTGCTCTTTGCCAATGATTATCAGCCCAGACTGTGGTTTCCCCTCAGTTCATTTGGTCACAATATACTTCCCAGGCATGAGTAACTATCAGAAATCCTATATCAATGTCTTTGTCATTAAATTATCCTCCATTTTGTAGTCCTAGTTCAGGTTAAATTATCACCCGTATCAAACTAAACTGCACTATTTTCTCGAGTTTGAATGTTTTCACCTGCCCAAACTAACTAAAAAGCAAAGGTGAGGGTTTGAAATAACTCCTCCACATAGGCTTACTGTGCCTCAAATAAACGCGACTCAAATCTGATTACTCTGGGAACAAAATCCCAAAAATGCAACAATCCAAGAATGTGGTCGTTTGTAGCTCTGTGGCACCACCTGACACATTTATGGATTTTTTTCCCCCTGGAGTTACTCACACTGAAAATATGCACTGGGCCTATTTGGTGTCAGACTAATGGCATATTATAAGGATTACATTACTGCCGTTACACCATATTTCAGTCTGTTTTTCTGTCTTAGACAATCCAGAAACAGGTTGAAGAACTATGGCTGCCTTTGTAAAGCTGATTGTGATTGTTTTAATGAATCCTTGTCACAGACTTGTATCTCTGTGACTCTGAACTTGTGTAGTTTGTCTGCTAGTGTCACATCAGACAAACTGATATCATTTTCTTCCTTCAAGGTGGTCCTGGTCGTGTGGTAAACGGGGCGTTTATGGTCCTGAAGGGTCATCGCTCCATAGTGAACCAGGTTCGCTTCAACCCTCACACTTACATGATCTGCTCCTCCGGCGTGGAAAAAGTCATCAAGGTTAGTAAAGGAATGTCATTTACGTATTTTTAAGAAAGTAGGTCAATACACTGTTTTTTTAGAGACTGCATTGGGGCCTAAAGGGAAGTCTCAGAGAGGTAAATCTGTCCAGTGCAGCATCAGGATGATGTAGTGGTTGCAGAAATTGGTCTGTAAGTGGACGGACTAAATTTCAGTCTGTGTGCTCAGGCAGTAGACGTGGCCTTAAGTGAAACATTGATCTCTGAGCAATCAAAGAGCTCCTACTTCCCTGTGGGGAGTGGAGAATGAAAAAAAGTGCATTTCCCCCTAGTATTGACTGTCGTTTGTAACAGACAACATTGGGCAGTGTTGCAAAAACTGGGTCATGGAAAGACAGGAATGGTTATTATTATTTCTGAAACCAGACCTAGACTATGATACGCTGCCAGGCTTTCAAAAGCCCCAGCAATTTAAGGTAGCCTGGATCAAATATTGAAGCAAATGAGTAAATCATGAGTATTGTTGCTAAAGCTGTCACTGTGGCTCAAGCTAGATTAGGCTGTAGCAGACGTTTTATTTTGTAGTTAAAATAAAAAACTGAATCCTGATAGAGAGTGACAAGAGCTTGCAGTTAAAAACAACACTCCATTAAGATTTTACGCTGCTGGAATAACAGTCATAGCACACAGCAGCTGTGTTGCTGTATTATAATCTTATTCAGTGCAAGCTTTGTGAGTCACTGTATTGCCCTGCTGCTGACCCTATGAATAAACCACGGAGCATTTGAAGTTGACTTAATGTCTTACTGAATTTTGACTGACTCAGTTAATCATCATCTGTCAGTTATTTTGTCTGTGCTCATAGAAACAGAACACAGTTGTTTTGTTATCCTTTACTCCTATCGGTGAGCAGCCCACTTGCCTAAGTTGTTCTTAATATAAGTAATGGACATTACTGGGATTAACTTGGTGCTGTGAAGGAATTTGGCTCTTCAGATCCTCCCTGCTGTTTTCTGTAGTTGAAAATTAGTGCAAGAAGAAAAATAAAGCGTACCTCTGGTCCTCTGTTTCACTTGTGTAATTAGGCAAACCCAAGACAATGACTACATGATTATGTAATTAAAAGTTATCTCTACAAAGCCTTTGAATAGCATCATATTAAAGTGAAAGTTTTCATTTATATTTATGTAAGCTTTTACATGGTTTTTATCACAGAGGTATCACTTTATAACAAAATAAGGCTTTGAATAGGAAAGACGTTTCTTTCTATTGTAATTAACCTAGATGACATGATGGTCACGCTGTTCATTAGTTTTCAGTTTTGTGTGAAGACTTACTCCTCCGACTGAGACTTTTATCAGGTTACAGAAACAGAAAGTTAAGTCCTTGCAAACAATCTAAAAGTCATTTTAGTAGAAGGAGAAAGTATTTGCACAAGCGTGCTAAAGATTCAGATTCTTTTTTGCTGTAGAGTAACACAAGATCCCTGCTACATTTTACTGTATAGAGTGAAAGGTGATACAGGTCCAGGTGTTCTGTAATATGAGGCATCAATTAATGGGGAATCTTTGAAACCCATGTTTTTATTTTGTCATTCTGCCTTCCAATCTGTCCCACTTTGAATCTTTGCTTTATTCTGTCTCTCAACTATTCCCCCTCTCCATCCTTGTAACTTCATTCCTCTATCCTCCCTAACTTTCCATCCGTCTCAGGTGTGGAGTCCCTACCAGCAGCCTGACAGTCTAGGTGACCTGGAGGGCCGTGTGGAGGACAAGTCACGCAGCCTCTACACCCACGAGGAGTACATCAGCCTGGTGCTCAACAGCGGCAGTGGTCTTTCCCATGACTACGTCAGCCAGTCCATCCAGGAGGATCCACGCATGATGGCTTTCTTTGACTCTTTGGTGCGTCCAGAGATCGAGGGGTGGAGCTCAGACTCTGACAGCGACCTGAGCGAAGAGGCCATCATGCAGCTTCATGCTCGAGGACGTCGCTCTACGAGGGCCACACCAACAGCTCCCACCGCTGCCTCGGCTGCTGGTCACCACAGTGACTCTGATAACTCGTCCTCCTCCTCTCTGGCTGGACCTGATGCTTCAGGAGGGGAGGAGCAAGCCGGAGCAGAGGTGGAGGGACAGGCGAGGAGACGAAGCAGGCATCAGCGGCATCAGTCTGGCTTTCTTGTGAACGAGGACTCGGACTCGAGTGAGTTTTGGCTTGACCCCATGCCCCGGCCTCGCTCCCCGAGCCCCAGGGACAACTCCACGTTGTCTAGTCCCACCTCCTCTCATTCGCTTCCTGCCGAAGCCTCCAGCTCGTCCACATCCACTTCCAGCTCCAGCAGTGATGAAGAGGAGCGCCGTAGTGCAGTGAGTCGGCGCAATGTCATGAGGCGACGACGCATGAATGTAGTCTCCAGAGCTGGGGATCGACCCGAGTCTGTGCAGGCTCTGTTTTCAGCCATCGACTCCTGCAGTTACCCATCGATATCAGTCGATGACCTGTCTTCCTCCTCTTCAACAGAGGAACAAGCCTCACTCCAAATCAAGCCCTGCACTGGCGATGCCAGAGATGAGGAAAAATGTCTGAGCCCTTCTGACTTTGTGTGTCTGAGTCCAGTTATGTCCCCCGAGAGCCAAGAGAATGAGGAAGAGCGGTGACAGGACTGAACTGGAAAGACATTCAGCTGCATCTCTGCGGCCGCTGGTTGGACACAAGACTGAAGAAAGGGCTGGTACAGATCTGGCTTTAGACAGCTCTGATAGCGCAGAAGCTTGTAGCAGCTCGGGGGTTATTGACAGTACATTCCAGAGCCGAGGCAGCCCTGGAGTGAACGGACAGCACCGGACTTTGGCACCATATGTGAGTGATTACCTCCATGCCTCCTCAGAATCAGAGGAAGAGACTGGTGTTACACCTGAAAACAAAAGGCCACAGAGAGAAAAGGGGCCGGCACAGAGCGCCCTGAAACGGACTCATGTGACATCAGAGGAAGGCGAGAAAGGCTCCTCTCCCTCGGAAAAGAAGTTAAAAACGTAATGACGTCTCTTTCTCATTCTGGAAAGAAATCATTCTTTAACAGACTTCATTTAGGAAGTGGGTTTTCTAAGGGTTTTTACAACTCCTCTTTTTCATTTTGCGTCTTGTAGTCATGTCACGCGTGAACTCTGATTGTGCTGATTATGAGACGTTAAGGAACTAAAAAAGAAAGTGGGGATAATTTTTGTTGCTGAACAAATGAATTGGACAACGTCATCATTCTTTCGGTCAAACCACAGATGACATTAACAAATGGAAAATATAAAACATGAGCTAAATATTGTTTATAACAATGATATTTTAAGTGAAACGCATATATTTTCATGCAACATCAGTGTTTCTTTCTCATGCGCTGGTTGTTGCAGAAAGCTCCACCCAGGATTTGGAGCTCCTCCAACCATAACAAAAAGACATGGTCTTATGGAGGACAAAAGCTTTGCAGCATTTTCATTTCTACAGTTTCACACTGAGTGTAAATCTGATTGGGCTTATTTTCATTTTAAATTGATTCTCAGCTGAGACTGCTTCAGGGTGTCTCAGAGATTGACTGTGTCTCCATAGAAATCTTAAGGAGCACCAATTGTTTAAGCTGTGCATTGAAATGATGCTTTCAGTGTCTCTACCAATTGTTTTTTGTCTCATTATCCAGCCCATGAGTACCATTACAAGCCAGCTCTCGCTTTTGTTTTCCTGCAATTAAAAAATAATTTGTTCTCCAGTGACAATTGCACAACTTCTTCCTGAGGCTTCGCATATTCACAAGAGTTTATTGGTGAAATATTGACTTTCTCAGATGCATGTGTGTCTGAAATACTGGAAAATGAGTTATTTTAATGTAGATTTGGGTCCTCCACTTCCAATTGCTAACAGAGCTGCCATGGCAACACAGCCTCAACTCTCCTGTGAAAGAAATTTGAAGCTGTTCTGCCGGCCGCGACCCTGAGCAACCAATGTTGGCCAGAGTAGAATATTTTATTGACTGAACCAAAATCTATCTTTGCTTTCATTTAGAGAATCGTTGAATCCATTTTTGGAAGTCTGCCACTATGAATAAAACATACACATTAATGAGAATTAAATGTGGTTAAAGTAGATGACAAAACAATATCAACACAAGAAAAATGGGATTTTGAGAATCTACTATTAGATGAAAACTGGACAAACTCCATCTCCTGAGGAAGATCGTATATATGAGTGAATCTGGGAAGTGTTTATAATTTAAAAAAGCATTTATGTAATTGCTTTGAAACCCCCAGAGTCATTCTATGAAAACGTATTATTTTTCATGTTTTGCGTGTCCAGTAGCTTTAAAAATAATTTTCACAAGTGGTGTAAGAGTATTATGTCCGCCAGGGACGGGGCCAAGATTTTATGCGTACTGAGGTTGTATGCAACCCCCCGGCCCCCTCTCTCCAGAAAGGTCTGATCAGATGATGAAAGGAAATTTGGATTTCATGCACTCAACTGATCAATGATAAATATTTAGTGACATATTTGTCTGAAAGCTGTTTCTACACCTCTGCATGACTAGACGTAAACTTCTGGGCCCGTAATCATAAAGATTCTAAGAATCCTCTCAGCAAACTCTAAATTTAGCTAAAAAACCTTTACGTAGGAGTCTTAGCTTAAGAGCGATCAGGGACTGATCTGAGAGCAACTCTGAGCAAGGAAAAGACAAAAACTTTTATCTTAGTGAGGAGGCAGGGTTGACCCTGTTGCTATGTATGACACAATCTTTTGAAGACTGTGATTGGTTGGTTGTCCAAGAAGGAAAAAAAGAGTGATTTTTACTATAGGTTCAATTCTAAGCCTTCACTTTGGAAATTACATGCGTAATATTTGACCGTTCTCTCACACAACACACAACACACACATTATATATGTGTATATAAATCCTGTTTTTTAATTACCATGCTGTTAATTTTCTATAAGGTGTTTGATTGGCTTGTAATGATAAAAATTGTTCCACTCTTTCCAATTACGCTGATTGCTGGCATGTCTATTTAAGTGGTGGTTTGAATGTTAGTTTTAATGCATCAAACATGGAATCAAAACCAAGAAGGGCGAGAAAGCCCAACTGGACAGATGAACAGTGTTTACTGTTAGCCCAGTTAGTGGATGAACACAAGGCCATTCTAAAATAATAAAATTCGGACCAGGTGTCACAGCACGGGGCAAGAAGCAGACGTGGGAGCGTATAGCACAAACTATTAATGTTTCATTCCCCCTGCTTGTGCGCACCAGGGAAGCCTGCTATATTCATGAATGCAATTTTTGAGCCTGCAAGGTGGTAATTTCCAGTGGAAATGAAATGAACTGCGACACAATGAGAGGTTCTGAAAGTGCTGTAATTGTTTGTGTGATCACTCTGCTTACAGAAGGTTGTGACAGACTCAAATCATCACTGCTGCATTGCAAAATATCGTAATGTAGTGATTACTTTCATTTCTTGCGCTATGGCATTCCTGCGCTGTGTCGGAGATGTTAGCGCGTCTCTAATAAGATCAGTCACAAACATGATCCCTGCACGATCTAATCTATAGCGTCTGATTAACTCACTGTCATCCGTTGTCTGCAACAAATTTCTTCTCCCTCTTTGTCTTTCTGCCATTTTCTCCTCTACTTAGGAGCTCTACTTACTTAGAGCTCCTTAAGAGCTCTTTTAAGGGTTAAGATGATTTATGAATTACTTTTTTCTTTACTATGATTTTTTCTTTAATTGCAAGAGTAAACGCCCACATTTCTAAGAGTTTTCTTAGAATTTTGTCACTAGGAGCCACTCTTTGCCTTAAGATTCTTTATGAATACGGGCCCTGGTGGATAAAATTTGAATGCTTTATATGTTTATTTGTTTTGTTTAGCTTAAAAGTAGTCCAGACTTTTTTGGACACTTGGTGTGAACAAAACATTGACATATCACCTTTTAAGTTGATATGGTGATTTTTTGTTTTAAGCCAACTGTAGCTTATTTACTCAACCGGCAGTTAAAGAGCGACATTTTCGCTCATTTGGAATCATGTTTCTGGCCACCTGATGAATGCAAGACCAATATTCACTATCTTTTACCTCTGTTTTTGGTCTCATGAGAAAGATATCTGGCTCTTTAGCAGCTAAAAGCTTCACTGAGTTCACCAGCTAGTAGCTGAACAAATAATCACAGTGGGTGCCATATTTGTTAAAGGTGATATGTGTCAAAATACAATTTTTAATTAAATAGTGTGGTGCTGCAGAGATGTCCTGGCCTACACATCATATTCTAGACACTTGAGGAAAAATCTTTGTTACAGATTGCCGCAAAAAGTCACATTCATCATTCATTTTAATATATTTTTAATGAAAATTACAACAATGATGTAAAATAAGCATTCCCCCTAGTATCGCAAATAATATCACAATTGCAACATCATTCAATATAATCACAATCAGATATTTTGTTTAGCCCTACCAGTGAGCTGCTAACTCTGCCTGTCCGCTGTTTGCTGCTGAGCAAGTAGTGTGCTATGGGGTTTTAAAACAATGCTAAGAGAGTGGTGAACCGAAACAGTAAAATATCAGCCAGACAGCTAAACAATGAGCTGAAACTCACTACGAAGCTCTGTAAAGCTGAGGGGGGCTGCAGATTTGGGTGATATTTGTTCATCACTACGAGCCATCACTTTCATGTTTCCACATTGTTTTCACATGGTCATTTGATTTTGTTATAAAAATATCACTTAATAGCCACCTTAAATATATTGAATCTAAAAAATAATGGAGTCAGCTAATTAAATAGCAACTGTGTACAATTTCCGATTCCAAAAAAAAAAACAGAGAACATGACAGCGCTCTAAATTTTAGCTAAGAACCTGATGCCTGTTTTTGGGATTTGGTCACTGAATATCACAGTTTGCAAAGAAACTCAAATAGGTGGATATCAAGTAAAAGTTCACCAAAGACAAAAAAGGAATGCATTCCTAAAAAAGACAGGATATTGCCCCATCCTGAAGTGAATAGCCATATATGGACAACGGATAATCTTGCCACACCCACTTAAGATTCCCTGACTGTGTAATGATTGTCCCTGAAACACATGATGTCATTGCTTTGTGAGGAAACAGTGATGCCAGTTGTGCGTCTACAGCCTGAACGACTGCACCCAGACAAAGCAGACTACCAGAGGGCATCCCAGTGTTTGTTGGGAATGATTACAAAAGAAAACACACCACAAGGCATCATGGCCTCACGAGCTGCCAGTGAAGTGGTAATTTGAGGGCATGCAGACACTTGAGCTTTATCAGGTTATTTGTACTGCTCTGTTGTCAAAATAATTTCCTTCAACTTCTCAGTGTGGCTGTCACTTATCTGCAGGAAGTAGGCACCCTTCATTTAACCCCATGCTTCCCCTGGGAAAAGTATTCAAATAGGGATATTGTATGCTTTGGGGTTGTTTACATTTTGACAGAAGTGTGCCTGCTGGGCTGCAAATGGCTTAATGATTAATTAGAGTCTACAAATGCAGACGTGTACAAGAGTCAGTCAGCTTTTTAAACAGCTAACAATACATGTTTACAGCCCTAACTTCAATCAAAATTATGTGGAGAGCTGAATTGTACAAATTCCCTGAAAGAATTTAGCATATTCCAATTATTTCTTGCTATTGCTAAACACAACGCTAATGGATGTTTGGCTGGCCACATCAGAAGAGAATCAAACCCATGAGTGAACTTACAATGGACTTTTTATCTTTATTTATTCAGGGAAGGTTAAGTGTTTGTGTGCTCATTTGCAGCAACACCTTCCTCACAGATCACATTCACAACTGGGAGCAGCCCGGACTTCCACTAGAGAAGCATGGTCAAATGCACCAAATTGGTTTGGGAGTGGACACCCAAAATTTCTCTGTTTTCCAAAGGCCCTGAAAACCTATTTTCTCAATCCGCTTCTGAGGGTTGTGGACCTACATGAGCACACAATTTTCTGCCAAAGTGAAGAGTTTTATTCATTTCACTTGATAAAGATTTCTGTATTTGTTTTTCTCTCCTTGCTTTTCTTACTGGTTTGTGGTGGGCAGGGCTAAGATTGAAAAATGTGATGACATGTAATATTTTTCCCTGCAGCAGTCAGGTTTTAGCAATATTTAAATGAAAATGTGATATCAGTTGTGGGGTTGTTTGCTCATGTTGCCTATCAAATCTGATCAAACCATACCTACACAGCTTTTTTGAGTGTAAAACTCTTAAACTCCAAACTTTTAACTTTGAGTTAAGCATATTTAATCATGAATATTCAGTGTTAAATAGAAATACTAAAAATGCTGCACTGATGGACAGTAAAATCATAATCAATGCTGCAAAACCAGAGATATTGCCTTTTTTCATTCCACACGTTCTTTTTCCTTATCAAAACCCTGTGCCTATGTTACCCACAATGCAACTCGACCACAGAAAGTTCTGTCAGAGATTTAGATGTGATAAGCTAGTAGAAGCTAATGTAGCCTCGAACCGCTATCCTCACGCAGATATGAGGCGAAAGCTACAAAGGTCCGCTAACCTCACTTTTAAACTTGTAGTCTTCATGCCCAGCCGACACTGACTCAAGTGACGTCACTTGAGGCAATTTATCAGCTTTCACACAGCTTGAGCCATTAGAGACCAGACTGCTTTTTTCACATATTCAGTAGTACTCACCAAGGCCTGTAAACAGACTTTTAATGTGTAAAATCTGTGGAGTTCATCTTTAAGATTTGAAATCAATCAAGTCAGATCTTGGATTTGACCCCTGATCTTCCAGTAAAAACTGGAGCAAATCTTAAGCAAAAAAAGATCAATCAATAGATTGAGTGCTGACATTCTTTATCCCGTGCCTACAGTATGTTCCTTTGGGTCCCAGATGGTGCTTTGGCTTAAGTCCTTTGACCACAAACCCAAACACATGGACTCAATGGGATTATCATGTTTGTTCTGCAGTATCCCATACATGGTTTAGCTTTAACGGCAAAGACAGCTATTTAAGAATTTCCTTCCCAACATGACTGGAATACCTTGGGAACTTGCCAGAGACCAGACAGCCAAATGCACCAGCTCTTCACATGACCTGCGTGCCTCAGAAAGCAGAAAGCTCTTTTGCACCACTGACTCTCCTCACGATATTCTGTGATTCTGCTGAATAGTATTATGTTGATGTCAAGTAGCTGGATCGGGTGAGATGTCATCATTCTACACAAACCAAACTGTGCAGTGTGGAGTGTGGCACCAGAATAATTATACACATTTCAGTGGTTAATTATAATGAGTTAATTGATGCGTTTAATAAGCCATCATTTGCTGTATTTATGTGTATTTACCAAATCCAGTTATAAGTTATAATTAATGAAATTAGTCAATTGGCACAGATAGGCTAATGAATATTGTCTAACCCTTTTTGTTAGCCTTTTGTTTTCTGAATAGTAGGCTATCATTTTAAATGTAAATTTAATTAATCACTTTTCAATTTACTGTAGCTTAATTAGCTAATGGAAAAATGTGTAACTATCTGTAACTATTAGGCTACTAAGCTGCAGTCAGCTACTTTTGGTTTTGCTCTATCGTTCACTTTCTCCACTACCGGGCTGCTGCTTCCTTTCCCCCGGGGACCGGACGGTGAGCTGGCAGTCTGCTCCCGCTCCGTGACATCACTTTCCCAAACATTCACCCTTGGAAGTTTGTCCATATATGGAAGAGCGCTCCACTTTCTCCTGACTGCCGGGGCTATCCCATGTCGGCATCTTCCCTGCTCTCTGAATATGTGTGACAGAGAGAGGGAGAGGAAAGGGAGAGAGGTGGTTTACCTTACAAGGCAGACAGACCTGGGCTGCGCTTCACGTATTTACAGGAGACGCGTTGTGACTCGCCTTCCTTTTCTGAATGACTTCAAGTCTGTTGCGCATGCACACTGTACCGTGTACCGTAGGCCTATGTGTCAATGGTTGAAGAGGTATTCAGAACATTTACTTAAGTGAAAAGACTAATATGCTACCACACTGTGAAAATACAATTATATAGGCTACATAAGTAGCCTAAATGTACTTTGTTACATCCCACCACTATTTTTTACTGAAGGAATACAGGAATTGTACCCCTGTGTTTATTGTTGTACTGCCAGTGGTGGAAGTAGTATTCAGATCCTTTACTTAAGTAAAACTAGCAACACCTTAATGTAAAAAAAAAAAGTTAATTAAAGTAAATGTCACAGATTCAAAACCTTAGTAAAAGCATTTATTATCAGCAAAAAAATTAAGTTTCAAAAAGATGTCATTATGCAGACAATGCTCCATGGCATACTGTCCTATATATATCATGTTTGTGGAATAATATTACAAATAATAATAATAATAATACATTTTATTTAAAGTGCCTTTATCGGCACTCAAGGACACCATACAGGGATGCAAAGACATTTAAAAGCAGCAAAAATAGAAAATAGATCATTTAAAACAAGCTAAAAGCAAAAAATGTACATCAAATGAAGTAGGCAGTTTTAAACGTGTTTTGAGTTACGATTTAAAATGGGAGAATGAATTGATGTTTCTAAGTTGGGGTGGTAAAGAGTTCCAGAGACGGGGGCAGAGCGGCTGAATGCTCTGCTCCCCATTGTGGTGAGATGAGCTGGTGGGACAGACAGGTGTATGGAGGAAGAGGATCTAAGGGAGAGGGTGGACAAATATGGAGGGGCAAGTTTGTGGATGGCCTTGAACGTTAACAGAAGGACTTTGAATTGGATACAGGACAGGACCGAGAGCCAGTGAAGCTGTTGGAATGATGTGGTGGATGGAGGGTGTTCGAGTTATGATGCGGGCAGCTGAATTCTGGAACAGTTGAAGTTTATGAAGGTATTTGTGAGGCCGAAAAGGAGAGAGTTGCAGTAGTCCAAACGGGAGGTGACGAGACTGTGAACAAGAATAGCGGCAGTGTGGAGGGGTAAGGGAGGGGCGGAGGCGATTGATGTTTTGTAGATGGAAATAGGCAGACCGGGTAATGTTATTGATGTGGGACTGAAAAGATAAAGGGCTGTCAAGGATGACTCCTAGACTCTTAACCTGTTGGGAGGGTGAAACGGAGGAATTGTCAATAGTAAGAGAAAAGCTGTCGGTTTTGGATAAAGTGGATTTAGTTCCAAAGAGGAGGACCTCGGTTTTGTCACTCTTTAATTTGAGGAAATTAACCAGGCTTAAACCAGGCTTTTTTATTTCAGAGATGCAGTCAGTAAGAGGGGGGGGCGATGGTTTGGTCGAGAGGTAGAGCTGGGTGTCATCAGCATAACAGTGTAATTGAATATTAAATTTGTGGAATATGTTGCCCACGGGAAGGAGATAAATGATGAAAAGTAAGGGCCCCAGGACAGAGCCCTGGCGCATTAATGCATATGTTGTATTTACTGTTGTAGATGTTTATGGTAGCAGTCATTTTAACTACTTTATATACTGTTGGTAATTTAATCTACAGCAGTGATATAAGATCTATCCATCCTGGGAGGATCACGTATATACTAATTATACTAATTATTAGGCTTGTATACACAAATACCTAATGAGCCAATCACATGGCAGCAACTCAATGCATTTAGGCATGTAGACATGGTAAACATAACTTGCTGAAGGTCAAGCTTAGCAATTAAAGGGGGATTTAAGTGACTTTAATCGTGGCACGGTTGTTCGTGCCTGACATGGTTGGTCTGAGTATTTAAGAAACTGCTGATCTACTGGGATTTTCAAGCACAGCCATTTCTAGTGTTTACAGAGAATGGTCCCGAAAGAGAAAATATCCAGCGAGTGCCTTGTTGATGTAAGAGGTCAGAGAAGAATGGGCAGACTTCGAGAGAGAGAACAGAAAGGCAACAGTAACTCAAAAAAACACTCTATACAATCAAGGTATGCAGAATATCATCTCTGAATGCACACCATATCGAACCCTGAAGCAGATGGGCTCCAGCAGCAGAAGACCACACTGGCTGCCGCTCCTGTCAGCTGTGAACGGGAAACTGAGGCTACAATTCACATAAGCTCACCAAAATTGGACAATAGAAGACTGGAAAAACGTTGCCTGGTCTGATGAGTCTCGATTTGAGCTGCTACATTCAGATAGTAGGGTCAGAATTTGGCGTAAACAACATGAAAGCATGGATCCATCCTGCCTTGTATCAACAGTTCAGGCTGCTGCTGGTGGTGTAATGGTGTGGGGGATATTTTCTTGGCACACTTTGGGCCTCATAGTACCAACTAAGTATCGTTTTAATATTGTTATTTAGTTTATCTTTTGAATTAACAGAATTATCTAATCCCATAGAGGAACATAATCCTTTAGTTTATCAGAATAATTCAAAATCACCACATTTGGAAATGCATGGTTTTCACTGCACAGGAAGGGCATGTACATTATAAACTACTAAACCGTGAAATAACTAGTAAATAAAGCTGTCAAGACAACTGTAGTAGAGTTAAAAGTGCAATAGTTGCATCTAAGATGTACTGGAGTACAAGTTTAAAGTATCCCTAATTAGTACTTGAGTAAATAGCCTACTTAGGTTCATTCTAACACTGGTTTTAACACAGGAAGAGCTCAATGATAGCCTGCTTAGAATTGTGTCAGTGTTATATAATAAATTATGTAAATTATTATTTCTGATGCGTTACTGTGTAAACATAATTTTAATATTGTACCAGATCATGGCTATGTTAACATTATTTCCTGATGGCAAGGCAAGTTTGGTAGTTTCAGATACAACAATACATTATATTTGATGAGGTAATCTGAAATGTAGTAGTAGCATAAAATTGAAAATATTGCCTCCATTATGTACATAGGTATAGTACTTAAGAATAATAAATAATAATAATAATAAATTAAAAAATACGTCGTTACACACCACCACTTATTTTGGAAGAAGCATTCAGATCCTTTACTTAAATAAAAGTAGCAATAACGCAATGTATTTTTTATCACAAGTAAAAGCCCTGCATTCAAAATCTTACTTTAGTAAAAGTACAAAAGTTTAAGCATCAAAATATACTTTAAGTACCAAAAGTACTCATTATGCAGAATGGCCCATAATATTACTGGATTATAATTAGTTATACATCAATGTTAACATTACTTTAATGTTGCAGGTGGAGCTAATTTTAATAGCTTTATATACTGCTGTGACACCTAATCCCCAAACAATAGACTATATCATAATGTTTTTACTGATTTAAACTCCAAAGTAACTAGTAACTTAAAACGTCAAAAAGAGTAAAAAGTACAATGTTATGAAGTCATTAGTAGCAAATCTTCAGCTGTAAAACAAATCTGAAATGTAGTGGAGGAGAGGTACAGTACTTGAGTAAACATATAGGCCTATAACTAGTCAGCCTAAAAACACCCATACTCCAATGTAGTGGTACTCAAACACAAGTAAAAGTCCTGCATTCAAAGGTACATTTGCTGATGATCATATAGGAAATAGGCTATTATCAGCAAAATATACTTCAAGTATAAACAGATAAAGTATTCATTATGCCTGATTAAAGAAATGTAAGCAGCGATATGTAGGCTGCTTACTGCTGTGGTGGAGTAAAAAATACAATATTTCTTAATAAAATATAGTTGAGTAGAAGTACTAAGTAGCATAAAACAGAAATACTCTAGTAAAATTACCTCACAATTGTAGGCCTACTTAATTAGGCTACAATACCAGAATAAATGTACTTCAAGTAGGCTATTCAACCACTGCTAAACCCCACCCACAGTTAACAAAACCGCTTTGTCAGCAGTTGTTTAAAATGTTTAACTTTAGTTAATGAAAAGCTTCCAGCTTTAGAGTTTTAGTTACACCATGTGAAGTAACGCGTTACACTTGTTTTACTTTGATTACAGTCTGAAATATCCTAATCATACAGTCAGATCTTTGGATCAACCTATGCAGTCAACCTTGGATATAAAGCCTCCGCACTGACAGCCGAACCAGCCAATCCGCTTTAAGGAGGCGGAGCCAGTGCCCCCGAGGCGTCCAGTCAGAGTTCTCGGTGGGTTATCGACCCGATTTCTCTGAAGCAAAGTTTTTGCGTCTGTCGCTCCTCGCCATAAGACCTGCCTACTGCCTGCCTGCCCCGGAGTGCTCCTGCTGGGCAAAAAACTAGAGCGGACAGAGAAATAGAAGAGGCAGAGTCGGAGGGGGAATAAAAAAGGAGAGAGAGAGAGAGAGAGAGAGCGAGAGAGAGAGAGAGAAGCCGGGGGTGGACCGTTAATTTCATCCACACACCGTCTTGAATGCGTGGCGGAGAGTAGACTGAGCCAACATACTGCTGTTAAACATCACCTCGCCGAGGACCGGGGGACACACGAGAAAAGCAGAGAGCGTCTTTATTTAGGCTATATATAGCTTTATAGATACATGTATAATATGGATCATTATGATGGAGAAGAAAATTATATGCATCCAGAAGATGACTGGGATCGGGATCTCCTCCTGGATCCTGCATGGGAGAAGCAGCAGAGAAAGGTGAGACTGACTTCCTTCTACCTCTGGTGTAAAGGTGCGGAAGTGGGATTGTTGCTTGTGATAATCATAATAAAACTGATTAATATAATAGGCCTATATCTGCTTCGCGCAGTTGACTACTTTGATAGCTGTTAGCCCAACAAGGAGGTGGACAACAGCACCAAACATCGACTGGCAGCTGTTTACTTTAATTATCAGGCTCATTATCGCGCTGGTAATCACCTGTGCGGGTGTCTGCTACTACTTTTATCAGGATCGTCATTGCTCCAAAACTTTTCTCGCCTCCAGATCTCTTAACACACTTGCAGATTATCTTGTATAGTGTTATAAAATATCCCGTAGCAGCAGTTACATGCGGGAGGCCCACCCATCATATTTGCAGCAGGAGGGAAAGAGTTGTGTGGGTGGGGGTAAAGGGGGTAGGAAAACAATTAAAAACTGCACAGGGCGCCCACCTTTCCAGCGCAACAGATGTCTGCCATGCGCTTGACTGCATATGGTGTGTGACTGGCCCCTCCTGTCATCTGTCTTATGATGCGACGTGGATTAGACCATGTTTAACAACCGGGGGATGGAGTATGTGCGTGTGTGAGGATAACTTACTTTGTGTCTCCTTTATTCAGCTATTTATATGTAAGCTACGCGCGGATTCTGCGTGTTACTCCAGCGCAATATAGCCTACAGGCGCTTGGGGCAGATAAATAGGTAGTTATTTGTATTGGAAGTTGTTTTCTATATTATGGCCACAGTCAGGAAGTTAGTTTATTCATCTTTATATATCTGAATAGACTACCGCTTAACCCCTTAAATGAATATGATCTCCACAACCCGGCGTGCACACAGGCCACCTTTTTATGACAAAGAACTGTAAGACATCCATATATTGTCTTAACAAGCCCAAATAATCTACACCGTCTAACATCTGCTGCTCTTTTTACAGACATGAGTATGAATGGTCTGTTTCGAGAAGGGGTGTTAACTTTTCTCCTGGCTCCCCGTACTTTGCCTCAGCTTTGAAAAACGGGGAAGAAAAGCGCTGTGGAATCTGAGTAAGCGCTGTGGTTTGGGCTGGGCTTGCATGGGAGCAAGCGTGCCCAAAAATGGTAATAATCGGCCCCTGTCGCTGCTGTTGGAAAACTTTTCCCCCCAAGTTTCTTTCTTGCAGTGCGAAGTTCTGGGCTTCTAGTTTCCTGGATTATGTCATCGGTAGGCTGCTACCGGTTGAAAGTGAATGAAAGGAAATAAGGGAAGATATGCTGGGCTGATGTCAGGTGTGAATAGCAGACAGGGATTCTACAGTTATAAGAGGACAACATCTCATGCTGCTACTTCATTGTTGCCTTTTCAGTCTGAAATCTCATACAGTAAAGAGAATGTTTGCACAGGCCTGACGGAAGAGGTAACACTTGACAGTTTAGTTCACATATCCCCTCCAGCCTCGCTCTCCTTCATGGTGAAATACTTTCCTGCACGTACTTGCCCCTACATGACCTTCATTGATCTGATCATACTGCAGAGAACACTGATGTTTTATTCAACTGTTTCTCTCCGCAGAGAGCAGTGATAAGTGGTTATGTTGAGATGTGACTAGACACACACACAATTACAGGCTGAGTGGGAAAACAGCAGCCCCCCTAGCAGGCATGCACCTCTGTCCTCGGCCACAGGGCCAGTGTAGTTTACTGTCACACACAAACACAGACATTCATCCATATGTATGTGGTGCACACACAAACACACACCACAAACACACACTCAAATTCCCTCCAGGCTTCAGCATTCAGCTCTGCTGCTGCTGAACAGATAATTTAGAGGCTTTTCTGGTTTGCTGATCATTTCCCATTGAGAAAAAACATTAATTATCATTGAGATATTTAAAATTCAGACCTGTTGAGTGTTTAAATGAATCAACCAGAATATAACACAAAATCAGCACAGAATATCCATGCCTAAAAACAGAAAAATGAGAAGGAAATAGCAAAAGTTTGTCATTTGCATGTTTTTTTTGCTAGTGCAGATTGCAGGCAGAAGTCATCCCTATAATTGGAATTATAATAGCTCTGTGTTTAAGTATTCAGTGTACTTCCCTGTGTGTTGCTTTACTTCTCTATAGCCTGAGGACTATTAATTTCTGTCAAGATTCATTCAGACTGTTGCAGTCTGTTAAACTAGACTATAACACTGTGGGGGGAAAAAGCAGCAACACATGAAGCAGCTACATATTGCGTGAGGACTTTTTGTTTGGCTCTATTTTGCAATTCACTTTGACGCACACAGACCCAGCATGTCAGAGAGTGCTTAAAATATTTTGAGTCCGATGCAAGTCTTAACCTGACCTCAAGGATAAAGGCGCAGGTATCTTCTTATCTTGGAATCTTAATGTCTTTGCAGACCCAGGTGTCTCAGGTACCCTGAGCCAGATGTTTCTTAAAGCTGCAGCTTCCACATATTTTCACTTAAACAACACAAGACTTTTTAATATATTTTTCACATTGATCTTTATTATCACACTTCTGTTAAACAAATGCACACACCTTATTTGTTTTTCACATTTTCACAACATTTTTTCTGTTGTTTTCATAGCTGGAAGGTGGAGTTCAGGTGTTAACTGCTGTAGCTAATTTGACCAGGTTTGTCCTTATAAGGATATAAGCTGCAGTACCTTCGATCAGGCCCTGCCTGAAAACCACTTCCCTCCCACTTCCCATCTCCCACACCCCAACCTCCCAAACACTCCCAACCCACACCCACATTCCCCTGCTCAGACTGTACAACCCAGGTCACAGTTAAGATCAACTCATTCCTTGATTTGTTCTCCTTTTGCCAAAAAACTTTTGTCTTGACTTTGAACCTTACTCTCTGACGTATAACGTACTGACTGACGACATGGATTTTTATTTTGAAGTTTAATCACTGTCTGGGCGTTCAGGCTTACAAGCAGCACCACATGTCCAAACCAAGCATCCTGTCCTACATCTATAGTAACTGACAGCCCTAACTGTAACTGCATAAAGATGAATTGTCAGGATTTTCAGGATTTCAGGACAAGTTTCAACATATAGGAAACTGACTCAACGCATGAATGACTGTGCGATATTTCAGTTCGAGTAAGAAGACCAAAAAATGGTGTGCTGTTGATAGATTGCATAATAAGATGTGTAATGTCAGCTCCGGCAATCCCCCCAAATGCTTCCTGTCATCAGATTTCTCTGTTCCCATGATGCACCTTCCACAGCCCTCTTTTTACAAAAGAAGAAGAGCATCACAGATCTACAGTGACAAAGCAGAGAATGTAAAAATAGTGAATTCCCTTCTCCCTCTGTGGCGGCCGACTCTCTTCTCTACCCCGATAAATGTGCTATGTGCTGAAATTCTGCTTCTTTTCACTACATAAATCATGAGTGCAGTGAAAGAGTGTGTGAAGAGTTTTGTTTTGCCATGTTCAATAAACTGTCTGGCTGTGTCATGTGATGTTTTTCATCCTGCAGCCTGACACTGAGCCCCTGATTAAACTCACATGTAGTTATTACCATGCAAGTACATAAAATTACATTTTGTACGTGGTTTTATGAGAGAAGTAGTGTATCCATCTGCAGACCATCAGTTAAGATCCCCTGGGTAAAGTTGATAAACTTTGACTTTCTCTTCCTCAAATGCAGAAACCCCCTAAAACTTTCAAATTCAATGTATTTCAATTTAACATTAAATATTAGAAAATAGTTTTTCAGGGAATTTAAAGTGCTCTTGAGCAGGGCACAAGACTGTATTCGACAACACTACTTTTCAACCCTTCCATTCATAAAGTCCAATTCATTCTGTTCATAATCCAATAATATGACATTTTTCGGAAATACCCTTATTTGCTTTCTTGCCGAGTCAGATGAGAAGATTGATCCCATTCACAGGCTTGTAGGTTAAATATAAAGCTACACTCAGGAGATAGTTAGCTTAGCTTAGCATGGCAACTTTGACATGAAGCCTCTGTCCAAAGGTGAACAATCCACCTATGTGTACCACCTAAGCTCTTAAGGAAGTCACTGCTACTGGCCCCTGTAAAAACTCAACTTGATGTTTTTAAACATCAAACAAATAGAATGTGTTTAGCTTAGGGATCTTTAGAGGTGCTGATTGGCAGGTTTTGTTACTTTTGGACAGAGCCAGGGTAGCTGTCTTTATGCTAAGCTAAGCTAACCAGCCTGTCGTATTCAGCTGACAGGTAGGAGAGAGGCATCAAACGTCTCATTTAACTCTCGGTAAGAGAGTGAATAATTCCTTTTTAAGGAAAGGTGGGACAGCGAAGCAGCCCTGTGTCTCAGATGCCACTTCTGTCTGACTCAAATATGCTTCAGGGAAATGAGAACCCTTCTGTCTGTTTCTCAGCAGGAGACAGCCCACTATCTATTTCTCACTCACTTAGTCATCTGTCAGGGCAGCTGATGTCCTCTGTGAAATAGTAAGAAGTAAAAAAATTGAACGCTATCTTAATAGAAGTCTTGAGTCATCTTGGGTGCTGATAATTCTGCGCCCGCTCACTGTCTGGTTAACGCAGATGCAGTATAAATCCCAACAGGGACTCCCCAAAGATGCAGTCATCCCGCCCTGGCCACGCTGTCGGGCCCTTGTCTCATTTGTCCTGATTGATGGGGTCACATGCTGACATCCCAGCTGAGAGGGCCCAGGAGCATCCAGCCATGCACTTGTCCCATTGCAGGAAGTTTTTATGCGTGTGTGCTCCCAGCTGAGCCAGGAGGAACGATTAGAGGGCTTTTAAATTAGAAATGTTCTAATACCATGGAAGGTATTTTAAATGCATTTAAACATTATTTATTAAGGATGAGATTATCAAAAGTTTATCATCAAGACACTAATGTAATGGGTCTAAGTTTTATGTGAAAAAATATTACAATATTACAGATATTGGGGTGGTGATGGCGCAATGGATAAGATGCCTGCCTTTGGTGTGAGAGACCCGGGTTCAATTCCCCACTGTGACCCATCCACCAATGTGTCCCTGAGCAAGACACTAAACCCCTAGTTGCTCCGGCGTGTGACCTCTGACATGTATAGCAATTGTAAGTCGCTTTGGATAAAAGCGTCAGCTAAATGAATAAATGTAAATCAGTCATTTCTAAGAGCAGTAATAGCTATTTGAAACAGTGGTGAATAAATTAATCTATTTCTATCAAAAAAAAACAACATTTCTGGGTGATTCCCAACTTTTCAACATGTTTTGCTTAATTCTTTCGGTCCAGTTGTCCCTATTGGGATTCAAACCTGTGAGCCACGTCCTCACCCTACCTCCCTTATTCATTTTCTCTCTGGCTAAAAGCTGATCCTGCGTGAACATGGTTGACGTTTGATTGAGCAGGTTTCATAATTAACTGAAACATCTCATTATGTGCCACAAATGAGAAGCTTTCAGTCGGGAGGAAACTATCTACTCTTTTAAAGCCTGAAGCTCCCAGCTGATGCATGGTGTGTCAGAAGATACTGACCTGTGTCTTATGAATCTTACATAACCCGTCTCCACATCTCAGGGAGGGGTATTGTTCTCCAGTGCAGTGTGCTGAGGCTCCTTTTGGAGAACCGATGGCTTTGTTTACACAAGAAAAGTCAATGGGATAGCTCACACAGTTGATCCTTTAGAGAGCTGTTTTACTACTCATACCAGCTTTTTCACTGTGTTAACAAGCTAATTAGATTTGTAGCCATGCTGCTATGGCTCTATGGATGGCAGTGGCAGTCGGTTGGTCCAGCACTTGGGTCCAGACTGAAGTATCCCATAACTGTTGCACATGATATTTTTATAGTGACATTCATGGTCCATCATCAGGTCAAATTTTTCAAAGCCAATGATATTCCCATCAGCCTCAGGTGTATGTTTTAGTGCTAATTAGTAAATGTTATCATGCTAACATGTTAAATTAAGATGATGAAAATTGTACCTGCTAAACATCAGCATGGTGACGTTAGCATTTAGCTCAAACCACCAATGGCCAGCGTATAGTCTGACAGAGCTGTTGGCAGAGGTGTAGATTTTCAGTCTTGTTAGACAATAAAATTTATGGGATTGGTTATAAAATTTGCCTTCTTAATTCCTGTGGTTGTTTTAATTCTTTAGCAGTTTAATAATTGAGTGCAACTACTTTAAGATGCACAAAACCTTTCATGCTTGTTCTGTTGGAATTCTGGTGAACTCCTCTGTATTTTGCAATGCAACTTTGTTGGTGTAATACCTGTTTCAGAGCCAATGATTGAGAAAGCAGATCCCAACTCTATACGTATGAACAAGGTATGAAGAGAGGTGTTGCCTTTAGCAAAACCTCTCATCCTTTCTTGGTCTGGGAAAGGTTTTGCATATTTATGTTGCGGTTCTCGTCCCTGAACAGTTTCCCTTTTATTTGTGTCAGGGAGGTAAAAGCTAATTCCTCCTCATCAAACTGTAAACAGTATCTAGTTTTTTTTAAGAATTCACTGTTTGAAAAGTCAAATGTGAGCAATTACCAAGCTCTTATCTGAACAGCTCCTAAATGCCAGGGCCCTGATGCAAATTCTTGCATAGCTTATTTTCTCAGGCTCCTGCTCCAAATTTAGAAACATGTACAAAAATCATGTCCAACCTCTCAGTTATAGGCCATTAAAACAGTTTCAAGACCAATTGTGCAATGGATTTTAACAACTATAGAAGGGTTTTGGATAAATTTGACTGCTTTGCTTCATTCAGAGTTTAGTGTTATGTTTGCAGTGGCAGATTTCAGACCCCAGACGGGGAGTTTTTTGGATTCCACATCCACCATGGGATTTGGGGTCAAGGTGCATTTCCTGCGGAGCAAAGAGTGGGGAGCAAAAACCTGCTCAATGCTCAACCGCGTCTGGAACCACTACACGCTTACGGTCACATGTCTTCAATAGCATATGACCCAGTTTATAGGCGATCTGTCTGCATGTTTCCAAGGAATTTTCCTGCACCACATGGGAAGGATGTAGTCAGCTCTTTCCTCTGTTAATGCTATTAATCAAACCACATGCATTCTCAAGTGTATGTGCTCGCTGCGAAGCCTCCCTTTGAAGCCAAGGGGGGTTCATACTATGCTGTTCTCAGTGTATTAGCTATAAGCCTTCTCACAGGAGCAGCTGCAGTTCGTGAAAGTAAGTGAATGCAGCTTTGAGTAAACAGATACTGTGGTAAAAGCAGACAACAGCAGGCACACCTTTCCATTCAGTAGCTGTGTGGGTGGAGCTCCATGGGAAGGAGAAGAGGTAGGAAGGAGGGAAGAGGCTGTGCGTGGAAGAAGAGGTTTAGACAGAGGAGCTTTCAGGTCTCTACACAAAGAGAGCACGTTCAAGAGGCCATCCTTTGTCACGTATTTAACCTGGAGTCAATAATTTATCATCAGTGGCCAGGATGGTGGATGAGCTATCAAATTACTATTTATTCATAAGTTACCTAAGGGTCTTTACCTACTGCAACATACTTGGTCTGTCATGACCATTGCATGTTAAAGTAACTATATTAATTTTCTGATTTTTCAACAGAAAAGTAGGGTGACCACACATGATGTCGTCTTTATTTAAAGCGAAAGTTCAACATGAGCAAAGCGCTTATTTGCTCAATGCAGAGTTAAATGAGGAGATTGATACCACTCACCATTAGTCTGTTAAATATAAAGCTACAGCCAACAGCTGCTTAGCTTGGAATAATGACTGGAAACTGAAGGAAACAGCTAGCCTTGGTTTTGTGGGACTATTCCCTGGCAAACAGCGGAGACAATAAGAAGTTACTGATCCCAGCCAAGACATAGTCCAGTACATAACCACGCAAAACGGCAAATTGTCATTTTAACAAAATATAATTTTGTAATTAGTGAGCTTTAGAGGTGCCAGTGCAGATTTACTAACTGGCTGTTGGCTATGAGGTGCCCCTAGGGACATTATTCAGAATTACCATGCATATACATGTACTTTTCCTCTCACATACACATATGAAACCAAACTCATTCACATACTATAGTGAAAAGCTTACATACGTACAAGTAAAATGCTTTTACACACATAACTGAAACGCTCTCACACACAATAACTGAAAATATTACGCTCACACACACAACTGAAAAGCTCACACACATACAAGTGAAATGCTTTTACATACACTACTGAAACGCTCTCACACACACAACTGAAAATATTACGCTCACACACACAACTGAAAAGCTCACACACATACAAGTGAAATGCTTTTACATACACTACTGAAACGCTCTCACACACATAACTGAAAATATTACGCTCACACACACAACTGAAACGCTCTCATAGACACAACTGAAACGCTCACACACACACATGTGAAACGCTCTCATAGACACAACTGAAACACTCACACACACACACATGTGAAACGCTCTCATAGACACAACTGAAACGCTCTCACACACACATGTGAAACGCTCTCATAGACACAACTGAAACGCTCTCACACACACAACTGAAACGCTCACACACACATGTGAAACGCTCTCTTAGACACAACTGAAACGCTCACACACACACAACTGAAACGCTCACACACACACACACATGTGAAATGTTCTCACACACACAACTGAAAAGCTCACACACATACAAGTGAAATGCTTTTACATACACTACTGAAACGCTCTCACACACATAACTGAAAATATTACGCTCACACACACAACTGAAACGCTCTCATAGACACAACTGAAACGCTCACACACACACATGTGAAACGCTCTCATAGACACAACTGAAACACTCACACACACACACATGTGAAACGCTCTCATAGACACAACTGAAACGCTCTCACACACACATGTGAAACGCTCTCATAGACACAACTGAAACGCTCTCATAGACACAACTGAAACGCTCACACACACACATGTGAAACGCTCTCATAGACACAACTGAAACGCTCTCACACACACAACTGAAACGCTCACACACACACATGTGAAACGCTCTCATAGACACAACTGAAACGCTCACACACACAACTGAAACGCTCACACACACACACACATGTGAAATGTTCTCACACACACAACTGAAATGCTCTCACACACTCAAGTAAAATGTATGTTGTATAAAAGCATTTCAGTATGTTGTATGAGAGGATTTCAGTTGAACAGGAAGGCATTTCAGTTAAACAGGAAGGCATTTCAGTTAAACAGGAAGGCATTTCAGTTGAACAGGAAGTTGTTTAAATAAAAGCACACGTCTCACAATTGGGACTTCCTGGTTAAATAAAGGAATATAATTCAAGCGAACAACTGTTGATCGTACAACAGCATTATGTTTATTGCTTCTGACAAGCATCGGCGCATAGTTTAATTTCTTCAAAAGTATATGCTCAATTTCAAACTAATCAGATGGGTCGGCCTTAGCCCACTGCTAGTTATCAAATGCCAGCACACCAGCGTAAAGGGGTCGTAGCCAATTCTGTGGTCTGGTCACTGCCACACAGACCACTGGTCTCTACCACTAGGGGCGCTAAAGATACTGGTCTCTGCCACACAGACCACTGGTCTCTACCACTAGGGGTGCTAAAGATACTGGTCGCTGCCACACAGACCACTGGTCTCTACCACTAGGGGCGCTAAAAATACTGGTCGCTGCCTTGCTGGCACACTGACCACTGGTCTCTGCCATAGTCTCTAAGGGATGGCTCCTTTCTGTTCCTTGTCACACAAACTGTGGCTGTACACATGAAAAAAAGTTTTTTTCAAGTTTTTATACAGTCTATGGTTCCAAAGTAGACCTAAAGAGACCTTAGATCATTTAAATTCTCTCAACTGGCAGATGATACAATATTTTTTTGTCTAATAGGGAGGAATGGATCAAAGCAATTAGATGTGTTGAGGAATTTTCTACTGTATCGGGCTTAAGAATAAACTTGAACAAATCTGTTTATTAGGCTACCACTTAAGGAATGTGAACTATCAGAAGTTAATGGTATCCCTGTGAAGAACCCAGTTATAACCTGTGTGTGATAAGAATGAAAAACTCTGCAATAATTCTGCAATAATTCAGCATGTGGTGGATGAGGCATCTTTCACTGAATGGTAGAGTTCTAATATCTAATACTGAGGGAATATCCATATCTATGTATCCTTATCACTGGAAATGCCTACTAAAATATACAAAGAATTAGATAAGATCTTATTTAATTTCATTTGGAGGAACAAATGTCATTATTTATGACCACATCGACCAGTGTGGCAGCGACCACCGCCTTTAGTGCCCCTAGTGGCAGCGACCATACCGACCAGTGTGGCAGCGACCACCGTCTTTAGCGCCCCTAGTGGCAGCGACCACACCGACCAGTGTGGCAGCGACCACCGTCTTCAGCGCCCCTAGTGGCAGCGACCACACCGACCAGTGTGTCAGCAGTGGTCGCTGGGGCACTGACGAGTGGTCTGTGAGGCAGCAACCCAAGACTGTGGAGCCTCGTCTTATGCCCTCTCTCGCCAAATTAAAAGATGAATTCTGGTGTCTTCTTCATACTTTGGTGTTTTTGAATTGAAAAATGGCAACCATACAGAATAAAATACTATCTATTCATTTCCGGGCCATTAAAGCTTGTTTATAAACGTTTGATAACTTCACAGTAATTTATCGATTTTGTAGTCTTTTTCATCAACTTAGTTAGCCATTTAACTTTGGAAAGAATTGTTTAAGGTTTAAAACTTAAAATCTCCAGGCCTCAATTGTTTAGGTTGCATAGGGTATCTTTCCCTAAATAATGACATTTGTTCCTCCAAATGAAATTAAATAAGATCTTATCTAATTCTTTGTATATTTCAGTAGGCATTTCCAGTGATAAGGATACATAGATATGGATATTCCCTCAGTATTCGATATTAGAACTCTACCATTCAGTGAAAGATGCCTCATCCACCACATGCTGAATTATTGCAGAATTATTGCAGAGTTTTTCATTCTTATCACACACAGGTTATAACTGGGTTCTTCACAGGGATACCATTAACTTCTGATAGTTCACATTCCTTAAGTGGTAGCCTAATAAACAGATTTGTTCAAGTTTATTCTTAAGCCCGATACAGTAGAAAATTCCTCAACACATCTAATTGCTTTGATCCATTCCTCCCTATTAGACAAAAAAATATTGTATCATCTGCCAGTTGAGAGAATTTAAATGATCTAAGGTCTCTTTAGGTCTACTTTGGAACCATAGACTGTATAAAAACTTGAAAAAACCTTTTTTTCATGTGTACAGCCACAGTTTGTGTGACAAGGAACAGAAAGGAGCCATCCCTTAGAGACTATGGCAGAGACCAGTGGTCAGTGTGCCAGCAAGGCAGCGACCAGTATTTTTAACGCCCCTAGTGGTAGAGACCAGTGGTCTGTGTGGCAGCGACCAGTATCTTTAGCACCCCTAGTGGTAGAGACCAGTGGTCTGTGTGGCAGAGACCAGTATCTTTAGCGCCCCTAGTGGTAGAGACCAGTGGTCTGTGTGGCAGTGACCAGACCACAGAATTGGCTACGACCCCTTTACGCTGGTGTGCTGGCATTTGATAACTAGCAGTGGGCTAAGGCCGACCCATCTGATTAGTTTGAAATTGAGCATATACTTTTGAAGAAATTAAACTATGCGCCGATGCTTGTCAGAAGCAATAAACATAATGCTGTTGTACGATCAACAGTTGTTCGCTTGAATTATATTCCTTTATTTAACCAGGAAGTCCCAATTGTGAGACGTGTGCTTTATTTAAACAACTTCCTGTTCAACTGAAATGCCTTCCTGTTTAACTGAAATGCCTTCCTGTTTAACTGAAATGCCTTCCTGTTCAACTGAAATCCTCTCATACAACATACTGAAATGCTTTTATACAACATACATTTTACTTGAGTGTGTGAGAGCATTTCAGTTGTGTGATGTGAGAACATTTCACATGTGTGTGTGTGTGGCGTTTCAGTTGTGTGTGTGTGGCGCTTCAGTTGTGTCTATGAGAGCGTTTCACATGTGTGTGTGTGAGCGTTTCAGTTGTGTGTGTGAGAGCATTTCAGTTGTGTCTATGAGAGCGTTTCACATGTGTGTGTGTGTGAGCGTTTCAGTTGTGTCTATGAGGCGTTTCACATGTGTGTGTGTGAGCGTTTCAGTTAGTGTCTATGAGAGCGTTTCAGTTGTGTGTGTGAGCGTAATATTTTCAGTTGTGTGTGTGAGAGCGTTTCAGTTATGTGTGTAAAAGCATTTTACTTGTACGTATGTAAGCTTTTCACTATAGTATGTGAATGAGTTTGGTTTCATATGTGTATGTGAGAGGAAAAGTACATGTATATGCATGGTAATTCTGAATAATGTCCCTAGGGGCACCTCATAGTTGGCTCTAGCCTTATATTGCACAGACAGGTATGAGAGCGGTCTAGTTTTTCTTCTAAATCTCAGTGAGAAAGCAAATAAGCCCATTTTTCAAGGTGTTACAAGATATTAAGTTTCAAATAGCGGTCAGCTACGTTTTTAGGTACTTACTGACAATGGTGAGTTATATGGAAGGCCTTTTAAAGTGTTAACCTGCTGCAAAGTGATCTAAAGGTAATTTTACGGTCAAGTATGAGTTTGGCACAGTGTTGTCTCTTTTTTGGGTTTTCTCTTGATGAAGTTTGACTTTTCTTCTGTCTGTTCAGCTATGGTAACTGTAACTGCTCACACTAACTACCCAGCTCCTCTTCAGTTGTTTATCCAAAATCAGCCACTGCTGCTTCATGCCGGAAACTTATCAACGCATCACTTCCCATGTAGCACAAGACTTTTTCCCCAGACGAGTGGCAGTGTAGAATTGCAAGGGCTTTAATGGCACGAACTGTGTGGAGGTTAAACACTATTATGTTATGTAAGTCAGAGATAGAATGGAAGAAGCAAATACCTATGAAAGGGTTCCTTAAGCCAGTTATGGTCAGAACCTTCTCTCTGTCTCTTTTTGCTATTTCTCTTCACCATCTATATACCACTATTTTGCACAATATGACTGAGTGGGTGGCGATGGATTTAAGGAATTTTTTTTCCCTTGCTTATACCTGAACGTGTTGAAATCTCCCTCCAGCCTTATCAGGAAGCGTGTCTTCCACTGTGCACAGGGTGGTGCGTCACTATTATTTGCTCTGTGTGTAATAAATAGGCAATTGCAGCATTTGAACAATGAAGACAGGATGTTTCTTAGGGTTTTATTTACACTGCAGGCAATTAGGTCTAATTCAGCGGGAGTTAAATTGAATGTAGTGAATCAGCCTTTCTAGGTGGCTGATGTTAAAGGCAAGGAATAAGCAATAAGTGCAACGATTAAAGACACTGTGTATAGAAAGGAGATAAAGCCAATATTCCTGTGGACCTAGAATGATGATTGCTGGAAATATATGAATCAATCAATCTGTGTTAGTAAGTCCTTGGGAAGAAAGTGTTCTGATGAAATCAGAGGCTATTTGTTCTACTGCACTCCTCCACTTTTCTAAAGTGGGACAAGTATCGAATGTCTGAATTTCAATCAGTGGCCACTATTGATTGTCTGGTCCACTGGTGCTCATGGTCAGTTAAAGTTAACTCCCTCCAGGCAAGTTGCATCACGCACTAATGACTCTGTGCTGTTAATGATACAGTCTGCAGCAGCAGCAGCAGCAAGAGCTGACCGACATTGCTTTTCCAAGCGCTACTTTTCTGTATTTGATTCCTGCTGCAGGATTAGTCTGCATGATCCCGATGTCACTTCATTTGTGACAGTAAACACAGCAGCCGTGGTGAAGTGCTCACGGCAGATCTCATTACAAGTTGTAACAGACACCTCCCCTCGACAGCCCCACCCCTGGTAACACAGCACAAGGGGAGCGACGGCCTGCTACTTGTCGCTGTGTAGTGGAGGGCCCTTGGCAGAGCGGCAGGGCAGCAGAGTGGTTTGAGCTGTGTGAAGTGCTGGCAGGTGCTGTAGCGGGTGAATGGACACAGACAGGGAGGAAGGGTAAAACAGCAGCACTGCCAGTCACCACAGCTGATTCTGCAGTTCATTTGTAGCTGTGGTCACTTTGAATATATTGAAGTTCAAAGGCTGTGATGTGATGCACAGAGAACAGATCCTCCTAAACTGCACTTATGGTCCTCTTATTCTTTGTGTTTTGTTTTGAATTTGCCATGAACCATTTCTACCTTTTGTAATTACAACCTCTGTGACCTTCCACATATCTAGAATATCTGGAGAAAAAACAAAGATTCCCGGCAATCCCCTTTCAAAACCTAATGTGCTATACTTCTGTCGGTCATATTTTGGGTCAGGTCTTATTTGGGTGAAGCTGTTACTGTGCACCTTTTGATACTCAGCAATATTTAACTTCAACTGTCCCAGCACAGGAAATTGACTAGCTGAGATGGTAAAAGCAGTGAAGAAGAAAATTTTTCAACTTACTGTCCTGCCTGCACTATAGTATGCTGCAGGAAATTGTGAACTTTATTAAGATTCTGCATGAGTTTGAACTGACTGAAAAAAGAAACAAAGAAACAATTTTTTTTTTTTTAGATTTATTGAGACACCTTTTCTGGATTTCTCTTAATTGAGGTCAAAGCTTAACAATTTTCCTTGATGCCATTTAGCTCAGTTAGTAGAGCGTGCGCTCCATGTATTAAGGCTCATTCTCTGACGTAGCAGCCTTAGCTTTGATTCTGACCCACAGTCCTTTGCTGCATGTCGCCTCTTCTCTCTCACCCGCATTTAGCGGTTAATAGCTGTGCTATTTCATTACAAAATTCCTTTTCAATCAGTAGCCTGTGATGTATCCATCCCTCCAAAGTGATGCTGATGTTGAAAATGCTAATATAGGATACAAACTCTATATGCGTTAATCAAATCAATCCTTGCTTGGTTGTCACCACCTTTGTCACTATTGTAGCCAGGTTGATTGCTGTGTAGGAATATATCATCCCTGTTCTTATCCTGACTACAAAGTTCTGATTGGCCTAATGTTTCTCCAACTGGTGAAAACAGTTATGAGCAATGATTTGTAAGTTTTAAACAGGCTAGTTTTTACATGTGTTGATCCAAAAGTGTAATTAGGCATAGAACACATGTAGTTGGTTTAAGTGCACATATTCAAATCAAGGTTTATTTAATTTAGCTTCAGCTTTTATGATACAGGTGTTTTGAGATATGTAGCCAGTGAGGTGCTTAAACTTGGGCATCATTAGTTCTATTGCATTTTCTTTTTCTAGCAATAAGAAGGAATCTTTAACAAAATGATCTGTCTGTAAAGAGCTATAAAATTGCACAATGTAGCTTGTCCACTCCTCCACTCCGTAAGTCAGCAGAGTGCATATTATTAATGATGAAATACATACATTTCTCTGAATGGATGATGGTTTGTCAAGGTCAGAGTGAATCAAGTGGCCACTGGAGCTGAACTGAATAGATCACAAAAGTCGTGATCCAAGTTTATGTTTCACCTGGACCTTTTTGGTGTGTCTCTCTCCTGAAACCGGCTTTCGTGTCTGGTTCATTTGCTGAACTGAAAATGTTACCGCTTCTCTCTTTGACTCACATGTGGAACTGATGATCGTGAAGCTTAATTGTGTGTGTTTGGTTCTCAAAAGGATCCCACGTATAAACAACACAGAGGCCAAAACAACAAAATGCTGTACTTCTACCACTCTGCCCTGCCCACACACACACACAATATGTTTTCATTTTTTGCCTATAACATCTAGTATGATTTCCAGGATAATACATGTTGAAGCAAATAACCATAAGCAAAGATTTTAAGATATTATGAATAGCAGCTGTTCTGAAGCTTTCAATCGTATCACATGATCTTCATCAGCAAATAAGTTTGTCTTTTTATCAAGGTATAGGAAATGTTCAAACTTTAAATTTTCCACTAAGCACTTTAAGGATTTCTTGTCCATGTTGGCTTAAAATCTGAGGCAGCTGATATAGGTAATTTGAAAGCTCCAGATGTCTGCTCCAGCCGCTGAATAGACCTTTCTTCACTATATGTCAGTCAATTTTCATATTTGCTTTATTAGCATTTATTGGTTGTTTTACTAGATATACACTGTATTAAAACCCTGTTATTTGACATTTTAAGTAACTGATTTTTAAGGCCTTTAGAACATACATGTTTGTGTTATGCTTATTTACGTTGGGTGACTCTTGAGGGATCTTTACAACCTGCATGGCAAGGGTCACACTTTTGTTAGTGGCATTGAGCTGTGCCCTCTTCATTATCTGATATTTCTTCAGGCAGACATTCTGAAGTTGTTGGAACTAATTTTTTGTTTTAAGGGACAGACACAAAGATTAAAGAGTTTGAGGAAAATGATATAATAACAAACTGACACAAACATTGAAAAGTAAAAAAATCTAAATCTGAAACAAAATATGTTTGCATTAACATTCAGTTCATTGTCATATTTTGGTGGGAAGATGCTGGCTCCTGTGTTACGCACTTCATCACTGATTCACTGACATTTAATATTATGTTCGACAAGCTAGTAAGACTAAAGTGGCATGATGACGCCTTCCTAAGTGTCACATCCTTTGCCCTGCGGGCTACAGTGGTCCCTTAAGGTTCTACTTCTGTAAAATACAATGTACTTTGGAAACAGATAATCCAAAAACAAAACTTGTGTTCATTTGGATTATGAAGCTGAATATGAAACTAAGGAAGAAGAAGTATAAAACCACTAACAGATGAGTCATACATATTTATGAGGTGTCATTTATTTGGGATCTGTTAAAGAAGCTGTAGTGCACTCTAAAGTGTCCTGGTGTAAGAAAATAATGAACAATGTAGATTGTTGCTGTATTTACAATTTTTATGAACACGTTTTGCCCCATTGTATAATAAAAAAAACACACAAGCCATGATTCAGACAGTGTATTTGTTATACAAATGGTGCATCTGTACTCCTATTGATGTCTAGTTTGGTGTATAGAAACGTAGTACATACGTACAATTTCCTTAACAGTACTTGTACAGTTGATGTGTAGATGTAGAAAGCGTCCTTTGTTCGTGTGCAGTGTAGCTCCTCCCAGCTCAGCATTTCTCTGAGTCAGGTGATGGTCAGCAGAGAAAAACGCTGCTCCGGCACAATGCAGCACCACAACCGAGCCACACGCTTCCCATCACACGACTGCTGCAGGCAAACCGAGCTGAGTCACGACTACTGTGTTGTGATTCGGGTGAAGTGGGCCACTGTACTTCCCATCACACTGCTTAGGTTGGCTTCTGACTGTCAGAGAGCATGACAGCTTAGGCATGACTCAGGAATTATGGCTGTGCTGAGTCGCTGTGATAACACCTTTGTTCCTGTTGGTCAAAAAAGAAATTCTCTTTGCATTGCAAACGTTCATATCTCTCTGTTCATTTTTAAATAAAGTTATATTGAAATGCATTGGAGTTCAGGATATTTAATAAACAACTTAGTAATTAACATACTTTCTTTAGAACTTGCTTTAAGTATATAAAATATGAATATAGTTTACCAAAAATCTACACTGGGTTGATACAAGGAAAAATTTAAAGTCAGGTTTTTATACCCTGGATGTACCTCTATTTACACAGTCCTTCATGTTTGTTTAAATGCCATAAAGCCGAGCTGTAGCTTCAGTCTGGACACATACAGTACAAAGAGATGGATTCTTTACAGTCTGGCCTTTGTGCAGTGGGACACTCTTGCTTTGAGCTGGTGAAGCGAGGAGATACATGTTCACACTGGGCTTTTGACTGACTTGTTGCTCAGCAGGGACTCTTTGATGCCTGCGCTGTATTTGAATAGCATCTGCTCATGGATTTGCATCCAATTTGTGTGCTGACATCATCAGAATCTTCTTATCAACTTGTGTCATGCTGAGTTAGACATTTGTCAGGACATGGACATATTTGTTTTTGTTCTCACCAAATATGGAAGCTTAATGGAGGAGATAATACATCACTGACGCAGACATGTTTCTTGTGTGGCTTGAAAATAATTGACAGTGTATACATAACATACATAATTTTTTTGTTTTTCTTTAATTTTGTTGCAGCTTTATATTATATAATGATAAATACCATCAGGTAAATGGGTGACTTTGAGAGAACTTTGTGTTCAGTGGTGGAAGAACTACTCTACGCCTTGAAATAAAGTTGCAGTGCCACAATTTGAAAAATCTTCAAAAAATTATTGCTCCATGGGTAACTAAATCTTAATCTAAAATTTTAATCTGTAGCCTAATATCTGTCAGATGGTTGTACAGTAAAAAGCACAATATTTGTTATTAAGTTATAAATAAATGTATCTATTTGGATCCTTTTACTTTTTTATTAAAATATACTCCAATTACATCCTTTGGGCAATCCAAATATGATGTAAATTTGATCTAGCAGCAATTTAAAATAATTTTAGGAAGATTGCTTGAACTACAAATCCTTGTGTTTCCCCAAACCATCCTCTGAAAGGTGATGGTTTTAAGGTTTAGGTGAAGCACAGAGGAAATTACACTGTGATCTCTCACCGTCACAGACGTTTTTGTGCTTGTAAACTTGTGTTGCGTGGGGTGTGTGGACACGCATGTGTATGCGGACATGTTGGATCCCAGCGAGCGCTCGGGGAGCTGTGGATGTGAGTTTTAAGAGCCTCAGCGCAGCCAAGCTGTTTGTTTGTGGGTCTCCAGGCTTTTGTGGTTGTCATAGCAACGGCCCAGTGTTCGGTGCTCTGCGGCATTTTCACAGACGAGCCACTCTTTGTTAAATGAACTCGGCTGAGGAAAGAGCTACTACCACTCTTTTACTTTTCAGTTACACACACACACACACACACACAACACACACACACACAACACACACACACACAACACACACACACATGAGTATGCATCAGGGCTACTTTGGGCCACAAGAGAGTAAATACCAGTGGACTGGTCACAATGGGTGCTATTCTTTGTCAATCTGCACTTTTTGGCTGGTTCACTGCTCCGTCAGCACACACTTGATCTGTGGACTGTGTGTGTGCATGCATGTGTGCAAGTGCACGTGTTGAAATGTTTATGCTTGCATCCATAGCGTGCATTGGCATGCCTGCATTTGTGCACAAACTATATGCAGAGCAGACAGGCTGTATGTGTGTGTCTGTGTTAGCATATTTTTTTTTTGCACTTTCGTTTATGCTCTGGGGTGCATTTGTTTGCGCGTCCTCGTGTGCACGTCCGTGCTGAAGCAGCAGCCAAGGCAATAGATAAGTGTAATGGGATGACTGTGCTGAGTTGGCAGTTTGCAGTAACAGCCTGTTTGAGTGCCTGGTTGAATGGATTCTGCACCTGAGAGACTGTCACACTCCATCATGGCTGAAAGCTGGAGGAAAGAACGCTTCCTCTTCGCTGGTGGGCCAGGGGAGACACTGCTATGGGGAAGTGTGTTGTATAGTGTGTGTGTGTGTGTGTGTGTGTGTGTGTGTGTGTGTGTCTGAGAAAGAGACACACACTGTGTGGTCTGGTCTGAATTGAGATTAGAACAATAAACAATGCAAGAAAAGCATGGGAAGGAAAAAAAGACAATCTAAACAGCTTTATCAATATACCCATTTTTTATTGTTGCACCATTATAGTGAATTGAATGGAAAACTCTACATATTTTGTCTATCCTTTTATACACGTTTAAATCTATATCTGTGTGACATATTTGGTGTCTTTGGAAACCTTGAGGTCTTGAATAGAATTCAAAATAAAGTTCTTTGGGTTTGAAGTTTTTTGAGATTTTACAGGGCCACCAGAAATTTCTTGAGTGGTTCAAGAAGCATCTCACATTACAGTATAAAGGAGAAAGCCATGAACACTACCTGTAAACAGTGGCGTATCATTCCTCAGTAGTTTTTGAGTTACAAAATTATATTATGTCCATATCAGACATCATTATTTAAACTAAGGTATCAAAAAAGGTATCATATTGGCACCTATATCTAATATTTAAGAACAGAAATCCTTGGAAATATATATATATCTAACACCTGGTCATCCACATTTACATTGTAAACTGGAAAGAGTGATTAAAAAGTGATAGAGAGGTCTAGCCATGCAACTGTTGAAAGGAAATTGAGGGAAGCCATAGAGCCACAGTACTGGGATCATACTGGCAAGTACCAACTCAACAAACTCGACCGGCAGCAGTGAGAAAGTACAACAGTTCACCCGGTCCATATCACAAACACACGCACGCACACATCTGCCTGGCAGCCTCAGCTGAGCCTCCTTTTACTGTTGTTGGAGCCAGAGGAGTGTGTGTTTGTGTGGGTAGTCAGGCTATATCCTCCAGTGAGCTTTAGAGGAAGGAGACAGAGGGGGATGAATGATGACCTTTGACCCTTTCAGCGCACTCCCCTTGTTAGTTGGCAGGTCCCCAGACTTATGTCCTTCCTGTGTTGTAGAGAGAGAGAGAGAGCATCTTCTGGGCTCTAACTAAAAGAGAGAGTGGCAGAAATGTCCTCTTCATCTCTCCAGCAGGCTGAACCGGCAGTAAGGTCATATTGTTTCTGTCCATGACTCACTCTGAGCAGGATGGATGGAGCAGTGGTGCTTTTTATGCAGCAGTGTCGCGCTGTTCGTGCTCGAGGTGTAAATGGGGAGCCTCTGTGGATGTCAGTCGATATTTTTCTGTTTGTTTGTGTATTTGCTTGTCGGAAGTTTTTAATGACTGGTGGCAGCAAAGCCTCCTAAAATACCTGTGATATAAATGTAATAGTATCCCTGTTTATCACAACTTGGGTGCCAATTTTGGTAGTTTGCGCCATAATATTGATAATATTGTACAACAGGGCAAGAAACATGAGTGGCCAAACAGTCAGCCAGGTTGTAAACAAGCCAAATGTTCAGCCAGATTAGCTAAACCAATTTATTTTGAGGTGAAACTGAAAGTGAGAGCAGACATCTTTTGAGAGATGTTGCTACATTTCCAGTCTCAGGAGTTAACGTGGTGGGTACAGTTTTATTCATACTGATTGGTATGATGATAACAATGATGCATGATACTACATGATACTACGATACTACAAAATTAAGACTCAAATTGTAAAAAAAGTCAAATTTACCCTGAGTTGATAAAGAGTTCATTATCACTCCTCAATGTTACTTCTGTCAGCTGTGAGCTAACAGTGATTTTTATGAGCCTATAACCATTTTCTTGGAAAATGCAGTAGTTTGTTAAAAAATCGTGCATATGTTTAAATGGCAAAAAAAATCCACTTTGGAGGCCTTTTAATGTGATAATATATTATGATTTAAATTCAGTCATGTCTAAGTTCTTGGACATGGTGAAGTAGTGACTACTTTCAGTCTCTGCTAACAAGATAACATTGTTAATTCAAGAGGAATAATTCTACCACCAACTCCTGCCTCATGATTTTTTCTTTCATAAGATTGGATGGTTTAAAAGTCAGCGCTGTCAAGACCTGTCAGTCAGTGGCTTAAATTCACATGCCAGAGTTCACAGAAATTCAGCTCTATGCCAAAGCTAAGCATGGAATTTCTTTCCCCTATATCCTGTCTCTTTCATTTCAGGCTTCCTCTCTCCCCATACATGCACATGTCTAAGTCTCAGTCTTCCCATCTGTCTCTGGACATACAGGTGCTGGTCATATAATTAGAATATCATCAAAAAGTTGTTTTATTAAAAGTTGTTTCAGTAATTCCATTCAAAAAGTGAAACTTATAATTATAATATATTGTATACATTCATTCCACACAGACTGATATATTTCAAGTGTTCATACCTTTTAATTTTGATGATTATAACTGACAACTAATGAAAACCCCAAAATTAGCATCTCAGAAAATTAGAATATTGTGAAAAGGTTCAATATTGAAAACACCTGATGCCACACTCTAATCAGCTAATTAACTCAAAACACCTGCAAAGGCCTTTAAATGGTCTCTCAGTCTAGTTCTGTAGGCTACACAATCATGGGGAAGACTGCTGACTTGACAGCTGTCCAAAAGACGACCATTGACACCTTGTACAAGGAGGGCAAGACACAAAAGGTCATTGCTAAAGAGGCTGGCTGTTCACAGAGCTCTGTGTCCAAGCACATTAATAGAGAGGAGAAGGGAAGGAAAAGATGGGGTAGAAAAAAGTGTACAAGCAATAGGGATAACCGCACCCTGGAGAGGACTGTGAAACAAAACCCATTCAAAAATGTGGGGAAGATTCACAAAGAGCGGACTGCAGCTGGAGTCAGTGCTTCAAGAACCACCACGCACAGACGTATGCCGGACCTGGATTTCAGCTGACGCATTCCTTGTGTCAAGCCACTCTTGAACAAGACACAGCGTCAGAAGTGTCTCGCCTGGGCTAAAGACAAAAAGGACTGGACTCCTGCCAAGTGGTCCAAAGTTATATTTTCTGATGAAAGTAAATTTTGCGTTTCCTTTGGAAATCAAGGTCCCAGAGTCTGGAGGAAGACAGGAGAGGCACAGAATCCATGTTGCTTGAAGTCCAGTGTAAAGTTTCCACAGTCAGTGATGGTTTGGGGTGCCATGTCATCTGCTGGTGTTGGTCCACTGTGTTTTCTGAGGTCCAAGGTCAACGCAGCCGTCTACAAGGAAGTTTTAGAGCACTTCATGCTTCCTGCTGCTGATCAACTTTATGGAGATGCAGATTTCATTTTACAACAGGACTTAGCACCTGCACACAGTGCCAAAGGACCATGGTATCTCTGTTCTTAATTGGCCAGCATTTGCCTGACCTTAACCCTATAGAAAATCTATGGGGTATTGTGAAGAGGAAGATGCGATACGCCAGACCCAACAAAGCAGAAGAGCTGAAGGCCACTATCAAAGCAACCTGGGCTCTCATAACACCTGAGCAGTGCCACAGACTGATCGACTCCATGCCACGCCGCATTGCTATTGAGTGCTGTACATGCTCATACTTTTCATACTTTTCAGTTGGCCAAGTCCTATACAAAAAAATCCTTTTTTTTGTATTGGTCTTAGGTAATATTTTCAGAGATGCTGAATTTGGAATTTTCATTAGTTGTCAGTTTTAATCATCACAATTAAATGAAATAAACATTAACATTAAGAAATATATCAGTCTGTGTGTAATGAATGATATCCAAGTTTCACTTTTGAATGGAATTACTGAAATAAATCAACTTTTTGATGATATTCTAATTATATGACCAGCACCTGTATATAGTAGTCGTTTTGCTCTCTACCATCATTTTCCTCAGACTTTGCATCATGCCTCTCTGCGCTCTTGCCTCCCACTCAACTGCTGAGATGGAATTTGTGTTTCAGTCTCTCTGATTGCCAGATGCACCGAGCCACAGCACAGCAGTCTGCAGAGGCTCCAGACAGCAGCTTGGCCTGTCCTGCATGCTGTACCTCCAAACTGAAGGCAGCAGTAACCTGAATCTTCTTCTATTCACTGCCAGGGTTTCTTTGTTAATTCAGTTTCACCTCTCAATTCTGTATTTTTCAGATGACAGTTCATTTTTATTTTAGGATGTAATCCATCAATCTGATATCTATACCAACTGACAGGACTGTCAGAAATAATCCTACAGTGGAGCATCACATCAGTTTCACACCTGTGCTTTCCTAACTTTTATTTATTCTTTTTTTTTAGTTTTAAGTTTTTGTTTGTTTAAAAAAATTTTTTTCCTAGACTACAAATAAAGTTTTTCTGTAACTCCAATGTTGCACATTCTATTTACTGTTTCTGTGTCAGTCTGTAGTAGGTGTTGAAGTTGACCTTGAATTGGAAAAGGTCAGGGCAGAATGGCTTGTTTGAATGACATTTCATCACACCTATTGATGAGCAGCATCTGCGAGAAGTAGCAGTGCTATGCTACAGCAGCACTAAAGTAACTCTAACATCAAAATCCACACAAGTCCCAGTCAAATCAGAAACAGCAAAGTTTGTACGCTCATCTTCATGAAAAAAGAGAGTGCTAAAGGCTTGGTATATAATGTCCGTGGCTATAATTTTACGTATGATATGTGGCACTTCTTGTCATGACTACTTGCAGGGCTTGTTATGGCAAGCACACTAGCCGGCCAGGGACATGTTAGCACTAGCCAGTCAGTCTTTCTCATTACTGTGCCAGTTACTCCTCCCCTGGCATTATGTTTTCAGGATTGTACATCATTTTATTCAATAAAGAGTTACTGAATAGGTGGAAAATAGCTTTCAGAGCCAGTGAGCTCGCCAAACTGTTAGCAACAATTTAAGTTAACAAGTTAGCAGGCTCTCTCGGCTGCGATAGCATCCCCAGTTTTATACTCTCCTGCTCTCCATTCTCTTAAAGGTCAGCACTGTTGAGACGGCTTGTTATAGGTCTTCCACACAAAGTGTAATTTGACTGTGATTTTACTTTGTGTCATGACTGAATTCCTCGATCAAACTGATTCTACTGTATGGTGAAAGAGTTGATTTTGCGAAAGATTTGTTGTTGTGAATACTGTTGTTGTGAGTTTTTTCCTGTTTTCCATATGACTTCATGTTTTAAACAACGTAGGACATGACTAGCATGCAGCAATTCAAATCTCCAAAATAGTCTGGAAAGTCTTTGTAGCAGAAACAAATGAGAAAAGCTTTCCCCTTCTATATCATTTACCATTGATACTCCCTTCTCCACAGTTGTCCCTCCAGGATGCCATTTTAAATTAAAACATGCTCCCAGTGAAGTTGTCTGGTTAGACGCGATGCTCTAATCCATCACACATCAGGAAATCATCTGGGAGTCTGAGAGGGAGGAAGGTGCTGTAGCTGTTAGCAGCTCTATTTTCCTGGCACAAGAAACTCTTTCCACCAGCACTTTCTGGCCCCCACGAGCCTCAGTGAGACGAAGGCAGCAGAAATAGACTTAACAGGAGAGAAACGACACTCTTACCTCCTTGGGATTCACAGAGGCCCATTTCCCTGCAACTCATCCAGACAGTATTTATTCTTGTTACCGCTTGAAACGTGGGTGGCTCCCTTCTCCTGCTTAGTTGAACATCCTGCAAAGATATTTTTCTAGACGTTTTTCTTGCAATTTATCTGCCTGTTTCTGGGGTTTCATCTGGACATGAAAAGCCCTCTGGTACCCTGAACTGGAGAGGCTCAGGCTTGAGAAACTGGCCGCGGTGTTGAAAACCGCCTTCCTGTGTCAGACTCTCTGCCAGCAATATCTGCCTTTCCTCTCTCCTCTAGACTTGTCTGCCTGCCCGTGTGTTCGGATATGGCAGGAACTCACTCTCATGAGCTGGCTTGTATCAGTAAAAGGATTGTACTAATATGGAACTGGCAGAGAAGCAGGAAATATTTTCCTAACTGAGGTTGATTAATGGAGTGAGATGGAGGAGAGAGTGGATGAGGGGGGAGGCTGGGAGCTGAGTGAGAGGTGGGGAAAGGAACAGGAGCAATGAGAGGAAAAAGAAAACTGTATGTGATAGGTTTAATCCTACCAGTACAGGGTGTTGGAGAAAGGTAAAGCTCTTTTGAATTGTTAAGACAGTTTATGTAATTAATTGTGCTAACAGCTAATGTTTGTTTACTGGATTAATTCATAAACAGAAAATTAAATAAAGCAGTTCTAACTCAAGGTTCACTTATAGCTTTTCCTGGAGTTTTCAACTGTGTCATGCGGTCACATGTCATGGTGATAGGTTTATTTTTATCTGTATGGGGGCCACAGGAATGTGATGATTTTTTTTTTTTATCCTGGCACACTCCATTTATAACAAAAAAAAATCTCAAGTGAAAAATATTTAATACAGTATAAGATAAAGTATATAAATGATGTCACCGACACATGAGTTTAGTCACATGAGTTATATTTCCGCACCGCTTATAGTAGTTATTGTTTGTTTTGCCTAAGTTAAGTTTTGGAAATGAGTTTTGACATTAATTTAAGACAGTACCAACCCAACATATGCATACTAGCTTTTTCAAGAAATTTCAGCCCTATCACACTGTCTTCATATCCTGGTTTAGCATAAAACTAGAAACTGGGAAACATCTTGTAAATATGTAATATCTGGTTTGTTTAATCCATCCCAAAAAACTAAGTGTAAATATGTGATTTTTTTTTTATGTTAGTTATATGATAAACTAAGACCAGCCGCTTGCTTTAACTTCATATTCAGCATACAGACATGGGAGTGGTATCAATCTTGTGACTCTCATGTAACTCTGCAACTCTGCAAGAAAATGGATGTATATACATTTTCCCCCTTTAACTATAATGATAACTGACTAATTGTTTGTTTAAATCAGTTAAGCAAAAATGCCGAACAAAAACCAGCGTCAGCTTCTCAAATGTTAAGATTTTTTTTGTGGAAAAATCTGTGGTTTTGGACTCGTGCTCAAACCAAACAAGCAACTTGAAGACTTTACTGTGAGGAAAATGGTTCATTATTATTTATTATTTTCTGATTTTTTTTATGAATAAACAATGAGACACCTGAGTAGATTATCCTTGTTGACTGGCTTCAGGTAGTTTGTTTGCTGAGCTTTGCGTTTAGTGGTTGCTGTGTGAAAAAAGTTGCCATAATGACGCTGACTGGCAACTTTCACTGAAATTGATGCAGAGCAGATTCCTCCCCACTCTTGACCCCTGTTGTTTTTACAGCCCGCCTCAGTTCTGGGAGGCTGAGACTAGAGAGGGGAAGCAGACAAGAGAAGGGAAGAGAAGGATGGGGATTTGCGGTGGCCCTCAAAATTTACAACTCTCCAGTTCCTCTTGCAGACGAAGTCAGTCATGCTTGAACTTTGCTCAGATACACGACATGTTGTTCTCAAGCTGAAACAGACTGTGTTCAAGCCACAGTAATGAGAGTGATTTTCACTAGCACATTGTCGATGAGCAGGAACTGGTCTCCGGGACTCTGGAGCAGATATATTAACAGCTTACAGAGATTCACAGCACATATGGTACTGACACAAATTGTCCACGGACAACACAACCACACATGGAGTGCACAGGGATCATACAACACACACTATACACCGCAAAGTACTTTATCACTCTGCATTTATATACAGTCTGTATGCCGCTCTAATGCTTAACGCTATGATACTGCTCAAAACACTTGCTGTACACACTGTTAAACAGCTGTTTATTATTATTGTTGCCAGTTTGTCTTCTTCTTATTCTGGTGAGACATATTTACGCTGGTGTTGGATTGAGACATACACCATACAGCGCACTGGTTTTCATTCCTTCATGGTTAATCCAAACTGATGTTGAATATTTTGTGGCAGTCCCTTACATTTAGAGCACCAACAGCAGCCTCAGTAAACTACAGAGCAATGCAGTTTTGAGACAACTTGAAAAACTACCTTTAGCCTGCTAGCAGTGTTCAAATCTCGATCTGAGTCCTTTTAATATTTGGGATCTCCAATACTCTGATGGATCCGATACTTAGCCTATATTTACTTAAATGTTGATTAAATATGTGTCTGACACTCCTTTCTCAAGCATTAATTCGAATACTGGAAGCCCTGGTCCAAAAATATTGAGAAGATATGAATGAAATTGGGACTCCTTAAATTGTGACGTGATGCAATGTGCTAGAGATTGAATATAACAATCATCTGATAATACTGTTTTAATACAGTATTCGAGCATGATTCTTCCCTAGTTGTATTCATTCAGATCACGTTTGTGATGTTACTCATCTTGCCGCCTCCTTTGGCTGTAAATACTTTGGTCCCCTGCCCAGGGAAAACCCAGTGCCTGCAGATTTAGTGGAGTGATGGCAACCAATGAGAGTACAACTCTCAGGGGGTGTTTTGGTAGCTAGTAGCTCCTTCAGTTGTCCGTCACAACAATTAATTATGTCCTGCTGAGTTTCTGATAAGCATTTACAAAGACAAACTAGAGTCATATGGAAGTTACCCAGCCCAGTGGTGCTGTCTTTCCCAAGCTAATCTGTAGCTAACAGCTACTACCTAGTGCAGGTAATAGTTTGCTAAGCCTCACCCATCTCAGTGGCTGAAGTTACAACTGTTGATGGCAATTTTTTTTCAGATATAGTTCTTACTAATCAAGCTAACTTGAAAAGTTGGTTTAAAATGTTTCCAAAGGATTTGTTTTAAAACAAGAATCCTCTTAAACAGACTTAAATATGGACTTGATAGTGTGATACTATGCTAAAAGACTGAGGCTATGCTACATGTCCCACCAAAAAGTCAGTATCCTCACCAGTCAACGATCTATGCAGAAAAATTGTAAAAATAACACCAAAGACCTTATTTGGTTCCTACGGTGTATGTATTTGTTTCTTTATGCCCAGCATGTTTTCACATTTCACCTTTATAAAAGAAAAGGCTTTTGGGATTTGGACAAATCAATGTGTCTGTCAAATGTAACACTGTTTTACCCTGCTGTCGTTGTTGGAGTGCAAACCCTGAATCCAATAACACTAACATTACCCAAAACTCTGAAAAAATCTGAGTCCAGCTTACATAGAGTAGAATATAGCTTCTACCTTTTGTACATAGTACATCATTTATAGATTTTGTGGGATTAGAACCACAGGTTTTCCTTACCCTATCTGCATGAATGTCTGCTCATGCAGTAACCAGCAGCTTTAACCAGTGGACCGGTAACTCAGTGTTGTGCCCTGCCAAGAGCCCCAGAACACCTGAAAGTCCTGGGAGTGTTGACCATAACACAACCAGTGGGTCATGTGACAGTGCAGGTGGCTGCCAGCCTGGACTGTGCCCTGCAGTCAAACTCCACTGTGACCCAGAGAGTTAGAGGAACTGCAGGAGGGCCAGCTAATTCTTGTCAAGAGGAGGCCTGAGGCCTGACGCCCAGCCCGGAGCAGCCAAACTTACCCTCCTTCCAGCACATTTAACAAGCTAACATTCCTTCTGTGAACTTTTAGTCGTTTTTACAATTGTGCTCTTTGCGGGTTGACTCAAAGCTTTTTGACATTTTCAGCTGTCTGGTCCTGTTAAAGCTTCACTAAGCAGGAGTTTTAAGTAAAAATGCACTCATTTTATGTACTTAGAACATGTGCCATCCCCCTTTTATACCCTCTACCTTATTAGCCCAAGTGAAATTACAGTATTAGGAGGTCTTTTTCTTTTTGCTATCCTTTGGTATAAGGCTGTGTGCTGTTTGCTGATGACATGTTAACAGGACATCAGTGAAGGTCAATGTTTTCAGTTATCTCTTGCTGCCATATGGAATTGCAAATGTGCAAAATCCCCTAACATCCCGTTAAGTTTTCTTTCTGCAATTTTTTAAGTTATGATGTTTGTGGCTGTGGTGGGAAAGTGAACCAAAAACGGGAAGGGAGAGAAAAGAGGCTGACACTCGTCAAACATTACATCCTGGACAAATCAGAAAACACAAGCCTGTGAGAACCTGAACCTGCAGAGCCAGCATCCTCATTTTTACAATTTGAGTAAATTATAGAGTATTCACGTTAGATGCTGACACCACAGCCATGCTCCAACACTTTAACTCTTTGGCAAGCCTCTGAAGAGACAATTACGATTAATTGAAATATCTTAGACTTAGACTTATGATTTAAATCAATGATCTAACTGTAGAGGAATACAGTATCTTATAGGCCGAGGGCGTGTGCCTGCCAGTTGCACATAAATTTTCAGTGCTGGTCTTTTTCTGTCAGTTCTGCCCTTGGAGATAAAACACCATATAATCTGCTCTTCTACAGCATCCTCAGAGTTTTCTTCATCTTTTTCATTGGTTGAAACTCAAACCACATGCCAGAAAACTTGCACACATCTGAAACCCGACTCTTCCACACTCAAGTTTATTGATAGTCATGTAAACCTCATGCCACTCAATTTTAAGAGTGATCTCATTGCGGAAGTTCCACGAGTACTCCAAACCAGCTCGCCAGTGACTTTTAAGTGGCTTTTGTTCCTCTGCAGTGGAAGGCAGGCCAGCAAAAGACAGTGCGGGCTTTCATAAACGCTTGGCTCTGCTCCTGTAGGTCCTCCTTCAGCTCTCGGGTGGAAACATGGTGCCTGGTGTTTGGGCCCTGGGTGTAATTAACCCTGGAACTCATAAAGAGGCGTTCACAGTGGGGTGCATGGTGGGCCCAGTCCTCATGCCAGCTCCTGTTGGGCAGCTGAGATCCTGCGCCAGATGTTTTCCGTTAGCATGTTTGCATGCCAGAGAATCCAAAGCCTGCTACACCTACTGTATACAGTATACAATGCTCCAGTGTGCTGTGGCTCCATCGAGAAAGTTCAGTACATAAGCTTGTTAGCATCACAGGGGAAGTTTCTCATGAAAGGGTGGGAGTATGTGAGTAAACCAACAGGAAACATTTATTAGTCAACAGGTATGTTTCAGCTAAAAAAGAACATACAACAAGCTGGTAGTGATTAGTGTTTTGCTCACAGACACATTAAGCAGAGATTTTGGCTAGCAGCAATGTTGGTCTGTTGGTCGGCCGCCCCGCCACTTCAGTCTAAACTAAAATATCTCAACAATTACTGGAGGGATTGCCATTACATTTTTTACAGACATTCATGATTATCAGATGATGAATCCTACTGACTTTGGTGATCCCTTCACTTTACCTCTAGCACCTTTAGTACTAGCCTAATTAGCAAGTTCTAAGATCTGTGGAAGGTTAAAATCAAGGGCAACTGGATTTGGTTGAAGAAGTGCTAGGATGCTCACATTTCACTAAAATTGTAAACATACGTGATAAACCTCAGGATGGTAGCATTGTCGTTGTGAGCATGAAGGCATTAGCATCTAGCTCAAAGCACCACTGTGCCTAAGGGTTGCGTCACAGAGCCACTAACAGGGCTGTAGACTGTTAGTCTTGGCAATGGCAATGGCAATTTGGCAGTCTTGTTACAACATGAGAGGCTTGAACCTCTGTCTTCCAGTTGGAAAAAAATCTCACTTCTTCATACACCAACCTGCTGTCTAAATGTTTACTGACCCAAATCTGCCTTTGAGGTTAACCTTGCAGGGTTAACACATTGGAGTGGTGCCATTGTCAACTGATTGTAAAATAGTGTGAATTTAATAACTGTTGTACGAACAAACATGGTGGCGTCACAATCCAGGTTGCTAACCCAGCAGGCACCTGGGTGGCTCTTATGTATTTAAAGCTGGAATCATGCTCAGTTGGCTGCGGCAGACACATACAGTGTTTGAAATGCAATTGATTATATGCCTATAAGTGCAGTGACTGATTATGCTGTTCTCCCTTTCTTTCATCTCTGTAGACATTTACAGCTTGGTGTAACTCTCACCTGAGGAAAGCAGGCACGCAGATCGAGAACATCGAGGAGGACTTCCGGGATGGCCTGAAACTCATGCTGCTGCTGGAAGTCATCTCAGGTAAACAGATTCTTACTTAACAGGATTATCTGAATGAAAAAAGTTTGCATGGACAGCACTGTCAGTTTGGGCATCAGGATTAGCCTTAAGGGAATAGCTTGTTTGCTTTCTTGCTAAAAGTTGGAAGAAAATACTGATACCACTCTTATGTTTGAACATGTTTATCTTTTGCAATGTGATGTATTTCCAAGTGATACAGAAGATGTGGGCAGGGTCTAGTTAGGAGAGGGATTTAAATTAGCTCCTTCAAATTTGATTGGATTCCTAAAAAGCATATATGACTAGGAATTTGGAGCTGCAGGTGAAGTACTGTGAATGAATACATTCATTCACAGGGGCATGAATACATGTCTCACGACATGTATTCATGCCCCAGAGTTTAAGATGAGTCCTCAAAAATATTTTCAGGTTTTACAGTATGAACAATTATTGGAAAATGTTTTGAAAATCCTTTACTTCATTGTGTCTTAAAATAAGAGACAACAAGTTAGCTTAGTTTAGCACAGAGACTGTAAACATTGGGGAACTCTGTCCAAAGATAAAGTAAGCAACCGACCAGCACCTCTATAGGTTACTAATTAACACCTTTATATCTTTTTGGCCTAAGAAAAAAAAGAAGTGTTTTAACAACAACTTATTAACTGACTGACCTTTGGACAGATCCAGACTTGCTGTTTCCAGTCTTTATTTTAAACTAAATATCTCCTGGTCATACCTTCATATTTTCTGACACAAGAGTGGTATCAATCTTCACATCTATCTCTGCAATAAAGTGAAAAGGCCTAATTCCCAAAATGTCAAACTATTGCTTTAAAACAACAAGAAATATCTTGTAATCTTTAAATGACTTGTACTAGTTTTGAGGAAAGCAGCATTATAAGTTTAGCCCTTTTGTTTCTATTTTATGTATGGGTCCAGAAAAAAATGCAGTTTATTTGAAATATGAGTCTTTAGAGAACCTGCCAGACATACCCATCATCTATGTGTCTTTTTGTGTTTTCCTGTCTAGGCGAACGCTTGGCCAAACCAGAGAGAGGCAAGATGAGAGTCCACAAGATCTCCAACGTTAACAAAGCACTTGACTTCATAGCCAGCAAAGGAGTGAAACTGGTGTCTATTGGAGCAGAGGGTGAGTGATGTCACATCTCTGTCCTATAATGACATTTCCACCAGAAAATGAAGGTCAGTCACTTGACCTTCTCTGTTTGTTTACAGCTCAGACTGTCCACTATTGATTTTAATTAGGCCATCAGCCAAATCAATAGCTGCTATTCTGTTGTAAATAGTTATGTATAAAATAGTCTGTAGCCCTCTCTCTCTCTCTCTCGTTACCATGGCAGTGCCGCTGGCTGCTGTGCAGTTTAATGAGATCCTTATTCCAGAGTGTTCCGGCGGAGGTTGTGCTTTGCAGTGCATTTTCTGAGAGTAGATCTTAGGATCAGCAATCCCCTCAGGGGCTGAAGCTGCTCATTGTTTAGCACAAATAACTTGGGGATGTCCGTCCTCCTCCCATCGGAAAGTAAACAACTCTTTAGTCGAGTAAACACTCCCCTCTTTCTCTCACTATCTATCTGTTTTCCTCTTTTACAACCACACACACCCCTCTGGCATTTTCTGGAAGTGACAGAATTTGCTCACATGTGCTGCATGCAGAAACTACAACTCAACAGGAACTTGTCTTTCCAGAAACAATGTCCTGGTTGCTCTGGATCATCTACAAACCTTACTGTCAACAAGTCCAGCTGGAACTACTTTTACTGAAGAAATAGTTCCAATGAAAACTGTTGACAAATGTCTATTCCAATGCCTTCTGTTTACATGGTTTGTATTGGGATGCCAACAGAGATCAGATGCAGGCATGTTAAAACTTCAACACATAAAACCAAAACTGTCTGTATGACAGTGACAAAATATATTTTGGACTTTTTGGTGAACTGACCCTTTAAAGAATAACCTTTGTAAATTAGTCTAATCCATGTTAAACACACAGGGGATCTGACTCTCCTGATGGCCCGGGCCTACCCCACCAAAACACGGCCTAATAATGTTAACCTTTGACCCATGTAACCCTGCTGTTCAACCCATCAGCTGTTTCCATCAGGAGTTGTTTCTGTGTCTTTCACTGCCAGACACAAAAATGTTAAAAGAAATCCTTGTAAGGAAAATGTTTTAAAAATCAGATCATAATTCTGCTTATCCGTAATGGATTTGTAACAAAATTGTTGTATTGTTTATTTTGTCTTTGATCGGATCATTATTTTTTCATCAAAGAAATCATAATTTTTCAGTTCAATTTTCAATTCAATTTTATTTATATAGCGCCAAATCACAACAACAGTTATCTCACAGCGCTTTTCATAAAGAGCAGGTCTAGACCATACTCTGAAGTTATTTACAGAAGCCCAACAATTCCCACCAAGAGCAAGCACTAGGCGACACAGGCAAGGAAAAACTTCCTTTTAAGATTCCTATTTTGCCAGTTTTAGACTAACTTTTAAGGAAAAGTTCTTGGGCAGTTGTTGGTGCTCTGACAACATCAAACCTTTTGAGAAGTTTTGCTACTTTTGTTCAATACAAGTTTTAAAAAAAAAGAAGCTAGATTACATAGTAAGACTGATTGCTGCTCTAAAATCAATAAAAAAGCTTTAATTATCATTTTCATGTTTGATTAGTCTGCTAATTATTTTCATGATTGATAACTCAATCATGATTCATAAAATGTCTGAAAATAATTTAAAAAGGCAGCTATCACTGAAGACAAACAAACGTTCACATCTGATACAGTGTAACCAGTGTCAGTCAACTGATTTGATTTTTGTCAGTCAACCATTCAGTTGATCAACTACTGTTTGTAGCAACTTAATAAATTAAAATAATCTTACTAGCAGACTTCTGCACTTGGTTTTAGAAAACAAGACCTTTTGGTTGAAAACAGGACAGAAATTACTTGATAAGATGAAGATTTTTGTTTTTGCAGCGCTCAGAGGCCGGTATAAAAGCTCCTAAGCCAGACCAGCATTCCAGACAGATTAGCCGCCTGGAATCCCCTCCTGGTCGAGCGGCCCTGCAGCCCAGCTTCCTGCTAGCTGTGGTGGTGGGATGGGACTAGTTGAAGGCTCGTGTTCATGCGGCTCCTCAGGGGGTTTGTTGTGGGTGAGGGATGAAGGAGGGGGGTTGGTGTAGTTTCAAATAGAATTAGCAGGATTTGTGTTCCTCCCCCAGGTTGATCAGTCATGTTCATTAGGGCTAATCTCAACATGTATCTGCATGTGTCAGTCCGAGCCTGCCTTTTTCTGCCTCCTAATTCAATCTGAGCCGTCTTTCACACCGCATTACATGTACAGACATCTGACTGACATCTCGGAGTCCAAGTTTGTCCGACACAGTCCAGCGGCTCTGGAGCTGCCGTGCCTCATGTCTTATTGGATTAGAGAGAGAAACAAATGATTATTGAAGGCGAGCAAACAGGGTGACCTGTTGAAGGGGATTTTCATTATCGACAGCAGAGAAAGGACTGGACAGAGGCAGTTCATTCACAGCCTCCAACTGCAGGCATATAGCTGATTCACAGCTTAGCAGGTTCAGGCTCAAATGATTGAATCATCACACATTTCATTCATGAGAGCTTAGTACTCACTGTTTCAGTTCTCCCTCTAGCACTGTGAGCCAGAGACTGGAAAACCATGTAATGTTTTGGTGTTAAATTGACAAATTATCTGAGTGTCGAATGAGTTTCCTGATCTCAAAGGTATTCATGATTGCCAATATCTTCTTTTACATTTGCTTTGCAAACGCTGTTACAGGCCCAGATTTGTGTATTGAAGTATTATTTGTTTCTCTTACACTCTCTGTTAGTGACAGTTTGTAGAAGGGCGTACAATGTGTAGAAATGTGTAAATCCTGAAATGTAAATGTTATTGCTTTGCCCTTTTTTCAGAGATTGTAGATGGCAATGCAAAGATGACCCTGGGAATGATCTGGACCATAATCCTCCGCTTTGCCATCCAAGACATTTCTGTAGAAGGTAGTGTGTGTGTGTGTTGTGTGTGTGTGTGTGTGTGTGTGTGGGAACATTTCCACACGCTTCTTCTCTTCTTATTCATTCACTTTACTGAAAAGAACTGCTCACTGTCTTCATTTGCAATTGAAAACACTCTTCATTGACTCAGTCTCTCAGCATTCAAACTTTTGTCACACATCTCACAAGATGATAAACACATAGACTTGAGCTAATGCATGTCGATTTAAATATGAATGTTTTTTTGTATTCCTATGGAGGTGGAAATGCTTATGTTACGCTCCTGTCTTGGTTAACATATATTATGCACTTAAAGTGTAATCCAATTTAAATGTCAGGAGTGATCAGCCTCGATTTGTTCAGCTTTAGATTCTAGTGCAGTGTGTTTTTTTCCCCAAAGTATTGAACTATTTCTGTTTGCGTATAACACAATACCAGACACATCTCGGTATCCAACAAGAGAGCACGAAACATCCAAGCAGTCATGCTTCCCATTCACCTCCACTTAATCCACCACTAAACAGGGATTAGCCGAGAGTCGGTCAAAGTAAAAGCCTGAGAGTTTCTCCAACTTCACAATGATCCCTTTTCTCTAACTGCAGAGACATCTGCCAAAGAGGGCCTGCTGTTGTGGTGCCAGAGGAAGACTGCACCCTACAAGAATGTCAACATCCAAAACTTTCACATCAGGTGAGACTTTGGGGAGGAAAGTTAGTAACTAACAAAAAAGGTTATTTCAGTCACATGCCGCAATGCAGTTACAGTTGATTGAATGAGGCTGTGGAACTAAACGCAAAGGGTTCAAAGCTCTGTGTGAAGCTGGGAAAATTAGGCCAAAGAATGTGAAAGAGCAAGGATGCTATCATCTCACCTTCAGTTCACAAGAGTTTTGATTACGTGTCCTCCAGGTTTAGAGATATTGTTGAACACAAATCCAGTTGTCCGTTCCCAAGTCTTTGACAGTCCAGTTCGGATCTGGACCGTGGTCCAGACTTTGAGTAGCCCTGTATATGTTTTGTAAAAGCTGAGAAGCTGATGTCTATCATACATTAATATCTGTCTCTTTTATCACGTAATTTCTGTATTTTAGGTTCTATGCTTGGTTATATTTGAGGACCTGCATTTTTAGGCATCTTAGAAACCAGAATTAGGCATTCGGAGTTTTATTAAAGTGCTTCAAGACAAAAATTCTGAGTGCACTAAGGCGCTCACACAACATTGTGTAGTAATAGTACTTGTCAACTTTGGAGTATGAATCCCTCCATCCTGCAACATTTTCTTATGGGTGCTGCTTTAAATTAAAATATGGTTGTTGACTTGCCTGGTTCAGTTAAGATTGTATAAGAAATTAAAGTACACCTGGATTTCATAAATATATAAGAAATAGTTGCTAATTCAGCACAGACGACAGCAGTGGCCTCAGTCAGTGCTTATGCCGAACAGAGCAGATCTGAAAGCAGACTGATTTAACAAAGAACAGACCAGCAGACATGTTCTCATTAAACCAGACCAACTGAGAAGGAGAGAAGGTGGCACTTACCAACCAGTACATTTAAATGTGTATTTATATCAGTAGATTTGTTGAACACAAACTTATATGATGTGCCGAGGATAAGAGGATATAAGGTAACATACCATCCTGGCATCATTGTTACATACCCACTGCCACAAGTGGGTTAGGAAGGCCTCAATCCACATCATAGGGTGCATCCACGCATGCTGAATTATTGAAAGACGACCACTATGACCCTTAGATGTGGATGAAAGCTGAGGCGAGAAGAAAGGTGGAGGGGAGGTCATTTCAGGAGAAGGTGTAAAGGGAGAGGCCTGATGATCCCGGTGCAGGAGAGGGGATTGTCAGAAGCCAGGCCTTTGATGTAGTCTTCTGAGAGAGATGATATCTGTACATCAGGAGATGTGAGGCAGACAAGGAAAAGTACTTATTTTGTTGGTACTGCTGCACCAAGTATAAGACTAGACTCGTAAAAGACACTTTTTATTGACAAGTAATACATTAAAAACCCATCTTACTAATTTGTTACCTTACGAGCAGAGAGCACCAGTAAATCCTCCAGAACTCTCCAGATTGAGATTGCTCATGCTGCATTCAGACAGCCTGCTTTTCAGCATCAAGCCCATTAATCAATGAACCACGGAAGGCCAAACAAACAATATACTTTCTAGCTAATAAATCCATAATCATTGATTTAAAGAAATTAGATTCAACAACCGTCAACTTTGTGCAAGTTCTAAATTTAGTAGCTTTGCACATTTAAGAACTGTATCTGTTGTATACATTTATTTTTAACCGGAATTTCTGCAGATGGAAATCAACGCTAAAGCAAATCTTAAAGCTGCCAAAATTAATGTTTCAATATTAAATTACATAATAAATGTGAACACACAGAAAATGATCACCTGACTCTGCAGTTCCCCACCTTTATCCAGAGATTTTTAACTTCACTTTCACTCTCACTGCTCTCATAGTGTTGTTTTCCTCTGCAGCAACCAACTGTTTTCAGCCCAAAAACTTTAAGATCATTGTTCATTACCTGCCCAGCACCAACCGGCAGACAGACCAAGTTTGTAAACAAAGTGGAGCATTTATGAGCTGAAGACCCAAATATTTCCGTCTGGATTTGGTGGAGACCCAAACAGAGCTTAAAAACAGAACTTTATTTGTCATGTGGACAGAAACGTGACTTCAAATGGATGCTAACGTTGCTCTGCATCTGCTGCGTGTGTAAATGGACAGATGTATGCTTTGTTATATAACTTTATAAGGGGACAATCTGTCAACAATAAAAATCACTTAATACAGCTTTAATTTAATGTGGCAAAATTGAGCTAATGGTAGCAGTTACGTACATTTACATGGTAAAAATGCTATAAATAAATGTATACTAATAAAAAAATAAACTTGCATGGTGTAATGAAAGCTTCTCTTGTGTCTGGAGCTGCAGCGCAGCAGCATTCTATAAAAATTGCTCCACATCTGTAAGTCAGTAAGTCTCACAGTGAGACCAAGAAAATTACTCTGGAAAATTTAAGTAAACCAGCACCAAAGTACCATGTCTGTTCAATGTACAGAAGTGACCAAGGAGGAATTTCTTTGAACATGTTCCAGAATCTGGACCTCAAAAGCTAAATGAGTACAATTAACAATTTTGTCCTGGTCCTTGAAAATAATTTGATGGGTCATTTTGCACCCAAAATCCCACTTGTTCTTCTTCTCTGACATCACATGCATTAGTCTGAGTTTGTTCCGATACAAAATTTCAACGCAACTTTGTGTTATTTTCCATTAGATCTCAATATTAAATCCAAATAATTTTTTGAAATGTATTTTTTTCTTAATATAAAAATAAATAAATCTATGGAAAGGAGAATTTCTCTCCTAAAATAACTTCACTGAATTCAAGAATGTGAGCTCATCATGACAAAACGTCAATACATGTAATTTCTCAAACTTCAGAAGTTGCTGTTCAACTTTAATTAGAGACCATGTGGTACATCAGATAACGTATCTTTCACATTTAAGCTGATAGTGGTCAGGTTTCTGCTGTGTTACCGTAACAAACCACATGTTGCTGGGGAGATGTGGGTGTGTTACATGAAACTAATTAGGGAGGCAGACAGAGGGGAATGGTCTTGATCAAAGATTAAAGCTAAATTCCTTTTCTTTTCCTCAGCTCATTATGTTTCACCTCACTTTCACCCACAACTATTTCTCTCTCTTTCTGTTTCAGCTGGAAAGATGGTTTGGGTTTCTGTGCACTCATTCATCGACACCGCCCAGAGCTCATTGACTATGGAAAACTGCGCAAGGTGAATGAGCGATGTTTAACATTAGTTTGACAAACATAGAAACACCACCAAGACCACAAACCACAAATACTATGTTAGATTACCATATTTCAAATGTTTCTATGCAAAACCAACACAAGAAATGAAAATGAAAGTAGACAGGCAGCTATCTGTTAAGACCTTATTGTCAAACCAGGTAAAACAGTAGTTGTACTTTCTTGTGTCTTTGTGTCAACCAGGTTTGAGTATCCTGCTGAGACACAATGAAGTTCACAGAGATGTAAAATATTCTTATTCTGTGAAGTTTGTTCCCCTAAGTAACCCATGTACAGTATCTGGTGGCAAAATAGACAACACCTTACTGTAAATCATTAATACACTGGTTAGAATTTAGTTTAAATGTTTTATTTTGCAAGGAATTTAAAAAATGTATTTAATTAGTCGCCTAAATTGTACTATAAAAACTGGACTGATTTGAAAAAAACAAAAGCAAGACAACTTTATGTTTTGATTTATTTCTGTTTTAGTAGTTGCACATATGATGCTCCTGTCAGTTTTTCAAGTATAATGTATAAAGTGTGCAACTGTAATACGGTCACGCACAAGATACTACATTCACAGTCTTAAGTCTAAAGGTCTTCATAATCTGCTGTGTCTGCTGTTGACAGGACGACCCCATGACCAACCTGAACACAGCCTTCGATGTGGCAGAGAAGTACTTGGACATCCCCAAGATGTTGGACGCAGAAGGTAAGCAGGCAGGGAGGAAAAAAACAAAATGATGATGAGGAGAACAGATTTTTTTACTGTGTTCAAGGACAAGATATATACTCTCTCAGAAGTGCTGTTCAGAAGTCTGAAAGTGATGAAAAGCTCCTCCAGGGTCTGCACCACCCAATTTTTTTTATCACTTTCCTAAACCTACAATCTGCCAGCCGCGCCTGTTTTCCTACAGTGATTGGCCACCTGTGCAAAGGTGTGAAACTGGGCAGAATTTGTTACATTTGTCACATTCCTTTGTAAATTATATCACTTTACATGTTTACTACTGAATCACATCAATTGCCCGGAACCAAAAAATAACCAAAAACTGGAAGAAGTTCTGAACAACAGCACAAGACAGATGATACATAGGCACCAATGTCTCTGAGAGTATGTTTTGACTCACACATGCAGCTGTGCACACAGCAAAAAAAGGATTTTTATCTCCTTCTAATGAATGTAAATATGAAGTTCTCACTGTACAAATATATTTAAGCCTGTAGACAATTCTGCTCACTTAGTTCTGCAGTTGACAACTAAAATCTGTGTGTTTAAGGCTGCAAAGTTTAAATAAAATCCTCCTTTTTAAGCAGATCTGGACACTGACCCAACATGTTTTTCTTTCCACTCTGGATATTGTTTTTGTAAAGAGCTGAACTCCAACTTTACTTCCTGTCTCGTTGTTTATCTGTGCTCTGTTTAACAACCTCAACTCCCCCCTCCATCCTCCATCCTCCTCCCACTCCCTGACCTCCTCTCTTCCCCGCAGACATTGTGGGCACTGCCCGTCCGGACGAGAAGGCGATCATGACCTACGTCTCTAGCTTCTACCACGCCTTCTCAGGCGCCCAGAAGGTATCCTGGATGCAGCGTCTCCTTCCTCTTCCTACTCCTCTTCCTCAGTCATCTCCTCCCTTGTTTCTACTTCCCGTGTGTTTGTCTTAACAGCACTACTTCTCTTTCTGCAGTGTTCAGGGGTCACTCTCCTTCCCTTTCCGCATGGTTCACGCCACCAAATGCATGATGGGATGACAACACTCTGTTCTTAGAGGCAATGAGCACATGTTTATCTTCAGTCCACCTCGTTGTTACAAGGCTGTGGGCAGCCACATTCAGCCCTGATTAGGGTTTTGTTAGGCTGAAAAGAAGCTGAGTGGAGTGGGGGGTGCAGCAAAGTTTGTCTGATAAATGATGGTGATTGCCTGTGATACAAGCCATGGTTGGTGATGGAGAGAAACAAATTAGCCTGAAGTCTAGTGTGGTGGGGGAGATGTTACCATTTAAATGGATGGTTGTGTTCATCCTTGAGAGCGACAGCTTAAATGGAGGGTGGAAGAATGGATGAAATTAAAACAGGCACTTCAAAGTCAAGCAGAAAGCTGTCGTTTAATTTTAATGGATATGCGCCGTTTGGCTTAAGTAGAGAGTCTGTTTCCTTGTTTCTCTGCAACAAAGAGTGGTGTATTGGACTTTCTCTGTTGGATAATGGATGATTGTCTGTTAGTTTGACAGCTACCTTAAAACCCAGCAGGAACTCTGAGATTGTGCTGTGCCATCTCTCAGACAACTCAGGGAGAAGCTGAGCATCACGAAGCAGAAGTTATATAAGAGCCAAGTTCATTTGAGAGGCCCAGCAGCAGAGAGAGCATTTCAACACAGCTGTGTTTAAGCAACTCAGATCAAAAATGTCTGTGTTTATAACTGTGACAGAGTAGAGCGGCGTGGTCAGCCTCACTGAGAGCAGTGAAACTACAGCTGGACTCTGGATTGCATCATAGATCTGAGAGGTCTGGGACTTTACTGGTTCTTAAATTAAGCTGGACTAAGTTTACTTACAAAATACAATCAAATACAAATTTTTGAAGTTCAAAAAATGATCGCTCCTTACTAAATTTGTAACTTCTGTTTGACTGAGTTAATCCTCTATATTTTAGTTATTAGCAAATATTTGATATGGTTGTATTTTTGAATGAACTGAGGCACTTGGCTTCAGGCTGCAAATTTGTTTTAAACTGCATCTTGAGCTGAGCTTCTCAGCTTCTTAGTATACAAAAAAATTAATCCATTTAAAAATTATGTTAAAAAAGAAAAGGTATATTATCACTTTGACCACTCACTTCCCACTTCAAATTCAGTCATATTTATCCTAATATTGCTTTAAGATTTCCCTAAAAGCAAGCAACCTGTAGGTCGACTGGAGATGAACTGTGCCCCCACTGCTGCCTTCTCTTGTGATTACGCCCCCTGCTGGCCCTTTTGTCTCTGCACTCTTTTACTCTTGTGCATTTTTCTCTTCTCTGTCCTCTCTCCCCTTCCTCTGTTCCCTGGGCAGATATCATTAGCACCTTGAGGCCAGATGAGAAGGCCGTCATGACTTATGTGTCGTGTTACTACCACGCGTTCTCGGGCAAGCAGAAGGTGAGAACTGAAATGAAAAATAAAAAAACCCAAAATAAAACAATAACCGGATACCTGCCTAAGTGGCTGGCAGCGAATCATAGGTCAGCCACAGTTGTTTTTACCAACATTAATTTTTTGGCTACTTACATACTCTATAACACTGTATGACACCAGAAATTACAATATGAGGCAATACAATACCGTAACCACTTCTTTATTAAAGGTTCAAAGATGCCTTTTGTTTGAAATGAATTATTCTGATTTATCAGCAATTCTATTTCTGCTATGACATACACAAATCTAAATACTGTATAATGCATTTTGAGGGCTTGGTATTGTTTTTTAACACTGCTGTAATCTATATTTTTAATTAACAATGGATCAAATTTTGATGTGTAATTTGAGAGCAGTTGGTCATAGTAATAAACCCACAGACCATGACCTGGCTCTGCAGTTCCCCTCAACTCTACGATTTTAGTATCTTTCAGCTCCATGTTTTGGTTTTACAATCCCTCAATTTATGGTAACTGTTTTGGTCGTCGTTTCCAGCTTCAGTAGAAAGCTCCAATAAACCCATTGTATGCTACATGCTCAGCACCTAACAGCAGACAAAGTTAGCAACCATTTAAAACAGTTAGCATTTAGAAGCTAGAGAGCCTGATATTTATCTCAGAGCTAGAAAGACAGTGAATTTTGTACCAACATTCATCAGGTGGACACAAGTACGATTCCAGTTCACCATATCACCATCATTCTGTTAATGCAGGGTAAACATTTAACATTTTTTTATAATGGCATTAATGGAGTTAGCAGGAAAAAAGAAAACTAATCTCCAAAAATAGTGCAAAAATAACTTTCTTTACCACCAGACAAGTCATGGACGGAGTCCAAGTGGTGGTACTTCTGGCTAATTCAAGCTCATTTGATCAAAACATTGACCAATCCAGGAAACACGCACATATTTACATTGCTGACATCTTATATCCAAGCAGAACTGGGGAACTATGTGCCTCAAAATGTTATGACTTTATTTTTATAATGGGCGGCCCTGGTGGGAATCCAAACCCTCAGTTATTCAAAACCTCCTTCCTTATCTGGCCTCTTTCAGCAGCGTATTGAACCTTGATAAAGCATGCAACCTTTCTCCTCCGCGAGCTTGAAGTTCTTACACTCTCATTGGAATACATTATGCCAAAGACATGGCAAATCCGCTAAAGTTCTCTACAGAGAATAAAAGAGACTTATCACACACACAGGATATCCGCTAAGTCTCCTGTACTTAAAATCTTTATTAGGATCCTATTCTTAATGGAGCTCTTGAACCTCCTGAGGAGCAGGAGTCCGGAAACCACTGCAGGTTGGCACACAGTTTTACAGCACTGGCATGGATTTCACACAGAAACAGGGGGTGGAGAAGCAGTTACTCCTCCTCATCCTGTCTAACACCTCAGATTGTACCCTGCAGGGCAGAAATGTCCCCATAAACAACATCACTCCAACTTGTCTTCACTTTACAAAGAAAGGGGCAGTGTTAGCCCCAGTTTGTGCCTCTTATGTAGTATCTTTACAGTCCACAAAGTCACAACGCAAAACAGCATGAATTATGCTAGAAATGCCAGGTAGTAGATACCATCTAGGTCACTGAGGTCATGTCCTTGGTGATATTCCTGGAAATACGGGCTGGTTTAATGAGCTGTGGAAGAGTTTACATTCTACAGTCACAAACATATTCATATATGTTGGATGTTTGTTGATCCTGGTATTCCAACACAAAATTTCTGTTTTTAGGGAAAAGTATATATTAATTAGGTATATTAATTAATTTTAATATAATGAAGGGGTATAGTGTTTTCCATTAGCATTACATACCCAGCAGTGTGTAATAGCTTTGAAACTACATCTAGACAACTATGTAGGTACTGTTCTGTAACCAAATAAATCCATTTGTGCAGGTTTAAGTGCATTTTTAATGGCTAATCAAAACATTCTTTGGGTTTTAGGACTCATGACTGTATTTCCTAGTTACAGAGCTTGATAAATGTACCTGATAATAAAGCCATCTTTGTTTGGATTGTAGAGTTGAGTTGGGTTAAAAATGTTTTAGTTGTGCATTAGACATAACTGAATGATGCTGGAAAAACAATGTTTTAACTGCTTTTTAAGTGTTGTTAAAAGACCTTCTGCCTTTTTGAAGATGATGAAAGCTGTGATTAAAATCTGATAATACACGAGAGAATCAAACTAAATGTAGCTCCACATTGGCTTCATAGATCAACTGTAGGGTAACCCTGGACTTAGTCATCCTTCCAGTGTTCTCTCTCTGCTACCTCTGATGTCAGGACAAAGTAATCATAAAAGAGGTCCTGGCTGTCAGTGCTGACAGTAAACAGACCCAGCATGCAAACAATTGCTCACAGAAGCACGACCTGCACATCCTGGCTCTCCTTTTAAGGCAGCTCGCTCCTGGTAGAGCCCCCGGAGCATGTCTCCGACCAAGCCAAGTTTCCCCCGTGATCTTTTGACAAAGGAAGCTCAAAGCAGTCCTCAGAGTGGGATGCCAGTCTCTGAGCTATGAAACAGGAGGGAGGGGACTCAAGCCAATCTTACTGTGTCTGTTCTCTCTGAAAGTCTGCTGTGAGGTTACGCTGACTTTTAAATAGAGTAATTTAAAGCCTTTTAGAGGGAAATCGATAAAGGTGCATTTTGGATTCATTCATGACAGTTGCAGATGGATTTCTTGCGCTATTGATATTATTGGAGACACTTCAAATTCAACACTTCAAACAAGTTGCTGGAATGTTTTGTATTTTGCTGAATATTTTACATTTCTGATCTAAAATCAACTCTATATTATTCAGACTTTCTGCATGTTGCTTAAATTTCTCTCTACATTTTCTCTACAAATCCTCTGCCCTTGTTTTCAGAGAGCTTTCCTGACCACATCTACTCATCTTGAACCCAACGGGTTAACTGAATACATGTTGTCATGGAAACTCTGCATTGCTCATGTATTGCCAGTCCAACGATGAGTACTGACAGGCCATGTTAAGAAAGTGTTGTCTCATGGATGAGCCCCTATTTACCCCCACCGAGCTGTATTTATTCTCAGGGGAGCCCACTCTCCATTACCCCGCTCTCTCTATGTAGGTTGAGGCTAAAATAACACACTACACTGTTGTTCTATAAAAAGACAGACAATGCAGAGAGAAAGGTGCCTCTGCACCTGACATCTGGTGCAATATGATGTGTCTTTGTTTAAGCGTTCTGCTCTCTAGAGTCCTTCCTGTCGAAAAACAGACATTAGATTATTAATCTTAGGACATTTAGGTGACATTCACAGTGTAACAACACAAATCCAGACAGTGTTACAGAGATAACATCATACAGTAGGCCTAGCTGTCCTGCTTTTACTTGCTTGCAGCATCATCGCTGATCCATTGCTTCATCTGCAAAATTGCTCATTAGGGAAATCTTGGAGTGCTTGTGTAGGCAGTGTAGACATATGGACAGTATGCAATTAAATCTTTAAAAATATATTATGTTTTATTAGATCACCATAAGTTTTCTTGATGGAAAATCTCAATCTGAAAAGTAACTAGTAAATACAGCTGTCATATAAAAGTAGTGCAGTAAAATTACAATTATTTTCTACTAAAATGCAGTGAAGTAGTATAAAATGGAAATACTTAAGTGAAGGACCCCAAAATGATACATTAGTACCGTAGTTGAGTAAATGTTCTTAGTTACATTCCACCGCTAAACATACATCACCTTAATTTTATAGCATTCACAAAGTTCTCTGCTCTGGGTCTCATACTGTTTCTTCCCTCGTCATTCAGGCAGAGACAGCAGCCAACAGGATCTGCAAGGTGCTGGCTGTCAACCAAGAGAATGAGCAGCTGATGGAGGACTATGAGAAGCTTGCCAGTGATGTGAGAACACCCCGATTTTCCTATATTTGTCATGCACCTCCTCTACCCTTCTATCTCCCTGTTGTCCTGTTAAAGCCTCTCCATCCCCTCCCTGCCCCCGGGGGTGTTTGTGCTCCGTACAGGTGTAGGCTCAGGACAGCTAGGAAAACAATGTTGATTTAGGGCTTAAGCAGAATGAGGCTAATTTCCATGACGCTATGTTTTTTGCCTGTTTTAGCTCATTTACAACAAACTGCAAATACATTTTGCAAAGGATGGATACATGTTTAGATACATGTGTTTTTACCAGCCAGGAAGCCTTTGGGTTCATGTCAGTGCAATATGAAAATGAACCAGCAGAAACCTTGATATTAAAGCTGAAACTATTGTCGCCCAACCGAAACCTAACTGGCAACTATTTTGATAATTGATTAATGCTAAGTAGTCGATGCTTACAGCTTCTTAGATTTTCTGCTTTTGTTTGTTTTATGTTAAATATAAACTGAATATCTTTTGATTGAACAAAACAAGACATTTTCAAACATCAGGTTTGGTTTTAGAAAATTGTGAGAAATTTTTGTTTTATATATATATATATATATATATATATATATATATATATATATATATGTATATATATATATATATATATATATATATATATATATATATTATATATTTTTTTATTTTTTTCTGACAATTTCTAGACCAAACAAATAATCTGTGAATCTTGAAAATAATTCGCACTTTAATTGATAATGAAAATAATCATTAGTTGCAACCCTAATTATTATTCCATCATAATGAGAATTTGTTTGACTCAAATACGATCTTAAAAGCATTTAAGTGTGTGTAAGAAGCTCAAACATCTGAAATTCCAGAGTCAGCAGTATTTGCACAAGCACTTGAACTGAATAAAGAAGACTTTTAAAAAAAAAAACAATATCTGGTTCAAGCTGCATGGTTGTGCAAACAAGATGTAACTTTAATTTTAAAAAATAAATTTTAAAAGCAGTTTAAAGATCTGTATGTTAATGTTAACATGATAATAATATTAGATAATATCACAAATCAGTATCAATTAATATATCTTTAATAGATTTTTTTAACATCTAAATGTCAATATTTGTATTACCCTCAAAATCCAGTCTCGATCAGGCTATTGTAGTTCGAGGTAGCTGTTGGTTTGAAAACATGACATTATGCTATGGAAAATGGTCAGCAGCAATTAAAATAAATGAGGTAAAACATGTAAAAACATAGGTATGGTTCTGTAAATCAGACAGATGATGTTCTCAGAGTTACATTTGGATGCAAGAGATGAAGAATAAACCAATTCGCTAACCAATTATCTCAACCTGTATTTTTCTTTTGCTGACACACATGAATTACATCCACTATATCTCATTTATTTCCCACTCCCTTTTCCTATTCTTGGCATGGGGCTCCTTTGCATCACCATTTTCTTTCCCTTGAATGGTTTCTTCTCCATCCCCTTTCTCTTATTCTCACCCTTCAACACACACACACACACACACACACACACACACACACGCGCTCACACCACAGCTGTTGGAGTGGATCCGTCGCACCATCCCCTGGCTGGAGAATCGCATGCCTGAGAACACCATGCAGGCCATGCAGCAGAAGCTGGAGGATTTCAGAGATTACCGCCGCCTCCACAAGCCGCCCAAAGTGCAGGAGAAGTGCCAGCTGGAGATCAACTTCAACACCCTGCAGACGAAGCTGAGGCTCAGCAACAGGCCTGCCTTCATGCCCTCAGAGGGAAAGATGGTCTCGGTAGGTTACAGCAACTCATGAAAGTAAATCTTATCTGCAACTCTTATGGGCATCAGTGGTCAAAGAGTTACCTCACCTTACAATGAATCATGTCGACATATAATGCCAGGGAACATTTGAACCCATTTTTAACCTGTGTCTCACTTGGTTGGGTGCTTTGAAATGTCCATCTACAGCACAGGCCAAATCTTAGAGTTACCTCAATAGAAGCTGGAGAAGTGCAACTCCAAAATCCTGTTAACTAAAGAGATAAAGTAATTTATAAATACATGTGAATACTTGCACAATCAAGCAATTGCACCATCATACTTTTTATGAATTCTCAAAACATCAACAAAACATACTTTTTTTATATTAAGAATAGATCCAATGACTCGTGGTATTTGTAGAGATGAACTTGCAAAAATGATCACCAGTTACTCTGTAACTGCTGGATGCGTAACAGTTCGTGAACAAGTTCACCATGCCAACTTAAAGGGTGATGATATGTCAAAATAGTTTTTATGGCTTGTTTCCGCAGCCACAAAGTGGCCGAAAATAACTTTAGTGATCCTGTACATATACCATTCCTGAAAAGTCTTTACAGCATTTGACAGGAATTCATTCCCAAGTATTCTCCTTCACCTCATACAGGACATTAACAATGCGTGGGGAAATCTAGAGGGAGCAGAAAAAGGTTATGAAGAGTGGCTCCTCAATGAGATCCGCAGGCTGGAAAGACTTGACCACCTGGCGGAGAAATTCCGTCAGAAAGCAGCTATACATGAAGCCTGGACTGAAGGTATTGAGTGAAAAGAGCCGAGAAATACTCACTGTGAATATAAAGATCCAGCTTCAGTGGTTTGGTCTCTTGTTTTAGCTTTCTAAACACACAATGATTTGAGATCTAACGCATTTGTATCTAAGCTTTACTGGTACATTTTCTGTGGATCCCCTGCAGGTAAGGAGGACATGCTGCAGAAGCTTGACTACGAGGTGGCTTCTCTGTCAGACATTAAAGCGCTGCTGAAGAAACACGAGGCTTTTGAGAGTGATCTGGCTGCACATCAGGACCGTGTGGAGCAGATTGCAGCCATCGCACAGGAGTTAAAGTAAGAGATGATAAACAAGAGCCAGGGATGATCATCAATAAAAGATAAACTAGTATAGGATAGGTTGAGCGTTGCTTGTAAAGTCAATAATGGCGTTGTGGAAACGAGAGTTGCCACCACACCAGGACATACAGATAAACACATCTCTGTCTATTTTTTGTTGTTGTTTGTATTGGTCTCAAGTTATTTATTATAACTTATTTATTAGTTTCAGAATTTTCACCATAAACATCGAAAGTCTTTCTTTTCATTCGTTCACTTAACTTACTGAAAAGAGTGAACAGAAAAAGAAACACAAACCTAACAAGTGACTTGAAGAAACCCTTCAGGTGCTTAGCAAAACATTTCACACCGTAAAAAAAGGCAAAAACAAAATGACAAACAAAGACACAGCATGATCATCACAGCATTAAAGTGCATCTAAGAACATGATGGCAAAAAGCATCCAAACAAATAACCGCTAACGTAAATAATGTAAATGTAATTGTTCCCTTGTACTCATCCAGTGAGCTGGACTACTACGACTCCCCAAGTGTAAATGCTCGTTGCCAGCGTATTTGTGACCAGTGGGACGCGCTGGGAGCTTTGACCCAGAAACGCAGTGAGGCTTTGCAGGTGAGATGGGATAGACTCTGGCATAACCCTGAGAGAATTCAAAATAAACGAGTTACTGAAGAATCAGATTTCTAACTTCTAACATCACTCACTTTGTTATCCCTGTTTTTAAGTCCCTCTGTCCTTCTTGGTGCTGGTTAGAGCAGAAATAATTGCACATTTAGACATGAAAGGGTTCTCCCTCACAGTGAGAGGCTGTGAAGAGACTATTTGATTTCCAGGATTCCCGCTGGCCTTGAAAATCCTTTAAAGTTTGGGGATTTAAGATTTCTCTATTTGTTAAAAAAAATATGACTCCCAAATCCATCTATATGCCCCAGCTCTCTGGAGGATCATAAATAAAATGAAGGCTCTGTGAATTCTTGACTTTCACCCAGCAAGTCTTTGAAGGTCTTTAAAAAACCTGTGTGTTAATCATGTTTCTTGTTCTCAACAGCGAACCGAGAAGCTGCTTGAAACCATCGACCAACTGTACCTTGAGTTTGCCAAAAGAGCGGCTCCATTCAACAACTGGATGGAGGGCGCCATGGAGGACCTGCAGGATACCTTTATCGTTCACACCATTGAAGAAATCCAGGTGAACACAGAGAGCACTTGTAAACAGTTGTGGGGTAAAGTGCATAGAAATATGTTGCTGATCATTTAGAGCAAATGCTTTACATTTTGGGAAGTATGTTTATTTGCTTTTTGAGTTAGATGAAGTTTAAAATTATTCTCATGTGTATGTATCTGGTAAATGTATCTGTCTGGTGGCTTTGTTTCACATAAACACAGGAAACAGGGAAACAGCTAGAAAAATGATCCTACCAGTTGCCACCTACAAGTTCTCTAATTAACATGTTATATGCATTTTTTAGTACCATACAAAAACTGTAAAAAAAACAAGTTGCTGTTTTACATTGGAAAGGAAGTTATGGTAATATGCCCAGTCCAGAAATAGTTGTTGTGACATGACGTGTTAATTTAGAGTTGCGTGGCTAGCTGTTTCTCCCTGTTGCCAGTTTATGCCCATAAATGTACTTGCGAAAAATGTTAAATCTTTCTTTAAGTCATATGTAAAGTTGCAAAGCATAAATTACCTTTCATGTAGTTGTTATGTACAGATGTTTCTAGTCTCAGTCCAAGTATAAAACTAAGGGAAAGTACTGTGGATTTACATTATGTATATGTAATTAAAAATAAAAATATTGTTCACTGACACTGGGATGTTAAGAGAGGAAACCAGACTGCTTCATGTTCTACTAAATCTTTCACAAAACATTTGTACACTTAAGTTATGAAGATGAAGGAATTTTTGTTTTTTGTTGTTTCGATTTTCATATTTTTTGTTTGTGTGTGCTGTCTCAGGGATTAAGCACGGCCCACGAGCAGTTCAAAGCCACACTGCCAGAGGCTGACAAGGAGCGCCAGGCCATCCTGGGCATCCACAATGAGATTGCCAAGATTGTGCAGACCTATCATGTGAATATGGCTGGCACCAACCCCTACACCACCATCAACCCACAGGAGATTAATGCCAAATGGGACAAGGTAAAAAAAGTCAATACTGAACAAAGGAATATACACTTCAAGATGATTTTTAATCCATACACATGTGAAGAAGGTCTAAACATGTTTCATGTCTGCGCAGTGCAGCCATAGTCCTTTGGTTTGTTGGCCATTCATACGAATCACAGCAATGTGTATTAACACTTCTGTTTTTTTCCATGACTTTCCTGCCTGCTGTAGGTCAGGCAGCTGGTGCCTCAGCGCGACCAGGCTCTGATTGAGGAACACGCCCGGCAGCAGAACAACGAGCGTCTGCGCCGACAGTTTGCCAACCAGGCCAATGTCATCGGGCCCTGGATCCAGACCAAGATGGAGGTTAGTGTGAGCACAGCCTGACCACGTTGCAAGTTCAGAATGAGGCCAGTATGGTGGCGAGTGCAGCGTTGCACTGTCAGTGCACCCTGTGTGTAATTTAGTTTGTATAGTTTCAGTGCATTTTACTGTTGAGTTACAGTCCATCCCTGTAAAGAATTTTATGTGCACAAAATTTAAAATAAGAAATGATTTCTGACTCTAGATTTTAATGTTTCCCTCATGTGTCAAGAAAAGTATATTTGGGTTTATGAAATACTTTTAAACTCAGATTTGATAAACAGGAAATGCAGGGTGGTCAATGTGTAAGCAAGGCTGTTCATGTTCATTGTTCCTGGAAAAGTGGCATTGTAAGATTTGACTGTAGTGATATATAAGAAATAGCGTACAAGTAAAATACCTGAGTTAAAAATAATATGTCTGTATGAAATGGGGTAAAGAGATAAATACCAGCAAGAAGTGGTGATTTTTCCCCTCACCATTTTTCTATTTTCTTATCACGCCCTTCACTTATTCTTATTAGGCTTACAAGGGTGTCAAAACCTGTGTTTGTCTATGCAGGAAATTGGCCGCATCTCAATCGAGATGCACGGCACCCTGGAGGACCAGCTGACACACCTACGCCAGTATGAGAAGAGCATCGTCAACTACAAGCCAAAGATTGACCAGCTGGAGGGAGACCACCAGCTCATTCAGGAAGCCCTGATCTTTGACAACAAGCACACCAATTACACCATGGAGGTAAGACCTGCAGCCAGTCATGACAAAGAAATGACTGCGATATCTGCTTCTTCCAGTAATATCAAATGAATAATTCTGGCTGGAAACTGCAAATACTTTTTTATCCATCATTATGTATAAATGCACTTAGATTATTTCTGATGAGAACTTTGCATGGTAGCTTCTGCCATCAGTGGGTATGAATGCCACATGTAGTGTAAAGCACTTTGAGTGGTTCATATATGTATAAATGTACTTGTGTAGACCACTCAAAGTGCAACGTCTGCCTCTGAGCCATAGCCACCTCTGGATTGTGTTGGTGCCAGATTGTTTGTGGTTTGACACAAAGAACAAAGCAGTGGTAGGATGTTGAGACAACCACAGGAAAGTTTTTGAGAGTTACTAACTTTCCTGTCATTGTAGTACACCATACAACCTCCAATGTACTTAATTAACTTTTTGGCTCATCGGCTAAACTACAAGCCCCTGCAGGCCATGAATTATTTTGTAATTCACATGAATCTTGTTATTGAAATTCTGCACGCCAACCGACCCATTTTCAAAGCTTCCCCAGAGAGACAAGAGCAGATTTAAAGTGTAAATGTATAATTTGCTAATGTGTTTATGCAAATATTTTCTGTCTGCATCTCTTTTTTTTTGCTGGACATGTGCACCCTTTCTGTTACGCTATTAACTAGTCATACTGAAGAAAAACAGTAGTTTAAATCCCTTATAACAACGCTCCCCCACTAAGGTATTCCTTCATCATAATATCCATGTGTCAATAAATAGGTCTTGAACTGGTTGCTATTTCACTGCAGAGGAAATGGTGGCTGTGGTGGATCTGTGGTTGCACATCAAAATCAACATCAAAGCGTAGTGGTCACTTTTTTCCCAGAAGTTTTTGTCAAGTTTGTATTTTTAATACAACCTCCGGAAGAAGCTGGACGTTTTAACCATTTATATCTTACTTTTAACTGGCCATTTGAACTTTTTTGCTGGCTTGTTAACTAGTTTCATGCGCATTGCAATCACAAAATGTGATGTTTACGTGTTTCATCTGACTATTACTATTATTATGTGTGTTCCTTTCAGTTTTGCTCAATCAAATTGCACAGTGGCCTTCAGAGACACCACGAGACCAAAGACTAGTCTGTATAATCAAAGCATTCAAATTAAAGTGTCTTAAAATGTCAGCCGCCATTTGACACTGTTAAATGTCAGAGTTTACTGATTGTCCTGATGCAGTAAAATCCCAGTCATCATATCCTCCATGCCGGTCAGAACAAACATTTTATTTGCAATTACTGTTTAAACCAAGGCTAAATCCAAACCAGAACTAATGCCTCTGAGACCATTTTACTATCTGTCTCTTCCTTAGCCTTCCTTGAACTTCCTTTGCCTTTGTGTCTCTCTCTCCTCTGCAGCACATCCGCGTGGGCTGGGAACAGCTACTCACCACCATCGCCCGCACCATCAATGAAATCGAGAACCAGATCTTGACACGAGATGCCAAGGGCATCAGTCAGGACCAGCTGAATGAGTTCCGGGCTTCCTTCAACCACTTCGACAGGGTCAGTACACAAAGGCGAGGAGAGGTGTTGTAGGTGGTTTGCTGCACATTTACAGTCGACTTGGATGAGAAGATTGATGCCACTCTCATATCTGTCTGGTTTATTAGTGAGCTTTGTGAGTGCGAGGTGCTGAGCTAAGATAATCATCAGCTGGCTACAGCTTATTATTTATCATAAGACATGAGAGTGGTATCAACCTTCTTATCTAACTCTCAGCAAGAACGTGCAAAAGTGTATTTCCCAAAATGACTAACTGCTATTTTAACAATGGATGTTTAATTTCTGGCTTTTGGAGTTACAAGTGTGTCTTTTATATATTTAGCCTGCATCAACAAAGAAAAGAAGTTAAGGTGAGAATATGTCATGTCTGGGTTTGAGACCTTTCACGGCTGTGTCATGCTGCCTGAAGTGTGGCTAACGACAATCCTTTAACTGGAAAACATTGAGTGTGCAAAGTGTACACACAGTTTGTGTGTAAAATGCACCATGCTGTGTAACCTTACAGCTTGGTTTAAAATGGACTTACATTTCAGTGACACAATATTAATCTTTAAAAGTTAAGGGGCTTTCAGGCATATCAAGGAAAATGGTTGTCACAATCAGCTAAATCCTTTTATTGTGGCAAGTGGAGGAATGTTGAAAGAACCAAGTTTAAAGTACTGGTAGATACAAAATATCTTTCTAATGAAGCCAGTTTCTATAAAACCTGCTTCCTTTGCCCCTCCTACTAACAGAATTTAGTGTTTACACTAGGCCCAAGGTGTCAGGAGGAGCACCAATTATGGACGAGTTCTTATTTAGCTCCCTGTCCTCCTCCCTCCTCACCCCAACTCTCCTGCTGACTCCAACCTCATGCATTTTTCTAGAGCTGCCCTATTGTTAATCAATACCTGAGGTTGACGACTGGAGTCCACAGGAAGTCAACTGTGGACTTGAACTTGTGCTTTGTTTCATATTTCATTAAGCCTCCTCCTTCGAGGCTTTCAGTTGACATTTGTTAGTTTTTATGAGGGGAAGGTGTACCGACCCACTGTACCAGATACAATTGATGCATTAGAAAAAAAGAATATTTTTTCTTTTCAGTTTGACTTTAGTTAGATGGAGAAAAATGTAATCTGTATTATATTGGTTTATAGTGTGTGGTTGTCTACTCCTTGGCTTCTAGGGAACTGGGATGGGCAAAGAAATAATCAACAGATTAATCCATAGTGAACAATAGTATTAGTAGAGCTGAAAAGATTAGCTTCTTAATTGAATTTAGAGTAAAAAATCCCTGGTTCTAGCTTCTCAAACATAAATATTTTTATTTTATTTTAATCTTCTGTGAAATTAAAAGAAATATTTTTTGTTTTTGGGCCGTTGGTTGGACAAAATTAGACATTTTAGGATGTTACCTTAGGCTCTTAAAACTTGTGACGAACATTTTTTGCTATTTGCTGACATCTTTTAGGCCAACAACTAATAGATTACGAAAATAATGAGTAGATTAATCGATAATAAACATAACTGTTAGTTCGAGTCTGAGTGTTTACATTTACGTTATATAACTATACGGAATAATGAATGTGATTGTAAATGTTGGAAGTGTTTAATGAAGTATTTTCCTATGATGCTGTACAAAAAAGGTAAAGAGATACTTTTGCATTTAAGAAGATCATATTTTGTGATGTTAAGTACATGTGCTATCGACAATATGAATAACCTCACCACAAGGCCCTGTAGTCTGCCTGCCTCACTGCACATTAACGCCTCCCGAATGCTCTCGCCCAGCATGGCAGCACTGCTGCCACCGTGTGTTCACCTGCCAGATCCTAATGAATATGCACTGTGTTCTCTGTTTTCTATCTCGTGCATGCCCCCCCCCCTTCACCCCCTCACCCCGTGCATGGTGCACTCCCTCCACCCTCCTCCTTCCCCCTTCCAACACCACCTCACCTACCTCCTTGTCCTACCCCATCCACCTCTTCACCTCCACTGACACTGCTGTATGTGTTGCTGCATGGCCTGTGGCCCCGACGCCTCGCCTGGCACTGGCCTTCTACACCCCAGGACCACTCTGGCACTTTGGGCGCGGACGGTTCAAGGCCTGCCTGATCAGCCTGGGCTTCGATATCGCCAACGATGCACAGGTACTTAACCGTAGCCACACCCCAGCTGTGAGAGGTTTAACTGGTTTCTTTTTTTTCCCCTTTTCTACTTTTTCCCTATTGTATTTCTATCCTTCCTTCTATTCTCCCACTATTCCCACCTGCTTGTCCCTCCTTTTCAAATGTCCTTTGTGATTTGTCCCACCTTGCAATGTCCACATTGTGGATTTTCCTTCTTCCTTAATTCTACTCTTTGTTCATCCTTTACTCCTTTTACTGTTTGCCTCCACTATCCCTGCCACTCTATCTTTCTTCTCCTCCTGGTTTCGTTGGTCCATCGCTGACCTTGTAGAAGAAAACAGGAATCATGGATGCTGAAGACTTCAAAACCTGCCTTATCTCCATTGGCTACAACCTGGTAAAGCCATGAGCACTTTTAAAGTATGAAAAAAAATTTTGTGTGTGAATGACGAGACCAAAAAGGTAAACAATAGATAAGGTAACCTTAATTTTATTTTTGAATGTTTATAAATCTTATTTTAGATTTTAAAAGGTGGCTTATTTTCCATAGAGCTCATTTTAAAAGAATGAATTATGTTTCATGATGATCCAAATGAAAGACTACCTCAAATTATTTAAAATTCACTTGTGTAATATATGTTTGTACTAAACAAAGACATTATCACGAGTCAAATCTCTGTGTGAGCTTCATAGTTCCTTTGTCTTGCCACCAGGGTGAGAACGAGTTCTCTCGTATCATGAGCATTGTGGATCCCAACCGGATGGGTATCGTCACCTTCCAGGCCTTCATCGACTTCATGTCCCGCGAGACTGCCGACACAGACACTGCCGACCAAGTCATGGCCTCCTTCAAAGTTCTGGCAGGGGATAAGGTATGCGTTATGTTGTAGTATCATTAAAGAAGAGGAACAATGAAGCAGTGTAGAAATTCCTATTGTAGATTAAGCTCCATCAAGCCAAAATATGACTAATTAATATGCTTTTTTGGTAGCAGAAAAGAGACAAAGAGTAGTAAAAGTAAAAATACAGAAAGGCTTTTAACAACTGAACAGTACAAAGCACTATAGTCAATATTTTTATGTTTCCAATGTATCGCATGATTACTCATATGTCAAAGAAGTAACTTGTAGTAAGAAGTATCACCTGACTACAGAGCCCTTCAGCTCTACAATGTTTTTGGCCATAACAAGCAGCTGTTTCAGTGGAAAAAAATGCTAACAGGTTATCAACCTAAAAGGCGATACTATGCCATTGCTGTGTTTACATCTTGTTTCCACTGCCTCCAAATGGCCAAAAAATCAGTTGTCTGTTGAAATCAATCTGCAACAAAGGAATTTGTTGCAGATTGAAAAAAAACGGAGGAAAAGCCAAGAAACTCTTCAGCTGGCAAATTATTCATTGATGTCCTTAAAAGCTACAAAAAGTAATTTTTCACCACTAGATGGCAGTCTTTCAGCTGCAGAGAAAAAAATCTAAATCTCTTGCTAAATGTATGATTTCCTCATCCGCCACTCATTTATATCAGCACTCATCATTTCTACAATTGGCATGACTTAATAGACCAGCAGACCAAAAAATTATCTGAAAGTGGCTCGAAGCTGCATTGCATTAATGAGATGGATGTTGATTCTGAGTGGAAGTCAGCAATAGCAATGAGTCTTTTTAATTTAATGATAAGATAAAAATTAAAATATTTTAAAATGCTCTTTATGTGCTTTAAAATTAGACTAAATTTATTTCCCAAAGTGCGCACCATCTGTTAACTTATGACTAAAATGTATTGATAGCTCACAGCTGCCTTTCTATTATTTTTCTTATCCTCAACAGAACTACATTTTAGCTGATGAGCTGCGCCGGGAGCTGCCTCCGGACCAAGCGGAGTACTGCATGGCCCGCATGGCCCCATACACCGGCCCTGACGCTGTGCCCGGAGCCCTCGACTACATGTCGTTCTCTACTGCTCTGTACGGAGAGAGCGACCTCTGAACAGTCGTCCTGACTCGGAACCACCAGCCTACCTGCTCTGATCACCGCTACGTCCTCTGACTTGCCCCTTCATGACACTCCTGTCCTATTACGCTCATTTTTTGTACGTCTCTGGCCTTATCTATTTGTCACTATCCTCTGTCTCGTCCCCCACCACCTCTTCCTCCCACCTCTCCAGCCTCTTCACTGCTCCCTCACACTCTGTCTCCGTTGTATTTGCTTCCCACGCAATGCAGCAGCTCTCCAGGTTTACAAAGAGGGAGAGAGAAAAATGTTTCTGTTTTTATTTTCTTGTTGTTATTGTTTTTCTTCATAAAATGAATAAAGTTAACATATTTTATTATACTGAACAAAAAAAGGTATTTTTCTTCACCTGATTGAAAATAAGAGACAAAAATTGTAATAAAGAAAAATTGCTATACTTTCTCTTCTTATTCTCTGTTTGCTACAGTGATCAGCTGTGGTTTTAATGTATTTACCTGGTGGGTGTGTGTGCATATAGCTGACATTCTGATCTAGAGCAACTTATAATGATAGTTACACTGGAACAAAAGTAAATGCCTATATTAAAAGACTGTGTATGTCGTTGGGAAAGCAGGTAGGAACAGGACCCAAATGATCCAATGTGTGGTGGCTTAAAAACTCCAACATGAAGTTAGTAATTACCTGCATGAAGAGGAGATTGAGACTTGAGTCAGCAGGAATTGTAACTGTAAGATGTGTGTGTGTGTGTGTGTTGAATCATCCTCTCCAGTTTGGACTTTGTTCTATTCAGGAGTATCTAAATGTAATAATTTATCAGTGTATCATCAAACAAATATGTAATTAATTAAGTTATGACAAAGTAATTGCCACACAGTAAACCATGGGAATTTGTGGGTCTGGGCCATAGATTTAGTTGCCTGCTTGCCCAGTTTGTAATCAAGCCTTGGTTCTGTGCTAAAAGATACATGCCCACAATGCTGTGAAAATCTCTAATCAGGCAAACTAAGTGAAAACACCTGAATGGGTCAACATAGAAATGTGAACTGAAACCAGTAGCTGAAGCGCTGGTAGGAAAACAAATTCAAAATGTCTCACATCATGTGACATTGTCAGCAGGATTGTAAAGTATGTGATAGTGTTAAAAGATGCAAAGACACCAATGTAGAGGCAAAGAGTGTAGAAGCAAAACAAAGTCAGTCTAAGTTGTGTGTGATTCTATGTCAGAGACTAAATACCTACTGCTTTGGTATTACAATACACTACAATTCAGAATCAGAAATACTTTATTGTTCCCTGAGGGGAATTATTTGTAACAGTTGCACACTTTGGATATCAAGATATTAAGGGACAGAAATTATATAAAGTAGGTAAATAGAAAATATAGCAAAATATCTACAAATCCAAGTATAAAGGAGTGTGATATGTACAGTATTGTACAGAATGGATACAAATTTACAAATACATATAAGGAGTGTAGACTGACATAAGTGTCTTAGTAAATAGTAGTAGAATTAAATACTAATATGTGTATTGAGTACTGGTAAAACGACGAGCAGGAGCAACTGCATGCAGGTTAAATAGTTAAACCTGTGAAACTGAGTTACAGATTAAACAAAATATTACAAGGATACGTCTAGACACGAAGCCTTTTAGTAACACTGCAACATTTAACAACCTTTTTTCTGTTATTTGTTTTCTCTCGACATTAAAAAGAATTAATTCCCATTGCTCTCCCGGAGACGTAAACACACAGGAACCTTACTCGTGACTGCACAACTGTACGGACATGTCAGTGCGTCGGACACACTCCGGAAACGCGTCTCAGCTGTGACCTGTTTGTTGTCTACATCAGTGACATGGGGCTTGTAGCTGGAGAGAAGAACCATGTTTAACTTAAAATCGTTGCAGAGAAACAGAACAGTGAAATATGGAGTCCCAATGCTTGTAAGTAACTTTTATATTACGTTCTAACATATTTACAAAGCGTTGATAAGCGTGTTTGCTAACACTTTTGCTAGCAACTTAACGTTAGCAGTTTCCTGACACATAACTGCTGTAGCGAGTTATTTTATTAATTTACTGTTAATTTTAAATTTCACAATGATGAGTTATTCTTTAAAGCCGTGTTTCAAAACATGTTTTAGTTATATGTGTTGCTCATGTCCTCACCCTATCATATCTGAGTTATTACAATTTAACATTAACTTATTAAATTTAATTAGATTCAGAAATACGTTATTGATCCCCGGGGAAATCTTTCTTAAAATTGCTCACTTTGCGAGGATTATTTAGAAATAATAATAATAATAAAAAGTAGATGAGTAGAAAATATAACGAAATATGCAATTCTAAATATAAATGAGTGTGGATATGTACAGAAGTGAAATGATAAATAGTAGTAGTGATTTAAATACTAATAGGTAATGAGTACTGGCAGAGTTGATGTGGAATGGATACAATCCTTAAAAACTATAGCACTGGGACAAAGTTACCAGAGTATTGAAGCAGGGAATATTGCACATTGAAGATTCGAACAGAAGATATTGCACATTATTGCAGAGAAATTGCACAATTGAAGTACAAGAATGTTTACTGAAGGGTAAAGCAAAAGCTATGTATGTCCTGACACTCATTCACTATAATCTGATCAGCAACAGGATGTGTCTGTTGTGGAAACCTGTGCACAAAAGTTGTTCAAAGTAACAGGATTTGTGGTCATGCACTCAGTTGCAAGTACTGAACTCCTTTTCTCCGTCTAGATCACACCAGACCAAAACAACTATACTAGACCTTTCAAATCTAGACCACATTAACCCAGAGAAGTTTCAGATATCACTATATTTAGACTCTAAACTTTTATTTAGACGATTAAGAGGGGCAATGTAAAGGCTCTTTTGTGTTTTCACAAATAGAATAACTGTTTCACAAATCTGAAACTGTGTTTAACAATCTTAAACTTCTGTGTCAATATAGATTTGACAAACCTAGGTTTATTTGTTTTTTTATCAGACACGAGATCTGGATGGGTGGGGACTGATCTTAAACAGTCACTGGAGTCTGCTTGTTATTCAAGTGCAGGTTTGACAATGGTCAGTTTAGGGCATTTTAAGTTAGACCTGATCTAACAAATGTGAAAGTGGATTTTAAACAGCATTAGGATGTTTAACAACCTTATAGAACAATAAGTGGCATTTAAAAAAAATTCTTGACTTCCCTTCACTGCTGAAACGGAAATCCTGCAATATTGATTACTTTTGTTGATTTTAAAAAAAAAAAATATTTAGGGCGGTGTCATTTTGGATGGTGCATGGCCATTTTGGTGCTTCAAATTGCATTGCATATTTCGGGTGCAGTACTTGGGATTAAATTAACTAACTTTATGTTTTTTCAGCTGCTGGTAGTTGGAGGTTCATTTGGCCTGCGAGAGTTTACACAAATTCGGTATGATGCCCAGAGGATCAGAAAGAAGGTTTGTAGTGAATTAATTTTAATGAACATTAAACATATTTGATGGAGAGTTGCTTATGATAAATGTGACAAAAGATTAAGTTATGAATTCTCTTTCCACCATCACAAATAAAAATGGAAAGACCAACCTCACAGACATTCTTTGTACAACCAGTGTGCAGTGACTCCTCTCAGTGGTTAGACACAAAATTGCAGGATAGAATTGTGATTTCATCCAAGAAAGCAGTGTAAAAATAGCACACGTGTTGAGAGATTTGTATGTCAGTGAGGCTCAGAGAATCTCACAGTGCAGTGCGGTGGATTTGGGCTTATTTATAATTTTTCTAAAGGAACTTAAAATTAGACACGCTGTCTATCCATCATTTCAGACACTGCACTGAAGGGCTTTTCTAACCCATCAATACAAGAGCAAGAAGTGAGAACAAGCTCAAAGACCCAATTCATTAATATGACAGAAGACCGGCCCTTGATTAGAAGCCATTACAATCTGATGAGTGGGCTGCGAGGGGAACTAACTGTTTTGTGCTATTTTACTCCAACAAACGCCAATGCACGTCATCTGGGTAGGAGCCAGATGGCAGGGGCATCTTTTCTTATTACTGTCCATGTGTGGCGGCACTAGACTGTGGATGACAGTGTTGGAGGGGAGGCATCGTGCCTCTGGCGCCATGCCTGTGCCGCTGCCCCCACACTACTCTCTCTCTTCTGATGGGGCCTGCGGCAGACCGAGCCTCTCCTCTCACACCCTGTGGAGTAAAGATTCAAGTCTGCAATTTAATGCATGGAATATCTAAACAGTTGTCAAAATGCACATGATTAAAACCACTCTTCCAGTTCTTACTTGGAACTGTTATCAGCCAATTCCATTATTTTGTTCTCACAGATATTTACCCACCTAAAGGTGGGGTATTCGATTATAATCGCACGTCTTTCTGTCAAATTCAGTGAATAACTCAGGGTCCGCTACCTGTCTGTTCTGTGTGTATGCAGAAAAAAATATCTAGTGTTTGTACACAGCACTGGCTCTGTAATTGTCAAACAAACAAAGTGGCTCAGACCAAACCACACAATACTATTCTAGCCGTTCCAGGCATGATTTGTGTGTCAGGTAACATTAAGTTACTTGCCCACAGACATTCAGTTTACTTTATAGTTTGCCAAGACATGCTGTTGTTGTGGTGTCAGCTATAGTAGCAAGAGAGTTGTGAGAGTCGTTGTCTGGAGCTGTTGTGCTGGCTCTGGGACTGTCTCATTCTCTGCATGTTACAAGGTAAATTTAATCGTCATATTACAACAGGTTTGTAAAATGTAAAATTGCAGCTACATGTTAGCTTCTCAGCAGCAACTGTAGTGAGCAAGACACTTGAACAAACACAATTACTGTGTTGTTCTTTGCTCTATATCATGGTATTTGTCAGGGTGTTGAATTTATCTAGAATTGCTTACCCCACCGTTTTAAATTATTAACACCACTGTCTGCAGGTTAAGTCACCGTATGATCTGATTTGCATTTTCTCTTCCAACAATTTAATTTGGCCTGGAGGCAGAGATGAACTTCTAGCCCCTTTGTCCTCCCTGTGCAGATTTGTGGAAGTTGTCCTCATTTCTGATGCTCTCGGTTTATTTTTGAGGTTCAGTGTAATGGCAGTTGAAGAAAAGCTAATAAAACCTCACTAATAACACCTCCATAGCAGGTATCATACTAATTACTTAGGCTGTTAATTCCCTGGTTGGAAGGCTGAAAAATATTCCATATATTATTTATTTGCTGTAGTAATGTAGGTCTAATTAAAAATCAATCATGGAATTATAAAATTCATCAGTCACCCGAGTAACTGCTGCATTATTGCCATGAAATATTAGAACTCATTAAAAGTAATGATTCAGAATGGGATTCATTTCAGTGCTATTCTTGGGCAAAATCAATTTGAATTGCAAAACCCAGATAGCTCCATTGGACTCGACTCTCTCTTTCTCCTCTGACACATAATTTTTTTTTGTTTTTACTAAACCTGATGATGTTGATGCCAAATCAAGCAGAATAATTTAGAGAGTAAAAACAGGGTAAATTGGATCCTCCCTCTAGGTTTGGAGAGGCTAGACTTAGACTGGTGAGAAAAAGTCTTCAGTGCTTATTTAAGGTTATGGGCCTGACTGGAAAACTACTTCACCTCTACTGCAGATGTCATCATTTATACATTAAAGAAATAATACAAGAATAAGAGGAGGGGGAGCTGAAGGCTCTTCTTACGGCTTCAGTCGAAAGTTGCAACCATAAAACAACTCCCTCAAAATGTTTCTTTTATTCGTAATTTCTACTGGCTTTGTTTAGATTTTGCTACCCACCAAATCCATTTCTCAAACAAGCAGCCCCACCACATATTTTTCTTTCATCTCATGTCTTTGATTTGTTTTTATTTGCTCATGGTGTTCTGAACACGTGACTTTCTGCTAGAAAGCTTCGTATCGTAGCATTTCTGCTCTCTCTCTCAGCTGGATCCTTCGCTGGAGGCCAAAGTGAACGTCCAGAGGCAGTCAGCCATACTGGAGGAGGAGTACGAGGTAAGGCGAGATGAGCTGAGACCCTGAGGGGGGAGAGTAGATGAAAGAAAGTGCCTGGTGTGGTCTGTCTGCAAAAATGGTGGTTCGTGCTTTTATAGGGTGTCGTCAAAATGCAAGATGTTTTTTAAAAGAGCATTTTGTGTGCAGAAGAGCACATTTTGAGCATTGTGTGTGTTTTCATGTAATTTTATGTTCTTGGGAGAAAATTGGGACTGTGCAAGTGTTAGAGATTGTTACAGACTCTGGTCAATTAGACCTGTAGTAGTGCTTTTCTCAATTTGTGCATTTAGTATTCAGTGCTAAAGTGAAGGTGCCTACATATGTTAATCATTAATCACTTATCCCTTCTATACATGTCTTTATAAATTCAAATGTTCATTTGTTTTTTAAATTAATTTGTGGTCCATGTTTCCTCTTGATCAGATGTGGTGAGTCACCCTGTCTTTAAGGCATGCTAACCCTTCAATGATTTATCCCTTCCCAGTGTGCTTATTATTGGAAATTTTTATTGTCAGATGTTCATTTTAATTTATTTCACTAAAAATAGTCAATACAATTGTAACAATAGATTATTAGCAACCTCAGTTTAATGAACACAGCGCAGGAAGGCGGTGTGAAAATCTGTCACAGAGTGGCGGGAACATCCTATTATTTAAATTTGGCGATGACTGTGTACATCTGACAGTCTCTCCTGGAAGGAAAGTGGACGTGAATATCGGATGGTCATTTTAAGTAAATTACAAAAATGGTATAATAACATTATTTGACTTTGGAAAGGTGTGTGGCAGAGGTTACTGAAGTCATTTGACCATCTAACAAGCTGCTCTGAATTCTTGCAACTTCTTACCTGCGTGTCATACCAGATGGTGTGAATTTTCCTCATCTGCCCAGTTCAGAGTACATCAAGTAAAATAATCCTGAATTGACTTATTTTCATGCAGACTTTTTTTGCACTCATGAGAAAAATCCAGTACATTTTTCACTGTTTAATCTGGTCTGATTTTTTTTTAATATTGATTTATTGGCAACCTGAAGTGTAAACTTTGTCTCCTCCTTGCCCTCTTCTGCAGAAGATAAAGGAGTTGAATTTGGAGGAGTGGAAGAACATCCGTGGTCCTCGTCCCTGGGAGGACTCCAGGGAGTACCAGGAGCAGCAGCGCATCAGGCAGGAAAAGAAAGCCTGAGGCACTGGGACGCCAGGCCGAGCAGACTGCGCACACTGCAGCAGGAAGGGCCGGACGAGAGTGGACAGAGTTTGTGGCGACATTGCGCTGAGACTCAGTAACCGCAGACGCTGCAACTTCAGGGCATGTTCTTTGCCTGTGTTGTCCTTTGCTCATTGTTTGTAACAAGTTGTGGTCTCTACTGGTTGTAACACATTCAGGACTACTAGTGGTTCAAATTGTGTCATGTAAGCCCAAAACCTTGACATAAGTTCATGGTTGATCTTAAATTTAAACAAGCATGCACTAGCCATTATTGTTTTATACACCAAGTATAAAGCAGTGACTTGTTGGTAGCTTATTCTCCACTCTCATGATCAGGGGTTTGTAATAACAACAACCACTAGGTGGCACATCTTAGTCCAGCTGCACCTTACCTTTCTCACTGAAAGCAAAGAAGGAAATAAATATCAATGTATAATTTCCATGTCTCAGTAAATGATGTACTATTGATCCAAATAGTTTTACTTTTATTTTGTTTTTGACAAAACCTCGTAGATGTGGTGAGTCTTTGTTTACAACAGTATTGCATTGATTTAGCAGTTGAAAATATAAAAGAATAAATAACACAACAGTCCAGCCTTTCCTCAGGCTTTATAGGTCTCGACAGTAATCAGTTTCTCTGACAGTTATTACTTTTCAATGCGGTGGATTTATTACGTTTTATTACATTTAGCTTTTTTGTCCTACAAACGGAAGAACATGATATTTGCTGTAAGTCTTCAGATGGTGCGTATAAGTAATATTTGCTGACTGACAGATAATTACTGCTTTACCTCATTCAGTTGCTGAAATATGATGTAATGAATATTTTTCAGGTGCAGAGGTCTATATGAAAATGTCCTATGGGATACATTTACTGTAATCACATTTTTTATGTTGATCATTTTTGAGTCACTTTAATACCCAGTGTTTCTCAGCCTCGGAAATTTATGGGACACAAACAAGAGCTCGTATTCGAGGATTATTTTTTCATGCACAGGTTGTGCAGATCTAAATCTTGCGTTTGTCGTTGGCTGTTTGAGTGTCTGACTGGGTTGCAGCAATTGCCTCTAATCCACCAAACACATCTGAACAACAATACAGAGCTATCTGGTAATTTGTCACTGGATTGCCAGATCAGATCCAGCCTTTTTTGCCAGGCTGCGTGTTGATAGAAATGTCTGGTGTATGCTTCTGTTTCTGAAGATGCCTCTCTAAATTTAGACTAGCCAAATGTCAGTGCATCTGTAATTTTAGAAGTCAATTCTACTTAATCCACATTAGATATGTATACAGTGAAGATGCTACAGTAAGGATGCTGCCGTTTGTAACTGTGGGAAAGAAGAAATATCGAGTTTGATGTCGATAAGCCAATGTCTACCACACTTTGGAGAATGTGACTTAAATTCTGAGGTTAGCTGCAGTGGTGGAAGAAGTATTATGAGCTTTTAGTCCTGCTTTCAAAAGTACAGAAGTATGTCTAGAAAGTGTAAACTTAAACTCATGATGCATCCAAAATAGGGTCTGTCAGAATTTATATATTGTTACACATATGATGCACATGAAAGCTTCATTTTAATGTTGTAGCTGTACACAGTGCCAGTCTTTGAAAACCCATTCTCTGGGTAAACTTATCCACTCTCATATGCTCTATTTCTTTGGTAGAAAGTATTTCCAGTGAAAATGTTGACCATTATTATATAATGGCACTTTTACCATGGAAATCTCCATGTACTCCATCAATACCGTACTGCAGACAAAATGGTGTGTAAAATTAGCTTAGTATTGGTATTGGCTTTGTATTCCAGTTATTCAGTAATTTATTTGAAAATATTAATTTGTCTTAATTTCCTCCTCAAAATCCTCCTTAAATTTAAATTATATGGTAGATATTATGGTGTGTTTGGTGAACCACACGTAACCTCTTCCGCTTACTTCACATGAAGCATGTGAAGGAGCTTTGAGAGCGCTGAAGCAAAAGATATGGTACAGCACACTACAGTTCTATAATACAGTATGAGGGTAGTCATCAGAGGGCAAAATGGGTCAGTCTAAGAGCACGTGCTATTGTAAGTGAGCTGTCGGGATGCATGATAAAGTGCGAGTCCTAATTTGAAGAATTTGCGGCCCTTCACGTGCTGTTAAATTTTTTATTTGAAAATGCAAGAAAACGCCATCAAATATTCATTGGACATTGCTGGGAAAGGAAATCAAATTCAATATTTACTACGTCGTTCTACGAGCAACATAACTAATTAGGTCTGAGTAACAAAAATTTGAAGCTAGTTGAAATTTGGGCGTCCCTTTCCAGGTCTTGGGCCCCTGAATCTGCGACCCTGTGAGTTGGTTTTCCACAAATCAAACTGGCTGATGCTAGATCATCACAGCTCTGATGTGGAAACACTGCAGAAGAACTAGTCAGCTCTCAGTCTTTTTTGGCCCTGAATGAAGAATCCCTCCTCCCAGACACACTTGCACAGACACTCCAGATGATGATTAATTACCACTGGTATTATCTCACAAGAAGACATTTGTCACAATGAGTAGAGACATGATCATTCAGTTCCATGAGAGAAATACAAAATATTCGATTGGGATTCCCCGTTGAATCTTTCCACCAGGTTAACAGCCCAAACTACACGTTTTTATGTAGTTAAAGAGTAATACCAGGTCAAAATTTACCCTCTGTTGCTCCTATGACTACAACCAACTGTGAGGTCACGATGTATTGACAGCCTCGAGTACATTTCTACATCACTTCAGCAGCGTGGTAAGTTAAACCACTGGAGGTCAGTTCCCTCCAGTTTCCACTGGTGATAAGTTTCTCTTTAAGCCTTGCTTCATTTTTATAGAAAAATAAAAATTAAAAAAAAAAACTTTAAAATATTGACATATCAGCTGATAGACATAATCATAAACTCATAACATAATTGCATATTTGATGAGGATCTGTAACATTTTTTGTGGGATATTTTACAGTTGACAATGTGTCAGTGCTCTCTTGTGGTCAAACTATGTAATGGAGACGCTAAGTTCCCTCAAACAAATATTTGGCATACCTGTATTTTATTTGTTTTATGAGCTACTTATTTGACAACAACCATCGGTTCCATTATATCTGCAATAAGTTAATAACTCCTGAGTTGTCGTTCTACTAAGTATCATTCACCTATTAATCTAAAACTGTTGGGAACCTCCTGTTTTCCTGTTTTAGTGTTGTAGTCATCTCAACTTCCACTGTAAAGCTGTGCACTGAGCAGTTCTCGGTCCGTAAACAGTTACAATAAATGTATAAATATAGATATTAGAAACATAAGAGAATAATTTGAGCATAGTACTACAGAGGCTTTGTCATCTCAGTACACATTTTCAGTAGCTTAACTAAAAAAAACAACTTGATAATTCATCCAATCTGCCCAGTTCTTAATGATCTTAATAATTAATAATAATTTAATATTTAAAATTCCAAATATCTACTGTTCTCATCTGTTTCATTGTAAATGGAATATTTTTAGTCTGTTGGTCAGATAAAACAAGAACTCTGATGAAGTCATATTGGACTGTTGTGAGCTGTGATGGTAATTTCTTTGAACATTTTCTGAGGTTTTATAGACTATAATGATTAACTGGACAAAACAATTGAGATTAATCAATAATAGACAGTCCTTTGGTGCAGGTCTAATGTAGGCCTATATGTGTATTTTTATCGATCTGTTGTCCCTGTGAAGCTACCGTCAGTAAAAGCTTCAACAATCACTACTGACTCACTAAAAATGTCACTTTCAGAGAGACAAAAAATAGACTTATTCTACATAGAGGGGGAGGGAGAGGGAGAGGGGGAGGGGGAGGGAGAGAGGGAGGGAGGGAGGAAGGAAGTGAGCGGGGAAATGGCCCCAATGCTTATTTTATTTAGTCTCTCTCTTTCTCTCTCTCTCGTTTCATTTCTATAAATAGACAGACGCTTGGCAGCTGAGGGGTAGTCCACGCAGAACAAATGCACCCCCTGGCTGTTTCACTTCATTCCCCACATAATGAGCCAGACGGAACGCCGCCGTCACTTCCACTCTCTCCAGGACCAAGGCAGGGGCCAAACGTTGCCATGGCGATGTGGCTGCCGGACAGAGGGGCCCGGACAACGCCGGTCGGGCCCGCAAGCCGAGAACCCTCGGAAGAGCTGATCTCTCCTCCTTGATCTCTGTCTCATCCGGTCTTCCCTTAATTTTGATCCTTCTTCCTTTCCTTCTTCCTCTCTTTCATTCAGCACCATAAGGCACGGGGGAGATGAGTAAATGAGTGTAGAGTCCAGTGCCCTACACTCGTCTTCTGTGCAGTGTGTCTCTGATGTAATGGAGTCAGTGCGGGTATCCCTCTCTCACCCATCTTCCTCTGCAAATATATTCCGGACCAGTGAACCACTGAATGCTAAGCTCCAATAGCTGCAGCTGCAGAAGGGGCACTCTCCATAGACGAGTTATACTATATGTGTGATACTGCTCTCTATGGATATTATTTGAGCTGAAAGTACAACACAGTGTGAAAGCTTAGTGAGGGGCTCCCTTCTATCTGCATTGCACTCTGTATATTTATGGACTGTCAGGGTTTTATTTGAGGAGAGGATTTATAAGTGCAGGGTATTCAAGGTTATGTAGCGTTATATGAAGAGTAACCAACTCTCAATGTCTTTACGTGCATACCCACCTATCAAGCCAATGTATGTATGTCTGGATGATGGGATGACAGCAATGTTGTTTGGCTAGATGCCACAAGCATGTTATCTCTAGTGCAGTGAGCCTGTAAAATGAAGCAACTATTTGTGATTTCAGGGTATGGCCATACTGAGAAGTATCTTCTCAGACATTTAGAATTTTTATAGGCTTAAGAGGTAAATATATTCAGTATTACAAAATAAAAAGAGCAAAGTCAGTAAAACTAAACATCTTTCTTTCTTTCTTTAATCATCTTGTGACCCCTCAGATTTATCCTGTGCCTCAGTGCCAATGCCCTGGATGGGATCCACTGCTCTTGTGATCCACAGCTATAGTGGTATCTAATTTTGGTTTCATTTGTTTGGGTTTTATTTGTCCAGCTTTTGAGATGTTGGTGATTTTTTGCCAGCCCAAGACTAGCTAAAAGTAATTTTGCCTGTGATCTTCGCAGTATCTACACAGTTTGTTTTTTCTGGATACAATATCCTGGTTAATACTAGTTTGTGCTAAAAGAAATGGATCAATGAAATCTGTTGACAACATGTCGTGTGGATTATCCAAAGTGGTGGTTCCCAACATCACCAGGATGTGCAAATTAATCTTGCTGTACCGCTTTCCGATGTAAAATGGCACAAGGATTATGTTTATTTTTGAGACTTTTCTTTACACTTCTTTTTCTTATGAAATAATATGGTTTGACCTCTTAAGGATCTATACATAAGTATATCCCTGTTTTATTAAACTGCTTACAACTTGTAAACATACAAGCTGTGACAAGTAGTCTTGGCTTTGTATAAGCCGGTCACAAGCACAAAACTTTAGTAACTGCACCTTCTTGAAATTACATATAGCAGAGTTTATTAAAAGGAACAGCACTAGAGGGAAGTGTGAATTTAGGTAAACTGACCCTTTAAAAAATGTTTTTTCCCCCCGTGTAACTCAAATGCTGAATCCATGTATCTTTTAAGCGGAGTCCTGAAGGGCTTGGTGTTTCACCCTGTGTCTGACCCACACCACCACACCACCCTCCAAACACACACATTAACCAGTGACAGGAAATGGCCCTCTAGCCTTGAGGCCCTTAGATCCTGATGCGAAGTGACTCCTTACCTTTATTATTTCACAACTTCACTATTCATTACTGACCGTCATAAGTGGCCGTCGCCCAGGGGTGATGTCAGTGTTAACTCCCCTAATGACCCTTCCCTCCCCTTTCTCTCTCACCAGCCGGGACCACCATGTCATTGCCTGGCTGTTTTTTTCCACTGAAGTTGTTGCAACTCGAGCCTACAAATGATCAGCATGTGCAGAGTGCCTAGCGCAGCACGGCGAGAGAAAATACAAATCACAAAGTGCAAGTGCAGCACTATTCTCTCACGCTGCACTGTTTCGTTCCCTGCTCCAGATTCTCTGCTGCTGCATGCAAGAACGTTTTAATAAAACTGATCCACGGCTGCAGCCGCCATCAAGGGTTCTGTGGCAAGAGCAGGAAGGACGAAAATACAGAAAGGAGAGAAGAGTAAGAATCAATGCAACCAGTCAGTTTCAGGTCTACGGTCATCAAGCCGCCAGTCCTTGTAAGTGCTGCTCCTCTCAGTGGGAAGCACAAGCAGGCCTGGTGTGTTGATTACAAGTATAATCCATTAATCATCACTGAGTGCATGGAGGACTTTGATGAGAGAGGCAAGAGCAGACATTGAATTCCAATCATATGATGCATACTGGCTGCAGGTACACGTACAGAGCCTGCGCACCAATCTGTCCAGTGGGTTTTCAGCCTCCACCTTTTTTTAGATAAGAAAATTTAATTAAAACTTCCAACCATATTCTCCATACTAATTACAGCATTACTTTGAGAGGAGTGGATGATGGTGTAAGGGAGTGGTGCTGTTATTGTGGTGGTGAGGGCTGCCTGGCCAGACCCCCCACCCCCACCCCAAAGTGATTGTGTATGAATTTCATATTTGAATGTAACAAGGATGGAAATCTGAACAGGTTACTAAGATTCTGTACCATGGTGCCGGACTATATAATTAGAAACGGATCCAATTGATTTTCCCCCCCTGCTTTGCATATATGCTTCATCTCAAAAGAAAAGCCACTCTGCATGCTGCAATAAGATGACTACTCCAAGTCTCCCCATGTTGTTTCTGGATTAATGATAATTCATTATTGATTGATTGCAAATTAATTTAAAAGACTATTAAATGCTTGTATTAATTTTACATACAGTTTGGTTTGCCCTGGGACTTATAGGATTTTTTCACAATGCTTCAGGCCTGTATGATACTGTAATTAGAGGTGGTGGCAGTGTCAACATCCTTCTGCTTTTCTGTCTCTGGGGCTTCCTCTGTCTCGTCAGCAGCGGTTATGGGTGATTGTGCTGCATCAAGGACTGTGTGCCCAGTGAAGCTCATTATCTACTGGCTATAGTAATGCATGTAACTCAGGAGGAAGGTGATTGGGTTATGCAACTGCAAGATGGCAAACAAAGAAACACAGGAGGTGATGAGTACTCGGTAAATATGTTTCTGTTCTCTGTGAAACCCTGAGCAAAATTTGATTTTGGAAAATACAGTTATTTTCTTTCCTGATGAGAGAAAGACAGGAAGATAAATACAACATTATTTTTTGGGGGACTACGCTATAAAGCCAGGTGACTTTATAATCTGTTTAAAGGACTAGTTTGGTCTTATGGAGTGTTATGTGACTATTTGTAGGGTGCAGTGACTTCCTGGAGTCTCAACACTTTGGCTTTTCTCTGGATTAGCTAACAAGATATAATGTGTCACTTTCAAATTCAAAGGTGCTCATAGGTGGATTTTTTAACCTTTTGACAGAGCCATGGTAGCTGTTTTCCCCCAGTGGTGTAGTCTACGTAATACGCAGGTATAGGCTACGCCGTATACCCAATAGGAATAGTCAAAGATTTCCGTATACCCACTTAAAATCGTGAGATGATACGTAACAACATCGTTTTGTGGCATAACTTTCACACGTTCATTCAAATTCCCCCCGTCTGTGTTGCGAAGCTCTGAACTGACGTTTGCGGCTTCCGTGGCCTGTGACCGGGGTCTGACGTCAGCTACCAAACAACAACACAGTTGCGTGGCGGTCACCCGGCGCACGTTTGAAATTAATGTGAATCACTGAAGGAGATATGAAACGCAAACTACACTCTTTTAATGATTTCGTAAGCCTGCAGAAGCTGCTGTCGCTCCGGGTGACACCATGACAGGAACGTTGGAGTTACTGAAACACAGAAAACGAGCCAGATGAGGCTGATGTTATCGTAACGTTAGCTGGTGAGTGAAAATAGCTTATAGGCCTATGTTATCATTAACGCTATCAGTAACCGAACTGTAACAGCATTATTGGTCTGTTGAATCTAGAAATAGTTCACGTTAATGGATCAGTGAATGCGGGTTATTGTGTGTGTGTGTGTGTTGTGTGTGTGTGTGTGTGTGTGTGTGTGTGTGTGTGTGTGTGTGTGTGTGTGTGTGTGTGCATTTAAGCTGATAATGTACATAACCTACGTTTGACAATGGTTTTTGGAAGATAAGTGAGCTTGAGAGGATGTGGACCCCTTTTGGTGTCCTCAGTCCTAATATTCTGCGATGAATGAGTTTTGGTGACTGCACATAGGATGTTCATTGTTATTACTGCTACTGAAAAGCCTCAGCTTTCCATTATTGTTAATAACAGTTGCAACGTGCACTGTGAAATGTGCATTGAAATTTGCCAGATGATAAACTCAGATTCATATAACATCTAAATGTAGCTGAGTTAGATGGTGATTAACACTAAACACGACACATTTTCACCAAAACGTTGGTGCAGAAAATGTCTCCAGAATGCAGGAAATTAAATGTTTAATGCTCAAAATCTTCTGGGGGAGGACCACCAGACCTCCCAATCGTGTACTCACCAATGAATATTTTTAAAAATACTATTAAAATATCTTCTAGTCTTGATCTCGTGACCTCAATATTCTGGATTGTCCCATCTCATATGCTGTTTTGTCACAACTCTAATCTGAGCCCTAAAATGTCCCCACCACGTTTGAACTCAAAGTGACGCCCTTTCTTACCTGTAACTTTCATTGGCTGTTAAAGTCTTTGCGTTGTTGGTAACACACAGCCTAAGCAGTCCTGCAGAATGCTCTCTATTACATGCACATGCATATTAGTGAGGGTAGTGGCGCTTATGCCTATCTCTCTGCTGAAAGCCAACAATTATAGCTAAGAAATGTTTCCAAAATGTCAACAATTCTTTTAAGGACCTTTTGAAGATGAATTAGCACACTTTGCCCTCTACTTGACATTTTTGTAGCAGGTTAAAGTTTTGCACCACAGTTTAGCTTTATTTGTCACATTTTTAACACTTATAGAAGAGCCCTAACAAAGTAAAAATATCAGTTAAGCTGTTCTTCATCACAAACATAACCCCTGCATGGATTGACTGTCCAGTGTGGGCTTGATCTAATATTTGCATTGTAGAATAGCCATATGTCTTGATATGCATAACTCCTTGTATGAAATACTTTTGTGTGCACACTTTTAACAATAAAATATCATGCTTGTTAAGATGTAAACATTTTTGTGACTGCAGCTAGAAAGTGGACATGAGCAGAGCTGTGAGTAAAGCTACTTTTACTCCGTTTCTGCCTGTGTGTGTGTGCTAGCTTATTTGTGACATGTGGCCAGAATAAATGCCAGTGACTCAGTGATACATCTTCCTCTTTTCACTTATTTATGTGTCTTGGTTCAGCAGGATTTTATAGGTAAAATAGTGGGTGATATCTTGTAGGCGTTTTGCTCCTCACACCCCCTTCCCTAATGTGAACAGTTGCCATAGTGGGCTGTTGGCCTGGATGATACTCATGGTATGTGGTGCAGGTTTCCCGCAACACATCTTCCCTCAGCCTACGGTGACGTAGTTGCGCGCTTAACCGAGCCTGTCAGTGTGACTTTAAAAAAAAGGGGGCGGAGGGCTGTAGGTACAACCATTTCACACCTCAAACGTGTGAGAATACGCCTAATATGAATTGTCTGAGGATGACACTTCATAGATGAAGCACCATAAACTGACTTGCAGTCAGTGCTCAGGAGACACATCTCATTCCGGTGGTGAGCGAAGTCCAGCAGGCAGCCCTGCCAACTTAAACACCGGCGTGCACAGCCGAGCGCGTTTCTAATGTATGACACTGTTTAAAATAAATTGTGCCGTTTCTGTAGAGAAGACAGCCTGCAAAGAGGAGCTTTCCGGCAGTGCCTACATACAAGAGCGACATCATAGATTCCCTGCGCTATCGCAGCGGAGAGAGGGGGAGGAGGAGAGCGCTGATTCACGGCTTGCATTGAGGAAGGAGAGCCGCGCGGACGGGCTCTGAAGATCCATCTCATATCTTAAAATACTGACCCCCCCCGCCTCCTCCTCCCTCGTCATTGACAGCTTTGCGACCCGGTCAGTCCGTCAGACAGGGAGGATCTGGGGAGGAGGGCGCCAAGGCAGAAGAGGAAGAAAGGCGATCACCTCTGGCCGGTTTGATCCAATCGCCAACACCGAGCAGGTTGGGGACCTGCCTCTCCCTACATGAGGACGACACAGTGGCTGCACCGGGGGATTTTGGACCGAGGAGCACGTTTGACCCAAGAGCTCCAAACAGCGAGATTATATTGATTCTGTTGGTAGGCTGACCTGAACGGCAAAACAATAATAAAGGGGTTGGACAGGAGCTATTTCGCAGTCTCTACATAAACTCCCCGGAATACAAATCCAGGTATGTTAGCCTATAATGAATAACGCATGATGCAAACTCAGTGATATTAAATAATCCGTGTGTTAATGAGTAATGCAACCCGGCACAACATGATAAACAGCTATACATGACGATATGTGACAGCTTATAGAAACCATAATAGATGCATTTTAAGACCCATGTAGCTACAAATACAGTCGATAACTGACGTGAGCTTGATGTGGTCCGTCACTCTGGAGCGCTTCATTCTGCCCGGGCTTTAACCCCTCTATCTGCTCCCATTGCTCCTCATCACTAGGCAGATATGATCCATTGCACCGGGCTGAAATGGATTCGTGATACTGTCTAATGGGTGTGCCATTAAAATAAATTGGCGTCTGTCAACGCAACTCGGACAGCCTACCGGTTGTAACAGTCTGCCGAGCACCTGGATATCCAGTTTTAATTTATGAATCTTTAGCTTGTGTTTCCTGAGGTCAGTAATGAGTATTTAGTTTCAGAAAGGCGATTATAGGCTCGTATATTCTCTGTGCATCTATACAGGTAGGCCTTTACGCACCCTATAAGTTGTCGTGTGGGCCTATGGGCTCTCCAGCAGGGATTCCCCCCTCAGGTGACATCGGTATAGTGAGCGAAAGCGCCTTATGATGATTAATCAGCAACAGCTGAGGTTCTCCGAGTGCCTGCTGAGTCCATGTTTACGCGCATCTCAAATTAAACAAGACCCTCTTCCCAAAATAGGAAAAGAGAAGAGGATATGTGAGCGAACAGCCGATCTGCTCTCAGCAACTGTCTCAGCCATAATGCTGCCCGCATCAGTCCGGAAATATGGAAGGGTGGGCATGATCACTTAAAGATGCACGATATCAAATGTGTGCTTTTCTCACTAAAATCCTCTAGCTTAGACTTGTAAGTCACCCAGAGCTGCAACTATCTATGTGATTATTTTATTCATTAATCGTAATCGAAAATATTTAGTTTAATACCAGAAGACACCCAGTATTATTTTATAACCAATATTATCATTTGACAAGCTGGAATCAATAGTAGTAGTAGCGATTAATTTTATGTTGATCAACTAATCCATTAATGGAGCGCTAGACTGATAATTCTGTGAGATATTGGTCATGAAATGTTGCCCAGCTGGTTTCTTGTTTCTTGTTCTGGCAATCCGAGGTTTTCAAATAAATAGCTCAGGAAAAAACAAAAGTCTGTAAACATTTTATTCACTCAGTTATTCGGTTGATTTGAGCACACTTTCTATAATTCTTAATTCTGCTATAATGATTCCCTGTCATTGGGGCAAAACTGCTTTAATAATCCTAACCATAAAGGAAGTGAATCCGTTTAGGCTTAAATGAGAGTATTACTATCCCCTGATGATGATGATGATGATGATGATGATGATAATGATGATGATGATAGTGGTGGTGGTGGTGGTATTGTTTTGACTTTGTATTTTTCATTTTGAAAGTTATTACAAAATTCTTGTACTTTCAATACAAGAATAGTTGAACAGGTATTTCCTTAAAAATTAGGGCAGCCCCCTTTTTAGTAATGAATTTGGTCCACTTTAAAATACAGTGTATTAATACATTTTAATATCAATATTGAGAAATGAAACTAAATATATAATTTTACTGTCATAATATTTTACATGGCTGAAATATTGACTTTTTTAAAAACTTTAAAATTTATAATAATACTGCATGACATTCTCAGTAGTCATGATGATAACTATTGAGGTTTTAATTAAGATATTCTGCTCTTCCACTTCTGTATATTTTTAAAAGAGAAAAATGGTTAAAAGTTGTGTAAATGGAGTTTAAGTGGGTTGATTCTCAGCTATTTGTGGTTGAAGAGGTCAGTGTTGGATTTAATTAGAATATGTCTCCTCCCTTAATTTAGATGTCAGTTGAAATATGACTCTTAAATTCCTGTGAAGTTTTTGGGAACAACTTTTTTGGTGGCTGCTGAACAGTTTTGATTAGACTGTTCACCCCTACATTCACAATGCAAAATGCAATCCTTAAAACAGTAATTAGTATGCAAATTTTTATGTCATGGCTCTAATGTCGGTACATATAAAGCAATGGAATCGTTCACTGTCCATCACTTGACAGCGCCTAATGCAGTTTGTCCTGAGATTGAAAATCAATTATTCAAATACAAAATCCTTGTGAGGTCATATACCTTAACAGTGCTTAAATGTAATTAAATTATTAAGCTTTACATTATTGCTTAAGAGTATGTGTTGTGTCTCTTAAAGGATTTCTCAATCATTCAATCAATTAGTCCATCCCTATTGGCTATATTACATATTTTATAATGTTATGATTTTTTTAAAGGGACCTATTATGCTTTCCTTTATTTTCTCATATATAATAACTGTTACACTCGTATGTTCATCTTAAACGTGGCCGAAGTTTTAAAAAATTAGGTAGATGTATGTAAAGTAATTTCTCTGAGCAAAAAGTTCAGGGTTCAAACTGCTCTGAATACTTGGTTTCCAACAGGGTTTTTTTCTACTTTCCTGCCAAGATCACATCAGATTGGCAGGGATGTCCTTATACGGTCATCTGCTCATAATCTGCTCCAGGGACAGCATACCCATGAAGTACAGGGACGAGCCCATCCACCCGATCTGCTGATAGTGCTTCCTCCAGCAAAGGCACAGTGCTAAAACCAAGTGTGGAGATAAGTCCAGCTCTGGGACACAACTCTGCTCAGGACCCTTCAAGTTTTTGAGCGGATGAGCAGATCTGCCAGGCCAAGTATATCTGGTACCTACCCCTCACCCCAGAAACACTCCGCTCTGGCCGCATCTACCATTTTCCAGTCTAACTCTTTTCTCATTTGTAAATGAATGTGAATTCTTCAAATTCAGTGCCCCATATCTCTATTTTCCACAATAAGTTAAATCTGTCAAATGCTATCAAACACACTGACAACAGGATGTTTGGACTCACGGCACTGAGAACTCAAGCTTTGTCTGAATTCACATACTTCTGTTCGTACTGTGTACACTATATACTTACATAGGTTGTGCGTTAATTTCGACAGGGTAGTGTTGTCTCAGATGAAGCACGGCCATACAGCAACAGCAACATGTTCACTTACCAGAAATGACAATCACAACATTTGACCGCTGCTTCTTATTAATGGCAAATTACACAGAGGCAGATGCTTATCGTCAACCTTTGTCAGCGATTGTCACCCGCCAAAATATATGCCTGCGTGTTTTTTCACTTGACTTCAATCAAACTTTATTAAAAATTAATAAAGACGTACTTTTATTTGCTTGTGTGTGCTATCACGACCTCTGCAGCTTCCTCTGCTCCATTTTCACAATTTTGAAAATACGTTGGTGGTCCCTTCCTTTCCACTCCAAGCCAAGATGGTGACCATTGATGGTGAGAAGTGTCCAGCGTTCCATACCACAACTTCTTATGAGTACACTGTCTTAGGGTCATAGCGCATTGCATTTTGCAAGAGTGGATTTTTAACAGTAGCAATAGCAGAAGTAGTGGTGGTATTAGTAGCAATATGAGGGCCATACTGAGGTGAAATTCAAGGGTGAGGAATTCATTTCCTCAAGCACAAGAAATATTTTGTCACATACTTTAAAATGATTAAAACTACTACTTAGGATAGTATCTACTGTTTCTTTTGGAAGACCTGGAGATGATTTACAGTTACAACATAATCTTTCTGAGCATGATTTTATTCAACTTGTGAAATGTATATGTCTAATGGGACAAGGCAAGATGAAGTTAGCAGGCAATTGACTCCATCTGTCCAGTGTTGCTGTATGGCCTTTGCTGTATGGTAAAATTCTCTGTTTCACTCTGATAGTTTGCTCTTGGATTTATGGGTATATGGCTTGTGGCTTGGCTTGTGTGCCATTTTGTTGTACCTATGTTTATCCAGGGTAGGCTGACTGAACACATTTACTCTTTTTCATCTCAGCTGTCCTTTCAGTCAACACAAATAACACACTTTCACACATGGAGCAACAAGAGTCTCCAAGTGTCTGCGCTGAAAGCTGCTGTAAATCACGGTTAAGTGTTAGAAGGTTTAGAACTTTCAAATCATTTAAAGCTGCTGTAATCAGTATTTTTAAATTAACAATGTATCACATGATTACCTGTATGTGAAAGATGTCATTTGTAGTGATGAAAGCTTATTGTTTTGGTATTCTGGCCTTCATCTTACTGTTTTGGTTCACTCTCACATGGTGTCCTTTTTGGATGTGGCAGGCAGCTGTTTTAAGTGAAAAGCTCTGAAAACTGACTGTACATTACATTTCCAGCACCAAACAGTCAACAGACAAAAGTTAGCTAGCTAACTGGTGAACATAAAGGAGAATTAAGCCACTACAGAGCCAGATATTTAGGAGTTGGTGGAGACCAAAATTCGAAGAATCAATATTGGATTTACATTCAGATGTACAGAAACACAACTCAAAGTTAATGTTAATTAAGACTTAATTTTAGTATAAAATATGTGAGTACATTTTGCCTCTTGACACTTTGGATTTAGGATACCATCTCTTGTATATCACCTAACAATTAAATGACCAGTCATTTAATCATTCCTGTCCCTAGGTTGTAACATACTGAAAGGCTCTTTAGTTTTATTTCTGCCTCATTGCAGTTTCTTCCCATCCACCCCAGCTAGCCACCAAGCAATAAAAAAGCCAGGGAGAAGGTAGCAGGTCAGCACTAACTCTAAAAAGAAAGATGCACTTCCCTTAGTCTCCCAGTGCCTTCAAAAATGTATCCCTGCTGTCAGTTTTCCATTTTTTTGTATTTTCAAATAAAAGTAATTTACAGGACATTGTACAAATTTTCTTCATTACTAAAAGTTGACTCTTGTACTTGAGTTTCTCTGTTAAACTTTCAAACTGCTACAAAAGCCAAAACAGCTGACCCTAACCCTAAATCTAGTTTTCAGACTCAACTTTTCTCTCATTAAGGTACAGTTTTATCACTCAGTTATTTCCCTGTTGTTTTTGTTTGTGCTCAGGGCTGTCCATATAAATGGTTCTGCTGATTTAGTTAAATTTAAGCTCCTTGTCTTCCACTTCTGCTGCCGTTTGCTGTCATCCTTCTCTATCCTCCAGATCAGTGTGGTGCTCTGCAATCAAAATCTTTTTTTAACATCTGAGGAATTTCAAACTGACATATCCTCCATTTTATCCACCTCTAAATAAAGCACTTCTGGAAAGACATATCTTTCTGAATGCTACTGATACCTCAAAAGACATCATAATGATACTGCCATTGAGGCAATTATTTGTACCTATGAACCATTAAATTAGAAATATTAGAAATAATGTATTCCAGGGTAGATTAATTGGTTTTGCCCATGCCTGAGTTTGCACACAAGACGCTGATTGAAAGTTTGCCAGTTTTTTGCAGACTTTAGTTGACACTGCTCAGGTGTGAGGTGTGTTAAATCGGTGTGAGTGTTTCAAATATGCCAGCTCCTGTTTGACTATCCACACCTCCACTGAAAACGTTGTCAGCTATCCAAACTGGCCAGTGGTCTGTCTGGGTGATAGATGTAATTTCCAAAAATATCACCTGGGAGTTCAAAAAGTTGGAGTTATTTTAAATCGTCAGATCCAGTGTACTGCGTAAGAGTTAAATCAAATGAGAAATTTGCATTACACAGCATAACATATGCCATTTAATGGATGCTTTTATCCAAAGTGCCTTAAAGTGCCATGAGTGCGTACTGTACACATTTTAGTGCGGACGGCCCCAAAGGTAATCAACCCTTTAACCACGAATCAGAACACAAGAATGCACTTTTAAGTGCAAAATGGAGAAAGACATTTAGCTCAACAAAAGGAAAGGGAAACAAGTGTTGCAGTAATAAAAAATTGCAATCCTCCAGTGAATTCAGGACAGAAAGATTAACTTACATAGTCTGTATCTTTTTGCAGAGATAATTTTAATTCAGACTAAACCGCCTGTGTCTCAGGGGCCCAAAGGTGTGGTGGAGGCTGCCGAGGGGTCCCACCCATCCTCCTGAACTACTAAATAATCACAAGTTCCTCTGAGAAGAGAGCCTCTATAATAAATCCCCTGTGTAATGTCTTAGAGCAGCTCACATCTTTTAAGTTTGGCGTGGTTAACTGTTCTTCATGCTCTCACTGCCTCTGGCCTCAGCTGTTAGCATCAAAAGAATTGTCAAGTCCTATCTCATAAGAGGTGCGTAAGATGCTTAGCTTGAGCTTTTATGAATACGGACAATGTCTGCATTGTTATTGTGATGCTGCTTTCTCTTGCGGAAGTGGTAAGTGTGCATTTAGGACTCAGTATATAATGAATTTGGACGGGACATCTGTACCCTTTGTTTCAGTTTGCCTCTTGACGGTCTCCTGCCTCCTCTCTGCTGTTTTTTGCCAATGCGACATTTTGGACAGTGCTTAGTTTGGCAACATTTCATGCCTGCTGAGCGAGCTGTTTGGTTCAGAGCTGTGTATTACCCCTGAGATTTCAGACAATCACGCTCACATCCACATTATTGGGCGCACATATCCACATCTAAACTGAAAATAAACTTTATGATTAGAAATGAGCCCACATGCAATGATTTTATTAAACTAATGTTATCTACAATGCTCACATTGTGGTTTACAGACCTCTAAGCATGGGGAAGTTTTTTCCAGCCCACCTCTCATATATAATATAAAGGTCTCCTGACTATGCTGTTTGTAAAGAAGGAAGCAGAAACTCATTGGAGTCTTTCAGAAGGATAGTGCGACAATTTGAATTTGAATAAAATGGAGAAATTCTTTTCTTGCTTCAGACACAGTGTGTGTTTCTCCCTGTAAAATGCAAATACACAGTCTTACAAACTTGTACTACTACTACTCCTCCTCAAAATTGTGGATTTCAAAAAAAATATGGAGGTAACCAAAGGTGGGATTACCATTCTTATTATGTGATTAAATTATTTATTTCATTATTGTGTGTGACTAATAAATGAAGCCATTGTCAGAAAATGTAATACTTAATGCATTAAGTAAGTACAACAAAGATTTATGTATGAATAGATGCATTTATCTATCTAGTAAAAAGTAACAAAGCAACATGATTGTTTTAACACTGTTGTCTCTGTCTGAACGTCGTTTCTCTCATATGAGAGTAAACTCTTTGTGTCTTGTAATACAGGTATACTATAACATCTACATAATGGCTTTTGTTTCTGTCTGTTGTGTTCAGGTGGTGGGTGGAGAAAAAGCACAGCCCAGTGCTGGATCCCAGAGGGACTGTCAGTGTGGTAAGGACCCTTGAGACGAAGGAGGGTGCATGGAGGGTTCAAGGCCTGTAAAGCCAGGGTCGTCAGCCTTCCTTTGGTTGGGGCTGGTCTCTGTGGCTGTAGCCTTCCTTTGTACAGAGGCCCGGACCACTCCGAGCCCTCTGCTTAGCCCCAGCAATGCGACCTGCACGGGAAACTCCAAGTGTCATGCAGGGATCATCCTGCCCATCTGGTATCCCGAGGATCCCTCCATGGGAGACAAGATCGCACGGGTCATTGTGTATTTTGTAGCAATGATCTACATGTTTCTTGGAGTGTCCATCATTGCAGACCGATTCATGGCATCCATTGAAGTCATCACCTCCCAAGAGAAGGAAATTGTCGTCAAAAAGCCGAATGGCGAAACAACCACCACCACAATCCGAGTGTGGAATGAAACAGTCTCAAACCTCACCCTCATGGCCTTGGGCTCATCTGCCCCTGAGATTCTGCTCTCTGTAATTGAGGTTTGTGGACATGGATTCAAATCTGGTGAGCTCGGTCCGGCCACAATTGTTGGCAGTGCAGCCTTCAACATGTTTGTCATCATTGGCCTCTGTGTGTCTGTCATTCCCCAAGGAGAGGTACGCAAGGTCAAACACCTCAGAGTGTTCTTTGTCACTGCAGGCTGGAGCATCTTTGCTTACATCTGGCTCTACATGATTCTGGCTGTGTTTTCTCCCAATGTAGTCCAGGTCTGGGAGGGTCTACTCACATTGGCTTTCTTCCCAATATGTGTACTCCTTGCCTGGGTTGCCGACAGACGACTGCTCTTCTACAAGTTCATGCACAAGAAGTATCGCACAGATAAGCACAGGGGTGTAATCATTGAGACGGAAGCTGAGCGCTCCAAGGGGATTGAGATGGACGGCAAGATGGTCAACTCTCACTTCATGGACGGAGGTGCAGCAAGCAACCTTATTGGTTTGATCGAGAGCAAAGAGGTGGACGAGTCCCGTCGCGACATGATACGCATCTTGAAAGACCTTAAGCAGAAGCACCCAGAGAAGGAATTGGATCAGCTGGTCGAGATGGCCAACTACTACGCTCTCTCGCACCAGCAAAAGAGCCGTGCCTTCTACCGCATCCAAGCTACACGCATGATGACAGGCGCGGGAAATATCCTGAAGAAGCACGTCGCAGAGCAGGCAAAGAAGAGCATTAGCGTGCAGGAGGTGCATGTGGAGGAACCAGAAGAGTATGTGTCTCGAATTGCATTTGACCCTGCTGTCTATCAGTGCCTCGAGAACTGTGGAGCCGCCATTCTGACCATCACCAGAAAGGGTGGCGACATCAACAAAACGATCTACGTGGATTATAAGACAGAGGATGGCTCGGCTAACGCTGGGGCTGACTACGAGTTCACAGAGGGGACAGTAGTGTTCAAACCAGGAGAGATGTTCAAGGAAATAAGCATTGGCATCATAGATGACGACATCTTTGAGGAGGACGAACACTTTTTTGTACGGCTCAGTAATCTGCGTGTCCTGGAGACTGAGGATGAGGTGCTGTCCGCTAACAGTCTGCCATACCCAAAGGCCATTCTAGGTTCCCCCAGTGTTGCCACTGTGACCATTCTGGATGACGATCATTCGGGCATCTTCACCTTCGAGAGCAACTTAGTGCACGTAAGTGAGAGCATTCGTATTATGGAAGTGAAAGTGCTAAGGACTTCTGGAGCAAGGGGGACGGTCATTGTGCCTTATCGCACCGTGGATGGACTCGCCAAAGGAGGAGGGGAGGACTTTGAAGACACCTATGGAGAGCTCGAGTTCAAAAACGATGAGACCTGGTAAGGCAGCAACCCTTTTTTCTCATGGTTTTGGGGCAGTTGCTCTTCAATAATGTATTGTTTGTGATTTTTTTTTTGGCTATTGCCTGTTTTTTAATCAACCAAGGTTATTGAAAATGAAGCCCATTTAGGAGTAATAAATAAGTTATTTTCTTTGTGTGCTTATTTTTGCATCCCATTTATTTGTGTGTTTTGTTTTTCAATTGCAGTTTGATGGTGATTAACCTGTCAAAACATGATAGCTACAGCATATATGATATGATAGCTAGCTTCAAAGCTATTTAACAGTCTGCCTTTGGTACAAAGTTGTTGCCTTCTTTGCCATTTGACATAATTGAATTTAGAAATTACTTTGATAACCTATTCATGTGCTGTTTGCACTCATCACTCTGTGATTTAAATGTTTTTTTCTTGACATGGTTAGACAGCATACCCTCTCATCTGAGCATGCACTCTATATCCCCCTTTTTTCTGTCAAGAGATTTTGCTCTCATCAGAGCGCAATCCTGTGTGTGTCGCATGCAATAGGGATTCAACTTTGGGATTCGTCAACTGTAGAAACAGGAAGTCCTTAAGTAACCCCCCTTGCTTCTTTAATCCCCAGTGCTTTTGTTTGGTCAAAATCTGGATTTTTGCTCTTTTTCTTTTTTTTTCATTGTTTCTCTGTTATGTCGGCTTCAATTGAAAGCAAATGGTATGGAAGAATAGGAACAGGATAACAAAGAGAAAAGAGAAAATTACAACAAAAAATGTCAAAGGGCAGGATCAGGCCCTTGTAGTAATCAGTACATGGCAGTCTTTTAGGTACCGTTGTAGGCACCGTGTGTCATGATGAGTGACAAGCCTGGAGCTTTGATTCCTTCTGGGGCAGCCATGCTAAAAAGCTTGCAGTTTGGTGGTAAGCATCAATGAGTAATAGTGATGTTTTATGTAAATTGTGTATGTTATGTAGGCTTGTCAGCTGTACCATCTGTGTACTGCAAAAACACATAGGCTTACAACTGAGTGGGCATATTTGGCAGTGTTGCAATAATAGCAACATACTCTACTGTAGTACAAATGGCATCGGCGCCATGTACTGCATCACACTGCAACCCTTTTGTCCCATGCATGTAAGGCAGTGCTCTGGGATACAGATACAGAACTGCGCCTCTTGAGAGATATTGATTTGTTTTTTCACAGCTTGCATTCGCTTGCATCTCACACGTTGGTCTGCAGGCACTAAATCAAAGTGACATGTGTCTGTGACATCCCCTTCCCCCACCAATCAAGACCCTTTCAGTGTGCTATGGCTCACTGGCAGGGTCTGTGCTCCAGGGTGTGGGTTCCTAAGGGCTGAGGCAGCCCAGGAGACCGGCGGCGGGGGAATGAGTGTCGGGGTGATCAGCATGCTCTTGGGGCCTGCTGAGCTCTCAGGGTTTTGCTTGATTTATGTGAGAGATGCTTTATGGGCCGGGCCTGAAGGCTGCTGGAGGAGTAGAGGGGAGAAATGTGGAGAATGACTATCATCATGAGGCTGCTGTGATGTTGTTGGCATTGTGAGGGAATGCTGGTCTATCGATCTGTTCATTGTGTTGCGTATCGTGCTGCGAGTTAGAGTTCTTACAGTGCAGCACCGCATGTGGGACATGCTGTGAATTGATAAATGCCAGTAGTGATCTGGGAGAAGAATCAAATCATTTGGCCAAATGGCAAAATAATTATTGCTTCAGAATATTTCAAAGACAACTAGGGACCTATTTCCTCATCATACATTTCATAAATTGAAAAATAGTGACACTGAATTGATAACTTCAGAAATCGGGAAGAAGACTTCCCCAAACCCTTTCTAATAACACAAAAACAACACATTACACTAACAAGCAGATTTAATATTTGATCAAAAGACTGACTGCATGTAGCTGAATTGTTAGTTTGAAAGGTTTGAGGTTATAAGGGCCAGGTCAATGGTCATAATGCCTGACCTTTGATCCTTTTAGCAAGAACTAAAATCATATTGTTGCTTTTAAATCAGATGCAAATGTAAACTGAGACATTTTCAGCGACATTGCAAAGGAGAGGCTGTGGGTTTACAAAAAAGAATATGATTACTAGATAATACATGTCAAAATCACCATCTGTAGAATAAATTACAAGGAAATGGTCTTGTTGACATACCGTATGTTCAGTCATATTGACAATGTGCAGTTTCATAGTCCATACTGACACACGGAACAAACTAACAAGATGGGAATTTTACTGCAAAGGGACAGCATAAGACATATTGTGGATATTAAACTAAACTTACAGAGTCAGTGTTGATTAATGTACTCGCCATAGAGTATTAATAAATGTTATATGATTTCTCAAAACATATAGGACATTATTCAGTTGAGCAGTTGAAACAATGAAAATTGTTCATATGCATGAACACGCTCGAATATTAATATGAAAATATTTCCTTCCCCCTTCAGAGACTTCTGGATCTTTTGTAGAAATGGCACTGCTTCTACAGAACTCCCAACAAATCTCCAGAAATTTCCATAATTACACTCGGATAGTGATGAATTAGATTCTGTGTGCATTCATAAAAAAGACAAAGAGGAGCAGTGGAAGTGACAGCTTCATCCAGAAGTATACCAGAAGATTCATGAGAACATTTCCAAACACAAAACAAAAGGGATAAATGTGTAGAATATTCACTAAAGGCGTAATTACAATGATGTTTCTTCCGCTGCCTTGAAAGCTCTCCTTAGGGTCGTTTTCACGCTCAAAACATGGAAAAATACAGAATTTATTTGCCTACATTCCCTTCACATTCATATTCCAACTCTGCCGTGTATGGAAATGTATTTATTTATTTATTTCCATTTTGCATTGATGTTGAAATAACAGAAAGACCCCCTACACACACACTTGGCACATGGTTAAAACAGTTTTCCTGCTAATTCAGAGTTAATTACGAGGGCAGAGTGTCCTCCCTGTCTAAAGGGCAAGGGCTTTTTTGATGCCCTTAAGGACTATTAGACCACATAGTTCTTCAGCTCTCTTGCTCTTTCTTTCTCTCACCCCCTGTTTTACATGGCATTGACTCTCAATCTCTTTTGACACACTTTGTGTCCATTGTTATCAACCAGAGTGGAAATTTATTACAGTCCTAATCTGGAGCTCTGGAACACACCACTCCAATTCTTAGCCAGACAATACTTCTCAGCACGAAGGATGAAGTTTAATAGTTTCTTAGTGGCAGTGCTTTTTCTCCGATCTAACGGAGATGAACCTCATCTAGCCACCATGAGCTTCTCTAAAGTACACTTGATGGCGGTCAAAGCTATGAAGTGACTCTCAGTTTAAAGAGTGCTTCATAATAGGTCAGGTTAGGCTAACAGGTACACATTTTGGGATGGTAGAGAGCAGAGGTTCTCAACCATTTTGACTTGAGCCAACATCTACTTGTGATCCATCATCACAAGCTATAGCCACAGCATAGACATGGGAGCAGGGCTGCATCTTATCTCTTAATATGTTGATTATTTGTTTGACTAATCAACATAAGAATGAGTTTTTCATCTCATTCTTAGAGGTGTGAAGAGGTGAAAGTACCCAGTATTTCACGTGAAAAACACAAAACATTTTAGAAAAGTCAGAACTAGCCCCCCAAAATAAAAATTGTGGAGCATTACTATTAGTTGATAATCTGTTTATTTCTTATTTCTTTTCTTATTAGATTATTTCTTAAGGGGCTTTGTTGATGTAACAAGGAAAGGTAAGACAGGCTTATGGCTTTAGGTTTACAATAGACTGATTAGTCAGAGACAGTAGCTCAGACATCAGGCCAGCAGATATCAGTGTTCTCTTTAGGAATCTTACAAGGTTGAGTCCTACAAGAATGTTTACAAGATCTCACTGGCTCCACAGATTAGAGTGCAACTCTAATAAAAGGAATAGTGAGAGTTTCCAATATGACGAAGCATTGGAATCTAAACATCAGGTAGATTAGGTATTCCAGGTGAAAGGTGACCTAATAGAGAAACCTACAGGCACTAGGAGGAAGACAGAAACATAAAAGGGACCACAAGATATTATCCTTCAGATTTGGTGCTGGCATTTGACGTGTTAACATGTTGTATGCTGGCACTGTATCTCCTCGGCCGGGCTCAATAAACAATGCTATGTTAAGTCTTCATCAGTCTCCAAAACTTCTTCATACCTGAACCTGACTCACAATATCATTTCAACACAATCCAGTAGTCGATCAACAGCTTTATGAGTTCCTGTTTCTCTAATGTGATTTGGAGCTGGTTTCTACAATAGTAAAGTGATTATCTATGGGTTTTGGTCTGTTATTTGGACAAAATAAGACATTTGAAGACGTCACCTTGGGAAACTCAGGGAATAATCAGCAGATTAATCAGTCATCTAAATAAGCTTTAATTGACGCCTAAACAGTGCTTTTGGAGGGGGTGGAAGGTGTGCCCCAACCCCAACCACTGGTATAGAGTGAGTTTGCTGCTGAGAATATGAAAAGACTGAAGGTTGCAGGCTTCGGTTTCCTTGGACCCAGTGAAGATAGCACAGCTGTTAGTTGGAGAAGCTCCATCCCTGGAGAGAGGAATGTTTAACTAGGCGCTGATGGATTCATAAACAGAGTGGTGTGCAGCGGACAGACCAGAATCAGCTAAAGTAATTGCCACTGTGGTCACGCTTGAATGAGCGTGACTCTCCTGTGCTTGTAAACCTGCCTTATATTTTTATATACAGCATCACATAGGGGGCTGTATGCTCATGATAAGATGCACGGATATCCCCTTTCCTGTGCTATCTACCCTACTTCCTACAGCTCTTGCAGGGTCCTTACCCAACCTATTTCCTTAATATCGCTTGGATGTGTAGCTGTCACCCCTTTGGGCTTCATGACTGACAGAACACATGTCCACGCTGATCCTCATCCTGCCGACCACTCAGCTTTTCCGCCTGCCAGCACTTTTCTAGGCACCCTGGAATAGACCCACGAGGTTTACCTTACCACCCTGCATCCAGCTCTCACACACAACCAGTATCATCTCAAGCTCAGCTAATCATATTCAGTGCTGTGCTTCTATTGGTTTATTCATGCAATCCTCATAGTTTCTGTTCTCTCAATAATTGGAATGTGTCTTTGTATTTTTACAGTGCCTCGGGGTGCAATCACACTTTGTTTTCTTTGGTGATGTGGTGAAGTTTATTTTGTAGTATTTTCGCATTTGCTTTATTACAGTTTCCGTCTAGTTAAAGGGAACAAGGGCTTGTAAACAAAAGTAACTCATATGTGGCTCCATTTTTCTGGACAATTTTGGTTTTGTGGTTCTGAGATTTTTGCAGACAAGGGATCACCAAAGTAGTTGTTCACATGTTCATCTTGTCCCAGAAAATACTGATTTAGTGACTTGCAAACATTGAAGGAACTTTAAAGTTGTTGACAATTGAATATTTTGTAGACATAGGTTACAGTACTATTTAAACAGTATTGAAATAACTTTATTTCATAGCGAAGCAGGTTCTAAATTCTTTAAGGCTGTACAAAGGCACAGCTGTACATTGAGCTAAATGCTAACATCAGCATGCTAACATACTCACAATGATGCTAAAATACTGATGTTTAACAGGTTTAATGTTTAACATCTTAGTTTAGTGTGTTTGCATGCTAACATTTGCTAATTAGCCATAAACAGAAAGTAGCCTGCAGCTGAGGCTGATGGGAATGTCATTAGCTTTGTTGGTATTTGGTCATAAACCAAAGTATTGGGCAAATTACAATTTTGACCTGATGATGATGGCAATAGATGAAAAACCACAAGTCACAAGTCATTAGGATTCTCCTGTAGTTAACATGGATATCTATACTACATTTTGTGTTAAGCCATAATACAGTTATTCAGATATTTCCATCAAGTGACATTGCTATCCATAGAGTCACAGTTTTAGCATTGCTAAAAACCGAGCTTATGTGGTAGAGTGAATGCATCCTTAGTATTACTGCCCATAACATGGCATGAAATTGTTTTCTGTACTTCCAACACCTTTCCCTCCGCTATCATCTGAGATCAGTTTGTTAACACACAAACATTTAAACAAAGACTGTCTCACAGCGGTCCTAACACATCTAGAGTCTTGGAAGATTCATGAGGACAAATCTTATCTTAGCTAACTTATTGTAGCTTTTGCACTTTTGCACTCATGCTTACAGATACAGTACAGAAACACACAAGCACGCACACACACACATACACACACACACACACACACGCACACTAACTCACGCACAGGTTGAGTGGCAATAAATATGCTGGCCCTGCGTTTGTTCCTCCCAGTTGGGGGAATGCAATTAAGTTAAAGCTTATTTATAACACAATTCAGTGCAGGGCGTGTCGCCAGCTCCAAGCCTCCCCCTGAGTGTTTGTGTGTAAATCTGACTGGGGATCATTTATTCAGGCTTCCCAAACTTTTGACAGTCTCTCCAGCCTAATAGAGTTAGGATGGAGGTAAGTGCATCAGTTTGACCTATTTGACTGTCAAAACGTTTAACTATAATGTTTTAACTCATAAACACCGTACTGTTTTTTAATTCGGTTGTATTCTGAAAGAGATGACATGACGCCTGCTCTTATGAAGTGATTGATAGTGCAAACTTTAAATTTGTTTGTTTGTAAAGTGAGTTATTTTAAGTGCTCAGTTGACAAAATGGTAATACTTTCACAGACTGGATGCTCTAGAGATTTTGAATATTGCATTTTAGGAATCTTTCCTCCAAAATATATATGTGTCAGCATTCAACGATTCAAAATAAAATGTTTAAATAATCAAGCAATATGTTTATTTAATATGATGCCATTAATTCCTTTAATCAACTAATTTTGGAGGAATGTAAACGTGATTGAGGATCAGTGGTGTGGTGGGTCACAAGAAAGTGCTCGGGTTGGATTGTTTTACAATTAGAAGGTCAGTTCACCCTACAAAAATACATATTTATCTCAGGTTATCAAGCCATGTAGATAATTTGCATAGAGACTGCTTAACCGGGACATTGTTTCTGGAAAAAGATGTTGATGTTGTTAGTCACACAGGCGGAATGGCTCTTGGGATGGCGGTGTTGGTTGGTCCACTGCTGTGGTCAGACTAACATGTCTCAACAAATTTGACAAATTGCCATGAAATTTTGTACAGACATTCAGGGTCCCCAGAAAATGAATCCTATGGACTTTGGTGATCATCTGACTTGTCTTCTAGTGCCTCATTTGTAGTTTTGAAAGAATTTTCTCAACATCTATTGAATAGATTGTAAAACTAATGACATTTTTAATGGCATAAACCTCCACCATACATTGTGTTTAATGGTCATTAGCAAATGTTAGCATGCTAACTTAATATACCTTCTTAACATGGTAAACATAACCTGCCAAACATCAGCATTTTAGCATTTTTGAGCATGCTAGCATTAGAATTTAGTCCAGCCTCACAGCATGGCTGCAGACTAAAATACTCTTGTAAATTCCTAATGCACACTACACGATTGGTGGCAAGGAGGTACTATACTCATTTTCAGGTTCAAAATCTTATTTAGGGGTTGTACCAGAACAAGTATGGTTTTTATTATATGGTTTAATTTTCAAAGAACACCATCATTTCTCATACTGCACACTGCTGCATCTCCTCTTTTCACCCTGTGTTAAAGGCTTCGTTTTAGCTATGGAGTGATACATCTTGTCTCTAAATGATCCTTGTTGGGAATTGCACGTGCAGTTCCTAGTTAAGGACTACTAGCCAATCAGAAGCAGAGAAGGGCGGGTCAGTAAGAAGCAAACTCGGCTATTTCAGCTGTGTACCTGTTGCCCACCAGATTCAGAGTGGTGAGTTATTAAATATATCTTTCATCCATAAAGTTTTAACCGAGCTCATCACAGTAACAACTTCATGTCCATTGAGTGTCTGGAGAGTAGCTAGTGTTTGGAAGGGAGAGGAGAGGTGTGTACTGCAGCTCTATGTTTTTCTACCCGGTGTTTTTGAGGGCGTGTCGGACTAGCTTGGCAAGCGTTTTATGAGGCACATTTAGCTTTTATCCCTGTGTCACAGAGGCAGGACTACAAACAAGCTGTTTTCAAGCAGTTCAGAACAATGTTTTCTCTGGGAGATGGGCCTCTGGGCTTTTTCACGTTGCAAACCTAATACATGCACAAAAAGGTATATAACTCAATAAAGGAGAGGGAAAAAGCCAAAAAGCATAAAACCACCTCTTTAAGCCCGATTCGGGCTGTGATCAGGTATCAGCGATTGATCTGCAGTCGCCAGTCTTTATGTGTGAACTACTCAATGACCCATCAAAACGGCTAATCGCAGAAGCCAGCCAGATATCTAGCATGCCAAATATCTGGAAGAGTCGGCCGACTTGACATCCACATCCAGCCAATGAGAGCATGCAGCTGGCAGAGCAGGCAGCTTTTTCTCTGCAAAACACTTTTTACTCGCCTCCAGCTCTCTGTTGCACAGACAATCCCTGCTACCTGTGTGTGTGTGCTAATCCTTTCTTTCACACATATTCTTTGTCTTTATAATTGTTAGCTTTATTATAACAAACAACAGCTATTCCGTGTATAGGTTTTCTTGACAAAACGTGTTTTGGAGACCAGCGTCGGGTGACACAGCCGCTGTCAGCTCCTGTAGTGTGTGACCCCCTGTCACCAATCAGTCATGTAGTGTGAACGCCACAACGATTTCAAGACTCCCATGACAAGACGGCAAGTTGTGTAGTCTGAACAGCATGGCGATCGGGCCAACACTGATAGTTGTGTAGTCTGCACAAGCCTTTAGTGGCATTTTCAGAGCATTGTTTTTGGGTGGGGGCAGAAACCTGAGACAGATACCTTGAAACCTGGGCAAATGAAACCAAATGTATCTGCCTGACTACATAAAACTAGTGGAAGGTGAGGGATTTTTTGGGGGGGTGAACTGATGCTTTAAACTGTATTCAGGTCTGTACATCTGTACATTTTTAATGTTTATTTCTATTTGCCATCCTGCTGACTGATTCTGATCCAAATTGTGCTGGAGGGCAAGTGTATGTGTCTGTTCTACAAGAAGTGAGAAGATCTTCTGCAAAACACATAGAAAATCCAGGGCCTCCCAAAACACATAACATGTTTTGTAACATCCGCCAAAGGGACCTGCTTACAGCCGATGTTGTGATCATCCGCAGCCTGAAACCTGAGTATACTGTGGTGTTAGAAATGTTTCTTTAATTAGTGTGAGCTAGTTTGTAAGTACACAGTTTGAGTACTCTGATGGTGCCTTCAGTCATATCAGATGTGCTGTAAATAGGAACTGCCTGCTGGGAAAAATGTTTCATGTCAGCCTACTAGAGGTGACAAATATGATATGTTGGAACCTTTTTTTGGCTGTGATATCTACAGCTGGCCATAACGAATTGTGGGAGTGTGTCAACAACACAACATATATAAGACAATTAAAGGAAATTATATTAAATACATCCATGATTAGTTAAAGGGGCATCGATTTTACACATGAAGGTCATTTCACTTGTCATGAGGAGTACTGCTCAGCCTGTGAAAACAGCTGTGTTATGTCTTCGGAGACTCTGGGAGTAGCACCCTAATAGTGATGTCATCAGGGTTAACTCAGCCCGGGTTTGGAGGCTGCACATTTTAAAACAGAAAGCTTGGATAACAAACTGGTGTTTGAAGGACATGAGTGTTTACCAGACATGGATATGCTTTTGAGTTGCATTATGGAAAATGTAAGATCCAGCATTTTGGGAGCCATACCCATATTAAGGAGTAAAAATTAGCATATCCCCCCAACTTTATGCTCAATATTCATTCGCTGGAGTACCACTTCAAATATACAGCCTCTTTATTTGTAGAGCACTTTAGAAAAACCAAAAAGTGTTTCACGCAAGGCAAAAAAATAAAAAGCAACCACACTACAACCAAATTTTGATAGAATTGATCATTCACAGCTTTTTTGTTGGGCTTCTTAAAATAATGTTAGATAGTATATCCTGCAGGCTGAGATGACCTCAACGCTTAACGCTCAAAATAAGTGACCAGTCAATAAATTCATCATCTCTGCTCTAATTGGGACTATCTTCAACCAAAGTCATTGCTTTTAAGAGCCCTGTGTCTTTAGCTACACACAACAGTTCTTTTTGTTTGTATGTAGGTTTGCACTTCAAAGAGAGATGAAGAGTGGTACGTTCAATATAGGTCGCTGCTCTCATTTCATTCCCTGCCTGCCAGGGTGACAGTCTGGGGTGCCAATGGAGGTGCCCTTCCTGACCCTGCACCCACATCTAGCATCTGCATACTTTGATAAAGGTCAGTCCCGCTCCATAGCACTTTCCTCCATGCACAGCGCAGCAGCATTAAGACTAGAAATCGATGAAGCTCACAGCGAGAGGAGCGAAGGTTGCACTGAGCACGGTTTGTGAAGGGGGTTTTTGCAAAAGGCTGCAGGAGATGAGAGAAGCTGTCTGCTTTTAGGCTTTTTCCCCATGCTGTTGTCTCAGTTTTCAAGCCTGAAACAACAGTAAAGCATAGGAAAAGCATAGGAGGAGGAGTGTGGGGTGTGTTTGCAAATTTTCAAATGTAGAGCAGTGATTACAGTGGTGTGTGAATTCAGCTCATGGCACTTCACATCCAGCCAATAGACAAAATGCATTTTTCATTTAAATAGACCTTGACTATGAAATTAAAATTTGTGTCATCCCTTTTCATTCATGGTGGTTGCATCTTTTGTGCTGAGTTCTCATTTCCATGGCTTTTTCACACTATGCTTCTCAGAGATCACCTGTTATTCAAACAGTATAGATGATACTGTGTCACCTTCTTTTGGATAAATAAGTATGATTTCTGTTTGTGACTCACTTTTCTTTGTTTTTTTAATCATTGACAGTAACCTAATAATTATTTTTGTAGGTCATTTATCAAGAAAAAGTGGGACATATTTGCTGGTTCCAGCTTTTCAAATGTGAGGATTTACTGCTTTACTCTATTTTATATCATTGTTAATTGGGTATTTTGGTGCTGTTGGTCAGATAAAACAAGACATTTAAAATAGAACTGGAAGTTTTTTTGTTTTGTTTTCTGACATTTACATAATGTCATGGACCAAGTAAACAAAAAGACAGCAATAGGTATAATGGCTTGGAAAATATATTAAATTATTAGGCAAGTAATAAAATCTTTGTGACTTTTCTGTTGAATGACTAATTGATTAATCAAGCTCATTCAGCCAATTCAGATCTAGATTGATCAATTAAAAAAATGAGTTAGCTGCTGTTCTAATTTGAAGAGGTTACCTTGGCCTCTTAGAATTGCTCAATGTCTTCTGACATTTTAAACTATTATTTTTTTGGAAAATAATCTGTGATGGAAATAATAGTTAGTTTTAGCCGTATTTCTGATTGTTTTATTTTGTATTCCTTTGTAAGAAAAACAAAAACTAAGAAAAGAAAGGATGGAAGAGAGCTTCATAACCCTTATCTGTTTCCCACATAGAAAATACTTTGTTCTCTTGCAGCCCTGTCTAATCCATCACTGTTCTCATCTGGTCCAGTCAGTCAGTCAGTGACATGCATTAGTACTGTGAACCATGGAAAGAGCTTCAGCTGATACCTTCCTCTATTTGCCCTTTGACTCCAGACAAGTGCTGTCCTGTCACGGATTGGTGTATCCATGCAGTTTTAAGGATTTAAGGAAGTTCCTCATTCTGCCCTTGAAAAGACACTGTATGTTTTTTTCCTGTGTATGATTTGTGGACTTGACAAAGCAAGCAAGTCAAAGAAAAGGACTCAGTGGCTCCTCGCTTTGTTCAGCTGAAAATCACAAGGGGGGGCTTGAACTACTCAAAGTTTTTTTTCCTATTCTCTTGTCTTTGATTATCAGGCTTGTGGCAGCCTCTTTTCTCCACTCTCCATCTCTGCAGTGGGGGTGTTCTTTCTCTCAAAACACCGTGAACTGATGCTCACTGTGATCTCACTCCAGTTTTACTCTGCACACTCTCCCCAGTAGTCCCAGGGCTACTCCTCTCCTCTCCTGTCTCTCTCCGTGTGTCAGGCCAGACCAGCATGCTCTGCGGGCAGCTCTGGGGACCTCTTTTAGAGGGAACACGCTTCTCAATATTATTCCCAGGGTGCTGCAGCAGAAAATGCGCAATAATGCATCAGTATTTCCTTGCTACTCTTCCCTATCCTTTTCCTGCACGTCGCCCCCCAACCCTTCATCCCTTTTCCCATGCCTGCTCCTCCACCTTCCTTTCTCATCATTTTCCTGTTGGGGCAGCAGCCCTGTGGTGCAAAAGCAGGCATGGATCTCAACATTCATGTATCAGCTGTTTTAAAAAATTGCTTGATTTGTGTTTCAAAGCTAAATTAACTTAGGCAATGCCTCTACCTTTACAGGAGGACTTTTACAGAGCCAGCAGGAATTCTGAGATGATTTTCTTTAAAAAACTGCAACTATATTTGCAATGTGGGTTTCTATATGTATTTTTATAGGATTAGGTGTGTGGTTCGTAGATTCATTGTATTTTCTGAGCAATATCTCCCATCCTAGAAGCCAGATGCTGATCAGTGCTGATTATGATGCTTTGTTGCTTTGACGAGCTTGTGTGATGGTGTGTCTTCAAGAGAGAGAAGGCAGCACAGACACAGATGAATCTCAGAGCAGAAAGACTTGTAATCAGTCAAGGGAAATCTTTATTTGGCATTCCTCATCCATCCTCGACTTCTTCTTTTTCTCCATCTGTCTCGACTTTACTTCCCCTGAGAATAGTCAGATTCCCGAGGCACCAGCTAGCAACCCCCCCCCCCGAACCCCGAAGACAGAGTTAAAGACAGGCTACTTGCTCAACAGATAGTGGATGCTTATGTGTGTGTGAGTGTTTGTGGGTTATTTCTCTCAGATACATCTGTGCCGGTAGGAGAGAGGGGTTCGCTCAACAGAGGAAATGGGTCTTTTGTGTTCCTCCTAATCCTCCCTGTTGATACTCTTGTGGCAGACTTATTAGGAGACTTATGCTCTGCAACAGGGGAAGGGTTACTCTCAGGGCTTTCTATGCTCTCCTGGATGATCATATTTACATCAAACTCAAAACGGTGGGTGCAAAAGGAGGGGTCCTTTATGCAGAGTGTGCCACATCCCTTAAGAAGCTGAAAAATGAATGTGATAATAGTACAGCAATACCTCCCATTTACACTCAAAACAGGGGTAATGCTGTCTGAACTTCAAACCCTGGGGATTTTGGCAAATGGCACAATACAAATAATGGTAGGAGAAGTTGAGCCCAGGCGTCTTGATAGGGAGAGCTAAGCAGAGGCCGCAGTGTGGCGTGAGTAAGCTGAGGTTAAAGGTTGCCCAGAGCTCTGCAGAACAGGAGGAAGGAAGAGCAGGCAATGGGACTATTCTTGTGTTTGCCCCCTTAACTTTTGTCAATATATTTAGATGGATTTCTATTATAGTCCTTGTTGAATTTTAACATCAGTTTTGTCTCCGTCTTTCTCTTTTGGGATGAGATGCTTTGTGAAATTCCCTCAGGGTTTCTTGTCTCACCTGTGGAGTTTATATTTTTGTTCCTCTCTTGTTTTATGTGTTTTTAGCCTTTGTTCAAAAATCTCAACTTAGACAATCTTAGTCGTCAGAGGTTTTATCTGCTTCACCTGCCCCAGGAATTAGACATCTCTGTTTTTATGTGTTTGGGTTTGAAGGGTTCTTTTGAATGCAGGGCTGTTAGGTCAACAATAGTTGAGTTGAATCTTCAATGTATATCTGTAGCGATAAAATGTCTGTCTGTTTGTTCCCTGCCTGTTGTGCTTCTTGTTGACTTGTGATGTTTTTCTCATTGTCTGCCACCTCCTCTTTTAATCTTTTCTCATTTTTTAAAAAAGCTCTCGGGGATATTTTAGTTTACCCACAGAGTCTGTATATCTTTTTCGTCTCTCGTACTTTATTTTTTAAAATATCAGAACATCAGAACAATCCAAGACTTCAGAATTTTTCCCTTCCCCTGTAGAAGGTCTTAATCAAGCTGGGATCTACATACTCTGTACTTAAGTCTCAAAATCCTTAGTTTCTGAAAACAAGTGAATAAATCTGATTTTGCAAAAAAGAAAATGTGTATTTTTGCACTTTTTTAAAAAAGTATTTGACTTATTTACGACACTAATCCTTATTTTTACAATAACTATGGGTCAGTCAATCACTTTGTGTCACAGCTCTCAGCAACATCATTAAATTCTAGCAGCAGCAGGTTTCAGTAACAAACCTCAAAATCCCACTGTACGCTACCTCCCCAGCAACAAACAACAGGCTGACAAAGTTGGCGAATAGTTGGTAAACAAGTACATTCAGCAAGTTAAAGTAACTTAAGTAAGTATTTTTCTGAAGTTGGAGGAGACCATAACAAAACTCAAAGAGGAGTGACTATTTAATTTTATCAAATGCCCAGAAATATGACATCAAATATACGATTACGTTGCTCAATAACTGCCAGAGTGGAAACTGTTGGCTAACATGTTCACCATGACTTTATTTGGTGATAATATGTCAAACATATTTATAGTCCAACTAAATTATTTAAGGCAGGTAAGGAAAAACATTCTACCAAATAAATGAGGTTTGGTTGGTCCATGTCTGTGACATAAGGTGTTAATAAATGTCAAATGAAGCATTCTGGTAGAGTTAGGGCACATTGTCAATGCAGTGGTTTTGTTCAGGACCTGTGCTAGGTGTTGGCCAACCTTGGGTCACATACATGTATATGTAGGAAGGCCAGATGCTAGAGGCTTGGTAATGGAAGCGGAGAGTGGGTAGGAGGGACATTGAGGGTCAGTTTGGCAAACAAATGTGCCCATGCTGCCCCTCTGGGGTCCAGAGATGGGTAGAGCTGTCATGTTGAGGGAGCTGGCGAAAGATGAAGAGGTTATGCTGCTGGGCCACAGCTCTGCCAAGGCCTCCGGGACCTCTTTCTCTTTACAACACTCAACCTAATCTTCTCCACTATCACCCCTTTCATTTCCCTCTCCTTTTCTTCTTTTCATGTTCTTCTGTCTCTTATCGTGTCAGGGGCCCTTGTTCCTGGCTCGCTTTTGCTCCCCCCCCCCCCTCGCATTTTTTCTTGGTTTTAGCTCTCCCTGCCTATTTTTAAGCATTCTTTCTTGGATTTTTATCCTTCTTTCTATTTTCTCTCCATCCTCCACCTCTTTATCTCCGTCTTAATTTCTTTTAAGTTGAATCGTTCAATTCCATTTTATTCCTTCTCCCCCCCACACCCACACTCACCCCCTTTACCATTCATATATTATTTAAGCCCTCAGCAATGCCTCCATATGTGCCCCTTTTTATAGATGTTGGCCTACTTCTGTCTCAACCTGTAATTGCACTTTGGATTGAGAGTGTCACAGTACCAGGGCTTAGGTGTCACACTTGTGGGTTCCAACGGGTTATGCACACTAAAAAGGGATGTATGAATAGATGATCATAATAACTAGGGCTGGGGTAAACAATTATTAATTAAACGATTAGTGTGGCCATTATTTTATCGATTAGTCGACTAATCTAACGACTAATTGGACGGTTATTTTAACGATTATTTTTCTGTAGCTCGATTAATAAAAACCATAATGTATCTCAAATAAATACTTATTTATTAAACACTTCATATAATAACAGTAACATTTCATTAAACAACAGCACTATTTCATTAAACAACAGTACAGCTGTCTATGCACCAGTAGCTAGCTAACGTTAACTAACTAGCACGAACAAACTGCACGGAGAGCTGAACCACCGAATTGTTCAGAGCTCAAGCTACTCAACACACTACCCAAACATGAAATTAATTTCACCAACGTTAGTACTTACTTGTTTTTGTCTCCTTCACGAGTGACAATGGGGTGCCTTCGTTTCAGATGCCTCCACATTGCTATTGTGCTGGTGTGGTATGCCAACTCCATTTGGCAAAGAGCGCAAATAACGACAACATTTTCGTTTGGGACTAAATTTGAAGTAATCCTATACCTTTGATGATTTAGGGCGATTTTTTATTTGTTTTGATTTTTTATTGGTTGCTGTTTCGTCCTCCATTCTGTAATGTTTCGGTGTGGCGAGCTGTACATCCTCGAACGGTGCAAAACCAAAACAAACTTTGTGTCGACGCAAAAATATGACGTCGACGTCATCGACGCGGCGCTACAGGCCTAATAATAACATATGTACTCTGCCGTAGGTTATGTAAGTATTTTACTGTTTCAACAGTAGAGATAAAAGTTATGATGATTTTCATCGTCACAGGTTTCCATAACCCAAGGTGACTTTATTCCATAACCCAAAAGGACTTTTATTGTCTGGCTAGATATTCTATTTACAAAAAGGATCAGTGTGTAATAGGAACATCTAGCTATATATGCAATATACTCATAACTATGTTTTCAGTGGTGTATAAAAACATTACATAATGAACCGTTATGTTTTTACTACCTTAGAATGAACCATTTCTATCTACTTACATCGTGGGTCCTCTTACATAGACGTTGCCATGTTGCGCTGCCATGTTTCCACAATAGCCCAAATGGACAAACTGCTCTACAGAGAACTTTACTTCATTACGCTGAATACGTACAAAAAACAAGCAGAAGTAGCAGTAGTAGTCGTCTGGTTTATCAGAAGTAAGAAAAGAAGTGAAATTTGGAAAAACCTTCCCAGGGGTAGTCTATATTATGTAAAGCTATTAAAAGAGGACCATATGTTGACAGTTTTCACAGCCTTTTTGTTGTTGGATTTAGAAATTAAATTTGTATAATGCATAAACCTTATGGAGAAAAAGTATAAAGTTTTTTTTACTGTTGAATTAATGGATTAGTTAATTCATTAATTTATTATAAAGTATTTATTTTGTCTGAGGAGCAAGTGAATGCACAGTGAGCCATTTGTTGCAATTTGCAATCCTCACCACTAGATGCCACTAAAACTTACACAGTGAACCTTTAGTTTTCTGTCGATTAACTCACACATTTATTAGGATATGAGTTGTCACTACTCAGTTCAAACTGAATAATGATTTTCTAAATTTTTATATCTGTTGATAATGGCTGCATATTTGTCCATCTATAGAAATGATGGTAAACTGCTGGTTAGTCACTTCACAACCTATGTATGTTCAGGTTATTTTTGAACTGCAGTATTTATAGAGAATAAAACCTCTCTAACCTTCAGACCAATGCCAAAGGAAATGAGAGGGTGTCAACTCTGGATGTAAACTCCAGAAAATACATTTGCCTTCCTGCCACAGTCGTGGAACCTGTCATGTTAGATTTCATCCAACTCAGTGTAGCAGCGCTCTTCAACATGCCACCAACTGAGGCAGCAACAGGACAGCGGGGAGGAGGAGGTGGGGAAATGAAACATGCAGGGACCAAGAGGAGATGGAGATGGATAAAGAGGGAGGGCGACAGATGAAGAGAGGAGACAGAGATGGCGAGGCAGAGAGGATGGGCGAAAAAGAGATGGCATCAGAGGGAACAAGGTGCAGGAAGATAATGATGGAGACATAAAATGAGAGCCAGAGAAAAACAGACAGAGAGAAAAATGTATTGTGTTTGAGAAGGAGAGAAATGCAGCATCAGAGACAGACAGGAGAAAATGAGAGGAAAAGAGCAAGTGAGAGACAGAGTATAGGAGACATATAAAGACAGCGGTGGAAACAAGTGGAAGTGAGAACGAGTGAATAAGGAATGAGAGAGAAAATGAGAGCTGAGCCCCCAAGATTTCTGTGCAGTGTGTTGGCAGATTTGATGAGGCTTGACCAGGTGTGGGGAAATCGGATGAGGAGGAGGAGGAGGAGGAGGAAGGGAAGGCAGGGGCCTGGTTACTGTAGATGGGATTGAATTTCCTCACGACAGGCATTGATTATAGCAGCCGACACTGTGAAAATCTCCAGCTGTAGAGATAAGAGAAGGAAGTCAGGCCAGATCTGTGCGCGAGATCAGCAAGATAATGTGTGGGAGATTGTTTGGCTGAAACAAAATGAAAAAAGCCGGAAAACAATAACCTGAACACCAGACTGCTCCACTTGTTATTTATTCTGCAACATTTCAACTTTTGTCGGTCAAACAGAACGTAAAGTTTGGTTCTATAATAACAAATCCTTTATTTGAAAAAACACCTACTCTGAAATACTGACTAATTATACAAAACATTACAGCAAAGTCTAGCACTTTATAAAACTGTGTCTTAATTAAACCTTTGGTTAACAAGATAAAAACAATTTTATTGCATGTTCATATTTGAAATAAATATTAACAAATGAAATGGAGTGAAGCCATGAGCTGGTCCAGGCCGAATACTTGTACATGCTGCTACACTCATACATGACAATCTTATAGCTGCGATTTATGTATATCAATTTTATTTGTTGCAGAAAGGCATCTATTTAATCTGTTGATGCTCTGCCCTTTGTTTCACTGTGCTATGGAGTTGCTGCTGCATGATGCATCTGCATACTCTGCTTTAACCCTACATGCACACTGCAAACAACCCTGCTGGACTGTTGAAAACTCACACTATGCAAATTGCAGTAAGGGGAAGCAATGTTGAACACAACACAGGTTTGTTTCTCATTCACTTGTGGTTCCTCATATGACCTGGCACAAACATGCACTTCCATCAGGAAATGGAGTTGTCCAGTCTTTGCTGTCTCAGTTTAGGACTAGGGCAATTCTTACAGTTACACTGAGATACAAAGAGAATTAAATGTTGTCAGTGTTGAAGGGTTAGAGTGAAGATTAGGGAACATATATAAACTTTTGGCTCTTATGCTAAAAATGAAAACTTATAGTAGGGAACTTATTAAAAGGTACAAGGTTGTTTGCATGTGGGGTGAATTTCAAAAGCAGCAACCAGATGATATGGTTTCATCCTCACAATAAACAGTCCGACACCTGGGAAACAGTGTCCATCTTGACTGCATTTGTGCACAAGCCATCATCGATGTAAAACACAGAGTCCACCTCCTCTCATATTGCTGGAGTCTTGTGCTGACAGCTCAGAACCTGGACCACCTGCAGAGCGCCCGAACTGGGATGTTGATGGGGTAGGTCTCTGTAACGATGTGAGAATAACAGTCTCTGAATTCTATTGCTTGGTCGACATGAAAAACCCCGTCTTCATCTACCAATGTATTTACTGTATTGTAAATACAATAAATTTACAATACAGCCAATTACTGCCAATGTATTGTACTGTATTTATGTCAGATGTAACACATGTTTGGCAATAAAGCTGGAAAAAACAGATAAAAAACAAAAGTGTTGCGAAGTTTGAAGGAGCTGCCTGTTTCACTTGGTCATCACGGCCACATGTTTATGAAAACACAAGACAGATGTTAAAGGTTTACTTTTTTATTCACTGCAACTCACTGAGCCATAAGTGCATTCATTTGTACCACAAGTGGCTCAGATGGGAAACGAATGGTGCAAGCTTCCCATTGAACTATACAGCACCGTACCAAAGCGGATGTCAAGGAAGAGCCAGGTCTTTGAAACCAGAAATAGACAGGCAGCACGTGTTTCTTCTTCCCATTGTCAGAGACCTCAGAAAGAGAAAGCAGTGAGGCTTTAGACAGGCCTAATTAAAACTTCCAATGCCATGAATTCTCTTTGATATCTCCATACTGTCCCAGTGGATTGGCTTCAGTGTCGCATTTCCTTCTGTACTTCTGTCCTATAACCCACTATTTCCTCTTGTTCTAGTCTTCTTTTTCCTTTGTCATTTAAGTCATAATATTTAACCGCGTTTCACGGGGAAGTCTGCTTTCTGGAGGAGAGATTTTATAAGAATCAGTTTTACATGTGTTAAAACTATTTCTAGTTTTTCAGAGAACTGTATCAACATTTTTTTTGCCAATTTAAAGAAGAGCCTTGGGATACTTGTGTCTTCAAAGGGCCATTCACACTGTAAATCTGCTAACATTAGCTTGACTTTTTTCTCCTAACAAACTTTGTAAGAGCCTGTGGCTTAAAGCAAGTTTGACATTTTGGTAAATCTGCTGATTCGCTTTCTGGCAGAGAGATCAATACCTCATTCATATCTGTCTGTTAAATATGAAGCTACAGCCAGCAGATTTGCAAGTTAGCTTATTTTAACAAAAAGACTAAAAACAGGGAAAGCTAACAAAATCCACCTACCAGCACCTCAAAAGTTCTTTGGTTTTTGTATGGATTAAGCAAGATATAGAATGTTAATTAGTGAGTTTTAGAGGTGCAGATTTAGGCAGATTTTGTTATCTTTGGATAGGGCCAAGTTGGCTGTTTCCCCCTGTGTCTGCTTTATGCTAAGCTAAGCTAACTGTCAGCTGGCTGTAGCTTCATACTTTCCCAACAGATCTAAGAGTGGTACCAATCTTATCATCTAACTCTGCACCAAAAGTAAAATTTCAGGTTTGTACTATGTGCATCAAACCTGAGTTTCTGCAAAATAGTACTACTGCTCTCATTCTCAATCATTTCTTAATAGATTGATTATAATAATTACAACTTTGAGTAGATGATAATTTATTTCCTGAACTACAAAGTGAACTGACTCCAACCTTGCTTTATAATAATGATGCTATTTTTTTGTGCAAACTGGGCATTATAAACCAATTATGTAATTAGATTTCTAGTTTTACATAACAAGTCTGAATACAGAATTATTTAATAAAATTTAAAAAAATATGTGGGACATTTCCATGGCTATTATTCAGGGATCCAATTAGACAAAAAAATGTTATTTCTCAATCACTAAAGATAAAACTGCAATTTCTGTTTGACTTATAGATGTCAAGATGAAAGTCAGTGAAAATGCAGACATGTCTCACTTCTAACATGTTGCGGGGCATGTACCCCCCTCTTCCTTCATCCTTTAAGTTCTCTCCTGCTTTCAGTGCTCTGGTTTGTGAGTGTCAATCCTCTGAGATATTTAAAACGGCTCATTTTGAAGCCTGCGTTGTTTTTCATCTATCCTCTTGTGAAAATCCGTCCTTTGATGTTTTGACATCCTCAAAATTGCTCTAATTCCTTTTGCCACTATTTATGAAACTGTTAATTGAGCAATTACTTCAGTGTCGATCTGTCAAAATTACCGGCTGTAATGCTAGACTCTTCTAGTTTTTTTTTTTACCCTAAGTTTAAAGTGATATGGTTCCTCATTTGAGCGAACAACCAAGTGGACTCTGACAAGGTAATTTGTCGTCAAGATAAAGGCAAAAGCATACCCTTTTAATCTTACGATGTTTGAAGTTTAGCCTGCTTCTGAGTCAGCCCAGATTAAAGATGGAGAGCGTGAAAGTGAGTTGATAGAAACTTGTATGTGTGATACATAGAGAGAGAGACAGCTGAGGTGGAGGTGCTCCTCCGTTGATGGGTCCTGGTTAAACATGGTATATCTTGTCTTCGGGAAGCTGCGCGCTGCATGGCAGCCCCGGCTAATGGGAATCTGCTGCCTGTCATCTATGGCCAGGCCATTTCATCAGAATGTCAATAGGGGGGGGGGGGGACTACTATAGAATTTCTGTTGCCTACTGATGAATGCAGCAATGGTTGAAGCAAATGGAGAAAAGAACAAATGTGGTGCCCGAAGGGGAAGGAAAGCTGGCTCCGACTTGGGGGAGATATAGATTGATGAGGGATTGTTCGCTTGGAATGAGATTTCATAAGAAGCTGTAAATTTTTTCCCTCCAGCTGCAGGTGTGAACCCTCCAAAAAAAAACCCCACGCACACAAACCTGATGTTTACCTTTCAGCCACGGCGGAAACTCAGATGTACTAGTAGTGTACAGATGTGTGTGAGAACTGATATGACTCTTTTGGCTATGACTAACAGATAAAAGCCTTGAAGAACTGCAACTGAAAAATTGGAGTGTTACATAATGATAATTGCGACCTATAAATAGGGATTCACCTTTGGAAGAGCGCAGACTCTCTTTCCATGCCTTGTCCCCCCGCTGTGAAGCCGCACAAACCATTTTCATCTGAGATACTGTATTTCTCTTTTTGGCTAGACTCTCTGTCTCTTCTTCATCTCGTCTTTATCTCTCTCTGCCTGTCTTTATGTCTATGAGGGATTTTTTTGTGTGTCAGCTTTGTCTGTTACAAACTGACAGACAGACACACACAGAGTAATGACAGTTTCAAAGTAGTGCCTTGTGGAAGAGCTGGTATTGAACAGGAGCCTCAGTGAGATTGGTTGCTTTAATTGCTGTCAGAAGTAGGATGGGAGTGGCAGCGAGCTGGAACAGCTGAAAGGTTTCGATCCAAAATGCCGTAAAGTTGTTTTGTAAAAGATTCTCGCCACCTGAAACTCACCAGCAACATTTAAAAGCACAGAAGAAGCGACTCAGAATTTTAGAATAAATGAATGAGAATTAATATTTTTATCCCTAACCGTTGAAGGTATCTAGCTTGCAGATAGGTTTGGCTTTATTTTTGTAGTTGTGCAGCCACACAGTTCTAACGCAGTTAGAACAGGTCCTTGATTTCAGACAAAGATGGACAAAAGCAGGAAATCTCGCTACACAAGCTAACATTAGCTCTGTTAGTTGATTAAAAAGGTTGTCACTGATTTAACACACTTAATTACTGTCAAAGTTTAATTGTTTCCAGCTGATCATTTTAAAACAATTCTCTTGAGTTACACACTTGATTATTACTGCTAAGACTGTGGCTAAAGCTAACAGGTCCCAGGGAGAAATAGGCCTATACACCAGTTGATGGCTCAAGAAGATGTGGAAACAAAGGAACATGATTGTTCTTGTATTTCAAGCAAGACAGAGGTTACATTTAGGTTTTTTTGTTTGTATATTTAAACAACATGTTTCACTTTTAACCTTACAAAAGAAAGGTACTGTCTTTTGTTGGGGTTGCTGGAGTGTTAACATAAACCTAACATAAACATAAGACCTGCTAATGTTTGCATTCAGCACTGGCTCCCGCACAGTGGAAAAATACTGGCTACAGTGTAAGTGTGAGTTGTGAACAGGGCTTTTTTTGTAACCTGACAAACTATTGTTTTATGATGTGCCCCTTGTCCTTGGAAATAACGCTGGGTTATTACTGTAGAAGCTAGGTAGCTAGCTGGACATGCTAATGTTTGCTTGCTTTGATTTGAGCCTGTAATTGTTTTGTAGTAGGAGATTTTGGCCTCTCTTCAGCTACAGCAACAGCATGGCAAGTGTGTGTGACCGGACGCCTGGCAGGTCACTGGGTCTTTACCCATCATGCCCCACTTTCTGGGGCTGCTTAGCTGTGTGGGAGTATTCCTCTCCGTCCTTAGTCTCCCAGTACTTACCTTCTCGCCAAAAAATCCCAAAGATGAGGCCTTGATAAATGTTTGGTTCATAACGGTGATGTAACTGAGAGACACGGGGTAATGTTTAAATCATTACATAATGGATGGTGGATATCATTCAGGCCCGGATTAGTGCAGGTGTTTGCCACCCCAAGAATACTTGGGCTGATGAATCTCATTGTCAGCGCTGAAAGAAAATAGTATAGTTTAATCTTTACTGTGAACTGCAAACACTAGCCATTTTTGAAGTGTTTCCTATTCATCTCCAGCAGCAGATGCATGAGAATCAGCTCAAGTTTTCACTTGTGGAGACATTTTGCTTCTGAGATAGGCTGGTACACTTGACTTGTGTTTGTATTTGACTTTCTGTCCCCTGTTTCTATGGCTGCAAGTAATGATTATTTTCATTATTAATTCATCTGCCTAGTTTTTTCTCAATTATGTGATATGTCTTTAAGGTCTTGTGTTGTGTGATCAATAGTCTAAAACACAAATGTATTTTATTAACAACAATATAAAACTGAGAGAAACAGGAAATCTTCACATTTGAGAGGCTGACACCCAAAAACATTTGACATGTTTGCTTGAAAAATTATAATTAATCTATGATCAAGAGAGTTACTGTTTCCTTTTTTCTGTTGAATGACGTGTCCAATTAATGGATTATTTTATCTCAGACTGTTTAAGTTATAAGGTGGACTTGGGTAAATGTTCAGGAATTTGTCTACTAATGTAGTTGTGGAGGTGAATTTACAACCTACAATTTAATATACTGCATAAACTCTACACAACATGACATCCATGACAAGAAAACAATGTGTCTCTGCATAACAGAAGGATTAAGTGTTTCTCTCTGTTTTGACAAAAATTAAAAATTTAAAACCCTGCTGAGTTAGCTGAAAAATGCACCGTCACAAAGCTGAAAACAAGGCTGCTTTTCTTAGCTCTTGAAAAGTTGACATTTTGGTGATACATGGTTTTTCTCAGGACTGTAAGGAAATAGTGCCTGACACCCAGTTCATAGTATGCTGAAGTAAACAAAAAATTTGATAATCATTTTAACAATTACATCATTCAAAATTCCAAACATTTACTGATTTCAGCTTTTCAAATGTAAGGAATTTCTGATTTTATCTCATTATCATGTTGGTCAGACAAAACAAGTAATCTAAGGAGGGGTTGTTGCCAAGAGTCCAGCGGGCTGATTTTATGGAAAAGATGATTTCCTAAAAAGTGACTAAAGGTCTCTTTTATGTCACATTTACAAACAAATGTGTGCATGGAAGCAAAGGCAGTATCCACGTTAAAAATGTTGTTGATGTAGTGTATTATAGATAAACATTTAAATTAAGGTTTTATAAGACTATATGCAATTGAATGAACAAGCTTAGGCTTTAAATGTTTAATTTAAAAAAAAAATGAAGTTGACGTGGTCAAAACAAACAATTTCTAGATTATTCAATAATAATCTTTAGTTGCAGCAATAGTAAACACAAGAGTGCCAACTTGTGTGTTTTATTTTCGGAATTAGTGAATGCAGTCTGCACTTTAATTGTGAGGATAAATACTTTAAACAACATAAACGTCTGATCATTATTTTTGACCTGTTTGATGACTTGTTTTCATAGATATTATAGCATCCACAAATTGGGATGATTTCATCTTCATCTGTGGCATCTGTTATAAACACTCCTGCATAAAAACAAAAAGTACAGCATAACATGCTCAATTCCCTTTTTGCTTTTTCCTGTCTCTGAACACCCACTCTCCCTCCATCTCACACAGGGAAAAAAAAACAAAACATGTAAGACTCCCAGTCAATTCTCACAGGCCTCAAAGTTGCTTTGAATAAAAATGAATGGAAAATGAAAGTGTGAGAGTCCGGCCTTTGAACGTAGCTATAATTGGAGAGCTCGAACAAAAGGCAAGGAATGACAGGGGAGAGCTTGTGGAACTCTCCAGACTCTTGATTTGGTTTGGAGACAGACTTGTGTGACAGAGTGGGAAACACAGGGAGAGAGAAAGGCAAATACATGATACGATAGATGCACACAGAGACACAAAGATGGAATAAATAAGACCTGCTGGTGGGGTACAAGCTTCCTCTTCAGCTTGAAGTTTTCATGCCAAATTCAGGTATTTTTAGACCATCAGTGAATAAAATCTAAGTGTCTATTTTCTTTATTTTTGTCAGCCTGTCGTTATGTCAGCCAAGCCATGTCAACTTATGCATAACTGGCTGTCTGTATTGTTCACAGGCTGTGAAAGCGTCTGAAAGAATATCTTTAGATAGAAGCAGGCGAGTTCCTGTATTCTACCTAGATGGCCTGCGAGTATCTATGTCGGGTGCACTGCTGTGGTAACATTTTACAGACTGTAGAAGGCACTTTGGGACGAGTAGCAAAATGTGTAGATGACTGGCCATGTGAGAACTCCTCTGAGATGCCGTCCAGGCTTTCATTGGTGGCAAGAGATGAAGGGGATTTTGCAAGGTGAACTGCACGGTTACAGTTACACGGTGTGTGTCCCTGTAAGAAGAGGATATGTGTGTGAATGCCTGTGAGTATTTAGACACACCTACAATGCGTTTGTCTATGTACTGTATCTGCAGACGAGCATGTGCTGAAGGAGTAATCTCAGCACATTCCACAAATGTGGAGTCCAGGGGCCGCCTCGGAGGCTATATGTTTACAAGCTGTCTAAAGTTGCCCCATGACCAAATGTGGATGAGTTCTCAGTGTGGATTCATGCCGAGGCTTAGTCATATCACCTAAGGATACATTATACACTACGAACATGATCTGCGGTATGCAATGAGGAGTTGATCAGTGAGTGAGCAGTGAGCATACATGGTTTAAAAAAGCATAGTACTGTAGACATGACTATATCACAATACGCAGTGTTTTTGTGTGATTTGTCTACATTTCTTTTTCCAGGGGCCATGACGGCTGCCCTAAGGTCTCAGGCAGTGGTGTAGTCTAGTTTTTTCTAGTGAGTATACTGTGATTTTTCCCTCTCACACCCCTGTCCCATACTTTAATAGTATTTTAAAAATATTCATTGATGAGTACACGATTGGGAGGTCCGGGGGTCCTCCAGAAGATTTTGAGCATTAAACATTTAATTTCCTGCATTCTGGAGACATTTTCTGCACCAATTTATGGTGAAAATGTCTAATGTGTAGTGTTAATCACCATCTAACTCATTTAGCCTTAGATGTTATATGAATCTGGTTTTATCATCTGGCAATTTTCAATACACATTTCACAGTGCAAGTTGCAACTGTTATTAACAATAATGGAAAACTAACAATGAACATAGGCCTATGTGCAGTTCTATGACCAAAAGTCATTCATTCAAAGTCATTGAGTGTTAAACTCACGCAGTTGAGAATGTTCACATGCTCTCACGCTACACATCGATTTTCTCACGCAGTGAAAAAAAGGTGTATAACTGATAACAAGGAGTTGGGGTTAGTGAACTCCTCCCAGCTGATGTGATGCTATCTCACGCTGTGAGTCGCGGTAAATAACTGAAAGAGTTTTGCAAAATAACATCTAAAATCTAAGGCGCGGACCTGCTCTGTTTGGGACTGTGGGCTGCACTTTATCTGATGTGCTGAAGTGAACATTTGTGTGGAGTTGTGGTGATATTTCTGTCTGATCAAAAGTGTAGTTTAGTAAGTTTAGTTTATTCACCTCTTCCTCCCATCCAGTCCCAAACGGTTCTGTGTCTGCAGATGGTCTGCAGGGGCCAAATCAGCAGAGCAACATCGCAGGCTTATACACAGCACAGTATAGGGCATGTAGACTGTTTAAAAATATTATAAATTCTCATAAATGATGACATTATTCTCTTAATATTATCGCTTCTTTTGGACCTGTCTGAACACAGATATGTGGGAGAGATTCTGAATGTGCCGAAAATTTTGAACATTGAACTGCTGAAACACACGAGTTAAAGGGCAGGAGTTTCTAACTGAATTAAAACTATTTAATATCACTGAGGTGAGTAAAGATGCCACAGACATATTTAAAGAGGTTACTTCCCCAAACAAAGACATTATAAAATATTTGTATATACATTTAATGTGTATTAAAATATGAATATATTAATTTGTTAAGTTCTGTATGTGCAGCATGAAGGGACTACAAACTTTTGTTTCATTATACAGCCACCATGTGTGGTATAATGACAAATAAACAACCTTGTACAAGTTAAACTACAGGAGAAAAGTTAGCCTGTATCTAAAAGCAACACAGAAAGCCTGAGAGCTTTACTGCATTATATTCTGTTATATTTGGAATCATCACCTGCCACCTGAATGTTATGTTTCCCTTTATATGAAAAGATTAGTAACACCCACAATTCCCCTTGTAACAGCCTCAAGAAAACTGTACAGTACTGTACAGTAATCACTAGTCAGCAGCATCACAGGTCAGAGGATACAGCAGCAAATATGGGGCCCAGTTTGGAAAACGTTGTCCCCCTGTCCAAAATTCCTAACGGCGGGCCTGATCCTGCAAACAGTGACCCACCACATTAACGTTAGTTAACTATTTCTAGATTCAAACCAACAGACCAACAATGCTGTTGCAGTTCCGTTACTGATAACATCGGCCTATATGCTGTTTTCACTCACCAGGTAACGTTACGGTAACATCAGCCTCATCTGGCTCGTTTTCTGCGTTTCATAAACTTTAACGTTCGTGTCATCTGCTGCAGCTGCAGTGTCACTCGGAGCGGCAGCAGCTTTAGCTGCAGGCTTATGAAAACACTAAAAGAGTGTAGTATGAGTTTGCTCGCGTTTCACATCTCCTTCAGTGATTCATTAATTCATTTCAAATGTGCGCCGAGTGACCGCCAGACAGCTGTGTTGTTTGGTAGCTGACGTCAGATCCTGGTCACAGGTCACAGAAGCCGCAAATGTCAGTTCAGAGCTTCGCAACACAGACGGGGTGAATTTATGAATGAACGTGTTAAAGTTATGCCACAAAACGATGTTGTTACGTATCATCTCGCTATTTTAAGTGGGTATACGTAAATCTTTGACTATTCCTAGTGGGTATACGGCGTATACCTGCGTATCACGTAGACTACACCACAGGTCTCAGGCAACAATGACGGAACCAGTGTGAGATCATGTTTCTTAACTTGAGAAGTGGCTGTCTGAAGAGAAAATTGTGTTTGACACGGCTCATTTCTGTGCCTATTTAACTTTTTTCAAAGAAGCTGACCCTTTAGCTACTGACACATCTGATCGCTGATGATTTGATTATCTTGTCCAGTTAGCAATATTAACTGATCAACTTCTTAACACCTGACCGACCAACAAATATATAGTTTCATTCTTTTAAATTGGCTTAGTGAAAACAGCTGGACATTGTTGTTACTAATTCTTCTCAAACCGAAGTAAATTGTGTATTTTTGTATAAATAAACTACACTGTTTATAAACTGTCAAAATAAACTACAGTGCCTATGTTAATGGTATTGAAGGAACACCCAGTGCAATAGTGTGGCTCATTGGGTTAGGGTCGCGGGGGTGCTGGAGCCTATCCCAGCTGACACTGGGCGAAAGGCGGGGTACACCCTGGACAGGTCGCCAGTCCATTGCAGGGCCACACATAGACAAACAACCATTCACTCTCACATTCACACCTAAGGACAATTTTGGAGACACCAATTCACCTGCATGTCTTTGGGTGGTGGGAAGAAGCCGGAGCACCCGGAGAGAACCCACACAGACACAGGGAGAACATGCAAACTCCACACAGAAAGGCCGGGGTAATCTGTATACATATATAGTAAAAAAAAAAATTTATGCTTTGATTGGTTCTCATGTTTGAATTTGCAGCACCATCCGTCTGCCAGTGAAATTGCCTCTCAAGCTGTCTTTTGAAAATGTTTAACAGCTGAAAACTGTCATTACAAATTTGGAAAAGTAATTAAAATGTAATAAATTACATTAATTTGATAAAGTATTTGAAATAGTTACTATTAAATTTAAATTGGGTGACTTGTAATCGATTACATTTCCAAATTAACCTTCTCAAAACTATGTGTATGGATATATCAGCTACACAGACAATATTTGGTAATTGAATTTTTTTTATTAGTTCTTGGCCTTTCATTGATTTTTTTTTTTAATTTTTATTTTCTACAGTAAAGTAAGTAAACGTAGAATGTCACCAGACTTTATCACGTTGCTTCACCGCTAAATTAGCTTCTTCTCACTTCATTTGCCTCAGAAAGACTCTGCCTAAACTACATCAAAACAGTTATTTACAGGTTCGTCTTTTTCTTGCTGCGTTTTTATATATTTAGACATTCTTTTGAGCACAGTCAATTTTCCAGTGGACCTTTATGATGGCAGCAGCAGAGCATTTGTTACTAGGGAATCTGGGATTAACTACAAAACCTCTATAAAGTGAGCTTGTATAAATATAGGCAATGTGTGAGAGTGTGTGTGACAGAGAAAAGAAAGCGTGAGAACATCAGTGGTATGTGTATCACTGTTATTTTGGGAAATGCAGCACCTGTAATGTTTTACTGGCCTAAGTGTTGGCGTTTGTCTGAATACACGTGGCCTTGTTTTGGGAAGAAAAAAAAAATCAGTTGAGCCCCAGCAAGTGTTTGGGTCGCTGCTCTGTCACCACACCTCCAAATGTCAGCAGGATGGATCACATGTTTCCAGTAACAGTACCCTTCCAACTCAGCCTCCACACCCACCCTCGGGTTCCTCCAGGCGTCCTCCTGATGGAAGTCAATGTGATGTGGTCCTCGGCCGCAGGAGTGGCTCTGCTAAAACAGATGAAACTGGCTCTAAGAGGCCCTTGTCTCCTACCTGCCAGGCGCTTATAGAGATGGATGGAGGGGAACACATCACACGCACCACATGAGGAGATTACTGATGAAGGTGTGGAGGGGATGAGCGGCAGCTTCATCCTCAATTCTCCGGTGGCGCAGCAGCCTTAGCCTCTTTCACCCGCCTCCGAGCCAGAGAGGCCTCTCTGGAGGGCTGATGATGGGATTTGTGAATCCAGCAGAGGGGGGATCAAGTAAACACACAAAGAAAATAAGACAAATGAAACACTTGTGCGGAAATTAGCCCATGAGTGAAGAGAGGAGCAGAACAGAAAGGGGGAGGGAGGGAGGAGAAGGGCAGAGAGGATGATGTGATGCATGCTGGTTGTGGGAGAGCCTCTGCTCTGCTTTGCTCTGTCCCTCCAGGAAGTCATAACGCTTCTTCTCTCCATCTGAAAGAGGCTATGTCGCCATGGCAACCGGAGAGAACCTGCGCTCGGCTCCCGGCTCGCCGGGCTGGGCTGTACGTGTGCATGCATGAATGTGTTTTGCGCAAACACATCAGCTCATCGCCGCTGCATGTGTGCCTCCGTCTGATGCGTCACTGTCATTCAGTCTGTGTGTGTGTGTGTGTGTGTTTTTTCATGAGCATCAACTGCAGGCATGTGTGTGCAAGCGGGAGATACACACTTGTGCGTGCACACAAACACACACGGAGCCTCACATTCACAGTTTGTACTGCAGGCTTTATTTTTAGCACGTGGCACTTATATAATCAGGGTGACACTGGGGGGAAATAAAGGGAAGGGGAAAAAACATCTCTTGCATTTTCTTTACCCTCTATTTGCTGCTTTTGCTCTCTGTTTTTCCTCTTCTACATTTTCCTTTTCTTGCTTTCTATCTATCCTCCATTACAATTTCTTGTTTCCCTCTTCATCCTCTCTGGTCTCTGTCTCCCTGGCTCATTATGTGTTTGACTCCACATGTTCGCTTCCTTTTTGCTGCTTTTCTCCCCATGCATTTCTGTCTTGTTTCCCTCACCCATCATCTGTCTTCCTCTTTTCTAGCCTCACTTCCATCCCACTTCACCATGACGCTCTGCAGCCATGGCAGTGAAAGGAAGCTTCTGTGCTTCTGTCTGTGGGCAGAAGCACAGACAGGGGAAAGGTAGAAAGACGAAGGGTTGAGAAAGAATGAGAGGAAATGAGGTGCAGAGTAGACAGAGAACAGACAAGGAAGACAGAGAAATAAAGTAAAAGAGACTGTTGACTAAAGAGGTAGAAACACAGCAACAGAAAGAGAACGAGGAATGTGAAGAGTAGGCTACACAAAGACACCTCTTCTCTCAAGAAGAGGAGACGAGGGATCCTCTCAGACAGGCTTCGTCGCTGCTTTTAAAGACTCCTCAAGTGGGCTGTGCTCCACACTCTTGTTTAGCCCCTCTTTTTTCTTCCTCCTCCTCTTCCTCTGTTTTGGCCCATTCTTCAAGGTAATTTGAGAATAGATGACATGTCAGGATTACTTAGTGGGATCAGTGCAGTGGGATCCTGGAATACCGCTGCCAGGGCAGTGGGAATAACCCACTTGGCATTACTCCTGTTACATTCAGCAAATCACAGCCTCTCCATGGATTAACGTTGGTGTTCGCTTTGGAAATAGCCAATATTTGATGTACTGTATTACCGAATAGCAGAGGTGCATTTGACGCGATCAAGTGCAACACAAGCTGAGTGTCACATCTGAGGAGTCATCAAAAAGGAGAAATTGTGTCTGCTGTATGTATCGTATCCTACTACCTCTGTGGAAAATTGCTTACGCCATCACCTCTGATTACTTTAACTTGACACACAGTAGTGCCAGTGTCTCCGGTGACACTGTATGCATTTGGTAATAAAAGATATAAGTGATCGCAGCATATACAGAGAGGTCTGTGCTTCTTGGATGGAGTTGTTGTGGATCTAATTTATGTCCCCTTGTTGATAATTCATCCCCGCTTCTCCACCCTGCAAGCCACGTTTCTAAATAGGCAGTTTCATTAGTTAGGTTATAAATATATGCATATATAAATAACTATATATTTGTTGTAGTCAGCAAATCCCATTAAAAGCCCAAAACCAGCAATGCGTAAAATACTTTCTGACTTCCCCAGCCTGTCTGTGGCTCCCAGCCCCACTCCCATTGGTTCCTACTGAAGATGTAAATCTTTAATTATGAGTCACAAATATATAATTTCATCTCTTAAAAAGCCTCAGTAATTTCCGAAAACAGCTGGGCCCTGTAGCTTGTAGTAAATATTGCTCAAGCAGGAGTAAATAGTGAATATGTTGGAGACACGTTTGGTACACAGAGTATTTACTACAGCAGAATGGTCTTTTGCCACACAGACAATACTTGTTTGTATTGACAAGAAGAAAAAGTACAGAATATTGCCTGTGTTATTGTTTAAACAGGCTTTTCTTACCTACAGTCTGCAATGTTTAAAGTAAGAATACTAGAGTGTGTACCAGGTCTTTTTTGCTCAGTAGATTCCCACTTCTCCTTGCTTGCCGCTAAACTCCTCACTAAAACTCATACGCTTGATTTTGAAACAATGAAACTATATTTTATTACATTTATTCTGCAATGTCTTGAAAATGTCTACTTTATATGTAGACTGCAACTGCAACTGATGAGCACAAGTACTTCCAATGTCGCCTTCTTCTCAACACAGGCTAAAAATGCATTGGAAAAGATTTGTGTGATGACTTTTTGTAATTATATTGTAATAGATACAAATACATTTTGTTAGTCATAACTGCCCCTGTTGTGTACAAACCAGATCTGTATGTATGTGTGTATGCAGATCTTAAATGTCCCCCTGTGTGTGGTTGCAGGTGTGTGTAGACCGCCAATGAGTTTGTATGAATGTGTGCCTGTGTGTCAACATCTGTGTACGTTCATGTTTGCGCTTATTAGTGCGCTCACAGATCTGAGACAGAAATGTGTCGGCACCTCAGGGAGTGCGTTTCACTTCACTTCCTCAGTGGCTGTCAGGACCGCCCAAACACTACCAAAGCGTGGCGGGAATGCTCAGCGACCCGCCATCTCCCAAATACTACTATACCAGCAAGATCTACAGTATTAGGAATATAGGAAAATGAAAATCTGTTTTGTTCTTCACCAACTGATAGAACACATAGATACAAATTTAACCATCGGCCAATACTTAAATTTTTTATATGCCGATCTAGACCCAATGGCCTCTGCCTTTAGAAGGTTATTAGCAAACAATGGTTGACATAGAATGCTGTTATTGTAGAATATAAATAACTAAATAACGGATTAATTTTTATAGTTTGTGAGATTTGGCTCCTTACAGATTAACCAGCTTTCATCAATCATTGTTAGACACATATTTGATGGTTAAAGGAATAGTTTGATATTTTGGTATATAAGTTTATTGGCTTTCTCGGCCAGAATTAGACTAGAAGATTAATACCACTCTCATGGCTCTAAGCTTAGTAGAGAACTAGAACGTGGAGGCGATTAGTCAAGTTTAGCATAAAGACTGGAAGTGGGGGGGGGGCAGCTAGCTTTGCCCTATCCAGATTCAAATACATTTTTGAACCTCAGACACAGCCAGGCTAACTGTAGCTCCCTTTTCCTTAAGCTAACTGCCCCTTGGCTTCAGCTCCAGACTTAACTCATGAGAGTGGTATCAATCTTTTGATCTAACTCTTGGTAAGAAAGCAAGTATTTATAATACTTGCAAAATGTACTACCATGACCTATACCTATCAAGCATGAAACCACAGATGTCTAAATGTAGAAGTGAAAGTTATATATAGCTGTTGTTTCAGTACCACATAAATGACAATTTGAAGAAGGTCATCACTACAAGTTGTATAATAAGAACAATACTGTTGAAAGACAACACTTATTTGTAACCTAGTTGCTTAATTAGCATTGCTTTCTCAATTATAGTTTGATCCAGATTTATCTTGATGTCTTCTTACCTTCAAATCATCAAAATAAATGCTTACTGTCGTGCCTCATGTAGAGCAGGGAACATGGTCTGTATTTGAATGCAGATAGTGTGGATAGTGCTGTTGTGGGCTGAGTCTGTAGAGAGGTAAATAACACGTCCTGACCCTTTGAACATTAATTCAGGTTTTTCATTTTTCTGTTTTGAGTAAATGCCGTTAAGCTGGTTTAAACCCCAGCCGGTGTAGTGATTGTGTCTTTGCCAAACTTCTGCATTACCGGCTTGGAAACCTGCCTCTTTCACCATTGTTGTCTTGACCTTATCCAACGTACAAACCTTGCATGCATGTTCCAGACTCTCAAATCTGATAATATGGAAAACTATCACAGGTCAATCATGGAAATTACTTCTGGCACCAGTCCAGGGATTACGATGGCAGGGTTGGACAAAGTAGTGTAGTGTTATTGTTGATCTTGGATTACAGAGCGAGGCAGCAGAGCGACCTATCATGCTGTTGTTGATACAGCTTTTTGGTAATGGCAGTCCTACTCTGGCTTCTGTTGTACACACAGTTATTTCTTCCGGCTCAGTGATTACATGAAGCCAGGTTTGATGTTCACTGTTGCAGCTGAGTCGAGGGAAGCCTCCAGTTAGTGAGCGTCATGGAGGGACTGCTCTGCTGCACCACCGTGATGTTTGGTCACAGTCGCCTGCAGATGGGGTTGTATTTATGTATAATACATAGGAATCAAGGCATTATGCATTTGACTTCAGTTTGCATTGTGAAAATCTATGTGAATGTTTACTGTACGTGTGTGTGCAGGTGTTGTACAGCTCAGCTGTGACTTTCTGGGGGACTGACAGGCAGCCATAGTGAGGGTTTTCCAGTGGCTGTAGTTTTGAACCTGACAGCTCAGTGACACATCGTTACATATTGCTCAAGGCAGTGCAAGCAACAGTGACCTTTTATGCTGCTGCTGAGTTCCCTGCACATGTGTTCTTGTGTTAATGTGTGAGAATGCTGCTGCATGTGTGCATGCATGTGCTTATGTGCATTGTGTGTTTATACTATCTACTCTTTAATTAACTTTCTCATTTCATACCTCGTCTGACATTCACTACTGTTTTGGTGGTGTGAATGGTTTGGCTATGTGTACACACACAGGCTTAGCAACTAAATCCCAGACCCTTCTTGTCCTTTTTACATTTAGTTTCACTTACATACAACACAAACACACATGCTTAGAGATGCACATATAGTAAGGTGATACACATGGTCTTACACTGTGTATAATCACATTTTAAAACACATTATCAATACAAAATTATGTTAATAAGTGCCAGATTCTTACCACAGTCTGTCTTTTCTCTTACACAAAAATACACATCTAGTGAAACTACAGGTGGGTGATACATTAACATGTCCTGGGGATGTTAATTGCTTAATTGTATTATGCACTACGTTTGTATGGAGTTATCTGTATTTGTTATGTTTCTCCACTCATTCATTCAGGTCTTTGACTGACAGCACGGCTCAGGGGACAAGTAACAAATAGGTTTATCTGCCGATCCACACTACTACTATATGACATACTCTCAAAAATTGTCCTGTTTGGTTAATGTGAAAGAACCAAAACGACTTGGTTTTAGGCACAAAAACTAAGACTAAAAAGCTAAATGACAAGCAAGACAGTTGCTGGGAAGAACACCAATAAGTGTCTACATTACCTAAGTTAACTGAGCTAGCACTTTGCTGGGAATACATGACTAGTTACTAACCACAGAATTAAAGTTAAAGGTGGGGTATGCGATTCTGGAGAAATCCAATACCATGACAAATACCACGATATAGAGCAAACAATGACATAGCAAGTAATGTAACTAATGTTAGCCAAGTTGTGGGTCGCTGCAGTTGCTGCTGCAAAGCTAACATGCAAAGAGGACGAGAGCCAGCACACCAGCTCTAGACAGCGATGCTCTCCTGCTACTATACCACTGTACTATCACTCCTGTGATTTAATTGCAATAAACTGATCAAACTCTTGCTGAAATAACTACAACATGATGCTGATATGTTAAACATCATGCTTTGTCAGGTCTTTCAGCAACACCTTTTAAAATATTTGTTTTTTGAATGGAATTTGGATCGATCAGGGCTATGCTATGCTAACTTGTTCTCTGTAAAGTACAATAGCTGGAATGAAGTAACATATACTTTCTGAACTCAAGTAGTTCAACTTCCTTGCTTTCTTTCTCCAAGCATTGTCCAGTTTTGTCAATTTTTAATATAAATATGGAGTAGTAGCATCACAGAGTTCCACTGATGCTAACAACAACAGTAGGCATGGAAACACACAGCAGCCAATCCCTGCTGACTTTGGGCGAGAGGTGGGGTACACCCTGGACAGTTCGCCATCACAGGGCACACAGAAACCAACATCCACTCACACTCACACCTAAGGGCAAGTTAGAGTCACCAATTAACCCACCTGCATGTCTTTGGATAGTGGGAGGAAGCTGGAGCACCTGGAGAGAAGCCACACAGACACAGGCTGTTAAAGAATATTCTTAGGGGTCTTAATTGATGTATCAAAGAAAGGTAAGACAGGCCTACAGGGGAGAACATGAAAACTCCACACGTAAAGGCCTGGGACAACCAAGTTTCAAACGCAAGACCTTCTTGCTGTGAGGCGACTGCGCTAAACACTGCAACACCATGCAGCCCACCTTCTGGCGGTAGCTTAATATTTAATTTACCATACAGATATGAAAGTGGTATCAATCTTCTCATCTAAATGTTGGCAAGAAAGAGAATAAGTGCATTTTATTTTATTCCTTTAAAACATGGTAGAGACAGAGTTTACCTCAACAGCAGAAGGAATCTCTTTCCTCTCACAAGGACATTATTGCCTGTTTTTTTTTATTATTTCCATTCTTTCATTCAGACAGGACTGACCTAATATTTGGATTTGAGTGGTCTGGGATGGTATTCTTAGTCAAAATTCAAAGCACATTCGTGTGTTTTTCCCTTCTCTCGCCTGGCTTCGAGGCAAGGCAATATCGAGCCGAGAAAGTGTTGACTCAGGGGGAAGGAAAGTGTCAGATTAATAACGAAGACGGGCCACGAGAGGCAGCAGTAGAAATTAGACAGGGTTTCCTTATAGTTAAGCCAAGTTGTGTCCCATGTATTTGCAGTGTTCAGGTTTAAATCAAGTTCATATAGCTGTTTGTCATCCTGTGTCCCTCCCTTCATGTCATCTTTTCTTCCCACTGCATACCGTCTAATGAGAGCAAAAAGGCAGACAACATTTTAATTTTTAATAACAAAGATGTGTCATGACAGGCGGTCGGAGGAAGCAGGGAAATTAGATGGGGGAAAAAGGGAAGGAAGGGGGTCAGGGAGAGAGGCAGGTAGATTAGAGCTGCATGATTTTTGCTGCTTTTTCATTACTGATTAATCTGTTACCAGTGGTGGAAAGTAGCTAAGGACATGTACTCCCACACTGTACAGTACTTAAGGCACTATACTCTGGTTACTTCAACTTTACAGTATGTAAACTTCTATTCCATTACATTTCAAATAGAAATACTGCACCCCACTGTATTGACAGTGACAGATACTTAGTTACTTTGAAGAATATGATCAACTCCTCAACTTAGTACACTGAACAAAATAATAAATGCAACACTTTTTCTAACCCTCATTCATCATGAGCTGATCGAGATCCTGATGAGGACAACGAGCATCCAGATGAGCTTACCTGAGACGGTTTGTGCAGAAATTCTTTAGTTATGCAAACCGATTGTTGCAGCAGCTGTAGACGATCTTTGAGATGAAGATGCTGGATGTGGAGGTCCTGGTCTGATGTGGTTACACATGGACAAATGAATGAATCATTTCAGTGCTATGATGGGTAGAAAGAAAGTACCAAATAGATGGACATAGGGAACATTCATAGGAAGAAGGGCATGAGGGAGGACGTGATGAAGGACAGATGGAGGAAGACATCATTATTGAATAGTTAGACAAGAAAGAAAAGATGATAGGACCAAAGGGAGGAGAGAGTTGGAGGCTGTGTGTGTGGCAGTGGGGTTGGGGAGGGTATATGTGACACATACCATCAGACAGGATCAGGCAAAAAGCAAATTAAGTACATGGCATCTCTCCCTGCATCCTGCATTATGCTAATGAGCCCTCTAATTCTGCTACTCCTCACTGAGTCTATGTAGTGAATGTAGCATGAGCTCACACACGAGCAAGAATGCCTATGTGTGTGAGCACCTGCACGTGTATGCAGTCAAAGATATGTGCTTGCACATCTAGGCTTATTTAATCATGCATGCACACCTTTCGCATGGTTGCACAGAGTTTGGTCAAAAGAAACAACAGTCAACCACCCCACCCTCCCCAACCCCCCCATCCACCCCCACAGCTTCCTTCTGTGTTTGTTTTTTTTTTGGAAATGTCTGCACTTCTGATTATCAGATACGTAGTCCATTACTCATGTTTGTTAATAGAAAAGTCACTGGCGGTGACATCATCCACCTCCTCCTCCTCCTCTTCTTTGCCTTTGTCTCCCTCCTCCTCTTTACCATTTTTCCATTGGTCACATGACATTGTGTCACTCTGTGAGTCAGGCTGTGCAGTCTCAAGCCAAATCTGCTGCTGGTCAGAAGCAAAATAAAGATCATTTTGCTTGTTTATAAGGTTTGCTTTTGTGCAGTTTTTGTGAGTGGACAAGTCACTACCGATATCCAGCAACCACTGAATTGTTCCTAGCAATAATTTTGATCAAAAATTTTCAAAATAAGATTGTAGTCCATCAGTGTCTAGTCTATGTATTTTGTACACAAACAGTTAGCCACAAATTAGCAAGAGAAGAACAAAAATCAAAAGACTTTATTCTGTAAACTACAACGGAGTATTATGGCCACTGCTAGGAAAGTGTTTGTAATATTTGGAAAATTAAGTTATAATAGAATAGTTTGCCTTGAGTCATATGTGCATGTTATTTAGACTTGTAAAACGTGTGGACTGCAATGTGACGTCGTTCCTCTGACTGGTAGTCCCCCTCACTTAGATACACCTTTGCTCTGTTTGGGACTGCCTCACTACTCCAGGATGCTTCCCACTGAAGCGTCCGTGAGCTGCTCTTTACAGAAGCTGATGAAGTTAACATTTGTGTGGATATATGGTGAGATTTATGGCTGATCAGAGGTGTTTTCACTTAGTTTCAGTTTTCCTCCTCTGATAAAGAGCAGTGAATTTGTTCCATCCAGTACAGTCCCAAACAGGCTTCTGTGTCTGTCAGGTGGTCTGAAGGGGATACTACCAAATCAGCAGAGCGATAATGTAGGCTAATGCACTGCAGAGTAAAGGGCAAGTAGATTTTTTTTTTAAGTATACGACTTTATTCTCATTAAATTACAACTTCATTCTCGTAATAATATTACTTTTTTTCTCAAGATATGATGACTTTATTCTCAAATTGTCTGTAAACATATGTATGGGATAGATTTTGAATGTTCCTCGTGAAACACAGAAGCTATTAAAGTCCAGAGGTTTTTTAATTAATTAAAATGAATTTGTCATTGACATGAACGGGTGTAGTTCATAGTAAGTCTTGAGAGTGAAAAGAGCCCGATGGTCTGGTATACCCTGTCTGATTGTTAGATTTTGAAAATCGGCTCTGCAAAGATGCAGACTGTGGTCTGAGGATACTGTCAGCACACAATTTAAGTCTACTCCCTGCTTGAAGGACACATTTGATTCTGAAGGACTAACAGCAAATGTTGGCATTCAGCCTATTTTTGATATTCTAGTACATCCTAGCATGATGTTGTTAGTGTTTGTCCACTTATTCATGGAAGAAAAACAGCAACAAAACAACACACTAGCATTGTGAAGTACATTATCCATATTTGTTGATTCCCAGGTAGTACAGATTTGTGGCATTATTGGCAGTGTTTATGAATCGGAAGCCAGTGAGGGATCACATCCTTGTTGCTGCACCACAACTCCTCCTGGTCGTCTCTATACAGGATGGTGGGATAGCATGCTGTTACATCCTCCTGGTAAAAGCTTCCCACTGTTGCGTGAAAAGAAGCAGCTGGTGCGACTGATACACATGGCTTTCCTCGACCTCCTCGGGCCAAAATGGGGAGTTAGCATTGAGGAGGACTGTGGGGAGGTAAACTGACCAATCCAGATTGGGTGTAAAAATGGAAAAATGTAAAGTAGATAAGGTTGTTTTAAAGTTAATTTTCCTTTGAAAGTATTTAGATGAAATCTTCTTCTAAACATGTGAATGGATATACATACTTAAGCCTTGAATAGGAGCCTTAAAGTGGGTGAGACAGATAGCACTAAAAGATGAAATGTTGCATCATAACCTGTGACACTAAGAAAATTAAGATGCATCTGACACTGAATTACAAAAACATTTACACCCAATATTTTATCCAGATTGAATGAACGTGCTACAGAATGTTGGAGTTTTCACCAGGTGCCATTCTGTTGAGGCCAGAGATAAGAGTCCATGTGGTCGCGGTGGTTTGCTCTGATCTTGGTCATGTGGGCAGTAGGGTTGGTTTAGCTTGTCAGAGGGAAGCTCCCAGTGAATGTTCATTCATATCCTGTTGGTCATATTAACAATTTATGCCAGAGCAGTTTTTTCTTTTACTTTCTCAGGCTGAAAAAGGTTGACATGAATATTGACGATAGGAAATGCCTCATGTGTCTGTGTGTGTACTAGAGAGAGCGAGAGCTTGTTTGAATGAATGAGTAGAGTCGTCCTCCTGAAATGTGTGTGGATGTGCAGCATTGTATGGGTGGAGCTGACTGAACCTGCATCACAGTGGCAATTGTGGCAAATTGTGTAGAAAAAGACATTGTTGGATAACAATAATCTTGCAAACCTACTATGGGCATCTCTGTTAACATGTTCATGAGCAAGAGAAACATTTATTTAAGCATTCTACATTGCTATTGCTTTAGCATTTAAGCAATGCAGAGAACATTCACCTACTCTAGGGTTCCCTGCAACTACCACATTAGCATCAGGGAAAATAACACATTCTCAATCAGACATAGAATTAGTGGTGGGCATAGATTAATTTTTTAATCTAGATTAATCTCACTGTAATCTTGAAATTAATCTAGATTAATCTAGATTAAAATGGCTCATTTGAATTCTGCCGAAGTCTTTCAGATATGTGTGCAAACGGGTTTCAAGACTACAAACTGCTTGAGAAAGCTGTTCTACTATGATAATTGGTGATGAAAATAAATCATGTTCAATAAGATGGCTGTCGGGGTATCAACAGTTAGCCTACTGAAAGCTGTAGTTTATACTGTTTATTAGCACTTCTGTGTACTTGTGACTCATATAAATGTTCGTACACAAAGTGCTGTCCAACAGCTGTCTGTGGCGCGTTGCTACAGTTAGTGTGAGTAAATACCAGTAAATACCGCACAATGCGTTTTTTAATCAACCGGCGTATCAATAACTAACCTGGCTAGTTGTAAACAAACAGCTGGCCGAGCGAGGTTGTAACTAGAACGCCGTCAACTCGGGTGTGACGTCATTCCCAGCTCCGACCTCCGAGGTAAATCGAACGCAGCAACAGCTGCATCCATGTTAGCACGTCACGTTTGATGCGGTAATTTCACAGCAGATATACACACAGATTGGAAGACTTGTTCTTGTCCCCTACAGTGCAATTCGGCTAGATAACATCTGCGCTAAGATATCAAGGTGAAAGTCATCATAGCTTGCGTATAGACCCAGCTCCCAACCCAATTTTGAGAATAGATTAACGGCGATATTTTTTTTATCGCCCGATAAGAGTCTCATGCAGCACGTTAACGCCGATAACGGCCCACCACTACATAGAATATAAAGAAGCAATGAAACTTAACTCTAAAAGTAGTTTTATACCATTGTGATTGTGTATCTCAGTATGTAGTTTGATTCCATGCATAGTTTACCACCATCAACCTGCTTTGGAAGAATTGTTCACTGAATGGACTAAACATGTTTGTTCAGTGTCCATAGTGCTGTTGTGTCCAAGAGGGAAACAATGTTGAAGGACAAACTCTCCACCCTTATCAGATGACACTCGATTAAATCACGTCAGCCAGCTCTTCCCTGCTGGTCATGTTTTTGCCTGCATGTTTCTATGTTATTTCTTTCCCTCCATGTGACATGTCATCCCTGTTTGTGTTGATTTACATCAGTCTATGTCTGGCGGCCTTCCTGCACAAAGACAGACAGATAACTCTAATAGTAACTAACTAATGACGACTGGCTGTGGATTTGGCTCAAATTGAATGAATGAGGGTCTGTGTGTGAGGACTACAATCCAAGCGGCCGTTGCATGCCAGACGGATATAGCAGGCAGTGCGGTCTGTGTACCTCCCCAGCAGATTGGAAGAGGAGGAGGAGGAGGTTTGGATGTGTGAACAGCTGGTGACTGAATAAAGAGGGGTTCGGGTTGATGGGAAGGAAGGAGTGCTGAGAAGAAGAGATGAGAGTACAGGGACACCAGGCAGCAGCATAGAGATCAGTCCTGATGTGAGACTAGAGTTATATTGGCCTGTTCTGTCTTGGACATGAGTCTATCACTTGTATGTATTTTCTTTTCATTTATCTTCCGTTGAGCTAGTGATTAGCACCTCACTGCAAAAGGACCCCTGGTACAGGCGTAATTTCCTTTTTAATTCGGTTTCTAATATACCTGCAAGTGGTAGTTATGAGGACCTGGTTACATTCTTAAAGGTTCATCTTTGCATTCCTTTCCTACAATCTTTTATCTGGGATCTTGCACCTTTCATATCAATATTTTAAAGCTGATAGTAGTTACTAAAGCAAAAAAATACAAAAGCTACCGCAACCCCGGTTTCATTCCCATGCTTGTCTTTCTGTGGCGTTTGAGCTTCTTCAAGGCTAGCAGATTTTTATCACAGAATCTGAATACAGACATACAGGTCGAGGGGTTGAGACTCTAAATTGCAGATGCCAGCCTGTGTTAGTCTTCTGGTCGACTGCCAATGTGTCCAAGATTCCCACCTGCTTCTAAGACTATGAAAAGGATCAAGCATGCAAAGACAATTATTAGTACTAACATGTGTTTGACCTTTTCAGGTAAAACATTACAGTCATTTTTGGTAACCTTGACCAAAGAATTTTAGTGGTCCTAATAATACATGATACATCTGCAATATGACTGAGTATTGTAGGAATTATTAATTAACAATATAACTATATCCTCTGAGCCAAAAGCTCACAATGACTATGGTAACATGCAAATTGTTAGCAAGTAGTGTTTAACATGTTCACCATCTTAGTTTAGCATGTTAGCATACGAATGGACACATTTAAATTTTGACACGATTGCTGCGCTAGATGAAAAGTTGCTACAATTAATCCCAGGGACATTAATGTCTGAATCACATTTATTGGCAATAAAATAGTAGTTCTCAGGATTTTACCCTTAAAACCCAAATGTATGACGCTAGAGAATAAGTAAGAAGATCATTAAGTTCATTAGGATTTATCCTTTGAGGACCCTGAATATCTGTACCAAGTGTCAGCTGTCCTTTAGTCGTTGAGATATTTCTGTCCGGACTAAAGTGGTGACCCAGCTGCCTGACATTGCCATCCTCAGAGCCGTGCTGCTACTGTGGCTAAAAATGTCAGCATTGTAGGTTGAGAGTAGTTGTACATGGTTTTGCAGAACCATTATTCAAATTCTGTTTGTTTTTTCAGCAAACCTTGTGTTTACATTCAGCATAGAAAATGTAATGTGTGTGAAGGGTCTCATACATCATACATCAAACATCACCAAGAATTTTAGCTTTGAAAACAGACTTGTCAATTTCTGTCTTGGGATGCCAGTGACTTTGAACACAGCAGCAGGCGGTGGGCACACTATCAGTCAGGAATAAACCCAAATCCACACCTTTATTTCCTGCTCTGCCAGTGTCTCCGACATTGACCCCTTTTTGATAGAGGTTAATCCCTCAAGCATGCACACTGAATGAGCCATCTCCAGCTGAGTGGCAAGTTTCACTGTGGGGGGCTAGGGCAACTGTAGGAGGACCTCCTCTCCTCATCTCCTCCCAACTACTTCCTTCTTTCCCTCCTTCCTCACATTTCCCTCCTCCTGCTCTGCTTCTGTATTCAGCCCAGCCGGCATACCTAGGGGGCTATGAACAGGTGTTATTCCCCTGTCAGGGGCCGCACTTGAAGGAGATAGCGGGAATGAAGTTGGCATGTAGATGACTTGGAAATCAGGTCAGCATCCCAAACTCACACACACAAACATAGTTACACACTGCCAAGAGTGTCTAAAAATAACGATGTCACCAATGGGGGGTGGAGAGGAAAATAAAGTAAATGAAAGCAGAAGCATTTGCTGAAGTAGAGGATGTGATGAGCGCAAGGGTGGCCTGGAGAGAAACAGATATAGAGGAGAGTAGAAGATAAAATGAGAGAGTGGAGGAGGAGGAGGAAGTAATGGGAAAAATGAGGGAGGGGTGGATGAGGATGGAAAGGAGAAGCTAGCCGGTACAGGCAGACCATATCCCCATGATTGTCCCTGCCACACCTTGTTAAAGTGTCCTGCTGCGTCCCCCTCTATCCCTACTCTTTCCCTGGGTGCTGACACACCGTGTTTTTGACAAACACAGGAGGGGGTACATGGAGAAAAGCAGAGGAGTGGAGGAACAATGGCTGCAGGAGCCAGCGCCGTATTGTTCAGGCTGAATTACATGGTCACGCAGGGTGGGCAAAGAAGAAACTCAACGAACAAGAGCGGAGGGAAGAAGACACATACTGTAAAGAGGGATTAGCTCAAACAGTAGGGGAGGGTGGTGAATATGGAAAGGAGTCAGACCTGGGTCAGATAGTATTTTGCAAAAACTTTTTAGTGTTTGCTTTATCTTGCCCGATGGGTGGAAGGCTGCTCAAATACCATGAGAATAAATTTATACAGAAAAGAGCAACCTCCCAATGTTGTAACTGAAACAATAAGTCAAATTGCACTTTTCAACCTCAGGAGTTTTTCTAGGAACACAGGAGCCCTTTTAGGAACTCAGGAACTATAAATATTGCTAGAGAAAACAGTGTAAAGTAAGCAAGCACTGAAATCCATTGGTATCAATATTATGACTCAAAATAGGACTATCCTGTAATGTGTATGATGTTTGGAAGGTTAATTAGCTTTGCATAGGTTAAAAGTGAAAGCAGAGGGAAACTGCTCACCTGACTATAAAATGTACCTGTATCAATAACACTTATATCTCAATTATGTCATCTGTACGCCAACACTATGTAAAAATGAGAATTTGTGGTTCCATAGGGAGTGACGCACTAACTATTTCTAGGCAAACAATGGTCGGGGGCATTGACTTGGGGTTCTGTTGTCACAGTGACCAGCATAGCGCTGCACACAAGAATGGGGAAGACAGAGTTTCCATAATAGTTGTACTACAAAACTCCATTCCTCTCGTGGCATATTTTGGAGCTTTGGAGAGAGCCAGGATAGCTGGTTCCACCTGCTTCCAGTTTCTATGCAAAGCTAGGCTAATTGGCACAGTGCACTGTACATACAGGAGGGTGGTATCAACCTTCTCCTCCAACTCTCAGAGAGAAAGCAAATAAATGTGTTTATTTTTTTAAACCAAGTTATAAAGTAGACTTGTGGATTGTGCTAAAAAAGACTCAGAAAGAGCAATCAAATTGAAACTATATAACTTTACTTGCTTTTTTCAATGTGGTTATCTACTAAAACCGGAAAGACACAACAGTTTGCCACCCATTTTGAAAAGGGGCATCTGTCCTTTCTGTTTCTATTTCTGTAGGTCACTTTTGCAACACCCATTCAAACATCAAACACACAACAGTAAATTACAAAAAGATATAATGATATGGTATTGTATATTTTTTAAATATTTTTTTCAGATGCAATAGAAACACAGGCAGCAATCCACAAAAGGGACGTATATTTCCTGAATTTAGTTTCTGGGACTATTTGATGGAAAAGAGAGTCAAACAGGGAAGATGCAGGGACGAAGACAGGATATGCTCAAAGAATAACAGAGGCAAATGAATGCGAAAGATCAGGCAGGCATCCTAATTGAATAGGCATGTACAACTGTAGAGCCCATCCTCGAGAGGTTTTCAACAAATGTCACAGTGAATGAGGAGAGTGATGGAGGAAAGGATCGATCCTTTTACTTCCCTCTGATTCTTCCATCTCTCCTACCATTCGTGCCTTCCCCTCTCTGTGCCAGAGGACTTAAATGCTCCTCGAATTTCAGACCAGAGCCCCCTCTGACTGACTGACTGTGACTGGCTGACTGGCTGACTGGCTGGCCGGCTGATCTCCGTCTCCCCTCTTCCCTCAGGCAGGGAGAGCAGCATTAGACCTCTTCACCACCCCTCACTTCCCCCACTGTGAGTCCCTGCCCTTTGCATGTTCCTTCTACATGGCTGACTGTTTTAGATATCCTGCTGCACACCAGCTAGCCTTTTAGAGCACTTTCTATTTAACAAAAAAAAAATGGGAGGCTTTAATGCTCAGGAATTAGCAGTGGATCTAAACTGAGGAGTGATAGAGCAGATGGACAACTGGGCTTTCTGCTAGATATCTGGGAATGTCAATGTACATTTTACATATTTTGCATTGAGCTTGTGCTCTTAGTAGTTTATTACAGCTTGAGTCTTATTTGGCTATCATTTATGTTTCTTGTGCTTTCATGAGCTTTGGGGCCACCATGGCAAAAGCTTGGTCAGACACTGATTTTCTTTCCAGTAGGAGTGAACTTTTTCTCATTGTAGGATTGTCTTACTTGTGTTCCATTGAATCTTACCATGTTACAAGATCTCAGCTATTAATATAGTGAATTACAAGGTTATTAATGCCCAAATTGTAAAAACTGTAGTTATCCTGTTATGCAGCATACAAGTTGTTTTTATAGGTATAACCAATTATCTACAAATTGCATAACTACTGACTTCAGTGATACAAAATAAATATGCAGAAATTCATCACTCCATTATCACTAATGAACCTGTGGACAAATTAACAAATCTGTCACTTTTAATCTGTAACAATATATTTTTACTTCCTATCAGGGGGAATGTTTTTTTTATATTAAATAAACCACTTTAGAATTAAACAAAATACTAAATATGCTTATTTTAGGGTCACGCTGAAGAGACACATTCTCTTATTTCTAAGATGATATTTCACCCAGTGTTTCTGCTCAGATGAGACTATGCACATGTGATTTATTTTGTGATGAGGCGTATGGATCTTAATGGTGAACTGAAATATTACTGATTTGACATGGCATTATGATAAGCTGTGATGAAGGTTCATGATATCAGTAGATTATCAGCCCATGCAGCTCGTTATTTTTAATCAGCTTCAGTTTCTGGAAACACTATTGTCTGTCAACTGCTTGCACCTGCTGACAATGATAAGCTATGAGGCCCTCTCCTTTCCTAAAGATGTAAAATACCGCACCCTCTGCCCCCGTCTGTGCTTAGTGGACAGATTGCATGGCTCTAGCGTCCAATCCGATCTCCTGCGCTGTTAGCTAATGGTAATGAGGATTCGGGAGGACGGATGATGGCAACACACTCCATGGGATGGAATTAGCGCTGAGCATTTCAACTTTCCCTGTGAGGCAGTGGGCTTTTATCCCGTCATTATTGGCAGAGACAATGGTGTGGTTAATCTTTTTAAGACAACACAGCAGAGGGCCAGGAGGGAGGGAGGAGCCGTCCAATAATCTCATCAGAGACCAGAGGACATACAGTGTGATGGAGGAGAGTTCCTCCCTTACATGTCGAATCATCCTCCTCTCCTGGCTCATCTAAGCGCGCTTCTCTCCTGTTACTCCTCTGCAACCTGCTTTCCCTGTCACTGTGTGTCTGTGTGTGAGCGTGTGTGTGGGTCTGAGGGTGTGTGAGCAAACTGGAAATACACCATGCACCTATGTTCCCCCCTGAGCGTGTGTGTGTGTGTGTGTGTGGTGTATTGTGTCAAGGGAGCTGTCCGATGTACAGTGAAGGGAATTGCAGATGTGTTCATGTACAAACTGTAAGTTGTGATGTTATAAAGTGATTACAATGATCAGTATAGAAAAATTTCTTGTTTATAACCAGGAAACATAATCATAATTCCAGCATAGTGTCAAATGGTGTACAGTTTTCCCCATTTCTCTGCAATATGAGGTCGGTTGACTTCGGTTGTGGGACACGCGTTATGGTATGATAGTCTGGTTTGTTTTTTGTTAATGTTGCCAAAACAGTGTATTCTGAGCAAGATTGGATTATAACTTATGGTATTGCTTGCAAAGTTGGCTTTTATGAAGCGTCAGATGTTCTCCTTCTTGATAAAAGTGTGGGAAAGAAGTTTTTATGTCAAATATCACACAGCATTCTGATATTACAAAACAGTTTTACACCCTTAAAATGTGATCTGTCTGAACGGGAGACTCTCAATAGAACATTTTGTGGACATACAGTAATTTTGAAGCCATCTACAGCACAGATTCCAAAACTTTTTGTACCTTATAGTCATTTCGACACCAAGATATGTGAAAATAGGGCCCATTTAAAAGAAATAACCCTTAAAGAGATGGTATTATGCTCATTTTCAGGTTCAAAATCTTTTGTAGCGGTTGTGCCACAACAGGTTTACATGGTTTGATTTTCAAAAGACACCATATTTTTTTTCCATAATGCACATTGCTGCAGCTCCTCTTTTCACCCTGTTTTGAAGGCTTCGTTTTAGCTATCGACTGATACATCTTGTCTCTAAATAATCTTTGTTGGTAGTTACACATGCACAGTTCCTAGTTAAGGACTACTAGCCAATCAGAAGCAGAGAAGGGCGGGTCAGTAAGAAGCGCCTACACATGGCTTTATTTTAGCTGTGTACATGTTGCTGACCTTGCTTGGCAACATTGACTGGCGCAAGAGTTTCAGAGTGGTGAGGTATTAATCTGTCACAAATTTATCATTTATCAATAAATTTATAACCGAGCTCTGTCTCTACATCACACTAACAACTTTACGTCCATTGAGTGTCTGGAGGGTAGCTAGTGTTTGGAAGGAGAGGAGAGACGTGTGCTGGAGCTCACTGTTTTTCCACCAGTGTTTTTGAGTGTGCTGGAGTAGCTGCTTGGCTTATATGAACTGCATTTAGCTTTCTTCCCTGTGTCATCACATGGATGAAAACTAAAAGCGCCTGTATTGTCACAGGGATGTAAGGACAGTGGCAGGACTATAAACGAGCTGTTTTCAAGCAGTTCAATGCAGAGTTTTCTTTGGGAGATGGGAACTCCCTTTGGGGTGGACTTTGGGGTTTTGCACTTTGCAAACCTAATACATGAAAAAGCCAAAAAGTATAATGTCACCTCTTTAAACTAAAATTCATATTAAATTGAACTGGAGTTTCTAAAAAAAAACAACAAATATGCTTGCTTTATAATCTGGTACAATGGGCAACTCTGTCTAAAATAATGCACAAGATATAAATTTCCGAAATGATTAAAACACAAGTGGAAATGTAAAGATGAGGTTAAACTAAACAACCTCCATTGTTTCAGGAATGAATCCAACATAACGCAAAAAGTGTGGGATTTAAGCGGAAGTGTGTGTGTGTGTGAGATGATCCTCTCAGTTTGCACTGCAGTCTGCTCACACAGGGCTCTCCCATGTGCCCCTAAAACAGATAAGTACGAACCACAAAAAGTAATTTATGAGCAGTGAACATATCCAGACTCTGCACTGGAGAACCAAGAGAAATATCGGCGGGCCGGTGTTATGCTGAGTTTTGCATGCCTGCCGAGAAATGCATGCAAAACTCGACTACTGCTTTTAAACGCTATAATATCCTTTGTGGGGTTCATCAATGGTAATAAATGATTTGAACTATATATTTGAACATTTAGAGTCGTTAATATTTTATTATACTTAGTAGAAGTAGCATTCATTGAGATTCAGCTAAAAGATGTGGTTATTACCACATAAATGAGCGTTATCAGTCGTGAGGTGCATGCGATTCTCGGCAGGTAGGCAGAATTTGGCACAAAACCTGTTGTTCTGTGACAGTTGCAGTAACTAGTGTTGTAGTACTCGAGACCGGTCTTGGTCTGAAGTTTTTGAGAAGTACCTATGATCTCGTTCCACATTTTATTGCGTGCCATGCTATGCAGGGAACTGGTCTTGGCCTTGACTCGGCCTCGCCCTCCCTCGGTCTTGGTCTTGACTGCTCTCAGCCCCTAAAAGTCTTGGTCTTGTCTCGGTCTCGATAAACTCTGGTCTTGATTTGGTATTGTCTTGGTTTGGGCAGTCTTGAATACAACACTAGCAGTAGCGTTACGTGTCATTGGCAGCTGAAGCGGTAAGACAGAAGAAAACAGGGATAAGTTATGAAGGTTTGGCTTTGGATCGCTGGCCAGTTAAAGTTAGCTGTGTTTCTGCCTTTTGTTTTACAATTTTTCAGTCAATTCTCTTCAACCAACCTATGACAGCTGGATGGGGCGGGATATTATAAGTTTAACGTACTATAGCGAATCATTAAATGTTGAACAATACAAACAAAATAGAGACAAATATAGATAATTTTTCTTGCACAAGGATTAAATAAATAAAAACAATCCACGGAAATTTAACAGCTATAACTGGATTTAATATTCAACTACTGGTAAATAGTATACCTTTTATATGAAATTATAATGAATATATGAATTAATACATTAACATTACAGTATAACATTACATTAACATTCAGTATTAACTGAATATTATACACTTCCAGAGGACAGATGTTGATTTGGATCCAGTATCCTATGCTAGTGTGCCAGTATTTGCTCCTTTTAGGTGTCTCCTCTGTAGAGCAACACACAACCCCTGTTCTGTTTTGCTAAAGTTATTGTTATAAATATTGTTTATTGTTTAACTTTGTTCAAGTTGAGAAAAAAACATTTCAAAATGTCAGTATTTTCCTTGACGATCAAGCAAGTAGACTCATAGTACTATTTGTTCTATTATAATCAAATCGCAATATTGTCCACAATAATCACACTTTTTCTCCAACTCATGCAGCCGTAATATATACATATATATATTTGTTCACAACCTGTGTTGAAGCCAGAAAAATCCCAATGGCTATAGAAGCTGGTCAATGGAAATTCATTAGCAAGCCGTGTGATGTTTATAGTTGTTCTATGCAGCACAAAGGCTATTTGAAGATGCTCCACAGTCATTTCTGTATCATTAGCAATTTACCAAGGGGCCCATTTTAACATCAGAAGACACTGCATTGGTTGCCAGCCCTAAGGTTGGAAAACTGTGATGTAGGGAACTGCACTGTAAAACCTAGCTATAGGCATGTACTGTGGAGTGTGTTTGGGAGCATTGTGTATAAAGGACCACAGGCTGTGAGTGTGTTAATGTGTGTGGCTGTATTATGTGTGTGTATATGTTTAGCCATTAAATGTCTCTGGATGACACACACACACACACATACACATACACACACACGTTGTCTCACAGCCCCCCTCCAGAGTAAATCCATGTCCGTGACTATTTTTAGAACTGTATGCCACTTCTTTATGCTTATCCACCCATAGACTGTATAAGAAATGGATGCAGTCATCATGACGTCACCTGTTGGTTTGTGGACTGCCGTTTTGAAGCCTCGAGTTTGGCCGATAGGGCGCCGCCATGTCGAGTTTTTGCAACCAGGAAGTGCCCGGAGTGACGATACGGCAGAGCTAACGGCCGTGTGTGGAGCTAGCTAGTTTGCTTAGCTACGTGCAACTGTAACTCACGTTAACTGTCATTTTAACAGGGCTGATAACTCTGTCTAGCGAACAACAGACTTGAAATTAAATGTAGTCACCAGAGAACGTGAACAGCCAACTCCTAATAAGCTTTTTCAACGGCGCTGGTTAAATTTACACAGTGCCGAGGGTATGAGTCGGCTCTAGCCTGATTGGCAGGTCGCCATGGTAACGACTTGTCAATCATAGATAATCCTGCGCTGAAACAAACATGCTTTATGGTCTATTTTAAAATAAATGGGACCATAATTTACTAAATGAACATCATTTTGTATTGAAGACTTGAAACTAGCGACTGAACCTTAAACTCATCAGGAAAGTGTTTACTGAGATAATTATTCAGCTGAGAAGTAGGGTCATTTTCCCATTATTTCTAATGGAGCCGGACTTCTTTTTTGCAACCAGAAGAGTCGCCCCCCTGCTAGATTTTCAATAGAACGCAGCTTTCAGGGACTTCACCTTCGCTTCATATTGTAGACCAGAAGCTTCCCTTGCCTTCCTATCTCTGCTGCAAATCAAATGCACCCCCCACTGCCAACTAGTAACACGTATACACGTACACATAATTGACGCACACTGATACAATTCTTGTAAGGATCCTTAATGATGTAATGCTTTTCTTAGCACTAGTTCTGAACCCTTTTTTCCTGTGACCACGTAATCGCCAAAGGGTGTGTGTCTATGATTTATAAGCAGTTCAATTGAAAAATGATTTTCTTTTCTCAGATTGTTTTATTTGAGTCGTTTTCATGCAGGCCCGCAGACATAAAACTATCAACTATTTCATAAGAAGAAAAACAAGATTAGATAAATGTCTGAAAAATAAAAATTTTATCTGGTAGAATTAAGTTTTTTTTATTGTTATTCTTGTCGACTGCTGTAATCATATTGTGATTCATTCACATTCATGTCAAACAGTAACATTTTTACCATTCACCTTTGTCTTTCTTTGGGTAGCCTGAGGCTTTGTTTAAACGCTCTATGATCTCCTGACTGCTCCCAGTTCTGATGTAGCCACAGTCCCATATCTCATCAATTACTGCAAATGTATGACGATGGGCAAAACTGAATATAATTCTGTATATGAGAGAGATGCAACAAAAGGTCAATGGCTGAACACATGCCCAGGATGTTGCAGTTTGTGGTCAACGCTATAACGCCTAAGCCACCATGGCACCCCACAAAGTTGTTTAGAATATATAAAAAACACAGGATTTTGCATTCATACTCCTCCTCCTCCTCCTCCTCCTCCTCCTCCTCCTCTTGCAGCTGGGGCTCAGGGGGGAAAGTGGGTTTTTCACTAATCAAAAAGTTGGTGGTTCAACCAGTCTGCATGTCAAGACAATGTTCTTGGGCAAGATACTGAACCCCAAATTGCTCTTGATGGGTTTTCCATTGTGTCTGAATGAATGATTATTTTCTGATAAGCATTTGGCATCTTGCATGGTAGCCTCCGCCATCAGTGTAGGAATGTGTATAAATGGGGTGAATGTGACATGTAGTGTAAAGCTCTTTGAGTGACAAATACAGTCCTTTTACTATTTACTTGACCGCTATGAGGTAAACAGCAGTTTTACTGAGCAGCATTACTAAGTGAATTGTGCACATATTTAATAGACTAAAGCATTGCATTGTCCGATGATGTTGCAGCAAAAGTTGAGCCAGGTTCAACTATTTTTGCTGAATGAGCTTCTGTAACATGAGACTTGCTGTTTCCTTAGTAGCCTCAGTTTGGTGGAGTAGCAGTGAAAATGTTGATTTGAAGATGGCATCAAGCGTCATTATGTCATATTTACATCTTATGGGATGGATGGTAGAGATGTGAAAGATTCCGGTGTTTACAACTTGGGAGTGTTCACATTGTCAAACAGCTCAAGAGTCAAGACAGTGAGAAGGTTTAACACACGGTGTGTTAGCAATATGTGATATCCAAATTTAGGTCTAATTGTCTTAAACAATGGACTTGGGCTAATTTGAGGATATATAAGAACTTTCATATATGCTATTAACAAGTAAGTAAAGAACTGGTAATTAACGACGCTCTGATATGACATGGACATGTGACTAACACTTGAACAGACAGTACTTTGAACAAGTACAGTACTGTAAGTACCAGCCCAAATATCCTCTCCCTAAAAACTGTTATAAAACAGCTTAAAACGTCCTCACTCTCAAGGCCTAACAATGATATACAGTACACCAGAAATCCTCCCCCACATCTGCTCCTTCCACTGTAACTGTAAAGTGGTGACATCCACAAATTGGACAAAAAGACTTAATGCACAGGAACATTTGCATCAACTCATATACTTACACTCATGAATGTGCTTTCTGTCGCTTGATTAGAGATTCACTGTGGCGTGACACTTTTTTTCATTTCCCTACTTCGTTCCTGTCTGCAAATGCAGAAATAATAGAAGCATGTATAATAACACAAATGTGCAGGGCAGAAGAAGCACTGCCTAATCCATGAAACATGTGCTGTGGGTTGGACTGCAGCAGTCCTCTGGAGAGCAAACAATACAGACAAGTATTAGATAGTGATAGGACAGTAAGCACTAATTCAGACAAAATATGGACTGAATATTGTTTTTTACAATGACAGGGCGGCCTAGTAATTATAGAGAAGTTAAGTTCCAGGTTTAGGATTCATTGTTTTGGGTTTTCTGTTTTTATTGCTTATTAAAGAAAACATGTTAAACAAAAAAAAAGAATAAAGAAAGAAGCACAGCAAAGTTAATCTGTGTATCCTCATGAAATAGGTGGTGCTGATAGCTTTGTGAGATAGGGACTACTTACTACTTAGCTGACCCTGCTCCGTGTCCTCCCTAGAGAGGAGGTGAAAAGAGAATTTCTGCACAGGCATCAATAATGCAATCACATTTTTGCTCCTCTGGACAGTATCATGACCTTTACGTTTGCTTCGTAAACTATGATTTGTGCAATGAAGGTCTTGGTATGGTAATGTTTTATAGACAGTTATGGTCAATTTCAATGAAAAATTGGGAGGCAGAATAAAGATTGAGATGACATGTTACCTTTTATCTAGTCTGACAACTGTGATACTGACCACAACAGTGTGGAGAAGTGATTCTCAATCAAGCGGGATTGAGGCCCATGGCCTGCAAATTTATATTCTAGCCAAACACTACCGCAGCTCATTTAACTGATTACCACACCTTCAACCAGAAAAAAGTAATTAATTAGTGAAATCAGCCACTGTACTATTCACTCGGAGTCAAACACGGCAGCCATGGTGCTACATGGTGTAAAGCATTTCTGTATCTTTACATAAAAAGTGTAGAAAGAATTAAATCCATGAAACTAGCTGGTAGGGCTTCAAGGCTAATGAATAGTGAGAATATGTTAAATTTATTACTGTTCAAATAGAGCTTGTCAGACAGTGAAACATAATAGATAGGGTATATATGATTTAGAGAAGGTTCTAGACTTTTAAGAAGAAGTAGAAGTTTAATTCACTCTTCTGTTAGAAACAAAGAAGATAAAATTAAGTTCTGAAGATATAAAGTCTGAAAAGACATATCCATAGTGCAACACTATGAATCCCTTCCAGGAAAGTCTGTTTGAAATGTCTGCCTATATTTAAATGACTGATTCCAGTGGAACTGTGAAAATCCTTTTCCCTTCCAACAAGGTCAGACAACACCTCATAAGAACTAGTTCTCAACCCACTATAGACACACTATAAATCAACAGGTAGGTTCAAAACTTACGAATATGTTAAGCTTATAAGTTCATTCTCAACTGTTAATATTGTAGTTTGACAAAAAAGAAAACGCAACGCAAGCTTACTAACCAACAAAATCCTTGGTTACATTAACAGGACCTACAGTCCATGCAGAGCTTGACACCACAGACAGTTTTTTATTTCTGGGACTTCAACAGTTTGCCTTGTTTCGATACATGACAAAAAGGGTTATTTCTGTTTGCTTTTGATTTCAGTGCACTACATTTCTAAGATTTACTGTTCCCTGATGTAAAGGCGAGCTTGTTGTGCTCTCAAGCGATTCATATATGATGGTGTTTGTCATTTGGCTGCAGGCTGTTTGACTTGGCCAGCTCTGGCTCTCTAAGCTGTCACAGACCTACGCCCGACACCCAGAATAGCCCATGTGCATTTCTTGCCCTCAGCCCAGCCATCGCCTTCACCCCCACCAGGGTGCTGCTCCAGCTTTCATTCTGGAGGCCCGGCTGCATCCTCTATTACTTCCCTCTCTTCCTAGTCTCCCTCTCTTGTCACCCCCTATCAGACGCTTCATCTCTGAGTGTTTTATTGCATTGTGTCCTTGTAGAGGAGGACCTTTGGGCTCGCTCCAGACATCCAAAAAAATATAGCTCACTTTTTTCCCCCCCTCCTGCTCGCCTTGCTCTTGGCTCAGAAAATATGGAGCATGGCTGTCTGTTTTTTCAATTGCTTCACCGTCCTCTCCCTTACCTTTGAGTGTCCTTTCCCTTTTTTCATCTCCTCCTTTTGTCTTTTTCTCCTTCAGCGCTGGCAGTCAGTATGTTTTTATGGAGACAGTGTTGCAAGGGTGCATGACAGTGAAACCGACCAACTCCACTCCTCCCCACCAAAGCCAGGCCTCTCTGTTTATATCAGTGACAGTGTCTTGCCTCTCCAGAAAGTACATTTTATTCTCAGCCATGTCCCCCATATTTTTAGTATTCCTGGTTTCTCAGAGCTCTCTGTTTTTTGTCCAACATTCTTACTCTGGCATTTTTTTTGAATTGTATTGGAAAATAATTGTTATTGTTCGATATAACCTACTTCATTTCAGAGAGGAGGTATTTGCTACAAAGCATGATGTGATGAGTTTCTAGACTTGAGCCTAGGGAATCACGCACAATAGTGAGCTAGGGCTGCAACTATTGATTGTTTTTATTGTTGAATAATCTACCAATTATTTACTCAGTTAATTGTGTTGTCCAAAAATAGATAGAAAAATCCAGAATAGTAAATTATTTACTCTTAAAATGAGGAATGTCATCTAGTGCATATTTGATCCAGAATATCCAGAATAATAGTCATGTTATGAATCATTGTAACAAAGATGTTAACGAAGATCATGCTGTCCATTTACTTGAAAAATCTAAATTAAATGTGCTCTGTGGAGTTTTCTTGTAACAAACAAAGTTTATGTTTACATGCAGTGTTTCTGCTCACCAAACACATTCTTGTGCATCCTTCAGGTGTTGAACGCATTCCCTTTCTCATTAAACATTTGCAAAGCTGATTTGGAAAGCTGCATTGTCTGGTAGGAGTCTTCTCCTTCCATGCCTTTAATTGTTGCATTGCATTGTTACCACCACCTGTTGATCAGTCAAGTCATGTGAAACCATTGGCAGGAATGTGTAGTGGGTCACCCAAGTACATTCATATCTTCGTGCGTGCGCATGAGAAATAGGCACCCACTTGTGAACATTGTTCCAAAAGTTGCCAAAAACTCCACAGGAAACCTTTTAAATCTGTACTTCTTTCATTTCAGTTATCAATTAATCTTTAAATTGTATTTAGATTTCTGAATTGCTTAATTTATAAAAGGACATAAACTAGTGAAAATGCTGATCAGTCTCCCCTAGCCCAAAGTAGCATATTCGATATTGTCCAAACCCCAAAAAAGATTCAACTCACAATAATAAAGCAGCAAATCTTCATATTTTAGAAGCTAGAATGAAGTTAAATGAGAAATTACTTAAATGTTTATTGGATAATCAGAATTTTTTGTTGATTAATTCTCTGTCAATCAACTAATTGATTAATAACTTAAAAGCAATTCAATTGGTTGTTGTGATCTCTATTTGACATGGTTTTTGCTAAATGCAAATCAGGACACAGACTCATGACAGCAGGTGACATCTCTCTGAGAGAGCTTTATCTTCTGCATGCCTTTGTTGTTCACTGTGTTATCCATCTTTGGGGTGAAAGATGGAGAGTTATATTTGCACCACAAAGGCGGCATATAGCCTTTCTCTAGTGTTATTGGCGTATTTGGACTATGGGTTTACTGGACCACTAGCGTGTAATCTGACAGGACACAGGGGAGCGAGCTGCCACTGTGTGATCTCCTGGTCGTCCCTTCCTCCACCTGCATGAGCTGCTGAGGTTTATGTGTGTGCGTGCGTGGGTTTGTCAGAGAAGCGTGCAGATGAAGTAATAGACTGTGTGTCAGCAGACAGAGGTAAACCTGTTAGGACACTTTATTCCCTCCAGGGACAGTTTCATTGTGTTGTTTAGCTCGGTGCAGCCGAATGAATAGAAATGAACGGAAAAGGTTGAAGTTTTGCCGAAAGTGGTCGTGTGTCATGTGTCGCATTTAGAGAGGGTGCTGGGCTGGTGAAAGGGGTTTTGTATCCATGACAACAAGTAAGAGCAAGAGCAGCAAATGGGAACGGGTTGGGTGCATTACATATTTGAGTCCTAGACCTGAGAATGTAAGAGATCCACGGGGCATGTGGGGTATCTTGTCACTGAGGGCACATTAGATCATGCTCCTCCAGTCTTAAATCGAACATACACTGTAATCTGACCTTCTGCCTACTAGATAAGCTAAATGAGAGATTTGCTGTTCCCACAACATGGCTCCATGTTGTGTAAGGCCACAAGGAAGAAGGTGAGAGGGCTTAGGAGGGACAGCTGCACTCCTGCCTTGGAATTCAGACAATGTGAGTCCTTATCCAGCTTCGTGACTACCCATGATTCCTCTTAGCAACAGTATTAATAAACCTGGCTGGGTCCTCGCTGTGAGCTCTCATCATGAGTTACATGTCCATCAGTTGCAGGAGCACGCACCTCACGGCAAGGCTTTACCTTTCCATCTGGTTTAGTGTATCTACGTATTTATGTGTGTATCTGCCGCTGTTATAACCCTGGTGAGACATCCACCGTCTGTGTCCTCTAACTGATATTGTGAAGTCATATATTTTATTGATCAGTCTGTTGCCATGACCCCTCACCCTTCCAGTTAAAGCTCTGTGTGTCCCTTGAGCTCATAGCAATTCAGGGGTCGATTGCTCAGGCTGAAGGCTGAACACACTACGTTTTTTTGTTGAAGCCACTGACAGTAAATAATAGTGGATGAGGTGAATGTGACATCAACCACCGGTCTAACTGGATGTTTTGAAGCCAGCAGACTGTATTTATGGTCGCTTTTTTTGAGCCAAAACAGGCAGAACAGAGCCAAGATCAGAGGCACCGGGAAGGGAGTGAATCCAGATTGGTCCTCAATAAAGGGCTGCAACTAATTATTATTTTCATAATGTGTTAACATGTCAGAAAATATTTGCAATTTCCCTTAGGGACATCTCTAAATAACTTGTTTTGTCTGATCATCCAGCCCATTACACCTTTTGTGTCTTATGTAAAGCTCCATGATTCGCCTTGTTGCCTTTCTGAGGTATCACTATATTGGACGATTCTGCCCGTCATGATTTACACCAAGTCCCAGTATTCATTGCCAATGTAGGAAGCAGTGTGGCTTTTAGGTAGCAAAGTAAGTGTAGCACATCCGGCTTTCATGCAGGACATAAGAGTTTGCTTCCCTTCAATGACCTGCAATTAATGTTTGCCTTTTTTATTAACCTTAACAATGATCTTTCCCCCAACAGAGTGTTTTAAATGCCTATATCTAATCTTTACATAACCATAATTTATTTGCCAAAGCCACACTCTTTCATGAACTATAACCATACTGTAGTTGTCATGTGCAGATATTGTGGAAAGCAAGAACATTTAAAACATTGGCATTAAACATACTAATTCAGGATGTTGCCCTATTGTCTGATACTGACATACTTATTTATAAAAGGTTTTGTTTGGTCAGGTAGCTTTCTAACACACAGACTCACAGAAAGCTGCATATTTAGAAAGTTGCCTTAGAAGATTAAATCATTAGGTTATCTTAACACGAATTATTCAAAATCTATATTAACATAATTCTACTTACAAACATTACAAATTAATTTCAAAAAGTTACAAGAAATGTGCTGTGTAGCCCTAAATCAGCCGCATGCCTTCACTTTGTGAAGCCTTGAAGTGAATGCTTGTTATTTAGTTAAATTAATGTTAATGTCACTAATGAATCATCATTAACAGTAACTCTATGTTTGTCTTCCATTTTTTATTATTTCTAAATCACCTCAAGCCCTGTCTGTCTCCTTATCTGATTGGACAGTAGATACAAAATACAGGAAGAATTGTGAATTGATTCATTTCTTCAAACTCTAGGCACATTAACAGCCCACAAATCAATCTCTCTCAAAAAAAAAAACTGCTTCTAAAATTGCTTCCAATGTGATCGCACCCTTGCCAAAATGAGGGCTTGAATTTGGGTCCTCTGGATGAAAGATTGTCTCTTTCAGCACGAGGCCATCCTGCTGCCTCAGTGTGACTGAACATAACAAGAGATGCTTATATCAGGTCTTGTATATGGGTAGATTTGTGATCATAGTTCAAACATCTTCTGCTTTCTCTTTCTGGGTGTGAGTGTCCAAAGTGGGACTCACATAATATTCAAACAGCATCTGGCACTGCTGCACTAACACTTGTGCATTTGCCTTAAACAACCAGCAATCACAACTTTTGCATCTGGTCAGGACATTTGCAAAAAGTGGCAAAATGGAGAGGTTTGTTTGATTGCATGACTCACTTTTGTTTGGTTTATGTAATATTGACGTCTGACATCAAGCAGCAACCCAGTCACCATTTTGATAGGGATTTTACATCCTTGTTTAGAAAAGTTTTAGTTCTTTGTCAGTTGGTCAAGTATGCTTTGATTTGTTTGCCTCACTAGATGAAAAGAAAGAGACGTAGACGTGGAGAGAATGGAGATGAGGGTGAGGGGAAGAAGGGGCACACAGCCCTTGTGGGTGTGCAATATTAAATCTGATGTGAGATCGTCATCAGATTGGCAAGAAATCATTGACAAATGTGTTTACTGGCTTTTTTTCTGTGATTGCTGGGGAAAGGCAATAATCAGGACTATAATGAGCGAGGCACATAATCCCTGCGCTTGGTGACAGAAACCAGGCCTGCTTAATTAAGGCACTGATTTCCCACGAGGCACTAGGGCCTTTTTTCCACCTTGTCCTCTTCCCATCTTTATTGGCTTGACTTTATTTGGGATTTTGAGTGGAGGTGTTGTCATGATCAGTTTTTGATGATTCTCAATATTGTTTAATGTTTTGTTTTCCTGGCTTCTGTTCAGGTCGCTTTACTTTTAGCAAGATCTAAGTGATGTTTTCTACAACAAATGTTTAGGATCAGAACTACTCATAATCCTGCCACCATCACGAACTCCATACTGCAGTGAAGTGAAAGTAATACATGCTGTTTAAAAACCATGCTTCAGTCCCTCCACACGTGCTTTAGCAGTAGTTAAATGCAGTCTTGCGTGAGGGTGAAAAGCAACTGAAATGCACTCAGTAGATTAATGAAAGAGACAGAGCCAGAGGAAACTCAAGAGAATTTGGAACTGTTGTGCTTAGTTCAAACCAGAAAGCCCAGGGCCCGGGTCGGTGGCAGCAGGTGTTTTCAACAGAGGACCAGGAAGAGAGAAAAGAAAGGTCATATTTAATTGCAGCACTTTTAGCTGCTGCTCTTGCTCTAAACTGGAGTACAGAAGTCTTCCTAGTTTTTGTGAAAATCTTCACAAAAAGGAGAGGCTTTGCAGAATAAAAGCTGAGCGATTTTAGGGTCAGACTGCACCAACAGAAAAGACAAAAAGTAGAAGTGGAGATTGGATATCACACACATCACATGTCACTGCTGATGTGTTACTCCACCACACTGGTTTCACTCTTCTAGCAGTTACACAGTATTATTTAATGTTTGTGGAATGAAAGCCAGGGAGGAGACCAAAACAGTATATCTGCTGTCAAAGAGGAGGCATTGGAAAATGGAGAGGAGGTGGGCAGCTAAAGCAAATATCAGCCGCAGTGTGATTTTTGGCCACAGAACAGAGGGAGAAAGAGACACTTTCCTCTCTCTTGCTCTCTGTACCACCTCCATGTTTAAGTCTCACTCCCTTCACTCCACTCCATCTGCTCTGGACTTGGGAAAGGCAGAGGCCGCAGGCTGCAGGCAGCCCAGTGCAACAGAGGTGTGAACCCTCTAATCGCCTGTCATTACCCGGTGGCACTTACCACACTAATACTCAAGGGTGCCACGTCTAGCATGTAAGTATCAATAAATAATTGTCACACTAATTTTTACACATTAGTGTAATTCAATTCGACAAATTAAAACTGGTGAGAAGATAGACATCATTTTGACCTAACTGTATTTACTTTTTTTTTTTCTCTACTACATGTTGGATTTTGTGGTATTTTTCTGTAGCCTTTTTACAGCACAAAGTGAGATTGGTTCATGCCACAGAAGAGTGTTGTTTCAAAGTTATCTTAGGTTACTATTTAAATTTTCATATTCGAGTTTTACTGGCTCATATTAATTAAGAGCTGAGAAGGAATGCAACATTTTCTGTGCAATAAGATGGGAATCATGGCCTTGGTTCTTAAAAAATGCTACACGTAGCATCTATAAAGGAACAGTTTGATATTTTGGGAAATACAAAATATATAAGATGATATGATTAATACCACTATCATGTATGAGCTTTAAGCATGGAAGATGGAGGCAGGAGATAATTTGGCTAGCATAGCTTAGCATAAAGTTAGCCTTGCTCTGTCCAAAGTTAAGTTACAGCAGGGAAATCGCCATTAAAGTACATTCAGTTTTTACATTTCTGTTTGTGTATATGTTAAATAAACCAGATACAACATGTACAACATTAGTGAGCTTTAGAGGTGCTGGTAAGCATATTTTTAACTTTGGGCAGACCCAAGCTAGCTGTTTCCTCCTGCTTCTAGTCTTTATGGTAAGCTAGGTTAATTGCCTTATTACATGTAGCGGGCACTATAATCCAAAGCGATTTACAATTGCTAAACATGTCAGAGGTTGCACACCTCTGGAGCAACGTTGTGTTAAATGTCTTGCTCTGGGACACAATGGTAAATGGGTCACAGTGGGAATCGAACACAATTTAGCTAAAACACTAGATTAACAAGCACCTGCTCTGGCTCTCTTGTGATGCCTTTTTTTCAGGTTTCAGGTTCAGGCCCCTGAAAGTGTCTGTTACGACTCTCATGAAGCTCAGGCAAAACACTTTTTTTTTTTAAAAAGTATGAAAACAACGTCAATAAAAACAGTGGGGTAGAGAATTGTGAGAATGCATACCTATGAGTCAGTGTGAGTGTATATGAGGACGCCATCTGAGGCGCACTGTCACACCCTCTGTATCTTTTCTGTCAACACACCACAGTGAAATCATTCATATTACACCACCATCCACTGCACCGGCAGCAGGACAGTCCCTGTAAACACTGCACTGTGATTTGTGTTTGTGTGCACAGCAGGTGTTTGATTGTATCCCTATCTCTCTCTCTACACACACACACACACGCACACACACGCATACTTGCAACGCGCAGACTGGCTTTTAGCAGCTTCCATAGCGGCTGATGCCAGATGTTGGGATATAAGGATGAATTATTGATGATCGTCATAGACAAATGCAAGTGTTGCTTAATGTTCCCCAAGTACTTCTCCATGTGTGTGACAATGTTTGAAAGTATAGGCTATCTACTTGTGTATGAACAGTATTTTTTTTTAATTGCGTGTGTGCAAGAGGTAGTATTATTGTCCCATGTGAATCAGAAAAAGGGGTTGATTGATTGAGATGGATGTATTAACAAATACAGTACATAACCTGCAATTGTGTGTGTATGAGGACGTGGTGGAAACAAAATCATGATGAAGACTGATTTCTTTTCTTCCTTTCTGTGTTGAGAACTATTGCAGTTCCTTCCTTTTCGTTATGAATGAGAGGCTAGTTAAGGCTGTGTTCATGTCATGTGGGAATATTCACTACAGTGACATGAGGGTTTAAAGCTACAACTTGGACGTGTTTTCGCACACTAATCAGATATCGGGGGTTATGTATTCTCTAGACTTTTCAGTATTTTCATTCTTAACATGTGTACTCAGATGTACAGCAAATCAAACCTAATAAGCACTTGTGTCATGTCGTTGTTTTCCTATCTTTTTTCCCCTCTGTGAGTATCTCATACAATTATAGAAACACTGTCATTTCCACAGCAGTTCCATTAGCTAGCTGTATATCATGACGACTAATTACAGGTAACTCAAGAAAATCACCGAAGTGTAAAATGTCGGTGACAAGTTAATTTATGTTGTCAAGCTCCAGAGAGCTATCACACAAAAGTGCAGTATGTTGGTAAACTGTGCAGCTTTTCCATGATGCTAACATGCCTGTTGAATATTACATGATTGATTTTTATTGACTTCCATATGTCCCTGTCAAATTAGGGCTGCATGACCAAACTGTGGCAAAGACTCTAATTCAGATTTGATGGAGTCAGATATGCCTCAAGATATTATTACTTTTAAGTTAGTTTGCAACCCCAAAAACTTTGTGTGTCGACTAGTTTGTGCAAATTTAATTCGACAATATTACAACCAAAGCACAATATCAGTTGACACGATAAAGGCCGTAAAATAGGATCCGCTTTATTACTCAATCTTGGGACTTGTCTTAAAGCTGCTCTAATCAATATTTTTATATTAGCAATGGATGAAATGACGAATGGATGAATAATGTGAAAAGGATCAGCAACAAATCCATAGAGAGTTATCAACAGATTCTGCAGTTCTCCTCAGCTATATGTAGCTTTTTTTTAGCATCTTATTCTAATTGTTTTTGGTTTTACGGCCCACAACTTTGCTGTTTTGATTCACTCTCTTGCTCTCATCAGCGTCAGCGTTTCCAGATGGCAGGAGGCAGCTTCCTTCAGGAAAAAGTTTTGATAAGCCCGCCAAACAGCAGATAGACAAAGTTAGCGACTAGCTGGTGAACATGGTAGAGCATTTAGCAGCGAGGCTAATGGGCAAATGAGCAAGAGGCTCATTTCCCTCAAGAATTAGTGGAAAACATCAAGAGCCAAAAGGAGAGTGAATATTGCACTGACATTTGCAACATGGATACAAACACGACTCCAAATAAATGAAAACAAAATATCAGTTATTGCAGGTTTAAAGAGGGTGTGTGACAAAATGTAATTTTATTTCAAGTCATCAGTTTTGTGATTATTTGTTGCGTATTTGTATGTATTCTATGTGTTTAACTTTCAAATTACCAGAAACAAAATGTGGGGCAAGGTATCATTCTAGCAATGAAAAACTGTACACATTGCACAGAAAGTGGAATGAACAGAGGAGTTAATAAAGGCTCAGCAGCTAATTTTTTCCCAGATGCCCCCTCGCAGGTTAATCGACCATATCGTTAAGTGTATGGCTGTCTTTTGCATGTGTGCGTGGTGGTACAGTGAATTGTGTGAGACTACATATGTGGCTTCTCTGTGCATACATGCATGTCAAGTAAGAGCCAGGCGGTGTGTGTTTTTCCAGATCCCACTTCACTCCCACTCCATTAGACTCTAGTGGTTCCTCTACTCATTCCTGATGAAAAGTGAGGCGTGTTTCCGGGCAAAGGCAGCAGCACTGCAGACATCTCAACTAGCAATCTGAGGAAAGCCCTGCCGGTGGGATATGAAGAGAAAGAGAGATGGATTGTTCTGTTGTGTGTAGTGTGCTAACAGGATCTTAGATAGTATTCTCCCCCCTTCGGTGAGCTGGATTCACATCCAAAACTATATACACCGGCCAGAGAAAGGGATTTAGCCATGCATTACAGCAGCAATAGAAATCCATTTTAATTCCTCTGGAGATGCTTAGATTAATAGTTTTATATACATGGTGTGTGCAGTGTGAGTGTGTATGTGTATAAAAATTTGTGCTTGATTTTGTGTGGGTGTATGAGAGACAGAGTTTGTGCTTTACCGTGTGTGTATATGTATGTGTGTGAGTGAGTGTGAGAGAAAGTGTGTGCCAGTGCTTTGACTGACAAAAGCCACGCTATATGTGACAGTGCTGCAAGCACATCAGCGGGATGTCAGGGAAAGAGCTGCTTTTTGACTCGATACATGAGCAGCTATCCATAATGAATGCTGCCGTGCCACTTATCTTATTAGTTAAATTCCTTTTTTCCACATTCTCCCCGTAAAAAACATGCGTACATTTTCTATTTTTGCTCGGATGGAGAGGAAAATCGTCTTCCCATGAGATGTCAGAACCATAATAAAGTATGTCATTCCTATTTCAGGGCTAGCTGCGCCACCGTCAACTATTGTTGACTTGTCTGCTGCTTGCCGGGAATGCTTTCGAGGCCTTAGAGAGCAGATGCAGTGATTGTCATGACTTGACTTGAGCATTGTGGGTTTGTTGTCGTTTGCATGAGTCCAATTGAATTCAACAAAGCTATTCCTCGAGGATTTCCTGCTGTGATATGGTGAGGGGCCGAGACATCTGGGTACCTACTGACCACTTAACTGCCTGCTCTCGTCAATAACTCTTTAAAAAGATCAATTAGGACGATCAGTGGCGAGAACGCCGCTGGGGCTGAGGTGCCATATTGAGCTGTTTCTGTGAGATGATGTCACATGCAGCTCTTTTCCAGAGAAACAGCCTCACCCCTCCAGACATTTACTTCATTAAAGGGGTGTTCTCCTCAAACCGGAGCAATAAACTCAGCAATAAGCTGCTTCTCTCTTATCTGCCTCAACTGTGCCACAAGAGTCTAGGGAGGGGGGGGTGTCCTCGCAGTGTCCAACCAGCCGTCTCATTGAAAGTGTTCTGACTGAAACATCAAGCCATAAAAATCGATTTAGATAGTGACACTTTCTTTCATTTATCGTTCACTCACCTTTTTGCCCTTGTGAAATGTCCGTTTACACATTTTACAACCTGATTGATTACGTGCTGCTGTTTTCAGTTCATTGTGTTCTTTTATCCTCCCTGCTGTGGAGTGCTTTTCGCCCTGCGTTCCACTTGTATCAGATGCCGTGATAAATGCAGTTGTCATGACACCCGTGGCAGGCAATGAGCTCACTGGAGCCTGTGAGTGTGTCGAGTCCAGCCAGTGACAGGCAGGCCAATCCACAGCGAGATGACCTTTCACCTCTTAACCTTTCTTCCATGCTGATTATTAATCCTACTTACAGTGCACTTCCTGTGTCCCTCCATCACAAATTAACCTTTCTCTTCTTCTCTCTCCCTCATTCCCCTCTCTGTCCCTTTCCTTTCACGCCCCTTCCTTATTTCCTCCCCTGTTATTCTCCCTTTTGCAGCAAAGTTATTCACGTGAAAATTATTGACGATGAGGAGTATGAGAAAAACAAGAACTTCTTCCTGGAGCTGGCTGAGCCTCGCATGGTAGACATGAGTCTGCAGAAAGGTGCAGTACTGAACCTATTTCTTTCTGTTTTATCACTTTCTCTGTCTCTCGCTCTCACACATTGTCAGTGTCTTTTCTCTAACTGTTAGTAGCCTCAGATACTCTATGTGTCTCCCCAGGCCTCTTTCTCTCCTTTTCCCGCTTCCTTCACCGGAACACTCTGTATCTGCTCCATGGCTCTGGTGCCCATTCACCCCCTGCCTCCCTCTACTTTTACACTTCCGTGCACCCAAGCTTTCATATTGCTCCTAAAACTCTTGTAAAATCAAAACACAAACCCTCCATCCCCATCATAATGATGGTCTCCCAAGACGACATCATCATCTGAATGAAAAGCAAACAAGGAGTCTAGGTGCGGCCATGATTTACCATCTCCACGGAGCAAGTAGCCATTATTATGTAAAGACACGTTTTACCTAAATGCAGTCTAGTGGTTATTTTTAAATATATTCGCCTTCTTGGGTGAAAATGCAAGCAAATTGCTGTCGGTGAAATGAGATTATTGATTTCTTTTTTTCGCTATGAGACTGTATAACTGGATTGTTTGAATAAGATAGTTTGTATGAAAGTCCAACTCCTTCAGCCTAAACAAGCTCCTTTTCTGATAGTATCTTGCGTGCAGCCCATATTGAGGTCATATATTCTTTGGCAGGGGCCATTGCAGGATTGTATTTCTTTGCACAACAGCCGTGTCTTTTTTTTTTTTTTTTACAGCAAGGTGAATATAAAAATAAGTAGGACGTAGAAGAATTCAAATCAGAAAAAGTTTTCATCATAAGTTTTTTTTTTTTTTTTTTTCATGTTTCCAGTTTGTCGTTGGTAATGTTTGCTGAAAAAAGCCGACAGGCATTATCTTAAGATCTGCGCACCGTTATCTAATGCAGTGTTATCTAACCACGCTCAAGGCCAGGGGACGGAAGAGGCTCACAAGCTGGTGCAGAGGGTGCAGAATCTAACACTTTGCCGTTGCCTCTAAACACTACAGCTCATTATGTTTACGTTATTGGGTCTGGCAGCGCAGTCTGAGTAGTACCGGCTCCTTGTTTTCTCAGAGCAAGAGTCGTGATGAAAAGCAGTTACTATATGCAGGTATTTTTGAGTGACGGCTGCATCACTCCAAACACTCCTCCGCTGTTTTATGATGCCTCATGTGTTTTTTTTAATTCCTGTTCTGTGTTGGCACAGGTTTTACCCACATATATATGATAAACACATATACACACACACACAAGCTGTTGTTCACACATCTGTTTTTGGTTGTTTGTAATATCAGTAAAGTATTTCACTCTCGCATCTGTTGTTAATTTCTCTAAATAGGAGCCAAACTAAATACCTATAATGTAAATGACAATGCAAATATACTCGCATATAAAGCAAATCCACAAATTCATCCACAATGTATTATACTGTTTAGCATGTTCTACTGTTATACATTACTACCTGTAAACTTAAAGCAAGGCTAGTCGTGTCCCTTGTTTCCAGTTTGGACTTTAGCCTTATGTATTCAACAGACAGACATGTCGGTGGTCTTCTTGTCTTAAACTCTCCACCAGAAAGTGAATAAGTGTATTTCTGCAAAATGTCAAACCTTTCCTAAAATGTTAACCTTGGGCTAAACCTAAACTTAATACAAAGGCTTTAATCTAAATGAACTTAAGACCTGGTGATTAAGCCTGGAGTCTTTCCTCAGTAACCCCAAAAGTGCTCCAGAAATAATTTTAAGTCAAATCAAAATCAGGTCTGCTGGTGCTAATAAAAAGAGCCATACAGTACAAACATGCATGACATTCTTCATGAGTGCCCTTCATTTCTTGCAACCATTAAGGTTGCAGTGTTGTCGATTTCAGCACACTGAACACGAGTCAGTATTTTTACAGACAGAATACGTGCAGAGGAAGTGGAGGAAGAGATGGGTATCTGCTGAGACGGAGGGAGAGATGTAGATAGGTAACGACGTTTGGAGCAAGGATGACACATGCCAATGGCCAGGTTTAGTCTGAAGAGATCAAAACAGCTGCTTTGTTTGGGTCATGCACTGACAGGGGAAAGAAAGTGAAACCCGTGTGTTGTTTTTCTGGCTCAAGGAGCTCAGAGCATCCTGTGATTCCTGCGTGTAGATCAATAAATGCCAATGAAGCATTGGATTTCAAACTATATCCGGTTAAGGTTATTTTTCTTTTACTCTACTCTGACTTCATGGCATGTAACATGAAGATACAACCCTGTGCCCATTTCCCTGTTGACATATTTGTATGTATTTATTGCACAAACTGATTAAATTGTTGCTCATTCTGAAGCTAGAAAGATGACAATACAACTGTGTCGCTAATGAAAGTGCAGTCAGTGTTGACAATGAGTAATACATGAGATGTCTACTTGCTTTTTGTTAATGCAGGAGGTAATGAATGTTTGATCAAGGGTAATAAATGTTTAATCTATATATGATGAGGAGGTAATGAAAAAGTTGTTTTTTTATTATTTTCCATGCAGGATCATCTTTTATGAATGTGCCCGTGCTGATGAAATCACTTTGATTCGAAATTAGAGAAAACACAACCCAGTGTTTAGCAGAGGGGTTACATATATTCTCCTGTTGCCACAGTAGGTGCTTCTGGATCGCAATGATGTGAATGATATGATAATTTCTCACTTTTCATATATAATGTGGCGATTATATTGTTGTTCATAACCACTGATGTGGGGCTGATTGGGTTTGTTTTTCTCCTTATTAAAGCCGGAGTGGAGGAGAGGAATTGATGAATATTCTATGAGAGACTTTGTTTGGCTTTTGTTCATATGCAACAGCCTTGCTCTATTTTCCCATGCAGCCTTTCCACCAACAGTACACTGCAACAAAAACTTGTTTTTTATTTCTTTATCACAGATGATCCAAATAGGAACACAAAAATAATTGTCAGATCTCATTTTAACTCTCTGATCTTTTTATTTATTACAAGCAGTTACATCACTCATTGCAACTTCTCTAGATTTGTGCTGAGAGCAAAACCTGGCAGATGTGAGTGAGTCCTGAGCTGGCAGGTCTGTCTTTGGACAGTGTGTGAGTAATGAAAGCAATCAAGCCAACAGTCACCCTGACATGTCAGTCTAAAGTTGTTTACTGCCGGATCCAGCTATGCTCTTCTCTAACTTATACTGAAATGGTCAATACCATTAGCACCTCTGGTGAGGTGGCCAGGAGAAGTACTCCACCGCTGCTGCTGCTGCTGCTGCAACACGACACAGCAGAGTCAAAATGAGAATCATGTCAAAGTTTGTGTTTGGCATTACAGTGACTCTGTGGCTGAGACATATTAATATCCATGCCAGATATGTTTAGGGTGTTTTATTCAAGCTGAGAGACATTTATTCTGTCCTTTTGTTCAACTTGGGAATGTGACAACATTTCCATTCACATTTACTTGGCATCAGTCAGCTAAACTAAGATGCAAGTGTCTCTTCCAAGCAAACTCTGGTGCAGTTTATTATGGAGTGGCAATGTAATCTGAGCCAACTGATAAAATAACTCCAAAGCACAGAATTTGGTTAAAACAAGAGTGATGTTGACATCTGATAGCCAGCAGTAATTTATGCCTGGAACACATAGCAGTACAGCTGAACTGAGTGCAAATTACATCCTCCAGTGGTTCTCATATTTAGCAGTGTCTTAAGGTGTTCTTAACTGGTACAAATACCAAATAGGTAAATTCCAATAAAGAATTTACATTTGATTTGCTCTGGTACCTTATGTGACACAAATCTCATTGAGTGGTTACCAAAACTCTACCTGTGAGGCCTACTCTCAGTTATTAGAATATCTAATCTCGTTTTCTCGTAGGTTGGCAAGTGTGAACTTGAATGGACCAAAATGTAGCAAACCTTTGGCATTATAGTGTGGACCAAGGAAAACAAAGAAATTGTTGCTGTGTTTAATGCTTAATTCCAAACTAGGCTTACATCCTGACACAGAAAGCACAAGGATGATAGCAGAAGATATAAATACTGGTTTGTTATAACACAGCACACAGTATGTATCACTTTACATATATTTAATACAGGGTAGCACTATTGAAGATGATCTTTGAACCAGAGATGTTTCCACGTGTCAGCAAGTATCTATCCAGCTGAAGGTTCAGGTTCTGGTGACTTGAAATCAACGATACAAAGCACATGGCAACTTTGATAGTCTGGCAAGAAATAAATAGAACTGGGCCTTTATATGAACTGAGCGGCTGATGAGGGAATGAGATGCAGATGAGGAGGTGGGCGGGGAAGGCCAGGCAACTGCAGAGAAAATGAGGGAAGTGGAAACAGGTGTGTGGGGAAAGGAGGGAAAGTCTGAGGGAATGTGGCTGAAGAGGAGGGACAGAGAGACAGACTTTGAAATAGTCAACTGATAAAATGTCAGAAAATAGTGAGAAATCACTATCACTTCTGTCAACATCAAAAGACCCAAAAGCATTCACTTTATAATAGTATAAAATCAGACAAAACAGTAAATCCACACATTTAGAGGCTAAATCTAAATCTAGTGAATGTTGGAAGGATCAACTAATTAATTGATTGACTTTTTTTTACACTAGTAGCAGTCTATATAAAAATGTGCAAAATAGCCAGAGACTTATTTTTCTAGTTTTTATGAGTAGGGGACATTAACTAGAATACAATGCAATAAATAAATTATGAGAATTGGAGAGTTTTCTTCCTCAGGCTGAAAATTGTCATGTCAAGGCCTGAAGTACACACACACAAAATGATAAGAATGGACAGATTGAGAAAAAGAGAAAAGAGAGGACAGAGCTGCTCCTTAAAAAATCAGTAGATGAGAGGAAGGGACGAGTGGGGGTGGAGAGTATTGAGTAGGCGTGCAAGTATAGGACCTTCAAATGACACTGCAAAAAAGTGTGCTACAAAGCAGTCGTTGGCAGTGTCATAATTCATGTACAGCGGTGTGTGTTAACATTGTGTTGTGTGGGCTTGTGCACTCCAGTGTGTTACTTCTATGTGTGCGTAAAACTAAATCAAAAACAACACTGAAGTGAGTATTCTGTATACCAGTGTGAATGTGTATAAGTATTATACTATCATGTGCGTGTGTCTGCATGTGTCTCTGTGTTTGTGCATACGTGCGCGCGTGGCTGTAGGATTAATGCCCCTCTCCCCCTGCGGTAATCCATCTCCCACCCTGCCACTTTCCATTCAAATCATGCCTAGCGTAGGAAAATGTGCCACCCGTCGCCCCCCTCGCTCAGAGTGCGCTCTCATGGCATCTAAGGGCACTTCACATGCTGTTGTTTGAGCTTGGCCGGGTCCTTCTCTCAGACCTCTCCATCTCACACGTACACACACATACATTACTTCCAAATGAGCTGTGAGTCATATTTTGGAGGGATGCTAAGCCAAAGCAACTCTGAACTCCGGGACAGATGAAGTTTAAATTAGACATGACTGAGAACACACTTCAAGAAAGTGAAATGATTTGGATGATACTTTCATTACAGCACATCCTCATGTAGAGTAAAAATAGGTATTTGACTAGGTTTGGGACATTGTAAATGGGCATAGAACATAATTACTTTGCAGGGAATTAGATTGGCCTTCAATCAGTCAGAGCCACAACTGCAACTCAGCACTCGCCTAAAATGTTAAAATACAGAGCTGCTCATTGTCATCATCATCTACACCAACAGCCATAGTTCACTAATTGGTCCAGCTTCCAGATGCCTTCCTCAGTCTACTCTCACTAAATTGTTTCCAGACTAATAAGCAGTATCCAGTGGTGGAGGAAGTATTCAGATCTTTTACTTAAGTAAAAGTAGCAATACTGCAGTGTATAAACATTGTGTTAGAAATAAAAGTCCTGCATTCAAAGACTTACTTACTTAAAAAGTAAATATACTTTTTGTATTTTAAGTATATTTATATAACACTGGATTATGTGTGTACATCAAATTAATGTTGCAGCTGGTAAATGTGGGGGTGATGCTAACTAGCAGCCGCAATAGAAAAACAGTAGAAGTAGCTGGTGTTGTTGTATGTATGCAATGGAGCAGAAATGGCAGTAGTGGTAAAAGTAGTTCTAGTGAGTAAGAGCAAAAGTAGTGGTGTTGGCAGCTGTAGTATTTCTCAAGTATCAGTAGTGTCCATAGCAGCGATAGCGGGGAAGCATTTATCGGAGTCACATTTGTAGCAGTGGGGTTGTGTTAGTAGATATGTAGCAGCATTTATACGTACTAGTAGCAATATCAGCGAAAGTAGAGGTACAAGTAGTAGTAAAAGCAGTCTTAATAGTAGATGTGGTGGTATTAGTTTTATTTCAGCGATGGAAGCAAACTGAAGGTACTTGATTTCAATCAATCTTTGGCGGTGACCCTGTCAATAAATCAATTTATAGCCATAAAATTGAAAGTGAAACCAATTCAGGAGATTCCCCCAGGGGAACTAGCAACAGGGCCTTAATACTGGCGTTGCCTGTACTCACTGCGTACATGAGCATGAGTCAACACCACAATATTGCAATATTAAATATTGATTACCTTTTAAAGAAGCATCTCTCTGATGTTTGGTTTACAATAACGACCGCATGAAACCTGAAGTAAGCACTTCACTTTCATGTGGGCCTCTTCCAACTCATCGGCTTATGAATAATGTCTCCCTTCTCTAACATGGTAGAACGAGGAGCAATACCACGCCTGAACTTAGAGCTCATTACATTCCCTTTTGCTAGGGTCATGGGCTGCATAAATCTCTTTGACTCAGTGAGTTTCATGAACCTGCCCTTTGTGTTGCTTTAAAAGTCAAGCTTATCATCCCTTTGTTAGCAGTCAACCCGAATATGACCTCGGATGAATCTCTTCCTTTCAGCGTTGTCTCCATGTCAAGGAAAAGTGCTATTTACTTCCTCAGAACAGTGAAATGGAAAGCTAGAGGTGGGGTAGGATTAGCAACATGGGAAATGAAAGGCCACATCCACCACTGTAAATAGTACTATTCCTGTGGATGCAAATAAAGCTTCAATACCTAAAATGGACGCTAAACTTTTTAAAATCGGATAAAAATGGGAATGTTCAAGTAAAGCACATATACCTAAAAACTGTACCTAAGTACAGTACTTGAGTAAATGTCCTATGTTATTTTTCACCAATGATGTACATTGCAGAACACGGAACCATAAATTGAATGTTTACTGCAAGTTCATTGATTTAAATATCTGAACAATTAGGAAACATCATGACATTGATATAAAAATCCTGTGAATCCATTAATAGCATAATATTGATATAAAATGACTCTGAGTATCAGTGAATTTAACATTTCTAGTCAGATTTATCCCCCTAAATGTAATTTATTAACTCATTAAGATTCTTTTGATGCAGATTATAATCTGCAGGCTTTGTGGGGTCAAACACAGTTTCTCCCTGGTTTCAACCCTCCGGGGATCTCACGTCTGTTCAAAGGGCTGAAGTGCTCAATCCTGGGCCTGGAGGAACTCTAAATGACTAGTATTGAATCAATTAGCTGCCTAATTGGGCTGAGATAAAGACTCCATTTCCTTATCACCAGCCCCACCAGCCATTACGGATGGCACTGGGTATCTCCCAGTGGGTCATAGTGAAGCTGCTGATGGTTTTTGCAATCTCACTGTAATCCAAAAAGGAGGTAGTGTGCACCAGAATTATGCTGTAAAACATCATATAGTGGATTCAACTAATATTTTTAATGGATGAAATAATTATGTTTTAATTCAAGTATAATCACCTTAAAATGTCTTTTTCAGATCACTTGTCACTTGTTATCCCAGATAAAACTTGTTTCGACTCAATGAGTTGAATGAATGTACTGCTGAGAGTTCAATCAAATTTTCTTTTTCTAAAGAAACATGACCAACATGTTAGCACACTGCTGAGCATGCATAGTTTGAAAGTTAAATCTCTACGTGATACCTTTCTTTTATAGTTTGAAGAAAACAGACCTTGCTTGAAACTTACTGGTTAATACATGTTAAGTTGTTTCATTTCATAATAATGACTACAACCATGATCAAGGTTAGTATTTAGCTAGTGTTATATTTTCACAACTCATAAGACAGCCTTAAGCTAAACTTGTCTGCTGTAGATCACCTATATGCCTCCATCCTTCTTTGAGTTTTTGTGTTAAGCTCATTCTGATTTAAAAATGAGACATCTACTGTAGCATCCTTTGTATATTATAGCTGTGTGTGGGATGGATTACACCACCATTTACTTAATTGTACAGTGGAACCTCCCACAGCAATACCAGCATGTAAGGACACATCTGTTACCCTGCATCCCCTGGGAAGAGTATGTAGACCATTTCAACCGACATGCAGAGAACAAGCTGCTGCAATCTTCACAAGGACAATACAGGAAGTGATATCTGAAGATCTGTGATTTGCTGATGTAGTTTAATGAGGGTTTATGCCATCATACGCATCATTACACAATAGAACCTCCCACAAAGCAATTCATTATTACCTTAGCTAATGACACACTGGAGCCACTAATCTGCTAATACCTGTCATTTTAACTGTCTCCTGGTGCTTTTACCATCAGTTTTCCAGAGGCTCGCTGAGCTTTGCCCTTGTTTTGGCAACTGACGGCAGAAGAAGTGAAACCTTGGAGAGTGAGCGATGGGAAACAGCTGTCACTCCCCGCAGGAGCAGTAACCTCACCACCTGTTGGCAGGCGATTCAGGGACGTGACCCTAAGACCTCAGTCTGTTTAATAACCACAGCTCAGTTTAGGAAGAGCAGATAAAAGGTTGGTGTATGGACAGTGACAGTGGACTCACATTCAAAACTTCATAAGATATGTGGAAAGTTACGTAGTATTTACGCTGCACTTGAAAGAATACAAATTAATTTTTCCCACACCTGACACAGTTAATATGGACCTTGTACATATGCAGGTCTAAATCAGATCCTAAATCACGTGACCTAAAGACAACTTGTATTTGAATGCTTAAGGCAATCGTTAGACATTTTGGGAAATGCACTTATTCACTTTCTTGCAGAGAGCTAGATGAGAAGATTGATGCCACTCTCATATCGGTAAAGGAAAAATAAGGCCACAGCCAATTAGCTTAGTTATCTTAGCTAAGATTTTGAACCAAATTATTTAAGAAGAAAAAAAGAAAAGGCACACAAAATTCAAGATTTCTTTGTTGTATCTCTGCATCTCTTTTCAACTTTTGAAGCCGTAAAATTGCCACATTCGACAGCTTGGCTGAGCTGGCATTAGCAGGTAGAACAGAAAATAAAACAATGTACCAAAACAAAAGCAAGTTACCCCACTTGATCAGTATTTTGGGCAGACAATTCAGTTTAGCTGAAACAGGAGCACATACCATCAAATTAAGGTTAAAATAAATTAGAGGCAGCTGCAGGCAGAAAAAATCATGTCTCTCTTTGTTGTCGCTCTGTGTATGTGTGTCTTGATCATTATCTTGGTTCAAATTAGTGTCAGATTTGACTTCAGATATGAATTAACATGAGCAGTCCTTCAATTGAATGATAATGAGCCACAATTTGGAATTACACATAAAGGTCTCTGGTGTGAATGGAGCCTTTAGTTGCTGCTTACTCCAGAGTTTGTCGCTTTTTTGAATACAAAACGTCTGCACCACAAACCACTGATACTGACTACATACTAACACAATACACTTGGGTGCTGTATGGAAATAACTCTAAAAATTCAGCTATGATGGAAATCAGTGTTTCCATCAATTCAGTGTTTTGAGGGTTGTGTGGCATTGCCAAAGTCTTTCTGTAAATCACTACCTTGAGCAATGAGATCGAGCTTTAAGAACATCTCTGATGCATTTTCTCTTCTCTTAATTGCCTAGAATCTGTGTTGCATGTTGCACACCTACCTCATGAACTTGCGTCAGACCTGGTGGGGGGTTAGCAGTTTGCTCCCAGTCTAAAATCTATTAAATCCCTTCTCTGTTGTCAGCGAAGTCTGCAGGTTCGTTCGTGGCTTATTTTCAAAGTGCACAGGCCCTCTTTGAATACAGATGACACAATTAATTCTGAAATCTGAGAGGGATTACCTTAATATGTCAAGAGACTTCCAAAATTAGAATGGTGTGACACTTACTATACTATTCCCCATGCAAGAAAGGATTTAAGTAAAGATTATTATGTAATCGTAAAATACGCCCCAAGGGCTATGTGTCACAGGTGACCTGCAGGATTCAGTCAGTGAGTCTGAGATATGGATGCAGGTGTTTGCACGTGTTTAATTTTAAAATCTAGATGTGTGTGTTCATCCTTTTACCCTTCTTAATAGGGAACATGTGTCAATACCTGCAGAAAGACCTTTTCTCAAACACTGTATGCTTTTTTTTTTTTATTTCTTATCTTTCTCGGTCTAGTCAAAGCCTATGTATTGCATTCGATTTGGAATTGGTGGTCAGGGATATAGGCAGATGGGTGTTCACCTCCCTGCCTGCTCCACCAGCCATGGCACAAATGTCACGACTCAGAGGGCCTTCGGTTGCCTCAGTACCACAGAGAAATCACGCTGGCACGGATGAATAGATTTAATTCAAATGGGAGCCCAGCACTATTCATGCATTCACAGACCCCGACTTCATTAAAGCTTCACTTCTTTCAGGGGTCACGAGGAAGAATGTCAGAGGCAGGGTGTGACATGATAATGAAGGTTATGAAGAGTTTAATGCACTTTCTACATTACTGGACTTCCATTGATGGAAAATAGTCATTTAAAAGTTGGAAACTCATGCTATTAGTGGAGTAATCCTTAAGATTTCAGTCATGGTTGATTTGGTGACACTAGTGGTTACCATGCTTACTTCCAAAATGTAATACATTAAAGAGTAATTAGTACAATCTCAACCATCAAATTCCAGCAACATGAAATAACGTTACTTTTTTACTTGCAGATTTTTTTTTTCTCTCGCCGAAATGTTTCGGTGTTGGTGAATTATTAAATAAACAAAACAAAACAGCACTTAATTTCAAGTTAAATGCGTTGTAAAGTGTTACTGAGAATGTATCGGCTATAATATTACCAAAGTTGTATTAGTAACGTGGTTTATTACTGCTTTACAGCAAAAAAGCAATACATTGTAATTGTTACTTTTTACTTAAAGTTACTTTTGTTACGCGTAGTAACAGCAAGTACAGTCCCAAAATTCTAAATGCTCTTGAACAGCTACTGGAATCTGTTTACAGTGCGGCCAAACAAACGCAATACATATTATTAAAGAAGGCAGTCAAAAGTCCATACAACAGCAGGATGCAGTAAAGTTGGTGACCTTGCTGAGGAGTTGAAAGTGTGATGCCTGTTACGCGTAGCTCTTCATCTAACAGCTGACTGTGGTTGCTCTATCTTGTGTCATTACTCCCAACAATATTCAAAACTGATTTGCTCACAAAAAATGTCAAAAATTACCTTTGTTTTGTTTCGTAGATACACTTTTGATAAATAAATTTCAGTTTCTGTGGACTCTATACAATAAACGTTTTTCGCCAGTTATATGTTTTAAATGTGCAGCAGCAGCAAGGAGCAGCAATAGGATGTTCCGTTATTAGCATTTGCAACAATCTAATACAGCTCGAACATGGTATAACTAGAGTGAAAAGAAAACAGAGGCTGATATTAATGAAATAACGTTATGCTGAATTACATGCGTTCCTTTGAATGCTTAGTACATGTGAAGGTCATTAGAATCTGGTAATTACAGCATGAATAATATACATTAAATGACTATTACAGGAAAAATCGTGTAAAATGGTAAAATGAGGTTTGATTTCATGAAAATCTAAGGATTATAACTTTAACATTAAAAAAAAAAATCCATCTACCATTTTGGAAGAATAGTTGACACTTACTTTATAAGGCTGTGTCATTCCATTACAGAAAAGGAATACAGGATGCTTTTCCCCTCTGCTGGCATCAAGCTATCTGTCAAAGCAGCTTTGATTGTATCAACATGCAATTAAATGGTAATTCAGTGATGCAGTGTTATTGTGGGAAGCACTCCGTGAACAGTCCCTTTAATCATCCCTGATTGTGATTATAACCTTGCATATTTTCATTGTGCATCTTTATCTTTATGTACATTGTTTGCCCAACTTTCCATGAATCAAAACAATGGTGGAACTGCAGTGTATACTTACAGCACCGCCCACTAAGTGTGGAGATCAGAGCTGACTTTCTCTGCTGTGATTACTGTGCTGGTGTACAGTAGTTAGTGTAGGTCGAATGTGAGACAGCATTTTGGTGATTTACTGTGTCTTTACTCTTTCTTCAAGGACAGAGCTATGAAGTAGGGTTGCTTCAGCCATTTCTGTTACTGCTGCTGCTGCATTCTTATCCATATTTCCTCAGCATCATGCATGTGTTTACACCTGATAGGAGGGTTAGAGGAGCAGACATGCACAGGGAATGGCAAAAGAAGGTTGGCATATTGTTATCAAATTAGATTCTTCCCTCTGCTCTAAATCGCCATGATGCTGCTTTTAAACAAATACATTGCATTCCGTCAACCTGATGTGATTTATGTTGCGATCTCTTCCCCTCCCAGATTGAGGTCACAGTTGAAGGATGGGACCTGTCACTTAGCAAATGACACAAGTGTTTACGTCAAAACGCCCCACATGCCTTTAGTGCATCTCCGTGCCGCTTATGGCCTCGCCGCGAAAGCAGAGTCACAGAGAGATTGTTGTCTAGTAACGGTTACCATGGATGCCACACTCTGTCAGGGGCTTAGGTGTAATGGATTTAAATTGAACTGTTGAATCCTGAGCTGGGAGCGGCAGAGAGGGAAAGTGGAGGACGGCTGTAGAGACAGAGGGAGGAGGGAGTGACAGAAATAGTCTGAGCATAAAAAAAGACAGAGAGGTGGCGGGAGACAAACACAGTCAACCAAAGAGACAATGAGCCACAGCTAGAGGAGGGGATGGGGAGGGGATTCGCTCTGAAAGCCCTCACCATCTGTGATGAGGAGCTGGAAGAGCAGTAATTGTTCCTGAGAGGTGTGTGTGGGGGCTGTTCTCAGCACGGAGATATGGATGAGCCGCGTTGTGACCTGCCATGCCGGTGGCACACCACAGTGTCAGGCCTGTCTTGACGCACAGGTGAGGGCCAGCAGGGACACTAACCTTCTATGTGGGCTCTCATTAATGTTGATGTCAGTGATGACCTTCTCAAACCCTTCAGAGAACAACTTTGTTCCACGCTGACACACCTAGCACTCTAAGGAGGGGCAAGTCAGGTGCTTTGCATCTTTGTTACGGTGGTGAAAGCCCATCTCTTTCATGCTAGACAGCTCCTTGTGATGATTTGATTTATTTTGACTAGAATGGTTTATTTTGTGGGTGGCTCAGCAGTCGCCTCAGAGGGGTGAATAGGAGTGTGTGTGAACAACCTTGGATGGGTTACTGAATGGGCCTAGCTGGCACATGCCAGAGCCTCAGTCTGAAGTGACTGTTAACATTGTTGGAAAGTCACAGCACTCAGTTAAAAGTAGTGATGTCACATTTGTTTGTGATTTGTTTTGTAAAATTACGCTGGACTACAATCATGCCTCAGCAATGAAACCCTCATGTGAAGGCAGTTTGAAACCAGCTTCAGAGTAGTGGAGTCCCCCACTGACTACAACTAAAGGTAATGACTAACTGCAAAAACATTATACTTGCTAAACACCAGTGTTTTAAATACTGTCATTATGAGCATGATAACAAGCTGATGTTGGCATTTAGCTTAAAGCACCACATGCTATCAGCCTTGCAGAGCTGCTAGCATGACTATAAACTCTTAGTTTTGTTTGCTTCATATTACAGCTGCACAGCTTACTGAAGTAGCATTTCATTAAAACACAGTAACATTAGTAAAAACAATACAGACAGAACAGCAGAGTAGCTCTGAAAAAAGAAAATGAATCTACGGCTTTCTTTGAAAATGTCCTGTACTATTTCATTGAGTGGGCTGTAGTATTTTGTGTAATATCCGTGCAGATATTGTCACTGTCAGTGACAGTGAGGGAGATTTGAAGCAAAATTAGATGTTTTGTGTCCCTTTCAGTGTGAGTGTCTTGCTTCTACAGGTATGTAGGAGGGTGCGGGGCTTTTGTGTCTAAGCCCAGGAGCTCATTGTCTCATTATCCATCCATGTCACTGGAATTAGTGTGTAAAAGGATGAATGAATGAGTTTATATCCCTATTTATACGTACATTTTACAGTAACATGAAGGTCATCATTCTCTATTTCTAGAATAAACAGTAGATGGTTCAGTCTTGAAAGTAGTTATTATGTGTCAACAAAAGACTTATGTTGCTTAATCATTTGTTTTAATTTTGTGGTAAAAGCCATTCTGGAGGATGTCCCATTTAGGAACAAAATTCTTTAAATACACATGATAAAATATTCATGCACAGGCTGTCTCATACCCAGAGGGTAAGACATGAAAGTATTAACAAAAAAGTTACTTCCACCGCAGCCCTCTGTGGAAAAATGGATAATAATGTTGAAGTTATTAATGTTGCGTATGATAAGTGGATGTTGAGGGCTTCAGAAGGATCCTTTGGGCCTCGCCTCTGTGAAAAGCCGATGAGACGACTTGGAGGCGGCCATGGCTCTGTCTGTGCATCCTCGGCCGAGCAGGGCTGTTAATCAGTGCTCAGGGTTACATCAATGATGTCAGCACAGTGGCCACAATACATCACACTGAGCAGCCGAGAGACGCATTCCTCCCTGGTGAATTCAGCACAAGTCCAGTACAGTGTCTCCAGAGTTTACCTGCATGTCTGTATTTCTGAATATAAGAAGACAATAATACAAAACTAAATAGAACAAAAAGCGAAACACAAATGTGAGAAAAGGCTGCTACAATGAAACTATTTTTACCAGTGAACAAGGGACCAACTTAAAATTAAAACTTTGACATGAAGATAAAAATAAGGTTAATTTACTTTTGTTGAAGGGTTAAATATTTCATGACAATTGTGTTAGAGGTTTCATGACAGGAAGGTAGGAAGTATAGTGATGCTAATAGTCAGTGGAGGATAAGGTATTCAGATCATTCTCTTTTTGAAGTTAAGTAATACCATAGTACAGTTCTTGTTCTTTTTTCCACCACTGCTAATAGTGTATATGAGTGTGAGTCTGTGCAAACTGTACATGCTGGTGAGTAAGCAGTGAACTTGTGAACCGGATAAAAACGTGTCTTTATTTGTTTGAGTGCATAATGTTTGTGTTCACTATGTGTGTAAGGCCTAGTCTGATGACATTATCAAAGTTGGTAATCTGCTCTGTAATTGCCTGCTGCTGACACGGCAATGAGGCCGATATGGCGGCAGAATAAACAGACTGTTAACAAGTAGAGGGAGCTCGTCTCCACTTGATCCGCACAGCACAGCGTGACATCTGGACTGGACGAATCAGGGAGAGGAGCGAGGAGGAGAGAAAGACAGGCCGACATAGAGGAGCAGGGAATGAGAGATGCATAAAAACAGCAGAAAAAAATGGAGGCAGAGAAGTGAAGAGTAACGCTTGTGGAAGAAATAGATGTGGAAAAGGAAACGAGGTGGTGGTTATGTCTGGAAATATGAGCTATTATAGTATGTTGTTATAATTTGTTTTTCCTCCAAAGCAAAATATAATCAGCTCATACATTTTTCCTTAAAATGTAGAGTTGCTAATTGCCCTGGACAGGGCATTGTATTGTATTGTTTTATGCTGAAATGTAGTAATGTATTGTGTTTTAAGTATCATGGAATCATTATTCTTTAAACAATCTATTTTTTTAAGTTCAAGGACAGAAAACATAATATTTGGCCAATAATTTCCAGAGGTGTTTTTTAAAAGTATTTGGGGTGTTTAGAAGAAGCAAAGAAAGACAGGAAAATAGAGGGATGGGTAGAGAATTAGAAAAATGTGTGAGAGATAGTAGGTTTCAGAGACAGTGAATTAGGGAATAAAGAAATTAGACAGAGGTTGGGAAAGGATAAAAAGAGAGCTTGAGAGAGAAAAAAAAGCAGTGGAGGGAGAACCACCAGAGAATTGAGCAGGAATAGCGAGAGGAACAAGATTCTTGTTAATATGAGAAACTGTCCTATGTGAAATGCAGCATATGGTCCGATTAGGAGAGTCTCTAGTGCGCCCAGTGGCAGGCTGTCTGTAGTTCGTAGGCTTTCCCAATAAGCCGATAGAGCTGAGATACAGATTACACCAGCATGGAATCTAACTGTAAATTGATTTCAGTTAATACTGTTTATTTTGTTCCTCTTAAAGGAATAGTTTATTTTAGGAAAATCTGCTTAATTATTTTCTTACAGAGTTAGATTACAAGATTGATACCCTGCACCATAAATATAAAACTATAGGAAACATCCACTTAGCTAAGACTTACTTACAAATACTGGAGATAGAGAAACAGCTATCTTGGGGGTTTTTAAAGGTAACATAATCTGCTTAGTAGCAGTATTAAAGTTCACTAATTACCACATTATATCTTATTTGTTTACAGCGTACAAAAAAGATATTTCTTGGCCATGTGACTTCCTGGCTAGCTGTTTCCCCCTGTTTTGAGTGTTTGTGCAAAACTAAGCCAACCTGCTGCTGGCTTTGGCTTCATTTTAAATGGACAGCCATGAGAGTGGCACCAACATTTTCTTTTAATCCGTGGTAAAAAACTACCACGGAATACTACTCTTTTAAGAGGAAGGCCAAAGCTGAAAGAAAACAGCCACAGAAAAGTCCTGAAAGAAAAGAGATGTGGTCATATTTGGAGAAAAACAAACATTTAACATCTGTCTGTAATGTTATGAAACATCAAAATGTCATCTTTAAAGGCACTTTACTAAGACTATAAATGTTGGAAGGGATCACCTATTCCTGCTTTGTGTTGTAAAGCAAAGCTAAACTCAACTTGCTGGCACATAATATAAAAAATACAGTATTGTGACTGGTAGAATCTGCCAATTTTCCTGGCAATGATTGTATTTGTTTACAGTAATCACCCTAATATATCAAAATGAATGTGTTAAAGATTTATTGATGTCAAAATGCTACACGTAGCAGCTTTAATTAGCTCAGCATGATTAAAAACATGACTTTTCAGCCGTGAAAGACCTTCATCAGGATGCTCGAGTGAAATCATCCAGCATTCAGTTAAATTATCAGTTCATTCAGTCTAGCAGCGCTGCCTCAGAAGATGAAGTATGGCGTGTACTCAGCATTTTGACTCTGATTCCATGCCGTCAGAAACATGGATACAGCATAACAAGATGATAGACGCGTTACACAGCCTGCATATTGAAAGATAATAAAGGCAGCTGAAGCATCCGTCTTTGTCATCTTGTTTCTCTCACATTCCAACAGTGTGTGTTTGGTGCAAGTTGAGTAGCGACGCAGACCAACGATGTGGCTGCTCAGCTGCAATCCTGAACAGTTATTATTTAACACACCACTCTGAGCTGCAGGAAACACTCTGATTGTCTGCTGAGATGTGCGGTGTGTTTTCACTCACAGTTTGTGCACAGTTTGTGCCAATATGTCTGTAGGTGGATGTACAGTATGGATATAAATATCCTTGTGTGTGTGTGTGCCTTATGAAGATTGATGACTCATCCTCAGTTCAGTAGTTTAACATCTTTGTAATAAAGCTTCATGATTGGCCAGTTGCAGAAAAACAGAGAAACATCAGTCTTCCTCTATGTCTTCATCTCTGTTCTCCACACATCCATCCTCATGTCTTCTCATCCATTCACTCCTACTTTTTAAACTTCCCCATCGTCACATTAAAGCCTCATTTCATCCCCCCATTCTTCATTACCTTTTGTAGTCTTTCCTTTTAGCCATGCTACCAGCATGGCTGTATGAATGGCAATGGTTTGTCATTCGGTCCATCACTTTGGCCCAAGTGAAATATCCCACTGACTTTTGGATGGATTGCCATGAAATTTTGTTCAGATATTGATGTTCCCCAGTGGATGAATCCAAGAGATTCCCTGAAATTTCCTCTAGCACCATCAACAGGTTCACATTTTTGTGAAATGTCATGGCCACGATTGGATGGATTATCATGAAATTTGGTTCATATATTCATGTCCCCCTCAGGATGAATTGTAATCATGCATGAGAGAGCCTCAAACTTTTCATCTGGCTCCATCATCAGGTGGAAATTCTAATTCTAATTTACGCAGTACTTTGGTTTATAGAGGCTGCAGTAGTTCAGGCAGGCAGAGAAATTCATTTTATATACAGGTTCCAAACATCCTCCAATCGTGTATATTCGTGACCTATCTCTCATAATAGGCAGTCCATATAAATATTTGGTGCTCAGTCTGAATATAAGAATGCTGAGCTCTGCGTCATCTCTGCAACACTGCTTTTAGATTTGTACCTCCCCAGCCTCTCCCTGTATTAGCATTTAGTTGTACAGGGGTGTTTGTGAGCTCAGGGACAGTCTGTGTCAAGCTTGTCCAGATTTGTTCCAGAGTTTCAAATGAGCAGAGCCACACTGCCAAACTAAAACGAATATTGCTGCAATAAATGGCTAAAGGGCAATTTTTAAACCTGGGCCCTATTTTCACTTATTTTAGTGTTGAAATGACTAGTAGGTATAAAAAGATTTGGAATCCGTGCAGTAGATGGCTTCAACCGGCAGCTGCAAACCTGCTGCAGTGGCTGCAACGTATTCCTCCGGGGCAGCTCCACTCATCAGAATTACGTGCACAAAAAGTGCTTCTTTTTGCCTCTGACAGGCTCAGACTGTTATAACAGGTGTCTGATAACATCATGGAAAGGATCCCTACAAGTGACTCCTGGTGACACCCTTTGTTTTTAACAAGAAACAGAAGTCTCGCTCAAGGATCTCGCTCTGAAATTTCATGAGAGGCACAATGTTTCAGTAAGACAACCGGTTGAAATGTGAGTTAAAGTTGGAGAGAGAAGTTTGTTTGCTCGTTAGCTGCGGCAAAAGTACAGCCTCACAGAGCAGTTAGTATGGCTGCAGACTCTTTCCCTCCATCTTTCCATGTATTCACATATGTGCTCCATTTGTGCTTTTATACCTCCATATATCAGTTCACACATCCTTTCATTCCGGGATCTCCCACCATCCAATCCTATTTCCCCTATCTTTCTGGGCCTCATCATTAAAATGTTTCCTTCATCTTTTCCTATAACCTGTGGTCCTTTCATCATTTCACATTATTCAATCCTTCCTTTTTCCATTTCAATTCTTGTATCTGTCTGTTTCCATTCATCCATCCATGCCTCCATACTCTATTCACCAACCACTCTCTCCCTCATTCTGTACCTCTTCCATTCTTCCAACTATCCCTGCTTGACTTGGTTCCCTATTGCTCCTTTCCCACATCTACCAGCCTGTGTTGTGTGTGTGTGTGTGTGTGTGTGTGTATGAAGCACTTTGTCCTGTTCAGGTAGAAAAGCATTGTATAAGTGCAGTTCATTTACCATTTCTCCATAACTGAAACTCCTTCCTTCTCCGATCTCATTATCCTCCATCCCCTCAATTTCTCCTCTCCCACCTCAACCTATCCCTGCTAACTCCCATCTCTCAATCAATCATCCATCCACGTTGCCATTCTTCTGTCCCTCCATCTATTTACCATCCCTCCATTCCTCCACATTCCACCCTATTTTCAATATTCCTCCTATAGTAAAGTCCTTGCTATTCCATTTTTTGCCAATCCCCCTATCAGCCTATTCCTCTATCCCTCCCATAAATCCTTCCACTATGTTCTCTGTTCTTCTGCCCCCCCTTACATCCATCTCTCCATTCATCCATCCACTCCTCCTGTCAAACATTTGCCAGCACCTCCATCCATTCATCAATCCCTGCATCTCTGTCCATCCTGTCTTGCTCATATCTACTGCTCTTTTCATCCCTCTATCCCCTTTTCTACTCCCCACAAATGTCTATTAGTCCACTACTTAAGATCCCAGTCTTTGATACCTTTTCCATATTGCATCATTGCTTCCTCCACTTATCCTTTCTCCACCAGTCCCTCCATGGCCCTTGTTTCTATTCCTCTATCCCTCCATAAATCCATTCAGCTATCTCTCTGTTCCATCCTTCCTTTATGGATCCACCAGATTCTCCCTTCTTCAGTACCTCTTTCCTCCCTCCAACTATCCACACATGCAGCTCCAGGCAGAGGCCCAGATCCACCTCCGGCCTCGGCAACCAGAATAGCCCTGAAAAGTTAAATGATGATTCTGTCTTAATGAGCTGTGGAGAGAGAAGTCATACATTAGCAGCACATTGACGCTGTGACTCAAAGCCCGGCTATGAGAAGAGAGAGAACTTGTAATGAGACAGATCTGATTTGGTTAAACACAGACACCCCACCCTACCTCTTCACATGTTCACACACACATACACACACACACACATTCTTCCACCCCTCCAATTACATCCTTTTGGTTAATCTTCCCTATCGCAATTGTACTGCTGGCAGAATGACAACCTTCTGGACTGTGAGTGCAATCGGTACAATCACTCTGCTTTTGAAACACCTCTGTTTGTGATTCCTTGTGTACACCTTTGTTTGTGTTGTGTGTGTGTGTATGTGTCTATACATATTTACAAGTTTGCATCTATTGCATGCATGCTGTTGCTTTTCTCTAGTAAACTATTTGTTAATTGATTATTCATTTAAGTGGAAAATGAAAGTACACAAACGGTGATGTTTACATTCTGTGTTTATCTCCAAAAAACATTGTGTTTATCCTTGAGGTTTAACAAATGCATTAAATGCATTTTCTTCCTGATAATATTGCAAACCGTTTGTGTTGTATTTTTTTCTTCGGCCACAGTTGCTTTGGAGAAGAAGCCAGTCAGAGGCTCGAATCAGAGCGGTAGAAAATTTTAAATACCTCGTCTTTGAATATTTATGAACAAAACTCGGCAATATGGTTTCTGAATTCATCCAAAATTAACCCAGAATCCAAAAAAGAATTAATCTAAGCTTCAAATTGTATTATTAGTTTTGTCAACATTGTCATTTTTTGCTTTAGCTCACCATTATTGACGCACATAACAGAATTTTAAGCTCTGGGATTACATGTTTCTTGTCAAAACCATTGACTATATAAAACGTGGATGTAGTCTCCATGACGTCACCCATGGTTTTCTGAAGAGCGATTGTGAAGCTAAATGTGGGTGGCTCCGGTCATTGTCATCTTGGCAGTGCCTTGCTGCAGCAGGCCACCTCTGACAGCACCTACCGCTCATTCAAAGCAGCCATTTAAAATTAACAGGTGAGTTGTCATGAATGGGGGGAATGAGCTATAGAGACCAAAACTAGTTTTGATTTTGTACTATGTTTATTTGTGGTGTACAGTTGGGTATTTTAACATGGGGACTGACTTGCTTTTGGAGCCAGTTTCAAGTGGCCATTCAAAGATGTGCAGTTTTTGGCTCTTTTGGGTTGGCTTCATATTTTAGCCCCAAAGGCTGCCGCGTGGTCGAATCACACCTTGAGTGTCCCCGTGAAAAGTTTTTATGTACACAGGCAGGTACTTTGACTTTTTTGTCAAAGAATCACATGTGACCTCTGTTGTTAATCCTTTGTATTGGTGAGTCAACCAGAGCTGCTTTTCAATATTTTCTTTAGGAAATGTTATAGAATAATAGATTAATCAAAAGAATAAATAACAGATTTATCGAATATTAAAAAATAGTCCTTAGTTGCAGCCCTAGTTTTGGGGTTAGTTAGTTTGCATATCTCTATTTGTATGTATTTGTGATTATGTATCTGTTTATTTTGTATGTGCTTGTGTGGTTTACTTTCATCTGTTCCTGTCTGTATTGTTTTATCTGAATGAAATGACATACTGTTATTACTGACTGGGGTATGGACTCACCACAGCTGGGTTTTACACCACACTTGGCTTCAGATCAGCGCAGCTCGGCTAGTACTAATGATAATGAAGCAAGTCGCCCACAGCAATTAATGCACTTAGCAACTAATGATGATTAACTGTGGACTGTATTTGATTCAGGGAGTTGATAAGCTGCCTCCGAACACAAACAGGTTAATTAGTATCATGTCTCAGTGAAAAGGTTTCAGAAGGAGCCGGACTATTCATAGAGGATGTGAACAGCTTTGTTTTGTCCTTCAGAGCCTCTGATCCCTTTAAGAGTGTGAACATTTTGTCCTTGTTTTATGAATGTAAGTAGAAATTATGATGAAGACATCAAAAGGAAGAGTTGTCAACATGATTCTCTAGAGGCGTTAAGGCATGAGAAGGCTTTCTCCTCTTTCTTCATCCACTTATGGCGTATCCTGTCATGTAATTATCTGCCTCGCTGGATAACTTTTTGAGCTTCTTTATAATTTAGTTATGGTTTACACTTTGCCAAGGGCATCTGAGCATGTTTAGCTGTGTTACTGATCTCCTTTGCAACACAGCATCCAGATAAACAGTCTTAATCAAAATGCTAACAAAGGGATGTGATAGTTTTGAACAGCATGAGGCACCTTCACCATCAGCATATTTTGTGCAATATGAGCCATCTTTATTTTAGACATAAAGAGACAGTTATAAATCCTAAACACAACAATGGAACTAAAATCAACAAATAGAATTATTAAGTAATAAAATACAATGGTTTTCACTGCCCGAGTGTCACTAGCTGGGTTTATTAGAAGATGGATCTCTCCTAAAAGTATATCAAAACAAGTATTTGGATAGAATTAGAACGGCAAAGTTATTATGATAAACAACAACAACAACAACAACAACATGAAGTTTAATCACAAGTTGTAATTTATATGAAGCAACATCCTTTTTCGTTGTATTGATATTGTTTATTATTTAATGTGCCCAGATTGTTCTGTATGATCTGTTCTTCAGTGATTTACTGTGAGATTTTATCTTGCATGCCTTTATGTTCTTTTTTATTGGAAAAAATTGAGTATCAGGGAAAGTGTGATATTGTAAGTCCAAGTGATGTGTGATTTTAGTGATATTGACTTTTGAAAGCTGAAAATATAGGCTTCCAATAGCGAATATTTTGCAGATACATTGTGCTGTATTTGTGAATCTGACATTGTAAATGTCCCAAGAATTATTAAGATTCTAAATCATTACAAGGATTCTCTGCTTCTTCTGTAATTTAATCTATTTACAGAATAGAAGAGCCTCTGAAGAGACACTAAAACTCTCCAACATGCTAAAAAGGTTTTTAAGCTGACTGTCAGCTATTCATGGCAGGTTGAAGCAGGATTTGTTGTCGTTTGTACGCTGTCCCCCAACTGAAGCTGTCAAAGCAAATCCTGTCATCCTCACCTCCTCCATATTGACAGTGGCAAAACTGGCTCTTGCGCAATATAGATCCTTCCAACTGTTTTTCAAGATTTGTGTGTGTCACGAATGTGATTTTCGTAAAGAAGAGAAAAACACAATTTAATATATTAAAGGACAAACAAAACTATATAATATACAGTATATATTTAGAATTTGTATTTTATCTTTGACATTTATAGTTTTATTTATTTAAATACACGCACTATGTACTTTTTATGTTTATATTATGATAATAGTGGAAAATAAGAGTAGCTTTATCAGATTTATTGTATTAAAAGGCCAAGTTGTGGCAAATGCATATATTGGTCCAACGCTTTATACTGAAATTGTTATATGGGTTAATGTATACGTAATTATTATTACCCCCAAACTTAATCATCTGGCAACAGCTGGCAGTAATAAAGTTTTGAGTTAATGTTATGCTGATAGCTAGAGATCATTACTTAAAATATCCTACCATTTTGTTGATATCTATCTAACATTTTCCCCTTAATTAACCTTTTTTTTTGCTTTGGTCACAGATTGGTCATAGATGTGTGTGTATATATTACATCTCAGGGTCAATATGCATTATCTGAGGCCATCACATTTTTCTCGTCCTTATCAACCTGCTTTCTTCCTTATGCATGTTTCTTCCATTTCCGGTGCTCATGGCTTTTTCTGTTTTCTCAATTCCTTCTTCCTTTCCCTCATCCTCCTCTTCCATGTCTTCCCTTTCTTCCACAGCCCTGTTGTTAGCTGGCGGTAAGTTGTCCATTTCTCCTCTAGGCCTCTCCACTAACATGACCTTCTGTGTGTGTGGTGTAGTTTAAACATCAGCCCTAAATTTGAGGGTTGAGGATGACACATTACAGTAGGTGGTTTATTTTGCTGCTTATGAGGATTTTCAGTCATTTTTCAGTACTCATACTTTGAGAGGCTTGATTTGAAAAAAAAAACTGCATGCCAACACAGTTATCCTCTTCTGCTGTCATTGTTATAAACAACACATGATCTTTTGCTCCTCTCTCCTGCTCTTAATGATGGATTTTCACAGTAATCAGCTGGTTAATTAATCATAAATCCATAAATTATGTTCTCCAGTCAAGAACAAGGTCCAGACACTTGATAACTGTCAAGATAAAAACCTGCAGTTCCGAAATTAGAAATTTAATTACCTTTGTGGGACTGTGTTATTATTTTTCCCCCTTCCTTGTCAAGGAAATTGTGTCATGTAATGGTGCAGCGCAGGGGAATGGCTGGATAATCAAATTTTAAACATGAAGCAAAAGAAATCCTGTCAGGACTTGAGGGTACCCACTGTCTTGGGCATGTAATTGATTTAGCTTAAAAGTGTGCTTGTGTGTGTGTGTGTGTGTGTGTGTGTGTGTGTGTGTGTGTGTGTGTGTGTGTGTGTGTGTGTGTGTGTGTGTGTGTGTGTGTGCGTGCACAGGACTCATGCGCTGGTGTATTATGCATGCCTCTGTGTTGGTGTGTGCGTGTGCTTGTCGACACGCCCTCCTATCAAGGGGACTTGGCTGTGATCTTTAATGGCAATGTTAATATTTAATGGTAAGCGTCTTGTCAGCAAAGAGCAGCAGGCTGGGACTCGGGGCTCGTATAAAAGATGACAAGGTCTGTACACCAGGTGGCTCAGTGGGGGTGTCGCACACAGAGTGGGATGAGAGGCCGTTGGATGCACAACCGCTCCTTCTTGATAGAGTCTGACAACATAGAATTGATGTTATGGCGCTCTTTGTAGTGTGCAGTGCACTCAGGAGCTATGTGAAGTATTGTGGCTTCTTTCTACGGCAGAGCCACCCAGGACAAGTCTGACAGGCAGGTAGAAGGACTGATCAGTGCTTCCACGAGCCATGGAAATCATTTCGTATAAAAGACATTGCAAAGTAAAGCCTTATCAAATACTGACATTGAATGGAAGGCCTTGAAAGTATTTGAATTGTTATCCTTGCTGCTCCCTACAATCACCACTTCACATCCTTACTGTAAACCGTAATTTTGGAGATTTACATTGCATTTAAAGGGTCCACAAAAAACACAAGCACGAAAATAAATTCCAGCCATTGGAAATAGTCTGACTTGTCCACTTACTAGCTGTTTCTAGAGCTTTTAACACCATTTTACACGGTCTCCATCAGCAGATGGAGTTTGCTCAGTTGTCATGGAGATGGATCTGTTCAACAGCTGTTATGATTTCATGGACGATACCTGTCAACAGATCCATCTTCATGACAACAGAGCATCTCCATTCACTGATGGAGACCATGTAAAACAGTTAAAAGCTCCAGAAAAAGTTAGTAAGTGGACATTGAGTCGGATTTGTTTTGTCAGAAAACAAAAACACAGTTTCTCACTTACCCCCAGTCGTATGTAATCGTACAGATTGTTTGGGTTTTGGTTTTAAGATACCTGTCTCTGACATTTCTTGGGAACTGAAGACAGCAAAGGTGAAGAAGACCATATTTCATAGTTTTCACTGGAAATTAGATTCACAGAACCGAACAAGTTATTGTAAGTCATCCCACAGAAATAACTCTTAAATGAACAAACTTATTTCATTAATGTTAACGTATTTGACATTGGATTAATGGGAAAAACATCATGAATCTTCCATGTTGACTGAAAATCGTCAGCAGGAAGGTTGTCACTCACTACTGATTGCTCAGGGCAAAACACTCAGTAGGCCAATAAGCCCCTCCAAGAGAAATTTGCTAACATGAACAGGATTTTAGAGACTGATATCTCAAAACCTAAAAAAATAAATGGGAAAATATGTATTTTTGTGATTTGGGTGACCCTTTTAAAATGAAAGATTTCTTGACAAAGTCATGGTTAAACAAGTGTTCGGTATGACATGTAGGACCTTGAAAGTCATTGTAAACTCCAACACTTTCAAATAAAAGTAGGATAATGGGAAATGGTACAAATAAAGAAATAGATCTCCACTAAATATTTGCCTTTGCAGTGTTTGCGTTTTGTGCCAGATTGATCAAGCATGCAAGTTTGTCTAACCTTTACATAACAAAGTTGGACCGCCACCAAGACAGTTGCCATAAAGAAGGCTTTTAGAAAGTGGCTATTTAGTAGGCATTGCTACCATAAATCTCATAGTTGTTCACTTTTGCACTGATTGAGTCTGACAGATGTGACTTGAAAACTGCATATTAAAAAAATCTTGTCTCTTTGTAAAGCCTGGACATTATAAAGGCTGAATAAATTCAAGCCGTTACCAACGAGGTAACCCTCTGATGTTTTGTTTGTATGCTGTGAAGTACAACACAACATGCTAATCAGCTGAGCATCCTCTTATTTTGATTGCCATCTTTCTCACTGTGATTGCGTTTTATTTTGCTCCCTCTCGCCCTCTCCTCTCAGATGTACCAGACAGGAAGATGACATCAGACGAAGAGGAAGCCAGGCGCATCGCAGAGATGGGAAAACCGGTGCTGGGGGAACACTCCAAGCTGGAAGTCATTATTGAGGAATCATACGAGTTTAAGGTTGGAAAGGTTACTCTTCAAACAGAGCAAACACAGCCTCATATGCCTGATTAATACAGCTGTAACCAATGTTTTTCATGCAGTTAAACAGATATACTAACTATTTCAACTGCCACCTTGCCTTAAAGACAGCTACAGTACATATTTCTAATTTTAGCGTAGGAGACTGTTGCTCTTCAGAGGCTTCTGAACCCACATAGATGCATTTCCAGAGGAAATATAGTTTATATGCATCCTCTCACCTCCACAGTCAGAAAATATACCCACCATATTTGTTTCTGGCGTGTGGTTTTGTCATGCATCAAACAAGCGTTTCTGCTGCCTGTAACTTGATGCCACTGCCATCATGTGGCGAAGCTCATGTATTTCTCTTTTCACTGTTAAAGCAGCCTCACGCTGATGTAGGTGGTAGACTCTCAGTAAATAAGAGACAAATTCCATTCTTGTTTCTTTTTTGTATCTCACAGAGCACAGTGGACAAGCTGATCAAGAAGACCAACCTGGCACTGGTGGTGGGAACAAACTCCTGGAGAGAACAGTTCATGGAGGCCATCACAGTCTCTGCAGGTACTGTAAAAAAACAACAAAAAAACACCATTTTGACAATTTCTTTGCAGGAAGTTGTGACATTTTGGTAAATATGCGTATTGGCTTCTTGCTGTGAGTTACATGTGAAGATTCATACCACTCCCAAATCTGTATGGTGAATATGAAACTACTGCACTATTGTTTTTGTACAAATTTAAAAAACAATACATTTACAGCACATCTTAAGCTCACTAATACGTTTATTAGTGATCTTAAGAGGTGCTGATAGGTGGATTGTGTTACCTGTCAACAAAACCAGCCTAGCTGTTTCCCCCTGTTTCCAGTCTTTATGCTAAGTTAACTTTTACTGCCAGTAGCTTCATATGTAACAGACAGATATGTGAGTGGGATCGACCTTCTCATCTAACTCTCGCATATTGAATGTCGTCATTTCAAAATATTGGCTTCAGCTCAAAAATAATGGTCTCTGCAAAAACTCAATTCTCTGTGAAAGCAAGGGTCTTGAAGCTGTGGAATAATCTTATGTGTGTAAGAGAGAACTCATCCATCATGTCAGACGACAGCAGCATCAGATCACCCTGCAGCCTGCAGTGCAGCTGCCGCTGTGTCCGCTGCAGTCACAGCCACCATGTAGTGAGCTCTGTGAAGGCCTTGGTTCGTCACTTTAGTCTTGAAATATTTAATCCAGTGGTGCTCTTTATTTTTTCATGATCCACCCATGGCTGAAAAATGCATGCAGCTCACATGGCCTGACACTTTGAATCAGCACAGTGTCCCTCCTGTTCAATGAGTTTCCTGTGAGCTGTTGGGACACATAGGACGCCCTGCTTCTCCCACCCTGCCAATCAGTTCCACCAAATAAACCTACTGCAATGTTCACAATGTGTGAACTCAGCCAGAAAGCCAGAATAAACTGAGCATGTGTCTGTCCCAAATCTATGCCTCCCTTACATTACACTACATACAGTACTAACAGTCATAGATACTGTTTTAGCAGTGCAGAAATAATCAACAAACATATATTTTATTCTAACAGGAAATGTTACAATACGTGCAATGGCACATTTTTGTAAATGACTGTCACAGCCAATTATTAAGATGAATTAATACTCGTGTTTGTTTTCCAAGATCCCTCTAGCTGTGAGAGCTCCACTTCCTTTGTGCACTGCGTTGTTGGACTATCAGCAGCACTCTCTAAAACCTTATTTATTATATATGCTTACTGTCTAGTTTGAGTATACTTCACGTTTGTAGTGTGAACACACTAAAACCTGCAGAATAAGTATGTTGTTTGGATTTGGGACACGACATGAGACTAATTTACCCATAAACAGAGCGAAAAATCAAGGTTAACATAAAATGAAAGCAATCTTGATATGTATTTGTAGCATATTTAAAGTTGAACATACACAACAGTAACCTTGGACTTACATTGTATGATGTCCGACGCTCAAAAATTTGCCATTTTTAAGTGAATGTTGTTCTCTTCCTTCCCCTCTCTGTCATCCCTTATCTCCTTTATCGATCCTTTATCTCAACAACTTTTTCCAACTCTTCTCTGGCTCTGTACTCTCTCAAATATGTGCTTCATCATCTGTCTTTGATTTTTCTTTCCCTGTCATATTCTCTTTTGCTTTTTCATCTTCCATCTCTCTCTTTTTTGCTTTCTCCTAATATTTACTTTCCCTCCTTCGCCCTTCACTCTTTATCTTTGACCAAATATTCTGCTATCGTTATCTCCTCTCTGCTGCTCCATTCTCTCCTGTCATCCCATTATGCTTCAATCTATCCTACCTTTCACACCCTAAACTCCCCCGCTACCTCCCCCCAACTCGCTTCCACTTCTCCCCAGGAGATGAGGACGAAGAGGACACAGGGGAAGAACGGCTGCCGTCCTGTTTTGACTACGTCATGCACTTCCTCACTGTCTTCTGGAAGGTCCTGTTTGCTTGCGTTCCTCCCACAGACTATCTGAACGGCTGGGCCTGTTTCGTCGTCTCCATCATTATCATCGGCCTGCTCACAGCCGTCATTGGTGACTTGGCGTCTCACTTCGGCTGCACCATTGGCCTCAAAGACTCAGTCACTGCTGTGGTGTTTGTAGCACTTGGTACTTCTGTCCCAGGTGAGAAGTGGACACGTCATTGCCGATGCATTCATGTTTGTAAAGTGATTTTCTGTCCTCTAAAGTTTTGCATATTAATGTTTTATGTCACTTGATGGATTATATGGCTCTTTATAGTTTGTGAAAATCTCTGACTTCATGAGATTTTTCAAACAGCAAACCTGCTTTGTCATCAAGATGGTTGATATTTTTATTTCCTCCAAACTGACATTTTCACCCGGCAGGAACAATATGTCACCAAAAACCTTGACTCTGTCAGCACATTTGTTATTAAAGGGCCTACGTGCAGCATTAATAAATCATTGCTGCATTCATTTTGGGAAAAAAATAAATATTTTAAACAAACAAGACCAATACAGAGAAAATTGCAGGCCTCCACTGGCCTTCACATTGTAATCATATTTTGAGCAACAAGTGGATTTTGCCAGAAATGGAAAATATGGAGAGTCACTCCCACCATGTTTATCTTCTTCAGGATACTGAAAGATGTCAGGGAATGACAGTGACAGTGAAAGGTAACAGGAATTCTAAAACAGAAGATTCTAAAAACACTGACTAACAAAACTAAGTAACACTAACAATACTAATAAACTTCATCGTCTCCTTTATTTTTTATGGAAATTATAATATGAATTACACAAGAGTATAGTGAGTATAGTTTAAAGGCCTTGCAATCCAGTTTTCTCAATCAGCTGTGAATGATTGGACCTTGTACATTTGAGCAATTTGGTTTTTGTATATGGGACATTTCTTTGTCATTTGAAGTGGGCTCTTTTAAAAGGGTGATGTCACTGTATCTGTGCACCAATCACAGTTTAGCAACATTTGATATCTGTGATTGAAAGATCATGCTTGACTTTTGAAACAACAGATTTACAGGAGCTTTTGATCATATCACAAGATCTTCCTCACTGGATAGATTTTGCTTAATTTTCATGGAATTATGGATTTTAACGTTGTTTTAGCTTAGTTTGCCATAAAGTTGGAATAACGGGGAAACAGCTAATTACACACAATAAAATCCAACTAAAGCCCACTAATTAACATATTTTATCTTATTTGTTTGATCCATACAAACACTGATATGCCAATATGTCCTAAACAATTCCTTTCAGGACTTTTCGTCCATGTTGGTTAAAGTTTGAGATTTAGGAGGTCATATAGGCTCTCGCTGGAGATCGCAGATTAGAAAGTTGCTCTGTGAAACCCAACTTTGGGAAATCATTTTTTTGAATAAGTCAACAATAATTACCCTCTCCATTTTTTTTAGTATAGCATAGTGGATAACAACACAGCTCTGGCTCTGTAAATGGGACACAAACAAAGTGGCCTGCACCTTGCCACACTACTACTACTATTGACTATTCCAGCCATTCCAGCCAAGATTTTGTGTCAGCTAAAGTTAAATGACTTGTCCACAGACATTCAGTTTACTTTCTAGTTTGCCAAGACATGCTGTTGTTGTGATGTTAGCGATAGTAGCAGGAGAGTTGTGAGAATCACTGTCTGGAGCTGGGTGCTGGCTGCATGTTACCTTCACAGCAGCAACTATAGCAACAGCAGTTTGCTAACCCACAACTTAGCTAATGTTTGTTACATTACTTGCTGTATTGTTGTTTGTTCTTTATCATGGTATTTTTTGCAGAATTATATTTCTCCAGAAACACTTACCCTTCCTTTAACTGACAAAGTCATTGTCAAATTAAAGGTGTAGTGTGTAATATTTCTGAGGATCTATTGACAGAAATGAAATATAAGTTCCATAACTATGTTTTCATTGGTGTATAAAGTCCTTACATAATGAACCATTATGTTTTTAATACCTTAGAATTAATAATTTCTATCTACATAACCGTGGGTCCCCCCCTTCCATGGACGTTACCATGTTGCGCCATCATGTTTCTACAGTAGCTGAAAACGGACAAACAACTCAGGCAGTGAAGAAGAAGTAATAATATACTGCAGGGGTTGGCAAATAAGCTTTGTATTCGCGCTTTTACTCTGTACTCAAAACCACCAAAGAGGAAGTGATTATGTGAGTAACTGTTGTTGCCGTGATTGAGATCTATTTCAGCACCGCTATCAAAGTATTTATTTATTTATATTTTTTGCTGCTATCATAGCACCATAATCTGGCCGCGAGCCAGATATTATTTATTATTATTACTGGCATGGCGAAGGTCCATAATCACAGACAGAAGTAACTTGTTTCCCTTGTCAATGTTTGTATAAACTTTATCCAATGTGTGATTTATAATGGACTGTGGTGCAGAAACAGTGACAGCTCTTGGCTTACATTTTCCATGTTATCTGTTAGTGGTCAAGTCGCATGTTTTTACTGAATAATTAAATAAATATAATTTCTTAATATATCTACCTAAATAACCTCATTTCTTGACTGGCCACTCTCTGCTGTCTCAGAAGAGACACCTTTTGTACTGTGTCAGCAACCGTAGCTTTCCTACGCTCTTTGAAAGGTTAGGGGGCAGTGGTAGACTGGAAAGTTGGTTGCAATTTGCAACCTCTCTGCTAGATGCCACTAAATCTTACACGCTGAACCTTTAACTTTCAATCAAAAGTTCCAGACAACTCTACATGGACCTTTTGTGAGATTGTTTTGTCAACTACATTTTTAAAAATTACCATAAAGGAAAATGGTAATGACAAATGACTTCTCTCTCCACAGACACCTTTGCCAGTAAGGTAGCAGCAGTCCAGGACACCTACGCAGACGCCTCTATCGGGAATGTGACCGGCAGCAATGCTGTCAACGTCTTCCTGGGAATTGGCTTGGCCTGGTCAGTGGCAGCCATCTACTGGCACATGAAAGGGAAACCGTTTGTGGTGGAAGCAGGCTCGCTGGCCTTCTCTGTCACTCTCTTCACCATCTTCGCCTTCCTGGCCATCTCGGTGCTGCTTTACCGGCGCCGAGCCCACATCGGAGGAGAACTGGGTGGGCCCCGGGGACACAGACTGGCCACATCAGCCTTCCTTTTCTGCCTCTGGTTCCTTTACATCCTCTTCTCCAGTCTGGAGGCCTACTGTCATATAGAGGGCTTCTAAACAGAAAAGACTTCAGCGCGAGAGGATACACACATACAGGGGTAAAAGGGGATACAACTTCAGAGGTAAAAGAGTGAATTCTCACTGCGGAATTTGGGTCAGTCTTGTATGGGTCAGTCTTGAAAGGACAGGAGAGGTAAACCCGGGTTTTCCCAGACCTCCCTCCCTCTCCCTCTCTCTCTCCCTCAACCCCTTCTGTAAGGATGCTTTGAGGTGTGTATCCTGCCCTCTAGTGCCAACAGGCCTGTTCGCTCCGGCTATAGGAGAGCCGTCCTGAGCCTGTGCAAGTGTGCTTACAGTTGGGATTGGGTTACCACAGAGTCCAGAAGATGCCGATGCCGGAGTGGTCCTGCATTCCACTGGAAGAGACTGAGGTCTTATATCTGGAGAGAGTTGAGTTAATCAGAGGTATATATTTTTCTCAGCATCTGAAGAGAACGACTTTTTTTAAAAAGTATTTTGGGGATAAAAATGCAAAAATAAATAAAACAAAAAAATAAACACACACACAAAGTGGAATAAAAGAACTATTTTCTGATCTATGTTAAGGAATAGCAAAAGATAATATCATAAATGGGAATATGTTGTTGAGTGATGGTGGGATGGATTCATAGTATTTATTTTTATTTGCATAGTTTCCTAAGAAGCACTGCAGAGTTCTCAGAAATCACACAAAGATGAAGAAGAAGAGGAGCGACAGTGACAGTTCATACTGGCAGATGAATCACCATTCAAACAGGCGAGGAGGAAGAGGTGGACACTGCCCTGAACATTACTTCCGTACTCTATACGTATCTATATATAATATATTTCCATATTTTCTGTATATTTTGAATATTTGTTTAAATGTGGTCACCTTCTGCTCTAACAATAGAGGATTTCTGTGGTAAAGCGGGAGGGAAGGGGGGGTCAAACTATATACTGGAACGATGTCTTCACATTTCTAAGAGTTATGTATCTTGCCTAGGTAAAAGTACGACATTGTATTTTATTTATTTACTGAAATCTTGGTCTCACTCGAGTTTTCACCTTTTCAATCAGAAATCTGAAAAAAGAAAAAAAAAACGTGTTGCTGCAGAGGTAAATTCAGAGGTATTTTTCTACTGTTCCTTCCATGCACTTTGCTGTATAGTTCTATTTATGGAGACTTCTACTTGTACTTGTGCAAAAGGCCAATATTGAAGGTGTCACTATGGACTGAACAGAGTGCCTGTGGAGGGAGAGGCGTTTGCTGCAGCTGCCCACACCGACAAGCTCTTTGCTCAGTTGAATAATAATAAGAGTTTCTTCCTAAAATTCTGCATAACCGTTTTTAAAGCTGCATTAAAAGATTTTTGGCCACTTGGGGTCAACATTACACCTGAAATCACAACATCTACCATGTTGTAACCTTAAAGAAAGCCAAATTCCTGGTGCATAATAGTAACATAGGCCTACTGCTGAGCTAGGTCACGTTCCACGGCTGAAATAACAAAGTAATTTGCATTATGAGTGAGATTGAATCAGGTTTTCTCACTGGAACAGCTCTATTGTCACACTGGCTCTATATAAAGTTGCTATGGTGAATCTCTTGGCAAAAAATTGCTTAGTTACACATTTAGTAGAAACAGAGCACCATAAGCGTTCATTTGGAGTTGTGTTTCTGGCCACTTGGTGAATGTAGGTCCAATAGTCCCTCTCCTTTGAAGCTCTGTTTAGTTCTTCTACAACTCTTGGGGGGAATATTGTACTTTTTAGCTGCTAAATATTGCACTTTTATTTCACGCTAGATGCTAATGCCTTGTGCAGACTACACGACTTTCAGTGTCGACCAATGGCCGTGACATTCACACTACACAACTTGCCGTCTTGTGACGGGAGTCTTGAAGTCGCTGTGGCGTTCACACTATGTGACTGATTGGTGACAGGGGGTCACACACTGCATGAGCTGACAAGGACTGGCCGACGCTGGTCTTCAATGAACGTTTTGGCAAGAAAACACACGTGAAACACGTGAACCTACACATGAACCAGCTGTTGTTTGTTATTCTAAAGTTACCAATTATTAAGACAAATAATATGGGCGAAAGAATGGATTACCACATGCAGGTAGCAGGGATTCTCTGAGCCACAGAGAGAGCGGGAGGTGAGGAAAAGGTGTTTTGCAGTGAAAAAGTAGCTGCCTGCTCTCATTGGCTGGATGTGGATGTCGAGTCGGCCGACTTTTCCAGATATTTGGCATGCAAGACGTCTGCGATGTGTCAGAAATGTGTCAGGAGACGTTTTGATGTGTCGTCGTATAGTTCTCACATAACGACTGTTGACTGCCGATCGACGACTGATTTACCCCCGAACACAGCCTGACAGTCGCCGAGCTCACCAAGTGGCAAATTGGGTTAAAAATCGTGTAGTGTGAACTAGGCTTAAGGTGTTTTACAGCAGAGTTAGCTAAAATTGCTATTTAATATGGCAGGGGCGGTGGACTGGGGGATGCGGGAAAAGTGGAGTAAACAGGGCCCTCATGTGAGGAGGGCCCACAAAGATCCCTAGAATGAATAGGCGTGGATGTGTGGAGGGGTCCATTAAGAATGCTCATGTACAGGGCCCAGATTTTTGTGAGACGCCCCTGTTATGGGGAACTTCTGGGTTTGTAACTATGACTGACAACTTTCATATTACATGTAGTCATTTCATTCATTGTTAAATATCGATTAGCGCAGCTTTAACAAAGTATTTATTTTCTTGCCAATACAGGAAATCAAGGTGATTCAATAATCAGATTTGTTGGGATTTTGTTGGCAGCGCTTCAAAAAATGACTCATAAATTACATGTTGGTTCTATTTCAACTTTTGGTCATTATGTAAAGAGTAGGTGTCAGTGATGCTCATTTTGGATTGAAACTTGAGTGAAGAAGCAGTGTCAAGAGCTGCTGGTGTGGGCAGGCAGCAGATAGCACCAGGCTGAATTTGAAAGTAGCCTGATATTGATAATGAATGCTGTTTAACACATGACTGGTGCTTTGTTTTTAAAATGAGAGAAAAAAAATCACACGTTTGAAATTCCCAAGAGCAGAAGAAAATATGTTTATTACTTAATTTGCATAAAAGTGTATGTTATTATATAATCAGTCAATTCTTGGCTAATTTAAAAATGACCCAAGAGATTACCAAAGAGGTGGGATGCAACATCTGTTTTAAAAAAAAATTATAAAATAAAAAGTGAACAAAAAAAAAAAAGAATGACAGTAAGTGGCAGTGACACTGTATTTCCACACGGGGGATGTCAATCTCCAGTCCCTGTGATCATCCCTTCTTCTACTTCTCTACTTAGCACTCCTCCTCCTCAGTGTTCTTCCTTTGTGGTGGGCAGTGCTGTAAATACATCTTGTGGCAGAATCGAATTCTCTTTTCCTGGCCCTGGACCACACCTGCTCACCCCACTCTGTCTTGATCTCTTTCTATCTCTCTCTACATTTAAAAATACACACATTCGGAGTAAAGCGATGGGTCCACTGCTGCATATGAGGGAGGGCAGATGGGCTGACTGTCCCAATCAGAGGCAACACAAAAACATTATGTACATAATTTTCAGTGTATGTTTACATAGACACAGTATACGTGTCCAGGGGGGGGAAAGCATGTCAACACAACTCTCACATCTCATCTACAGGTTATCTGCAGTTGCTTCATCTGAGCCAGTGTCAGTGGAAGAGTTCTCGAGTTTTTATTATTTTATTTTTTTTAAGGCTAATTTTGTCACCCTTTTCTCTTGTTAAAATCCTGCAACAGGAAGCGTTTTCAGTCTTGAGTTCAGTTGGTTTTTCATAATGTCAAGGAATTACAAGTGTTCTTAGTTTAATCTTTGTCCCTACTGGCTATTTGCATTGTTCATTTGGTTATATTCTTAATTTTTATTTGCTGGGATGTGTTGAGCTGAACGTCAGCTGGTGTGTGTTTGTGTGGTGTGCATGTTGCCGTGCTGAACCCAGGCTGTGCGGCCTCTTCGCACTCGTGTGCACAGACAGTGTTGTTGGTCTTCACAAGGACACGACTCAAAATTGGTTCTGTCATTTTTATCCTAAAAATATATGTCTTAATTCTATGAAAGATGGAAAATATTTATCATACACATCACCTCTCAAGGCACCGGTCTCTTTTTTTTTCTCAGCTTGTAGGATGGAAGTGAAATATCACCTTACAATGGTTGGACTTAGTGATGATGTTGTGCGATACTGAGGATACTGTTCTTTTAACTTTTAACTTCTTTTGTGTGTAACAGAAAAATGGCACATTTTAATGGATGGGTATGTTTTTCCTGGCCTGCAATGAGATGTCAAAATAAAAAAGAAAATTTTCAAAGCTGATGGTGTTTTGAGATTAACCCGTTTTGTTTTTGTTTTTTACAGTGGAATAAAAGCAGCTTTCTGATTCAAAAGCAAACACTGGTTGCACTTACTTAAGACAAGCCTGATGATGTGTTTTTGAATCTGACTAGGTGTAATAATATCTTATTATCTTATTGTCACTGTCACCAAGTTAACTTTTCAGGAATGAAGAAAAGCAGACTTGTTTACAGCCTGACTGCATTGTATTTTTGAGATTATAGATTTTGAAAGGTTTTCACAAACAAACCAAATTTATTTAACTCAAGATTAAAGAATCTCCAAGATTTGTGTAATTATGTTTTTTCACAAAACAATATTAATGTGTTGTGTCAGTACATGCAACTGTTTAAATATGTTGAACTGAAAAAGCACAAGTGTGTTGTCCCAAACTAGAAACATGGAGGTGTGGAGATTTTCCATTTTTGTTAATGTGTTATTAATTCAGGCATTTTTTAGGTACACAAAAGCTTAATTGATTAAAAGGTCCTGTCTTTCTCATTTCACACCCACAAGATCACTAAAGTCTTTAATCGACCCTTTAAGTCTTTAAAAATTGTGCCAATGTCTAAAAAAGGGCTTGATGTTTAAGTTTCCAAAGTAAAAGTCCAATCAAAAGCAAACAAACCTGCAGCTGTCACATGTATGGAAAAATATTTCGATAAAAAAAGTTTGTCATAACAAAACAAAAAGTATTCAGAATGTAAAGTATTCAGAATGTAAAGTATGAAGTAGTAAATTAAAATCATGACATAAAAGTAAAGATTTTGACTAACTTTCACTTAGTGAGCTAAAATGATGACTTTTTCTCATACTTTTGATTCACTATTTTATAGTTTTGACTTAACACATAACGCTATCACATCGATTTCACTTACTATTTTGTACATTGATTTATTAGCCCAAAAATTTGACATGTGATCTCATAATTCTAATTTAGTAAACTACATTTTTATGATTTTATCTCACACTTTTGACTTACTATTTCATAATTTTGAAATACAATTCAGACATTTGATCTCATTCTTTAGACATAGCAAACTTAATGTTTGAATTATTATATATTTTTTTTAGTCTATTATTACCCCATTTTGATATAGTGAGTAAAAAAATTTACTTTCTATCAGCATTTTTATTTTTACTGGGCTTTCACACTCATCTGTTCTGTCACCGTCTTCCCAAATACTCCTTTTATTTAGCGGCTCTGTGTGGCTACACTGACCTCCACAAATGTGGAGATGATATCCTGTATCTATACATATAAATACAAAACACTAAAATGTGCAAACAGATTTTTGTGAAATGTGTCAGGAAGTGGTCTGAAGTGACAGTGGAGTCTTGGTTGATTTGTCACTTTTGTTAATGCAGACTAAACATGTGAAACACTTGCATCTCCACTGTATGTGTGTCTACCTGAACTGGGTGAAGTTCAAACTATCTATATTCCTGATGTTTTACCACACAGTAGTTAGGGGTTATTGTTTTTGTGTTTTTCATGAACAGGCTGGAATTTAGTAAAAAGTAAAAAAAAAAAAAGAAAAAAGAGAGAAAATCGAGAATCTCTCTCTTTCACACACACGTTATCCTCTCATCACCTCACTGAAATAGTGAAGATTGTTCGTTTTGATTGTCATGTTGACTGTTTTTTTTACTCCTTGCTATGGATTATGTTTTTATTTCAGGGAATTACGCATGGAATCTAACATTAGGTTGAGTATTTTATTATGTTTTTATGATTTTTGTTTTTTTGAAGAGGGTCGATAACTAAATAAAGGAGACAATTTGAAGAAAAGAAAAGCTTCCTTGTATGTGTTTAATTGGCATGAGGCAGTTTCATGCTGCGAGAAGGGTGATCAGCATTTGACGCTGAGAAGGAGGGTGGGAGATGAACTGTTGCTGACGTGTCTGTGCACCAATAGGAAGTCGGGGGTGATACGCACGTTGCCGCAATTGGCTTAAAATAAAGACAACTGCCTCCGTGGGGTTACAGCGATGATTGGTGACGGATTGAGCATTGAAAGTCATCAAGCTGTAGCTGTGTGTTTGACAGCAGCGAGAGGCGACTGAAAGACAGCAGAATGGCGCTTCCAGTTTCCTGCAGTGTTTGTGCGCGGGATTAGGCGCTACTTAGCTGTGCATGTGTGTGTGTGCAAACGCAGGGCGTTCCGAGCCGCCTAGCCAGCCGCGTCAGGTGGATGCGCCTGCAGTGATCCAGGTCGCCCCTATGGATCGCGTCCATGGAAGTCTTCAAACCCGCTTTGGACAATAATTTGAGTCCCAAGGCGTGCGTTTCCTCATCGGAAGAAGCAGAGGCAGATGTTTTTCGCTGGCCGACACCGGATAATGGCATCAGCGCCGCGCCGGATGCGGGACCCGCTGCACCGGGCTTCTGGACGGCCGTGTTCGACTATGAAGCGACTGCAGACGACGAGCTCAGCTTGCGGAGGGGAGACCTGGTGGAAGTCCTGTCCAAAGATTCCCTGGTGTCGGGAGATGAGGGATGGTGGACCGGTATGATAGCAGACCGGGTTGGCATTTTCCCGTCTAACTATGTGAGCAAAGGGAATGGCATTCCGGAGGAAATACGGGACACCCCAGAGCAGCGGTACTCAGTGCCTCCTCTGCACCGTGAGTATCCCATTGTGCTTTAAGCCTGGGCTACCAGTGTGCTATCACTAAAACAGAGCACAGGTCTTCCCTTGTCTTTTGTCAGAAGGCCAGAGAAACGAGAGTGCTGTGTCATGGTAGGCGCAGTGCACTCATGCTGGCCTAGAAACGGGCTGGCCCAAGCATCCTCACAGCTTCAGGACCATTATTAATCACACTGTCTGTCAAACAAACAGCCAGCTGCGGTCAGTGATGCACCCAGCCTCAATACTCAAATTACAATGCAGTGTGTGACTGCATCCTCAGCAGTAAGAATATTAATCAGAACTGGATATCCTAATCCGTTAACATGCAATATTATCATTAGATGTGTATAGCTATTAACTATAGGCTATACCTTTATTGTGCCCTTAGGAAATGCAGTGGCGTGATATGCATTCAATTCTATGGCGACTGGCACCAAAATTGTGCTGCAAGAGAGAAAAACGTCAGATTATGCTTGCAGAGAAAAAGCTTCTGCAGCTAAATGTGCAGCCAAGGCCTCAGATACAGTAAGCAGAATCTAAAGCACCTATAGTGCACTGCACTGTGGGATCCAAAGTGAAAACACTCATCCTCCTTTGGTCTTTGTCAGCTGTGTGCAAAAGCATGGTATGCATCAAAAAAAACTGTTTCCCCACAGATAAGAACACAAACAATTATAAACAATCTAATAAAATGTGTGCTTTAAGGCCATACAACTCACACATATACCAGTTGTTTGGGTGGACCACACTGCCTTAGCTGTCTTTGTTGGCTGTCTCAGTCTTTGTTGGCTTTCATCTCTTCATTCTCAGTGGTAGCTGGCCTACTTTCACATACCATCTGACCTGAAATATTCATCAAGGTCAGTCTGCTTAGCAGACTGTTTGGAATCCTCAAAATGAAAGTTTAAAGATTACAGACACAGACACAAAAGCTCCTGTTCACATCATCAAACACACCTTTAATGTAAACTCTAAGTGGAAAGGATCATCTTCTTTTCCATCCTCCTTTTCTTTTTTCCTTCTTTCTCCTAACATCCCAGCAAGATTTAAGGACAGATGCTCACCCTTGTGTAATAGCAGGAGGGATACTTCCACCAGATCCTGTACAGTATTTGGGGCAGCAGGGTGGCTTAGTGAAAGCATCCTTCAACTCAATGACCTGGTTTTCAGATCCTTGTTAGCAAGCATTTGCCCTACTGAAGAGTCAAACAGTGAATCTTTACCAGTTCCAGGTGGGCTGACAATGACCTTTAATGTCCTTGTGCACGAAGAACAGTATTGTGTCAGGAGATTGTAATTGTTTTGGCTGGAATACAGGTTTGTTTTGTTTTGTTTTTATCTTTGTCTGTCTCTTATTCTCATCTTTGTCCTCTTTTCCTCTGCAGTCCTGGAGATTGATTTCTCAGAGCTGACCCTGGAGGAAATCATCGGGGTGGGTGGATTTGGAAAAGTCTACCGTGCAGTGTGGCGGGGCTCAGAGGTGGCAGTCAAGGCAGCACGACGGGACCTTGACGAAGATGTGGAGCAGACTCTTGAGAGTGTCCGTCAGGAGGCAAAACTTTTCGCCATGCTCAATCACCCCAACATCATGGCGCTGCTCGGGGTGTGTCTGATGGAGCCCAACCTGTGCCTGGTCATGGAGTATGCCCGGGGCGGCCCCCTCAACCGGGCCCTTGCTGGAAAACGCATCCCCCCGTGCACCCTGGTGGACTGGGCCGTGCAGATCGCCCGTGGCATGCACTACCTCCACAGTCAGGCTATCGTCCCCATTATTCACCGGGACCTCAAGTCCAGCAACAGTAAGATTCCCTCTCTGTTCATTCATTATCTGGGTTTGTTTTGTGAAGTTCTCCAAAAATGAATTTTCTATGAATTAACATGAATATGAATTACATATAGGGCTGCAACTAACAATTGTTCATTTGGTGATTATTTTCCTGATTTTGTCAAAAAACAGCTGGAATATTGTGATTTAATTTTTAAGATTTTAATTTCCATTGATATTAAACAGAGCATAAATAGTAAATCCTCACATTTGAGAAGCTGGAATGTTTAACATTTCTTCTTGAGAAATGGCTTAATGGACAAATCAGTTGTCAAAATAGTTGTGGATTAAGTTTCTATAGATCAATAAATCCAACAAATAGTTTCAGCTCTAGCTGCATATTTTTCTGGTTAATACTGTAGATTTATTCTGGGTTTTTAGTCAGACAGGAGCAAGCAATTTTGAAACACCACTGTTTTTCAGCAACTTCTGATTATAGGGTAAGCAATAAACTGATTGACCAATATTAATAATAATTGTTATTTACAGCCCTAGTGCTTTGTGTCTTTAGTGTGATTTTTGCATCATTTTTAGGTTAACTCTTATCAACTCTATGGGGAATCAAGAGGTTTTTGGCAAAACTAAAGATATAATGTTCTGTTAAAAGAGCATTTTTCAGTAGATAAATGCAAGAGGAAACATTGTTTTCAGACCAAATACAGGCCAGAAAATATTTTTTTTAAAGCCAGGGAAAAGTGATGACTCAGTGACCTTGTCAAACCTCCACAGATGTATTACATTATGGCCATGGAACAATAAAACACTCAGTTCATGCACCTTTCAAATATAATATGAAATGCCTCAACACCATGTTTAGTCTATGCAAATCACATTGATGATTTGAAGTGATAATAATCATTGTTCAGAAATGACAGCAGAAAGCAAAAGGAGTCTGCGTATATGTTTGTGGAGCAGTTGTAATCTTGCATTTTACCCAACTGGATCCCCTAAATCCCAAGCCTATTACTGAGGATTTGCCCAAATGCTCAGCCCCAGCCTCCCTATTGGAGGCTCCAACAATACATACAACCAGCTTCTTGCCTGCCATTGGCTGGTTCTCTGGTGATCAGCTCAGGCGTTTCACTTCCAATAGGCTGCTTTAAAGTGTTAAGTCAGTCTAACTAGTTGCCATCCTGGGCTCTGTGGGGAAAACCAATGCTCTCATCACATTAAAAGAGCAATACAGGACAATGCAGCATGCCAACCTATTTTAAAAACCCATGCAAGTGTCCAAGTTCTAAGAAGTAAGAGAGCTCTCAGGTTTTTATATGATTATAAACATGTCAGCCTTTATATTTCCTGGAGCGAAGTGGGAGTTCTTTGTGCACTATATAGAATTAAATTAGTACATAGAGTGATACACATCTGTTTGCATCTGTTTAAGAAATCTCCCATAACTCCATTTCCATGTCATGTGTGTCCTTGTGGGGTCCAAACCAATGAGTTAAGAACCTCTAGTCTAATAAGTGGTTACACTGAGAGCCGCCCTATGACGCATCAGTGGTAGTGAAGTGGCTGGTGTCTCAGCCATAGTTAGTAGTAAAGACTTCTTTCTTGCATCTATGCGTCTTTTTTCTAAAACACTCACACTGGGAACTTACCACTAAACAGTTTCATTTTTAGCCATGCTAGCTGTGTGGTTCTAGGGGTGACAATGTTGGCAAGTCAGTCAGTCGTCCGGTCGCCACTTTGGTCCAGGGTGAAAGATTTCAACTACTGCCTGGATTGCCATTAAATGTTGTACAGATATCCACGATGCCCAGAGGATGTCCTAATGACTTTGATGATCTACTGAATTTCCCCCTGGCACCATCATTAGGTTGACATTTGTGGTTGTGAGTGAAATGCCTTAACAAGTGGACTACTTGATTTATTGAAATGAAATGCGGTACACACATTCACCCACTCACTTGTAATAACTTTGATGATCCCCTAATTTTGCATCTAGCATCGTCAGGTCAAAACTTTTCCTATCAGCCACAGCTGTATTTTATGTTTAGTGTTATATAGCAAATGTTAGCATGCTTACAGGCTAAACTAGAAGGGGGAACATAGAAAAAACAGCTCGTTAGTGTAGTCATTGCAAGCATGTAAACATTAGCATTTAACTCAACACAGTGCTGTAAATCACAGAGCAGCTAGCCTGGCTATAGACAGTCTTGTTACTTTACTGTGCACCTAATCTATCTTTGTGTTCATAGTCCTCCCTGTGGCTGATGGGAATGTGGGAAACTTGACTGTAATTTATGTTTCAAAAACAACATTTGTGTGATATTTATATTACATTACATTATATTTTTTATTTGTAAGACATTCAGTAATTTGTCATTTAGCAGTCCTAATCAATTAATCCAGAAGGGTTTTGTACCTTAAACCTTTCAACTATCTGCCTCCGTTTCACATAACGTGCCATTTAGTAGCTGCTCTTATCTAAAGCACTCTACATTACGGTGAGTGCATATATTTGGAGCATGACAGGCCTCAGGGGGAATCAGCTGTGTTTGTTTCATGTTCTGCCTCTTGAGCTACACAGGAGCAGGATTTACTTTTGCCACATGTTTGGATTTAGTTTCTTCGGAAACTGCCTCTGTAACATTAAAGCCACACAGGCAAGAGATGAAGGGGCGCTTGATGTGCACCGCAGCCTGCAGACACACCCTCTCCACTGGGCACAGCCACAGCAGATGGCCTGGCACTGTGGAACTGAATGGGGGAGAGCGAGCATGTGGTTAGGAGGAGCGCTACTTTGTGTGTTTGTGTTGGAAATGTGTTTTTTAAAAGCCTATCAGAGCAAATGGGTGTGTTGTAACAAGCTATTTTTGTAGTTTAACGGTAGTATTTGTTTGTAGTAGATGTTCAAGCAGTGAGATCATTAGCATTGATCACGGTTGGTGTTTTTCATCTCTGTTTCCCTCTGTTGTAGTGGCTCACGGTTTCGGTGTTTGTTCTCTCTCTCTATTCTGCTTTTATCCTTCTAATCCTTTCATCATGGCCTCCCTTCCAACCGCACCCTGTTTTGTTCATCCACCATGTGTCCAATTTTTGCGTTTCCACATGTATTGTGTTTTGTGGTTGGCCTGATCCTCCTCCTGCTGCCCCTCCCAACATTACAATCCTGGTGATGAATACCTGAAACCTTTTACTTTACCGTCAACCCCCACCAATCTGCATGTACCCACTCCAACATCCTCCAACCTCCTCCCCATCCTCCAACTGAAATCGCCTCATCACATCCTGCTCCACCATGGCCTGCCACTCCAGTCCTAATCCTTGAGAGGGTTGAGATGGAAGACCTCAGCAACAAGACTCTGAAGATCACAGACTTTGGACTGGCTCGAGAGTGGCACCGCACCACCAAGATGAGCGCCGCTGGCACCTACGCCTGGATGGCTCCCGAAGTCATCCGCTCGTCTACGTTCTCCAAGGGTAGCGACATTTGGAGGTGGGCAGAGGAAGGGGGTTTATGCAGCAAACACACTGCACCAGGTTGTAGAATTGGTCTGGACAGGGAGCCAGAAAGAGAATCAGTTTATCCACCATGCACAAGAAAAAGTTCAGCTCTAGCAGCAGTTGCCATAGTAACAAAGCACAGACTGGCATACGTTGTGAATTACAAGGTGGGTACAAATCTGGATGAGGCTAAAGAGCACATATAACTATAAATACACATTCAGCATTAGGTTTATGTACTGGTGCTGAGCAGAAAGTCATCTAATTTGTCTCTTTTATATAAAAGATTTAACATTAACTGAACACAGTATGATACTATGTAGTGTGATCTTGCAAAGCACTACGGTAAAAATATGCAAATGTCCAGTGCAAAGGATTCACCAATGACAATTTTTTACTAAATATCATTTTTAGGTCAACATGTTAAAAAATTATACATTGCAACTTCTGCAGAGATAGTTGCAGAAGTGACTTGTGACTGCAGAGATGTACACCTATATGGTTAAAATTCAGTGTGACCATCATTTAAGTATCGCTATTATTGCTACACATGAAAAAAATCAAAATAGTTTCCATGAAGTCATATTTTAATCAAAAATGACAAAGATGGTTTTAATTTCTCAAATGTGGGACTTCGCTGTTTATTGCTGTACTAAACAAGCAATTGAAGACATCACCATGGGCTCTGTGATGTATGTTTTCTGACCATTTTATAGACCTAACGATTCATGGATTAAATCAGAGAATAATCTATAGTTTAATCAATAATGTCAATAACCATTAGTTTCAGGTTAAACCTGCTTTAGACAAGTTAAGAACACTGGAGCCAATTAGTGTTTGCTCTGTGTATGAACCTCATGATGTTTGGCAGCTTTAGAACAAAGAATTTGGATCGTGCTATTTTAAGGCCACAAAAGCAAAGATGACCTAGCATATGTGTGAATATCTAATTTCAGTGCTTCTTTTCTTGCTTCAATGCCATGTGCCACTACTCTTTTTTTTCTTCTCTGACAATCTGTTGTTGTCCTTACACATGCGGTGGCATTTACTGTCCAGCTCAGCTGTTCCTGACTAAATGTGGGATTTCCCTCTAAAATGGGAAGTGTGATCAGTGAGACAGCCAAGAGAAGGCAGTGTGCATTATAAGAGTAATGAAAGGAAGTAAAATGTCCTCAGGAGTGTTGACCATGGAGGGGAATCACTGTGTCTCCCTTATCAATGCTTCTGTGCTACTTAAGAACAAAACTTGATCAAATAATAATCCTAAATCATTTAGTGGCTTGTGGTTTGAAGTAACAGTATTTCCAAGTATTATTTGATCCCTGTTTCATGTTAAGTTGCTCATGTTTACTAGAACATTTACTAGAACTGGGTTAATGGATTTGTAGCAGAAAGTAACCCACTTGGTAACTTTAAAGAATTCATAAAACTCAATCATTCTTGTTTATTTTTTATTTTATTTGTTGCTGGTCATTTACTCACAGCTCATCATGTGTGGTTTTAGCATTGGTTGTGTGGATCTGTCAGCCGCTGCACTAACCTGAACTTTTCTGTCTCACCATGGTTTTTATATTAATGCAAAAAATGATTATTTACAGTTTCATAAAGCGTTTTCTATGTTTTTCTTTCCTTTTTTTTATAAAGTTATGGCGTGCTGATGTGGGAGCTGCTGACAGGAGAAGTTCCATTTCGGGGAATCGATGGTCTCGCAGTGGCTTACGGGGTTGCAATGAACAAACTGGCTTTGCCTATTCCCTCCACCTGTCCTGAACCCTTTGCACGTCTTATGGAGGGTAAGAGAAACAAAACCATTTTCTGCTTAAAGCAAAGTATTAGCCTCCAGATTGGATTGAAATGATCATAGTTATTGCAGAAGTGTCAGTTTATGTGCCAGAAAGACCATTGAACATTTATTATTAATGTAATGAGTAGCCACAAGATTCTTATGTGTTTTCCACAGCAGCAAGAAAAGGCTCTGTATTATAACTGAGAAGCATCGAATAAACAGAATATATTATTACTTTCTGGAACCAGAACCAAAAATAATTTTGCTGAAGAAAAATTGGCCAGGTTTTTCACTGGTTTTCATCTTTTGCCACAGACTGCTGGAGCACAGACTCTCACTCCCGGCCACAGTTCACAACTATTCTGGACCAACTGACGGCCATTGAGGAGTCTGGCTTTTTTGAGATGCCAGCAGAGTCCTTCCACTCTCTGCAGGATGACTGGAAACTGGAAATTCAGGAAATGTTTGATCAACTGAGAACCAAGGAGAAGGTAAAGATAAGAGGTTTTAATTCTGTAATCAAGTCTGAATCTATGTAAACATATCCAGTTAAACCTCAGGCTCTTTTCTAATGACATACATTTTGGAATCTATTTGCATTATGAAGTTTAAGGTTGGGAGTACAATGCAGCTGTTTTTCCTTCACCTCTTCTTTTTGTCTCTTCAGGAGCTGCGATCATGGGAGGAGGAGCTGACCCAAGCGGCACTGCAGCAGAAATGTCAGGAGGAGGCGTTGAGGAGGCGTGAGCAGGAACTAGCCGAGCGGGAGATCCACATCCTAGAGCGGGAGCTCAACATCATCATTCACCAGCTCTACCAGGAAAAGCCTCACGTAGAGAGCAGGCAGGGCAAGTTCAGCCGCAACCGCCTTAAACTCAAGGATGGGAACAGAATCAGCTTGCCTTCAGGTACTGCAAACACACTGTAGTGCTGCCGTGTGTGTCAACAGTATGCACAAGTTTGCAAACTGATTCGCAGTTCAAGTTGGAATATTGTGCTATAAGACAATATATCATCTTGCTTGGACATCAACTTTATATTACTAATAACTGTTTCTCATAAATATATTACACCCACCCTTGAACTGAACTTCAACACCCATATTAAATATTGTTAAATGATTAAAATCAAGGAAATCTTCAAAAAATACTGTGATATTTGAGCCTGTTATGTTTCCAAGCCTTCAAGGAGGGTGTGGTTGCTCTTGATCATGTTTGTCTCATGTGTGGTTAAGTTCTCGTCCCAACGATTTACTTAATTTGTTAAGCTGTCCGTCCATCCTAAAACAGCTTCTAACCTAATTAAGAAACTTTGATCTCTAAAAATGCATAAGCTAAAAATGTAGGCGTTACCTGCCTGTCTACCTGCGCTTCTGCCAGTCTGTTTGTCTGCCTGCACGCACTCTGCTTATGCATACTGCACATGAATATGTGTTTTGGGGAAGTGGCTTTGGAGGGAGGCCTGAAGAGAGCAGGTGGGATTTTTCAGTTGGATACTTTGTAGTGTCTCCAACGTTGCCTAGCCAAGATTTACTGTGCTTTGTTAAAGGGGGAAAAAAAACAATGTTAATACTGTTTTTCATGTTTAACTCTTCTGTCCTGTCTTATTACTTTCTGATATTGTTGCTGTGACTATCCTGCACTGGAGACAGCAGCTTTAAATGTTTAGTGTTTATTAGCTTTTTCTTGCAAGTTTATACATGTTTTTTGAAATCCTAATATAGATTTTCAGCACAAAATCACAGTGCAGGCGTCTCCCTCACACACTGATCGGCGAAGGAGTTTGCTCAGCAGCAGTTCCAGTCCTCAGACCAGTCCACCTATTCTGCCCCGCCTGAGAGCCATCCAACGTAAGCACCATAAGAATCTTTTATTTAAAATTGTATTTGATAACTGATCATTATTACCATTGTCTATCCTCAAAGGTGTCTTGCGAACTTGCTTTTTTCAGTTCAGTTATTATTCATCACTAGCTTTGCCCTGTATTTGTGCTGATTTATTCTTTTTAAAATGTCTCCTTTTGCAGTCACTCCAGGGGAGGGATGTGCAGCCTGGGGTCGCAACACAGGTTTTCAGCTGGATGACGAGGAGGGTGAGAGGAAGGGGTCCAGGAAAAAGGGCAGATCCCGCGGGTGTGGCCCATACAGGGAGCACAGCGCTGATGCCACGTAAGGGGACCAACAAAAAAAACCCACCTCAAAACAGTGTCTTTTTTATGAAACAAAATCAGATTTTTCATCATTTCTGTCTTTATCCTTTTTACCTGTCAGTGTGAAGCCTCCCCAAGAAGGCAGCAGGCAGCGGTCTTGCAGTGCCCCAAACCTACGCAGATCCCCGAGACACAGTCCAGCAGTGCCTGGAGTGCCAAGCCTTGTGGAGATGGGTAAGCAGCACCAGCCTATTAGGTCTATTTTGTCTGGCATATGCAAACTCCACACAATAATACAGACAGCAGCTGTAGTCTAAAGGTTACAAAGTGGCAGACTGGCTGGGAAAACGTGGAAGGGGAAAGTAAGTCAGTGAGATACTTCAGTCCCACATGGCTCTTAGCGGTTTACCAGAGAAACTCACAGATGTGCATGTTTGTAGCTGTATGAATGTATACATGGTGTTGCTGTGAAAGCGTCATGCACACTCTGCAAACCAAAGTTGAATGTTGGAATTCAAGTAATAACGCAGTAGGTCGCTTCATGTTTTAGAGGAAGGCTTGTCTACGGTGCAATATGAACGGATATGAATATATCTACTTCTGTTTATGGCTATTGATGCTTCAGTGTAGCCTATATATTTTTTATTCAAGACAACCAACTTCATAATAACGTGAACAATTGTGTGTTTAGAAAATGAAGACTGCTGCTTCACTACTGAGCCAGGAGTAGCTCCTGGTCAGTCCTACCTCTGCATCCCCTTCCAGAAAGAGGGCCACACGGGTGCTGCTGCTGACGGTAATGGAGATGAGTACTGCCCCAGCGGCCAGGTTCCAGGAACACCGCCATGCAGGAAGAGCCCCGGTGGGGGCCGGCGGTCTGAGCTGGTCCTGTTGGGCTGTGGAGCTCTGCTGGCAGCCGTAGGACTAGGCTGCAACCTGCTAACTTTGTCCCAACCGGAGGAGAGCATCAAATCACGATGGGAGGGTTTCTTTCACAGAACAGGGGGCCAGAGGCGGAGCACCAGCCCACAAACTCGCAGACTGTTCCGACGGGAAAGCCCGCTGAAACCCACAGCACCTTCGCTGCCCGAGCGAGGCTTGCCACCCTCTTACACGTTGCTGTCCTTATCATCTGTGTCTGACTGCAACTCCACCCGCTCACTGCTGCGCTCTGACAGTGAGGACTTGTTGGTCTACCGCCCTTCCTCACCACCCGCACAGCCTCCCGTCACACACCATCAAGCCATCCAAGCCCCATTCAACCCTCTGGTCAACACCCACCTTGAGAGTTTCAAGCGTAACCCCCGCCAGTCTCTCACACCCACACATGTACCCTGTGCCCCAAGTTCCTCGCGTAGCTTGCGTCGAACACCATCAGACGGGGCCATCAAAAAGAGCTGCCCTCCTAATAATCTGGAACCATTGCCAGAAAGAACAGCATTAGAGAACACAGGTAAAGTCTTGTGTCTTCTTTTATTCCAACTAGAGGTACAGTCATAGGATTTTGTGTTTTGTGTTTGAGGACTGACACAGATGTTTTTTAGTTTGTTAAATGATATTAATTTCCCTCATATTTGACCATGGACGCAGCAGTAGCTCAGTCCGTAAGGATTAGGCAGAGAGGTGGAGATGTGTCAGTTCACCTCCTGGGCACTGCCCTAAGGAGGACTTGCGCAAGCCCCTGAACCACTAACTACTCGGGGCCCCGCACTGAGTGGCAGCCCCCTCACTCTGACATCTCTCCGTGTGTTGTTATGGGTCCTGTGTGTGTATTTCAGACCTGTGTGTAAATCCTAACAATAATAACAGAGTGAAAACATTTAATTTCCCCTTGCGGGAATAATAAAGTATATATTTATCTTCCTATATCTTCTTCATTTAATTCCACACTAGCAAAGTTGCTCTAGGAATGGCCATGTCAGCCAGACATGGAGCATAGAGCATTACCATGAATTTTTGCTACAGACATTCATGGTCCCTATAACATTTAGAGGATCAGTCGATTATTCTTTCAAAACTATTTTGATCTGAATTGATTAATCTGTAATCACTGATTTGATTGATCATGATTTTCATTTTCATTTACTGATGTCATCTTGTGCTATAGGATATTGTGATGAGCATTTTTCATTATTTTCTGATGTTTTATGGACCAAACGATTAATCTAGGAAAATAATCGGCAGATTAATCGATAATGAAAATAATCATCAGTTTACAGCCGTCCAGTGGTCCCCAGAGGAGGAATCCTACTAACATTGGTGAAACCCCTGCTTTTCTATTCCTGAGGTTCACATTTGTGGTTTCCAGAAAAACATCTTGACAGCTCTGGGATGAATTGCCATGAAATTTGAAGTACACAGTCATGTTTCCCTCAGTATGAATAGTAATAATATTGCAAATTTCATTTAGTGCCTTATCAGATCAAAATTTTTTTTTGTACAGTCCTTTGGTTTATGCTAACTTATGTCTTTCTTTTCTATCAGCCTCACCTTTGCTTTGCTGTTAGTTCTATGCAACTAATGTATTTGTCTAACCCAATACATTTCTGGAAATATGTTGTTGGATTTATTCAGTTTTTTCTTTGTTTCTTTCCCGTTTTACCACAACAGGGGGCTGCAGGGGTTTAAAAGAAGACTGTCCTGAAGTCCCCCGGCTCCCAGATCCAAATGTTGTGTTCCCTCCAACGCCCCGTCGTCGCTGTGCTCCTGAACGCCCCAAAACCCTTGACTTTGTGGCTCGACCTCGGCCTTCACCACGGGCACGCTCTGATGTGTTTTGGGCAGAAGTGAGGCCCAGGGGAAATGGACAAAACCTAGGTAACAGCGAGTCTCCCGCCCACACCTCCAGCACAGAGACTCCTCCAACTGTAGAGTTTGGTAGAGACCCGGTGGTGCTGCCCACCCCCATGGAGGCCCCAACGCCCTACTCCCCCCGCAGGAAGGAAAACCTGTTGGATCAGCTGGATGAGGGACAGTGCCGGGATGGAACAGTCCCACTCTGCAGACCAGAGATCAGCTTTCCCAAAGACTCACCTTACCGTTACAGACCTGGATTCTGGTCCTAACTCAGCCCCATGTGCATACAGCACCAGCCCTTTACCAGTCCAACACCAGGAGGGCATGGTCCCTGCTGTTAGCCTTTGAAATGTTACAGGTCTGGGTCAATTAGTACTTACAAAATGAATCTGTTTCTAGCTTTAATCAGTACATAATGTGGGCGATTCACCTTTCCCCATCTACAATATTGATTAAGTTACCAGAAGACATTTGCTGTGAATATTTGACCTTTCTGACATTTGTTGTACACTGTTATGATAAATTGGCATCCAAAACTACTGAAGCAAACCCTGAAAAGTATTTGACCCAGGTCTGGTTGTTAAAGCATTATTGGGACAGAATAACCATTTTCTTGATTTCTCTCAAATTTGTCATCCATCATGTAAACATTTTTATTTAAATGGGAATAAACTGATTAAGAGCTTTGTAGCAGAATGTCATTGACAGTTTCACAGAGCTTTACATGCTTTTCTTAATTTCAAGCCTGAGTTCAAGATTGTGCATTTAATGAAGTGCACTTTCGGAAAGCATCATGAATGTAAAGCTTCAGGTTTTTGCCATTGTCAAAAAACATTGTTTCTGATTATTTGTAATTCGTCTGTAAAAGCATTGTGTTATTTGACCTCCTGTATTATTCACTATGCTTTGTTAGTGGCTTAGCACCTGTCATCACCAATCACCTTGTACAGAGCACCATCCCAGGGACAGGGGACTGCTGTTGTATAATATGAGCACTTCTTTCCATTAGCAACCCGCAGTCTTGAAACATTGTCATTACAATAGCTGTACTATAAAGAAGAATGTCACTACTGCTTGGGTTCGAATTGGGACCGAAACACTGTCCAGAAGTCACAACCAAATATATCAAAGAACTCATTAATTCCCAATCGAGTTCATTCTTGTTTGCGACCTTGTCAGAGCAGCTTGTTTGGATCCTGATCCATCAGTTGAAAAACATTTCTCTAAATTAAAAAGGGAACTTTGTATTTGTAACTCTGTAAATTGTCTGCCTCATAAATTGTTGATCAAGAGAAGATGAGGGATGTAAAGTGTGTTTTGGATTATGTAAGCGACAAACTGCATGTGAGTGTTGAATGGCACAGGTGAAGCAGGCCCTGGTGGCATGTGGAACTTTATTCCCAGTTATTTACATTTGTAATGATTTATTTAATTTTATTTATTGATTATTGATTTATTAGATGGTTTATTTTTGTAATGCATTGTATTTGCCTTGATTTTTGACACTTGTTAATGTCATCCATGAATGTTAAATGTGGCTTCCAAGAAAATGCAGCCACATGTTTCTTGCTTCATATTCATTTGTCTATTTCATGCATTTTAAATGATTTTCAGGGTTTTTTTTGTTGTTTTTGCAGCAGTTTTTTTAACAAAGGTGCAAGTAGTTCCAATCAAACTAGAGAACTAAGCTGACACGATTAGCTCATTAATTAATATTTGATTACCAATTAATTGTTTAAGTTTTGTTAAGTAAAAATACCAAACATTCCCTAGTTCCAGTATCTCAGTTGTGAGAATTTGCTGCTTTTCTACATCTTACCTGATAGTAAACAGAATTTTGGGAGGTTTTGGACTGTTGTCCTGTGAAGACGAGCAATGTGATGACAAAATTTTGGGCTTTACGAAATTGGGTAGGTGTTTTTTTTATTTTATAGACTAGATAAAGTAATAAACAAATGAATCATTAATAATCATCATTATTAGCTGCAGCCCCATATCCAACAGTCAAAAAAGTTAACTGAGCTAAACGCAACTAAACATGGGATGTGCACATTGGTTAGTTCTTGTTTCTACATTTGTCTGCACCAGACTGGGGTTACATATTAATTTAAAATAATTTATACCGTTTTTTTAACCTGCTTGACAAATTCACTGTATTGGGGGAATTACAGGTGGTGCAAGGTTACTGGTGCTGTCTGAGATGATAATCCTACTCATCAACTCTCAAACTAGCAGGTAAAAAACTAAAACTAATTCATTTTCAATTATTTTAAAAACACTATCTGACTCTTAGTGCTTGTTTATCTCGATTCATTTTCAAATGTAAAGTGAGTTCTCAGCCTGGATGATAGCATTCCCTGACATTTGATCTGTCTTTATTGCAAGTGTGACCCAATGTACGTGTAAATGTGAATGCTTCTTCTATGAGGACTGTGCAGAATGTGATCATGCTCAATGTACAAACTCAGTATTTCAACTAAGGGTGCTAGTTGAAACAAAGCTCTCCCTCTGAGGTGTAGCCAAGCTGTCATTATCTGTCTGTAATGTTACCACGAATAAGCTGATCTTACTGTTGCTGATGGACATTGTTCAGGTTGGGAATAGTACTGTTAATGACTGACTAGTATTTGCACTGGAACACACTCATTTAAGTAAAATCATACCAAAACGATCCTGATTCACCATTTCTTTACTGTGTTTCCTTGTTGAATATAAATGGGTATACACGCGTCTATAATCTATTTTTCATAATTACAATAGATGAAATGAGTGTGTCCTGTGAAAGGGGTCATTCATAGTGATGAAATCATCACCCGACGATGCTGTTCCTTTCAGTATTTAAGCATCTTTAAGCTCATTGTTGTGATTTACTGCCCGCAGCTTGACTGCTAACTCTTACCACTCTTATTGCTTGTCGTTTTCAAAAATAAAGCTACTTGCTCAGCACCAAACAGCAGACAGACAAGGTTAGAGATCAGCTGGTGAAGAAAGCAGAGGATTTTGCAGCTAAAGAGCCACATATTTCCCTCAGGAGTTAATGAAGACTAGCAACAGTTCTAACAGTATGTATTAGCATTAGTCTGGAGAATAATGTGGTCATGTTTGAAAAACCTTGTTGGTAGTTTAAGAATTTAACCGTTTTTCTGTATCCTATAAAGGTAACCAAATAGCAGCCATCTTTGTTTGGATTAGGAAACAATCCAATTTGGGAAAACAGTCTTTGAGGCTTATTAATTACCTTCAGAACTGCAGTCTTATTAAACAACCTTCTAGATTTTTTAAACATTGCCAGCTAAATTTCTTTCTGAGAAATTGATAGTGGTTAACATTACCATTGTGACTTGAATCTAGCTAATACTAAAACATAAGAGGCAAAAAATGACAGACAGTCAGCTTTTAAACACAGAGGAGCTCTTAGCAGCTAGAGATCCTCATATATCCAGGAGTTAGTAGAGATCGAAAACTAAGGTGAAAGGAGACTGACTATTGGACTTATCAGTTAGGCAGAAACACGACTCCATAAGAATGCTAATGTTGCTCTATCTGGCCCCGGAGATGCCAAAACATTATTTATTGCAGGTTTAAAATATTAAATTTGAATGGATCCTTCCAGTTTTAAATAATAGCCTGTGTGGATGGTTTTCTGCCTCCAATGCTCAATATCAACTCTATCGCCCTTTTAACCCAGGCCTCGCCATGGCACCTACCAAAATGAAAAGGTAATAAAAAAATCATTTCAATCAGCTTTGGTTTACTTATTTATTTAAACATGTGCTTTCATCAGCATTTCTCCATAGATCTGTTTTAGCTTATGAGTAACATAGGAAGAAAATGAAAAAACTGAAGGAAAATCCACTGCTGCATCACAAAAAAGTACTTCAATCAACAGACACATTTATTACACGCATACCTTTACAATAAACACAGTATTTGTTGACACAGAAAATGCTGTGAATGAAGTGCTTTGTTTTGGCATTAATAAACACAAACAACTTGCCTCTCCATTAAATTCTTCATGATTTCTATAAAGTAGCATATTTACATTTTGTGATATGTCTTTTAAGTTCATACTGCAATTAGCAACTATGTGCTCTTGATGTCCTTGCTTAGCATTCTGAGTTAGAAACCTACCTATTGAAAGCACCTTCGCTTCAGATATAATCGAGAGTATAAAAAAATCTTGATCTTTTGTTGTACTTTCAAAATCAAAGTTTGGTGACAAATGTGTAGGTGGTTGTTACTCATTTACTCCATGCCATTCAAATGACATCTTGTGCGAGGGCACGTGCTAAATTTCCAGTTACGCTCCCCTGCAGACATGCTGGATTCACTCTATGAACCTCGTTGATCCTCTATCTATCACAAGTGTTGGCCTGTATGTGCAATGTTTGGACTGGCAGTGCATCAGTTTGTAGTGGTTAAAAAATACTTGGGATGGATTCATAATAGATACATTTGGCGGTTTGGACACAGAAACTCAGTATCTGGTACAATTAATTGAAATAAATGCTTCAAGCACACAATTATGAAGTTCAATCACATAACTGGCAATCGGATGCTGTGCAAGGCAAAAGCAAACAAATAGCGTTTCACACCAAGACCTCTGCCTCATGGTGTGTAAGGTCTGGGTGGCACACAGTAGGGCTGAAATTTATGACAGGTGAGAAGTCACCAAACAGCCAGCGCTTATGTCGCCTCTTTCTTGTCCCTTTGGGCATTACGGCGAATCTTCATCTCTGTCAGCTGGATGTAGCGGATGACATTGGTGTCTGGAAAACAAAGAGAGGAAAAGGCTGACTTATTTCCTGGCAGGAAATGGTGCATCAATATTGTTACGATCCCTCCCTTTCTGCCTGCTGTAGCTTCATTGGTTGCTTCCTGCAGGAGCTGGCAGTTTGGGAGGGCTTGTTCAGTAATGAGCTGACACCTGTGTAGGCCTCAGCCTAGGCTACATATGTCACCCTGTCTCATTCTCTCTCTCTCTCTCTCTCTCTCTCTCTCCTAGGCTCCACATCTCCTGGTTTGGGTTTGTTTCCTGGGCAAACAATTGTTAACAATCAAGTAAAACAAAACTGCAGTTATTTAGTGTATATGACAACAACAAAGCACTCAATGTAAAGAGATGAACCATTTGAAAATAAAACTAATAACTGAACATTAAGTTTAAAATAATTTACCACATGTATGTTTTCCCTAGGCGCTTAACTCTACCTTCACATTTGAAATTAAGTCCTATTCTATTTCTCTGAATAAACATAATCGTCTTACATACATGTACTGCAGTCCTACAAAAGAGACCACTGCACAATTTTTTTAATAAATTAAAAGAGACACTGATAGGGAGACAAGTGAAAAGTAGTTGTGTTGTGTTTCTAGCTATGGTTCCCAAATAAAGTCCCCAGGAAATTAGTTAAGGTAGAAAAAATCTATAAAACGTAAACATTAAAGGTACCCTCTGCCGGTTTTGGCCACTAGTAGCACTACATGGTACAAGCACACACAGGCGTGATATGCACTTCTGCCAATGGTCTCGCAATAGGTGTGTTTGAGATGACATGCGACTGACTTTCGCAGATCTGATGGTCTAACGTGAGTTGCAGGTGACTGCAAAGGCAGGGTATAAAAACAGCGCCATCAAGTCTGACACATTCTACCTGCATGAGCTTACTGTCAGCTGAGATCAAAGAATGATCTTGAGGCATTTGCAAAGAAAAATGTCGCAAGACCAAGCAATAGTGTGGTTCCAACTTGGTGCAGCTGTAGAAAAGCAACTACAGCTGTCGGACTCAGTGCCTGCAGCCGCCTTGCCCTGTGAGGTTTCACTGTCATGAGACATGGTGATGTTTTACAGCGCCGGCGGAAGTCGGACACAATTTCTAACCAGCATGGCTTATTTTAAATCCAGCATGCATCATGTTAAGTCACCGCTGCACCACATCACATGAAGTCATACAGCACCTATTATTCCACTAATCTACATGTCGCAGTAACATGCAAAGAGGTATAGCCATGAGCCAGGAAAGGCAGGGAAGAAAAAGAAAGCTTGTAAAAATGGATGTAAATATACTGGATTAAAAAAATGCCTCTGCAAATGTTTTATGAGGAAGAAAATGCATTCAACACATTTGTAAGACCTCGAGGACACACACAATGTGTTTTGTTCAATTATTCCTCTCCTGTCCTGCAGTAGACTCCAGTTCCACTTTGTTCCCATCCCAGGGCATCAAATACAGACATGATGCCAGGGCTTTCAACTATCTCCAATGTAACCCATTTGTGTCAGATAAATTAGTATACAGAACCAAAAGTTACATAACATTACAAAGTGACTTGTGTCACGTAATCTAACTATTTCAACCCAAACCATGTAGTTTTGCCTAAATCTAACCACATCTTAAAAAGGCATTTCATACAGATGCTGAAGTACTAGTGCGTAAAATACCGACGCTTTGTCAAAGCTTCTGTATTGTCCCTGGAATGAGAATGTGTTTGTTTCCCTCAAGCAGTCATCACCTGCCCTCAACACCCACCTGTATCCAATCCTTTAATAATTCTCCTGCATGTGTAATGTATATCTGCCCCTTTCCCTGACGTCCCTGCCAGTTTGTCTATAGACCTTTTTCACTGAAGACATTTTGACACATCACAGTAGCAAAAGCTCAGGTTTCAATAATAAAATTAATAATGGCTGAATTCCATTTAGCTGCTGCAGTTTCAGGGTTGTGGTATTGTGCGTGCTGGCTCACTGTCACACTGTCATGTTTTACTGAGACACTTTAATACAACAGAGCCATTGTTAGTGTTATTAGTAACACCTGTAATTACACTACCACGACAAGTCAAATAGCTGCTGGGAAAAGAGCCTAGTACGCATTCTGTCTCAGCATCTAGCCTTCGAGTTACCATTTTGTTGCCGTCTTCTAGGACCCTTTTCTGCCTTTTTGGACTTTTTGCCTGCTTGCCTTACCCTTTTTTCGTTGTCTATCTTGAATGACCACCTGTTATAAAAATAAAACCAGCTTTGAATCATTAAACCTGACTGTCTCTGAGTGGAGCCCCTGGGTCTTCCACCTGCCTCACTGAGCATTTATACTCACTTGCTCCAATTCAGTTAACACTGGCATAACTCACAGGTATGAGATAGGGCTGCAAGAGGCAATTATTGTCATCTTATTTAAATGTCTTGGGGTTTTTTTAAATAAAACCACAATGTGGAATTATTAATGGATTATTCTGATGGCATACATTTTTGTTTGAGGCAATCCCACTTAAATATGGGGCAGCACCAACATAAAACTAGCCTACTCCATTACAAATGAAGGCCTGCATTATGTTAAAGTAAAAAACTTATTATTAGCTAAATGTGGTTAAAGTATTGAAAGTAAAATTACTCATTATGCAGCAGAATGGCTCCTGTCAAAGTTTTATTATTATATATTTTATTACTGGATTATTATTACTCATGCGTTAATCTGAAATTGCATTTTAATGTTGTAGTTGGTCTAGGTGGACTTAATTTTAACTACTGTATATACGGCTGGGCAGTTTAGTCTATAACAGTGCATCACTTTTTAGTTGACTATAACTATAACATGCACTTTACAAGTAAATAAATTTAGTAAAGTAAAAAACAGTATTTCCATCTGAAATATAATGAAGTGAAATTAGAAAGTGGCAGAAAATGGAAATACTAAATACAAGTTGGCCTACCTCAAAATTCTACTTATAGGCCTGCAGGACTTGACAAACAGATGTGATTCTTTTCAACAAACCAAATCAAATGGGAAATACGGTCTAATCTGGATTAAAAATGGGGGTTATTGGGTGAAAACAGACACAGCAGTGTGATCAAATGGACCATTGAGACAGTATTGGAGCTCAGTGCTCACCTGATGGTTCCTGTTTGTGTGACTCCTTCAGGTAGTACAGAGCCTTCTGGAAGTCTCCTAGGTGGTAATAAGCCACACCAGATCGGTACAGAGCTTTGAAGTTCTTTCCTTCCTTGTGAAGCACTTTCAGACAGTATTCCTTCACTCGTTCATAGTTCACCAGCTCCATTTGCAACAGGCAGGCTAGTGGGTGGAAAAGAGGGAAGGCTTGAAAAAGTTACTGATAACACTGCATGAGCCAATGTTTGAATTATATTATACAGCAGAAGTACTAATGTGTGTCATGCCAGATATGATGGATTCTTTGTTAATTAGTTTATCTATAACTAATATAATGACTGAATTTGCCAAGGGGTAAATAAATATACCATCAATATTCAGTGGATATCCAAACGAAAGTGAGGCAGATAGTGGGGTAAGCCTGAGAATGACTCATACTCTGAATGAATCATTCATGAGCTCTGGTGTATTCCCAGAATCTTTCTCAGAACCGATATGTATAGTGTGTGTGTGTGTGTGTGTGTGTGTGTGTGTGTGTGTGTGTGTGTGTGTGTGTGTGTGTGTGTGTGTGTGTGTGTGAGAGAGAGAGAGAGAGAGAGAGAGAAATGTCTGAGGAAACGTCTCTCACCGGCCAGGCTGTTGTAACACTCGAGCTCTGCATTTTCCATGGCCCCCTTCTGCTCATCTGTCAGTGTGGACTTGCTGATGGTCGGCAGGAGGGGAGACGGAGGCTTGGAGCTGGTGTCCGGATCCCCCAGCACTCTGCACAGCCCCTTAATCTCCAGCAGAGCGCGGTGATACTTGCCAATCGCCTCTCGGTACTTCTTATCCTTGTAGCACTGGGTGCCTTGGCTCTTGAAGTCCAGCGCTCGTCTCACGACGTCGGCTGGCTCGTTGTGGGAGGGTTGTTTCAGCAACGACCCACCATGATGCCTCTGCTGCTGGAGCTGCTGCTGGTATCTGGCATCTTTGGTCCGGCTGCTGCTGTTGGGAAGCTGAGTGCACTGCTGGAGCCTCGGGGAGCCGCCGCCGTTGTCGGTATGACTGCCTCTGCCACCCTCCACCCTGCCTTCGTGCCCAGCCTTGATCACGCTCATTTTCGACGTTATTTGATTATCGCTGCCCTGGCGCCCGGTAGTAAATTAGATGGGAAACTGAGTCTCTTTCACTCCATCTTCTCGGCCGTACTCGCGTCTTCGCCTCGCAGTGTCGCAGCTACGTCTCTGTGCGCAACCCTGCGCGATGCGCGCTCCTCTGTTGTCCGCCTGTTCTCGTATTTTTCTCCTCCGACGAGCCTATTGGTCATTAAATACTAGACCAGTGGTCCCATGGGAGTCATCCAGCAGGAGGAGGAGAGGTTGATTTGATCATCAGTTTATCTTGAGATAATTTCATTATCAGTTTGTTTGCAAAGTGGACACACTTTTAGTTGAACCCAGACTGCACTGACAGTGTTTCTTTGCTGAGTGATGCATTATTCATGTTACATCATTTAGCCAGCCTTATTTGTTTGAATTGACAGAAGTGTTTTTTTATTCTAAATATTTTTATTTTATTTTATTAATATGTTTTTTATTCTAAATATTTTCATTGGAATGGTCCTGTCTCCATAGACCTCAGTATATTTTGTGTTCATTACCTTTCATGTTTTATAAATTTGCGTTAACTATACAAGCCAAATAAAACATATATATACTTGGAAAGCATAACTATTATTATCCCAAGTTCATCGCATGGAAAATGCAATATTTCGGTCTCCTTAAATTTAATCTTACCCTTTCAGTCTCTCGCTCTTATCTTCAATTGGAAGAATGCAGTCCTACTCAGATGAATCAGATAAAGCTCATCCAGCATGTCGTCTCTCGCCCGAGCAGCCTGCAGCCTGCTGTTCTCTCTGACTGCTCGCATTTTGCGCAGGCACTTTGGACAGACTCATCATAGGCTACAGTCCCTAATGACAGGCCATGATGTCATTCAAACCGGGGTTTATGTAGGGTAATGGTGTTGTGAGCCTTTATTATGAAGGGGGGAAGCAGGCAGAAAGGTGATGAATACGGTCGTCCCTTTTACCCTGACAAAAGAACCTCTCATTTTGACTGCCACTTCACCAACAGCACTGGGTGTGTGTAAGCTTGTGTTCACCATGCTCCAAGCCATCTGTTCTGTCACATTCACAGGGCAGTGAACTCAGCTGTCTGGGTGTGCCTCTGGAATTTAAGCTCTCTGGAGTAAATCTTGCTGATCAGAAATAAACACCATAAACCATGAAAGCTATTAAATATGACTGGTTGCGTAATGCTCAAATTGATGCTATTTTGCAACATCATGTGCCTTTAATTGGGATCAAGCCATACGTAGGCCTACAGTTGTTTTCTAGAAAGATGCACAAACTACAACTCTGTAATACAATGGTTTGCATGAAATGAAAGTGCGGACAATATTGATATAGTTTAGATTACTAATAGCCTAGGCTATATTGAATTTGATTTCTGTTTCCATGTGTAGCCAATGGAGGTTAAAAAAAATAAAAAAAGAAAAGGAGGGAAAAACACCCAGATAATAATATAACTGTAACGTAAAAATAAAGACAATAGTGACTCCTATTATTAAAAGAACTCAATTTCACTTTTATTCATACCCTTTGTTACAGTTTACTTCAGACGACGTCATCAAACTACGACGTGAAGCATAGTGTTAACGTGCTATTTGTGAGACTGTTTACATCATGGCGGCGGTGGATTTCAGAGGTAGCTACATCGGCATTTTACTATTTGTTTTTTTCTGCTGTATTGATTGATGTTTAATAGGTCAACAATTAACGTGTTGTATTTAGACCATTGAGGTGAAGCCGCTGTGTAGATTTGCTGGTGGCGGGTTCCACGTATAATTGTTAGTGCTATGAGCTAACGTTAGCAACAATTAGCATCTCCTCTGCTTTGATTAGCATGTCGGCTAACTTTGCTAATGCTGGCTGGCTTCCTGAGTTGTCCGTTTTGTATTGTAGATTAGCTTATAAAGAAACAAATCATAGGTCACTTATCTATCCATGTAATGTTGCTGGTAGAGGAGGATTTGAGTAACGTTATACAAACATCCGATTTATTTAACGATAACCTTACGTAATATAGCACTGAGGGCTCGGTTACTGCACGCTGACTGCTAACTTCTGACAGTAGTTTGTTAGTTAAAATGACTGGTCTTTCGTACCGTGATTACTAAGTGGTGTTAACTGATGGTTAATAATTGCAGTACTCAGCCGTTCCGATGTGTGGGAGGAAAAATTACAGCTTCTGCTGTTCTTAATCTTTAAGGCACTACCATCTGTAACATGCTTTAATTATACTGATCTTAATACTAATTTAACACTGGAATACTTTAAACCAACAGCAAATAGGAAACAAATAAATCCGTGTATGGTTCGTTCTTTCATTCTTTCGTTTCAAAACAAAAAACAAAAAAACAAGTCCTTTTTTGTTTTTTTCTGTTTTAAAACGAAAACAGAAAACAAAAAAGAGACATTGTTTTTCTGTTTTAAACCCAAAAAGGAAAATATTGATTTTTGATATTTAATGAGTCAGATTTGGAAGAATTTAGTTGCGTGGCGCTGCACATCCTCCAGCTGCAGTAGTACATGGATTATGCATAATATCAGGAGCATTAGACGTAATCCAGACAACAACCCATACCAGAGTTAACGGAGGGGGGGCGGGGCGCTGGAGCGTACAGGGCGAGGGAGAGGAGGTCGCACCCTGGCCGTATAGCCTCGAGAAAAAAACCCTTGATAAACAAAATGCTTCCTTGATGCTGACGTAGCCTACTTAAGCTAGAAATTGGATAATTTGAGGCTCTGTGATATAGTGCTCACTTCTACAATCAGTTGATATGAGATGTGATGCGACCTAAAAAAGAAGTAGCCTTATATAAAATTAAATATAAAAATATTTAGCCTAATGTTGACTTTTTGTTTCACAGGATACACATACACAAGTTTCCTGATTCAAAGGTCCTGGCCCTCCTTTTACCCCAACCATGTTCTAACTCAGTCTTTTCTGTTAAATAGCTTATCATATCCTACCTGCCTTTACCGTCACAAACTGACGCTACAGGGCTTCCCCCACTGCGTTGACCCATGACGCTATAGTGATCCCCAGTGCGTTACAAACGCCGATAAGCGTTGACCACGGGTCCATGTGTGACAAGTCGGGGAGTGAGCACGAGTTGTAGGCATGTTGCAAACTGGGGGGGAGCCAGGGGAGCTTAGCTCACTTTAATAAGACATTAGCTCCCCTATAAGCAATATTTGTGATATTTTGGGGGGTCCCTAAAATATATAAGTACAAACATGTCTGAGCTCCTTTGTTTTTGGTTATGGGTTTGAAACAGAAAAACAAAACAGATGTCTGTTTTTTTGTTAAGTGTTTTTCCATTTTTCCAATTTGGTTTAGAAACAAAATAATGAAAGAACGAACCATACACGGATTGAAACATTTAAATGCAAAGTAAGATTTGATTTGACTTGATTTTGTTCTGTCATAAGTAACACACACATAATTCACTTGTCCAAATATTCAAAAAACAAACATAAGACCCAACTATATTAAAACAAGTTAAAGAAATGGTCTGAATATCATGTTAGGGTGTTTAGCTTTAGAGGCTTTCTCAGGTGTCACTATCCTGGTAGCAAAGTCCTAATTGAAGGAGGGGGGGGTTGTTATTTTTTAAAACCGAGCCCTACATTACCTGAGGCTGTGATGATGTGTAGGACATTAGTGCCTGAAAAGCATAGAGTAAAATCTGAATATAATTTCTAGGCATCCAGTGTACTAAAATTGGCAAGCCCTCAGCTCAGGACATTAGGTACATTTTGTTCAATTTGCAGACAACCTACTTGGGATATCCTGGGTGGACAGCGGCTGGGTGCCAATTCTTAACCCTGGAAATGTCCTGGACTACTTCTCTGAGAGAAGCAACCCCTTCTATGACCGAACTTGTAATAATGAGGTAGTGAAGATGCAGCGGCTTACTCTGGAACATCTGAAGTAAGTTTATCTTACACAGTGTGCTTTGGTGATACTTAGAAAATAGCTGGAAAAATAAAGACATTGAAAAGAATTTAAGTGACACATTAAACTAAGAGCAGCATCAGCTCAAAATGAATACTGAAGTCATTGTAAGATTTATGCAAATGAAACAACATGTGGAGCTTGCACATAAACAGAACCAACTAAAACACACACATATAGTAGTTATTAATATGTGTTTTGTTTTAAAGGCCATGTGTATATGGCTGCAAATTTGTAGTTTTGAGTGACAAAAATTTGAAAAATAAAAGCAAACATTGTGTCTGTCTAATTTTCAGTCAGATGGTGGGAGTGGAGTACATTCTTCTTCATGCTCAGGAGCCAATTCTTTATATAATCCGTAAACAACAGAGGCAGTCACAAACACAAGGTGAGCAGTGTTAGCATCTGATTGAATTTCATATAATTTAATTGTGGCATACTGGTCAGTCAGAGTACAGCATACATGTGTATATCTGCTTAATAAAGACAAAATCCTATCATTATCCAGCTGCATAAAAGGGTCACTACTAACAAAACACTCATAGTATAAAAAACTGAAATAGTTATTTTATTTAAATTCCAGTAATTAGAATTGTGATTGCATGATCTTATACTCATTACTTTCACAAAAACATGTTAACAAAAATGTTCTACTGTATGTTTTTATCCTCCAGTGATTCCCATGGCTGACTACTACATCATAGCAGGAGTGGTGTATCAGGCCCCAGACTTGGGAACAGTTATCAGCTCCAGAGCGGTGAGAATTTATTGTATGATTCCATATCATAAAATTCACTTGGAACCGTGTTTTATAGACTCTTAATGGGTTATTTTGATATGTGGATTTAATAAGGGGTTTATTGTTAGTGAGATCAATCACATCTGTTGTAGCTTTCTGCTGTTCATGGAATCCAGTCTGCTTTTGATGAGGCCATGTCATACTGCCGCTATCACCCATCCAAAGGATACTGGTGGCACTTCAAGGACCAGGAGGAGAGAGGTTAGGGTTTGGCATTTCGTTTAAATGTACAGTTTAGACATTTAGGTGATACTCTGGAATAGCTCCTGTAACGAGATCATCAATCTTAAAAACAACAAAGAGTGAATGCTACAGATCCAGAGCTATGGTGCCCTGAGATCCCAGAATGTTTATAATAGTGAGTTCAAGTGTAATATGATTTTGGCAAAAGCTTATTAACAAAACTCTTATTACAGAAAAAGCCAAGCCCAAGTCTAAGAAGAAAGAGGAACCGAGTTCACTGTTTCAGAGGCACCGTGTTGACACGCTCCTTTTGGACCTCAGGTCCAAGTTTCCGCCAACATTCTACCAGGTACATGTTGCACTAAATCAAAACAGTTGTTATTGTGTAATTTTATTTTTCATTTGAAAATTCATGTTAACATGTTAATGTTATTGGATCTAAGAAATATTGTTTTTCTTTCCACAATTTCAGCCTAAGCCTGGTGAGAAGCCTATTCCAGGTATGATCTGTTCATAGTTATATTCAGATCCTGAAGTTACATTATAAATATTGTCACAGTGTGTGGACATTAGTGCTTAACATTAAAAGGGCTATAAGTAAAATTATGTTAATTTCTTTTCCATTTCTGTCTTTCTCTGTTTTTTGCAGTTTTATACATCTATATTTCAGAGTAGAGGGTGTTCAGATTTTGATGAAGATGTGATTGTAGCCCACTATTCACTAAATCCAAGAATTTTCATCTTATTACATGCTCTTCTATTGCAGTTGAGGTGAAGAAAGAGCCTGAACCCCCCACAGAAGCTGTAAAACAAGAGGAGAGGGAACCATCCACAAAGTCCTCCGCTCCAGCTCCTCCAAGCAAACCGCCTCCTGAGAAGAGAGCAAGGCTACAGTGACATTCTTCTCAAGTTCTGGGAATATGGAGCAGGGAAATGTGAAGTCCTACAGCACTACCTGAAAGAACAGCTTGGTTCCAAAATTGCAAGATCATCTGCCACTCTGCTCATTTGATCAGTTTACAGGATGCTAAGAATGAACTGGCACAAAAAGTGTCTTGTCTCCGTGCCAGAACTACTTTTACACTGTAACATTAGTCTTGTACACGTGATAGCTTTGGCTTCATGGACATTTGAGGCAGCTGTACCATGAACGGGGGTTAACTGCTTGATGTCAGCAGGCATTTAGCAGTATTTGTTAAGGACGAGTTTTTTGATGATAAGATGACCTCAGCGTCAGTGTTGGAATACTGTTGACATCAGCATAATATTTGCATGGTAGTGACTTCAGGGCAGTTTAATTCCCAGTCTGCTTTACATGGGGATGTGTCACAATGCATTATCTCATCTGAAATCATCGGAAATGCAAAAAGGCTTCTTTGACTTTAGCACCTCTCTTTAATTACAAACACTTTCATCTGTTTTTTGCTTTTTTTTAAGGAATACTCTGTCTTTTGTGTTTTTGTATTAAATAGCATCATCTGCGGCATCCTAATTGTTTATAAGTAATATTCTTTAGTCTTGCTTGATCAGTTTTTCCTCATCTGAACAAAATATACTGTATTTGTAGCTGACTCGTGATCAACAGCTAAGCATTTATATCAGGGCTGAAACGTATCTGGCCTTCTAAACTTGTCAAACCATGATGGTTCGGGTTCATCGTCGGTTGTAGAACTACTGTACTTAAATACAATCTAGATGTACATTGTTTATTCTGCTTCACTACATTTCAGAGGGAAATGTAGCAGTTTTTAGTCCACTATGTGAATGTAAATGCTCTGTATTTGTATAGCGGCTTTCTAGTCTTTGAGACCACTCAAAGCACTTTTACACTACATTGCATTTACTCATTTACACACTGAGCCTTAAGCTGATGATACACGGGCCAACTTTTTGAGCAATGTTGCTGGGCAATCTTGCTAGTGGCAAGTCCGTCTATGTTTTGAATGGCTGGTGGCGGAGTAGTGGGGGAAGGGGATTACGGAATAATCTTTTCTTCTTACCATTGACGGCAATGTTGCCCTGCACGATTGCTCTAAAAGTTGTCCTCAAACAGAAACTAACATTCATACACCAATGGAACAGCCACCAGGGGCAATTCGGGGTTCAGTATCTTGTCTGACAGCTGGAGGTACTTAGTTACTTAATGATGATTAGACTAGCGAAGCTTACAAACAATGCACAGTTAAAATTTAATCTAGTGGTTACCAACCTTTTTTGCTTGTCACCCAATAAGGCAGTGTGTAGTAGGGGCCCCTTTTATTCTTCAGATGTCTAGTTGTTAGCCATTACGCCAAGGAGATGTGCAATACCCCCCAAAACTTCTCAGATGGTGTCATTTAAGTAACGGCTCAAGGCCCAAATAGGTAAAACTATCCAACATTCCACCAAAAAAACAAAGATTAGAGAAAGGTACAAACAGTTTAAACAGATTTATCTTCCCCTTTGGAGGAGGCTGACCCCTAGCTCCATAAGACCCCAATGGATTAAACTATGAAAAGGGAATATAAAAAAAGTAGTCAAAGCTAGCTCCACCTAAACCCACAGCTGCAAAAGTAAAAAAAAACACAACATATCTAATAATGAAATATAGGAGAATATATCAGTCACAGGGGCCACTCTGCAGGACAAGCATTAATACGTATGTACTTAAATGAGTTCTTGAATGAGAACTTTTACTCACAATGGAGTGTTTTTGCATTTTTGTAATTGTACTTAAGGATCTGAGTTTTTCCACCACTGGTGGTCTTTGTGTATATTTTAAGACAGTGGTTCTCAAAGTGGGGTATAGGGACTCCCAGGTGTCCTTGAGGGGGCTCCAGGGTGTCCTCAGCAAAATGGGAATCATTTATTTTCACTATAATGCAGTCAATAAGCAACATAAAGACAGAATAATGATTATTTTGGTCTTGGGTTCCATACACTTTCTGTAATAAATATCTAACAGCCAAAATCTCAGTATCAGATATAATATCAGATGGGGGACCCTGGGACAAAATCTTATGAAATAGGGATACGTGATCTAATTTGTGTGAGTTTAAGGGTCCTTCATGTGAAAAAAATTGACAACCACTGTGTTACGCTAACTAAACACACATTGGGTACATTGAGTAAATGAGACGGTGTGATCAGCAGGTGTCGCCATTTGGTCAGTTTTGGCCCGAGCTCCTAATTGCCTAATAACAGATTTAATTCCATGCATTTGTGCTCTCTGCCAGTCAAGTTCAGCTCAAACCTGCGTAGTCACTCAGGAAATCTCCACTAAGGGACTAAGCGGAAAACAAAAAGGGTGAAGGCACAAAGCAATGCTGCATGTATTTTGGTTAGTGTGGACAGTAGCTGCCTGCCTTCATGACTGTTACCAGAGATGCCACGAAGAAGAAGTTTCTCGCAGGGCGTGGTGGGATAGGAGTCTCTCCTCTGTGGAGGACTGGAAACAGTGCCCCAGCTGGCTGGCTAGCAGCAGAGAAGATGGCTGCAGAGGGTATTCTCAGGCCAGTGTCTGAAAACATAGAACCGTTTGTCATGTTCAACGACGACTAGCCAGCGTGTCACCCCGGTTTTTCCGTTGTTCGGTTCCGTTCGGATTCGTCGGAGGGGATAACACAACATGGGGTCGCAGACTCTACAGATCCTGAGGCAGGGGGTCTGGGCTTCAGTCACAGGCGGATGGTACTACGACCCCGATCAAAATACATTCGTCAACGCTTTACATCTCTACATCTGGCTGTTTCTGCTGTGTTTCCCCTTCACGCTTTACATGGTGAGCGATGTTGCTTTTTTAACCCATTTTTATAGTCCCTTTATTTATGTTTTCGTCTTGACTGTTGACAACGTAAGTTACCAATCCAAGTGCCCATTAGGTTAACTGTTAGCTGCCACAGGATACTAACGGTCGGTCTCAGTCTATTATCTGGAGCGGAGACAATGTAACGTGTCATTAAACTAACGAAACGTCGCGGAATATTTTCATTACACTGAAAATATTTTATAAAACCACAATGTTTCGGTATTATAAGCAGATTAACATCATTTAGATGGCAAAACTGATAAAATAGTATTTAAATGGCTGCCCCCTTTACTGTAGCATCCACCAACTATATTGGACCAGAATGGTCTTTTGTTTAATTTCTCTTTATCACAGTGATTCAGTTAAGATCTGTTTGGATATTATCAATCGATTACACTGTGCCAGGCTGTAATCAGTTAATTTAAATTCCCTCAACCCCCCTTATCTAGTTGTTTTCCTCCTGTCGGTAGTGATTTTCAGTATCACCAGTGTTCAGAAGCTACCAGCTGTGAATGCAAGCACAGCTGATAAGGATGTAACAGTAATCTGGCAACTTAAATGTCCAAGAAACGGACTCAACTGACTGCTGCTATTCGCTCAGTTTATTTGTCACACGAGGTCTTTGTTTGTCTGTTTGTTTTCTAAAGATATTGCTTTCTGTGTCGCGTTTGCTTTTGCACAGTGATAGCTTGACCTCTCAACTGTCCAAAATGACTTGACGCATCAGTATAAGTTATAGTCCACTTGTGCGTTTTATTTTTTGTCAAATAATTACACTTGATCCAACTTGCGAAATCCAGATAGGCTACAGAACAAGTTAAAATGTCAGTGAGTCATAGTGTGTTTTTCAAATACATCTCCAAAAATGTGCTCAGGTCAGGAAATGGCTGTTTGCTAAGCATACTAAGGTCTATATTGAGAAGCTGATGTTTCAAATCGGTTTGTGGTTTCCGTTCTATTCCTGGAGTGGAAATACACCGGTCAGCACTGTGGTTTATATTGAGCCACAGGTTTGAGTGGTGCTGCTGTTTGTAATAACTGCAAACAGCTGCAGCGGGATATCTCAAGGACAACAGAGATGCAGGAGATGGAGCTCAGACACCTTGTGGTAAACATACAGGTGCTTGCTGATAACCTCCTTCCTTGGCAGTTCCAATTAAAATAATAATTGTCTGCAGTCATTTTTAAAACATTACCAGTGTGCATCTTAAATAATTGGCAACAATGGGTGCAATATTGCATTTTTCTGTCAGCTGTGTTTAGAAGAGCTAACTTCAGCTTGACTTTATTATACTGCCTTACGGCTGTGTTATTGTGGTTTTGAATAAAAGCTTCACTTAAAAAATAGTTTTTAAAAAATGCCTTTTTCTTTGTTGTTATTTTCAAAAGGAACACAATAATTAAAGCACAAACTAATAATAACAACATGACATTACAATGTCATATTATTGAGAAAAATATATAACAACATCCAGCAGGAACAAAAAAACAGCATCAGCATCATCCTATCCCTTCTACAGTACCCGATTCCCAGAGTTAACTTCTGCTTCTGTCTCTAATCCCAGGCCCTGCAACCAACCATGGTGATCGTGGGAATCTACTGTGGTGTGATTGCGGCCATGTTCCTGCTGCTGAAGACGGTGAATTACCGCCTCCACCATGCCCTGGATGAGGGGGAGGTGGTGGAGCACCAGGCCAAGGAGAGGCAAGGCAGCAGAGGTGGCACAGAGGGGGCTAATGATGGCTGTGTCACTCGACGGGAGGACAGCAATGGCCCGGGGTAAGTTCATGTCTTACACAGCCTGATGGTGGATTTGATGTCTGTCTGGAGATGGAGGACGAAGATGTTTCGTGAGTGTGACTAGGCTGCTCAGATGATGAGGCAGACAAAGTATTCTGTAAAGGCTATGTAGGAGTGTTGTGTATTAGGTGGGAGACGTCATGCTTTCTGATCCATGATGGTGAGGAGTCACATGGAGTGTGGTTGTACAGTGAGTCATTTAAAGTTGATGTAATCTGGAGTTGAGGTCAAAGGTCTTCGAGTGGTGAGAAGACCAGATAGATCAAGTGGAGTCCAGCTTTAATATCAGCAGTGATGTCGAAATTAACTAGTAAAATTTTTAGTATTATTCCTTTCTCTGCGGGTCTCTGCTACCAAAAAGAGGTATCATATGCAACTGATGTTTTAGGCTGAGTTCAAATCATTGGATTTTACACGCCATGGGAGCTGAACCACCTAGGCACACTGGGAAAATTTAATTTGGAAGTAATAAATTATATCCTTTCTGAAATAATTATAATTTCATTAATTTTCCCATACTATGGTTTGTGCTGAAGTATGCTGTTCAGTTTTGTTTTAAAATGCATTCTGAGATTATTGCTTGGTTTTGACACTGAAAGCTGGCCTCATTTATGAGACATACTTAAAGGAGCACTATGGAGTTTTAAACAGTGTTTCTATTTACACTTAGTTTTACTCACTTGAACACGCTGGGCTATTTTCATATTCTTATCTTTCTCCCATTTTTTCTAGAGCCCGACCGATATGGGATTTTGATATTGAGGATTTTAAAATACGATATTCTGATATATTGGCCGATATTCTTATTTTTTTCCCTTCTTTTTCAGAAACACATAACATAAACAAGAATTATCCCTAACTTTTGGTATGTGTAGTTATGCAACCTCACCAAGATAACATGACTTATGTATAAGTTACATTTTCTTATTCTTATAAAAAGTACTTTGGATAAACACACATTGCTGTGTTTTGTGGTGGATTTGTGGGTTCCAAACAAGCGGGAATCTTCCGGTCTGCGATCTGATGCCCAGGTGGAAGTCCCTGAAAGCTGCATTCTATCAAATGGCCAGCAGGGGGCGACTCTTCTGGTTGCAAAAAGAAGTCCGGCTCCATTGGAAACAATAGCAAAATGACCCTACTTCTCAGCTGAATAATTACCCCAGTAAACACTTTCCTGATGAGATTATGGTCTCAGCCGCTAGTTTCAAGTCTTCTTCAATACAAAATGATGTTCATTTAGTAAATAATGGTCCCATTTATTTTAAAATAGACCATAAAGCAGAGTATGTTTCAGCGTGGGATTATCTATGATTGACAAGTTGTTACCATGGTAACAACTTGTCAATCAGACTAGAGCCGACTCGTACCCTCGGCACTGTGTAAATTTAACCAGCACTTTGAAAAAGCTTATTAGGAGTTGGCTGTTCACTTTCTCTGGTGAGAACATTTAGTATTAAGACTGTTGTTCACTAGACAAAGTTATCAGCCCTGTTAAAATGACAGTTAACGTGAGTTACAGATGCACCTACAGTGTTTCCCACAGAATGACACTGTAACAGTGGCGGGTGGGTGGGTGCGCGCAGGCGTGCACATCGATATTGACTACCAGCCTGCTAGCCTCAAAAATCCAGCTGCTTTCTAACATTACCTTAGCTCTCCTTATTAGCTAGGCTCCTTGCATGCTGGCTAATAACTTGCTGGGTCTCCGACATTGACAGCGTTCTGTTGGGCAGATTTGTGCAGCGGTTCCATGAGGGAGAGTGAGCAAGAGATGTACGGGAGTGAGAGAGAGAGAGGGGAACAAGCGAGAGGAAGTGCAGCGCGAATACGCTCTGCAATCAAATACGATTTTATATATGATTTGTATAAATGAACTGTATAAATGAACGTTTGGGAAACACTGTCCTTGATAAGCAAGCTAGCTAGCTCCACACACGGCCGTTAGCTCCACCATATCGTCATTTCCGGGTGCTTCTTGGTTGCAAAAACTCAACATGGGGGCGACCTATCGGCCAAATTCGAGGCTTCAAAACAGTAGTCCAAAAACCAACGGGTGACGTCACTATTTCTTATATACAGTCTATGGTGCCAAACAGTGTGTTGCCAACAGGGGAGTTGCAGAGGGCTCTCTTGTGGACAAACTATGCAAGGACAACACTCGTAACATGATCTTCGTTTTCTTAGTAATTGTAATTTAACGGTTGTTCTAAACACAGAAACCAGTTTATCTGCAATTAGCTCTTATCGGCTGATAATATCGGCATGCTGATTTATTGGTCTGATTTTTTTTTTCAAAAATGTGGGTTTGTACAAGTGTGCCACATCAGATTCAGAAAAAACTCCTCACTTTGCATGACTGTGTAAATCACCCATGTAAACATCATAAATGTTTTTTTTCTGCATAAACAAGCATGCGTTTATGAGAATTGTAAATTAGCATAATTAACTCCCCAAGAATACCATATAAGGCTACGTGTACTGTACCATTTGTCAGTGTTCAATCATGAAAATGACATTGAAGAGTAAAAAGAACTTTCCGAGTTCGGAGATTGAAGTCCTGAAGGCTCTAACAAGTTTTATATTTCCAGAAGCACAACCCGTGGTAGTCTAAACCACGACAGCAACCATTTATCTGTCTCTGCCAATATATCAACATGCTGTCACTCTCTTTCAATGGCCTAACGCGCCAAGGAATCCAAAAGATTATACTTCCAGCTGACTCTATTATATACAGAGACAGTTCTCCTAAATCACTTGTACAAGCATGAGGAACATTGTTTGTTATCCTTGAGGCCTAACAAATGATTGGAATGCATTCCCTTCCTGAAAAAAAATTTCAAAGCCAATTTGGTCGGTTATTTTGAAACCTGCACTGTTTACATTCATGTTTACTTGGTAGCAGTATTAGCCTGCTTCTTGCTGGTGCATTGCTGTATTTCTTGGTGCTTTATAGCCACCTGTGGATAATCAGTGCAATGTTGATATATTGTTCTTAACCTGTTGTTGCTAATATTTCTGTTTTTGTGTATTGTCCAAATATTTGGTGAATTTGTACTTTAATGCTTTGGCGAAATTGCTTGTGAAATGCTCATACCGATAAAGCCATTGAATTGAATTGAAGTTAAAAAACAGTATTAAACCATTGGCAGGAACCTGGATCACGTCACCCGCATGCTTGTGCACAAGAACAAACAAACAAAATGGGGACCCACTTTCAAAAACATCCCTCCAGAGCGCTACTAGTGGTCAAAATCTACACAGGGTACCTTTAAGTGTATTTCTTTATGGTCTGCTCTGCTGCAGACCTGGGACATACAATTACACATTAGAACTTGTTAAACCTTATGCCACAAGACCCTTACCAGAGTATATAACCTGGAATCCGTTTTGAGCATCTTACTGCATAAATTGAAATCTATAAATTGGGACAGCCAATGGTTTTTATGCAACCACTAATATCTTCAAAGTACAAAGACACAGAGTTCAATATGCAACCCATATGCTTTTAAAGCGAAGTATGTTGACGGTGAAATATGTGATAATTAATGGTTTAGTATGTAATAATTTCATTAGTATTTCAGGACTTTGTGTGTGGAAAAAAATATGAAATAACATTAACAGCTAATAAAGAATCACACATGATATGTCATCACATACCATAAAATAACAAGTGATGCAACATGAATATTTTCTAATGAAGAGGTTTAGCTCTCATTCAGAAGGAACAAAAGCCACTGAGGTTCTAGCTTTTTACTGATCATGATTCAAAGTCGTGACTCATATTCACATTCCACAGAGAGTGCTTAGTAGGACGCTGAGAGAGGGGAAAGGCAACAAGAAGAATGAGAGCTCTCGACCACAGGGGCAGTCGCGGCTTTGCCCACACATCTGGAGTTACATTCCAGTTTGTTTGAGTATACAGTAGAGCAAAGAACCCGCGCTAAAGTTCGTTAAGGTGTTTTTGCACCCTCCCCCCCACCCGCTCATTTTCCCCAAACTGGTCCTTTTCCCAGTCTTCGTTCATCCGTTGTACGTATTGTAGTTCATTATGCTGAGTGTTTTTGTTGACCCCTTATGAAACATTTTTGGCATATGGAAATGATTTATAGACAATCCCTGGCAAGTTATTTGTTTCAACATACCAACTGATTAAACAAGCACGTCCAGGCTAAATATAGGCCTGGGGAAAATCTACATGGATGTTGTCATCTGTTTTTACTCCTTCAGTTGATTTTCAAAACCCATATAAAGGATGTTAAATACATGACGTGTTTTCCCCTAAAGTGTGTGAAATGTACTGAGTGCGCTGTGCTGGTAATACAAGTCTATGGATGTGTTTGTGTGTCTGCACAGGGACCCTGGAGGGGGTATTGAGATGGCAGACTTCGTCAGGCAAGAGACTCCACCAGTGGACTGCAGTTCCAGGAACTCCTATATTGGGATGGAGTCTAACTTGCAGGTGAGCAGAGCACCGGTCTGCTGAACATAAGATGACATGGATTATAACACCCAGAAAAACAGTACATGTTGTCTGCACTAAAAGTGAGGACTGCAATGTTATGGCTGCCAAGTGAATTTGTTTTCATAAGGTGTACGGAACAATCATCAAAATTATATCAAATAAAGGCTTGAAATATCTCACTTTGCCTTTTCACCTGTGTGTGTGTGTATATATAATGGTCCAGGTTAATTTATTTACCATGCTGGTGATGAATACTTTTGTGCTCATGGTTTCCATAAAATGAATTAAACGATTGAACTGTGGAGAATGTAACCGATCTTACCATGTGTAGCATGTCCATACATTTATATTTGTATGCATGATCTAAGCAGCATAGAAATAGCTCAAGCAGGCGACCCGGTGGGCTTCAAGAGGTTTTATACATCCAAAGAACTTCTATAAAAACCAGACCAGGTGTCTTATTGAGACCTGAGTTTACTTGACAAAACATGTAGCCAGTCTGAGAGGGACTAGTATTAGCTAAGTTTTACAGCATAGTGTATGTGTGTGCGTGCATGTACATAGTTTCCAAATTCTGAGTGTAAAATGTATGCACTACTTATAACTCCCTAGCATTATAGTGAGTAACTCATGTGAACAAGGGACTGATTTACAACACAGCCTAGCTGTCTGTTGACATACTGTATCAGCCCTAATTTAAACAGAGAATACATGAGAAATACTTTGTAATTGAAACATACAGGATTCCAGTGTCTTGTTTTAACAGAAACTGAGTCTGAAAGTAGTGATTTTGTTTCAGACGCTGTATGTACATACTATTGTGTCACTACAGCTGAATTATCCAAAACCTTCACTCGTTGAAACCCCAAGTTTATTCATAAAATACTTCTTTAAATCATTACTTGTGTTACAAGTGATTAATGATCTACTGCTACACAATACACAGCTCTATCTTCAGTCTTCCCACTAACTATTCCTGACAAACCTTTTAAACCTTCTCCCATTTTGTGCAACATGTACTGTGCTTACTGTAACACATACAATTTACTTTTGTTGTTTCTAGACACAGACAAAGGTGCTGTTTGTGTGTATGTAGAGGGGTGTTTTCATTAGTTATGATCCTCGCATAGCTTACTGTCGGCAGATATCAATAATGATAAACCTTTAATATTCAAGTTATTTAGCTGTTTAATTCTGCGAGATAAATTTAACCTCTGAATCCCCATGGGCGCCGTGTTCTATGTCTTTGTACTGTGTGTCCTTGTGTTGCTAATAAGCCAGCATGTTCTGCTCAGCTGCTGTGTGCTGAGCATGAAGGGAAGCCAAAACTTATCTCTGATCACAGTGAAGAGGCACCCGCTGTTTGTAATACACAACAAGCATCTTCCTTTGAAAATTGTAAACTCTAATGATCACACGTCTTGTCAGTCTGCCTTTATTAACATCTTTGTCTAAAATTTGCTTTTCATATTTTGACTGCTAATTTATCCTTTAATTCATATTGTAGATCGCATCCACCCATGGAAGAGCAACAGTAGCCAAAGGTAACTATGACTATCTTGTCATGGATACTCAACTCATTTTCCGAATCATTGTTCTCTGTGCCTATGTAGTGCCATTAATTTTAAAGTGAAAAGAGCCGACTTTTGTTGCTAGCACATTGCACTTCTGTTTTGTTTTTATAATCTTTTTTGCAACCCTGTGATGCATTTTCTTTTAACGAGGTCACCGCATCCCTGACCATGATCACTCCAGCTGCCCAGGAAATGTAGTCTGACTCAGCATTACAGTGAACAGTCACAACAAGATGAGGCAGCTTTAGACAGGCGCTGGTGGGTTTGGAAAAAAAAAGAAAAAAGTAATACACTGTAAGACCCGGCATGGGAGTCATTCTCCAGGAACTTTTTATCGGAATACTGAGAAGAAGAAAATAAATGAACTTTGAGCTTTGTTTTGGGTCCATTGTACTGAGTGTTAGAGTGAGGCGGCTGCGTCGTCTGAATAATTCAGCGAGTCTGTTCGATGCCATTCTAATTAGCTGGCAGTTTGCGATGACAGGAAATGGTCTGCAGTGGGACATAGGCTCTGCTGGGGTTCAGCATTTTAATCCTCTTCCATTCAAGGATCCACTGAGGCTGCCCATCACAAACTCCCAAAAAGTGTGACCAAGTAAGATATGCAGGTTTTGAGAAACAGTCATCGCAGAGAACATCATTTGAAACAGTTACATCTTTGTTCAGAGGTTATCTTGTACTGTACTGCCATCAGGGAATCTATTCAGAATAGCTCATAGCGCCATTGTATTTGGTTGTTCCAGGTATACAACTTCAAGCACTTCTCAGAGAAGAAGTGATTCTGAGAAGACAGGGGTATCTATTTCTTTAACCTCTGTGGAGGCCAGTTATATGTGGGTGGGTGTCCAGGGTTAGTTGTTGTGAATGTATTAATAATTGATTAAACATGTCATCTCCTAATTGCATTCTTCCTACCCTTGCAGGAGATATGGGAAAGACTTCAGATGACATCAGTTTGACTCTTGTTGAGAGCTGCAGCCACGATCATGGTTAACATGCATGGCATTCACAGACAAGAAAAATCTTTCTGATGTCATGCTGTGATATTTCAATACAGTCCTTAATGTTTATTTTCTTTGTGTCCATTTAGATCTCCTATCAGATGCAAAGATGTACTGCCTTGTTCCCAATGACTCCTTCGCCTCCTTGCAGCCGTCAACGTCCTTGTGTCCTTCAGAGCTGTCCAGGGAGCCTGCTGATCTCTGTAACTCTGCTGCTTATCACTTCAGCTTGTCACACTCCTGTGACACAGAGGTGACCACCCATGCATCCATGCAATCTCAGACCTTTAGGAAGGAGCTCCGTTCTCGGGGCCTACCTCGGACCTCTAGCTCGGCAGGTTCTGCTTTCCCTGATCCGTGTCAACCAGACTTTGCACTCTACCCTCCACCCAGGAGAGGTGGCCTTGACCCTGTGTGTGAGCTGGAGGCTGCCAGACCACATAAGCCAGGGCTGTGTGGCAGAGAAGGGGCAGAGCGGCTGTACCAGCAGGATCAAGCTGTGCCCTCCACCTCGGGAATAGAGTGTTATAGACACAAAGAACCGCGCAAAGTAGCCCGCTCAGCCTCCAGGGAGGCAGGGGAAGGTAGCTCAGGACTGTACCAGGTGGAAGTAGGTGGTGGGGGGAAAAGCTCTGGTGCAGGAGGAAAGTCCCAAGGAGGGGAGCGCAGTGCTGATAGCCTGAGGAGCTTGAGTACTCGCAGTAGTGGTTCAACTGAGAGCTACTGCAGTGGCACAGACAGGGACACCAACAGTACTGTCAGCAGCTTTCACAGTGAACAGACTAGCTCTACACATGTGGAGAGCCTGCTCTCGCTTTCAGGAGATGAACGTGTACGAGACAAAGGAGATGCTGTATCTGCACCTACAGACGGCAGGACTTCTAGCCTCGGCAGTATTAGCTCTCGAGGTCTTAGCAACCTTCCCTCCAGGGAGGCCAATAAAAACCCTCATGCCAATGAGCTGACTGCTAAACAACCTGCTGACACACCGTCCTCTGCAACACAAGAGTTGGTAGAATCTGGTAGGTGCCAGGAAGAGCCTGGCATCAGGACCAGTGCTGACGGCTCAACAGGTATAGCTGCCATGGAGAAGGAGCAGGTGAGAGATGATATTCAACCAAAGTCAGCCAACATTGTTCAGAGGACTTCCTCCCTGTCAGCAGGGCGCAGTGGACGCCGGCGGACCGGCAAGAAAAGGGCAAGCAGCTTCGATGCCAGCCGTCACCGGGACTACATGTCTTTGCGTGGTATGGCCAAACCTTGTAGTGCTGTGTTTACTGGGGGTGGAGAGGAGGACTCCAGCGATCACAGTGAACTTAGCTGTGCCTCCAGTCTCCACTCCAATCATCACCTAAGCACAGACAGCTCATCTAGCGCCACATCCCGCTCTTGCCACTCACCAGAGGGCTATTACAGGGCCCTGAAAGCCAAGCACACTGCCTCCAATCCAGCCTCCTCCTCCACCACAGTAAAAGGTGCGGCAGGATCTGAGGCAGTAGTGCGAACCGGAGGGAAGCGGCGCACCTCCCGTCGTACCCCCAGCACAGGCAGTGCCAAAACGCATGCCAGAGTGTTGAGTTTGGACAGTGGTACGGCTGCCTGCCTTAATGATCCCAGCCGCCTAGGAGCTCCAGCTGGGCCTCGGCCCCTTACCACCTCCAAGTCAGACCTGGAAGCCAAAGAAGGGGAAGTCCTGGATGCTGCATCCCTGCTGGGTCGGGCCTCCCAGCTGGAGTCAGTGACCCGCTCCAGAAACAGTCTGCCCAACCAGGCAGCTTTCGCTGAGCCTCAGGATGCCGCTGCTGCTGCCCTACGGGGTATGTACCACATGCAGCTCTCAAACATAGTGTACACATTGCATTTGGTCTGGTTTACTACTAGTGTTTGATGTTGTCAATGTAGTGACTCTGAAATGCAAGAAATGTTGTGTTTAAGTATATCCATTGTACTGATTACTCCACATTCTTGCACATGCACTCTATTTTTTGAATTATCAGCAGAACAGTATTATACGGATATGGTCGCAGAAAGAATATAGGCACCATTATTTGTCTGCTTTTGTTATTTTTGCTTGCTTTGCAGATGTGGATTGTGTAAGTGATTACTGATTGATGTGATAACTCTGGATCTATATTGAACATACTGTGACTTGAAACCATTTATCAGGCTCCTTTTACTGGATATCTGCTTTTTTTGCCTATTACTAGGACCCTAATGATATAATTTACTGTTTTGGGTGTAATCCTCCAGACATTAGGCTTGCTTCATTATTGCCTTGTGCCTTGTGTGGCTCCATAAGAGATCTTGTCTGCATTGCTCATTCAGTGTAACCATGGTGAGTTTCCATGGAGTGACAATTCTGACCCAAGCAAACTTTTCATTTTGTAGATCACTATTAGCATGATGGGACAGTGTGTGCTTTGTATAGGAGCAAATAGGAGCTCTCTTAATAGTGTCATACTCATTGAGTCAAAATAGTCATTCCCTATACCACATTCTTCGAACTTGCAACGTTATATCTATTATTATTACTGAGTTCTTGTCTGTCTTGGTTTTTGTGCTTTGGCTTCTGTGTATTGTGGATATTTTCTCCTGATGTTGCCGGTGTTTCTCAGCTCTCCAGAGTGTACAGTCCCTGAGACATACAACATTAGAGGCAGGATATGCAACTGTTGGCCAGAAACATTTCATAATTGGTGTTTGATTCTCATTTGATTCCTGCTCTGTGGATTTTTATTTATGACTCAAAGCCATCTAGGTCACACAGTCTGTTCCATATAAGGGCATTCATTGGCATTAGATTGTAGCGTAGCATTGGCTGGTTAGTCAAAAACTTTCTTTGACTGGACATGAAATCCACAGTAGTGGTTTTTGTCGTCAGTAGTGGTTATTGGGGGGAATTTGCTGGACTTGCAAAATGTTTGTATGCCACTCCTGAAACCACTTGGTAATGTTATTCTAATAGCTCCTTCTTTCTCATACAAATTAAAAGTTACATTTGAAGGTAAATTCACCCCTATTCAATTGAATACACTTGGGGGATTTGCCACTACAGTCTGACTTTTTGACATAAACCCAGTTGCTATTATTAGCTAGAGCTGGCTAACTTTAGCTAGAATGTTGAATATAAAATGCTGAGCCATTTGCTGCAGTTTTTAGTTTTCTGTATGTGCTACTGTTAGCATATCACAGATGACCCTTTTGAATGATTTTATCTCCAGGAATAAAATAGCAGTTCTTCTTCGGTCCCGTTCTACTTGCTCTCCTCCAGGTTGCCTAATGGTAATGTCATTAAAGCAAGACTGTGTAACTTTTGCTGAGTATTAGCCACTTTTGCCACAAGTCCCAATGAGAGTATACTTGTAAGTACTAAAATGTAGCACAAGTGGAGAAGAGTCATAAAGTCAGCAGACTGAGTCAGTAATGGCACTTGTAAGGCAGTACCTAGGCTTTTTAATGTTTGCTAACATTAGCTAACTTTCAGTGTGTTCAGATGTCTTATTTCTAAAAGGTTGCTGTCATTAAGCAGTCAAACTCTTCATTAGTAGTCTAAAGTTCACGCTGCAGATTTTGTAACTGTTTCTTAGCAAATTGAAATGTAACTAAAAACCAGCATAGCACATGGACATATCAACTCATACAAGTGTCCACATAAAGCTCTCAGAAAAGGAAACACATCCAATCTGACTGGCCAATGATGTCTCTCACCATGACAGCCCCAGGGAGCGAGGAGACGGTCATATTTCGGCGTGAACGTAGCACGTTTCGTCGGCAGGCAGTGCGGCGGCGACACAACGCAGGGAGTAACCCCACCCCACCCACTTCTCTCATTGGATCTCCTCTCAGGTATGCCGTGCATGGAGCAGGGAATCGTTTCTGTCGTGTTTCCTGGTATGAGCATGTTACCAGTTGATGCTCTTTCCTGTCCCACATCAACACCAGTTTACGTCTTCTGCAGTGCATGACATCAACCAAGATCATCTGTCATTGGATGGGTGTCTCCACTCTGCATGTGATGTCTTTCGCCCTCCTTTTCTCAAGACCTCCCTCTTTTCCTCCTGTTATCATTCAAACTGATGTTTTTAAATTCCACTTTTTGAGCATGGATCAAAGAATGGAGTCCTTACAATCTCAAACTCACAAGGCCACAAGGCCTGACTAATTTACTTGGCTGACATACGGTCTCCCCTCAGAACTGCGCATGATTCGTTCAATAATACAGGCGTCCTGCTGTATCACATTGCTTTGCCCTTTTGAGCAACCTTTCTAAGGAAAGATGAAGATGATATTGATAATTTTAAAAATCAAAGGTTTAAGTCGGCTGTCTGCACCCACAGGAATATACTGTGTTTGTAATTGTGTTAAATACCTGGCTACTCATTAGGAGATATTAAGACCCCAATTTGAACAATCATGTTTAATGCAGTAATTGACTGGATAACAAATGTTTTTTAACATAAATTTGCACTAATTTATAATGATGTATGACCATTTTTCCTGTATTAATGTTTTCCACGCTCCCAGTCACATTGCTGTTGCAATATTACATTTTATATTATGGCCGCATCTTGTCTCACTGCACCTTTTAGTGTAGTGTCATGTTTAGCGTGTCTGCAGTACCCTTCTGAATCCCTTTTGTAACTTTATGTGTATCTAAACTTGAAAACTTCAGTCCTTTTTTTGGACAATTGTGTTTCAATTCTTCATGATTGATGATTGACTACTGCCCTCCAGAATACTGTCACTCCTGAGGTTGTAGTCTGATTAGAGAGACAATGTCAGAACTGGAAGGTCACAAGGACACAGCTTGTGTGTCCCTTCCTGTCAAATTAGCAAACCACAAAACCCCTCAGAGGTATATCTAAAAAAAATAGCTGTATTACTGTATGTAAAATCGCAATTTAAGCACTGGCTACATTACAAACATTGACTACATAAACCTGAATGTTTGTGTTCCACTGGTCTTATGCTGTGGACATACATCAGGTTTCTCAGTTCCTGAGGTTTATATAACTCCTCCAGTTTTGTTGTACAACTGCAAAACAGCTCTTTACCTCTTGCCAAGCCTCTATGTTTTCCTGCATCTATCTAGCAAGGTCACATTTCTAAACGCTGAGTCTTGAAAAATGTTAAGCAAGGAAAACAAGTGTGCAGCCTGCCAGGGGTCACTTAACTTGCAAAATGCAAAATCGTTCCCTCTTCCACTGATCCCTCATCCCTCCCCTGTCCCTTCACTACAAACACTTTTTTGGGTTTTAGTGGTGCACCAGACAGCTTAGCCTTTGTCATATACTTTTCTCACTGTATGATAACTTAAAATATTAGTAATTTCAAGAAAGCATGCAATTAAGTCATCTACTATTGGTGAAGTTTATGAACATTACTGAGAATTATCTCTATCAAGTAGTTTTAGGTTTTACATGTGTACTGGAAGACAGTATTTGCTGTCTCTGAATATATTCGCCTGAGTAAAGCACTACATAATACTTTACTTAACCTTAAACGTTAGTGTTCCTCTGCTAGGATATACGTGCAATTATTATGCTGTAACCCTAGATCTTTATAAATATCAGAAGGACGGAGTTCTAAGTCACTTCCGGACTGCATGGACCGCTTTATAGCTTTTAGAAGTCTAGAAAAGCCTTCCTAAACATCTAATGTACAGACTTTACACTCATTATCACATGCAATCCATAGCTGGTGCCATCGTGGAGGTCTGCCTGCAGCGTGCTGTGCGTTTGACATCACACAGAAATGAGCCATAGTGTCTGTTCACAGCCATTTTTGCCTCAGATTTGGGGACCTCCACTATGAGCCTCTATTGTGAAATTGCCTATGTCCCTCAACCCCTTCATTCCTTTCCTTCTCCCTTCTCCTCCAACAGTCTTCAGGAGGCTCTTAGCCAGGCCTCCCAGCCTTCTACTAACCAGGCGAAAAGTCAGCCATCCAGAACCCCGTCCCAAGTGACCGTGCTGAGCACAAGCGCCTCCCTGCTGGCCAGGAATGGAAGCATGCAGCTGGAGGGTTCTCAGGACAAGGCCTCAACCGTTGGCGCAACCAGCTTGCAGGATGACTTCGGTAGGGAGCGCACATAGATGCATGAAGAGAGTTGAGATGTCAAGATAAAGAAATTTCTCAAGGAAGAGAGTTGGATTGGTAGTTTGCCGGAAAGGGGATCCATATGACATGATGATATTTTTGGCTGTATTGCTCTGGTTTTATATGCTTTGGTTAGAAAGTTGCTACAGTGGCTTTGACGGTTTGAAATTGCTTGAAGAGAGCTGGTCACAGATATGACTGTTGCAGTCAGTCATAGCAATGCACTATTATCCACGGTCGGTGGACTGACGCAATCAGTCAAAGCCGAGCACAATTATCCATGCTCCATTTGTCTCTGTCTGTGATATCGTGTCTGTAGCCAATACTTGACCTCACTCGGTTGTTACCCTTTGGTCACAGCATTCCTAGCCCCACTGCTGACAACGGAGTGTTAGATATTGCTGGCGATGCCTATACATAAACATGTTTCCCTGGTTATCGGTGGGATATCAATGATAGTAAAAAAAGATAGAGGTTTTGTGAGAGCTGTTTGGCGTCCTTCCTTTGAACCAGTGCTAAACGGATTACTGCTCCTACTCATAATTTGATCCCAGAGCAAATTTCTGTTATGAGCAACTTGATGGTCTGAGTCTGTGTTTCTTGTAATCTCAGAGTGTTATTCTTCTATCTGCGTATGATTGCACTACTATGATAGTGTCTGAGTTTATATGCGACCCTGATGATCAGCCATGGGTTTACTGAACACCTGTGCATAAAGCTTCTTGAGAAAATGCTTTTCTTTGTAGTTCTCTGATGATTTCTTCGGGGAAAAATGTATTGCACAAATTTAACTTGAAGGGTCATGTCCTTCAAATATCCTTAAATCATTTTTTTTAATCATGAAGTACATTTCAAAGCTCTAAGGAATTCCTGACAGTTAATTTTCAGTTGCACAATCAGCCTAAACAATGGAAATAAGGGAATACGCCTTCATTTTTCAAAGACGAACAGAAAGAAAGGAGTGTTTTGAGACATAAAAAATCCTATGAATATATTTGTATGTATTTTTATTGAGATATAATTGTTGATTCACTCCGGACTATACTTTTGGTTCATACTTACTGTGCAACATGTTTTTTTTCTTGGCTTATTTATGTATAACTCCCACATCATTCCAGCTTAGCCTTCATTTTCTTGTTGTTCCCAGCATTTTTTTAAATAACCAAACTATTAAAAACAGGAACAACATAAAGTGAGATTGCAATCGAGGTTTTAATAACCTGAGCGGGAACAGTGTTACCATGGCAACTCTACATATTCCTCCTGGACTGTTAGGAAAGATGCAGTATTCTAGGAATCTATTTAAGATGTTTCTTGCAATACACATTAGCACATTTGTTTGGAAATTAAGAAATGAGGAAAAAAAATAAAGCTCCACTGAAGCAACAGAAATACGATGGGAGCAACCTGACTGTTGTTTAAGACGAGCAGGAAATGACAGACTTGCTGCCTGATAGCCTCTTTGGGAGGAGGCACATTCACTCAATGATCCCATTAGCTCAGATGAACACAGTAATATTACCAAAGCTATCTAATTCCCTGCATGTAAACATGTCGTCTAATGAAATTATTCCCACAGACGCTCTTGGCTTGTGATTTCTGGGAACTGACTTTGCTTCTGTCTCTTGTTTTTGTTTTTTCTCCAGGAAAGCTCACACCCTCCTTGTATGAGGTTGGCGGGTGTGACATGTCTCTGGTCAATTTTGAACCTGCAACCAGACGGGCCTCCAACAACATATGGTTAGTGTCAAACTGTATAATTCATCTGATTTTGTTTACTGCAATTCTAGTTGTGTTTTCTCTTAAATTGAACAAAATATGTGTTTAACTTCTATATTGTTCTTGACCGAGAACAGATCATTAATCACTGATACTGACAATTTTGTGTTGAAATACTGTCCAATTGCTAGATAGTGAAGCATAATTTCTGGTTAGCTAATTTTGGACTGTTTCAGACAAAACAAGTGACTTAAAGACATCACCTTTAACTTTAAGAAATTGTTTAAAATTTCACTTTAGACAGCTAAATTAAAACCATTCCTGTGATTTAAGAATTTTGAAACCATAGAACATGCTTTAATGATGCTTGTTCAACATTAGTTGTTTTTTTAAATCTGCTCTATAAATAAATTAAACGTGCACCAAAAAACATCATATTTTGTCCAGTAATTTACCTGATCTTTTTCTCGACTTTGGTATAGCACATTTTGCCATTCTTTGTGCTGTGAGTTCCACACTGGCTCATGGTTTTTGCTTTAACGCTATCTTTAAAATAAAAAAAAGCAAAAAGCTTAACCATACAGTACAAAAAGCAAAGCAAATAGCCTATTGGCTATTTAGTTTTAGGTCACCAGAAAATGATTCACGATTTAATACAGTAAGTGCAGCAGATGCTGTTGTCTCATCAGTGTGCTCATTTTGTCTAATGCCCTGCAGGGACACCGACTCCCACCTCTCCAGTTCTACCTCAGTTCGCTTCTGCCATCATGACCTAGTGAGTACCCAGCCACTGAGCGTGTGTGTGTATGTGTGTGCGCGTGTGTAAGTGACAAAGAGAGGAAGAGACGGCTAGACTTGCAGAGAGAGAGACAGAAGACTGACAAAATCAAACAGTGGACACAGAGACAAAAACAAACTGTCTTTTATTATCTGCATGTCTGTTTTGCATAATTCTGCCTAATAAATAAATATTTTCAGTTTGAATATTTTTATTGCCCTTTCTTATTACCTCAGACAAAAAACAAATCTATTTAAACTATTTGAAAATCACTACACAGGCTGGCATTTGTCCTGAACCGATTTTCAAAAACCTTTACAGCCTGGCGCTTACGTACTTAAAGGTGTCTTTGATCATCTGTTGCTGGCTTTTTAAAAATATTTGCAACAAGAGTCCAGATGGCTGAGAGTTGGTGAGGTGAATGCGATGCAGTCTTGTGTAACTTCCTAAATCAAACACTCTCAGTGGAATTTATAGAAAACTTTTAATTTTAATTCTCTCAACTCTCAAGTGTATTAACTGTGTATCAAGTGTATGTTTACTGTTCATAATACTTTATCAGTGGTGAAAATGCAGCGTAGATCACAGATCTCCCTCCCACAGATCCGTCTAAATCGTCTTCTGACGATGGACCCAGAGCTGCTGGAGCAGCAGGATGGAGATCTGAGCCCAGAGCTCCAGGATGCACCACTGGGACAAGAGGACCCTGTGACCACTGCTGCCACCGGCAAGGCCAGACAGTACTACCGCTTGTGGCTTCTGCCTTGCCTGTGGGTCGGCCTGCACTTTGACCGGCTCAGCTTGCTGGCACTGTTTGACAGGTAAGACAGCCCATATATCTTCGTCATAATTTTTAGCTAAATATTTACAAAGCATAAAGCAGCTTTATGATTAGCTGCCCCTGAGTGAGAAGGGAGAGTTTGTCAAACTTTATTGTCCATCAATTATATGCGCAATTGTGTTTTTTATGCTGTAACTACAGACTAACATTCTGCCCACCACAGCGTTAACTTTTATTTAATCAGGTCAGTCCCACTGAAATTAGGGACAGTCTAAGATGGCTGCTGCACAGTTTCTGACTGATAAAAAGCAAGAGAAATGGAAGCCTGAGGCAGCAGCATACCCCAAGAGCATTATTGTACCTTCTAGCTCCTCCAAATTGCTGACCAGTCCCTCCATGCTCACAGTTAATATCCAAATGTGATATCCTGTTTTTTAGATGTTTTTTTTTTTTAGAAAACTGATGTTTTTAATACTATCAAGACCATACGATTGCTTATTTGTATTATTGAATTACTTTCTATGCATTATACAATATTTAAATATTATCACAATTTATCTTTCTATTAATGTATATTGTCAGCTACATAGCAGAAGGCAGTTACAAACTCAATTTCACTCTATAACCTGACAAAATAAATCTACCTACGTACCTACTTTCTTGTTTTCTTTCTTCACCTGATCTTTGTCAAACCTGGTATGAATATTATGCGTTCGGGAAATTGAGTAACTTGAATGTCAATTCAAGAACTGTTAAAATATACTTGTAGACTGACTTTTCTCCATTGTATTACAGGAACCGTCAGGTTTTAGAGAACGTGCTGGCCGTAGTGCTGGCTGTCCTGGTGGCCTTCCTGGGTTCAGTGCTGCTGGTCCACGGCTTCTTCACTGACATCTGGGTCTTTCAGTTCTGCCTCGTCATTGCAAGTTGCCAGTATTCCTTACTTAAGGTGAAGACTTGACTTAACAGCACAGCATTATTAGACTTGACCCTAAGAAGTGAAACAGAGAACCATTGTTACAGAGAAGCTTTTTTTTTCCTGTCTTTTTTTGCCGGCAGGCTGAAACACATGATAGCACTTTTATCAAAGTATGGTGTGCCTTAAGGGGAATTTTTGATGCTCAAAAATGATTTCTTTACTTACTCTGCATTATTTGTAAAAAAAATAAATAAATAAGGTAACATGTTTGCTAGAGACATATCGAGACATTAAGTGTAAAACGTCAATGTTAGTAGTGAATTTACCTGTGGCTTTCTTTATTGACAGAGTGTTCAACCAGACTCCTCTTCCCCTCGACATGTAAGTAATTATAATTCATTTTTCACTCTAGCGCCTTAGAATATCCACAAGCTTTGGGTTTAAAGTTGATGCTCATATTCTTAGTGTTGATGATTAAATTCCTGGATAGCCCACAGAGTGAACTTTTAATGGTCAGGAGTGCAAAATGTTAAACAAAAAAACACTTGGTCTACAGAAAATGAAGTGGCCTTTAAGCTTTAGCGTTAAACTGAGGTTAGATAAACACAGACTCAGTTTTCATCTATAATATGACCTGTATTTATATTCAGTATTTTTTTCTGTTTCTGTTTTGGTTCTTGAAAATGATGTCGCTTTTCCCCTGCGAGTCTATGTGTTCCTCCCTCCCTTGCGTCTATAGCCTGCTCTGAAACAGCGTATTTTATTAATGCAGCTCCTACTCAGCTGCAGGCACAAGCTTTAAATAGCTGGCCAGAGTTTAGACCACAGCTCTCTCTCTCTCTCTTTCTCTTTCTCACTCTTTGTCTGTATCTCCCTTTCTCCCCCTCTCTCTCCTCCTCTTCCCCTTGTGTCGTCCCCTTTTCCTTCACCTCATCTCACCAGAAGGATTTCTTTCCTTCTCTTTTAACAACATTGTTGACACATTTTGAGCGAACCTGGTCTCTTTAATCTGATTGTTGGTGTGGAAACTGTCACTGCTCCCTTCAGCGAAAAAGCAGGGCAGCTCATAGCCTCTTGGGTTAAATCTGCTCACTGCAGACGTGCATTCTCCCTCTCTTGTGAATCCTTACACTTGACGCTATTCCTGTTTATACCTGTGTCTGTAGTCCTGGGGCTCATATGACACTGATGCCACTGGATTAATTATTTCTTTAGGGATAATTATTGTTAGAATGATCATTTTATTGAGTTGTTCAGTTAGTTCTATGCTTTATCCACAGTGAATCACGACTGCACAAGTAATCTAGTAATCTAGTGCATAGTGCAATTTTGCTGTAGCATGCTCCAACATACTTAAAAAATGTGATTAGCAGTTTATATATTTCCCCCTTTTTTCTTATATAAATGTTTTGAATACTGAGCTGAACTGGACCGCAATGGGAAAGGCCTGCGTCTATAATGAACCATTTATTTTATCATCATACCCTTTTGACTGCAGGGTCATAATCGTATCATAGCATACAGCCGGCCTGTCTACTTCTGCCTGTGCTGTGGCCTCATTTGGTTGCTCCACTATGGCAGTCTAAGGACCACTTCATCCCGCTTTACCCTGTATGGAGTCGCACTTACCAGCTCCCTGGTACTCGCCTCTGCCAGGGACCTTGTCATCGGTACGTATACAAGCCTGTGGCATTCATGTACAGTAACAATATTGACAGCAACATCCTTTATTCGTATGGCATTTTTCAAAACAGTTACAAAGTGCTGTACAGAAAAACGGAGTACATATGAGCATAAAAGCTCACAAATCTATGCCAGAGCTAGACCATGAAATGCCTTAAAGTGGTCATATTATGCTCATTTTCAGGCTCGGACAGGCGACTTGTCTCTGTGTGTGCTGTAGCTCAGTGTGTTTCTCCACCAGTGTTTTTGACGCCGTACCACACTAGACGCTAGGCGAGCATTACGACACGTGTTATAAAGTGATGCAGATAGATTATGGAAGAAAAGCCTGGACTACGATCAAGCTGTTTTCAGGGAGTTCAGGAGCAGGGTTTTCTGTGAGAGATAGAAACTCCCTTTAGGGTGGAATTTGGGCGTTTTTGTTTTGCAAACATATTACCTGCACAAAAAAGATATATATAAGACAATAAAGGAACGCAAAAGCATAATATGACATCTTTTTTAAAGCACTGAGTAAAACCTTAGAGGCAAATCTAAAATCAATAGAAAGCCAATGCAAAATGCTGATAATGTGGTCTTTTTTATTTCATCTGAGTCTGGCTGTTGCTTACTGTATCAGTAGAATACGAGTAGGCATTTACAATCATCAATTTGGGAAAAGATGAAAGCATGAATAAATTAACAAGTATATACCACTTTATTAACATGATCATCACAAGTAAGATCAGAATCAAAGATAATTCCTACATCTCTGGCACTACACTTAATGGAGGGTACCAGCTTGTTGAATCGTAGTTTGGCTGAAGATTTGATGTAGGAATCAGAAATTACTCTCAAAACGTGCAAAAATGACACCTACACTTTAATTGTCTTCCTAGCACGAGACAAATTGAGCTTTAGTTACAAGATTAGAAGTGCATCCGCCAAAATGAACCGTTAAGTGGAAAGCAGTGATTATTTGTTTAGATAGTATGAAAACTTCCTTTCATCAAACAGCATTCAACAATAATTGCTTTAGTTGCCCTGGAGACGTGCCACAGTTCACTAATGTGAACCAATAATATTTGTCACTTAAAGTCATAAACACCTCGTCATCTGCATGTTCTGAAATCGGATTTATATGACAAATTTGTTAGAAAATATCTAAATTGTTTCATTTTGTCACACTGACATTACTGTCACCTTGTGTACATCTCCCTGCAGTCTTCACTCTGTGTTTTCCCATCATCTTCTTCGTGGGGCTGCTGCCACAAGTAAACACATTCGTCATGTACCTCTTTGAGCAGCTGGACATCCATGTGTTCGGGGGCAATGGTGAGTGACTTGTAGATGCACAACTTCTCTGCAGGGGTGACTTTGACCTCTACAGAATGAGACAATATACACTCCATACACTCTTGCCTTATATATTATGATATGGCAGGCTTCATAAGAGTGCTGATTTACATTCTGGCCTGGTACCTGTCTGGTTGAGTGGTCTCGTTGCTGACGTCCTCTCTGTGCTCTCTGCAGCCTCTACAAGCCTTCTGTCAGCTCTGTACAGCATCCTGCGCAGCATCGTCACCGTCGCTCTGCTTTATGGGTTCTGCTACGGAGCACTGAAGGTGAGAGCAAAGCCAACTAAGACGCAGTGTAATTAACAAGATCTTAAAGTAATCTTGTGACATACACAATCAAATGATGTCCTCTGCAACCACTACTTCTAATTATACATTTATGACCTCTACATTATAGCAAATCTGCCTCCATATTGCTGTTTTAATGTCGTAGGAGCAACCTCAATGGAATATAATATTGTTTGCTGTTTTTTTTAGTGATACCAACCGTTTATTACCAAACATATTAGAGATGAAAATCAACTTTTATAATCTAAAACTTCAGCAAACCAGCAATATTTGCTTAAATGTAAGTGTATGTACTGATATAAACAATAGCTCAGCCATTCATACTGTTAGAGATTAATGTATGGAGACCACCGTTCCACAAAGAAAATATGAACAATTACCTAAGAGTCTACAGCCGTGCTAGTGGCTCTGTGAGGCTGTACTTGTGCACAGTTGTGCTTTAAGCTAAATGCAAATGTCAGCCTGCTAACATGCTTATTTTCCGCAGGTGTAACATTTCACTCTAAACCAAAAATGTCAACCTTGTGGTGAGACTAGAGGAATAAACGGGATCACCAAAGTCATTAGGATACATCATCAGGGAAACATGAATGTCATGTTAAAATGTCATGTTAATCCATCTAAAAGTATATGAGCTATTTCAGTCTGGACCACAGTGGTGCGCTAATGTGTCTGAAAAACAGATATGTGACATCTTCAACATTTCAAAATGCTGTGCTTCATACATTTCATTAGGGATGTCCCGATCAGGTTTTTTTGCCCTCGAGTCCGAGTCATTTGATTTCGAGTATCAAACATAGACAGAGTCCTGATATGATGCTTCTATAATACTTAAAAAACAGATCCAGGATGCTTATTTTTTATTTAATTCACCTTATTCTAACATTTAACAACTCTTATAACAAACAGAGGACTTCTTTGAGGTAGCTTGAACAATCAAGTAATAAATAACATAAATTCTTCACTTTTGGACTTTAAGTCTAAGATAAAAACAAATAGTACCTCAACTTAAAATACCCGGCAGGCATGTAAACAAATACAAAAATAAAAGTGCCACAGTGTTTGCAAAGCACATCTATATATACATATACTGTATATACATTTATATCCAAGTCCTGATCGAGAGGTAATGTCCGATTCCCATCGAGTCTGAAACAACGTGATTGGGGCCCGATTTCCGCTCTCGTGATCGGATCTGGACATCCCTACATTTCATACAAGTGATCATACATTTTTGGAAGCTTGAGACATTCTATGTCACATGTGTCCGGTCATCCTTTTATACAAAACATGAAGCATTTTTGTCCTTTTTAATGTGTGAATATGTACAGTGATTCTTTGGAAACTAACCACACATCCTAAAAAATCACCTAACAAAAGCCTTGTTATTCTGTTTGTCTCAGGAGACCTGGGAGCCCCATCACATCCCTGTGCTTTTTTCTGTATTCTGCGGCCTCTTGGTGGCAGTGTCTTACCACCTGAGCCGGCAAAGCAGCGACCCCTCTGTCCTACTGTAAGTTCACTGCCTTGACCAACAAACCTTATCCTAGATAGTATTTGTAGTATCTGAGTTGTGCTATCAAAGTGAAGTTCAAATATTTTCCTTAGCACCTGTATAAAAAAAAATCAGTAGGGATTGTGGTGAAAAGTATTTTCCATTACCTGCTTGACCCACCTCTGCTGCAAAGAAATCCATGTTGATGGATAATCTGTGACTTTTCTACTCATACGTGTGCTATAGATTATCTCAGACAGGGATTTTCTAAGCACTTTAAAAATGCTCAGTTCAAATAGTTTAACACTGCTTCACACAATTGTTGCAGTGTTAACAATGGGCGGTGAGAGTGAGACATTCCCTCTGAGATAAATCAGCCTCAGGAGGTTCATGGTATCTAGACCAGCTAATATTTTTGCTTCTTGCTTCATAGCTCACTGATACAGTCCAAGATTTTGCCCAATATAAAAGACAAGAACCCAGAGGACCCTCTGTCAGAAGTACAGGACCCTCTACCTGAGAAGCTCAGGGCCTCAGTGGTAAGTTGACCCTCCATTATCTGTCTAATTAAAGCCAGGACTGGGTAATTGTACTGGAACTAGGATGGTCATTAGAAAATATCATACATTTATTTATTGACACACATTTTATTTCTAATTCCATCCCCAATGTGTGTTATTGAATGCACAGAATGAGCGTCTGCAGTCTGACCTGATCGTCTGTGTGGTCATTGCTGTCCTTTACTTCGCCATCCATGTCAGCACAGTGTTTATAGCATTGCAGGTACAGTGAATATTTTCTTATCATTGAAAGAACGATTTCTGTCTCTTGTTGTCATGTAATCTTTAGTTGTATTAATTGAAGTGACACGTCAGAAAATATACAATTTGATATCTGCTGCTTTGGGAAACAAAGAACAATAAATGATAAACCAATTACAAAAAATGGTTTGTTGTCTGCATGCAGATGTGTATACAGATTAATTTATACTATCTCTGCATTCCCTTAGCCTTTCCTCAGTTATGTCCTGTATGCACTGTTGGGGACAGTGGGGTTGCTCACCCACTACCTGCTGCCTCAAGTCCGTAAGCAGCTGCCCTGGTACTGCTTCTCTCACCCTCTGCTCAAAACTAAGGAGTACTATCAGTTTGAAGTCAGGGGTAAGTACGCTGGCTTGCATATAGCAATAACAACAGCTACAGTGTTTCCAAATAATTCCGTAGTGGTGATAAAAGAAATCTTTGTTTGTCTGTGTCTGTTAAGCAATGATGATTATGAACATACAACTTTCTGTGTAGTGTATTTTTTCCCACTTGATGTTTAGAAAAACAAATGGAATTAATCGCTAATATTTTATGCCAGTAGATCATACCAGCAGAGAAGATTTAAAATATAGACAGTATTTTGCTTTTGATTTAGAATTCTACTGGATATTTTTATCCTCTTATCTGTGCTGTATCTCATATCTCATAACTTTTTTCAAAACTTCACCTGCCTCTCTCGTCAGACGCGGCCCATGTGATGTGGTTTGAAAAGCTTCATGTGTGGCTGCTGTTTGTGGAAAAGAACATTCTCTATCCTCTCGTCATCCTTAACGAGCTCAGTGGCAGCGCCAGAGAGCTCGCCAGTCCAAAGAGACTTGACACAGAGTGAGAATTCCTACTGTTGTCCAACATATTTCTATCATACATCTACTACACTACACTGGTATTTGATTGCTAGATCATTGTTTAGCTCTTTATGCTAAGCCAAGCTAACTGGCTGCTAGCTCCAGCTTTAAATTTACCATACAGACATGAGAGTGGAATTGATCTTCTCACCTAACTCACCTAACCTAAGTATTTCTGAAAATGTTCCTATAATTGACAAGTAACTTACAACTACTATATAAACAGTTCAGAATAGTTTAGAATATATTTGTATACTTTAATATTTTCTTCATGATCTCTTTTGTATTACTACCACACGCACTGATGTTATTTAAAATGTTCACCAGGGTCGGCGCTTTGATGATCACAGTTGCTGGCCTGAAGCTGCTTCGTTCCTCCTACAGCAGTCCTACCTATCAGTATGTGACAATCCTCTTCACCGTCCTCTTCTTCACCTTCGACTACCGCCATCTGTCCGAGACGCTGCTGCTCGACCTCTTCCTCATGTCCATTGTTTTCAGCAAGGTGGGAGGAATATATGATCAGCTGTACGACTTTCACTGTTCAGTTTCTGTACAAGACACATTATGCATATATTTAATGTCCTCTAAAATATTGTAATTATTATAATTTAATACAAATAATTCATGCTGCACAGTTATTTTGTACTGGTCAGGGCAAAGTATAGCAGCAGTACTGTTATCATGCAATCAAAGAATTTTGTAGTTGAAGGATTTATATGCAGCTATATACTGAAGTTCACTGTGTTTTCTTTTTGATTTACTGTTTCTCTTTCTTTTTTATTTTACAGATGTGGGAGCTGTTCTACAAGCTGCACTTTGTCTACACCTACATCGCCCCCTGGCAGATCACATGGGGCTCAGCCTTCCACGCCTTTGCTCAGCCCTTTGCTGTGCCTCGTATCCTTTGACTGTTGTCTTTTATCTCAACAGATTCTGTACACTGAGTAACCAGATTCTTAGATGGACCTGTACCACTGCTGTAAATCCTGCTTATTGTGGTTGATGCTGTTGACTCAAATGTATTGTCATTTTTGAGGCTGTAGTTGTTGATGGTGTTGGGCTGGAATGTCCAGTGTTGAGATGTGTACAATGTGGTGTTTCTGTCTGCCTAATGTATGGAAATGAGGGTTGGCAAAAATATAGAAACCCCTTTGTGGTTCACTGTTATCACTGTATCTAAATGTATGGGATTTTATTAAGCTGATTTTCAACAAATGGGCAGCAGATGCTACGTGCAGAAAAGCATACATATTTCTCATGTGATCCTTCACCTGAGTCCCTCCAGACTCTGCCATGCTGTTTGTCCAGGCTGTAGTGTCAGCAGTCTTCTCCACTCCCCTCAACCCTTTCCTGGGCAGTGCCATCTTCATCACCTCCTATGTCCGTCCTGTCAAGTTCTGGGAGAGAGACTACAAGTATGGGAAACATTTTTTTCAATGCTATTCCATGTTCAAATCTAATACTATTTCTGTGAAAATGCTTCTGCAATTTGTGATTTTCAATCTTCCCTGTTTGCAGCACTAAGAGGGTGGATCACTCCAACACACGGCTGGCCTCTCAGCTGGACAGAAATCCAGGTGAGGACGTCATTTTCCTTTTAAAGATAGATTTTGGCAGCACTGTTCTCCACACTGTTACCTTTTCAATTTATTTTGGGTAGCCAGACATCTGTAGCTGACACCAGAATTTCATTTAGGCACATTGGGAGAATCTATGCTTTAAGTCATACTAAAGGTGAATTTTTATAAGAAACTGCATTAAATCCTCAGTTTATTATAGTGATGTCAGTGACTAAACATAAAATACAATAATGTATTCAACTAATCTGCCTTTCTTCTTCTTCTTCCATTACTCTTCTTCCTCTTTTCAGGCTCTGATGACAACAATTTGAACTCCATCTTCTACGAACACCTTACCCGCTCCCTGCAGCACAGCCTGTGTGGAGACCTCCTCCTGGGCCGATGGGGCAACTTCAGCACAGGGGATTGCTTCATCCTGGCCTCTGATTACCTAAACGCTCTGGTGCATCTTATCGAGATCGGCAACGGCTTGGTCACCTTTCAGCTCAGAGGGCTGGAGTTCAGAGGTGAGAAGGTCCATGTGTGTTTGGTTAAATTGATTCCCACTGGAGCTGCCTATGTGACTAATGTATGTTATGTTATATGAAACTAACGTGTGGTAGTCAGATATGTAGGTACAATATTCAGGTACAGGTGTTACAGGGAGGAAAGGGACTTATGGTGGCCCCAGAAAGTTGATATGTTGTACTGGACTGTAGCTAATGCAGCTATTATTAGATACATCACCATGTTTGTGTTATTACTACATTCTTAGTAATAACTATATCATAATATCGTAACCTAAGTGACCTTAATTGGTCATTCAGTGTAACGTTATTAGCATAGCATTTTGCAATTTGAGGTATGTTGTGGTGTTTTTGTGAAATATAATTTAGAAACTTCCCAGTAATTTAAAGTGGTTTTAGTATTTAGTATTTGAAAAACAAGTCCATATACTATTCTTATAAGTGACTTCTAGCATCAGTCTCTAAATCCTGTTTGTACAGATTTAATAGTCCCTAACCCTAACCCTCCGTGGGTTGCTTTTCCAAGCAGGTTAAACAAAACCCCCCAAATTATTTGCATACTTCTTGACCTAGGTATTGAGTATTAAAGACAGAAGGAATGAGGATATTAACTAGTTTCTCTGCATTCCTATGTCACATGAGCATTCCAGCATGTTAGACCTGCTTTATCTTCTTGCTAAACACACCTGCGCTGTGGATGCTTTATCAGCACGACCAATAGTGTTATGATCTATAGCAAATCTGCTAAAAACAGTGCATGTGACACACTTTGAAACTTTTACAAAATCGGACACTCCTCAGGCACTGACACTCATCACCAGTCTGTCAGCAACCTTTCAGCTGTCACTGTTGAAAATATAATACATTTTTTTACTGCTTCAGGAACTACCTATTTATCTTTTTGTGTGTTTCAGCATCTGTATCAAACCAGTTTATTATCAGCTGGCTGATTAATAAGGCCGGTATCTGCCATTTTGATACCTGCACTAATGAGGCTGCAAACCACATATTGTTTTACAGATACATCTGCAGGCACTCTTGTCAGTGTGACTGCTGTGGGACCAGCACTCCCCCTTGGGAGTTTTGGTGAAGGTGGTGAAAAAATTAGTTTCAAGCACAGTCACCATCGACTTTTGTAAATGTTAACACATTACTCCCATCCTACATGACAGCAAATCTAATCTGGCTAGCATTAAATATATATTTTTAAACTCTAGAGAGTAATGCAGTTCAAATACGTAAATTTTGACAAACTGTACCCCACTTTAAACACCAGTCACATAGTGAAATCTACAGCATAACCCAGTCTATTTTTCTGTTTCATTAATTCATAAAAAAAATCACCTAAAACAACATGTTGCTGGCTAGGATAACCATGTATATTTGATTGTACTCTGTATGGAATAATAGAATTGAATTTTCCCTCCCCAGGAACTTACTGCCAGCAGAGAGAAGTAGAGGCCATCACTGAGGGGGTGGAGGAAGATGAGGGCTGCTGTTGCTGTGAGCCGGGCCACCTCCCTCACTTCCTTTCTTTCAATGCTGCCTTTGGACAGCGCTGGCTGGCCTGGGAGGTCCTGGTCACCAAATATGTGCTGGAGGGCTACAGCATCACAGATAACAGTGCCGCCTCCATGCTGCAGGTGTTCGATCTGCGACGCATCCTGACCACCTACTATGTCAAGGTTAGTGAGATGTGAGAGCTGGACTGTTAAAACAACAGTGTGACGGTGTAACGCACCGGTTATTATTTATATATATATATCTAAATGCATCATCCCCTCCTGGTCTCAGGGTATCATCTACTATGTGATCGCTTCCCCCAAACTGGAAGAGTGGCTGGCTAATGAGGCCATGAAAGACGGCCTGCGGGGATGTGGAGAGAGGAACTACGTTGACCTGGATCCCACCTTCAATCCCAACATCGACGAGGACTATGACCACCGGCTCGCAGGCATCTCCAGGGACAGTTTCTGTGGAGTCTACCTGGCCTGGATCCAGTACTGCAACTCTCGAAGGGCCAAGGTAATTGCAAGGACATTGTTTCCTCAGTGATAACAGGGATGCTGTGGATCAGGCTGTTTTTGTAATACATGTACATGATACTGTTAAGATATTTAGGTCAACGTTAGCACCAAATAGGATTTGAGTTTCTCTCTTGTCTTTGCTTCATTTGTAGCCACTGGACAGCGAGAAAGACTCAACTCTGGTGCTGCTCTGCTTCGGTCTGTGTGTGCTGGGAAGGAGAGCTCTGGGAACAGCAGCCCATCATATGTCCAGGTTATTTAATCTTCATTATAATACGTTTTTTTTTTAAAAAGAGTTTACTTATGTAGGCCAAACAAACAGACATCAAACAACAAGACTTTCCAGGGACATTCATGTCTTTTAATGTTTCGTCTGTAAATTTTAAAAGAATAAAGAAGCATACTTTGCAAGACGAGTAATATGAAGAAACAGGCAAATGGTCAAATGTGCTTACCTAAATAGGCATGCATTATACACATTTATTATATGTATATGTTTTCTTTCCTGCACTCTGGATAAAACGTTCTTTAAACCTTATGAGTAATGACCAAACTATACATCCCTAATCTCTTCTTTCCATCACAGCAATCTGGAGTCTTTCCTTTATGGGCTTCATGCATTATTTAAGGGAGATTTCCGCATCTCTTCAGTGCGAGACGAGTGGATCTTCGCAGACATGGAACTTCTCAGGAAGGTCGTGGTGCCTGGAATCCGAATGTCTCTCAAATTACACCAGGTGAGACGCAGCAGGTGCCTTTGACCTCATTCTGAGGGTCAAATTTGATCTGTAACTCAAATGTTGCACTTGTTCTTTCAGGACCACTTCACGTCCCCAGATGAGTATGATGAGCCAGCTGTTCTTTTCGAGGCCATCTCCTCCCACCAGCAGAACCTGGTCATCGCTCACGAAGGCGACCCAGCCTGGAGAAGCGCTGTGCTGTCCAACGCACAGTCGCTCCTCGCCCTACGCCACGTCCTTGACGAAGGAACCAACGAGTACAAAATCATTATGCTCAATCGACGATACCTCAGCTTCCGTGTCATAAAGGTGAGAACTGCAACAGATTAAGACGAGTCTTTGATAGCTACCTTTCTAAGTCACAATACTTAATGAGAACTTGACCTCTTGTGCTGCAGGTGAATAAAGAATGTGTCCGAGGTCTTTGGGCAGGGCAGCAGCAGGAGTTGGTGTTCCTGAGAAACAGAAACCCAGAGCGCGGGAGCATTCAGAATGCCAAGCAGGCTCTGCGAAACATGATCAATTCTTCTTGTGACCAGCCCATCGGATATCCCATCTATGTATCTCCCCTGACCACCTCTTACTGCAACTCACACCCCCAGCTCGGACACATCCTGGGAGGCCCGATCAGCATTGGGAATATCCGAAACTTTGTTGTCAGCACCTGGCACAGGTTTGTTGCTCTCTGCAGTTAAGTTTGGTGCTCATAGAGCACAAACGAAGTGGTACAATTTTTCCATAATGGAAGATATTAAAATGTTCTTTTGTAGGTTACGGAAAGGCTGTGGGGCTGGCTGTAACAGCGGAGGGAATATCGAGGATTCAGATGCAGGGGGCTTGTCCTGTGGCAGTGGGAATGGGACAGGGGGCGACTCTCAGCAGAGCTCAGTGTCACAGGGTGGGACCTCTGGACCTCCCCCCTCTCACTCATATCCACCTCACACTCTGGGTGAGAACTGACAGTCACTAATACTGTAAACACAATGGCAAATAAATCTTTTTGATTTCTATTAAACTAATATAGGTTTAAATTTTACTGGAGTTTATAAATTAACTTAAAAATACTTATTTTGAATTTTGTCAATTTGCATCTAGGCAACATCGGTGACTCTCAGAGGCAAGTTTCAAACATTGACCTAATTGAAATTATGTAAGAAATCCTACCCTGTGTTTCTTTAAAAAAAGAAATCATCAATTTTGTTAATATTAAAGGGGTACTCCACTCATTTTACACATGAAGGTTTGTTTACAAATCCTGGACAGCACTAGTCAGCCTGAAAAAACAAACTGTTGGATTATGTATAATAATGAAGTTGAGAAATTAACAAAGCCATCAAGGTTATTTCAGAATGGACTTGAGATATGACATTTATGACATAAAGTTTGTGTCATGAACTTTTGATGTGTGGTTTGAAAGATGATTGACAGGATTAATAGGAGATTACCGTAAAACTTAAATTAAAAGCCAAGCCCCAATTAAAGGCTGATTATTGGCCTGGTGTGGCTAAATGGTTTGACAAATAAGCACAGTTCTCAATTAGACACTGTCTCTGTTTTTTATGGAGGTTCTTTGGATGCATAAAACCTCTTAAAGCCCACTGGATCGCCAGTTTGAGCTTCTGAGATTGTGCATAAAAATGTAAATTTTTAAACTTTTGCAGTATGGACATGATAAACAAAGTTAGATCAGTTAAATTGTCCACAGTTCAATTGTTCATTTTACAGGAACTATGAGCCCCAAAATTATTCAGATTGAAAAACTTGTCATTGTAAGCAAGAGAGATGAAAAAATTTGTGACTTCCCTATCTTTTGAAGCGGTCATAAAGTCATGTCATGTGTTTCAGTTCCATTATTTATTTATTTATTTATATTCCTTTAGTCAGTAAGGGTCAAAACAGTTTTTCACACAAATTAATCCAAGTTAAACCTTCAACTTTCATCCTTTGTAAGAGAGGCTGATACATCTCTCTTTGTGCATGAAGTTGGCCTAGATGCGTTGTCTCTCGAGGCGAGATCAAATGAATGATTTGTAATTGATATGTTATTTGGTAGGCTAATTATTGTAAAAGCAATTTTCACGCTGGTGGGGCTCGGTTAGCTCAGTTTATAAACACACTCCTGTGGCCCTTTGCCGCCCCCCATCTCTCTCCCTCTTTTGTCTCTCTATCCACTTTCCTATCAAATAAAGGCAAAAATTGCCTTAAAATATCTTTAAAATATTCATAATGGTTTAAATTTATATTTTTACTGGATTTCCCATCTTTGCTGAGCAAGACTTTTGTGCTAAATGAATTAAAGGCCTGTCCCAAATATAGGAATGTTGAGTTCAGTGACTGAAGCAATGAAAGACACTTTCGAGTTGCATTATGGGAAATGTAGGATCCAGTCTTTTTGGAGCTTGAACCACACTTGGGACTGATATCCAGGGTATCATGACTTCTGCTGCTTCAATTTTGACCATTTTTAAACATGTCTCTCGCAACTTTCGCAGCAACTTCGACATCCCAGCACAAAGTCACTGGAGTACTCCTTTAATTTCATATGGTCTACGTCTGACTTCTCCTCCCTGTGTCCAGGCACCAGTCAGAGTTCCCAGTCTGTTCAGTCAGGTTTGGTACGCCACTCTCCTGCCCGAGCCTCTGTTGCCAGCCAGTCGTCGTCCTACCGCTACAGCAGCAGCCGTCACTCCTCCCTGCGTACCTCCACCACAGGCCTGGAGCCCTGTCGACGTTCTTCCACCAGCCAGCTGTCTCTGCGCACGCTCCCCACCTCCCTGCAGCTCCGGCTGGCCTCCACCTCTGACCCCGCCGGCCCCTCTGCCTCCCTTTCCAGCCACAGCATCCCTCCCTGCAAACGGCACACGCTGGTGGGCCTCCTGGGCAACGACGGCATGTGCAGCACCGTGACCGATCCCCTCAGCCAGCATCATTACCATCATCACCACCCACAACAACACAACCCCACTGTCTCCACCGTGCGCAGAGATGACATCTCCTACAGAGTGCAGGTTTGTATTGTAATATAAGGAAAAAAAAGATGGACTGAAATTATGTCCAGAAAACAAAAAGAGCACTGGCAAAGTTATCAAGTGAAATGTAACATTAATCTACATCAACAAACAGAAAAAAGAGTTTTCTGTTGTTTCTCATTCACTTGCCTGTATTGTATTCCTTCAGTTCTGTTTGTCACTGTAACGTCTCAAATGACAGATAGACGTACCTAATACAAAAAGCACCAGCAGCAGCACTGCGACATCAAAACATGTTTTTTAAATACATTTACTTTTTTTAAAATAAATTTACAGCAGCCTTCACGATATATAACTATTGCAATGCAATGTTTAAATGTACCTTTTTAAACTTAAGGATTGTATGACATATTACTTAACATATTGAAATATTTCAACAGTTATTGGATGTATTCCCATAAAAGTTTGGACAGAAAATAAAAATTTTTAACTATTATTTTGATTATTTTGGTGGTCTTTTATTAGATAGCTTACAATGGAGATGAATACAGAAAAGAGAGAGAGAGATTTTGGTTATATGGTGAGTGTTACCATTAAGCTACCAGGACACCCTGACATAAAGTTTATTATAAATATAAGGTATATAAAGACGTCAGTGCTTATGGAGAAACCATCTGCACTTGTATCCACACCTCTGAATTTGATCTTATAAAATGTATTTTGTCATGTCTTTGTAACGACCCTCAGCCCTGCCATGATGTAACTTTTTATTCTCGTTCTTCTTTGATGTCGCTCAGATTGTGGACGTCAGTCAGGTGCTGGAGACCATCAACTTATCAAAGCGGAAGGAGCTGCAGTGGCCTGACGAGACAATGAGACTGAGGGCAGGACGGACCTGCTGGAGGGACTGGAGCCCCTTAGAGGGCATGGAAGGACATGTAGGTCTTTATCTGTTTACACTGATGTTTAAACATCAATGTAAACAGGTTTATGTTTATTTAGAATGCACAGATAAATCAAAGTATATAGAAAGTATTTTTGATGTATGGACAAATAAATATGACCTGTTCTGATGTTGTGTTTATCAGCTCACACATGCTAAAAATGTGATTTTTTTTTTATCATTATCTTGTTTGTCCTGTTTCTTTGACAACACCCTCTCTGACCTACTTGCTTTGTAACAAACACTTATTCATGTAACGTGATAGATTTGACCCCTGCCTCCTCTGTTTTCCCCTGCAGGTGATTCACCGGTGGGTGCCTTGTAGCAGAGACCCAGCCACTCGCTCCCATATCGACAAGACCATCCTGCTGGTACAGGTGGAAGATAAGCTAGTGCCCCTTATTGAGACTGGGGTCATTGAGTTGGGTGCAGAGGTTTGACACAACAAGCAAGCACACACATCATGCATACACAGTTGTGTGAGGACGAAGCCAGACCTCCCTGGCTTTCAGCAGAGCGCAGGAGCCTGCAGACAAACAGGAAATGGGAGCTCTCCCCCCTCCCCTGATCCTTATTGCTGAGGGGGAAAGGAAGCCAGGGAAAAGTGAAGCAGAGGCGGAGCATATATTCATCCAACATCCTTTACTGCATCAATACACACCCACAGTATCTGCCTTGCTTTGCGTCTCAGAAATGCTGCATGACAGTAAACTACCCTTAAGTTAAGTTAGCTCCTGCTACTGGTAATTAATTTCTATGCATTTCACCGACAATTTTTTGACAATTCTGACAGAGCTGAGTGTAAAGAGAGTGTGGAGATTTTGTGCGTGCATGTGTGTGTGTGTGTTTTGATTGTCTTTTAAATAATTTGCCAAAATCAGCCTGGTATTGAATATCTGCGATGGTTTCATACACATGAAAGCTATTCTTTTTTCTTTCTTTTTTTTTTGCTGCCAAGACTACGGAGAAAGTTGTGGTGCAGAACAGATTGAAGTCAGAGACTTGACGGTGCTGTAGTCAACAAACTTCTCTGTTTCATTGTTGTCATTCCGTTTGGATTACTTTTAAATTTGCAAGATTACTTTGCGCAAAGAAAAAAGACCTTGCACTATAATTTTTGTTTTGATTATTTACAGCGATGCACTACACTCTTTAGATAATATCACATTTTATTTATTACAGACTCTGAATGGCCATGGTTACCGATGCCTTGGGAATGAAAAAAATGCAATCGTCATTCTGTTTTCAGCCATTTTTATTTTACTATTTTATGTTTGATAAACTTGAAAATAACTTTTTACTGTATATGATTATATCTATATCTATATATATATATATATATATATATATATATATTTACACAAATATATATATATATAATGTCAATGTATAAAAGATTTTGTTTTCAATATTTATTACTGTGAACATGGTATTTACACTTTGTTACATCATTTTTTTTTTTTTTGAGACAAAGATTAATGTATTAAGGACCATTGGTTGATAACAAGATGCCGAATTTTTGATGGACTGTTTCACTATTTAATTATTTTCTATATGGAGAAATAAAAGTTTGATTTATTGCCGACATCTTTAATACGCCTCTTCTGATTGTTTATGTAATATTATTAAATTCTGCAAATCATTGTTGGCATCTAACAGACTAAATGAAACAAATACACACCAGTACAAACTGAGCTCAGTTGCCAACACAGACTTTAGTAAAATATTGCACAAGAGGCAAAAAATGAAATTTGTGACTCAGCCTGGCCAGATTCTCTGAGAACACTGATGTCTCAGCTACTGTCTCTGCCTCATCAGTCTGTTACCTCCCTAACAAGGACAGTTACATGAAAGAAATTACTAGAGCTGGAAGGTCAGTGAACACTTGTGGGGTCAGCTAATGACTCCAACCTAGACATGTCTTGCATTTCCTTGTTAAATTAAGCCCCCTAAGAAATATAACACTGGTCACTACAGACTTGTAGAACATCTGTAGCAGCCTGGTGCACACATTTAAGGACCTGAGCCTCCTCAGGAAGAGCAGCCTGCTCTGTCCTTTCCTGTTGAGGGCCTCAGGTTTGTCTGACCAGTCCAAATTGCACCCGCTGGTCAACAGTTCAACTGTATTTTAAAACAGGCCTAAAGTTAATTTAAAAAAAAAAAACTCCTATTTCCAAGGTAAAGAATGAACCTTCAAACTTACTAAATACTGTCTGCTAGAAGTCAGGTTAGAGTGATTAACATTTCTCATTTCCAAATCGAAATATTTCTCCATCAACTTATTTTTTTTAAATTAGGGTGGCAAGTGATGCAGTTGCTAGCTAGCTAGGTAGGTTTATTGTCACAATATTCCCCACTGTTCCCCACAGTTCAATCCCCCACTGTGACCCATCCACCATTGTGTCCCTGAGCAAGACACTTAACCCCTTAACCCCTAGTTGCTCCAGAGGCGTGCGACCTCTGACATGTACAGCAAAAATGTAAGTTGCTTTGGATAAAAGCGTCAGCTAAATGAATAAATGTAAATGCAATATAACAAGTTATTGAGTGAAATTGAGTTTTTGTAACTATAATTATGCAAAATTATATGTATATCGTACGTGAGTGAATAACTTCCCAACACTGTACCAGACTAATGTTACTGAAGGCAAAAGAAATTCTTCTTTTAAATGAATTAATCATTGATGTTTTTGTCTGAAGAAGGGTTTGATTTCTCAGGAAACTAGACCAACCGATAGTCCGGTTTATCTAGTTTTCACTTGAACCAGAAAAGAGGCCAGCTCATGCATGTTTTTGCTTTTCAACCACATGACTTTTTGCTGTGACGCCCAGCCCCCCGAGCCCTCTGATTGGCTGCTGCGGGAGAATTCCAAACTTTTTTTTCCCGACGTCACTCATATAAACGTCCCGTTGACTCCTGAGGATGTTCATGTAGTGGCTGCACCGCGGTCTCTTTCGTACACCACAGCATAAAAAAGGTAAAATAACAAAACATGTCTATGTCTGTTTATAACGCCGCTGGGTTGTAATTAAAGTATAATAGTTTTATCGCATTCTCCGCCTTTTAAAAAGTAAAGGTTTTGATAGCTTGTTGTGCTACGAGCTAGCTTCCAAGCTAGCTAGGTTAGGCTTCTGAGAATCGATCGTCATGTGACATCTCAGGTGTTTGTGTTGTTTTGTGTTGAGCTGCCGTTGTCTGTTCCCACCTCTCAGTCCAACAAACAACGGCAGCTTTATTCTAATAGTGGGATTTATTATGATAGCTTTTTAAAAACCCCTGTCACCCATAACGGTACGTTACTCCTACAGAAGACGAGGATATGTATAAGTCAGTCGTCCTCGTCCTGCTCGGCCTGAGTCTCGGGCTGGTAAAGGCATTTCCTTCCCAGCAGCCTGACAAAGGGAAAAACTGGGTGCTTATCGTGGCAGGCTCCAATGGCTGGTATAACTACAGACACCAGGTGAGAGGTTTGAAACATTACACTACATGAAACTGTTGCCGCAATGTTACCTTATCAAGTGCAAACTGTGCATGACAAAACTGTTTTCTCTTATAATCTGCATTGGTTTTTTGATAAGATCAGCTTCATACTCAGTTAAGCCACTTCTCCTTTCTACCAGAGTTTTTCCAGGCTTTTATAAAATGCTCAGAGACTGATAATGATAATGTGCAACTGACGTATTTAATGCCTTTTTGTGTCTCTCAGGCCGATGCTTGCCATGCCTACCAGATTGTCCACAAGAATGGCATCCCAGATGAGCAGATTGTGGTTATGATGTATGATGACTTGGCACAGAATGAGAAGTGAGTTTACAGTTTTTTGTGGTGACACTTCTTCTTTTCCCTGAAATGTTAAAAAACCCTTCTGTAGTTTCTTTCTGTTAGTTGTTGACCTTCATTCTTCCCAATTTGCAATTTAATAAAACATGCAAATACATCAGCCACAGTTTTAGTAAACACTGTCGATGTGATCGAGCACAAAAAGTATTTCAGAATGGACCTGTAAATTAGTTTTTCAATCATCCCATAGTGAAAAATGCCCATCAGAAGTTAAGAGAGGGCGATGTGACATCTTCACATGTATTGCTTTGTCTTTTGACAGGAAAAAGAAATATATTTGTGGCGTGCGTGCGTGCGTGCGTGCGTGCGTGCGTGCATAGGGAAGTTCTAGGTAATAGATTATTTCCACTGCAGGTTAATTTAATAGTAATAACCTATCATAAGATGAGGAATATATATAATATAATGTTGGCCGATGTGTCCATGTATTAGAATACCTTGACAATATATAGGTCAAGTTCTAATGAGATGATATGAAACATTGATTGATTTATACCCTTACTGTGTTGGATTTGTGGTTAATAAGTAACGTATTTAAAACAATGCAGGCAAGAGTGCAGCTTGCAGGATTTCATACAGACCAAAATAATCTGTGGTAACTTACACCGATAGTGGACGCTTTAGTTCACTAGCATGTTTTCCATTCATTTAAATGCAAAGTAATGCTTCTTATCATGGAAATGATGATCATTAATTTAGAGCTGAAACTTTTGTTGACTAATCTGCAGATTTCTTTTCTTGATTAATCATTTCGTCTACAAATGTCAAAAGATAGTGTAAAATGTCTATCGCAGCTTGCTAAAGCCTAAGGTGATGTCTTTTAAATGCACTGTTTTGTTTGACTCACTATCTAAAACCCAAACTCGTTCAGTTTACGATCACATGAGACAAGGAAAAGTTTTAGTTCTACATGAATTACTGTAACAGTGCAGTTTCTCACAGATGCAAGTCATTGTTCATTTAATTAAGTGAGAGGGGGAAAACATGTGCTGTGGTGCTGTCACCTGATCAGTGAATCAGTCATCATGCCAACATGTTTAGTCAGCCATTTGCACTTCCTCCTGCTAATCTGAATCATGTTTTCATTTCCAGTAACCCCACCCCTGGGATATTGATCAACAGGCCAAATGGCACAGATGTGTACCAGGGAGTTCCTAAAGACTACACTGGGGACGTGAGTGCCTCAGTGTAAATATTTTGTAAAAGAGTGCAAATCAAAGCTCTGGAATAAATGTTTTCCAGTGCTCTTGACCTTAAAACAGTTTTTTTAAAGATATCTTTTTTAGAGCAAACTGATTTCTGACTGGGTGCTTTCCTGCAGGATGTGACCCCAGCAAACTTCCTGGCAGTGCTGAAGGGTGACTCCTCAAAAGTCAGAGGCGGATCTGGAAAAGTGCTGAAGAGGCAAGTGATAAAATAAAACAAGATGGAGTTGTGAATATCTTGAAGAGATGTCTCCAGACACCAGCAGCACACACTGTGGTTTATCAAGTTTAAAAAAAAAAAAAAAATTTGTTTGCTCTTTGTCTTGGCAGCGGCCCCAATGATCACGTGTTCGTATACTTCACTGACCATGGGACGCCTGGTATTCTGGCCTTTCCTAATGATGATGTGAGCACTTTTCTACTTCCTGCTCGTGCTAATAATCATGCATGAGCTTACTGCACCACACACATAAGCTAGTTTTTAGCAACAGTCACTTCCTGGTTTGTTAGACTTGTGTTTCTAATGATTTTTTTTTTTAAATATTAAGTTGCTATACTGTAATGTATGATGGAAGTGAGGGGATAGAGAACAACACATCAAAAGAAGATCAAAAGTTTTCTGTACCTGCTTTGACAAAATACCTAAACAAAATCCTTTCCTTTTTTGACTCTTGTATTTTTGTCTTGTACATGTCTTTATATACAGTGCATTTCATCATAATGTCCAAGAACTACAAGTGTAACAAAACATTTTCTCTTCTCTCTTTTTCTGCAGCTCCAAGTTCAAGACCTCCAAGATACCATTACATACATGCACGAAAATAAGAAATACAAAAGGGTACATTGCATAATGCTGTTTGTTTTTTAGTCCTAAGATGTCTAAACATGTCCTGTGTCAGTGATAAAATCCAATCTGGTGATGCAGACTAAACTGTAAACTTGTTTTTGTTGATGTGTTTTTTTTATCATGTGGCATCTTTCTTCCCGCACATATTCACAGATGGTGTTTTACATTGAGGCATGTGAGTCTGGGTCAATGATGAACCACCTGCCTGCTGACATTAATGGTGAGTTGAACTTTTACCTCGTCCAAATCTCTCTCCAGTGAAACAAAGATAATGGAGCTGCAACAATCCATAAAAAGTGTCAATCTCTGAACTACTTTGAACTTGACTTTTCCTCATGACTGTTTGACTTCACCTTAATTTGATGGTGAATATCAACAGTACAAGCTCATGTGATACAAACTTGTTTTTAGCTGTTACCTAATGTGTAGAACTAGACTGAGGTCAGCTTGGTGGTGTGTGGACTTTAGTTTTCAACTCTTAGTGTCTCCTTGTGTCTAGTCAAACACTGGGGTGTCAGCATTATGGCTTGTGGTAATTTGTGAGCCTAGTCACCCTGTCATGTGCTTGGACTCATGTGATAAACATAACGGGACATGAATCAAGGTTCTGGTTTATTGCATTCAACCACAGAGAATTTTTTAACACACTTTTATCTGTGGTCGAAGTCAGTGGTTCTCAGACATTTTCATTTTCATTTTTTTTTCTCTGTGTGTTGCCCCTCTGATAGGATTTCTTTAGATGTTTCATTGCAGAGTGTTTGAAAACCATGACCCAAATACTATGGAGGAATTATAATGAAAATAAATGATTCCCTTTTTTTCTGGGGACCCCCTTGAATACTCTCAAGCACACCGGTGGGCCCCCAGACCCCACTGGTCTAAGTGGCTGCAATATCCAAAGCCCAAGTGTAAAGCAGCTTTTTATTTTCTGTAACATATTCACTCTTTAACTTACATAAACCTCTGGGTGAGTTTTGGGGTCTTGACATGTTTCTGGGGGTGTCAAAATACGTGTAATTAGGTTTGCCTACTGAAAATGATCATTTTATGCTATTACACAGCATAGCATGAGCATGCCTCTGTGTTTTTCAGTGTATGCCACCACAGCAGCCAACCCTCATGAGTCCTCATATGCCTGCTACTACGATGAGAAGAGGGACACATACCTGGGAGACTGGTACAGCGTTAACTGGATGGAGGACTCTGATGTGGTGGGTATTTGAATTGCAGCACTCACAGTATTTTGTCATACAAAGTTATAATTCTTATCATAATTTCAGCCCTGGTTAAATATTTTTTGTTACCTGTATTTTAAGACAATTTAATGAGAATTTTACCACTCTGTTGCTGACTTATATTAAGCAATACAATAGCAAATCAAACTATATGAAGTCCATTAAAGGTTCATTTGCTGTTCTGAACACCTGGTGTCAAAAGGCAGTAACAGGAAAAGGAAGTGGTGAACATTTCCAACAGCAGAATAAGAACTGGGTAATTCTCATAAACAGCACCTGTGGGTCTACAGTACATAAGCATCACAAACTTCATCAATAGAAAATAAAAAGTACCAACCACACTCTTTAACTTGTGATTTCTAAAAAAAAATTTTATTATTTATTTTTGCGATGTGTTATGGAAATATTTTGTTGCTTATTTTGTGAAACAGTCCTGTTTTTGTAATGTTTTTTTGTCTCACATTGTGCTTCCAGGAGGACCTGAACAAAGAAACTTTGCTGAAGCAGTTTAAGATTGTAAAGACCCACACAAACACCAGCCACGTCCAGCAGTACGGAAACAAGGTAGTACAAGTGCTGTTTTATTTTAAATCTAGACTGGAAGAATAGTGATGTGAAGGGGGACTGCAAAGGAGAACAAGTGTTTGTTTCCTGCCCTTATTTTAATACTTGTGTTTTTTAATTTCTCTACAGACCATGGCCCACATGAAGGTTATAGCGTTTCAGGGTAACCCCAAGGCAAACATCCAGCCCACTCCAATGACCCTGCAGCCAGTTAAAAATCTGGATCTGACCCCGAGCCCTGACGTTCCTCTGGCCATCCTCAAGAGGAAGATGATGGCCTCCAATGATATCAATTATGTAAGGGGGCTGCTGATGGAGATCAACACCCACCTCAAGGTAAAGATTGACAAAGCCCACTGGTGTCGCAGTGTGTTTCATGTTTTAGGTCCTCTGTGGATGACTTTAAGCATGATGTGCACATCAGATTTATAGAGGAGAAGAGTTTTCGTGTTAAAGATTTCAATATGTGAACATGTGTGTTCAGGTCAGGGAGATGATGGCTGAGACGATGCGCAAAGTGGTTGAGATGGTGACCGGCAATAGGCTGAAGGCCGATGACGTTCTCAAGGAAAGAGTCGAACTCTCACAGCATCAGTGCTACAAGGCTGCAGTCAACCACTACAAACACAACTGCTTCAACTGGCACAAAACTGAGGTAGAGCTGCACAGAAGAGACCTTTCAGCACATTAGAACAGGACTGAAGCCGCCCTGTCCAGTTTTATAAACGTGCTTTGTAACGTATTGGTTGATTAGCTACAGATTTGGCAGGATGCCTCTGTCGCTAATGGTTGAAACTTACTCAAGAGTCCAGTTCTGCTTCAAAAGGGGAAACACCAGATCTGTTTCACATGCTATTCATCAGTAGGTATTAGACCTACATTCATTCAAATGACTCTAATCTAGAAAGAAGGTAAGCACTTAGTGCAGAATATGCTTGAAACCTTGACTTTCTGACAACCATATTTCTCTTGTTACACAAGAATGCATTTAAGTTTTTAAAAATCTTATTCTACACTTTTTCTGATTTTTCTTTTTTTTTTTTCTCCCAAATTCATTATTCGTAAGTTGCTTGTTTCAACCGGATAAATGCCGCCTGTTTATAAGTTGGTGTGTAAGATTTGATCATTAACCATAGTCGACACCCCAAATTTCAATATAAGGCTACCTCACAAATGTCACATAAAGGAGAAGAAGAAGGATTCCCCATTGTGGAGAGTATATTTTTAGAATCAGCTTTATTAATTTGACTCCAGTTTTAAGTTGACCCCAATGTGCTTACCCATTGTTACAAGACGGCAGAAATAAACATAACGCTAAAAACAAGGCCAACAAACCAGAACAAATATAGGGAAAAGATAAACAGACGTATGTAGGTGAACTTCTATTCTCAAAGTAAGATCTGTACTGATGAGGAAATGGCAGCCTGAGATTAACTGTGCAGTCCTTCCTGCAATACTACAGACAAAAAAGCAGAGGGATTTTTTTATGTTTTTTTTTTTTTTTTTAAATCCTACCTGTAGAGGGAATACTTGTCATTCGGGTGATAGAGAAACCCTTGTTGTTGAAACCCATATTTCCCTGGTTTTACTTTCATGCAGCTGTATAGCTTTTATTCAGAAAGAAAATCCCTTTTGTCTGGAATTGTTTGACATTATGAGTGCCACAAACACAACAGGGGAAAATAAACTTTGGTCATTAACATTTTACCATTTGAGTCTCCCAGACTGTGGGGACGTGTCTGACGTATGTCATATCCTCTCGTGTTTCAGTATGAATATGCTCTGAGGCATCTGTACGCTCTGGTAAACCTGTGTGAGAGAGGATACCCTGCAGAGAGGTATGGTCTACTTCCCACTTTACAAACCACTACATTTTTAACCTTCTTATATTTCTGTGTCTTTGTGGTTTTATGATTCTTATTCAGTAGGAAGTAAGAAAGTCTCATTGTGGTGTGTTACTACATATATGTAGACATGTCATGTCTAAAACTACCTAACATTTTTAAATTAAAGCAGTGCTATATTGAATTATGCCCTTTAAAGGTAAGTTGGATAATATTTGGTATTTTTCTCATGGTCAAGAAATCTCATGAAAAGCCCTAAACCAACAATGATTGGATACTACTAACTAGTACAGTCTGTGTATCTAAAACCTGATAGTTTATTCCTCTGTGCCACAGAGCTCCATTGTTCAAAAACTATTAAAAACACATTATTTATTACAATAAACAGGGATACTGTAGTTGCCAGAAATACTCGCTAGCGTGTATTAATCCACAGCGGATAGCAGTCCACAACAAATGCACTACACTATAATGCACTATACTTTGTCCACAACAAATGCACTATATTATACTTTCCAACAGAAGATTTACATCTTCTGTAGGAATGAATGAGCTTGGGGCTGAGAGCCAAAAACATGCTGGGGAAATTGGAAAGCGTTGACAGATGGACTAAGACATTTTTGGGGTTGGTTGGGCATTTTTATGGGATTTTTGACCATAAGAAAAAATGATCAGCCTTGTACTTTGAAAGAAAATGCTTGGCCAATATTGACTTTAAAAGTGTATTGTTGATATTTTTGGGCCAAATATATGTCAAATACATCAACATTTTTATCATTTTTATTATTCAACAACTTTTAAGATAAGGTAATACTGCTCAAAGGGAGGTAAATCAAGTGTTAAGTGTTCCATCCGAAAGAAACAGACCAAAAAGCAAAGCACACCGTGCTTAGATGGGTGGAGAAATAAAGATGGATGAGACTCACAAAGTTACAGCGTGTAAAGTAGAAACGCTAGACCTACCTTAGAGACTTAATGCCAAAAATGACAAAGTTTCAGTATTAGAATTTCATTCAGAGTGGCAAAGCCTATAAAACTGTCTTTAGACCATTAGATAATTCTAAACTTTTGCATTAAACCCTGTAATAATTGCACAGTTTTAGGACTGAAGTAGAACCTCTCAAAGGCAAAGAAATCCATTTGATTTGTTAGGATAATACTAGCATTGAAATTATACAGCCTATTTTTTTTAACTGTTTTTAATAGGACCTGCCATGTGTCAACCTCCATTTAAGTGTAACTGGTCTTTACAACTGACCAATATACATTCCTGTAAAAGAAATTTGATATCAGTCAATACCATTTGGCAGTAATGAATCAACAACTATTTAAATAATTTGTCAGTCATTGATCAAGTAAAAACTCCAGACAATTATTTGTTCGGGCTTTTAAATGTAGGGATATTCTGCTTTTTAAACGTTTTATACCATTGTAAACTGAATAGCTTTAGGTGTTGACTGTTGATCAAAATAAATAAGTTTAAGATGTCATCTTTGGCTCTAGAAATGTGTAACTGTTACATTGATGGTAATTGCATAACTTTCACATGTTGTATTTTTGTTATTTGATACTAAAACCATCTGTTTATTGTTTCACTCTGCAGAATCCAGCTTTCCATGGACTCTGTGTGTCATTTCAGCTACTAAAAGGGATTCTGCAAATTCATGAAAGTCTCGCATCAAACTGCTTCTTCCGTGTGGGAAGGTCTGAGAAGACGAAACTTCTCTTTGCACTGCTTAAGAATCAATCTGAGACGTGGAGTTGACATCATTGTTTTATCAACACACTAACACTTACTTTGTTTTTAAACTTGTGATGGGTTTTTACTTTTACTGAGAATTTTTAAACTTATTTTTGATGAGTTGCACTATCACTGTGAAATGTTTGTGAATGATTTTATTTTATTTTATTTTATTATTTTTTTGTTACTGCTACTGATTATTTGTTTTGGCCTCGATCATAAACCATGGAATTCATGTGACTTTGTTTCACTCTTAGCTTTATCTGTGGTATGAAAGGCCCTGGCATGAATGAATGTTTGATTCACATGTTAAGGACATATGTACCACTAAACACTGAATGTTCGTTGAACCTCAAGAGACTTTGCTGTAACAGAGGGATCTTTTAAATAAATCTGTCATACCAAAACTTAAAAATGACTCATATTTCCAATGTTATATGTCTGTGTATATACAGTACATATTTCATTATTCCCTAATATTAAAATGACACATTTTTGGGGATAATACTTAACATGGTAGTAGTAGTATTCTTTTCACATGAACAGTAGCTGGTCTCCAGAAGAGGACTTGTATCATGTCCAAATAATTCTACCTAAGCTATTTTCCTTTAATCAAACCGCCTTTTAAGTGTGCACCCATCTGCCTGATAGACAGTAATACCCGAATGCATCCTCTTTACCATGAACCACTGTCAGCTTTGAGATTTTTTTTTGGGCCTCCCTTTGAGCTTGTTTTAACAGCTGATAACATTTTACTGGATTTATCTTTCTCTGAAATGGATTCATAAGCGTGTTTAGTGCCAACTGAGAATCACACTTATCCCACAATAAAAATATTCTCTACTTTGGATTGTGTGAGAATCATACCCAATGTGCAGATGGGTGATGTAAATGCAAAAAGTGCTAAAATGAATAACCACCTAAATTAATAAGATTTATGATAATAAATTTGAAAGAGATTTCATTTAACTTTTGAGTTAAATGAAACCTGATGATCGTGTCAGAATTTTTTTTTTTAAAGGAAGCCATTAGGATGCATCCTTTGGGGACCATGAGATGTCTGTTAAAAAAACTTCATGGCAGTCCATGTTAAGATATTTCACTGTCGGTCAATTTACCACTTTTGTCTATCTAAAATATCTCAACAACCATTAGATGTATTGCCATGGAATGTACATGCACTGGTGTTACCCACAAGATGAATCCCAGTGACTTTGGTGATACTCTGCCACCAGCAGGGTTTTTTTATTGTTGTTTTAAAATAGACAGCTCCAACAATACCAACATCACACAATGAATACACACACATAAATATGTTATGGAAGTATAAATAATATAGCATGCTATGTAATTTACATACATAACAGGTATATGTACAGGTGCTGGTCATATAATTAGAATATCATCAAAAAGTTGATTTATTTCAGTAATTCCATTCATTGACTGTGGAAACTTTACACTGGACTTCAAGCAACGTGTGCCTCTCCTCTCTTCTTCCAGACTCTGGGATCTTGATTTCCAAAGGAAATGCAAAATTTACTTTCATCAGAAAACATAACTTTGGACCACTCAGCAGCAGCCCAGTCCTTTTTGTCTTTAGCCCAGGCGAGACACTTCTGACGCTGTGTCTTGTTCAAGAGTGGCTTGACACAAGCAATGCGACAGCTGAAACCTATGTCTTGCATACGTCTGTGCGTGGTGGTTCTTGAAGCACTGACTCCAGCTGCAGTCCACTCTTTGTGAATCTCCCCCACATTTTTGAATGGGTTTTGTGTCACAGTCCTCTCCAGGGTGCGTTATCCCTATTGCTTGTACACTTTTTTCTACCACATCTTTTCCTTCCCTTCTCCTCTCTATTAATGTGCTTGGACACAGAGCTCTGTGAACAGCCAGCCTCTTTAGCAATGACCTTTTGTGTCTTGCCCTCCTTGTGCAAGGTGTCAATAGTTGTCTTTTGGACAGCTGTCAAGTCAGCAGTCTTTCCCATGATTGTGTAGCCTACAGAACTAGACTGAGAGACCATTTAAAAGCCTTTGCAGGTGTTTTGAGTTAATTAGCTGATTACAGTGTGGCACCAGGTGTCTTCAACATTGAACCTTTTCACAATATTCTAATTTTCTGAGATATGGATTTTGGGGTTTTCATTAGTTGTCAGTTATAATCATCAAAATTAAAAGGAATGAACACTTGAAATATATCAGTCCGTGTGGAATGAATGTATATATTATACAAGTTTCACTTTTTGAATGGAATTACTGAAATAAATCAACTTTTTGATAATATTCTAATTATATGACCAGCACCTGTATGTGTGTATACATACATGTTTAACTGCCCCTTATCCTTTGAAGTATCAAAATCAACTAGATCAACTGGCACAACATTTTGTCACAGATAATAAATCTCCTCACTGTTCCCCTAGACCAGCATGAGGTTCACGTGTGGTTTTCAGGGGAGTATGTCTCCGCAACTATGGGATAGATCATCATGTTACCACACACACACAATATCTCTTAGATTGAATTGTAATAACGTTGGTGGTTGATTAAGTTGTCATCTAACAATTTCTTCATGTCAAAAATTTAATTTGTAAAATCCTTTTTTAATTTTTTTAGTAGGCCTATTATTTATGACCAAATACTTGCGACACGAATCCCAATTGTACTTGTCAATGTGATTAGTCACTGTGTAATAAGATTCCACAAGAAGTAAAGGAATTGTGACATCTAGTGGCGACATTTTTGACTTACATCTTGCTGTATTTTCTTTGTGTGGGGGGTGTGTTTGGACTGGTATTTTATTTGATGACTGACCATACTATTATTCAATGTGTATTTGTTATTGATGTTTGACATTTTATTATTCGATATGGATATTCATTATTTCATGTTTGGCTTTCCATTGTTGATGATGTACACATTCATTTACATAAAGTCCCCCTCGACTCAAAAATATGTTGCTTATGGTCACTTCACGAGTTTGAGATTCAGCTGTTGAATGGTTCAGAATGGTGTATGCGCACAGTTTGACACAAGACTGTTCTGACTTCTGGGACATGAACACTTTCAGCATACAGTGACAACGGATTTTACAGTGAGGTAGAAGATAAATTGTGTTTAGCAGTTAGATATTTACTTACTAAAACGGATTACTAAAATTAATTTCACATTCATAGATTCTGGATTTGAAGAATTGTTTTTGTGGAAAAATCACATCAGACACGAATTGTTATTCAAAGCAGGGTGTTTTTCAAATAGAACATGGAGGATTTTAATTGTTTTATGATTTGTTATCTCATACACTTTGAGTATTTATCATTGGATTCGATGAACAATTGTAAGATTTTAGCTTTAATTTCGCTTCATATAGCTACGTGAGTGTATTTTGACTCAGAATGTGGATATTTTCAAGAGTTTGATCGCCAAGTTTGACCCGTTTCACCCGTTATGGTGAAGATGGTCTCCCAAACAGGTTAGTGCCCAAGCTTTTCTTGCGTGCTTTTCTAGCATGACTGAAATGAATCTATGAACTTTCAAATAGGCACTGGGTAGATTTTCTTTTGAATTGTATTAATTAGCTTTATTTGTTTAACATAATGGATAACATTGTATCTTTAAACTGAAATTTAGCCCGGTTACATTCAAAACATTACTTTCAAATTAAACAGGCAGGACACTCTGCTACGCAAAACCGTGGGGACGCTGCTGGTAGTGAATTTGCTTGAGAAAACCAGGGGCGAATTCAGCGCCGACAAAAGGTTGCAAACCGGTGCAAAACGTTTTGACAATGAACTCGCCCCTGGTTTTCAGACACTGAGACTTAAACACTATTTCCAGCTCATTCTTTGGGTCATTTTGACTTGAGATTGCTGAGATAACAGGTGGATGCCTCCACCTCTTAAATTCCTTTTCAGACACATTGGTCAAATAACATATTTTGGCTGGTTTGGTTTGATAGTGTGTCAGGAACAATTTCTGTGCAATAACCCAGTAACTCTGCCTCTAATCTGCAACCTGTCTACTGCTACCACTTATCATTTATTCGTTATTCTCTATTTCAGAGCTGTTCATACTGTTCAAGTAGCCTATACTAAATACTTCGCTCTCAGAAATATTGAGATATTACTCAAGAAAAACTCACATATTTCAGTGCAGTCGTATCAAGGAATGCTACTTCTACCAAGTGTAATAAAACATAGACTTAATAGTACTTTGGTGCAGAAATCATTCTGACAATTTGTGCTTCAGCAGTGCGCGCTCCCGTGACGTGCATTAAATTCTGGAGAAAAAGGCACAACTCGGCACAACACCGGCGAGTGATTCATGTGCGGTTAACAACCTTTATTTATAAAACCACAAATAACGGCGATGTTTCTCACCCTAACCCTAAACCTTCTCACCCTCCTACTTATCATGTGAACACAATTACTGAACTTAAAAGAAAGAACTACGGCTTAACAATTTCGAGCTAAATTGCCGAAGACCGCAGAACATCAATAACTTTCTGGTTAATTCAGCGAGGGCTACGTAAGAAACGTCATCGTCAGGCTAAGCCAATCAGAGGCAGCATAGGGCGGGTCCTCGCCATAGTACCTGCCCTCCTCACAAAACAGGAACTAAACCGGACCGAACAGAACATGAAAACACCACAGAGCATAGAAAAGCTTTGCTAGCAAACAGGCTATCCGCCGAGCTACATCGCCTGGAGGAAAGCAAACGGCGGGTTGGATTAAAGTCTAGCTGTAAGTTGTTGGTTCCCAGCTGCTTTTACAGCAAAGCGGCATTTTAGCTCGCTGCGTTAACGTTAGCTAATGTGCTAACTTTAATTTAACATAGGTCCGGATCTGGATTTGTCCACGGCTGGTTAGGTTGCGCAAGACGACAAGCAAGTCTGTTCACGACACCCTTTAACATTTCACCATGGGATCCAGAGCGTCCACTTTACTCCGAGAAGAGGAAATCGAAGAAATTAAGAAAGAGACTGGCTGTAAGTTGAGCTCAGACTAATTCCTGTGATGACTGCTTACTGAACTCACACAATTATGTTGTTATTCACCGCAATTAGCCAGTTACTAGAAGCGTAATGTTGTTTTCACGGAAATTCATAAACTTTAAAGTAAGTTAAATGAAGTAGCGTTTATTGTATGACTTACATTATTGCTGTGCAAAGTCTCTTGGCTGTAAAACGTTTTAACGGTCTTTTAACCGTCTACCTGACAGCGCTATATACCTGACGTCTTCTGCTTTCCTCCCCACAGTCTCCCACAGTCAGATCACCCGCTTGTACAGCCGCTTCACCAGTCTGGATAAAGGTGAAAACGGCACCCTCAGGTGAGAAATCACATAACCACCATTGTAAAGTAAACACATCAGCCGACTACTTTGGTTCCTTTAAGAGCTATTTGCCTTGTAACCAGCAAACACTAGCAGGACATTTTCTGTTATAGGGAACAGATTGGCTAGTTAAATGACCACTGGCTTGTGTGGGTAGCCAATTAAGAATCAATTATCAGTCACTTATGGCTTTGTAAATTGTTATTACATGCCTGCAGGTTTTTGGTTGCCTTTTGTTGGGTTTGTCTGTGTTCCTTCCCTTTTCACTAATAAAATATGTCATCAACAGGTACAGAATTGTGACGTTCCTATAAATTACAGATACATATTAATGAGCAGAAAGACAAAGGCAATTAAAATATAATTAAAAAGAGTGTTTTAATAATATATTAGGACTTATTAGACTTATTTGGAGTTGGTAGAGCTTGCAGAAAAATATAATTTCTCATTAAATGAATGTACTATGTGAATAGAAATTTAATAGGCTAGTGACACTGTATTGTCATTAGATAAAGGTCAGTCAAAGTGTAGGTGTCCATCATTCTCACATGAGTTTCATTATGACTGATAGTCTTTCATGTTGCATGTTACTTAAGCACAGTGTGATTTTGAGTAATCAGCTGACACCTCAGTGTGACACTTCTTTGGTTTGTGATTACCCACTAGCTCTGTCCTTCTGTCTTGGCAAAACAAGCAATAGGTGAAGAATTAGGTAATCATTAGGGCTGCTAGAACAGTTTGAAATTTGGTTTGGCACTAAAAAAAAAAAAAAAAAAAATCTCTCTACAGATCTTTTGAAAGACCGTGTGTTTTTTTTTTTTTGAAAGACCGTGTGTTTACACATAACAAGTTCTTTGTTCCACTTGTTCTTGCTCCAGTGTTTTCAGTCACAGCACACAGTCAGGCACATTCACACCCAAGGTGACTCTCTTATCATTCATTAGTTACCACAACAGTGAGATGGACTAACTTCCGGTCTTACGGATGGACTAGGAAACTTTTTCACTGACTGACATATTCCCAAATTCAATCATTGATATAAGCCAAAACTACTTCCACAATCAAAAAAAAAAATTATTTGCCACCCTGTTTTCTGTTCGTCCTCTTCAGGTTTTATATTTGTCAAATCAAGTCTGGTTTTAACACATGGCTGCATGAGCTTTGTAACCTTTCACGTCTTTTTAAAGTTGATCGCAGTCTTAAGATCTGTGTTAAATTGTTGTTAAAATATGCTGCGTTGTAATTTTAATTTCTCCTCATGCCTGCAGCCGAGAAGATTTCCAGAGGATCCCAGAGTTGGCCATCAATCCGCTGGGCGACAGAATCATCAATGCTTTCTTTCCTGAGGGGTGAGTTATCCCTGTTATTGGTCTGCTGTCTCTGAAGATCTTGTTTTTTTTCGCAGGAGTGTGCATTATAGGTTTGAGTCACAAATACCACAAAGCTGAACGAGGCCATCAGGCTTTCCAGTTGTGGCTGCTTGACTGAAGACTTGTGAGGCTCCGTCTTTTCTGCCAACTTGGGTTTTTGATCACCACAGGTTCTTTCTGTATATTTGGCAGTTTTTTGGCTGTTTTATCAGTCTGAAAGTTAAAAACCAGATGTTTTCCAATGTATCATTAAAATCCCAAAAAGTCAGATGTGTAGGCGTCTTAATTTTAGCCTTGGCTTTAAATGGTTTTAGATGTGTTTTTCCTGCTCTGGTTTTGGCTTGTTTGCTTCAGAATTACTTGAGAATAGAGGTGGAGAGTTGTAAAATGGTGTTAGATTAAAACTAGTTTGAGTTTTCATTGTGTGGCCCACATGAGCATAAAGGTAATCTGAGACTACACAAAGAATCAGTACTAGTTTATTTTGTTTCTGTGATCCAGAAATTTGTAGAACAATGTTTTTTTTTCTCTGTTTGATTTGCTGTACAGTTTTATAATTCTCTGTCTCTGGTTTTTAGAGAGGACCAGGTAAACTTCAGGGGCTTCATGCGGACCTTGGCTCACTTCAGACCAATCGAGGACAATGAGAAGAACAAGAACGCCGCTGCCAGCGAGCCACTCAACAGCAGGACAAACAAGCTGCTCTGTGAGTGCGGAGCTCAGTCACACGGGCATGTCTGGGTGGAGCTGGTGAACAGTATCAAGAACATTCACAGGATTTCATAAAATTAGCTTACTATGTCTGTAATGACTTTTATATATATATTTTTTATTTTTCCAGTTGCTTTCCGTCTGTATGACCTAGACAGAGATGACAAAATCTCCCGGGATGAGTTGCTGCAGGTGAGTGCATTGGTTTGTCATGTAAATAGGACACTGAGTCACAGTACAGTTTGTCCAAACAACTGGTGCATGCAATAAGTAAATAATTCAGATGATAAATAATTAGATTTTAAAGATGTCTTTTCTTCTCTTCATGGAAATCCATTATATTACCACTGAAAGGATTCACTCTTTATTATATATTTAACAAAGGAAACATGCTGTTGTGCAACATCTATGTCAAAATGCTCTACAGAGAGGGATTGCCATGTCGATGGGACGACTTTGCCCTTGTGCTGATAATGATATGATATGTCACTTTAACTACAGGTTGATTTTTCAGACAGTCTAATATCCTGAATTTGGCTTCCCTCCATGTTATTTGCTGTCCCTTTGTGAAGCTGTCTCGGTTTTGGTAACATTGTGTGACCTGTAATTGCTGTAAGCTCTGTGTTAAATGACTCAGCCAGATCTCTTGTTTTGAGGAAAACACTTCTCTGTCTGCTTCATGTGATGCATGAGGCTCTAACACACCAAACAATTAACTCAAAGTGCTGTTTGTTGGCCTGTTTTTCAGTTAATATGTCTTCACTGGATTTCTAATCATGTAATTCCTACAGTCAAGTGTGGCTGCTGCTTACTGGCCATTTAACTGTAATAACTACAAATTATCTTGTGTTGTGCTTAAATACACGCGGCATTAATATTGTTTTCAAAACATTTCACCTTACTGTTTGAACAAGCATCATGACTATTATTTAATCTCTGCCAGGAACTGTTTTTCACTGGTATCCATTAACTATGAAGAGACCTTTTGTTCATTCTTTGCAGGTCTTACGGATGATGGTTGGTGTGAACATTTCTGATGAACAGCTTGGCAGCATTGCTGATAGGACCATACAGGAAGCTGACACAAATGGAGATAACTCCATTTCCTTCAATGAATTCATCAAGGTAAGTCTTATGGTCAGAGGGCATCTGTCAGCTCACATTTACAACTCTGTTGTGTACTTTATTTATTTAACTTATGCTGCTGTGTTCTTTACTTTCTAAGGTTTTTCATAAAAAAGTTATTCATCTTTTTTTTGGATTTTAAGAAAGTGTTTAAACTAGTAACAATATTACAGATGCTACTTGAAGGGTACTTTTAATGAAATGCTCTTACCTTGTACCATTACCATGAGCACAGGCCCCAGTAGGACACAGATTACAGTACAGGAGTGGCCACAGAAAAGGAAAAAATATATTCCAAGGACACATTTTACATAGTACAGGAAGTATCCTTGTTTAGTTACTATGAGAGCACAAGATACACATGACAGATTATTTTTGGTTAGTTCAAGCCACACAGTTTCTTAACCACTGTTAACAAGTTCAAATGTTTCAAATTGATTTTAATATTGAAACAAATTCATTTACTGACTGTTTTTCCCCAAAGTGCATGTTGAATGTTTTGTGTTTTAGATAATAGTATTTAGCGAAATACATTGTTTTTGGCTAGTTTTGAGCTCTGTATAAGTCTGTCAGTGAACTGGTCACGCCGTGTTATGACCACATCATAGAAGTGGTTGTTTTTAGTATCTAAACTTGTTCTTTCTGTTTTGATCGTTTCTGCAGGTTTTAGAGAAGGTGGATGTGGAACAGAAAATGAGCATCCGGTTCCTGCACTAAGTTGCTTTATTTTATTTTGAGTAGAGCGCCAACATGCTAGTTGATGTCAGAACACAACCTCACCCAGCTTCTCAGTAGGCTGCTGTGGCCCACACTACAAGTACACGCTGTCAGACTAAGCATTAGGTAGATAATGTCATAGATCTTGAGTTACTGCCTTTGCACTGCTCTGTAAACAAAGGGAAAAGTTGCGTGCCTTGGGTTGTTTTATGCAATGTCATTATGTATTTTCCCCAGTAATGGAACATTATTTATTAGAAAATGTTTAGGGGGGTCACAGTTAGTACCACTGCTGTTCCACTTTTCACATGAAAAACTTTTTTATAGCACGGTACAATAAAGCTTTTTGCTATTGCAGTGAGTAAGTTTATTCTAAGTTTATTCAATGCTGTTCCATGGATATTTAGCACATGCTGTCTTTGTCCATATAAATATGCAGTGGTTCAAAGTGAAACTTAAAAGATGTGATTCCACTTCAAAACAAACTGTTTAGAATGCAAACTGGATCTAATGACTTATTTTCTTTGACTTAAGATAAAACAAGTCAGAACAGCAAGCCAGGCAAGTTTGACCCTTAAAGCAAAGCAGGACCTGCTCTACAGATCTTTGTGTTTTACTCACTGAAGTGCCATGACTTTGGTTCCCCTTTGTAAGTTATTATCTGAACAGTAAACAGGAACCTATGGCCATGATTGTGTGTGTGTTTTTTCCATATGGGTTAACCTAGCTACTGCCAATAGATTGTAATTACCTGTTTCAAATGTTGGACTTCAACCAAAGTGAGTTTGACCCTCTTTCAAAGCCAGTAACCAAGCGGGGCCACTGCTGATTTAACATGAGAATAATGTGATGTTTAAAGAACTGCTTCATTTATAACAAAAACTGTACTGGTAAGAATGAAGATTTCACACAAAATGCTGCTATCTCCTAGGCTAGTATGTGTGTCTTCCTTAGTACCTGTTCTAATATGTAACCAAAAAATGGTATCTGTCTCACAGTTGGAATAGCCCACTGCCACCGTGGCCTGTGGAAAGTGGGCTGTGTTTGTAGGCTTAAAACAGGTAAACCCATGAAAATGGGCTGTGTTTCTGTTTATATGATCAGTATCTCTTTGGCTAAGAAAAAATGGTTTTGCTCATTTGTGCACTGCTCAACATTTGTCTTGCAATGTTTTTCCCCATTGATTTATTCCAAATGGTAAAGAGAATTAAAAGCATTAAAAATATATTTTCTGTACAGGCTAGTGCACATGAATATGAGTACAAATGTCTGACCCTTTAAATTTTTAATGTGAGTGTGTTAAATCATTACAAGGACACCCTTCAGCAGCTGAGTACAGAAACTTGACCATTATACGAATCATGTGATTTTCAATCGGATATGACTCACGTGTTATGTGATGTTGGTTTAGGTATTATCAAAGTGAATCATGAATTTGATTTGAATAAAATAAGTGCCATGCTTGCTTTGTGTCATTCATTGAAAAATGAGCTATGTTCTATGAAGGCCTTTGTTTTTTATGTTCTGTATCTGGTTTTATTTTTGTCTTTAGACTGTATGAACACTTAAAAGACAACATTGAATTAATTGTTATTGTGCATGAAAGAAATTCAGCTTGCACAATGATGGCACGAATAAGTATTAACAAATGCAAACTGATGCCAAAAACAGTATACAAAACTACATTAACTAGGACTAACAAAAAATACTTTTTATGATTATGATTATGCTTTTAGCAACCCCACCAAAACTCAGAGGGAGATGATATATTACTATGTTATTTGCAGCCAAATACAGAGCAATATATCATCTGATGTAGTGAGATGTAGATCTAGATGTAATTCTAGTTTAATTCATCCTCAGCACTGCTCCAGTGATGATAGTTTATTTCTGTTTACTATTTTTGATAATTGATTCTTTATTAATGTAGTTACAAAACTCCATTTCACTCTGTAACCTGTTATATTGTGATAAGAAACCTACCTACCTAGTTACCTTTTAGAAAAATTCACAATAGCCAATGGTTGACAGTTTTGCTCTATAAATGATAAAAGATAGATTTTTCGATTTTAAAAAATCTCTACTCGATTAATCAACAAATAAAATTTCCGTAGATAAACTACTGAATTGAAAAGTTAACTACAGTTAGCTAGACTACCTTTAAGAATGTTAACAGTAATTTACTCTTAAAGGGTCAGTATTTTAGAATGAGTGCTTTTAATGCTTAAGTACTTTTCAGTATCAGTACCTATTCACTAACCAACACTTAAAATAGTTTAATTAATGCACAGTTTTGTTCACTCTGGTCATTCTGTAGTTCTGTTTGCGGCAGTGAACGCACCACAAGGCTGATTGACAACTGTCAGAAGAGAAGAAGAAGAAGAAGTACATCCGGGGCGGGCTTAAATTTTGATTGACAGGTCTCCGGCACAATCGTCGCACTCTTCCGTTGTCTCGTAGTAACAGGGCGAAAATGGCGTAGAGCGGAGGATGTGCAGCGAAGGGGACGAGGGGACCTTCTCCTCCCCGGGGCGTAAGCAGGGAGAAAACGGGGACCGCAGGATGTCGGTTTAGTCTTCTCGAAATGAATCCTCAGCCGGCGCGGCCAACTCTCCCCAGAATAAACCCTGCACACATCCAGACTGAGACCGAAATGTGTCACCGTGGAGGAAGAACCCCCCCTGGCTTTTGTTTACCATTATGAGCAGCTGCAGCTCGAACCACAGTGGAAATACCTCCGCATCATTTCGGACCAACGCTCGCATGAAGGTCAGTGCTTCTCAATCATGTCAGACCTCCGCACCGGCGTTAACGCATATTTCTGCACATTTTGGGAATTGGCAATTTACTTGAAAGGTAAACTTCACTCTCACATTAAATATACACATTCTGCTATTCCAGTGATTTTAGACACTCCAATCAATATCTACAAAATCAAACTCTTACCTTTAGCTGGATGTCAGAGCACTTCGATGGAATTACTGTTGTTGTTTTTCTTAAACAGGCCTATGCTTTTTTGAATGGGCTAAAACAATTAGTTTATTGATCGATTGTTTCGATCCTAAGAAAATGTACCTGCAACGTTTTTGATAAAGTTGTTTAAGTCCTTTTTCAAGCAAAAATATCCAGCATTCCCTAATTTCAGCTTCTTCAGTGTTAATATTTGCTGTTTTACACCACTGCAATTATCTTTATTTTTTTATTGTTTGTTATTCACTATTTTCATCATCACTGAGAAATTACAGTCTAGATAGCATCATTTACATAATCTTGTCTTTAAGCTGCTCAGCTTTAGGAGAGACATTCACAAATTAAAACTTAACTGTACAATGATATAGAAATGATATGTGAATTTTTCATTCTAGGATGGGCTTTGCAGTTGTAAAAGCCCAGATCACTTCCACGGCCACCCGGATTTGTGGAGGTAAAAGATGAAGAGTTATTGTGAAGATGACCTCTTTTGGGCTTTTGGGACTCGGCTGCCCTCCTTCATAATGTTGCTGGGACATTGGCCTCCACAGCCCCACCCTACTGTCCTGGCCTGTTTCTACAGCATGCTTATCTGTTAGGAAATCTGCCAAGATTGCAGTGACTATGTCTACATGTAGCTAAATGTTCTTATGTAAACATAGTCACTGTTGCTTCCTAAGTAAAGAATATCCTCACACTCTGTAATTAGATTAAAGCAGTTTGATAATGAACAAACTAATCCCATTTCTTGGGAAGAAAGTAAAGACACAAGATACTGTAGCAAAGATCAACGCCTGTGATTAAATTAGACTCATAGGGTTTTTTGTTTTTTTTCCCACTACCTCATCACCATAACAAGTCCAACAAGAGTGAAAGGAAGGGTGATCAGTATGAGTAACTTAATGGTGGTCACACACCACAGCGGTCATGTATCATTCCTGGCTCAATTTGGTTTTGGTTAGTAAGTCAGGATGCTGACCGGTGAATAGGACTGAGCAGCCCAGAAGCACATGTTTACTTTCAGTTCATCCATTTTGAGGAAAATGTTGACTCACTCAAACTGTGGTCCCCTATGCATCCTTTCTAAACGAAGGTCACAATATAGTATTTTTCTTTTTTTCCCTGCTTTAAGTTTTGCATTGCAGGTTTTTTTGTGCACTCCTTTGTCAAGTCTGTAGGTTAATTTACAAATTGGAGGTAGAGACATAATTGCCAATATTCCTCTTGTAATTTAATCCTTGAGATCCCTAAAAGTCATTTTATTCAAAAGTCTAGTTCAATTTTACCCCCCTCCAACATATTTTTAATTTGTCTTTCCCCATGGAAATGTTCCCATTTTGTCCTTTTACATTAACATAAACAGGACATTCCCTACATACTGCAGGTAGAGACAGAGCTGATCATTGCTTTTGTGCCATGAACTGTGAGACAATATAAACCCCCCCCTCCCACCACCACCACCAAAAAAAAGTGAATCTAGCTCGCCCAGAAAAGTTAATCAGACATCCTGCTTTGTCTCTACCTGCTTTTTCTGTGTCCAGTAGGCTCTTGCACCTGAGAAATACCAGTGCTGAAATAGCAGCTTTAATTCCTTTGAGTTCAGTTTACAGTGAATTCGTCCTTACCTGAAGGAAACCCTGGTCTCATTTGTTTTTTTAATCTGATTTATATATTTTAAAAAAAAATCACATTTACCGGGATTTGTGCAATATTTGATCTTAACTGTCATGTTGTTGACCAAACTGTATATTGTATAAACAAGTGACAAGTTGTTTGAAAGCAACAAAATCACCAATGTCTTCCATTAAGATATGTATAGACTCATGTGCATTAGCTTATTTAGCGGGACTGTGGTGCCAACATTATAGTAGCCATGCATGACCAGTAGTGATGCTTGCTTCATGAAGAGTAGTGAAATCGACTTCTAGACTAAGCTGGAGCTTAAAACTCTTTGAAAAATTAAATGGTGATAGATTGACGCACGACATTTAAATACAGCTTTTGCCCTAAAATCTTAGACTAATGCAAGATCTTCTTTTTATTCCCTGTCTCGGGTATAGAATAAGTTGCATAATAAAAATACAATTAAAGAACAACACAATCAGAGTATGCAGTTAATAAGTATTGATTCAGCTTGTTCTATATAGGCATAAACGCTCAATATAAGGAAGTACTTTCTAACAGAACTGCTGTACGTTGTTAGGATTCTTATCTGAAATCATTTTTTTAAAGCTTAAGAGCAATTGTATGCATGCACCCTTGAACATCAAAAAAATTAGGTAGTTATTATGCAACAGCCAAAAAGCTCCCCAAAACAAATCCCAGATGTGACAACTCCAGAGACCTTTACAGAAATGTTAGAGTAGCATTTTAATCTTAGATTTGGATATAATTGCTAGGGATCTGACGTAGCGTTTTAGTCCTAGAATTAAGATCTCACCGTGACATTGTATTGTACATAATACCTCATAGTTGTGGGATTCAGAGCGATATATTTTAATCCATAAAAATTGTATTTGATTAGAGTTTTAGAAGCAATAACCTACAATAATGCATGAGTTTAGTGCCAGGGTGTAAGTGTTAAAAGGAGTCTGTAATGTTATGTGGAAAGGATCCCCCACCCCCCTTCACTTTTATGCATATTGTAGCAATCTATTAGTCACTTTTTGGGAAAGTTGTACAATATTTCACTTTAGAATACAGTATCACTTATGAAGGGATACTTCCTGCAGAACAAGGTATACGCGAGGGCTGCTGTAGCATCATGGTATTACTCTGATAAATGGAACAAAATACGTCTATTTTTCACAAATTAATTTCCCTGCCTTTTTTAAACACCAAAACAATAATCTAAACTAATTGGTACATGAGAGATGCTTTAAATTGCAATTCTTGTAGCATTTTTACATCTACAAAACCCACTTCTTGCTTTCGAAATACAGACTTTCAGTAACTCTGTGGCTGCTGCAAAGGACTTACTGAACGAACTTGACATTTGTTTGAAAAGCACTTTCTCTCTGTGTACTGACTTGCACCGTCATCATCATCCTGTCTTGAATACTGTGTTCTAAAAACCCTGTGATGCTGTTTGTGGGGATTTATAATCACAATTTATAAGCAAGTAGGCAACATGAATATGTGGGTTTTAAAAATATGCATGACTTAGCAGAATAATGAATGCATTGTATTGCATGCAATAATGTGAATGAGTGTAATTAGGCTATTGAAATGTTCATATCAGATGTTCTGTGACAAGGTTACAACTTGGGAATGGCTGTTTGACACAACAGCAAGCATGTTGAAGTAGCTTTGATCATCAGTTGTAGTTTTTACAGACTGAACTGCACCAAAAAAAAGAAGTAACGGAGAGTAGTTTTAAGATTTTCTGCTCTCTATCTCTGTTGTGCCAAACATGACCAGGGCAGTATAGCCACAGTGCAGCTGAAAAACACCATTTAACCTTTGTTCCCATGGGGAAAAATTAACAGACGCTTAGGTAAAATTACATCACTTTGTTGATCAACTTTTCCACTGAGGAGGTGGACTGTGTAGAAACTATGCACTCCAGAGGGAGGAAATGGGCATGCTTATTACGTGTGAGCCTCTTGTCTGGTTTTGTATTAACTAAAAAAAAAAAAGAAAAAGAATCTGTATCAGAAATTCAGCAATAAAATGCAGCATGGTGCCAACTGGATGGCTGTGTTGATGTTTACTTCCAATTTCATTGATGTTACAAATTAATGACATAATGTACATCATCTTTGCAGTAGAGCAAATAGCCTCACCAACACCCATGTAATGCTGCAAGCTTGTTACATGCCAGAGAAGTAAATGATTAAATGACAAATAGAGCGACTACATTGTTATTCAATACTAGCGTGGCACATACAAAGGTTGCTCTAAGGAGTGGTTCTAGAGGAACGTCTGAACTGAATTTGTTCTGCTGTATTTTAAGCTTATAGAAATAGTTAAAAATTATGGAAAATATGCATATTTTCAAGAGTTTTGCTAAGATGAGAAGATCGGCTCTTGTCTGTGCTGTAGGTGTAGACCTTGAGTCAGGAGGCAATAAGCCTACCTTAGCATATGCAGGTGCATCTAAAAAATTAGACTATCATCATTCTCTTCTGTAATAAAGGTAAAAACGTGAAACTGCCATATTCTAGATTTATTACATATAAAGTGACATTTCAGGACATATTGTCTTAATCTTGATTATTAAAGCTCATAGAAATCAACAAACTATGTCTCAAAAAATATTACAATAAGAATGTATAATACAAAATGTTGACCTGAGAAGAGCCTTTAATCTTTGTCGGGTTCAGCACATACAACCACAATCATGGGGAGGACGTCTGACAGTTTTCCAGAAGACACTCAATGACCCCCCTCCATAAGGAGCTTCGGGGAGCTTCCCAAGGAGTGGACCGACGCTGGAGTCAGAGCATCAAGAGCCACCACACACAAACGTGCTCAGGAAATGAGTGTCACGCTGCTAGTGTCAAACCACTCCTGAACCAGAGGCAGCGTCAGAAGCGTCTTAGAGGCTAAGGACAACAAGAACTGGACCGTTGCTCAGTGGTCTAATTTTCTTTTCAGATGAAAATAAATTCTGCATTTCATTTGGAAATCAAGATCCCAGAGATTGGAAGACGAGTGGAGAGACACAGAATCCAAGTTGCTTGAAGTTAAGTGGAGTTTCCAGCCTGTGATGTTTTGGGGTGCCATGTCATCTGCTGGTGTTGGTCCACTGTGCTTTTTCAAGTCCAAAATAGCACCTTCTACCAGTAGATTTTAGAGCCCTTCATGCTGACAAGCTTTATGGAGAGGCTAATTTCCTTTTCCAGCAGGACTTGGCACCTGCCCACAGTGCCAAAACCACTAGGAACTGGTTTGCTGACCATGGTATTCCTGTGCTTGATTGGCCAGCCAACTCACCTGATCTGAACCCCATCGAGAATCTATGGAGTATTCTTAAGAGGAAAATAAGAGACACCAGACAAACAGTACAGACAAGCTGAAGGCTGCTATCAAAGCAACCTGGGCCTCCATAACACCTCAGCAGTACGACAGGCTGATTGTCTCCATGCCACGGCGCACTGATGAAGTAATTTGTGCAAAAGGAGCCCCGACCAAGCACTGAGTGTGTAAATTAACCTTTTTGAGAACTTTTCAGAAGGTCGACATTTCTGTTAGACATTCTTTATTCTAATGGTAGGGCCTTTTCCGTTGAGGCACCCTCCCTATGGAACGTCCCACTTCGCCATCAGGCCCTCAAAATTCACCTTTTCAAGACTGCATTCACCAGTTAACTTGCCTCCCCTATCTCCTGCCTTATCTTTTTAACAAATTACTTTCATTTTAACCTCTGTAAAGTGTCTTTTGGGTATTTAGAAAAGCACTATATAAATTGAATTTATTATTAATTTGAGATATGGACTTTTGATTTTCATAAGCTGAAATCAAAAAAGGCCTGACATATTTAACTTTGTGTGATGAATTTAGGATATATGAAAGTTTCACTTTTTGAATTATATTACACGGAAAAATTAACTTTTCCATGATATTCTAATTTTCTGAGATGCACCTATAAACTAGAAGGAGGACCAAATAGCTTGCCTGGCTATCGTAAAGTTAAACTTGGCTACCGGCACCTCTAAAGCTCAGTAATTAACACATTGCATGTAGTCTGTTGAATCTTGTCACAAAAAGAAATAGGAAATCAACAATATGTGGTTTTATGGGGAGCTAGCCTACTATTTTCAATTTTATAGTCAAAACAGTTTATATGATATCTAATACCTACACAAAACAAGTATGTATTAAAAAGATTCACAGGTGTGGCAAAGTTAAAAATGGATTTAAGAAGTCTAGATAAGTTTGACAAATGTAGACAATAATTAGAGTACTTCAGTTTAAATATAGGCCCACACCACAATATCCACAATGGATCTGCAGACCAGAGACTGATCAAAACTAATGAATGAGATCTAGACGAAAATGCCTGCATCACCAAAAATAATTTAATGAAAACAAAAATCACAGAGAAAAAACAACAAAATTTACAACACACACTAGTTTACAAGAATGACTGGAAAGCAGATTGGAGAACACATGGAGAAACCTAGGACTAGCTGCAGTCAATAGAGCTTCTGTACCCTACTTGTCCAAATCACTTGTCAAAACACTCGGGTCAGCCAGTCTGATCTGAATGTTCGTCATGTGATCCAGCTGTGCTTCAAACTGCTGTCTCACCTGGATTGTAAAGAGACAAAGAGTTTCAGTAAAAGGGCGTTTTTATGTTTGTTTTTTGCCCATGGCATCAATCATTCCTGCCTGATTTTCCACAGTAGTCCTTTGTCACACTTGAACCTTTGAACATGTAAGAAAACATGTAGATGTACAAATTCAAAAGGGAACTGGATTTGCTGGAATGCTGATTTGCCCAACCAAATGCTTTTTCAGTACAGCTGAGGCTGATGGGTTATAGCCTACGGTGGTACTCGGGTGTCACACTCAGGCTGAATTTTAATAAGTTTAAACAGCTTGTACTCCTTGGGGGGACACAATTAATCTTTAAAAATGATTAATTAGTTGTATAAAATGTCTAGATCATAGCAAGTCAGTTAAAGTCTCATAGAACAAGTGCTTATATGTCACTACAGTACTTTCATTTCTTTGTACAACCATGTGTTTCATAATGATAAATAAACTACCTAGATAGTACTCATATTTTAAGATTACTGCTATCATTATTATTATGTGAGTAAAAGACTGAAGTGAAGCACTGATGTTGTACATACAGATATTAATCATGGTCGTCAGTAAACAATTTTAGATTTTATTCTCACCTTATTCATGCTTTCTCCGAAGGGCTTCAGATCAAATGTAAGTGTGGATGCTTTCACCATTGAGCTGCTGTTGAGGATGTAACTGCAGACAAAAATAGTAAAAGGGAGTTCTGAAGGATCAATAGAATGAAAAAGAAAGGAATTGTCACTTATTAATGTCTAAAAAAGCATGTGAAATTTGTTGTGTTTGGTCTCTAACCTGAGCAAAAGCAATTCATACAATGGACAAAGCTCATAAGGCACTTGTTTATTTTAGCCTCTCCACACGGCAGTAAACCTGCACACAAGAAGTCAATAAACTTGTGTACTCACAGAGGCATCAGAGCTTACCAACTGATGTTTGCTTTGTAGAGGAGGAAGATGGAGCGAGCCATGGCCAAATGCGACGGGGCTGAATGAATAACTTTCCCCACAGCAGAACCGCAGCCACTGCATTTTAGAGAGCTGTAGATGCTGAGAAAAAACACCAGCAGTAAAAACTAGGACATTGACATCATTATGGTGTATAAAGACATTTACATTCTACAATCTATGCATTACTTTATTGTATCTATGTTAGGCCTATATGTACTGTGTGTCACCCGAGGGACAACAAAGCTCCTAAGATGTACATGTTAATTTACATAAATTAAAAGAATTGAAATTGCATAACAAATTGCCTCTACATGAGCATAACATTTTATCTAGTTGCAACACCAATATCCAATACTAAGGCATGTTTGCAGCTCTCCAAAAGCCAAAACACCATTGCTTTTTGTCACTCACCAATTAGCCATTTCCCCTTTACGTCCTGATTCCATCGCATCACAGATTACAACATCATCGGTTACTTCTGAAGGCAGACAAGAAGCAATTGATTATTATTACTATTAGTATTTAATTCACTATTACTATGTATCATGACATTTTTGTAAAATACTGTAAACTACTGTGCACAATCCTTAATATTTTTTTCTTATATTTTGCTTTTTCCAGAACTTACAACCACAGTTTTTCCTTTATAGTAGTGAATAGTAACTGTACACAAATGTCATGTGATGTTAACTGATGACAACTGAACAAACTCCCTCCACAGACGATCGTGAGACAGGTTTTAATCTATGAAAAAAAATCTAGTAAGTAGACCTTAAGTTAATGTTTTGTCAAAATAATATTACCAAATTTCTCATTAATATGTTGCCAGAAATGTTTTTTTTAAATATATTTTTTTATATATAATTTAGTGAAACCATGTGAGTTGCTTCTCAGAGCCACCATAAACTCATCTGCCCATCACTAACGTTAGTCCAGCACAGTAATAAAGATACCCTACAGACTCACAACAGGTTCATTTACTCACATGAGCTGATTTCAAACAACTCTTATATTATTTTCCGAGTCAACAGTACTCGGCGAGAGGTGACCTGAACTTACTTAGACACATGATGGAGTCCATACATTTGATCTCCCCACAGACGCCGAAAGAGTCCCCCAAAACTGTGTTGCATTGCTGACAGTGGAGAGTCATCCGCTGGTTGTGTTCTGCCTCTGTGGCCAGCTTTCCATCACCAGTACGTTGGATTAAGAGGCTCTCGTCAAATTCCATGTTAATTAAGTTTTACGGAGCCTAGTTAGCTGTCCCACTTATGAGTTTGTATTGAAGAATCATACAACAGGATGTCCCTTTCTGTTTAACCTCGGCGCGCTGTGACGTTGCGTGCTCGGTACCTCAACACTGCCACCATCTGGCTCCATGAGAGAAATAACGACAGGCTGCCAAAGAGTATGAATTGTAAATAAAATAAAAATAACAACAAAAATAATAAGATTTTTTTACTCATCTTAAGCGTCGAAATTGAAGTGAAAAAGTTAACCGACATTTAATTAACGGCTCATATTTTACGTTGACAGAACGCGAAAAAATGACTCTTCGCTCTGATTGGCTGCGATGCACATCCGGTTATGCACAAGAGCCAATCAAACGTCCCGCGCTGCTGTGTTTTGAATCGGAGTAATTTTAACCGTCAGGCGCCTCCACAGCGAGAATCCAAACGTGTGTATGCTGATTTCTTCTCAGAAAACGGAGTAAACTATCACACAAACATGGACTTGGACTCCATGAAATATGCGGAGCTGCGAAGCCTTGCTAAGGAGCTCGGGCTTAAAGCGAACATGAAGGTAACGGATTCGAACTTTTTTTTAAATAACAGCAATACTTCTAGGTTATTCTGAACTAACGTAATGTTAACGAGGCTTTTCCAGATATGTTAACGTTACGCTAACTGTTAACGTGTAAGCGAACGTTACCTTTTTATGCAAATGAGCGATATATACTCAACTTTTTTGTTCGAAAACAGGCAGATAAACTCCTGAAAGCAATCAAGCAGCATTATCAACAAGAAAAGAACAAGGAGGAGGAAGGGCAGGTAACCAAATCCTGATCAACAATGCGGTTTCACTGCAGAAACCGTTTTAAGCCATGCCTTTTTGGGTATATCTGATGTGTATTAATTTATTGTGGTGTTTTCCTAGGGACAAGAGAAACATAATACTACTGTTCAAGAAGACTGCAATGCGACACAAGACGGTGCTCAGGAAAATGAGGACTCATCCTGCAAGGAAGAAGTTTCCAGCCTCACTGTGTTTGTGAACACACGTCGAGGCAAAGGAAACGGTACCAAGAGAAAACTCTCTGATACTGCAGCCGTGACCGAGAGTGATGCCAAGTTATCTCCAAGTGCTGCAGAGGTATTAGACATCATAACACACTGAAAACATAAATACATGACAGTTGCAACAGTACAACTAAATAACATCTAATAAACACGTTTTTGCATAAAAAAGTTTGCATCCTGGCACATATTTTGTGTATTTGTATATACCCCACTCCTCATTGGTACAATTATGCAAATTTTGGTACAGTTAATTTGTTGTAGTGTCAATTAATTGTATTCTGGAGAATTAAAGACATAAACAAGTCTTGTTCCTATAAGGGTGACACAGAAGTGGCTGCATCCGTTGAACCCTGTGGTGCAAGGGGTGCTAAGAAAAGAAAGGTGTCCTGTGCCAAGGATTCTGACAAAACTGAGGCTCTTGAGGAGCCCCAGGCCACTGGCAGTGAGCAGCAACAGCAGCTGCCTGACATTAAGGATGAAGCACCCTCACATGATGCAGGTCAGTAGTATGGTTTGATGAAAGAGGATACAAACTTGATTTATTCTGCTTTGAATAGCCTGTTCCTCTGGGAGCCTAATATGTTGCCACTGTATTTCTTCAGACATTATTGACTTTAACACGCTGTTATGCTCACATATTAACCCTTTATTTTACGTACATTTTTGTGTCCAGAAAAAGCACCAAAAGTGGCCAAAGCTGGTAAAATCCCCCGATACCAAAGCCTTCAGCCGAAGAACAAGCCAGTATTGAAGCCTGTCACTCCCAGTAAGTGTTTTATTTATTCATTTATTTTGGATTCTCCCACCTAGAGACCACACAACAGTAAGAGAGTTGTTTTCCCGCCACAGCCTATTAAAATAATTGTGTCTTTTGTAGACTTCAAAAAACTCCACGAGGCACATTTTGAAAAGATGGAGTCGATTGATTCCTATGTTCAACGAAAGACTAAGCAAATGGACACTTACAGGAGTTCAGTTAAAGAACCGAAGGTACTCAAAAGCTTCCTGGCTTATTATTCAGAACATTTAAATGTTATATTTGTCAGTGAATTTGATGTTTTGGTGTGTAAATTGATATTTTTATTTTTAGAAACCTTCAGACAAACTTAAACTGCAGCAAGTTGATGGCAAAACTCAAGTGGTAAGTATCACCGCCATAATTTTACAGACACTAAAGTTGCAGTATCATAACAAGAGTGCAGAGAAGTTGATTACATGTATGTATTTATTCCACAGAGGGCAAATTCAAGTCGTGCGTCCATGTTCAGCCCTGTCCCGCTGAATAAGACTGCAGCTGAGGACAAACGCAGACACACTTTGCTCTCAGCCAGTAAAGTTCCTCCAAATAAACCTGCTGTGAAGGAAGATGCTCCATTCAGACCGTCTGTCCTTTCCACTCGCAGGATTAATGTACGGTGAGTCACCCTTTCTTTTTAGGTATGTGCTGGGACCACAATTAAATTCATTAGTCACTAGTGTTCACTCTCCCTGGAACTTCTGCAAGTTAACCAGCCATTGCTCTAAATACTTGCACAGGTGCTGTGTATGTAGTATTCAATGCAATACTTTAACAACCAAATGTGTTTATATGCAGGTTCTCAGAGGCCACTCATGACAATGAGCATAAGAGGTCCTTGCTGAAGACACCGGCACGCAGGTCTCTCTGTGTAACCTCGAGCACCCCACTAAAGGCCAACGCTGATGAAGGAAAGCCCAACAATGTCAAGACTTCAGTTTTCTCTGCCGCCAAAACTTCAGGTACCTTTACCGTTTAATCCTTGGAATGGTATCTGAATTTGCCTGTAGCTTTGTCTAGAGTGAGTGATTACTTTCCCCCCCTAAATCCCAAAGGACCATTTGTTTTCACCAGCAACACAAGTACTTCAGCAACCCCTGGAACGCACAAGAAGTCCAACTTTGATCTGAAGGCGAGTCTGTCTCGTCCCCTCACCTACAAGCCTCATACAGGTATAAAACCTCTGTTTAATTTTTCTCCTTTGCTGAAATATGATATCAGCAGACACCTGAATCGCTGATGTTTTATTCTTTTTATAGGTAAACTGAAGCCGTTTGGAGAGACCAAAGAAAACACAGCAGGAAACATGGCGTCAGGAAACAAGTCACTGATCTCAAACTCTCATCAGAAAAATTACAAACAGCACCAAGTCCAGACAAGGTATGTCTAAAATCAAAGCCCAACACTGGATGATATTAATTAGTCTCCCATAACAATTTACTCTCCAACCTTTAGTCTTTTTATGGATGTTTCTTATCCATCTTATTTTAGGGGGGACCGGAGAGAAAAACATGTGGAAGACCGGAAGCAGAAGAAAGAGAGTATGCTTGGGGCAAGAAGAGGCCTTGTCATGATGTAAAAATATTGTGCTTGTTTGTAGACATTTGTACAGCCTCTTGTTCCAGTGTAAATATTTTGTCGTCTGCAGCTAACATCAATTTCTTAAGTCTCCTTTAGCCCATTGTATCGAAAAGTAGACAAGTTGACATTTTCTGCTACTGTCTGTTCAGTGTTAGATCTGATTCATGCATTTAGATGAAACACCATATAACTTTGAATGATGACTTTTTTTGTATTTTGATGTGTAGAGAATCTATGTTCTGTTTTGCTGCATTTGAAACTCTTAATTTTGTTCTTAAAAATTTGTTTGCTGTTTTTACTCTTAGGGCAGGGGGGGAAATGCTGATAAATACATTGGTACAAAAGACTTCCTTGTGTGAATTCTGTTTTTAAATAGTCTGTTTTCCAAAGTGTAGTGTTTTAACATTTGTAAGCAATCACAATAATGAAATCTGTTGAAATTTAAATTTGCATGAAAAATATTTTTATTAAGATACGGTTGGTTGGCATTGTCTGTGGAGGAAGATGTACAGGACATGAAACAGAATAAACGGCTTGATTTGGTGAGTTCATATCCAGGTCATAGATGTCAGCTAAAATTGTGTTTTATCTCTGCTTATTATTTATGACCAGAAACCCACTTCTTCAGAGTTTGTTTTGCCAAATACTGCGGGTAAGAAATGTCTCAGGCAGTTAAGTATCACACTACATGTACTAGAATGCAGATAGTGTCTTAAAATAAGTGATTGGCTGTAATTGATTGTCCACCACAGAGGTGGTAGTTTCAGTATAACAGCTATTATTAAGAGCTCATCTGCAGTATTGTAGTAGTTCTCAAACTTCAGGATTCTTCTTGTAAGCTTCATAGGCAAACTCCTCTGTGTGCTCGTAATCTTTGCAGACACCAATGTAGTCAATCTCTAGCTGGAATGGACCATCTGCTTTATCCCCCAGGGTAAATCCAATGGTGTTCACCTGTAAATCCAAAAGATGTATACATATAAAATAACCAGGGCACAAAATACATGTATGTATATATATATAGTATGTTAACATATTCTAATACACATGTAATTATCTGTTAATTTCTTAGTTTGTCGCATGAAAAGATTACAAACTTTAATGTTGTTATACAACCTTTTGTTGTATCATGATAAACTACTTTGAAAATGTACTCAAATGCTACAGGTACAAAAATATGAGGTAATGATACAAACATTTTAAACAGTAACTTTGTTATGGCTTTGTCTATTTATTTGATGCCATGTAAGAGTGAATTTCCCTTTGCTCTACCTTGTCCAGCCAGACAGGATGCTGATCATCTTGTACTCTGCCACGATGTGTTAGGAAGAACTTGGAGAACGGGATCTGTAAATGAGTAACACTTGAGTATTAGAATGACCACAAAAAATTACTCAAAGTGCAGTAAATGTTCTGATGTGTGAAACGATGTGATGTTTCTTCTGGTCTATAAACATGTAGCACTAATTGGTGGAACAGACCAATTCATTTTCTAAGGGTTTTAATTTTTTTTGCTCACCTTGACATCTTGCCAGTATGGCCCTCCCCTGGTGTACAGAAAATAATTGTATATGTCATCTTTCTGGTGAGAGAAGTATGTTTCTGTTGCAATGTTGATCATCCACGGACGGCCATCTCCACGCACACGTAAATGCAGGGTGTTGAAACTGGACCAATCAAAGTGCTTTTTTCTATCAAATGAAGCCTAGGAGAGATAAAGTTATGGGGTTAACTTTCAGTGCAGCTTTAGCAGCCATCCAACTGCTGACAATTTCTTGACCTCAGGTGTGGTCTGGTTTTCCTTCCTATACACTTAACCACAGACAAGGGAGAGGAACTCGTGTGGAAATTCAACTGGTGTATTTGGATTGAATACCAATGGCAGTTGGTACACAGATGCTCCTGATTTTTGGTTAGCTGCTAAAGCGGCTGCTGGTAGGGCTGGGCAACACACAACAGAAAAGTGTGTATGTGTAAAAAGGTGTAAATTACCTTTTAAATTATCTTGTGTGATTCAGAAATCATTCTATGAGTTTAATCAATAGCCGTTTTATAGTTTTTAACCATGAACCACTCACATTGTGATAGGGACTAAAAAGAATCAGGGGTCAAAACAGAGAGAAGTGAATGTATGATTCCACAAATTGCAGAAGGAGACTAACCAGTGGCTGCTTTGAGCGCATGGTGCAGTAGCCACTGTAGCGTGTTTCTCCGTCCCTTGGAGGTGTAGAGCTCAGAGTCCCGTACAGAAAACAGGTGGTGTTGTTTTTGCCAAGCTTCAAGTAAACTTCACTTTGGCCGCCTATCTCGCGATCTGAGGACAATGTCCACTGCTCCAGGCTCTCTGGACCTCTGAACTCCCATATCACTCGGTTCTGCTCCAGCATGTGCTCAAGGATCGGTTTGCCTTCTGGACCAACCCAGCGGTCAGAAAACTCCTTTTTCAGCAGGGTGAAATTCTTCTTTATTCCCTCCAAACCCTTTGAGAGGTCAAAGTTAATCTTCTCCCATGGAAACTTGTTTTCTTTGGGCTGGCCAGGTCGTCTGTATTCACCCTGAATCACAGACCTTCTGGGCACAGTGAGAGGAGTGATGGATGGGAGGAGGAGCTGCTGCTGCTGCTGCTGCTGCTGGTGGATGAAGCGCAGCAGCCCTGGTGATGGGAGACGTGTGATCTTTGGCAGAGACATTTCAGTGGTAATGTGGATGATTCACTGTTGAGATACATCACATAGAAAGTTGTAGTTTTATGTTGTTATACATTCATGCCAATAAAGCTAATTTGAATTGAAATAGGTGTCATTATTGCAGACTCTAGCTACACTAATTCCCTCTTGAAATGTGTGTTAGATTGTGTGTTAGTATTAGTACGACTTCATATATGTGTGTCTGACTTGTCTCTTTGCTTTTAATTGATGAACTATGATGAAAACAGTCGTTAGTTACAGCCATGTTTTAACGTTAGATATTTAGCGAGATCTTGAAAATATTAAAAACACTGCTAGCGTTACAAGCTGTTATTCTGAAGACTTAACGTTAACGTTAATGTAATAGTGAAAACACTGTTAGCATAACGTTATCCTGTTTCTACTTACCCTGACCATGTTGTGCCAAAGGGAGACGGATGGACTTCGATGCTTGTTTTAGTTTGACTCGACCATCAAGTACCTCTTTAAAACACTATTACTGATTTACAATTTAGAAACTGGTCGTGTAACTGTACTTTTGCATATTTACACAATTTACACATCCAAGGTTGTCTGGATTCACACAGGAAACCCAACTGAAGAACTTGGGCTGCGTTCAGCACACATTCAGATCGAGATGTAACATGGAACAACAGATTTACAACAGTTGAAAGGCTGAATAATCCGGGACCTTGAATGCAGCTCTAGTGCACTAAAGATTCTTGTCTTAACCGATACACTCACTATCAATAAGTAGTTCCGCTCTCAGCTAAGTGTGCAATTTCCTCTCATGCTTTGCTGGTCCATGATTTTATTTATTCGAACTCCATTAATAAATAGATAAAGCACATGCATAAATGTGAATTTTAGTTAACTGACAGAGATATAAAAATCAGCGGTAATTATGGTAGCAATACGAGCGCGCATGCTCAGTACTGCCTTTGTGTGGCTGACTGCAGAGCCAACTAGCTAGGTAGCAGCAACGGCTAGCCTCAAACATTGAGACGACACAGAGGTAGCTAGCAGGTTAGCCGTGCAGCTAATCATGGTGAATGTAAAGAAGCGGAAAGGTCGGGTCGTGATTGACTCTGACTCCGAAGACAGCGCTAGCGACGATAATTTAGATCAGGTAGGTGAGATTTTGTTACAACGGATCGCTTATTAAGTTGACAACAGTTTGAGGTGAAGCTAATGTATGCTAACTGATTGCGCTGTATTTGGCCTCGCTTGAACGAGTTGAGAGTGGGCCCAGCTTATTTACAACCCGTACTCCATTTCTCAGTAAACACACCATTCCTACAATCAAATAAATTGCCTTGTTTTTTCCTCATTTGTAACGTTAATGTATTCAGCACCAAGGAGTGTTTGAGGTTATACTAAAAACACTGTCTTAGCATTAGACAGCTAAGTTATGCCAGCGTTAAGGTTACATTCCGAGAGATGCACTCAGCGCGCTAGCTCTCCTGCAGTATTATGTTGCTACCAAAACGCCGCGCCATTGGCCCTTTAATGGTTTCGAGTTGTAAGCCATTTGACTACGGCCGTGCACTCTGTAGAATTAGATTGTTAGCTTTCACGGGGCATGCTTGCACTGACTGAAGCCGTAGTAATGGAGTCGCACTTGATTTAGCTACCTGAACCTAATGTCCTGAATGACGTCATGGGCGCAGAGCTGAAGCGCTATTTCGGTGTTGTTGTCAAACAATCGCTGGCAAGCTGACTGAAGAGCTCCCGGGTCTAGCATGGTAGTCTGAGGAGCTGTAACGTTACAGGACTACTGCTTCAGTAACTTTGATCACCATTAAAAGCCCTCGTGTAACGTTAGACAGTCCAGACACAGGTAGTAAAAACCATCCATGCAGGAGTGTTTGCAGTACTGAATACGTTTAACGTTACATTTAACTTTGTCTCTCTTGCTGATGATACCTCAACTCTGCTATTATAGAGCAATGATTCGCATTTCAAATATGCAATCTCCATGTGTCATAGGAATCATAAACCTTTTTATAATGTAAGTTAACGGAGGCCAGGGATTTTAGAACAGCCTAGCGTGACTGATTGCAGAAACACTGAATTCTATAATGTAACAAGGTACGGATTTATTTGTCACATTACATCAGGTTGTAAAGTGAAATTTAGTTTGTGACTCCCTTCTGCTGCAGACAAGCAGACAATATACAGTAATACAAAAACAATCATAAAATGGTAGACAGGAATAAATTATGTTGGTTATGTTAATGGAGCAGTGCAAGCCCAGCTTTTCCACATTCCTACAGCAGAAAAGGAATGAGCACATACATTTTCAAGGTTTTTTTATTGAGCTTCACATATTTCCTTTTGTGTATGATCTTGTTAAAATGTATTCTGGCCCGGTTAAGAACTTGGATCTTGAATCAAAGTTCTGTATAAATCCAGTTAAGACAAATTGTCACTTGTGACTGGATTTTGCTTCTTTGCTCACATGTTAGGCAATTTTACCTGTGGGACAATGAACAAAATTGAATATTGTCAGTAAGCTTTGGACCACAATAAGTTCTCCATGCTGCTTGGGTTTATTTACACCCGTATTTAGTAATGCCCTCTCGGGACTGGATCTTCATCAGAGACACATTTTATGGCCAATTATGTGCAGGGTTACACTCACAGGAGGCATTTTTCCAAATTTTGTAATGATGAATTTACTGGGTGGTCTTTCTGAATTTCATCACCATGTTCTCATTCTCAGGAGCTGTTGTCTTTGGCAAAGAGAAAGAGGGTCGATTCGGGTGAGCAGGAAGAGCCAGTTAGCAAACCTGCAGCTTCTACAGACTCCGAGACATCCGATAGTGATGATGAGGTATGTCTTATCTCTAAAATACTTCATTTTTACAGTTTAAACATGTTAGGGCTCTTATGTTGTTATTAAGTACTTTTAACCAGAAGTACTCCGTGACCAAAAGAATAGACCACTATTCTCTGCCAGTTACAGCTGCTTGATAACCAAAACTAAATGTTTTACTCATTTTGTCTAGTGGACTGTGGGTGGCACAAAAGGCAAAAAGAAGGTTAAGCAAGGGAAAGGGTCTGAGAAGAAGAATGCCACAAAGAAGAAGGTTAATAAAGCAACGGCGTCTGGCAGCTCAGATGGAGACAGCTCAGCTGAGAGCTCTGCACCAGAGGAAGGTACGTCTTCAGTGTTCATGGGAAAAATATGCTCTACAAGCAGGCTTACTGCATTTCTTCTTATTGCTTCACCCTGTTTAATCATTTTTTTTAAGAAACCACAATTGTTTCAGTAACCATGTATGATAAAATTCAAGGTAGAGTTGTACAGACGTCAACTAACAGCTCAGTTTCAAACTGACACACATGTCCTCGGATTAATGGCATTTTACATAAAGTGCAAAGCAGAGTGGCGAGCATATTGTGAAGTCTAGATGACACACAAATCACAAGGTGCCATGTCCACGGGCACTTCAGGTGGCTGGGATTAGGTGACTCACTCACTCATCCCCTTTATCCCAGAGTAGCATTTAAGCTGTTGTTTGTTTATTTGTGTTACGTTGCATCCCTATGGTTATGGAAAACCTGGATATGTCTTTGGGGAAAAAAAGTTAGGAAATCTGATCAATTCCATTATCTAGTCGGCCACTTAATTAGGCTGATATGATAGCTGCACTCCCATATATATATATATATATATATATATATATATATATATATATATATATATATATATATATATATATATATATATATATATATATATATATATATATATATATATATATATATATATATATATATATATCCATCCATTACTGGCTAGCGTTAAATAATATATATTAGACAGACATATTAGAGTTTTTATTACTGTACTCTGGATGAGAACTGATGCCAACTGATTGATTGCTGTTTGTGCCACTGAATTGCTCTTTGTCAGGTGAGGTGTCCGATTCAGAGAGCAACAGTTCGTCCTCCAGCTCCGACTCGGACTCCTCTGAGGACGAGGTGTTCAGGGACGGGTATGATGACGACTTGATGGGAGACGCAGAGGACAGAGCTCGGCTGGAGCAGATGACAGAGAAGGAGAGAGAGCAAGAGCTGTTCAACAGAATTGAGAAGCGAGAGGTGCTAAAGAGACGGTGAGTGGTGACGATATGAGCGAGGAGCAGCAATTATGTATGGTAGAACACATGAAGATATGTGAAACGAAAGCATAAAAAACAATTTTGGGCTGTCAGAAGCAGACATTTTATAGAAATGTTGAATTAATTTGAAAAGAGCACTGGTGTCCTTAAATTTCCCTCACATATCAACAACATACTTTCAGTAAAAATGAGAAGAAATGCATGCATAAGGCAAAGTCTGGCATTTAAACACTGCTGAGTGTGTCTGTTTATTTATTCAGAACCTTGTTTGTTTTGACAGTTTTGAAATTAAGAAGAAGCTGAAGACGGCAAAGAAGAAGGAAAAAGAGGAAAAGAAAAAGAAACAGGAGGAAGAACAAGAAAAAAGGAAGCTATCTCAGGTTCAAGACACACAAGTGGTGAGTAAACTCTCACAACATTTTAGACTGATATTGGATGTCATAGATGGGTGTCACTACGACAATATATTCATAGTTTTCACGTGATGTCCCAGTCCAAGGAAAACACTCCTTTGGAGGGCAAAAAAGACATTATTTTCTGCTGCCCGCCAAGCAGGAAGCAAGTGATGAGTTTTACTTTACTAAAATGCTGGATGGTTGTTGTGCTTTCGGATGCACTAATTGAGGAGGAGACAAGCCTAAGCTGTGTAAGGTGAGGAATTCCCCACAAGGTACATGTAAACATTAGCCTACTGCAGTCGAGCGGCAGCAGGGATCTGGCGGTTTTTAACGGTAGAAATGCAGCAGCAGATGCTGTAACACTATATGCACTGGAAGTGCGCAACACTTGCGGTTTGTGTTCATATCTTAATTTTTCTTAAGTTGAAAGGTGATCCAAATAAAATTTGACTGCATTTGTGGCGTCTCTGCGAACCGTTATGTTGGTCTGTTGTTTTGCCCTCCAGGTCACTGCGCATGTCATGTGACTGAAAACTATGAGTATCTCTTTCTTGTTATGCTGGAGACATTTTAGTGTTTTGAAAATAAACTAGAATACATTCTAATATACCACTTCCTCTGCACAAAACAATTTTGTCAGTGCCTTTTTATTGATTTGGTGTGTCAGAGTATTGATTGCATTGTTCTTGCTTTTTCTTTTCTTTTTGAATCAACATTAAGGTTAAGTTTATATAGTTGCCTCATTACACCATTTCTTTATCCTGTGTTTGTCTTTGTGTGTGATTGTAATATCCCCTTCTCCAGGTCATGTCACACAACAAAGAGAGACGATCAAAACGTGACGAAAAACTTGACAAAAAGTCCCAGGCTATGGAAGAGCTCAAAGCTGAACGTGAGAAAAAGAAAAACAAAACAGGTTGGTGTGGTTTTACTTCTTTGTGACGTGATTTATGTGATAATTCATGTAATAATCGGTTCCGTTAGCTGATGTTTCATTTCTTTTGGTGAGCAGCGGAGCTCCTGGCCAAACGGCAGCCTCTGAAGACGAGCGAGGTTTACTCTGACGATGAGGAGGAAGAGGAGGAAGACGATGACAAATCATCAGTCAAAAGCGATCGGAGTTCGCGTTCATCGTCTTACGATGATGACGAGTAAGTTTTATTCTGCTCCTAGTGTTTCACAAGACCATGCTTTTCTCTTAATTTCAAATAACATCTTCTTTTCTGTTTGCTTTGCTAACAGAAAAGAAGAAACCCCCCCGAAGTCACAGCCTGTTTCACTACCAGATGAGCTGAACAGGGTCCGCCTGTCCAGACACAAACTGGAGCGCTGGTGCCACATGCCCTTCTTTGCTAAGACTGTGACCGGCTGCTTTGTGAGGATAGGGATTGGCAACAGCAGCAGCAAACCAGTTTACAGGGTAAGCCTGGCTACTAGGTAACGTTTCTTGTGCAGTGTTCATTATTAGATGGCAGTGTGCTCTTATAAGATGATGGTCGTTAAGAACTGGGACTCTTTAAAAGTAGATTTTTGTACAATAAAGGCTGATTGGTGAAGTGGTGATTTATTTTAGTTCTCTCTTTTTGTTTAAAGGTTGCTGAAATTGTTGATGTGGTAGAGACAGCGAAGGTTTACCAACTTGGAACAACGCGAACAAACAAGGGATTACAATTGAGGTAGGTATACAATTACAGGTACTTTATACATATTAAATTAAGTAGTTATGAACCAGTTATCGGACCTTCTTTTCTATTGTCCATGCTTACCTTTGATCTTCCTCAGGCATGGCGGTGATACACGGGTGTTCAGGCTTGAGTTTGTTTCCAATCAGGAGTTTACAGAAAATGAGTTCATGAAGTGGAAAGAGGCAGTAAGTGTGTTTTATAAAAATATGTCAGTTGTAACATCAGTTGAACTAGTAAGTTGAATTTCTGACATACACACAGACAGACACACAAGGAACCGTCTGTTCAGGCTGTGAAGTAAGAAAGTACGAGTTAAAGTTTTGTGTGTGTGTTTTTTTTCTTTTCCCTTTCCAGATGATAGTTGCTGGAATGCAAGTACCAACTCTTGACGAAATCACCAAAAAGGAGCAGACAATCAAAGAAGCTCTGAACTATAAGTTCAACGACAAAGACATAGAGGATGTAAGACTGTTTGTCTATATGCTAATTATTTATCTGGCTTCATACATACAGTGGGACAAAAACATTTTTTTCTGTTTACTTGCTGCAGATTGTTAAAGAGAAGGACCGATTCCGAAAAGCGCCACCGAATTATGCCATGAAGAAGACGCAGTTACTCAAAGATAAGGTAGAGGAAAATAACTGTATCTTAAAGATGTAGTTTGTTACATAATCTTTGCATGCTAAAATGTCAAGCCTGGTTAACTGTTGTATTCAAACAGAATATAAACAAATATCCCAACCAACCAAAGTGTTACTGTCATAGATTTTCCAGAGGATGTGTTGTGACCCAAAATATATCATCTGTTTGTGGCTCACACATACTCGATTTTATTTGTTTTGACTGAAGGCCATGGCAGAGGAGAGTGGAGATGGAGACAAAGTGAAAGTGATCCAGGATGAGCTGAATGAGCTTGAGGAAAGAGCAGAAGCACTTGACAGACAGAGGACCAAGAACATCTCTGCCATCAGGTACAAGCTACAGTTAAAAGCAAAAGTTTAATCTCCCTGCACGTGCTCATTTTAATAAAACAGTGGATATAGTTTCTGGATACACGACAGTTTGTCTCAGCTGGGCAATTTAAATCTAAATTTTATTTATGCAAAAGCTCACCTAAAATGTTTTCTATCAGTATTCATCGTTTTCAGTCACTTGACGTATTATTACCGTAGTCACACACATCTGATATCAAATATCAGTCAATGTATAAAATGTTGTGAGAGTTTACTCACCACTTGTATGTCTTGAAACTGAGATAGCTTCCTTTTTTCTTGCTCTCCTCCTCTTTCTTTTTCTTTTCCTTGTTTTGGAGCTAATTGTGTTTTAAGACAGAATTTTCTTTAACTTAAAATCTTTTGTCATCCAGCTACATCAATCAGAGGAACAGAAGCTGGAACATTGTTGAATCTGAGAAAGCTCTTGTGGTAAGTGGCCTCTTGAAACACCACCTTCATACATATGCCTGTTTGACTGTAACGATTTTTAATATCATAATGAAAAATGTGTAGCAAAATTGATTACTGCACATATTGGCACCTTTTTTAAATGTTTAACTAAAACAATGTTTTAAAATATAAGAATGTGAACATTTGTTGTTATAATCCATATTACACCATATTTTATTTGACCGAAGGGGTGTGAAACTACAACAAAAGTGTTATTGAAGGATGTGAAGAGAAGCTGTCTTATATGTTTACTAAGAGATTGTATTTTCCGAAACCACTAGTGTCTTTTTAAACTGATTACATATGGTATATTTACTTCTCCCCAACATCTTGAAATGTTGGCACACTTTAGATGTTTTCCAAATGTTTCCAGCACTCCGGTGTGACAGTGTACAGTCACGCCGTGGTTCACTTACTTCAGTATAGTAACTTCAATATTTTTCAACCTGGACCTTATTAAAATTGCTGTTTTTATCAATGGAGTTGGGTAGTTTTGGCGATAGGAGTATAGTGACTGTTTCTGGTTAAACAAAAAGAATCTTACTCTTTTAACAAAGGTTTGTGTGGCTCAAAAACAAAGTCCAAATAAGTCACATAGACAGAAAAAGAAGGTTAAAACATACCGAGGTTACCCTTTAAGGGCAGTCACAGCGGTGTTTGTGAGGAGAAACGGGATCTGTGTCTCACAGAAACATAAGCACCCGAATGTTCACATAACAGTCTTCCAGTGTTCTAAACCTCACCCTTTGGATGTACAGGAAAAAATGTATTTTACCTGTTGCTTTTGATCCAACTTAAGTTCAATATAAAAGCTCAATATAAAATTAGCCAGTGATCCAAACTTACACTGCAGTTAAAGTAACTCAATTTTTATTTCCTTTTATTTATTTTCTCACAGGCTGAAGGACAAAATGCCAAAAACCAACAAATGGATCCTTTCACAAGAAGACAGTGCAAACCCACCATGGTGTCTAATGTAAGACTTGTATAATTATTTCACAAAACATTTTCTATACATACAATGTAATAAACACTGCTGAATCTAATTTTATTAATCTTCAACCTCTTCATTTTGGTTCTGCAGGCCAGAGACCCGTCAGTCCACGCAGCTATTCTTGCTCACCTGAACCAGAAGTACGGCTCTGGGTCAACGCCCGATCCTTCTGGCGCAGAGAAGAACAAACTGGTAAGTAGAGCAAACACGTAAGAGACACTCCCAGTGCTTTCACATTAAAGATGTTTGGAGAGTGAACTTCTTTCGCTTGTTTGGTAAAGTGCAAACAACGCCAAAATCCTGCTTGTAGTCCTGTTCCAAGCAACATGTCATGAAAACTGGAAACCTTGCTCTTGTTGCACCATTCCTGTGCTGTTGCTCCTAATGTTTGGTATCTTTGTTTGCTTTTGAGTCATAAGAAGATGAACTTTATAAATAGTTTGATAACTTTTATTAGGAATAAGTAAAAGTGTAGTCGCCACTGTAGTACAACTTTTTTTAATGGCTTGATGGACAACAAGACATTTTAAGGCCTCAGCAGATATTATATAAAACATAATGCATTTGTAACAGTAAAATCTAACTTTTTTTCCTGATTTGATGTAATTCAGAGCGTTTCTGTGAATCTACTAACCAATTATTTATAGACTCATGCACATTGTGTATTCAAAAACTGTGTAGCTCTCTGGAGTTTCAAAAAAGCCTTAAAATGCAAAACAATTAAGGATTACAATTTAGATTGAAATTTATTCAATTTTGTGTTCTTTTTTTCTCCTTTTGTTTCTTTCGTATTGTTGGTATTATGCATTCTATTGTATAGGATAGGCAAATAAAAGCATTGGGCTTCAGCCTATTCCTTTTTCAGTTGTAAAGTTATTTTGGGTGAATGGATTGGTGTAAGCATGTATAACATTTTTGTAAATTGCATATTCACACAAAATTGTTATTCTTTGTACATTATAATGTAAACCAAAATAAACCATTAATTTATTCATTCATTCACTCACAAAGGGAATGTGTGAATGCCAAGCAAAAAATAGCTTTCTACTTTTATTTTATATATATTATTTACATTTCATATTTTTCCTCATTATAGGGTCAAGCAAACCCAAAAGACAAAGATATCCCCAAGCCAACCACTGACCTCTCAGAAGACTTGTTTAAAGTTCACGATTTTGACGTTAAGATTGACCTACAGGTTCCCAATGCAGGTGAGATGATTCTCCCAATCTGTTACTTCACTCAGCCTAGAAATATATTGCACTTGGCTGTAGTACAAAGGTGGCTGTTGAAGTTAATTGCACCACTTTAGAAATTATAAATAACGTATTACTGTCGTGTTCTGCAGAGGCAAAATCTCTGTCCGTAAGCTCCAACGCGTTGCCGGTAAAGGACGGCGCGCCCCGCAGATCCCTCAACCTGGAGGACTACAAGAAGAGGAGGGGGGCTGATCTGATGTGGCCAGTCCATCATTCAGAAACCACATTGCATGTGTAACTGGCTCTGCAGGAGAGAGTATGTGAGTGTGGGTGAGCGAGTGAGAGTGTGTGTGGGTGTGTGTGAATGACTCCCAGAGGACATGTGTTTGAATGTTGATACAACAGACTGTTTATCTGAACACAGAGGAAATACTGATTGAAAAAAGACAACATCTTTCTCAAAGGAATCTCTCTTGGAAGAAATTAGTCCAGATATTTGTTTTGTTATTTTTACATTGTCACACACAAACTCGTATATTGAATTGTGTGTTGTTTTTTATGTATTTAACTTCTCTCCCCCGTCTTTTGGATCTTCTGGAGTCCACTGCTTTTTTTGTCCAATTTTTTTTTTTTTTTTTTTTTTGAAAGGACGTGGCGCTTGTGGATTATTACCTTGAAAAGGACACTATTTTAGAAGACTTAGATTGTTGAGGCGTTTTGAAATTACTGGACTGGATACCTAATGGCGCAGACAAGCCTGTCCTCACCAACAATGAATTACTGTTGTAAATTCCCCCCTCCCCTAAATGTTTGATCATCTGCCCTCCCAGTCCATTCTGAATTTTAACAGCCTCGTGTTTTTTCGCGAAGTGTAGATTATTACCACCTCAGACTCGACCTTGACTTCGGCACTCCGTGACAATTGTGGAGAGTTCAGTACATGTCTACTGGATAATTATCACTTTTGAAGTCTTTGAAACAACCCGATTTAACAGGGAACCATTTTCTATGGCTGTCCTGGTTATTAAAGTGTTCATCTTTCATTTCTGGTATCTCTTGGTTGATTATTCATGGGATAACTCCCCCTGCCCTTAATTCCCAGAGCAGATTCTATGTGTTATCGATTGTGTCCATAGTCAGTTCCTTTTATTGATGTGGCATGCCATGTAAATATGCATTTTGGAGTGAGTGCGGAAAAAATAAAGAGGCACTGTTTCATAACTTCTGTGTCAGTTTGTCTCTTTTTAATCTAAAGGTGAGAGTGCAGCAGCATAGATCACCTGCTGAGGTTGTAATTTTATCTTTTTTAAGGTGGAAGCACGGAATCCAGACTGAAATTAATTACTTTTAACTCCTGTTTGTGTAAAGGATATTAAAGGACACTACCCGCCACAGCCACAGCCTGTTCACCCTGCTGCCTCCATTGAATCTGGTTTATATTTGTTTACCATTTTATGACTGCTTGTATTACTGTATCTTGTCTGCTATGTAGCAGAAGGGAGTTACACATTTAATTTGACTTTACTACCTGTAGCAATGTGACAAATAAACCTGTCTTCTATATCTTACCTAATTAAATATCTTTTTTCTACGTTTCAGCTTAATGAAGGATTTAAGTTAAGTGTACTGCACAACATTTAACATAGCATTATCATTATCACACTGCAAATGTTGATGGATGGTTTGAGTCATTTACGTTATTAGTGAAGAAAAGAAAGTGTGCGTTATATTTGAAATTTCCAAATTTTCGCTTGAACTTTTTAAAGGGACTTGTTTTTTCATATTCATAAACTCATCCTATTCATTGCTCTTGATAAGAAATTTGTTTTTGTAAAGGTGAACAAAGGTGAATAAAAATGCAGCAAACAATAACTTCTGCTTATATGTGCTTATATTTATATTCATATGATATTGACCATAGACATAATATACATGTACATATACATGTATATTATGTCTATGATATTGACATACACGCAGGAAGGAGGTTGGTGATGCGCATTGGAAACCTCATTGGTTAATTTTTGATCAGGCTTTTCGGTAGTCGGTCTGTTGTGGGGTCCTCGCTTGCAGCTCTTCCTGGTCCACGTATTGAGAAGATCACCTAATATTCTCTTGGATGACAGATAATGTCATCTGACCGTGTTCATCCAAACTACATTACTCTTTCATGTTCATCGAGCTGAACCCCGGCGGTAGCCAGGTGGCCTGAGACATTTTGAGATTGGGACGTCGTTCACAAACGGTACGTTACAGGCTTTACTTTAGCAGCAGGCTAGCCTGTTAGCTTTAGCAGTGATGAAGTTTATCTTGAATCAACTGTGTTTACACTAGTTTTATGATAACGTAAGCCCAGCTGCTGATGACTCCTGTAATAACTATGGTTATGCATATGTACCAGAAACACTGCGATGTCGTTATAATAACTAACTTTTACTAACTAGCCAGCTAACTCTGTTGAGTTATTGACCTAGCAAGCTAGCCGTGCAGAAATTGTGCATTTAAAAGAGAGAGTTTCAGTCCTGAGTGGAGTCTCTCAGGATGATTACAAAGTATTTTGACTTCATGGCGCTATTGTAATTTTAAGTTTAACTATCTGTCAATTGCTGTTTGTTTAAAAGGGATACACTCCTAATTTTAAGATAGCTGTCTCTTGCTCCTACGTGGTGCAGCGTTTGCCAAATGAATGTAATGTAAAACTCGATGCATGGAGAATACATATGAAGGAGGATATACATGACGCTGGACTGGGAAGTGGTATGTTATAGGGCCCAAACAAAAAATACAAAATTTCACACTATTAACTAACTCAATATAGAAATGTTATGATAAATAGTAGTAGTGAATAAGAGTGCGCTCATTATTACTATTAATATCTAATGACTATTTATCATTTCTGTTAATATTGTACATAAACACTCTTCTTTATATTTATGTTTATATTTTTATCTGTATTTTAGATTTGTATATTTTGTTATATTGTCTGCTTACCTACTTTTTTATTATTCTTTCGATTCCTTAATATCTTGACATGCAAAGTGAGCCATTATAACAAAATAATTTACCTTCAGGGGTCAATAAACTATTTCTAAATCTGATTCAAAATTCACGTTTTCCCTGATTTTCCAGATATTTGTGTCAAAAGCAAGGGCAAATAAAGGTTTATTAATACTATGGCTACAGCCATTCTGATAGACGGTTGTTAAATGTTTAGCCATCTGTGTAAGGTACATTTACTTTACAGCAATCATGACTCACTGACTTTATATGGACACACCTTCAATATGAGTGTAGAAGTTGTGTATAGCTTGTTTTGGAGATAGTGATTTATAACCTTCATTATTCAGGGTAGTTTCACTGATCACACTCACATGGAAGTGGCCCAGTACCACAGTCTGGTCTGGGGTTAAAGGCTTGCTCAAGGACACCTCAGTGGTGGTAAGGAGGTAGCAGCAAGTGCTTCTCTTTCAGTTTCTCTGCCCTGCTAGTCCAGGCATTGAATTGGCAACCTTTTGGTCACTCCTTTGACTTTTAGGCCCATAGATAGATAGATTTCACTTTCAAATGATTTTGAAATTTTACTCTGCTGTTTTATCATTTAGGAGGGCAAATACAATAATAATTGTTTTATATTAAGGTTTAAAGAAACCCATTATCTATCAACTAAAGTATGTTGGAACGTGCTTGAAATGGGTCTGCATAAAGGCATTTCATCCTCAAACTGTGCTTTTATGTTTCTTCTGCTATTAGGATACAAAATGTCTTGGTTTGCTGACTTGGCTGGGAAAGCTGAAGACTTTCTGAATAAAGTGGACCAGGGAGCTGCCACTGCCCTGACCAAAAACCAGGCCAGATCATCCTCCTTTTCGTCATCCTATGAAGTAGAATCAACTGTCAAACCTGATTACAGCACTTCAGGCTACAAGACCGATGCAGCTGTAACACATCATGCTTATTCATCCTCTGATAATGCACCAAGCTTCATCGCTTCAGCAGCTGGCAACATCAAAAGATCCAGTTCAACGATGCTGGCTGCTACTGCCAACATGGCCAGTGTTCCCTCTGGTTCTGGCAGCAGTGTCCCCAACTCTGCCAAGACCTCATCTGGCTTTGTGAGGCCAAAAAAGAGCGAGCAGGATGTGGACGATGACATGCTCTTTGACTTTCTGAACAGCTCAGACCCTCCAGTCAGCAGCAGGAGGGATTCAAGAAGAGAACTTGTGAAGGTAGCAGTTCCAGTTACTGAGGCCCAAAACCTAACACCTCCCCCCTTCCACCACTCCTCATACTGTCCCCTCAGCCCCGTCGACTCCCCCCTCAACCCGGGGTGTATCAAGGGCTTCAAGCATTAGCTCTCTGTCTGCTCACAGCCTCAAAACATCGGAGGAGACCACTGCTAAAGAACAAAGCCAAGGTATGATTAATAATGCCCTACATGTTGCAGTTGTCATTTTCACCATTCAGTCAGTGTTGGAAAAAGCGGCATGTTTCCTTATTCCTTATAAGGAAGCAAAAAAAACCAAGTTAGAGTATCACTTTGGTGTATTAAGTTAAAACATTTTTGGTTTCATTTGATTTTGATTTTTCTGTATGTTGACTGTTGTCTTTCCTGTAAGTGCACGTGTTTAGGAAGTGAAAGTACCTTTGTTTACCATGGGTGTAGTTTTATTCTTTTGTAACTATTGTTTGACGGATTCAGATGAATTTGGGTCGGGTTGTCACTAGGTGTTAGTGGGTGGTATGTAATTTGTAATACACTAGATCTCATTTTGCATTTCCTTAACCTGTAAAAAGGTATGACAGTATGATCAAGTCAAATGAAAGATTCTGAAATGAGAAACTCAGTCAGTGATCTGTTTGTACTGCCAATCTATTGAATATTATTATCAAAAGATCTCTAGATAAGATGTCTAGATATTATTGTTACAACTATGTATTACTGTCCAGGGGTACAAAACAAGAGCATCAAAGGCTGCCATATTTTTTGCCTTATTTACATAAATAGTGTGTCTTTTCTGTCATTTATATCTAAATTATATTTATGTTTGTTTTCTCATCACCCCCACTCGGACACCACAGACACACCTGAGAGTTCAGACTCAGGTTTGGCTGTCCCTCAGGAGTCCAGCAGACAGGAGCCTCTTCCTCCCACAGAGGAGCCACAGAGCCAAATCCTGTCCAGTCTGCGACTGGAAAATCAGCTCCTGCGCAGCGAGGTGGCCTCCCTCAACCAGGAGATGGCTTCAGTCATCCAGAGAGCAAAAGACTTACAAGATGGTACGAGATGAGACAAAACGTCAACAATGATGGCCTACATTTCTGCACCTCTCTCTCTGTATTAATTGCATGCTTTTCTACTCATGCAGAATTAAACCAGACTCGTCTACGTGTGCAGACAGGTGGAACTCAGAGCAGTCTCAGACTGATAGGATGTTACGGGAACTACGGTCACAGGTTGATGACCTAACAGAAGCACTCTCTGCCAAAGATGGTCAACTTGCAGTCCTGAAGATCAGACTGGATGAAGCTGATCAGCTGGTGAAGTCCCGCAGTGCTGCATTAGATGAGGCACAGAAGGAAAAGTCAAGGTACACTGCTGTGAGCACTTTATGTAGAGATCAGATTCAGCTTTTAATGAACAAGGTTAGACATGAATTTCCTTGTTTTTGTTTTTTAGAATTATGCTAGACCAAACAGAAGGGAGCAGCATGCAGTCCCAAGCTCTTGAAATGATACAGGAGAGGCTGCGAGAGACTGAACTGGCCCTCAGGAGGGAACAGGACAGCTACAGGCAGATGCAGGTGCACATGATGCTATGCAACTTCCTTTATAAATGACTGTTAAGTCTAGACTGAACACATGGAAATGTAGACTTCTTAATTCTCTGTTCTTGTGTAGAGTGAATATGCTGGCCGGCTGTCCAAAGTTGAGTCTGAGAGGCAGACCCTCGCAGAGACGGTGACTGCTTCAGTGCGGCGAGCTGCAGAGGAGAAGCTCAGGGTTGACGACATCCAACAGCAACTGAAAAGTGCCAAAGCTGCAGCTGAGACTGCCAAACAGGAGTTACAAGACTACAAGCACAAAGCTACACGCATCCTACAAGTAAGACATGATGTCTTTTCCATATGTAGTGTCAATATTTATATAAACAGTTCCAGACATTCATTGTATTTAAAAGCATGTTTTACATACAGATTCAGAATTACCTAGATTACCTTTTCCTGTTGAATGTTTTTTTATGTGTCCCTTTGTGAGTCATTTTTTGTTATTAGGCTTCTTTTAATAAGCCTAAACTGTTTTTGATAATGTTCTAAATCAGAGGTCACTAATAGGCATCCGGACCCAGCCGCAGTCCTCTCCGGACCGCCGATCTACAGCCAATTTATCAGCTGATCAATCAGCTCAGATCAATTGCATGTGCTCTAATCGCCTCATGTGATGCTGCTCAGCCAAAGAAGATCAAATCTGTTCATTCGAACAGGCATTGCGAGTCGGCGAGTACGAAACACCGGAGACGTTTTAGAAACACACGGAGTGAGGAGGCAAATGAGAGATGATATTTCACATGTTTTTTAATCAAGAATGTATTCTTACATGTACATTCTTCCCACGGGCAGTTTAACACCAGAAAAATCTCATATAACTCCAATGCTAGCTGGCAGGAAAAGCTAGAGCTCACGTTTCTCACTGAACAAGAGAAAGTAGGAAAGTGGTAGCTCTATGAGAGGGAATGAAAGAGAAGAGGAGGCATTACTGTTCATTTGTTAAGATGTGTTGAGTGTTTAGTATAAAATTGGTTAAGATTATACTTCATCACTTCAAGCTACACTTTTTATAATTTCCTGACTGAAATTGAGCACTTTATTTTAGTTTACTTAAATTTAGAATTTATTATTCAAGTTTTTTTTTTATTGTTATCCCTCCAGTTTGATGTGAAAACTGAATATTGTTGAAATATTGTCAGTTGTTGACTAAAAACATATGTTAATACAATTATATGTTATGGTACTTAATGATAACGCTAGTTAGTTGTTATGATGTTCCGGACCTTTGCTTGGGGAAATTTTTTCTAACCAGACCTCTTTGAATTCTAATTGAATACCCCTATTCTAAATGGTCTTCTAGTCCAAAGAGAAGTTGATCAGCAGTCTGAAGGAGGGATCTGGTCTGGACACTCTGGACGGCAGCGGGGCCATGGCTCTGGAGCTGGAGGATCTGCGTCATGAGAAGGAATTGCAAAGGGAGGACATCCAGAAATTACAGGCTCAAGTGCACACACTTCGGACAGAAATACAGGTGAGATGGTGTAAATGCCAGAAAATATAGGCAGGGGTAGTGTAAATTTAAAGTTATGATAGTGTATTGATCCTTGTGTGAAAAATCATGATTGATGGCTACACTCTGTGTTTCGTGTTTGTATCTGTCTGTGTGATGTGAGGGGCTGAATAACCCTGCAAAAGCAAATGTTTTTAGTCTAAAGTTTAATGTTTGTATACTTCGGCAACTATATCTGCACTTGAAATGTTGTTAATTCAGCTGTACAAGTGAGGAATGTTTTTGTCTCACAGGATTTGGAGAATCAGGCCCTGACAGAGGCAGAGACATGGCGGGAGCAGCAGGCGCAGTTAGAGGAGCAACAGGCCGTACAAAACAGAGCTAAGCAGGAGGTGGAGGCTGAGGTTGAGCGCTACAAACAGGTAAAGAGGAGTGATGATATAGAAAATGACAAACTGACACGGATATGTTTTTCATGAAACATCTGAACTCGTAATTTATGTGGGATGTTTCCTAAATATTAGGAGCTGCAGTACCTAGAGGAAGAGCACCATCGAGCCAAAACCTCTCTGCAGAGCAGAATCAAGGACAGAGAAGATGAAATCCAAAAACTCAGGAACCAGGTCAGTCACTTTACAGTCGCGTGTAAATTAAGAGCCCCCTTCCTGGGTTTGGCCAGCATCTGCTTTGTGACAGACAGAAGCTAAATTTTCCAATTTCATAAACAGTATTGATGATGTACTCTTCCAGTTGACCAACAAGACTCTTAGCAGCAGCCAAACAGAGTTGGAGAATCGTCTGCACCAGCTGACAGAGACGCTGATCCAGAAGCAGACGATGCTGGAGGCTCTGGGCACAGAAAAAAGCGCCCTGGTCTTCCAGCTGGAGCGTCTGGAACAGCAGCTGAAGAATGCTCAGGGAGGACAAACTGGAGGGCCAGCCATCAATATGAGTGGGCTAGAGGGACCAGGTAGGCGGGGTTTAGATGAAGGTCAAATTGTTTATTATTTCAAATACATGTGAGTGATAACGGGCAGTATTGCCGGTTTTTATTTTCAGTGTGATCTTAATATTTAGATTGTCAATACTTCAATGATGCAAGATGGTTAGAGATGACATTTCAACATGTAGAACACATTTGATGATCAGTGTTGAAATCAGTACCTTTATTTTTACCACAGCAACAATAGCTGATTTACCACGTTGATACAGTTGACCCATAATAATATACCAACAGATACATTTAAAACTTGACATTTACATTTGTTTTTTTAAACATTGAGTCCTTCTGTGTTTTATTAGGCTTAATAGTTAATCAGATTTCATTCAGAGACCATGAAGACTTCTTCTGTGTGTTGTATTTTCAGGGACACGACAAAGAAATACACCAATCCTTTTCAGTGATCAGGACAGTCCAGGAATGTATGGCAAAGTACGCAAGGCAGCCAGCACCATTGACCGTTTCAGGTAACATTTCAAATGAGTGTTTTTTTGCCCTCACCATTACTGTACTGTGATTATTCATTTTCCTGTGTGAGATATAACCCCCAGTGAAGAAATTCTGTAATTTCAGCATCAGACTGGGTATCTTCTTGAGGCGCTACCCTATGGCCAGAGTTTTTGTTATCCTGTACATGGTGAGTATTTGAAAAATGGTATGCCATTTGTCCGTCTTGATTAACACTGGTTAATCAAATAAAATTAACATTTCAACTTCTTCTTTACAGGCAGTACTGCACCTGTGGGTCATGATTGTTCTCCTGACCTACACACCAGAAATGCACCATGGTCATCCTGATGGAAGATAGAAGGCTTGAATTTTAAAGATGTTGGTTCTATGGACTTCAATGTAAGGATGGTACAAGCTGCTAGAATATGGGCTCTGGGTCCCAAGTCTCCCTGTTTTGCACAGAAATGCTATGAATTAATGACATTTCCATTGACATAAACAAGTCATTTGAAATGTCATTTAATTCAAGTTTCCAATTTAAGATTGATAGTGGACAGCTGTTTTCAAAATAATTGCAGAGTGATCTATTGTATTGGTGGTCTGCTGTAAGGACATTAAATCAAAAATGATCTCACATCTGTTCTTCTCATCTGCTTTCAGATCTCTTTTCTCTTGAATAATTGTATTTAACACTATGTAAAAAATAATCTTTTAATAAAAGAGTTAGAAGAAACAACATGGCCTGGCGCTTTTCTAATAGATTATCTGAGTCACAAAACAACAAAATGGGGAACACCAGTCGTGAGGAGTACTACTCAGCATGTGAAAGCAGTTTTGTATAGTGTCTTTTGTGGCTCTGGATGAGCTTCGTCAAGTCTGGGTAGAAAAACATAGTTATGTCAATGTTGGTTTGGAGACTACAAAAAGATGGTATTGGTTGTACTATGGGGAAATTTGTGCTCAACAAATAAGGACTAAAAGTCAGGATATCATGACCTCTACTGCTTTGATTTTTAATATTCTTAAAAAATGTCTCTTTTGGGTCCCCCAGCTTCATGGATATGCAATACTACATTTCTTGCATTGCGGGTCAAGTTTTTGTCTAGAAAATCATAATAATTGTACCAAATAGAACTTAAGTAGTAAATATGTTAAGCTGAGAAGTGGACAGATTCAAGTGATGCGCGGCCAGTGGTCTACAGCAAAACTGCTATGTTGCAGGTAAATTGTATATTAGATATTAATGCAGTTTGTATAGTTGTTAATGCATATGAACTGTATACATTGTTTTATTTATATGTTACCATATTTTAATATACACTTAGGCTAATCATTATATGTTGTGTGTGTGTGTGTAGCATGATGGAACCACGAATTTCGTTATGCAGCCTTGTGCTGTATAATGACAAATAAACAACCTTGTACCTTGTAAATATACTTACTCCAAGCCTAACATCGGATATTTTTGCCAAATCTGTAATTTAAAAAATGTTATACCTCTTAAAATACATGTACACACAACATACCATTTAGATTCAATGTGGTCATAAACCACAAAAACAGTTTTTTCTAAAACTTAATCATGTCACATGTAATTGTTTTGAAATTGTATGAAACTAGGGGAAACTAACATAAATATTATTATAATTAATGTTACTTTCTACAAAATACAGAGTTGGCATCTCGTTAAAAAATTTATGTTAAGAATCATTTAGAGGGCTTTATAGAGTATGATCTTAAATATATATACACACACACACAACACACACTAATAATATAGACACAGTGGCTGACTCATTTGAAGTCCTCTTGGTTCATGAACGCACCATGAATTTTGTTGGTCCTCCAGTATCCCACAATGCACCGCCGCAGTTCTCCGTGTCCACGTCAAACCTGACAGCAGCCATCGCCGCAGCCGACCTGATAATGGCTGCAGTTGAGGTGGCACTTTCTGGGCGCTCTGTTGTTTAGAGGGGCTAAAAACTGCTGAAAAATACCGCTCAAGCTCGACGTACGGTCGTAATCTAACATATTAGCAGTGTGTCCTCGATATAACGTCGCTTAGCTCGCTTGTCGTGAAAAATTCCTTCAAGCAAACGGTCAGCTGTTATTACTTAGCCGGGGTCCGAGATAAGTGAGCGTCTGTCAGCCTGAAAAGCGACTTTATCTCGGAAGATTAGAGTGGGATTTGAAGTGAACGCTGTAGTTTAGAGTTTACAGCAGAGCTAGATGACACAAGTTGGCTTCATCACCTCTGGAGTCAAAGCTAGGCTAGCCCGCTCCTAGCCCCTCTTCGGCCCTGCTTTGTTTTTGTTTGGTTTGCAGCCCTCCTGAGGATGTCATCGTGGCTGGGTGGACTCGGCTCCGGCCTCGGCCAGTCTCTAGGCCAGGTCAGCGGGAGCCTGTCCTCTTTCACCGGACAGATAACAGACTTTACAAAGGACATGTTACTGGAAGGTGTGGAAGAAGTAGGAGGTACGTAAATGTGTTCCTGTTTTTGAATGTCTTTGTTATCCACAACATCAGATTCAAGTTTCTGAATTACACATCTGTTGCATACTGTTTTTAGAAACATATTATCGCTGTTTGATAGCTCCAGTGTATCACCCTTAAACAAAACACCTACTGAGGGCGCCCTTGGGGTATCAGGTCTATAGGAACACTGTAAGATACCCAGCTGTCATAAGTGGAAGCAAATCTCAGTTTAGGAATAGAGAATAATCCAACCCATTACACTGAGCAGCTAAAATCTGTGTAACAGAGGAACTGCCATTCACTCAAAAAATAGCTTATACCACTGTCACTTACAGTAAGAAAAACATCTACAATCTGGGAGGCCCTCAAAATATCTACTTAGAATATTTACCAGTTACAACTAGCTAAAATTAAATATATAAGAATACTATTATAACAACCCTGCAGTAGATTTGACTTTTGTGAAGGTTATAGCATTCAGTTTGTTTCAGAGAGGTGTTGCTTTAATGAAATGGTTATACTAAGGGGTGTTGTTGGTCCCATTTACATCAGTGAGTACAGAATAATATTAGAAACACCTCTCGGTAAAACACAAAAAAATTCAACATCTCCACAAACTACATGCTCCAAAATGGCCATAAAGTTGAATCAACACCTCTAAAACAGTTCAAACAAAAACTGAACATTATAACTGAGTGTATGCACACAGTGTGTTTTTAATGCTACGGGTGCCTTCAGTGTCCATTGGTAATAAGATCAAGGTAATTTTGTCAAAGACGTATGACTGACCGTGCCCATGACCCAGTATAAGAAAAATGTGATTGTAGTAGTAAGCAACAGACTCAATTAAAGGAGGAAACTAACTTTATGTGACTAATTAGTGATGCACTGAATTGATGACTGTACTGCTTCTTTGTTTGTCTGACATGTCAAAGATATTCTTATTATATATGTAAACATTACGACAAGGAGAACTCCCTTTTCTATGGCTGCCATGCTAACACTGAATGAGAGTCTGACTACTTGCGTAACAAGAATATTTGTTTGAGTTTTGCACTGAATTACCGCAGCACTTTATAAATGTACCAACAGATCTAAATGTCAGCATCTCTTTAAATAACTCTTAGTTCTTTTTTTCTTTCTGTTCTTTCTAGCAATTGAAGGCTTGAGACGGCAAGGGTGACTAAATGCAGTGTACACTACACTACATTTTGTATCGTGTCTTTAATACACGGTGGATATGTGTAGACAGGAAGGCCAGATATTTGCAGTTAGCTCCACTTCTGTGGAACACATGGGATTATACATAATTCAAAACTTTTAAACACAGGGGAGAGTACAGCTAAAATGTCACATCTCTTTCTTCCAAGTCTGTTACACCACAACGTTTTTTCCTGTCAGGATCACTTATAGCACCAGGGAATGAACTTTGAAAACAGACTGAAAGCCTCTTACTTGGGTCAGCAGTGTAAAGGTTATTTTTAAGGATGCATAAAAACACTAGCTGCTTTAATTTTAAGTAATGTTGGTGTCCTTGCTCCCGCTTTATTTGTGTTTTCTGTTAACTAAATGCATGCGCAGCTACCTGAGGCATAGGTTAATTATGTGTTTGTTTTAAATGTAACCCACATACTGGTTTAACTTAATATGTCAACACTATTTATCCCCATCAAAGTCTTTGTTTTGATAGACTGGTGGAAGATTATATTCATACCTGCATCTACAAGTATACAGCCTAAGCATTATCATCTATAGCAACATGTCACTTGGAACTTAAAATTCAAAATAAAATTGAATGGGGTGTAAAATCTCTACATTCAAACATTCTCAGTCGATATAGTCACTTCCTCATTCATTGTCTGTGGAGCTGCTGACATCTCCTGATGGTTACACAGATTACAGGCTTTGTTTCTTTTTTTGCTCATGATCAAATCAAAAAAGCAAATTTGATGTTTGATTCCAAAGCACAATAATTACGGAGCTTCTCTTAAAAGTGCTCCATCATTTTTGGCCAATTGAGCCAGAAATGTAACATCACTGAAGCAAACAGACAAAGAGTGATAAAGCATTGACGCAAAGAGAACTTTGGCCACAGACTCCAACTCATTCTTATCACTGGTGTAGGGAGCACCGGGCCAGCTGTGCATGTTCTGCATGCCAAGCCTTAAATCCAGCATTTTTAAAAAGAGAGGATATTAACTGGAACCAGCTTTGCCTCTAGGCTTCAGTTTAGTTTATGTAATAATAAATGTTATGTGTTAGCTGAGCTTCGTCCAGCTGTTAGCTCATAAGATCTCTAGATCTGCTCAGCCGTGCAAGTTTGGTTGTCATGTGAGCCGGGTTAAGCAGATCCGTGTGTGTGTCTGTGAGAGAGTGTGACTAAGATGGAGAATGGGGGGAAAAAGCCAACAGTTTGAATGGTACATAAACCTTCATTCTGACTCTCACTTTTAAGTTACCAGAAAACTGAATAAAAACCATCCTGTTCCACGAGAAAGAATATTTAGCTACTCTTGTTCACAATGTGATATAGCTACTCATTGTCTGACTGGTTGTGGTATGTTCAACACTTTTTCCCCCTCATGGTGTCTGCAGATGCTGCCACAGAACTACAGGTGTCCAATTCCAAGTTGGCTGAAGTCGAGGCTGCATTTGCCACCCAGAAATCTGAGGTGAGATTCTTTGTTCACTTACTCACAGTCAAGTGGTAAAATGATATGTGATAATGACATTTTGACTTGTCATAGCAGGAAAACCACAACTGGAACTTTCACACCTAAATGAAATGCAGCCATTTTCAGTGTTATTATTTTCCTCTGTGTTTAAACCCTAGCCTCAGGTTTGTATGGTCTAGATCACTAGTAATTCCTGTGTGGCTCAATGATGGTCGTAATGTCAGTGTTGGAAAGCCCTAGGAAGTCCTGTCAGCGCTCACTCATCCTAAACATACTTGCATTTACAACAAAGTGAGGGGCTACAGAGAAGACCTCCTTTGCCTAATGCGTGTAAAAGTAGTGCATAAAATCCTGTTGTTTAGTGAGCACAGAGATCACTAAAAAGATGTTTTGTCATCATTATAAGACCAAAGCCAACAATGAATTTAACCTAATCACATGTATTGTCTGTTTATCCAAATTCTGATGTATGTTATTCCTCTGTGCCATAGAGCTCCATTGTTATCCAAAAACTATATAAAAAAAACCCACATCATCAATGAGCCTCACTGTTGCACTGGGTGACATGTTCCTACATTACCATGAACACACACACTGTAGTCAATCCCACCGTGTTGCTGTAAATACTCACTAGAGGACCAATTGTGTTAATCTGCAACTAAAAATAGTCCCCAACAAGTGTACTGCATACTACTTTTTAAGTAACATTTGCTGAAAGCTGTAGTGCCCAGCTGTTTTTAGTCAGAATATTAAGAGAAGGACTAACACATTCACAATTTGTTGATAATAGGAAGAATATAGGATAACAGCCTTAATCTTTAGGTGCCTTATGGGTGAAGATCATTGTATTAATGAGCAATCATCCAGCTGTGTCCTTTAGCATCTCTCTAAGCTCCAGGGCGCTGAGCTGCACTTGATCATGATCTCTGACCTTCTCGCATATTTCCCTGTTATTGATGCCTCCTCTCTGCTCTGTCTTTGTTGCAGTATGACAGATTAAGGAAGCTGTATGCAGAGCTGGAGGAGAAGCTGGAGGCATCAGAGATCCAGATTAAGGGACAGTCTGCAGAGTACAGAACCCTTCTGCAACAGAAAGATGTATGTACATTTTAATTTATGTATTTTTTTGGAAATATATCCCCCAGGAGTGAAAAGGTAAAAACTGTACTGCAGTGATCCTCATTTTGCAGCCCAGGCATTCAGATGCTCCTCAGAATGTCCCATGTGCTGTCATTCTTCCCACTTCACGGTGTGTTAATGTGCTGTTAAGTCTGAATGTGGAATCAAAATGGACCCTACTATGAAGATTTGTTGGATTAGCAATATCAAAGCATATAAACATGGCGACAAGTTTATTTGCTGTAGCAACGTGGCGACATCCATATAAGAGGACCCGCAGTGTATGTAGATGGAAATGTCTCATTCTAAGGTAATAAAAACACAACGGTTCATTATGTAAGCTCTTATACACCACTGAAAACATAGTTATGGATATTATATTTAATTTCTGTCAATACATCCTCCTAAATATTACACACTGGACCTTTAAATCCATCCGACCATCTCCAGCGTTGGTTATAAGCACATTCGACCTCATTTAAAATTGTTTCAAGTCCAGATGTAAAACTTATGTGAATGGAACTTTTCTTGATCATCAACAATCAGTCAAAGTCTATTCAAACAGAAGGCAAAAATGGATGTTTTGGTACTGTAGCATGCTAGGAAATGATTAGATAAGATGTTCCTTTATTGGTCAACTGTTGGAGAAATTCAGATTTGCACAGCAGCACAGGGAATGTAAGAAGAAAGAACAAAATACAATAAAAGCGGAATCATTATTCATGTTAGTGCTTGGCATAAAAGAGTCCTAATGTTTGTGTCTAACCAGGTGGAGATCAGTCACCTGAAAGCTCGGCAGAACGGCCTCCAGGAAGAAGTCCAGAAGCTGCAGCTGACGGCTCAGTCCGCCTCCGTCGGTCCTGCGTTGCTCCCTGTCACCACTACTTCCTCCACCACTACCTCCTCTTCTGCTTCCTCTTACCTGTCACGGCCCTCAGGGACCCACCAGGGCTTCCACGATGACGAGATGGACTTCAGCGATGTCATCTGGTCACAGCAGGAGATCAACCGGCTGTCGACAGAAGTCATGCGTCTGGAGGCAGAGGTGGCACATTGGAGGCGAATGTCTCAGGTGACGATAATGAGAATCTGACGATCTAGCAGGACAGATGGTTTCTGGTACAGGGAGTTGAACCAGGGTCATTCAGTTTAAGGAACAATTAGACATTTTGGTAAATACCTTTTTTTAAATGAGAAGATTAACACCATTTTTGTATGTGTCTGTTTAGATGGTTAGTTTGGCACAAAGACTCAGCTACCCTGTTTCTATCCAAAGTTAACAAAGTCCGCCTACTAGCACCTCTAAAGCTGACTTCAATTTGTCGTTTTGTAGACAGTTACATGTGGGTCAAGAGAGTGTCTGTATGCCTCCTATTACACTACATTTTTACACTTATTTTTATAAGCATCTGTAGATAGGAAACAAACAAGATATTATGTTTAATCTTAAGCTTAATGGTCTTTGGACAGAGTCTGGCTAGCTGCTTCCTTGTGTCCAGTCTTTAAGTTAAATGTACAGATATGAGAATCAGTCAATGTCATCCAACTATGAGCAAGAAAGCAAATCATTTCCCAAAACTATTCCTGAGCAAATGTATTGCATCTGTAATAGCCTGGTCACATTTATGCCCTGAAAACATGTTACATACTTTTATACAAATAAATGATTTGGCTTTATTTTAGCTGCTTTGGTACCACAAGCATGAGACCCGCTACATAGCCAATCACAATAAACTAAGAGACATTTATTTTAGTTAATTATACTTTTTTTTGTTTTAATTTGAATTGTTTGGATTTATTTAACCTTCTGGTGGCACACAAAGCCAGTTAAAAACTATTGCTAAGGAACACGTACGCACAGCCATACCGTTTTTATATCAAAAACTATATCAAACTTTATTTGTGTCACTGAGGAGATCCCATACTTATTTTTTTAGGCCTCAACAGCGGCTGGAGCTGGTAACGGCGACCAGGGTGAGATTCTAAAACTTCAAAGAACTATTAAGGTACATTTTTCACTGTTGCCATAATAAATCTAAATCTTTAAGCTGCTATTATTAAAATTTTATATTAAAAATGGATTAAATGAAAATGTGCGTTGAATGGGGTTGCTCTTATTACCCAACTCTGACGTTCTTCTTAGCTCTATGGAGCTTTATATGGAGCTTATTTCAGGTCATTGTTTTGGTTCCACTCTTAGAATCTTTACTGTTTCTCTTACCTCTCTCACTCTCAAGTGTTATTTCTAGTTGGAAGAAATTTTGATGAACTACCTGCCCTGCACCATATGGCAGACAGGCAAAGTTAGCAACTTGCTGGTGAACAAATTGGCATTTAACATATTGGAATTTAACATTTAGCAGCTGATTAGGGGCCTGATATTTCCTTCAGGGGTGGATAGAAACCAAAACAGAGCTAATATTGAACATCAGAAACACAACTCCAAATGAATATTAATGTTGCTCTGTGTCTGCTCAATGTGTAAATAAGCAACTGTCTGCTAAGGAGAATATGTCAGGGGTTTTGTTTACAGTTTGTTTTCACTGTCCCTATGTGGCCAAAATTTCAATACATACAGGTTTAAATAATTTAAGGACAGGCACCTTCACAGAACATAGTGACTCTGAGGCTCTAACCTGGATGTTATCGCTGCTTTGGAACAGGAACTACGAGAGGAGATGAGCCGTGAGGTGGATGAACACCAGCATGAACTGGCTGCTCTGCAGGACGCCCAGCGGCAAAAGTTGGCCGACATCACACGGCGTCATAGAGAGGATTTAGCAGAGTACGAGGAGAGGATAGAGGAGCTGGAGGAACAGATTGGTTAGCCTAACTTTGGTATTTGTCATTGTTAGAAATGTAGAAATCATAACAGAAATGTCATGATGTTTCTACTACCTTTTCCAAATCCTTCTCTCCAGGTGGTCAAGCCACTTCCCATTCAGATGCCACCAGACTGCCTGAACTCCAGAAAACCATAAGCTCCCTGCAGGAAGTTGCAGATCAGCGGGAGAAGCAGCTGGCTGAGCTGTCTGCTAAGCTGGAGGAGGCACAGAGGATACAGGCCAGCCTGCAGCTGGAGAAAGATGACGCCCAGGAAGAAAACGCTGGGCTGCTACAGAACTACACACGGCTGCAGGCCTCAGTCACTGAGCTTCAGACACGAGTACAAGAGCAGGAGGGGAAGGCTCTGCAAAAAGCCCAGCTAGACCACGAGATCCAAGTGCTGAGAAAAAACCTTGCAGGTATACTGCCATTATTTTGGTTCATGTTTAATATAGCTGCTGAATACTGCTGTTTCTCATCTGAAATAATTCAAGCTTCTTAGTGCTGAAAGAAATGACTCACTTTGCTAAAGCTAGATATCTTTTTGTGTTACTTTTTTATTGTAGTAACCTTAAACCAATACTGCATAGACACAGAATATTGTAAGGGACTCGCTACTATAAAAAAAATTATGTTTTTTTCATAATTGATCTGCATATTAACAAAACAATTGTTTTTCAGGTGCAGAAAAAGAAATAGAGAGACTGAAAAGCCTGGCTGAGGTAAGTGTTAAGATAAGTCTTTAACCATACATCATGTTAAATATTTAAAATGTATGGTATGTTTTCAGGAATTAACCCCCAAGTTTAATGACTTCTCTACTTTTTTAAGGCCGAACCAAAGGAAGAAGTTGAGCATGCAGACATCTTAGAACTGAACACCATTATTGGGACATTGAGACAAGAAAAGGAAGTCCTAGAAGAAGAAAAGGTTTGCAAAAAATTTAAGATTATTTTCAACACAGGGATCTGTAATAGCTTTACTGATACAATTACTGTATGTGTGCACTTATTTAAACTAAATGTTTCACTTGTGACATATACAGCAGCAATATAGAACATGGTAATACAACACAAGCTTCTTTGTCTATTTACTTTTTGTCTATATACATTTACATGTTATATGTTAAGTTATTTGTAAGACAGACGATGGAGAAATCTCCAGAGTGTAACTTACTGGTTCCTGATGTAATGTTAATAATGGGATATAGAAAGTACACAGTAGATAACTGCAGCCTATTGCATTATATTAAAAAAATCCTTATTTTTGTGGTTTTCTTTTCACAGCTTAATCTGCAAGAAAGACTTAAAATGACAAAGGAACAATTAAATAGCAAAAAGGAAGAGTCTGAGTCTGGTGAAGCCGAGTCACTGGAGGAACTGAAGGCAGAGCTGGAGAGGAGAGAAAAGGCTCTGAGAAACACTGAGGAAGAACGGGACACCCTGATTTCTGAGCTGGAGGAACTAGACCGGCAAAACCAAGAAGCAACACAGGTTTGACTGTTATTATTATTATTATTATTATTATTATTATTATAAATAAAGTTTATTTATATAGAACTATCCCATGAAAATCAGTTATTACAATGTGCTTTACAAAGGGCAGTCTCAAGGCAATAAAGTAAATATCATAATAATAAGTGAACAGTGTAACTTACTATTTGATTTGAAGTTTTCAAAGGACAAAATAAAATACCAAAAACATATACATGTACACATACAATACAGTGTTTATACACACACACACACACATAAATAATATAGTTTTTAGTTCTCTAGGAGCTTTTATTTTACGGGTTGTATAAAGTATCTTTGAATATCTCCAAAATCACTGTAAATCTAATTTATTCTATTATTATTTTAATTATTATTTAATGTTTGTCAGGTTCAGATGCAGGTCTAAGGACATATGACAACAAATGTCTGATTTAACCATACTTGCTTGCATGCTGAGTTTCTATAGTATTCACACCCTTTAAAGGTGTCAAGCCAAAACATGGAAGAATAACACAGTTCAAGGTGAAAATATGTAGAAACCCATCACAACAAAACAATATTTGGTATTTGAACAGTTTATTGACGTTTACTTTGGGTTTTGTTTCCTCTGTTTTTAGCATATGATCTCGGTGAAAGACCAGCTCTCTGGACAGCTGAAGCAGGCTGAGGCAGAACTGACAAGATTGACTGCAGAACTCACCACAACCAAAGACCAGAAGAGGGCTCTGGGGCAAGAGCTGGAGCTCCAAAAAGAGAAAATAAGCCAGAGCGCTTTCACCCTCAACGACCTGCATATGACAAAACAGCAGTTGGAAGGGACAGTAAAGGAGCTGAAAGACAAGCTGGGACATGCACAGGAGCAGAGCAGGGAGGCACGTAGAGAAATCACTGAGCTGAAGAAGGCTTTGCAGGAGAGAGAGGACCAACTGTCTGTTGCCAAAGCACAGTTAGATCAGACAGAGGATAGAGGAGCTGATGCACAGGGAACTAAAGAGAAGCTAGCAGGGAAGGAGAGAGAGTTGTCAGACCTCAGGAGAGAAATGGATGAGATGAGGAGCTCCCAGGAGAAGGCGATGTCCGAAGACTATGAGCTGAAGATGGAGAACAGAAAGTTGAAGGCAGAGAGCGAGCAGGCTCTTGGGAAAGTTGAGGAACTAACTAAGCAGATGAAGGAAAGCCAGGCAGCTCTGAACAGGACGGCACGTGAAAAGGACACTCGTATCGAAGCTCTGAAGCTGGAGAAAAGTCAACTAGAGGTTGAATTGAGGCAGGCTGAGAGCACACTAACAGAACAGGCAAAACAGTACCAGCAGACCATTGAGGAGTTGACTCGAGCCCGGTCCATGGATGCCTCCGCTTTACAGAGGGAGCATGAGCGAGCCATCAAACTCAACCAGGAGAAAGACATGGAGATGTCTCAGTTGAAGAGGGACATGGAGCAGTTGGCATCTGACCACAGAGACACCAATGAGATGCTTTCGATCACAGTTGCAGGGCAGAAGCAGCTGACAGATTTGTTGCATGAGAAGGACATCTTCATGGATACTTTAAAACAAAATGCTTCCGATTTGCAGATGGAGATGGAGAACAGTATTTCAGTCGCAACGAAGGAAGTGGAAGGTCTCAGACAGGCATTAGAGGAGAAGGATAAACAATTGGGCGGTATGAAAGAGGAGAACAGTCATTTGAAAGAAGAGATTGACCGACTCAGGGATCAGCAGAGCAGACCTCAATCTCTGGCTGAGCCCAGGACCTTAGACATTATCACAGAGCTGGAGACAGAGATCACCCAGCTCAAGTCCTCCAGGAATGCTCTGGAAGAGGAGGTCCAGACTCTGAGGAGAACCATGGAAGAGCAGCAAGCTTCTCTCCTTCTGTCGCAGCAGTCCCTCCAGGCTCAGCAGAGTGAGCTTGAGCAGGCTCATGCTCGCCATCAGCAGACCACTCTTAACTATGACAGGCTCATCGATGCCAGAGATGAAGACATATCTCGCCTCCAGCAGACGGTAGAGCAGCTCAGTGAGAGTCGAGGTCGTGCTGATTCCCCCCCTGTGCAGGGAGAGGTCATCCTGCAGGAGGAGAAGAACCAGACTCTAAATCAGGAGAACGGCAACGAAAAACACGACCTGTCTAAGGTAGAAATAGAAAAACTGGTGAGAGGCATCAAGGAGAAAGAGACAGAGATCATCCAACTGAACGAGAAGAACCTCTCACTGACCAGACAGCTGGATCAGCTGGTGGTGTCTCGTGATGAAGTGAGCAAACTGTCCCAGATGATTCTGCAGAAGGATCTGGAGATCCAGGCACTTCATGCCAGAGTGTCCATGGGCATAGGCGGTGGACACAGCCAGGATGTCATGTTCCTACAGCAGCAGCTGCAGGCGTATGCTGTGGAGAGAGAGCAAGTGCTAGCCGTGCTAAACGAGAAGACAAGAGAGAACAGCCAGCTCCGCTCCGACTATCATCGTCTCATGGATATCATGGCTGGGAAGGAGGCGGCCCTGTTGAAGCTTCAGCAGGAGAACCAGCGCCTCTCCAACATGAGCGATCCCTCAGGAAGCCAAGAGATGTTCAAGGAGACCATCCAGAACCTGTCCCGCATTATTAGGGAAAAGGACATAGAGATTGATGCGTTGACCCAGAAGTGCCAAACCCTGGTGGCCGTCTTGCAGTCCTCAGAAGCTGAGTCCAGCGCCGGCTCCGGCGGTGTCAGCAGCAACCAGTTTGAGGAGCTGCTGCAAGAGAGGGACACTCTGAAACAGCAGGTGAAGAAGGTGGAGGAGTGGAAGCAGCAGGTGATCACCACGGTCAAGAACATGCAGCACGAGTCGGCTCAGCTGCAGGAGGAGTTGATCAAACTACAGAGTCAGGTGTCTGCTGACAGTGACTGCAGCTCCAAGCTGTCTGTGGACTATACTCGACTGATCCAGAGCTATGAGATGAAGGAAAGGAGACTGGGAAGTCTTAGTCAGGAACTTGCTCAGGTTCAGCAGACCATCACCCAGCTCAGCACCACCAAGGATGTCCTGCTGGGTAAACTAGATAGCGTAGCACAGACTCCAGAAGTTGTAGCTGCTCAGTCTAGTGGACCTCCTCTCACAGCTGATGCTCCAACCCACCAGACATCTCCAACAATAAATAATGAGAAACTGCAGGAAGAATGTATACGATTGCAAGCTCAATTGGCTGAAAGGGAAAAAATGATAAGGACTATTCAGGAGAACAACCACCGGCTCTCCAACTCAGCATCTGCCTCAGAGAGCGAGCAGAGAAGTCAGGCAGAGGAGGTTCGGCTGATCAAAGAGAGGCTGGAAGTGATGCAGAGGTCTGTGAGGGAGAAAGACTTGCTCATCAAAACCAAAGGCGACCAGCTAAGTCAGGTCAGCGAGGCACTACGTAACCGTGAGAATGACAACGAGGTGCTGAAGCAGGCAGTGACCAATCTGAAAGAGCGGGCTCTTATTCTGGAAATGGATGGCAAGAAGCTGAAGGAGGAGAACGAGCTGGTAGCTGCACGCTCTCGAGAGAAGGAGTCAGAGTTCAGAGCTCTGCAGGAAACCAACATGCAGGTTTCCCTCCTGCTGAGAGAAAAGGAGTTTGAACTGAGTGCAGTGAGTGAGAAGGCTGCAACTATGGAGAAGATGCTAAAAGACAAAGATCAGGTCAGTTGGCACTTAAGACTTAAGAGTTATTCTTTTTGCTTTTCCTGAATTTTATTCTATTATTACTATGCAAATGATTTTTTTATACTTTCAGTTGAGAGAGGGTTTTTCACTTTGTAATTTTTTGTAATGAACCACTTCATTCTTGTATAGCTTATTACAAGATGCCAACAATACTGCCCTGACTTTACCCAAAATGTATCCATGAAAGTCTTTTCAGACTGGAGACGGTGATTTTCTTTTGTCCTTTATTCTTAAAATAGTAACATTTATATTTTACTCTGTTAATGATGTGATTCAGGGTAAGTCTGGTGAGTTGAATCAACTCCTGAATGAAATGAAGTCAATGCAGGACAAAGCAGTGGCGTTCCAGCAGGAGAGGGATCAGGTGATGATGGCACTCAAGCAAAAACAAATGGAGACCACTGCAGTACAAACTGAGGTAGGACCACCGATGGTATTTACTCACTACCCTTTAATTTTAATTAATGATTTTAGTACTCAAAGCTTCTACAGATTCATCCAAATCGTCGCTGTTGTTTGTGTGCATTTCTTGTACATTTACTCTGACATGTAAAAAAACAAAAATAAAACAAAACAAAAATAAAACAAAATAGTGACATTCTGTAAACATGCTGTCATGAATAATAATCAAAAATTAAACTCCATAAAATAAATGCATGAAAGAATTACAGTTAAGGGTTCAAAGTTACTAGGGTGTTCTTATAGATCTACACATTTCCCTCACAGCTTCAGCATATGAGAGATAAAGAACAGCGTCTCAACTTGGAACTGGAACGGTTGCGCAATCACCTCTTGGAGATTGAGGACTCGTACACGAGAGAAGCCATTGCTGCAGAGGACAGGGAGAGCGAACTACGGAGGAGGGTGGCAATGCTGGACGAGAAACTGGCCACGTCGTCAAGTGCTGTGGAGAATGCCAGGTTAGCATCAGCTAAAACTGCAGCGTTACGTGTGAGGGTGACATGCGATGTCAAGCACAAAAAAAATTATGCGGAGAATCAAGGTACTTTTACACCATGGTTTAGATATTTTACAGGATTTTTATGCCAAATTACTTTAGAATAGGTGTCATGGTGGATCAGTGGCAAACAAAAAAACATGCCCTAAACTTATTAATTATACAAAAAGCATTTCAGCTGTACTAGGCTACCCTAGCAAGTGTAGCATTTAAAATGCACTTGTCTTGTCACTCTAAATAACCCCACTTAGTTCATAACTTGACCTGCTAGGATCACAAAATTATTGTGTGGGAAATTCTCTGCACAATTGGCATGTGATTGAGAGATACCTTTTTTCTCTCTTTTTGCTTTACTTTCCTTGGTTTTGACCTTAGCTAACCCTTTTAACATACTGAGTGGACTTAATATCATTAATATATAAATTAACTGTCTGATAGAATGAGTTGGCATGAGGGATTTCTACATTGGTTTAGTTCATACCTGTAAACTAGTGCTTACCTTGTTGAGGTAGAAGCCTCCTCCTCTGGTGCTCCACCCGCATGTGGAGTCGCTTAGTCTGCTGGGGCATATCACGTAATTAAATTCCGCTGTCAGACAGATTACATGCAGATGTGTGCCCCGATATTGACTGGTGATACAGGTGAATGATTTTGAGTAAGAGATCCTTGCGGACCATCGGCTGCCCATTCATTTTACAAAGGGATTTTAAGATTGCCTACATTTGTGATTATTTAACCTCCACTGCAGCTGATCACTCCCTGACGTCCTCCGGTGGAGCCCTAGTAGCAGTTTGCAAATATCGAATAATATTAAATTAAACTAAATTTTTTTCTTGTATCTGCTGTACTCGGGCTTCTCTTGCAAGAGAGATTTTGGTCTCAATGAGATTACCTGATTTAATAAACCTTATATAAATAGTAATAGTCCTCCTTCTTTTTTCTGCTTACCATCCCACTGTCTACAGCCAGCAGGCCAGCATGCAGGTAGAGTCTTTGCAGGAGCAGCTGAATGGAGTGGTGAAGCAGAGAGACGACGCACTCATCCGTCTCAGAACCTCCCAGGAGCAGGTCAACCAGTATGCAGTGTCACTCTCTAACCTGCAGATGGTGCTAGAGCAGTTTCAACAAGGCAAGTCAGCTACTTCAACTTCATTTCTCCTGACTGGTCGTTGTGGTATTTGTTATTTAGTAAAACATTTTATCTAAAATCAGAGAACCTGTAGGCAGGGACATGGCAGTTTGTGGCATATTACCTGCAATGATACTATTATATTATTCTATATAGATGAGAAAATCATGTACGCAACAGAGCTTGAGAGGCACAAGAAGGAGAAGGAGGAGTGGAGAAGAAAAGCTCAGAGGCTGGAAGACCAAGCATCTGCCCTTCAGGTAAAACACCATTAATAATTGATCACGTAACCCATTCACTTAATATATTTCATTTTACACATATGACATCTAATTGCTACATATCTCTTGATGACAGCTGAAGCTGCAGTTATATGAAAGCCATAATAACTTGTGGCGTTATGCTCTCTGTCAGATTAACCTTGATGAAGCCAATGCTGCTCTAGATTCAGCATCTCGCCTCACCGATCAGCTCGATCTAAAGGAGGAGCAAATTGAAGAGCTGAAAAAACAAGGTGAGCTGCAGCTGAGTGGTTTCATCTGCCAACTTCTACACATGTACTCTGAGGGGTTTTAAAATCTGAATACGGGAATGATTAATACAGGCAAAACGTCTGCCTCCCATTTTTACAGCAAAATAAAGAGATCGTCATGAGGTTGCAATAAAATAAATGTTTTACACTCACTTGGTTTAAAGAGCTGCACTACTCATCAATGTTTATTATCTCCGCCAGACGTAAATCTGACTGTGTGTGTGTGTGTCTGTCTGTCCACAGCTAATCTCACATACCACTGGACCCTATCAGTTTAATATTTTTTGTGCACATTTGAGACTGTATGCTCAAGGACCTATCAGGGTTGCTGTGATTCACAATTTTTGATAAACCTATTTTATTTATTACGCCTATCTTAAATCTTAGACCCTCTGTTTTTTTCACCAGTATTCACCATTTGACGATATGTGTTCTGACATAGCAAAAAGCATTTCCGGCAATCAAAAGGCTAAAAACAAGGCTTACCTCGTCTGTTGCAGGAAACATTTTGGCATTTGTTGTGGCTCAAAAATGGATATCCATATACAAGTCTCATCTTGAACCGGAGCATCTGCAGATGAATTCCACACCCAATATGTTGTTGCAATGCATCTGCCATCCTTTGTTGGCCTTTTCTGTCCCAGACAGCCTTTGAACAACAACTTAAATTTTCTTTCTCCAAGGCTCATATTTTTATTTTAGTGTCCTGAGTATGAATAACACAGCCCAAACAGAGTATAACTCTGATCCTCCCTCAGGTTAGGTTCTGCTGTATTATTTTTATGTCACACTCAGCAGATTTCACTCTTATCACTCTCAGACAAAGTATGACCATTACATCACAGCAAATTCTCAGACTGTTTCTTTTTTCAGCCCTCTGTGGCTGTTCAGACTCATAAATATGATGCTATATATTTACTTAACGAAGCAGTCACCTATGGAAAATTTACACTGGACCTATTAATAGAGGCACATCCTGAGAACTAGCTGTGAGAATGTTCTGATCCACAGTTTCACCAATGAGAGGATAACATTGGTATGTCTATGCTACATAGCCCCAGATTGTGCTTCTAATGTATTAGCATAAAATTTGAGCTACAAAACTAAGAATCAGCTATTTCTGAGAAATCTCTGATTATTAATGTTTTGCACATCACATTTTTTATTTACATTTTACACAGCGTGCCAACTTTTGTGGAAATGGTGTTTTAAAATATTGAACAGTAAAACATGCTAAAAAAAATCTTCACTCTCTCTGTGTGTGTTACAGTCGATGTGAGACAGGAGATGTTGGATGAGGCGCAGAGGAAACTGATGACACTTCTGAACAGCACAGAGGGGAAGATAGACAAGTAAGCTCTGTCCTTTCTGGATTAAAGCTTACATTCTTTTATTTATATAATTGAGATTATGATTAAGAACCATGTATCTCCAAATTTGGTGATTTCATTTTTTTCTGATAAATTAAGTTTCAAGTGTAACTTGTAGGTTGAGAAATGTTCCTGCCTCTTTAGCTACATAAACCATTAAAAAAACATTTAAATGGCCACAAAAATGTCTTGTCACAAAAGTGAAACCTTACAGCAATTGAAGCACTATGGGTTTTCTATAGTTGTTTTTTCTACTAAAAAAAATTGGACTCAGTTATTGAATTACATCATGCCTTATTCATGTTGTTTTGTTTCCAGAGTCCTGATGCGTAACCTGTTCTTGGGATACTTCCACACACCTAAAAACAAACGTGCCGATGTGCTAAGGCTCATGGGAAGTGTTCTGGGACTGAACCGAGAAGATGTTGACAAGGTGAGACTCCTTGACTCATTTTTAAAGTATTTACTTGAGCAATCATATTCACGTAATCATCTTTTTAGGCAGCAAGTGGTAATAATATAAAAAACTTTTGCAGTGTAATGACTTTAACAGTCAGTGAGCAATGGTTGTGGTATTGTGCCATATTGGGAATAAATGCATCACACATCGCCACACTAATTAATTAATAAAGTATATATACCACTAATTTAATGGTATACATTTGTTCGTATTTATCAAATACGTTATATATGTACATACATCTTTATTAAGTCTTTATTTTTGTGACTTAAGTCTGACTCGAAGGTGTCTTAAGTGTCCCAAGTCAACTGCTCTATTGTTAAATAATTTGAAAGTATAGATTCAAAATTACTACAAATTTAACAAAACAACATAAAACAAGACTGAAGAGTCTACAGCCATGCTAACTGCTCTGTGAAGCTCCACACAGCTCTGTGCTAAATGCTAACATGAGCATGCTCTCAGTTAGGATGTTAGCATGTTGATGTTTAGCGAGTACAATCTTTACCCTGTTCGCCATCTTAGTTTAGCATGTTACATTGCCAACATTTGCTTATTCACCACAAAAACAAAATGGGATGGGAGTGTGATCACTTTTACGTGTCAGACAAAATATAATTTAGATTAATAATGACGCAAGATGAACGTCAGAGTATCTCCAGGTGATCACCAAAGTGATTACAATGCATCTTGAAAGGAACATGAATGTGTGTATGAAATTTCATAGCAATCCATCAGATAGTCTGTCCAAAAAAACTAAAATATCAACCTGCTGGTGGCGCTAGAGGAAAAGTCAGTCAGTTTACAGGAGGATTCATCCTCTGGGACCATGAATGAATGTACAAGATTAAATGGCAGTTCATCCAGTAGTTTTTGTATACTTTGTACAGGACACTTTTTTGTCGAGTCTAAGGGTAAAACACTATTTACAAACTGTCACTGTCCCAGGTCGGAGTGACCCTTTTCTGGCTTTGAAATGTTTAATTAGTTAAACAAGTCCTTGAGAGACAAACCATCAACCCTGAAACTCATCGTTCAACTTTTTTAACTCCAGCAGCCCCTGAAAATCCTCTCAGAGCTCAGCCCTGAAAAAGAAAGCATTTCCTTATCCCGATCTTCTGGCAGGAGCCCTGTGAGACTCCATCCAACGATTCCAAAGTATATTACCCAACACTCTTAAAGGAAAACAGATACAGGCTGTGGGGCAAATGCGATTACAACTGCTCAGAAGACCCATTTTTATTGTGTTGGAGGTCATTCCGCTTTTTTTTTCATCACTCCCTCATCTCCTGTTAATGCTATTTAAATTTTCCACTCAACTCGTGTTTACAGCAGCCAAGTGTCCCACAAAACCGGCCGACTTTTCAGAATCATCCTTAGTAGAGCAGTTAGTATCCCCCTTCTGGGGCCTTTTTTAGCCCAAAGCTGTGATCCATACACTCTAAATATTAGGTCCATCCAGCTGAATCCTGCCAGGCAAATGACGTTGATGATTAGGGAGTATGATGATAAAGCCACAGCTTTCTTCTAGGAGTGTGGGCTGTCATCAGACTGGAATCAGAGTGCCTGTATATAAGCTTAACTAGTGAGTGGCTCCACAGAATAATTTTCCAGAAAGTAGTGGCAGGCAGAGAGGAAACTAAGGGCAATTAAAACTGAAACAATCCGACCTCTTCTTTGAATACAGAGTAAAATCTACTCTTCAAAAATAGCCATCCTTTTGCTTTGTTAAATAAGGATTAATAACTTAATTGGTGTGCATGATTAGAAATTTTATGTGTCAGTGATGATATGGAGACTTTATTTCCTTTAAGAGTCCAGTAGTATTTGTCTACACTTCCTTACTTCCCATCTGCAGATGTTGGAGGAAGACGGACGGCATGGTGTTACTGGATGGATGTCAAGCTGGCTGGGAGGCAGAGGAGCACAAAGTGTCCCTAACACTCCCCAGAGGCCCAACAGTGACCAAGGGCTCAACTCGGTAAGAAAAAACCACATTAAGTTCTATTAACACAGAGATACACAGATTATATTTAATTCAGTATACCAACAGAAAAGTGGACATGTAATGGGTCTGCTTTGTGTTGTGTAACGGACAAGGCCCGCACTTCCTAGGACTTTCTTTCAGCAATTTATCGCAAGACACCAGACATCAAACACCAAAGAAACAAATAATTCACTGGGTCTCTATGCTTCCCCAGGGGAGAGTCCAGAGTGAGCATGATAAGCACTCTAACCATTACAAAAAGGATTAATGAGTTCTCTGTGAAACTGTGAAAAATACAGTTCCAAAAAATGCAATTGGGAAACAGGCATAAGAGAAAAGCATATATGCTCTCTCTCTTTGACAACATGTTCTCATTTGTACACTTTAGCATTGCAAGTAACATGACAGCCCTGTCTCAACACCCATGCTCTGAAAAACTTCTTTTCTAATTAGCAAATCTATGCATTAAAAAAAGTTTTGTTTTGCTCCAAAATGTAAAAATATCACTACCTAAAACCTTGAAAGAAAACAGTTTCTGTCAAAACACAGAACATTTAATTGTATAAGGAAAGCATACACATTGTACATTACAACATATACTACCATACATACCTAAAAGTCTCCACCATGTATACTGCCTTGTATACATATATATATACACACACACTCACACACACACACCATCTATTGAGTCACTGCAGAACTTAGGCTAACTTTTGCACAGATACACATTTATGGCAACTTAGTAGCTGGTTAGAAACCTGCTCTTCACCTAGCACGCTTGTGCTCTGCTAAAGTGTCCTTGAGAAAGACTCTGATTCCTCAACAGGATGCTATTCTGAAGATACCTCTTTATTTTAGGGTGTAAAGCAGAACTTTCTTGGTTAAATATCTCAGTAAATCAGCACTACACACTGCCCTGCCCTTTGTTGTTGCAGTCCTTCTCAGAGATGTTTGTAAAGTTCCTGGAGATTGAGTCGACCCCTTCACTGCCCGCACCAAAGCTTTCAGCCCATGACATGAAAGCTCTGAGCGCCCCGCCTCAGAGAAGAACCAGCAGTACTGCTTCCAGCACTGCCACAGGTAAACAACCAACCCCTCTAGGAATAACCAACGCCTGGATGTTTCTTTGTTTCGCGTGCTTAATCAGTCACGGCATACAGGAGGCATTGTTCTTACTCTTAATGATCAAACCTTATTTCAATGTAAACCTCTCTCCTCACAGGAGCTGCAGCAGTCAGCAAGCGAGCCGGTGATTCCAATCCTTTCCTGGCACCTCGCTCTGCTGCGGTGCCCCTGCTGGCTGGCTCTGGCGGCTCAGGAGGTCACCTGCTGATGAAGCCCATCTCTGACGCCCTGCCCTCCTTCACACCTGTGCCGGTCTCAGCTGACGCCAGTGCTGGAGCTGTGCTCAAAGACTTGTTAAAGCAGTGATCGATCCCATATAGACATGAGTATTACACTACACACAATGAGACATTTGAGCAGTTCTGCTACTTATTGCTGCTTTATTAAATTTCCTGCAGAAACAAAGGATTAGAGAATTCATGAAGGCTTAATATTCCCTTTTTGTGAGGGGATCTAAACTAAAGTTTATTTTTTAGAATAAGCTTTGCAATTACTGTTCTATGCAACAGAGTCTCCCTTTACACATCATTAAAAGTATTTCCCACTCAACGTTATGGATAGGTGTTCCTACAAGTTGAAAATGATCAGTGTGACTCCACATGCAAAAAGGAGGCGTTGTGAGAACATTTTGTTGTGAGAGTGAGAGCAGCACAAAAATGTCTTTTTTATTATGAGTTCCATCTTACATTTTGATTTTCATTCATCGCACTAATTCTGAACACAAGTGACCTTGTAAACTCACTGTGTGCAGTTCAATACGTGTGTTGACTTAATCATCATCTATTTGCAAGAAGCAGCATCTTTAGTTTTCGCATCTTCAGTTTTCATCCTTTAACTTCCAATGAACAATTTTTTAATTTCTTGTCTTCTGAGTCTTTTTTTTCTTTTCAACAATGCATTGAATTGTTTCTGATCCAGGACTTGCCTAAAAACTCTCTGGCAGCAGTAGCCTGTGTAGAGATTTATGTGGTTCAGTACATCTGTTAAAACCATAAAGGCATTTTTGCTAAGTCTTGTCTTTTCCAGACAGCCAGACTGTGATATGCAACAAGCGTTGTAATTATGGCTGTAACTGCGAACTGTGGTTCATCAGAGGCTTGAGACTGCTCTTATGTTTAGATACAGTACTATTATATAGTTATATATATATATATGTAAATGGGTGGTGTTTTTCCTATTTATGGGCACTAAGAAAGTTTCAGAATTTAAGTGCCTACATTTTTGCTAATTAGATAGTTGTATAATCAGGATTGTAAATGGTTAATATAAATATATATATATATATATATTTACAAAATGTAAAAACTGTAAAAACATTCTAAGTTTTACCTGACCACAGCTGGCCAGCATGTAACTGAGCTGCTCTAAATTTTTGTATAGACATCAGTCAGCCTCTGCAGAAGGAATGTTACAGGGTTTCTCCAGGTGTATTGATAAAATGTATAAACTGTAAATCCTTGCTGTAAAAGATGTTTTGTAGATGTAAGAATCTGAAACTCAGAGGTGTCAAACAGGAGCTGGAATACCTTGAACTTGGATGATCTTGAACCGAGGTCAGTACCTGTGATTTAATTGGAATTTGAAATCAAATAAAGGTACTGCTGACCCTTTACTGCTGTGTATTGTGTAATTTTTTTTCTTTAACGTGCATTCATGCAAACCAGATGTGGCTACTACAGCGTGGATCGCTTGCGTTTGTTGCGCCAGATGTGCAGTGTCATTCAGCTGTAGAAGAAGGAGTCGTGAGGGTGGCAGTGGGGGGTTGTTTATATCTTTGGAAAACGGACACCCGCTCTGTATGCTTTATGCCGTCTTGCCCCCCAACAGCACAGGAGAAGCAGCTTGTTGGAGTGAGTGCGCTGCAGTCTCACTGCTCTGACGGGAGGGGGCTGGCTTTCCCTGATTGAATCCAGCTGTTGTGAAAGTGCTCGGAGGGGGCCAGTCAATTTGCATTGCTAAATAGTCTGTAGCGCCAACAGAGTGGGACAGAACAGAACAGTCCATTTTGAAAAGGCATTCTTGCAACACTTGGTCAATGTACCGAAGCTTCAACTCGACCAGACGGCGGTTAATGAAAACCTGGTGGCTTTCGCGTAAAGGCGCATAGTTGGGGGGTGGTGAGAGCCCTGCTGGGAAGTGGCGAGGGGATTTGGGGAGAAGTTACGGGTCGTCTAAATCTTTCCTTTGAGAAACCATAAACCATGCTTTTTGAAATACGTCGCTTCAGGTTTTGCTCTTCTGCAAGGTGAGTAATCTTGAATCTGGCTTTACCTTTGCGTAACGGACTTAGTTTAGTTGTTTTTGCTTTAGTTGTATGTTTGAATGAATATGTAACGGGATGCTTGCACCGAGTTCCTTGTTTTTCAACGACGCTGTTTCTGAGAACAATTTAAAAACTTGAAATCCCCTCTTTGCAGGATGTTGGCAGCTCTGGTATTTATTCTGCTTTGTATCCAGCCTGGACACGGGCAGGTAACATAACACATTCTTTCACTGAAGTCATGTTTTCAGGGGGGTTCATTGATGTAGACCAAGGTCATGGTTATAGTCTGCATGTGTTGTGTGTCTCATTTTGATGTGGTCAAGGAAACAGTGATTAAACAGTCAGAAAGAACATAAAGATGAAAGTGCAGAAACTAACAGATAAATCTTATTTTGTTTGCATTAGAAGTCTCACAGGAAGTCATATTGCATGAATGGTTAGTGCTAGTTAGTCAGAAATTTCAACAACTTCAAGTAGCATGAATCATGGTTAAAAAGGCAAACACACTCAAAAAGCCTCTCTCATCTCTTCTCAGACCTGCACAGAGGGTTTTGCATATGACCGCAGGGCAAGGCAGTGTATAGGTGAGTGACATGACTTCTATTCTAATATTGTGTTTGAGAAGTTACATTTTTGAACATGTAGCCTAACTAAAAGGATTATCTAGAATAAAAAACACAGTTAAGTCTAAATAGAAGAAGTTTTCATACGAACAGAGTACTTATACACTACAATTATAACATAGTGAGAAGTGGATTACAAGCCCACAGATGTCCTGGATGCAGTATTGCCCTTATCAGTGCACTGCTCTGTATTCCAGATGTGGATGAGTGCCGTACCCTGCCAGATGCTTGCCGAGGAGACATGCGCTGTGTGAATCAGAACGGCGGCTACCTGTGCATCCCGAGGACCTTGTACAACCAGCCGTACAGACAAGAGACCCCGGTCCTCCCTGAGCCATTTTACCCGGACACATCAGACACCTTCCTCCCAGCTCCTCCGAGATCTGTGGAGCCCAGCTACCCCAGAGTGAGAACCACTGCGCAGTGCATCCTGGGATATACTCCTTCAGAGGATGGCACCTGTAATGGTGAGTAACATAACACGCAGTGCATTTCATTGCAGTGGTGGAAGAAGTACTGAAATCCGTTACTTAAGTAAAAATACTCCAGTACATATACTACAAGCCATCAGTTTAAAATCCTATTTAAGTTAAGGTACTTAGAAAAACTGTGAAAGATATATTCATTATGTAAGTGTAAATACTGTGGTAAATGTGTACCCAACATTTTACTGTTGTAGCTTACAAGGTGGAGGTATTTTTAGCTACTTTATACAGTTTTGTAGATTAGTCCAGTGATTTGTAGTTCACAAGAGAAATCAGTGGGGTCCTGAGATGGTTAAAGGTGCAAGAAAGAAGAATTGCAAAGTCATTTTTTTATTACTCTTCACTAATCTTTGGTTTTGTTCAGAAATATTGGATTTGTTTTACAAATTTTGGCCTCCAACTGTTATTTAAGTGAAACCATCTGAGAAGTTTAGAGGAGAAATATCTCTTTGGTGGAACTGCTAACAACTCATAGACATCTGAAACATGTCAGTGGACCCCAACTAGACACTTGGTAGATTTTTGTGTTTTAATCAGTGCAAACGGTGCCTGTACAGTTACTACAAAGCTTAACTGTCAGATCAATGTAGTGGATTAGAAAGTACAATATTCCCATCTTAGGTAGTATAAAGTAGCATAAAATGGAAATACTTAAGTAAAAACAGCATAACTCAACAGTGTGTAAGAACAATACTTGAGTAAGTACTTCTGATTTACTTGAACCTCCTTATAAGACTGTATTGGTCTGGTATATGTGTTTCAGGATGGTATATATGTGTGTCATACAAGACTGATGCAGCCAGTACATCATGCTGTGCAAACCTCCTTTTTCTTCTCCAGACAGATTTAAAAATCTGGAGAAAATACCACATCACTCTGTTTGTGAGTCTTATTTATAAAAAGTCTTAAGCTTTTTTGCAAAAGGGCAGCTCATTGTTTTCAGTTGTGTCTTTATACCAGCCGGACAAAAACATTGTTAAGTTCTTGCTGTAGGTCAGCATGTACTTCCATCCACCCCAGATAGTGAATCTAGACAGTGAGCCAAAGTCAGTTTGCTGTCTCTGCACCTACAGTGGTTGCAGAGTGGGATGTGACCCCTTAAAATAAAGCTATGTCTCCCTGCAACCTCCATGTCACAGGTTGCATACTGTATGTCACCCGCTGATGGCTAGCTCAAAGAGTAATTTTCCCTTCTCAGATTGTTTGATTTTATGGTTTAGGGGCCTAAAGATGCAAAATAAGTTCATAAGAACATGTGCAATGATTTGATAAAAAATTATTTTGTGTAAAAAAATATAATATTTTTCTTTCTTACCATGTTTATCATCTCATAACTCAGAATTAGTATGCAGACCTTTGGCAGAACCCTGACCCCTTTAGTTGACATGAAGAACAAATTTGAACTCTTCAACATTGTTTGTTCAAAGTCATGGGATCTTCATTTTTAGGGGTTCTCTTGGCTGCTACAAGAATGTAGTGAGGGTTCATATTAAATTTTAAGAAATATAACTGCATAATTACCTGTAAAAGATGCACTGGTGGATGACCCGACCTCTGCTGCAGCTGTTTGCATTTTCTAGCCCCTTGGCTGCAATCTCTGCTTGAAAGATGTGAATGTTTCGAGAAAGACTGTCCCCACATCTGCCTCCTCCTGCTGTTTATCAGATGTTGAAGCGAAATTAGATGGACGAGGTGACACGAGGGAAAGGCGATAGAGGCCAGAAATTCAGTGTAAGTCATAAAAGATTGTGGTTGAACTCCAGGGGAATGCATGAATCCATCAGATTGCAGGGACAGATGTTTGGATCCTCGGTACAGTGTCATGTCTGCCGTCACCCAGCTAGAGAAGAGGGGCCTTTAACTCTTCACAGTGAGGACATTTCTGCTTTCTGATTGATTCTTTTCCCAGCTGTCAGATAAACACTAAATGTCTGATGTTCTCCGTCCAGCTATCTTGAATACATCTTAACATAAGTACCCTATTGTTTCCATGCGGGACAAGCTGTTGAAAATGGCCTCCTTAAAGTCCATTTCGGGCTTTTTCTGTCATTTTGGGCAAATCAGCCGTGACCATGTAATGAGTGGAAAATGTACATATAGTACAGTATTCTCCCTCTAAAGAGAGCTTCAGACTTTAGCTCATGCACAAATACGGACTGTTTCTCTTTGCAGGGGGAAAAGGCTGTCAGAGAATCGGCTCACAACCTTGTTTGGGTAAACTACATCATCAGGGTGCCAAAGATGAGGTCATGTGTTGCCAATTCTGTGCAGGCATGCCTCTGTGCGGGCCAATCGAAACGACACCTTACACCCCTAAAGGGTGTGTGTGTGTGTGTTGTGTGTGTGTGTGTGTACGCAGTGATGTAATGAGTTGTTGATTGATGCTGTTATGGGGCAGAAATTACACAGACTGTGACTTCCTGTCTGAACCTGCAACAAATATGGCTTTGTTTTAGGTTAATGGCACTATATGCTCCATCACTGTTTCCAATGGCACCAGTCTGAGATCAATAGAATACATTACCCCTCTGGTGTGTGTTTATACATATTTGGGTTTGTTTTTCCGAGGTCAGATAGTACTACAAAGGCATTTTACAAGCAGTTTAATGGTGTGTTACACTATTATCCCTCTCTCAGTAACAGCAGATTGCTGAAGATCTCTTTTCATAATCACGTGGAACAGCCTCCACTCTTCTGGGAAGAATCATTGCAGGTTAGCCACTGATGTCGTGTGATAAGGCCTGCCTTGCAGTTAGCATTAGAGTTCATCCCAACCAAGTTCATCCACACCAATCATTTCTCTGCTGACCCGGCTTTGTGCACAGGGGCATTGTGATGTTAAAAGATAAAAAAGTTGACTCAAAGTTGGAAACACACATTATGGTCTAAAGAGTCACTTTACGCTGTAGCATTAAGATTTTTCTTAAAGGAATTGTTCGACAGTTTGGAAAATATGCTTTTTTCCTTTCTTGCCAAGGATTAGTTCAGAAGACTGATACCACTATCATGTCTGTACGATAAATATGAAGCTGTAACCAGAAGCCGGTTATCTTAGCATAGACTGGAAATAGGGGAAAACAGCTAGCCTGGCTCTGTCTAAAGGTGAAACAGCCTACCAGCACCACTAAAGCTTACTAATTAACACATCTTGTTTGTTTTATCCAAACAAATAAGTAGGTTTAAAAAGCCAAGAAATAGTCTTGTGCACCTTCTTTTTTTTACACTTTGTTTTGTATGCATCAAACAAAGATGATAAAGATGTGATGGTAGGTCTCATCATAATCTCGAATGTGAGCCAGTGTGTTTCACAAAATGGCAAACTATTCCTTTAAGTGGAACTAAGGGGCATTGCTCAAACCAGACTGTAAGTACGCAACCCACCTTCGGCCAGATAGTATAATATTGGTTCAGACTGCACTGTGGCCCATTTAAAAAAAACCTCTTATCTTATTGTTTCTAAATGTTGTACTTGAAGCAGTTCAGAATATTTGATGAAGCTGATGTACTTGCATGATTCTAGCAATTTTTGGATTGAATACAGATGGCTGAATGTAAACTGGAAGTTGCTTTAGATAAAAGCGTCAGCTAATGAAATGTGATGTATTCCAAAATATAATGAGTTTTTCTAACATCATTTTTCAATTCTTTGCCGAAAACAAATTACATTTTATTCTCCTTAATTATTTAAGTGATTGCAGACATTTTGGACGGAGATATTTCAAAACTACCTCCATGACCAGACACACATACTGGCAGATGAGAGAATATGTTTTTGTAATTTGAGTGAACTGGTCCTTTAACAAGCAGATAGACTGCTCAAGCACACTTTTATGGACTGTCATATATGTTGTAAATCAGATATGTCAAATGATGCCTCTAGAGTTCAAATACCCACTCGTCTTGTGTTTTAAATTTCACATGTGACTGTACTTTTCATTTCCGCTCATAACTTCAGTTTTGGGGATTTTAATGTTTTTACTTGACTTGAAGGATTACATGTTCCTCTTGGATTTAGAAACATTTCCAACCTTGTGGGCTTCTGAAATCGATGGATAAGCTCAAAAAATGCATGACAGATCTGAAAACAAGCCCTTTTTTCTCATTGTTATAAATTGCTTATTACATTCAGTGTTCAGTGTATTTCTGAGAGTAGATGATGAACACAGCTGACATGTTAATCGTTGCTACCAAGCGGACCTGGCATTAAAAGCCACTGGTGATTATTTTTAATCAGTTTGTATACAAAATCTGGTGTCAAAATCTTTCAGCTGTTCAAGTTTTCTCAGTTTTCCCACATGTGCCCAACATTCAATCATTTTAAAACAAATCCCATCTGTCATGTCTCCCATGAAGCTGATCAGGATCGTCAGCTGTGACCTCGGCAACTCATGAAACAGTCTATATAAGGAGCTGAACTGAAATGCTCCTGCAGCCTGTGTGTGTATGTTGGAGTTCTGTAGCGAGGCTACACATGGGGTGCAGATGAAGACCATTCAGAGAGGTTTTGACTGGTAACTGCAAGCAGGTGCCGGAGCCGTGTAGCTGTTGGCAGGCGGCCGAGCTCTTTAGACCTCCTCCACCCCCATGAAGGGCTGGTGGTCCAAGTTGGCACAAAGGGCAATGGCCCCACCGACAGACGTTATCACTTATCGTAGCTGCCTGTCCAAACAGAAAGCCAGGCTCCCACCCATTTCCCCCACCAGTTTTCTAGAGATTGGTGACTTAATGGTCTGAGAACCATAAACAGGGGTTGGAATTTTTGATTTGTCATATCCTCATAAGGAAATGTGGCTATTATGATGAAGTGGGCGAGCAGCTCCAGGGGCGTTAAAGGAATTCATATTGTAATCTGAGAAATTGTTAATCTTTTGCAAAAACAGTTGTAAGTTGATGCTGTATTACGTAGTAAACGTTAACTGTTGTGTTAAGAGTTCTTTAAACACAGAGTGGTGAAAACCTGAGTGTTAGAGAAACAGACTTTTGACTAGAAGATTGTTGGTGCAATGTCCGAGCCTGCAGAGAAAATTGTAGTCCTAGTGGACATGCTTTTGAGCAAGGCATGTAACAATGAAAAGCTGCAGTACAGTTAACATCAGTAGACTGTGTAACTTTTATTACTTAATATTATTTAGACAATGTAACATCAATACTGTAAATCGGAAAAAAGACAACCTCTTTTAAACTGAACTCCCCATCCCATTAAAACACAGAGACAAGAGGAGTCAACCAAAAACTAAAATAGAGAGAAACAATTCTGAGAGAAATTACAAAAGCATAACTCCCACATGAAAATCAAAACAATCAATGACATTCAAACAAATATACATGAGGAAATAATTTGACAGCTGTATCTTCCTAGTCTTTTCGGCCACTCAAAGCACTTTACATTATATCACGTTCACATGCTGATGAGCAGAGGCAAAGCTGCCAACTGCTCACCAGAAACAGGATTTAACTAATTAATACACGTTCACAATGTTCTCATTTGGGGTTCAGTGCCTTGCAGAAAGACATTTCGACATGGGAAACTGGGGAAGTAGACGCCCACTCTTCCCCTAAGCCACAGCCACTAATCTAATATCTTCTCTCTGTACTCTGCTCCTTCTCTCTGTTCCAGACATCGATGAATGTGAGACAAACTCTCATCACTGTAACCCCACCCAGGTCTGCATCAATACAGCAGGTGGCTACACCTGTTCCTGCACCGAAGGATACTGGCTCATTGGTGGCCAGTGCCAGGGTGAGTAAACTGTAACATTTAACAATGTTAGATTAATTGTGGAAGAGTGATTTTGCATATTTTAGCCAGTTACCTACTATGGCGTGTTTAAGAAAGGCAAATAGTAATCCAACGTAGTGAAAAGGATCATGTGAATTCAGAGAAGAAAGATTTATAATAGGCCCTGGTGGCATTTTCAATAACATAAAGAGAAAAAAGTGTAGCAATTATTTATTGAAAAAAGTAATCTGGCAGTAAAATAGATTACTCTTGATTTCTAGCTAATGGTCTAAAACAGTGATTCCCAACCTGGGGTCCGTGCACCGCTCAGGGGGGTACCAGAGATCACAGGGGGTGCCCAAAGCTTTATCTGTTTTGAGGTTGTAAAAAAAACCTTTGATTTGCACATTTAAAAAAATCATGATAACACTAGTTAATTTATACAAAAGTCTGACTTTTGAAAAGTCAGCAGTACGTTTCATAAAGTCACACTGTTTAATAAACGCACCTGTGATTCAGTTTTCAAGTGCGGCGCATGTGGATTGAAACTGAAACTTAACGTTAGCGAGTGACATCTGCAGTGGCTCGTTCACTGTCGCTCTGTAATGTAACATTTCCGTTAACGTAATACCAGATGACTTCTTCCTCACCGTTTCTCTGCAAAATGGGTTGGCAAATATGCTGTGGCAGGTGCAAATATAACTGTCCGGCCCATCCAAGTAAAGTATATGTTGAAAACACTTAAGTTAGTGCAAGCTGTAGGCCTATATTTTGTAAATATTAGGCTACACCTTATAAACCCAACTAAGAGCTAGCATTGATTTACACAGAGCCAATGAGATGTCATTTGACTCCATTTGTTCGCTATTAGTAAGTAATTACATATTCTTTATATGTGTGCATTTTTATCAGCTGTTAGGGGGGCTCAGCTTTTCTTAGATAAAAGGGGGCGCCAAGAAAAAAGGTTGGGAACCACTGATCTAAACCACATAAGTGGTCCATTACACTTTGGTATAAGTACTGTAGAAGTTGGACCATGAAGGGTTATTAGTGAAGTTATTACTATTATTAAGACCACACCACTTGTAAGCACTGTTGGATAATGTAGAAAAGGCAATGCTGCTTCTTTTCTTTGTTACAAAAAGCCAATGTGACCTCTGAAAGCTTTAGCTCTCCTCTAGAAGAACAGCGCCCTCTTCTAGTTATGTGCAGTAAAGCAGCTCAGCAAAGTTTGTGCTAATCAATCAGTCAATCAATAAATTGTCAAGATAATAAAATGTAAATGATTTAGTAATATTCACATCACAGTCTGTTTTTACACACACACACACACACACACACACACACACACACACACACACACACACACATATATGTTTAATAACATGTATAGTTAGTACAAATTCATGCTCGTACTGTCCATACATCCTTACATTTGCACTCTCCATTCTGTAACTCTGTCTACTTCTCTTATATACGTTTTAATTATAGTCTAAATATCTACTGTGTTATATCTGTATATTGTAACGCCACTGCACATATTGAAAGATATAGTGCTCCTGTAAAAACAATAAATAAAAAAACTAATATAATGTAATGTGTGTGTGTGTGTGTAATTCACTTCATAATCAGTTTATCTCTCTCTTTCTTTTATGACCAGATATTGATGAATGTCGCTATGGTTACTGCCAACAGCTGTGTGCCAACGTCCCTGGCTCTTATTCCTGCTCCTGTAACCCTGGCTTCATCCTCAACCCAGACAGCAGGACATGTCAAGGTACACACACACACACACACACACACACAGACAGACACACACAGACAGACGCATAATAAATGCCCTGTGCACAGAAACATGCACAGATGCACACAGGTACACATGTAAATAAATAAGTCAATCCACAGTCAGTCTCCCACAAACAAACACACAAGCACATTCTTTCGTTTCAGATAAACACACACGCACAATGGTGTGTACCAAAGTTGTGTTAAACTCCCATCCACTATTGTTCCTCTAGATGTGGATGAGTGTGAAGATGAACCATGCAGTCACGGCTGCTTCAACACCTACGGCTCCTTTATGTGCAACTGTGATGAGGGATTCGAGTTGGCGTCCGACGGTACCTCTTGCATTGGTGAGACGAGCTGTTATTGATCACCAGTGGTGGAAAGTAACCATGTACATTTACTCAAGTACTGTACTGTACAATTTTAAGGTACCTTTACTTTACTTGGGTATTTCAATTTGATGCTACATTATACTTTTACTCCACTGCATTTCAGAGGAATATATTGTACTTTTTATTGCATTTCAATGTGCTCCATCAGCTTTAACATTAAAATGTTGCTTACAAGTTAAAGCATCTGAAAGGGATCATCCTGTTTTACTTTAATATTATATTAAGTCTATTTTTCTGCTAATACTTTGATACTTCTATTTAAGGCTTAACTTTGTTTACAGATGAGGGTTAGTACTTTTACTTAAAGAAAATATATGAGTGCTGCTTATATGTGAATACTGATTAATTTATTAATTATAAAACTGCATTTTATGATTTTGAACTCTATTACGTATACGGCATTACATTTAACATAGAGTAACACTTATGCAGCTTTTTTCAAATTTACGTTTTACCTACTTATGTATATATTCTACGAAAACGTTAGCCCTAGCAACGCAATCATGTATAACATTACTCTAACTGAGCAAAGCTGTACATTAATCAATTGGATACACTTTAGATTTTATATCTAAATTTTAGATTTATTTACTTTATTGTGCAGCAGGGAGATGGAGTCAATTCCAGCTCAGATTGGGTGTGAGGCAGGTTACACCCTGGAGAGGCCACCAGTGTGTCACAGGCTGACATATAAAGTGTAGGCAGAACAAATGGCTATAGTAATTATAGTAAAGAATGAACAAGAGGACTCAGATGAAATCCACACAGACAGGCCTCAGTCGACCTGTTTGGGTTCGAACCCAAGACCCTTATGCTGTTAGGCAGTAGTGTTTGCCTGCTGAGCCACTTAGCACACCCTCAAGTATTAATCTTTTTTTTGTTCCCTGTAGACTTGGATGAGTGCAGCTTCTCTGAGTTTCTGTGTCAGCACAGATGTGTGAACACCCCCGGCTCTTTCTCCTGCATCTGTCCACCTGGATATTATGTATACGAGGACGGCAGGAGTTGCGAAGGTAAAATTCAGGACAGAAGACAATGACACAGTCGCTACTTTTACAATTACTGAACTCGAAAAACTGCTCTGAATTGAGTATAGTGATTCTTTTTTTTTATCGGGAATATTGTCAATATAATTGTAGCCTGTTTTGCTTTTATCCATTTTGTTTGGAATATTTTTCATCCATCATCTGAAAAGTGTCGTATTTGAGGTTTTAATTTAGTAGGAATGGCACATCTGCTCCTGCGATGCTGCACTGAAGATATTTAAGGGAATTTAAGCAAGTTGCACATATATATTATATTACTGATCAGTTTTAACATCAGCTAATGTCACAATCATTATTATCATTATTATTATTATTATTATTATTATTATTATTATTATTTGCTCTCTTTTTTGTGCCATTTCCAGTCATTCTCACTAACTGTATTGTTGATCTTTCTAAATGTTGTTTCTCTGGAGGTGATGATGATTACGATAATGATGATGACTACAATGATGATGATGTTTAACTGACTTTTATTGTTGTGTGTTTGATTTTGAAGATATCAATGAATGTGACACTGGTAACAACACCTGTACAACAGCACAAGTATGTTTCAATTTCCAGGGAGGCTATACATGCCTGAATCCTTTACAGTGTCGCTCTCCTTACATCGAAGTTAGTGACAAGTGAGTATTTCCACTGCATTTTCTCCAAATGCTTTTCATATTTTGAATGCATCTTCATCTGTCTTCCATTGCATTTACTGTTACAATCACACAACAAAACCTAACACAGAGTTACACTCCACATGTCTCTTCCTCTGCAGCCAGTGTATGTGTTCAGCTGAGAACCCTGCCTGCAGGGACAAGCCCTTCACTGTTCTTTACCGACACATGGACTTGTCGTCGGGGCGCAGTGTGCCTGCAGACATTTTCCAGATGCAGGCTACCACTCGCTACCCCGGCGCCTTCTACATCTTCCAGATAAAGTCGGGCAATGAAGGACGAGAGTTCTACATGAGAGTGAGTACATCAGAGATATAGAAAGTGACACTTGTAGATATGAAGGCGAAGGAACACGATGGAGTAATAATACCTCATAGAGAAATGTCACAAGCACAAACTTTTCAAAGGAAGAAAATGAGACATTCTCGTTACACATTAGACATTCTCTCGCCATACGGGAAGTATTGGAATGTATCTAAAGTTTATTTGCAATAAAGAGAGCAAGAACTAGGTAGTAAGCATGAGCTACCATGATTTAACAGACAAAGAAAGCAGCGCCACCTACAGAATCTCAATCTTAAACAAGAGTGATTATTCTGCATAAGCGTCAGACAGAATTTTTATTAATAAAAAAAGATAGACTCTTTGTTTTTGTCATAATTCAGTTATTTAAAGATAGTCTCTTATCTTTATTATATTCTTTTGGGCGCTCTTATCTCAAAATATCCTCCCAGCTTGGGTTTACATGAAATTACAAATTTTAGGGGTGCAGTGCCAAATGTGAGGGTTTGGGGGGCAGTCACCAAAGAACAATAATTCCAACAATCAATTTGTGAGTGTGTTAGTATTTCGAGCCTTAGTTTAAGGTCATGCTTTCGATCCCACTCTGACTTTCTTCTATGTTTGCATTTAAAAAAAACTCACATTAAAAAATTGCAGCAAAAAATTCTACTGATTTGAATTTTCAAATGTTTCTTTTATTATTTGTTTAAATACCAGAAGGCCTTTCCCCAAAAGTAGTTGTGACATGTCACAGTAGGAAAAGCACAGATGTAATTAATAAAATGAATGATGGTTAAATTACTGAGACATGACCAAGTATGCACAAATATATGTAGTAGACTAAAAAGAAAGGAGAAGAAGTAAAACATGAAGCACCGAAAGTTTTAGTGCAGTGTGTAACCAGTAGATGGAGCAAGTGTGTGTAATGTGTAAGGGAGGTTGTTTTTTGTCGCTCAAATGTGTTTAATACATACTTAGTGGAGTCTTTATAGGCTGATTTCCAAGTATGAGATGTTCTGTGACATGATTTAAATGACCATACAGGATTTTAAACATATCTTACCATAAGTTACCTTGTTGTTGTTCTCCTTGTTTGAACAAGCACGTCTGACCTTATGCAGTATGGAAAACACATTAACTTTCCTTGACTTTGTGCTTGTGTTTGCTAGTTGTAAATGATATGACAAACCCTGTAGACTTGGATTTCTTCCATCATATGCAGATGTCAGATTCAAACCTTTCCTGCACTTCATTCCTCTCCCATCTTCTTTATCTTACAGCAAACCAGCAATGTGAGCGCCACACTCGTCTTGTCACGGCCCATCAAGGGGCCGAAGGAGGTGGTGCTGGACTTGGAGATGGTCACGGTCAACAACGTCATCAACTTCAGAGGCAGCTCCATCATACGTCTGACGATATTTGTCTCAGAGCACCCGTTCTGAGTGTCCCAAATGAACTAAATCACTTCAGAGAATCAAGCTGCACTCATCTGTAGCTGATGTAATGGTTTGTTTGAGACAGCTCATCACCTTTTTTTAATCATTATTTCATCCTCAATAAAGACATGTCCAATAAAGACTTAGCCAAGATCGGCTGATGGGAAAGCATCCCTGTGCTCGAATCCCCACCCTGGTTTAATGGACACTGAGCTTCTATGGCCGCGAAATGGACTTTCGACACAGAGGGATATTTATGGTGTACAATTTCTGACATCCCCTATTTAGAATAGGACCTGAAAATGATGGAATTACCCTCACTGCATACCAGTGTATACACAATACTGTTTTCCCCAGTTGTCTGTGAATTTTCATCCCTTCAGATAAGCTGTGAAAGTGACTTTTATAGGCCTGAATTCAAGAGCTGTCCTTGCGTCACGAGTGCCATTGTTGTGGGTGTTTTTATGAGAGCTGGACATAACAGAAACAGAAGTGTAATTGTGTATTTGCAATGGCAATATTTGAAATGATGTCACAACCAGTCATTAACTGAATTATTGATCACAATTACTTTTAGACCAATAAATGTCTTCACTACACAACTGTCCTGGCATGAGCAGGCTTTTGAACTCCTTAAAAATACTGCTAGTTTGTGGATTATAACATAATATTTTTTCAGCTGGTATAAGAAATTGTGTGATTATTAATAGCAACAGCTGGGGACATTGATTTGGTGAGCTTGGGGTACTGTAACATATTTGGGGATTATATGACCTTGTTTTAACACTGTACCAATTATTGACAACTGGTGAGTACATAGGGATTAAATCAGGTAACATATTTTTGGGGTGCTATACCAAATTTGTGGGATTTGGGTACAATAACAATAAATGTCTTCACGCTACTCTCCCTGCCATGCGCTGGCTCCTTGGGATTGTAATGTAATGTTTTGGGGGGATTATAACAAAGTGTAGGATCAAAACAAATAAAACATTGTGGAGAACTATCAGGTTTTGGCAATTGCGGGCACAATAACAATAAACTACTAACTAAGAACATGCTATTGTTAAACAGTACAGTAAAAACTGGCCAGAAAATAAATACATACTGTACTGAGCCCATATGTTGGCCAAGTTTCTACCTGGATGACGAAGACAGTGCGGAGGAGGAAAACGAAAATGACAGCGAGCACACAGTGATGATGAGTGGGGTAAACAAAACAAAAAAAAGTGAAAGTGGTGCTTCGATGGCTTTTCGGGGAAGGAAGCTCAACATCCAGTGTCGGTCCGGGAATAATAGAATCAGGAAGTGAAACGGGGAAGGGAAAGGGAGGGAGGGAGAGAGAGACCTGTAACTGAAGTGCACTTAAACCTGAGCTCACTGGCATTTCTCTCCAGTCGGCCGCTGAGAGTTAACTGCACCGCTGGATGTACAACCTTTAACCTCTTTCCGTGGAAACATCGCATGGGTACGTTTCATGTTTTTGCTAATTTTGTGATTTGAAATAGCCTAGTTTAATAGCCCTATTAGATGAATTGCTCTTTTGTGTTTAGCAAGGTTACACCGACCCAAATTCCTTCATACGCCCACAGCACAAAGCAAAGTGTTGCAATTAAGATATAGTTTCTTGACTATGGTTGGTTGTGGACATAATTTTAAATTTCTTCACTTCACAGCCGAGTGTTTGTGAAGTGACTCCAAAACACATTGACAATGGTCTCTTTTGCTCAGTTTGTCCTAATTATTATGACACTATTTATTTTATAAAGTTATTTTATCTTGAGTCCAGCCACCACAGTGAAATTTAGGGACGTGGGAGTGACAGAATTGATGCTCACAACTCATGAGATCGTTTGGAGACATTGTTCCAAATTGTGATTTAAAGCGACACATTTAGCGATTGTAGTCTCATAACAAAACATTTTGGGGTCACTATACCAAATTTGGAGGACGTGGAGGTATTTGGGGTATTACAAATCACATATTTTGACATTTATGGGCACAATAATACAAATTAAGATTATAATAACAATATTTTATTGTATTAGTAAACATAATTTAGCCAATGTTAGGACACTTCAAGTTGGGATATAATAAACACATTTTGTGGTCTCCAATGACATTTTTTGGATTTAGGGGGAACTGAAACGATTTGGTGTTTAAATAACAAATGTTGGGGTACTCTCCTAAATTGTAGGATACAATAAAACATTTGGAGCACTATACCAAATTGTGGGATTATATCAACATATTTGGTGGTACATGACCAGATTTTAGGAATGTGGGCATACACATTGTTGGAGCACTATATCTAAGGTCAGTGTGATTTTTCAGATTGTATCAATATGACTGGGAATGTGCACCAAATTTGGGGGATTTTGAATAAGTACAACAAATATCACTGTCAGCACATTTTTGGGGTATGTTACTGAATTGGGGGGTATTATTGTAAAGTCTAAAGAATAGATTTTTGGGGGAGCACTAAATTTGGTGGCAGGACTGCACTATCAGTTTGCAAAGTTTAGAGACACAATGCCAAACTTTAGTGATTTGGGGGCAATCTAACAAATGGATTTATAACAAATAATGAATGAAATGGATTGATGCCAAACCTTTGAGGCGCCATAACAAATTGGAAAGTGTTATCACCTCCTGATTAGGTCCCTAGAAAAACTTGTTCCGACCCTGGTGGTATCACTGTTTACTGTGTAAACTGTAATTTCCAATTTCGTTTTCTTTCAACGCTGAAATATTTTTAGTTGCAGCCATGGAGTGCCTCAAAGACTGCTGCAAGAACTTCATGACAACGAAGGGGAAGGAGCAGGAGACCCAAGGTAAACTGACGTCCTGGCAGCTGTATATCAGACAGCTTTGACAGATTGTTTTGATTCTGATTGTGTGATTTCCTCTGCTTTTAAGTGATCTCACTGAAGATGCCTCCTAAAAAGACAGCAGCTTTAGGGTGGGAGCTGAATGAAGGGAGAAGGGGGGTCACAGAAGATTACCTCTTGTCCAAGCTGCCCCCGGATGGTAGAGAAGTGCCGTTTGTCCTCCCGACCTTTAAAGCCTCCTACATCCAACCTAGAGGCTCCCGCTACCCAAATTTACAGTCTGGGCTGCAGAGTACGTACTACTGAAAAATACCAACAGCTGGCTGTTCTTCTTTTGTTTGCATTAAAGATGCTCTGTGTATGCTATTTTATGGGATTAAACTACACAGCCTCACCATCACATGCTAATGAACTGTGGTAAGAAACATTGTAGAAACCCATCTGAAGTGTTAATGTTGACTTAAAGGTTGGGTTGGTAAATAATGCCAGTCCCATCATAGTGTCTGTTTACACTGAATACACAATATGTAATTTATACGCCTGTATTTTCCAGAATTGATATTTAACTTTTAGTTTCTGTATCACTTCATACTTAATGGCTGCCAGAAACAACTGGATTTTGAGGGTGTGGATTTGCTGTTATCGTTATGTGTTTTTATTGTTGCTTTTCTGGTGATTTAGAGATGAAAAATCACAGACAAATGTTTTCTTAAGTTATCTGTCTGATTTTCTAGACTGCTGCTTTGTGAAATGCAGACATGTCCAGTATACAGGATGGGCCCGAGCTGGCTAACATTTGTTACTCCAGTGCCAGAGCTAAGCTAACACTGTACAAAGACACTCTTCAACTATGGTGAAAAAACACATGCAATCTTGCCTTAATATGAGGTTAAGTTAAGGTACAGGTTAGTGTGACTGACACATTTTTCTCCACCGAATGCTCAACAAGCCTGCACTGAGGACTCATACCGCCAAGTTTCATTAAAATCAGCTCAGAGGTTACTGAGGCATGACCTGACATTTGAGGGGGAGACAAGGACCAGGATATCCTGTGTCTAAATTAAAAGCTGTAGTCTTTTAGTTTTCTAGCTGAAAAGAATAATTTGGTCACATGGAAGCACGCTGACCTCCGGCCCTTCTGTCTGTCTGCAGGTTCAGCCCGGTGCACGTATGCACAGAGGAAGGCAGAGCTGCTGGGCTCCAGTCACTTCACCTACAGCCCCGAATCCAGCTTTCATCGGGGTCAGATGGCTGAAAACATTTCCCCCGGGTCAACCCACCGCAATACACTGAAGAACATAAAGTCCAGTCCTCAAAGTCCAGGTAGCAGATGCAGCAGTACAGCGCATCAAAACCTTCATTCATTCTTCTTTCAAGTTGTGAATCAAAACTATTGTAAAATAACAAATTCAAAACAAGTAAACAGTATTTAGGTATCATCATATGAAACATAATCTGTTATAATTTAAAGATTTTACAGTGACATGAAGTTGTAAATCTTTGTGATGCAATATGAAATCAGTATGTTTGTGCCTGGATGAATATGTACAACCACGTGTGTGTACATAGTCATCATTACATAACACTTATTCTACAGTTTGTCTGCAGTTGTAGAAAGAGAACTGTTGTGAGAGATGAGAAATACTATGTATCCCTGACTTAATAACAGGAGCTGACAGATTGACATGTAATTACAAAATCATGCATCCCAGAACTTAACTAAACCTCCTTAATGTGGATTGATGTTTTGTTTCCAGGTTGGACTCTGAAGAAGGGCGGTGAGCAGCGACTGAGCAGCTCCATGTTTGATCTGTCCAGCTCTCAGAGTCACATGCAGGTGAGACTTTTCTCTATCTAATCTGTATTCACACAGAGTTTCTCACCCTGTGTCAACCATGACTAAATATAGTTATATAGTTTCCACTGCCCTCAGCAGGATAGTGGAACATTTTAAACAAGCCTTTTGATTTAAGGGGCAAAGTGAGGGGGTCATTTCATCCTGAAGAGTTGATAAAGAAGCTGTGCTGCTGAATGGGTGGAGCTAATCTTCAATGACACTTTGAGACCTACAGCCAATAGCCAGTTATAGCTTAGCACAAAGCCTGGAAACAAGGGAAAACTGCTATCCTAGTTCTGTCCTAAACATGTTATAGCCCTATACTAAACTGTCAGAAATGAGAGAGTTATTGATTTTCTCATCTAATTCTAGGCAAGAAACAAATAAGTTTATTTCCTTTAAACAATTTCCTTAAAGATAACTAGATAAGTTACATAACACAGTTTTAATTCATTTAATTTTATCAGCTGATCCTGTATTACATATAACTTTATTCAACCAGGAGAAGTGCCTCACTGAGATTAAAAACTACAGGTCTGTCTTGGCCATTTAACTGTTCGGTTGTGTATTTTATTGATGTATTCAGTTGCACAACTTATGTCTGATTTGGGACTCCACATAAACTGCTTTAATTAAAAACTTAAAGAAGTTATATGGAGTCCCAATTGGGACATAAGTAACTAACTGCAAAAAGTGAATGACGGAGTCATTTTTGAAGTGGTTCTGAAAGGAATAAGCTATAATGAAGTCACTGGGGATTAAGTTCTGCTTCATCTTATATTCCAGTTTAGCAGCTGTACCTGAATGTATTTCTGTTTGCTACATGTGATTCAGTTGTTAATTGTCTTGGACGAAGTGATGTTTAATCAGTAATACAATAAGGAAAACAATGAGCAACCTGGGCGTATTTCTTTGTTCTGTTAAGGATATGGTGTATAATACCTGTCAACTGCTCCTTATTACATAACATGAATAGTTGAGGTTAATTTAATGTCTCGCCCAAAAGCTTAATAAACATTACAGTACCTGATTTATGGCTCCCACTTGGATAAACATTAGAGCAACGTCAAAGCAACACACTCAAGTGTCTTGCCAGTTGTGTACCGACATACATTCACTATTCACTTCTGTTTATGTCTTTGTTATCCAGAGAAACATGCAGTGGATGCAAAACCTTAATTAGTTCAAATATTTAGCTTGGCAACATTATGAGCAGTAGCAAGCAAGTAATGAAATGAAAGGCAATAATTCTAACAGTAAATAAAAACGGGAAGAGGATATTATTTATGGTAAGGTCATTAGGATGGCAGTATTGGTCATCCCCCACTTCTGTCCATTCTGAAATATCTTTACAAGTATCAGAGAGAAGACATTCATGGCCCCCAGGTCCTAATGATTTTGGTCATCCAGTTACTCTTCCTTTAAGCCACCAGGAGGTTCTCATTTTGTTTTTAGTGAAATGTCTCAGCAACTATTAGATAGACATGAACTTTGGCACAGACATTCATGGTCCACAGAGAATGAATTGGAATAACTTTGATCCTCTGAATTCTCATCTTGCGCTATCATCATGTCAAAACTTTGTCCAATACTTTGGTTGATGACTAGATACCTCATAAACAAAGGACATTCTCATCAGCCTCAGCTGTACTATCTTAGAAGCTAAGATATTGAACACAGTAAACATTAAACCAGACAGGTATGGTTTTACAGAGCCACTAGTCTGGCCGTAGTCTCTTGTTGAATGAAAGTTTAGGGTTTAAGTGAGGGGAAAAATGAATGTGTCATGCTGTCCTGACAATCTCTATGTGTGTTTGGATTCACCTGCAGCGCTTCGACTCCACCTCCAGTGGCCTCAGCAGCACGTCCTCCATGATTGGTTCCATTGAAAGCAGCCTGGGTAACTTATAGATTCGTCTCCAACAATTTCTTTCTGTTTGACACTCACCCCCTCACCCCACCCCCACCACCACCACAACCACAACCACTCCAATGGTGTCATTACTTAAGTCTGATTAAGATCACTCTGCATTGTCCAGTTATGAAAGAGCAGACACAGTATTCGCTTCCAAATGTTTTCACTACAGTACTCCATTGAGCTTCAGAGATAAGCTCTCTTATGTAAAGATTGTATTATCCCACTAAGAGGAGCAGCCTTGTTAGAGATGAATCATTTGTATGAAAATAAAGATCTCCTTTCATTTTTTCTTTTTCTTTCAGTTGAAACTGTTGCAAAAGGAAACAAAAGTCCTCTATTACTTTTACGTTCATTTGTTGTCCTATATAGTCCTATCTGTTCTGAAAGGCAGAATCACAAATAGCTCTGCATAGCTATACTGCTTGAGCACTTCTATGACATTTTGCTTGAGTCGAGCTGGAAATGAAACAGAGACAAAAAAGATTAGATGATTTTGATGACAAGGGGAGAAAAGTTCAGATCCAAAATAAGTAGAACATATCACTGAGAAGCGCTTGTTCAACTTTGTAATCCCTCTAAACTCTATAGTAGTTGAAGTCATTTTTTTTCACAATCAAGAACTGAAATAAATGCTAAAATACACAAAGATTATAGATTAATGTTGTGTTGTGCTGCTGTCGTCTCATTCCCAAATGTTACAGACTCCATCACCTTATCTGGGGACGAGCGTGAGTTGGGGAAGGTGTGCGTCCGAGTGAGCTACCAGGAGGCTCTGGAGCAGGTGTGGATCACTCTGGTCCAGGTAAGGTTACATGCGGTGAGGAGAGGGGAGCATGAGAGCACAACGAGCTCCATTGTGCTCTTCTGTAGCATTTCTCAATAGACCCTCTGTGTGTCCAGAACACAGGTCTCTGATAGCTCCTCTCAGTGCTCCATTAACTTTGGCTTGGAAACTCGGGTGAAAAGGTTATTTTTTTTAAGAAACAGAGCTGTCCCCATTGATGCTAAAACACAAAGACGCCTACAGTGTATTGTACATTAAATCTATGTTTACAGTTTTACGGCTTTAAGCTGAGACGTGCACTGATTCCTCAACAAACAGGGGCAAAAGCAAAAAAGGGACACCTCTTTCCTACCCAAGATTAGGGGTTTGGTTTTGGTTAGGGCACTTGTCTAGTCAGTGGGACATTTGGATCAGCAAGTAGGGCACTGGGGTCACAAAATACCCTTTAAAATGTATTCTTAACTGCTTAAATTAATTTTTTTTTATACAGGAATGTAAGTCTTTCTTGCTAAGAAAAGCAGTTTATCCCAAAGCTACTTGCTCTTTAGCCTTTAAATAGGTTTGATCTGCCACAACTAAAACATTCTTTTTCCTCTTTTGTTATCAGTGTTCAGACCTCAACCTTCCTCCGGATGGAGTGGAACAACAAAAGATTGGATTTAAAGGGATCCTCACCATCCCCAAACCAATACAGTTCAAGAGCTCGGTCAAGGAATACTGTCAGGTAATGCTGTGGATCACTGTCTAAAGCCTGAAATGATCCACAAGTTGTCTTCAGGTTGAGATTTTATGTTTATGGTTACAAATTGAGTTGGAGCTCAAGTTTTAAGATGATTTGAGTTTTGGGAGTGTAGAGTTGTTATTCCAGTTGGAAAAGCTACATAGTGTTGACACCAGAAGCATTTATTATCCCTGAATGATAATAAACAACCAGATTTTTACTGTCTGCTCCTTCTGCTCTTTAGGATGTGTCCTTCATAGAGACCTTTGTGTTTGCGCTGCATATCCAGCAGTTGCGCTGCAGTGCTTTGTTGTTGCGGGTGCAAACACACAACCCCAGGAAACGTACAGTGGCGGAGTGTGTCCTCTCCTTGCGACAGCTCGGTCCGCAGGAGACAGAGCACTGGCTCCATCTCAACCCTCCGTCCAAATCTTCTGTGAGTGTTCACTTTAAAGTCTGTTTTCGGTCTTAGGTCTGGTGTCCGGTTTTTGTTTCTATTAAATTCTCTGTCACTGGTGTTTCAAATAGTAACACAGACACACAGAATGTTTCCAAGATTACCAGGAATACAATTATCTTAAAAGAGAAGCAGCTCTTAGAAGGGATTTTTAATGACTTTACATTATCATTAGTATGTTTTAGCAATTGGAAAATATCATTAACCTTTAACTTGCTTAGCTCCAGGTTAGAATTCTTTTATATAATTTATGTGTTCATCCTTAAGAAGGCCCTTGTATATTACTTTTACATTTGGAAACTAAAATTGGTTATTTTATTGGTTACACTCGAAAACCGGGTTTATTTGACCTCAAAGCTGATTATTGGGGTTCATCCTCTGGGTATCATGAATGAATGAACAAGATTTAACGGCAATCCATCCAAAACCCTTTGACATATTTCAGTCTGGACCAAAGTGGTGCACCGACAGACTGACAGACAAACACTGTCATCTATGCAGCTAGCATGACTTAAAATATAAACATAGTGGCTTCACGTTCCTCTCATCCTCTAGACCTGTTTGTTTTACTGTGTTTAGTCCAAATCTTGAAAATGGAAGTTGATCTTGACTTCAAAAATTAGTTGAGTAAAATGAATATCCTGGTTAGATTATGGCAGCGTGACTAGTAAAAGTAGAACAATAAAGGAAATAAAATCAGAGGGATCCATAATAAATGATGTCTGCTTACTCACACAGTCTTAGTCAACCAGTCTAAATAATCACTGCTACGTTTGGTGTCCAGTGTTCATAATGGCTGCTCACAAATGGACCTAATTGTTTCTGGTTTGTAACAATTAGCTGATATTGTCTTACCTGCTGTCTAGCTGATGTGGCCAAGAGGAAAAACTTGCAGTGTGGCAATATCCCAGACTTTTTATTACTTATTCGCCACCATTTCCTCTGTTGGCTGCTGCCTTTTATCACACATTTTGTATGTGCACAGTAAATAAGAACAAAGCAGTGTGTGTGCCTCATAAAACTGTCCCCATGATGCATTACAGCCCACTGGCATCTACCATACTCTTGGCCCTAACAGGGTAATATTGACGTTGAGTCAGACTTTATGTTGTTGCATAATCACAGGAAAAAGAGAAAGGGGATTCATTATAGAGGGAAATTGGGAAACAGGCTTTTATTGGGGAGGAAAAAAAACTGAGTGCAGATTCTGGAAATGTAAGACATGGAAAGTAGGTCAAACCACAAACCATTTCAACAGCAGAGAGTGGTTTGTTGATAAAAGGAAGCATGTCTAGCCAGTGACAGTAAAATGTTAACTATTTCTGCACTTAGGGGATCAGACAGGGAATCATAATTATGTTCTCAGGGGAACAATTTGATACAGTGAGTGACTTTACCCATCTGGTGGACACAAAAGGAACAAATTGTCCAAATCACTGTCAGAGACTGTTAAGGTTGAAGACAGCTGAAGTCTCGAACAAGAAAAATATTAGCAGCATTTTGAAAAGAAGCAGGGAAGCTGGCGGCCTAAGGTGAAGCGTACAGCAAGACTAAGAGTGTTCAGCCACAACAACAGCTCTGTGAAGCTGCATAGTGTTGCGTTGAGCTAAATGATAACATCAGCATACTGACATGCTCACAATAACCTTGCTAAGCTGATGGTAGCAAGGTATAATATTATTTACCATGTTCAGCACTTTAGGTTGGTGTGTTAGCGTACTAACATTTCCTAATTAGCACTAAACACAAAGTACTCTACAGCTGAGACTGATGAGAATGTTATTAGTTTGTCAGGTATTTGGTTGTAAACCAATCAAAAACCAAGTGTTGGTTGTGATGATGGGATTATCAAAGTCAGTAGGATTCATCCTTTGAAGACCATAAACAAAATTTGTGCCATCCATCTAAAAGCTGTGGAGTTCAGTCAAGTGGTGGACCAACTGACCAAGAGACTGTTATTGCAAAGGATTAACACAGTGTTAATCTATAATATCTATGATCACTACACAATAAACAATTGAGTCATGATTAAGTTTTTAAAAGTGAAATTCATCAAAGAAATAGAAGTTTCAAGAATGGAACAACTGCTATTGTAAGAAATTACAATACAGTGTTTTGTCAAATGTAATATCTCAGACATCCCTTCTCCAAGTTGGAAGAACACAGAACATTTTGAAAAATATATTAACTGGCCCGGTGAAGCACTGTATTTAAATATTAAGCACCTCCAGCTGCTGGTTTGATGTCAAAACTTGTATGGTTGATGCACTTTGTACATTTTTCTAAAAAATCGCATCTTTTGGGACAATAATTAAAAGTCAATCTAGTGAGAACAAACAGCTCTCCTGACAATTTACACAGATTTTTCTGAAAGAGCTGTGATAAAAGGTCAAAATGTCAGAAAGCCTGTGGCTGCTGCAGAGCCATTCCAGTCTTGACAAAATTTGAAAATGGCTGATGCATCTTGGATGACAACATGTTGTACTTGATGCTGATGACTTCTTTGATGCTCACTGGCCATAATCTGTTTATTCTAGAAAATTAATTACCATGCAGCAAACAGCAGCATGTCCACACTGTATTGACCTAAGTGGGACTTATGCAGGGGTGGCATGAAGTACATGATTGCACACATGAAATGCATTTTTTGGGAGAAAACCAAAAGAAAATTTAAAAGCAGTCTGAATTTGGATACATAATTGTAGTATATTATGAGAGAACAGGAAATGGATTTTTGTGCCATGAAAAAAATGTTTTTTGTTTAAAAACAATCAAAAATACACTATTAAATGCTTAATTATTAAGATTTAATTGATTCGCCTTTTTCAGGTGTGCCACTCTGAGCTGCATCTCACCACCTGCTTTCAGCCAGTAAATGGACGCATCCAACTCAAGGTCCTCGCTGCCCAAAACCTCACAGCTTCCTCATCACCACTCACCCAATGTAGGTGTCACAGCAAAAAGAAAGAGCAACTCCATTCTTGAGTGGCTCATGTGAGTAATCATACTGTCGTTTCCCTTCTAAAGCATTTTTTGTCAAAGTGGAGATGCACCAGTTGGGGCATGTGGTAACTAAGAAGAAGACTCGTGTGCTGAAGGCCTCGGGGGGTCAGTGTCAGTGGACGGAGACTTTTCACTTCCCCCTGGCTGCGTTAGACCACGCCTGCTCGCTGTTAGTCAGACTTTACAGCCGGAGCTCAGTCAGGAGAAAACGGTGTCTCGGACAGGTGAGTTGTTCTTAGGTTTTTCGTGATGAAATAACAACCAGACTTTTATAAAAATCATTTTTACATGATCTGGAGTTTGGCAATGTAGAAGTTCAAACATTTCTGAGCAAGGTGTTCTTGTCCATGTTGGCTAAATGTAAACTGAATAAAATCAGTTTGAATGTCTGCAATTGAAGGTTTTTTACTTTTATCTTATTCATTCAACTGTTGCATTTTGAGAGGCTAATTAATTGTTCTTCTGCTACTTGTTTTCTGCTATGAGGAGCTGCTAATTCATCAAAAGTATATCATCATTTCAAGCTATTTCAGAGACTTTTCCATCCCAGATACAGTACAGTACTTATTAAGCAAACTGACAGATTTCCTGGCATTAAAACTGAAAGATATTAATATATAACTGCACAAAGTATCAGCAGCATCATTACCATCAATATATACTGACAAAAGCTAAATTATCAGCCTTAAGGACAGACTATGTAACTTTTGCTGAACAATGGCCACTGTGGCAACAAGTGGTAATTACATGATGTTGGGTTTATTTATCTATGAAATGCTATATATGTATACAGTATACAATATCATACAACAGTATAAATCTGAACTTTGCTAACATTGGCCGCTATCTACTGGTCACACTAGACCAAGTTGGGTATAGCAAAACAGCTGAGTGTAGTGAAGTGGATAAGGGTGCATTATATTGCTATGAATTTAACTTTTCCAAGAAATGGATTGTGTTATTTCTTCTATTAAAAGTTCCACAGACTGCTTTGAAGAGGACTTTAGGAGAGATTTGAAGATGTTTGGAGATTAAAAACAACATTCTGAGGAATTATTGCCTTGCCATTGTTTCTGTCAGGTTCAGCTGGGATTCGACAGCCCTGTCCCAGAAGCAGTGGAGCAATGGAAAGACACGATGGCTCACCCAGAGAAAGTGGTGTCTGCGTGGCACAGACTGAGCGCTGCCTAATCCTCTTCTCCTAACCGCCTGTTTACACACAATGGATGTGAATCTCTTGGGCTGCAGGTCCAGCTGTGCCCACTTGCTTTTCCAGTTGGTTGGCTACAGTCCTGTACATTAACTGAGTCGACTCTAATGGAACAGACTATAAACTACTAAATGTGCTCCGAATGCCCTGGGAGTCCAGATTTTCACAGAGACAGTTCAGGTGCCCGGTTGTTAATAAGGGTTTCGAACAAAGTGTTGATTTCTAGATGGAAATGTTAGTTTGGTGGTTATTGTCTAGACAAAATTAAGTTCTTTCTTAAAAAACAGTCGAACTTTTGCCTAACTGATAGCCATTCAGCTGCACAGCATTTAGCTGTATATAATGATGTATTTTGTAAGTAACGTGTCTTGTGTATATATGATTTATTTTAGTGAAAACCTTGTCACTCTGTTTCAGTTGCGTAGAAAGTTTACAAGCTGAGAAAGTGACCATAAAGCCAAACTCACTGTATCCATGTTATCAGTCTGTAATTAAGACCCATTTTAAACAATAAGGCTGGCAGATAATATTTTTCCTGTCGTCTACATAAAAAGATTAAAACAGTTAAATCTATTTCTCAATACTTTGCGACATTCCTACACTGTGGATCTTAGCTTAATCCAGTTGGTTCCTCCTGAAGATGTAAATGTCTCATGGCTATATATTTTTTTAAATAAAAGGCAGAGTGGTGAACCAAACAAACAATGAGCAAACATTTGCTATAAGGCCCCAGCAAGCCAAGGGGAGTTACAGATTCTGGTGATAATTAATTTGATATATTGTTAGTGTAAAATATTGGCTATAGTGTTGTTCTCACGCCTTTTATTTTACGAAGCTCTCGCCAACATCCAGCAGCCTGTTGGATTGGTCACTTTCTTGTTCTTTTCTTAGCTTCCTACAACGTCTTCTTTGGCCTCTTCACAGCCTCTGCCATTAAATCCATACTGAGAATACCAAGCTAGCTTCTTCCAAAGAACTTACATTTTATACTTTTTGCTTATTCTTTTGTTTCTTCTTAGAGCTTGCTTGTCGAAGAGTCGTGTTGGTGCCGTAAAGCATTATGCAATTGTCGGGAAAGGTTTTGTGCATTCCAATATTATATTGTGCCCATCCGGCACCCCAGAATCAATTCTCTATTGATTTTGGTCATTTCATGGTATTTGTTGACAATAAGAAAAAAATAGATATCACTAGACTTATCCTTTAATTCCCTAAAAGGTGAGCTTGAAAGTTTTCCCATGCCCTAATTTAACTAGATAGGATGTCATGTTACTGTACTGTACAGCAGTATCAAATCTTAGCTGTACGCTGTTGATAGTGAAGCACTTTAAAATGTTTATGTATTAATGTTTTAATGTTTAGTCATTAAAATGTGTTGTCATTTCGAAATATCAAGTTAGTTTGTGTGTGTGCTTATTGAAAGAAAGAAGTGAAGAGAGCACTAATGGAAAATAAAATGTTTGTGTTAGTCTGCAAGTGACAGTTTGTTTCAGTAGAATCTAAAATAAGAAGAGGACTGCTTCTGGTGTGTACAGTAAATCTGGGACATGTGACATGAGAATAATGATCTTTTGGAATGTCTCATTTGCGGCACATGTAAGGTAAACAGACCACGGTCTTCAGCATGTACATTACACATGTTACACACAATCTGCAGCACCTGTAAAATAGGTCAACAACCATAAACCACTGTGTCGTCATTTCACATTTTATTGAAGAGGTCACTGGTTGAGAAATCTCAAGGCAAACAGCAAGATAATCGGCCATGTTTCTCCCCCTGACTCTGGAACATCCTGTTTTTCAATTTCACTCTTTATTATAAAGGCAATTTAATGTCACTACTGTATGTGGGCAATCTCAGTCTCATTCTCAACATTTCAGGAGTGGCTATAGAAAAAGACATTTGTTGTTTGTGGAAAAATCAAAACAATTTCATTTCATCTGCAGCACTTTGAAAAGTTGGGTTTCATTTAAATTTAAATGTGTCCACGTTTAAATATTGCAATGCCTATTTCCTACAAAGAAAAAACAAACTTACACATTTTTATTACAGAAAATGTTTTTAAGTTTGGGGTTTCGTAACCTGCTGTCCTGTTCAAATAATCATTTTGAACACAATGAAATATTTTTGACATGGGAATAAAACCCTCAGGTTTATCATCCCTGTCTCCATTTCAGTCTCATAAAGCATGAGATTGTCCTGAGACGTGCTCTGTGTAACCAGCTGTGGAAGTGTACACGCAAATACACACCCAGCAAACAATAAGTCTGTAGACCAAGAAAAAAGAGTCCGGCAAGTGTTTGTGTTTTAAGTGTGTGACCAGGACAACCGGGTGCTCCACGTGAGCTGACCTGCGTCAGAGCTCTTCATATCCTGGCAGGCCAAAACACCATCATCATCTTTTTTCATCATTAATGTTTGATTTATGGTTAATGTTACACAGAGGACATTCCAGACACACCTTAACCTGTGACTTGGCTTAACACTCAACTCTCAGCTCAGAGAGCCTCTGTTTGACTCTGACTCAAGAAAGGTGTTTCAGTCTCGGAAGCAGGATTTTGGGTTATTGTCCCTTTATGTGTTTAATGGATTCTTTTCTTAACACCCATTCTGCCGGTTGCCACGCTGAGTCTGCTGCACATTCCAGTTGTCTCATAACTGCATGCGTATGTGCAGGTTCCTTCACCTCGGAGACACAATGGAGAGTTTGCAAGGTTCCTGCAGCAGAGAGTGGAGCTGTGAGGTTAATCCCTCTCTTACATGAACGACCATCTAATGGTTTTCATGCAAAATAAAGGGTTATGTACATAACAATACATGATGTATGACCCTAAAAGCTTATTAAAACTTACTAACCTGTTGGAAAAAATTCAAAAGTCCTAAAATAAAATAAAAACAAGACATCTTTTCCCAAATCCTGTGGAAAAATTTAACTTCTTTAGGAAACTAGGATTTTTGGTTTTAAAAAAACCCATCATGTTAGATTTGTTTTTAGCGTCCCTACTGTTTCAAAGTGTAATTCACCGCTGTTGTAAAAAAGGTTGTCGCTGTACACCTACATTTGTTTTGAATACATTACTTATGATCAAAAACTAACAAGTTGCCAACTTTGCTAACACAGCCAAACATCAAGCTAGTGCAACAACACAAGACATAACAAGATTTCTTATGTGACCAACAGAAAGAATACCAACTCAGTGTCTATCTTGCCGCCTTTTCATTCCCACGAACTTCTCGCCAAGATCAGAAGCCTCTTGCTTGATCACTCTGTTTTTCTCTTCTTAACTTCTTCCGTCAACATCCTCTTTGGTCTCTTTGCCTCTGCCACTAGCTAATGTTAAGTCCATGAGCCTCTCCACCAGCAGCAGCAAAATTTTGCTTGAAACTTGGGTGGCAAGTTAGCCAACACAGCTACAGCAACCGCCGCAAGAGCACTTACAGTAACGTTACCAATGTCCCAGTGGTTTATCTAGTAAGTCTTATAAGATCGATTCGAGATTTATGGCTTGTGGCTAACTTCGGTATGTGAAACCTCTGGCTGATTTTGACAGCTCTGCTAACACAGGCAAACATCAAGCAAGCGCAACAATACAAGGCATAGCAAGCTAGCTAATGAGTTATTACTGACTAGTCCAACAGCAAGAAGGCCAGCTTGGTATTTTTCTTTTGTCCTTTCGGCTCGTTTTGCAATATTTACTCTTGTCCAGTCTCTCGCTCCCTCCGACATCTTCTTCGGTCTCTTCGCAGCCTCTGCCATACTGAGAATGCTGACATAGCTTCTTCCAAAGAACTTACATCAAACTTTATATATTTTTTGCTTCTTTTTATTGCTTGCTTGCTGTAGAGTTTTGTTGATGTGTTTGAGGTGCCATAAAGTATTACGCTGCTCTGGCAATAGATGTTGGTTTTGTTGACAGTTACGATAATTCAGAATATCGCCAGCCTTAATTTTCAAAAACTGCAGAGATAAAACTCACCACATAGACAATAAAACTATTCTGTGTGGAGTGTGGGGGGACACTGGCACTTGGGGATGCCATAGTCATAAATGTTGAAATCACACGTAGTGGCTTTAATAGGGACTATTAAAGAATAGGCTGATAAGTATCTCAGTTTGGACACAAATGTCAGATGCAGATTTACAATGCTAAGATTCTAGGTTCTGGATTTGGCATATATCTTGTTCAAATTAGTCAGAGAACAGAGATTTCCAACGCAATCCAAAATAGATACATACAGAGATAATAGATACATACAATAGATAATAGAAACATAAATTGCCAATAATTAATGTTTTTATAATAACATTCCATCAAATTGATGTGTGTAATCTGAAAGGTCTCATAAATGGCATAAATGTTGTATTACCACCATCTACTGGAAAGGCTTTCTTGCACTTTTTTGTGTGACACAAACGCCACGGACGAACAGTCTCAAAATGTTCATCAACATGAATGGATGGAGATTCAGTCTAATATATTCTATTGAAAAATGCTAAGTTGATGTACATATGATGATATATATATGACTTGTAAATTAGCCAGACATGGATATGTTTGTTAATACTCATGTGACGGTGAGGGTCATCAATATTTTGCCAAAGCATCCTAATATGACTTCTTTCTAACAATGTAAGCTGAAAGAGTTAATCAGAGTTGAGAGGCTGGAGTCATTTCATTGAAAGTAGCAATGCACTCATTCATGTTCATTCATTTGTAACTAGGAGGAACCAGCACAGGTTGATGGAAAGGAATAATGTCCAGCATGGCCACATGTGGTTGCAGGAATCTCAGTATCTATACTCATTTGGGCTTAACTAGGTATATGTGCGCTTTGTCCTCCTATTGGGTACAGCTGCTACAAAGCAGAAGAGCTGTGGTCGTCCACCAGCTGCTGGTTTTTCATCTGTCTGCAGGATGTTTCCTAGAGCTTCATCTCCTGGATTGGAATTCTTCACATACTGAAATTGATGGAGTGAAAACTTCTTTTTGGTTAAAAAGATTTTCAATTCAGTTTTTCCAAGCTTCATGAGTCTTTGACAAACAAATCACCATCCATGCCTCCTAAAGGAGTTAGTGCGCCCTCATGTGATAATTACCAGAAAGTGCAGGATTGGATTGGTATCCCAGTGTTGTGTATACGTGTGTGGGTGTGGGTGTGAACAGGGTGACGCACTCATTGAGGCACAAAAATCCCCTCTACATTAACAAACCTCAGCAGGCAGGAACAGGCAAAGCTCAATTGCCAAGATCACACTCAACAGTGTGGATATGGACAAGACAAACGTGATTGTAAGAGAAGGATTCTTGGTGAAAAGGGTAAGACATTTTTGAGAAATATGTAATAATACAGTAAAATAGATTTTATAAGTCTGCATGACATGTTGCAGACGATGAATGTATTGTTATTTGTGAAACAGAGTTTGAAAGAGAAAGGAGTATATTGCTTTTCTGAGAATATAACAAATGTTTGATCATTTTTGATAATCTGATTACAGGGACATGTTGTACACAACTGGAAGGCGCGTTGGTTTGTGTTGATGCCAGACAAGCTGCTGTATTACAAGTATGATGGAAGCAAAAGGGACTCGTGTCAGCGAGGGACAATCCTACTAAAGGACTGTGTAATAACTTGTCCTTTTCTGGAGTATGAAAATCGGCCGGTGAGTTACACCAGACTCATAGTTATTTGTTGTTCACTGTTATAGAAGTGTTGAAGTGTATTCTTAAGTAAAATTTAAGTAAAGTTTGTCCTTTTATGAGTCATCACAACATCAATTCATCATAGACCTCTGCAGTTTTCTGTCTGCTTCATTCATGAAATCAGCAGATGCAAAATGACATAATGAAAGAAGAATTTTATAAAATATAAATAAAATATGAAGTTTTTAGGGGAAAAAATCATGTTTGAATCTGTCATAAAACAATATAGGTCCATACACAATTCATTTTCAGACATCTACACAAAGTCACACGTTTGAATATACTTTGTAAGTTTTGTTGTCCTTTATACCTGATGTTTATAACATGGCTACATTTAATTTTCTATTCAGGGTTTTCCTTTGTTTATGTTTTTATTGCTAGAAACCACATTAAAGGTGTGGCTTCCTCAGCTGATCCTTTCATACATCACTTGATGAGAACATGTATTGCCTCAGGTTACTGTTTTGTCAGGACCTGAGTACTATCATCTACCAATTTTACATTACAATTTATTATCTGTTTTTGGCTGAATCTTTTCAGAACTTAATATTGATCTACTTTCTATTTTTTTTTCTAGTTGGTGATCAAGCTCCAGACAAAGAATGGGGTGGATCATTATTTGGAGACTTGTTCCAGAGAGGAGCGAGATGACTGGGCAGCTGACATCACCGCTGCGGTCGACAAGCTGCGGACGGCTGAAGATAGGAAGGTGACAAACCAGCAAGCCCCTGCTGGATCCCAGTTACGCGACATAAATCTGAGGTAAGCCCTGCAAACAAACGCTCACCCGCAGACGTTGCAGCACCACACATGTTAAACCTTGTGGTGTTTTCACTGCCTCACCCTGCAGACAGGTTGCTCTTGTCTCTGCTTGTTTATGACTACTTTTTTAAAATCCATGTCTCTTTTAAAGCAAGGTGTTGGACTCCATGTATGATGTTCACAGTGGTATCAAGATGAGCAACCATGTCGAGCAGGGCTGTACTTACAGCAACTGTTTCTCAGGTGAGCTTTTAGGTGATATTTGATCACATGATCTTCCGACTGTTAAAATGTATCCTCCTGTATAATTTATCAGTTTGTAGGATGGGATTGTTGGACAACTGGGTTACTGTCTACTTGGTTATAAGCCCTGCACCTGTAATGTTTGTGAAGCCAATAAGGTTGAAATGTCAGAAGATAATATATGGTATAGAATATTGCCATTAGTTTTCTTCTGTAACCTGATACCTCTTTAGCGATCATTATTACTTAAATGATGTTATGAGGTGTATATTTGCATTTTTATGCAATTCAATTGTATTTGTGGAGAACCATTTGGGCACAATTTAAGGTGCTTTACATGTAGTACATAAGGCAAAGTAATGCATAAGAACAACATGATGAAGTGGAACATACATTAAATCAAAGCTAAATTAAGGAAGTAAAAATAATAATTTACACAAAAGTGCACACGACATGCAGATTCTGGAATCAAGTCTGCAATGCCCTCTTTGCTATATACATATGCTATTTATCTCTACATGTCTGCCTTGCTTTTGTATCTTTATTTTTAAATCCAGGAAGATGTTTATATCAATATTAATACCTGACAGTATGTATAGCAACATCTTAAGCTACATTTATTGTACATAATATAAAGTTTATCCTGTCAATGCAAGTGTCTATTTCTGTATCTAAAGTATAGAACATATATAGCAGTGCACATGCGTCTTTCAATCTTATGCATCTAAATGTATATATGGTTCCAAAAGCTATTTGTATATTTTAGAAGGTTTGATGTATGTATAGACATATACAAATGTGATGTTGATTTAGGTTCAGCAGTGGTGGACTGGCTGGTGTTCATGCAGCTGACTCTGACCCGTACCGAGGCCATGACTCTGGCCTCTGCCCTGCTGGAAGAGGGTTTCCTGCGAACTGTCGGCCTCAGGAGTGTGGAGGCTCTCCGCACCGCTGGCCTTGGTCAGCAGTTCATGGACGACTCCACTGCATTGTACAGCTTTGTGAGTACCAGGAATTGTTGGTGTGCTGACCTTCAATACCTTATTGCTTGATAATACCAACATACATAGACAGATTGCCAGTGATAATCCATTTATTGATATAGAAGATTGGAGTAGTACTTGTCTGAATAAGCATTTTTATATTTAATCACAGTCTGACAGCTTAAAGAAGAGAGGCAGTGTGAAGGCAGAGTCGTCTGTGTCTGCAGTGGAGCTCAGTGGAAAAGTGATGAAGAGAGGCTATCTGCTCAAACAGGTAAATTCAATTCAATTCAATTTTATTTATATAGTGCCAAATCACAGAGGGTATCAGATCCAACAGTTCCCACCATGAGCAAGTACTTGGCAACAGTGGCAAGGAAAAACTCTAAACATACTGAATTAGCCCTGTCTTCCCAATTTCAAACATTTAAACTGTGTTTATAAGTTATACCTAATGGATTTATAAGGCTTTACCAATAGGCCATTATTAACAGACTTTGGCCACTTATCTTGTGGAAATGGTTGCAGAGGACTAAGCTGGTTTTATTAAGAACTTACTAACATTTACAATAACACACTTGATGGCTTATAAGGTGAAAACCCCATTGGCAAATGGATTACAACCATTTATAAAATCATTATTATTAATTTAGAGATTTTTTAATTTACCCTACAGCTTACATACCTTTTATAAATGGTGCTTGATTAGAAAGTGATACTATTATGTCTTATGACTTTGGCGTTCAAATGTGGGACCACAATCTAACACTTGGCCCCTTTTAAACACAGGGACACAGAAGGAAGAACTGGAAGGTGCGACTGTTTGTGCTGCGTTCAGAACCTGCTTTCATTCACTATTATGATCCCACCAAGGTGAGTGTGCAGCCTATTTAGAGCTAACACAGGTCAATAAACTACAATTAAAATCACTAAAGAAAGTCAATCTGATATTTCAGTTATGGACAGATATAAAACAGACACAATCTAAAAATAAATACAGATGACAACACTGAACAGAGGAGGTCTCGCCCAAACAAAGCAGTTGTTTTGTTTGCCTAATCCTCAGGCCTGCTATGACTCTGAAGCTGATTTTGCTCATAATTCCCTGTAATTCCACTAATCTGAGTCAGCCTTCTTCACTTCCTGTCTTATGTCACTTGTCAGGATGACATCAGCCCCGTTGGCGGCTTCTCATTGCGAGGCTGTCTGGTGTCTTCTCTGGATGACAACGGCGTTCCCTCAGGTGAATCACTGTCTCAAACTGCAGTTACCTCAAAAACTTGTCTTAACAAGTTGCTTAGTCTGTGCATTCAAAAATAAAAGTATGTGTTTGCAATTTACTTATTATCTCATTTTCTTATTACCCCATTAAAAAGTCAATAAATTGATCACAGTGAAGTTTAATTTAAGTTACTGCCACAAAGTCCTGTTGCTGTAAATATTCAATGGAGCACCAAATCGGCAGATGTAATTGTCCCCATGTTAAGTTTTCTAAATTTCTTAACTTTCACAAAAAAAAATTAAATCATACTGAGTTAGCCGTTATACTTTATTGACCCTAATTTCTCTTCCCACACAGGTGTGAAAGGCAAAATTCAGGGCAACTTGTTTATTATCATCACTCAATCAGATACACGTTACTTCATTCAGGCGCCAACGCACCAGGTGAAGATGGACTGGATAGATGCAATTCGAGAGCTGACATGAAGCAACGGATTCCAGTTAAAACTTCACTTTTTACAATATCAAATAGTTCATTTCTGCAGCTATGAAGAAATTGACTTTCCTACATTCCATGAATGTATAGTAACAAACTGGGACCATGCAATCACTTGAAAATGTTACATAACCTTTCTGTTTGCCAGTATCATCACTTGATTATTCTGTATTTTATTGGGTTTTTAAACAGTTGTAGTAATTTGTCCTGTAATCATTTGGTTTAAGTTAAATGTTTTTCATGTGTTTTACAAGTTTTTCTTTTCTATTAATAAACATAACCATTTTTCTTCATTCTCCACTTTGAATTTTATATAACTCCATACACCGGTGGTGAAAGGTCTCAAGCAGTATAGCCTATGTAAGCAGTAAGTTTTCTGCTACTTTATGCTTCTACACTACAGTTCAGAGATAAGTATTGTACTTTTTACTCACTACTGCTCTATGACAGATGAAGATTTGATCTAAAACAGCATGTTATAAACTTAGCATAATAATCTACATTACTCTAGTGGTTCTCAACCTTTTTGGTTTGTGACCCCTTTCACATGTGTAGTCAGGTCCTCTTTTCATCTTTCAGATGAAAAATGTCTATGTATATTCCCCTTTAAACTCCTCAGATGGTTTTATTTGATTAACTATTTGAGGCTCAAAGATGTAAATTTGTCCAATAATCAACAAATAACAGGAAAGATTTAAGTATGAATACAAATTTATATGTAGCAAGAACTTCTTTCTCTTTCATACCAGATTAATCATCTGAAAACCCCAATTTATTTTCTGACGCTACCTTACTTTATATCAACTATTTACTTTTTTTACTTTTACTTTCAGGTCTTGAAATGTTATAAAAAGCATTAAATTTAGTTACCTCAAAAAATACCTTTAAAGCGATTAAAAAGCACTGAATTATAGTTTTTTTTTTAATTTTTACTTTCGCATTCAAAATGTTTTTGTATCCACTTGCGGGCTGTTGGGAGACATAACACACACACATAAACATTGGACTGTGCACAGAGGAGGCTGTTTAAATATTTTGTGGAATATTTGTCAAAACCATGAGAGCCAGTCTGACCATGTAATAGGTATTAAATTGTCAATCTTAGACTTAATTTGATGAACCCTGCATTTCTTTATGGCTTTATAAGGTGCTTAAACAGTCAAAGGGTCTGACACCAAGAAGAAGCACAAGTATAGACAAGAAATGCTCAGGAGGTATTTGTAAATTATCAAGTCTTAGTTTAGTAGGCTGGCTGCACCCAGCAATCACAGACAGGCACTCCCACTCAGCAAGCTGAGTCGAGCCTTTATCTGAATGACTCAGGCTGAGCTGGTATTGGTTTACAGCTTTGTTCCAGAGAAATGACACAATACTTCAGTGATGTAGTGGTTACATGATGCTGTAAAGTGGGTTTTAGAGGAAATCCAAGTAACAGTTACTTGACCACAAAGCAGGGAACAACAAAAAAATAACAACAAAAGTGATTTATTGCAGTAAAGTCATTATGAAAGATTCACTTAAAAAATGCTAAGGATAAAAGGAAGGTACACAAACTAGTGGGCGTCAATAGCTTTTTTAAAGCTTAAGTTGATAGTGGTAGAGTAACAGAAAGTGTGACATAACCTAATCTTTCCAGCTTTGTGTTTAATCTGGAGGCAAACTGAGAGGAATAACGCATCCTGTGTAATATCGGCATGCACTAATGTAGGCTACTGAAATTATTTTACATTGTTACACCTGTTACAGTACTTCGTCGGGTACAGAATGACAATCAATTGATTTCAGGAACATTCATCTTCATGCGGGCGCGCTCGTAAACGTAAGTGCTTTCAAAGGTTAACTCCAGAGAAATCAAAGACAAATGTCTGCGATTTTAATGTACAAAGGTCTGATGCAGCACTCTTTTTCTTCAGTGACACATCATGTTTGTACAACTATCCATTAAGGGAAAATGTTATAGCTTAAAACTTTAATACACTTCAGTTCAAATCACATTCTTCAGTTTATTTAAGACATTGATGACTGTTACATTCAGTCATTATCTTCAAGTCTCCAAATAGATAATCTAGTGAAGGCACTTTGATATAGCACGGGATTACGAGGCAGGTGTAATATTATTCTGGGGACACAACATCCTCATCATGAGTTACTCACTCAAAACATTTCTCTATTCTAATATTATGTGTTGTATACTGTCCCAGAACATTCTTATGCATGTTCCTTTCTCTGTTGGTGAGACGCTGGTGTTAGGCCACCTTGGTGAGCTGTAGATCTCCAAAGACTCGTAAGGCAGTGAGGGAGGCGAGCTGGGAGAGCCGGTGGGTGAATCCACACAGAGGCTGTCCGTCCACCAAGATACGAAACTGCTGGTGCTCACAAACAATCTCCATCTTAGAGTCAGAGGTGGATGTAGAGAGGGACAATGTCAGCTTTTTTATATTTAATGCTGTACATTTAAAGCTTAATGCAAAATACATATTTTTTTTGGCTTAAATTGTAAATTGTAAGCACAGAAGACAGTCCCATTCATAGTGAAGAAGAAGTCACATATTTTGCCAGTGACACAGTGCCAGCAGGGTATGAAAAGGGGATGGGTGAATGAAATTAATTATTAAGAAACTCAAAGATGAAAGGCCAAAACATTTTTTTTCAATGTGACTTTTTTCAATTCAATTCTTGCTATGAGCGATGTGCTCCAACATGAAGACAATTGCCAATTTTCCAAAATTGGAACCGTTGTGGTTATTCCTTTTCTGTATTTGTGTGTTTTTTAACTTGGAATTTGATTGTTTCTTATTTAGACAAAAATATTTGATGTCATAGAAAAATACATAAGATGTGAAACCATTCTTTTTAGAGGCTTTAAGGGCACAATCTACTCTATAGACATTTTTTGCAGTGAGCTCTGTTCCCTGAGCTCTGTTCAGGGTAAAAAGATTAACTCAATCATAATGGATACTCTTCCCTACCTTACATTCTCAGCAGCATGAATAAATTTATAGTAGATTTCAGAGGTGTACATTTCATGATGACACATTTTGTTTCTGGTCCCCCAAAATGAAATAATGACAAATTATTTCCTGTCATTTGTGGCACCCAGACAAATACATTTAAACCTTTAGGGAATGTTTAAAGCTGACTTTTGAAATGAGTGTACAGTAACTCCTGGATGCACACGCATTTTAATCACCCAACAAATGAAAGACTAAAACAGTCTCAGTGGGATCAGGATTCTTTTCCTTTTCTTTATTTCTTTTTCTGTTTTTACATTTGTGTGTTTCCGTACTTTTTTGTATTAGTTCATTCATTGTTGGATTTGTCTTTACTGCACTGGTGTCCTGGATTGGAGGTGAAGGAATGATAGAAAGATGGGTGAAGGGGTAGTGGTGTCTGTTCAAATGTTATGATGGAAAAAAAAACTTGAAATGAGAATCTTTTCATTTTGCATTTGTCTTAACTTAAAAAAGTATCAAAAAATAGAGAAGTACGTTCACTGAACTGAAGGAAGAGCGCCAGTAATTCGCCACTTAAACTATTTTTTGCAGTCTAAGATCATGCAGAGATCAGCGAATGAAACTCTGAAACTTTGCTTTAGTCTATGATGATCAATTCTTACTTAAAAAAATCTTCCCTTGTACACAAATGTGCGCATGTACCTTGAAGGATTCTCCGGGTGCAAAAGGAAAGAAGGAGAGGGTATTTTCTGCTGGACCCCACTTTCCAGCCAGGCGGGCGTTGCGTTGGACAGCCTTATCCATGAAGCTCACCTTCAGCTGAAGTCCTACGTCGCCCTCTGTGTCCTCCTCCAGAGGCTTACTGGACAGTGTCACCTCCATACTGTTCAAACATGCGGGAGCGATCAGGGACAGACAGAAGAGGTGCAGAATACAACATTTTAAATAGCTGCGGTGAAATGTTTCATTTACTCAAGTTGTGTTTAAATTTGAGGTACTTGTACTTTACTAGAGTATTTCTAGTACTTCTTGTACAACTTCTACTCCACTACAATTCAGAGGGAAATATTGTACTTTTTTGCTTGACTACAGATACTTTATACCTTTAGTTACTTTACAAAATAAGATTTCTGCACACAAAACATACAGTTGAAATGATTCATCGATTGACAGAAAATAAAATTGAAAATATTTTTATAACTGTTTAAGTAATTGCTTATGCAAAAACATTTAATGGTTCCAGCTTCACAAATATGAAGATTTGCTGCTTTTTCTTTAAATTATTAGATTTTACTTTAAATAATTTTAAGGTTGGACTATTGGTTGGACCAAGTAAACATTGTGAAGGCTCTGGATAATTCTGCTGGCATTTATCACACCTTTTATAAACCAAACAATTAATTAATTAATGGAGTAACATCTTCAATGCAGGACTTTTACTTGTATCAGAGTATTTTTACTGTGTAGTATTAGTACTTTCACTTTAGTAAAGGATCTGAATACTTCCTCCACCACTGCTGACATGTAGCTTTTCTGTTTGTTGGCCTGCCTTCCATGCTTTTCTGCTAATCCAACATTTGGAGAACAGGGACATCTTCTGGTCCTTATGAGAATTGTAATGTAGTGATGATACATTTAATGAAGAAGACTGAATGACAAATGATCTTGATAACTGATGGTGGGTTTAAGCACACTACTTATTTAAAAAAATGTGAGGAAGGCAGGATGGCTTAGTTTTGCAGGAGAACTTATAATACTGTTCATTTTGTAAAAAACAATTACTTAAATACTATACTTAAGTACAATATTGAGGTACTTTACTGTACATTTCAGAGGGCAATATTGTACTTTTAAATCACTTCATTTATCTCACAGCTATAGTTACTTTGCAAATTACTATTTTTACTGACAAAACATTTGACACGTTATGGAATATGATGCAGTGCAATACAGTAAATGATATGGAGTAATAAAAACTAACTCAACCTAGACCAGCTAAAACATTAAGGTATTGTTTACATTGCATTGTTGATGCATCACTAATAACTATCCAACAATATAATAATAAGACACTGACAGGGACCATTCTGCATAATGCTTACTTCCATATTTGACCCTTATGTTGTCACTTATTTCTGCGCTTTCAATTAATAAGTATTTTGAGTCCATGACTTTTCTTTAGTAATTTTCTTTTGCTAATTATACTTTTACTTTATATATATATAAAATTATAAACAACAAAATTATAAACATATATATATATATAACAACAAACTTCTGAATAGAATTTTCGCATTTACGCATTGCATTATTACAGTTTTTAGTAATTTAAACTGAATTTGAACTTGATCTGAGTTAGTAAGAATCATAATAATCACTACTGACAAATACAGTTAAAATGAAATGCACTGAAGTTACCACTGGCATGACTATGGAAAAGGGTTCTTAAAAAAAGTTCTGCATCATAGTTTATTTTTATACAGCATGTTTTCTTGTGCAGCCTAAATGTCATCTTTTACTGGACATAATTGAGGAGTGGATGAATAAATAGCCAGCTGATGTTATCAACCAAAGAAAGTCCAGTGTGACTCCAAAGATTTCATGGGATTTGAAGCTCTCCCACGCACATTCACAGACTAACCTATAATTAGGAAAGGCACTGGCATTACAAAGATATTTTCCCAAAACGGGGACTAGCTGGTTGGCAATTGCACTCAAACACAGACAACAGCTGTCTATTGGCTTTAAAATTCTGTTTTAAAACAGAACAGGGCATTTTTACCACTAACTTCTTGTGTGTGCAACAGTGGGCCTATCAATTATGTATAATTCGTTTTTTATAACAACATGAAAACAGGTGTGTACACTAACCTCTTGGGTTTTTTGTTAATAATTCCCATAACAACCAGTTTCATTGAAGGCCGCAGCCCACCCTTTATCTCTCCGTTATACTCCCCCTGTGAAACAATGGAGATGTTTATACAGATCATACAGGATGAGGCCTGCCGCTAAATAAGACAGGACACTGAGATTATTATTGGAGGATATGGTTCTCCATCATGCAGACTGCTGATGTCTTAATCTGCGGTGAGCTGCCACCTATAGCACTGATGTGAACAATAGCTTTATTGATCCACGTTCTAAACAATCAGTGACTCAGCTGGACAAACTGTGCTTCTGTATTTATATTTCAGTAAGCCATGCCGAAGTCTAATATTTTGAATGAAATCATACTCGTGCATAAACGTTGCAATGCATGCCATAAAGCGAACAAAACGCGGATACATACATGGTCTTTCTTGTCCTTTTCTTCCATTCCACTCAGGGCGTGATGCGGTGTGGAGGTTTCGAGCGGTGATGCCAACTGAGGACTGATTGACTCTGCCTCCAGCTGGCAAACCCCGCCTGTACTACGTTGTCATAGAGACTGGCTCCCAATTTGGCGGTGGTGACGGTGGGAGACAGGCGGAGGGGGAGATAGTGGGATATATTAGGCCTACAAGGTGAATAGACACGTGTCAATTAAATCCTAATCATTTGGACGAAAAGTTAGTTAAACATCAGGTTGATTCATAAAGGTTTTTTTGGTGACTGATGTGAACATATTGCATTCATAGTCATCTGAACCGTGTCTTCTAAAAACAACAGATTACAGGTCTACAAATGCATCTCTGTCGCTGGATCTCATCGTGTAGTAAGGCTGTGCTTCCCCATTCAAGCCGCTTCGGCGCGCCCAGTTTCATCAACCTGACGCTGCGTTCACTGATCATGGTTCTCCTTGTTTAAGGTGAAATCTCAAGTCTCAATCCCAATTCAGACCCCCTCATCCCCAAGTTAGTATGGTTATAATTTGATTAAATGGTAATTCATTTAAGAATAAGCACAATGTAAGCACAATATCAGGTGAATTATTAATGGGATTAAAATATATCGACACAAGGGCCTCTCAATAAGACAGTGTAAGTGTCTTCTGAAATTACCATTTAATTTATGTTGGGCTATAGTGGTGCATATTACCAAACAGAGCAATTATCCAAATTACCACAAAATAATAGTCAAGAAGTGAACCTGGAGCCTTTGAAGCTGCTGATTATCTGGGACCAGGGTGCAATTTTTTTGTCCACCAGCCAAATGGCTGAATGTTCAAAGAGTAGGCTATGAGTTACTCAATAGATTACCATATTTTTCTTGTTGAAGAGTGAAGTAAATCTACCAGCCATTTGCATATTTTACCAGCATTTGGCTGGCTGATGGTGGTTTTGCACCCTGTCTGGGGCCCAGGGCCATTTACCCACTAACAGTTTATGGGACCATAATCCAGCTTTGTCCACCAAACCCTTGCTAACATAAACAACAGCCAGTGCCTTGTTCAGTGTGGATAAGATTGTAATGTGTTTTGGGCTGGACTACTAGCTTTCAGCTGTATCACATGGTCCTGATCAGCAGATTAAGTCTGCTAAATTGCCACAGCAACTGAGCCATGGGACTTCTCATCTATGTTAATTTTTGAAGACGGACACAAAGCATGTAAAGTTTGAACATCTACAGCTCAATGGCAACTGAGCAAACTCAATCTGCTGTTGAGGACCATGTGATACAGTTGGAAGCTCCAGAACAAGCAGGTTGAAATAGTTCTTTCAACTAGTTTCCAAATTCAGAAATAAACTGTCAACTTCTGTCGTGCTTTTTGCACATTCCCTGTCAAATATCCTATATATTGTTTGCATTTATTTCTAATATTTTGTATGCTTCTAAATTTCGGATCTCTTTAACTTTTTATATATTTATGTATATATTTATGTGTACTGTTAAGCACCAAAATACGAAGGTAAATTCCTTGTATGTGAAAATGTACCTCGCAATAAACCTGATACTGATTCTGAACTTCTACAACCAGTCTGTTTCTTCTTACTCCAGCCTACAGATGTAGAACACGTCAGTTGGTCTCAAAACATATTCTTAATTAAATAATACTAGGCTAATAGATGTTTCACAATAGTTTGCGTCCTTCTTATTTGAATGGCTGTAACTTACTTCCGACAGCACCTGAAGGCAGCAGTAACGCCCACCTCGTGCCAACCTTTGACCAACCAGCGGAGGAGAATCAGCTGATTTTGTCACATGACCTTTGCTAGCATGTAGCTATCCTCCTAGCATAACAGGTGAAGAGGCTGTAAGTGTAGATAAACCCCCGGTTTCTGGAGAAACAGCTAGAAGAAATGAGTAAGTAACTTTACTGAATGCTCGCTAGCTCCTAAACGTTTTATGCGTGTGCAAAGATACACGCCTGTCAGATTTGAGGGAAGTTAGCTAACTTAATGTTTCTTTTACTGTCAGTCAGCAATATTTTAGCTAATGCTAACGCTAACTATTGACATTAGGGTAGCTGTCAAATCTGAGAAGAGACGAACGGTGAAGATGGGGAACTTTTAAAAGCGAATTTAGTCTTGCTGACTGAACCCAGCAGCTCACTGGACAGGTAATTTGATCTAATTTCTTTCTCAACGTGCGTGGTTTGTTTGCACAGTGCAGACAGTTATTGGGACAGATAACGTTAGAGTTTTGTGTCAGTAAAGTAAATAAGCATGGGCAAAAGGTTCTCACAGACTTGTGATAACAGATGGCGAACCCTATGTTTGGTGGTGATTACAGGTTATGTTTAGACTATATATGTTTTATGTTGAAAAATTGAAAAAAAAAATCAATGCAGGATTTCTCAACTCAAACTGCTTTATACTCTTTATTGTTCACGTATACTGCAATATGAGGAAATACATTCAAAAGAGAGTTATAAGATTTGCAAATAAAGCTTTAGCTTTATTAAATGAAAGGCAGTAAAATTCACTTTGTAGACTTCACAATGTTCTTGTATACGATAAACAACAAATTACTACTTGAAAGTATTCAAAAGCTGTTTAATAAGGAACAATTTTAGTGAGGGACTGAAAATGTATGGCAATATTTGTAAGTTTAGAAATTGCTAAGAAATAATGGCCAAAAATAAAAATGTATGCACAGAACCTGTATGTGTTTATGTATAGGATATAAGCAATATTAGTAGAGTAGGGATGGAGTTTAAATGTTACTTTTGACATCAAATTGGTAGCACACTCACCATATTCTGCTTGTTTCAAATAGCATACATGTCTTTGTTTTGTCAAACTAAGAACTCAGGCAGCTTTTCTTTCTGTTTCAAGTGAAGAAAGCTCAGACTTCCGTGGCCATATGGAAGTAAAGGTGCTTCTCTATCTGTGACAACTGAGCAGAGGTGTGTCACAGTGAAAATAACCATGCATCCTTTCGGGTGCGAGGCAGAGACCTCCCTCCAGGACCTGTTTGAGTACTTCAAGAGATGTCTGCAGCATGGAGAGTGGGAGCTGGCCAATTCCTGTGTGCCACAGCTGTTTAACTCAACAGGAGGACTTTCAGAAAAGCTACGAGACATAATCAAAGCTATTGTTTGCCATCCTTACACTTTAAAGTGAGTTACTCAGTTGCATGTTCACACGACAACTGTTTTTTACTTGTGTGAAAAAAACAAACTTATATTTGTGTTTTTATTTGTGCTATGTATTTGACTGCATGTTTATTATGTAGATGGGAGTCTATTGGCAGTCCACACAGACTGGCTTGGTTTTGGCTTCAGGTTTTGGAGAAATGGACAGAAGAGCAGGTAATACTGTGAACAATCAAGTGTTGCAGTTCTCGTTATTGTACTTAATTGACTTACTCTGAAATAACATGTTTAGTTTTCTTAAGCAGTATGTTGGTATTTGAGACCATCTGTTTGTGTTAGCTTACAACTCATATTTTGGATAAATATCAGAAATTGTCAGTTTAACAAAGCATACAATATTGTGTTGTATGACAGTGTGACATGATAACTCTACTCTTGTTTACTTTCCACTTCAGGTTCCTCCTAACATCAGAAGAGAGCTAGAGTTCCTGCTGCTCCTTGAGGAGCTGGGGTCAGAGGGCATACACGAGACTGTACTCAAGGTAAATAATTATTTTTTATTTATGTTTTACCTTCAATTATACAGGGGTCACAGTATTATGTTCACTCAGGCTGTGTAGAAAGGCTGTGTTTTTATTGTTGTACATGTTGTGACTATGGACATAATTTAGGACTGAGATAAATTATCTTTCAACAGGAGTTGCACCAGGCCTTTTTTGGACACACAGTCTGAGGAAAAGGCCCCAGAGGGTTCAAGGACAACAGATGCTGCTGTTGAGTCTTGCCTGCGAACCTTATTGGAGAAAGAAGTCCAGGCTCGCCCAGTCTTTAGCACATTTCTTACAGGTATTCTTGCCAGCAGTTTAGACATTAATGGCTGCGTGATATGTTATTTGAGGGGACAGCAAATTTACACTGTTATACAAGTTGTATTGTATTGAACTGTCATTTCTTCAGTGTTTCTTCAGAAAAGATATAATCAAATATTTACAAAAATGTGAGGGGTGTACTCACTTTTGTTAGACACTGTATGTACATGTACGTACACATGAATTTGTAAAACTGATGGTGATGGACAGTAAAAGACAAAAAATACATACACATTGTCTGTATACCTTGTTCTGTTTGTTTTTTTGTTTTTTTTTTACAGTTTAGTATGTTGAAAGTATTTTTAACATCATATCATATGTGCAAATCCTAAAGGCTCAGCTTTAAAAAGCTGGTTCATATGTTTAATAGTTAAAATCAAACAAACATTTGAGTTTATGTATAGATCGTGTATGTATGCATTTATACCACCAGCATGCTCCTTTTCCTTTATTTTCCCCATCTTCTACAGGACCAGTCATGCACAGAGGATCATACTTTGCAGCAAACGTTCATCCAGCACCTGATGAAGAAACTGGGAAAACCGGAGAGAGGTCCAGAGAAGGTGGAAGAGTGGGTGGAAGAGATTTACACCGTCTTGTCTGTGATGCCATGGAGCTCACGTAGAAGTGGTGGGCAGCTGGAGGCGCTGTGTGAGACACTGTGGGCAGCCAGAAACGGCCCCCTGAAAGAGGAGAGGATCCTGAGCTCGTTGCTTCGCCCTCGGTGTGATGCTCTCGTCTCGGTGTACTGTACCACCGCTTTGAGACTTCAGAGGGATCATCTGCTGAGGAGCTCGCCTGACACACAAGGTAGTCTGAATATGTGGTTTGATTTTGAGAAGCCAGTTTAAAAAAAGTTTGCTTACTCTGATACTAAACTGGTTGTGGTCCATAAACCTCTTTCTCCTTTGACTCATGAATTCTTCAATACATTTTGTGCATTATTTGTTAATAACTCTTTTGATATAATCAGGATTTGCCCTATAATTAAAATAAAACACAGATGCATTTATGATATGGCCCTTTAAGCGATCTTTATGTTGACCAGTATGACCAGACTGCAGCAGTCGTAGTTCCTCTGAGCTGTTGCAGTTGTTTAGTTGTCAGTTTGGCTTTTGTTTTGTAGAAACAGTGCTGATAAGAGATTTAAAGCCTTCTTTGCTTTCAGTGTTGAAGAACAAACATTGGCATCATCCCTTTTCCTCTTTCAATCTCACTTCTGCTTCTGTCGGTGTGAACGCTGGGCATGTCTTACTTAGTGTCATGAAAACTTTACATGTGACAGTTTGTGTTGTCCTTCTGCAGTTTTGTTAGCGTGTACATAGATTTCTTTCTGTTAGTCAAATGTATGAGGCATTATACCACCAGTGGTGATTGATGGGATGTTTATGGTTAAGCCTTTTTATTGTATAGTGTAATATTTTATTTACAGAGGCTCTAAGAGGCAAAAATGTTTTTGTGGAAATACTTTTTCACTCCCTTGCAGTACTTAATGAATTCACTCACATTATGTTTTTTTATGACATTCACCTTACCTACAGCACCTATTTTTGCATTCCATTGCAATCCTAACAGTGTTTTTAAAATAAAAGTTATGGATGCTATACTTATCAGTTTGTCATATCCTCCTCGTAGTGGACCTTCCTGAAGCAGAGAAGCTGGTCCTCAGTTTATGTTGCCACAAGGATCGTCCATCCATTTGGAAGACCATTTATTTTGAGTGCCTTAGTAGTGGGAAGCACTTCCTTGAGCAGGTCTTGGTAAGTGCAGTAGGACCATTGGAAAAATGTTAATACTGACGTGATCCAGGAATTGAATAAGATTGGTTCCTTCCTGTAGGTTACTGCACTTGACCTGATTAAACACGAGGAGTTTTCTCAGCTAAAAGACTTATTACAGTTGGAGTTCCAGCCTTTGTCTCGGCTGCTGCTGCTCCTGGGATGGACTCAGTGTCGCAGTCTGAACTCTGCTCAAACGCTGCTCAGCATCCTTCACCGAGAGCAGGTCAGAACTGAAATCATTCAGCTTTCCATACATCTACATGTATCTCCTATTCTACATCTGTTTTACAGCTCTTAAGTGTAATTTGCTGATATAGTCTTTACCTTCTTTTAGGCGCCAGCCAATGACTCTGTTTTGCAGGAGTTTGCGAATATTTTGTCCTCACAGCTTGGGATACTTGAATGGTGTAAAAAGAATAAACCGTAAGCATTAGTTGTTGTTTTTTGAAGTTTGACTAGCATTTAATGTCATCTTAGTCATTATTTATTTTTAATATTTGCTTCTTTTGTATTTTGTTTCTTCAGAGGGATTAGTATGGAGGCTTTGCAGGCACACCTTCAGACTTTGGACAATCATTCTGCCCTCTACATTCTGCATTCCTTGACTCCTTTGGCTCAGTTTGAAGAGCGTAAGATACTTGATCTGCTGCAGCAACTGCCAAATTCAGCAGGAACAGGTCAGCATCTTTATCATCCTCTCTCTTGTTTGTCTATTATAGTCTGAGATGAATTTTGGTTTCATTGCCAATGGAACGATATACATATGTTTCCCTGCAGAAGACACTGAGGGCATCATTACACCCAGTCCCGGTTTGCAGAAAAACATAATTTTGTTCCAGGGGTTCTGTGCCATGAAGTATGCCATCTACGCTCTCTGTGTAAATGCACATAAATACTCAAGTTGCACCGAGTGTGAGTCCATGCAGCAGCAGCAGCACCAGCATCAGCCCTCTGAAGCAGAAATGCACCAAAACCAAACCTCAGAAGGTACGAAGGCTGTCTTTAGTTTCAGCAGTGAAGTTTTACTTTGATGGCAGATGATAGTAGAAGTTTCCTGTCTTCTAATTTTAGCTGATTATAATCTCAGTTGCAAGAAAAAACTGACATTGAGCTCATGAGTAAACTGATTAAATATACAGTATATGTAGTTAGCTTTGGTAGCATAAAATCATACTAGTACAATGACTTATGCCTATAAAAATAATAGATGTAATAAATATAGGTAATTGCTTGAATAGGTAAGAAATAATTTGTATCTTAATAAAGAAGAAAAAACATTGCAGGAAAAATTGCTGACTAAGACATTTTTTTAATTTCTAGAATGATATTCCGACCTTGTTCCTCCGACCTCTGTTTGTTGTGTTTTCTCAGGTTTCCATTTGCTGTTCCAGCACTACCTGTCCGAGTGTCAGCTCTATCTGGAGGCTGTGCCAGCAATTTTCCGCCTTGAGCTCCTTGAGAACATCTTCTCTCTTTCTCTTTCTGTCCACCACTGACTTTGTCCAGCAGATCCCAAAAGACACAAACTCGAATCACAACACAGGAAATGCCACTCAATCAGAATTCTCATCAGATACAAGAAACACAAATGTAGAATTGGGAAGAACCAAAGCAAAGGCAGGTGACACTGAGTACAGCAAGAAAGAGAACCAGAAGGTGCGTCCAAGTTCACCACCAGCAGCCAACCGTAGTCACCTGGACCTGGGACACTTTATCCAGGGCTGCAGGGGATTTCTGGTTGACGTGACAGCCATGGAGGGCTTTCTGAAGCTGCTGAAAGAAGGGTTAGAGGGCATTTGTGTCGTGGGGCAGCAGGAGGGACAGGAGGCAGGGAGAGCGCTGCCTCAAGAGGCCGAGGCAGTGAAGAGCCTTGGCTGCTCAGTAACGGCTGAGACATTCGGGGCTTGCCAGCAGAGGTTGGCCAAACGTACTGCAGAGGCTCAGTGGAGACTGCAAATCATCACCAGCAATCAGGGCAGTGAAAGTGGTGAGATGGACATTCTATGGCTATTGCTTTAGCTTTTAGTTTTTGTTTTATGATTAAGCTTTTTACATGCAACTTAATAACAAGGCAATATCAGCAACAACTAAAATTGAGTGGTGGCTCATCTTAATATCCTTCCTTCACAGTGCATGTGTCAGTGTTCATGCTTATGTTAGCATTGGGGGTGGATAGAGTTTTAAATAGAATTTGAGCATTGGTTCTTTAAATCTTGATGGTAAATTAACTTGCAGGTTCAGAAAGTCCTCTCCATATGTCAACGGTCAGCTGTCCCGTCACGACTCTAGGACGAAGCAAAAGCTCAAGCCTTAGGAGGAGGAAGAGACCGGGGAGACATACAGAGAGACAAACCTCCACGGAGCAACACAATGGAGAAGTTAGCACGAACGCATCAGGTAAGGCATAAACAGCCTGTCCTTTACCTATTTACATATATTGATTTGGTCTGATCAGGTCATATTGATTCAGATCTACGTTTTTGTTTTCCACCAGTTGTTTTGTCCTACAGAAGAAACTGGAGGAAGTGAAAATTTAAGTTGTAAGAAATGGTGTGAGAAATGTTTTACCATATGTTTCTTTAAAAAAGATGTGGTTTTGTTTTTTTAGGAACAATAAATTCACTTTTTGAAAGAAGTCTGCGCTTCATCCAAATGACCACTCCGAGTCTTTGTCCTTCCGCGAAATTCAAAGTCATTTTGTTGAAGACGTATAATTTTTGTGGATTTATTTTGTTAGATGGTTGTGCAGCAGCAGCAGGTTTTGTGGAATTGGAGGTTTGTCCATGTGGAAGTTCCCACAGTTGGCTGGTGCCTGCAATGTTGTCCCCTCCTGAGTCTCTACTCATGTCCTGCATCCGCCGAGGGAATTTCATGGAGGCACATCAGGTCTGTGTGTCATGCAGGTGTAACCGGTTTCACCCAGTACGCATTCTGCGCCGGTCTTGACTTCGAACTTCGGGGTCGGAGGCGGACGGCTGACGAGGAGGCTAAAACCCATGGGCCCTAGCGTGCGTCGCCAGTGCGTCTCTTAAGGTGTCGGGGAGTGAGGTTTACTCACCGCACTGCCTCGCAGGTTTCCGTTACACTCGACTTGACTAAAGTAATATTACTACCACTAATAACACTATTATTATGCTTACAACTAATATCATTACAGCTACATCTACTTCTGATTATGACTATGATAAACATTTATTTTAAGGTGGCAATAATTAAAAATCTGCTTCACCGACTTTGAATTTTCAAAGAGTCAAATGACTCTCACGTTACCTGCTTACATACAAAATTAGTAGCCAAAATTAATTTACACACAAAACATGTGGAAAATGAATTATCATTTAAGTTTGGGTGAATCTAATCATCCATCATATTGTTTAGTTTTGTATAAATTTAAGTTGTTTTTTCTTTTCATTTTGGAAATGTTTTACAGCAAAGACAATATTATAAGTTACTGTAAATATATATGTTTGAATCTGACTCACCAGCAGTCTAAACATATATTGATTGTTTGGAGGTGGACGTGGACAGATACTGGTTCGCTTAGTCCTGTGCATTTCTTCGCTTCTCTGTAGGTGTCTCTGGTGTTTGATCTGGAGGCCTCTGCCTGTTGCGGTGAGCTTGTGTTCATGGAGTGCTACAAAGAAGTCCTGGTGGAGTTGAGACGGGTGGAGCAGAAGATGGAGAGCCAGTCTATGTCTTCATCCTCATCTTCCTCAGAGGGATTGGGCACAGCAGCCGTGTCGTGCACAGGGAGGAGTCGGCTCGGCAGCAGTGGCCGATCAACCCTGCAGGCCATCGGAAGTGCTGCTGCTGCAGGTTCATCATTGTGTTAAACTTTTCCTACTTAGGGTTTTTTGTGGCTCTTAATTTAAGGAATAATTGTGCCTATTTAACCGCCTGTTTTAAGCCCTGACACTGTAGACGAGAGCAAGTAGGAAGAGCAAGTTGAGCTCCTTTCATAAGGGCACTTGTCAAAGTATGGCATTTAGAAATATGTGTTGCAGGTTATTCAGAGAAATAAAATACACAACCAAGCGACAAAATAGATAATGTGTTATTGTTTAGGGTTGTAATAGGACAGAGCTGTCACATTTGTCATATGTCATTGGCCTTTACTGCTTTGATCCGTTTTGGTTGGCCATAGTGATGTGACTTTAAGATTATTAGGCTCTTTTTGCTGATGTAAAATGGATCTGACTTCTGTTGGTGTTTCCCTGCAGGTGTGGCTTTCTACTCCATCTCAGACATAGCAGACCGTCTCCTAAGCACCCCTGTGCACCCGATGCCCTCACTGGAGGAAGGTTACTGGCTGAGCTGCTGCACTTCAGACCCCTCTGGCCTCCTTTACACACTGCTGGAGGAGCTCAGCCCAGCAGCCATGGCTGCCTTCGACCTGGCCTGCTGCCACTGTCAGCTCTGGAAGACTTCCCGACAGCTGCTAGATACAGCAGAGCGCAGGCTCAACAGCAGCCTGGAGGCTCGAGGTATGCAGCATTGATGATAAGGTCTTTGGAAGGATTTTTAGTAATGTAGATGGGGCAGGTTACAGAACAGATTTACTCTTACTGGAGCAAGGCCGACTACAATTTTGTGTGTCTTTGCACAGGTAATAATTTAGTTATTTTTTTCTTTAATCCCTGTCTGACTAACCAGGAGCAAGAATTGACCCTAAGGTTCCCCATTCGGAGGGGATCTGTGGATTTCCCATGGTATTACAACAGATCAACAAGATCCTGAATCATTCTGCCACTAATAAGGGCTCTGTCAAAACAGGTGAATAAAATACTCAAACATGTTCAAGAGGGTAATAGAGTATTTACATATTATTATTAACATTCCATTTAGTGTGAAGGGTTAAAAAATTGATTGAGAAATTGATTTTTGATCAAAAATCTAATTGGCTGGTCAAATAAAGGAAATAGCCAAAGACACAATAACATGCAGATGCAAAACAACTTCCTTGACCAAAGACTTATTATGAAAAATTAACATAATAGTTTTCTTACTGATCCACTCATGTTTATAGAAGCACCAGGGGAAGACCAAGTGTTTGCCAGCCCATTTGGTTGCTGCATCCAGGAAGTGCTCCTGTGTTGCCACCCAATTCTGAGTGAAGAGTGCATCTCTGCTCGGCTCAGTCTAACTCAACGTTTGGAGACAACCCTGCACATCCTGAGCACTGCTACAGATGGCACAGGTCAGTGCAGTAACCATGGCTTTTCAAATGAACTGAAGTTAACACTTCTGGTTGTCACAAAAAGTGTTGAACTACTCAACAAACCTTATCCTATCAATCAAATATATTTCAAACACTTACATGTGTTGGAGCTCTGTTGTATGTTTACCAGGGATTTGAAGGATTGCTTGACATGTTTTGTGAAATGTCAGATGCAAATTGGATAATTTCATAATACCAGAATATGTATGTGTTGCAGGATTGAAGACTATCAGCTTTAGTGTTTCTAGCACCCTATGAGAAAGTCTGAATGATCCTGTATTTTTGATATTACCGCTCGTTTTACAGAGGGCAGTGTGGGCAGCGCTCTTCTGGCGTTATTGGTTGAACAGGCCAGTCTGAAGCAGTCGGAGCTGGACGCTCACCTTGTACGCTCCAGTATGAAGAAGCTGCTTCGTTCTCTGGACCAGCTTTGTCCCTTCGAGCCAGACGGAGATCTTGCGAGACCAGATTATGTGCGCAGTTTCCTCGACTACGTCAACACACTAGCCTCTGTGTTAGTGCGCAGCCTTGGTTCAGAAGGTAAAATCATTTGTCGTTGAGGAGATATGATGTGCTTTTCTCAGCCCTTTTGGGAAAGGGTTGCTGATCTAAAAATGGAAGAATCTGTTTTTAGATTCTTCTGTAAAAAATCTTGCTGCTTTGAAACCTCACTATTTTGGTCATAACTTCTTCAGATTGTCAAGCTAGTCTGGAAGTTAGCTCAGCAGGCACTTCCCACTTCCATTCCACGTAAACAGCGACTATAACCGTGGCCTTCAGTGACTCTTCTTCTTATATCTGGTTTTGTTCTGATTTGCCACTGTTCCTGTTTCTTTTAGACCAGAGCAGTGAAGTGAAGCTTGGGAATCCACTGCTGGTGTTGCTTCAAACCCCATTTCAGCTGCTCTCCCACCTGCTATTTGACAGACAAGTGTCTCCTGACAGGTATGCACTGTGGTTATGCCCTGTCAATGTAAACAAGTACTTTGCTTGTAGTTTGCATGCTGGGTTACTCCGTATCTTAGTACATAAAGTTGCCTATCTTACACAGCTGGTTTTCTGTAGAAATAGTCTTACACATTGCAGTGAATAGTTTAATAATTATGAATTATTACAACTAATTAATTTGTGATCATCTTACTTGGTCAGTCTATGACATTGTACTCTGTTGAAGTACAAGAATGACGTGAGAGGATGTAGAAGGTTCCCCACAGAATAGGCTTTGTTATGTTTGAGTGCAGCAAAATGGGGAAAGTTACTTGTTCCAGATTTAATATTGCTTTTGGATGGACATCAAACCATTGTTAACGGTGTAAAAGAGTGAATAAACAACAAAAGTGAAAATTGAGAAGATGCTAGGTGAATAAAACATTATTGAGTGGTGTGAAGGCAGCAGCTTATATAACTCAGAATTTCCTGTTTAATCTTCAGAGTGCTGTCCTTGCTGCAGCAGGAAAGTCTGAGACTGAGCGTCCAGCAAGTCATTGTCAAGCGATGTTGTGAGACTCTGCCTGTGTGGATCTCTTGTCCAGGCGATGAAAGAGACTCCAGTCAGGTCAAGAAAGATGACAGAGTGTTCTGTATTGCCAGTTTGTCTGTCCTGCTCCAACAGCATGCTCAGGAGCACATGTCAACTCTGGGAATCACAGAGCCTCAGTTTGATGCGAGCTCTGAGTCTGAGGCCTCAGTTGAAGACAACTCTGCTACACCCACGAACCTCTCCACCTCACCCACCAGCCTCTCCACCTCGCCACGATCCACCTCCTCCTCCCCCTCCTCCTCAAACTCTTTTCTCCTCACACCGTCTGCCTTGTCTTTTCTAAAGTCTCGCTCCCCTTTACTGGCCACAGTGGCATGTCTGAGTGCTTGCAAAGGAGAAACTACAAGGACACAATCCTCCGGATGGTCTGGCTATTTCCGTAGCGGCCGAAAAGAGGTTGTCCTGGATGGAGAGCAGATTTCTCGTGAAGCAGATAACCTCCTGAAGGAGTTCCCTATTCTCCGAGCCTACCTTCACACTATGGCTGAACCAGTGCTGGGCACCCTGTTAAATGAGGGCGAGGAAGGTTCTGCTGGACTAGGGGCAGTTGTTTGTGGGAAACCCGTTGTCAGTCTGCTGCTGTCTGGGCCTCAAGAAGAAGTTGCCCAGGCTGTGGCTGCTGAGGCCTTCCAGAAGGCTCTTTCCTCTAGAGACCTGGGCCAAGCCCTCAGTCTGCTGGAGCTGTATGGGCAAGGCTGCAGCCAGGAGGGGGCACTAAGAGACCGTCTGCTTGCCTGGGCTGCCTTAGAAGGTGAGAAATGCATTTTAACAAAAGGCAGCTCATGGGATGGTTTTGGTGTGGAATCCAAACTAGACTTTTTGTGTGTGTATTATTTTTACAATTTTATGATATTTTATAGACATTTTATAAATATTTTTGTGACAAAAATGTATCAGACAGGAGGATTTACTTACATATAAATAAATTTTTCATTTAAATCCTGGACAGAATGGCATCACAGTTATGTAACGTGATTATATATTTTGACTGAAAAGTGAGTAAGCTGCTGCCTGAGGAAGACCACCAAGCTGGAAACGTGTTGCAATTCAGAGCAACTGCCAGTCCAAGCCTTTTTCTGTTTTCTTCATGCTATGAAGATCCTGTATTTGTGAATTTATTGAGCAGATTATTTTTTTCACTTTTCTGCATTAAATAGCCCCTCCTCGTTTTTTTTGTGTCATAATTGATCTGTTTGGGAAGCTGTCTTCCAATATTTTTTGCACATTCTTGGATACATATGTTGAATGCAGTAGTTACTTTACAGTTGTTATAGATGTTACTAAAATGGTTGTTGTTTATGTTGTTTTCTATGTTCAGATGGAGATGAAGGTATAGGTCAACTGTTCCGCATACAGGATGCTAACCTGCGAGCCCGTGTTGCCCTGCAGGCTCTGGAGCGCTGGCCTCTCTCTGCCTGCCTGGAGCTGCTTGAGTTCTGCCTCAACGACGCGAGCACAGAGGCCTCGCTGAGAGCAGACTTAGAGCTCAAGAAGAAACAACTAGACATCTATCACTGGGTAACTTATAGAATTGGGGATAATTTACTTATTTTTAATCTTGTGAGAAATGTTTAAGCATTCAACCCTAGTAGATAAATTTACACGAGATACAACTGTTAAAGAGTGAAACTTTAAGGAAAATAATTGTTGATGTCATAACTGAGAAAATGGACCTGTCCTTGTAGTAAAGCTTACAGTGAGCTTATGTAAATCAAAAAAGTCAATACTTGCTCAAGTTCTTGTTTTGCACATAAGGGGAACTTTTGATGTTTGTCATTCTTCTGTGACAATGTGTAATTTGACTTTCCATTGTGACATGCGTTTGTACTTTCTTCTCTTGTCACAGATGTTGAATTTACAGCCTCCGTTGCCCTGGGCTACTTGGCAGGAGCTAAAGACTGAGTCTAAAACAAACTCTGAATCCATATTATCTGTGATGGTGGAGGCAAAAGTAGGTACAACACACCTGCTTTAGTTAGTACAGATGTCAGACAAAAAAGTAACCACAGAAATATTAACACAACTTAGCACGCACCTTAAATACTTATTTATTTATTTATATGATAAAATATGATTAATCTTTTTTTCAGGAGTTTGCCCTTTGTGCACAGTGGGTTGAGCTCTATCCTGTATCTGACCAGATGAGGCTGCAGCTGCAGACTGAGCATTTGCTTTATTTGCTGGAGAAAGGACAGACAGATGAGGCTTTCCAGGTCTAGACCACTTAACTTCTGTTTAACTTGAGATGGAAATCCATTTCAGGCTGTATAAAACGTTGCAACTACTCTTTGTATATGTGTTTCAGAAAACTCAAATGAGAAAGATATTAGCTAATACTTACTTCTAGTTATTTCATAGTTTCATACTTTTGGTTAATTTCCTTTGTCCCTTTTTTTTAGTTACTCGAGAGCCTCTCAGATTTTGTTGGCCTAGAAGTTTGTGAGCACGCTCTGGACCGCCGACCTGGACTTGCTGCCTGTCACTTCCTCGCTGATTACCTAACTCTGCATTTCCAAAGGCAGGTGTCTCCAGCGCGTCGACGACACATCCACGCCCTCCATCTGGGCTCTAAGGTTTGTGAATATGAAGTGATATCTGCAGATATCTAAACAGCTATATGAAATGCCTGACTTTTGTTAAATAATAGTTCAGTAATTATTATCATTAACAATTAATACTCAATTTTAATCTGATTTCATTTATTGATATTTTTTCTTTTGAATTTTTAAGTGGTGTTCAAGGACAGGGAATTTAATTCATGCTCATACTGAATTGTAATTTCTGGGCACATAATGTCTTTTCATTTAAAGGGGTCAATTAAGTTCCTTTCTTGCTACTCAGTTACATGTCAAGTCTGACATGATCATGGAAACCCTGGCTTGTGAGAAATTGCTTTGCAACTTCTCAATTATTACAAATTTATAATTATAAAGGGAATGGTGAGCTCATTAAATTCACTTGCTGGGAAATGTTTTGTAACAGAGCAGTGGTTTTCAAAGTCTGGGAATAAGTCCTCCACTCAGACAAAGCATGGAAAAAGCGCCCCCTCAACCCTTCTGAAGCCCAGTTCACACTACATGATTTTTAGCCCGATTCGTCAGGCTGTGATCTTGAGTAAATTAGGGGTTGATCTGCAGTCACCAGTCGTTCTGAGTGAGCTACTCATTGACGCGTCAGAACGGCTTCCAGACACATTTCTGACACATCGCCGACATCTGCCAGATATCTAGCATGCCAAATATCTGGAGAAGTCCGCTGACTCGACATCCACATTCAGTCAATGAGAGCAGACTGCTGGCGGAGAAGGCAGCTACTTTTTCACCGCAAAACACTTTTTACTCCCCTCAGCTCTCTCTGTAGCTGAGACAATCTCTGCTACCTGCGTGTGCTAATCCATTCTTTCAACAATATTCTCTGTCTGTATAATTGCTACCTTTTATAATAACAAACAACAGCTGTTTTGGCTGTAGGTCATTTCTCGTTTCACATTTCACGTGTGTTTTCTTGACAAAATGTGGTTTGGGGACTAGTGTCGGGTGACAGAGTTGTTGTCAGCTAGTGTAGTGTGTGACCCCCTGTAATCGACCAGTCACATAGTGTGAACGCCACAACGACGTCAAGACTCCGGTCATAAGACGGCAAGATGTGTAGTGTGAACAGTACGGCCATCGGCCAACGCTGAAAGTGCGTGCAGTCTGCACAAGCCTTTAGTTTACCTGCTTAGTTTCACCAGAGGTCTTGGTTTCACTCAATTCTTGGATGCCTATGGGATCATGATTTTGTTATTTGATCCCATTTGCTTTATCCTCCAGGTGTTGCTGACTCTGCCTCCAGCGGCTAGACAGGACTATTTCCCCCTGCTGTCAGAGCCCCTGCTGATGCTCGAGCAACTGTTGATGAACCTAAAGGTGGACTGGGCAGACATGGTGGTGAGAACCCTGCGGAGCCTCCTTGTTGGTCAGGAGGCTGGCTTCGGTGCGGAGGACATTGATAAGCTTCTTGCAGAGTACGCCTGCAAGGCCCTCGACTTCCCCTGCGCTCCCAGAGAGAGGTCTCGATCTGGTTAGTGCTGAGTGCACATTGTATGGTGACAATCTCTCACACATACAGACAAATGTTTATCAACAGTGGATAGCGCTGGCAGAAATGTTTCTAGAACAGATACTTGCCAGAAGAACCTGGCATTGTATGCCAGATACTTAGTCTAGTTTAATTATTCTTTAATGAGATATCTTCCAATTTAAATAATAGTTTTGCTAATTCTCTAAACTAAACCCAAATACACCAAACCCAAAAAAACACTTTTAAAAAGGTGTTTCAGATAATTTGGCAATACATCCAACCGGCCTCAGAACCACAGACCACATGTAACCACACCAGCCCAGGACCTCCACACCCAGCATCTTCACCTCCAAGATCGTCTGAAATCAGCCGCCTGGACAGCTGCTGCAACAATCGATTTGCATAACCAAAGAATTTCTGCACAAACTGTCAGGAACCATCCCAGGGAAGCTCATCTGCATGCTCGTCATCCTCATCAGGGTCTCAACCTGACTGCAGTACATCATCATAACCAATTTGAGTGGGCAAATGCTCACATTCGATGGCGTCTGGCACTTTGGAGAGGTCTTCTCCCCCCATAACCCCCTAATACAGTGAAACTGCACATTTTTGAGTACCCATTTATTGTGTCCAGCCTAAGGCACACTTGTGCAATACTCATTCTGTCTGATCAGCATCTTGATATGCCACACCTGTGGGGTGAATTGATTATCAAAGGAGAAGTGTTCACTAACACAGATTTTGACAGATTTCTGAACAATATTTAAGAGAAATGGGCATTTTGTGTACATAGAGAAAGTCTTAGATCTCTGAATTCAGCTCATGATGATTGAGGGCAAAAACAAAAGTGTTGCGTTTATAATTTTATTAAATGTAGAAAAGGGTTTATTAGATATACATATTAACATTTTCAAAAAGAAAGCTATCACAAAGTCTCACAACTGGTATTAAAGTGATGTGTTCATATTTTAGCACAGCCAATGACCATAGAAACTCTGAATATATGATTGCTTATTTTTCAGACTCTGTAATCAGCCTCCAGGATGCACTGATGCAGTGTCCTGCTCAAGACAGCAGCTCTCTGTTGTCCAGTCGACTTGAATCTCCATCACCATCTACAGGTGAGACATTTGCAGCTTCACAGTAAAGTCAGCCACGCAACTGCTCTGTGGGAGTTTATATTTTCTAGCCTAAGGACACTTCAGCTTGCCAGATACTTGGGGGACATTCTCTTTAACTATAATGGACTTTTGCAGATTGATTAAAGATTAATTTAAAGAAACGTGAATGATGTAATTTTTTTGGGTGGCGTCTGGTGCGGATTCGGTGTTAAGTGTACTACTGTTGATAAAAGTTCCTGGTTTGAAACTTGTGGTGGTCTTGATTTTTCAGATTTCTTTTTTCCTTTTTTGTGTTTAATTACAGGCAGCACCCCTACACACACCCCATCCTCAAACAGCTCAGACAGGGAGAGGGATCGAAGCTCAGCAGGGAGAAAACGGCGCGCCTCTTCAAAGTTCCAGCCTCCGGACCAACCCCCAGCCCGCAAAGACTGGGTCCCTGACACACATCAGCATGTGTGCATGGTCTGCTGTCGTGAGAGGTTCACCATGGTGAGTGGGCAAAACGGTGACAGTAACTCACAGGTGTTGTCATAAATTAACAAGAAGTATTTGGCAATATAACATATTTTATTTGTAAAGGTCCAAAACAAATTTCCCCAAGGGGACAAATAAATAATATTTTAACACTCATACCTTAATTTAAATTTACTGACTTTACCTTACCAGAAAATGAATTTTTCTGGTCATGGAAATAAGGACGTGCATAGTGAGTGGAAAAATGAGTGGGAAAAACAAAATGGTACAAAGAAACTGTAAGAGTAATATGACGGTTGATTTTAAAACAGCTTGGCAGAAAAATAATATCCAATATGTGTGTTTTCTCAGTAAATGTGTAAAAATGTAAAAGTATTTTTGTCTTTTCCTTTGTTCTCTGCTTGTAGTTCAACAGACGGCATCATTGTCGGAGATGTGGTCGCCTGGTTTGTAACGCGTGTTCAGAGCATAAGATGCCTATTGAGGGCTGCCCAGGAGATGAAGTCAGAGTCTGTGACCAGTGTTACGCCTATTTTCACCCAAAGTAAGACCCTGTCCATTTAAGTGCGGCAAACCCCCGTCTAATAAAATAATTTTCAACTGCAAATATTATTTACAGACTAAGGTTTAGTCATTGGAAGTCTTGAATATCATATCATGTGGATCAGCATGAAGCTGAAAAAATCATTGGAAATTGATTTCAAAAGAATGAAGCAGTTTTTTTTAACAACTTGTCCACATCCAGAGCATTTGAGAGGTAGTTATCAGTTACTGTAAATGGGTGCTTGCCTGGAAAAGTCCAAATATTTTGGAAGCTGAACCTTGTACCACTTTTCAGTTATAAGTGTTTAAAACTGCTCAGTCTTTCTAAAGTTGTGGAAGAGTCATGGAATTTTACCTTGGGGACAATGGGGGGGAGATCCTGCTAGAAAGGATATAAATACATAAACAGACATGTTACTGTGTTTTGAAAAAGTATTTATGCTGTTTTCCTTTTTTCTATGTGCAGTTCAGATGAAGAACTGGAACCAACTGAAGGTAAATTAAACATCAAAAGTTATGTTGTCACTTTCATGTGTACTATTTCCTTTTGGCTATTTGGAAGAGGAGGAGAATACCTTCCAAAATTCTTATTCATTAATTCTGAAAACATACACCTGCCACCTGGAATATCCAAAATACAAACATTCTCAAATCAGTAATGTGTAAAGGCTGTAATGATGAGGTTTCACCCAGGCTGTGCTCTTCTGTCTTTGTGCAGTAGATGGAAGTCCCGTGGTCACAGAGGAAGCTCTAGATGGGATGCTGCATCTACCTGAAGTGGTCCAACGACAGTTCCAACTCAGCACAAACTCTGCAGAGAATCAGCTGCTGCGGACTGAGTTCTACTATGAACAGGTCTGGATTTGAACATTTATCATAACACAGAATCAGACATTTTCAGCTCATTGCAGGTGACTTGCAGGCACAACAGCAGTAACTCTTTAATAATCTTAAATTCCTGGAATGCTACTCTAATAAACATAATGGATTGAGGTTCTTGCTGCGTAAATAAATTCTAGCTACTTGTCTTAAACATTGAATATATTTTATGATTGAGTGCACTCTAGCAAGCACGAAGTTGAGATTATTTCTAGCATTTTAAATTGTTGGAAGGAGAACTATACTGCTATTCAGTAGGAGAATTAACCCAGTGAGTACAGTAAGAATAATCATGGTCTTCTGCTAAAACCTCAAGGCTCCCAGTGCGCACCTCTGCGTGGCGGTATTGTCTCTGCACAGTGACCAGACAGCCTGTGGTCATCAGCTCATCAGCCACTGCCGCTCTCTGTCTCGTAAGCTGACCAATCCAGAGGTGGACGCCTGTCTCCTCACTGACATCATGCGGCAGCTGCTGTTCAGTGCTAAGCTGATGTTTGTTAAGGTTGGCCGCAGCCAGGATCTTGCCTTGTGTGACAGGTAAGATGTAACCTCAGGTCACTGTGATGTAACCACTTGTTTGTATTTTTAAGGATGCTGGGCAAATATTTAGATGGTGGAAATGTGAGCGTGAGACAGATAAAAGGAGATACACTAAAGATTGATATGAGTGCAATGTTAATTGTGGCTGTGGAACAACCTCAAGGTTTCAGAGCTTGGCCATGAAACACCTAACTATTTACTGGCATTAATAATACAATTAATGATAGCTGAATTCCCTCTACAGTAGCTGCTTTATCTCAGGGTCCTGCTATATTGTGTGCTGGCTCACTGTTATTAGTAACACCTGTACTTCTCCTACTATCACAAGTCTGCTGTGAAAATGTGTATTATTAGCCACTAGTTGGCAGAATAACTCCAAGACAAGCCGACAGCTAGACTTCACTGACATTTTATTGCCTTACGAAGGACACACAACAGCGTTATCACCACATAGGAGTTGTGTTTTTGGACACCTGACTATCAGAAATCCATTACTCACTGGCTTTTTAGCTTTTTAGCTCCTGACAAAAATATGTGGCTCTTTGGCGGTTAGATATTTGACTTTCTTCACTAATTAGCTGCTTTAAAAAACTGGCACTGTAAAGACAAATAATGCTAAAATATGCTAAAAACCTCAGTAGCGCTACAGGGGAGGATGTTACTTGTCTATGGCTTCCTCACTACAAGGGAGCCCTTTCGCAAATAGTCATTGTTTTATTGTCAATCTCAAACATATTAATTAATGCAGCTTTAGTTGTTTGCTCTTAACTCTCCAGATGAGTTGGATTGACTAAATCAGGACTGTTGAGGTCATGTCAGATGAGTTGTCAACCACAGAAAGTATGCTGAAAGGACTTCCAACAGATCTAAGAGAACAGTCTATTAGAACTTGTTGTTCCCCTAACGAGTCACGCTGTTTAGGGCTGCTCTGCCTGCTATGGCTGCGGTTAGAGCTAGTCAGTAAAGTGGTGACTGAGTGGGGATGTGATGTCCTGTGCTATTATGTTTGCAATGTGTGTGATGGCCTTACAGCTTTGAGAGTTTGTGTGAAGGGAGATTTTTAGCCTTCGCAGCAGTGTTAGTGTGTGTGAGTTTGACCCGGTTAGTGGCAGAGAGCAAACTCTCTGAGTGTCTGTGTGTCTTTCTTTATCTGTCTCACACAAACACACTTTTTCACAGATTTTTTTTTTTTTACAGTTTTGCTTCCTCTTTTTTTGTTCTCTGTTTCCACAGTTATATCAGCAAAGTAGACGTGCTTAAAATTTTAGTGACGGCCAATTACAAATATATTCCCTCTCTGGATGACATTCTGGAGACTTCTGCTGTCACACGTCTCCGTAACCAGCTATTGGAAGCAGAGCACTACCAGCTAGCAGTGGAGGTGAGGGGTTGGTGGTTTATGTGTGTTTTTTTTTATTTTTACTTTTTATTTTTAAACACAAGCAAGCACCATGTACAATGATTCCCATTGTCATGTTTCAGTACCCAACATTATGCAATATGAACCCCATTCCCACCCCGGTTCTGTTTCATAAATTCATGCTTACGACTACATCTCTGGCATCTAGCCATACTGAATTAAGATAGGTCAGATTAAAATCTGATGTACAGTACCTGCCAACATTTCTGACTGACTTGTCAAAACCTTATTCTTATAACCCAGTGGTTATTTTATACATTACACATCTGTTTACTTTGTTTTGTCCATTCAGAAGAGTGGATTTAATGTATTACATTTATGAATTAATAATTATTATTAATTGGCCCATCAATCAGTGTGTGGACTATAATTGCTTATCTCTTCAGAGTGGAAAAGTATCTAAAACAGCATTCAGACCATTGTGGTGCAAATGTGTTTTCAGGTAGTTAGGCAGCTTATTAACCTACCCATCCACCCTATTTTATGACTTAGGTAGATCAATGCAGACTTGACCTCCATGGCTGTTCTTATTGTCACTACTCATTCGGGTGCTATGCTAGGTGTCTACCAAGAGTGGCCTGGACCCTGGCGGTGTGTGGCAGGCATGGGGAATGGCATCTTTAAAGGCCGGAAACCTTTCAGGAGCAAGGGAGAAGTTGGCCCGCTGCCTGAAGGCCCCAGTGGACCGCAACCAGCTCAACCTGAGTCCCTTACTGCTGCAGGAGATTGTCCAGCACCTGGAGACCAATGCACAACCCACTCTAGCTATGGTAGGAATACACATCCTGGTGGCAGTTTTATTCATTGTCCAACCAGCATCACTTTTGCAGTGGTTGGCATGCTACTGTCTAAGGCCTCCATTATAGCCCACACACAAGCGGAACATATGTCCTGGGCTGGATCATTCTCTCTCTTGGTAATTACTGTAATTTATCCCACATGAGTACTACACTGTTTTCAACAACAAGTTAGACATTTTCCAACCTGCGTCTATTCAACAACACTATCATTTTCAAATCCTAATATATAACCAAATTAAAATTTTAAAAACAATGTCATGCATTAGAAACCAAATTATTCTGACTGGACTCTCTTGAAAACTTGGAAATACTTCATAATTCAGAATGGTTTATTGTGCCTTATTAGTAGTGCAAGAATGCAGTAGTTTTTTTACAATTACTCCAGCTGCAAAGATAGAATCAGTTAGAATCAGTAGCTCTTACTAAAGCAAAATGTTTGTGTACTTTCACCTTGTAAATTAATTCAGAATGTAACAGTGAAACAAACATACATCACTATCTAATTCTGCCTAATACTCAGTTTCATTCATATATCTTCTGCTATATCTGCAGTTTATGTTGAAATAACACAGTAGATCTCAGGTAGAGTCACTCCTCTGGTACACACACTCTGGAGTCATAAAGAATGTCTCAAGACTTCATCACCCCCAACGCTGGTATATGACACCTTAGGAATCTCTCACGTATTGTTTTGTGCCAAAGGGTCTTGGCTCCTTCAGTTTGAGGGGAGGCTCCAGCATGTGTGGTTTCTATTGGCAAGGATTGCACAGTATGTTCCAGTGAGACAGCAGTTTTGAGAAGTATATATGTGGATCTGTGTTCGTCAGGACTTACTGGTAGTGGTTCTGTGACACCTATTAAATCGACTGTATAGTACTGTGCTTTGGATAAAATACTGCTAAATAAGATTTATGTTGTGCAACATTACACAACATAAAGCTTATTGTAGCAGTGTTTTTTGCATGAATTATATGTGCACAATGTGTTTTTATAATTGTTTATGTGTGCATATATATTCTTGACCTTCTTTCTGTGTTAGTCCTTTGGTGAGGACATTTTGGCGTCCCTGCGGGAGCTTGAGGATGCCCTGTGCGAGGCAGGTCCAGTGGATCGACCAGAGGGTCAGACACAGAACAGCAACCTCCATCAGGAGTGTCTCTACTACCTGAGCACCTATGGCACTCACCTGGCATTGATCAGCTTCTATATGCGTCATGACTGCATGACGGAGGCCCTGACATACCTGCTCAGCAAGGTGAGGCTTAGTTTTGATTGTGACAACCACTCCCAGCCTAAGAGCCGGGCTGTGACATGACATAGATTGAAGACATTCAGCTGACACTCATATCCTGTAAGATGTTGGATGAAGTTTAAGCATGTTTGGAGATGTTAATTATTCATTCAATGTTTTGTAAGTATTTAGTTTCATTAAATTGGAAATGTCAGAACATTAAATGGCACCAGGTGTGTGAAATCTCAATCTCCTTTGTGGTGTAGTTTGTCTGGAGTCAGAAGATTATCTGATCTAACTTCAGATATGATTTGACACCCATCTATTGCCAAGATCTCAAATCTAGCAGTGTGTGAACAATGTCCATGTGACTTTGGTTTAGCACTTATTTAGTTTTAATGGGCAAAAACATGCAAACATACACTTTAGTACTTTTTGTACTGAAGAAGCTAGCTGCAGAGTTAATCAAACCCTTAAAAAGGTTGAACAAGTAGCAGTGTATTGAATGTATTCAATATGCAGAATTTGAATAAGGTGACCACCGACTATGACTGCACCTTCTACGATGGAAATATAAGAGTTATGTAGTCACTTGTCTAAATCCACTGCTGCTCGTGCCATAGCTTGTATTTTGCCCAAGTTTAACATATGTTTTTCTACTTCATCCTGACTCAGGACTGCCCAGAGGAAGTGTTTCTGGAGGGTTTGTTACAGCCCAGTTTGGAGCGGGGGCGTCTTGGCATGCTGCAGGGGATACTGGAAAAACTTGACCCCAACCTGGACTCATGCAGCCGCTACCTCATCGCCTCCTGCCAGTTTCTGCAGAGGCGGGGATACTTCCACACTCTGTACCAGCTCCAGCAGTTCATGACGGTTAGAGTCTAGAGATTAATGTTTTTTTCTATTTCTTTTTGTTGAAAGTATATTAGATTTTAATTATCATTTGAAAGAGAAAAGAAAGAGTGCTGAGTTTCCTGCCTTGACAGAAATACCATAAGTAAAAGGCAAAAATGGTCTGTGTCTTAGCCAACTCACCAGTACCAAACCTAAAGATAATGCCTCTTTTTTTACAATCAGACAAGCCTTTAAATCACCATCATTTCCCAAAAGGTGCATCCTGCTGGCATAGTGGTTAAGACTTGAATTATACAATTACAGATTATATTGCAACATGCCCTATATTGTCAGTCTAATTAAGAAAATGACAAAAAGATTTCTAGTTTTTGCATCTGAGATCTGAGACATATCCTTTCATTTCATATGAAAAATGCTTTTTATCTGGACAGGATCATGTGCGCGCGGCCATGACCTGTATCCGATTCTTCACACACGGAGCCAGTTCCTACCTACAGTTGGGAGAACAGCAGGTATATCTCTTTTTTTTCACAGATATGCAGTTGGCAAAATGTTTTTAAAAAATCTCCCCGCATATGAGAAATGTTGAGCCTGTCCTGACATTAAACTTGACTGTGACTTTGTGCAGCGCGCTGGCTGGTCAGAGCCAAAGAGCACCTGAGGACATACCTACAGGAGCAGCAAAATCGAGGTGCTGGGAAAAGAAAGTCTCAGGTCAACTCATTCAGGAAGATGATGTCATCCAGTGATGTTTCCAGGTATATTAGGGTCTTTATCTTGTGCTCCATTATTACAACCTTTGCTTCATACATGTTTCTTACATGTCAAATAGACTTGTTTTTTAAAACCTGTCTTATTTTTATTAGGCACATGAATACAATTGAGCTTCAGCTGGAGGTGACCCGTTTCCTCCACCGCTGTGAGACTGCGACTTCCTCCAAGGCTTCACAGACCAGTACAGCTTCCTCCAAGTCCCCTGGATCCAGCTCACCACCTACACTATTTGGAGGGAGCCCCATGAAAATTGAGGTTGCCTGCAAGGTGATGTTCCTGTTGTGAATATACCTGCACTTAACTTAAAAAATCTATAATCCACATAATATAGGTTAATTAAGATGGCCTGCTGCCTTATTGTTGACTTTATTAATGTGGATAAGAGATGTGGGAGGTATGTGAAAGGGAAGCACTTGTACTGTAGCACTGAACATGCTTTCAGGTATTTGTTAAAAAGGATACACTCCCAGTTATGGAAAACATCTAGCTCTTGCTCCTATGTTGACTGACTTTAACTAAATGTTAACCGTTTAACATATTTTACTGGTAATGGAACTGAATAAGGAGTAAAAACATAGCTTATAGAAATACAGTATTTAATGCCTGATTGGGATTGTTTTCTGTGTTCCATGTATATTATGAATATAATAACATTCTGTTTATTATAAAATGACTAATATGTCTTTAATTGTGTTGTTCCAGGTGATGCTTGGAGGAAAAAACATTGAAGAGGGTTTTGGCATTGCATATAGAGTCATACAAGTATGTTCTATATGAGATGATCTTTTCCATGTTTTCTGGTTTATTTGTTTGTTCTCTGCATGCCTCTGTCAACATATTACTGTTGTCACCATATGTCCTTTAAGCATCAGATTTTTACCAAAAGTCAATTGAACTAGCCTGCCAACGAACAAAAAATAACAACAACAAATGACAACAACATGTCCCTCTGTGCAGCTGATATGGCAGAAGTAATTAATATTATATTAATATTATATGTTTATGTTGACAGGCACTAAAAGTGAGCTTTCATTAATTCTCTGTACAAAAAATGCCATAGAACAACAACAACAAGCTGACACATTGAACATACATAGTCAAGTAAAGTCAAGGGAATTTTATTTGTGATGCCCAAAATCACAGATCACAAATTTGCCTCAAAGGGCAAACAACATATTTACTAGTCAGTGGTTTAAGTGTTCGTCTTCTCCGCTTCCTTTCTTTAGGACTTCCAGCTGGAGGCCCAAGCGGTCTACGTGCGAGCCGGGCAAAGGCTCGTCCGACAAAGGCAGTATGGAGCTGTACGGCAGCTGCTCAAATGTGTCTGTGAATCAGGCACCGCCACCAAAACGACTGCGATGCCCTTATTCTCAGCTATATCTCCATAGCAGATAAAGGACCAGCTAATGTGAGTGACAGAAACACTTGATAGACAAGGATGAGACATTGAGTGTACTATGATAACAAATTATGACCTTGATTTGGCCCTGTTCGTTCATGAAGACTTTTGTTGTCTTTTATCTGATTTAGGCTAAGGATCTGGAAGGTCTCATTCTAGAGACCAAGAGCACAGAAAGCAAGGTAGTGTAAAATTAATTGCACAGCATTTTATTCTTCTCTGTTTGTCACTATCATTGTTTTTTGCCTGAGGTTGTTTTTTACAAATATAGCAATCATATCTGCCCATCAATTTGTTTAAGTGCTGGCTAGTTTTCTTTTGAAAGTCACCTCTTACTCTTTCATCCTATTTTCCCCTCTTACAAATTATATCACTTTAAATCTCCTGTGACACCTGTTCTTCCCCTCTTCTGAAATCAATGTATACACCCTTAGAAAGTTGTATAAAAGATAAATCATATTCTCATCACATTTTCGTTCTGTCTGCAGATCAAAGCGTACCTGCTGTGCAGTAAACTGCGACCTGCGTACCTGCTGGCGGTGAAGCTGGAGCCGAGCCGAGCAGGCCCGTTGGTCCAGGACGTCCTTCAGGCAGCAGAGGGAGCACAGGACTCAGTGATGCAGAACATCTGTCGCCAGTGGCTGTCTGAACACCACAGCAAGTCATCTCAGCAGCGCCAGGGCCGACCCAATGCCAGGTAAAGGCACAGTCGGCATAACAAGGGATTATACATACTGCACTTACAAACAGATGAAGCGCAAATAAGAGGATCTCACATAACTCAATTCTAGGAATGTGTGGGGACATGACGGATTAGTAAGCTTTCAGATACATAAGACTACACATTGTACGTAACAGGAGTTGCACAGATTACATGTTGTGTGGTCCTCAGATGAAGATTATTATAAACTAAGTTGATCACATCCTGATGATCACTTTCTCTTTGTGTTTGTGAGGCTTTCCTGTCTGTGAAACTAACAAATCACCACTGTGCTTTATTTCCACTCTGAAAAATATTTTGCTGTTATCGTACATTTGAACAGTATTTGGGAGGGAACAAGGTTGCTGCACTTTGGACAAACAACAACTGTTACATACATACATACAACAGATTTCCTAACTGCAGTTTAAACTAATATTCTTTCTTACACAATATAAGCATATATGTATCTGACTAAGATTAATGTCCTACCTCAGCCAAAAGGGAAAATATCTTTAACTGACTGTAGGGCCTCTGATAAATGTGTTGCTTGTGAGTCTTTTTTTATTTTTTATTTTTATGTCCCTATTGTCTCAGCAGTGTGAAGAAGGTTTTTACTCAGGCGTAAATGTAATGAGGTGTCCTCCGCCAAGAACGCTACATTTTCAATCCTTGAAGAAATTGAAAAGTGTAGAGTCCTGTTTTTGTAATCCTGAAGAAGCCGTTTACCTGTTTTACCTGACATTATATAGCACATTTTACGGCCAGCTTTCAGGGTATATTCCCTTTTGGTAAGGGAAATTAATATCAAACAGAATTTAAAGTATTTGAGGGCATTTAAAATGTTTTGAAAACATTTACAAGAAACATTAATGTTTTAGGTTGGCCACAGAAAGGGAACCACTTACAGATCATGTTATAAATCAAGTTTAATTAATTATGCAGAAAAGTAACTCTAGTATTTTTTTGTGTCCCTGAATGGCTAGTTTTTATGTCATCTTGTGTCTGTCACCTTTTTCTTATAATTACCCAGAGTGTCGCTAATTTTAAATAACGCTTTCACTTTGTTCTAATGGGAGACTTATTCCACATCTGTCTAAACAATATAAATCTGCAATGATTATCTTGCACAGAGTCAAATAATGTTTTTAAAAGGGACTTTTGACATATGTTTTTCGGTTGATGTGTAATACTGTTTTTGCCTTTTCCCCCCCAACACACCTACACCCTTGCCAAAACAACCAGTCACACAAAAAAAAATTTTCAGATCACTTCTGTTGCTCAAGCTGCCTTTTCAGGGATACTAGAATGTGTATTTCACAACAAAGGTGATTAAATCTGCACAAAGTACATCTTTATTTAGAGGAGCTACTGTGTTGTCCCTGTGTCTTGCTTCCCTCTGCTGCACTAGCTTGAAGACCAAGACAGACAAAACTTCTTGTGATAGTAATTGTTGATGGCAAGAGATGAAAAGAAGACTTTTGAGATGCACGCACACATGACATTCTTGCACTCTACTCCTCCTTAACACGGACTGTTGTCTCATCACTGCCGCACTTTATACTAAGTTTACTTGCTTTGGTAAATATTGTAAAATATGTAATACGGTGACTACAATAATGCTTTTGAAATGTGACTTATTTCTCCCTCCCCTGTAAAATTAAATTAAATAATAAAAAAGTAACAAAAATATGGAATATTGAATTCAATGCTGCCCAACTTCGTTGATAAAAATGAAATGAAAGGAAATGTTTGACATTTTGGGAGATGTTAGTTATGTAGCTACTAAGCTAGGTGAGAAGATTGATACCATGCCAAAAATTAAATTGGCTACCTTAGCTTAGCATAAAGACCAGAAATGGAGACACAGTTAATCTGGTTAAATGCAGGTTTTGCTACATTTGGAAAGAGCTAAGCTAGCTGTTTCCCCTGTTTCCAGTATTTATGGCAAGGGAGGTTAGCCCGCTGCTAGCTTTAGCTTGATATTTAGCATACAGATATGACAAACTTTTCCTTTCACACTAACAGTGATCAACTCTGACTCACTTATGCTGTGCAGTGATTCAACTTTATCCAACATTTCATGGCTTAAGGTGACCCATTTCCTGTTTTTGTGCACTAATCCACTTCTTACTTTGCTGATGGCATTTTGATGATCTCAAACTAGAATTTCAAAGGACTGAAACAAACAAGCCTTATAGTAACATTTCTGTTTATTTACATCAAATGTAAACATTCAACTCTTAACATGAATATAAGTGTAGTAAAAGGCATGTTTCACTTGTATAAAACACAGAATGTAAACTCTTGGCAACCTTGCATGTGAATGCTGAGAGGGAAACATAAGTAGGGAGATCCTTATAAGTGCAAAACTGTAGTTCCTCCAGGAATGTGCAGTCTTGGTAATGCAGATGTAAAGAAACTTTTTTGCAAATATTGCAATGACATGACTCTTTCTCTGATTTGGTTAAAATAGAAAAACCTTCTTATAATCTATATCAATTACAATTATCACAAAATACATTTATGCAATTCAAGCGGTAATGATGGCTCAGACTGACTAGTTGTAGATAGTTTGCTAACATTTTTATCAACCTGGAAACACTGTAAGAACCCCTGCAATTGTTTAGAAATGCTGGCACAAAAGTCAAGCAATCTAGCTGCAAATTCTAGAGAAATCAAGAAACACAATATTTGATGCTGGTCATTTACCCTGGCTTGACCCTTCACAGTATCCTACAGCATTAAAATACATCAAGTTGCTTTTTTGCCTACACTGTATTCACATTGTGTCACAAAAATATAGTCGAGTCAAAAAGTTATTTGTGGTTAGATGATAATACAGTTGAGTGGTTTTGGTTTGAGGAGCTGTTGTGGAGCACCAAAATACTCAAGTTAATATAAGGGAATTACTGCATTATTACAGAAAAAGCAACTTCACATTATAGTACCCCTTACAGTATTACCTGACTGCTTATTAGGTAAGAAACGTTCAACATACAGAACATCAAAAAAACATAATGAAATGAATGATAAAAGAAAGAATAAGGACTCCTTTGAGAAGTGAGATAGATGGTGGTTAAAAGTTGAATCAGTCCCACTCGATACCAAGAAGCTCACAGCTGACGTCCCACAGTCTCTTTGCTGTCTCCTCACTTCTGCCCTGTGGGGCTACAAAGGCAGGGGCGCAGTCACTGAAATCAAAGGAAGGGGGATGATTATTACATAAGGACAAATGATGGTGTGAGTCATCAGTCTCAGTACAGTGATCTCATTTCTCTTTGACCTTGTCCATGATAATAAAGCAGAGTATCATAAATTATATTATCTGTCAACACTTTAGGCAGGGAAGAAACAAGGAAGTGCTTGTTTACATGTTTCAGCTCTTGAAAATACATGTTTGATTTTACAAAACAGGGCTTTAAATTGAAGAAAGCGAGGGGAAAGCTATGCTTGTAAGGCAGCAAAATGTAGGTCATTTGCCTCACATCTATATTTGCTGCCCCAAGTACATTTAAATTTCTAGTAAATTAAACAAAATGAATCATTACTTTAATCTGTGGTAAAATAGACAACATTACAAGAAACTAATATAGGGGAAACCGCTTAGTGAGGGACAAAATGACTACACTTCAGACTGTTTCAGCAAGCTTGGTTAGCAGCATCACATAATATAACATCACCCAGGCTCTATACAAAAATGGCCATGTTGTTTCCACATTACAACATAAAACTTATGAACACTCCGTGTGAAAGCTGCACAACAAGGAATATAAAAGGGAATTAAATCATCCATAGCTTGGCTGCAGACCTCTGAATTGCCGCCCACATCTTATAAAGATGCTGGTCTATATTGGTCTAACTCATCCCAGAGGTGGGACTGACATTCCTTTCCCTTCCTCTCATTTTCAAGAATAATAGTACACAATAAAATAAAATTAAAAAAAAACTCTGTAATGGAAAAACCCTGTTGGAGTCACTGATGTAGAAAGAGTCGTTTGGTCTTAAAGGAAAGTTTTGAAGCAGGAGGGAAACCATGGTAACACTGAAGCTAGTGGGTTGTAGTTTTTTTTTTAACAAAAAACTGGGAAATGACACATTCGTCTTTGAAGAAGAAACCGAGATCAGGTTACCAAATGGCTTCTACAGGAACACATTTGTTGCACAGTTTGACACCTCACGGTACATTTCCCTACAGCAGCTAAAATGTAACACTTATAATTCCCTGTGAGAATAACAAACAGGGAATTTGCATTCAAAAGCAATTTTTTAAGTGAACCTAAAAAGTATCTAGCTTGTCGTCACCTACCTGAAGTGCTTCCCAGAGATTGAGTGCAGTTCGTCTGCCACAGCACAGTAGATGCTGGTCTGTGCTCCTTCCCGTGGGGTTTTTAGGAACATGGAGAAGACGGTGAAAAATATCGTCATGAGAGTCGAGTGTCTGGTCAGGTCAGAGTTCACCGTCCCCGGGTGCACTGAGTTCACTGTCACATTGGTACCTGTGAGGACAGCAGACATACGTCACTACTCTATTTTTTCAGTATCAGGCTGATTAAAGGAAAACTGTTGCTTTTTAAAAATTGCTTGAAACGGAGCTCAAGGTAAATGTCCCTCAGATCTCTTCAGATTCCCTTTGTGGGTTTGTGTACCTTGGAGTCTACGCGCCAACTCTCTGGCAAATAGGACATTTGCCAATTTGCTCTGGCAGTATGCTAATCCACTGTTGTAGCTTCCCTGGCTGTGAAGGTCATGGAAACGGATCCAGCCAAAGTTGTGTGCCAGAGAAGAGACCACCACTATCCGGGCCGGTATGCTGCGCTTCAGCTGCCCGATCAGGAGGTATGTCAACAGGAAGTGCCCTGTCAAAAATAAAAAATGCATAGTCAGTGCTGTATTTTCTAAGTGAGCAAGAGATCCTGTCAAACAAGAATTAATGAAGTGTAAACCTACCTTGCATTTTATAGATCAAGTTTAACTTTGATATTTTCCATATAAATGGGATCATTGGTTACATCAAGTAGCTTTAGACAGATAAGACTGAAAACAGGCTACAACAAAAATATAAGCGTATTTGTTAACAGCAATGGCTTCATGTCTTAATGTTATCAGGAAATGTCATAATAAACCATATTTTAACTGCCACTAAAAAAAGAGGTAAAACTGTTCTTTTTCTAAAGACTACGTCAGGATGCAATAAGGCTTAAGTAAAATTGAAATCCCAAATTATGCTTATGAAATGTTTCTCCACAACTACAGGCTAAATAAATATTTTTACAACTCATCTACACTATATTCTAGCATGTAGAGTGGAGCCCGACGGATATGGGAGTTTTAAGAATCCGATTTTGATATCGGCCAATATCTTTTTTTTTCTTCGTCTTTTCAGAAACACATAACATAAACAAAGATTATTCCCAACATTTGTTATGTGTTGTGATGAGACCTCACCAATATTACATGACATAATGAAGTTAAAAAAATAAACTTTTTTTTATTATAAAGAATTATTTTAACAAAAGTACAGCTGATTATGTCAGCTGATTGCTGTGTTTTGAGGTGGATTTGTTCCTAACTTGTGTTTCCAGCAAAGGACTTGCAGAGTGCCCTCTGATGGACAAACTGTATAATGACAACACTCATAACATCACTGAAGGATCTGTCTTCCTGTTTCGCCATTTCTTTTATTATTGTCAGCTGTTATAAACACTGATACGTATTTATCTGCAAAGCCGAGTTCTAACATAAAGTAAATGAAATGTCAGTATTAGTAGCTAACTTCAATCATTTGTGCTTGATTAGGCTGATTAGTAATTGTGCACAAAATGTTATGATCCAAAAAATGAATCAGTCAGTTGATCCTGTCTGGTTTTCAAACCTGTTGAAGGTTTGATTTCTGTATTGATTCCAGTAAATTTCGCCTCTTTCTTACCCAAATGATTGACTCCAATATGCATCTCAAAGCCATCAATTGTTTTTGTGTAGGGGCACATCATCACTCCAGCATTGTTGATAAGGATATGAAGGTGGTTGACTTCTGAAGAAGAGAACATCACAAAAAAACATGGCAGCTGTTAAAATAACAACAAGGCAGGGCTCTGTCAGTAAATGTAAGAATCAAACAGCTACCCTATGCTTACCTCTCAGGAATTTCTGTGCAAAGGCTCGTATAGAGCAGGTGTCAGCCAGGTCGAGCTCCCGAACCTCCACTTGTGCTTTGGGATACACAGCTCGTATACTGGCAGCGGCCTCCTCTCCTTTATCCACATCTCGACAAGCCATAATCACCCGAGCCCCTGTCATGTGAAAAATAAACAGCAGCTAAGCTATGAACAACACACAAACCGCATTAATTCATAGAAGAGAGGATAGAGGGTGCTTCTGTTGCCTTGTGCCGCTTGAAGACTGCATGTAATGTCAATGGCAAGGTCAGCCACAGATCATAAACTCCAATATTAATATTAAGGTTAAGGATCTTGACATTTAGGATTATATTTATATATACACAAAATGGTTCTTTATTTAGTTTTGTGAAACCAAAATTTTAATGTAACATGCTGTCATATAACACATTTAGTAAGATCCAGTAGTTTTTTCACAGCAGACATTTTGACTTTTTGTCAGTTTTGTCAGTAATCAACACCATGACCATGAAACTGAAGCAGCTAAGTGGAACTCATAAATTTTATTACTTACACTTGTGGTTTTCTTATTGTAAAATGTCAAAAAGGTTAGGGCAATAATGCAGTATCATCCAGTACCAACCTCCTGAGTTCTGGAAGAATCATTGTGAAGATGTGATCCTATCATGACATTCTCTACAAATCTCTGTCACCCAAATTAGTGTAGTAGTAGTAATAGTAGTAGTTTATGTTTCTGTTTGACACATATTAAGAGTTTTGTCTAAGGTAATGCATTAACAGTGGAACAAAGTTTATTGCAGTAAACATCTGTTTGATTATTTTGTGTCATTTTGTATACATTTCTCATGCATATTATTAGGATATGGGATATAAAACATTCTTAAAACGTTAAGATTTAAATTATTATGTTATTATTATTGTGCAGCCCTATAGAGGAGAATGCAGTTTGTTGTAAAGGGTAGCTTATGAGTAAAAAGTCACCTCGCATTGCCAGGTCCAGGGCAGTCTCCTTCCCAATCCCTGTGTTGGCTCCAGTGATGAGGACTGTCTTCCCATTCAGATCAGCTGCGGACTTGCACACTCCTCCTGCTGCATATTTTCTATTAATACACAATGAGCACTGATTATTAACACTAGAAACACGTACAGCAGACAGTTCCACTTGAATGACTTGTAGTCCTATTCTGCAGTTACTATAAATTCTGTCCTCATTTGGATTAGACATATGGACAACCTGGCTTAATTATTCATAGAAAAACTTGGATAAGGAACAGTAGGCTACACCACGCCACTGAGCAGGGCCGCCTCATAACCAATAGCTCTGTTGGAGTAATGCATACAGATATAACTCCTCCCACGCTGAGCCTCGTGATAGGCCGAGCAGCTAGATGGAAGACACTCGGTTCATCTCTGTGCAATAACTCCCATAGCTCCATCATTCTGTAGAATTGATTTTCTGCTTAGAAAATCAGTCAGCGTCGTGTGAAATAATATTTGATGGAGAAAAAAACACATTAAAAATGACTATCAGTTAGGTTAAAGCAGCCTGTTCTCTATAATGTAAATTAACCTCATCGTAATAACTGCATCAGTGCAATGTAATGCCCTGTCAACCAAGTAACAACCCACCCGTGATGTGTTAAACACTGCATTTATATGAGAATGAATGAGGGTATTATTTGCTGCTTACCTTATATGTGGTGCAAATAAAATCACCAGTAACGTCACCACTCCGAGGCCCGCGACAATTAATAAAAGCAACATCATACCACGGATGTTCGCTTTTCTATCCCCTCCAGCAGGATCCCACTGCTCTGAAGCTCTGTAGGCAGAACAGCTGATGTCAAAGCATAAAGGGGTGCAGAGCGAAGCATCGCGAAGGGAATCATGGGGATTGTTGTTTTTGCAGCCATGGCCAGAGAAGAACCGAGGATTAGCCATTCAGCTTTTAAAATTTACATTAAATTTACGCCCATTAAATTTAAATGTATTTTATTTTAATATGGCAAGACGCAACATGTTATCCCAGGCAAACAGCATATAAACAATATTAGGGAATTCGATTACCTTGTCAGACTGATTAATTCAAGTACATTTCATGTTTCTATAATACTTAATTTCCACCTCCAAGAACCTTATTATACCTTTTGATATAAGAGATTTAGATACAATAACTATTCATCACTGTCAAGAACAATACAAACACCCAAGAAAAAACAAAAACAAGAGTAAAGCTTCAATAACCATTAACAAAAACAATAAGCCAATATACCGTTGTAAAAACATTCATTCAAAGGGTAAACAAGTCTAGTTTTTAAATAGGCTAACTAAACAAATTAAATACCTAAATTAAATTGTTGTAGCTGTTTAGTAAGTTGTAGTAATTGCAGTAATAGCAAAGATGCTCTACAACTTCATGAACAGTCTCGGTAGTAGCGTTGAGTAATAAAACTTCATTTCCCAGAAGGCAGCGTGATAGTTGTCTGCGAACTGCCTGAAACAAATCGTAATGGGGTGCTTTTTAAGTCGTTTTCACCTAGATTTAACATTATTTTCGTGAATTGTACTCCTATGGAGAATGTAACATTTAGCTTGTGTTTTGTTGTGTTTAGTTAAAAAATATCGTGTTTGATATTTGCTCTGGATCTTTTTAGGCACTGGATCACGAGGACCATTATTATGCGGAAAAGTCTCGGGGATGTGATTAATTTCAAAGCGAAACCTAGTAGATTAACTCCCAGTTGTGACTGTGATTAGTGTTGCATTTTCACAGCAAAAAGACAAAGTAGATTCTCAAGGAAAGGCAGCTGAGCTGACGTTACAGTCGATACGAAATGTCGTCGGAGGAATTCGAGAAGTTACACGAAATCTACAGATCACTGTATGATGAGCTCAAGCTAATGCCAGAGAGAGCCCTGAAAAGCCACGGAGGTAAACACTTTGACAAGTTAATGTTTACACAACTGTGCAACCAAAGTAACAAACAGTGTTAAACGGGAACTTGTGTTATATCTGCAGAGGAGAGGAAGAGGTTGGTGAGGACCTTCGATGAGAGGCACGGGGAGGCTGAGGAAGTGGTGAGCTGCTCTCCTGTTTGTGTGTTGGAAGTGTTATCTACCAGCTACGAACTGCAATAAAAGCTATTTGTAGTATTTACCATTATTGCAGTAAGCAGCTTTATAGAAAATTGGCCTGTTTTTACCCCCTTGTTAAAAAAAACACAATACCTCAATTTAAAACGAATACTCCATTACAAGTAAAAGTCCTGCATTCATTACCTTAGTAAAAGTACTAAATAGTGCCACAAATATGTATCAACGTATCAAGACTAAATGAACTAAAGAATAAACTATATAATATGCAGAATTTTTACTGTCCTGTACACTCAGCTGCCAGTTTATTACATACAAATGATCTACACCAATAAATCCCACTTTTATGGTTCATGGTTAAATTGTTACACAGGTGTTGATTCAACTTTATGGGAATTTTTAAAGGCATGTTGTTGATTTATATAGGTAAACATAAAGTTGAATCATCACATCTCTGGAACGGTTTCTGAAGCCAGAGGATAGTGGAATTAATTACTACTGCTGTCTGTAGTTGAATTTACAACAATGCATCATCTTTTCTAAAGTAAAATATGTTTTATGTGTTAAACATTCTGCATAGACCATATAAACAATAGTTATAAAATAATGCAGAGTAAAAAGTACCTTATGTTACCTCTGAAATGTAGTGGAATAGAAGTATAAAATAGTTTAAAATGTACAGCATTTGAGTAAATATACTTTTTCCACTGGTATTGAAACTAGGGAAACTGGTTGAAAGTGGCCCAATTTGCTTTTTTCAATCAACGAATTAAAAGAAGATTAAGATGTGATTATCTCTGTATCCTGTTGTTCCCATTCAGCTCTTTGGAAATACCATGAACATGATTTGACAGTTTAAGTTTTGTACATCAAGATATCACTATAACATTACCAAACCTAGTTTTTCCATCAGTGCACTCTGCATGGGTATGTCTCAGTTAATGGGTTTATGAGCACTTTACACAGAGAGATCTTACCTTTTCTCTTAAATTACAAAATACAATTTTCTTACCTGTCTCCAGCTACAAGGAATGGAAGAAGAGCTTCGTGGTGCGCCAACCTCCCACCGAAATGCTATGAGTACAAAGCTGCGCCTGTACCGCCGAGATCTGGGCAAGCTTCAGAGAGACATGAAAAACACTACTCCTGGCTTTGGTTCTTCTTTCCAGCCAGTGGAAAGTAGTCATCATGGCATCTATGCATCACAAAACCAACAAAGTGTAAGTGTGGGGCTCTGGACAGCTGTTTGAACATGGTGCCATCTCATAATAAGAGTTATTAACAGAATCAAGACCCCTTACATGCCTGTGTGGTTGCTAGCAATATTGCAATATTAATACTTTATGAACACCTTAAAATGAAGTCATTTGTATTTCTTTTTTGGGAAAGCATTGGTATTGTAGCTGATTGTACAATGTGACAACTGACAAAGACATTTCCAGTGCAATCACAAGGAAATTTAAAAGCAGGGAAATGTTTCAGCTATCTGCAATATCAGTGGAGAAATGTAAGATTTGGTTGTCAGTCTCACAAATTGAAAGAATGAAAGCTAATGGAAGAGGAACTGATTCTGCAGAAATGCTTCTTGACATTTAACACAAGTGCCAAACAAAAACACCCCTCTCCCTTGAGTGCTCCCTCAGAAGTGCCTCCACCCTCGCCTGGTAATATCACCTTTTCCTCTTTGGCTGTTTCTCAGCCATCTCTCCTTCTTCACAGTGCTTGGAGTCCATCATGTTCAAATGTGCCGGTGTATAGGACTCTCTCTACCTCTGCTCCTGTGCACGATCACTAACGCCACCGGTTGTTGATTGGCTGGAGCAATGTTGTGTGGCAAGGACCATACCACTATATTTGTTTTCCATTTACAGAGCCAGGGCTGTGTAGGAAAACTGGATTTTTTTTCAGAGCACACACAAAACAGAGAGCTAGTGAACCATATTAGCTGAATTTAACAAAAAGCTTTTTGGATTATAGTCACTTAGTATACCTTTAAGTCTATTTTCTGCTGTGGGGAATTGTAGGAAATCAATAAACTGATTATGTAGAACTTTGAGGAAATGCTTGCAAACTAAGGAGGATATTTCACTTCAAAAGAACCCCTGGAAGGTATTCAACAAAATAAATTGATATCTAAGGGAGTAAGAGCATCTGAGAATGGACCCCATCCCTTGTAGATGTTTCTCTTCCTCTTGTCACAATAGGGTTATTTACCCTGGTTGGCTCTGTTATTTTGCCCATCCATGCAGACACACCTGCAGTCCCAGAGAACCTTGCTACTCCAGGGCACAGAGTCTCTGAACAATGCCAGCCAGAGTATTGAACGAAGTCAGCGCATCGCCACTGAGACAGAGCATATTGGCACAGATATCATTGAAGAGCTGGGAGAGCAGAGGGAACAGCTGGACCGCACCAGAAACAGAGTGAGCTTTGAATTATTATTATTATGATACTGTATGGGAGAATGAGATTGTGATGCTGCATTTGTTTTAATCTGTTGATGGTAGGAACTGTATGTTGTATATTTTAGTCATGTGATTCAGTTTCTTGTATTTTATTGAATTTCTGAAAGTAGTCCAGCAGTTTAACATAGTTCAGGGGCAACAACATGTGCAACAGCTCAAGGTTGGGTCAATAAGATTTATATTACTTTGATTTTATTGGAAGTAAAAATACTGTTTGTTGTTGTCAGAACATGGCTTTGTGTTTAATCCATTCTGTCTTTTGTTTATTTTGTAGTTGGTGAATACTGGAGAAAACCTCAGTCGAAGTAGAAAAATCCTTCGTGCCATGGCACGGCGGTAAGTGCTGAACCTGAAGAGGTTATACATTTTATTGATCTTGGTCTTTTTTATTGATGCATTAATGATTGAATGCTAAATGTATGTTTCTTGAGTTTGATGTGTTCTTTTTCTGAATCTGAGGTCTTGTTGTCTCTGTAGCTTTTATAATAGTATACTGTACTGTACTCTTATAACAAGACAAAATGGGGCACATTGGCCACACTAAAATATGGATTTGGTCAATAATTCTTCCAATGAATTTGTTTCAGAATGAACACACTAATGATTAGAGCTGCAACTAACAGTTATTTTTGTTTAATAATTAAGCAATAATTTTCTCAATTAACTGATGAATTGTTGTAATTTATAAAATGTCACAATATGTTTAAATATGCCTAGTATAATTTCTTACAGCCCCAAGTGATGTCTTGAAATGTCTTGTTTTATTCGACCAACAGTCGAAAACCCTAAGAAGTTAGATTTACAATCGTGAATGACAAAGAAAAGCATACAGTCCTGAGAAGCTGAAACCAGGAAATCTGTTTTTGTTTAAAAACAAATAAATCATTCAATTTATCAAAGTAGTTACCATTTAATTTTCTGTCGATCAACTAATCGATTAATGAACTAATTGTTGAAGCTCTACTGGTGAGTCATTTCAAATAGCTTCACTCTGAGTGCTTAAGATGCATTTAGGTAGTTATCTTATCTTGTTATATTAGTTGAAGTAACGTTTTTCTCTTGGCAGTCCAGCTGTAAAATAATTTGATAATTCAAATTATCATGGAATATGATTGATGTCTTTGTAAGTGTTCGTTAAGCAACGAACAGCAAAACATTGTTGACTTTCTTCTTTTTTGTCTTGTAGGCTGGTGACGAACAAGTTGCTGTTAGGTATCATTATTTTAATGGAGTTGGCCATTCTAGGTGCTGTGATTTATCTGAAGTTCTTCCGAAAATGAGCAAACTATGATATCTGAAAACAGTCTAAGCTCCACATCCAGGATAATCACAGACTCTCTACATCTGTCTCCACTGACCATCCTGCAGCAATAATGTTGTTCTGCTGTATTCAGCAAACTGTTTCTGTGAGTGCAAATGAGGACAATGTGATGGTTCAGTCTTAAAGTGAACGTTTACCAAGAGGGGATTCTGTCCATGGACAGGTGAAGTTCATTTGCCAAGAATGTTGAACCTGTTAATGGACCAAACTTACAGAAACTCTATGGACAAGCTGTGAACTAAGATTTGCACTGTTTATCAGACTGTTACCGACCTAAGAGATGATTCTCTGTAACGATTTATTTAAGCCTGAGTATGATCTACTTTCTCCCACATGGTGTAGATTCTCTGGTGACAGTGATAAGACATTGGCACAGCTGTTCTGGGAGGTTTATTAATTCTCAGATTGTGACAAAATGGCACCAGTTGAATCTATTTTTGTTCTGTTGTCATATCCAGTATCCAGATGGTTGTTTTAAGCTCTATATTAATTCTGGTAACTGAGGCCAAATTTGTCATTTAGAAGTATGAATTGGAAAATGGCTGGAGACGCTTAACAGTAAAGTTGTCTAATCACAGTAAAATTGTCTAGTACAGAAATCACTGTTTGAAATAGTTTAATTTTTCTTTACTTATCTATACATAATTAAAGCTAATCTTTAACCTCAGTGTGCATTGATTCTGATATTGCCAAGGGCCACAGCTAAACTGGACAAAGTTTAAAAAACATCCGCTGTAGAGCTGATGCCATTATCGCTGGGTAAAGAGCATCTGTTACTATGGAATAAATTCTTGAGTAAAAGGTGATAAGGTTATTTTTAGTGCTGTGTTTTTGAAGTTGAAGTGAATGTTTTTCTTCCGCATAGATATCATACCATCCTGATGTAATGCTAAGTACAAAAACATGTTGGGTAACCTACTTGTGTGGATCAGGTGGAAAGTTGCGGTAGAAGAAAGTATTAGATTTGCCTTTACATTCCTTAAAAAAACGAAACAATAAAGCTTTCTAAAGTGTGCATTTTACTGAAATACTAAGGTTGTATGAGCACTACTGACAACAATTTATATGTAAGGAGTAAGGACATTCAGTATTCCCAGAGGATAAAAACTTTCCTCTAGACTTTTCCTTAAGCACCACAATGAAATTCACATTTGTGATTTTTTTTTTTTTTGAACAGCTACTGGATAGATTGCCATTATGTTTGGTACAGTCGTTCATGTTCCTTTGTAATGTGTTTGGTGATCTGTTTTTTTTATCTTGCACCACCATCAGGTCAAAATTTTATGTAGACTCTATAGTCTTTTTAAAATAGTGGATGTCTAATGTAGAAATTAAACTGTTTAGTTAGAATAAACTCAAAGAAACTCAGGAGGAAATAAGACACCTGTACGCATGAACAAAAAATGTAATCACATTTATGGAAGACTCAGATATAAACTCTTTGTTACAAGGACAGTAGTCATTTAGTGGCCACATCAAGTCAAACAGGGACCAAGCATTAGACCAGTTTTTGCAGTTTTCAAGCCAATTAATACTGATGTAGTCAGTAAATATTTATACACACAGTAATAGCACATGTACTAGTAGGTTCATTGTGAAAATACAAAAGTAAGAAAGAAAATGCAGTAACTACAGCTGGTCCAAAAGTGCACACTTCATTACTAGTTTTTACTAACTGGCACAGCCACAAAACAGTTTTGAGAGTCTCAGTCACGCTAGACTGTAGACTTCAAACTAAGTAAAACTTTTTATCATACCTCTGCGGCAGGTTCATTCTCTTTTAAACCAAACAAACCAAAAAAGAAATAAATATGTGGCAGATGTGTCTGTCTAACACTTAATTTATTACATAAAGGAGCAGAATAATTTAATTTTGATGCTGAAAAGAATAGTATTCACATCAACGAGTGTAGTGGTATTAAAATTATGTCAAAGGCTTTTGTCAGCATTATTAATATGAACATTTCTCCTCAAATATGTAAAATGCTTTTATATTTTTATGAACCCAGACATAATTTTGTTTTCATCATTCAACACTAAACAGCAAAGAGATGAGAACGAAAACTTAAGTTACTGTTAAATTCAGTCTGTTGCGGAATGCTCAGGGATGAAAGTCCATTGCTTTGCTTCATACTCTTAGAGGCGGAGCTGCTCTGTGTCGTCCTTCACAGGGGGGATCTCGTCAATGGACACATGAGCGCCTTCTCTTGTCTGTCCCAGAGAAGACGCGATGACGTCGACCGCTAAAGAAGCAGTGGCCTCCATGGCTTCACGGTTGGCACCCAGCACAGGGTTTACTTCTACAAGGTCCATTGCTGACAGCAGACCTGCACATCGACACACTTGTTAGAAACCTGACAATAAAAGCCAAGGACTGACTAAACTGGTATCTATTAAAGGAGCATAAAGCTATCGATATAGGATGTCATCTGTACCTGTGTTGTGAATTTCCTCTGTGATGTAGATTCCCTCCCTGTAGGTCAAACCTCCGTTCACTGGCGTTCCTGTGGCTGGAGCCAGAGACGGGTCGAATGCATCGATATCAAAGCTCAAGTGGATTGGTCGCTGTTTTCTGTTCCAGAAGGTGAGAAAGCGCTAATTTAAAGTTCACTTCAACTTAGACATGGGCAATCATTTTGTATTATCAAACAAACATAAAAAAGTAAAAATTAGGTTTATCAAACTTAAAAAATAATCATACAATCATGTTAAAAATATTTAACTAACATATGTAAGAGATACCTTGCCAGGAGATGGTCAAGAGTGACTTCCATGACCCTTTGAATACCCAGTCTGTCAATATCCCTCATGGTGAAGTACTGGATACCCAGGTTCTTCAAGATGTGGCTATATTAAACAAAATCAAAAACATAAGGAACCATTTTCACAGTGTTGGAAAATTAAGTTCACGTCAGCCAAATGAAAGTGAAAGTTTCAAAAGTGATAGTATGTGCTTACTGCTCTCCGGGGTCAACGTCCCGCAGCCCGATGTACACCAGGTCCCTCGAGCAGAGGAATGGCTTCATCCAGGAGAACCCTGGGATATCTGGCATCTGTAGTAAACAGACAGAGATGATGTAATATGGTATGTATATTTATGTAGGGACAGAAAAAATGTTATTGTTACCATGTCAAAAACACCAAACAGCTGAGTTTACTGAACAGGCCTACAGCTAAATGGTTGTTTCATATGACTGTTAACATTTCCCATTTAAAAGTTCTCATGTTCTGATCAGAAAAGACTTTGATATTGAGTATCTGGCAACCAAATCCATTCCAATATGTGTTTTTGTTTGTTTCTTCCTTCATATTATAGCTGTAAGGCAAACTGAGGCAACAGTAGCATTTCATAAAAATGAAAATGAAAATTGGAATTGGGTTCCTTGATCAGCGGATAATTTATAAAGTTTAGCTTCTGAATCAATAAAGTGAGACTTTTTCAGTGTTATTATAAAACTGGTGGAGTTGATCAGACTGTACCTTCATCAAAACATTAAAGTCAAATTATATGATTCAGATTCAGTGCATATTAACATGTTAGTTGCTTGTATTAACTTGTGTTCTTTGCTAAAATACTGTCAAGTTCTGTGAACATTTGTCTACTGTTACAAGGTGCCAGAAATACAAGGATGAAGGCTAATATTTCTCCTCACCTTGTCTTGCAGCTCTTTGAGCATAAATGCCACAGGCTGGCCGTGGAGGTTTCCTGACGGAGAAGTCATGGGCGTGTTTACATCTGCATGAGCATCAACCCAGATGAGACACAGGTCAGGACACTGCTGGGCATGACCTCCCACTGATCCAATAGCAAGGCTGTGAAAGGAGAAGGACAGTCTTATAAATATCTGGTGTTTATAGTTGTCTGTGAAGGTTCTTAGTCATGCAGGTTATAGTTATCCAAAGAAGGTTAAAGTAAAGGACAACTGGACTTGGTTGACACTGGACACTGGTGTTTATAGTGTATCTTTGCAAGAGAGTCCTATCGTTAACACATATTGGAAAATGATTTACAGTAGCCTTTGGACACCTAAATGCTGTACTAGTTGTACTACATGGTTTCCGAGCAGGTGCTGTTCACATACTGTATCTTATAATTTTTATTCTTATCATTTGATATTGTCTGATCATTTACCTGTGATCACCTCCCAGCATGACAAGGGTGTGCCCAGCACCAACCGCTCTGCTCACTGCGCCAGCCAGCATCTTATTTGCTGCACCCACAGTGCGAGGGGACTTTACATTCATGTAGGGTTCGTCCTTCTCAAGGTGGTGGAAGTTGAGGTCGCCAAAGTCATGGACAGAGTAGTCTGAGGAACACAAAAACAAGATGCTACCATTAATTCAAGCCCTTAATGCACTTTTAAGTCATTTAGTTGAGCCATTGGTGAACTTTATAGTGACTGATTGAGCAAGGGTTTGGAGCATCGCGCCAGGACACCTGACTGTTGATGGACATACACTGGCTGTTGCATAGAACCTGCAATCTGTTGGTTCTAGACAATCTTTATAATCATTGGGACACTGCCCCGTTGTCTGTTTTGAAGAAACATTTGTGCTTTGAAGACTGCAGATGGCAGTTTCAGTTGAAAAGCCTGCATAACATGCAGCTTTTATAGCATGACTGTCTTCCTTGGAGGCTGAGTCCTTCAATGCCAGCGGAAATGCCGGAAGTACCGGAAGTACCGGAGGCTGATTGGCTTGGAATGTTAAAAATGCCTAATCATTCAAAGAGAAAACAAGTCAGGGCAGCTACAGTCCGTCAGCCCCTCCTCCCCCACCTGCTTTTAACCTGACGGTATGGTCACACGTGCACGCACATACACATCAACATAATGTTCAGTCAGTGCACGGAGTACGTGTCGCTGAGCAGAGGAGAAAAAATGGACAACACAGGAGAAAGAGAAAAGGAGCTGAAAGGGAGTGCATTAAAAGTATAAAAGCCCAGGAGGAATGTACCAGTAAATGCTGTAAAATTACAGTTATCATCATGAGCGAGGGATGTGGTTAGTGTTTTTAAGCACATCATGTCACAACTAAGTTTCCCCAGTTGAATCTGTTTTAGAAAACTTAATCATGCTATGTGGGATGCAGGAGATGCGTATGCACGGAAATAATCTGGAAAATAAAGACCTGTATACTTTTTTCAGGTGAGCAGGACCTGGACCTGGATCTCCTGTTACTCAGAGCTACCAGAGCTTCATGATGATAAACAAAGTCCAGTCAGTCCCAGGTGTAAAACACTTTGAAAGTGCACAAAAATTATATTTATTACTGTTTAGTAAGCGCAGTTGACTTGGCTTGGAATGGAGTGAAGTTAGATTCCCGGCCTGAATTATTATCCCAGTCCGACCCTGAATACCAGTGGAACATTAGTGACATAGCACTTTCCACTAGTCCCTATTCCCAGCTCAGGTTGCAGTCACTGTAGGGCACCCTATGCTAGGTGGCTGCGGAAGTAAAGACTGGGATATTTCCACTTAGTTGAGACACAGAATGCGAAGTAAACAAGTGATGTGATCCACCATATTGGGGGTTCATCTGGTAATGTGAGCCTTGATGCCAGTGTACTGTTACTCTGCTGATCTTAGGGGAACCAGTGTGGGTCATTACCATTCGTAGACAGGACAGGAATAGCCCTTGTCTTAGTGCAATCGTGAGCATCTATTGCAGGATAATTCAAAAAGTCGATTATAGCAGCAACAGGCTGCAAGTTCTGTATCTGAACTTGAGTACAGCTTCTACATGTACTGTTTGCTGTAGTTAAACCCCAATTATTATTGTTTTGATTTTATATATATTGTTTGTATTGAGAGAGCTTGTACAAATGGACACCGACCTTGAGAGTGTAAAGATTGCAAGATGACATGGGATTGCGTTCAGTTAGTGTTTGGTTTCACATGTTGGGGCTGAGCTAGTGACATGGCAGCTGTATCATTTTTTTTACTGCTGCCAATTTGACATCAGGCCACCAGGAAGATGACTCCTCGCCAACTTATTGCCTTCAACTTCAGCAGACTAAGGACACTTCTCAAACCTCTGATTTTAAATGTAAAGGGTTTTTAAAATAAAAAAATAAAACGAAAGAATGACACCCTGTAATTACAGGCTACAGTAATGCTATTTCTCAAAAAGCAAGGATGTTATTTTCTCAAATCATAAAAATCATATTGGACTTTGAACACATTGTCTGTGTTCTGTTTACTGTATTCTGGACCAAGTTTAAATAATAATGTACATAACTGTAAATACATTTTAAAAGATTAGGTGCTTTTATCATACAGAAAATTTGCTACAATATGACTGCAATACACTACAGTAAAATATAATGTCAATCGTATTTACTGTATATAACCCAGTATCACAAATCACAATTTGCCTCAAGGGGCTTTACAATCTGTACAGCATACAACCCCCTCTGTCCTTTGACCCTCAATACGAATTAGAAAAATGTCCCTGAAAACATTTCTAATAAGTGCATGCATTAATAACTGTGTGTTCTGTCAGAAGAATAAAAGTATGTTAGCTGCAGAAGATAAAATTATGTCCCAACTCTACATACTCCTGTGTGAGGATGGGGAGGGCAGTTTTTCTTGCACAACATCTGATGTTTACAGCTGATGAGCATATGTCTCATACCAGACATGCTACGATTACCTGGCAAATTCTGTATCTCTCCGAGTCTCGCTGATTGGCATAAAGATGCCATTATCACTGACAATTACTGTCAGGACCAACAGTTTGTGGAACTCAGCAGTAAGTTCATAGTGATCTTATACTCAAATCAATGGTGGGGTAATGATAGTACATTCATAAAACAAATGGCACAGCTAGCTTGAGACTCTTGGTAAGCCATCCAATGACCTCCGCATTGTTTATATTTTTGTCTTTTTCTGTTTGTATAATTATTTTGTTTTTGTAAAACAATCCTACCTACAGTAGACTAATAGGTGTATGATAAGCCCTTACTTGATTATACTAAATGGTATTTTATAGCACCACATTAATCTTCAGCGTGTCCTTGGTATATTTAACAAGACTTATTTGTGTCTGGATCACATATAGACTTTTAAGTATGCTGACTTTATAGTGACCTTATCATAGCCTACTAAGTGGTATTTTAAAGCGAGCTATTTTTACATTATTCCTGTTGCGACTCTCTCTAATAGCATACGCATTGTTATGCAAGCGTGAGACGCCAAGCACAATACAACCTCACTGACGTGAGAGCTAAAATAAAGATGGGATTCTTTCCGCCAGTGATATAGCCTTTCATCTGTGAACCGACACTCCCTGTCCCCCTGCAGACTGTGGGCGTCTCCATTGAACGGAACAAAAAAAGAGTTTGTGACAATGAGGCTGAGTCTGTCTGCAGTGACGACAGAGTGGAATTAAATTAACCATCCATTTCCGAGCATGTGCCGAGGAAGAAGACTGACTAAACAGCCATACACGTGGCTATCCGAATGAAGAAAACGGAATCACCTTGCACGGTGCTGAGTTAACACACTGTCCTCTAATTAACACTAATGTGCCTGTGTTGTTTCACAGACTGACCCTGGTAGGCTATACTTTATGGTATCCTTGCTCTTGTATGGCATCGCGTTAGTTGCTCAATTAGTTGTAACTCTTTCCGCTGCGACTGAATGGAGATCATGACTTTGTAGGCTACACCATTATAGCCTGTTTCTACAGAGATTTAGGCTACATCATTGTACGATTTCAGTGAGGCGATTCATTTTGGTTTCTTCTGCTATCAAACTATTGCAAAAACTACAGGCCTCTAGGCTACACACTGGCCTCAAATATCCTATTTGATACTATAGGCTACTATTGAACCTCAGGGGGAAACTAGTCACGTTATAGCCTGCATAAAATAGGCTACATTTCATATTCTGTTTTAGGCCTATGACTATGATAATCCTAGGCTATGTAAATGTCTGTGAGCGGTTCTTGTTAAGACACAAGGATCACTTTGATCTCTAACGCATATGTGCTGGAATAACCTGTCCAAGTCAATCGGATGTTTATATTTTCGGTGTCCCGGTGATGTAAGAGGCTGGCTGATAAACGGAGACAAGTTAAAGCTGTTATGCAGCCAGGCGAGTCTGCATGTTAGCTACACCCATTCACTGTTACATAACGCAGCGGCACCGGCTGCTCCAGTAATTATCCTTACCTAAACCAGAGAGCCTCTCGATGAGTCCTGCATCTCTAATGACTTTAGGGCCGTGCTCCACGCCTCTTCTTTTCTGTCAGAAAATAAAAAAGGATAAATTTAAGTCAGGGTTGAAGTGGTTGCGCTTCAGATGAAAAGAAAAGTCGCTTTCACAAAAAAAACCCTACCTGTCCTCTTGAAAACGGGGCTCCCAGCACAGCCACGGATTGAGCTCTGCTTTGCTGGCAAGTGTGGCTGAGTTGAGTCCGGAGAAGACGGAATAGAGGTCCTCTCAAAGCCATGTTTCTTCTCAGAAATCAAAACTCACCCAGTCCAAATCAAACCGTCCCCTTTGCCGACCAAAAGTACTGAAGCTCTGTGAGAAGTTGCGCCAGACAGAATGTGGCCGCGCTGGTGCCAGCGGAGGCTTTATGGCTCCCCTATCTACTTAATATTCATGAGCTGCTGAACAGGATGACTAAGATCGCGTGGTTAGCTCACCCTAATGTATTCATAGAAACAAAATGTTTCTTTGAGCATGTCGAAATGAGCAGTTATGCCAAGCGTGTATGCTATAACGCGTTAACTTTACTGTAATTATTACAGGGGTAGGGCAAGGTGTCTGACGTCAAGTTGAATGACACACCTTCGGAGTAGCCAATAGGAAATGGCGAAACTAGTGGGTTCGCTCTGCTGGCGTGGTCTGCGAGCTGGAGTTGGCCAAGTGCCATGATGCAATGTTTGTTGTGAAGCGTTATAGGTTACTGCAGTCCAGGCCTACATGGAATTTTCCAGAGACGCAAATAAGCTGGATTGTTGCTGTTTACACTAGGGTGTTTGACCTGGATGTTTGTCCACCCGTGTCCCATATGTTTGGCAAAAAACAGGTGTCAGATGTCAGGTCAAGATGAAAAACACATAGCCTGTAGGCTATTATCTAATGTAGGCTACCATTAGTCTGTGCTGGGGTCTCGGTATCAGTAGGCCTAATGCAAGAAGTAGCCTACCTGTTAAAAAGTAGTTGCTATAGACTAAAACAAAGGCCCACTGTATTACAAGTAAAAGTTTTCCATTCAGAATCTTAATCAAAAGTAGGGGACTGAAGTATTATCAGCTACATGTAGATCTACTTTCAGAATCAACAATAAAACGTGTTTATGTGTTTTATTTATACACTGGACTATTAGTAGATGCACTAGACTAAGCAGGGCTTTGCTGTTTATCTGGTCCATGTAAACGTAATTTGAATCACTTTAGAAACTGTTGGGTCCATTATCAGTGTTATATATTTATAATCTCATATGTTTTGTCTGTAATCTTAATCTGCAAAGTAACTTCTAACAATAGCTGTCAGATAGGTCTACATTTAGTGTGCAGTAGCTATGTTGCCTAAATTAAAACTACTTTATGAGGCCTCCATTTTACCACTGATGACTTCAGTGTCTGTTATCTAGCTATGGTAGGCAATGATGAAAAAACACATCCATCTTAAGTATATACTGTCTATAAAGTCATGGTCAGTATTGGGGAATAAGTAGTTACGTAATTTAATAACAAAATAAAGGAAAAATGTGTAATTAAATTACAGTTAGGCCCTATGAAAATGTTCATGATTACATAGGGGGTTACATCTGAATATTTTCTGCAAAAAAGGCTCTATGTTAAATATGGCCAATATTAATTTTGTTGCTTTGCATGTTTTGTCTTTGCAGCGCCACTGGTCTACCAGTTAAATTTCCTCTCAAGCTGTCTTTTGAAAATGGTTAACAGTTGAAAACATTCATTACAAATTTTAAAAAGTAGTCAAAAGTAATTAAATGTAATAAGTACATTACTTTGATAAAAATGAAATAGTTACACTACTATTACCTTTTAAATAAGGTACCTTGAAAACCCTAACATATTACATTACACACATTACATACAAAGTAACCTTCCCAACACTTCTCCTGGTTTTGTTTTATTCATAAAACAATATAGCCTACAGAGTGTTCTTGCAAAAATATGCACAGTAGACATAAAAAACACACATGTGAATGTCTAAAACATTGAATAAAATTAACATGGAATAAAATAGATGTTTTACCCAATTTAAAAGAACAGAACATCGAGCGACACCGAAGTGACGTAATCAGACTACAGTAACGGGGCGTGACGTAGCCAACGGCTAGAAAACTCCCGTATGAACCGGCCTATGGTATGCACGCGTCGGGGCGGTATAGAAAAACTCCCTCGGTACAAAATAAAAAAAAAGCTTTGGGCGCCATCAAGCGTTTTGAAAATGTAAAATACTTTCAGCATGGATTTAGGATTTCCATTCCCTGAAGTTCGCCTGTCAGGGAAAACCTTACCCCAGGAAGTCGCCGTTGTTACGGATTTAGTCCAACCGAGAACCTACACGTGACTTTTTGATTGATAAAGTAGGCCTACGTTGGGTGTTTGCAGGCTGGAGTTAAAACAGTGGACCATAGTTTGCCGTGACAGACTGTCTAACCTGCAACAACATCTAGGCTATTCATTCAAATACTTAAGATGGCTAAAACACTATTGCAGAATATTTGCATAAATTTATTTCAAACCCACTAGAACTAATTACCATTTACAAGACATGTTGCATATTTTACCTGCAATGCCAGCCATTATTTTTAATTTATTAAACTTTGAGTTTGTCTAATTCAGAAAAATAGAAAAATTTTTTAGATTCCAAGGTAACGTATTCAAACTGCATGATTAGTCTGACCAACAGTAACACATAAACCAGGAAAAAAGCAGCAGTCTCTCACACCAGAGCAGTTTTGCTTGGTAAATTTGACAATTGTCTGATCCGTGCATAAATGAATCAATGTACTGTTTCAGCACTGGTCAAATATTAATCTCTGCAAGTTGAATTTTATACCTAAATGGAATTCACTTCCACGGCTCTGTTTGTTTACATGTTGAAGTGTCTTTGAGGAAGATGATCCCTCCCCACCACCCCACCCTAGGAAACGTGACACATTTATTTGGGGGACAAAAACCATATGTCACTTTGGATAAAAGCATCTGCCAAATTATTCTGTGTTGTAAAGTACTTTTATGCTTGTTTGAATTAATGTTGCATTTTTTTAAGGCAAATTATGTGAATATAATCAGCCTTGTTGAATTCTTAGACAATTTTTGATCTGAATGAATCCTTGAATACCCTATTACAAGTATTTTACAACAATATGTTTCATTGTAATAGAAAAAGTATTAAGGATACAGAAAAGTGGATTAGACTTTAGAAATCCCTCAGGAAATATAGTTCACCTTGTCCCAGTGTTAATTTTAGTTTGCCCTTAACTCCTGTTATGAGCAAGTCACAAATGGGACAAAGAACTGCCAAGTTAAAGGAGACCGCATTGCCAGTATGTGGTGAAAGATCAAGCTGAAGCATGTCCAATCTACATGTTGTGGACAATGGCTCCCTCCCACACAGGAGTACTTTCAGTGCAGACTCATCCCTCCTAAATGCACCACAGAGCGCCACGGGACGTTAATCCTGCCTGTGGCCATTAAACTCTTTATTTCCTCCATCAGAATGCCTAACACACAGACTCTTAGTCAGTGGCAAGTGCAATGCCTGACACATTGTGCAATATTATCTGTTTTAATACTCTGGTTACTGTGTCCTAATGCTATAATTTTAATGGATTGTATCCATTCCATGCCAACTCTACCAGTAAGTCCACTCATTATTACTATTAGTATTTTATTCAATTCACTACTGCTGCTGATAACACTTCTGTTTTAAGGTGTTCATGTCAACTATGTATTATATTTATATTTGTATATTTTCTACATACCTAATTTCTATTATTATTTTTATTGCTAATACCTCGATATGCAAGTGAGACATTTGTAACAAAGAATTTCCCCTCGAAAATCAATTTCTGATTGTGCTCTTTCTGAAGATGTACCTAGGAGACAAAGTGAGGGCGAAATGAGAACCGTATCAGACGCCTGAGAGACAACATTTAGGGCAAAGTCTTACCCAGAATTATGGTATCCCATGATCCATTTCGAAAAGAATAGGTCCCAGTTATTTGTATCCAAAGGGGGTTCTTGTAGCGCACCGGTGACAATTTTAACGCTAATTTAGCGTTACGTTTTCCTGTGTACCGTATTTAATGGGCTTTTATTTTGATAACCCACCGTACTATTAGACGCAGGTTTTATTTTTAGGCGTGACTACAGGTGAGTGAATCCGCACATGACCGCTGCAGCTAATGTGAACTAGCAAGGCCACAGTATGGGTTAGCTAGCTTGAGCTAATTAGCTAGTTAACGTTAAACGTGGAGTATGTCCCACCAGTTTAGTTTACAACATTTGCAGTCTCTGGCGCTTTCCATGTTAAAAATGTAATACTAGGATTAACTTGACTTTAACGTTACCAAGCTTAACCCTAAACGACGTCAGCAATGTTTCCTTCGTCTTTAGTAAACGTTAAACATCCTGTCTTCTCCACGGGTTCCTGTATATTTCAGGATGTCATACCCTCCTCCGCTCAACCGCCAGCAGATTGGCATCCCGCAGTTACCTCCCAGGATCCCACCTCCACAGTATGGGGGATTTGCCCAGACTGTCCCGCCAGGTAAAGTTATGAAATACCTGTGTTAGCTCCCTTGTGTTATTTTGTGCTGTCAACAGTCTGTTTGTTCTCCTGCACGTCAATAACTCAGGGCAGTTCTGTGAGAATGAAAAAGCAGAAGCAAGGTGACATTAACGCTATGTCTGTCCAACATAGGGTCACTCTTGTTGAGGCAAGAATATAAATTAGCAAATAAACCCAGAAAGTTTTAGTGATCTGTACCTGGAAATGGTGATAGAGAATTATACAGAAATTTCTATACATATAATAACTGTAAGTGTCACTAAACACTCAGTGGATTAAGTTATCATGTCACAATTTATACTTACAACGTCAACAAATAGCAAGCCAGTTGCCAGTTTTTGTTTGGTAAACCTTGAGGATTATTCCCTTGGGTAACCACACGCACAACAATGTCATATTGTCTGTTGTTGTGTTTAGTTGTATGCCTCAGTACTCAGTTTTATTATTAATGTATTTTGTTTCTATTTTCAGGGACTCCCATGATCCCGGTTCATATGGGTGTAGTGGCCCCCACACCCACAGTGAGTTAGAAACTTGATTTCCTACTGCAAGGTTGCTGCTCAACTGAGGCATTCTTGTAATATTTGCATGTTTTTTGCCTTTGTTGCTTTTTTGTTACTTTGGATAAAATGTAATTTGACTTTGCAGGTTCTTGTCCCGACCACAATTGCTGTAGCACAGAAGCCGATGGCACCAAAGAAGGAGCCTGGCAACAACAGAGCCGAGGACAGTGGTGGCCCCACCACCACTGTTTTTGTAGGGAACATCTCTGAAAAGGCATCTGACATGTTGGTCAGACAGCTTTTAGCGGTGAGTTGACCAAATGTACCCACTCTGCCTGTTGTTATTCAGCAAATGTTCAAACGAAATTCAAGCTCAAGTGACTTAGAATGGTAAGATAACACACTGCAACTGTGAACTGCTTAGGTATGTGAAAGACGTTTATTGCAGTTTGCCTGAATTTAAACCTTCAACACATCATCAAGGTGTATCAACCCAGTTTTACAGAAAAAACACAAGGCCCACATCACAGATTTTTTATTATAACTGTCATGGCTCACCCATGAAATAATTCAGGGATACACAGATACTGTTGGTACAGATACTGTACCAACTTTCATTTCTGTTTTTAACTGGTCATTGATTAGACATTAGCATCTGTAATGTGAAACTAAATAATTGCTTTGTTTCTGTTCTCTTTTGACCTAGAAATGTGGTATTGTCCTGAGCTGGAAAAGGGTCCAAGGTGCCTCTGGGAAACTTCAAGGTAAAAAACAAAAACGACACAACACGTTTTAACAATCTTCTTTTGATTTGAATTACTGTACGTGGCACAGTCCCGAGACTCTGCATACTACATTAGATAGTCTTGCTATTAAAACATATTCTCCCCACTGTACTTTTTAGAACACTGGATCACAATAGATATAATTAGGCTGCCACCAATGTCACCAATTTACAGAAAGAGACTGTTTGAAATTGAATGTGAAATCAAATCCTTTTTCAAATTTAATATTTTTTTTTCTCACTGCAAATATTTAAAGTTCTATGCAACTAACTTTCTTTCTGCTCTCAAATCCTGGAAGCTTTTGGGTTCTGTGAGTATAAGGAGCCTGAATCCACACTGCGGGCCCTCAGACTTCTGCATGAGTTGCTCTTAGGTGACAAGAAGCTGTTGGTCAAAGTAGATGCCAAGACCAAAGCCCAGCTAGATGAGTGGAAGGCCAAGAAGAGAAGTGCCAATGGGGTATGCTGTTCACCTGCTGATTAAAAGTAAAATTTCTGTCACGTTGGTTTTGTTAAATTGGGTTTCTAAGTTTCTTTCTTCATTTTTTCCACCTTTTAACATAGGGAGCCACTGGTGGGTCCAAGAATGGGGATGAAGATGAGGAGGAGGTTCTTGATGAAGAAACCCTGCGTCGGGACCAGGTTGTGAAGGGGGCAATAGACGTCCTCATCCGAGAGTATGCAAGTGAGCTCAATGCTCCCTCACAGGACCCCGACAGTCAACCTCGCAACAAGAAGCGAAAAGAGAAGAAAGAGGAGGTATTGTTTGTACAATGTATAGAAGTTCTGTAATTTGTTGCTTATTTATAGTAACTGCTGAGTACTTAGTGTGTTTTCCCATCTTTTTCTCCTTTTGTGTAAGGAGGATATCAATGCTATGGAGATGGAAGATGACAAGAGAGACTTGATTTCCAGAGAGATCAGTAAATTCAGCGACACACACAAGGTAATGTATCAAACTACTGTTGTTACTCTGTAATTTAGGTTTTGGAGAAGAAATCCTCCACATTTGTAATTAGAAATTCCTCAACAGCAAATGGAGCTGCAATTTACATAATTTATGGAGGTAATTCCTCCATAAGACTGTTCTGTTACTTTCAACTATACTATGGAGGTAATCTGTTAATATATTAAACATGAAAGAAATAGAAAGCAGTACATGTTGATTCAAATATTTTATAATATATACGCTTAACATATTAAAATACTACATCAACCACTCATTATGGCTTTGTAGTATCTTTCAATATTTCCAAATTGGGCAAGAGTTACTATTATTCATAATACTGATTTGAGTCTAAAGGTTTCAGCTCTGCACAAGCTAAAGTCATCACACAGAGTGCATGGACACAATGTGAAATTCATCAAAAGCTAATCTATTGATTAAACCCCACCAATGTGGTAGAGTTCATTTGGTGACTAGAGCAAGATGAATCTCAGAATCTCAGCTTTGGAAAAAGTTGCGAGGATAGGATGTAAGTATGATCTTTCATTTCTTCTTTACTCATGTTGGACGCTCCCTTCTGGAGGGTTTGCAGAGGGGCAACTGGCTCTCAGCTCACTACCAATTTTATTTGCATGTGAAGTCTGGGGAAACAAAGGGCCACTGGTGCTGGAACTGGGATGTACAGATTGCAAGTGGTGATGAAATGCAGCTTGTTGTACTTGCACTTAGGCAAGTTTTATAAAACTGGGCAACTCAGTGAACCTCTGCAGGTCCTCAAATGATAAATGATGTGTTTGAAGAACACACAGACTGAATAAGCCTAACCACTGCAGTAGTTTGAACTGCAGCCTGTAGTATTACTAAAGTAGGGAGCGCCTCTCCACAGCACTCTGTGGTCTGAAGACATAGAAGGTAAGTCTTTGTATTTGTTTTTTCTCTCATTTTGTTTTCAAACACATATTATTTTTCTTTTCCTGTTCTGTGTTAGTGACTCTAACCACACCCCTTTAGATAAACAATGACAGAACAAATATATCAATTCCATGTGAATGTTTTCGTGAATCACATTGACATTATTTGTGGTTGAGTGAGGAGGACAAAGCTGCAGGGACAATCAGTTTCAAACACTGCTACAGAGGTAGGCCCAATTAGATTGAACACAAACTAGCTGCATTGTCAGCTACTGTACAAAATAAGGTCCTGCACTTTGATATGTGAGTTTTGGAGGATCTAATAGACAACTAAAATAGCTCAAAAGACACCAAAACACATTTACCAAAACTGCAGGTGCCAAAATGAATAAGAACAACAAGATTATGTCAGATATAGAGTTTAAAATATGAGGTAGGAGGTTGCCATCTTCTGTTCCTTTGCATGCAACTTAATACAGCCCACTTCTGTGACACTGTTTGAAATGTTGATTTAGTTGTTTTCAAGTAGTATGTTTCACAAAATTAGCCATTTTTTGTTAAATGGAAATGTAGAACAAGAGGTAAGTTGTAGGATAATAGGAAGACGATAATGCAATGGAGCCAGATAGTATACTGGCCACTTGTAAGGTACTGTGACTTGGCCAGATGTTACAAAGCCCTCCATCCGGATTACAAATTGTCATTTGTATCAAGTCAATCTAAATTACAATGTAGATCATATTGCTCATATTTATTTATCACTTAATAGCTATCAGACCCACTTTTACAAGTGCTAACCAGTCAAAATGTACATCACTAAACACTAACAGCTGTTAGACATTTATTAAATCAGATAGAAGACAGTTTGAACTGTGGGGTAGGCCTGAGTTGGTTGAGGTTTTTTAAATTTTTTATACCATTTATTGGGTTGGAGAGGCCAAAGAGACACCTGAAAACAACCTACAGGTAAGACTGCTTCACTAATTTCCTTGTGGCAAAATGGAATATAGTGTCTTGATTTGTTTTCTGAAGTTGTTATTGATGTTATTTGTGTGGATGAACTGTAATTAGATAAACTGCTTCACAGGTATCGTTTGGAAGTTTTTCCTGATTATTTTGACTTTACACTTGACCTGCTTTTCCTCCCACACGTAGCCTGTAGGATGTGTAGGGGCAGAGAAGCGCTGAAACCGTAGTTCATCACCTGTAAGTTGCACACCAGTAGCTCTAAAACGGTCTGTAGAAAATGCCATGATTTATATGTCAACTACTTAGAAAGTGGACAAATGCTCAATATGTAGTGTTTGTTTAAATATTTAGTGCATTCCAGATAAGCTGGCATAAACATATTATTAAACACTATTGGAAATTTGCAAATCACAGAGGTGCAGTTTTTGCCCAGAGGGTATTGATTTTGCAAGAGGTATTTGGTGCTGTACAGAATCTCTGGTGTCTGAAAGCATGTCTGGTCACCTTGTTGTCTGATAAATCTCAGCAATTAAAGACATATCAGCGTAAGCAGGCAGCATCATTCCGCCCATTCCACAACTTTAAATTATATTATGCTATAAAAAAAATCTGTAGTGCAATTAAATAGAATTTACCACACAAAATGACAATATAAATTTAAAAATCCGTACAGCGTGCTCCCAGTTTCAGTGTCTGTCACTTTGCTATATACAACACTCCCACCCTGCTGCATGGGGGAACTCTCGTTGCAGGTTGGCACTTCTCCCCTGCATCTCAGATGACATGTAGAAAACACATGGGAGCTGATTATGTAATTCACTTAGTTGGGCCATTTGCCATGTTAAGCTTGGGCTTGTTTTAATCCACTTGGCACCCATAAGTAAGACCAAACCAGGGCATTATATAGCTGTGATCTTAAGGGTATAGTTAGAACTTAACAAACTTGTTGACCGAAAATGATTTGGCACTTGGTGGTGAGTGCTTTATATTACCATACATGAGGAACCCTATTTTGAGTTAAACCCTTAAACCCAAGGCATGTGTAAAGCATTACTTTAATGTGTATTCAGACTGAAGAAATTACAAAGTCAGTCAGTACCACTTACACCCTATTTACGTGGTAGAGCTGTGGTATAACTAAACTCCCTCATGTCAAACATTATGGATTTTAACCTAAAGTATCTCTTGCACTGGGTCAAATCTATTACTTTTTTATCATTTGAGTGCACATTGATTTGGAAAGTGGGCAGATATGGGTTTGACCAATAGGTATTTGCCTACAGCTAAAATGTTATTGGATTGGCCTCTTATTACATCAGAGCTTAATCTCCTATCACCATAGAGCACATAGTAACTGCAGAGGACGCATTGTCCTGTTACATATGTGAAAAAAATTCAATATTAGTGCATGTGATGAAAGTGGAGGGCTGAAAACTGGAGCCAGTACAGGAAATGATCTATGCACATAGATGTAACAAAAGTACAATAATGTAAAATCACGGAGCTAATGAGTGCTGATAAAACACCTGTTAAGTTTTAATGGTAGATGGCCGTAACTCCTTCCTTAAGCAGACATTACCTTAAATGTTTAGGCGTTTTTCAAGGTTGACGTGCAATTTATGGTTTTAAGTAAGTGTGTCCTGAACTGAGCAGTATCTACATTAAATCTGCTCAAGCAGTGGACCACTCTTCCTGGAGGAAACATCAGGGATAAGAGGACTTCCTCACTTGCAGCAACCAGCCTCTCCAAGGCAATGATTCCTGGCAGTATGTGAGCATGTCTGGCCCAGGGAGTCAAAATCATTTTCAGTATCATGTGTGGTTAACCTGTGTATTTATATGCTTTAGTATGATCATTGTTGAGAATCTAGTAACACATTTTTCCCTTTTCTTCCTGTTGGGCTCCTGCAGAAATTGGAGGAGGAAAAAGGAAAGAAAGAAAAGGAGCGACTGGAGATCGAGAGGGAAAGGAGAGAGAGGGACAAAGAGCGGGAGCGTGAGAGGGAGCGCCGCGACCGCGAGAAAGAGAAGGAAAGGGAGAGAGAGAGGGACAAGGAGCGGGAAAGAGACAGAGATCGCGACCGCGAACGCGAGAGGGATCGTGAACGGGAGAGGACGAAGGAGCGAGAGAGGGAGAGGGAGAGGAGTCGAGACGTCAGTGAAGATCGCAGCAGATCGAGGTCAGTAGGGATGCCCAGTGATGTCATACTTGATGCTGAGTTGCCCTAAGAGTCAAAGCAAATGACATGACACACACAAAACATGTTCTAATGACATGCAAATGAATCCCACCTTTTTATGAAGCTGCTGAACCATACAGTCTCCAGAATAAGTATAAAGTTCGATCGACTTACCCCAAAGGTGCAGTCTCACCTTTTTTTTAATATGATTGAAAGGTCTAGGACATCTGTTAAATAGGTGCAGCGAATACCTGTAAATCAGTGTGTAGGAGAACAAGATTACTGGCTCATGCAAATATGATGTAATGAAACCACTGTAGTAAAATTCAGCTTTGCTTTTGGCAGTTAGTGGTAGCTAAGGCCAAATCAACACAACTGACTACAGATGAAATAAGTGCTTGCCTTTTTGTTACGTTCTTTACTCTTTTTTTTTTTCTCATTTGAACATTAAGATCATTAAAATTGGTCTAACACCACTAACCCATTGTCTTCTACAGAGAGAGGACTAGAGATGAAAAAAAACGAGACCGTGAAGAAGATGAGGAGGATGTGTACGAACGGAGGAGACTTGAGAGGAGGCTTAGAGACAAGGAGGCGGCTTATCAAGAAGTATGTATACTGTCTCTTTTTGATTGATGTAAACATAGGTGTAAATAATTCCACAGAAAGAATGGATTTAATGACTTGTTTCTTTATGCTGACTTAGTAATGCTTGAACTATTTGTCTTCTTAAAGCGTCTGAAAAACTGGGAGATTCGGGAAAGGAAGAAGGCTCGTGACTACAGCAAAGAAACAGAGAGGGACGACGAGAGGCGTCGTGAAATGGTATGCATGCCACTCCAGATCAAATTGTTAACAAATAATTATTGGTTTATAGCGTCATATATGTGAGGAGAATTATACATATACAAACTGTTTAAATTCAGATGAAAGAAGCCAAAAGACTGAAAGAATTCCTTGAAGATTATGACGATGACAGAGACGATCCAAAATACTACAGGTAATTATCTTAATTTAAAAGTGTGAGGTACACTACTGTTGCTTGTGTTTTGCATTTGTCATTACTTTTTTTGCTTCTGGTTTTCATCCTCAGGGGCAGCGCTTTGCAGAAGCGACTTCGTGACCGGGAAAAGGAGACAGAATTGGACGAGCGAGACCGGAAAAGGGAGAAGGAGGAGCTGGAAGAGATCAGACAGAGGCTTCTTGCTGAAGGTCACCCTGACCCTGATGCTGAGCTGCAGAGGGTGAGTCAGTCATTGCAATTACTTGCACTTTAGTAACCTGGTTACCCTTAGCTTTCTCCATTAAGATGGTTTCCTAACCTGGTCTTCATAATCAGGGTAGAATTCTCCAGGAGAACGGTGATTCCCACTGCCACACATACAGGAAACTGGTTTTCTATTAAATAAGTATGCATCTGCATAACAAAAATGTTTTCCTTTTAAAATAATTCCGTCCTAAGTTGGACTAAAACTGAAACGAACACCTCTTCAAGTCTAAATAAGCTTGTTTCCACCGCTGAACATTAAAAGATTTGATATATTCAGACTTAAGATGTGAATCCTCTCACTGCTCTGACACAAAAAGACCTGACACAGTATCTTCTATGATGCCATAAGAAAGTTATGTATGGCATGGTTTCAAAATATGGTCAGGGGTAAGGGAGAATTCTTGACCCACTTAACTTGGTTTCTCTAAGGCTGCGTTCAGACTGCAGAGCTTCGTCACCCGGTGGATTTCTGGTGAAGGAAAGGAGTGATGTGAAAGTCATTTCATCAATTCTGATCTGAGTGTTGCATTTCAAAAGATCCCATCTGTATCGGATTTGGACCACATGTGAAGGAGGAAAAGATCAGATTTCATGTGACTTGTCCTGTTCACAGTGTTATAAAAAAAGCAGATCTGAGTTACATATGAGCAAAAAAAATCAGATTTGTGTCACTTTGGCCTGCCGTCTGAGCCTAAGTAACCTGGAACAGTGGAAGATTTTGGTCTATAATCTGTCTTGCAGTCTGTTGGTGTGATTTTTTTTTTTTTTTTTCTTCTTGTTTGTTTGACTCCCAGTTTTTCTGTTGAAGAGTTTCCCTGTTTTCTGTCCAAGCTGCAATGATGTTAGTGCATCTGTTATTAAAATGCCTGACACACGTAAATGTGCACCAGAATGTGAAGTCCATGTGTCATGTCTATGTGGCTGCATAGATGGAGGAGGAGGCCGAGCGCAGACGGCAGCCTCCTCTGAAGCTTGAACCAGAGGAGGAGGTGAACCAGGAGAAGTCCCACAAGGATCGGGATCGGGAGAAGAGGGGGTCAGGAAGGCCCGCAGAGCCGATTCCTCGAGCCCCCCAGCCGCATTCGGATGATGATGACGTGGAAGGGGAGGAGGATGACTACCACGATGGTGAGGACTCGCAGGACGATAAGCCGCAACTGAAGCCCATCATGCGACCAATCACTACGGCTCCTTCAGTGTCCTCTGCCAGTGGGAACGTGACTCCCAACACACCCGGCAATGAATCTCCCTGCGGCATCATCATTCCAGGCGAGAACACTCCTGAGGTCCAGCCTCCTGAGGAACACCGGCCCAAGATTGGCCTGAGTCTCAAACTGGGTAAGTACAGTAACAAACTAAGGGCTCGATTTACTTAACATCCCGAACAAAGAGACTAAAATTGTGTGTGCATTCTAAAATATTGCACATGCAATTTTTGCACCTGTTACAGGTGATTTACTAAGAATTATTGCGTAGATGACAAAAGTGGCAAACACAATGGAGGTGGGAGTATTTAAATGAGGGTTTTGCGTGTTTTAATGGTTTCTGTCATGGAGAGTTGGGAGGGAAAGCAACACTGCGTAAAAACCTTTGTTTCGTTCAATGCGTCCCAAGTATGTGGAAATCGTATGTACCTGCCCAACCTGCCTGAGATTGCACAAAGTACTTGGGACAGCACACCTGGGAAAACTGCTTTGGGAAACCCAGCAGAAACAGCTGCAGTATGCTGTAATGACCCAGACGCGAGGAAATGCTTCAGATCATGCTTCATCCAGCCAGAGGGAACAATCACCGACTGCCTGCACCATGCCTGCTCGCTCCGCGATCTCCTGTCCCTGGCCCTGTATACACCCACTCCGATACCTACAATAGGTTGTGTTGCTATATTATGACCGGTGCGCTGTGAACAGTTGGTGATTGTTTCCTCTGGCTGGATGAATTTTACGCGTGATCCGTGCACTACTGCAGCTGGGGGCTCTCCACAGCATCATGCAACTTTCTAAATTCTTCCATCTCACGGAGAGAAGAAGTCAGGTCGAAACGAAAATTGCTTTATTGGCATGAATGTTAATACAGTAAACAGTATTGCCAAGCTAAAGGAAAATAAAAAAAAATTCTATTCATATAGTTCATCGAATAAATAAAATAAAAAAATTGTATATCTATATACTGGATATAAAATAATATCTAATATTGTTAATTTCTCTACGTTTTCTTTCATTATGGCTTTGTCTCAACAATAACAGAAGCCATCTCTGCACAACGCTTGGCATTTGCACCTTCCTTTCAAACGTATTAAATACAGAAGCCATTGCACTCACATGAAATTGCGTTTAGCCTTGGTAGATCACATTGCGTGTATTAAAAAAAAAAAGAAAATTTTCAATTGTATATTCATTAAGGCAAAGGTACTAAATGAACAACAGGTGCTATCATGCACTTTTGAAAGACATCATTCTGCGTGCACACTGTTAGTAGATCAGCTAATGTGCTAATTTGCTGGTGATATCAAGTTTGCACACATTTGTACTCACGCAAACCTTTAGTAAGTCACACCCTATGGATGTTTAGCGTTGCTGCTTTGTGCCAGGAAAAAAAAGGTGTTTTTCTTCTTCAGGTGCCACCAACAGTCCCAGCCAGCTCAATGTTGGAAAGCGAAAGAAGCTGGCGACCGTGGAAAGTGTTTTCAACAAGTTTGATGACGAGGAGGCGGATGAGCAGCCTCGCAAAAGGAAACTGGTTCCACTAGACTACGGTGATGACGATAAGAGCCTGGGGTTGGATGGGGCAGAGCTTTCAGGGGGCAAAGGCAATGTCAACACAGAGGAGAAACGCAAGCACATTAAGAGCCTTATTGAGAAGATCCCCACAGCCAGGCCTGAGCTGTTCTCCTACCCTCTGGACTGGACTATGGTCGACTCGGTAAAGAGCTTCTGGCTGTTTTTAAATTTTGTAAATTTTATCTTATAATGTTAAAAAGGTCAAACAGAGTAGTGATTCAGTATTAGTGTCCTGCTGCAGTAGGAATTCAACTATTTATATTTTCTGATTGTTCTTTCTGTAGACACTGATGGACCGCCGAATTAAACCATGGATCAATAAGAAGATTATTGAATACATCGGTGAGGAGGAACCCACGTTGGTCGATTTTGTCTGTTCAAAGGTTCGTGATTATTTCTCTTACTTGAGGAAACCATCCAATCAGCTGTATTGTTTTCACGTTTTATACCTGTGATTTTAAAATGCTATTTCCCATGAAAAATATGAACATTTCAAATATTTGTGTGTGTCTTTAGATTTGTTGGATTTTACCGTTGCTTATTTTAACTGAATGTTTTTTTTTTCCATTTTCTTCCCAGGTAATGGCACACAGCACCCCACAGGGTATTCTTGATGATGTTGCTATGGTAAGTTGAACCTCTGATTCTGGTTTCTGAAAGTCTGTTTACATGTATGTTTTATTCCTGGTTATGTTAACCTGATATGATCACTGGTTGACCTCTCCTTATTTGGGCTGCATTATAGCTGGTTTATACCAAAAACACTGACAAAATATAATATAGTAATACTATTAGTTTGTTCAAGCCATTAGTCAAGTAGTCCTCACAGTTTACAATGAATGTGTTTGAGTTATTTTATCTTTTGACTTTGGGCTCAACTCAAGCTGCCCTTTGGGGGGTGTCCAAAACTGTGACAGAAGCATAAGTAAAGCATGCCTGGCTTGTTAATTTGCAAAAGTGCTCACTGTTAACTCTGATTCAAACCTGACTTGATACACGTTATCTGTTCAAGATTTTCTTGTCGAATCCTATATTTTAAGAATAAAGGCCTCTTGACTCTAATAATTGTTCATTGTCTTCAGTGACATGCTCATGGCTGAGACTTCACACCTGATAGTATATTTTAAATATGCAATACCAGCATGGTTCTAGGGTTGACAGTGTTTGTCGGTCTGTCTGACAGTCGGTCGTACTGCTACTTTAATCCAGACTAAAATATCTCAACAACAAATGGATGGATTGCCAGGACATGTCGTCATTAGTCGTGGCATTCATGTGCTCCAGACGATGTATACTAATGACTTTGGTGATCCCCTGATTTTTTTATTTTTTTTTATTTGTCTCAACAACTACTGACTGGATTGACATGAAATTTGGTACAGACATCTGTGTCACCCTCAGGATGAATTGTAATCACTCTTGATTCTGATCTCCTAACTCATTAACTAATTCTCCAGTACCATAATCAGGTCAAGATTTTAATTTATAGAATACTTTGCTTTATGACCAAATACCTGCAAAACTAATGATATTCCTATTTGAAATGAAGTTTGTCTAACCAACCTGTTTGTGTTTAGGTTCTCGATGAAGAGGCAGAAGTCTTCATAGTAAAAATGTGGAGGCTGTTGATATACGAAACAGAGGCAAAGAAGATCGGACTGGTGAAATAAAGACCACGTGTCTCTGTCTGACTTCCTTAGCTCACAGTTCTGCTACCTGCAGTTTTCTGGTCTTGCAGACTGTAAACATGTGTCTGTACACCCCTCCATTCCATCAGCAAGGAGCTGCTGCCTTGTATGTGTGTGTGTGTGTTTGGAAGAGAAAGTCTGTGAACAGAAAGGGTTTGCACAAACATACTGCATGATAAAACTTTGGTTGTATTTTTTCCCTTTGTTGAGGCAGAAGACAAGTCTCATTTCACCCATCTGTTCTCAGATATGTTGGACAAATCCAGCTTTAATTTACTGTTGTCATGTTAAGGCACTGCTCCATTGTGTGAACTAATAAATATGCTTTTTTTTTAGAAATAAATTGTCTTTCTTTAATGTGTTGTCTAAATAATTAGTTTGTCTTTATTTGGCTGATGTTAAATATTGGTTTAAATAAAGTAAATGTTTTTTGTTTCTTTGTAATCACAGTATCACAAAACCCTCTCTCAAATCAAACATTCATAGGCAGACAGATGTGATTAGCGAACAACAGGGACATTATCTGCCGAATTAAAGTAAAATTCTTTTTTGTCACATAATACCACATTCATTTAGTTTGACAAAAGCATCTGTTTTATTTAATTTAAAAATGGCTTCATACAGTAAAATTCTATTATAACCGCAAATATACAAAACTATGTTAACTTTATTCATTGAATATTTATAAACTTTTTATTTATCTAGCATAGTAGTTTACTAAGGTTCAATAATGTTACTGGGCCCCATTTAACCCAGTCCAATTAAATCTTAATGTTCTAATTTAAAGTTAAGCATAGCTGATACAAATATTTAATTTATTTAAATGTGACAGCATTTAGGACACTACAAATTAAATATTTATAAATTAGAAAAAACAATTTAGCAAATCTTCCCAACAGAATCTATAACTAGACAAAACTTCTTCCAGACCACCATAAAGAGAAACAATAGGACACACTGACTGTTTTTTAAAAAGACCACAAAATATGACAGAGTTGAATAAATACATTTTACAGATTTCCAGGCCTCCCCTGAACTATGTGTGGCTCGAGGAGCTGCTTGTCTGTTGTTTGTGTTGTTCTTTACCTCCGTCTCTGTTCTAACTCCTTTTTATTCCATAAAATAAAAATTCAGATTACTTCCTCCTCCAATAAGACCCATGGAGACGTGGCAGGTTTGTCTCGACAGGTTAAAAAAGTGGCTTGTGACCCGGAAGCACTTTTTCCCATCGGCAACAAACAGCAGGATGTTCTGTTAGCCAGCTTTGTTAGCCGCTAACCAAGTCGGGCAGCTGCAATATTGTTGTTGACAGGTGAATGTGGAGGAAACGATGCGGCGTATTAGATGTTTGCAAGTGAACGTTACCGTGTCAGGATTTGTCATTTGCGGATTTTGAGAGTCGTGTTATTACCGACGCTAGTTAGCTTAGCTTTGCTAACGTTGTCGAGGCCAGGAGCTGCAGCGTCTCTTGTTTAGTTAACGTGGATGTTTGGCAAACGAGCTGAGCTCCTGCCTAAAAGTGGGACGCGACGTTTATTAAATTAACTGCTACTGTCGTTCACAAACATTTGCAGCCCCGTGCACGTCATTTAAATTTGACGCGCACAAATAAAACTCTGTCTAAAGTGGAGGTTGGGTTTTAGCAGTGCGTTAGATTAGCCGAAGAGAAAAGTGCAGTCATGGACGATTTTAGCTCGATCAGCCTGCTGTCTCTTGCGATGTTGGTTGGATGTTATGTGGCAGGGACGATACCTTTAGCTGTCAACTTTTCAGAGGTAAGTTTATGGCCTGCAAACCCTGAAAATGTTCTTACTGAAACCATTCACGTTTTGGCTAACTTTGACCGTGGGTACTTTTCCAAATTTACAGAGAGGTAAAAGTTCATCTCTGTTAGCGCATTCAGATCACAAGCAGTGATTGCATTGTAATCTCTGTATTGTTATCAGATAATCAATTTTACATCTTGCGCTATAAAACAAAGATCACACTTGTGCTAAAGATTTGTCTGTGACTGTTGTTTCTCCAGGAAAAGCTGAAGCTGATCACAGTGCTTGGAGCAGGGCTGCTGTGTGGCACTGCACTGGCTGTTATCATCCCTGAGGGGGTCCACGCACTTTATGAAGAAATCCTTGAAGGTAGAGTTCATTAAAACTGTGTATTTCCTTAAGGACTACCCAGAATTTCTTCTTGCAACTCCCTTGGATGAAGGCAAAGATGCATTTCCTTTATGCTTATGTTATTTTCATGATAGGTGAATCGTTTGCATTTTTAAAAATTAATATCTTAAACATCAGATCGGTGAATAATGACTGTCACACCTTTGAGTTCAAGGGACCATCCTCAAATTGCTTATCTGTCTGACCAACTGTCCAAAATGTAAAGGAATGATGCATAGAGCTGCAACGATTAATCGATCAAAAACAGTTTTTGCAAAAATGTTTTTTTGTTTGACAAGGACAATGCACAATATGTGTACTGCACCAGATATAGCTAAAAGCTAAATCACATCGGTAGTCCCTGTAAAACATTTTCTGGTTTTATTTTCTTAAATGTACAAATTTTCTGCTAATCTTCGTCATTTATGATTGTAAATAAAGAGTCTTTGGCTTTTGGACTGTTTGTTGGGCAAAAGAAGCCATGAAGATATCACTTTGGGCTCTGAAAAATTTTGATGAGCATTTATCAAAATTATTTGACATTAGATAAACATTAAACGATTAACTTTGAAAATAATCAGTAGTTAATAAAAGTAATCGTTAGTTGCAGCCCTAATGACTTAGACTGAATGTATGCTGCAACCAGAGAACTTTGGCTTTGTGTTTTGAAACAGGCAATTTTCTTATTGCTTTTCTCAGTTGACTAATTCATAAATTGACAAATAATTTACTCAATTAAATTTCAGCTAACTTTATTCCACAAGGATAATTCACTTAGTTATAGTACTCCCAGGTATGCCTGGGAACAAAATAATGAGACAATTAAAATATTTTATCAGTAATTGGAGTCTGAGCTGTCTAAATTTTGAAAACTGGTAGAATAGTTTGTTATCTTGCGGGCCTGTTCATCTGGTTCCAGATAGCGTCACAATAATACCGGAGGCTTCTCTTGAAAACAGCTCTAAATGTCAGTTCAGTTGTACCGCAAGTCACAAACAATATGTGGAATCATTTTGTACCTTGATGGTTTCAGCATCGGTGTGTGGTTCTCATCCTGTAAAGCTTTGTGCTTATTTGAGGTTGGACGTCCCGGTGGCCTCGAGGTTAAAGACTTTGACCATCAAAATGTTCTTCATTCATTTCCTGTCAGTTCTGTGCTGTAAGTTAACCTAGAAAGGCAAAACAGTGTTTCCCATACAGACTTTACTTTTCGGACCGTCCAGGTAAATAAAAGGCCACCCACAAAGCAGATGCATGCAGGAGTGCTACAGGCCACAAGATTGTAATGAGCGTATAGAGAACTAATATACAAATGTTTGCCTGTGTAACGGTATCTTTATCAAACAGAGCAAAGTTCTGTAAAGTACAACCAGTTGACGTCTGTTTCTCTTATGTAACAAACTTTGTCAAACACAGATATTTGTTTTGTGATGCATACTCAGGACAATGCTACATGGGTGTGTGTGATGGTCATGGTGATCAGATGTCTTATGATATCAACAGTCCATCGGCCTCTTTCTGTTCTCTCCTGCAGGAGGACACCACAGCCACGGCCAGGTCGGAGTCGTGGAAGTGTCTGAGCCAAAGGCTGAAGTAGACGCAGCCCTGAGTGCGAGCGGGAAAAATGAGCACAGTCACGAGCAGCTTCATGCCTGCATCGGAGTGTCTCTGGTCCTGGGCTTCGTCTTTATGCTACTGGTGGATCAGATAGGCAGTTCTCATGTGCACAACACAGAAGGTCAGTATTACAGGAGACTGCAAAAGATTAAAGCATCCAAAGCAATTGTTTCTTTCTACTGGTACACCCGTCCATAATGTCTAGAGTCAAAGATGGTGAATATAAGGTTTGGTGACAGCAGCTTATGTTCTCTGGAAGAAAATTATTTTGTTGAGTTGGACCCAAAACACCCCCAAAGGGCTCATCTGCTAATTCTGTTTTCCCAGATGCACCCACGCTCGGCACCAAACACTTTCAGATATTCTTGTATGAGCAGTTAATGCTCCACAAACTGTTCTGCAAAGTCTGCCAACAAGTGACGCCACACAGTTCTTGGTCACTGTGGGAGATGCTGTTCAGTACTTCTCACTTGATTTTTACATTTATATATTTCTTAAGCAAATAAAATCATTGCAAAATGTTTTACTGGTTGTTTTGTCTCATTTAGATCCAGAGTCAGCCAGGGTCAACTCAAAAATCACCACCACCCTGGGTCTAGTGGTCCATGCTGCAGGTAGGCCTGTATTTAAATAGTCATGGTCTCATGCCTTTATAATGATGATACAAGATTAAGACTTTTATTATTAGTCTAAATATCAATTTGGTGCTTGTGTTTGACATTGTATAAACATTTACTGACATTTCTCTTGTACTTGTTTACCGTTATTCTCTGCTGTACCTAAATGTTCTTGTTTAATCCCATTGAGTTTCAGAATTGCTGTTATTTAGAAAACAAAACAAAAATATGATTATTTAAAGCATTTGAGCAGTTTTTGTCTTTTCTTTTGTCAGAACTTTAATGACTTTGTACTAATGAGCAAATATTAAAAGTATCTCAGTAGCTCTATCCTTTGTCTTCAGCTGATGGGGTGGCACTAGGAGCCGCTGCCTCGACCTCTCAGACAAGCGTTCAGCTCATTGTCTTTGTAGCTATTATGCTACATAAGGTAATAATGGTTCATATCTTGCTGCTTTCTGTTGTCTTATTTGATAGTACAGATATTTTTAGGGCTTTAGTTTGTATTACAAAAAAAAAGTCATTTGAAATGTTTTAGGAAATTGTAAATGTGAACTACTGCTCTGTCGCCTGCAGGCACCAGCAGCATTTGGCTTGGTATCGTTCCTGATGCATGCTGGTCTTGAGAGGAACCGCATCCGCAAACATCTCCTGGTCTTTGCCCTGGCAGCCCCTGTCCTTGCCATGCTCACCTTTTTAGGCCTCAGTCAGGTAAATATTGCAATGTGTTGTGTGTTTTTTGGAGCTTCATGATGGAATGTTGGACCCATAATTAAATATGATATAATTCTTTTTTTTAGTTAATATATATTTGTGGAGGGTTTTGAGTCTTTGAGTCCAATTCTTCAGTGCCACCAACTCTTTGCAAATCTCTTCTTAAGGCAGGAAATGTATTTCTTGTCGAATCTTAAAGATCTGTTTACTTTGATAGAGTACCCAGCCTAATGCATACCAACTGTCATTGTCTTAGAAATAAATATAAACAATTAAAGAGTCAAATAGTAGTCATGGTTTTGTCTTTTAGAAAACTGTTATGGCTGGTAGGTCTTTGAGACTACAAGAGCCATTTACCAGACATGTTTTAGATAAGATGGACCTATCATCAGCCATAGAAAAAATCACAAAAAATGACATGCTGTGACAAATAATTTTCATAAACAGTAGAGCCATCAGAACAAACGGTTCTCTATGCAATTAATCAGAAACTACAACAGATGGAAGAAGCATCCCGCATGCAGAATTCTGCTGAAACATCCTACACATTCAATGAAAATCCGCTACAAATGCATGTAGGGCAGAATTGGGGTGGTGTCACTGAAAATGGATACCCAAAAAGAGCAGTAAACCTTTTGATGCACCTCAGATCAAGTCCCCAAGACTGCTTCGAATTCAGGACTCTTAAAACCCAAGAGCTGAACCCTGAAAAGAGTCCCATATGCCAGCTAGTCCTGAGATTAACAAATCCTGCAACATGTCACACACACCTTTCCCAAGACAGCACTGCTTTACAAGCACAAATGATCACTCAGAAAAAATACTATTTGGAAAATTAGGAGGAAGAGACAAAAAAACCCAACAGACTAGATCGTCGTTATCTGGCCCTAAACAGGAGAGGACTATGAAATATCTCTCTACTGTCCGAGAATCAGGCAGAGGCAGCTTCTTACTAAGTACAGACTCAGTGACCCTTGCTGTTGATAAAGGGAGACATAAAAAGTCCTGGTTACCAAGAGAATATAGAGTCTGTGAGCGCTGTACGACAGGTGAGGTGGAGACAGAGACTCATGTCATGAATACAAGCAGAGCAATATTTTATGAAATTCAATCTAATAATACCAGATTTCAAAGGATTTCAAGAATGAATTAAAAATAATCCTAGCAGAAGGACATCTTGTGTCCCCTGTGTCACAACCTGAGTGATAGCGAGTGACCGGTGAACTGTTGCACGAGGCGTTTGCTGCATGGCAGGTTACATCTAGTTCATTCTTGTTTTGTTGTTTACATTCTAATTGTATGTATTTTTGTTGTTGTATCCTATAATTACTAAACTCATGATTGCATTAATTCTTACGTTAAATAGAAAATGTAAACTTTGTGATTTTGCTGCAAACCGCTTTGGCAACATTGTTTAACTGAAACCTTCATGAAATAAAGCAAATTGAATAGAAAAAATTGTTTTTCTTTTCCGGACCACACATTTAGACATTTTGCCTGACAGTGTTTTTGTTTTGCTCCTCCCCCCCTCAGAGCAGCAAGGAGGCCCTGTCAGACATCAACGCCACTGGTGTCGCCATGCTTTTCTCTGCTGGCACCTTCCTCTACGTGGCCACCGTCCACGTCCTGCCTGAGGTAGGAGGTGGCGGCCACAGCCACGCTCCCAGCATAGGCAACGGAGGCAACGGTGGCAAAGGACTGAGCAAGGTGGAGGTGGGAGCTCTGGTGCTGGGCTGCCTCATTCCTCTGGTGCTGTCTGTTGGTCACCACCATTAGACCCAGCCCTCATGACTGATTTTTAAGACGGGTGTACAGGGGAAAGAAGTGGAAACGGAGATCCCAAACGTTGCGGGTCTAATGTCTTATTGCTTGTTGTCTCCCGATGGACCTCGTGGACCAGACTGGTGCTCATTGCGGGACATCTCATAACTCGAAAAATGACCTTGAATAACAAAATGAATGATGTTCAATCAGAGTTGCTACGGTGACAACCAAGGCACACGAGTATGTTTTTGTTTTTTTTTCTGCTGACACTGATGATGAAACACCTTACAGCTATTGTATGTGTCCATTGATTCCACCAGAAATCTTTTTTAAGAGAGGCTTGAGCCGAACCCTTTAGCTCTGTTTATTTTAAGTGTTGCATTATCGTGCTTGTCCAAAGTGAATGAATTAATCCTGATTTCATTAGTAATGTTTTACTAATGGCAGTTGCACAGTGAAATTTGGAAGCCTGTGATATCAAGAAAGCAAACTCTCTTTTTTTTTATATATAATTGTACAGAGTGTAAGTCTCTTTAGCAACAATCCAGATTGATTAGAACCTGATTTTCAAGTGCCATATTAGGAACAGATACCTGACAAGACGGTGCCGTAAAGACGTTCCAGTTTGTAGAAAATGTTCCTGGCTTATTTTCCTAACAACAGAGATCTTTTTCTCACAGCCAACGATGAAGCAGGATGAGTGATCAGCCCGAATAACCAGCCAGATGCTTGTAACAATGTTTGGTTGGCTACTAAGTTTATCTACCAAGTGGAGGTTTGTCTTGGTAGAAAAATCAGTTGTGACGAGCAGTTTCTTGGCCTGATTGGAAACCTATTTATGATGAATACTGCAGGTGTGTGTGTGTGTCTCCTTTTTAAAACTACATGTTTCATGGACTAATCTGCTGAAACGCGAGTCCTGCGTAAGGAAAAGACAAAACCAGCCATGATGTATCACAACCTGAACTATCACTTTTATTTTATCTGTTTAGTTTCTGGATTTATATCTGTTCTGCTTCACTTGGAGAGTAATTATAGCGGTTGCGGGAAAAAACTGTATAGAATTGTCTTAAGTGATTGTATAGTGTTATAGCGCTTATTTAGAGGTGGATGTTAACTTCAGCAGCTCTGAGTGGATTTGCCTCGCAGAGGGCCTTTACGGGATGAAAACACTTAGGGACCATCGTCTCAGGAGAACGGACATGTTGCAGCCCCTGTGATGAGAATTTTGAACAAATGTTATGTTTATTTTTGGCGTTCAAGTTGATTTACCCCTCGTTTAATTAATCACACCTGAGCAATAATCGTACACATGAAATTGGGGCAATGTCACTTCTTCCTCAGGAGTGCAGCAGTGTCTGAAATGGGTACAGAGGGTTTGCCTTCATCTTCAAAGGGTTTATGTCATGTCGAAAAACTCTTGAACGCAGCCCTGCTCTGACAACCCCCCTTTTTCTGCCTCAGTACCATTAAAACAGTAACAGGTTGATGCATTAAAATGGAAGTAGGCTGCTCCCTCTCTTATCAGGGCACGTGGATATTGTGAGTGTTACTGTATCACTGTGCCTGCTCACAGCAGAGTGCATGTGTATGTATATGTATGTGTACTGTACAGAGTAACTTCTTCCTTCCACATCATGATCTCTTGTGTGAGCTGGAACTGCTTACTCACAAATACATTTTTTTTTCTTTAAATTGGACTTTTTGGACATGGATGGACTATTCTTTGCAGTACTGACACATGAGGCGACAGACTCTCTAAGGAGTCTCTGTTTTACGTATGAACGTATGAACGATTTTACACACGCGCTACTTGTCAATTAATTCCAAGTTACATGGCGAGAAGAAACCCACCGTGATGTTTAAAGGTTTTTTTCGTGATTGCGAGAGAGGGAGGGGTGGGTCTCTTGCAGACCAGCAGCTGCATGATCATTTTATTTTTTATGGGACACTGTGTGTACTAAAGGGATTACCCCCCCCCCTTATGCCACTGTCATCCTTCTAAACAATGTTGCATCAGAATCCAAGAGTGATGTCTTTATATGCTGTTCTTTGTTTAACCAACAGTCCAAAAACTCAATTATATCCAGTTTACAATCGTAGAACATAAAGAAAAGATTAATCTCCGGTCGATAAACCCATACTATTTAGTGTGGTGTGTCTCAATACATAGTAAGTCAAATGCATTATGGCAAAAATACCGGGACGTCCTACTGCAGCTGGTTGCATTTTGCAGCATGCAAGCAAGCCTGCTTTTCTGGATATTCTGACTCTCAATCCTCTGTGCAGCATGAGTATGAGCAAGATTCAAGGCACATTGTTAGGATGTAGTAGTATGTCGCAATTGTGTCCATGCTGCATGCAACACTACATACGTTCTAGGGGCAGCACTGAAAGTACAAGTACAAAGAAAAGTATGTGAACTTTAAAGCAAACAGTGTTTAAAAGTCTTGATTTGAGTGTTGTAAAACTTGGTGCATGGAAGTACGTGACGTTGCCTTTTTCTGAGCCACACCAGCTTCAAACCAGTCAGAGCAGCACAGAAAAAACTGACATCTAGTGAATTAACCACAACTGTTATAACGTTTTGTTCATGTAGGACCGCGTTGTACAAAATTAGACACTGACTGAGAAATTAGGTATTTAAGGCCTGAAGGAACAACGGAAGCTAAAGTTAAATAAAAGTAAAATTAAATTAAAATCAAAACGTAGTTTAGCAGGTTATTTATGTATAGTAAACTTACCACTGGATACCTATAACCATGTTTCTCCTAATTTGGTAATGTGCAGAACATGCAAAAAACATCATACTACATCTTTATAGGAAAGGTTCTCACTTTTTCTTTCTTAAGACAATACTCATACTGTTACTGTAATTCTTCCTTCTCTCCATACTGGAAGTGAAAACAATCCTTCATAATGTGATATGGGACAAATTCGTGTTCTGCAACCCCCCCCCCCAACATTTTAAAGTTGAGCCAAAGCCAAATGAAGTGTTAGGAGTTAGACAACCCAAGTGGGTCTCTTCCAGAGTTTTTTTTTTTTTTATTTTGCTACAAAATTGTCTTCTTGTCCTATTATTTTAAACATTTGGGAGATACTAACCTGATTTGTCCAACTTGGACTGCAAAGCCTCATATTAGCTTTGGCTGAACTTTTGAATGTAGTTTTACATTGAACGACTGTATGTGTTAGATTGGTATCGGGAAGGGATAACTTCATGGGCATTATGGACAGGAGGAATGATTACAGCGAGCAATACGGTGTGCAGTGTACATATGAGCACCTGACTATTTTAATCCTTTTAAGCTAAAAAAAACCCATTTAAACCCAAATGGATAATCTGAAAAATGCATCGTCACAAAACTAAAAACAGATACATGGTTTTCTCAAGACAGCAAAAGGGTTAAATACGGTTTAGTCTACAATGGAGCAGGATAGAAATAATGTTCATGATGAGTCTAGTTTTTGTCTGTCATGTTTGCTTATGTTTTTCTTAAAAGAACAGCCTTCATCCTTGCATGCTGATTGGCTGACAGCACATGCACTTCAAAGTAAAATAATATAAACTCGCCGAGCTCAACACTTCAGACTCAGATGTTCAGTGGTGGTTTGACCAATCAAAATCAAGTCTGTAGTGTCAGTCTGATTATTAAAAATGTAATAATAACCTTATTTACATTTAATGACACAGAATGACTCACATTCAGTATTGATATGTGCATATAAATTAAGAAAATTAAACTATAGAGTCCCTTTAAACTGGCAGGTATCTGCAGGTGGAGTTTGATGCATCAGCTCCGACACAAGCAGGAAGAGATGACGGCACATGTTGGGGCTGATTGAAGGTTTTTAGTTTGCGTCAGGAGAGTTTTAGGATCTGGTTAATATTTGTAATAGTTTTCGGGGGGGTAGTTGTGTCGCTCTTATTTTTATTTTCTGTCATTCCAGAATGAGTCTGCCTTATTTCAATACTTTTGATTGTGAAAATCAGTTGTGAAACAAGTTTTATGATGACTAAATTAAAGTTTTTTTAACTGGTGAAAATTAGTGCTTATGTTTTGATGATTTAAGTCATTTACTTTTAAGGAATATAGCAGGTCAATAACCTCTCTGTTTACCCTAATTTCAGGTGGATTTGAACTTCATTTAAGTGTTTGATTTTAATGCACTTAGCAGTAGTTTATATTTTTTTTCATCAAGGTAAGAATTTAAGGATGATCACACTTTGGTCACATGTTTAACAAATTGTAGGTCTTTTCTCTTAAATTAGAAGTAAAAGGCTTTTCTACCCTGACGTTTTTATTCAGAAATTAGAAATTTTCTACAGGCTCATGCATTTCTCTGTTGAGGCTGAGCTGTAAGTATCGTTATAATCTGCTGTCCATCCACTCTGACACATGTTCTGTAAATTAATCTGATACTCGCGATGCTGAGCTAACCACTCTGACTCTCCATCCTCTTTACCAGGAGTCGTGCAGCCACGCCTCTGCTGCTACAGATGTTCTCCTAATTCACTGCTGGAGTAATGGATGGAGAGACCAGTTTGTACCTGCCAAGAGCTGGAGACTGCTGCTTGCTGCAAGCACAGTAATCTGAATAACAGCTTTTACTGGCTGGAATGTATTGACCGGCGTCAGATTTAGCAACTCATTCCTAAAGCTTCCCTCCCCCATCGCCTCCCAGTATCCCTCCTCTTCCTCCTCCCTCCCTCTATCTTTCTGTCTGTCATCCCTGTTTTCATCTCTGCTGTGTTGTGCAGTCACTCTGCCTCCAGCTGATGAGCGTATTGGCAGCTGCATCATTCCACCCTGCTGAGTTATTGGGATTTGTTTGCTACTTTTCCTGTTTTGTATTGAAGCTGTCCCTGCAGCTGTACATGCCCCTCTATGTGTGTTCGTGTTATTGGGCTAATTGTTATTGACAGACTGTGTTGTGTGTCGTGTTATTTCGATTCTATTGATTTTTTAAAATTTTAGTTGCCCCACCTCCCAGGGCGTGGGAAACCAGAGACAATGTTCTCCTCTTCATCCAGAAACTCTCTGTTCTCGCCCTGGTCGTCCATGGAGCAGTCGGACTCTGAAGCGTTAGACATCAGCACCAAAGTGCAGCTGCATGGGGTCCTGTGGAAAAGGCCCTTTGGACGGCCATCGGCCAAGTGGTCCCGCAGGTGAGAGTGAGGTGTCATTCACATGTCTTGAGTGGTTCTTATCTTCTTCCTACTGGTAAGGGAAAATCCTGGATGAGCTAAAACTACAGGTTAAAATTAGAAGAAACCTGCTTTTGCTTTAATTTTCAAAAAGTTGACATTTTGGAAAAAGTTTCCAAATGCTCAGTACAATAATGATGATTCTTAGAGAACCGTCATAGTTTCCTTCCAGAGTGTCAAAGAGTAGTGAAAGTTAATTATCGATATAGTAGTTTAGAATAAATTTTCAAATTTAGTTTTTATTTGACTCAAAGGTATAAAATATCATTATTCCAGAGCAAAAATGTTTTAATTTGCTTTACAGCCGTAGTTGAAGACATCTGTAGACATCTGGACTTGTCATTTTAGACAAATTACAAAAAATAATTTTTTTTGTAATTTTATGGCAGAAGAACTGATAAAACTTATTGACTTGATTGCCTGTATTTCAGACGTTGAATATTGAACTTATTTTCTTTCATTCTGGGTCAACCCAACTGTTGACATGTGTATTAGAGGATTGCTTTATATAACAACAGGATAGACGTGTCCACAGGCGTTTTCATATCCCAGTGTCAGTGTATCCTGAGTGGAGTGTATATTTGGATGTTAAAATGCCTGGATTGGTACCTTATGTCATGATAATGCTCTTAGTTTACATAACCGTTAAAACGACAATACACAGCGGATCCAGAGAGTCCATTTGCAGCACACTCTTTGTAACCTTTCCCATTTGCTTGTGTCATAAAGGTCAAAATAATTTGGTTATTTTCAGTAAATGCCTATTTGGTTTTCTGTGCCAAACTACAGACGCTTGAGCTCAGTGATTTAGTGTTTTTTGTTGTTGTCACCAGCTTAACAAAAAAACGGAAGTTGTTTGAAACAAATCTGCCAACCGGTCTGATCCTCAGAAAGATTTTGAATCATTTCAGTCATAATGTGGTAGAATATTTAACTGCCTTTCCTGTCGGTGACATTAATGGGGTTTTCACACATAAAGCTTAGTTATTTTTTCATGAAGAGTGCTGCTCAGCCTGTGAAACTGTCTTTATCATATCTCTTAGGTCTTAGTCTGGAAGAGCTTTATAAAGTCTGGGAAAATAACCATGATAATGTGTCAATGAAAGATGTTATGTAGTTGCAAAGCTCATCTTTGGACATCTGTGAACACAAACCAGTAACAGGTCACCTGATCACCTTTCAGCCCCACTCACTGCTGCTTTCATTGTCTTCCTCGGTACAAAGATTCTTCATCATCAAAGACAGCTTCTTGCTCTATTATGCAGAGAGCGAGAAGAGAAACTTTGAGACCAACAAGTACTTTAACATCCACCCCAAGGTGAGCCTCTGCATTATCTCTGCACACCCGTAAGAAAACAACGAAGATTTTTTTTTTGCTTTTATTAGATGATGTGTGTATGCACAAAAACATGTAGGAGGTTTCAGATGAATAACCATGTGTTCAAGTCACTTTTTGTTATTATAAACACATGACTTTTACCTGAATTATGCAGAAACAACATTATAAGTAACGGTGTGATGTTTGTGTCTCAGGGAGTCATTCCTCTGGGAGGATGTGTGGTGTCAGCTAATGAAAACATGGGCATGCCCTTTGCTGTCGTGGTCAACCTGGAAGACTTTACTGTAAGAAAACAATTTTGTCACACGTTTCCTCCTTTACTTTAACATTTATCAGCCTGACAAGTTTAAAGTATAATTTTAAGGACAGGCCAAGGCATAAAGGTGCAGACAGACAAAATGCAACCATACATTAATGCAATATCTCAATGCTTTTGAGCTTTTATAACTAATCTGATCTTGTAACAAATGGGACATGCAGTGAATATAACTGCACACTGGGACACAGGTACATTTTTACTCTCTCAGTAGCCCAAAGATGGAAATCCACTGTCTATTTTACGGCCGGAACCCTTAATTGACAAGATACTGATGTAAAATATTGTATATCCGTCCCGCAGGGTACCATAGTCCTGGCTGCTGAGTGTGAGGAGGAGCAGGTCCAGTGGATGGAGATGCTCCAGGAGTCAGGGAAAGTGTGAGTAATCGACAAAATGTTTCTCTTGTGAAGGAATTACACATAACATGACCCTTTGTGTACAGTCTTCATGGGATTACAAAATTATTTAAGTATTTTTTTTGTGGAAATATTAGATAGTTGCCAGTCAGAAATGTTCAGTTCATACACACAGAAACAGTATCAGATCTATTGCAACCAAAGCAAGAATGTTCAATTTCTTGAAAAATTACATTCCCTTTGTCAGCCACACCTTTTAAAAAGACTAAGAGTCGTTGTTTTGCAGGTTTAATCTTTACCATTTTCACCATGTTCGTCTTGTGTATTAGTATGCTAACATTTGGTAATTAGCACAGACAGACATCACTATAAGAGGCTTCCACTGTATTTTGTCATGATCCAAAGTATTGGAGAAACGTTTGACCTAATGATTGTACTAGAAGAAAAGTCTGTGGATCCGTATTAATAGATTTCATCCTCTGGGGACTTTAATTTGATTACAAACTAGAGTCTGGCATTACAATGACATGGGTCAATTTCACTATTCATTATGGGACTGGGACGGGACAGGAAAAATCATTGGGAGTTTGTGGTACAGAAATCAAAGCTCAGATTTTTGGAGGAGTGAAAATCCACTCCTGTGTCACCATCTACCACAAATGTCAACCTCAGATGAAATGTTTAAGGATCACCAACATCAGATTGATAAATCCTCTGGCAGCCATGAATGTCTGAAGCAAATTTCATGACAATTCAGTCTGGAACCAAAGTGATTGAGCACCATCACCAGAGCCATTCTGCTAGCATGTCTAAATATGATGGAAAGCACATATTCACTGTGTTTAATTTCCTAATCATCCCTTGTTTTTGACTGTTTGTCCAACAGCACGTGGAAGAACGCCCAGCTGGGTGGGGCCATGATCGAGAGTCTGGAGGCTCAGGGACTGCAGCTGGCTAAGGAAAAGCAGGAGTATCTGGGTACACAGGGGGAAAGTCACTTGAATAAATTAGCTTTTTAAAGGTTTAACAAGCAGGCGCAGGTTATGTGAAATGTTTTTCTTTCTTTAGATAAACTGATGGAAGAGACTGAGGAGCTAAGTCATCAGAGAGCACAGAAAGAGGTGAGGTTTACTCCTCTGGTACGTTCAGTAATAACAAAAAGATTGTCAAAATGAAATAATTAAAATATTCAATATGTTATAAGTGTTATATATTATGTAGGGCTGCAACTAACAATTATTTTCATCCATTATTTTTGATTTAATTAATTAATTAATTCTTTAGTGTATGAAATGAAAGAAAATAGTGCAAAACGGCCATCAAAATTTCCCGGAGCCCAAGATGGCTTCTTTGTCTTTGTCGTTTTGTCCGATCAATAGTCCAAAGATATTTTGTTTACTATGATGTAAAACAGAAACAGTTATCAGTTATCAAAATTGTTGCAGAATAATTTTCTCTCTGATAACTAGTTGATTAAGTGATGAATCTTTTGCTTTTAAATATTTAAGTATTAATATAAAAGATCATTCACATCTATCTCAGTTTATCCCGTGACCTCTGTGATCCTTCATTTTAATAATCAGTAAAATTGTCCCAATGTAAATGCTCTAAAACAGTTTGTGTGTGTGTAGGAGCTAGAGCGTCTGAACCAGGTTCTGGAGGAGGAGAAAATGAAGTTTGAGGAGGTGGTGCTGGAGCTGAAGGCAGAGCAGGAGCATATCAAACTGTAAAAACTATTTCCTGTTCATGTTAAGTGACATTGGTTTTACTGTACAAGCCTGCAAATGATTTTGTCTTCTGTTGTGTGGTTGATGGCAGAGACCTGGACGGTACAGCTCAGTCCCTGAAAGGTGTTGAGAGTGAAAAAGAAGAGCTCAGCAGTTTAACCATCATGCTGCAGAAATCCATTGAGGTATGACAAAGACAAGGTCGTATTAAAGTTATCTGGCACATACTGCATGTGTACGAGTGCGTGTATCAAGAATAACTAATTGATGAGTTGGAAAGAACTCTAGTATACAAATTGGATCATGTAATGTTACAACTGCTGATGGAATAAGTTACATAACAAAACCTTGAGGTTGACAGACCAGTTATCCTGAGAGCGTAATCAGTTTGACATTGATGGAACTTTCTGTGGAAGTGGATTGGAGCCATGTGAAGACCTGTATCACTCTCATGTCTGTCAGTTAGACAGAAGCCAGCAGCTGGTTAGCTTAGCATAAAGACTGGAAACAGCTAGCCTGGCTCTGTCTTATATCACGTTTGTTTGCCAGACAACTATTAGACTCCAGGAAGTCACTGCTCCGGCCAGGAAATAGCCTGCCATATAATCTACCTAAAACTACAAATGCTGTTTTTACATTTGAGTCTTATGTAGTAACTAAACAAGATAATTGACCTTTAATTACTGAGCGTTAGAGGTGGATTTTGTTACCTTTGGACAGAGCCAGGCTACCGGTTTCCCCCTGTTCCCAGTCTTTGTGCTGAGCTAAGCTAAGCAGCTGCTGGCTATATATTTAACAGACACAGTGGGATCAATCTTCTCATCTTTAACATTCAGCAAAAAAACAAAGAGCAAAGCACATTTCCAAAAATGTCATACTATTTCCTAAAACTAAAAAAAGCAATAACTGAACTCAAAATATGTTTGTATTATACAAAATAACTATCTGTATACTATAAATATCAATATGTTACTCATCCATAAATTTGGATTTTAGCTGAGTTGCTGCATCTGAATAACACATGAATATGTAGGGAAAAGATCATTTACTGAATATTTACTCTAGTTACTGAGTTTGGGGGAGTTAAAGTACTTTTTCCAATGTAATGAATAATTCTCTTTTTGCATAAATTATTACACTTATAATATGCAGCACTCAACCTCTGTACTAAAACCAGATCAGATGGAGTTATTTTAGACTGAGCAGATTTACTGGGCTCTGAATCCCTGTGTTTTGTCCTGTAGGAGCTCTCTCAGGAGAAACGGCGAACTCTAGAGCTGCTGGGGGTGAAGGAACCGGATGAGGAGGAGGTGGAGGCTGCAGAGGAGAGCTCAGTCTGCAGGAAGTCTGAGGATGGGGGGGATCCCAGAGACATGGACCTGCTGCAGGACCTGCGGCACATCGAGGAGCAAATGAAGATCCTGCTGAAGGAGAAGGAGCAGGCGGATGACAAGTGAGTGAGACCAGCATCAGACTGGGATTACTGGTTTGGTGCAGCAAAAACAGAACATAATGAATGTTCAAGCACGTCATGTTGGAAATGCTGATCAATTATTCAATTGTGAAATAAAATAGAACATCCAAGGCAATGTAAGTTTACAAGAGTGCTTTAGCCTGCGATTATGTTTTAGCATCCAAAGGGTGAAATACTCTGGCCTTTCAGGGAACCTCTATCCCAATGGCACAGAGGATGTAACTACTGATGGAAATGTGTATTGATCCCTGAACAACAAGCTCATTGATCAGCACCAGTAAGTGAGATATTACAGGCAGTGCTGAACACTGAAATATACAACGTTATGTTTCCATGAGCTCTGCCTTCACTCTTCACCTCTTCTCAGTTGTCCTCTTTTAAACAAGTATTTTTATTGGAAACACATATTCAATGCAGCACCAATACATTTAGTAAGATTTTTTCCCCCTGAAAGGTGTTTCTAAAATTTTACCCATCTTTTTAACATATTATTGAGGAGCAAAAGTAAAAATGACTGTTTTGTTGGATTATTACATTATAATTTTCACATATTTTAACATTTCAGATTTGATATTTGTCTTTTTCCCCAATCATTTCAGTACAAAAGAATATATCCAACTAAAAAAAAACAATATAACAGGCTTTTTTTGTTAATACAATATGGAACTGTGTCTGAACCAAAAAAAATATGAAGACAGCTGTAAATTCAACAGTTGCCTTAAGAATTAATACAAGATATTTTAAATCAGACATCAGATATTCAACCAAATAAAAAAAAAATCAAAAGTATTAGCTTGACCTTTTAGGAAATAGGCTTATTTACATTTTCTTAAATATGAAGCTAAAACCAGCAGCTCATTAGTGTAGCTTAGCATAAAGACGGGAAACAAGTAGCCTGGCTCTGACTAACAGTGTCGGCCTCCCAGCACCTCTAAAGGTCTAAACTTTACACATTATATCTTGTTTGTTTAATTCATACAAACAACGGCGCCTAAGAAAGCAATTCGCTGCATTACCTTGTTCATGTAAATGTCTCACAGATGCTAAAAGACATTTTCAGATTAGGGCAGAGATACGCATGATGTCTTCTGTGTTGTATTGTGTGTGTGTATTTGTTTCACTGTTTGACAGGGTTTCTTTTATTTAGGCTCAGGGAGAAAGAGCAGCGGGCTAAAGTCTTGCAGCAGGAGAGGGAGTACTACTCGTCTCAGGCTCGGACGCTGCAGCAGTCGCTCAATCAGCTCACCGTGGATAAGCAGCAGACCGAGGCCGAGCTTAAGGTAACAGAGCATGACCCTGCCGCTCTCAGCTTGCAGTTGCACTGCAACAAAACACGACTTAAAGTCAGTTTAAAGGTCAGGTGCCAGGATTATGTTTTCAAATACATTCATAAGACAAAACTGAAACGCGTTGTCACAAGACGAACAGACGAACAGTCAGATGATGAAAACAAACTAATCAAAGTGAAATGAAGTAAACATGCTTGTTCAGTTTCTCCTTGAGTACTTTACTTGAGTTTTTCCATTTCATGCTACTTTTTACTTCTTCTCCACTACATTTATTTTATAACTTAAAGGCAGATTCAGATTATTAATACAAAATATAATAAGTTAAATTTAGCCTCACTGTTAAAACCTGCTCAAATGCATCACTAATGACATTCCAGTAATACAATTTGTGATTATAAAATGGCTGTTAATTAGTAATTAGTACTTTAGTATGTTTTTAAATGCTGGATTTTTACTAGCCAATGATTTTTGCACTTTAGTATTGCTATTTTTACTTCACTTCTTCCACCACTGTTGGATATTCAGGCTGCTTATCCAGTTAGATGTTACTGAATCAGGTGCTTCAGCAGCAGATCCTCTTCCTCCACTGCATTTCATTAGCTCTGTACCTGTACTCTGCATTATGAGAGCAAAGTCGAACCTAATCTAATCATCTCTCACATCCAGTCTGACGTGCTGAGTCTCTGGCATGAAATGCAGATATCACATTACCCTTACTGGAACAGAAAAACCCTCATCCTCCAGTTTCAGTTCATTTCCTCTGGATGAAAGCACCACTGTTTGCTTTTTGCTTCATATTAGAGATGGACATTTAAGCAAGCAAGCAAGCAAGTTTATTTGTATAGCACATTTCAACGACAAGGCAATTCAAAGTGCTTTACACAAAACATAAAAGCAACAGGGAAAAACAAAAACATTTGAAAGCAACATAAAATATAATTACAATCAGGGTTAAAAGCTAAAAACAAAGAAAAAGAAAACAGGACAGTAAAAGTTACAGTTAAAATTTAAAACAGAAATACTATTAGATAGTCACTGGGAACTATTCAACTATTCTTTGAAGATTTGTATCCATCACTCCTTATATCAACTCACTGTTTCTGTTAAACTGTTATTTGAGACAAGCAGTTAAAGATACAAACTCCTGAACTGTTGGAGTGCCTGTGAGCGATACTCAAACCTCAACTGACTGGTTGTACCACTCACCTCAAATATTTACTCTAAACTGATTCTCCAGGCTGGATTTAGTGGGGTTTTACAGGTGATAAGTGTTAATGCTATTTCTGGCCTGAAGCTCACAACAATCAATATTCTGTGTATTTAAATTCAAATTCATATATTATGTGTTTTTCCTACAATACATTACTAAAGAGTTGGAAAGGCCTCTGGTGCTGCTTTCAGTTCATTATGTAACAATAAAAGTCTCTATTTAAAAAGTGAAATTCCTTTTGCTGAGTTGTTTCCTTCATCGTGAGACAGTTTGAATTTTAATAAACTGAAATCTTTTCTACACCGCATCATTACAGACCCAACATTTCCCTTAAACATCCACATAGTAATGAGATCAGATCCTGCTTTTTTTTCTGTGTGTCTTAGGCAGAGATAGAGTCCCGGGTAGAGCTAGAGAAGAGACTGAAGCAGGCTGAAGAAGCTCTGCAGAACCTGGAGAAAGGCCTGGAGTCACTGGACCGGACCAAAGAGAGAGACGAGAAGATGAAGGGGGATGTGACACAGCTGAGGAGTGAGTTAATTCATTGATACCTTCATATCTGATGGCAAATATTAATGTAATGCAATATTATGTGCTGCAAGTTTGCATTTAGTTCACTGAGAGCTGTTAAAGTTATTTGTTCACATAATTATCTTCAACAGGTATACATACAGATTAAAATGCTCCTAAACACCTTTTTAAGAATGTTTTTGTTTAAACACCTGTTAAAGAGCATATACACCTGTGAGACTGCCCTCGTCTGGATAGAGTTTGTATTACATGTTGATTGTAGGAGAAACAGTGTCACATTCAGCAGATATCACTCAAAGAAGATGATGTATGTTTTGTGTTCTTGAGGGATCTGTGAGAGTTTTATATAAAATAATTTGAGTTTTATTTTATATAGTTTATTCTCTAGAAATTTCTGCAACTAATTATTATTTTCTAATTATTTAATCTGCCAGTATTCTTTTTTTCGATTACTCATTTGTGCTGTAAAATGTCACAAAATAGTAAAAATACCTGTTGTAATTTCTCCAGCTAATCTACTCATGTAGTTATTCAGTTTACTATCATATGAGAAATAAAGCCTCAAATCCTTACATTCGGCATTTCGATTCTTACCAAAATATGTATTAAATATTCTAAACTCAAGGTCCACTTAGCTATTCTCAGAGCTTTCTACTGTATTCTACAGTCTTCATCAGCAAGTGAAACTTGTACAGATGTCATCATGTGACCTATGTTGTACCCATTGGAGGAGAAAGTATTCATCTCTTAAATAAAATTACCAACACCACAATGTAAAACATACTCCATTACAAGTAAGTTCTGCATTGAAATGTTACTTGAGTAAAACTATGTTAAGTATAATCAGGAAAATGTACCTAAAGTATAAAAAGTTAAAGTACTCAATGCAGAAACATGTCCCCTGGAGGCTGTGGCCATTTCCCTCCCACCATGTGACTATATATATCTATATATCTATATATCTATATATATCTATATCTATATCTATATATAGCTATATCTATAGATATAGCTATATCTATATCTATATCTATAGCTATATATATATATATAAAATCACATATATTATATTAGATTATTATTACTCATGCATTCATGCATTAATGCATTTTACTGTTATAGCTGGTTGAGGTGGAGCTCATTTTGAACCATTTTGTAATAGTAATTACATTAATTCAGTTGATTGTTTGGCTATTGTGAAAGTGTGACAATTTTCTGATATTTATTCAAATTAAACCTAAGATAAGAAACCTAAGCCATTAATTTTCTGCCAATCATCATTTCAGCTCTACTTGTAAGTAATGTTAGGTAAATGAACTAGTCTGTTGTCAGAAGTTAAGCTGTCAAATAAATGTAGTGAAGTAAAAAAATGACAATATTTCCCTCTGAAATGTAGTGAAGTAGAGAAAGTAGCATGAAAAGTAAAAATACCTCAAATTTGTTCTTACAAAGTTACATTCTACCACTGGTCGTACCCATTAACAACCAGACAGAGGTCCCGTACATCGGTCACATGACCTGAGTATGCATTCTATGTAGAAGCTCTGGAAATAAAAAAGTATGTGTATGTGTTTTGCATTTAGAGCTTTTACCACAGAGCTTAAAATTAGTTCTGTTCATCTGTGAATTACAGATTTAAGTCTCACCACTTATATTCCTCTTCATGCTCAGTTGTGAATCAGCAACAGAAATCTGTCACATACATCTCTAGGATCTAATCAGTGGTCTTATATATATGTTGGCCATTTGAGGCTCCATTACATTGGACTGTATGTGGCGTCTTCGTTTAACCAGGATTCTTTGAGGAGTGTATCTGTGCAGCAGAGATCGAGGCGAAGCTTCCGGCGATCATGAAGAACGCTGTGTATCTGCACAAAGCTGCTGCGCGCAGAATCAAGAGCTGCCGAATCCAGAGGAGAGTGTCCAGACGCCACTGGTGTAAGTCTGTGCATCACAACACATACACCTCGGAAACATGCATATTTGATGGGGCTTCAGTAAAACACTCAATATAGATTTTTATATTTTATCCATGGTGTAATTGTGAGTTGTTGGTGCCGTTTGAGCACTCCACAAATAAAGTTAAGATTATTAGCATTGTCAGGTCCATAGGTAGATTTAGTTATACTAGTAAACACAGGTGGAAAGGTCTGTTTGAGATTTAAATCTGTAGATAATTTTATACAAAATCTAATTTTAATTTAATTTCCTTTCTCCTTCTCTCTTTAAATTTATAATATGTTGTTGGGTTTACCTTTGCTTTATTGTAAATATGATTATTTTCTTTTTATAAGAAGCACTTTGTGTTGCATTTTAATGAACTGTGCTATACAAAAAAATGTTTATAATTAGTAGTGATGACATTATTGTACAGGCAGTCATGCACAGTATTAGAAGAAGTAGTAGTAATAACTGTACTATATCTTATTTATGCATTATCACTATTAGTAGCAATGTTATCAGCAGCTGCAGATATTGTAATACTAGTAGCAGTACTGTTTCTGTTGTTGTAGTAGAAGTGGATGTGGCTCTTGTAGTAACACTGGTAAATTTGTTGCAGATGGGGCTGCAACTGAAGATTAATGACAGTATTCATCCATAAAATGTGAAAATTGTGTCCATTATAATTTTCCCTAGCTCAGTTCACAACATCATATTGTCAGTCCAAAATACAAAGATATTCAGTTTACAATTATACAAACTGAGGAAACGGTCACATTTGAGAAGCTGGAACCACAGAAATAGTAGGCATCTCTGCTTCACAAATGGAAATATATTTTTCAATAAATTTTTTTGATCACTTATGTGATTAATCAACTAATTAGTTCATCATTGGTAGCTGTCAGAGCATACGGCATTATAGTATGTTCCCTTCTATCTTTGTTATTTAATAAGGCAACTGTTAGTCATAAGTTCCTAATTGATTATGTTCTCCGCATTTTTTCTCTGCTTCGTTCCAGTAAAACAATCCAAGTCTTTTGCTGTGCCCAATGCTGACGACAGCAACATGGAGGAGCTGCGAGAAACGGCCCGGCGACTGACCTCCGACAGCAACTTCAGAGAGAGCGTGTACAAGATCATGGCCCTCAAGGACTCCGCAAACAAAACAGAGGACTGAGAGGAGAGAGAGCGAGGTGAAAGAGGAGAAATGGTCCTTAGCTTTACCTCAGTCCACACAGCGAGTGATGTAGAGATCCTGATCCCAAACCCACCGTTAAGATATTGTAGACGACACAGAAATCAGTTTGATGGGATCACTGGTTGCAAACTGTACTGAGAGCAGTCAGAATTAAGTTTATCAGAAAAATCAACGGTGCTATATTATTATATATAATATGTTTATATATAACAGCACTTGTTCTCAGCCCCCTCATGGATGTACTGGTTTATAGCCCTTTTTGACCAGACAGTTCCAGGACCCACAAGAACAAAATCCAGAAAGAAAGACCCTTTTTCACATTGCTATTTGTGTTCATCAAATCTGAAAAAAACCCCTGAAGATTTTAGTCAAATAAGGGCAATTTAAGCTTAAAAAACTACACGGTGATTGAAACGCAGTATTCATACTCTCTTTCTGTCTACTGTTGCGAGATGTTCAAGTTGGATGTTAAGAATAAACAAAAAGGAGATGAAAAGTTTAACTTTGGAGAGAGGCGCTTCAAACTTTTCAATCTGCTGAGAGTTTTAGCGCAACAAAACTTTTGGCCCTTTTCTACCAAAATGTTCCTGTCATTTAGCATCAGACTCGGCAACAGAGTCATCCTGCTGTTCTATGTATTTGTTATTTACAGTAAACAATAAATTAAAAGGAGATATGCAGAAGTAGAAAAGGAAACTGAAACACTGACTAAAGACTGAAACCCCTGTCTTCAAAGCAGACAATATGATGTTTGTTTGACTGTTACATACTGTAACTCTGATTTAACCACAATTAAACAGCCAATTGACATTTTATTTTTCTCGTTCAATCAGGTAACGAATCACAACACAGCCTCACTTTGTTTCAACATTAAAAGGAACTATCCACCTCTTGTCCCAATATTGATACTAGAATCCAATAATCCTTTATTTTGGGAATAAAGCAAGTTGTACACAGGCTGCTCTGCAAATTGAACTATCGGAAACTACTACACTAGTTCCTGGAACTGTTTGGCTAAATCAAATCTAATCACAGTTTTCTACCAAAGAATAGAGTGAAAACTACATCTATGTTAGGAACAACTGTTCTCTCAGTATGGTGTACTATGTTGTAGTGTCCTAATCAAATATTCATTATTTTGACTAAAAGACTGACCATTTGGGACTCTCTAGACTCCACCTGATAAGATGCCATCATGTTACTTGACATTAAGAAACACTAACATCATTGATCGATCAGTCGGCAGTGTGTGACTGTAGCCTTGTACCTTGAGTTTCTAGTGTTTTCACCATTCTTAAAAACAAATACTACTATAATAGATTCAAAGTATACAGAAAATATTTACCAGATAGCACAGACTATGCAAATCCATCTTGTAAAATGTTTGTTTTTATTATTCTGGTTTTGCTTGTATGCACAGATTGTGTCCTTTTCTTTAACAGAGGTTTTATGAAAACAATGATGGAAACACGTGTCTGATATTGAAACTTGACCATTTTGTTATTGCTACATATAAAAATCTGTCCTTGACCAAGCAAATCATTGTAAATCACTGACGCAAGCATTTTATGATAATGTACAAATGATAACTTAACACTGGAAAAGATAGAAAAAAAAGAAGCCCACATGTCAGGGTAAGGTAAGAGGGAACATATTTTGGACTGAACAACATGCCTTGATGTTAATAAAGCTGTGTTTGAACCTTGTACATGTCGTTTCATTTATACAGGTAAAAAGGCTTTAGGCTCATATGTGGGTTCCCGTTCTCAGCAGGAAACTAGATGGCACTGTTACTAGTTTAAAATGAGTAAAAACTCTTGATATGGATCGGGGTTTTTTTATCAGAGGAGAGACAAGTTGCATGTTACACTTTGATAAAGTTTAGTGTGGGAAGAAAGATTCTGTCACGAGGATTGTAGGTTTACATCACCAGCTCTCATTCTTCACCAGGACCTGCAAATAAAATAAGAGGGATGAATGTGAGTATAAACAGTACAGCTGGAGATACATAAATAAAAGGGCTAACACTTTATTCTAACCCCCCTGTATGGTCTATATAAGTTTAAAAGCACTTATACATATTTTAAATGTTCATTATCAACATCTATAAATGCTCATTTGTTCATGTGTTTAATTATAATCATTATATAGTATATGATTACAGCTATGTTATATGGTGACAATTTTCACATGCAAAATGGTCACATCATTGAGGAGTTGATTAATAGTTTAACTTAAGTTTTAACTAATAGTTAATTAATAGTTTTAACTTAATCTTAAAAGATGAGTTAGTATCATGTGTGAACACGATGCTAACTCATCTGTAACGACTTGGGTGTTGTGTCATAATATAAAAGCAATGAGCCACTTGGAGATGAGCTGGATGCTGAAGCAATGCCTCTTGTGGTTTAGTGCAAAATCAATTTACTAAATGTAAAACGTAAAATTAAACTAGTGCATCTTGAGCTATTTTATACTATATTATAGATTGTATTGGGGTTTTTAGAGCATCCACTTATTGCACTGTTTGCAGTCTATTCATCATTAAAGTGTTTATTTATTAATAGACTGAATTTATAGCCTTATGTTGGCATAATTCAAAAAGGTCTGCATCACTTCCCTCAGCCTGTTTTAAGTGTTTCAATGTCATGTTTTGATGTAATAGTTCAGTAGCTACCATCTCTATGCAACAACAAGGACATTTCTGTCATAATTCATCCAAAAGTCTGCAGGTTAGCTGTTCATCTTACAATGCAATTGTACCTGTGGTTTACAAGGAGGTATCTACTGCAGCTTTTATAATGTTACTACATTTTATATAACCTTTTCTAGATTTCATCTTTTCACTCACTGTCACACGCACCTACAAATCTGCCATCTCATCCCTCTAACCTTACGTTACCTCCCCATGATTATCTGGTGGGAACAGTGTGGCTCAGTCAGCACCATAAGCCTGTCAGTCCTCTGCTGGTCTAATGCTGCATTTCAAATTCATTCTGGCTTTTATCTCAGTAGTTAGTGACCTTAGCAGGTATCAGGCATGTGACTGTCTGAAATGCTCGGCATAGTCTACTTTCTGCCCACAGATCTGCTGCAAAGACAGACTGACGCTTGTAGGTGACGGTTTTAAAGGTTTTCTCCCTGAATAACTGAAGAGGGGGAATGCTGCAGTAATTTCCCGGCTTCCTAGCACAGATGTTAATATAACAAAGCGATGGCGTGTTTTTCCAATAATGCTCTGGAGAGAAACAACCAGAATAAGCCGCCACAGAGCCAGCTCCCCACAGTCAGCCCCCTCATATTCCCACACACTCCCTGCTCAGTCACCTTTCGCTGCTCTATCCCGATTTCTATCTCCATGGCAACGACTACATCTGAGGGCAAAAACCCATGTGTATCTCCCTTTTATTTTTTTAATCTGAGAGATTGTAGGATTAGCGCAGCCAGAGGCCTTTAAACCTCGTTGTTGGCTTGCATGTCGGCTCATGAGTAAAAGCATTTTTTTTTCTCTCTGCACTGTCAATTTGGGGTCAGTGTGATCGAGTGTTGTGTTGTTGTTTTTTTAATTGCAAGCGTTAAAAGGCAATAGGATGTAACAAAACAGAAGGCATTGCATAACCTGTAAAAGCAATAAAAATTCGTACCTGTTGACCTTGACTTGGTCACCAGGCGGCTGTTTTGGGTGGCTGTCTCTCAGAGTGCTTCACTGTTTACTGTAATCTGACATGAAGAGGAGAGACGGGGAGGCAGAATGGCCCTGCTGCAGGAATTGGCGTTCTCTGATGCTTCATCAGCACAGCTCTTGTGCACACGGCCTTCTTGTGCTGCAATGTCAGCGGTTAGGTGCAGACAAGTGTCCTGCCTAGGGCTTCATTTCCATGCTATATCTAGCCGTGTCACTGTGCATGTACAAAAGGATCCCTCATTTGCTTTGGGGGTCTAAAACCATTTGCGCTTACTTTTCCTTTACAGGGGCTCTCACTTAAAAGCCTCTGCAGTTGTCATGGAGTTGTGCTTCCTGGTAAACAATGACTCTTTTCATTCCCACACAGCTTTCAGTCCAGTAGCTGAGATAGACGGAGCAGAGGGCAAAGAGAAAGAGAGAGGAGGGGTTGTGTTGCTGCTCAAGGCAGCACTCTCTACTCTCTCACCTAATGTGAAGTCTACTGTATGTCTCCTACAGGCTTTGCTGTTCATTTATGATCGCTGATATAGTTTGTAGTCTCATTACATCCAAGATACAAAATGATTTGGTTTGCTTTGACAGGATCTAATGTAAAAAAAAAAGATGGTCAAAAATGTAGCTTAATGAAACTAGCTGAAGATATGTAAGACTCGGAAAAACTAACACTGTCGGACTTTATGGGAAGAAGGGTAAAGCTGTTGAGTGATGATGGCCACAATGAAGGCAAGAGCCAAGCACATGACCAGAGTCCACAACAAAGCTATGGGTTTATTTATCATCTATGCTGGCTTTGAGTTGAGCTTCCAGGGCCATTTTATCAAAAGTACGCATGTTGGTCTCCTCCCGTACTTTGTCTCGTACATGAAAAGAGGCTCTGGCTACCGAGCGAGCGCTCTCCAGCACAGCCCTCTTTTCCTTGAAGATCTGCTCACTCTTCTCCAGCTTCCTCTCAATGGACTGGAGCAGCTCCAGACGCCTCTGCTTCTCCTCCTCTTCCACTCGCTGCCTGTTGAGCCTCTGGAGTTTTTCCTTCTCCTGCCGGGTCTGGACTGCCCGCTGAGCTTTCTCTTTGGCCCTCTCCTCAGCCACTAAAGCCGCCTGTTGGGCTCGTTTCTCTGCCTCCTTTGCACGCGATTCCAGAAGCTGCTGCTGTTGCCTTTCTCGCTTCTCTGCTGCCTTGCGTGCTTTCTGGATCTGCTTCTCCTCACGCTTGGCCTTTTCTTTCAGCTCCTGCCCTCGACGCTCAACTATCTGCTCGTAATTCTCCAGAGAGCGGCTGAGTTTCTCCTCTGCTGCCCTCCTGGCCTCCTCCCTTTCCTCCTGCTCTCTGCGTGCAATCTCCTGTCTCAGGGCGGCGTGACGTCTCTTCTCTGCTTTGTTCAGACCTCGTCTGTCCTCCTGGGCCTGGTGCTCCTTCTCTTGCCTCTTCAGCTCGGCCATGGTGAGCTTCTCTTTCAGGAGCAGCCTCTCCTGTTCCAGCATGGCAGCCCTCTCCTCCTCCAGGGCCTTCAGGTTCTGTTCCTGAAGAGCTTTTTTATGCTTCTCTTCTCGTGCTGCCTGCTGTAATCTCAGCAGGCGGTTACGTTCCTGCTGCTCTGCAAGCTCTCTCCATCGCTCCTCGCTTTCCTCAGCCTGTCGCATCTTGGCAGCTGCTGATTGTCGCTCCTGCTGGCTGAGTCGTCGCTGACGTATCGACACCTGGGTCTGCCACACCCGCTGGCACTGGAGCACTGCACGCTGCTTCTCTCGCTCCTCCTGCTCTCGTCTTAGCTCCTCCATTCTGCGTTCACTATCCCACTGAAGGTGAGCCACATAGCGGGTCTGACTCATGATGTCTTCCTCCTGGTATCTGGCAAGCATCAAAGCCGCAATCTTGCGGTCGCGCTCAGACACGGCCTTCAGGCCTCGCCGCTTCACCTCCTTCACGATGCGCTCCACCTTCTGTGTCGTCTGAGGAGAGTGGCTCAGGTCACCAAGGCTGAGGCTGCGGCCCATCAGGGAGTTGAAAGTGGCCATAGTGCGAGCTCGAGGACTGGAGACTTTAGCCCAGTGATCTCTTACACCATCCCAGCTGTAAGAAGAAGAAGCGCCGGACTCTGATGAGGTGCATGTGGTGGTAGTTGTGGTGGTGGAAGTGGAAGAGCAGACGTGATCCATCCTCCGCTGTAAAGACTCCAGCGAATGGCTTCTTCCTCGCCCTTTGGAATGAAATCCAAGATGTCCGTTGTGCTGAATGAACGGTCCTCCTGTTACGCCATTCGGAGGCGTCCCAGAGTTCTGAACTGCAGGCTTTGACAGTGATGAGGTTAATGTAGAGTTAGCTCTGGGGAAGGAGGGGGTTTTTGGTGTTGATCTGGGGAAAGTGTTTGCAGATTTACCACCTGAGGACTTCCTGACTACTGGTGGGGGGCCAGATGAGAGTGGCCGTGTGGTTTTTACTTGTTCAGATGAGGAGGACAAAGGATGCTTGGCAGATCCTTGGAAACCACCCTTTGAAGATGGTGTAGAGGTTGTGGAACCAGTTTTTGCGGACTGGGCAGATTTAGGGGAGGTACTAAGACTGGAAGTGGGTGCTTTAGATAAAAGACCTGTTCCGGTTTTAGAGGTTGGACCTGATGCTGTGGCTCTAGAGGATACTCCAGAATCAGGGGCTGAGCTGGAGGTCACCGGCCCAGATTTCGGAGGCTGAGTGGAGCCAGAGGAGGCTTTGTGCTGCTGCTCCACAGAGGAGGATGGCGCACTGCTGCCAGTATTGACTGTAGCCTGCAGAATTCTTCTTTTTTCCTCTCTGACAATCCTCTCCCTCTCCTCCCTGCACTGCCTCAGTTTGGCGTTCCTCTCCCTTTCATAGACTTCAAACAGCCCTGTCGCAACACGCATAGAGCGGCCGGGAGCCTCCCGGGCAAAGTCAGAGAGCGGGCGGGGCAGGAGCTCCACAGGTTTGACCCCACATCGAGCACACGCCTCCAGAGAGTGGGGACTTGTTAACACGTATCGGCTGCCCTCTGCAGCCGGTGAGTCAAAGTTGTACAGGTCCAGGTGCAATTTGGGTGACAGATCTTTGTCAGTCTGAGTCTGTGGTTGCTGAGATGGGGCCCCCTGACAGGCGGCGTCTGGCCCTGTTGGGGATGCAGAGTGGCAGGGGCTCGGCTCAGAACTGCCAGTGGGCGGTGTCTCAAAACCGGCATCCCCATCCTCCTCTGTTGTAGTGCCATCAGCCTGTTCTGGCAGTCTAGGATCTTCAGTGGCCACAGCTGGTGTGCTGAGCTGTGGACCTTTACACTTATTCTGCTCCTCAGCCTCTGAGGGGTCGACCATAGTTGGCTAATTCTGCAGACAGAGAAGAGGGAGGGGGCAGGGGTTGATGGAGGGAGGGGGGGGTTGCATGATATTTGAGGGGAAATGGATAAAATAGTGGGAAGAGTTTTCAATTAGAGGATTACAGAATTCAGTCCAAAGCTTAAGAGAGATGCAGTCTGTGGGGGAGGGTCATAATGCAGGTTCAGAGATGCATGCATGCATGAGCACATATTCATGCACTGATTTTATACCAGATGAGACATTTTCCCTTCAGGGAAGTGACATAACACACGAAAAAACACCACAGTCCTTTAATAGAGTCTATTTTTGGCAGAGTTACTAGGCTGAGAGAATTTGATTACTCATAGCAATATCTTTCACTCTACATCACACAATCAACCTACAAATACCTTTGAAATCATTCCAGGTCCTGCAAAATTCATTATTAACCAGTTGATAGTAAAAGCTTGATTTGAGATTCTATCTGGGAAACACTGGGCAAATCTACTGAATTAAGCTCTCTGGTCTCCATCCTGGACTCACACCTTAAAAACAGGAAAGGCCTCGACTTTTCAGTATCAGCAGGACACTCAGGTAGAAAACAGATGCACTTTCACACTAAAAACGAATCGAAGTCAAATTTTAAACACCGATTTCATTAGAGATGTGCCTGCTGTTGGCTGTTGTGTAACAATGACAGCATTTATTACTATGTTCACTGCAGTTTCATCTCGTGGATTGGTTGTATTTCACGGGTAGCTCGCACACAAACATCCACTGACCTGCCAGTTTGCAAAACGTTTTCTAAACCGGTGCTTTGTTCCCCTTTAATCCGTCCAGTGCCCCTTGTTCCCTGCATAATATCAGGTTTCAGGGAAAAAGGCTTCGACCGTCGACCCAACGATGGAGCTTCACATCGTCGCAACCTCCAGCGACACGACAGACACAGACGGAGCCTTTCGCAGCCTGTCGGTCTGCTGAGCAGCGGAGCTCAGATCTCTCTGCGATTAAAAATAAATACAAAACCAGCCCCAGAGTGAAATGTACTCTTTACGACGAAAACAAAAATCTTCTACCCAGCTTCCTCTGATCCCCCCTCTGCGAAGTGCATCATGTAAACATCAGCGGTGTCCACCTGCTATCTGTTCAGCAGCATCCCTCCGTCTCAGCCTCCTTAGCTCCGCCCGCAAATATGCTAAAAATACTGTCTGCATGCTGCAATTAACCAAGCGCCTATGCACCCAGCTTTACATGCTTTTAACATGTAACAAAACACTGGCATGCGGAATGTGTTGGCCTTGAGCAAAGTTCATCTAATAGTTTTTTTCTACCAGAGACATAGTGTAGGCCTATGTGTCCACAGAAGGAAGTGTCTTCCTAATATTTTTCAGTTTCCTAAAAAAATACTGCTTTATAATTTGTTTTGTATGCTACAGGCTATACAAAAAAATGTATAAACAACATATCAATTATTAATTATGATATGAGAGTCGAACCTATCTATAAATACACGTTTGTTTAATCTGTGCAGGCTGACCCATCAAATGTCACATCACCGCGTGTAACAGCTGCCATCTGCCAGCCTGGCTTATGAAATGATATAGACTGTAATTGCTTTAAACCGCCACTAGAGGACACTATAATATAATATTCATGTATTGGGTTTCTCGGGCTATCACAGGGGGTCAGCAGCCAATCGGCGTCACTAAAGTTTAAAAGAGATGATCTACAACAGGTTTTGTTCTAAAGTGTGAGATTGTTCTTTTTTTGCTAAATCCCTTAACATAATAAATATGAAAACTAAACAAAAACAGCATCTAAATAATTTTGATTGTACTTTAATTTTTCCACTTTCTTGTTGTTATAGAAAAGTTACAATTGTATCTGTTAACACTTGAGATGACTGCAATGTGCAAAGGTGGGTTTTTGGCCAGTTTCACAAAAAACAACAAAACACCACAGCAGCTAAGACTAGACAGGAGGAAACATATAGGCTACTTCTAAATAAAGAGTGCTGATTTCAGTAAGTTTATATATTATAGTGTATATTTTCTGCATGATAGATTTAACAGCAGATATTTTGACGTGTTACAGTAGGAAAAAAGGTGTACATAATAAAAATGATAATAATGGTGGCTGAATTCCATTTAGCTGCTTCAGTTTCAGGGTCCTGGTATTGTGCATGCTGGCTCAGTGTCCCACTGCCACTGTCTACTGTAAAAAAAAAAAAGGCCTGTTGACGTTCATGTCAAAGACATTCATGTGAGGTGAAGCAAAAACTCTCAGGTTTGTGTTTATCTGCCTTAGGCCTTAAGGTGCCTAATAATTCTCCACCTAATAGGCTGTAATAATTGTGTTACCTCAAGTTGCAATTTTAATCACGATTTCTTGGTAAATTCCCCTATTTAGCATTTATAAGAATATATAAATAATTAAGATATTGTTTATAAAACACTATATTGTAGTTGTTACCAGATAAATGTGTGCAGTATTTGTCAACTATTAAGACATATTTTATATTATTACAGTTGTGTTTTATTATATTGTTATTTATCATCTGTTTAAACACCAGCCTCTGAGTTTGAGTTGTAACCGGAGGAGTAATAGTTGTTGATAAATACAATAATAAACACAATGTTAAAAGTTTAATAAATGCTAAATAGATAAATGTTGTAGATTTATTTAAGTCTAAATACAGTTACACATTTTTCCAATTGAATGATTCTGATTTAGTAAATGACTATGTCACTAAGTATGACTTTCATGGTTTCTAAAACATTAAACAAATTTCAGAGTTAGAATAAGCTTCCGTAGGCCTGATACAGCCGCAGTCCCCGCACTGAGTCTGAATAGGAATAAACTGGAATAAACGCTGCGTATCAACCTTACAGTTAATCCCTGTGCAGGAGATTGTGTTTGAGGTAAAAGGTCAGGGTCACAGACAGGAGAGCAACAACGGAGCGGATAAGAATCCAGCCTTCATGAGAAGGGTTGATACATATTTTTAAATTTTAATTATTTCAATTTTTGAGATATACATCTCTTACGAGACCTGAGAACAACATTACTGTGTTGTTACTACAGCTACTGCTGCTTCTTGTATTTTTGTATTACTACAACTATTTCTACTACTATTACGCCACTATAACCTCAACCCTAACTACTACTTGCTCCCCTCAAGGCGTCGATTTGAGTTCTTTCATTCCATCAGCAATAGGCCCTGTGACTATCTGTAGATGGGTTTGTTTTGCTGCTTTTCTGATGGTTCTGGTGACAACAGTGTCATGGGCATGAACTGTGTATGGGTTTGTATATATATATATATATATATATATATATATATATATATATATATATATATATATATATATGGTATAAATTCTATTTTTATTTATTATTGATTGCTGTTGTAAGACAAATTGCATTTCAGGGACATTAACGCTTTACTCTAGTGCTACTAATACTTTTATAAACAGACACCTACTACTGCCGCAGAATTGCTAGTTGCAGCAATAATACAATTTTAGCTCTAGCAGGTCCTCTATAAGTGATAGAATAAGTAAAAAGTAGTTGTCTCTTATGTATTTCTACTTCTATTTTTCTTTCTGCACACCCCACTACAACATGAGCAAATGTGGAACACTTGTTGAAAGCCACTTTGATAAGACAGACTAGTCTGGTTGGGTCCAGTCAGAGTGGGTAAATCAGGATTAGATAACTCTGGGTGAAAATCACAGTGATGATGACCCACTAAACTTCTGACCCGGTGTGGGGAACAGTGCGAGTTTAATTGTCCCCTCCCGTGAGCGGTATCAGGAGGACAGCGGGGTAACAAGTGACAACAGGGAACGTGCTGGCTGGCTTGTTAACCAGGGGCATGGGGTCTGAGAGGGGGGCCAAAGGGGAGCGGGGCATGGAGTGGTTGCTGCACAGTTCACTGGTGCAGGGGTATGCTCGACAGAAGTTTTGTGTTTTTGTTTTTGGTACTGTAGGGCCTGCTCCCCATCGCCAAATCTGGACTTGGGGGTTCATCGAGAGGTGAGCTGCTCTGTGCAGTCATGGAGACCACTGCAATGCCCGGCTGGTGGTGAGGGCTTGGAGCATTCCCTTACCTACTGGGTCTGTAGTGGGAACCAGTCTGAGTATACGGGGAAAAAAATTGATTTATTTTATAGTATAATAGTATAATTAAATAAGTTTCCGGGTTACAGGACTGTCAGTGCAATTATTTATGTTTTCTCTAAAATATAAACCCAATCAATCAGTAAATCATTTATAAAGCAGTGTAAGACATTAGCTAAATGTTTTTATTTAGATGTTGAGTTTTTTTGCAAAGAAATCAGCCAATCAATTTTTCCTCTTTGCCTCCTCAAAACTGGATGCCTGTCATGTCAGTAAACTATAAGTTTATTTTTTCATGCAGCTTATTTGCTGCATGAAAACATTAACTAAACACATAAAATGTGTTTAGCACATAAAACTATAACCAATAATAACAAATATAATAGCTAATTTTAGTGCTTAAAGTGTCTGTTTATGCAGAATAACACTGCACTCCCATGAATAACATCACAAAGTACAAACTGATCAGTTCTCATAGTTTGGAAAATTGTTAAAGTAGTGGGCAATCTAGTAGCAAATGATTGATTAAGAAGTCTTACGCTGAAATAACAAAGTGAAGGCAGTATTGGTGCTGTTAAGAGGATCTATGTGCCGTTCACTCCACTGCAGGAAGCCTATTCTTAGAGGCAATAAATGAATCCAGCCAAGAGATTACAGACAGAGAAAAGCTCAGGGAACTCAGACAAAAACCACTTTTGGCTACATGACTCGGCAGCTTCAGTTGAGATGAATTCACCCATTTCATCTCCCTTCAAGAGCCAGGTCTGATTTTTAGCTCTACATGTGTGCAGAACTTTGACAAGTACGGATAAAGACATGGCAAACTCTTTCACAGACCTGGAAATAAAGAGGATACAGTCGGTCTCAGTGCATTTCCACCTCTCCAGAGAGCTACTGATTTTCCACATTATTATATTTTACTACTATTGTAATGGTTTGCGCCAAGAGGACACTGTAGGGGTGTTCGCTCAGAGTGGAACATTTTTAGTGAGTGTAAAATGCTATTCAGTTCAGTGAACCAAATGTGATCATATACCCTGGAATTTTTAAAAGACTTCTACAATGTTATTCATGTCTTTTTACATAACCAAACTGTTTCAGAGGCAGAAAAATGTGAAAAATAAGACATAAATTATGGGCTGATATTTGCCTTTAAGGTCTTTCATTTATAATATATGGGTATTTATGTAGGTTTTTGCTTGGCCTTAGCTAGAGAACTGCAGTGAGATGACATATTCAATTACACTGTAAATTAATTCTTCATTTAAAGTCTATATATCTAATGTAAAAAATTCTAATGTAAATATTTATAAAATGTTTCTTTAACATAATGTCTTTCCCATCCAGCCAAGAATATAATTTTAATCAAAATTCATAATTATTTGGTCATGGATACATGTTTTGATTATTGGAACAGTATATAATCTTGCTCTGTTATCTGTGAGTTATCTGTAACAATTTATTTCTTGGGTTTGTAATTTCCTAATCATTTCAGGAACTGTGTTGGAATTGGAATTGATTGAATGGAAATTGATGGATTGGAATTGATTATGTGAAAACAGAGACATAGAGGCATTTATTTTAGTTAGACTATATTTATCTGCATTGATTGATTATGTCAATTTCTGGAGATTTTTTGACAGCCAAAATGTTATTAACTTCTTAATGAGACCTAAACCCAATAAAATATTAACCTATTATTGGAAACTTTATTCATCGTATATGTTGGACTGTAAAGCTGTGGACAAATGGACACATTTTACATTTTAGCATGTTTAACTGAGCACTGATAGAAAGATTCTAGGTTACATAAGCAATTAAATTCTTAATTAAGTGAAAGTGAACCAATTGAACTCTCTATCCTCCTTGTAACTACTACCAAATGGCATATTTCCTTTAGGGAAACTGCCCAGGAAATTATGGACCTGTAAAATAAGGTGTTATTGTATTGACTGACTCTAATAATTAATATCTGTGCTGCAAAATACAACAATAATAAAACAAAGAGTGTCACAAAAACAGACAACCAGATGGTGAGTACCACTCAAACAGTACTGTAGCACTGTAGGCTGATGTTGGGTTTGTTCTTAACAATCCCATCTTTTCCCATCTCGCTCTGTCCAGCTGGAACTCCCTGGTCCTGTGAAGACTGAGACCTTTCGTTGCCCCCAGTTCACATATCCAGCCTCGGTTTGCCAACAGAAAGGGACACGTTTTCTGGGCAGTTTCAACAACTCCCCCTTCTGACCCTTTGCTTTCTCCAGCTACCAACCCCCCCCCTCCCTCTGCTCTGTCTTCTGTGGGACGGTACAGGGGTCCCATGTGGGTGTGGAATAGTCTCCCTCCTCGGTGGAAGGGGAAAAGGTCCCAGAGACAGAGCTGTTAATTCAATCAGGAGAGCAGTATGCTCAATTAGGCATCCATAAGGGCCCTGGATGGGTTCGGGGGCCCTGTAGAGGGCATGCAGCCCAGTCCCCAAGAGGTATTAATTGTGTATGACAGTGTGTAAACAGTGGGGTGAATAGACAGTGCAGGTGCGGGACACCCCAGTCCAGACTCAATAGCCCTTTTCACACCCTTGCCTCTCTATTGCCACTTTCTCTTTCATTCTCTCACTACGTAAAAATCCCTCACATCTCTGATTAATGTCACGGATAATTCGGCTTTGTGGGCTTATTTATTTGTTGCTGTGTGTTTCCGTTACTAGGCATGCTCCTACATCAGCTTCAGTGTGTGTTTGAAGAGGGTAATAAGAGGCTAGGTTGCCGCTGACGGCCAGCCAACGGCTATACACGGGTTCTCATTTTCAGGAGCTAGTGAAAATTGCGGCCAGTTCATGTAAAATATCTGGAATTTATTAAATGAAATCCAGATGACACTTAAAAAGGAGTGGGCTTTCTATCTGACCTAAGATTTTTCCGTTCAGCACACGACCCAGCCCCCTGTCCTTCGATCTGTCTTTCATTCAGTGCTGTAATTGTGTTTGGTCTTTATCATTTCAAAGTAACTGAAGCTGTTGGATAAATAAAATGGAGTAAATTCTGAAATGTAATGGAGTAGAAGTAGAAAACCACATAACATGGAGTGAAAGTACCTCAAAACTGTATGTAAGTACAGTACTTACATTACTACAACTACTACAACAGTACTACAACTCCAATGGTGGAAGAAGTATTCTGATCCTATAGTTATGTAAGTAGTAAGTGCCAATACTACAAGTAAAATTTGAAATGCATGACTTTAACTTTTAACGTAATATTTTGACAAGGAATTCGTATAATGAGTGAAAGTATTCATAATGGGGACCCCTTTCAGGGTGTTAACATATAAGCAGCATTTTTATATTGTAGCTGGTCAAAGTGGAGTTGAAGTTAATAACTTGGCGGCTGTGGCTCAGGAGATAGAGCGGGTTGGCCGTTAATCGGAAGGTCGGCGGTTCAATCCCCGGCTCCTGTAGGCTGCATGTCGAAGTGTCCTTGGGCAAGACACTGAACCCCAAATTGCTTCTGGCGGCTGTTCCGCCAGTGTGTGAGTGTTAGTTTCTGTTTGAGCACTTAGGCTCAGTGAGTGAATGTATGTGTGATTGGTGAATGCAGAGGTAGTGTAAAAGCGCTTTGAGTGGTCGAAAAGACTAGATAGGCGCTATATAAGTACAGAACATTTTTTAAACTGTAGGGTTGTTTATTCTTTAACAAATAATCAAGTTGTCATAAGTATGTCATTGTATTAGTTTTGAATCTATAATATTAATTTATTAATTAATCTTAAATATATCTACTAACTATCGTACAGATGTCAAGTAAAGATGATGCAGTAAAATGTAGGATCTCTCTCAAAAAGAGTAGAGTAGAAGTATAAAGAAAGACACCGGTAAATGGAAAAACAAGTATCTACTTTAGCACAGTACTGGATTATTTATTAACTTCTACCACTGATTATAATAATTATAATATATGTTAAGTATGTCAAAGACAATAAGTGAAGTAACTAGTAAATACAGATGTAAAAGGTACAATATTTCCTTCTAAAATATATTTTATTTTGAAAATAATGTGATTATTATACTCTGAATAACAGTAAAAAATAATGGGACAACTAACTAGTTTGAGCCTCCATTATAACTTCTTTTAACCCACAACATTCAGCATACCACATCTGAACTCTGTGTGTGTGTTCTTTTCGTACATGTGACATCATGGTTGAACATCTGTGCTAAATCCGCCTCCCCTCTGGCCGTCAGATCTCTGGGTGGCCTCTGTCCTGCTCCGTCTGTTTCTGTGTCTACAGACACCTGCTAATTTTCGGGCGTATGTAGTTGGTGTAAGCCGGCGGGGGGACAACGGCTGAGGTGTCCTTGGAAGGGCCGCTGCAGTAATTGGGAAATACATTTCCTTTCAGCATGCCCATTCATTCATTTTTTTTTTGTTGTCAGAGGTTTTCTTTCATGCTTGGCCAAATGACAACAGAATTAAAGTGTCGAGCCATGCTTTCCCTACAACAGCTTTACACCCCCGAAAACTTTGTCTTCTTTGTTAGGGGTGGAGGGTTGAAGCGAGAGGGAAGAGCAGATATAAACTGATCTCGTTAACATTCCAAGAGACACTCCTGTTCCCCCTCTCTGCTCCTCATCCTCACCTCCCACAGCATTTCTCTGCTCACACCAGAACATGAGTGGACAAGCTGGCACATAGCAGAGAGGAGGGGGGAAGATAATGCCCCTTGGGTGAGAAACAGCACCGGACTGAGGCCCATCTCACCTCTCACAGCTCTGACAATGATACTACATGGTCACTTTGATGAGTCTGTGTGGTGGTCCAACAAACAAGAATGCATTTTATTGACTGTCTGAAGTACGTTTAGGCCTCAGTTTTTCTCCCTTTATGTTTAACAGCCCTCTTCCTTTTTCTTCTCTTGTATTTGGCCTGACCCTCTTCACAAATTCTCTCCATCCTTTTTGAGAACATAGCCCTTTACTGAAGCCGCCTGGTGCAAACAGAAATCATTAATGCTGACCCTAATTGTGCCAATTCCAGCAGCCCAATAGCTCTAATTACAAGGCTCTTCACTGAGGCACTCAAAAAGCAGCTGAACTGGCATAGCCAACAATTAAAAAATATCTATAGGGACAAAGACTGAGAGAAGGGGATTGGTGGTGGTGGTGGTGGGGGCTTGCCCATTGCAGCAAAGGGTGACCGGATGGCCCTTTTCAGTTCTTAAAAGCCCAGTTTCTGTGGACTGAGGGGTTGCTGAACTGAAGCTGGACACCTGCACTCAACACTCGGCTTCCCTCACTCACCCTCTTTGGTCTCGCCACCTTCTTTTTTAACTGGCTTTCAATGGGCTACACAATTTATCTGAAAGGGAAAAGATGAAGAAAGAGAGAGGACAGAGAGCAAGAGGACGTGGGAGCCAGAAGTTGAGAGTTTGTGGGATGAGTTTTATGAGTCCATTTAGAAAGCTTTTCTGTCAATCTGAACAATCATGCATTATGATCAGTGAAAAGCGAAAAGAATTCAGATCCTTCACTAATGTAAATGAAGCAATACTACAATGTATAAATTCTTCATTCAAGAAAAAGTCTTTAGGAAATGTCACTTATGTAAAGTATTATTAGCAAAATGTACTTTATGTAACAAAAGTAAAAGTGCCTACAAAGCAGGAAAATGGCACCCCTTTCAGTGTTTAATATATTTTTAGATATTACAGCCTACTATTGGATTATTATAACTGATGCATTAATGTGTAATAACCATTTTACAGTTCTATAAAAGTGTCTCATATTTTGTACGATCATTATATGTTTTATGTGTAATAGTGAATAAAACATAGTGAATTAAAATTACAGTATTTTTCTGAAAAATGTAGAAGCATAAAGCAGCATGAAATGGGAATGCTCAAGTACGTCAAATAAGTTCCTCTTGTTGAATATACTGCATAACAGTAGTACACAGTTTGTATTCATCATGCATTTGATTATTTTATATGTTATTTGCATACATTTGCTTTATTGTGAAATATATATTTATACTTGTAAAACATCTTAATTAATAACTGAATTAATTTAAGATTTATCCCAGAGCCCTGCTCTTAGTCATATTGCAACATAATCAAATGTGGGTATTTTTAAATATTGACCATGTATGGTCATGTCATGCAGGATTTTATTATATTTATTACTGAATATTAATGTTTTAAAAATAGTTTTCACTACATGTTAAGAGCTACATATTTATTTTGAAAAATGTCTTAATGCTGAGTTCTTTGTAGTGATCAGTTGCTTTTTTTTAATTCATAATTATTAGGATAATTTATGTACTATTGTTAGCGATAAAGTGGCACAACTGTTTTACCCAATCAACCACTGAATTCACATTCTTCCAACACACACACACACAAATCTACAAACACAGGCTGACCCCCTGCAGTGCTTGTGACAGCTATTGACTTTACTCAATAGAGGTTTTCCATTGTAACCCAAGTACACAGGCTAAATGTCATGGCAGCAGGATACTCGGCTATTATAGAGCATTATGTGTCTCTGAAAGGGGATGAGAACCTAGAATTTGACTTCACAATTGCTCGGTCATTGTCCCTGTTCTCAAAGACTGATGATAATGCACTGAGTGTCTCTGCAGCTGCGGAGTCTCCTGCTTCTCTCCCCTGACTGACCACAGCAGCCTTTTCTCCTCTGTGGAGAGTTAATCTTGGACCAGTTAAAAGGTGGGCGTGGCCTTTTAAACGCCATCCCTCGCTGCTATTGGACAGCTGGGAGTGTCGGTCAGCGCTGCTTCTCCCTCCTTTGCTTTTAAATGAAGTTGCAATGGATACAGACGCGACTCAACCTGTGGAAGCCGCGATGAACAGCTGATCCTCCCGCAGTGGATAAAATCAATCATCATGGTCTCAGCCAAGTCATAATTTCTCATCCCACGCGTGGCACTATGTGAATAGTTATTGGAGAAACAAATAGACAAAAGGAAAGTAGAGTGGAGAGAGTAAAGGAGTGTTTTGGAGCGTTTTATTTTTCACGGTTTGGACCTGTTGATCATCAGTGTGATAGACGGACACACAGTCTACCTGCCGCTGCCTGCTCTGCGCTCGCCGAACATCAATTATGATATTGTCAAGTTTTCTTCTTTTCACCTTCTCTCACTGTTTGGCGCCTCTGTTTCTGTGTTACCTGCCTCAAGTCTCCGCGCAGAAGCCAGGTTCACGGGTGAGTTCATACCTGCGTGTCTGCTGGTTCACACTCTTATAGCCTATAGGATAGCCTGATAATTGGATTAATTGCGAGCATCGTGCAAAAAGTGACATGGCAAAATAAATGGTGTGCCAAATGTGATAATTTGTGAATATATTGTAAAAATTATTATTACCAATAATAATACGAATAATACGGCTGATCTATAACTTTGTGATCAGACAGCATGATTTATCGCTTTGATAAATTAACTGGACTTCCAGCAATCCTAAGGTGTTTAAACTGAAACCTATACAAGTATAAAACACGTGGATACGATGTAAATAATACTGGAAATAATAGGTGCTGAGGTGTATTATGCAATTCATATACTATTCATAAGTGCGTTCATGTGCAGACCAGGTGTACAACGAAAGTATAAGACGACCTTAATTTGTGATTTTATAGTAGCCTATAATAAGAGTCCTACAAAGCAATCAATAAAGTCAACAAACAGCGTCAATTTAACTCAAGGACTCCAAAATAACATGTTGTGTTAATTGTAATGTTGACAGTTTAAATGCTTTTGGGCATCATGTTGTTTTTCTTTAAACCCTAAACTATAACACCACCTAACTTTCAAGGCTTAGTACATTTAGTACATAGTTTTAGACTTGGTTATTAAGGGAAAAAATGCTTCCAGAAAAAGGCATGTAAGCTGTCCATCATTTTGATATAGAAGGGTTAGCAATTTGTGTACTTTTTTGTGTGGAAAACTGAACATACTACTCCAAACATAGTGTAAGACTACTGTACTACTACTGATTACTGGCTGTTTTCAAGGATTGGCACTGGAATAGGTTATTCTGTGTACTGCGATCACTAACCAGCATTTCCTTCACCTCAGCATGCCGGCTCTTATCCCTGCTACTTTTCTAGGACAGATCTTTGTCACTGTTAGGGCTCTCCAACTCTTTTTTTTTAGACTCTCTCTCACACACACTGCTTTATTTGTTCCCCCCTCTTGTTGAAGCTTTTTTACAAAAACCCATGGCACTAGCTAGGCAGAGAGAAATAAGTGATGGGGAACAGCATTGTTTCACAGATGCAGTGTAATATTTGTGGTCGGGGGGTGACTTGGGGAGTGGGTAAATATGTAATGCTCACTCACATATTGGAACTATTTCACAATGTCTTTGAACCCCCCTTCCCCCCTCCTACCCCCCAAGACACTGTGGTCAAGATGGCTCTATGGAGTCTTTGTGTAATCCCCTCTCTGTTACTTACTTTCTAATTGTTTTCCAGCAGGCCAAATAATGAAAAAGTCCAAGCAAAGTGTGTGATAGGATCGTTAAACAAGTGAGTTTGGAGTTTGTTTTATTGATTTTGTGACCAATCCAGGTAGCAGATCTGTTGTTAGGCACAAAGGATAATACATCAAGTGATTGGAGGTTTAGATAATCAGAAGAAAGGTGATTTTATCTGACTTTTCTGTGACTAACAACCCCTCTGAGTTGTCTTGTGGTAGTCCAAACAGCTTCTTCTTCTTATTTATTTCTGTTCTAGCTTCAGTTAAAAGGATTCCATGCGCCTCTGCAGCCTCAGAAACTATCAGCCTCGTCCCTTTCAAAACCACACTGGATAAACTCCAACATAGAGGCAGATTTGAAAATAAGACTGCTTCTTAGTCCTCACAAAGTTGACACTTTAAGACACAAAATCCTTTTCAGCAGAGTAGAAATAAATGCTGAAATGTGTCCAAGGCTTGTAGCATCTCTATCAACTTTATCCCCACAAGACTGAACACCCTCTCCGCATCCACTTTTTCCTCCTCCTGGCCTGGACCGGGCACAGAGGAGGAGCTGCACACCCCCACCACAGTAGATACTTTTAACATTGCTCACAGCTGCTGTAATACCAGAATTCACACCCCCACTTTCCACATTGATATCAGGGGTGAAAGCCTGAGCTAACTTCACTGCATTGCACTGCTCCTTTCTCATTTCCCTGGAGGCTCCATGACGCAATCAGTGCAAAAGTTTCTCAAAACTGGGGAATATGAGTAACTGGGACACTTACAAAGCTTTAGACAATATAAACCTTTTACCTTGTGATTGTTGCTATTTGTGCAGTTTAAATAGGTCTGTCTTTACCACTCCCTGTGTAACTTTGATGTCTCCTTTAGTGTTTTACCAATTTCTTCATTGGCTAGAGAGAGGGCAGCACCACTCAGAAGGCGAGGATGTGTGATGATGGTTAAGGAAGGTCGTCAGACATTACACTATGATGGTAGCGTAACACAGTTTCTGCATAAACTGGCAAGACAAACTCACAGGCTGAATTATTTAGTTGAATTCAAAGGCAGTAATGGTGGGGGGGGGGAGGAACAACGAAATGTGAAACCACCTTTGTGATCTAATCTTTTTTTTACTCTTAATGTGAAATTATGCTTTTTACAATCTAAGAAGATTAAAGTTCACATCTAATAAAAAGGTCTTAATGACAGCAACAAGATATTTTGTACTATGAATGATCTGTCTAACAAGCAGGCAGGTGGAGGGCAGGGTGACAAAGTCTCAGTTCCTACAATTTTTTAAACCAAGAAATCTGTTTCGGGGGGCAGAGGGTTTATTCAGAAATTAGGGGTAAAAACCACTTTTACCCTTCTATCCTTAATCCCCTTCATCAAACCAACCTTTTGAGTGCCAGGGATGGGATGAGATGAACAGTCAACCTGCATACTTTGGTGACAGCATCAGTGAAGACTCATAAACCCACTGAAAAACAAACATAAACAGCCAGGCCTGGGCGGCAAAGCATCTAAGACTCCATACCTTCAGCTTGGGAAAGCAGAGCTCCAGTTCAAAAGCAGGAAAGCCTTTTTATTGGTGTGAGGTAGATCATAGCCACAGCGCAGGTGTGAGTGGTCTGCATGTGCGTATGTCGATGCATGCAAGCATATGTGTAATTGTCGTAGGGTCAGCTAATGACTCCAAGCTAATGACTTTTAATTATGCTTACAGTGCACAAAGGAATGAGGACTTTTTTAAGTGAGAGAGAACACTGCAGATATTAAAGTTTTATATTTAGCGGTCTAATTCACTCCAAAATGGCAATTAGTGGTGAACTAAACATGTTAGGGTTTGGTGTCAGTATCTAGTGATTCTTTATAGGCCCATTATTTTCACTCATGTGGAGAAATCATACGAGACAAAGGCATTGCAGAAAAGGGAGAGATTTTTCTCCTTGCTGAATGCAACGCATTTTCTCACATCACTTGTGTTTTCTCATACACTTAAAAGAAACAGCAAGTTCACCTCCCTTATGTAAAAGGGAGTTTGGAGTAATGAAAGAAATCAGGGAGTGAAGATGAAGCAGATGAGGCAGATTGAGAGAAAGTGGGTGCAACACCAAAGCAAATAGCAAACCAATGAATAGAATAACAAAAATAGACAGAATGTGTGGAAATTCAGCAGAATAAGGACATAATTAAGAAGTATCCAAAGTGCTGCCTTTTCTTTGTAAGTATTTGGCGACTGGACACAATATATGACAGATCGGAGATTTTGTATTTACATGAAACTGTACTGGGTTGATATCTTAAATCAGTAGCATCTGACAAACCCAACAGTTCAGCAGTGTTGTTGTTATTCTGCAGGCAACATGCAAGACATCATTAAAACAATGATGAAGAAATGCAACAAATGGACTGGACTTTTAAGGAATCCTAACCATTCCTGCAATGTGCTGGGAATGTTTGTCAGTACGTTGGACAGCTGTTCAAATGAGAGCTCTCCAGAACAATTTAGATACAGTAAGGGCCAAAAGCAAGGATATTCTGAGCTACATACAGAATAGTCAATGTGAAAAGATCCACAACCAACAAACCATCTTACCTTAAAAAGAAATCTTTCTGACAGATCACTGAATGAGGGAAAATATGTACTTAAAAAAACAATGTTATCCTGATTTTATCATGACAACACAGGAGGCTTCTCTGTAATCACTGCCTTTCCAAAAGAAGTACAAAATTCTGACAAGCGTGTATCGAACTGTGAGTGAAGTGAAATAAAAGCAAAATTACTGATTTAGTAAGCATGCACATAGAATTATGAAGTATGAAGAAGTATTAGAATATACATACTCAATTAAAGGAATAAGGTATGTTACTTGTATCCTCTGGACATAATAAAGTTGTGTCAAGGAAGACCAAAGAAAATGTATTTCTAAAAAAGTAATTACAAAGGGCTTTGATGGAAATGACGGATAGCTTGAAGAAATAGAAAGGAAATAAATAAATAATTTGAGCATGTGTGTGCACAATTAAGTAGAAGGATATGTATTATTAGAATAACTTTTACCTGTATTACATAGTAATTTGTAGAGAGAGGGAGAGATAGATAGAAGGAGAGAGTGAGAAGTTTGTCCCTTAACCATCAAACCACTGGGATGCATAGAAGAGTAGCTGTTGGCCATAATCACACAGATGTGCAGTGCACATTTCTCCATTTAGTCTTTATGGGAAAAAACATTCTTGGCAAAGTGATAAGGTCATAGTTTGGCATAACCGTCTTCTGTGAAGAGAAGTCATGAAATACAAACCTTTCAGATTAACTTTGTCCTGACGTTTTGTTCAGCAGCAGTTTCTGATTAGGCACTTAAAGGAAAACTCCCTAAAAACAGTTATTGGTGGTGAAGCTTGTGGTTTTGGGTTCTTTTGTTGTATGGTGGTGTGAGTTTGAATACTGATGCTACAACAAACATATGCATGATTTTGCTGTTCTTAGAGCCTTTCTGGTCCTGCTTAGTATAGTGCAATTGAACAGATGAGGGAAACAGAAACTGAAAAGGTTTGTTCCTCTGGAGACCATGAATGTGCTCCACAACCAGCCTGTTGCATTACACTATTGTATGTGCACATTGAAATTATGGTGTAATTAGAGATGTCCAGATCCAATCACGAGATCGGAAATCGGGCCTGATCACGTTGTTTCAGACTCGATCGGAATCGGATGTTACCTCTCCATCAGCACTCGGATATAAATGTATATATATGTATATATACATGTATAGATGTGCTGTGCACACTGTGGCACTTTTGTACACTTTTGTACAATTTTGTATTTGTTTACATGCCTGCCGGGTATTTTAAGTTGAGTTGCTATTTGTTTTTATCTTAGACATTTTTTATATTTACTGTTGCACTAAAGTCCAAAGTATTATAGAAGTATCGGATCTGGACTCGGTATCGGTAGATACTCAAAATCAAATGACTCAGACTCGAGGGCAAAAAAACCTGATCGGGACATCTCTAGGTGTAATGGTGATGCTAGGTCCTATGTGGACCATGAATATCATGGCAATCTAGTCGTAACAATTTGATTTTTCTTGTTTTTAAAGTTTGCATAAGGGAGGCATACGGCGTCAGGGTGGTGCTAGAGGAAATTTCATATAATTATGGAGGAAATCTATGACAATCTATCCATAAGATGACGTTTCTTGTGTAAAAGTGAAATTTTGGCCAGTACTACTATCATTGACGGTGGTGCTCTAGAGAAGTGAATGTTCAATCAAAGGGTTTATGCTTAGGGTATCAGTATTTTGGCTCAGTAAATTTCAGCATGTCCAGTAGTAACCGATATTTCTTGTGTACAAGTGTGAATTTAGGCTCATTGATAGTGGGGTTTATCACATCAGGATTTGTGCTCTGGGGACCATGGATATTCTGTCACTCAGGTTAACCAAAGTTGATGAAGAATTTTTAGACCTGATGGTGAAGCTGGACAAGAGGTCCATGATAAACTAACTAAATAAGAACCATCCTTCGGTGTTCAGGCATATTCAGGCCAGATTTCACTGCAGTCTGGTTAGCTTTGAGATGTTTCACTCTGGATGTCGTCAAGCAGCAACCTCCATGTCTGAAAAGTGAAGCCAATGTGTATGTGCCTTAAATCTGTATTCTTTCTAATGACCAGCAGGAGGCGCTCCACTGGTTGCAAAAAGACATCCCATTGCATTGGACTTAATAACAAAAAAAACATAGTTCTCACTTGATTTATTACCTCAGTAAACATTTTCCAAATGATTTTATGGTGTCAATCGCTAGTTTCAATTTTTCTTAAACATAGAATGATGTTCATTTTGCACCTTACTAACCAAGTCAACCAATCCTAAAATGGTCATGTCCATTTACGTTCAGGTACAAAAAAAAACAAGGTGGCAAAAGCCAAACTTGAGGCTTCAAAATGGTAGTCCTACAAACCAATGGGTGAAGTTACGGGGCTACGTCCACTTCTTTTATAAAGTCTGCATCTGGGTGTACTGCATCTCTAACACCAATAAAAGTAAAAATCGATAATGAGATAGGCCTTTTCGCTCTAGGATGGCAATGATAGTCCAATTGCAAAAAAATACATTGATACTGAGGGAGCTGTTAAAAGGCATTCTGGAAAATATAGGAAATTAAATTAGAACAAATGAGACAAGTAGAGGGAAATAGGGTACTCTAAGAAATTAAATGACAACTTTAAAGCCCCGAAGGAACCACCGAATTCCATTAAATGTCAAACAAATTTCCTTTACTGAAAACTTCAGAAAAACTTTAGGTTCACAAGCCAAGGACTGATATGACTAGACACCTAGGCTCCACTTATATTTCACAGGACATGGACAGTTGGCTTTAAGGCTTACTGCACCAGTGACCAATCAAATTGCTTACATATGTCGATTGTCTCTGATAACTGTGTAATCAGCAAATGCATTTCATGCTCAATTTTGGGGCTTTCTAATCAGTGTAATGAAATACAGTCAAAGTCCAGGCCTGGGATTTCAGGCCAGTGAGCTCCACGCACGGATCACTGCTCCTTCACGCAGCATTTCTTTTTCCTCCGCAGATCCTCCTGATAGCTGCAGTTTATGGGGTGCATTTGCATTTATGTAATCGTATAGCCCACTATGGACCTTGCTCTATGTAAATTCAGTGTGTTAGCGACGTGTTCCAGCTCTTGTTTGAGAGGGATACTGCCTGTTGAAAGAGCTCTCCGTAATCCTTCAGATTATCAGGACGGCAGAAAAACTTCCTCTACTTGATCAAACTAGCTCAGCAGATTAGCCTCTGCTCTGCCACATATTTAATCGTTTGATATGAGCGAGTGTGTGGTCTCAGCTTCAGTATGCAACTGTGGTAAGGAATCTATTGTAATGTGTGATGGACGCACACACATTCACACACAGACGCTTCCACACTTCCTGAGACAGCTGACTGTTCTGTAGCCAAGATGTAGCATTAGTGACAAACAAGGAATGTTGTTAATCAGATTTAGAGCCATTTCCGAAAAGGAAGAACACCTCCCTCTCCCTCACACTTTCACTTTGATTTCTTTACACCACTTCAAAAGAAAAGGAAGTCATCCTTCTCATTAATCTTGTATTTAATATCCTGACCATCATCTGAAGAGGAAATGTGATTATAGCATTGTGTAAAATAGTTTTTCTTCTGCTCTAACCCTTTATTAGATGCTGTAAATCTATTGGAGTTTACAACCATACCAGCACATTAAAGATGCTAAAACATTTTTATATTAAGAATGAATCAAATGATTGTGTGTAATGTGAGAGGGGTCACTCATGGTGATAAACCCACAGAGAATTATCACCCAACTCTCAAGTTCTACATAGCTTCACACAGGATTTTAGTGTCTTTGAGCTCATTGTTTTGGTTTTCTGACTCGAACTTTACTGTTTTGGTCCAGTCTCACTGGTCTTATCAGCACTGTTTCCAGATACTACCTGCCCAGAAGTGACATTTGGCAACTAGCTGGTAAACATAGTTGAGTATTTAGCAGCTAAGGAGCCAGCCCACCAAAAGTACAGCTAAAAGAGAGTGAATATTGGAATTACATTCACCAGAAACATGACTCCAAGTAAATGGTAATGATGTGCTGCTGGATTTATAAACATCAACTGTTTGCCAACCAGCTTAAAAGCTAATATGTCAACATTTACAGCTTGCTTAGACCAAAAACAAACCCTGTTAATTCAGGTTTAAAAATTATAGTACAAATTAGGAGCACTGACAAAAAGCATTTAGCATTTATGATGATTCTATTACATGAACTGTAAAAACCCAGATACCACTATAATGCAGCTTTTAAATGTGTGGGACTGTCAGAGCTTGTGTTTCAATCAGCAGTGTCAACAAAAAACTGCTCAGTTCTTTGCAGTTCTTTATTTCTTTGTAGATTCAGCCCAGTGAGAGGGATGAAAGAAAGCTAAAGGTTATTACTTTGAACATAAGCGTTCAAGTCTCTATCCTCCTTGTCTTTATTGCTCTGCGCTTTATCTACAAGCCAACTTCCCAAACCACTTAGCCAAAATGTTACCTACCAAAACATGACAGTAATTACATAAAGAGGTAAAATTAAAAGATATAGTAGAGTAGGGGACAACACTTTAATGTTTTAAGCCCAATCCCCACACTCCTGCTGTGAGCAGCACACACACTTTGCACCTCCTCTGTGAAAAGTTGTCCAGCTCCTCTAGGTATTGCCAGTTCACAACATATTAGAACTGTGTATTAAGGGTTTTAAAGGGTTACTTTGAAAATGTTAAATTACAGGTTTCTTTTTCAAGACAAAACCCAATTAGACATTTAAAAGGAATAAGTGGGGGGAGAAGAAGGGCACAGCTTTTCATACATTCCTCTTTATTTCTTCCACTTTTTTTTTATTACACGGGTAAGTAAAGTGTGTTAATGGAAACAGCATGAGGGATGGCATTCGCTTTATAGATTTCCTGAAAACTAAATGCTAATTATCAGACAAAAGTGATTACCTTGGCCTGTTAAAAGCACACAACAGTACACAATTAGACCCGACTTTGGTGGACAACTTTCATTGGCTTGTTACCTTGATGGCTGGCTCAGTTTTATTGTCCTTTGCCTCCATTTGACTAATCAATCCACTTGTTGGCTAGTGAGGGAATGCCAAAAACGCCTGGTGATTAATAACAGGGATGCATCAGGTGGCCATATATGTATTTATACATGTGCTGGTGTTGTTGCATGGTTTGTTGTTATTGTGCCCAAAGGGGATAATGAGCCCATCACACGTTAGCTCCCTCTGTCTCTCTCTGTCTCTCTCTCTCTCACACACACACACACACATACACACACTGATGCTTGTAATGAATCTCCATCTGTGCATGAAAAAGCCTTTTCCTTAGAAGCAGTGATGTCATTCATGTCAAGGTGCGTGTTCCTGTTAGTTAAATAGAACAGACATTTTTTCCACTACACAATATCTGATTTAACCATCCCTTGTGATATCAAGTAAGGGTATTCGCTTCAGTCGACTCTTGTGAGAACAAAGCATAGAGGCTTGTCATTGTAGTGATTAAATGGAGTTTCAGTATGCAAACATCAGAGTTAAATACTTAAGACTTTATTTTTAATAGCCACAAAACTTCTATCACAGCACAGGACTCTCCAAAAATAAGTCCCTGAAAAATCTGTAATTATCAAATGAAATACTATGAAGCACAGATTACATGTGATCTGGAAAATGATGTGTGATCATGCTGAAATGTCTTTTAAAATGTGTGCACCACAAATGTTCTTGTGTTATTAAGTAATTAAGATGTTTCAGTTACAGTTATTTGAGATGAAACTCAGAGGGGAGTGAAATTTTAAAAGTAACCAGGAGTATTAAGTAACTCTAATGGGTGTGGACTGGTATATAATTTTGGGTTTTAACAGTGACATCAATACAGCCGGTGATTTCCAAACGCAACATCAGCCCCAAGTAAAACATGTATGTAGCTTACTGGAAGGTCCTGCTGCAGGCTTGAAACCTTATCTCTCTTTGCGGCTCATACAGCAACAACAGTAATGTACTAACCCTCCAAAGACACAGTTGACATTGTACACAACCTTCCACATAATAGCTGCCACCATAGCTATACTTACAAACATCATTAACTGCTAAATCTAACGGATCACACTAGTGTTAAAGCAGGTTATAGCTTCTCAACTAATCATGTGGACTTTATAGGTGTGCAGGTGGCTCAGTCGGTGGAGTGCCTGCCCCATGTGCAAGGCTTAGTCTTTATAACTGTAGACTTGAACCTGGGGCTCTTTGCAGGACGTCTTCCTCTCTCTCTAAAAAGTCTCCAAAAATATCAAAAATTAGACTTTACATATTTGCTAAACAACGGAACGATAGAAATAGACTGAAAGTAGATTGATAATGAGCTCAGATGTAAAGCGCATTCATCATCACTGGTATGGTCCTTTAAAGGGGAACTCTCTCACTGATATTATACATTAAAGTCTGTTTACAAGTCAAGGGAGTACTACTGAAAAAGTTGTATAAAGCCTTTTGTGGCTCCAGAGGTAGATGAACCAAGTCTGATGTGATGTCACTTGAGTCAGCACTGGTTGGGAACGAAGACAAGTCTGAAAGCATATGGGTGTGTGAGAGCTGGTCATGTCAGCTTGAGGCTATAACATAACACACCTGAATCTCTGACGGTTGGTGGTTGAGCATTGTGGGTAATGCAGGTTTTAACAAGGAAGACGATACCTCTGGATCTGCAACATAGATTATGGTCCCTTTTTTAAATCCTGTCCATTATGAGTGTGACACTGTTAGTATAGGAGAGCAAAGTTGAATCAGTGGAGTTGTCTTTTAAGCCACATACAGCGTTTGAGACATGGTTGGTTGTTAAAGGAAGAGATGATTAGTGGGATCAACTGTTTATATTGTGTTATAGGTTTGTTTTAATACCCAAAAATGCCCAAGTAAATGTGCTCCACCCTATGCTCATTAAGACAGATGAAATGTTGAACTTAACTGCCTTTACTTTGTGAGACGTAATCCACAGATTTGTTTATTTACTACCTTTGTTCCGTTTCACATAGCCTGCTTTTTCCCCCTTCAGACCTTTAAGCATACATAAAAATGGTTATTGTAATTTTCTAATCATATTGTTTCTCCTTGTTCCACTGCTGTGGCTCGGACTAGAACAGATTCCCCGCCAGTAATGGTAAAAAAAAGACCATTTTGCTAATGCTGTAATGGTTGCACAATGGGGGTTGCATTTCACTTATTTTATGAGTGGTGGAGAGCTCAGGGCTCTGTGCTTCTGGCTGAGATGTGTTTGAGACATTGTGTGTATTTATGTTGTGTGTGTGTGTGTGTGTGTGTGTGCAGGGGGAATTTGGCTTGTAAAATGTGAGAATCTCAGCACTCATTGTTTCCTGGTAAAGATATCAGTACCAAACCATCATGCAATTCCCCTGGTATTTTACCTTCAGCTCATCTTTGACTTCATCTCTTTGGTGGGCCATTGGTCAGAGGAGGATACCTTCTCCTCAAAGTGTTAGGGGATTTATTTCTAAGCTGTCTCTCTTTCCATTAAAGATATTTCAACTTGTTCTCTTATTTGGAAATTAAAGAAGGGCCTCTGAGTGGTTGTTAAAGTCAGATTATTCTCTCAGGGGTGCATCAATAATCCATTATACATTATGTTATTTGGAGCTTTGGTTTCTCTGTACATGTTTGATGTGCTGCCTGCCACTATGATGTAAAACTTTGCAGAATGATCTGTAGAAAGGGAGTATGAGCAGGTTTCTCCCCACAGGCTTAGGTAATTAATGTTATTTTGAGTAGCACGTGTTCCTCAGCAGATCCAGCAATAGCTTCTGTTACATGTTAGTCTAATTTGGATGTGTTTGTTTGGTTTTGGTTATGGGACGTCGAGCCCCAGCCATTATTGGCCTAACACAAGGGGCTGTTTTCCCTCAGGAGATAATGCCAGGCTAATACTGTGGCAGCTGATTGCTGTCAAACAGACCTGGGGTCGGACAGTAACTGAAAAGAACGTTGGTTTTAACCTACTCAAGTCACCAGATGGGTGGGGTTTACCACATCAGGACAATTCGGATAGTATTTGGTCAACTGGAAACCACATAAATGCTTTGCTGATTGCCTGCAACCTACCTTGTTTGGTGCTTAAAGACAAACCTCACTCATCTAGTGGTGCCTGCTAGTTAAGAGAGTTGTTTTTCAGATACCATGTGATCCAGGCTCAGTGTCAGTTACTGCTGGTGTAAGTGAACTTTATTGTTGGCAGTTTTCAAATGTGAACCACATGCACATTTATTGTAATGAGGAACTCATGTAAAGCAGTGGTCCTGTAGAAACTGCTGAGACTCGATCAGACTTTAGAGGTGGCTGGGACACAGTGCAGAGAGACTGAGTCAACATATTAGATTAGATAGGGTTTAGTTTACTGTCTGCTATTTGATATTCTCGCCAGGAGGCTTGATTTTTCTTTCTCCATTCATTTTTGATGTTTTTGCCTCGGTTGTTTTAATCTGAAACAGTTCTTTTGCAAGTATGGCTACGCACAAGTAGGGTTTTGAAAATTATGCATTAATAGTTATTGTAAATTACATTCTGTACTGTACATTACACAGCACCTCATAAGGATTTCATCAGTAACTGTCCAATTGCTATAAGCACAAATAGTTTTTGGGAAATCTGCTTATCTGCTTACTTCACAGATGAGACATAGATGAGAAGATCAATACCACTTTCGTAATTGTTTAATAAATATGAAGCTACAGCCAGCAGCCACTTATCTTAGCATAAACACTGGAAACAGAGGGAAACTGCTAGCATGGCTTTGTCCAAAGGTGAAAACATCTGTTTACAAGGACCTCATAAGCTCACTAATTAAACACTTCCTGTTTGTTTAATCCTTAGAAAAACGTGAAAGTGTTGTTGTGTTTTTTCCCCTACAAAATAGCCCATCACATAACTCCCTGTAAAACCGCAAGTTGTAGTTTTTACACTTTGGTTTTTGTATGGATTAAACAACAGTGATATAATTAGATAATCAGTGAGCTTAAGATGTTCAGATAGGTGGACTTTGTTACCTTTGGACAGAGCTGGTCTATCTATCCCCCTCTCATTATTTATGCTAAACTATTCTAAGCTAAGGGGATGCTGGCTCCAGCTTCATATTAAACCGGCTGATATGAGAGAAGTATCAATCTTATTTCCTAAAGTAAATCCTCTTATTTAAAAAAAAAATCTGAGTGTATCTAATATAAATTAACTGCAAACACAATAGTGTTCTTTGTGAAAGTGTAACCTTTACCTCTAATGCATGTTGAGTTTTATTTCAAGCAAACTTTCAGTAAAGTTACTTGTATTGAATAATAACTTGCTTTGACCAATTCACAGGCTTTTACATGTACACATCAGTGTAAATGACTAATGAGTAGGAGTATTTTCCATTTTTGTAATCTTCAACTCAGGTTAAAGAACTCCCATCCATAAAATGAGAGAACGTTGTTGTGATCTGCTGGCGTCTCTGGTTACACCTTTACAGGAGACGAGTCTGTGAGTGGGACAGCATGAGTAAGAAATTACTACATGTGGGAGTCTTGGTAGGAGTGTTTATTTCCACTTACCGGACAATACCGTCTCAAAATCTGTGATTTAATGCTTTATTATGACAGTGGCAGAGGGGCTGCATCCATTATGGTTGTGAGTCATTGATGGGGAGGATGGGTCAGTCTGTGGGCAGAGGCCAGACAGACTCTGCCTACAGCAAAGGAGTGGCTGGGTAGGCCTAAATCACTTTTTAAGATTTATTTTTGGATAGTCATTTAAGGATTTTACAGTTCATCACATAGACAAACTGCTTTCCAGCCACAGTACTTTGTCTCAGTCTAGTCCTCTCCTTTTAGCCACCTCTGCTGTGGAAGAAAAAAGTAACTCCGTTCTTCTATTCCAATACTTGAACAGAAAGTTAAAATGGTAGTTATCTACACTACCTTCATAATGAAATAAATAAGAAAATAGCCATAGATATAATGCAGATACATTCTTTTTATTCCAAGTATTTGTATACTTCAGTGAAGCTAAGAAGAGGACGCATAAGTTAAAAATTAAATGATGTGCTATATTTTCCTCCCTGTCTGCACTTTCTCATAAAGAGGTGCATCATGATTTAGTTTTACTCTGAGATGTCTGTCAAGAGATTTTCTACCATGCATCAGTGCCAAGGCTGAAATCACATTAAAATGTCTGGCTTGTTTTGGACATATTGTTATGACAAGGTGAGTTGGATTTGTGTTCCATTGTATCCTTTAAACTATTTTTCCCCGTTTGTTTAAATTCACCTTGTTATACGAGGGGTCTTTTTTGTATTTGTATTTAACGTTTAACTTTAAACCAGCCAAAAGAGTCCCTCTGTGCTCAGAACTTGGATATTTTAACAGATACATTGTTTTATTTGGGGATTAAACTTGTGACTCTCCAGTTTTAGGAAACTGTCTTAAACTCTGGACCACCCTGCCACCATCTTATGTCACCTCCTGATTTTATCTGGCAGATACTGAAGCTTCAGTATCTTTTCCTATTTTAGGGAAAGTCTAATCTCTCTCTTTGCTCTCTAGAGATAATGTAGTATCTGCCTGTGCTGACAGCTCTGACAGCTGTGATAATTACCATGATAATTTCTTCACTGCAAAAAAAAACTGCCAAAACCTTATGTCTACCTAATGTTATATTTAGTTGTACAGATTTAGATTTTCAAGGACAGATAAACTATCCTGCCTGTGGGGTAAAATAATCTCAATGAGGTCTTATTTGTTTTAGTAACAATATTCAAAGCCAGAAAGAGGCCGTTCCCTTCATATGATGAAAATAATCCAAGCAAAAGTCTTGAAACTAGTTAATCTGGTGATGTTAGCACATGTGATATTATTCACCAGTTGGCAGATCTTTCACATTTTCATCCTGGTTTTTAATTAAATTGCTGAGATTTAGAAATGAATGTTTATAACTGTCAGCGCTGAAGGATACTCTCTGGTATCAGTAAAGTAAAAAACCCACAAAGGTCTGAAAATAGATTATTTTCTGACCTGCGTCTCATTTTCCTTACCACATATTGGATTTGTTATTCGTGCTGAAACAAGTTTAAACTCTTGAGTTATTTCCAGGTCGTCAGGGAGAGAGAGAGAGATGTTAGCCAGAAAATGACAAAGAGTATAAAATTCAAGTAGTAAGAGTACGCTGCCACGATGGCTGAGTGTATTTTTAGCAATGTACCTCTAGGGATGCTCCAGGTAGTCTGTCCACTACTTTAGTCCAGACTGAAACAGATATTGGATGTATTGGCACAAAAAGCTGTTTAGACATTCATGGTTCCCAGTGGATGAATTATGATAAATGACTTTGGTGATTGCCTGATTTTCCATCTAACGCCACCATGAGGTTCAAATTTCAATTAGTCCAATACTGAATACCTGCAAAGCTAACAACATTCCCATCACGCGCAGCTGTACTTTGAGTTTAGTGCTAATTATAGTAAAATTTAGCATGCAACACGCTAAACTAAGATGGTGAATATGGTAAACATTCCAAGTGCAAAACATCTGCATGTTAGCATTATTACTCTGAGCATTTTAGCATGCTGACATTAGCATTCAGTTCAAACAGCCTTGCCGCCTCACAGAGCTGGAAGCATGGCTGTAGTGTGATTAGTTTAAGTGTCCACTGATCTATGGACGTTAAATTGTCCAGGAAAATAGTGTCCGTTTCAGATAACTAAAGTATGATGCATGTATGTCGTTACAAGGCGCAATGGGTGGAGAGGCAAAGAATTAAGACAGAATGATTGTGACAGTTTCTGTAGCAGTCTGACTTGTTGGTAATAATAATAATAATGCCAACACAAAGGCACATATGGACGCACAGTTTTGCTCTCACAGAGGAAAAAAAGAGATTGCCATGCCGTTAATCTGTTTAGAGAATGTTCAATGAAAACTCCCGGTGATTCATTCGAATATGAGATCCAGTTGTACACCAGCTCATTCATGACATCAGTGGTTTGGCTTTGTTACCATCTACACTTTGTTCAGGTCTTTCTGATTGCTCTTTATAAGTTTGGAAAAAATCTGTCTCCAAGCAACATTTTTGATGTTCAAAATACAGCTTTTTTGAGTCAAGCATTTGGGATGAAGGAGTCAGAGAATGACAAAAAGAGAAATTGTCCTTGTGTACATGCAACTGTGGATCATCCTGCCTCAGATCGCCTGATAGGATTTGGCAACTGAAGGGTGGAAACTGTGCCTTTTACTTCTGGCTGCGTCTTATTTTCCACCACCTTCTTGCCCCCGTACCTGCCCTTAATGAGATCTCCTGTATTGGATTCAGAACACCAACAGGCATAATGGTAATTGCTTGTGAGGCCTTGGGTGAAAAACGCATTGGAGAAAGGTTTTCACATGCAGTTTTCTACTTGGGAATTGCTCAGTTTGCTTTATGAAACAGGTGTTTGAGCAGCCACAGTTTACTCATCACTTGTGAGATAAGGGAAATCAAGAGCTCCTTGCATTTTTTTCAAATAGTTGAAACATTGTCAACAACAGCTGGCTCAGGTACGCTGCTGGGCCACTTTTTACAGCAGAGGATTCTGGTGCTGCTCAACGCACACCTACTCTAACGCTCTGACCAACCCACCACTTTTTTGGCAAAGTTTGTGCTCCCTTGAAATTCTTGAGAGTTTAAATATATGTAAGGCAGCTCCAAAGCCAAGAACCATTACTGCTGTCAGAGAGAAGGCGATTTTCCAACTGTAGAGTAGAATTGACTGACTAATAGATCATGAGTAAAGATCTAGGGAATGGGAGAGGAAAGAATCCTAATTTCCCATTTCAGTACATGAGATTTGGCTTCATTGAAACTTAATCAAGGTTTAACCTGTCTTCAGACAAAAATCAATTAAATAAATTAACCTCTAGGTTGCGCTTCAGTGCAGAGCTGCTCACATCCTTGTTACAGTAGCCTTAACAAAGAAAGGCAGCGGCTGGCGAGAGCTTGAGAAACAAAGAGCAAAATGGGCAAGTGACCTATGAGTCCAATTTGTACATTAGTTTGGCATAATCTCAGATTCAGCTCAATGCAGCCTTTGTTAAAGCACAGTGAAACTAGAAAGAAGGAAAAGGAGCAAAAATGAAATAAAAAAAGCTACAAGTTCTGTAATTTTAGGATGTATCCATCGTGTTATGTGAAACCTGAAGAGAGTAAAAAAATTTAATCTATTGCACCATGCCAACTTGTTGCTGTTTTGCTCATTGCAGTGGCTGATCGGAGACAGAGACAGTCACTGTGGGGTGATCTGCTCAAGGACGCAGGGGAAGCCGGTGTGTGGCTCGGACGGGCGGAGCTATGACACCGGCTGTGAACTGCAGAGGGCGCGCTGCAAAGATAAAACACTGACATTGGCATACCGCGGCCGGTGTCGAGGTGAGAACTGAACTCCAGTTACAGTCTATGTATGCTATGAAAATCTGCCTAAATACATGGTGCTTTCACAGAAACTAAGATTTCAGACTCATCTGCCGCTTTGTGGACGCAAGAAACTTTGGCATTCACATTAAATGTTCATGATCTGCATGTTTGCACATTCTTTGTCCATACAGTCTTGTTAGCAGCTGGCACTGGAAGTCTTATACATTGGCGTTTCCATGACTACACCAACATGGGTTTTCTAAACGGTCTATGCTTACAACTACATTACTGCTTGACAGTAATATAATTTTGAGGGATATCATAGGGTATCAAAGAGATATTACATTTTCTGGAGAATCAATTAGCTAATCCAGCAAACGAAATGCCGGTCATAGAACATTCATGCATCAATCATATAAAGAAACACTATTAACATTAAAGTACTCATGCTCACTTAAAATGGTCTAATATATCCAGAGTTATTAAAGGGATAGCTCTAAATATTTACCTCACTGTCACTTGCTCACTGCACCCCTGGCAAAAAAACAGATGGTATGATATACAACATAATTGCCACTGTTGCCATGATGAGGACATCTGCCTGAAACATCCGTGCATGAATAAATTCCCATCCTACTCATACTTTTTGAAACTACATACAAAAACAACATAGACAGTACTGTTAGGTATACAAACGACATGTTAATGGCCTATAGTGTGATCTCTGTGTGTGACTTTTTTGTCTTTCAGGTAAAACCTGGTTGAAAATCGATCAGTTGCCGGTGGCTTCAGCACCAACTTCCACATCTGAGGGGAGAGACCTGGAGCTCAAAGGTAAGGATCAGGAAACCTCAGACAGTGAACACCTCTGAATATGATGATGATTGTTCTGTGTTGCCAGGATTCAAAGCCAGCACTAAATTTTCACCTAAAATGCTAGAATAACTATGTACTTAATTGTAACCCCATCTTCTCTTGGAGACTATATTGTTAAGCATACTATAGAAAGCAAAATAACTGACTTTACTTGAGACTTACCAAGCACGTTTAAGATGTCACACCCAAAGTGAACACCAGACAGTTTGGAAAAAGGGGAACTGAATGAAAAGATGTCTTTCATTTTCCGCCACTCTGTAAGCGTGTAAGTTTTTACAGACCAGATCACACACTTCCTCAGTTTCTGGATGCCAGCCACTCAACAACAGCAGAGATTGATAGGTCTAGAGTCAAGGTTGGGACTTGGCATTTCCCCCCTCCTCTTTTTCAGCCCCACTGTCCATTAGGAAAACAGCAGTCCCAACCAAATCCATTTTTGGAGAGAAATTTGTTCCCTCTGTATGGTAATATGTGGTTTTGTTTCATAATATCAGTGGTGTGCCAAAAAAAGGAAAGCTGGGCAAGGCTCTCACAGTCCTTGCAGATGCGGCAGGCCTGTTTTGTTGTAATGAAACTGCTGCTTTATTTAAGCAGGCAGTTCATGAACCAATCCTTGTTTACAATGGTCTGGTGAAGGCTTATTTAGGTGTGCGTGAGATTCAGATTAAACACAGATAAACAGATACACTGGACTACAAGACATATAAATTGCTAACAGGTACAACAAACAACCACAAACAACAACAAACACATAACTATGGCTATTACAACAGGCAGAACATTATTTAGCTGTGAATACACAACATGTGCAAAATCAACACACCATGGATCAGCTCATTATTCAAAATCTCTAAAATGAAGATGATAAAGTGAATCTTTCTTCAGCCAGGGTGTTTAAAAGGGGTTTTGAAGTCAGTGAAACGCAAAACCTGCATTTGCAAATGGTGAGTGTACATTCTTGCAACAGTACCTCATTGCTTTGCAAAATAAATAAAATACAGAAACAAGCCTTTGCATTTATTGCTGCCTAGTGCTAACAAGCACAGGCCAGCATAAAGCACGACATGATGAACAAACTGCTAACTGCCTCTGATCATGGAGTTGTTTTTATATTTCCATAAATCAGACTATTTAAATTTCTTGTCTTCAGTAGGACACACGAGAACTACAATGTTTAATGAGTCCTATTTCTAAAGTAAGACTAAATATATTCCACATTTATAAATTCATGCAACCATGTCTGTCCTTCTCGCTGACATCATCGCCCCATTTCTGGCTCTGTCAGTCTTTTACTCTGCAGGAGACAACATGTCTGTCTCCTCTCAGGTCCAGAGACGACTTTTATTTATCCAGGGAGAATGTTTGCCAAAAGTGGAGGACTGCGGTCGCGCTGGTCAGCTCCCTGGTGTGAATGTGTATACACGAATAGTTGAACATGAAGCTCAACTCCACAGGAGCTGTGAGTGCAATAAAAACAATAGTTCCTGATGGGATTTTGAACCAGTGGGCTAGGTGGTGTGGAGCCCACTTCATTCTCTGACCTTTCAGTCACTTCCATCTCTGTCCCCTGAGAGCAGGTTTAGCTCATGAGAGCTGTAGGCTCATTTTCCATTCCACATTTAAAAATATCAGTGTAGAGTACATGATGCACTCCTCAGGACTTTCATTTTTTCATTTCTTGATTTATTTGAAAGGGGACAGTGTACATTAATCAACATAAAAACAATGTAAATGTACCTGAGTTAGCTAAAAGGTGCTAATTTTCATCGGTAGTCCCCCAACCAGGTGTAAAAAAGGCAGCCTTAAAAATAATCACAGGTATAAAATTACAAGATAAAATTACATACAAAACATTATGGTTAAGAGATATTTTTCATGTAAAATAATTATATAATATTTAAATGCTCATAGAAAGCATTAGTTAGCACAATGTTGTGCTCATAGTCTACTTCTGGCAATGGTCAGTGTCTAAGAATGTATTGAGTTAGCATTTTTGAATGGTGTAATAAAAGGTCTTTGACTTTGGGCTTGATATCTCTGCAATGCAAAAGGTTTTTGAAATATTTTTCCCCCTAACCATCCTTGTCCTGTGCTAAAAATGTGTTAAAGGCTGCACGTCAACAGGAATGAAACAGCACTAGTAACTCCAAGGTTGAAAAAATGGCTGATTGGAAAGAAACACAGCAGAAAATGAATAAATAATGTTATTTTCCCTGTGCATCTATGAAAAAGATGCCCTTGAGGAAGGCACTTAAATGTCAGACGCAGTCAGCAGCCAACAGTAGTAAACTGTGGTTCTACTGGTCAGCTCCCAGGTGTGGACAGGGTGTTGCTGACAAAAAACATGCATCTTCAGTAAAAAAGACAAAACAGTAGCATGGGAGGTATGTTTGCAGTGTATCAGAGCAGGCTGTCCTGTCAATCTGTTACAGATGCAGGTCAGTCCAAGTGTCGTGTTGAGAGGAACCAGGCTTTGGAACAAGCCAGGGGACCTCAAGAGTCCATATTTATCCCAGAATGCAATGATGATGGAACATTTGCCCAGGTCTGTCTCCACAGATTTCTTTTTCTTCATGATTTTTTCTTTTTTTACTATGAACAATGCTCTTTTCTTCACACAAGGGATCAGTTTCACTTCACTGATAGATATTGTATTGTGTAAATGTACTCTTCACCTCATGCTGTATTACACTCACAATACACTGAACCAAATTATGTATATTACAAAGTTATTGTCATTTTTTGGTGTGATTTACCTTTATGCCTTTGCAGGTCCAGTGCCATATGACAGGTTACTGCTGGTGTGTCACCAGTGACGGCAAGCCAGTGAGTGGCTCTTCTGTATACAACAGGACTCCGGTGTGTTCAGGTACTGGGGAGGAACCAGCCTGGCAACCTGTGGATGAAATGTTCAGTGTTTTTCACAAGAATCTTTTTTTTTCATCAAGAAACGTTTTTCCTGTACGAAGCGTATAAGACTCTGCTGCCAACACAGCTTGCATCTGTCCTTTCTTAGTACTATGCACATTAGTGATTAGAGTCTGTTTTTGTGCAACCAGAGCTGCTCTACTTCAGAATAATGTTTAACAGGTTGTATGACTAAAAGTAGAAGGGTAAGAGGTTTCCCGACAATTCTTTATTAGGGTGGAGAAGCAGCATTGTAGTATCTTGGAGCCAAGAGTGAATGCAAGCCAAGTCACTGTGGTTTAGGCTAATTAACTTTAGGTATCGGAATTAGATTTTTTTTTTTTTTTTAATCAAAAGCAACTAGCAACAGTGCTTATTCATAGGCTTCAGTTCCTTATCAATGGAAACACTGAGATCTGAAACATGATATTAGAATACTGACAGCTACATTCCTTAGGTAGAACTTAAATTGAGTCAATTATCAGTGAAGTGACCCTATATCTGAAATAGTTGACTTTTAGGAAGCCCGGCTGCGCTGATGAAGGATAAAAAGTGAACACAGCCTTTGGGTTACAGTTAAAGAGGTTCTGTCATGCCATACTAAGGGCACATGTGTATTACATGTCATGTGGCATATAGCAGGTGCAAGGTCAATGAGAAGGCTAATGGCCATACATCCAGGGGCCTCACAGGCCTCCCCCTTGTCTAACTGCTCTCAGCAGGCTGGAGGAGAGAGAGAAAGAGCGGCTCTGCACACTCATCCTGGATGGGAACACTTTATGATAATCACCATCATTTTCTCTCAGAAGATAATACACAGGGGTATTTGGCAGAATTGGACTGCACAGTCACTAGAGCATATGGTGCAAATTTTGTGTGGGGAGTGTGGTGAGAGTGGATGCATGCCCCTCTGAAGCTGCTCAACAGACCCAAACCTTCTCGCTCTCTCTCTCAATTTCTTTATCTCTCTTTCTGCCTCAATTTTATGTGCTTTCTTTTTTTTTTAAATCTGCATTTCCCACTTGTGCCACTAATCACCTGTATCGTTTCCCATGGCACCTGCTGTGTTTCAGTCCTTTCAATACAGAATCAATTCAGTTCAATTCAACTTACCTTTCGGTAAAGTTCACAAATGGAGTAGTTACGTATCCATTCATACTGGAAATCCATGAGGTGAAGGTGTAGTAAAAGTTTTTTATTAGTATTTCTGCAGCAGATGCGAAAGTGTTTTTTGAGAAAACAAATCACTGTGCAGATAGAGAATTACCCTTCTGCAGGACCCAGGTTTGTTCAGGTATTTGGGGAAAACAGCCAGGAAGCTTGTTAATTATTTTTTTCACAGATTTTTCAAAATCTTAGACACAAGAAAGTTGTTTTAAGTCACAATAGAAAGAGGCATATCCTGTATCTGTGTGTCCACACAAAATCAGTGTTCCTGGAAGCTTTGTGAGAGAGTCCCCGCTTCACTTTTTCTATGTGAACAGTAAGTTAACACAACTCATTCATCTTTTTGTAGTACTCTACTCCTTTCGTACGTCTGACTGTAAACCACGCTGTATCTCTTGTGTGCACATTGTACCATACTCCATCATTATTATTATTGTTATACAGTTGTTGGGGAAAGAAAGATGTTAGAATCATGGGACTGCCACATATTCCAAGACCCCAAACAGTTAGGGGATCGGCACCTCAGCAGTGGTGAATGGGCTACAAGTCCAAGCTCCATACCGTGGTCCCAGCTTGCACTCAATTCACACATTAAGAGTCCATGAAGACAGTGGATTTGAATTACGCTGTTTGCTCTAAAATAGAGCTACAAACATTAGTTAATTGGTTGATTGAAAGAAAATGTATCGGAATCGGCTATAAGCAACTTTGATAATCCACTAATCGTTTGTGGATTTGCAGCTTGTTTTAGTCATAAATGATAGTGAGTCTTTGGGGTTTGGACCATTGTTTGGACAAATCTGAAGATGTCACTTTGGTCTCTGCAAAGTTGTCATGACTAAGTGAAAAATCTATTAATAAAGAACACGATCCGCAGATTAATAATCAGTAACAAAAGTAATGATTAGTTGCAGTCCTCAATGGAACTTTTCAGATGTCAAGGTTTAAATAAAGCCTTTACTAAATCCTGAAATGTAGTTTAGGGAACAACACCATCTCTACCTGTCCTGCCCTGCATAAGATCCAATATCTTCATTGTTTCTTGCAAAGGTGTGTATGACACTGGAACCAGAATCTGGGCACATTAAACCTGGTACTGAAAACAGCTGCTACAGTCGTACATGCCCAACTCTCCTTCCCTTACGTTCCCTACCCTCTCACAGCTGACAACAAATAACCTTTATTGACATGCTCAGACGCCCCTCTACACTATGACCCAAATCAATCATCTTACATACATTTGCAGGAAACTTCCGTGAATTTATGGGAACTCATGCTGGGACAAGTGGATTGTCAGGTAGTAAATTTCCTTCCAGTTGCCTTCCCTCAAAATGTCTCCCCTTAGCCCTTCTGTTGTAATTTTTTGTACTGTCTAATTGTGGCCATTTCCTTCGTACACCCATGCATGAAACCAACAACCTGCATGCACCAAAGAGAATGATATTTGAAACGCACAACTATTTTGATAATCATTTTTCACAGATGGTGCAGATCGCTCAGGTTTGCATTACTCAGCCTAAAGATAATGCAACAAGCCTACTGTTTCAGTGTGTGCTTGCTATCAAGTACTAACAGAATGTACTCAAACGCTGATAAATCTTTGTGTCTAACTCTTAAGTCAAGACGTCAGAGGGTTGGGTAATCTGTGGGAGTGATGTTTTTCTTTTGGCCTGTTGGAACAATGAAATTGAATCTAAATCATAAGATAGCTATTAAGTGACTAAGGCCCTTGCAAAATAATTTATTTACAGTAAGGTGGTGAATTTTTAGTAATTTACTGGCATTTTGGAGTCAAAGTTCCCGAGAAATTGTTTCTGCTGTCCAGTCTTTGCTTTGTACATGTTGTGTTTTTTTTCTTTCTTCACAGGGTCAGTAACCGATAAACCACCTGGGGCACCGAACTCTGGTAGAAAAGGTGAGTTGAGATCTGCTGTAAGTTGTGTGTGCATGAGTGTGAGTGTTTCTATTTGTATGAAAGAGACAGAAAGAGAGCACAAGTGACAAAATGTCTTTTGACCTCATTTTGTTTCATCTGATCTGTGCAAAGTCCATATTTGTGCAGAGCAGAAAGTTACATGGCTGATGTTTCACTAATTTTGAGGGGATTTGGATGAGAATTATAGTCTTTATAGTTAAAGAATACATCTTAAAACTAACTTCTTTTGTCTTTAGCATGTTAGTATGATTCTGAGATATTCAAATTGGTATATAAGATGTTAGACACAGACACTACAGTATAACTAATCCTCAGATATACCTCTAGTAAAAGCATCAGTGACAGTACTGTATGCCAAATGATGGACACACTGCAAACACTTGACAGGGTTTGCCCCAGTTAAGTCTTTCAATATCAAGGAAAACTGAAGAAGTAATGCAGATATTTCTTGCCTGGGTCTGCTTGATTTATCAGACAAACAGATGCACTGCTTCAGAAATCTCACTGAAAATACATGTACAGAAAAAGGCTTTCTTTAAACTGAGAAAACATGGGCAGCCTCTCAGCTTTTCTCTATTGTAAAGCACTTTAGTTGTTTCCCAGCTCAGAGGGTGTTTTTATACAGTAGAGAGTCGTTGTAGAGGACTTAGCGGTTGGGAGGGCAGATGATAGTCGAGCTAAAAGTTTGCTGTTGATGCTTACATTAATTGCTTTTTTTCCCCTCACAGTTTGTAGCACACAGTCCAGACCTGGATCAAACAGTTATTGACAGATACTGTAAGTTACAGAATTTGTTTCAACATGCTCAGCATGCATCACCAGTGTATTTTACACAAATCTGTAGAATATCTGCAGGAGGTTGTTTGACCCAGGTTTGCACTACTCTCATCTCAGATTAACCTCATAACTGTTGTATTTTATTTACAGTTTGACCGGATCAGGTTAGTTTGACCTCAAGTGTTAAAATGTTCTGACAAGCCGTCTGACTTGAGGACTTTAGTGTTTGTAGAATGACTCTAGTTCTCTGTGGTTTGCTTTTGATTGAATTATTTCCTAAGGAGTGTCCCAGATGCTACAAAACTGCACATGGGTGAGTAGGTAGCTGAATTCAAAGCTTTATCTAAGATCCATTAAAACTCATTATGTCTTAAACAGGACACTGACTTTTCCAGTGGGTCAGAATATTTTCTTTGGCCTGAGCTACAATGTAAAATATGGCATTTGAGGCATTTTCCTAAATCTGACTGAAAACATTTTTAGATTTATCTGATAACAAAAGTCAACTTTGTTACTGAAAAAGGAATTTTACTCATTCAGTTGTTTTATCTGTTCGTGAGTAACAAACACTATGTTTCTAACCAAAGATTAAAACTAGCAGAATACACTTCATAATAACTTGTGCACAGGTTTTAGTTGCCATAACGAATACATTTATGAAGGGTACTCATCATCATTTGAAATACTTAATAATCAAATTCTGATGTTTTTTTCCCTAAGGCAGACCACGTTTAAGAAAACTGAGGATGAAGGAAAGACAGTTTATTCAGCCTGCAGCTTGGGAGCCAAGAAACCCAAACTTTGAAGAGTTTTCACAAAATTTAATTGGGATTTAGAGTCATAAATATGGTGATAGAATGATCGAGTTATACAATATGGTTAGTATGTCATGTGGTTCGCATGTGGCCAAATCCAACCAAGAAACACAGTATTAAAAAGTACAATTAGAACACTTGTTAGAAGCCATTATCAATCCAGTGCTGCATGTTGTAGGCTGATGTTACAGGAAAGGCCACAGGGTCATTAAATAATAAAGTGTTTTTTGGCACTGTTTTTATATTTCTACTGTACAATTAAACATTGAGTGCAAATAAATTTGCAATTTTGGGGTGATTGCGGTACTAGAGAAAAAAAATCAGGGGGACATCCAAAATGATTTTTTGAATGTCATGAATATCCACAATAAATTTCAGGAAAATTTGAGTTTTTGAGATATCCTTTTCAGGGATCACGGCGTGGGTCAAGGGCAATTATTGATCTCCTTGGCGGAGCTAGAATTATGGTCAGACCATCACCAAACTCATTTGAAACTATGCTCAGGGAACCATCACAATCACTGCCAAATTTCAGTACAGTCTGGCTCCTTATTGAAATTACACACTAAAGCTGCGTTTTGGGTGGACCAATCAATCGACCCACTGACCATACCAACATCTGCTTCATTAGTGGGACAAATATGGCCTTATTTTGACAATCAAGAATGACAAAGTTAACGCCCCCCATTTGTTCAGAGGTCCCTCACCTCTGGATTGGTTGTGAGTAGGCCTTTCTGTCCCTGTCAACAGATCCTACACCTGCACTGCACTCATGCGGGTCCTGATGGGTGGGTGGGGCGCCTTATGTGAGAGTATGTATGTGTATGTGTGTTTTGGTTTACAGTGCGATTGTGAGGGAATGTGCTAAATGTGCAGACTGGTCATGTTGGTGTGAGAATGTCAGTGTGAGGATTTATTGATGTGTATGTGAGTGATATAGAGCCACATGTGGATGGTCGTCCTCTGTTTTCTATTATTCAATCTGTCTATCTGTTTGTTTTTTTTCTGTCTTGGCCGGGCCACGTGCAAATCCCAACCATTCAACAGTTCTGGAGAGTAGATTGTATTAACCTCAATAATGGTAGTCTCTTTCCGTTTCTTTCTCACCCTCAACCCAGATGATGGCTCCAAGCCCACACCGACCATGGAGACTCATGTTCCTCCTGAGGGTGACGGTAAGTCTCTAACTACGACTACATCTGTAAGACGATGGTAAGCTCATCACTTATGGCACTTAGCTAAGGTGCATAACATGTATTCACACTGAACACCTTGGGATAAAAAGCATAAGATTTCTCTTTTGAGGATCTTTAAGCTATTGATCCCCAGATTGTTTCAACACTTCAGTGAAGATTTTAATATTCAAACTCTAATTTCCTAGGAATGCACCATTATAGCAAGTGGAAAACTCCAGCTTTCAAAAATACCAGATGAAGTATTTGATATTTTTGGAAATACTAGGATCTTGGATACAATTTAAACGTTAGTTTTGTGGGTAAAGCTTGGCAGTTCAAGTGTTTGAAATATGCAGCTACTGTTGGATACGGCACAGCTGACAAGGTTAAATAAAGCTTAGCTGGTAGATTCTGTGGAGATCATCTAAAAGTATGAAAGTTATTGATGTATATCTCTGTCTTCCTGTCATTTGCAGAGATAACTGCTCCAACACTGTGGATCAGACAAATGGGTAATAATAAGCAGAACAGCTCCACTACCAAGAAGCCAGGTGAGACAAAGGCTATGTTCAGACTGCAGGCCTTAAAGGTTCAGTGTGTAAGTTTTAGTGGCATCTAGTGGTGAGAGTTGTGAATTGCACCACCCTATCCAAGCGAGTTGTATAGCAATGGTGCCTGAGACAGGACAAAAGATGTCCTCTGTGAGATAGCAGAAAGTTGTCAGTCAAGAAATGAGGTTTCTTTAGAAAGATATATTAAGAAATTATATTTACTTAATTATTCAGTAAAAACACATGTTTTTATAAAGCTACATCAAGAAATTAAGTGCTACATGATTTCTCATACTCTTGTAATACAGTATTTTACAACAGTATTTTTTGGCTCATCTGGACTCTCACATCTCAGAAACACTGTCACATTTAGTGCATAAAGTATGACCACTGACAGATAACAGGACAATGTAAGCCTCACTGTTTCTGCACCACAGTCCATTCTAAACACATAATACATAAAGTTTACAAAGGCATTGTCAGGTGAGGATCAAGGCTCTTCTCGCGTTGTTTAATTAGATAAACAATCTGCAAATCTTACCAAAATGTTTTTTTTAATTTTTATAAAATACAACAGAAACACAAAGTCGTACTGATAACCATAATTTTAGCTTGTGGTAAAACAGTGCAGCGTTTTTAATGGGCATTTAGCTTGTGAAAGTACAAATTGTGTGCACAGTGGCAAAGCACTATTTAAAAAAACGTTTTTTTTAAATGCAAATTCGGAAAGTATTCATTATTGGTCACTTGACATGGCAGGGGGGAGAATTCAGCAGAAGTTTAGCTGCTGATTTGAGCTTCCCTGCTGTTACTGTTTTATTGCCAATAATATTCATCAGCAGTTTGTCTCAGCATGGTAAGGGCACATTTCTGTCCACGTAGCAAAGCCATAACAGAGTGCTGTAGAATAATTACGTTAAATTACAATCCAACAACATATTTTTTCTACTAGGCAATAAAAGTTTAGCTGGCTTACCTGAGCTTTTAGTGCGTCCCATTGACATGGGGCGTCGAAATTTCTGAGTTCAAAGGTCAAAATTTCAAAGTGAACGCCTCCTTAAATCGGATTTCCAAGTTGGGAAATTAAGGAGACCCGCAATATCCCGACTTTGTGATCCAAGATGGCTGTCGGGGTATCAACAGTCGGTGAAAGCTGTAGTTTATACTGTTTATTTATTAGCTCTTCTGTGTACTTGTGACTCATCTAAATATTTGTACACAAACTGCTGCCCACCTGCTGTCAGTGGATGTGTTGCTACAGTGTTTAGTATGAGTAAATGCCACACAATGAGTTTTTTTTTTAAATCAACTGGCGTATCAATAGCTAACGTGGCTAGTTGTAAACAATGGCTGGCCAAGCGAGGTTTTCCGACTTGTTAACTGGAACGCCGTCAACTCGGGTGTGACGTCATTCCCAGCACCAAACTCTTCTTCTGAGGTAAATGGAACACAGCATTAGATGCTGGAAGCTGCCTTTTATTGTCTATTAGAGATCAGCTGATTGTCTCACGAACATAACCAACAAAGCCAAAACAGAGCGTTGGAGAGTGAGAGTAACTACATGAAATTAATCCAACTACATATTTTATACAACAAGCCAAAGCACAGCCCTGGAGAATGACTACATGAAATTAATCCAACTATTTTATACAACAAGCCAAAGCACAGCCCTGGAGAATGACTACAGGAAATTAATCCAATTACATGTTTTTTCTACCAGAGCAGTAAAAGTTTAGCTGGCTGGTGCTTCCATGCTGATAGCTAACGTTAGTTTTATTGCCAATTACTGATCAGCTGATTGTCTCGCTAACATAACCAGACAGCCAAACCACAGTGCTGGAGAACAACAAGTATACATGAAATTAATCCTACAAGATAAGACACTGACGGGAAACACACCATGACTCTCTGTGATTATGGTAATAAAAACATAATGGTACATTATGTAAAAGGTCTTTACACACCCCTGAAAACATAGTTATGGATATTATATTGCATTTCTGTCAATAGATCCTCAGAAATATTACACACTGAACCTTCAATGCTCAATTCCGATTTTTATTCCAGATCCGATTTTTTTTGTTTGACAGTTCACACTATAGTTTAAATGTGGCCCATATCAGACCCACATGCGCAGAAGAATAACACAATGTCATATGCAGCACGCTGTTGCAGGATACAGCGCAGCCCCGTCTACAGCAGAACTGCTGCTCTACCGTGACGTCAAAGGCTACGTTCAGACTGCAGGTCCATGTGACCCAAATTTTTGCTTATATGTGACTCAGATCTGATCTTTTTATGACAGTGTGAACAGGCCGAATCACACTGAGTTCCAGTTCAGAAGTGGGCCACTTCCATGTATGTAGACGGGGCTGCGCTGAAAAAGCTCCACAAAAAGCCTTTATTAAACATGTGGCTCTCTTCTTTCTCTACCTTGCTATCATCTGCTCCCAAATTCCCTTTCCTATACCTGAAATCCACTGGACCGGAGCTCTCTTCTGAGTTATGTGCATGCTACCTGTCCGAGTGGACACAGTGGGGCGAGAGAAAGAGGAAGGGAGTGAGTTGTGGGGCAGCTGCGTTGTACAGCGCCAGAACCTGTGATGAAACAAACAGAAAGTTGTGAACACTTGTCATAATTGGAGAGAAATGTGAACCATGAGAGGACATGAAAAAAGATATTCTCCTGCGAGCTAACTGGAGCTAAGCTCATTGTTGCCAGCAACAGCATGCTGCTACTTGTGACATCGTGTTATTCTTCTATAAGAATAACACGATGTCCAAACTGTTTAAACTATAATGTGAACTGTCATACAAAAAAAACTGATCTGGGGAAAAAAGTCGTAATTGAGCATTAAGGCCTGCAGTCTGAATGTAGCCAAAGTCGCATCAAATGCGACCTGAGTGTCCAGACTTAGGCTGCATTTAAAAAAATCTGTATCAGATTTGGAGCACATATGGAAGTGGCCCAATTCCGAACTGGAAAAGATCAGATTCCATGTGACTTGGCCTGTTCACACTGTTATAAAAAGATCAGATCTGAGTCACATATGAGCAAAAAAATCTGATTTAGGTTACACTGTCCTGCAGTCTGAACGTAGCCAAAGAAAGCCATCTTTATATTAATGCATGTGTTCTTTTTTGAGAATAGGGTGTAGAGAGGTCCTAATTAATATGAATTAGTACACTAGCAACACAATAGCTATACATTCCCAACACAGAGTTGTTACAAACACAAGCTTTTGTGTGTGTGAAGCCAGTGAGGGATCATGTCCTTTACCATATCACTGGTAAACCCACCTCTCCTCCCAGTAGAACCCCCTAATCAAATACTATCCATTTCAGGATACAGTTATTAGCCATGTATTGATCTTAAGATGAGTCTAAAAGCTATACCAAAGAAGTAGCATAAACCCTAAATAAAGTGAACACTCTGAAAGAACCAACTTGTCTCTGGCGAAGCAGTTTTCAAAGCCACTAGTTTAAGGTGAAATGTAAAACATTTCCAGTTTGAGGACAGCCCTGCACTGCTGGGATTATGTTTCCTGGTTTCTTTCCTTTGGTGTAATTTGTTTAGCTTTCGCTGTCTCCTATTCAATTACGCCTCGACATGTTCACTACCCTCTGGGCAGCTGGAAGGCTTTCACGCTTCTGCAGCTAGTCCATGATTGACTGTGGTGTGTGTGTGTGTGTATGTGTGTGTATGTATGTGTGTGTTAGGGTTGGTTAGCTGATATATGGAACTGATATTTGTCTTGTAGTAATAGTATGCAACATGTGCATACATTTTTTATTTGCATATTTTCATTTATACATGTCTTTGATCGGTTATACTTTGCATTTGAAATGTCTCCTAGCTTGCCACTGAGGTGGTGCAGTGGATTGTTTTAATGTACTACAGTCCCAGACGTTTTCTGAAAATACCCAGGTTTTTGATGAAATAAGATAAATTACCATGGATGATTAATTTTCACACACATCGCCCAAACTGGGATGCAAGTTCGCCCTCCACACAAAGAGTTGCTTGTTATATGAGGCTTCTTCGTAATTTGAATGATGGCGATGTGGCGGGGGAAAGTGTGGTCAGCATTGTATTTTAGATGAGAAATATTCACTGTGACAGCTCTTTGAAACTTCTGGAACACCAGCTTCCTGTTTCCAATTAGCATCTGGTGTCCTTAAAGCACAAGCGACAAGACCAACAGAGGGGGAGATGTCATCACGTTTGAGAAATGAGCGATGTGTGTGTCTGTGATTGCATACAGTGTGTGTTTGTTGGTGTGTATGCGTCTATTAAAAGGAGATTCAGTGTCTGTGACAGTGAATATTTGTGTGCTTATGAGTGTGTTAGAGAAAGAATGTGTGTGTGAATATGCGTATACATGAAAATGTCTGTGTTCGTGTGTGTGATTCAGAGTCAGGGAGTAACAATGTATTACTGACTCATTTGTGTTGCTGACACATTTAGAGATTATTGTAATAATGAGAGCTGTAGTTACTACACTGTCACTTCAAAGATTCACAATGTATATACAACATACTATTAACTCAAAATATCACAATATTAATTATTGGTCATTTCTTTCCTGCTCTCCCTGCCCATTTTCAGTCTTTCTGTCTATTGATTTGGAAACATTACAATCATGAAAACCATGTGACACATGTCCAGTAAGAGCTGAAATAATCATAAAGATTAATCGATTAGCTGTTGGACAGATAATAATTTAGAAACTATTTTGATAAAGATTTGATTCAAGCAAAAATGCAGAAAAGATTGGTCAGATGTAACATGCGATTGGAGGATATTAACTTTTAGCATTTTCTGACATTTTATATACAAAACGACAAATGACTGTTAGTTGAAGCTCAAAATGTAAACTTGTTAATTTTTACTTAAGTGAATTGTCAAATGCGTGACTTCTGCTTTTAACATATAGTAGATTATAGATTTACTTAAGCAAAGGATTTGAATTCTTCCTCCATCACTGGTGTTTGTGTGTGTCTTGTGTGACTGGCAGTTTGCTTCATTCTCTTAATAGATGCCAATTTTTTAGGCCAAAATCCCGAGATTCTGAGACTGCAAGCAAACAACTGGAGAGATAGCCTGAGACCATTACACAGGCATTTGTTTTTCTTCCTTTCTGGCTAAAACTAGAGAAGATTTAGTGCAACAAATCCTCAATATTTAAATTCCTCAGAATCCGAACTTGTCCTTTAAATCCAACATCCTGGAAAACCAGCCCTCCTTTGCACACATAAACTACGTTATTCATTCACTGGCGCTCTGTCTCTGGATACTTCATAATTATGATTTAGAGCGATGCGGAGATTGTGTTAGTGAAACGTGTTTGGTTAGGCACAGCAATGCAAACCCATTTTTCAAAAAAGATGCTTTGTTGCCAGACTTTGACATGCTGTTGTTCCAATGTTGGAAGTGGTGGGAAGTGCCCTGTCTCACAGCTCATTTATAAAAGTGTGTGCAGAACAAGAAACTCACTAACCACTGCTCCTCCCTTGCGGTGAGGCAAACAAAAGAAAAACAAAATGCTGAAGGGATATAATGTGATCATGCCATCAAAGAGAATGATTTTGTATAAAAATATGCAGTCTTAAAAGAGGGTTTTGTTTCTTTTAATCCTATTTGCATGTCTAGCAGGCACTTGTGTTTTGGTTTTCAGCTTAATAAGCAGAGACCATAATGCGTTGCAAGCAAACATGCTAAGGAATGACTTGTTACTTTTCAACACATCATTTGTTATTGTCAAAAATCTATTTTATGAGGGAACTCTCCATCATCTCTGTTGCACTAGGTCAAAAACACACACACATGCACCTACATACCTACTCACAGAGTTCCCCTATTACTAACATTTCTGCTATTTTAACTGCAGAGAAGACTTGCTAGAGACAATATTGCAGTGATTACCCCACAGCTGAAAGCCATTCGAGTGAAGCGAAGAGGAGAGGGCGCTGGTTGGGGTGGGGGTAGGGTCAGAAAGTGAGGTATTACGATACAGAGAAGCAGAGAGAGAAAGAAAAGTGAAAGAATGAGAGACAAAGGATTAAAGAGGTAGGAGGAAGGGACTGAAATCTTGATAATATGTTAATGATAAAGAAACAGAAATAAGAAAAAGAGAAGTTGATTTAAAATTGTTTCACTTGGCTCAGAGTCTGGACGATAAGGGCCAAAGTGAAATGCATAACAATGGGGTAAGGCTGTTTTCATCAAAGATACACTAGACAGTCATCTTTTGTCCATCGTTTGCCCTGAAGAATTAATTACAACAGTGAGCAAATTGTTACAATGGTTCCTGACATCCACTTGTGTGGTTTTCTTTTTTTCAGGACAATATTTGTTTTTCTGAGGGTTTGTGTTTCTCATCATTCAGTTCCTGCCAAGGGAAGAGAAATATGATTGAAAAAGAAACAAGAAATAAAAAAATAAATAGAGTAGAAATGCAAAGCAGGCAAATAAGTCGTACATCGAATTTCAACTCCACACAAAACTAAGAGGATTATATTGCAAGTGTCCAGCCCTTTTCCATTTATATGTATAAAAACAATTTTCTTTTGGGAATCCTAGCGCCTGGCGCCAGCATAACCTCTGTATAATAAACAGTGCTAAATAATTTGGATGTGAAGGAACCTTGGCCAGGACCAGAGCCTCGGCACAGCACTAAGAACACTTGACTGTGAGTCTTCGCAGAAGAAAAAGGTTTTTGGTGTAGGGACACGTTTAGCACTCTGTTGGCAGCAATGCTCAGAAACTTGAACACCCTGTCACACACACACCTCTGCTGCTGCCACCAGTGTCATCTCCGTCCTTATTACATTACAATGTAATGTAATGACTATTATGCTGAACATTTGCAGATCATGTATCGTGAAATACATTTAGTCAATTAATTTTAATTTAATATATTTTTTCCACACAAGACATGCATAAAAATGGCCATGTATACAGAAAGCAAATGGAGCAACATTGGCATTTATCTTGAGTAGTTTTCTGTAAGACCTGATGAATGTAAGTCCAATATTTACTCGCCTTTTAGCTCAGTTTTGTCTCCACTAACTCAGAGACACGGGTGATTCGGGTGATATTTCTCTCTGGGTTTCTAAGAAGAGCGACCCTAAGCAGTCATTTGATCAGGTGTTAATGTAGAAACATTGATTATAGCCAGTTTAAGTATATGATCTGATGACGTGTTCCACCACTGTTGTGGGGTAGAGAATATTCTGTAGAGGAGAAGTCTCATATCTAATTTCACAAACTCCTTTTCTGATGTTGTCTTGGATCAAACATTGACTGTGCCGTATTGTCTTAATTATGCTCTGGTTACTGGAAATGTGTGAGCTGAGACTACCGGTACAGATGAGGCACTAATCATCTCCACAATCCAAAAACACTGCGTCACCACCCTGAAGAAAAGGCTCCCGACGGTTAGAGCACGATCCTCTTTTTGTAGCTTAATGCTTCATAGCGCACTTGAATGTAAAATGAAGAATGGATCAGGATTGGGAAAAGCACACTTCATCGCCATGGTAACAAGTTTAGACTGCAGCTCTGTTGTGCTTGGCTTAAGAGTGAGCAATAGACTAAATGGATGTGAATGTAAATACAGTGTGGTGGGACAAGGTGTTGCAGGAGCTGCCTCTCAAGGGCCGAACGGCGGTTGTTGAGACAGATATGACAGATCGTGGTGTGTAAAGACTTCCTAATACAACCTGAGGAAGGACTAGTAAAGAATTTATGGTAGCGGAGCTTCATGTTGAACATGTCGCTGGATACAGACTAGTTGATACAGCTTGGTGTGGTTTGTTTGTGTCCACCCTACACAAGTGTTGAGGAGCAGCATCTGCAACCCCCCGGTTCCTGAAGGAACATTTTTGAAGCCTAGTCCTTGGTGTGAGGAATTTAAGGGTACTATGACACAGGTTTCCCCAGGTCATGATAGGATCAATTACTGAGCTAAAGTAAACCAAAGGTGACAGCCAGGGACTCTCCAAACAGTAGAATGATCTCATTCAACCTACACATTGTCCTATTAATGTGTGTTTGTGGTTTCCCTCTGTAATGAGTGTGTTTCTCATGGTTTTAGAGAAAGTTTCCTCTTGTGACCAGGAGCGACAGAGCGCGATGGACGAGGCTCGGCTAAATCCTCGTGAAGCCATTTTTATCCCTGACTGTGGGACCGGAGGACTTTATAAACCGGTCCAATGCCACCAGTCCACAGGCTACTGCTGGTGTGTTCTTGTGGACACGGGACGGCCCATTCCTGGAACCTCCACCAGGTAATATCATTTATTTTTATTAAGGTACTATAGCATTCAGACGTCCACTGGAAATATAATAAGCTTTCTTTCCATTTTATTGAGTGTTTATTTCTTTTTCTGCCAAACTGGGAATGGCAGTCTTATATCCTGGTAGCAGGATAAGTGAAATGAAGCAAAAACATAATCTTTGTTCAGTTTGGTATCAGTGCTGGACTAGACTACAATATTTTCATGAGAAATGCTGGTACTAAATACACACAGCAGCTAGTTTTCAAGGTGTCTCTGGCAGTAAAGTCTGTGAATTTCATTTTAAACCATAACAGTTTACAGCCAAAGCAGCGCTGTGAGGCAGAAGCAGGTCACTTTGAGATAAATACTAACAGCATGCTAACATGCTGATCTAATTGATGTATAATGTTTACCATGTTCACCAGCTTACCTTTGTGTGTTATAATGCTAACATTCTTAGGCTAATAGGAATGTCATTAGTTTTGCGAGTATTTGGTCAAAAACCAAAGTATTTTTAGTGAAACTGTGATCTGATGATAGTGCTAGATAAGAGTAAAGGCATTAAGTTAAGAATTTGTCGGTTGCAGCGTAAACTCACGACTCACGAGATACAGACACTGCCACACACACCTAGTAGGTCCTAAATGAGGACGGATGAGATTGAGGGGGATTCTTTTTGTATGAGCTTACATATATTGGTTTTTAGGAAACTCCTACTTATTGTGCCTTTAAGGGATCACCAACGTTATTAAAATAAATCCTGAGGGGGACTTTAAAATATGTACCAACATTAAAGGCTACTCATTCAAAAGACATTGTACTTGTGGCACCAGAAGTCGTCAAAGGATCAACAAAGTTTGGCAAATGTTGAAGAAAATGTTGTATAGTAAATATATTGAGATATATTATTGGATAAGTGAAAACCTTTGACTTACTAAAGGCGCTAAGGCAATGTCATTATAAATTCTGGGCATCACAAATATATATACCCAATTTCATGTCAAGCCATGAAATAGTTGTTGATATATTTCAGTCTGGAGAAAAGTGACTGACCAAGAAACAGACCAACATTTTGGATCCAAGTTGCTGTTGCTGGTTCGCTTGGTAAAACAATTAGCTTCAAGCTGTGATGGGAATATCATTTAGCTGGCCATAAACACTCAGTGCTTGATATGATATGCTGTTTATATTGCTTTCAGGGAAATGGCGTAGGCACAGTGCGTTTATACAAGAGCTGTATGTCACAGCGATGGAGATGAGGCAACAGAAAAATGTTGAATAAATGCGGCCCATTGCTCATGTTTTGGTTGTTTAAAAACTTTTCAATATTACAACACAGTGCTAGACAAAGGGAAAGAGACTGGATGTTTAAAAAACTGTACGCATGCACCAGTAAATAGATGACTTGTTTTTGTTCCTCAAGGGGCATCATCATTCTCTCTCCACAAAAGGGTTTATGTTTTACAGGATGAGGTACAGACTTTTTCCAATCAAAAAAAGTGAGTTGGTGTTTGGCCCTGCTACAGTTATAATGCAGGATAACTTAGTTTAGCTTTATTTTCAAATCAATGAGATTCCAGCGTATTTTTAATTAACAGCCTCTAACATAAAACACTTTCGCAGACCTAATTCTCATCTCCATTGAGACATTGAATGACAACCTTGTGGTGATTTTTTTTCTTCACATAACAATCTAATGTATTTTGGACTAGACCTCATGCCACTCATCCTAAATTCTTTCCCCTGGATAGCAACGTGCAAAGTTATGCATCAGACATCTCATCTTCGATCAATGGCCCTGCACTGTGAAAAAAAAAGGCAAATGAAACACACATGCTCAATTTTCCGTCCTATTCAAGAACCACTGATACAATAGCCAGGAGAAAACGAGTCATGCCACGCATAATGCCGAACAGTTTGTCATGGCTCCGAAACAAAGCTTTGTGCACGTCAAATCAAATTTATTTACTAAGCGTTTATTAAAAGAAAGGTTAACGACTGTTAAAAATTCAGTTAAGATCAAAAATGAATACATACTTTAAAGCCAAAGAACAACAGGTTGTAGTTTTAAGAAGCCAAAACAGAATGCGTGTGAAGAGACTAGGGAGAGTACATTTTTCATAACTAAGCTAGACAAAGATATTTGTCCTGCAACAATAACATCTCCTGGTTTTAAGCTCCACTTGAGATTGGTCTGTGGCCTGGAAGGAAAACAAGGAAAATCTTTTGCAGCGTTTTTGTTTTGTTGAGTCTCCAGTTGGAGGCTGTGTTAGATTTTTGTTTCATTTCCTATGGCTGATCAACTTTGTCATCACAGACGAGCTTCTCCTCAGATGTCTCAGGTTTTTCACACATTGCTAAAACGGCTTTATTCTTTCCTTCTTCAGCTTCTCCTTCTGCTTCTGTCTCATGCAGCCATGTTCCTGCTGTCCCCTCCTCTTTGTGTAACAGGTACCAGACGCCGGAGTGTGACAGTACTGCAGTATATCGCATCTCAGACACAGAAGATCCCTTCCAAGGCAGAGACCTGACAGGTTTTCCTCCATTTTCACTGCAGTTTCATTCATTTGTGGGTTTGGGAGATTTCAGAAACTGGTGTCAAAAGCACGCATCTCATTTCTAGCTGGTGACCTGCTATTTTGATGTTGTTGGCAGATTCAGCCTTGATAATTAAGCTAACATTATCTGGAAATAAAGAAGCATCAGCAATGTTCTTGTACTACAGTGTAGAGGTAGTCTGATGCATATAGTATAATAAAGGAAAATGTAAGGTGAGACAGTTTCATTTCTTTCTAACATAATGCTGGCTGGGCTTTCATACTTGGACAAGCAACACAAAGGCTAGATTTATGCTTCGTTGTTCGCAACTGTTTCACTTTTACTGTTACCAAAGAAAAGGCTTTAAGATGACCCAACTTGCTTGGAAAACATAATGCTATCTTGGATAACTGGTGTAAACTTCCCCAAATCCAATAAAGAGCGAAGAGAGCTGCCAACGTTACCTGTTAGCATGCTGGGTTAGGGTTTCCACACAATAGTGCAATACTATACAGTGGACGTGCTAGTCATGACTGTGGATTCTAACCTGTGACCACACAGACTTAAAGTATGTAGTATGAAATGATGATAAGCTTGTTAGCTAGACATGCAGAGAGGAGACAAACACCGAACTATTTCCTACATTTTGGCTCCTGTATGGAGAATCTCTCACAGCAGGCCCATGCACACCGCTTCAGTATGTGAAGAAATCCAGAGCTTGACTTGCTGGGCTTAGTTATAGTTGTTGATTGGACAACTGCTGTCCAGGGGAGGCGTATAGAGAACGGTCAGAAAATTGCATTGTACACAAGTATGTCTATTTTCACTTTTAACAGGAAATATTTTTTCCACTTCCATGCTTGATTAAGAATTGACCTAACCACACTTTGTGGTGTTTGATTCCTTGGCAGCAAAGATCAGAGACTCTCCTCTAAACCAGAGGTCACAACCTTGGTTCATACGTCTCTGCCCTTGTTACTGCTCACTTACTTTTGTTGCCCCTCTGTTTCCCCATCATTTAAGGTTGCATTGTAACTCTTATTTAATTCCCCATCTGGTGAGTTTACAGAGTCAAGCATGACTCCTGACTGTGCAGCAGATGTGTGGCATGTTTTATGGAAGGTGTGAGTGTTGCGGGTGTGGTGGGGAGGCTGTGCGGGGCTGCTGAGGGGTGCTGGTGACCACAGGGTGCTGAGTGGAGATATTTTTAATGTACTGTAGAGGGATGTTCTGAACCACCACAACAAAGCATACTATTTCATTGTTGTCACATCAAGGCAAGAGGGAGAAAAGAATGCTTGAGTGGGCAGTCTATTAGCAGCATGCAGCTACAGGTTCAATCTCACTGTACACAAAGTGGCACAATACCACTTCTGTCAGGAGGAGCAGATAAGAGCTCTTCCCCTAAGACCAAAGGCTGGTATTTGTTAAAAATCTATGTATTAAAATAATTTCTATATGCTCCTGTCCTGTCATTACACTATAAACATCAGGACTTTAACACAGTCTAGGATTTTATTGCAGCATCTCTAAAGGTGGAGTGGTAAACACCACCTCACACTAAAATTACACTTTCCGTCTCTATGAAGCCGCAAGGGTCTGTCTGACCAAATTTAAATTTTGCTATCTCTTCGTTTTGTGGATTGTATATGCCTACAAACTTCCAAAGTGCACAAGAGTGATACATGTCCACATCTGCAGACACCCACTATAGTGTTGTTTCAGGGTTTTAAGGTTTACTTAACTAGCTGCTCTGTGATCAGTTTATACCAAAGAGTGAAAAAAATCGAATGTTGGTGAACCCGGCTTTATCTGGACAGAGTGCTTACTCACCACAGTACAGCAAAAAGTTAATAATTAATTTTATTGATCACTTTCTGTATGTGGAAAAGTCTGAACTTATCTCCAAAACTTAATATGGCCAAATAAACAAATGCAGACCAAACCTGACAAATGTTAAAGTGTTGCAAAGTAGGTTTATATGTTCAAATTTAGCTTTTTTCTTGTGAAATGATAGTTGCAACTCTTTCTAGACGCTAAAGATAATTCAGGTGGAAGAATCTAAGAAGCAAAAACTCAACTACTCACAGGTGATAAACATATTGAACCTGCAAAGTGCCACACGTGAACCTTATGTTAATGGTTGGATAATGGATCTAATGGTCCAGCACAATTATTCTTTATTGTGGACCTTCCCTCTGACTCTGGCTGATCACATGTGTGTACTTTTAGAATAACAACCTTGTTTGGTAAAGCTTTAATGTGTAAGTCTTCACATTAACTAGATTAACTCCAAGTGGCCCTGAACCTGTTTGATGCTGCCAGAGGTCCGGCACCACACTGTGCCCTTAACACCTTGCCACATACGACATAACGGTTTGCGCTTCATAACACCCCAATTTAACACTTGGATTAAGGCGCAGCAAGGCAGTGCTTCTCCGAGTTTGTCGTGTCGTAGGAAATGCTAATTGGATTCACCTGGCGGGGCAGCGGACCACCTCCCACAAAACCCCCTGAGTTAACACAAAAAGGAATGAAAAGACATGAACAGAGCAGAGAACAAGGAGGCCACAAGCACTCAGAGGAAGGGGAGGAGGGGAGCGACTAAGAAAGCTTGAGCAAAAGAAGGAGACACAGAAGATTAGTTTACTATGCAGCTGCGTTTGAAGTTTCCCTTTAAGAGACACAATTAAGAGGAAAAAATTTGCGCTGGTTTAGCCTCCTATTAAAACCATACATCTGGGCAATTAAAGAGAGCTACCCAAGGTGTTCAGAATTGTGTCATAAAAGTTAACAGGTCTGCACTGTTCAACACAACTCTCTCATCACCGCACACTTCTGTTTCACCTCTCGCCATGTGCCTCAGCTCTGCTTTTCTGAACTCTTAAAAAGCAGCCAAACTATGTATTTCACTAACACACCACACATACACACATACAATGATTCACCAGTAATTGTGAACTTGTGAACATAACCAGTTAATAGATACACCTGGTTTGGCATTAAGCTCTGGACAAGGCTTACTTTTACTATGTAACAGCTTCATACTGGTTCTGGTATACTGGTGGCTTTAGAGGCTCTTCAGCTTCACTGTACTCTAATTACTCAAATTAGTTGTGGAAGGTAATTTTGGGGTGTTTTTGTCTTTGATTTGTGCCAGGCTGCCCAGATGGGAAGAAAGTGGAATTCATTACAAGCTTGTTAGATGCCCTCACCACAGACATGGTGCAAGCCATAACCTCACCAGCCCCCTCTGGTGGTGGGAGGTAAGTAGTGTCACGTACCACCGAAAAACTTGAGTATTGTACCTAAGCAGGATACCTTATGGCTGATTATTCATGGAAGTTTTCCATGTCTGCTATTTTTTCTTAAATAATCCTTCCCTCTGGTTTTCTGAATTGAATGCTAATATTTTATCTCTGACATGCGACACACAGATCTTGGCACAGACACTAACAGGGTTTGGTGTTCACTTTCCATCAATGCTAGAACTTGATGAGACTGAAAGGTATTTGGATAAAAGCGGTCTATGCTGTCCTGAAAAAATAATCAATTCTGCAAAGCAAAGCAGAAAGTTGATTTAAAATTATTTTAAAAAGCAAGCCCAGCTGTTATAAAACAAGATGTCAGTTTCTGACATAAAACAAAGTTGCCTGAAGAATCCAGATGTACATCTTTTTTGGCAAAGGATGTTTTGATTTCATTTCAAAATGAACCAATATTGTTTTTGAGTGTGAAGTGATGTGATTACACATCAAATGGCAGTGTGTCATGCAGGATTAGGAATTCTTTATCAACCTATTTTAAAATTTCAACATTCAACGTGTAATATTAACTGTATTTATGTGGACTTCCTCCTCTGTATTTCCAGTTCATTGTTGTCATTGTTGTTATTGCTGTGACTAATGGGGAAAAGGCATTTCTGCTTTTAAATTGCTTATTTAGCAGTTTACATCTGATTTTGTTTTGCTACTGCCCTTTATGCCAATCCTTTCTAGGTTTTGAAACATTCACGCTCTCACTCCCTGTTCCTTTAACCGTAACCAGGTTTGTTGAGCCTGATCCCAGTCACACTTTAGAAGAGAGGGTGGTGCACTGGTACTTCGCCCAGCTGGATAACAACGGCAGCCACGACATCAACAAGAAGGAACTCAAGCCGTTTAAGAGGTACCTGAAGAAGAAAGCCAAACCCAAGAAATGCGCCCGCAAATTCACCGACTACTGTGACCTGAATAAGGACAGGGCAATTTCTCTGCAGGAGCTGAAAGGCTGCCTGGGTGTCAGCAAGGAGGGTAAGAGAAAAAGAAAAGCTGGGGAAAAACTAAGCGGGATGAAACAGGGTGGTTGGGAGTGGGTTGGCAGGGTCATAGAGTAGGGTCATGAACCTGATATGAACCTCAGGCCAGCTGGAAAAATCTGCTTATAGAGTCTTGTCTCCTTCAACACCTGGTTAGCGATGCCCTTTGGCATGCAGGGCTCATTTTCTACAGTTTAACAGATACTTGGAACAAATATAAAACAAATGACATCTCTTACAGAAATATCAAATTGAAGATTCATGAGAATAAACAAAGTACTTGTTGTTAGTTGATCTAATTTCCATGTGTTTTAAGATTGCCAAGTGTACAAGTGTACAATACAAAGAGCATTTTCCATTTATTCCCATATCAGATTTTTACTAATATATTCATCATGACATGGTTTCAAAGGAAGGGATGAAGTAAGTGTGGTGCATGTGACAAACAGATGTGTTGGCAATCTAAATACGGTGCACTGCTCCACTTAGAAATACTGATGAATATTTAGACAAGACTAATGTATTAGTAGATCCTAGACGCTGTCTGGGCCGGAAAACTGAAACTACTCATCATGAGTGTACAGACCGGCCCTAATAGAGATCATTAACAACTGTCAAAGCGGCTTATAGTGAGAGGCTGCTGCCAGCTACAATCCAAATGTCATACAGCCAAGAGAAAAACTTTAACACACATTTAACACATGAATGACAAAGAAAACTTTCAATTCATGAACAATAAATCACAGAGTTGCAGTGAAGGTAGCTTTACTGATGCATAGGATTAAAGGCATATTTTAGGCTTTAGTGACTTAAGAATAAGACATCCACCTCTATCAAGTTTAATCTTTCGTTTTTTCCCCCTCTTTTGCAGGTAGCTCAAGTGGCAACCAAGGGACAAGGCAAGGGAGAAAATCTTTCTGTAAGGCAAACTAATACACTTTCACTAACTGGCTAGCTCTGGCTTTGAGTGCTGTAGCTGGCTTATAGTGTAACCCATTGCATCAGTCGTACTCGATACAGCAGCATTTGATTTACATGATTTGTACAAAACAGATCAGGTTTGAGGTGTGCATCCTTGTGTATCTGTATGGATGTGTAGGTACAGTATGTGTGTTTCAATAGCTAAGATGGTGTATTATCGGTTTAACTGGTATTTTAGAAAGTGGTTTTGTCTGCATTGAATGACATCTCACCTAAAGTTATGACCATAAAGGTAAAATTGACATTTGTAGTTTTATTCTGGTTGACAGGCCTGAAAAAGAAGTCAGCCAACTCTAAATATATCTTTTGTGGGGTTGCAACTCATAATTATTTTCATGTATTTAATTAATCTGCTGATTGTTTTCTCTATGAATCAGTTAATTTGTCAGAAAACAGTGAAAAATGTCCATTATAGTTTGCTAAAGCCCAAAGTGTGATCTGCAGCTGTCTTGCTTTATTGGACCATCAGTCCAAAACACAAATATATTTAGTTTACTGTCATATATGACAAAGAAAAGCAGCAAATACGCTACAAATTTTAAGGGCTGAAAATCAGAGAATGGTTGGCATATTTGCCTGATAAATTCAATGTCTATAATTCATTCTTAAAATAGTTTGGCTGTTAATTTTCTACCAAACAGTAGTCAGCTCTAGACTTGTGTGACATCTTTGTCTTGGTCCTTGGACAACAAGCAATTGGCCAGAATAGTCTTAAATTAACAAGAACCAGCAAATGTTACAAAGGAATTATAGTTTTTTGCTGATTGTCTTATTTTGGACTGTCTCGCTCTTTTTCAGTCTTTCTGGCTCCTCTTCTCAATCTTTTCTTTCGATCCGTCGGGATCCCCCCCATTGAGCAATTATTGGTCCCATTGGGGCTGTTGACTCTGGCCACTGGGCCGGTTCAGCGCCACATAGCACTGAGTTCATGTGTTTACCCTGGCGCGCCTGGAGAACAGTGGCTCGCAGCGGGCATAACGTCAGGCCTCTTGGACTCTGGGCACAGCTGCCAGGATAAACAGCCCCGGTACTAGAAGAGCATAGGACGAGGCTCAGTCGATTGTTTTTGCTCTGGTCACCGAATCTCTCACCTTCATGCTTAAGGGCTGGAGGTAAATGGCCTGACAGCTTTATACTGCTCCTTATGCTACCACTCAGGCATTAGCTAGTGACGAATGTGGAGAGAGTGAGGTATGTAGAGAGAGTAGGAGAGACAGAGAACGCCTGCATGAAAGAAGCAAGAGTCTGTAAGAACATATGGCAGCATTCTGCTTTGACTAAGATAGACAGCCATTGTGTTCAGGTATGCCTAACTGATCCTCACTGGCCTGGATCCCTTTAAGTCAAGCTGTCTTTGCCAGGAATTAAATCTTATCATGCTCTGTCGCGGCTTTGGATCGTCACTGCAGTGTTGTTGGACATATTTACAGTTTACAGTACGCGCTTTTTGGTGAAGGATTGTGAGCATGTGGGGCAGAAAGGAGCACATCTGTATGAGGCTCCTCGCTCTTGACACGTTGGCAACAGCAAAGGAAAACATCTGAATACCTTGTGTGAGTTTTGAAGCGCTGGAGAGGGTGGCATCCATCCTCTGAAGAGACTGGAAACCTTGTTATAGATGAGATATGTAACAGAAGCCCAGGACAGTAATTTCTTCTCTGTAAACCCTTCTCACAGTCCGGCCAGTGGTAAGCAGCAGGTCTGGTAGTTCAGAGGGCCCCAGCATTAAGTCTTACTGTTTACTGTAATAAACAAAATACAAAAATGTCTCACTATTACCCTTGTTGCAATGGGTTTTGGATGCAGGGTTCATGATGTTCTTTTCAAAAGTCTTAATTCCATTTAGAAAGATGTAAACACACGTTTGCACAAGTGCAAACACACGCGGGTGTGCATTTGTGAATGGCTGCATGCAGAAAAACACATCAAACATGAGTAAACACAATTTAAAGATATTAGAGATCTATTATGATTGCTAGCAGAGATTTTAGCAGTTCCTGAACATGCTTAGTTATGTATCGGAAAACATTTTCCCTACAGTACATGCTGCTGTGTAATATAGTGGCAGCATGCACAACATCACACATAGCCAGAGTGAAAGGGACTAAAAGTAATTTACATTTACTCATTTGGCAAGCGCTTTTATCCAAAGCGACTTACATTTGAGGAACAACTTACAAGTATCAACAGAACATCAAATATAGAGCTACACCTGACAATACATACTAGTAAGAGCGGCAATGAATACTAGTAAGAGCTCATAGTACATATCACATCAATGGGTAAATACCTAGGGAAGGAAGTGAGAGTCAACAAAAAGTGCATCAGAACAAAAAGTGCAATCAATACAAGATAATTGTAGGGGATAGAAGAAGAAGAGCACAGGAGGTGAATGTTAGAGGTGTTATAAGAGGAAGTGTTCTCGGAAGAGATGAGCTTCTTGAAGTTAGAGAGGGACGCCCCTGCTCTGATGGCGTGTGGTAGCTTGTTCCACCATCGTGGTGTCACAGATGAGAACAGCCGGGACTAATTCATTTATATAGGTGAGTAATGGTGGACAGTAATGGACTTGTGGCCCTGTAGCCACTGGATCCGTTTGCTGGCGGATGATAAAAACACTGGCTTTTCTCAAACTTCCCACCAAAAAATGTATTCAGGAAGTTTCACTGTGATCTGGCATCACAGTTGTTCACTTTGAAGTCCACTAAGGCTGTTAAATATCTCGCCAACGTTGATAGCAAGGCCTTATAAATGAAACACAGATATGCTGATGCCTTCTAGATGTCAGTGTCAGTCAAGGTGAACATCAAACTTTTTTCATTTAACTCACAGCGGTGAGTTGTCTCAAGTAATAAATCAAACAGCACTGTGGTGAATGGAGTCTTCTGGTTATGGGTAGTGACAGCTGCATGAGCATACAGGATCTTTAAGTAACTGGCCCCAAGTTGTACTGCACAGTCCTGACTCGAACCAGAGACCTGGGGTACGGGAGGCGGACATGCTAGCGAGGAGGCTTAAACCCATGGACACTAGCGGTGGTTGCTAGTGCATCTCTTAAGGCATTTGGGAGTGAGGTTTACTCACTACACAGCCTAGCTGGCTACCGTGACATTTACATGATTCAGTGTAGATAAAATAGTGGATTGTAAAAATTTTTTTTTTCCAGGATAAGCAAGCTTTGTTCTGGTTTAAGAATCTAATTTAAATTTTAAATCTGATGTCATCAAGTACTAATGACTAAGAGGGAATATGAGGAATATTGCCACTTGGTCAACTTCCTGCCCTGTTGTGCAGGTGAGGCTTGCGTTGACAAAAATAGACAGATGGCGTTATGCTTTTTGTGTCCTGTCTGCTGTAATATGTCCAACTCTTCCTTTCCCGTCTCCTTTCCTGCTCTCTCCTCTTTCCTCTCCTGTTTGTCCTGGCTGTGTCCGTCATTAGGCAGGAATGAAAGGAGGGCATTATGAGGCAGGCCTGGCACCGGGGCCGCAGGACCATTAGAGAGCGCAGAGCCCCGTCGTCTCAGAGCCAACCGCAATTACTCCACACCACTTTTGTTATAATTACTGTGACATCAGCTCGACACACTGTTCTGTTTTAAAGGTAACAGGTCAACAGAGAGGACTGTGGCCATTAGATAAGCATTGCTTTGCTCACCATCACTACCTGTTACTCTGGTAATGAGTTAGAGAAAAAAAAAATCCTTGTTTCATGGGCTGCAGACTCCAGCCTGTGTGTCTATATCCTTAAGCCAAGTCATTTATCCCCAGTTGCCACCATGTATAAGTATACCATGATTCCCAGCTCATGAGCCAAGTGTCTTTATTGGCTGGTCCCAAGTGAGCTGAGGCACTTCACTGCTAGACAGGATCTGCTTTCAGCTCTTTATCACAAGTGGGGCCAAGGTGTCCAGGGAGAGGCCAGGGAGCTTTGTGTTGTTAATGGCACAGACAGAGTCCTCAGTGACTGGGAGGAGAGGAGGGAGAGCACCATTTGCTGCTCTGGAGCCTGGTAATTGCAAAGCCGATTCATCAGCACTACTGTAGCTCAGCTCCTTACAACAGAGACATTTATCGGGGCTAAAGAGACGAACAACATGACTTCACTGGATTGAGGTAACAGGAAAAATGGTGGTACTGCATAGTTTAACAGGTACAACATGCTGCCACGTTAAATGGTTTATAACATTGAATGTAGAAAATACTACAGTTCTTGTTATTGAGTTGCTTCTTGCATGATGTTAGTTAAAAATTGATTAACACTAGAGGGAGGCCAAACTGCAGTCAAATGACAGCTGGTCTGAGTCTTAGAACTGAAATATTTTAACATTCAAATATCTCTCCATGATTTCTTGGTATCCAGTTCTTACCTAAATAAATGTTGGAGTTTTTTCCTAGACCCACCGATACCAATGTTGTATCCGATATTATGCTCCAAACCGTAGAGACATCCAAACAAATATCCAAACCAATCTACATAACTACTGACTATGACTGACAACTGTAATGATGTCGTCAGGTAAAAATGCCATTTTGGTCACATTATCAAATGTTTACACAAAAAGTTTATGCTGTGCATTTTCATGTTTAATAAGACAATAGATATGTTTTTAAATCAAGCTTAAATTACAAACATTAGCAAGTTACTGTAGTAATTTTTCACAGAATTTCCAAGAAATCACTCCACATACCAACGTAGATGACTGCAAAATGTTTTCCCTTGAAATTTCATTTTAAAAAGGCTTTTGAGGAAGATAGCATTTCTTTACGTACTGAATGCCAAATGTTAAATGTAATGGTAGCCACTGCAACGTGTTGTGCATAAAGCTTTACTATAGTTTGTGTTTAGAGAAATATTTTATAACTGGGTAGATAGAAATAGACAGTTACAAAATCAACAAAATTGTATTTACATAAAAATGTCATGACTAAAACTGCAAAAGTAGTCACCTGGATCCACCCTGAAGAAAATGGTGGCCATAAATATTTTATTTCATACCCTTAAAGTATAGGTAAAAGTAATCACTACTGATGTACTGATATGGAAGGTAACCTGTGATTTATGTAGTATTTATGTATGCTGGAAGAACTGTGATGCTTTAAAGTTTGAACAGAACACTTGAATCTGAAGCAAATGCATCGTCTCAGACTTAGGAAGCTTCTAGACTGTGTAGTGAAATCAACTGGATTTCTTTTTCATGGTTAATATAACCAGCCCTGACAGAGAGGGCACCTGCACATCCCCACTCCACAGGCTGCTGCTCTGACACACACACATCCACATGTAGGCTAGTTGAGAGATTAGACACACGTACACATACCTGCAAGCTAAACCTCATGCAAACACACAAATACAAATGGCTGCATAAAAACACACACACACCTAGACACACATGTTTGCACACAGCCTCGGCTCTCACAGGGCTGGAGGACCTCTGCTCCACTCTGACAGCCATCTGTAAGCAATCTAAGCTCGTTGCCTATCTCCTTTTCTCCCAGGCCTCTCCTTTCTTTCTTTCTCTCCCTTGTTCTCTCTCTGTCCCACTCATCTGATTGATGAGTGAGCAGTCCATCTCTTCTGCAGCACACTGGCTGTCTCGTGCAGTTTCAGCATGAATGCAACACAACACACAACTTAAGAATCAGCACATGTGATGGTAGAATGGGATGTAGGTGGGGTACAAATGCTTAGCAGCCACTCCTTAGTTTGTGGCCACAGACTATCCTTCCTTTACTTTATAAGTGACATCTCAACCACATCTTGCTGATGGAAAGAAAACTAAAAATGAGGAATTTCAGTACACTTGATGTATCTAAAACATATTTACTGTTTTTACTTATATACAGTCATAAACTTTGCTTCACATTGCATTTTAAAATAGTAACACTATAGAAGAAGCCATATGTTTTTAACAAGTTACTTTAATTGAAGTTGTCTTTTAGTATACTACTAGTTAACATCGAATGGAAGTAATATAGGATAAAAACAAAACAAAGTGATGCAAAAAAAAGTATAATGCAAAATTGATGAAACAGTTCAATTATCAGATATTATCAAACTAAAAATGGAGGCTGTGAAGGAAAGGCGATGGGCTTCAGACGAAGACAAACGTCATCAGCTGCAGTGGATCTATCTGCTTTCCACATGCTCATTCAGAAACGCAACATGCATCATGGATAATAACTCAAAAATACATATTTTATTAAATTACTAGTATTAGATGTTTCGTACATTATTTAAATTGTGTGTGTGAGTCTGTGTCTAAGTGAGCTTCTGCCTGTTGAGTGATGCCATTGTCCAGTCACGCAACAGCTATGTGTGAGTGCATCTGCATTCTGAACACTAAAACAGACAAGTGAATAATTTTTTTTCCTTCCTCCTTCCTGCTCTTGTCTGTCTGCCTTTTCTGTTCCCAGTAGGCCAAGTAGTAGTGTGAGAAGAGAAGGACCCAGAAGCTGAGACGAGAGCAGAGGGCACAGAGGGAAGGCATCTGTACGCTTGCTGACAGGAAAGAGAAAGATGGATCAGAAAAGTTCCTGAGTTTCAAAAAAAAGGAACAGAAAATCAAGAAAAGAAAACGAAGCGGCGCCAAAATATTTGCACTTTCTCCTCCCTATGTTTGACATTTTATCTGTACGTTTTTTTTTCTCTTGAAGTGACTGTAGGTAAGAATGAGAATATATTTGTAAAAAGATAACAGGCTCACCACTGGAAGATGTGTATGATACCACATTTCCCCTTGTGTTTTAGTCTGCTGTTGTGATTCATTCTGTCCTCAACAGGAACAGGCACTAACACACATTTTGTGTCTTATTAAATTCAACATTTTTCCTGTTATATAGTTATCTGCAGCGTACAGGCCAGTGGTAACTCACTAAAGAAGAGCTAACAGGGAGTCACAATCAGCCCATATGTTGCTCGGAAAAGACAAAGTCAAAAGGAAAAGCTAAGGCAATGTTGGCAAATTTAAACGAATGTGTAATGTTGTATGTGAGCACGCAATATCAAGTGAACGCCATGTATTAGAATTAAACTGTGACCATGAAGTCTAATTTATCAGCACAGAATTAGCTGTATGAATCCCTTTGCACTGTACAGGACTTTCTAGATACATTAACATTTTGGCTTAAGAATCAGATCTTTGTGTACAATGTCTGAGAGGTGTTATGCCTGGTTTTAGTTCAGTACCAGTGTTGGGTAAAGCTAAGTAATTACTTGCTTGCCACACAGTTCCTTAAAGTGTACTTTCTGTGCAACCCAAACGCATTGTGTTGTATGTAGTTTTCTCAGTTAGCAACATTTTGTCTGCACAAGATGCCTCGAGGTTTTCATTGTTTTCTACAGTGTTTTTTTTTTTTTTTTTACAGTTTGTGCTAATAAAACATGCAATAAACATTTCGGAAAAAGAAACATTTAAAAAAACAATAGTAACAGATTGTGAGAACTGAAATATTGTGCAGCCATTATTTGTAATAACAGAGGTATTGTGAGTACTTCTAAGGTCACGCACCCCCCAACACTGGTACAGTACATACACAGTCCTAGCAGAACACTAACGCAGCTCAACACTGTAGCACACAGCAGGAAAAACATTTCTACATAAATGTGGCATTATGAACATATTAAAGCTGAATTATTGAATTGTTGACCACTAGAGGGCAGAGCCATTCCAAAACAAGACACAGATGACCCCGAATATTAGGGCTAACATGTTAGCAATGAATTGCTTCCTTACATATGTAGCAAACATGGAGCAACATCCTTATCATCCAATATTTCCTCTCTTTTTAGCTCTGTTTGGGTCTCACCCAACTCCTGGTGGAACTATCTGGTTTCTTTGGCTGCTAAATGCTCCACTACATTTACCAGCCAGTTGCTTACTTTGTGTTTGTCTGCGTGGTGTTTGGTGCTGGGCTGGTAGTATTTAGGTGGGTCATATCCAATTTGCTGTAAACAGCTTCATGAGTGCTGAGACCAAACAAAAAGATTTGGGTGATACTTCTGAGGGTACGTCTGTACGAGAGATCTCTTTCACAATCCATTTGATTTAATGTTGAGATAAAAAAATATTAATTAATGCAGCTTTAAGTTCAAACCACAATGAAGGCCATTGGTTTACATATATCTTGTGTCACGATATGGTTCTATGTGTAATTTTATATCAAGTTACAAGTCAATCTGGCTGCTATTCCTGTAATCTTCATTTTCTACACAATCAAACCTGAAAAACAGCTCATGGGTTCATCAGGCTCTACTGGCTGTGGTTGCAAATTGCATCAACAAATCTCTGACAAAGACCCCCTGGTGGGGATTTTATTTTTCCAAAACAAATTGCAGTCCAGAATTTTTGTTTTAAATATTCTTAATGCTGCCAGGAAAAAAGTGGCACAGATGACTAAACCTAACCAGTAAATGTAGTAAAATGTTTACATGGCTCAGTATGCCGTTAACATCAGCTAATTTCAGCTGTCATATTCACATTTATCCCAGTTATTGTAAACAAGATTTGGCTTTCACAAATGCCAGTTTCTTAAATAAATATTTGAGTCTCCCCAGGAATATCAGAATACATTTTGTGTATGTAAACACATTCATTGTCTGTCCTCCAACAGTTGATGTCAGTCTTACTCTGTGAAACACTTATACCACACATACTCGGAGTTTTGTCACCTTATGTAAGACAATGCAGTAAGTAAAAAGCCCCCAAGGGTAAACGATTAACAGGAAAATTACAGAGCAGAGAGGAAAGTAGGCAGCAGTAGGAAAAGAAGTTTTGGAATGTAAAAAATTCTTCTTCACTTTTGGGAACAACTGAGATTTAAAATTGGAGAATCAGAAATTGCTACTGTGGTCTGAATGCTTGTGTGTTTCTTGAGTTGTGCATTTTTTAAGTATTTTCTCAAGAGTCACTGCAGTTGGTCATGAACAGGAGAGAAAAAAAGGCTCCTATTCTAAATATGTACAATAACCTTTATTTGTTTTACTAAATTTCATTGTGCGGCATATGGGTGATCACTTGCTTCACTGTCATTCTGGCATATTGTAAAATATATATATAAATATATATAAACACATTTCACAGTGTTTACATCATGTCAAACATTAGGCTATTACAAGTAGCTAATTCAGAACATTGAAATGCTTAGACCAGACTGGATGTTATCAGCTCTGAGCACAGTTTATTTTATCTGTGGGGAGTTATTTGACTATTTCAGCTTGTTTTTTACGATTCCTGCCATCATCGCTATACGCAGTCAAGAATGTATACAGTATCTAGTGCTTAATCCACTATAATCACAAGTCCATTGGGGTCTAATTTGAACTGGACAGTCATGCCAAGAATGAGAAGAGAAACTTCACTTTCTTAGACGGCCGTGAAATCTCTCCTGAATGCCTGCTTCAGTCCAGGTTTGAACACTGGGCTTGTGTGTCTGCTGAAGTGCTTCCAGACTCTGCAGAGCTGCAGATCACATGAGAGATCTAAAACAACCTAACAGGCCAGTAATCACTGCAAATCACAAAGGGGGACGTATAGAGAAGGAGGCTTAGACATCACTGTCAGTCTGACAGAGAGAAGCGCAGATTGTCTCGCTGCTCACCGGCCACTTTTCCCATGCAAAGCCCCCACAGGCTTGTCCAGACCATCTCAAAATGTTTGGACAATATTTCTTATTCATAGCCGAAGAAATTAGATCTGTTGGAAAACAAAACACTGAGACGTGTTGACTTTGGGTGAAATTGGTCAATGTAAATTATGTGGCTTGAGGTGCAGCTGTTTGGCTATGCAATGAAAACGAGAATGCGTCTCCACTTTAATATTGGCCTTATTACCTGAGCTATTTGAACCTGTGTCACAATAGACACATAAAAGACTAAACAACAGAGAGGACCAAAAAGAAAAACGTCTTTTTTAACAGGGAAAACTAGACTGATATATACTAGAGTTGAAGTGCATCTTGGCAAACAACAGTAGTGTAACACCTGGATTGTATCACTTTTCTGGGTAGTTTGTGTTTTTTCCCCACTTGAACTGTGATGTAAATTTAAAGCAGCCGGAATGAGAAAAAGGTCTGCTTTACATTCAGAACAACTGAGAAACAAACATGTGAGTTATTTCTTTCTTAACACCTCAAAGGCGTGACACACTAAAGAGTTGCTACCAGAGCACCAAAATCTCACATAAAGCTGTCAGTGTTGCATTTATCTCTTGCAGAGGCATATGAGGAGAATAAAAGTACACACACTATAGGCCTACTGTGCTCTAGTTTGCAACTGTTTAGACTGTTGAAGTTGAAATGACCACAATGTTAAAGCATTTTTGAAAGCTTGTTAATTCTAAAATAGAAACAATGTTCAAATAGATTTTCCTTTTCCAGAACTACAATATTACTCCTCTGTTTCAACTTGTCTTAAGCTGCAGTAGTTGCACTTGTGCATGTGGTACAATAATGCCAGAAAAGCAAACATGATACAGCACTGATCCTGAAACTATTTTATACCACATCTATTCAAATTATGCTTAGTTTGGACTTTGTATCCCTCTTGTGCTTTGGAAAAGCATTGAAAAGCTCTAACAGAAGACGAGTTATCTGGTGGGGAGGAGTTCAATACTGACCCCTATTGGTAAAGACCCCTATTGGTTCACTACAGTCTGCAAATTCACACACTCAGCCCTGTTAGCCAGGTATGCACAAGGAGTTTAAACAAACTACCCAGTATCAACAGAGCCAACTGAATTTCATGACTTGACAAATGTGAGGAATTACTGCTTGCAATTATCTTAATTTTACTGCAGACTTATGAATGTGTAATTCGTTTAAAACTAGTATAGCATAAAAACTTATAAGAAATTGGCAGGTATCATTATTTAAAGTGACTAAATATAGGTTCTAGTTGATAAAAATAATCAAGATGAATAGTCTCCTTGTTTGAATGCTGAAACTTGACTACAAAGATGCACTCTGTATGGCCTGTTGATTTATGTGTGGTGTGAGATACTCTGATTTACTGATGAGACTTCAAAAGGTGCGGATGTTGTCGGTGTGTGATGGGAGGCGGAGGACTTTGGGGTGAGGCCGCTGGTGATGGGGGTGGTTTTGAAATGGGGGAGGGAGGGAGGGAGGGGAGAGGGGGTTGAAATTGGAGCCAAGAAGCAGCTGCAGTACATCTGTCTTGTACTGACACATGTGGCATTTGACTTCCAGTGTGAAGTTCAAAAGAGTTTTATAATGACGCAGCTGCTTAGGGATGTGTGCGTGTGTGTGTTTTAAAGAGTGTGTGTTTTCTCCTTTGTTGAAGGTGGGGTGGAGGGTTGCCAAAGGGGTTTCATAGGTGAGGACTGGAATTTTGGGCTTTGAAAGTGACGTGTGGGCAGTACAGGTGCTGCATGATGTTTTGTCAAAGTTCTTAAGTTGTGTTTTCTAACATTTTGCACTACTCACCTGCCCAATGTGTGAGTAATGTGTGGTACAAATGGAGTTTACTCCTAAAAATGGTTTACCCTTGTAAAAGACTAAAATGTTCTTATTCAGCTTGTCTAGATATAAAAGACTCTTATTCACAAAAAAATCCAATTAACAGCATGGAGAAATATGGGCTGTAGAAGTAGATCTGTTAGAGCCCAATACAATCACCTATTATTTTACTCACATGTTTTGGTAGTGAATTTAGAGTAGTTTTTTTCTTCTCCATTGTGTGCATTGAAACACTTAGAAACGGATCAAAAACACCATTAAAGGTAATTAGAGAGGGCCATTAGCTTGGGCGATAGCTAAACATTATCGGTGGGGGGATGATAGTGCACACTGCTCACCATTTGTGCCTGATGCCCTCTGCGCCTGCAGCAGCACCTGCCCGGCAGCCTGAGCGCAGGGTCAGGGGGTTGCCTGCCAGGAGGCCAGGGCTCAGGGGTCAGGGGTCACGTTCCAGACAGGCGGATCCACAAGCTGATTGAGAACTCAGCTGCAGGAACAGAGCTTGCAGGTGGACGATGCATTTTACCCCCTAATGCTAATTATTTTTTCCTCCAGTGACTTCTTGGTAGTTCTCAATTAAGGAATAGTAAACAGGAGGCAACTATATTTTCTGTTAAATTCCTGTTTGCTTTCAGTGAATTCAGAGAACTTCAGTTGTAGAAAATTGGGGGGGATGGGGGGCACTTACCTAAATTTCTCAATTACGTAGGACTACAGACAAATTCTATTTTCTTGTAGACGATTTGAGAAATGAAGAACCCACATCAAGTGTGTTAAACAATTCTTAAAACATTTATCATAAATAGATAATGCTTGACAGCAACATGTGTACAAACCAACAAAAAGTAAACTTGTAGGTGATAAAAAGCAAAGTAAAAGCACAGTATCTTGTGTTGTCAAAGGTCTGAAAATGAATTACAAACAGCAAAAAATATGAAATAAAAAGTATGCCGCCTATCAGCAGTTTGGAAAGCAGCAATGCAAAATTCACAAAGTTATAAGGAAATAAAAAGTTGTAATGTGAAACTAGCATGTTTTTTTCTGTTTTCCTTTATGGGAGATCTTTTGTTTTCCATCTTCAACACAACTCAAGTTCACATGTGAGTCAGTGCGGCACTGCCTTTCATCACCTCCAGGCCTCAGGGGCCACTTATCTGTACACATTTTATGATAAAGAATATTTTTTTATGCACAAATGATGTGGTTTGTGGAGAGGCTGGGGGATGTTTCCTCACCCGACATTATGATTAAGTTCGTCTTTCTTCTCATACTTTTATTTATTTGGCTCGTGCAACTAAGCAATGAAAAAAAAGTTAATGCCCATTTGGATTTGTTAAAGTGGCAGGTGTGTGCGTGTATGTGTGTATCAAACATCATGATTTCATTTTGCAGTCACTTATACTGTATTTTAATGGTGAAAATACCATGTGCACAGACATAGCCTATACACAGAGATGTATTTGCACATACCAACATGCAAACATGCACACACTCAAAAAAATAATTCAGTCACTATAAGACTGGATTAGATTAAACTGATGTGAAGAAGTGAACAAAGAAACACAGCACATGCCAATAAGACTTGCAAGTAATATTTTAAGTTGTGTTACTTTATAAGTGGGAAATATACGAAGATTATGAATCCATCCAGAGCTTCAGGCTGACAAGATAGCAGGAAGCATTTAATGTTTTTGTTGTTGCAGGAGGTGGAGGAGTAAGAGGAGAAGGAAAGTGTATGTACGCACATATATTTCATCCTGGTACGGTCTGTTAAATCCCTGAGGCTATAAAATTGTCACAGCATGGTGTGATGGTTGTTGCCTTTTAAGACTACCCCTGAAAGCACCACACAGTATCTCTACCTTAGTCAACAAATCTTGACCCAGAAAAGTATGCTGCTGTTGACATTTATCTCTGTAGTTACAAATTAATTTCTCTAAAAACTATATTCTTACATTATACAGCATCTATTACAATGCACAGATATCCATCTTGACTTACTTACATGTAAAGGCATTCCTAAATGGATAATCTTTTTTGGTTTATGAATCAACCGGAGCAAAACTGCTCTTTAGGAAACACTAAAAAAATGAGTGTGAGGAACCTAGACATTCATAATAATGTAATAACAAAGCTGGTTATTTAACAGTGTAACAAAGTGGCTTTTCTAGGTTTCTTTTTTATCCTTCAAAAACATGATAATAAACTGTGCATAATTTAGTCTCTGAGTAAAAATAACTTTAATGTTTGATAGTTTTCACATTTCATCTTCATTTGAAGGGTTTCCTATTCTTGTATAAGTTTGGAAAATCTTAAAAGGTCTTGGGTTAATGAAAAAATCTCCCCATTAGTTGAATAAATAAACGCATGGTCCAATCTGAAATTCTCTCTTTTTTTTTATTCCTAGAAAGACGTAGAGATGGAAATGGAAAATTCAACAGTGTACAATTACCTTGATTGTACACTGTTGAATTTTCCATTTCAGTGACCATCATCACACACACACACACACACACACACACACACACACACACACACACACACACACACACACACACACACCAGCACGTGGCTGTGTTATTGCCAAAATGCAAACAACTCGGTGCTCCAAATGGAAACGAGTTTCCTTTTAGCCCTGACCTGGGAACAGCTGTGTTGCTTCCAACAGAGTTCATTTGAGATTTCGATGCAGTAGATAAACTGATCCCTCGACAGTAATAGCTCAGGGTGTCGGATCAGCTGGTCCATGAGAACCGGAGGAGGCCCACGGTTGCCATTCTCTCATGGCTGCCCCAAATTCAACAGCCGGGTGTGACTTCATCATTGGACTCACTGGTCCAGTGTGTGTGTGTGTGTGTTTCAGTAGTGCTGCGTTCATACAGTAAAATTTTCAGTCATATCTGAAACTCAGGGATGAAGACAGGATCAACGTACGACACTCAGGAACAGTGGTGAGAAAAGTATACATAGATCTAGATGTAAATATAGATTTTGATATTGCTGTAGATAATGGATATGACGTCTTTTCTGCATGCTGCAACAGTCGATAAAGAAAAGATTACCATCAGGGTTTTACTAAAGCTGTTGTCCGGGGGCGACTTTTTCCCGTTATCTTAGTCTTGCTGTGTACACTTAACCTGTTATGATGTCCATTTTCAAGTGGACTGATGGAACTAGGTACATAAGGAGTAAACCCTCCTGACATCTAGGATGCACAAGTTTAATCACATTTTTAATTTTACCTCAATTTTCAAAATGTAAAATAACTGTATACACTACGCAGAGCCTGTAAGTTATATAACAAAAATTCATGAGAGAATTATCAATTCACAGTGACAACTTCTTTTTATTCTTCTTTTTTTCACTTTTTTGTTTATTTTGTTGGACAAGAAAAGCCTGTTGTCTGTTTACAAAATAAATCAAGTTACAAATATCTAATGTTACTGATTGATTTAAAATCTACATGCATCACATTTGGTGACATCCTCTCATAAAAATATATTCTGTCTTGAAGCATGCAGGACCGACTCTCTATAAAAAACTTGATTTGCAAGTTTTGATTTAATGCTGCTAGGAGATCTTTAAATTGTATTTTTGAACCGAACATGAACACCAAGGAAAAAACCTTATTTGTCAACAAGTAAAAGTTTATACAATATTTAATATAAATGTGTGTGAAATTAGTCTTGCTATATTATCACATGGTATAATATCATCATATATAAATCCTACACTACTGTACATCCTGGTACTTTCAAATACTGCCATCATTTGGGTTTTTCACAGCAGACAAAGACAGAAGAAGATAAATGCACCAGCTTCTTGAGGGAGGGAGTGATACCCGGTCTCACCAAAATAAATGGCATCCCAGGAGGTTTGTTCGTTTTAGCCCTTTTCCTACAATGAACTCGATCTCACAGAAGGAGCACTAACACTCACTTGTGGTAATTAAGATTCTGTACATCTTGACAGTGTGTGAAAATATTGTGGTTCCTGCCATTGGTGACCTTTACAAATAGTCATTGTAGAGACCTGTGTGGGGTCAGTGAGTTTAGGCAGCCATTTAAAATAATAAAATCAGTCTTAAATGTGCTTGATATAAGCAGGGATTATGTGGTGAATTTTAATGAAAAAGGTTAACCAGTTACTATTTAAGTTACAAGGTAAAAAAATTAATGTCACTAACCCCAACACAGAGCCATCTGACAGCCTCACTCCTGACCTCCATCCTGGCAGTGGTGCTTGGCTCCCTGCAGATTGGCTACCACACCGGCAATGTCAACGCTCCAGCCAAGGTGAGCCGGACAGACGGGAGCTGAGGGGATGAGATGTGACATTATGTTGGTTGATACAGATTGTGACAGAGTATAGTTCTCCAGTTCCTAATATCATTTTCAGTATCTTCAAATTTCATTGCAGGAATTTTATTTGTATATATACTGTGCATCAAGATCCATCCAGAAATACGAATATCTGTCCGAAAGGAATACAAATCCCTTTATTTAAAATAATAAGAAAAAGATGCATAGGTATTCTACAAGAATTTGCAGAAAGCCACAAAGTGTTCATCGGGTCTCAGAGAAATATTCTTTCAGCAAAAATGAAGTCTAGAACTGCAACAAAAAACTACCATCATGTAGACAGTGGACAACTTGTCCTGGCTGACACTTACACAAAAAAATCACGCAGAGGTGGATGCTGAAATACAGTGATTGTCAAACAAATATCTCACAGCCTTAATAAAACACTGAATAAACTCCGGCTTGGCTCCAGGCCAGGCTCTGCTGGGTTGGCAGGGTTGTGCTTTCTCACAGGTAGACTGTGTTAAATATTTGCAAGTGAGTCTTCCACAGTTAACCTGAAAGGAATCCACATTCTTATGTACTATCTACATGCCTTACAATACTTACCCAAAACATTTTGTCTGGATTAGTTAGTGTCATATACACAGTTAAAGTGAATAAGATTACTGAATTCATTTATGCTAACTTGTTTGATTGGTCAAGTACATCAACAGCTGTTTAACAAGGATCAATTAACAATTTAAATGAGTTGCACCCAACTTTAATGCACCCCATTCATCAATAAATTGAATTTATACTATTTTCTGATGCTGATTGTCTTCTGTTCAGATCATTGAAGAGTTTTTCAACCACACCTGGAGGGCCAGGCACAACCAGTCGATGCCAGACCACAGCCTGACTCTACTGTGGTCAGTCTCTGTCAGCATTAAAGACTTTGGAGCCTTGCTGGGTTCGCTGGGAGTCAAATACCTGGCAGATTCTTATGGAAGGTAAAAAATGGCAGAAAAAGGCTACTTTTCCTATAATTTCCATTCAATACATTTTCTCTCGTCTCCCTCTCCAGGCGTAACTCCATCCTCATAGTGAACTGTCTCTCTGTGGTGGGAGCATGTCTGATGTCCGCCTCGAAAGTCAGCAAATCATTTGAGGTCCTAATCCTGGGGCGGTTGGTGTTCGGTCTCTTCTGCGGCCTGGTGATGAGTCTTAATCCGCTCTACATTCAGGAAGTGTCCCCCACAAACCTGAGAGGGGCCTTTGCTACACTCAACCAGGTGTCCTTCGCCTCAGGCATCCTTGTGGGAATGGTAAGTTCTGGAGATCTTCACTTTTACTGGGGTACGGTACAGCTGTTTGTAGCAATTCAGTAATTTCTTCCAATATAACTGTAATATTAACACTACAACAAAGGAAGACATGGACAAACAAAAGACCCAAGAGGTTTATTAAACAAAGAACAGTTAATCCGATGCTTTGTCTCTTTCTTTGACTGGTGTTTGCTCCCAATGTGCTTCTGGGTGTTTGTCTCAAATACTTGAGGGTCAACATTTGTTGGTGCTGGCAGGGCTAGATTAGCTAAATTTGTTAAGACTGTTATGCATCTCAAATTTAGTTTTTTATTTTGTTTTGTGAATGAAAATTAGTCTAGTGTCCTATATTTGTTTTTCACCTTTTGATCTCCGTAAGGTTATTCAAGAGTGACATATAATATTAGTGTGATATAATATCGGGAGCAATATTAATGCTGTTGGTTTTGTTATTGTAACCTTCTGTACAGTCAAGCGTCCATATTACCTGACACTAGATATTCATGGCATAATTTGATAATACACAATATTCCTGTATTATGTTTGTTGCAGGTGGCTGGTCTGGAAACGGTGTTGGGTACAGAGCATTACTGGGCCATGATGCTGTCCCTGTCTCTCATCCCGGCCCTGACACAGTATCTGGTCCTGCCTTTCTGCCCTGAGAGCCCTCGCTACCTGCTCATCAACCAGGGAGAGGAGAGCAAGGCAGAGGCTGGTGGGTGTTTTAACTGAACCTTTCACATAATATTTCATTTTTAGTCATTAAGCTTGTCCTGCAGTTACATAGATTACAGAGAGTTTCTTATTACATATGATCAGAAATGAGCTGAAGATCAGATTTTAGATTTATCGTTGACTTCCAGGAATCAAAACACGGAAATGTTTTAAATGCCCTCCAATATCTCAGCTTCATAGCTCCTTAAAAGAAGATATTGTTTTAACCCTGCAGCCCTGCTGAGGCTGAGAGGCAGCGCAGACAAGGTGTTCCCTGAGCTGGAGGAGATGAAGGAAGAGGCTGCCCACACTCAGGCTGGCGTCACCGTCCATGAGTTCTTCAAGAAGCGACGCTACAAGCAGCCAATCCTTATTGTCCTAATCATCAACTTGGGCAGTCAGCTGTCCGGATTCAATGCGGTCAGTCTTATGAAATGCAAATTCATTTCAAGATTCAATATGGGTAAACATTTTTTGCATGAATCTGAAGGCCTGAAAATCTTTAAACTAATGACAGTAGCTGCTTTTTTAGTAAAAAAAACAACAAAGATTTTCTCTCTTTCTGATGAATATTTTACTTGCAGCCCTGTAGTATTTATTCAATAAATTATTCACTTCTCTCTGGCTTCTATTCAGATTCAGGACAGTGTGTCAGTGCAATACCCTAGTTTCTATAAACACAGAGAGATGCCCCAGTAACCCATTTCATTTTAAAGAAACTCCTGCTCTTTTCTACCAGATCATCAATTATTCAACCAGAATGTTCCAGGCTAAGTTTGACCAGGCGAAATACCTGACTCTGGGCGTGGGGGCTGTCAATGTCACCTTCACTTTGGTTGCAGTGAGTACAAAATCTAGTAACTTTTACATTTCAGCTCCCTACTTGCCTTATATGTAGTTTTCATTCATGAGAGTATCATATAGGCTGCTCAACATAAACTCTTATCTTATTAGTAAACAATAATTCTAAATTCTAATCTAATCTCATCATATTTTGTTACAAATTGCACCAAATTTTAGATTACAGATAAAACTGTCTTGACTGTCTTGTCTTTTTCTTTTCAAGTTCTTCCTGATGGAAAGGGCAGGAAGGAGGAGACTACTCCTGACTGGGTTCATCTCCATCGCTGTGTGCAACTTACTCATGACCATAGTGGACTCTGTCCTGGTAAGATCATTGCCGTGTGCAATTTTAATTTGTACAGGAAAAGTTCTATACCAATATTAGATATGCACAAAATATCTATCATTATATCAAACCATGGCATTTTGGATTATTGGAGATTTTTAACTTATTTGGACAAAACATGATCCTACTTTTGAAATGTATTACGCGTTTGATAACAGGTGACATGAGATTTCATTTAAATTTTAGAGAATGCAATGTGGGTTATAATACCAGCACCATTTTTGTCCTCGCACATTTCAAGATGGATAAAGCCAAAAACTCTTAATGGCTGACCCCTCCTTGTCTATCCACTGTGCAGCACCTGATCCCAGAGCTGCGAAGCCTGCAGGTCCTGCTGGTCTTCTGCCTGATCTCAGCCTACGAGCTGGGCCCTGGCCCCATCTCCTGGTTTATCGCTGCTGAGCTGTTTGACCAGCCTGGCAGACCCATTGCCATGGCCTTCACCAGCATGCTCAACTGGGGAGGGAAGTTTGTTCTGGCACTCCTCTTTCCTCCATTACTGGTGGGTTTATACTGTTGGCCCGCATGCTGCATGAGTGAGTTAAAACTTTAGAGGTGGATTTCTTGTTTGCTTTTGCAAGTTCCCCTGCACCTTAGAGACATGGCTGTTAAATACTGGCTATAAATCTGTATACTGTACACTGTAAAACAGACATAAATCTTTTAATGTTCAATATTTATAAATCTATCTTAAATCATTTAAAATCAAGTTGAAATAATACTAATTAAATTAACAGTTAACCAGGGAAACATCTGTCCTACAGAGACAGCAGCCAACCTGAAATTAAGACCAAGGAACCAAATCAAACAACCATTTTGTGGGAATGCGTTTTAATGCCTTTTGTGTTTACCTTCTTTTTGTGCCCTGATAAAAATAAACACCCCTGTCTATCTCTCCCACACACAGAAAATCTGCGGTGCATACATCTACCTCCTCTTCATGACTGTGGCTCTGTTTGCTTTCGCTTTCACCTGGATTCGCCTTCCTGAGACAAAAGGTCGCACATTTGATGACATCGCAGAGGAGTTTAGAGGAGCAGAGGGCATTCCTTTGCACAATAAGACTGGATTCAACACTTTTCCCTGATCAACTTTTGACCCTTATTGAATTAAATTTCATTGGAAATAGTTTTCACTAAAAAACTATCTACCTAAATCAAACCAAAACATTATTTATGGGCTCAAGAGCACCAAAAATTTGTGTGAACTGACCCTTTAACCTTCCTAATGTTCATGTCAACTGTTGTTTTACCTAAGGGGTTAAATTTGGTTTAAATTATGAGAATTGAAAGTGTAAAATGTTTAATATTTATACTACATGTTTTGAGGCATTTTGTAACCATTGTTTTGTTATTTTGTTATTTTGATTACATACTGTAAAAAAAAAGTGAAGAAAGTCTGCAACACTGAGGGACTGAATTTTCTTTGCTTATGTTACAGGGACTAAAATTTTAATTAGTTTTCTCTAAATCAACCAGGATTTCAGCTGAACACTATTTTACAAAAAGAGCAGTATGACACACTTCAATGCTGACCACATAAATTTTGATGATGCTCATTTGTTGAATTGGGTTCAGCTGAAAAAAGGTTATGGAGATGTTGCAGAAACATTAGTTTATCACCTCCACTTGATGTGATTGTCATTTGTGTATATAAACATACAGGTAGGTCATATGGGCCAAGATCGTCATTGACTTTTCACATAAATTGATGATGAAATCAATGAGGCTTTTTGATCCTGACTGAAGTTAAGACTTTTTTTAATTACTGTTGTCGTTTTGTGGGTGTTATTAGATTAAGGAAGTTAAATCCCATGGTTTATCTAAATTTGATAACTAAAATGATAATTAAACTGAATAATACAGAAGCTGTTGAGTGGCAGCAGAAGCCCTCCCCTCGTACCAGTCCCACCAACCAACAATCTTTCCTTGAATTTGGGTTTCCTGCTGTACAGACACAGCTGCCACCTAGTTCATTATTGGTCTAAGAAACCTCACATATCTCTGAACTGTGTAAACTTGTAAGACGTCTGTGGAAAATCAACCACAGCTGTGTGAATAAATATTTCATACAAAATGATCTACTGTAACTTGCAGAAACTGCAGAAGGACGACAGCCAGGATATCAGACAAGGGAGGTCTTTAAAACACCAGGGGGCAGAATTAAATTTAAATGTAAAATGACTGTACCCTTCATTCAAATTCAGATTCTAAAAACCTCATGACACACATCCTGTTTCTGTACTCAGTCAGCTTCTTAAGAATGTTTTGCCATGTGTTCGGTGATTTTTATGAATGGATTGTTTTAGATTTGAACAGAAACATTGACTGTGAGGAAGATTAAGGGGGCTGGGGGAGTCCTTATTTCATTTGTTTAAAAACAGTAGATCTGTCTCAATTCCCCAATTCCTTAGCCTCTCTGCAAAAATATATAAAACAGTGCCATCTACTGGACCAAAACGTAAAAGGAGCTGTTAAACTACAGGGCTATTCCAAAAACCTCTTCTTTGGCCTGGCCCTTCTCCTCTTGCCTGGCAGCTTCATCTTCAGCATTCTTATTTGAATTTGAATTGAACTGAATTTGAATTTGAATAATACTATATGAATAAGTCATTATTATTCAGGACAAAGAGGCTGATGATGTATGGACCCTAAGACATTATGAGCTGATATAGAGTATATTGAACATAAGAACTTGTTTAATCATAAAGACTAAAAAGCCTCTAAAAGTGCCTCAACAGCAGTCCATGGCGGGACTAAATGAATAATACAGAATCATAAAGTAAAGTGAGAAAAAAATGTGTTCCAGGTTCTGTTTTTATTTGTCTATGATGAAAATTCGACACGGAAAGGCCGACAACTGATAAGGAATAAAGTATTGCACATACTGGTTTAAGATATGCAACTCTAGAAGAGAGCAAGGTACACAATCATGACACAAACTGCAGCACTGAACTGAAACAACTAATCAGCCATAGTTTTTAAATATCTGTGAAGCAGAATTACTGCTTTTAGGATCTAACTTCACAAAACTTTTAGTTCAGGTGGTGCCTTTACTGAGGTAACCAGCAGGGGGAAACATACCACAACAAATAAAATGAGGCTAACAACCTAAACTTCCTGTGACTACAACATTAAGATAACACCGCTCCTTCACCATGATGTGGACCCTTCTCTGACACCTCCTCTGATCACAATACAGTAACAGTGAGGCACTCTCATTTACAAGTGCTGAACTGACAGGAAGGCTGATAGTAGAGTCTCAAACAAAACAGCGTTAACATGATATCTATGGTCTTTATATTTTGTTTTCTTTATCTCCCAGGAAATACGGGTGAGAAGAAACACAAAAGTATCCAAAAAGAGTAAGACCAGGCATGAGTGTTTAATATTTTGTCTGCTTTTTCCACAGGTGCCTCTAATGCCTACAGTGTCGTTCAAACGCCTCCTTCGATCATTAAAGGACCTGGAGAATCTGTTACCAGAGGGATAAACTGTTCTCACAGCATAACAAATTATGATGTTATTCTCTGGTACAAACAAGATCACAGAGGTCTAAAACTCCTTGGTTATCTGAATAGAAATTTCCCATACCCCGAGGACGACGTGAAAGAGAAAATCAGCTTTGATGGCGATGGCAGTAAACAGTCAAGCCTCACCATTTCTAACGTTTCAGTAAATGACAATGGTGTGTATTTCTGTGCTGCCAGTTAGCACAGTGCTGCAGATTCCCCTCAAGTCAATACAAAAACTGTCTGCAGACAGACATGTTGTTCAGGCTCTTGAACACCTGCAGCCAGCCTCCATCTAAACAGAGCCTTTGAAGTTATTATTAAATGTTGCACAAAATATGGTCGTTATAATCTTTGGATGTGCAAAACATATTGTTTCTGATATTCTCGGCCCTTATTTCATTTGTTTAAAAACAGTAGATCTGTCTCAATTCCCCAATTCCTTTGCCTTTCTGCAAAAATATATAAACAGTGTCATCTATTGAACCAAACTGTAAAAGAAGCTGTTAACCTACAGGGCTATTACATAAACCTCTTCTTTGGCCTGGCCCTTCTCCTCTTGCCTGGCAGCTTCATCTTCAGCATTCTTATCCTGATATACCCAGAGTCTCTCCTTTGCACATGAAGAAATCGTGTCCGACTTTAGTAAGTAAACTATAAAAAGTAAAAGTAAATAAATTATATGAATAAGCCATTTTTATTCAGGACAAAGAGGCTGAAGATGGATGGACCCTAAGACATTATGAGCTGATATAGAGTATATTGAACATAAGAACTTGTTTAATCATAAAGACTAAAAGCCTCTAAAAGTGCCTCAACAGCAGTCCATGGCGGGACTAAATGAATAATACAGAATCATATAGTAAAGTGAGAAAAAAATGTGTTCCAGGTTCTGTTTTTATTTGTCTATGATGAAAATTCGACACGGAAAGGCCGACAACTGATAATGAATAAAGTATTGCACATACTGGTTTAAGATACGCAACTCTAGAAGAGAGCAAGGTACACAATCATGACACAAACTGCAGCACTGAACTGAAACAACTAATCAGCCATAGTTTTTAAATATCTTTGAAGCAGAACAACTGCTTTTAGGATCTAACTTCACAAAACTTTTAGTTCAGGTGGTGCCTTTACTTTTTTACCTTCTCTGACACCTCCTCTGATCACAATACAGTAACAGGAAGCACTCTCATTTACAAGTGCTGAACTGACAGGAAGGCTGATAGTAGAGTCTCAAACAAAACAGCGTTAACATGATATCTATGGTCTTTATATTTTGTTTTCTTTATTTCCCAGGAAATACGGGTGAGAATAAACACAAAAGTATCCAAAAAGAGTAAGACCAGGCATGAGTGTTTAATATCTTGTCTGTCTGCTTTTTCCACAGGTGCCTCTAATGCCTACAGTGTCGTTCAAATGCCTCCTTCAATCACTAAAGGACCTGGAGAATCTGTTACCAGAGGGATCAACTGCTCTCACAACATAACAGATTATGATGTTATTCTCTGGTACAAACAAGATCACAGAGGTCTAAAACTCCTTGGTTATCTGAATATAAACTTCCCATACCCTGAGGACGACGTGAAAGAGAAAATCAGCTTTAAAGGAGATGGCCGTAAACAGTCAAGCCTCACCATTTCTAACGTTTCAGTAAATGACAATGGTGTGTATTTCTGTGCTGCCAGTTAGCACAGTGCTGCAGATTCCCCTCAAGTCAAAACAAAAACTCTCCTTTATCTGTCAGACGACCAAGTTTTTAAGAATCCTGAACACCTGCAGCCAGCCCACATAATTCAAGCCTTTGACAATTATATCGGCTGTTATGACTTTTGAATGAAAAGTGAACCATTATTGAAAAAATATCTATCGTGATTATTATGACTGATATTGTGATATGATTTGCAATTTCGGAGGGAATTATTCTTATTTCCATTGAAAAACACATTTAAATGATTATAGAGTGTTTTTGTAAAGATCTGTACCAAGCAAAGATGTTTTCTTAAGTGTCTAAAACATGATATGTAGGCCGGGACATCTGTGCCTTTAACAATTATTGTGCCTCTTGAATTTAAATAAGATTTCGATTATCAAAGTCAAACGATTAAAAGTTGAGTGGACTGAAGAGTGTTGGATCTAAAACTGTCTGCCCTATGCAGTCAATTTCAGGTTTATAATATCCCTATGGAGAATTTTAAAATCATCTCGATTTATGTTATAATTTTTTGTTCTGTGCTTAGTAAAAAAAGATGATTGTCCATCTTCTGTTTTCGTTAACAAATCTGGCATCTTTAGTTTGTCAGTGTTACACTGATATGAAGTACAGGTAAAATACAAGGCAGTGACGTACTCCAGGTGGGACCTCTAGTACCACTTAAATAACGTTGTCGTTCAATAATCTTGAACGACAATGTAGGTTTGCACAGAGCAGTTCACACGATCACATCACATAATTCAGTGACACTCCCACCTGCACATCTTTATCTCTCTGTACTTAGACAGACACTCCATGTTCTGTCTGACAGAACATGGATTTTATCATCACCAAACGAGGCCTCCTCAGATTGTCAGTCTTCTTGCTGTGGATTACAGGTAATTTACGATTAAATCAACTGTGAATCAACTGATTTTGTCATTTTGGAAATGTGAAAGAATGTCGTACAAATCCCAAAGATTAACTGTGACCTGTACTACTTTAAACACAGGTATAATTGCTGCCAATGATGTAACCCAGATCTCCACACTGTGGAAAGACGAGGGTGACAATGCAACTATACACTGCAGACATACCAAGGGTGATTTATACTTCCAGATGTACTGGTACAGACAACTGCCAGGAAAAACAATGCGACAAATAGTGTACACAACAAGCACCAACATGAATCACGACTTTGGAGAATTTAGCAAAGAGAAATTCTCAGCCGCCAAGCCTGACGCTCACAGTGGGACATTCACAGTGAAGAATCTGGTGCCAGAAGATAAAGGCTTGTACTTCTGTGCTGTGAGTCGACACAGTGATACACACGCACACAACAGCTGAACAAAAAGCTTAGCGCACCATTGCAGCAGCATAACTGTTACCAAAACTAATTATCTCTCATGTGCTGTAGGGGGACCTCAAGGACCACATATACTCCCAGTTACCCTTTGATTCACCATGTGGGCTTTGATATAACAGTTTACAGGATCAGAGAAAGTCCCAGAAAGTACTGACACTCCCACCAGCAACTCCTCACATCTCTGTGACAACACTGGAAGTTCAGACTTCAACCTTCAGAACATGGACATTATTAAACACAGCCTTCTCATCTTATTCTTATTTCTGTTTCACATGAAAGGTAAAGTACAGGAAAGTAACAGCACTGCATTACAGTCTGCAACTACCATTATTTTAGGGATTACAGCAGAAGGTGGCAATGGTTTAAAAGTGGTCAACTCTCTGAGATTGTGGTAACTCTTACTGTACTGTATACACAGGTTTTACTGATGGGGGAGATGTCACCCAGATCTCCATACAGTGGGAAGACGAGGGTGACAATGCAACAATACGCTGCAGACACATCAAGGGTGATTTATACTACCAGATGTACTGGTACAGACAGCTGCCAGGAGAAGCAATGAAACTAATAGTGTTCACAATACTTGGGAGCGAAGAACACGACTTTGGAGAATTTAGCAAAGAGAAATTCTCAGCCACCAAGCCTGACGCTCACAGTGGTACATTCACCGTGAAGAATCTGGTGCCAGAAGACAAAGGCTTGTACTTCTGTGCAGTACGTCAGGGACCACAGTGGCACAGTTAACTTGGAGGTCTGCTCAAAAACCTCTACAGGAACTGTATTTAAATGTGTAACGTATAATTACCTGGCAACATTTACCTGTCTCCAAGTGCTCCTGATAGCATTTTCAAAATTCCACCTCACCTGAACGAAAACAACCAATCACAGACGGGACATTTCCAATCATTTGCGCTTGTTCTGAATGTTTTTACTACAGTTTTTTACTGAGCTCAAAGGACCAGAAAGGAGGGCAGACAGAAGAATTTCACAACATTTAAACTTCTTTACCATGATGTTTAAGGTCTTTATATTGTGTTTCCTTCATCTGCCAGAGAATAAGGGTGAGTGTTCCCAGACAGAGTAAGATGCTGCACAGCTAATAATTGCAGCATTTTAAATAATATCTGTTCTTTTTCTACAGGTGCCTCAAATACCTACAATGTTGTCCAAAAACCTCCTTTCATCATAAAGAGAAATGATGAATCTGTTGTCAGTGAGATCAAATGTTCACACAGAATAACAAATTTTGATCGCATTCTTTGGTATAAACAAGAATATCTAAATCTGGGTTTCCCAAACCTCGAGGATGACGTGAAAGGAAAAAAATCAGCTTTGATGGAGATGGCCGTAAAGAGTCAAGCGTCACTGTTTCAAATGTTTCATTAAATGACAGGGGTGTGTATTTCTGTGCTGCAGATTCCTCTCAAGTCAATACAAAAATGTTCAGGCTCTTGAACACCTGCAGCCAGCCTCCAACTAAACCGAAGTTATCATCAGCTGTTGCAGAGGAAACTCAACATGAGCTGGCTGGCCTCTCTGCATGAACTTACCCTGTAGTATCACCGTAAGTCCTGACAAACTTCAAGGACCAAAACTGCAGTATTCCCAGGTGCCAGTATCAGAAAAATGGCCACAAATCCATAAGCATGGACTGTGGGGGTAGTGAAACAGAGCAAAATCAAGAGCAGGATGATCCCTCTATATTTTTTTGCCCTGCAGTACCACCACAAGTCCAAGCAGACTTTGAGGACCAAACCCGCAGTAATCACAGGTTGCAGGATCCGAGAAATGGCCGCCACTCCACTGGCTTGGATTGTCAAAAGAAACAAGAGCAGGATGACCCCTCTGCACGCACTTACCGTGTGATTCACAAGAGTCATTTTGGTGGCGAAAGGCTTGAGCCCTCTCCTCGCTCTCTTTACAAATCTCCATATGTGTGCCCCGACCTCTCTTCCCCACTGAACGAGAGAGGCGAAAATATCGGAACACTTCCAAAAATTGCAGCTGGTTTTTCCAGGTGTAGAGCAAGAATTGCTGATTTTTTCAGCATCAGAAAAAGAGATCCAAATTTTTCCTGTACTAATCAATTAGTGGTTTATCGAAGAGCAGAGCGAGGATTGGTGCTAGTTTTTCCAAACACAGGTCAGGTTTTCCTGCTAAATTTGAGACTAGCAGAGAATTGTGCTGTTGGTTCCAGAACAAGGCAATGAATTCAAGCTTTCTTTACCACGTGCCAATGATGACTGGGATTTAAGAGCGGAAAAAATTGTGCTGTTTTTTCCAAAATCAGAGGTAACAATGAGTTTTCCAAGACCAGGGCCCATTGCAAAAATTGCAGCTGGTTTGTCCGCAGTGCAAACAAAAATTGCAGCTGCTCTTCGGACAATGAGAGAAGATATCAAACTACGCATCTACAGAGCCTGCCAACAATTATTAGACGATTACGAATTCAAGCGGTTTGTAGTTTTGAGTGGTTGTGTCCTCGTTACTTCTTGGATATTCGACAGGTATGCTGCAGGTGATTTTTCTAGAGCCCACATGACACTGGCAACTGTGTTTTCCAACGCCAAAGCAAGAATTGCTGCTGCTTTTTCCAGAGTAAAAATAAGGATTTAAGCATTGCATGCCTGATCTATATAATGACATGTGAGTGACAATGAGGACAAAGAGGGTTAAAGCCTTCTACTCACTGTCTCCACAAGTCTTGTATACATGTATATATATTTTTTATTCTATTTTATATATTACTATATTTTAATATATCAATCCACATTTAACTATGTGGGCGTGAAGTGCACACCGCAGCAGCAAACCTCCACAACCCCACAGTATTTCAACACAACAGGACTGCAAAGTGCCAAATCAACACAGCATTGGTGAGACTGAAACGGAAAGGGTAGACACGTATTCAACACTGACCCTCGTCCTGATTGGTTGCACATCTCTGTCTGTTATTTTGTAAAGCATCTGTGTCTGGTAGCTAATCTACAGCAGTACCTACCCTTTGCGTTTCAGTCTCACCAATGCTGTGTTGTTGACCAACCAGCCAGATCAACCTGACCAGGTACCATGGAGGGTGTGGTGATTGCACAGAGGAGAAAAAAGAGCCAGGATAGGAGCCATGTTCACCCAGCTTGGACTTAAGACTGATACTAAAGGCCCAGTGTGACAGAGGACAGGTAGAGACAGAGCTGCACTTTCTAACCTCATGCCCTAAATATAAAACACTAAGACAAAAACACTTTGCAAACATTTCCCAAATATACCCCGAATTTGAGTTCATATCAGACACACAGAAATTCACCTATATACTGGGAGAAATGCCCAAATGTCAAATAATTGCTGCAAAATGTCTCCTCATGCCATGAAGTGAGGACAACCAGTGGAACCTCAGACTGATAAATAATTGTACAGACTTTAACATTATTATTATTATTATTATTATTTTGATTGCTTGATATTTTAGTAATTGTTTTGTTTTTACATTTGATACAGACTTTTTAAAATTTATTTGCAGAGGTCTTCTTGGGTCGTGCACATTTTTCCTCTTCTTACTGTTGCCCTGGTGGAGGGTCTTGTTGCTCTGGTGACTTTTGGTGCTGGAGGAGGAGCTCTGTTGCCCATGGTGGCTTTCAGTGTGTTCACACTGAAAGCGAATCAGTATATAAAAACCGGACAAAACTGGACATTGCCTGGAGAAAAGAAAGCACAAAAGTTAAACTACCTGGTGAGTTCAGAAAATGTGTCTGTAACTTTCTTCCAGGTATCATTGTACTTTATTGTGAACATGTTAGCATAGCATAGCCCAGCTCTTTCCAAACTCCATTCAGAAAACAAACATTTTAAAAGCTGTTGTCCTGCTGACTTGCTGACAGACCTGACAAAGCACGAATTCATATATCTAACAAATCAGAATATATTGTAGTTACTTTGGCATCAGTTTGATACATTTATTGCAATTGAATCAAAGCAAAAGGTTTCCTTTGAGTTCAAATAGCTGTAGTATTTGCGGGATGTGTTTATACGCTTATCGTGTTGTGTGTGAATACTCAAAATGTCCAGCGGTCAATCTCCCGCAAGTAAAGGGAGGCAAATATTAACTTCGCTTTCAGTGTGAACAACTTTTAAGCTGAGAATGAGATATCCTGGCCTGGGGGCAAGAACAGGATGCAGGATTTCCCGTGGTTATTCAGTACAATATACTGAAGGAAGGTAATTATGGAGAAATATGATCAAGATGTTTCATTTTATAGCTCTTTATTAAACAAAGATCATATTACAATGCGCAAAATTTGTTGCACCTATTAGAAGTGCACTATTTTGTTATGTGATGTGTTCAGAGATTTGCATTTAATAGTACAGTTTCTTTTTTAATCCTGTGGTGCATAATGTGTTGTATGTATAAAGTAGAGCTGAGCGTACCTTTCCTCGCCTGATGCTTACAGATGGAGCGCTGGTAGTGTGGCTCTGTGTGCAGTGATTACTGATGACAGCAGTCTTTTCTCTGTGGGAGCTGGAACCCTGGCCAGGCTGCTGCTTGGCTGTTTTATACGGCGTGCCGCCAGAGTCCTGAATAGCATGTCCACAACAAGAACATTTACTCATGCTATGATGAATGCTATAGTACAATGTTTGAAGGCTCTGTGGTTGCAACACTGACCGCATCAGCTAAATGCAGTAAATGTAAAGTAATCATGTGACAAGCATGGATTACTTCAGCCTCAAGCTGAAGTATTGTGCCAATGTGCCGGCTCACTGCACTGTCTGAGCTTTGCGATTTCAAGCAAGCATGCGTCTGAGTCCACATCTGGTTGCAATCTTAAAACTGCACCGCTAGTGTCCGCTGAAAACTACATATTGCCCCTTTAAATATCATCACAAATACATCATGTTACGGGTACCGGGCAGCGGCACCCATAGACAGCTATGTTTGTCCTGAAATACAGGAAGAAGGGTGAGACAGAGAGACGTGGTGTTTCCTCGCTGAAGTCTCCGCAGCTATTTATTGATTTACATTCTCATACCATCAGCATCATCTTTGTTTCTCAGTATTTGTCATTACTGTACATGTCTTGTCCTCTTGGACACATTGCTCCTGTTCTTAACATAACATGCAATAAAACTTCAAACACAAAGTTATACACAGTTCACACTCATTTCCATATTCGTCTGACCAAATACTTTTGGCTATTACTGCAGTGCAAAATACACTGATACACTGATGCCATGTAGTATGACTCTTGATTCGCTGACAGTATAATAACAGTATCACTAAAACATATAAAAATTAGTACAATTACAGCATTGTCAATAAACATAAACATAACACCCTTTCAAAATATTTCAACACGCTACATCGTTTATGGAGCCAGCCAGTTTATTCTTCTAACACAAAACAGTGGAGACGTGTGGCCCACGCTAGTATATACGCTAACATGCTATTAACAGAGTGAACCGCGTTACTATCGTAACTCTCGGCGGGCCTCATGTGAAACCATACCTCCAAAACCTGCTCATTTTAGTCTTATGCTTTAACTCAACTTATCTCTCAGCATTCACTACAAACTACAGCGACTTATGTGATGTTTTAACACATTACTAACCTGAAATACAGGAAGAAGGGTGAGACAGAGAGACGTGGTGTTTCCTCGCTGAAGTCTCCGCAGCTATTGAGGGAAAACAGCGGAGCGTGCGCTCTTGATCATGGTCCCGGAGGGTAAACCACAGTCTCACACTGCCACCTACTGCCGGGAGGCTGCTACAGCAGGCCAACCTCTCACACTTCTAAAGCCATTTTACTTGTTTTACAGCACATAAACTCTTCTTCAAATAAAGGATATAAAATACAGGTCTCACTTTAGATGATGTTACACCATAAAATCAAACACAAATGTGATTACACTCTAGTGGGCATCACAATCACATCATAAAATCTTTCTTTCTCAGTCTTGCCAGTTCTACAGATCTGGGCCCGTATTCACAAAGAATCTAAGAGTCCTCTCAGAAAACTCTTATCTTAGCTTAAAAACTTTTACCTAGGAGTCTTAGCTTAAGAGCTATTCACAACTGATCTGAGAGCAACTCTGAGCAAGGAAAAGACAAAAACTTTTATCTTAGTGAGGAGGCGGGTTGACCCCGTTGCTATGTATGACACAATCGTTTGAAGACTGTGATTGGTTGGTTGTCCAAGAAGGAAAAAAAGAGTGATTCTAGTGTAGGTTATATTCTAAGCCTTTACTTTGGAAATTACATGCGTAATATTTCCTATTTGACCGTTCTCCTCTCTCTCTCTCATCATCATCACACACACACACACATTATATATGTGTATATAAATGCTGTTTTTTTATTTACCATGCTGTTAATTTCAGGTATTTGATTGGCTTGGAATGATAAAAAATTGTTCCACTCTTTCCAATAACACTGATTGCTGGCGTTTCTATCAAAGTGGAGGTTTGAATGTTGGTTTTAATGGATCAAACACGGAATCAAAACCAAGCAGAGCAGAAAGCCCAACTGGACCAGTTAGTGGATAAACACAAGGCAATTCTAAAAGGAAAATTCGGGCCGGGTGTCACAGCACGGGGCGAGAAGCAGACGTGGGAGCTTAGCGCAAAATATTAACGGTTCATTCTCGTTGTGCGCAAGAGCTGCTATATTCATACATGCAGTTTTTTGAGCCTGCAAGGTGGGAATGTCCAGTGGAAACGAAATGAACTGCGACACAATAGAGGTTCTGAAAGTGCTGTAAGGCTGATGATACACACAGCAACTTTTAGAGCAATCGTGCAGGGCAACGCTGTCGTCAATAATAATGAGTAAAGATTACTACCGTAGGCTAATCCCCTTCCCCCGCCACCCGCCCCGCTCCGCCGCTATCCATTTAAACATAGTCGGACTTGCCTCTAGCAAGATTGCCCAGCAACATTGCTCAAAAAGTTGCCCCGTGTATCATCAGCTTTAATTGTTTGTGTGATCACGCTTACAGAAGGTTGTGACAGACCCAAATCATCACCGCTGCATTGCCAAATATCGTAATGTAGTGATTACTTTAATTCCTGCGCTGTCGGAGATGTTAGCGTGTATCTAATAAGATCAGTCACAAACACGATCCCTGTACGATCTAATCAATAGCGTCTGATTAACTCACTGTCATCCTGCAACACATTTCGTCTCCCTCTTCGTCTTTCTGCCATTTTCTCCTCTACTAAAGAAACTCTTAAGCCCCTTAAAAGTCCTCGTCGCTGCTCCTAACAATTCCGAGCTTAGGAGCTCTTTTAAGGCTTAAGATGCTTTGTGAATTACTTTTTTCTTTACTAGGATTTTTTCTCTAATTTTAAGAGTACACGCCCACTTTTCTCAGAATTTTCTTAGAATTACGTCACTAGGAGCTACTTTTAGCCTTAAGATTCTTTGTGAATACGGGCCCTGATTTACAGGTAACATTCATGACAGTGATGAACTGTAGGGGGACCTTTACTTCCACTGATACTCCCATCTAAACAGTGTTGATGCAGAGACACTCCCATCTGCAACTCTTGTCTCTGTAACTATGAGACTCTGGCAGTCTCTGTCTGTCAGAACATGGATATCATCAAACCAGATCTCCTCATATCGTCAGTGTTTTTGCTGTGGATTACAGGTAATTTGCAATAAAATCTACTGAAAATAAGACATTTTTTATTGTTTCCTATTTTTGCTCTGAAAATAATTGATTATTGGTTTGATGGAAATGATCTCAGATAACACACAGAGTCTAAAATGCTGAGTAAAAGTTTCTAATTGGTAACTTTTACTATTATATACACACAGGTCTTACTGATGGAAGTGATGTCAGACAGACTGACAAACTGTGGAAACACCAGGGTGAAGATGCAACAATAAACTGCAGTCACACAAAGGATGCTAACCATTACCTGATGTACTGGTACAGACAGCTGCCAGGAGAAGCAATGAAACAAATAGTGTTCACAACAACTGCCAGCAAAGATCACGACTTTGGAGAATTCAGCAAAGAGAAATTCTCAGCCACTAAACCTAATGTTGAGACTGGGACATTCACTGTGAAGAATCTGGTGCCAGAAGATAAAGGCTTGTACTTCTGTGCTGTTAGTAAGCACAGTGATACAAACACATTCAATAGCTGAACAAAAACCCCAGTGCACTGTTAGCACAACTCTGTCCCACCATCTCACGTACTGTAGGGGGACCTCAAGTACCACAAATACTCAGTCACTTTGATTCATCATGCAAGTTTTGATACAGTAGCCAACAGGATCAGAAATCGTCACACGCTGCAGAGACACTCCCACCTGCAGCTCTTCATCTCTCTGTAACTACAGTATCAGATTTATATGAGACTCCAGACACCAGAACATGGACATTATCAAACATGGTCTCCTCAGCTTTTTATTATTTCTGCTCTGGATAAAAGGTGAATTACATTAAGAATTACGTGCTTTTCATTTTTAAACTATAATTTTTGGGATGGCAGCAGAGGGTGACAAAGTGTTTTAAAGTAAATACATTTTCACTATTAACCTAACTGTTTTGCACAAAGGTCTTACTGATGGGAGTGATGTCACACAGACTGACAAACTGTGGAAACACCAGGGTGAAGATGCAACAATAAACTGCAGCCACACCAAAGGTGGCAGTTATTACCAGATGTACTGGTACAGACAGCTACCAGAAGAAGCAATGAAACAAGTAGTGTTCACTATTACAAACAGCAAACCTGACTTTGAACCAGACTTCAGAAATGAGAGATTTTCAGTCACTAAGCCTGACGCTGAGAGTGGGACATTCACTGTGAAGAATCTGGTGCCAGAAGATAAAGGCTTGTACTTCTGTGCTGTGAGTCAACACAGTGATACAAACACATGTGGAAGCTGAACAAAAACCCAGCGCAAAGCTTGTTGGCAAAGCTTGTAGCAAAACATTTTATCTGCTCTACTGTAGGGGGACCTCAAGTAAAACCACAGAACATCACATAATACAGCGACACTCCCCCCTTTAACTCTTCTCCATCACTCAGACTGACAGTCACTCTGGTCTCCAAGATCATTTTACTCAGAACACAACAATAATCACAGCTGGTCTGATCAAACTGTCTGCAGCTCTGCTCTGTATTATAGGTAATGTACATTATAATGCTGACCACTGAGAAGAGTTACTGCAGCTTTAAATTCATACTAATGATTTTATGTTGATCTTTCTGTCAGCATGCAGAGCAGGTGTTGATGGTCCTGTAACATGACGTGTGATTTTTGACACTCGCAGGCCTAATTGATGGGAATGATGTCACCCAGACCCCCCTTCTGCTGTGGGGGTACGAGAGTCGTTCTGCTACAATAAACTGCAGTCTCTAGACTGACACTGATACATTTTCTGACTATTTGAAATTGCACATATACCGTTTTGCTAGCAATCAGTATAATTTGTGGTAATAGTGGCTGTGCAAAAGAAGGTTTCAACAAATGCCTGAGAAATGTTTTTTACAGGGTTAAAAATGTCACAATGTGAAATTATGGGCAATTAATGTGACACCATGTGTACTTTTTTTAATCTAACCCAACATGTTTAACAGACATTTGTAATGTTCCTGTTTGTTACACGTTTTCTCAAACTGACAGAGGTCAGTGACAATGCTAAATGCGGGTGTAAAACAGGGCAATATCGTGACCAACTAAAAATACAAAAATGGTTAGTCATTGTTAGGAAGTCAGTACATACATGTACAGTACATAAGCAAAGAGGTAATTATGTTTTGTTACTGAGGTCATAAACGACTAACTGGACCTTTCATAAAACAATTACTATATTATGAGGAACAGACTGTCATTCACATTAAGGGTTAATATAAATTTATTGCCTTGTCAGGACAAAAGTAGCATCCTCACTAAAACAAATGCACTTCGCTTTACTCCATTACAACTAAACTGCAGAATTCAGACTCAGAGCTGTACTCTTAAACACACACACTGTATGTTGATGCAGTTTTGTTGAGCCTGGGTTCCAGGGTTCACTTCAGGTCTTTATTTCTTATTTTGTTTCCTCTCATTGGGAGGCAGTACAGTATATCTGAGGTGTGTAGTGGCAGTTTTCAATTAAAGCCTGATGAGCCAAACAATGCATGAAAAGAAAATGAATAGATAAAGTAGAAGCAGACAAAATGAGTCGCAGGTTTTATTTTTATGTGTCCACAATCAATAGGTTAAATATTTTGTCAGACAGGCTGCCACAAACTGATGCACCAAACTGCAATTACGAAGTTGTTTTATGGATCTGCAGTATTTCTCACACCTGCAGGGGGAGAAAAAAACTCCTACAATGAAAGTAAAGGATTTCCACGTCCATAGATTGCAAAATCAACACAGTGCTATACCCTGCTGATAAAGTGAAAGCTCTGATGTAGATTATGGACACCTCCCCTGTTTGTTATATTGTAACAGTGATGTGCTTTCGTCTACAGGCGCTGAGCTGAAAGGACCAGAAAGAAAGGGAGATAGAAGAACCTCGCATTTAACAGTCTTTACCATGATGTTTGTGGTCTTTATGTTGTGTTATTTTCATCTGCCAGCGAATAAGGGTGAGTATTTCAGACGGAGTAAGGTCCTACACAGCTAATAAATTCAGTATTTAAAATAATATATGTTCTTTTTCTACAGGTGCCTCAAATACCTACGACGTCATCCAAAAACCTCCTTTTATCATTAAAAGAATTGATGAATCTGTTTTGAGTGAGATCAAATGTTCACACAGCATAACAAATTTTGATCGCATTCTCTGGTACAAACAAGAAGAAAACAAAGCTATAAAGTTCCTGGGATATCTGTATCTGGACTCCCCATACCCTGAGGACGACGTAAAAGGAAAAATCAGCTTTGATGGAGATGGCCGTAAAGAGTCAAGCCTCACTGTTTCAAATGTTTCATTAAATGACAGGGGTGTGTATTTCTGTGCTGCAAGTCAGCACAGTGCTGCAGATTCCCCTCAAGTCAATACAAAAACTGTCTGCAGACCGACATGTTGTTCAGGCTCTTGAACACCTGCAGCCAACCTATATCTAAACCAGAGTCTTTGAAGTTATTATCAGCTTTTCAACAGAATATGGTCGTTATAATTCTTGGATGTGCAGAACACAATATTTCTGATATTGTCTCATCAACTACCAGATTGATGGAGTCTCAAACTACAAACCACTGATAAAAGGCAGACATCCAAACTATTCTGTTTCCTACAATGTGTTTCAGGTTTAGATTTTGGTAAAAAAAACAAACTTCATAAATCAGACTTTATCGTAATTCATAACTTTACTCACATTTTAGGAATACCATGCCAGTATAGAAAATACCTTCCATATTCTGTTTTAAAGATCATCACATCATAAAATCTGTCTTTCTCAGTCTTGCCAGTGCAACAGATCTGATTTACATGTAACAGTCATGACAGTGATGAACTACCTACCCTTCCACTGATACTCCCACCTACACAGTTAATGCAGAGACACTCCCACTTGCAGCTCTTCATGTCTCTGTAACTATATGAGACCCTGGCAGTCTCTGTCTGTCAGAACATGGATATCATCAAACCAGATCTCCTCATATTGTCAGTGTTTTTGCTGTGGATTACAGGTAATTTACAATAAAAATCAACTGGAAAATGTAAAATTATTTTATTGTTTCATGTTTTTGCTCTGATTAGAATTGGTTATTGGTTTGATGGAAGTGATCTCAGATAACACACAGAATCCAAAATGCTGAGTAAAAGTTTCTAATTGGTAACTTTTAATATTATATACACACAGGTCTAATTGATGGGAGTGATGTCACACAAACTGACAAACTGTGGAAACACCAGGGTGAAGATGCAACAATAAACTGCAGCCACACCAAGGATGCTAGCTATTACCAGATGTACTGGTACCAACAGCTACCAGGCCAGAGGATGAAGGAAATAGTTTTTACAACTACAACTCCTCCACATAAGTATCAAAGTGACTTCAGTGAAGAAAAATTTCCAGCAACAAAGAACGATGCTCAGACTGGATCTTTGACAGTGAAGAAGCTGCTGTTTGAGGACAGTGGAGTGTATTTCTGTGCTGTGAGTCAACACAGTGATACAGGTGACTCAGACAGCTGTACAAATACCCATGTGAACAGAAGATAACTGTTTTCTCTATGGACTACAGAGGGAGCTCTTGACTAACACTGATACATTATCTGACTATTTGAAATAGCACATATACCTTTTTGCTAGTAATCAGTATAATTTGTGGTAATAGTGGCTGTGCAAAAGAAGGTTTCAACAAATGCCTGAGAAATGTTTTTTTACAGGGTTAAAAATGTCACAATGTGAAATTATGGGCAATTAATGTGACACCATGTGTACTTTTTTAATCTAACCCAACATGTTTAGCAGACATTTGTAATGTTCCTGTTTGTTACACGTTTTCTCAAACTGACAGAGGTCAGTGACAATGCTAAATGCGGGGGTAAAACAGGGCAATATCGTGACCAACTAAAAATACAAAAATGGTTAGTCATTGTTAGGAAGTCAGTACATACATGTACAGAACAATACATAAGCAAAGAGGTAATTATGTTTTGTTACTGAGGCCATAAACGACTAACTGGACCTTTCATAAAACAATTACTATATTATGAGGAACAGACTGTCATTCACATTAAGGGTTAATATAAATTTATTGCCTTGTCAGGACAAAAGTAGCATCCTCACTAAAACAAATGCACTGTTTACTCCATTACAACTAAACTGCAGAATTCAGACTCAGAGCTGTACTCTTAAACACACACACTGTATGTTGATGCAGTTTTGTTGAGCCTGGGTTCCAGGGTTCACTTCAGGTCTTTCTTTCTTATTTTGTTTCCTCTCATTGGGAGGCAGTACAGTATATCTGAGGTGTGTAGTGGCAGTTTTCAATTAAAGCCTGATGAGCCAAACAATGCATGAAAAGAAAATGAATAGATAAAGTAGAAGCAGACAAAATGAGTCGCAGGTTTTATTTTTGTGTGTCCACAGTCAGTCGGTTAAATATTTTGTCAGACAGGCTGCCACAAACTGATGCACCAAACTGCAATTACAAAGTTGTTTTATGGATCTGCAGTATTTCTCACACCTGCAGGGGGAGAAAAAACTCCTACAATCAAAGTAAAGGATTTCCACGTCCATAGATTGCAAAATCAACACAGTGCTATACCCTGCTGATAAAGTGATAGCTCTGATGTAGATTATGGACACCTCCCCTGTTTGTTATATTGTAACAGTGATGTGCTTTCGTCTACAGGCGCTGAGCTGAAAGGACCAGAAAGAAAGGGAGATAGAAGAACCTCGCATTTAACAGTCTTTACCATGATGTTTGTGGTCTTTATGTTGTGTTATTTTCATCTGCCAGCGAATAAGGGTGAGTATTTCAGACAGAGTAAGGTCCTACACAGCTAATAAATTCAGTATTTAAAATAATATGTTCTTTTTCTACAGGTGCCTCAAATACCTACGACGTCATCCAAAAACCTCCTTTTATCATTAAAAGAATTGATGAATCTGTTTTGAGTGAGATCAAATGTTCACACAGCATAACAAATTTTGATCGCATTCTCTGGTATAAACAAGAAGAAAACAAAGCTCTAAAGTTCCTGGGATATCTGAATCTAGAGTCCCCATACCCTGAGGACGACGTAAAAGGAAAAATCAGCTTTGATGGAGATGGCCGTAAAGAGTCAAGCCTCACTGTTTCAAATGTTTCATTAAATGACAGGGGTGTGTATTTCTGTGCTGCCAGTTAGCACAGTGCTGCAGATTCCCCTCAAGTCAATACAAAAACTGTCTGCAGACCGACATGTTGTTCAGGCTCTTGAACACCTGCAGCCAACCTATATCTAAACCAGAGTCTTTGAAGTTATTATCAGCTTTTCAACAGAATATGGTCGTTATAATTCTTGGATGTGCAGAACACAATATTTCTGATATTGTCTCATCAACTACCAGATTGATGGAGTCTCAAACTACAGACCACTGATAAAAGGCAGACATCCAAACTATTCTGTTTCCTACAATGTGTTTCAGGTTTAGATTTTGGTAAAAAAAACAAACTTCATAAATCAGACTTTATCGTAATTCATAACTTTACTCACATTTTAGGAATACCATGCCAGTATAGAAAATACCTTCCATATTCTGTTTTAAAGATCATCACATCATAAAATCTGTCTTTCTCAGTCTTGCCAGTGCAACAGATCTGATTTACATGTAACAATCATGACAGTGATGAACTACCTACCCTTCCACTGATACTCCCACCTACACAGTTAATGCAGAGACACTCCCACTTGCAGCTCTTCATGTCTCTGTAACTATATGAGACCCTGGCAGTCTCTGTCTGTCAGAACATGGATATCATCAAACCAGATCTCCTCATATTGTCAGTGTTTTTGCTGTGGATTACAGGTAATTTACAATAAAAATCAACTGGAAAATGTAAAATTATTTTATTGTTTTATGTTTTTGCTCTGATTAGAATTGGTTATTGGTTTGATGGAAGTGATCTCAGATAACACACAGAATCCAAAATGCTGAGTAAAAGTTTCTAATTGGTAACTTTTAATATTATATACACACAGGTCTAATTGATGGGAGTGATGTCACACAGACTGACAAACTGTGGAAACACCAGGGTGAAGATGCAACAATAAACTGCAGCCACACAAAGGATGCTACCTATTACCAGATGTACTGGTACCAACAGCTACCAGGCCAGAGGATGAAGGAAATAGTTTTTACAACTACAACTCCTCCACATAAGTATCAAAGTGACTTCAGTGAAGAAAAATTTCCAGCAACAAAGAACGATGCTCAGACTGGATCTTTGACAGTGAAGAAGCTGCTGTTTGAGGACAGTGGAGTGTATTTCTGTGCTGTGAGTCAACACAGTGATACAGGTGACTCAGACAGCTGTACAAATACCCATGTGAACAGAAGATAACTGTTTCTTTGGATGGACTACAGAGGGAGCTCTTGACTAACACTGATACATTATCTGACTATTTGAAATAGCACATATACCTTTTTGCTAGTAATCAGTATAATTTGTGGTAATAGTGGCTGTGCCAAAGAAGGTTTCAACAAATGACTGAGAAATGTTTTTTTACAGGGTTAAAAATGTCACAATGTGAAATTATGGGCAATTAATGTGACACCATGTGTACTTTTTTAATCTAACCCAACATGTTTAGCAGACATTTGTAATGTTCCTGTTTGTTACACGCTTTCTCAAACTGACAGAGGTCAGTGACAACGCTAAATGCGGGGGTAAAACAGGGCAATATCGTGACCAACTAAAAAATACAAAAAATGGTTAGTCATTGTTAGGAAGTCAGTACCTACATACATGTACAGAACAATACATAAGCAAAGCAGTAGTTATTTTTTGTTACTGAGGTCATAAACGACTAACTGGACCTTTCATAAAACAATTACTGTATTATGAGGAACAGATGGTGTAATGGGAATTCCATGAGAACATCTTTAAAACACTGCTAACTAATCACTGAGGCCATCCGGCCTTCTGGGTATGGGGTCAAGGTGTGTGATGTTTTTTTCGCCGATGTCCGAAGAGGTCATGACTTTGAGTGACTCACCACATGTTCTTCGGACATGGGTGTCTTTTCACAGATTCAGATTGAGTGTCCCTTAGGGAATACTCAAAGACACCCTGTTCTTTTGTGAGATAGGGCTCTGACCCTGAGACGGAGATAAAAGCTGCATGTGCTGAGACACTGCAGCTCACTCGGATGATAATCTTTGATGCGTGTGTGTCCCTGTGAGTTCTGTCTGCAGAAGACTTGAATAAATTCACGAAAAGACAAGTGTTTTGCCTGAGCTGTTTATTTAAAACTAAAATTGCCATCACAACGGTCATTCACACATTCACATAAATTTATTGCCTTGTCAGGACAAAAGTAGCATCCTCACTAAAACAAATGCACTGTTTACTCCATTACAACTAAACTGCAGAATTCAGACTCAGAGCTGTACTCTTAAACACACACACTGTATGTTGATGCAGTTTTGTTGAGCCTGGGTTCCAGGGTTCACTTCAGGTCTTTATTTCTTATTTTGTTTCCTCTCATTGGGAGGCAGTACAGTATATCTGAGGTGTGTAGTGGCAGTTTTCAATTAAAGCCTGATGAGCCAAACAATGCATGAAAAGAAAATGAATAGATAAAGTAGAAGCAGACAAAATGAGTCGCAGGTTTTATTTTTATGTGTCCACAATCAATAGGTTAAATATTTTGTCAGACAGGCTGCCACAAACTGATGCACCAAACTGCAATTACGAAGTTGTTTTATGGATCTGCAGTATTTCTCACACCTGCAGGGGGAGAAAAAACTCCTACAATGAAAGTAAAGGATTTCCACATCCATAGATTGCAAAATCAACACAGTGCTATACCCTGCTGATAAAGTGAAAGCTCTGATGTAGATTATGGACACCTCCCCTGTTTGTTATATTGTAACAGTGATGTGCTTTCGTCTACAGGCGCTGAGCTGAAAGGACCAGAAAGAAAGGGAGATAGAAGAACCTCACATTTAACAGTCTTTACCATGATGTTTGTGGTCTTTATGTTGTGTTATTTTCATCTGCCAGCGAATAAGGGTGAGTATTTCAGACAGAGTAAGGTCCTACACAGCTAATAAATTCAGTATTTAAAATAATATATGTTCTTTTTCTACAGGTGCCTCAAATACCTACGACGTAGTCCAAAAACCTCCTTTTATCATTAAAAGAATTGATGAATCTGTTTTGAGTGAGATCAAATGTTCACACAGCATAACAAATTTTGATCGCATTCTCTGGTACAAACAAGAGGAAAACAAAGCTCTAAAGTTCCTGGGATATCTGAATGTGGGCTTCCCAAACCCTGAGGACGACGTAAAAGGAAAAATCAGCTTTGATGGAGATGGCCGTAAAGAGTCAAGCCTCACTGTTTCAAATGTTTCATTAAATGACAGGGGTGTGTATTTCTGTGCTGCAAGTCAGCACAGTGTTGCAGATTCCCCTCAAGTCAATACAAAAACTGTCTGCAGACTGACATGTTGTTCAGGCTCTTGAACACCTGCAGCCAGCCTACATCTATATCAGGGGTGTCAAACTCATTTTCACCACGGGCCACATAAGCATTTTGGTTACCCTCAAAGGGCCAGTTGGAACTGTAAGACTGTATAAACATACTTCACTGCAAACTATTCCTTAACATATTGTAAAATAACTGTCTCTTTATTTGATTATTTAGCCTATTCAAGTTAAGGACATTTAACCCATCAGATGCAAAATATAAGCAAGCACATTTACTGTATCTGCGTTATTATAACATACATTAATTAATTCATCAGGTTTAGAAACCCATAATACTCCATCAATCTTTGTTATGTACTTGAAAAGTATATAACAAAAAACTATTAAATTAACTTTTCCACAGACAAGAGGGGCAGAACCATTGTAAAACAAATAATTGTGAGCTGCTAATAACATGTGTGACAGATGTGGCATTTGATAAAAGAGGCTGCACACAGCCTTGCAGAGGGAATACATCTAACTAATAACAGATAGTTTTATTACCTGGAAAAATGCCAACGTATATTGTAGCCTACTCCTTCATCACCACACTGGCTCAAAACCAGTGCTTGAAGTGGACAAAATTAGCTGTGATGGAGACATTCTGATTCTGACCTGTCCCCAGTGTAAATGACAACTGTCAATATTTTTAAATGTCCCGCCCCATCCAGGCTGTGATTGGTCGTTTCACGACAAGTGACATTGATGGGCTACATTGAGAACACGGCTGCTTAAAAGGCACCGAGCTTCTCTTCTCCCTCGTCTCTCTGCGCTGACAGAGTTTAGCAGGCAGAGAGAACGGGAACAGGTGAGCGTCACAAAGCGCCCAGAGAACCTGATCTAAAGGCAGAGGAGAGAGGTCCCGGTACGCAAGAAAATGTCCCGGTACGCCAAAGAGTAAAATGTCGAGGAGCTGGTACTGTGTACCGGTGCGCTCCGGTCCCAATAGACAAAAGACATAGGCCTAGCTTTCCGGTTTATCTCCTTATTGACACAAGTGTTCACTTTCCCATCTTTCATGAAACTGCCTTGCTTCTGCATAAATTTTTATTATACATACATTTCTCATCTCCACTTGTCCTTAAAAAACCGTAGCCTAGTTAAAAGGGGTGGGGAAAGATCGCAATCTAGTGGCGGGATGCCGTCAATTCGCAGGTCACAAAATCGCCATCCATTGTGGGAGATGTAGTTTATTGTTCATCAACGCTTTAAAGCAGCATAAACCTTTATTTTAGGACACTCATGAATCTTTTAAGCTTTCACGGGCCACATTAAATGACGTGGCAGGCCGGATTAGGCCCGTGGGCCTTGAGTTTGACACATGTGATCCATACCGACCCTTTGAAGTTATTATCAGCTTTTCAACAGAATATGGTCGTTATAATTCTTGGATGTGCAGAACACAATATTTCTGATATTGTCTCATCAACTACCAGATTGATGGAGTCTCAAACTACAGACCACTGATAAAAGGCAGACATCCAAACTATTCTGTTTCCTACAATGTGTTTCAGGTTTACATTTTGGTAAAAAAGAAAAACTCCATAAATCAGACTTTATCGTAATTCATAACTTTACTCACATTTTAGGAATACCATGCCAGTATAGAAAATACCTTCCATATTCTGTTTTAAAGATCACCACATCATAAAATCTGTCTTTCTCAGTCTTGCCAGTGCAACAGATCTGATTTACAGGTAACAGTCATGACAGTGATTAACTGTAGGGGGACCTACCCTTCCACTGATACTCCCACCTACACAGTTAATGCAGAGACACTCCCACCTGCAGCTCTTCATGTCTCTGTAACTATATGAGACTCTGGCAGTCTCTGTCTGTCAGAACATGGATATCATCAAACCAGATCTCCTCATATCGTCAGTGTTTTTGCTGTGGATTACAGGTAATTTACAATAAAAATCAACTGGAAAATGTAAAATTATTTTATTGTTTCATGTTTTTGCTCTGATTAGAATTGGTTATTGGTTTGATGGAAGTGATCTCAGATAACACACAGAATCCAAAATGCTGAGTAAAAGTTTCTAATTGGTAACTTTTACTATTATATATACACACAGGTCTTACTGATGGGAGTGATGTCACACAGACTGACAAACTGTGGAAACACCAGGGTGAAGATGCAACAATAAACTGCAGTCACACAAAGGGTGGCAGCTATTTCCAGATGTACTGGTACAGACAGCTGCCAGGAGAAGCAATGAAACAAATAGTGTTCACAACAACGGGCAGCAAAGATCACGACTTTGGAGAATTCAGCAAAGAGAAATTCTCAGCCACTAAACCTAATGCTGAGACTGGAACATTCACTGTGAAGAATCTGGTGCCAGAAGATAAAGGCTTGTACTTCTGTGCTGTTAGTGAGCACAGTGATACAAACACATTCAATAGCTGAACAAAAACCCCAGTGCAGTGTTAGCACATCTCTGTCCCACCATCTCACGTACTGTAGGGGGACCTCAAGTACCACAAATACTCAGTCACTTTGATTCATCATGCAAATTTTGATACAGTAGCCAACAGGATCAGAAAACGTCACACGCTGCAGAGACACTCCCACCTGCAGCTCTTCATCTCTCTGTAACTACAGTAACAGATTTATATGAGACTCCAGACACCAGAACATGGACACTATCAAACATGGTCTCCTCAGCTTTTTATTATTTCTGCTCTGGATAAAAGGTGAATTACATTAAGAATTTTAGGGGAGGGCAGCAGAGGGTGACAATAGTTTTAAAGTGTTTAGAAATAAACACATTTTCACTATTAACCTAAATATTTTACACACAGGTCTTACTGATGGGAGTGATGTCACACAGACTGACAAACTGTGGAAACACCAGGGTGAAGATGCAACAATAAACTGCAGTCACACCAAGGGTGCTGGCTATTACCAGATGTACTGGTACCAACAGCTACCAGGCCAGAGGATGAAGGAAATAGTTTTCACAACTACAACTCCTCCACATAAGTATCAAAGTGACTTCAGTGAGGAAAAATTTCCAGCAACAAAGAACAATGTTGAGACTGGATCTTTGACAGTGAAGAAGCTGCTGTTTGAGGACAGTGGAGTGTATTTCTGTGCTGTGAGTGAACACAGTGATACAGGTGACTCAGACAGCTGTACAAATACCCATGTGAACAGAAGATAACTGTTTCTTTGATGGACTACAGAGGGAGCTCTAAAGTAACACTGATATGATATCTATTTATTTGTAACTGCACTTCTACATTTTTGTTAAAAACCAGCTTCATTTGTGGTAATAGTGGCTGTGCAGAAGAGGGTTTCTACAAATGCCTGAGATTTTTTTACAGGGTTGAAAATGTCACAATGTGAAATTATGAGCAATGACACCATGTACTCTGTCTGGAACCTCATTACACTTACACTACAAAAGACCATAAGATACGGTTAGAAGCTCCAAATCCAAGCATGATAGCTTAACTGAGGTCATTTAATAGACAAACACTAGGCAACAAGTCTTCTCAAGTTTTCTCAAACAGGTCAGTGATTGTAAATGCAGGGCTAAAACAGGGCAATATTATACAGTCATACAGTCCTTATACATGTCTCCCTCCATCTCCCTCAGGAAATGGCACAAAAGTCTCAACACCAAGGCTAACATGTAGCAGTCATACTACATCAGTACACAATCTCTGGCTTCAGGAACCTTTCCAACCACTTTCAAAAGGGCTCAGGTTACAGCCTTGCTCAAAAAGCCCTCACTCGACCGAACTAGCCAAAACTATCAAAAGGGCAGTCTTCAAACAGGTCTCAGAATTTCTCTCACGGAATGACCTCCTAGATCCATATCAGTCTGATTTTACTTCTTTCTCTAGGTATTTACCCATTGATGTGATATGTGCTATTAGCATATTGTCAGTTGTAGATCTCATGCTGTATTTGATGCTTTGTTGATGCTTGCATGTTGTTTCTCAAATGTAAGTCGCATTGGATGAAAGTGTCTGCCAAAGGAGTAAATGTAAATGTAAATTTGAATTACTACCAACGAAGAAATACAAAATGGTTAGTCTGTGTTAGGAAGTCGTAACCTACATACATGTACAATACATGCAGTATTTATGCTTTGTTAATGAGGTCATAAAGAACTAACTGGACCTTTCATAAAATAATTACTGTATTATGAGGAACAGACTGTTAATTTTCATAACAGTTAAAAAGGTAATATTATGCCTTTTTTGCTTTTTCCCCTCTCCTTTATTGAGTCATATATCTTTTTTTTGCATGTAATGGGTTTGCAAAGTAAAAAAGCCCAATGTCCAGCCCAACGGGGAGTTCCCTACAGAAAACACTGTTCTGAACCGCCTGAAAACTGCTTGTTTGTAGTCCAGCCTCTTCCCTTTGATCCCTGTGACGTCCAAGCAAAATGCACATCATAATGCTCACCAAGCGGCCAGGAATCCAGGGTTCACTTCAGGTCTTTCTTTCTTATTTTGTTTCCTCTCACTGGGAGGCAGTACACTATATCTGAGGTGTGTAGTGGCAGTTTTCAATTAAAGCCTGATGAGCCAAAATGCATAAAAAGAAAATGAAAAAATATGGTAGAAAGAGACAAAGTCTGTGTGTCTGCAGTCAGTTGTTTAAATATATTGTCAGACAAACTGCCACAAACTAATGCACCAAACTGCAATTACTCACACCTGCAGGGGGAGAGTAAACTCATACAATGAAAGTAAAGGATTTCCACGTCCATAGATTGCAAAATCAACACAGTGCTATACTCTGCTGATAAAGTGATAGCTGTGATGCAGATTACAGACACCGCCCCTGTTTGTTATATTGTAACAGTGATGTGCTTTCGTCTACAGGCTCTGAGCTGAAAGGACCAGAAAGAAAGGGAGATAGAAGAACCTCACATTTAACAATCTTTACCATGATGTTTGTGGTCTTTATAATATGTTTCCTTCACCTGCCAGGGAATAAAGGTGAGTATTTCAGACGGAGTAAGATGCTGCACAGCTAATAATTTCAGTATTTAAAATAATATATGCTCTTTTTCAACAGGTGCCTCAAATACCTACACTGTCACCCAAAAACCTCCTTTCATCATTAAAAGAATTGATGAATCTGTTTTGAGTGAGATCAAATGTTCACACAGCATAACAAATTTTGATCGCATTCTCTGGTATAAACAAGAAGAAAACAAAGCTCTAAAGTTCCTGGGATATCTGAATCTAGAGTCCCCATACCCTGAGGACGACGTAAAAGGAAAAATCAGCTTTGATGGAGATGGCCGTAAAGAGTCAAGCCTCACTGTTTCAAATGTTTCATTAAATGACAGGGGTGTGTATTTCTGTGCTGCAAGTCAGCACAGTGCTGCAGATTCCCCTCAAGTCAATACAAAAACTGTCTGCAGACCGACATGTTGTTCAGGCTCTTGAACACCTGCAGCCAACCTACATCTAAACCAGAGTCTTTGAAGTTATTATCAGCTTTTCAACAAATATGGTCGTTATAATTCTTGGATGTGCAAAACATAATATTTCTGATATTGTCTCATTACAGGATCGATGGAGTCTCGAACTACACACAACTGATAAAAGGCAGACATCCAAACTATTCTGCTTCCTACAATGTGTTACAGGTTTAGCCTTTGGAAAAAAAGAAAGCAAACTTCCATCGTAATTTATAACTTTACCTACATTCTAGCACTATCATGCCAGTACAGATATATTCTATATTCTGTTTTAAATATCATCACAAAATACATCACATCATAAAATCTGTCAGTACTACAGATATGATTTACAGGCAACATTCATGACAGTGATGAACCTTCAGAGCATGGACATTATTAAACATAGCCTCCTCATCTTATTTTTATTTCCATTTTGCATAAAAGGTAAAGTACAGGAAAGTAATAGCACTGCATGAGAGACTGCAACTATCATTATTTAAGGTATTACAGCAGAAGGTGGCAATGGTTTAAAAGAGGTCAACTCTCTGAGATTGTGGTAACTCTTACTGCACTGTATACACAGGTTTTACTGATGGGAGAGATGTCACCCAGATCTCCATACAGTGGGAAGATGAGGGTGACAATGCAACAATACGCTGCAGACACATCAAGGGTGATTGATACTACCAGATGTACTGGTACAGTCAGCTGCCAGGAGAAGCAATGGAAAAAACAGTGTTCACAACAACTGCCAGCAAAGATCATGACTTTGGAAAATTCAGCAAAGAGAAATTCTCAGCCACTAAACCTAATGCTGAGAGTGGGACATTCACTGTGAAGAATCTGGTGCCAGACGATAAAGGCTTGTACTTCTGTGCTGTTAGTGATCAAAGTGATACAAACACATTCACTAGCTGAACAAAAAACCCCAGTGCACTGTTAGCACATCTCTGTCTCACTATCTCATGTACTGTAGGGGGACCTCAAGTCCACAAAATACTCCCAGTTACTTTGATTCATCATGCAAATTTTGATACAGTAGCCAACAGGATCAGAAAACGTCACACGCTGCAGAGACACTCCCACCTGCAGCTCTTCATCTCTCTGTAACTACAGTAACAGATTTATATGAGACTCCAGACACCAGAACATGGACACTATCAAACATGGTCTCCTCAGCTTTTTATTATTTCTGCTCTGGATAAAAGGTGAATTACATTAAGAATTTTAGGGGAGGGCAGCAGAGGGTGACAATGGTTTTAAAGTGTTTAGAAGTAAACACATTTTCACTATAAACCTAAATATTTTACACACAGGTCTTACTGATGGGAGTGATGTCACACAGACTGACAAACTGTGGAAACAACAGGGTGAAGATGCAACAATAAATTGCAGTCACACCAAAGCTGGCTATTACCAGATGTACTGGTACCAACAGCTACCAGGGCAGGGGATGAAGGAAATAGTTTTCACGACTACAACTCCTCCACATAAGTATCAAAGTGGCTTCAGTGAAGAAAAATTTCCAGCAACAAAGAAGGATGTTGAGACTGGATCTTTGACAGTGAAGAAGCTGCTGTTTGAGGACAGTGGAGTGTATTTCTGTGCTGTGAGTGAACACAGTGATACAGGGGACTCAGACAGCTGTACAAATACCCATGTGAACAGAAGATAACTGTTTCTTTGGATGGACTACAGAGGGAGCTCTAAACTAACACTGACATATCTATTTATTTGTAACTGCACTTCTACATTTTTGTTAAAAAACAGCTTCATTTGTGGTAATAGTGGCTGTGCAGAAGAGGGTTTCTACAAATGCCTGAGATTTTTTTTACAGGGTTGAAAATGTCACAATGTGAAATTATGGGCAATGACACCATGTACTCTGTCTGGAACCTCATTACACTTACACTACAAAAGACCATACGATACGGTTAGAAGCTTCGAATCCAAGTATGGTAGCTTAACTGAGGTCATTTAGTACACAAACACTAGGCAACAAGTCTATGTTACAGATGTTTTCTTAAACTAATAGAGGTCAGTGACAATTCTAAATGCAGGCGTAAAACAGGGCAATATTGTGAATAGCTACCACCTAAAAAATTCAAAAATGGTTAGTCATTGTTAGGAAGTCAGTACCTACATACACGTACAATACATAAGCAAAGAAGTAATTATGTTTTGTTACTGAGGTCATAAATGACTAATTGGTCCTTTCATAAAACAATTACTGCATTATGAACAACAGACTGTCATTTACATTAAGGGTAAATGTAAATTTATTGCTTTGTCAGGACAAAAGTAACATTCTCACTAAAACAAACTTGACTAAAACAAATGCACTGCTTTCTCCATTAGAGCTAAATTCAGACTCAGAGCTGTACTCTGAAAACACACATACTGTATGTTCTGCTGTTTTGTTGAGCCTGGATTCCAGGGTTCACTTCAGATCTTTCTTTCTTATGTTGTTACTCACATTCTAGTGCTTCCATGCCAGTAGAGCAATAACTTCCATATTGTTTTAAAGATCATCACACCATAAAATCTGTCTTACTCAGTCTTGTCAGTGCTACACTTCTGATTTACAGGTAACATTCATGACAGTGATGAACTGTAGGGGGACCTACCCTTCCACTGATACTCCCACCTACACAGTTAATGCAGAGACACTCCCACTTGCAGCTCTTCATGTCTCTGTAACTATGTGAGACTCTGGCAGTCTCTGTCTGTCAGAACATGGATATCATCAAACCAGATCTCCTCATATCGTCAGTGTTTTTGCTGTGGATTACAGGTAATTTACAATAAAAATCAACTGGAAAATGTAAAATTATTTTATTGTTTTATGTTTTTGCTCTGATTAGAATTGGTTATTGGTTTGATGGAATTGATCTCAGATAACACACAGAATCCAAAATGCTGAGTAAAAGTTTCTAATTGTTAACTTTTACTATTATATACACAGGTCTTACTGATGGGAGTGATGTCACACAGACTGACAAACTGTGGAAACACCAGGGTGAAGATGCAACAATAAACTGCAGCCACACCAAGGGTGGCACCTATTTCCAGATGTACTGGTACCAACAGCTACCAGGCCAGAGGATGAAGGAAATAGTTTATACAACTACAACTCCTCCACATAAGTATCAAAGTGACTTCAGTGAGGAAAAATTTCCAGCAATAAAGAACGATGCTGAGACTGGATCTTTGACAGTGAAGAAGCTGCTGTTTGAGGACAGTGGAGTGTATTTCTGTGCTGTGAGTGAACACAGTGATACAGGTGACTCAGACAGCTGTACAAATACCCATGTGAACAGAAGATAACTGTTTCTTTGGATGGACTACAGAGGGAGCTCTACACTAACACTGATGATTGACAATATCTAGTTATTTGTAATTGCACATTTTTGTTAGTAATCAGTGTAATTTGTGGTAATAGTGGCTGTGCAAAATAAGGCTTCAACATCTGACTGAGAAATGTTTTTTACAAGGTTAAAAATGTCACAATGTGAAATTATGACAATGAATGTGAAACCATATGTACTCTGTAATCTGAACCAACATGTTCCTGTTTTAATTTATTTTGGTTGGTTTTAAATTGTGTTAAATTATAATTTCATTCTATTCTAATTCCATTAAACTTAAATTCCTTGCAAAATGCTGTCAGGAATTATTGATTCTATTTAAGCATGAAAGTTAATTCTTGACATTAAAAACAGAACCAAGACAAAACAATTTTAAGTCAAGGTACACTTTCTGGACCCTCATTACACTTAAACTACCAAATACCATATATACAGTTAAAAGCTCAAGAAATTACTAGTAAGTGGACTGAGAGTAAAGACTTAGTCAAACTTTGTTATTATTCCTTAAATCTGAACTAAAGTGTTCAAACATCACCAAACACGTTAACATGTAAAGTAGTTTTCACGAACAAGCTAACAAACAGCAGAACAAAACAACAATGACCACATTTAAAACCATTGTTTAGTGTAATTAAGCATGTAAATTTATACCTAATGTTACATGAGGGACAAATCCAAGTATGGTAGCTTAATTGAGGACATTTAATAGACAAACACTAGGCAACAACTGTATGTTACGCATGTTTTCTCAAACTGAAAGAGGTCGGTGACAATGCTAAATGCAGGGGTAAAACAGGGCAATATTATTAATTACCACCAATTGGGAAACACATAAATGGTTAGTTTCAGGAAGTCAGTATCTACATATGTGTACATAGAATATTTATGTTTTGTTAATGAGGTCAGAAATAACTCCAGCTTTTATAAAACAGTTACTGCATTATGAACATCATGTTAGTGTAAATTTATTGCATTGTGAGGACAAAAATAAAATCCTCACAAAAACAAACATGACTAAAACAAATACACTGCTTCCTCCATCACAGCAAAATTCAGACTCAGAGCTGTATTTTTAAACATTTTCTGCTGTTTCGTTGAGCCTGGGGTCCAGGGTTCACTTCAGGTCTTTCCTTCTTGTTGTTTCCTCTCATTTGGAGGCAGTACAGTTTGTCTGTGGTGAGTAGTGGCAGTTCAGGAAGAGGAAAATGCATTATGACACCCAACAACAAAAAAAAAATCGTTTTCCTGGTGGAGGTTTTACCCTGCTTATAGAGGTGTGAATATTCTCTAGAACTGCTTGTAAAGCGATGGTACCAAAAACAAAGTTGTTCTTATTTTCAGTCATAAAAAACAAGATGATCATCGTCTTCTGCATAGTCTTTAATGCCTTAGTGGTTTCAGGTAATATAACACAAGTTTTCAAAATTCTTCTCACAGGTTATCATCTACAGCTCCTGTTTATTGTTCTTCTACTTTTACATCTATGAAGACTCACCCTCATCTCCCATCATCATGTTGTGTTGTTTTGTTGATACTTTCCACAGGTTCCTCTCTCAATGAAGGTCCACCAGACTCCAGCTGACATGTACAACAAACCAGGAGAAAAAGCCAAAATCAGCTGTTCACACAGTGATGACAACTACAATCGAATCCTCTGGTACAAGCAATCAAAGGACAGACAGCTACAGTTCCTCGGATACATGTTAGCAACCAGTGGAAACCCAGAGACAGGAGTGAATGTGAAGATGGATGGGAGTGCAAATAAAGACTAGACCTGCACATTAACAATTGAGAAACTCAGTCCAAACAGCAGTGCAGTTTATTTCTGTGCAGCTAGTTTACACAGTGATACATGTCGCTGATCCTCAGTACAAAAACCTCCTCATCACACTTTTTTTTATCTCTGTATTACAGCTCAATCTGATGCACCTGTACTCCTTCCTCTCAGTAGATGGTGGTATATCTTTACTCAGACCTTTATACTGAGCTGGTGGCGTGTAGTCGTAGATGACATATGTATGTTAGGAGGAGGAGGAGGACACACTATGGCACCACCCAGCTAATGACTGCATGTTGATTTGCTGATAGGAGGGTTTACTCAAAGAGGAGGTTGGAAATAATCAGCATAACTGCTGATACACTGAAGAATAATGATTAATAGCAACAAGATTCTGATCTGATATTCTTCAATATAACCAAATATAAAGAATAGAACACAAAATGATCATCTTATACCTAAGCATCACTTTTAACGCACTTCTGGTTTCAGGTAACATCAACATGATTTTACATTTTGAATTTTCATTTTCAAGTTGTCAACTAAATCTGTTAATAGCTTTGCATGTGTACAGCCAGTCTCATATACAGCTGCTATTATAACTGAGTTACTGGCTTTGTTAATCCTCTTTCCACAGCTTCCTCTACCAGTGAAAAGGTCCACCAGACTCCAGCTGACATGTACAACAAACCAGGAGAAAAAGCCAAAATCAGCTGTTCACACAGTGTTGACAGCTACAATCGAATCCTCTGGTACAAGCAATCAAAGGACAGACAGCTACAGTTCCTGGGATATATATTAGAAACCAGTGGAAACCCAGAGACAGGAGTGAATGTGAAGATAGAAGGAAATGCAAACAAAGACCAGACCTGCACATTTACAATTGAGAAACTCAGTCTGAACAGCAGTGCAGTTTACTTCTGTGCAGCTTGGTTACACAGTGATACATGTCGCTGCTACTCAGTACAAAAACCTCCTCATCACACATTTTTTATCTCTGTATTACAGCTCACAGTCCCTCACACCTGTGTTCCTCCTTCAGTATATCATTACTCAGACCTTTATACTGAGAAAGTGGTGTGTTAAGTGGTCACAAACATACATTATATATTTTTTTGGAAGAGTAGGATGCACAATGACACCGCCCATCGAATGACCTGGGAGGGTTTACTCAAAATGAAAGGTGCAAATACTCAGTATAACTGCTTCATTCATTCATTGCAACAACTGAAACAGATGTTCATCAAATTAACTAAATAGCAAACTCAAAAAAGACAAAATGATCATTGTATTTGTTTGCATTAGTTTTGACTTAATACTGGTTTCAGGTAATGTCAGCGAAATTGAAATTGTACTTTACATTTTCAACAAAATCTGTCTATAGATTTGCTTGTGTACACCTAGTCTGCAATACTGCTGTTATTTCAGCTGAGTTGTTGCATTATTTTATAGTTTACATATATAGGTTTTCAAATGACCAGTAATTATTCTTATATTTGTCCCATACTATGTTAATCTTTTTTCCACAGGTTCCTCTCTCAGTGACCAAGTCCACCAGACTCCAGCTGACATGTAAAACAAACCAGGAGAAAAAGCCAAAATCAGCTGTTCACACACTATTCAGAACTATCGAATCCTCTGGTACAAGCAATCAAAGGACAGACAGCTACAGTTCCTGGGATACATGTATAAAGACATTGGAAACACAGAGAAAGATGTGAATGTGAAGATGGATGGGAGTGCAGATAAAGACCAGGGCCCGTATTCATAAAGAATCTTAAGATAAAGAGCAGCTCCAAGTGACGAAATGAAAATTCTTAGAAACGTGGGCGTTTACTCTTGAAATTAAAGAAAAAATCCTATAAAGAAAAAACTTATTCATAAAGCATCTTATAACCCTTAAAAGAGCTCTTAAGGTCTGAATTGTTAGGAGCACGGACGAGGACTTTTAAGAGGCTTAAGAGTTTCTTTAGTAGAGGAGAAAATGGCAGAAAGACGAAGAGGGAGAAGAAATGTGTTGCAGACAACGGATGACAGTGCGTTAATCAGACGCTATGTTCATGTTTGTGACTGATCTTATTAGAGATGCGCTAACATCTCTGACACAGCGCAGGAATGCCATAGCGCCAGAAATGAAAGTAATCAGTACATTACAATATTTGGCAACTGGGAAAATGTAACAATGCAGCAGTGATGATTTGGGTCTGTCACAACCTTCTGTAAGCGTGATCACACAAACAATTACAGCACTTTCAGAACCTCTTATTGTGTCACAGTTCATTTCATTTCCACTGGAAATTCCCACCTTGCAGGCTCAAAAACTGCATTTATGAATATAGCAGGTTTCCCTCTTGCGCACAAGCAGAATGAACCATTAATAGTTTGTGCTATAGTCTCCCACGTCTGCTTCTTGCCCCGTGCTGTGACACCCGGCCCGAATTTTCCTTTCAGAATGGCCTTGTGTTTATCCACTAACTGGGCTAACAGTAAACACTGTTCCTCTGTCCAGTTGGGCTTTCTCGCCCTTCTTGGTTTTGATTCCATGTTTGATACATTAAAACCATCATTCAAACAAAATAGACACGCCAGCAATCAGTGTAATTGGAAAGAGTGGAACAATTTTTATCATTACAAGCCAATCAAACACCTTATAGGAAATTAACAGCATGGTAAATAAAAACAGGATTTATATACACATAATGTATGTTTGTGTGTGAGAGAGAGAAAGGTCAAATAGGAAATATTACGCATGTAATTTCCAAATTGAAGGCTTAGAATAGAACCTGTACTTACAATCACTCTTCTTTTCCTTCTTGGACAACTTACCAATCACAGTCTTCAAAAGATTGTGTCATACATAGCAACAGGGTCAACCCCGCATCCTCACTAAGATGAAAGTTTTTGTCTTTTCCCAGCTCAGAGTTGCTCTCAGATCAGTCCCTGATCGCTCTTAAGCTAAGACTCCTAGGTAAAAGTTTTTAAGCTAAATTAAGAGTTTTCTGAGAGGATTCTTAGAATCTTTATGAATACGGGCATTGATTTACAGGTAACATTCATGACAGTGATGAACTGTAGGGGGACCTACCCTTCCACTGATACTCCCACCTACACAGATAATGCAGAGACACTCCCACCTGCAGCTCTTCATGTCTCTGTAACTATATGAGACTCTGGCAGTCTCTGTCTGTCACAACATGGATATCATCAAACCAGATCTCCTCATATTGTCAGTGTTTTTGCTGTTGATTACAGGTAATTTACAATAAAATCTACTGGAAAATTTAACATTATTTTATTGTTTCATGCTTTTGCTCATTATAATTGGTTATTTGTTTGATGAAGTGATCTCAGATAACACACAGAATCCAAAATGCTGAGTAAAAGTTTCTAATTGGTAATTTTTACTATTATATACACACAGGTCTTACTGATGGGAGTGATGTCACACAGACGGACAAACTGTGGAAACACCAGGGTGAAGATGCAACAATAAACTGCAGTCACACAAAGGGTGCTGGCTATTTCCAGATGTACTGGTACCAACAGCTACCAGGCCAGATGATGAAGGAAATAGTTTTTACAACTACAAATCCTCCACATAAGTATCAAAGTGACTTCAGTGAAGAAAAATTTCCAGCAACAAAGAACAATGCTGAGACTGGATCTTTGACAGTGAAGAAGCTGCTGTTTGAGGACAGTGGAGTGTATTTCTGTGCTGTGAGTCAACACAGTGATACAGGGGACTCAGACAGCTGTACAAATACCCATGTGAACAGAAGATAACTTTCTTTGATGGACTACAGAGGGAGCTCAAGACTAACAATGATGATTGACAATATCTAGTTATTTGTAATTGCACATTTTTGTTAGTAACCAGTGTAATTTGTGGTAATAGTGGCTGTGCAAAATAAGGCTTCAACATCTGACTGAGAAATGTTTTTTTACAGGGTTAAAAATGTCACAATGTGAAATTATGGCAATGAATGTGAAACCATATGTACTCTGTAATCTGAACCAACATGTTCCTGTTTTAATTTATTTTGGTTGCTTTCAAATTGTGTTAAATTATAATTTCATTCTATTCTAACCCCATTAAACTTAAATTCCTTGCAAAATGCTGTCAGGAATTATTCATTCTATTTAAGCATGAAAGTTAATTCTTGGCATTAAAAACAGAACCAATACAAAACTATTTTAAGTCAAGGTACACTTTCTGGACCCTCATTACACTTAAACTACCAAATACCATATATACAGTTAAAAGCTCAAGAAATTACTAGTAAGTGGACTGAGAGTAAAGACTTAGTCAAACTTTGTTATTATTCCTTAAATCTGAACTAAAGTGTTCAAACATCACCAAACACGTTAACATGTAAAATAGTTTTCACGAACAAGCTAACAAACAGCAGAACAAAACAACAACGACCACATTTAAAACCATTGTTTAGTGTAATTAAGCATGTAAATTTATACCTAATGTTACATGAGGGACAAATCCAAGTATGGTAGCTTAATTGAGGACATTTAATAGACAAACACTAGGCAACAACTGTATGTTACGCATGTTTTCTCAAACTGAAAGAGGTTGGTGACAATGCTAAATGCAGGGGTAAAACAGGGCAATATTATTAATTACCAGCAATTGGGAAACACATAAATGGTTAGTGTCAGGAAGTCAGTATCTACATATGTGTACATAGAATATTTATGTTTTGTTAATGAGGTCAAAAATAACTCCAGCTTTTATAAAACAGTTACTGCATTATGAACATCATGTTAGTGTAAATTTATTGCATTGTGAGGACAAAAGTAAAATCCTCACAAAAACAAACATGACTAAAACAAATACACTGCTTCCTCCATCACAGCAAAATTCAGACTCAGAGCTGTATTTTTAAACATTTTCTGCTGTTTCGTTGAGCCTGGGGTCCAGGGTTCACTTCAGGTCTTTCTTTCTTGTTGTTTCCTCTCATTTGGAGGCAGTACAGTTTGTCTGTGGTGAGTAGTGGCAGTTCAGGAAGAGAAAAATGCATTATGACACCCAACAACAACAACAAAAAATCGTTTTCCTGGTGGAGGTTTTACCCTGCTTATAGAGGTGTGAATATTCTCTAGAACTGCTTGTAAAGCGATGGTACCAAAAACAAAGATATTCTTATTTTCAGTCATAAAAAACAAGATGATCATCGTCTTCTGCATAGTCTTTAATGCCTTCGTGGTTTCAGGTAATATAACACAAGTTTTCAAAATTCTTCTCACAGGTTATCATCTACAGCTCCTGTTTATTGTTCTTCTACTTTTACATCTACGAAGACTCACCCTCATCTCCCATCATGTTGTGTTGTTTTGTTGATACTTTCCACAGGTTCCTCTCTCAGTGAAAAGGTCCACCAGACTCCAGCTGACATGTACAACAAACCAGGAGAAAAAGCCCAAATCAGCTGTTCACACAGTGATGACAACTACGATCGAATCCTCTGGTACAAGCAATCAAAGAACAGACAGCTACAGTTCCTCGGATACATGTTAGCAACCAGTGGAAACCCAGAGAAAGATGTGAATGTGAAGATGGATGGGAGTGCAGATAAAGACCAGAACTGCACATTAACAATCGAGAAACTCAGTCTGAACAGCAGTGCAGTTTACTTCTGTGCTGCTAGTTTACACAGTGATACATGTCGCTGCTCCTCAGTACAAAAACCTCCTCATCACACATTTTTTATCTCTGTATTACAGCTCACAGTCTTTCACACCTGTGTTCCTCCTTCAGTAGCTCATTACTCAGACCTTTATACTGAGAAAGTGGTGTGTTAAGTGGTCACAAACATAAATTATATATTTTTTTGGAAGAGTAGGATGCACAATGACACCGCCCATCGAATGACCTGGGAGGGTTTACTCAAAATGAAAGGTGGAAATACTCAGTATAACTGCTTCATTCATTCATTGCAACCACTGAAACAGATGTTTATCAAATTAACTAAATAGCAAACTCAAAAAAGACAAAATGATCATTGTATTTGTTTGCATTAGTTTTGACTTAATACTGGTTTCAGGTAATGTCAGTGAAATTGAAATTGTACTTTACATTTTCAACAAAATCTGTCTATAGATTTGCTTGTGTACACCTAGTCTGCAATACTGCTGTTATTTCAGCTGAGTTGTTGCATTATTTTATAGTTTATATTTATATATAGGTTTTCAAATGACCAGTAATTATACTTATATTTGCCCCATACTTTGTTAATCTTTTTTCCACAGGTTCCTCTCTCAGTGACCAAGTCCACCAGACTCCAGCTGACATGTAAAACAAACCAGGAGAAATAGCCAATATCAGCTGTTCACACACTATTCAGAACTATCGAATCCTCTGGTACAAGCAATCAAAGGACAGACAGCTACAGTTCCTGGGATACATGTATAAAGACATTGGAAAGCCGGAGAAAGATGTGAATGTGAAGATGGATGGGAGTGCAGATAAAGACCAGGGCCCGTATTCATAAAGAATCTTAAGGTAAAGAGTAGCTCCTAGTGACGAAATGAAAATTCTTAGAAATGTGGGCGTTTACTCTTGAAATTAAAGAAAAAATCCTATAAAGAAAAAACTTATTCATAAAGCATCTTATAACCCTTAAAAGAGCTCTTAAGGTCTGAATTGTTAGGAGCACGGACGAGGACTTTTAAGAGGCTTAAGAGTTTCTTTAGTAGAGGAGAAAATGGCAGAAAGACGAAGAGGGAGAAGAAATGTGTTGCAGACAATGGATGACAGTGCGTTAATCAGACGCTATGTTCATGTTTGTGAGTGATCTTATTAGAGATGCGCTAACATCTCTGACACAGCGCAGGAATGCCATAGCGCCAGAAATTAAAGTAATCAGTACATTACGATATTTGGCAACTGGGAAAATGTAACAATGCAGCAGTGATGATTTGGGTCTGTCACAACCTTATGTAAGCGTGATCACACAAACAATTACAGCACTTTCAGAACCTCTTATTGTGTCGCAGTTCATTTCATTTCCACTGGAAATTCCCACCTTGCAGGCTCAAAAACTGCATTTATGAATATAGCAGGTTTCCCTCTTACGCACAAGCAGAATGAACCATTAATAGTTTGTGCTATACGCTCCCACGTCTGCTTCTTGCCCCGTGCTGTGACACCCGGCCCAAATTTTCCTTTCAGAATGGCCTTGTGTTCATCCACTAACTGGGCTAACAGTAAACACTGTTCCTCTGTCCAGTTGGGCTTTCTCGCCCTTCTTGGTTTTGATTCCATGTTTGATACATTAAAACCATCATTCAAACACTGAAATAGACACGCCAGCAATCAGTGTAATTGGAAAGAGTGGAACAATTTTTATCATTACAAGCCAATCAAACACCTTATAGGAAATTAACAGCATGGTAAATAAAAACAGGATTTATATACACATAATGTATGTTTGTGTGTGAGAGAGAGAAAGGTCAAATAGGAAATATTACGCATGTAATTTCCAAATTGAAGGCTTAGAATAGAACCTGTACTTACAATCACTCTTCTTTTCCTTCTTGGACAACTTACCAATCACAGTCTTCAAAAGATTGTGTCATACATAGCAACAGGGTCAACCCCGCATCCTCACTAAGATGAAAGTTTTTGTCTTTTCCCAGCTCAGAGTTGCTCTCAGATCAGTCCCTGATCGCTCTTAAGCTAAGACTCCTAGGTAAAAGTTTTTAAGCTAAATTAAGAGTTTTCTGAGAGGATTCTGAGAGAATCTTTATGAATACGGGCATTGATTTACAGGTAACATTCATGACAGTGATGAACTGTAGGGGGACCTACCCTTCCACTGATACTCCCACCTACACAGTTAATGCAGAGACACTCCCACCTGCAGCTCTTCATGTCTCTGTAACTATATGAGACTCTGGCAGTCTCTGTCTGTCAGAACATGGATATCATCAAACCAGATCTCCTCATATTGTCAGTGTTTTTGCTGTTGATTACAGGTAATTTACAATAAAATCTACTGGAAAATTTAACATTATTTTATTGTTTCATGTTTTTGCTCATTATAATTGGTTATTTGTTTGATGAAGTGATCTCAGATAACACACAGAATCCAAAATGCTGAGTAAAAGTTTCTAATTGGTAATTTTTACTATTATATATACACAGGTCTTACTGATGGGAGTGATGTCACACAGACGGACAAACTGTGGAAACACCAGGGTGAAGATGCAACAATAAACTGCAGTCACACAAAGGGTGCTAGCTATTACCAGATGTACTGGTACCAACAGCTACCAGGCCAGAGGATGAAGGAAATAGTTTATACAACTACAACTCCTCCACATAAGTATCAAAGTGACTTCAGTGAGGAAAAATTTCCAGCAATAAAGAACGATGCTGAGACTGGATCTTTGACAGTGAAGAAGCTGCTGTTTGAGGACAGTGGAGTGTATTTCTGTGCTGTGAGTCAACACAGTGATACAGGGGACTCAGACAGCTGTACAAATACCCATGTGAACAGAAGATAACTTTCTTTGATGGACTACAGAGGGAGCTCTACACTAACACTGATGATTGACAATATCTAGTTATTTGTAATTGCACATTTTTGTTAGTAATCAGTGTAATTTGTGGTAATAGTGGCTGTGCAAAATAAGGCTTCAACATCTGACTGAGAAATGTTTTTTACAGGGTTAAAAATGTCACAATGTGAAATTATGGCAATGAATGTGAAACCATATGTACTCTGTAATCTGAACCAACATGTTCCTGTTTTAATTTATTTTGGTTGGTTTTAAATTGTGTTAAATTATAATTTCATTCTATTCTAACCCCATTAAACTTAAATTCCTTGCAAAATGCTGTCAGGAATTATTCATTCTATTTAAGCATGAAAGTTAATTCTTGACATTAAAAACAGAACCAAGACAAAACTATTTTAAGTCAAGGTACACTTTCTGGACCCTCATTACACTTAAACTACCAAATACCATATATACAGTTAAAAGCTCAAGAAATTACTAGTAAGTGGACTGAGAGTAAAGACTTAGTCAAACTTTGTTATTATTCCTTAAATCTGAACTAAAGTGTTTAAACATCACCAAACACGTTAACATGTAAAGTAGTTTTCACGAACAAGCTAACAAACAGCAGAACAAAACAACAATGACCACATTTAAAACCATTGTTTAGTGTAATTAAGCATGTAAATTTATACCTAATGTTACATGAGGGACAAATCCAAGTATGGTAGCTTAATTGAGGACATTTAATAGACAAACACTAGGCAACAACTGTATGTTACACATGTTTTCTCAAACTGAAAGAGGTCGGTGACAATGCTAAATGCAGGGGTAAAACAGGGCAGTATTATTAATTACCACCAATTGGGAAACACAAAAATGGTTAGTGTCAGGAAGTCAGTATCTACATATGTGTACATAGAATATTTATGTTTTGTTAATGAGGTCAGAAATAACTCCAGCTTTCATAAAACAGTTACTGCATTATGAACATCATGTTAGTGTAAATTTATTGCATTGTGAGGACAAAAGTAAAATCCTCACAAAAACAAACATGACTAAAACAAATACACTGCTTCCTCCATCACAGCAAAATTCAGACTCAGAGCTGTATTTTTAAACATTTTCTGCTGTTTCGTTGAGCCTGGGGTCCAGGGTTCACTTCAGGTCTTTCTTTCTTGTTGTTTCCTCTCATTTGGAGGCAGTACAGTTTGTCTGTGGTGAGTAGTGGCAGTTCAGGAAGAGGAAAATGCATTATGACACCCAACAACAACAACAAAAAAAGTTTTCCTGATAGGAGGTTTTACCCTGCTTATAGAGGTGTGAATATTCTCTAGAACTGCTTGCAAAGCGATGGTACCAAAAACAAAGATGTTCTTATTTTCAGTCATAAAAAACAAGATGATCATCGTCTTCTGCATAGTCTTTAATGCCTTAGTGGTTTCAGGTAATATAACACAAGTTTTCAAAATTCTTCTCACAGGTTATCATCTACAGCTCCTGTTTATTGTTCTTCTACTTTTACATCTATGAAGACTCACCCTCATCTCCCATCATCATGTTGTGTTGTTTTGTTGATACTTTCCACAGGTTCCTCTCTCAGTGAAAAGGTCCACCAGACTCCAGCTGACATGTACAACAAACCAGGAGAAAAAGCCCAAATCAGCTGTTCACACAGTGATGACAACTACGATCGAATCCTCTGGTACAAGCAATCAAAGAACAGACAGCTACAGTTCCTCGGATACATGTTAGCAACCAGTGCAAACCCAGAGAAAGATGTGAATGTGAGGATGGATGGGAGTGCAAATAAAGACAAGAACTGCACATTAACAATTGAGAAACTCAGCCTGAACAGCAGTGCAGTTTACTTCTGTGCAGCTTGGTTACACAGTGATACATGTCGCTGCTCCTCAGTACAAAAACTCCTCATCACACATTTTTCATCTCTGCAATACAGCTCAGCCTGATGTACCTGTACTTCTTCCTCTCAGTAGATGGTGGTATATCTTTACTCAGACCTTTATACTGAGCCAGTGCTGTTTAATGGTAGTTGACATGATGGTTATATGTTAAGAAGAGGAGGAAACATTATGACACCGCCCACCTAATGAATTAATGGGTTTGCTCAAAGAGGAGGTTGGAAATAATCAGTGTAACTGCTGATACACTGAAGAATAGTGATTCACTGTCACAAGACTATGATCTGATATTCTTCAATTTAAATAAACATTCAGAGAAAACAAAATGATCATCTTATGCCTAAGCATTACTTTTAACACACTTCTGGTTTCAGGTAACAGTAAAATATTTTTTCCATTTCCTTTTTCAAGTTTTCAACAAAATCTGTTAATAGGTTTGCATGTGTACAGCCAGTCTGCTATACTGATTCTATTACAGTTGTGTTACTGGATTCTTTAACATTTTATCTTATTCAGTTTTTAAATTCAGCAATGTTTATGTTCATGATGTCTGATGTTTTGTTAATCCTTTTTCCACAGGTTCCTCTCTCAGTGACAAGGTTCACCAGACTCCAGCTGACATGTACAACAAACCAGGAGAAAAAGCCAAAATCAGCTGTTCACACAGTGTTGACAGCTACAACCAAATCCTCTGGTACAAGCAATCAAAGGACAGACAGCTACAGTTACTAGGATACATGTTAGGAACCAGTGCAACCCCAGAGACAGGAGTGAATGTGAAGATAGAAGGAAATGCAAACAAAGACCAGACCTGCACATTAACAACTGAAGAACTCAGTCTGAACAGCAGTGCAGTTTACTTCTGTGCTGCTAGTTTACACAGTGATACATGTCGCTGCTCCTCAGTACAAAAACCTCCTTATCACATATTTTTTTATCTCTGTATTACAGCTCACAGCCTGATGCACCTGTACTCCATTCTCTCAGTAGATGGTGGTATATCTTTACTCAGACCTTTATACTGAGCCAGTGGCGTGTGGTGATAGTTGACATATGTATGTTAGGAGGAGGAGGACACACTATGACACCACCCACCTAATAACTGCATATTGATTTGCTAATAGGAGGGTTTACTCAAAAAGGAGGTTCGAAATAATCAGTTTAACTGCTGATACACTGAAGAATAATGATTCATAGCAACAAGATTCTGATTTGATGTTCGTCAATATAATCCAATATAAAGAATAGAATACAAAATGATCGTCTTATACCTAAGCATCACTTTTAACACACTTCTGGTTTCAGGTAACATCAACATGATTTTACATTTTGAATTTTCATTTTTAAGTTGTCAACAAAATCTGTTAATAGCTTTGCATGTGTACAGCCAGTCTCATAAACTGCTGCTATTATAGCTGAGTTACTGGCTTTTTAAGAACATTTTAAGTTATTCATTTTCTCACTTCAGTGTTCATGCTCATGTTGTCTGAGACTTTGTTAATCCTCTTTCCACAGGTTCCTCTCTCAGTGAAAAGGTCCACCAGACTCCAGCTGACATGTACAACAAACCAGGAGAAACAGTCAAAATCAGCTGTTCACACAGTGTTGACAGCTACAACCGAATCCTCTGGTACAAGCAATCAAAGGACAGACAGCTACAGTTCCTGGGATACATGGTGGGAGACAGTGCAACCCCAGAGAAAGATGTGAATGTGAAGATAGATGGGAGTGCAAATAAAGACAAGAACTGCACATTAACAATTGAGAAACTCAGTCTGAACAGCAGTGCAGTTTACTTCTGTGCTGCTTGGTTACACAGTGATACATATCGCTGATCCTCAGTACAAAAACCTCCTCATCACACATTTTTTAATCTCTGTATTACAGCTCACAGCCTGATGCACCTGTACTTCTTCCTCTCAGTAGATGGTGATATATCTTTACTCAGACCTTTATACTAAGCAAGTGGTGTGTAGTGGTAGTTGACATGATGGTTATATGTTAAGAGGAGGAGGACACATTATGACACCGCCTACATAATGAATTCATGTTGATTTGCTGATAGGAGGGTTTACTCAAAGAGGAGGTTTGAAATAATCAGGCTGACTGCTGATGCACAGAAGAAAACACAGCGATTCATAACAACAAGTTTCTGATCTGATATTCTTCAATATAACCAAAAACAGAGAACACAAAATGATCATCTTATACTTAAGCATTACTTTTAACATAATTCTGGTTTCAGGTAACAGCAACATGATTTTTGCATTTCTTTTTCAGGTCGTCAACAAAATCTGTTAATAGGTTTGCATGTGTACAGCCAGTCTTCCTATACTAATGCTACTCCAGCTGGGTTGCTGGATTCTTTAACATCTTATCTTATTCAGTTTTTCAAGACATCAGTGTTCATGCTCATGTTGTCTGAGACTTTGTTAATCCTCTTTCCACAGGTTCCTCTCTCAGTGACCAGGTCCACCAGACTCCAGCTGACATGTACAACAAACCAGGAGAAAAAGCTCAAATCAGCTGTTTACACACTATTGACAACTACAATCGAATCCTCTGGTACAAGCAATCAAAGGACAGACAGCTACAGTTCCTGGGATACATGTTAGCAACCAGTGCAACCCCAGAGACAGGAGTGAATGTGAAAATAGAAGGAAATGCAGACAAAGGCCAGACCTGCACATTAACAACTGAAGAACTCAGTCTGAACAGCAGTGCAGTTTACTTCTGTGCTGCTAGTTTACACAGTGATACATGTCGCTGATCCTCAGTACAAAAACCTCACCACACATTTTTTTCATCTCTGTATTACAGCTCAGTCTGATGCACCTGTACTCCTTCCTCTCAGTAGATGGTGGTATATCTTTACTCAGACCTTTATACTGAGCCAGTGCTGTTTAATGGTAGTTGACATGATGGTTATATGTTAAGAAGAGGAGGAAACATTATGACACCGCCCACCTAATGAATTAATGGGTTTGCTCAAAGAGGAGGTTGGAAATAATCAGTGTAACTGCTGATACACTGAAGAATATGGATTCACTGTCACAAGACTATGATCTGATATTCTTCAATTTAAATAAACATTCAGAGAAAACAAAATGATCATCTTATGCCTAAGCATTACTTTTAACACACTTCTGGTTTCAGGTAACAGTAAAATATTTTTTCCATTTCCTTTTTCAAGTTTTCAACAAAATCTGTTAATAGGTCTGCATGTGTACAGCCAGTCTGCTATACTGATTCTATTACAGTTGTGTTACTGGATTCTTTAACATTTTATCTTATTCAGTTCTTAAATTCAGCAATGTTTATGTTCATGTTGTCTGATGTTTTCTTAATCCTCTTTCCACAGGTTCCTCTCTCAGTGACAAGGTCCACCAGACTCCAACTGACATGTACAACAAACCAGGAGAAAAAGCCCAAATCAGCTGTTCACACAGTGATGACAACTACGATCGAATCCTCTGGTACAAGCAATCAAAGAACAGACAGCTACAGTTCCTCGGATACATGTTAGCAACCAGTGCAAACCCAGAGAAAGATGTGAATGTGAGGATGGATGGGAGTGCAAATAAAGACAAGAACTGCACATTAACAATTGAGAAACTTAGCCTGAACAGCAGTGCAGTTTACTTCTGTGCTGCTTGGTTACACAGTGATACATATCGCTGCTCCTCAGTACAAAACTCCTCATCACACATTTTTTTATCTTTGTATTACAGCTCACAGCCTGATGCACCTGTACTCCTTCCTCTCAGTAGATGGTGGTATATCTTTACTCAGACCTTTGTGAGCAAGTGGTATTTAGTGGTAGTTGACATGATGGTTATATGTTAAGAAGAGGAGGAAACATTATGACACCGCCCACCTAATGAATTAATGGGTTTACTCAAAGAGGAGGTTGGAAATAATCAGTGTAACTGCTGATACACTGAAGAATAGTGATTCACTGTCACAAGACTATGATCTGATATTCCTTAATTTAAATAAACACTCAGAGAAAACAAAATGATCATCTTATACCTAAGCATTACTTTTAACACACTTCTGGTTTCAGGTAACAGTAAAATATTTTTTCCATTTCCTTTTTCAAGTTTTCAACAAAATCTGTTAATAGGTTTGCATGTGTACAGCCAGTCTGCTATACTGATTCTATTACAGTTGTGTTACTGGATTCTTTAACATTTTATCTTATTCAGTTCTTAAATTCAGCAATGTTTATGTTCATGTTGTCTGATGTTTTGTTAATCCTTTTTCCACAGGTTCCTCTCTCAGTGAAAAGGTCCACCAGACTCCAGCTGACATGTACAACAAACCAGGAGAAAAAGCCAAAATCAGCTGTTCACACAGTGTTGACAGCTACAATCGAATCCTTTGGTACAAGCAATCAAAGGACAGACAGCTACAGTTCCTGGGATATATATTAGAAACCAGTGGAAACCCAGAGACAGGAGTGAATGTGAAGATAGAAGGAAATGCAAACAAAGACCAGCCCTGCACATTAACAATTGAAGAACTCAGTCTGAACAGCAGTGCAGTTTACTTCTGTGCAGCTTGGTTACACAGTGATACATGTCGCTTATCCTCAGTACAAAAAACCTCCTCATCACACATTTTTTATCTCTGTATTACAGCTCACAGACTGATGCACCTGTACTCCTTCCTCTCAGTAGATGGTGGTATATCTTTACTCAGACCTTTATACTGAGCTGGTGGTGTTTAGTGGTAGTTGACATGATGGCTATATGTAGGAGGAGGAAGACGCACTCATCAACTCATCAACAAAATCTGTTAATAGCTTTGCTTGTGTACAGCCTGTCTCATATACTGCTGCTGTTATAGCTGAGTTACTGGCTTTTTAAAACATTTCAAGTTATTCATTTTCTCACTTCAGCGTTCATGCTCATGTTGTCTGAGACTTTGTTAATCCTCTTTCCACAGCTTCCTCTCCCAGTGAAAAGGTCCACCAGATTCCAACTGACATGTACAACAAACCAGGAGAAAAAGCCAAAATCAGCTGTTCACACAGTGTTAACAGCTACAACCAAATCCTCTGGTACAAGCAATTAAAGGGCAGACAGCTGCAGTTTCTGGGATACATGTTTATAACCAGTGCAACCCCAGAGACAGGAGTGAATGTGAAGATAGAAGGAAATGCAAACAAAGACCAGCCCTGCACATTAACAACTGAAGAACTCAGCCTGAACAGCAGTGCAGTTTACTTCTGTGCAGCTTGGTTACACAGTGATACATGTACGCTATCCTCAGTACAAAACCTCCTCATCACACATTTTTTATCTCTGTATTACAGCTCAGTCTGATGCACCTGTACTTCTTCTTCTCAGAAGATGGTGGTATATCTTTACTCAGACCTTTATACTAAGCAAGTGGTGTTTAGTGGTAGTTGACATGATGGTCATATGTTAAGAGGAGGAGGAGGACGCACTATGACACCACCTATATAATGTATTCATGTTGATCTGCTGATAGGAAGGTTTACTCAAAGAGGAGGTTGGAAATAATCAGTGTGACTGCTGATACACAGAAGAAAACACAGCGATTCATAGCAACACGTTTATGATCTGATATTCTTCAATATAACCAAAAACAGAGAAAACAAAATGATCGTCTTATACCTAAGCATTACTTTTAACATAATTCTGGTTTCAGGTAACAGAGACATGATTTTTCCATTTCTTTTTCAAGTTTTCAACAAAATCTGTTAATAGGTCTGCATGTGTACAGCCAGTCTGCTATACTGATTCTATTACAGTTGTGTTACTGGATTCTTTAACATTTTATCTTACTCAGTTTTTAAATTCAGCAATGTTTATGTTCATGTTGTCTGATGTTTTCTCAATCCTCTTTCCACAGGTTCCTCTCTCAGTGACAAGGTCCACCAGACTCCAGCTGACATGTACAACAAACCAGGAGAAAAAGCCCAAATCAGCTGTTCACACAGTGTTGACAGCTACAATCGAATCCTCTGGTACAAGCAATCAAAGGACAGACAGCTACAGTTCCTGGGATACATGGTGGGAGACAGTGCAACCCCAGAGACAGGAGTGAATGTGAAGATAGAAGGAAATGCAAACAAAGACCAGAACTGCACATTAACAACTGAAGAACTCAGTCTGAACAGCAGTGCAGTTTATTTCTGTGCAGCTAGTTTACACAGTGATACATATCGCTGCTCCTCAGTACAAAAACCTCCTCATCACACATTTTTTATCTCAGCTCACAGTCCCTCACACCTGTGTTCCTCCTTCAGTAGCTCATTACTCAGACCTTTATACTGAGCAAGTGGTGTGTTAAGTGGTCACAAACATAAATTATATATTTTTTTGGAAGAGTAGGATGCACAATGACACCGCCCATCGAATGACCTGGGAGGGTTTACTCAAAATAAAAGGTGTAAATACTCAGTATAACTGCTTCATTCATTCATTGCAACGACTGAAACCGATGTTCATCAAATTAACTAAATAGCAAACTCAAAAAAGACAAAATGATCATTAGATTTGTTTGGATTACTTTTAACTTTATTCTGGTTTCAGGTAATGTCAACGAAATTGAAATTATACTTTACATTTTTATCAAAATCTGTCTATAGATTTGCTTGTGTACACCTAGTCTCCAATACTGCTGTTATTTCAGCTGAGTTGTTGCATTATTTTACAGTTTATATTTATAAATAGGTTTTCAAATGACCAGTAATTATTCTTATATTTGTCTGATACTTTGTTAATCTTTTTTCCATAGGTTCCTCTCTCAGTGACCAAGTCCACCAGACTCCAGCTGACATGTACAACAAAGCTGGAGGAACCGTCAAAATCAGCTGTTCACACAGTATTCAGAACTATGATCGAATCCTCTGGTACAAGCAATTAAAGGGCAGACAGCTGCAGTTTCTGGGATACATGGTGGGAGACAGTGCAACCCCAGAGAAAGATGTGAATGTGAAGATAGAAGGAAATGCAAACAAAGACCAGACCTGCACATTAACAACTGAAGAACTCAGTCTGAACAGCAGTGCAGTTTACTTCTGTGCTGCTTCGTTTACACAGTGATACATGTCGCTGCTCCTCAGTACAAAACCTCCTTATCACATATTTTTTTTATCTCTGTATTACAGCTCACAGCCTGATGCACCTGTACTCCTTCCTCTCAGTAGACGGTGGTATATCTTTACTCAGACCTTTATACTGAGCCAGTGGGGTGTAGTCGTAGCTGGCATATGTATGTTAGGAGGAGGAGGACACACTATGACACCACCCACTTAATGACTTCATGTTGATTTGCTGATAGGAGGGTTTACTCAAAGAGGAGGTTGGAAATAATCAGCATAACTGCTGATACACTGAAGAATAATGATTCATAGCAACAAGATTCTGATCTGATATTCTTCAATATAACCAAATACATAGAATAGAACACAAAATGATCATCTTATACCTAAGCATCACTTTTAACACTCTTCTGGTTTCAGGTAACATCAACATGATTTTACATTTTGAATTTTCATTTTCAAGTTGTCAACAAAAGCTATTAATAGCTTTGCATGTGTACAGCCAGTCTCATAAACTGCTGCTGTTATAGCTGAGTTACTGGCTTTTTAAGAACATTTTAAGTTGTTCATTTTCTCACTTCAGTGTTTATGTTCATGTTGTCTGAGACTTTGTTAATCCTCTTTCCAAAGGTTCCTCTCTCAGTGAAAAGGTCCACCAGATTCCAGCTGACATGTACAACAAACCAGGAGAAAAAGCCCAAATCAGCTGTTCACACAGTGTTGACAGCTACAATCGAATCCTCTGGTACAAGCAATCAAAGGACAGACAGCTACAGTTCCTGGGATACATGTTTACAACCAGTGCAACCCCAGAGACAGGAGTGAATGTGAAGATAGAAGGAAATGCAAACAAAGACCAGCCCTGCACATTAACAATTGAAGAACTCAGTCTGAACAGCAGTGCAGTTTACTTCTGTGCAGCTTGGTTACACAGTGATACATGTCGCTGCTCCTCAGTACAAAACCTCCTCATCACACATTTTTAATCTCTGTATTACAGCTCAGTCTGATGCACCTGTACTCCTTCTTCTCAGTAGATGGTGGTATATCTTTACTCAGACCTTTATACTGAGCTGGTGGTGTTTAGTGGTAGTTGACTTGATGGTTATATGTTAAGAAGAGGAGGACACATTATGACACCGCCCACCTAAAGACTTCATGTTGATTTGCTGATAGGAGGGTTTACTTAAAGAGGAGGTTGGAAATAATCAGTTTAACTGCTGATACACAGAAGAAAACACAATGAATCATAGCAACAAAATTATGATCTGATATTCTTCAATATAACAAAAAACAGAGAACACAAAATGATCATCTTATACCTAAGCATTACTTTTAACACACTTCTGGTTTCAGGTAACATCAATATGATTTTTCATTTTGAATTTTCTTTTTCAAGTTGTCAACTAAATCTGATAATAGATTTGAATGTGTACAGCCTGTCTTCTGCTATCCCAGATGTGTTACTGGATTGTTTAACTTTTATGTTATTAGATCCATCCATCCATGGTATATCTTTACTCAGACCTTTATACTGAGCCAGTGGCGTGCAGTTGTAGTTGACATATGTATGTTAGGAGGAGGAGGACGCACTATGACACCACCCAGCTAATGACTGCATGTTGATTTGCTAATAGGAGGGTTTACTCAAAGAGGAGGTTGGAAATAATCAGCATAACTGCTGATACACTGAAGAATAATGATTCATAGCAACAAGATTCTGATCTGATATTCTTCAATATAACCAAATACATAGAATAGAACACAAAATGATCATCTTATACCTAAGCATCACTTTTAACACACTTCTGGTTTCAGGTAACATCAACATGATTTTTCATTTTGAATTTTCTTTTTCAAGTTGTCAACAAAATCTATTAATAGTGTTGCATGTGTACAGCCAGTCTCATAAACTGCTGCTATTATAGCTGAGTTACTGGCTTTTTAAGAACATTTTAAGTTATTAATTTTCTCACTTCACCTTTAATCCTCTTTCCACAGGTTCCTCTCTCAGTGAAAAGGTCCACCAGACTCCAGCTGACATGTACAACAAACCAGGAGAAAAAGCCCAAATCAGCTGTTCACACAGTATTGACAGCTACAATCGAATCCTCTGGTACAAGCAATCAAAGGACAGACAGCTACAGTTCCTGGGATACATGGTGGTAGACAGTGGAACCCCAGAGAAAGATGTTAATGTGAGGATGGATGGGAGTGCAAATAAAGACAAGAACTGCACATTAACAATTGAGAAACTTAGCCTGAACAGCAGTGCAGTTTACTTCTGTGCTGCTTGGTTACACAGTGATACATATCGCTGCTCCTCAGTACAAAACTCCTCATCACACATTTTTTATCTCTGTATTACAGCTCACAGCCTGATGCACCTGTACTTCTTCCTCTCAGTAGATGGTGGTATATCTTTACTCAGACCTTTATACTGAGCCAGTGCTGTTTAATGGTAGTTGACATGATGGTTATATGTTAAGAAGAGGAGGAAACATTATGACACCGCCCACCTAATGAATTAATGGGTTTGCTCAAAGAGGAGGTTGGAAATAATCAGTGTAACTGCTGATACACTGAAGAATAGTGATTCACTGTCACAAGACTATGATCTGATATTCCTTAATTTAAATAAACACTCAGAGAAAACAAAATGATCATCTTATACCTAAGCATTACTTTTAACACACTTCTGGTTTCAGGTAACAGTAAAATATTTTTTCCATTTCCTTTTTCAAGTTTTCAACAAAATCTGTTAATAGGTTTGCATGTGTACAGCCAGTCTGCTATACTGATTCTATTACAGTTGTGTTACTGGATTCTTTAACATTTTATCTTATTCAGTTCTTAAATTCAGCAATGTTTATGTTCATGTTGTCTGATGTTTTCTTAATCCTCTTTCCACAGGTTCCTCTCTCAGTGACAAGGTCCACCAGACTCCAACTGACATGTACAACAAACCAGGAGAAAAAGCCCAAATCAGCTGTTCACACAGTGTTGACAGCTACGATCGAATCCTCTGGTACAAGCAATCAAAGGACAGACAGCTACAGTTCCTAGGATACATGTTTATAACCAGTGCAAACCCAGAGAAAGATGTGAATGTGAAGATAGAAGGAAATGCAAACAAAGACAAGAACTGCACATTAACAATTGAGAAACTCAGCCTGAACAGCAGTGCAGTTTACTTCTGTGCAGCTTGGTTACACAGTGATACATGTCGCTTATCCTCAGTACAAAAACCTCCTCGTCACACATTTTTTTATCTCTGTATTACAGCTCACAGACTGATGCACCTGTACTCCTTCCTCTCAGTAGATGGTGGTATATCTTTACTCAGACCTTTATACTGAGCTGGTGGTGTTTAGTGGTAGTTGACATGATGGCTATATGTAGGAGGAGGAAGACGCACTCATCAACTCATCAACAAAATCTGTTAATAGCTTTGCTTGTGTACAGCCTGTCTCATATACTGCTGCTGTTATAGCTGAGTTACTGGCTTTTAAAACATTTCAAGTTATTCATTTTCTCACTTCAGCTGTTCATGCTCATGTTGTCTGAGACTTTGTTAATCCTCTTTCCACAGCTTCCTCTCCCAGTGAAAAGGTCCACCAGATTCCAACTGACATGTACAACAAACCAGGAGAAAAAGCCAAAATCAGCTGTTCACACAGTGTTAACAGCTACAACCAAATCCTCTGGTACAAGCAATTAAAGGGCAGACAGCTGCAGTTTCTGGGATACATGTTTATAACCAGTGCAACCCCAGAGACAGGAGTGAATGTGAAGATAGAAGGAAATGCAAACAAAGACCAGCCCTGCACATTAACAACTGAAGAACTCAGCCTGAACAGCAGTGCAGTTTACTTCTGTGCAGCTTGGTTACACAGTGATACATGTCGCTTATCCTCAGTACAAAAACCTCCTCATCACACATTTTTTATCTCTGTATTACAGCTCAGTCTGATGCACCTGTACTTCTTCTTCTCAGAAGATGGTGGTATATCTTTACTCAGACCTTTATACTAAGCAAGTGGTGTTTAGTGGTAGTTGACATGATGGTCATATGTTAAGAGGAGGAGGAGGACGCACTATGACACCACCTATATAATGTATTCATGTTGATCTGCTGATAGGAAGGTTTACTCAAAGAGGAGGTTGGAAATAATCAGTGTGACTGCTGATACACAGAAGAAAACACAGCGATTCATAGCAACACGCTTATGATCTGATATTCTTCAATATAACCAAAACAGAGAAAACAAAATGATCGTCTTATACCTAAGCATTACTTTTAACATAATTCTGGTTTCAGGTAACAGAGACATGATTTTTCCATTTCTTTTTCAAGTTTTCAACAAAATCTGTTAATAGGTCTGCATGTGTACAGCCAGTCTGCTATACTGATTCTATTACAGTTGTGTTACTGGATTCTTTAACATTTTATCTTACTCAGTTTTTAAATTCAGCAATGTTTATGTTCATGTTGTCTGATGTTTTCTCAATCCTCTTTCCACAGGTTCCTCTCTCAGTGACAAGGTCCACCAGACTCCAGCTGACATGTACAACAAACCAGGAGAAAAAGCCCAAATCAGCTGTTCACACAGTGTTGACAGCTACAATCGAATCCTCTGGTACAAGCAATCAAAGGACAGACAGCTACAGTTCCTGGGATACATGGTGGGAGACAGTGCAACCCCAGAGACAGGAGTGAATGTGAAGATAGAAGGAAATGCAAACAAAGACCAGAACTGCACATTAACAACTGAAGAACTCAGTCTGAACAGCAGTGCAGTTTATTTCTGTGCAGCTAGTTTACACAGTGATACATATCGCTGCTCCTCAGTACAAAACCTCCTCATCACACATTTTTTTATCTCAGCTCACAGTCCCTCACACCTGTGTTCCTCCTTCAGTAGCTCATTACTCAGACCTTTATACTGAGCAAGTGGTGTGTTAAGTGGTCACAAACATAAATTATATATTTTTTTGGAAGAGTAGGATGCACAATGACACCGCCCATCGAATGACCTGGGAGGGTTTACTCAAAATAAAAGGTGTAAATACTCAGTATAACTGCTTCATTCATTCATTGCAACGACTGAAACCGATGTTCATCAAATTAACTAAATAGCAAACTCAAAAAGACAAAATGATCATTAGATTTGTTTGGATTACTTTTAACTTTATTCTGGTTTCAGGTAATGTCAACGAAATTGAAATTATACTTTACATTTTTATCAAAATCTGTCTATAGATTTGCTTGTGTACACCTAGTCTCCAATACTGCTGTTATTTCAGCTGAGTTGTTGCATTATTTTACAGTTTATATTTATAAATAGGTTTTCAAATGACCAGTAATTATTCTTATATTTGTCTGATACTTTGTTAATCTTTTTTCCATAGGTTCCTCTCTCAGTGACCAAGTCCACCAGACTCCAGCTGACATGTACAACAAAGCTGGAGGAACCGCCAAAATCAGCTGTTCACACAGTATTCAGAACTATGATCGAATCCTCTGGTACAAGCAATTAAAGGGCAGACAGCTGCAGTTTCTGGGATACATGGTGGGAGACAGTGCAACCCCAGAGAAAGATGTGAATGTGAAGATAGAAGGAAATGCAAACAAAGACCAGACCTGCACATTAACAACTGAAGAACTCAGTCTGAACAGCAGTGCAGTTTACTTCTGTGCTGCTCGTTTACACAGTGATACATGTCGCTGCTCCTCAGTACAAAAACCTCCTTATCACATATTTTTTTATCTCTGTATTACAGCTCACAGCCTGATGCACCTGTACTCCTTCCTCTCAGTAGACGGTGGTATATCTTTACTCAGACCTTTATACTGAGCCAGTGGGGTGTAGTCGTAGCTGGCATATGTATGTTAGGAGGAGGAGGACACACTATGACACCACCCACTTAATGACTTCATGTTGATTTGCTGATAGGAGGGTTTACTCAAAGAGGAGGTTGGAAATAATCAGCATAACTGCTGATACACTGAAGAATAATGATTCATAGCAACAAGATTCTGATCTGATATTCTTCAATATAACCAAATACATAGAATAGAACACAAAATGATCATCTTATACCTAAGCATCACTTTTAACACTCTTCTGGTTTCAGGTAACATCAACATGATTTTACATTTTGAATTTTCATTTTTAAGTTGTCAACAAAATCTGTTAATAGCTTTGCATGTGTACAGCCAGTCTCATAAACTGCTGCTATTATAGCTGAGTTACTGGCTTTTTAAGAACATTTTAAGTTATTAATTTTCTCACTTCACCTTTAATCCTCTTTCCACAGGTTCCTCTCTCAGTGAAAAGGTCCACCAGACTCCAGCTGACATGTACAACAAACCAGGAGAAAAAGCCCAAATCAGCTGTTCACACAGTATTGACAACTACGATCGAATCCTCTGGTACAAGCAATCAAAGGACAGACAGCTACAGTTCCTGGGATACATGTTTACAACCAGTGCAACCCCAGAGACAGGAGTGAATGTGAAGATAGAAGGAAATGCAAACAAAGACCAGCCCTGCACATTAACAATTGAAGAACTCAGTCTGAACAGCAGTGCAGTTTACTTCTGTGCAGCTTGGTTACACAGTGATACATGTCGCTGCTCCTCAGTACAAAACCTCCTCATCACACATTTTTAATCTCTGTATTACAGCTCAGTCTGATGCACCTGTACTCCTTCTTCTCAGTAGATGGTGGTATATCTTTACTCAGACCTTTATACTGAGCTGGTGGTGTTTAGTGGTAGTTGACTTGATGGTTATATGTTAAGAAGAGGAGGACACATTATGACACCACCCACCTAAAGACTTCATGTTGATTTGCTGATAGGAGGGTTTACTTAAAGAGGAGGTTGGAAATAATCAGTTTAACTGCTGATACACAGAAGAAAACACAATGAATCATAGCAACAAAATTATGATCTGATATTCTTCAATATAACAAAAAACAGAGAACACAAAATGATCATCTTATACCTAAGCATTACTTTTAACACACTTCTGGTTTCAGGTAACATCAATATGATTTTTCATTTTGAATTTTCTTTTTCAAGTTGTCAACTAAATCTGATAATAGATTTGAATGTGTACAGCCTGTCTTCTGCTATCCCAGATGTGTTACTGGATTGTTTAACTTTTATGTTATTCGTCCATCCATCCATGGTATATCTTTACTCAGACCTTTATACTGAGCCAGTGGCGTGCAGTTGTAGTTGACATATGTATGTTAGGAGGAGGAGGACGCACTATGACACCACCCAGCTAATGACTGCATGTTGATTTGCTAATAGGAGGGTTTACTCAAAGAGGAGGTTGGAAATAATCAGCATAACTGCTGATACACTGAAGAATAATGATTCATAGCAACAAGATTCTGATCTGATATTCTTCAATATAACCAAATACATAGAATAGAACACAAAATGATCATCTTATACCTAAGCATCACTTTTAACACTCTTCTGGTTTCAGGTAACATCAACATGATTTTACATTTTGAATTTTCATTTTTAAGTTGTCAACAAAATCTGTTAATAGCTTTGCATGTGTACAGCCAGTCTCATAAACTGCTGCTATTATAGCTGAGTTACTGGCTTTTTAAGAACATTTTAAGTTATTAATTTTCTCACTTCACCTTTAATCCTCTTTCCACAGGTTCCTCTCTCAGTGAAAAGGTCCACCAGACTCCAGCTGACATGTACAACAAACCAGGAGAAAAAGCCCAAATCAGCTGTTCACACAGTATTGACAACTACGATCGAATCCTCTGGTACAAGCAATCAAAGGACAGACAGCTACAGTTCCTGGGATACATGGTGGTAGACAGTGGAACCCCAGAGAAAGATGTTAATGTGAGGATGGATGGGAGTGCAAATAAAGACAAGAACTGCACATTAACAATTGAGAAACTTAGCCTGAACAGCAGTGCAGTTTACTTCTGTGCTGCTTGGTTACACAGTGATACATATCGCTGCTCCTCAGTACAAAAACTCCTCATCACACATTTTTTATCTCTGTATTACAGCTCACAGCCTGATGCACCTGTACTTCTTCCTCTCAGTAGATGGTGGTATATCTTTACTCAGACCTTTATACTGAGCCAGTGCTGTTTAATGGTAGTTGACATGATGGTTATATGTTAAGAAGAGGAGGAAACATTATGACACCGCCCACCTAATGAATTAATGGGTTTGCTCAAAGAGGAGGTTGGAAATAATCAGTGTAACTGCTGATACACTGAAGAATAGTGATTCACTGTCACAAGACTATGATCTGATATTCCTTAATTTAAATAAACACTCAGAGAAAACAAAATGATCATCTTATACCTAAGCATTACTTTTAACACACTTCTGGTTTCAGGTAACAGTAAAATATTTTTTCCATTTCCTTTTTCAAGTTTTCAACAAAATCTGTTAATAGGTTTGCATGTGTACAGCCAGTCTGCTATACTGATTCTATTACAGTTGTGTTACTGGATTCTTTAACATTTTATCTTATTCAGTTCTTAAATTCAGCAATGTTTATGTTCATGTTGTCTGATGTTTTCTTAATCCTCTTTCCACAGGTTCCTCTCTCAGTGACAAGGTCCACCAGACTCCAACTGACATGTACAACAAACCAGGAGAAAAGCCCAAATCAGCTGTTCACACAGTGTTGACAGCTACGATCGAATCCTCTGGTACAAGCAATCAAAGGACAGACAGCTACAGTTCCTAGGATACATGTTTATAACCAGTGCAAACCCAGAGAAAGATGTGAATGTGAAGATAGAAGGAAATGCAAACAAAGACAAGAACTGCACATTAACAATTGAGAAACTCAGCCTGAACAGCAGTGCAGTTTACTTCTGTGCAGCTTGGTTACACAGTGATACATGTCGCTTATCCTCAGTACAAAAACCTCCTCATCACACATTTTTTATCTCTGTATTACAGCTCACAGACTGATGCACCTGTACTCCTTCCTCTCAGTAGATGGTGGTATATCTTTACTCAGACCTTTATACTGAGCTGGTGGTGTTTAGTGGTAGTTGACATGATGGCTATATGTAGGAGGAGGAAGACGCACTCATCAACTCATCAACAAAATCTGTTAATAGCTTTGCTTGTGTACAGCCTGTCTCATATACTGCTGCTGTTATAGCTGAGTTACTGGCTTTTTAAAACATTTCAAGTTATTCATTTTCTCACTTCAGCGTTCATGCTCATGTTGTCTGAGACTTTGTTAATCCTCTTTCCACAGCTTCCTCTCCCAGTGAAAAGGTCCACCAGATTCCAACTGACATGTACAACAAACCAGGAGAAAAAGCCAAAATCAGCTGTTCACACAGTGTTAACAGCTACAACCAAATCCTCTGGTACAAGCAATTAAAGGGCAGACAGCTGCAGTTTCTGGGATACATGTTTATAACCAGTGCAACCCCAGAGACAGGAGTGAATGTGAAGATAGAAGGAAATGCAAACAAAGACCAGCCCTGCACATTAACAACTGAAGAACTCAGCCTGAACAGCAGTGCAGTTTACTTCTGTGCAGCTTGGTTACACAGTGATACATGTCGCTTATCCTCAGTACAAAAAACCTCCTCATCACACATTTTTTATCTCTGTATTACAGCTCACAGCCTGATGCACCTGTACTTCTTCCTCTCAGTAGATGGTGGTATATCTTTACTCAGACCTTTATACTGAGCCAGTGCTGTTTAATGGTAGTTGACATGATGGTTATATGTTAAGAAGAGGAGGAAACATTATGACACCGCCCACCTAATGAATTAATGGGTTTGCTCAAAGAGGAGGTTGGAAATAATCAGTGTAACTGCTGATACACTGAAGAATAGTGATTCACTGTCACAAGACTATGATCTGATATTCTTCAATTTAAATAAACATTCAGAGAAAACAAAATGATCATCTTATGCCTAAGCATTACTTTTAACACACTTCTGGTTTCAGGTAACAGTAAAATATTTTTTCCATTTCCTTTTTCAAGTTTTCAACAAAATCTGTTAATAGGTTTGCATGTGTACAGCCAGTCTGCTATACTGATTCTATTACAGTTGTGTTACTGGATTCTTTAACATTTTATCTTATTCAGTTCTTAAATTCAGCAATGTTTATGTTCATGTTGTCTGATGTTTTCTTAATCCTCTTTCCACAGGTTCCTCTCTCAGTGACAAGGTCCACCAGACTCCAGCTGACATGTACAACAAACCAGGAGAAAAAGCCCAAATCAGCTGTTCACACAGTGTTGACAGCTACAATCGAATCCTCTGGTACAAGCAATCAAAGGACAGACAGCTACAGTTCCTGGGATACATGGTGGGAGACAGTGCAACCCCAGAGACAGGAGTGAATGTGAAGATAGAAGGAAATGCAAACAAAGACCAGAACTGCACATTAACAACTGAAGAACTCAGTCTGAACAGCAGTGCAGTTTATTTCTGTGCAGCTAGTTTACACAGTGATACATATCGCTGCTCCTCAGTACAAAAACCTCCTCATCACACATTTTTTATCTCAGCTCACAGTCCCTCACACCTGTGTTCCTCCTTCAGTAGCTCATTACTCAGACCTTTATACTGAGCAAGTGGTGTGTTAAGTGGTCACAAACATAAATTATATATTTTTTTGGAAGAGTAGGATGCACAATGACACCGCCCATCGAATGACCTGGGAGGGTTTACTCAAAATAAAAGGTGTAAATACTCAGTATAACTGCTTCATTCATTCATTGCAACGACTGAAACCGATGTTCATCAAATTAACTAAATAGCAAACTCAAAAAAGACAAAATGATCATTAGATTTGTTTGGATTACTTTTAACTTTATTCTGGTTTCAGGTAATGTCAACGAAATTGAAATTATACTTTACATTTTTATCAAAATCTGTCTATAGATTTGCTTGTGTACACCTAGTCTCCAATACTGCTGTTATTTCAGCTGAGTTGTTGCATTATTTTACAGTTTATATTTATAAATAGGTTTTCAAATGACCAGTAATTATTCTTATATTTGTCTGATACTTTGTTAATCTTTTTTCCATAGGTTCCTCTCTCAGTGACCAAGTCCACCAGACTCCAGCTGACATGTACAACAAAGCTGGAGGAACCGCCAAAATCAGCTGTTCACACAGTATTCAGAACTATGATCGAATCCTCTGGTACAAGCAATTAAAGGGCAGACAGCTGCAGTTTCTGGGATACATGGTGGGAGACAGTGCAACCCCAGAGAAAGATGTGAATGTGAAGATAGAAGGAAATGCAAACAAAGACCAGACCTGCACATTAACAACTGAAGAACTCAGTCTGAACAGCAGTGCAGTTTACTTCTGTGCTGCTCGTTTACACAGTGATACATGTCGCTGCTCCTCAGTACAAAAACCTCCTTATCACATATTTTTTTATCTCTGTATTACAGCTCACAGCCTGATGCACCTGTACTCCTTCCTCTCAGTAGACGGTGGTATATCTTTACTCAGACCTTTATACTGAGCCAGTGGGGTGTAGTCAGTAGCTGGCATATGTATGTTAGGAGGAGGAGGACACACTATGACACCACCCACTTAATGACTTCATGTTGATTTGCTGATAGGAGGGTTTACTCAAAGAGGAGGTTGGAAATAATCAGCATAACTGCTGATACACTGAAGAATAATGATTCATAGCAACAAGATTCTGATCTGATATTCTTCAATATAACCAAATACATAGAATAGAACACAAAATGATCATCTTATACCTAAGCATCACTTTTAACACTCTTCTGGTTTCAGGTAACATCAACATGATTTTACATTTTGAATTTTCATTTTCAAGTTGTCAACAAAAGCTATTAATAGCTTTGCATGTGTACAGCCAGTCTCATAAACTGCTGCTGTTATAGCTGAGTTACTGGCTTTTAAGAACATTTTAAGTTGTTCATTTTCTCACTTCAGTGTTTATGTTCATGTTGTCTGAGACTTTGTTAATCCTCTTTCCAAAGGTTCCTCTCTCAGTGAAAAGGTCCACCAGATTCCAGCTGACATGTACAACAAACCAGGAGAAAAAGCCCAAATCAGCTGTTCACACAGTGTTGACAGCTACAATCGAATCCTCTGGTACAAGCAATCAAAGGACAGACAGCTACAGTTCCTGGGATACATGTTTACAACCAGTGCAACCCCAGAGACAGGAGTGAATGTGAAGATAGAAGGAAATGCAAACAAAGACCAGCCCTGCACATTAACAATTGAAGAACTCAGTCTGAACAGCAGTGCAGTTTACTTCTGTGCAGCTTGGTTACACAGTGATACATGTCGCTGCTCCTCAGTACAAAAACCTCCTCATCACACATTTTTAATCTCTGTATTACAGCTCAGTCTGATGCACCTGTACTCCTTCTTCTCAGTAGATGGTGGTATATCTTTACTCAGACCTTTATACTGAGCTGGTGGTGTTTAGTGGTAGTTGACTTGATGGTTATATGTTAAGAAGAGGAGGACACATTATGACACCGCCCACCTAAAGACTTCATGTTGATTTGCTGATAGGAGGGTTTACTTAAAGAGGAGGTTGGAAATAATCAGTTTAACTGCTGATACACAGAAGAAAACACAATGAATCATAGCAACAAAATTATGATCTGATATTCTTCAATATAACAAAAAACAGAGAACACAAAATGATCATCTTATACCTAAGCATTACTTTTAACACACTTCTGGTTTCAGGTAACATCAATATGATTTTTCATTTTGAATTTTCTTTTTCAAGTTGTCAACTAAATCTGATAATAGATTTGAATGTGTACAGCCTGTCTTCTGCTATCCCAGATGTGTTACTGGATTGTTTAACTTTTATGTTATTCGTCCATCCATCCATGGTATTCAGTTTTTCAATTCACGTGTTAATGCTAATGCTTTGGTAATCCTCTTTCCACAGGTTCCTCTCTCAGTGACCAGGTCCATCAGACGCCAGCCGACATGTACAAAGAAACAGGAGAAAAAGCCCAAATCAACTGTGTACACACCATACAAAGCTATAACCAAATCTACTGGTACAAACAGACAAACGGACAACTTCTTCTTCTGGGATACATGTTAATAAACAGTGGAAACCCAGAGAAAGATGTGAATGTGAAGATGGATGGGAGTGCAGATAAAGACCAGAACTGCACACTAACAATTGAGAAACTCAGTCTGAACAGCAGTGCAGTTTACTTCTGTGCTGCTAGTTTACACAGTGATACATATCGCTGCTCTACAGTACAAAAACCTCCTCATCACATTTTTGTATTATAGCTCACAGCCTTTTTACACCTGCAATAAGCCATTCTAACCAATACTGGTCTTTCTTGTGATTAAATTCAGAGATTATAATGGGAGGTCCTTTCTGTGGAGCAGTACTTTTCGTCTGCCACCTCCCATTATAAAAAGCAGCCTCAGACATTCAGTGTGTCTGCATCTCACAGGATTACAAATATGACTCAAATTCTCATCACATTTGTAGTCTCGTCTCTGTGGCTTCAAGGTAACAAGATCTAATTGGTGTAATAGATGTGAGTCTTTTATTAAAATTATATATTAAAATGGAATCTGAGGCTGATGGAGACCTACATGCAGAGTCTAATTCTGACTAGAAGACTGGAACAATCGTTTAGTATCAGCAGATTTAAGTATAATATTTTTAAATGTTTTTCACCTTTCACATCTACATGTTATACCTAAAGCAAAACACTTTATTTCAAAAAGAGAATACAAATTATATTAAAATCTGTATTTTCTCCAAACAGTTCACTGCCAGGGTGTGACCCAAGTCCCTGAAACCAGCTGGAGTTATGTGTCTAAACCTGCAGAGATGAACTGCAGCCACAACAAAGATGCTGGTCATTCCCAGATGTACTGGTACAGGCAGCGCCCAGGGGAGACCATGACCCTCATTGTCTACACAGCTTTAGGTGTACCGCCAGACTACGGGGGGAGCCCTAAAACCAAATATTCAGCGATCAAAGAGGACTTTGCGACCGGGAGTCTTACTGTGAAAGACCTGCAGCCTGAGGACAGCGGTGTGTATTTTTGTGCCGTCAGCAAACACAGTGATGTGAGAAGCTGAGCAGCTGAACAAAAACTGGCTGACAATAAATTTTGTTGAGTACTGGGAACCACACTTTGACTTTTATTTCATTCCAGTAGGTGGAGCTGGAGCACCAGAAATACTCTTCTGTTCAGCACACGCACACTAGGGCATTTACTGTAGCTGGTTTGAAGAGAGCACAGAAGGAGCAGGAGGTCAACATGCAGTCAACATTTTTCTTATCTTGGCTCATTGGTAATCACTTTAATCATTCACAAATAATTACTTCACTATCGCACTACATAGATTCTACACAGTTTATTCATTTTCTTTCCTTCCTTCCTTCTTTCCAGGTGTCTGTCTGGGTGTTGAAGTGTACCAAACACCTCGAGCGCTTCTCAGAAGACCTGACGAAAAAGTCCAGCTGGTCTGCAACCATGAAAAGACTGACTACACACTCATGCAATGGTACCAGCAATCCCCTGGAGACCGAGCTCTAAAACGCATCGGACATGTGTATTACAGCAACATAGAACATGAGGACGCTTTTAAAGAACATTTTAACATCACTGGAGATATGAGTGGAGAGACAGCAAAGAACGGTTCTCTGTTTATTACTGGCCTAAAAGCACCTGAGCACAGCGCCGTGTATTACTGCGCAGCTAGCTATGCACACTGACTGCTGATCCCCTGTCCTCTATACAAAAACTCTAAACCAACTTTTATCACCATTTATGGTTTTGAATTAGAATCTGAACAGACTCCTCCCAGCCAGCTGCTCTTGATGTTCTGCCATCATCTCTGCCAGCCATTTTACAGTGATGCTGTTTAGTCTTACAGTTCACTTCCCTGTCCTTTTCAAACCTCATTCAGCTCAGTAGAGGCATCAGTTGGATCTCCATCGCTCACAGTCAGTCAGTAGGAGGGAGGAGGAGACAGGCAGGTTGATCTGATGATAGATCCCGGCAAAATAAACCCCTAAAACTCTGTAATCTAAGGACTTTTAGAAAAGGTTTTATTCTTTGGGAAGTCAACATGATCCGTTTTCTCTTTTTTTGTTGGCTGTCAGGTAATAATAAACACATTTAGTTACTATGAATGTGGAAAAGATTGGATTTTAAATGTATCTATCATCAATCTATAACAATGTAAATGCGTTCTTTATTTCCTTTCTCTGTCCAGGTGTTTGTCTGGGTGTTGAGGTCCGTCAGTCTCCATCTGATTGCATCATGAAACCTGGTGACAAAGTGCAGATTTTCTGCAGCCATGATAAGACTGACTACAGGGTGATGCTCTGGTACCAGCAATCACCTGGAGACACAGCTATGAAACTCATTGGATATTTGCACTATGCAGATGCTACAATGGAGGAGCCATATAAAACAAATTTCACTATATCTGGAGATTTGAGTGTAAATACAGAAAAGAAAGGCTCTCTAAAAGCCCAAGACATAAGACTTGAGCATGGTGCAGTGTATTACTGTGCAGCCAGCAAAGCACGCTGACAAAAATCCCCTCTCATCTTGACAAAAACTGCACACAATTCTTTATCATCAGTGGTTTCCAATAAGACAAGCTCCCAAGCACCTGCTTTTGTGGCTATATTTTGGTTTGATGCAATCAATCATTAACAAGTGACTGCTTCTTATCTTATTGTTTTTAAATTACCTAGGCAAATTTTTTCCCCGTAACATTTAAATCAGCAGGACAGAAACATATGAAACTATCAATTTGGTGAGTAAAATACAATAGGTCAATATATAAATAGGTCAATGCTTGTGAAACAGTATTTGATCAATCCTGTAGGGTCTAAATAACCAAAATCTGTTAAACACATTGGTGCAGAGATTCAGTCAAAGTTTATTTTATCTGACACATTGTTTGTTTAGTAGCTTACCAATAAATCTATTTTGCATTACAATGTGTAGATTTGAGCACTGTCAATGCAGAGCCACACGTCACAGAAACATTGAACATGATTCTTTACTCAGCGGGAGAGCTCCTCCCAGCAAACTGCATTTACTTTGAAGTTTTCACCTTTGCCAACTACTTTACAGTGACAGTGTTTCTTCATCACCTCCCTTTCCGTTTTAAACCTCAGTTATCTCAGTATAGTCATTAGTTTAGTCTTATCGTGAATAGTGAAAATAGTGTGATCTGATGTCAGATTCCAGAGATTGACATCCACAAAACTGTCACAAAGTTTTGTCATCTAAAGACTTACAAATGTTGACAAAAGACAAAATGATCTGCCTTGTAGTTTTGTGCTGCCTGTCAGGTAATAACTTCAACTCATTTGAATGTGAAAATGTTTTCATTTTAATATATCTTTCTATCACAATGTAAATAATATCTCCATTTTCTCCGCCCAGGTCTCTGTCTGGGTGTTGAGGTCCGTCAGTCTGTCTCTGATCTCATCACACAACCTGGTGACAAAGTGCAGATTTTCTGCAGCCATGATAAAACTGATTACAGGGTGATGCTCTGGTACCAGCAATTACCTGGAGACACAGCTATGAAACTCATCGGATATTTGTACTACCAAGCTGTCACAATGGAAGACCAATATAAAAAGGATTTTAATATCACAGGAGATTTAGGTGGAAATGCAGCAAAGAACGGCTCACTTATTTTGCAGCTCTCTGGATTTGAGCACAGTGCTGTTTACTACTGTGCAGCCAGCTATGCACAATGATTGTTCTTTTTTCTCCTTCATACAAAAACTATTCTAAGCTTTATCAACATGTATGGCTTTGAATTAGAACATGAACAGGCCCCTCCCAGCCAGCTGCTCTTGATTTGATGTTACAGTGTTTGCCAGCCAATATACAGGAATAGTGTTATTTAAAGACTTCCCTTTCCTTTTTAAAACCTCAGTCAGCTCAGTTGAGGCATCAGCTTATTTATAACGCTAATGGTGAGAGTCAGTGTGATCTGATCCCAAGAACTTGCTGTAAAACTCTGACACACAGAGTGGCGTGTCACCTAAGGATTTTTGAGTAGCTGCTTTATGTTGAGGAAGTAAACATGTTCTGCTTTCTATTTTTCTGTTGCTTGGCAGGTAACTGGTTCAAATACAATTAGTTCCTATGAATGTAGACGTGGTTTAATTTTAAATTAATGAGTTCTTTATTTTCTTTCTCTTTCCAGGTCTTTGTCTGGGTCTTGAGGTCTGCCAGTCGGTCTCTGATCTCATCATAAAAACTGGTGACAAAGTGCAGTTTTTCTGCAGCCATGATAAGACTGACTACAGGGTGATGCTCTGGTACCAGCGATCACCTGGAGACACAGCTATGAAACTCACTGGATATTTGCACTATGCAGACGCTACAATGGATAGGAGCCATATAAAACAAATTTCACTATATCTGGAGATTTGAGTGTAAATACAGAAAAGAAAGGCTCTCTAAAGGCCCAAGACATAAGACTTGAGCATGGTGCAGTGTATTACTGTGCAGCCAGCAAAGCACGCTGACAAAAATCCCCTCTGAACTTAACAAAAAACTGCACACAATTCTTTATCATCAGTGGTTTCCAATAAAACAAGCTCCCAAGCACCAGCTTTTGTGGCTATATTTTGGTTCAATGCCATCAATCATTAACAAGTGACTGCTTCTTATCTTATCGTTTTTAAATTAACTAGGCAAATGATTTCATGTAACATTTAAATCAGCAGGACAGAAACATATGAAACTATCAATCTGATGAGTAAAATACATGAAGCCACACCTCCATTGCATTTGTGTTTCCTCAATGTACAGAGAAACCACTAACAGCAAAGGCTATCCTCCAGCCTTACAGAAGCTAACATGTTCTCTTTTCTGCCACCAGGAGTCGCCAAGACGCATTCTCCTCATTACTTAACCTAAATGCTGTAAGGTGTCCCAGGGCAAGGTCAATGCTTGTGAAACAGTATTTGATCAATCCTATAGGGTCTAAATGACCAAAATCTGTTAAACACATTGGTGCAGAGATTCATTCAAAGTTTATTTTTATCTGACACATTGTTTGTTTAGTAGCTTACCAATAAATCTATTTTGCATTACAATGTGTAGATTTGAGCACTGTCAATGCAGAGCCACACGTCACAGAAACATTGAACATGATTCTTTACTCAGCGGGAGAGCTCCTCCCAGCAAACTGCATTTACTTTGAAGTTTTCACCTTTGCCAACTACTTTACAGTGACAGCGTTTCTTCATCACCTCCCTTTCCGTTTTAAACCTCAGTTATCTCAGTATAGTCATTAGTTTAGTCTTATCGTGAATAGTGAAAATAGTGTGATCTGATGTCAGATTCCAGAGATTGACATCCACAAAACTGTCACAAAGTTTTGTCATCTAAAGACTTACAAATGTTGACAAAAGACAAAATGATCTGCCTTGTAGTTTTGTGCTGCCTGTCAGGTAATAACTTCAACTCATTTGAATGTGAAAATGTTTTCATTTTAATATATCTTTCTATCACAATGTAAATAATATCTCCATTTTCTCCGCCCAGGTCTCTGTCTGGGTGTTGAGGTCCGTCAGTCTGTCTCTGATCTCATCACACAACCTGGTGACAAAGTGCAGATTTTCTGCAGCCATGATAACACTGACTACACGGTGATGCTCTGGTACCAGCAATCACCCGGAGACACAGCTATGAAACATATTGGGTATTTGTACAACCAAGCTGTCACAATGGAAGACCAATATAAAAAGGATTTCGAAATCACAGGAGATTTGAGTGGAAATGCAGCAAAGAACGGCTCACTTATTTTGCAGCTCTCTGGATTTGAGCACAGTGCTGTTTACTACTGTGCAGCCAGCTATGCACAATGATTGTTCTTTTTTCTCCTTCATACAAAAACTATTCTAAGCTTTATCAACATGTATGGCTTTGAATTAGAACATGAACAGGCCCCTCCCAGCCAGCTGCTCTTGATTTGATGTTACAGTGTTTGCCAGCCAATATACAGGAATAGTGTTATTTAAAGACTTCCCTTTCCTTTTTAAAACCTCAGTCAGCTCAGTTGAGGCATCAGCTTATTTATAACGCTAATGGTGAGAGTCAGTTTGATCTGATCCCAAGAACTTGCTGTAAAACTCTGACACACAGAGTGGCATGTCACCTAAGGATTTTTGAGTAGCTGCTTTATGTTGAGGAAGTAAACATGTTCTGCTTTCTATTTTTCTGTTGCTTGGCAAGTAACTGGTTCAAATACAATTAGTTCCTTTGAATGTAGACGTGGTTTAATTTTAAATTAATGAGTTCTTTATTTTCTTTTTCTTTCCAGGTCTTTGTCTGGGTCTTGAGGTCCGCCAGTCAGTCTCTGATCTCATCATAAAAACTGGTGACAACGTGCAGATTTTCTGCAGCCATGAAAAAACTGACTACAGGATGATGCTCTGGTACCAGCAATCATCTGGAGACACAGCTATGAAACTCATTGGATATTTGTACTTTAAAGATGTCAAAATGGAAAACTCATATGAAACAAATTTTAATATATCTGGAGATTTGGGGGGGAATACAGCAAAGAATGCCTCTCTTATAGTCAAACAAGTAGGACAAGAGCACAGTGCTGTTTACTACTGTGCAGCAAGTGAAGCACGGTGACAAAAAAATCCCCTCTAACTTCACAAAAACTCTCCATGATCTTTGCTCATCAGCGGTTTTGAATAAAGACATGAAATAAACTGCTCCCAGACACCTGCTTTTGTGGTTGTGTTTTGGTTTGATGCCATCAAACGATCATTAGCTGATGCAACTGTTTCAATTTTATTGGTTTATTCTAATTAAACCAGACAAGCACAACTTCTAAAATATAATAAAACCTGTGAAAACCAAGACATTTTAGTGTGGGAATCAGGTTTAAGGTAGAGCATAATAATGCAACTACATGAAGCCACTCCTCCTTTCTACATCACACTTACTTCCTACTTAAAAATGACTCAGATTTGTGAGAAAGCACTACAGCAGGTCACCAGTTAACCTATACTGCATTTGTCCATGCCTTTGCAGTAACTCAGTGCTCCATGTCAGATCTCTACATGATGATTAGACTTCTCTTTTGCCATTTCCTCACAGGTAACAAGGGCCTTACTGTAAAATAAGATCTACTGCATTTACCTTCACATCTAAATTATCAGTCACCAATAATGTGTCCATCTCTGCTTACAACAGGTATTTCTCTGGGGGTTCAGGTCCATCAATCTCCCACTGCTGTAATCACAAAGGCTGGTGGTGAAGTGCAGCTTGTCTGCACCCATGGACAAAGCGACTTCAGAGTGATGCTGTGGTACCAGCGGCCACATGGGGATAAAGCTTTGAAACTTGTTCTTTTTTCTCCTTCATACAAAAACTATTCTAACCTTTATCAACATGTATGGCTTTGAATTAGAACATGAACAGGCCCCTCCCAGCCAGCTGCTCTTGATTTGATGCTACAGTGTTTGCCAGCCAATATACAGGAATAGTGTTATTTAAAGACTTCCCTTTCCTTTTTAAAACCTCAGTCAGCTCAGTTGAGGCATCAGCTTATTTATAACGCTAATGGTGAGAGTCAGTGTGATCTGATCCCAAGAACTTGCTGTAAAACTCTGACACACAGAGTGGCGTGTCACCTAAGGATTTTTGAGTAGCTGCTTTATGTTGAGGAAGTAAACATGTTCTGCTTTCTATTTTTCTGTTGCTTGGCAAGTAACTGGTTCAAATACAATTAGTTCCTTTGAATGTAGACGTGGTTTAATTTTAAATTAATGAGTTCTTTATTTTCTTTCTCTTTCCAGGTCTTTGTCTGGGTCTTGAGGTCCGCCAGTCGGTCTCTGATCTCATCATAAAAACTGGTGACAAAGTGCAGTTTTTCTGCAGCCATGATAAGACTGACTACAGGGTGATGCTCTGGTACCAGCGATCACCTGGAGACACAGCTATGAAACTCACTGGATATTTGCACTTTGCAGACGCTACAATGGATAGGAGCCATATAAAACAAATTTCACTATATCTGGAGATTTGAGTGTAAATACAGAAAAGAAAGGCTCTCTAAAGGCCCAAGACATAAGACTTGAGCATGGTGCAGTGTATTACTGTGCAGCCAGCAAAGCACGCTGACAAAAATCCCCTCTGAACTTAACAAAAAACTGCACACAATTCTTTATCATCAGTGGTTTCCAATAAAACAAGCTCCCAAGCACCAGCTTTTGTGGCTATATTTTGGTTCAATGCCATCAATCATTAACAAGTGACTGCTTCTTATCTTATCGTTTTTAAATTAACTAGGCAAATGATTTACGTAACATTTAAATCAGCAGGACAGAAACATATGAAACTATCAATCTGATGAGTAAAATACGTGAAGCCACACCTCCATTGCATTTGTGTTTCCTCAATGTACAGAGAAACCACTAACAGCAAAGGCTATCCTCCAGCCTTACAGAAGCTAACATGTTCTCTTTTCTGCCACCAGGAGTCGCCAAGACGCATTCTCCTCATTACTTAACCTAAATGCTGTAAGGTGTCCCAGGGCAAGATCAATGCTTGTGAAACAGTATTTGATCAATCCTATAGGGTCTAAATGACCAAAATCTGTTAAACACATTGGTGCAGAGATTCATTCAAAGTTTATTTTTATCTGACACATTGTTTGTTTAGTAGCTTACCAATAAATCTATTTTGCATTACAATGTGTAGATTTGAGCACTGTCAATGCAGAGCCACACGTCACAGAAACATTGAACATGATTCTTTACTCAGCGGGAGAGCTCCTCCCAGCAAACTGCATTTACTTTGAAGTTTTCACCTTTGCCAACTACTTTACAGTGACAGTGTTTCTTCATCACCTCCCTTTCCGTTTTAAACCTCAGTTATCTCAGTATAGTCATTAGTTGAGTCTTATCGTGAATAGTGAAAATAGTGTGATCTGATGTCAGATTCCAGAGATTGACATCCACAAAACTGTCACAAAGTTTTGTCATCTAAAGACTTACAAATGTTGACAAAAGACAAAATGATCTGCCTTGTAGTTTTGTGCTGCCTGTCAGGTAATAACTTCAACTCATTTGAATGTGAAAATGTTTTCATTTTAATATATCTTTCTATCACAATGTAAATAATATCTCCATTTTCTCCGCCCAGGTCTCTGTCTGGGTGTTGAGGTCCGTCAGTCTGTCTCTGATCTCATCACACAACCTGGTGACAAAGTGCAGATTTTCTGCAGCCATGATAAAACTGACTACAGGTTGATGCTCTGGTACCAGCAATCACCCGGAGACACAGCTATGAAACATATTGGGTATTTGTACAACCAAGCTGTCACAATGGAAGACCAATATAAAAAAGGATTTCAATATCACAGGAGATTTAGGTGGAAATGCAGCAAAGAACGGCTCACTTATTTTGCAGCTCTCTGGATTTGAGCACAGTGCTGTTTACTACTGTGCAGCCAGCTATGCACAATGATTGTTCTTTTTTCTCCTTCATACAAAAACTATTCTAACCTTTATCAACATGTATGGCTTTGAATTAGAACATGAACAGGCCCCTCCCAGCCAGCTGCTCTTGATTTGATGCTACAGTGTTTGCCAGCCAATATACAGGATTAGTGTTATTTAAAGACTTCCCTTTCCTTTTTAAAACCTCAGTCAGCTCAGTTGAGGCATCAGCTTATTTATAACGCTAATGGTGAGAGTCAGTGTGATCTGATCCCAAGAACTTGCTGTAAAACTCTGACACACAGAGTGGCATGTCACCTAAGGATTTTTGAGTAGCTGCTTTATGTTGAGGAAGTAAACATGTTCTGCTTTCTATTTTTCTGTTGCTTGGCAGGTAACTGGTTCAAATACAATTAGTTCCTTTGAATGTAGAAGTGGTTTAATTTTAAATTAATGAGTTCTTTATTTTCTTTCTCTTTCCAGGTCTTTGTCTGGGTCTTGAGGTCCGCCAGTCGGTGTCTGATCTCATCATAAAAACTGGTGACAACGTGCAGATTTTCTGCAGCCATGAAAAAACTGACTACAGGATGATGCTCTGGTACCAGCAATCATCTGGAGACACAGCTATGAAACTCATTGGATATTTGTACTTTAAAGATGTCAAAATGGAAAACTCATATGAAACAAATTTTAATATATCTGGAGATTTGGGGGGGAATACAGCAAAGAATGCCTCTCTTATAGTCAAACAAGTAGGACAAGAGCACAGTGCTGTTTACTACTGTGCAGCAAGTGAAGCACGGTGACAAAAAAATCCCCTCTAACTTCACAAAAACTCTCCATGATCTTTGCTCATCAGCGGTTTTGAATAAAGACATGAAATAAACTGCTCCCAGACACCTGCTTTTGTGGTTGTGTTTTGGTTTGATGCCATCAAACAATCATTAGCTGATGCAACTGTTTCAATTTTATTGGTTTACTCTAAGTAAACCAGACAAGCATAACTTCTAAAATATAATAAAACCTGTGAAAACCAAGACATTTTAGTGTGGGAATCAGGTTTAAGGTAGAGCATAATAATGCAACTACATGAAGCCACTCCTCCTTTCTACATCACACTTACTTCCTACTTAAAAATGACTCAGATTTGTGAGAAAGCACTACAGCAGGTCACCAGTTAACCTATACTGCATTTGTCCATGCCTTTGCAGTAACTCAGTGCTCCATGTCAGATCTCTACATGATGATTAGACTTCTCTTTTGCCATTTCCTCACAGGTAACAAGGGCCTTACTGTAAAATAAGATCTACTGCATTTACCTTCACATCTAAATTATCAGTCACCAATAATGTGTCCATCTCTGCTTACAACAGGTATTTCTCTGGGGGTTCAGGTCCATCAATCTCCCACTGCTGTAATCACAAAGGCTGGTGGTGAAGTGCAGCTTGTCTGCACCCATGGACAAAGCGACTACAGAGTGATGCTGTGGTACCAGCGGCCACATGGGGATAAAGCTCTGAAACTTGTTGGATATGGATATGCAAACTTTGGAAATGACAGCGTTGAAAAGCCATTTAGAGAACATTTCAAATTAGCAGGAGATTTGAATTCAAACCAAAAAAATGGTTCACTTTTCATAATCAATCTAAAAGCACTTGAACACACCGCAACGTACTTCTGTGCAGCTAGTAAGCCACAGTATATCAAACACCCACCTGCTCTTGACAAAAACCTCCTCCCCTGTTTCGTCTGAAAATGGGTTAAAGAGTAAATTATCCTCCAATGAGCCCTGTGGTTTGAAAGATTTTTTGACAACTTATCATTTTGATCATTCACTTCCCTTTCCTACTATAGACATAAACAGCTCAAAGCCAAGGTCTTAAAAGCTACAAGTAACTTATCTAGAGGAATATCACGCAATAAAAGTAAAGTTGTTCAACAGTGTCCAGTTGATCAGCCCGCAGAAACTAATGAGGTGAACTGAACATCAAACACAGCATCAAAAATTGCACACTGTTAAATTGCAGATTAATTTAAAGGGGCATTATGTAGTTTTCAGCGGCCACTAGCGGTTTTAAGATTGCATCCAGATGTGTGCTCGTACGCGTGCTTGTTTGAACTCATGAGCGAGCACGATCCAAAATACGACCGCTTTCATTCAGAGATCCCACAACAAATGCGAAAACACCGGCTTACTGATTGTAGCTTTTCTCCATACATGTTCAGGCTCTGTTACTTCAATGCTCCTGGTTCAGAGGCAGATCTACACCGGCTCCGTACCTTTCATACAGCGCAGCAAGACACCGGCACAATACTCATGGAAAAAGGCAGCGTGACAGCGTCTATAGACAGACAGGAAGATCCCACTGCAACGTTACAGTAAAAAAAAATTCAGCTGCAGATTGAGCTAATACATGCTCGTTACATGATAAACGTTACAGTGACTGTAATTAGCAGATATGCTACACTGGCGTTAGGTCCCCTGTCTGCTTTTCAGTAACTAACATTACAATCTGTCTATCTTTCACCAGAGGCTCAATGTGAGCTCAGCTAACTTACATGTATTGGATGATAACAAAATGGTTAGTGAGCTAAACTGAATATTATAATGAGATTGTTGACACACTTTGCCACAGTTAGACCACAGTAAGTAACATTACTGTAACTTTAGTGGATGGCTCTTCCTCTGTGTTGTTGTTGCCATTTTGTTGCAGTAGCCTACTGTATATATTGAAAACGTGTATCAAGGTCATGACGAGTGAGTGGTGATGAAAAAACGCCACCCTTCATATTATAGAACTGAAAGCACCCAACAGGTTACTGTCACATGTTAATCCCCCTCCTATTGTTCAGTAGGAGGAAGTGACACAAAGAAAGGCAGATTTTTTTGTCCTAAAAAGACAGCCTTGAAGAACATTTCTTGAGATCTGATTTCTCTACATCACTTCCTGCCCCTCCTTCTGATCCACAAACACAGCAGAGACTCTAGCTGGTCTTCACAGTCAACATGATGCCATCTCGTTTTATCGTTTGCCTCATCACTGTCTTCTGCTTGAAAGGTATTATAAATTCATGAAGACATTTTTTCTATTCAATCTGGAATTAACTCTCCAAGTGCTAGTGGAGGAGTCAAGGTGAAATATATTACACTGTGATCAAATCATAGTGATTTAATGGGGTTTCTATAACTTTGTAATGTATAAAATAGAGCTAAAACCTGCTAAACATTATGTCTTTATCTCTTTACAGGAGTTTATCTCAGTAAAGAAAAGCAAGTGTCTCAGACTCCACGTGAAATGCTGGTGAAACCAAATGCTGATGTCAACCTGAGCTGCACACATGACATCTCGAGCTATGACACTATTCTCTGGTATCAGCGTTCACCAGGAGACACTTCCCTGAAGCTGATTGGCTATGTGTATTTTAAAACTCCTAAAGTTGAGTCAGCATTTCAAAACCGCTTTAATGTGAGTGGAGACGGAGAGAAAACCGCTTATCTTCACATCCTGAACTTGAGCCCCCCTGAAGACACGGGAGAATATTTTGGAGCAGCAAGTAGGCACAGAAATAAAAACGGTGCACCCTCTCATACAAAAACCTCCATAATAATCCAACAGATAACGGCACACGACAGGAAACCACTGAAACCATGTGACACAATATCAAAACTAATTCATTACTGTTGAATAACATAATAATACACAACACTGTGAATATTACAGAGATGTTTGAGAAAAGGAGTATATAGTATGTTTTGTAAAATATATATTTTTTTATATATATTTTTTTATTACTACAATCCACGAGCAGCTGGCCTCTGTTAACATGCAGACCAGCTTACCGTCAGCAAGCAATTTTGTCTTCAGTGGTGCAACAGAAAGTCACTTATTATAAAGTCCAGTCCCTCACATGACACCTGGATCTGGTCGCCACAACCCTAGTCAAAGCACGATATAATTTCCCTGATAAGCTTCATTATCATCTCTCTCTTCACTGGTACAGCGCCCCAGTGAGATGTTTTATTACTAATGAGCTGTTGTTGTATGTTTATTGTAGGTTTCTATTACTGATTACGGATTTTAAAAGATACAAGGTGACTTAGAATTATTTAAAATACCATAAAATAACTCCTCACAGTGATAGATGACCACTATTTTTTGCTGTTGAACACTCTCTGTAGTCTACAAATGAAATCACAATTTACTTATTTTACAGTCATAGTAATGCTTTTATTTGCTGTTGTATGAATCAGAATCAAACCACTGAACAGCAGAGAGCAGCGTTGACACACTGGCACGGAGATGATTGTGAGCTCCTCCTTCCTCATTACAAATACACAATAAAAGGATGATTACAGACTGATGTACTTTCATTAATGTCTTTGCACATATCCGTTAAAGTCAAAGCTAAGATTTGAGCTGCCACAGAGACCATTATTATGCCTACATGAGGATTTTCTCTATCTAGCAAAAAGAACATTTAAAATGCTTAATTTGTTTATTTCTCTTTCATTGCTCACAGGTAAGACTCACAACATGTGTGTAATTCTCATGTCACTAATAGTCTTTCTGTTTACCTTAAAGATTTTCTTTTTGTCCTCTAGATATTGCATTATCATCGCTCATGATACAACAAACTCCTGAAAAACTTCTGATAAAGCCTGAAAAAGAAGAAGCCAGTCTTGGCTGTTACCATGGAGACAACAACTATCCCTACATGCTTTGGTACCAGCACAAGTCAGCAGCGGGAGGCCAAAGGGCCATGGAGCTGATCGGATTGCTTCATTATGAAAGAGCAGACCTTGAGAAGAACTTTGAAGCACGTTTCAACATAACGGGCCATTCAAAGGGCCGAGCTCAGCTGGTTATCTCCAACATAAACCCAACAGACAGTGCAGAGTACTTCTGTGCAGCTAGGTAGCACAGCGTTACAACTCCCCTGGCTCCTTTACAAAAAGCTGATGGCCCACAGTAACAAGCATGCACCTGCATCAAACCTAAACTGCTTGATAGGCAGTGAGACATTTATATTTGAGACCCAAATGTCTGCTTTCACACAGCAGCATATTTCAGCTGCTATCGTTTTTTTTATCTATGCTCTGAGAGGACAAACAAGGTAGAAAGTAATGTGGGAGACAAACTAAAAAAACGTGGCCTTCCGTTTGATTCATCATTTACGACTGGATGCTTATAAACACTGTTGTAACTCCACCCATGACTCCCTTAAGTCTAATGATGTCAGAGATTCTGATGTAATTTCCTCCATACATATCTCAAGTGTTGGCTCATTGTATTTTCAGTCATTTCACTTCCTCTCTAAATCAAAATGATCCCAGTCTCCACCACTTTGGCTTTCTTTATGCTTTGGGCTACAGGTAAAGTTCACATCTATAAAGATAAAAACATATGCAGACACCCATCAAAGTTGTGCTGAACATATTTCTGCTGTTTATATACATTTCCATCATTTGTTGCTCTGAGCAAACTATTGATGTCAGCTATTTATTTCTGTGTTTCAGATGTTCAGTCTCAGTCTGTGCTGATCACTCACTGGCCCCACTACATCTCCAGTCTACCCAGTGGCTCGGCAGAAATGCACTGCTACCAGAATAACACAGATTATGAATATCTGTACTGGTACAAACAGCTGAGAGGAAAAGGTTTTCAGTTAATTGTAACTATAGTAGTTGGAAATCCAAACTTTGAAGAAGAATTCACATCTTCTGGTTTTAAGGCAGTGAAACTGAAGAAGCAGTGGTCTCTGACAATCCCCAGCGTTCAGATGAAAGATGAGGCTGTTTATCTGTGTGCTGCCAGTCTACACGGTGCAGTGGCAGACCTCAGGTCTATGACAAAAACATACACCAGAGAAGCTGTTTTCTGTTCTGACACCTGACTCACATTAATAATCAAACGAAAGAAGGAACTTAACCACTGTGGAGAAAATATCAGTGACTTTTACCTCACGTGTGCTATCAATTAGAGAAAGTGAACAAGAGATAAACTGGTCTTTAAAATGAAAAATGAATTGTATTTTCTTGATAATCCACCCCCTGCAGTCGTGCAAATTACTGTCCTGAATAGATTCAACCAACAGGTGGAGGCACAGCACATGGCATGACATTTTTAATCAAGAGAATATGGCGCTGAATTAACCCACACAGACACCTCCCTCATTACTCGGAGCATTCGTTTTCTCAGGGCAGTGCTTTTTCTCACATCAGTGTGTGACAATGTCTTCACACATGCACACATTTGGTTTTCTCTTCATCTGGTTTTCATGTAAGATCTCATTGTATCTCAAAATTACTATAAAATAAATATACATACTGTATGTGTGTGTGAAATGCTCAAAAATTATGTTATATAAATACTGTCTCCTTGTATGTTTCTTCAGTAACAGTTTTGACTAAAATCTGCTTCTTCCACAGGTCAGGCGAGTGCTGTCACATTTACCCAATCTTCTCCTCAGATAGTGAAGGAGAGCAGTGAGGTACAGATTAAATGCAGCCATGATGATACTTCTCTCATAATGATGCTCTGGTATCAGCAAACAAAGGACAGTATGTCTATGACCCTCATTGGGTTTGGATATGAAGATTCCCAGACCTATGAGGGGAAGTTTGAGGAACAGTTCAAACTGACAAGAGATGGCACAACCAGAGGAACACTGACTATTCACACAGCAACCCTGTCACACTCGGCTGTTTATTTCTGTGCTGCCAGTACACAGTGATGCGGTTTAATGCCACTCCCTCACAAAAAACCCTCATCTTTTCCCTGTGAATGCAATTTGCATTTGCACAGGAGGCAGTCTCTCAAGATACTCTCACTGAAGGAGGCTCTTTCTTATGCAGCAGAACAAACCTGGGAGATGGCTCAAGCTGTACTCGGATTACTTCTCATCTTGCTGCCAGTGCCATGTAATGAAATTAACTGCAAAAATAACAATTACTACTACTACTACTACTACTACTTGTATTGTTCATTTGTTACAGCAATTATAAAGTGGTTTGTTTACCTGCATGGCTTCTATATCATCTATTCTTAAAATGTTTTTTCTTCCCACAGGTCGAGCAAAGAGTGTGATGTTTCAGCAATCTCATCCAATAATAATCAACCAAAATGCCAGGGTGGATTTTAAATGCAGCCACAATGACAGCGATCTTAACGTAATGCTCTGGTACCAGCAAACAGAGAGCAGCCTGATGAATTTAATTGGATACAACTACATCGGCAGTGAGCCAAGCTATGAGAAGCCGTTTCAAGGCCGGTTTGAGATTACAAGAGGAGAAACCCAAAGAGGAGAGCTGAACATTAGCAGTGTGACTTCATCAGACTCAGCTGTGTATTTCTGCGCTGCCAGTACACAGTGATGTGGTTTAATGTCACCCCATCACTAAAAACCATGTTCTCTTTTTTCTCCAGTGTTTTCCAGTTTCAAACCTGAGAGGCAGGCTGGTGGAATTTGCCTCAAAATGAGAAATTTGACTTGTTATTCTTTGGGTTTTGGTTTTTCCCCTGTGACTGATAATCTATAAATAAAATTAATCAGTCAGTTATTGAAGATATGCACAATGCAGGTCAGATTGTTAGTTACTATGTACCGTTATTTCATGGTTGTGTAAACGCAGTGCAAGAGTGCAAGCATTGAAAACAACAGTTGTACGTAATAACTTTTGTTATTGAGGGTTTTTTTTCTATGTATATATTGAGTAACTGTATGTACAGTATGTTCATCCTGACTCACATACCCAAGTATGGCAATGAAAGCCTATTACGTACATACTACACAGTGTGTTAAACTATATGGAGAAAACATTATTGTTCCAACTCCAACATCAGTATCCAAACCCATTGAAAAATATGTTCAGCCATGACAAGAAATTAATTCACAATCAATGGCACTTCCCATAATCCACACAGGTGGACAGTGTGAGCAAAAATTCACAGCCAACTCCAAGTCCTCAACTGTACTACAGCAGTGTAGCAAAAGAGTTAGCCAGTAGCCCCACAACTGTTAGCTTAGCCAAATGTTAGCTTAAGCAAGCATACACCAAGTGAACAAAGCCCAATCATCACCTCATGATATACATATTAACACAAGAAACAAAAGCTTACTTTGGTAAACTAAAGCTGTTACATTCAGCATCTTAGAGAAGTAAAGGAAAAGGGTTCAAATCATTTACAGCAGGACAGAAAAACTGTCTGACTTCAAATGCGCAATCATGGCCAACCTCTGATGTGAAAAACAAACCACAAAGGGAGTTCAGAAAATAAGTCATCGACATGATTGAACCGGCTTATGAAATGCCACACAAACTGCAGCAAGTGTTTAGGGCAGTGTTGCTGGAGGTTTAACTCACGTAATTATTCCTTATTTGCTCTAGTGAAGGCTTGAATGGTCAGCACTTGTCAAATAAGCGTGAGAGAGTGGTCGGAGCATGGTCAATTTAAATAGGCCGCCTAAATCAGGGGAGACCAATCACTTTCCACCAAGGCTCAACACTCATGGATGTATTAAAGCTGGGGTGGGCAATTTATTTCAGAGGTACATATTATTATATTTGTTGAAATTCTCTTTACATTCCGACAGCAATCAATAAAAAATATTACTGTTCTGAATAGATTCAACCAACAGGTGGAGGCACAGCACATGGCATGATGTTTTTAATCAAGAGAATATGGCGCTGAATTAACCCACACAGACACCTCCCTCATTACTCGGAGCATTCGTTTTCTCAGGGCAGTGCTTTTTCTTACATCAGTGTGTGACAATGTCTTCACACATGCACACATTTGGTTTTCTCTTCGTCTGGTTTTCATGTAAGATCTCATTGTATCTCAAAATTCTATAAAATAAATATATATACTGTATGTGTGTGTAAAATGCTCAAAAATTATGTTATATAAATACTGTCTCCTTGTATGTTTCTTCAGTAACAGTTTTGACTAAAATCTGCTTCTTCCACAGGTCAGGCGAACGCTGTCACATTTACCCAATCTTCTCCTCAGATCAGTGAAGGAGAGCAGTGAGGTACAGATTAAATGCAGCCATGATGATACTTCCCTCGTAATAATGCTCTGGTATCAGCAAACAAAGGATAGTCTGTCTATGACCCTCATTGGGTATGGATATGAAAGTGCCCCTAACTATGAGGGGAAGTTTGAAGAACAGTTCAAACTGACAAGAGATGGCACAACCAGAGGAACACTGACTATTCACACAGCAACCCTGTCACACTCGGCTGTTTATTTCTGTGCTGCCAGTACACAGTGATGTGGTTTAATGCCACTCCCTCACTAAAAACCCTCATCTTTTCATTGTGAATGCAATTTGCATTTGCACAGGGGGCAGTCTCTCAAGATACTCTCACTGAAGGAGGCTCTTTCTCCTGCAGCAGAACAAATCTGGGAGATGGCTCAAGCTGTGCTCGGATTACTTCTCATCTTGCTGCCAGTGCCATGTAATGAAATTAACTGCAAAAATAACAATTACTACTACTACTACTACTTGTATTGTTCATTTGTTACAGCAATTATAAAGTGGTTTGTTTACCAGCATGGCTTCTATATCATCTATTCTTAAAATGTTTTTTTCCCCACACAGGCCGAGCCAAGAGTGTGATGTTTCAGCAATCTCATCCAATAATAATCAACCAAAATGCCAGGGTGGATTTTAAATGCAGCCACAATGACAGCAATCTTGATGTAATGCTCTGGTACCAGCAAACAGAGAGCGGCCTGATGAATTTAATTGGATACAACTACATCGGCAGTGAGCCAAGCTATGAGAAGCCGTTTCAAGGCCGGTTTGCGATTACAAGAAGAGAAACCCAAAGAGGAGAGCTGAACATTAGCAGTGTGACTCCATTAGACTCAGCTGTGTATTTCTGCGCTGCCAGTACACAGTGATGTGGTTTAATGCCACTCCCTCACTAAAAACCCTCATCTTTTCCCTGTGAATGCAATTTGCATTTGCACAGGGGGCAGTCTCTCTAGATACTCTCACTGAAGGAGGCTCTTTCTCCTGCAGCAGAACAAACCTGGGAGATGGCTCAAGCTGTGCTCGGATTACTTCTCATCTTGCTGCCAGTGCCATGTAATGAAATTAACTGCAAAAATAACAATTACTACTACTACTACTACTACTACTACTACTTGTATTGTTCATTTGTTACAGCAATTATAAAGTGGTTTGTTTCCCAGCATGGCTTCTATATCATCTATTCTTAAAATGTTTTTTTCCCCACAGGTCGAGCAAAGAGTGTGATGTTTCAGCAATCTCATCCAATAATAATCAACCAAAATGCCAGGGTGGATTTTAAATGCAGCCACAATGACAGCGATCTTAACGTAATGCTCTGGTACCAGCAAACAGAGAGCAGCCTGATGAATTTAATTGGATACAACTACATCGGCAGTGAGCCAAGCTATGAGAAGCCGTTTGAAGGCCGGTTTGAGATTACAAGAAGAGAAACCCAAAGAGGAGAGCTGAACATTAGCAGTGTGACTCCATCAGACTCAGCTGTGTATTTCTGCGCTGCCAGTACACAGTAATGTGGTTTAATGTCACCCCATCACTAAAAACCATGTTCTCTTTTTTCTCCAGTGTTTTCCAGTTTAAAACCTGAGAGGCAGGCTGGTGGAATTTGCCTCAAAATGAGAAATTTGACTTGTTATTCTTTGGGTTTATTTTTTCCCCTGTGACTGATAATCTATAAATAAAATTAATCAGTCAGCTATTGAAGCTATGCACAATGCAGGTCAGATTGTTAGTTACTATGTACCGTTATTTCATGGTTGTGTAAACGCAGTGCAAGAGTGCAAGCATTGAAAAAAATTTGTACGGAAAATATTTTTGTAACGGTAATAAATTAATACCCAGAGGGATTTCTGTGTATATATAGAGTAACTGTATGTACAGTATGTTCATCCTGACTCACATACCCAAGTATGGCAATGAAAGGCTATTACATACATACTACACAGTGTGTTAAACTATATGGAGAAAATGTGATACAAACCAATTCAGCTCAAAACACTTTAAATACTCAAACATTAGTGTTCCAACTCCAACATCAGCATCCAAACCCAGTGAAAAATATGTTCAGCCATGACAAGAAATTAATTCACAGTCAATGGCACTTCTCATAATACACACAGGTGGACAGTGTGAGCAAAAATTCACAGCCAACTCCAAGACATCAACTACATTACAGCAGTGGAGCAAAAGAGTTAGCCAGCAGCCCCACAACAATTAGCTTAGCCAAATGTTAGCTTAGGCAAGCATTTAAGTAAACAAAGCCCAATCATCAACTCATGATATACATATTAACACAAGAAACAAAGGCTTACTTTGGTAAACTAAAGCCGTTACATTCAGCATCTTAGAAAAGTAAAGTAAAATCATTCACAACTGGACAGAAAAACTGTCTGACTTCAAAAGACCCTAAGGTCAGCTAAAGCTACAGCCCAATCCTCAGTTCTTATGCTGCTTGTCCTATCAGCTGCCTTTGACGCATTCAATCACATGATCCTCTTATCTGCGCTCTCAGCAATGGGGATCTCGGGTAAAGCACTCCTGTGGTTCGAATCCTACCTCTCGGGGCGTTCTTATAATGTTCTGTGGCAAGGACAAATATCCTCCTCCCACTGGCTCTCCACAGGGGTACCCCAAGGCTTAGTGCTAGGGCTCCTTCTCTTCTCAATCTACACCACCTCACTGGGGGCAATCATTTGCTCATACGGCTTCTCTTACCACTGTCTACTATGTAGACAATACGCAACTCTACCCATCTTTTCCATCTCGGCACAGATCACAGACTGTCTCTCGGTCATGTCTGCATGTATGAAGGCTTGCCACCTTCAACTAAATCTCCCTTAAGACTGAACTCTGTCATTCCAGCCAAGCAATCTATCCACCATAACATCAAACTAGAAGTTGACTCCTCAACCATCACTACAACCAGGGTTGAGAAACTTGGGTGTCATGATTGATGACCAGCTGTCCTTTTCAGACCATGTTGCTGCTGTCTCTCAGTCGTGCCGCTTTGCTCTATACAACATCAGAATAATATAGATGTTAACAGAGGCACATATTGCTATATTTGTTGAAATTCTCTTTACATTCCGACAGCAATCAATAAAACATATCACCTGACACACAAAAAAACAGTATCTGTGGCTGTTAAAGCACTGCCAAAGAAATGATAGGGTGGTCTACCTATCACCTGCATGCACTCAGCACATGCACTCATTACACATGAAAATGTGTTTGGCAAAATGACCCTACAATATGATTTATTACCTTAGTAAACACTTTCCTAATGGGTTTATGGTTTCAGTCCCTAATTTCAGGTCTTCTTCATATAAAAGCTTATTAGGAGATAGCTGTTCATTTGTTGGGATAAGCAAAAATTGCCATCCCGGTCAAAATCACAGGGGATGTTAATTACAGATGTACTTAGCTAACCAAGCTTGCTGGTGCCACCATCTCGTCCAAATATGGTCGTACCAGGTGCCTGGCAGCAAAAAATCAAGATGGTGGCAGCCAAACTGTCAAACTAAAGGTTTCAAAACAGCAACCCACAAACCAATGGGTGATGTCACGGTGACAATGTCCACTTCTTGTACACAGACTATGGTTGAACACTTTCAATTTTTAGCTCTCTCATGGTTACATTGATATATTTCTTCTGGGTTCCAGACTGTTCGGAATTAGGAAATTTCACCTTTGACTTCAAAGCATTCAGGTGCATGACACCAAAAGTAAACAAAAAACATGGCTGACCATGGCAAAGTGATGTTTCAAGTGTGCACACAACTGAACCCTCAGCAGTTCCCTTGGTGTTATTTAAAAGGCTGGCTGTTTTAATGAAACAAGTAGACAAGATGACTTTCAGAGATTATTTACTATAACCAGCTACCTAATAACAGTGGCAAAATATTTCTACATCAGTTTACATGTAGAACAGGTTTTACTAAGTCATAATATGCATTTTTTTAATTAAATACAGGAGAATACACTTTGTTGCCTTTTAGTTTATAGTTTACAAGTTACGATATGTGCATCCATGGGGGATGCCATTGTTGAGTGACATTATTCAGTTACTTCTGGTAAAGTCAGGGCAGATATTATTTCTCTGAATTCACAAGTAGGAACTCGGACGTTAAGTGGCGCTTTTTCTAGCTGGAAATGTCCAATTAAGTTGGCTGAAATGCAGCATTACTAGTTTCTCATTAATTGCCTCCACCAGTTTTAAGAAAGCACCACAATGAATCCAATACAAGTTGCTTACAGGCATCTATGCTGTAACTGTAAATTGGTAAATAATTGTCATCATTACATTTTTTAATATACCACTTACCATGGTAAAAACCTGAGATAATCAGTAAATACTCGTGTTGGAGAAGCTAGAACCAAAAATTTTTGTTAATTTTATACAAGTATTAAAATTGCTTCTGTTTCTAATCATTTGATTGTTTTAGCCACACTGTTCAAAACACTTACTGGTTAACAGCTGCTACTAAGGAATATTTCCATTATAAAATAATGTATAAATGATCCAAGACAGCATCTTCAGACTGCTTATTTGTCTGACCAACACTCCAAAGTCTCTGTGATTGAAAACAGAAAAACAAACAGAAACTCTTTACATCTGAAGCACTGAATTTACTAACAATTCATCAACTATAAAAACTGAGGTCAATCATTTTCCTGTTGATAAAAAAATTGACTTTATCTAAGCATAAATTGAAGTGATGCTAACTGTATTTACATTATAATTAAAGTATGTCAATAGATTCCTGCAGCTACGTTATTACTTCAACTGATAACAAAAAGTGCTACAGATATTTAACTAATGACATATTTGCAGTAGCTAATAATGTAACATATTCTACGAATTAGAAGAACATGACATTGTAAATTCTTATTCTACACTTCTTTTGAATCACAGTATTATGTAAGAACATTATCCAGGGACCACGTTTAATAGATTTGAATTTTTATGCTCTTATTTTGTGTTAAACGTTTATTCCTATCTGAAAAGCATTCATCCATTCAAGTTTATCTTACCATTGAATAGCAGAGAAACATCACACTACTAAAAACATTACTCTCAGTTTTAATGTTGAATTTAGATGATGGTGTAAATGCTGTTTCACAAGCTTTTCCGCCCTGACAGAGATAAACTTTGGGGGAAGGCTTGACGTTTGCAGCATTAAATTAATTCAAGTGACATTCGAAGATCAACACAAAGTACTGGCAAACTCAGTCTAAAAACCTCAGTCTAAGTAAGTAAAAAGAAAATGAATCTTTGATGTACATCAGCAAATGAGAATTACAGTCAGTCTTACATTCAAATGAAGACATCATGTGACCTTATGGTTTGTTTCTGCTGAACAGAATGATGTGCGCCTCACTCAGCTGGAAGAAGGCTCATCGCTGACATGCTTTTCATAGCTCTTTATCTGGTGCTACTTTTACACTCAGGTGGATTTTTTTAATTATAACTGAGTTACTTACTGGTGCTTGAATGGCCGAGTTCACATCACATTTCCACATCAAATATTTGTGTGAATTTCTTGTTCTGTGTATCAAGGTAATACACAATTAAACATTATCATTTATTTGCTGCAGGTCTCACTGTTGTGATTCTTCAGACTGGAGATCAAATGTTTCACCCAGGAGCCAAAGTGGACTTTGAGTGCAGTATGGGTCCAGGGTTAAGCATGAGCAGCTACACCATGCTCTGGTACCGACAAAACCACTATGGAGCGGCAATGGAGTTTCTTACAAAAGAGTACGACACAAATGTTGGGCACTTTCAGTCATCTATCGACACATCCAAAAACCTTTTCTCTCTTCAAATTACTGAGCTGTTCCTGAATGACAGCAGCACCTACTACTGTGCTGCCAGTCACAGTGATGCACACAGACCAGACACTCATACAAATACTGGATCTGTCTGTCACAGATGGCACCCAAGAAGAAAAGAGCTGTGGCTTGTTTGGTTTTTATCCTAAAGTGGCAACTGCTCCACAGTTGAGCAAAATAAATGAACAATAAAAACATTATATCATTGATATACTACTGAAAGCAGGGCAAGATACACTGGACCAATATTGGGCTTCACCCGGTATGATAGGGGTCACAATCTTACAACTGCTATTATCAGTTTGATGACTTTACTCTATACAACTCATGCATAACTGATGCCTAACTAATGCACGACTCGTGATCTCATCCAAAAAAGTTTGGCTTGCAAGTTTGGCAGAATTTTAAATGTGATTAAAAGAGAAAGATCTGTCCACTGCTTGTGTGGCTCTACACAAGGTGAAGGATAGCTAAACAGATGTCTTACACACTGAAAGGGTTAAATAATGAGGAGATGTAGATGCCGAGATGTGAAGCACTGTTGTCAAAGACGACTCTGATTTGGCCAGGCTTGCGTCATTTGGCAGGCTTACACGCCAAAACTGGGAAGGTACCAGCATTCTTCTCCATCGTGTAGTGGTGGGGCCATTTCAGCATGGTCTTGGTCAAAGATTTTCTGCATGAAAGCCAAAATGGCTCTTCATTTCAGGCTTTCTTTCGAGACTACAGCAGACACTGGTGAAGCGTGTCAGAGCTTGAACTAGGTTGCCCACAAAAATGAGAGCAAAAATGAGGTGGTTGGGCCATTGTTTAGCCCATTACGCTGGTCCCTTACCTTGTGGACTTGTAAGCCATTCCAGCCAAGGAGAAGAAGAATCTGTGCATTGGGGTCATGTTCAGGTATGAGGTGACCAATAAGCTTAAGGTAAGAGTGTTGTTTGGTAGCATCAGGAATAGGTATTTCTGACCTATCGTCCGGAATATAGTTGCACTCACTAAGCGTGGGAAGAAGAATGCTGAGACTTCCATCTAAGGGGTGAGCGATGAAGCGGGTTCCTTTTCTCCCAGACATCTCTGTGACTCCAGCACATGTGCTGAGTGAAGGGAGAATCTGTGCCCTTGAGGTTGAATAAGTCGAAGAACTCAGGCTGAGCAAGAGACCTATTACTCTGGTCATCTAGTACAGCATAGACTTTAATTGATCTATGTGGTTGTTCTTTTGGATGCACCTTTATGAGGCAGATTTTAGAGCAGGAGCGGGATGTGTTGGCTTCACCACACACTTCAGTACATTTAAAGATTATGTTAGGAGAAACCTTTTCCTCCCCGCCTTGCTCGGAATTGAGTTTTTTTTACTGTCCATGTAGGTGGTCCCGGATGAAGGGCTGTGACATGTCTATTGCCGTCACTCTCTTTAGACTGAATGGACATTTTGTAATCTTTAGCCATATGATCAGATGAGGAGCAGCATCTGAAACAAATTCCACTCTCCTGAAATGCTTTGCGTTCTTCCAATGTCTTAGCTCGGAAGCCTCTGCATCGATTGAGGATATGGGGCTTTTTGTGAATCGGGCACTGCCTGTCGACATCCAATTTATTGCTGGCAGTATCTATAGACTTGGAGGCAGGTGTTGGTGTGATCTCCGTCTTGTGGGATGACACTTGACCTCTAGAGTGTGTGTATCTTTTTTCTGGATTGTCTGGCTTAACTGCAGTAATAACAGATGAACTGAGCATGAAGCTTGGATCATTACGGATACTCGCTTCTCTGCAGAAGAAATCTGGGATGAACGGTGAAAACTGGACTTGGTATTACAGCTTATACAAACTGCCTCTTGTCATCCATTTCTCCTGAAGCCCGTATGGCAGTTTCTCCACTATTGGGTTAACACCCCGAGATGTATCCAAGTAGGAAAGCCCAGGCAAGTAAACCATCTAGTTTTGCTGACTCCAGCTCCCTTAACAGATCGCCGAGGTCTCTCAATTTGAGTGGATCTTTGCTGCCATTTTTGGGAAACTTCTCAAGTTTGTTCAAAAGAACCTTCTCAATTTTTTCAGGCGACCCGTAGCACTCAAGACGCATCCATGCCATCCTGAGCCCAGCTGCAGGGTCACTGACATGAACAGCTCTGATTCTCCTAATATGCTCTGAGGACTGAGGGCCTAACTACCTAGTTAGAAGGTCACACTCTTCATTGCAAGTGAGTGTCAGTCCTTGTATGGCATTCATAAAGGTTGATTTCCAATCTCAGTAATTGTCTGGACTGTCATCGAACTGGATCATTCATGAAGTTACAAGGTCACGACATTTATGCCTGTATCAACATAAGATGACTGAGGTGCTTGCATCCTAAGAGGGAGTGTGTGAAGCTGAGGTCCCTTAATGATGAGAAACTACTTGGATGGGTTGCAGGGTAATATTGGGTGGCTAGCTGATTGATACTCTGCACTCTGGAGCTGCTAGTGTGCTGCATGACATTAGCTGGACTCGTACTATGCCCATCCTCAGCTGTGTGAATGGGATTTTCCTCGCTCTCTCTGTGTACAGCGGACCAGAGCGCATCCCGGAATGCGCTCTTTTTTCTCTGGAGTCATGGGGAATTGCTGCAATGTCACTTGACTTAGAGTTTGCTTTAGATCCAAGTTCTGCTGCAGCTGATTCCAGGACCTCTGCCTCAGCTAAAGCAGCTGCAACCTCTTCCTCTTGCTTCAGTGTAGTGAGGGCAGCATCCATGCGCTGCTTCTCTACACTCAATTGGGCTTTTGAGCTCAGTATCTCTCTTAACAAAGATGGATCAACCATGCACTGCCTCGGCCCTGGCGCATGCTTTTGCTGCTGCTAAGCTCACTGATTTGCTAGAGCTATTGGAAGAACTAGCAACAGATCTGGTCATATGTGACTTTACAGAAGGACTTTTGGAGTTGTGCTTTCTGTTAATCTTCTGTGTTTGCCTTGTTGTCCATCTTGTGTATGCCATACACCTTTATGAACAAGGTAGAAGGAGAAGTAGCTCTCTTTGTTTGTTTGAATTACTGTGTTGACCCAGCTGTGATGCTGATTTTTCACTATTCTGTCCACTGCTTGTGTGGCTCTACACAAGGTGACAGATAGCTAAACAGATGTCTTACATACTGAAAGGGTTAAATGATAAGGAGATGCGGAAGTAAAGTTGAGGACTGTTTAATTGTTTGTCTTCATCAACTTGCTTTGTTACAGTGTTTTTCAACAGCTCTGTGAAACTAAGAGCAGACACACAAAAAAGCTATTAATGTAACTAAAAACAGTATAGAAATGTACATGCTAGAATTAAAGAGATGGCTGCACTACACCTGGCAAAAAGGTAATGTAATGATGTATATGAATTTATAAAACAACATATGCATTGATACTTCTATAAAGTCAAAACACGTAATACTACTCACAATCAAAGCTTCTCCAGGGTTTGATACAGGTGGATGCCAAAGATAAGACCATAGGATAAGACCCTTCTGCCATTGTGTCCTTGAGTAAGATACTTAACCCCTAGTTGTTCCAGAGGCTTGTGACCTCTGACATAAATAGCAATTGTATGTCGCTTTGGGTAAAAGCGTCAGTTAAATGAATAAATGTAAATGAATCACTCACTCACAATTTTTCCAAACGAATCCAAAATGGCTGGTCTGAACTATGACCGTACCCATGTGATCACTATTACCCAATACAGCAACAGCATTCAGCTGACAGCAGTCTTAAAGGAACCACAAGGAGGTGCTAGTTGCCCTTAACATGTATGTCCATTTGTTGCAGCAACATGCCTTTTGAAAAAGCAACAATTATTGTAAACTATCCTATAAAGAACTGACAGTCTATAACAATGATAGTAATAATAATGATAATATTAAAAGATCGTATATAAAAAGATTAAATCTATGAGGACACAATTTTCTCCCATTACACCACTCAGTGTCCACTAGGAGACTGTGGCTGTACTGAAAAACATGTATGAACCTGTAAACAAAATGAATGTGACGGCAAAGAGTTCCTGGTAAAAGAAAAAAAGCTAAGGGGAGGATCAGAGCTTATTTCAGGGCTTTTGATTGTAGCAGTACATAAGTTACTCCAGCAGCTGTTTAGTCTGAAAGAAGACAACTGAGTTAGAATTGTGAATGAAGATAGGCAGATGAAGACGGCTCTGATTTTTTAAACTCTGAATAACCGTATAATCACTGCGACAATGAACATCTTCTTGGTTGCAGTTCTAATCTTGTCAAGTAAGAATATTTAAATTCAGTTAAAACTTTTTTTAAAATCATTTTCTGGCTGAAGTTATTATTTATATCTGGTTTACTTCTCTTTTCTTTTTCCCTCCAGATGTCTCCTTCTGTGTAAAAATTACCCAGCCTCTGTTTGTATTCAGCCGTGATGGAGACCTGGTTGTAACTTTGCAGTGTGAACAAAATGATGATGAATATTACTACATGTACTGGTACAGACAGAGCAGCAGTGGGGAAATGCAGCTAGTAACATCTTCTGCTGTTAAAGATTCGTCAAGCGTTGAAGCTCCTTTCCACAAATCCAAGTACACCATGTCCCGGCCTACATTGCTCAATTCCTCTCTGCAGATACACCCTGTTAAAGCTGCAGACTCAGCTGTGTATTACTGTGCATCTAGGACAGCACAATGGTTCAGAAAACCCCAGCAGCTTAACAACAACCCCACAAACAAATTAAAAAGATAACACAGGGAGGAGGGATGAATGAGGACAGTTAATTTTTAAAGCATGATAGGCAACTTAAGATTAATGAAACATAAAAATAAGAATTGGGAAATCAACTACAAAATGGTATTTAAAAACAGCATGATAAACTCCCCTAGTTTATTTTAAAAAAGATACAAGAACTGCCTCTCCTCAGTTCATTGATGTTCCTGCAACACCACAAAGCTGATCAGTTCAGATAAGTAAGCAGGTGTCAACACTGTAAGGTTTCCACAACCCATACAACATTATTACCCTGTAAAGTGTCTCATCTGAGTCACTCTGTGCTCGAGTCTGCATTTTCTTATATCACTTAATTCTGTGTGAAGTCCGACAAGATGAATTTCAAGTTTCTGAGAGGTTATCATACACTGACCTCTACAGGGTTCATTTGGAATTACGCTTAGACGTAGTAGTTAACAGTCAGGTCTATGCACAAAGTAAAATGGTCCAAGGGAGTCGTCGACCAGTCAAATCATTTAAGTGTTTTGGAATGTATTAAACTCAGCTGTCTAGATGTGTTCTGATCTAAATATGGTTACATGAGAGTAAATATATAGTGCAATGCTTACGGTGCCTGATACTGTGATTCAATATGAATGAATGAACGTGAACCATCTTGCATTTCATTTGGGTTATTAATAATGTTAAAAAAAACACAGTGATAAGATGATATATGATTGTTTTTTAAATTCAGGGACAGATTACACAGTGAAAAGAGACACCTTTAATGTTACAACTATGGTTGATTTGAATTAATGTTACTCAGTAATGTGTCTCCTCAGTTCACTGACAACTGGGTGGATAAAGAGGTGTGACCAGCAGTGATGTCACTTCCTCTCAGGAGCAACAAACACAAACAAAGACCAGCTTCTCCTTTTCCTCCCCTCTGTTCTTGCTTCTTTTCTTAGCTGTCACAGAAATAGCAGCAGTCAGGTCAGAGCCCTAAAACGAGTCAGGCAGCCCGACCTGTGCAGCTGCTCTCACAGACAGAGAGAGATGGAGGCTGAGATATGGAGAGGCTGGGTGGGGGGAAGGGGAGACGGGTGAACGAAAGAGTGTTCAGGTTTTTGTGTGACGCTTTTTCATCGTGGGGACAGGGGGCCACGGTGATACAATCCTATAGAGCCGCCGTACAAAAACCTCCTCCCATTAAAACACATTGTGTAAACTGCTACATGCTACCTGGGACACTTGAAAGAGCAGAAAATTCAAAAATCTGAAGGTGGATAGGATGGCAGGACACGCTGGCATCAAAAAGTCAATGTATATGCAGAAAATATGCTGGAAAAAAGTTTAAAAATGACTTTCAATTCATATGTAGAGTTTTTGAATGCTTCTTTAACAAAACCAGAATAACTTTGGACATGGTGAAGCTCATCCTGCAGGTTTAAACCTTCTTCATCCTCTGGATTATTAGACTGTCTCAACACGCTGATTATAAAACATTTTGTGACTTTTTGGTAGAGGAGACATTCAGTGTGACACTGGAACTGAAGCTCACTTTGGAAAGGGAACAAAACTCACTGTTTTGGGTAAGTTGAAGCGTTTTCACCTTCAGTTCACTGCAAGAAATAAAAAATAGATGAATTATTGGTGTGAAAGTGAAGGAAAAAACTGTTGATAGGAAAAAGCTGAAGTATTGAGCTGAAGTGTGAACGCTGTGAACTACAATCAGCCTGCTTACTTTGGCCAAGGAACCAAACTGACGGTTTTAGGTAAATATTTCGATTTATTACTGTATTTTGGTGAATGTCACTTTGCGTTAAAGACTTGAAATATACAGAAGTGTTAGTAAAAACGTTCGAAAGATAATTATGATGGAAAAAGACAAGAGTTTCATGCTCAGTATTTCTGCACTGTGACAATGTCAACGAAGCTCACTTTGGAAAAGGAACAAAACTCACTGTTTTAGGTAAGTGAGAGCTTTTGCACCTTCAGTTCACTGCAACAATCTTAAAATAGTCAAAACATTGTCATGAAAGTGAAAGAAAGACTTTTAAAAAAGCTGAAGTTTTGAGCTTAAGTGTGAACACTGTGACCTACACTGATCCTGCTTACTTTGGCCAAGGAACCAAACTGACCGTTTTAGGTAAATATTTCAGTTTATTACTGTATTTTAGAAGATGCCATGTTGCTTTAGAGGTTTAAAATAAACAGAAGTATTGGTAAAAACCTTCCAAAGATAATTCTGGTAGAGAAAGACACAAGAGTTTCATGTTCAGTATTTCTGCACTGTGACAGTGGAAACGAAGCTTACTTTGGAAAAGGAACAAAACTCACTGTTTTAGGTAAGTGAGAGGTTTTGCAAATTCACTCAACTGCAAAAAACGTAAAGTAGTAGAATTGTTAGTATGAAAGTGAAGGAAAACTGTTTTAAAACTACTAGAAGTTTTAAGCTTAAGTACGAACACTGTGACCAACACACAGCCTGCTTACTTTGGCCAAGGAACCAAACTGACAGTTTTAGGTAAATATTTCAGTTTATTACTGTACTTTGATAAATGTCATGTTGCTTTAGAGCCTTTGTAAACAGAAGTATTAGTAAAAACATGCAGAAGATAATTCTGGTAGAGAAAAAGTCTTGTGAGTTTTATGCTCAGTATTTCTGCACTGTGACAATGCAAACGAAGCTTACTTTGGAAAAGGAACAAAACTGACTGTTTTAGGTAAGTTAAGGATGATTACAATTGAAAAAATGTAATAAGCTTTGTAATTGGAGCAGTGCATTAAGAATCATAATGTACTTGGGTCTTCATACTTAAGTTTCAGCTAAGTGCTTTTTGATGTCAAGCTTAAGCGCTGTGTCAATAGAGAAGCTTATTTCGGCCAGGGAACTAAACTGACTGTTCTTGGTAAGTAAAGCACTGAACTTTCTCTCGACCGATTCACCCCTTACAAACACAAAAAAATAAAAGCTAAAGACGTCAAAGTAGGTCTGATGTCTGTGGAAAAAGTTTTGTGTTGCTTAAAACCAGACTGCATTGCAGCAAATGTTGTTTTAGATTTAAACAATAGTGAAATTTATTGCAGTAAACACTGAAAAGCAACTAAACATAAAGAAGCAAAGTAAAAGCAGAATCTTAAGATGTTTTGAGCACTGATCAAGTGCACTGTGACACTGGTGCTAATGAAGCTTACTTTGGAGGAGGAACAAAGTTAACTGTTTTAGGTAAGAAACACATATTGCATATACAGTCCATGATAAAGTCTGTGGTGAGAAATTAGAACAAATATCAGATTTGTAATTGGAGTAGTGCATTCAGAATCACAATGTAGGGTCTTCATAGTTTAAGATCAGCTCAGGGCTTTTTGACGTTAAGCTTAAGCTCTGTGCCAATTACGAAGCCCATTTCGGCCAGGGAACTAAACTGACTGTTCTTGGTAAGTAAAACATCTAACTTTCTTCTGATGAATTCACCTGTAAGAGAAGTAAAACATATACAAACAGGCTGCTTGTTGAGGGAATCAGTTTTGTGTTACATTAAACCTGTAAAAACAGACTTTAGTGCAGTAAATGTTGTTTTGGGGATTAAAGAAAACTGACATTTAATTTACTTTAATAAAGTAAATTTAAAAGCAAACAAAATGTAAAGAAGCAAAATAAAAGCAGCGTGTTGGGCTGTTTTGAGCACTGATCAAGAGCACTGTGACTCTGGTAATTCAGAGGCTTACTTCGGTGGAGGAACAAAGTTAACAGTTTTAGGTAAGAAACATATATTGTGTATAAAGTCTATGATAAAGTAGTTGGTAAGACATCAGAACAATGTAAAAAGCATTGAAACTGGAGTAGTTGTTTAACAGACTTATGCACTCAAAGTCTATAGTTTAAGTTCAGCTCAGTGCTTTTTGCTCTTAAGCTGAAACGCTGTGTCAGTTTGAAGCGTATTTCGGCCAGGGAACTAAACTAACTGTTCTTGGTAAGTAAGACATCAAAATTACTAAAACATATAAAAGCCTAACAGGTTGGTCATTGGAATAAACCATTTTGATTTGCATATTGTATGTAAAACAAACAAAGGGTATAGTGCAGCAACTGTTGGGTTTAAATTAAATTCTTTAAAAAAAATAGAAGAAGCAAAGTGAAAGCAGCATCTTAAGATGTTTTGAGCACTGATCATGTGCACTGTGACTCTGGTGGTTATGAAGCTCACTTTGGTGGAGGAACAAAATTAACCGTTTTAGGTAAGACATCAAACAAATGGGAAAAAGCAAGAAAATTGTATGTTTATTTAAGAAACCTTCTGCACTCAAGTCAATATTAAGTTTAGCTGTGAGGTTTTTGTTCTTAAGCTTTAACGCTGTGTCAGTACGAAGCCTATTTCGGCCAGGGAACAAAACTGACTGTTCTTGGTAAGTTAACATGAAGCCTAACAGGGTGGTAACTGAGCTGATTGTGCTGAATATGTGTTGTAAAAAGGCAGGCCGTAGTTTTTGGTTTTAAAGGAAAATTATGTTTATTGCAAAAATAGAAACTAAAGAAGCAAAGTAAAAGCAGCATGTTCGGCTGTTTTGAGCACAGATCATGTGCACTGTGACTCTGGTGCTCGTGCAGAGGCTCACTTTGGTAAAGGAACAAAGTTAACTGTTTTAGGTAAGAAATTATTTTAAAGTTCATTAAATATTGTTCAGGTATGATTTTGTTAAGATGTTGTTGAGACTTTAGAAAATACTTGAAGGCTCAGACAACTGACAAACACCAATGGTTTAACGGTTACTGTAGACTTAAAGTGCCCCAGATAAAGAGAGAAAGTAGGAAGAGGTTTTGTTACAGTTGAAAGACTCTGTGCTCCTACAACCAGGCTTTCTTTGGAGCTGGAACTAAACTCACTGTTTTAGGTAAGAAATAACCCTGCAACAAAAAATCTCAGAGCGTGATTCACAGCTATGTTTGCAATATGTGAGTTGAAAAAAATCTATCTGTAATATATATGTTTAGACCTTTTATTTGAGGCTAGTAAAACTAGTATTTTTCTTTTTTAAAAGTGCAAAAGAAGTCATGGTGGAAGTTTGTGCTAAACAAAACAAGCCTCGTCTTTGTTGTGTAGCAATAAAACATTTGGCTCTACGCCCAGATTATTACTCTCAGAGCGAGTTGATATCAGCTCTGTGAAACACTGTGAGTTCACAGTCAGAAGCTTACTTTGGAGCTGGAACTAAACTCACTGTTTTAGGTAAGATGATGACTAAAACTAACATAAATATTCCATTGAATATAATGGCAAACCAGCTAATTACCAGGTTAGAGATGAGAGTTGTAAGTTTAATAAGTTTAATGTTGTAAGCAATTCAGACAGCTGACAGCTTTCAGGGCTGACAGTTTTTCTGTAGCCTTGTGTCAGTGTGAACAACTACGACCCTGCTTACTTTGGCAGTGGCACCAGACTGACAGTGTTGGGTAAGAACATTATGAAAATCCTACACATTAATGTTTGTCTTCTGACAGTTTCTAAACTTCAATCTAAGAATTACTGTTGAGTTTAGGGTTGTAAAAACTGCTGTTTAATGTGTAAATTATGAATTGAGATAAATGTCTCTGTTCTCTGGCTAAAAGACTGCATTTATTTAAACCTTTAAGAAGTGGCTTTCACAGAGAGTCATCAAAAACGTATTTGTGACAGCCAACATTTTCTCAGTTGCTTAACAGATGTCTGTTAAAATTACATTGAATCCACAAGTGGTATCCATGTGATATAATGATTGATTCTTTATATATTTGTTTGTAACTCAAAAATGCCATAAAAACACAAGTTAGACAATTAAGTTCAGCAATTGTAGCTCTATGTCAGTTTTTTACATGTGAGTCAGTGGTGTGCTCAGGCAGTTATCCTGCTTATTTTGGAGATGGAACCAGACTAACAGTTCTTGGTAAGATCACTGCAAAACCAAACATTTATCTGAAGAAAATATATTTTATTGGCACTCAGTGTGAGCTCTGCAGCCTGCAATGATCATGTTTTACTTTGGTGTTATGTTCAGTGTGAAAAGTTCTGTGTCTTTTGTACCTCGGTGTTCACGTCTAAATTGTGATATTAAGATATGAGATGTACATCACTGTTGGAATTACGCATTGGTTTGCTGAAGATTTACAGACAGCTTTTTAAAAAGTGATTCATGTCCTTTGTCCTTGCAGAAGATGGCCATAATATTACCTCACCAAAAGTGGAAGTGCTTAAACCTTCGAAATACGAGTGTCGGAACAAAAAAGACGAAAACAGGAAGAAGACCATTGTTTGTGTGGCCAGTGGATTCTACCCAGACCATGTCAGTGTGTCCTGGCAGCTTAACGGGGAAAAAGTCACCAAGGGTGTGGCGACAGACAACACTGCCCTGCGGGATGGAGAGACTTACAAAATCACCAGCAGGTTGAGGGTCTCTGCGGAAGATTGGTTCAAACCCGACAATAAATTCAAGTGCATTGTCAGCTTCTACAATGGCACTAGTGAGGTCAACTATGACAACTCAGTTAATGGTGAAAAAGGTATGTTTATTTGGAACTCAGAAATGACCTAAACATGATCTTTTTGCTGCTGGAAATTCATGTAAATAATCATCTGTCTCTGTCTAATCCATTTCTTAGCTGAAAACACAGGATCCACCATGACAAAAGGTAAATATCATTTTGTGTTCTCAATTTATCTTCACACTGAAACATTTAGTGTCCTACGTATTTGAAACAATATGCTCATGATAATATTCATTAACATATATGTACGAGTAGCTCCATGTAAATATATTTAAATGTCTCCACTGGATATGTTCTCTTTGAGTTATGTCACTTATATAAATATTTGAACTTTCTGCAGAGCAATATTTGAAGGTCACACATGCTGGCAAACTCTCCTATGTTGTTTTCATCATCAAGAGCTGCATCTATGGAGTCTTTGTTGGGTTTCTGGTGTGGAAACTTCAGGTTTGTTCTACACAATGTAGCATGTGACTTGTTTCTGCGGCTTATCATGTTTGATTTACTGCACTTGACATAAAAACAGACCTTGTACATTTGAATGTGAAGGATCAAGTATTAAAAGAGCTTATGACATTGTGTCTTTTCTGTCTGTTGCAGGGTTCAGCTGGAAAGGCGAACATCTGAGAGATGACCTGAACAAATAGATTCCAGGAGATCAATAGTGTCGCTTTCTGTAAATACAAGGTTGAAAATATGAAATTATATTTCCATGACTTTAGATGTTGTACTGCGTTTGTGTTTGTTAGTCAATAGACAATCAGATTTTGCTAAAATAGAAAAGCTAAAGCAAAGCTACTTTCGCATCACACTTGTTTAAATACTTAATTCTGTGTTTGTGGTAGTGCATTGTTTGTTTTCTTCACAATAAAAGTATTAAGAGTATCTCAATCGTGTTTTAATTTTTCTGTAATGTTTGTCCTGTGTGACTTAGCAAGTTTCATGATTTTCATCTCCAGACAGTAAAACTATATTTACATTCAGTGTATTTCTAAACCAGAGAGGTGCGTCGTTGATCTAATGTTGCTCTTAATTGTTGCCAACAGTGCTGATTACAGCCATCCTATACTGAACATCACTTTTTCCACAGATAGTGTGAAGTACTGCTCACTTATCTGCCTAGTTTCTGAGAAAGCAATTATTTTTCACCAACATTCTTAACGCTGGAACATCTTAGCTCAGAAAAACCTCACAAGCTCTCATTTGGTTCTTAACAAGTTTTCCAATGAGCAAAACTGAGAAGTGACTCAAGTTTCTCCAGAGACATTTGAATGATAAATTAAATTCCACTGACAAATCTGTTTTTCCAACATCTTTAAGAAATCATTTGACCATATTGAAGTAAGTTAATTTAATTCATATCTAGGTTTTCCACTTTGCCCAAATGAAGCAGTGTTTTACAGTTTACATTCTCTTGATGAATAAAGAAGTCATTCCTTTAGTTCAAACACTGTCAGAAGTAGTAGTAAATGTGAGAGAGTGAGTCTACCACAGAACAACAGGAAATCAACATTCTCGTCTGTGTACAGAAGAAGGTCAAAGCTGTTGTTGGTGAGGAAGACAAACTGGAGCTCGAAACCCTGCAGAGGAGTAGAGAGCGACAGCAGAGCAGAGGATGTGGTCACAGAGCAGCTTGCAGATCGTTCTGTGCTGAGAAATGACAAAGGTGCAACCTTCCACTTTACCACAACCTCCGGTTCGCAGGATGCACCTGCATCTCTGCACCTACCTCCCTGCACTGCACATCTCTGAGCAAACAGCTGGGAAAACTTTCAAGTCTGTGTCAACTGAAGTTACAAAATGAACACATGAAGTGTGTCTTATATTACATGCACAGCTAAGAAATAAAATTAATTTTTATCACAAGTAATGAATTATAAACAAAATAATTATAATCATCTTCATGTGAATCACTTTGTACAATAAGACAGAATATATTACTATATATGAGTCATTTCTGTCTAAGCTGTAAGCAACATTTGTCTTTTATCAGTAAAAAATCCAGCAGGAGCCGAAGTGAGGACAAACAAGTTCTACTTTCACCATTTGCTTCTTTGAATAACATATTTGTGCAAACTCAAATCAGATAAACAGGAAACAACGTCTGTGAATCTGCAACAGCAACGTGGTGTGTCTGACATCTGTGAGCTAGATAATTATAGCTCCTCCTGCAAACTCTGACCTTTGTAAGTTATTTTCTTCCTTCATACTTCAACTTCACACTCTCTCTTTGACGGTAAAGGCTACATTTAAATGTATGGCTTAATGATAACACTAAATGCAAGGCAAAAATGATGTGCCTTTTGAAACCTCAGAGCCATCATGCTGAGATAGGTAACATGGCACAATGAAGAGGCGTTGTTTCCAGTTTCAATCTTATGGTTGTTTTTAAAACCATCATTATCACAATTATGTTTATGGACAATATTCATCACAACTGAAATAGATTAAAACAAAGATGTCAGGAAATCTTACTTCATAAGGAAGTATTTCTTGGAAATAGAAAAGCATCTTATAATAGCAATAACCAAGCCGCAAAAATCTTTGGGCCTTCTTCCGAGCATTTTCATGTCCGAATGTACAAATAAATACTTGGGTATTTTAACTGATGATCTTGTAAATTGCACATTAACATACTTGTACAAAAGCGCAAACTAAAAATAGGGTTGTATTTCAGATATGTTTTCTTTGACAACTAAGAAGAGATTGGTTGCTCCAACCTTTCTTACGGCACTTGATTACTGTGATCTGCTTTATAGAAATGCGCTTATCTGATGTTTATCTTTGTCGGATACAGTGTACAATAGTGCATTGAGATGTGTGACTGGAAGTAAAGCTTTTTACAGAAAAACTACAGATTGAAAATGAATTCAAGTGCCTTTGCGTTTACTGGATCCCACACTGTTCTTTAAAAATCATGTCAAAATAATATCAAAAACTGTTAAATTCAATCTTTCCAACTTTAGACGTATTAGACCATCACTTTCAGGCAACGCAGCCACAATGTTTCTTCATTCAATGATCTTTTCTCATTAGGAATACTGTTTTACAAACCGGTCACTTACTAATACCACTCAAATCAATAGCGTAACTTTTCAAATGAGCCTTAAAAATCTTTCATAGAAAACCATTTTCTTTTCATCACTGCTTAATCCTGCAGAAACATAACTTGCTAAATTTTGAAAATGTTTCGAAGTGTAAATGTGCCTGCACTATATATATAAGATCCTACATGAACTTGCCCCACCTCCACTAAGTGAATACATTAAATTGAAAACAATTTGGTGGCAGAACTGTAACTGTATAGTGCCGTACAGATGTACAACATTTGGAAAATCTGTATAGTCAGTGAAGGGAACAGAGATCTGGAACAAGTTATTGGCTGCCGTTAGGGAACATCCAACTTACCCTAGTAACAACCATCTCAAACAATGGCTCTAGACAAATCACATTTGTGACCACTAACTTACTCTGTTGTATTGTATGTCTATGTGTTTGTATATCGTTGTATTGTATGTGCATGGGTGTGTTTACCGTACAAGATGCAGCACTTTCCTACACTAAAGAGAACTTCAGCATAATTAATTTGTACATAATCCTGTGCAACTGTGGTGTCTTTTATAATATGATGTTGAAAATTGTGGTGTCTCTTAAATTGTGTTGTATCATATATCGAATTTAATGTTCAACTGTGTTGCCTTATACTTTGTGATGACCTGTTGGGGAGTACAGATGGAAAATAGCCTTTGGGGTAATTCTGGCATATTTACATTGGTGAAAAAGCTAAGATGTCTATTGATATGCAAAAAATTTTGTGTGTGTGTGTGTGAACATCTGCCATGAATACGGTCAAAATGAAGGACACCTCCATGACCGAGCTAAGATCCTGTGAGACTTCAAGATCCAGACTTACAAACTGGTGATGGCTAACCGACCAGACATCGTGATGATCAACAAACAGCAGAAGAAGGCAGTAGTGATAGATGTTGCAATCCCAAGCGAGAGCAACATGAAGAAGAAGGAACACGAGAAGCTTGAGAAATACCACGGGGTGTCAGAGGAGCTAGAAAAGATGTGGAAACTAAGGCAAGTGCCAGTGGTAATCGGAGCATTGGGGGCTGTGACCCCCAAACGGGGAGAGTGGCTACAGCAGATTCCAGGTAAAATCAGAGGTCTCTGTCCAGAAGAGTGCAGTCCTAGGAACAGCTAAGATACTGCACAGAACCCTCAAACTGCCAGGCCTCTGGTAGAGGACCTGAGCTTGATGATGACACGTACCACCCCGAGAGGGGTGAGAGGGGAATTTTTTTATATACACACACATATATATATAAAACTAGATTCAAACTTTGAATAGATAGCAATTCAATGATTATTTCTCTGTGGTAGGTTTATACACTTTATCAACTACATACAGAAAAATCATCATGATCAGTGCCAACAGAATATCTGTGTAGAATTCAGACACAGCAATTAAGGCCAACCCAGATTTTATAAAAAATATTTTTATTTTCAAATAATTACAAAGCTTAATCATACAGAGTTGAAGAATGAAGATAAGATAAACTCTACATGTGTGACAGAATCAGAACAGAGTACAAGACTGTATAAATGATGTCATAATATTGATTAAAAGAATAAAGTAGTTGGCTAAACAGTGCAGCAGATATGGAGCAATGTCACAGGTGACGAGTTTGCTGAATTTATACAATTTAAATCCTTAAACCTGAGCGGTAAATCATCGTGTTTCTCCGGAAAACAGAACAGCTTCGGTAAGTTCAATGAGTAATAACTACTTTTAAAGATTTTAAATGTGATGTTGACTTTATCACATTTAACAGACTTCACTTCAAAATCTCTGTAGGATCATACCATCAGTTCAAATATATTATTCTGGACGAATCCAGGTGTTGAATAGATAGATGTGACACACAAAGAGCACATGAGCACTGGACATGAAATGAATTTAAAACTCAGCATTGAATGAGCATCATGGAGTCTATAACCATCATTGACCTCTACTGGAGACTCTGTGAAATTACAACATCAGTAGAACTGGTTCCCAGTAGACATCTCTGGGATGTCTACTGGGAACCAGTAGAATGCAATATTATGTCCAGTAGAATGCTAGATTATGTCTCATTATGTAACATAATGTAAAGGCTTAATGTAACAAAAGAATCCTAATCCAAGTCTTTGATAGGAAGAGATCGTTAAATTCAAGAAATACATGAAAAACATGATGACATTAGCCCGCAGACTTTATTATTAATATTAGCCCTTTTTAAAATTTTTACCGTCATTATTAGCCAAACTTTCCCGAGAAGAGTAGCCTTCTGCCGGGGTCAGTGAGGGAGCACATGAGGAGCCACCAGCGGTTTCATCTGCTCTTTGGAAACAACAGTTGCCTCAGTGTAAATGGACTTATTTTCTTTTTCACAGCATTAGAGCTCCGGTGGATGCCAGATATGCGGCAGAGACTGTGTCCGCTATTTTAGCCCACTCTCTCTTTTTAATCTCCCCAGTTCAGCGTTATGTGGATTTGGATTTCTCATTGGAGATTACAAACACCTCTAAGTTATGTGACTTGAAGTTCAGTGATAGTTGTTGTTTCTGCTCCATTGTCAGTGTATGTGTCATTAAAAAAACTACCAAAAAACAGCGGTGAAATGAGTAAAGTGGCATTGGTTACAAGGTAACAGATGTAAAAGTTGATAACCGATGTTGGTTTGAGTATTTAGGATTTCCTAACCTGAGATAAGATGGGATGAAGTAAAATAAGACAGGATTCCTAAAATTAGTTAGGATTTGCTTCTGTAATACCAAATTGAGAAAAACCCAATCTTAGACTCTTACTATCTTAAGACAGGAACTTTCTGTAATAACGGCCCCAGAAGTCTAAATTGTTGTAAGTGAGGAATATTTTCATCTTTCCTACATTGTTAACACACATGGGGCTCAAACTCAGTTTGTCAGGCTCAGCTCTTCACTGTGAGACTACCCCACTATTCATCAGCCTATACTTGATGTTTGCATGTATGTTGGCCACAATTGTATGTTAACATGCTCAACTTCAACATGTTAGCATGCATGTATATAAAGAATATCATGTGTTTAGCATGAATGCAAAGATGTGAATAAAACTTACTTTGAACACTGAGTTGCACCTGGTCTGCTCCTGCTGATTGGAGGAGGCGGTTCATGTGTAGACCCATAGTGAAGACACAGCTGGCCGACTGTCAGGGTGCCACCTGCTGGATAATCCTGCAACACAACAGACAGGAAGAGTTATAATACAATCAAGTACAAACCCATGAACCCTGATTTGAAGTAATATTCAGTCAGTCATAAAAGAAGATGATTTACCACTTCATAAGGCAAAATGTGCATCCATTCTGCAGTTGTAAATATAAATATGATCACGTTCAGATCAAACTGACCATTCGAGGCGTTTTCCTGATGAATTCAAAAGCTGTATTTTACATCATAGCTAGCATTATTTTATGAAACTTTCACAAACTGCTGAACTCGTCTGAAATTACTATCAGACACTTTATCATCATCATCATCATCAGACACTGATTAAGTAAATTTCTGTGAAATGAAAAAAATACTTTTAAATGATAAATAAATGATTCAAGTGAATAAAATCAAATATTTATTGAATATGTATTTAACATTTGTTATATTGTTATTGAAAAAAATATATAATTTATTGCGATTATTATTCTTACTGTTTTATTGTCCAGCCCTATTTTGGCCACCAATGCAAAAATAATGATTTTGCCACATTGTAAACAGCTTTTAAAAACACTGATCACAGAAAACTACTGTGATTTGTTAATTGCAGCATGTGTGCCTTGCAGATTTTGAACCAGGTCACTGAACAACTTTAGTAAAACAGATGTAGAACAGAACAAGGGGAACCTGTTGCTGTCAGAGATGGCTGCTAGAAGGAGCACTAGTTGGCACTAGGCCTGTAGCGACGCGTCGATGACGTCGACGCGTCGACGTCAAAATTACGTCGACGTCAAATTTTTGCGTCGACGCAAAGTTTGTTTTGGTTTTGCACCGTTCGCGGATGTACAGCTTGCCACACCGAAACATTACAGAATGGAGGACGAAACAGCAACCAATAAAAGCCCCAACAAAAGAAAAAATCGTAAATCTAAATCATGTGTGGCGCGTGTGCTGGCATGTGTGTAAAAACACTGGCTCTGATTGGCTACCGAGAAGCATGGCTCTGCCTTAGCCAGCATAATCGCTGGTTGAAAGGCACCCCAGCTTCTCGTCTCTCGTCTCTCTCCGCCGACAGAGTTTAGCAGGCAGGCGAGAACGGGAACAGGTGAGCGCCACGTTGCGCCCAGAGAACCTGATATGGAGAGCGCAGCGTACCGGTCCACTTCAAGCACTGCTTACCTCGTTATTAACCCACCTCCTGACTAGCTGTGTGAGCCAGCTGGTGCTTTCGGATTACACAGTTTATTACATAGTAACGCACCGCATTTAACGACCAGTAACGTTGACGGGGGTTGTAACGACGGGAAAAGTAATTAGTTAGATTACCCCGTTACTGAAAATATAACGCCGTTACGTAACGCCGTTCTTTTAAACGCCGTTATTCCAAACACTGTTAATAAATAAGTATTTATTTGAGATACATTATGGTTTTTATTAATCGAGCTACAGAAAAATAATCTTTAAAATAACCGTCCAATTAGTCGTTAGATTAGTCGACTAATCGATAAAATAATCGCCAGACTAATCGTTTAATTAATAATCGTTTACCCCAGCCCTAGTTGGCACACTGGCTAAATCAACATCTGTCCACTGCAGAGGCTCTATTCACAACCTGGAGGAAGAACTAGGCCTAAAGTATAATATTCATTTTATAGTATACTGTTGGTACAACGTCATAATATATTTTATAATGTTACCATACTCATTATAATTTCAAGTTTCACTATTTCCATTCTTTCATTAAATGACAATGAGTGTGGTGTATTTCTGTGCTGCAGGTTGTACTCATGTCAATATAAAACTCTGCATGTTCAGGCTCCTGAACACCTGCAGCTTTGAAGATATCAACAGTTATGACACAATTTTGACCCAATCTGAGGAAAAAACTGACAACACACATTCTTGGTTAGTGATTGTTTTAGCTTCTGGCAAACATATTATATCAGTGTTTCCCATACGTTCATGTATTTGTAGCGGCCCGGCACAATATCAACGCTGACCGTCACAGATTGATTTTTGCCTCTTTTTTTTTTTTTTACTTAAACCCACTTAAAATTTATTTGATTGCAGAGTGCCATAGCGCATTTATGCAGCCCTTCCTCTCGCTCATCCCTCTCTCTCTCTCTCACTCAACCGTACCTCTCTCTCTCTCTCACTCAACCGTACCTCTCTCGCTCTCTCTCCCTCATGGAACACCGCTGCACAAATCTGACAGAACGCTGTCAATTTCGGAGACCCAGCTTATAAAAGTTATTAGCCAGCATGCAATGAGCCTATTATTGTTGTTAGAAGCTATTGTATCTATTAATGTTGAACTTGGATAATATCGGAAAGAAGAGTGGGGCTGATAAAAGGAAAAAAGTTTAAAGAGGTCAAAACACCAGCAACACTTTTAGTATGTGGAACAACTTTATTGTAATACCAACACATTTCAGTCAAATACTGTACATCACCTCATCACACCTGGTCTCTTCAGCTTATCAGTGTTAGTCAATGTAGAATGATGTACTGTAGGGGAACCCCCAGTGCCACATTTACCATACTGAAAACTTCGATAAAACAGCTCAAAGGATCACATCACACAACGCAGTGACACTCCCACCTGCAGGTCTTCATATCAAGTAAATGAGACTCTGGCAGTAAGTCAGAACATGTACATCATTGTCACTAATCGAGGCCTCCTCAGCTTGTTGGTTTTTGTGCTGTGCACTACAGGTAATTCACAATTATATCAACTTTATAAATACAAGACAAACTTATTTTCATATTTTTGTTACTTAATCTTATTTTGCTGTTGTGTAAGAATAGCAGAATCCATCAACAAATGTTCACTTCAGTATCCTTTACTGTTGAACATACAGGTCTAATTGGTGGGAGTGATGTCAACCAGGCTGACAAACTGTGGAAACACCAGGGTGAAAATGCAACAATAAGCTGCAGCCACACCAAGGGTGCTAGCTTTTACCAGATGTACTGGTACAGACAGCTGCCAGGAAAATCCATGAAACAAATAGTGTTCACAACAACTGGCAGCAACAATCACGACTTTGGAGAATTCAGCAAAGAGAAATTCTCAGCCACTAAACCTAATGCTGAGACTGGAACATTCACTGTGAAGAATCTGGTCCCAGAAGATAAAGGCTTGTACTTCTGTGCTGTTAGTGAGCACAGTGATACAGACACACGTGGAAGCTGAACAAAAACCCCAGTGCACTGTCTACACAACTGTTACCAAAAGGTTTAATTTCTTGTAGTGTAGGGGGACCTCAAGAACCACAAACTATCCCACTTACAGTTTGTTCACCATGTGGATTTTGACACAGCAGCTGACAGGATTACAGAATGTCACACTATTTCTCTACACTGCACTGACAAATACTGTATATATTGAGACATGGACATAATAAACATTGTCTCTTCACCTTGTTAATAATTCTACTTTAAAGGTTAAGATCTTGGGCTAGGCATTAGGTAGTAGAGTTGAAATCAATATCATGATTGAAAAGTTATTCTCCTTTTTTCTATAAAATTACAATATATCACAGCATAACAGCAATGTGTCTAAGACGAAATACAATAATTCAAATCAATGTCAATTATATCACGCCAATTGACCCTTTGCTAAGCCACACCCTGAATACACAGCTGGACTGTATTTTTCCAAGATATGGTCAAAGCTGTTCTTTCAATAGTTACAATAGCTACCCAGAGAGGTTGTAAGGAGAAGTACGATTTATTCTCTTTCCAAAACCTAAAACAAATCCAGGAAATTGTAGGCTGTGCGTCGTTCCTAATGTAACTAACAAACATTTTGATTGAAATTTTAATGGAATTATTCATTTTTCTCCACAGAATTTTGTAAACTATTAGCAACAGGGTGTGACCCCATTATCATAGTATTTTTGTACTGAAAGTCTAGAAGTGAAAACCTCAGCCACCAAGCTTGATGCCCACAGTAGGACATTCACTGTGAAGAACCTGGTGCAAGCAATAAATCCTTCCATTTCTTTTTGCTCAAGACAACACAGTGATGCAGACCAAGTCAATAGTTGAATTAAAATACAGTGTACTGTGTAGTGTGTACTGGATGTGTATTACAACCACAGATCATCATAATACAGCAACACTCCAACTTCTAACTCTTCATATCTCTGTTTTAACGTCACACCTCCCATCACACATACTGACAGTCACTCTGGTCTCCAAGATCATTTTGCTCAGAACACAACAATGATCACAGCTGGTCTGATCAAACTCTCTGCAGCTCTGTTCTTTATTATAGGTAATGTACATTATGATGCTGAGCACTGAGAAGAGTTACTGCAACTTTAAATTCATACTAATGATTTTAAGTTGATCTTTCTGTCACCATGCAGAGCAGGTGTTGGTGGTCCTGTTACATGACGTGTGATTTTTGACCCCCGCAGGTCTGATTGATGGGAGTGATGTTACCCAGACCCCCATTCTGCTGTGGGGGTACGCGAGTCAGTCTGCTACAATGAACTGCAGTCACACTAAGGGAAGTACATATCGAGAGATGTACTGGTACAGACAGCTACCAGGGCAAACAATGAAGCAAATAGTTTTCACAACTGCATACAGCGCTCATGAATATCAAAGTGGCTTCAGTGAGGACAGATTTCCTGCAAAGAAGAGTGATGCTGAAACTGGATCTTTGACAGTGAAGAAGCTGCTGTCTGAGGACAGTGGAGTGTATTTTTGTGCTGTGAGAGAACACAGTGATACAGGTGACTTAGACAGCTGTACAAATACCCAACTGCTGGTGTATGTCATGTATAGAAGACAGCTGTCTCTTTAATGAACTGTAGAGGGAACCATGCACAAATGGTTACACCAATCTTTAGAGAGATCTTATCTTTCGTCATGTTACAGGACTTGCTAATTCATTTTTCTGTTTAAAAATTGAATTGCATTACTTTTTAACTCAATTTCGATTAAATATGTCTCTTTAGTTAATGTGTGGTGATTTTTTATTACTTATATTTATTTTTTTAAATATTTTTCCCCTTTTTACCTTCATTTATCTAGAATTATTTTACTGTTTTTGTTTCCAACTTTATCAGCTTTTCTAAAACTGTGTTGGGCCCTACTATAATGTCAACAATCGTATTGTATTGTATTCTGTAGCGGACTCCAACAAGTATAAGTGCCTGGATACTGAAAGTAAAACAAATCTATAAACCACCGTCAACTCGCTGTATAGTATACTGGCAAAGACAGTGAACACCACATGTAACTCATTGCTCACAAATGTTTTCATCACACTGTTTTATATTCATAATTGACTTATCGTTTATAAAGACATGTTTTATGAGTTACACATTAAGTGACTGCATGAACAGCCTAATCTTTCAACATTTTGAAAGATGTATTAAATTCAAGACATCTAACATCAGATGTTGCCTCCTCAGCTTCGCAGTATTACTGTTCGGGATGTAGGAGGACCCCCAGTACCACTTGGTATCTACGCATCAACAGTTTAACTGGCAATGTAGGTTTGTATACAGCAGCTTACAGGATAAGAGAACGTCACATACTGCAGAGACACACCTACCTGCAACTCTTTATCTCTGTATGACAACACTGACAGATATGACCCTCTCAGTTTTAGAACATGGACATTATTAAACACAGGCTCCTCAGCTTGTTGGTATTTGTGCTCTGGATACAAGGTTAGGTACTGTCATATCAGCAATTTTATTTCAGTAATCAAATAACTACTTATGGTAACTTTTACAATTTTGCACACAGGTCTTATTGATGGGAGTGATGTCAAACAGACTTCAATACTGTGGGAGAAAGAGGGCAAGAATACAACAATACACTGCAGTCATACGAAGGGTGCTAGCTACGACCAGATGTACTGGTACAGACAGCTACCAGGGCAGACAATGAGGCAAATAGTTTTTACAACTGCATACAGCGCTCATGAATATCAAAGTGGCTTCAGTGAGGACAGATTTCCTGCAAAGAAGAGCGATGCTGAAACTGGATCTTTGACAGTGAAGAAGCTGCTGTCTGAGGACAGTGGAGTGTATTTTTGTGCTGTGAGTGAACACAGTGATACAGGTGACTTAGACAGCTGTACAAATACCCAACTGCTGGTGTATGTCATGTATAGAAGACAGCTGTCTCTTTAATGAACTGTAGAGGGAACCATGCACAAATGGTTACACCGATCTTTAGATAGATCTTATCTTTCGTCATGTGACAGGTCTTATTAATTCATTTTTCTGTTTAAAAATTGAATTGCATTACTTTTTAACTCAATTTCGATTAAATATGTCTCTTTAGTTAATGTGTGGTGATTTTCATTACTTATATTTATTTTTTTTATATATTTTTCCCCTTTTAACCTTCATTTATCTAGAATTATTTTACTGTTTTTGTCAACCCTAAATTCATTAAGTTTGTGTTTCCAACTTTATCAGCTTTTCTAAAACTGTGTTGGGCCCTACTATAATGTCAATAATCGTATCGTATTCTGTGGCAGACTCCAACAAGTATAAGTGCCTGGATACTGAAAGTAAAACAAATCTATAAACCACCGTCAACTCGCTGTATAGTATACTGGCAAAGACAGTGAACACCACATGTAACTAATTGCTCACAAATGTTTTCATCACACTGTTTTATATTCATAATTGACTTATTGTTTATAAAGACATGTTTTATGAGTTACACATTAAGTGACTGCATGAACAGCCTAATCTTTCAACATTTTGAAAGATGTATTAAATTCAAGACATCTAACATCAGATGTTGCCTCCTCAGCTTCGCAGTATTACTGTTCGGGATGTAGGAGGACCCCCAGTACCACTTGGTATCTACGCATCAACAGTTTAACTGGCAATGTAGGTTTGTATACAGCAGCTTACAGGATAGGAGAACGTCACACACTGCAGAGACACACCTACCTGCAACTCTTTATCTCTGTATGACAACACTGACAGATATGACCCTCTCAGTTTTAGAACATGGACATTATTAAACACAGGCTCCTCAGCTTGTTGGTATTTGTGCTCTGGATACAAGGTTAGGTACTGTCATATCAGCAATTTTTTTTCAGTAATCAAATAACTACTTATGGTAACTTTTTACAATTTTGCACACAGGTCTTATTGATGGGAGTGATGTCAAACAGACATCAATACTGTGGGAGAAAGAGGGCAAGAATACAACAATACACTGCAGTCACACGAAGGGTGCTAGCTACAACCAGATGTACTGGTACAGACAGCTACCAGGGCAGACAATGAGGCAAATAGTTTTTACAACTGCATTCAGCGCTCATGAATATCAAAGTGGCTTCAGTGAGGACAGATTTCCTGCAAAGAAGAGCGATGCTGAAACTGGATCTTTGACAGTGAAGAAGCTGCTGTCTGAGGACAGTGGAGTGTATTTTTGTGCTGTGAGAGAACACAGTGATACAGGTGACTCAGACAGCTGTACAAATACCCAACTGCTGGTGTCACTGTCAAGAATAAAAGACAGCTGTCTCTCTAATGAACTGTAGAAGGAACCATACACAAATGGTTACACTTTTATTTAGACACAGATGATAAAAATATTCTTTAACTTTTGTTTAGCATTTAATTTTATATTATTTGATCTGTGCAATACTGCCTTCTGACTATTATGCTAAACTATTTTTCCCCATAGAGAAGTAACTTTAAAAATGTCTTTAAAAGTAATGTAACGTGTAATAATAGCGCAATAGCAAAGAAAAATTGAGTTCAGCCTGGTAGTGAGAGTTTTTATTTTCCAGTTTATTTTTCATCGTACTACACTTCTAATTATTCACCTTTCTGTTAAAAGTTTTAATGCATTTATTTTTAAGTCTGTTTGTCAATCCTAAATTCATTAAGCTTCTGTTTTTTACTTTATCAGGTTTTCCCACACTGTGTGGGGCCTACGTGATGTCAACAATGGCAGTATTGTATTCTGTGGCAGACTCCAACAAATATAACTGCATGAATAATGAAAATAAAACATATCTATAAACCACCATCAACTCGGTGAATAGTATACTGGCAAAGACAGTAAACACCACCTTGAACTAACCGCTATTCATAAAAGACTTACAAATGTTAATAAAGACATGTTTTATGAGTTACACGTTAATTGACTGCATGTACAGGCTGATCTTTCATCATTTTGAAAGATGTATTAAATTCAGTACACCACACAAACGTTACCTCCTCAGCTTGTCAGTATTACTGATCTGCATGTACGACACCACTCCAATACCACTTGATATCTACCCATCAACACTTCAACTGGCAGTATATTTCCATCACACACAATGCAGAGAGCCACACCTACCTGCAACTCTTCATCTTACTGACAGATGTATTTGACCCTCAGTTTTAGAACATGGATATTATTAAACACAGTCTCCTCTGCTTGTTGGTATTTGTGCTCTGGATAGAAGGTTAGGTACTGTTATATCAGCAGTATTATTTCAGCAATAAAATATCCACTAAAGCTAACTTCTACTTTTTTTTTTTTTACACACAGGTCTAATTGATGGAAGTGATGTCACCCAGACTGACATACTATGGGAAAAAGAGGGCAAGAATGCAACAATACACTGCAGACACACCAAGGGTGCTGGCTACAACCAGATGTACTGGTACAGACAGCGGCCAGGGGAGGCAATGAAACAAATAGTGTACACAACACTCGGCATAGACGATCACGACTTTGGAGATTTTAGCAAAGAGAAATTCTCAGCTACCAAGCCTGCCGGTGACAGTGGGACATTCACAGTGAAGAATCTGGTGCCAGAAGATAAAGGCTTGTATTTCTGTGCTGTGAGTCAACACAGTGATACAGACACATGAGACAGCTGAACAAAAACCCCAGTGCTCACAACTTTAATCTTAACATTTTACCTCCTCTACTGTAGGGGGACCTCAAGTACAACGACAGAACATCACATAATACAGCGACACTCCCACCTCTAACTCTAAATATCTCTGTTGTGACAGCACACCTCCCATCACTCAGACACTCAGAACACAACAATGATCACAGCTGGTCTGATCAAACTCTCTGCAGCTCTGCTCTGTATTATAGGTAATGTACATTATGATGCTGAGCACTGAGAAGAGTTACTGGAGCTTTAAATTCATACTAATGATTTTATGTTGATCTTTCTGTCAGCATGCAGAGCAGGTGTTGGTGGTCCTGTGACATGATGTATGATTTTTGACCTCCGCAGGTCTGATTGATGGGAATGATGTCACCCAGACCCCCCTTCTGCTGTGGGAGTATGCGGGTCAGTCTGCTACAATAAACTGCAGTCACACCAAGGATATTACCTATAACCAGATGTACTGGTACCAACAGTTACCAGGGCAGGGGATGAAGGAAATAGTTTTTACAACTATAACTCCTCCACATAAGTATCAAAGTGGCTTCAGTGAAGAAAAATTTCCAGCAACAAAGAACGATGCTCAGACTGGATCTTTGACATTGAAGAAGCTGCTGTTTGAGGACAGTGGAGTGTATTTCTGCGCTGTGAGTCAACACAGTGATACAGAGGACTCAGACAGCTGTACAAATACCCAACTGCTAGTGTCACAATGATCTGAAGACATCCGTGTCAAATTCTCTGAAGGGGGAGGTCGAGACCTGTAAACTATGTATTTTATGTTAGTATTCAGAATGATTTACAATAACTGTAGCTTTACATATTTACACTGGAATGTAGCAACATATGGTTGAAAAAGTTTTTAACAGCAGTGATGATTTAACAGTAAATATGAAATGACATTGATGAAATTGTCTCATACTTCTGAACATGTTTCCTGACATTTGTATCATCACATTCAAGACTTATTTAATTATTGCTATATTTAATTACATTCTTGTGAATTCCTATTAAATTGTATACACCTTACATTTTGAATATTTGTCTTTATTTTCATAATAAATCTTTCTAATTCAACTATGTGATGCTTTAATTAAAAAAAATCATGTTTCCTACTTTTCAATCATTGCCTGTAATGTATTGTGTGATAGACAACTGACTGAATCTGGAATAAAAAACATTTACCTACAAACCACCGTAACCTCTGTGTTCAGTGTCAAAGTTAGTGACTTGCATCTGGAAGCAAACCAAGCCAATTATCACAAATGTTTCATTACACTGTTTCCTGTTATATATAAGTGATTTATGAAAATAGCAGAAAGTTCTTACATCCCTGAAGTGGAATCCAGCAAATGTTTGGATTTCTTTGTGTTGTAAATTATTTTGCTTACAGGTTTGGGGTGATTTTTCTCAACTTATACTTATATATAATTGTGAAAATGTACTTATATAAATACAATTTCACAAGGAAGCTTCTTGAACATATTTAAAATCTTTGTCCCCTCCCCTCTAAGCAGATCCCTTAACATCTCTTAAGTCTGTCAGTCAATGCAGAGAGAGAGGAAGATAAAGACATCATGACCAGAAACCTCAAAAGGATCATTCTGCTGCTCCTCTGGCTCTCCTGTAGGTTTCAATTCAGACGGTTTGCTAAAAGTTAGATTCACTGTTTAGAACCATTTCTGTTTTCTTAATGTTTTTCTATTTAACTGCAGGTCGCTCACTGAGCAGTCAAGTCCATCAGGTTCCATCATCAATAATAAGAAGTCCTCAGGCTTTAACAACAATAAGCTGCAACCATTCAATCAGCTCATACTATGTAATACTGTGGTACCAGAGGCCAATAGGCGATTCTGCCCTTAAACTCATTGGATATATTCAATATACTAACCCAGTCCTTGAGGATACATTCAAACAGCATTTCAACGTGACTGGAGATGGCTCAAGGGATTCTCAACTTCATGTATTAAAACCCAGACAGCCAGAAGACAGCGGCGTGTATTACTGCGCAGCTACTAGGCACAGTGACTCAGTTTGACTCTCACCTCTACAAAAACCCTCTCTGATAATCAGCCTCATACATTCACAATTTAGAAGAGCACACCTGCATCTAACTGCAGCATGTGGTAGGAAATTACCTCTGATATCAACCTTAAAACAGTAATTTCCTGTGTTAACCAACAGAGCAGGATACTGTATAAACGCAATGATGAAGACATGACGGTTCATAATGTCGACCCCTCCTCCTCCTTTACATCCAGGCAGCTCTGCTCAGTTTGCAGTCACCATTAGAGTTTTGTTTTCATCTGTGTTAGGATCATGATCAGACTCCTGATACATTTAACGGCTCTGAGGTTCTGTTTAACAGGTAACATTAACTCCTAAAAATCAGATCTAACTACTTTTTGTAAATGTATTTTCATAACTAAAGCCAATTGTTTTATGTGTCTTGCAGAAATCTCAAAAAACAGTGTTCAGCAGACTCCCACTGCCCTGATCAAACATCATGGAGAAGAAGTCAAGATGAACTGCAGCCATTCAAACACTAATTTTGAGATGATCCTGTGGTATAAACAGTCTGCTGGGGAAAATGATATGGCTCTAATTGGCTATGTGCGATTCTCTTCTGCAGCTGTTGAAAATCAATTTAAAAAAACTTATAATGTGACTGGTGATGGAAAAAGTCTGGCACATCTTCATATTCCAAAGCTGGATCGATCTGAGGACAGTGCAGTGTACTTCTGTGCTGCCAGTGAAGCACAGTGTTACAAAAACCCTCAGTCTTCAACAAAAACCCTCCCTGATGCAGGCAGTTATTCATTTTCAACCATTCACCCGTTGATTACCACATGAAAAAGAAATAAACCACATTGTGAATGACTGATATCAAACAGCTGGCTCAGTATGAGACACCTTATTTTATCCATTAGGGTGCAGTGTTTCCCCACAGATTTGTTGATGTCAAGGTTTTTCCTGCATAAAGAAATTTCCAAAAATCACCAGAAATGGAAAAAAGCTTTTCAAATCCTCTCTGAATGTGTTTTAATAGACATTTATCAAACAGATGTTGAGCAAGCAGAAAATAAACTTCAATAGGACGTCTTGACTTCCAGCAGTCACCTCTCCCCTCATCCACAGCCACCGTATTTTACACATGCAGCTGGCACTGGATTTATAGTTCAGCTGCTGTGTTAGTTTGACTTATATGCGGTCGGCAAATAAGTCTGGCATGGAGGTTGTTGTAAGAACGATTCCAACTAACTCCGGATATTTTTTCTACCTTGTTAAACAAATTGATTACAAAGACACTTATGCACATGTTCACAATAAAGCCTTTGGCATCTGGCAGCAGGCCAGATATTATTGCTGGCAGACCTGTTCTGGGTCACAGGCCGCCTGTTGCGGAATACTGGTCTATAGTTTGACTGTGCCAGAATGCTCCACTACAAAGCTGGCACAAATGGGATAGATGACTTCTTGTTATTTCTCATTATATCAAAGGTGTTTGTGCTTGAAGTGGGCCAGTATCCACCTGTACTGTCACTTTACATTAAACTCTTTGGCGTACCGGCACCGGTACTCTTCTCTGCCTTCTCAAGATCAGGTTTTCTGGGCAAGACATGATGCTCACCTGTTCCTGTTCTATTCAATCTCCATAGAGAGATCGGGAGCCTCTCTAGTTGCTCGTCAAAGTCACTTTTATGAACTGACCAATCACAGCCAGGAGGAGGCGGGACATTAAAAAAGGCTTAGATGCAGTCTATGGGCTCTACAGCAAACTTGAAAATAGAAATGCTGAACTTGATCTGTATGCACAGTTATTATTATTGACAAGTTAGTAGTTTACATAAACAAATGAGACTATCATATAGAGCATTTTTCTTGCACAATAATTTAATGACTGAAAACAACCCACAAAAAGGAAACTGCTGTTTTGTCCAACTGGAATTAATATTATAGGCTACTAAAGGTAAGCTATAGTATCCTATACTATTATCTGAAAATATAATGAATACACAAACAATGCCACTAATCAAACCTTAATCACAGTGGTGTAGGCTAATGTCAGAAAATGTTTTATTTGTGAGACAGATGAGTCTCAAATAATAAACTATCTATAGGCAGATTATCCATGTAAAGTGTAACCTGTAAATATTTTTTATACTAACATCATACTTTCTATTTAATGTTATCATATTTAGTAATACACTAATTTTCTTTACTCCTCCAAGTTATGGATATAGTTTCGGTCGTAAGGTAACTTATTGACTTTAATTTAAGCATACGAATCATGCTTACTGTCGCACAGAGCCACCCCCAAAGGTGCATTCTGAGTCAGGAAAAACCCTGGATGTGGGATCTTTTTTTGGCAAACAATATTTGGGAAAACAATACAAAACATACTGTAGTTGCGGCCCACAAAGAAGAAGAGCACACCTGCATCTAACTGCAGCATGTGGCAGGAACAACTCTGATATCAACCTTAAAACAGTAATTTCCTGTGTTAACCTACAGAGCAGGATACTGTATAAATGCAGTTATGAAGACATGTGACAGTACATAATGTCGACCCCTCCTCCTCCTTTACATCCAGGCAGCTCTGCTTAGTTTGCAGTCACCATTAGAGTTTTGTTTTCATCTGCGTTAGGATCATGATTAGACTCCTGATACATTTAACAGCTTTGCCATTCGCTTTAACAGGTAACATTACATTAACTCCTAAAAATCAGATCTAACTACTTTTTGTAAATGTATTTTCATAACTAAAGCCAACTGTTTTATGTGTCTTGCAGAACTCTCAAAAAACAGTGTTCAGCAGACTCCCACTGCCCTGATCAAACATCATGGAGAAGAAGTCAAGATGAACTGCAGCCATTCAAACACTAATTTTGAGATGATCCTGTGGTATAAACAGTCTGCTGGGAAAATGATATGGCTCTAATTGGCTATGTGCGATTCTCTTCTGCAGCTGTTGAAAATCAATTTAAAGAAACTTATAATGTGACTGGTGATGGAAAAAGTCTGGCACATCTTCATATTCCAAAGCTGGATCGATCTGAGGACAGTGCAGTGTACTTCTGTGCTGCCAGTGAAGCACAGTGTTACAAAAACCCTCAGTCTTCAACAAAAACCCTCCCTGATGCAGGCAGTTACTCATTTTCAACCATTCACCCGTTGTTTACCACATGAAAAACAACTAAAACCACCACCACTGATGGCTCAGTATGAGACATTTTTATTCTTATTTTATCCATTAGGCTGCAGTGTTTCCCCAAAGATCTTTTTATGTGTGATCTTTTTATCTGACAAACTGTAATTAGGAAAACAATCCAACACATACATGAAAATTAACCCTCTTGTCCATACTTAAGTTTTGATAAAGCACGCACTTTATAATTTGAATTTGATTTGAAATATGTGCTAAATGGAATAAAAAATGCTGTTGTTTCCTTTGTGGTGAGGTGGGACTGTGTTTTTACCCCTTATACTAACAGAGTTGCAGCAGTAGTTGACAAGATAGTTTAAATGTTGAGAACAGGAGGATGCACTATGACACCTCCCACTGTGGTTTTCTGATTGGAGAACTTACTCGGAAAACGAGGAGTGGATCATCAGTGTACCTGCATGTACAGTGATGAGAACAGAACCAGACACAAGACTGAATTTAAATTCAGTTAGAAAACACAACATGATGATATTTGTCTGCTGCATAACCTTGAATATCATACTGGTTTCAGGTAATGTACTGCAAAGTATTTTCAGACATTGTTCTTTGTCTTTGCAAATATGTTGCTGTTGTGCTCTGACATGTAAATTCAACTACATTTAGTAAAGTGACAGTAAAGCCATGTACAACCAGAGATTCAAAGAAAGCATTGAGTTTGTGTTGCCAGTTCCTTTCAAAGTTAAACTTCCATTTATGAGAAAGTTTATGATTACTTTGACTGTGTGTGTTGTGTTTGGTGACGGCTTTTCCACAGGTTCCTCTCCAAGTGACCAAATCTACCAGACTCCAGCCCACACTTTCAACAAACCAGGAGAAAAAGCCAAAATAAATTGTTCACACAGTATTCAAAGCTATGATCGAATCCTCTGGTACAAACAGTCAAATGACAGACAGCTACAGTTCCTGGGATACATGATAGGAGACAGTGGACTTCCAGAGACAGGAGTGAATGTGAAGATCGAAGGAAATGCGAACAAAGCCCAAACCTGCACATTAACAACTGAAGAACTCAGCCTGAAGAGCAGTGCAGTTTACTTCTGTGCTGCTAGTTTACACAGTGATACATGTCGCTGATCCTCAGTACAAAAACCTCCTCATCACACATTATTTATCTCTGTATTACAGCTCACATCCTGATGCACCTGTACTACTTCCTCTCAGTAGGTGGTGGTATATCTTTACTTAGACCTTTATACTGAGCCGATGGCGTGTAGTCGTAGCTGACATGATGGTTATTTTTAAGAGGAGGAGGATGCAAAATGACACCACCCACCTAATGACTTCATGTAAATTTCTCAGTATAACATCTGATACACTGACAATATCTTTCATATCAACAATAAAATCATCAGCAAACAAAAATTAAAGACAACATGATCAACCTATTCCTAAGCATTCTTTTTAATACTATCCTGGTTTCAGGTAATGTGAAGAGTTTTTTAAACATTTTTATAGGTGTACAGCCAGTTTTCCACAGTGCTGCTATCCTAGCGGCATCTTAATTTTATTACATTGCTAAATATAACAGTGCTCATTGTTATACAGTGTCTTCTTGTTTTTGGTCTTTTCAACAGGTTCCTCTCTCAGTGAACAAGTCCATCAGACTCCATCTGACTTATACAACAAACCAGGAGAAAAAGCCCAAATCAACTGTTTACACACTATACAAAACTATAACCGAATCTACTGGTACAAGCAGACTAACAGACAGCTACAGTTCCTGGGATATGTGTATTTAAGCAATGTATCTCCAGAGCCTGGAGTAAAAGTAAAAATGGGAGGGGATGCAAACAAAGACCAAAACTGCACATTAACAATTGAAGAGGTGAACAGCAGTGCAGTGTATTTCTGTGCTGCTAGTTTACACAGTGCTACATATCGCTGCTCCTCAGTACAAAAACCTCCCCATCACACACTAATACTCTGTATTACAACTCACAGCCACTTACACCTGGAATAAGCCAGTTTAACCACTGATGGTTTTGCCTCTCGCAAAGATCAGACTTCATAACGGTAAGCTCTTTATTTGCAGCTATGTGACAATTAACCCACCACCTCCTGCTATAAACAGCAGCCTCAGACATTCAGCATGTCTGCAGTCTTACTTCAGCAGGATCACAATGACTGAGATTTAGTAAAGCTGATGTTAATGAATCATTTTAGAAATATCATCCTTCATATTAGTGTAACTTAACATTAAAGGCAGGACTGTACAATTGTCTAAATTCAAAAACACTTACTTGAACTTTCTATTACAGTCAAATAAGTCAACATATTATTTTTAAATCTTAAAGTACAATTAAAAGGTTTACAGAACAAATAATTTCAAATTAAAAAACTTCAGAATAACTGTTACATTGTAGACTTTGTCCCATAGCTACAGTGTATTTCTGCACTTTGATTGTTAGTGTGTGTTGCACACACAGCCACTAGTCAGCTCAGGAAATCTCTGTGAAACAGCATTTCAAACCAAACGCACAAGTCCAAAAGAGGCCCAGTCTTTCCCGAGTTACAGCCAGTGCGCTGCTTACCAGCATCGGAGGCTGCGGGGGAACTCTGATGTTGTCGAATTACTATGCTTGTCTATTAAACACAAGAGGCGTCACTTGGTTTTATTTTCGTTGGTCAACTTTTTAACGGAACCTCAAACTGAGTATTTTTGTTTGCTTACTGGGATATAGAAACTAGGGGATTAGAACTGAGATAAGGACTCATTAATTGGTGGTTGAATTTGTGGGTTTGGTATTGAGCACTTACTGTATAACACACTGTGGTAAACTTAGTCCTGTTCTTGTGATCTGTAGGTAGGCCGACCTGATGATATTTTATCATAAATTTAATGCCATGACTTGACTCTCAAATTATCTTTTTCATATTATAAAAATGTGACATTTATTCTCCACCATAGCTCATAATAATAATTCATGTATCACCTAATTTCATCATAAAACAGGCCTGACCCACAAGGAATGTTTAAAGTAGCTAATTTTGTGTTGGTCATACTATACACTGATTTACTGCTTGTCCATTTTGAATAATACAGAAGTTAAAGAGCTTTAAAATTAATTGCATATTAAATCACAATATTGTTGTTTTTTAAAAATCGCAATTAGATTATTTTCCAAAATCATTAGGTCCAAATTGTGAGTGATAGTAGTTGACATGAGGGTTTTAATGTTCAAAAGGAGGAAGCACACCACCACCCACTAAAGAGGTTGTGTTTGTTTTCCTGATAGGAGTGTTCACTCAGAAAAGGAGGTGGAAATGTATCAGCATAACAGCACATAATGTGGTGAAAACACAGTACCAATAACTTGACTGACAACCTTCAGAAAACATCATGATTATTTTCTTCTGTATAACCTTTAACGGTTTACTAGTTTCAGGTAATGAAAAGTATCATTTGTTCTTTTAAAACACATATTTAACAGTCAGCCAGGTTGCTTTAGCTAATTAAGTTGTACTCCATTTGCTCTGAAATGTAAATTCTGTGATTACTGAAACAAGAGATTTAAGAACTTTAAAATAATCAAAGAACAGAAATCATTTTAGCAGGTTCTTGTCTAAAACTAATTTGTTCTATTTATTTGCATTCATTCTTTCTTAATGTGACTGATTTTTTTTTTGTCAATATCTTTTTTAAAAGGTTCCTCTCTCAGCGATAAAGTCAAGCAGACTCCAACTGACATATACAACAAACCTGGAGGAACAACCAAGATCAGCTGTTCACACAGTATTCAGGACTACACCCGAATCCTTTGGTACAAGCAAACAAACGAACAATCAGATGCAGCTCCTGGGATACATGAGTGTAAATGATGCATATCCTGAACCGGGCGTAGATGTGAAGATGGAAGGGGGTGCAAATAAAGACCAGACCTGCATATTAACAATTCCAAGACACAATCTGAGTTGTAGTGCAGTGTACTTCTGTGCTGCTTCCACACAGTGCCACATATCGTTGCTCCTCAGTACAAAAACCTCTTCACAGCCCCTTGCACCTGTATTAACCCATTCTAACCAATGTTGGTCTTCATTCTCATCCAGATTAGATATTAATGGGAGAATCCTTATTTTAATGATTGAAAATCTTAACCTGCCACCTACCGGATTTATAATTTACAATGTCTGAAGTTGCTGCATCTCATATTAACAAGGTGACTCAAAATCCTGCCACATATTTCAAATTATGAGTTTTAGTTTTTTGTTTGCAAAATTTTTTTATCCCTCATGGTACGGTAAATTAAAAGGCAGGATTGCCTCAAGAACAGTGTAACTTCCTTTGACTGTCTAAATGATTGAGAAAGGTTTAAATATGCAGACTAAGACCAAGTCTGTGTTGTTGTCCCTCTGGTCCTATTAAAGTCATTTGCTTTAGCAATACTGGCAAACACAGGAGTAAAAGAGGGAACTATTTTAGGTTATAAACACCAGTGACACACATAAATGTTACAAGATCCAAAGTGATGGGGTTTTAAAGGCAGATTGTCATTGTCATTATTAATTGTTCTACTTTTAGATGAAAGATGTAACTTTGCTGAATGTCTCTTGTAGTATGGAATAATAAAATAAATGCTACCCGCAGAATAAGAAGAAAAGAATCTTAAAGCCAGAAAACTGACTCAGTAATGTCAGGAACACAGCAATATCAATCTAAAGTTTGCTAAACATTAGCTAGCGTTGGCTACCATAAGCTACAGATCTTACCAGACCAAGTCAGGTTGTAGCAGCAAAGCTTGTGAGTGTATTGAACAGAGGAAAGTTCTGTTTCTTTGTTTAGAAATTCAACTTTCCATTTGTAAAAAGATTAACATGTTCTATCTTGTTGCAAAACTTATTCTCACTTTAATATTTAGATAAGGCATTCATTGTTGTGACAACAGATATGAAAATAGATGATAAGACAATAATAAAAAAAGTATTATTTCATCAATTAAGGCCCATAGCCAAACAAATTCACCTCTGTAAATTTCAAGCGAAGTGCTGGACTTCTATCGCATAATTAGTCAACATTACTAGTTAAAGTCAAGTTTTTACAAAATGGGCTGTTGTGTGCATACAGGTATTTGTTGTTTTGCTTCCTATTATAAGGTGGCAGTATCTCTGAGGCAGTGGTGAGTGGGGGTTACTGATGTGATGGTTTTAATGTTGAGAGGAGGGAGCACTATGGCACCACCCACTTTTAAAAGTATGTCTTTCCTGGTGGATTGGTTTGATAAAAAAAACGAGGAGGAGGAAGTAATCAGTTTAACAGTATATTAAGTGGTGAAAACATGGTTCCAATGACTAGACTGAACTTAAATTTTGTCAGAAAACACAATACGATGATAATTTTCTTCTGCATAACATTTGATCTTTTTCTGCTTTCAGGTAATAAAAAATAATTTTACTCTATTTGTAAATTTTGCAAACTGTCAGGTTGCTTCAGTTATTCAAATTCAAAGCTGGAAAGGAAGGCTTTGAGATGTAGATTTTGTAATTAGAGAAAATGAAAATTAACCAACAAAATTCAAGAAATGTAAAAAGGCTTTTATGTAATCAAAGAAAGGAAAGAGTTTTTTTCTTTAACAACTACACTTAAATATTTTTTACATTTGTCTTTACTCTCTCTGATTGTATATTTTTCATGCTTTTTCCACCACAGGTTCCTCACTCAGCGTGCACCAGTCTCCAGCTGACATGTACAGCAAACCCGGAGGAACAGCCAAAATCCACTGTTCACACAGTATTCAGAGCTATGATAGCATTCTCTGGTACAGGCAAATAAATAACAGGCAACTACAGTTCCTGGGATACATCTATACAAACATGAAAAACCCTGAGGATGGAATGAATGTGAAGATAGATGGACGAGCAGAAAAAGACGAGAACTGCACATTAACGATTGAAAAACTGAACAGCAGTGCAGTTTACTTCTGCGCTGCTAGCTACACAGTGCTAAATAACACTGCTCCTCAGTACAAAAACCTCCTCAGACATTTTTATCTCTGTGTTACAGCTCACAACTCCTTGCACCTGTAGTCATTCTCGTCAACATTGCTTTTTCATCTCATTAAGGGCAGAGGTTTTAATGGGAGGTTCCTTATGTGGAGCAATGCCGTATTTAACCTCCCTCAGACATTCATCATGTCTGCTGTGGCTTCACCTCATGTTAACAGGATCACGATAATGACTCAAGTTTCCGTCACATTTGTATTCTCATGTCTGTGGCTTCAAGGTAACAAGGATAAACAAAACATTTCAATTTAAATATATTTTCTAATGTAGTAAGAGATGCGATTTGAAATTTTAATTGATTATATGTATTTTTGACATGGCAGCATGCTTATTGAGACCTACATGTTCATTCATTTTTGACTATAGTTTTCTTTACTATCCTTTCTAATGTCTACGTGTTTTTGTGTTACTCAACACTGAAAGCAGTACATCTTACAAAACATAATGTGTAATTTGTTACATTGTGGTAATACATTTTTAAAGAAATACAAATTCTAATGAAAATTGCGTTTTCTCCTCATAGTTCAATGCCAGGGAGTGACCCAAGTCCCTGAAATAAGCTGGAGTTATGTGTCCAAATCTGCAGAGATGAACTGCAGCCACAACAAAGATATTAGTCATAACCAGATGTATTGGTACCGACAGCGTCCAGGGGAGACCATGACCCTCATTGTCTATACAATTGTAGGTGGAAAGCCAGATTATGGGGAGAACTCTCAAACCAAGTACTCAGCCATCAAAGAGGACACTGAGACCGGGAGTCTTACTGTGAAAGACCTGCAGCCTGAGGACAGCGGTGTGTATTTTTGTGCCGTCAGCAAACACAGTGATGTGAGAAGCTGAGCAGCTGAACAAAAACTGTCTGACAACAAATTTGGTGAATGAGTCTATTAGAAACCACATTTTGACTTTTAAATCTTTCCACTAGGTGGCACCAGGGCTCAAGAAATACTCTTCACCTTAACACACATGGCAGCACTATGAAATAAGATGCAGCTGGTGTAGATGTGATAGAAGAGATGACAGTAAACAGAGTGTTCTTCAGACAGGAACTCAACATGCTAACATCATTAGTTTTATCTTGGCTCATTGGTAATCATCTTTACTATTCAGGAATACCACTTTATCTATAGTTTCTGTATTGATTATTGATTTTCCTTTTTCTAGGTGTTTGTCTGGGTGTTGAGGTCCGGCAGTCTGCCTCTGATCTCATCACAAAGCCTGGTGACAACGTGCAGATTTTCTGCAGCCATGATAAAACTGACTACAGGGTGATGCTCTGGTACCAGCGGTCACCTGGAGACACAGCTATGAAACTCATCGGATTTTTGAATTTCCAAGCTGTCACAATGGAAGAGTCATATAAAAAACATTTCAATATATCTGGAAATTTGGGTGGAGATGCAACAAAGAATGGCTCACTTACAGTCCTAAAAACTGGACTGCAGAGTGCTGTTTACTACTGTGCAGCCAGCTCTGCACGGTGACTGTAGTTTCCTTCTCCATTATACAAAAACTACTAACCCCTATCAGCATGTAAGGTTTTAAATGACACCTTGAGCAGACACCTCCCAGCCAGCTGCATTGTCTTTGAAGCTGTCATCTTTGCCAGCTAATATATAGTGATGTTGTTTCATCATCACTTCCCTTTCCTGTTTAAACACGAGTCAGCGCAGTACAGTCATCAGTTGAATCTTCTCCATCACTAACAGAATCACAATAATCGTGATCTGCTGAGAGATCCAAGCGACTTATATCTGCAAAGCTCATGCGTAGTCTGAAATGTCACTTAAGGGTTTTGAGTAATTGCTGCATTTTGAAGACAAAATGATTGGCATTCTCCTATTCTGCTGTCTGGCAGGTAAACACACTTTCAAATACAATTAGCTCATGTGTGGGTGGAAACATTATTTTCTCCTTCATAATTATTATAAAATAACAAAGTTTACTCTATTTATGTTTTTGTCCAGGTCTTTGTCTGGGTCTTGAGGTCCGCCAGTCTGCCTCTGATCTCATCACACAACCTGGTGACAACGTGCAGATTTTCTGCAGCCATGATAAGACTGACTACTGGGTGATGCTCTGGTACCAGCGGTCACCTGGAGACACAGCTATGAAACTCATTGGATATTTGTACTTAAAAGATGTCACAATGGAAAATCCATTTCAAGGGAAATTTAATATATCTGGAGATTTGGGGGGGAATACAGCAAAGAATGCCTCTCTTATAGTCAAACATGTAGGACAAGAGCACAGTGCTGTTTACTACTGTGCAGCAAGAGAAGCACGGTGACAAAAAAATCCCCTCTAACTTCACAAAAACTCTCCATGATCTTTGCTCATCAGCGGTTTTGAATAAAGACATGAAATAAACTGCTCCCAGACACCTGCTTTTGTGGTTGTGTTTTGGTTTGATGCCATCAAACGATCATTAGCTGATGCAACTGTTTCAATTTTATTGGTTTACTCTAAGTAAACCAGGCAAGCATAACTTCTAAAATATAATAAAACCTGTGAAAACCAAGACATTTTAGTGTGGGAATCAGGTTTAAGGTAGAGCATAATAATGCAACTACATGAAGCCACTCCTCCTTTCTACATCACACTTCCTTCCTACTTAAAAGTGACTCTGATTTGTGAGAAAGCACTACAGCAGGTCATCAGTTAACTTGTTAAATACTGCACTTGTCCATGCCTTTGCAGTAACTCAGTCCTCAATGTCAGATCTCTACATGATGATTAGACTTCTCTTTTGCCATTTCCTCACAGGTAACTACAGCTTCACTGTGAAATAAGATGTACTGCATTTCCCTTTATATCTAAAATCAATAATGTGTCCATCTCTACAGCAGGTATTTCCCTGGGGGTTCAGGTCCATCAGTCTCCCCCTGCTGTCCTCAGGAAGGCTGGTGGTGAAGTGCAGTTTGTCTGTACTCATGAAAAAACTGACTACACAGTGATGCTGTGGTACCAGCAGTCACCTGGGGACAAAGCTCTGAAACTCATTGGATATATAGAATATAGCCGAATAAGCCATGAAGAGTTATATAAAAATCATTTTAATATCACTGGAGATTTAAGTGGAAGTACAGCAAAGAATGGTTCTCTGTTTATAGTGGATCTAAGAGAGTCTGAGCACACTGCAGTGTACTACTGTGCAGCTCGATATGCACGATGAGACAGATCTCCTTTCAACTAGACAAAAACTAAAACACCATCCTTTATCAGCTGTGGTTTTAATTAGTCTCAGAAGGTTCTTTACCAGCCAGCTGCAGTCAAGGCCTCTGTCATGTGATTTATACATCACTTCCTCTTGTCTTGGCTGAGCTTTTGTCATATTAAGTCCAGTCATACACACAGAGTAGTTGCCTCCTAACCTTCATCACAATTATCCTTTTACGAAGAATTAAATCTGCCATCACCAAAATGATTTGTTTTCTACTTTCTTTTCATCTTGTAGGTAATGTAATCAGTTCTTTGGATCAACAAGTGTGCAGTTTGTTTTTATTTTCAAGCAGATAAACTGAATTCTGACTCTTTTTGTAGGTTTTTCTCTGGGGGTTCAGGTCCATCAGTCCCCCACCGCTGTCATCAAAAAGGCTGGTGATGAAGTGCAGTTTTTCTGTACACATGGACAAAGTAACTACAGAGTCATGCTGTGGTACCAGCAGTCACCAGGGGACGAGGCTCTGAAACTTGTTGGATTTGGATATACAGAGTTCAAAAATGACAGCGTGGAAGAGTCTTTTAGAAAACATTTTAAATTAGCAGGGGATTTGAATTCTAACCAAAAAAATGGTTCACTTTCCATAAGCAATCTGAAAGCACTTGATCACACAGCAACATACTTCTGTGGTGCCAGGGAGGCACAGTGGATCAAACATCCATCTGTTCTTGACGAAAACCTCTTTACACCTCCACTCTCACGGCTCTACAGTGCTACCAATTTAGTTGCATATACCCCTATAGATAAAAACATGCAAACAAGAAAAATGAATTACCAGCACGCTGTGCAAGTAAAGATCACTACTGTACCCGCCCTGCCTAGCTGCTATCCGTTCAAAACACAGTCTGACTGGCCACCACCAACACCGAGAGAAATCGAGGTGGGTGGTCGCTCTGCAGCCACTTGAGTAGCTAGTTATACAAAGACATGAGTGATGTGTTTTAATAGCGGTTTTTAATGAGTCAAATAAAATTTTAAAAAAATCTGTTCAATCTGCCCAATGTTTTAAAAAGTTCTGACAATATGTTGGGCCCATACCAAGTGTCCAGATACCAGGGTCCTCCACTGGTTTCATGTCATAATTACACACAAGGAGAAGGAGCATGTAGTATAAATCTCTGTAACTAAAATGTTTTTCACTGTGGTCCTACATTTCTTAATTTTTCTTAATTTAGGAGCAGCATATAGAGCCCTAAGTCTTAATGTAGGTTAAAGAGTAAATGGGAGGTCTAAAGCTACATTTTAATTATCTATGTTGTAATAACAAGGAGGAACAGATCTGTATTTTATGACATGGCGTAAATGCACTAGGTAATTATGCCATTTCACTAAAAAAAATTATTATTGTAACTGAACAAAAAGAAAGAGACAGAGTAAAAGAAAACTTAAGATCTGATTTCTCTACATCACTTCCTGCCCCTCCTTCCGATCAACAAACACAGCAGAGACTTTCGCTGGTTCTTCACTTTCAACATGATGCCTTCCTGTGTCATCATTTCCATCATCACTGTCTTCTGCTTTAAAGGTAGTGTCATTCATTACATTTGAAATTAACCCTCAAAATCTTTATAGATGGAGTAACTGAGGTGAAATATACATACATCCACTAACAACTGATCGCTTAGTACTGTTAGTAGCTTAATAAAATCGGTTTTAACAACTAGTGGAAAGACATTATAGCACTCCTAACATTGTGTCTTGATTTTTTACAGGAGTTTATCTCAGTATTGAGAAAAAAGTGTTTCAGACTCCACATGACGTGCTGATTAAACCAAACACTGAAGTGAACCTGAGCTGCAAACAAGGCATCTTGAACTATGACACTATTCTCTGGTATCAGCGTTCGCCAGGAGACACTTCCTTAAAGCTGATTGGGTATATGAGTTATGAGTGTCCTACTGTTGAGCCAGCATTTAAAAAACACTTTAATGTGAGTGGAGATGGACAAAAGACAGCTTATCTTCACATCCTGAAACCGAGGCACCCTGAAGACACAGGAGAATATTTTGGAGCAGCAAGTATGCACAGCCATAAAGACAGTGCATCTTTCATACAAAAACTCCATAATGATCCAGCAGATAACAACACACAACAGGAAACCAGTGAAACCATGTGACACTGAAAAAAAAGTCTTCATTATAACTGGTTAACTAGAATACATCCCTATTAATCCTTTTATTTCACAGCACTGCACTTAAGTGAGGTAGAAGTTTTCCAAGAAAATGATAAAGATTCATGATAATACATATTTCTAAAATGTAATAATTGAACACTCAGGATGAACGAATGATCGTTTTTACAGACTGGGCGATCTTCGAGAAATGGCCAAATATTTCCCAGTGCCTATTGTATAGTATTTTTGCTTAAAATGCCCATCCCTAATAGTGACAGCCCTCTACGGGTTGAAACTCAGCTTATTTAGATTAATTGTCATTTTACTGATACTCAGATACACAGATTCTTCACTGGTCTCAGTCGCTGTAACTTATGTGACCAACATATAAACACAATAATGCAACCCAATGGCACAGGGCAACAACACAGGGGACCCATCCTGTAAGTCAGTGATAAAATTAGTTTTTAGGTCGAGACAATGGTGAAAAATGTTGATCATCATTTCCCAAAGCCCAAGGTGACATCCTGAAATGTCTTCTTTTGACCCCAACCCATATTCAGTTTATTGTCATAGAAAGTTGAGAAACCAGAAAATATTCTCATTTGTGACTAGTGAAGACTAGTAGGAAAAGTGATATTTTGGGGTAGGAAGTTGGGTGGTGGTTGGGCTACCTGGCCATAAAAGAATCAACCAATAGGTGGAGGCACAGCACATAGTATGCAGCGTTTATCATGAGGATGTGGTGATGAATTAACATTCACACACAGCAAACATCCTATTCATCATGGGCCTTATTTTGTCAGTGCAATGCTTTTTTCACATCAGTGCCTGACAATGTCTTCATCTCTGCAAACCTTTGGTTTTCTCTTCATGTGTTTTTCATGTAAGACATCAAATTTCATCCTGGATTACATGATAATAGTCGTTACTCGTATTATTATTTATACAACATTCTAAACATGTTAAAAAGAATTATTTTCTCCTCATTTTTGTTCTGCATCAATAATCAATTTTCTAAATCTGCTTCTTCCACAGGTCAGGTGAGCGCCGTTACATTTCAACAATCCCCTCCCAAGATAGTGACAGAGAAAGCAGAGGTCCAGATTAACTGCAGTCACGATGATAATAACCTTCTATTAATGCTCTGGTATCAGCAAAGAAAGGACAGTCAGTCTATGACGCTCATTGGGCATGTATATGGAAAAAGTCGCCCAAACTATGAGGGTCAGTTTGAAGAACAATTCAATCTGACAAGAGAAGACACAACCAGAGGAACGCTGATTATTCACAGAGCAAATCTGTCACACTCTGCTGTTTACTTCTGTGCTGCCACCACCAACACCGAGAGAAATCGAGGTGGGTGGTCGCTCTGCAGCCACTTGAGTAGCTAGTTATACAAAGACATGAGTGATGTGTTTTAATAGCGGTTTTTAATGAGTCAAATAAAATTTTTAAAAAATCTGTTCAATCTGCTCAATGTTTTAAAAAGTTCTGACAATATGTTGGGCCCATACCAAGTGTCCAGATACCAGGGTCCTCCACTGGTTTCATGTCATAATTACACACAAGGAGAAGGAGCATGTAGTATAAATCTCTGTAACTAAAATGTTTTTCACTGTGGTCCTACATTTCTTAATTTAGGAGCAGCATATAGAGCCCTAAGTCTTAATGTAGGTTAAAGAGTAAATGGGAGGTCTAAAGCTACATTTTAATTATCTATGTTGTAATAACAAGGAGGAACAGATCTGTATTTTATGACATGGCGTAAATGCACTAGGTAATTATGCCATTTCACTAAAAAAAATTATTATTGTAACTGAACAAAAAGAAAGAGACAGAGTAAAAGAAAACTTAAGATCTGATTTCTCTACATCACTTCCTGCCCCTCCTTCCGATCAACAAACACAGCAGAGACTTTCCCTGGTTCTTCACTTTCAACATGATGCCTTCCTGTGTCATCATTTCCATCATCACTGTCTTCTGCTTTAAAGGTAGTGTCATTCATTACATTTGAAATTAACCCTCAGAAATCTTTATAGATGGAGTAACTGAGGTGAAATATACATACATCCACTAACAACTGATCGCTTAGTACTGTTTTTCCAGTAGCTTAATAAAATTGCACAATAAGGTTTTAACCACTAGTGGAAAGACATTATAGCACTCCTAACATTGTGTCTTGATTTTTTACAGGAGTTTATCTCAGTAATGAGAAAAAAGTGTTTCAGACTCCACATGACGTGCTGATTAAACCAAACACTGAAGTGAACCTGAGCTGCAAACATGACATCTCGAGCTATGACACTATTCTCTGGTATCAGCGTTCGCCAGGAGACACTTCCTTAAAGCTGATTGGGTATATGAGTTATGAGCGTCCTACTGTTGAGCCAGCATTTAAAAAACACTTTAATGTGAGTGGAGATGGAGAAAAGACAGCTTATCTTCACATCCTGAAACCGAGGCACCCTGAAGACACAGGAGAATATTTTGGAGCAGCAAGTATGCACAGCCATAAAGACAGTGCATCTTTCATACAAAAACCTCCATAATGATCCAGCAGATAACAACACACAACAGGAAACCGGTGAAACCATGTGACACTGAAAAAAAAGTCTTCATTATAACTGGTTAAATAGAATACATCCCTATTAATCCTTTTATTTCACAGCACTGCACTTAAGTGAGGTAGAAGTTTTCCAAGAAAATGATAAAGATTCATGATAATACATATTTCTAAAATGTAATAATTGAACACTCAGGATGAACAAATGATCGTTTTTACAGACTGGGCGATCTTCGAGAAATGGCCAAATATTTCCCAGTGCCTATCGTATAGTATTTTTGCTTAAAATGCCCATCCCTAATAGTGACAGCCCTCTACTGGTTGAAACTCAGCTAATTTAGATTAATTGTCATTTTACTGATACTCAGATACACAGATTCTTCACTGGTCTCAGTCGCTGTAACTTATGTGACCAACATATAAACACAATAATGCAACCCAATGGCACAGGGCAACAACACATGGGACCCATCCTGTAAGTCAGTGATAAAATTAGTTTTTAGGTTGAGACAATGGTGAAAAATGTTGATCATCATTTCCCAAAGCCCAAGGTGACATCCTGAAATGTCTTCTTTTGACCCCAGCCCATATTCAGTTTGTCATAAAGAGTTGAGAAACCAGAAAATATTCTCATTTGTGAAACGGGAATCAGCGAATTTTAGCTTTTTCTTCAAAAGGACAAATACATTATAAAATTAGTTGTTAAATTTAATAGTTGACAACTAATCGACTAATTATTGAACCTCTATTACGGACTGTCCTCTTGCATCAGCAAAACAGGGACCCACATGGAGAAATCAAGTTTTGGAATCTACACATTATGGATTTATTTATCTTCTCTGATGTTAAAGACCCTGCCATAAATAACAATTGAGCATTATTGGTTGGGACTCCTAGTGGAACTCATTTGTCATGAAAGACTAGTAGGAAAAGTGATATTTTGGGGTAGGAAGTTGGGTGGTGGTTGGGCTACCTGGCCATAAAAGAATCAACCAATAGGTGGAGGCACAGCACATAGTATGCAGCTTTTATCATGAGGATGTGGTGATGAATTAACATTCATACACAGCAAACATCCTATTCATCATGGGCCTTATTTTGTCAGTGCAATGCTTTTTTCACATCAGTGCCTGACAATGTCTTCATCTCTGCAAACCTTCGGTTTTCTCTTCATGTGTTTTTCATGTAAGACATCAAATTTCATCCTGGATTACATGATAATAGTCATTACTCATATTAACAACATTCTAAACATGTTAAAAATAATTATTTTCTCCTCATTTTTGTTCTGCATCAATAATCAATTTTCTAAATCTGCTTCTTCCACAGGTCAGGTGAGTGCTGTTACATTGCAACAATCCCCTCCCAAGATAGTGACAGAGAAAGCAGAGGTCCAGATTAACTGCAGTCACGATGATAATAACCTTCTACTAATGCTCTGGTATCAGCAAAGAAAGGACAGTCTGTCTATGACGCTCATTGGGCATGTATATGGAAAAAGTCGCCCAAACTTTGAGGGTCAGTTTGAAGAACAATTCAATCTGACAAGAGAAGACACAACCACAGGAACGCTGATTATTCAGAGAGCAAATCTGTCACACTCTGCCGTTTACTTCTGTTCTGCTAGAGTACACAGTGAGGTGGTTTAATGCCACTCCCTCACTAAAAACATTTCCTTTTCCCTGTAAATGACAAGATTTGTGCATTTGCACTAGTGGGGAGTGTCTCTTAACAGATCATTGGAGGAAGGGGTGTCCCTTCTGCAACAGCACATACTTGAAAATGTCTCCAGCTGTGTACGGATTTATTCTCATCTTGCTTCCATGTAATGAAACCAGCAGCAAATTTAATAGTGTTGTTATTTTATAAAGCAATTATATGAATGTTCTTTCACAGTTGCTTCTGTATCAACCACTTTTAAAATGTGTGTTTTTCCCACAGATCGAGCCATGAGTTTGACGTTTGAGCCATCTCAACCAAGAATAATCAAAGAAAAGACCAGGGTAGAAATTAAATGCGGTCATGATGATAGCAACCTCTATGTAATGCTCTGGTACCAGCAAACAGAGAGTGGACTGATGAATTTAATTGGATACAGCTACAGCGGCAATGAACCAGACTATGAGAAGCAATTTGAAGGCCGGTTTGAGATTACAAGAAAAGACATCCAAACAGGAGCTCTGATCATGAGCAGTGTGACTCCATCAGACTCAGCTGTGTATTTCTGCGCTGCCAGTACACAGTGATGTGGTTTAATGTCACCCCATCACTAAAACCCTTTTTCCAACCTCTCTTTTTTTCTCCATTGTTTTCAAGTTCAAGATCCTGCAGACTGGTGGAATTTGTCACAAAACACCTAAATTAATGTTCTGACATTAAAAGACTAAATAGATTGAAAGTAACATGACTCTTACTTTTGCTGATAAGAATCATTTAAAAATCACACAATGCAAGAGGATGTAATTAAGGGCTGCAATGTAAAAAATTACAAACTAATTTCACCTGTTGAAATCAATTAGTATAAGACTATCATATCCCAGCTATTTCAGATTTGATCAAACAAAATATGTAAATGTATCATTGACCACCACAACATACAACATATTGACATGACATGAACATGAATATGGTAAAGTAAACAACTAACTAACAGAAAAATATGTAGTGGGGCTGAATAATCAAAATATTATCAAGATCACAATATCTCCTTCCAAAGGTAATTTCTGTGTCAAAAATACCATTTTAAATTAAATACTGTAGAGATGTCCTGGCCTACACATGTATTTTCTGGACTTAAGAAAACATCTTTATTTGATACAGGTGGCCTTAAAAATCCCACCATAATCATTTAAATATGATTTTCAATAAAAATGAGAATAATGATATAAAAATTGTTACTCCCCCTAGTTCGCAAATCATATTGCAATTGCTATGAGTCACAATAATCGCAATTAGATGCTTTTTCAAAATCGAAAAATGTTTATTTCACCAAATCAAAAGCATGAAAACATCTTAAAAGTGCCAAACAACAACCAAATGAAAAATCTCAGCCACTCAAAGAAATTAATTATTAAATTAATCCTGAATCCAACACAATATTTACCAACCCAGCTAGTTACTGTCAAAGTCCTAAAGTCTCTAAAATGTCTCTGCTACAGTGCGGTCGTTAATTAAACACAAGACAGCAGGAGAGTATCAACATTAGCCAGCAGCCAACTTAGCTTAACATGAACACTGAACAAAACCAACAAGATCAACTCCTAATACACATAGCACAAGCAGAGAAAGCACAACAGAAAAGCTCCTTTTCGGACTTCAAGCGCATAACTGTGGACGAGCACTGAAACAAATAACTGACAGATCCAAACTTAACGTTACAAATCACAACTATAGACAGAAAACCATCATCATCTATCGCTACCGATACCTCTGTTAGCAAAAAGTTGCAGCCATCGCCAAGATATCAAACAAGATATTTGTAGAAAGAAGGCAGGTAACTTCGACAGTTAAGTTAGCTATCACAGTGTTAGCTTCACAAATGTTAGCTATTGATCCCGACGTTAGCTTCATCACTGCTGCTGTTAGCTAGCTTAGCTCCAATTGACTGTTTGTTGATGTCATAACCTTAGCTAAGCCAATGACACAAACTCGACTTAAAAGGCAAAACATTCACTCACAAAATGCATGTTAGCAAAATCAAAATATTATTACCTTGGTAGGCGAGGCTAGTAATTCTTTTCAGGAGTCTCAAGCAGTCAAAAGGTTCAGACTTCAAGTGCGCATTTGTGGCCAACCGGTGTTGTGAGGAGGAACAGCAGTTGATGGGACAAAGAAATTACAAATCAGCAGAATAGAGAATCATTCTTAGTGTTGACAGTAAACTACAGTAATTTAGTAATTTTCTAACTAATTTTTCACAGTGAGAGGCTGGCTTGTATTAGCTTTCAAACAGTATAAGAGTGGGCGGGGTCAGTTTAAAAAGACCGCCTAATTCAGTGTTGACCAATCAACAATACAACATTTACTGTAACTCAAATAATCGTAAAGAGTACTGAGAAAATCAAACCAAAGACAAAACAAGACCCGATTTTTGATTCATTCTTTTTCAGTGTGGAGAAATAGCCTACATTATAAATTAATTAATGAGAAAATAAAGAAATGTTTCTCCATATATATATATATATATATATATATATATATAGGCTATATAAACTATATAACTGCTTTCATCCTAAGATGTTTAATGTCAGATAAATTAAAGGAATGTAAGCTGTTACTTGTCATATGTTTTTCAACAAATTGACCCTAGTTATGGTGCTTCAATCCGGATTAAATGTGATTTTTTTCTTTTCTCTACAAATCTGTTAAATGGCAACAACAGGTGTTCAGTTGCATTTAATCGCAACCTTTCTTCACTGCATTGGAGTTGTCTGCTTGTACCTTAGAAACAAAATTATTGACAAACTGGCAAAAACCCTGCAGGCCTTAATGTTAAATTCAGATTTTTTCTCAGATCCAATTTTGTTTGTTTGATAGTTCACATTATTGGCCCATATCAGACTCCAGTTTAAACTGTCCACGGCCTGAATGTGACTCGCATGTACAGAAGAATAACACGTCACAAGCAACAGTACGCTGTTCCAGGCTACACTCCTGAGTGTCCAGACTCAGGTCGCATTTAAAAAGATCAGATCTGTATCAGATTTGGACCACATACAAAAGTGGCCCAATTCCGAACTGGAAAAGATCAAATTCCATGTGACTCCGCCTGTTCGCACGGTTATAAAAGGATCAGATCTGAGTCACATATGAGCAAGAAAATTGGATTTGGGTCACATTGGCCTGCAGTCTCAACACAGCAGTTGTTCAGCTACTTCTGATGACGTAAAACCATTACACCAAGAAAATCCATCATACAAAATATATATATTTTTCACTGGTGAACAGAAATACAAGTGCAGCAAAGAAGAATAAGAATAAGCATGCAGAATTTTTTTTTTGAAAAGATCAGCTGCCTGACAGCAAGAAGGTGGGGAGAAGAGGTGTGGTGATAGACTATATAGAGAGGGAAAAAGGTTTGTCAGACTGGAGCACCAAGTGAATGCTCCACCTCTGATGCCAGATATCAGTATGCTGTAAATCTGACATGGAAACAACTGTACATGTATTTTTTTACTGATTTAAGTTTAGTTTCCATGATGCATCTAGTTTTACACACATTTGGCTTTTTACTGCTTGTGCTTTCAAGTAAGTCTGACTCAGTGTTATGTGACCTTTCTCTTAACATCTGTGCTGCTGTGTGTTTATCGTACAACTTTGGTATATTTTCTAAGATTCCAAAAAAATGCATTGCTTGAATTCAAAACTTGAATGACATGAACTGACTTTCTTCACAGGCAAAGTGGAGAGTGTTACCTTTAAACAGTCCTCTTCTCAAGTTGTGAATGAAGGGACTAAGGAGCTCAGGATTAACTGCAGTCATGATGACAGCAACCTCCAAGTTATGCTGTGGTACCAACACAAACAGACCAGCCGGTCTATGATCCTCATTGGATACACAGTTCTCGCTGGTGCCCCAAGCTACGAGGACCAGTTTAAAGACTCCAGATTCCAGATAAAAGGAGAAGACAGAGTGACGGGATCACTGATCATTACCACAGTGAATCTGTCAGACTCAGCTGTGTATTTCTGCGCTGCCAGCACACAGTGATGTGGTTTAATGCCACTGCTTCACTAAAAACCTGCTCTGACTTGGAAACTAATAACAGCTGTTACTCAGGGGTTTAGTTATTTCAGAACTGAAAATATTATGCTGTTAATTGCAGCATGATTTTTTGGTATTAGTAATTAATGGGACCTTTAATCAATTATATGATGAAGTAACAAAACATGAAGCTTGTGTTTTTACAGTAAATAAAATGCAAATATTTTTATATCATATACATAATAATGTTTCAAAAGCTAATCATATTTATGTTGAAAGCTTCTTTAAAAATATAAAATAAAGTACAATGTATATTAAATAAATACATAAAAACAGTTTCTTAACTGAATCATAAGACAATTGTGCCACCATTAGAACTGTAATATGGTGTAACTAATAATGTCAAAATTGTATTCAATAATAATATAACATCTTGCAGGATAATCAAAAAATCAATAGATATTCAGTTGCATTTCACTGCTTCATTTCTTCACTGCATTGGTGTTGTCTGCTCAAACTTTTGAAACAACCTTATTTATAAAAACTTGCTCAATATTCACAAAAAAATCAAAATCTTAAAATGAAAAAAGAAAAACTATGAAGATGATATTTAAAAAAGAGGTTGTATGCTGGAGGTAATACACACAAACACTTAAAAATCTCAATTGACAGTTTAACAGTCAGCCACTTCTGATAATGTCATGGCTTAAAATCACTACACCAAGAAAATCCATCATCAGAAAATATCAGGTTTGTTCAGTTATGAAAAGAAATAAAAGTGCAGCAAAAGAGAAGCTGCAGGCAGAAAAAACCTTTTTTTTTTCTTTTGTTTTTTTACAAGATCTGCTGCCAGCAGAGGAAGAAGGTGGGGAGAGGAGATGTGATAGACTATATAGAGAGGGGAAGAAAGAAATCTCTCATTCAGTCTGTAAGAGGTTTGTCAGACTGGAGCACCAAGTGAATGCTCCACCTCTGATGCCAGATATCAGTATGCTGTAAATCTGACATGGAAACAACTGTACATGTATTTTTTACTGATTTAAGTTTAGTTTCCATGATGCATCTAGTTTTACACACATTTGGATTTTTACTGCTTGTGCTTTCAAGTAAGTCTGACTCAGTGGTATGTGACCTTTCTCTTAACATCTGTGCTGCTGTGTGTTTATTGTACAACTTTGGTATATTTTCTAAGATTCCAAAAAAATGCATTGCTTGAATTCAAAACTTGAATGACATGAACTGACTTTCTTCACAGGCAAAGTGGAGAGTGTTACCTTTAAACAGTCCTCTTCTCAAGTTGTGAATGAAGGGACTAAGGAGCTCAGGATTAACTGCAGTCATGATGACAGCAACCTCCCAGTTATGCTGTGGTACCAACACAAACAGACCAGCCGGTCTATGAGCCTCATTGGATACACAGTCGCTGCCGGTAACCCAAGCTACGAGGACCAGTTTAAAGACTCCAGATTCCAGATAAAAGGAGAAGACACAGTGACGGGATCTCTGATCATTACCACGGTGAATCTGTCAGACTCAGCTGTGTATTTCTGCGCTGCCAGCACACAGTGATGTGGTTTAATGCCACTGCTTCACTAAAACCTGCTCTGACATGGAAACTAATGACAGCTGTTACTCAGGGGTTTAGTTATTTGAGAACTGAAAATATTATGCTGTTAATTGCAGCATGAATTTTTTGGTATTAGTAATTAATGGGACCTTTAATCAATTATATGATGAAGTAACTAAGCATGTAGCTTGAATTTGCAGTAAAAAAAATCAAATAGTTTTATATCATATACCTAACAATATACCAAAAGGTGATCATTTCTATTAAAAGCTTCTTTAAAAAATATTAAATAAAGTACATTGTATATTAAATAAATACATAAAAACAGTTTCTTGACTGCATTTTCAGAATATTGTGCCACCATGAGAAATGTAATATGGTGTAACTAATAATGTCAAAATTGTATTCAATAATAATGTAACATCTTGCAGGATAATCAAAAAAATCAATAGATGTTCAGTTGCATTTCACTGCTTCGTTTCATCAGTGTATTGGAGTTGTCTGCTCAAACTTTTGAAACAACCTTATTTATAAAAACTTGCTCAATATTCACAAAAAAATCTAAACCTTAAAATGACAAAAGAAAAACAGTCCATAAAAGAGGAGTTGAATGCAGAAAAAAAATCTATATTTTCCAAGATCTGCTGCCAGCGGAGGAAGAAGGCGGGGAGAGGAGGTGTGATGGACTATATAGAGATGATAATAATCTCTCATTCAGTCTGTAAGAAGTTTGTAGACTGGAGCACCAAGTAAATGGTCCACCTCTAATGCCAGATATCAGTATGCTGTATTTTTGTTACTGATTTAAGTTTAGTTTCCATGATGCTTCCAGTTTTTCACACATTTGGATTTTTACTGCTTGTGCTTTCAAGTAAGCCTGACTCAGTATTATGTGACTTTACTCCTTAACATCTGTGCCGCTGTGTGTTTATCGTACAACTTTGATTTTTTTCTAAGATTCCAAAAAATGCATTGCTTGAATTCAAAACTTTACCTCAACAATGACATGAACTGACTTTCTTCACAGGCAAAGTGGAGAGTGTTACCTTTAAACAGTCCTCTTCTCAAGTTGTGAATGAAGGGACTAAGGAGCTCAGGATTAACTGCAGTCATGATGACAGCAACCTCCAAACTATGCTGTGGTACCAACACAAACAGAGCAGCCGGTCTATGAGCCTCATTGGATACACATTTCTCGCTGGTGCCCCAAGCTACGAGGACCAGTTTAAAGACTCCAGATTCCAAATAGAAGGAGAAGACACAGTGACGGGATCACTGATCATTACCACAGTGAATCTGTCAGACTCAGCTGTGTATTTCTGCGCTGCCAGCACACAGTGATGTGGTTTAATGCCACTGCTTCACTAAAACCTGCTCTGACTTGGAAACTAATAACAGCTGTTACTCAGGGGTTTAGTTATTTCAGAACTGAAAATATTATGCTGTTAATTGCAGCATGATTTTTTGGTATTAGTAATTAATAGGACCTTTAATCAATTATATGATGAAGTAACAAAACATGAAGCTTGTGTTTTTACAGTAAATAAAATGCAAATATTTTTATATCATATACATAATAATGTTTCAAAAGCTAATCATATTTATGTTGAAAGCTTCTTTAAAAATATAAAAGAAAGTACACTGTATATTAAATAAATACATAAAAACAGTTTCTTAACTGAATCATAAGACAATTGTGCCACCATTAGAACTGTAATATGGTGTAACTAATAATGTCAAAATTGTATTCAATAATAATATAACATCTTGCAGGATAATCAAAAAATCAATAGATATTCAGTTGCATTTCACTGCTTCATTTCTTCACTGCATTGGTGTTGTCTGCTCAAACTTTTGAAACAACCTTATATATAAAAACTTGCTCAATATTCACAAAAAAATCAAAATCTTAAAATGAAAAAAGAAAAACTATGAAGATGATATTTAAAAAAGAGGTTGTATGCTGGAGGTAATATACACAAACACTTAAAAATCTCAATTGACAGTTTAACAGTCAGCCACTTCTGATAACGTCATGGCTTAAAATCACTACACCAAGAAAATCCATCATCAGAAAATATCAGGTTTGTTCAGTTATGAAAAGAAATAATAGTGCAGCAAAAGAGAAGCTGCATGCAGAAAAAAACCTTTTTTTTTCTTTTGTTTTTTTACAAGATCTGCTGCCAGCAGAGGAAGAAGGTGGGGAGAGAAGATGTGATAGACTATATAGAGAGGGGAAGAAAGAAATCTCTCATTCAGTCTGTAAGAGGTTTGTCAGACTGGAGCACCAAGTGAATGCTCCACCTCTGATGCCAGATGCTGTAATTGTAAATCTGACATGGAAACAACTGTACATGTATTTTGTTACTGATTTAAGTTTAGTTTCCAAGATGCCTCTAGTTTTACATACATTTGGATTTTTACTGCTTGTGCTTTCAAGTACGTCTGACTCAGTGTTATGAGACTTTTCTCTTAACATCTGTGCTGCTGTGTGTTTATCGTACAACTTTGGTATATTTTCTAAGATTCCAAAAAAATGCATTGCTTGAATTCAAAACTTTACCTCAACAATGACATGAACTGACTTTCTTCACAGGCAAAGTGGAGAGTGTTACCTTTAAACAGTCCTCTTCTCAAGTTGTGAATGAAGGGACTAAGGAGCTCAGGATTAACTGCAGTCATGATGACAGCAACCTCCAAGTTATGCTGTGGTACCAACACAAACAGACCAGCCGGTCTATGAGCCTCATTGGATACACAGTCGCTGCCCGTAACCCAAGCTACGAGGACCAGTTTAAAGATTCCAGATTCCAAATAAAAGGAGAAGACACAGTGACGGGATCTCTGATCATTACCACGGTGAATCTGTCAGACTCAGCTGTGTATTTCTGCGCTGCCAGCACACAGTGATGTGGTTTAATGTCACTGCTTCACTAAAACCTGCTCTGACATGGAAACTAATAACAGCTGTTACTCAGGGGTTTAGTTATTTGAGAACTGAAAATATTATGCTGTTAATTGCAGCCTGAATTTTTTGGTATTAGTAATTAATCTGACCTTTGATTAATTATATGATGAAGTAACTAAACATGTAGCTTGTGTTTTTGCAGTAAATGAAATGCAAATATTATTATATCATATACATAATAATGTACTAAAAGCTAATCATTTATATTAAAAGCTTCTTTAAAAATATAAAATAAAGTACATTGTATATTAAATAAATACATAAAAACAGTTTCTTGACTGCATTTTCAGAATATTGTGCCACCATGAGAAATGTAATATGGTGTAACTAATAATGTCAAAATTGTATTCAATAATAATGTAACATCTTGCAGGATAATCAAAAAAATCAATAGATGTTCAGTTGCATTTCACTGCTTCGTTTCTTCACTGTATTGGAGTTGTCTGCTCAAACTTTTGAAACAACCTTATTTATAAAAACTTGCTCAATATTCACAAAAAAATCTAAACCTTAAAATGACAAAAGAAAAACAGTCCATAAAAGAGGAGTTGAATGCAGAAAAAAAATCTATTTTTTCCAAGATCTGCTGCCAGCGGAGGAAGAAGGCGGGGAGAGTAGGTGTGATGGACTATATAGAGATGATAATAATCTCTCATTCAGTCTGTAAGAAGTTTGTAGACTGGAGCACCAAGTAAATGGTCCACCTCTAATGCCAGATATCAGTATGCTGTATTTTTGTTACTGATTTAAGTTTAGTTTCCATGATGCCTCTAGTTTTACACACATTTGGATTTTTACTGCTTGTGCTTTCAAGTAAGTCTGACTCAGTATTATGTGACTTTACTCCTTAACATCTGTGCTGCTGTGTGTTTATCGTACAACTTTGATTTTTTTCTAAGATTCCAAAAAATGCATTGCTTGAATTCAAAACTTTACCTCAACAATGACATGAACTGACTTTCTTCACAGGCAAAGTGGAGAGTGTTACCTTTAAACAGTCCTCTTCTCAAGTTGTGAATGAAGGGACTAAGGAGCTCAGGATTAACTGCAGTCATGATGACAGTAGCCTCCAAACTATGCTGTGGTACCAACACAAACAGAGCAGCCGGTCTATGAGCCTCATTGGATACACAGTTCTCGCTGGTGCCCCAAGCTACGAGGACCAGTTTAAAGACTCCAGATTCCAAATAAAAGGAGAAGACACAGTGACGGGATCACTGATCATTACCACAGTGAATCTGTCAGACTCAGCTGTGTATTTCTGCGCTGCCAGCACACAGTGATGTGGTTTAATGCCACTGCTTCACTAAAAACCTGCTCTGACTTGGAAACTAATAACAGCTGTTACTCAGGGGTTTAGTTATTTCAGAACTGAAAATATTATGCTGTTAATTGCAGCATGATTTTTTGGTATTAGTAATTAATGGGACCTTTAATCAATTATATGATGAAGTAACTAAACATGTAGCTTGAATTTGCAGTAAAAAAAATCAAATAGTTTTATATCATATACCTAACAATTATACCAAAATTGATCATTTATATTAAAAGCTTCTTTAAAAAATATTAAATAAAGTACATTGTATATTAAATAAATACATAAAAACAGTTTCTTGACTGCATTATCAGACAATTGTGCCGCCATGAGGACTGTAATATGTTGTAACTAATAATGTCAAAATTGTATTCAATAATAATGTAACATCTTGTAGGATAATCAAAAAAATCAATAAATGTTCAGTTGCATTTCACTGCTTCATTTCTTCACTGCATTGGTGTTGTCTGCTCAAACTTTTAAAACAACTTTATTTATAAAAACTTGCTTAAAATTCACATAAAAATATAAATCTTAAAATGAAAAAAGAAAAACTGTGTAGATATTATTAAAAGGTTGTATGCTGGAGGTAATATACACAAACACTTAAAAATCCTAATTGACGGTTTAACAGTCAGCCACTTCTGATAAGTTCATGGCTTAAAATCACTACACCAAGAAAATCCATCATCAGAAAATATCAGTTTTGTTCATTTGTGAACAGAAATAATAGTGCAGCAAAAGAGGAGCTGCATGCAGAAAAAAAAATCTATTTCTTCCAAGATCTGCTGCCAGCAGAGGAAGAAGGCGGGGAGAGGAGGTGTGATGGACTATATAGAGATGATAATAATCTCTCATTCAGTCTGTAAGAAGTTTGTAGACTGGAGCACCAAGTAAATGCTCCACCTCTGATGCCAGATATCAGAATGCTGTATTTTTGTTACTGATTTAAGTTTAGTTTCCATGATGCTTCCAGTTTTACACACATTTGGATTTTTACTCCTTGTGCTTTCAAGTAAGCCTGACTCAGTGTTATGTGACTTTACTCTGTAACATCGTGCCGCTGTGTGTTTATCGTACAACTTTGATATTTTTCTACGATTGAAAAAAATGCATTGCTTGAATTCAAAACTTTACCTCAACAATGACACGAACTGACTTTCTTCACAGGCAAAGTGGAGAGTGTTACCTTTAAACAGTCCTCTTCTCAAGTTGTGAATGAAGGGACTAAGGAGCTCAGGATTAACTGCAGTCATGATGACAGCAACCTCCAAGTTATGCTGTGGTACCAACACAAACAGACCAGCCGGTCTATGAGCCTCATTGGATACACAGTCGTTGCTGGTGACCCAAGCTACGAGGACCAGTTTAAAGACTCCAGATTCCAAATAGAAGGAGAAGACACAGTGACGGGATCACTGATCATTACCACAGTGAATCTGTCAGACTCAGCTGTGTATTTCTGCGCTGCCAGCACACAGTGATGTGGTTTAATGCCACTGCTTCACTAAAAACCTGCTCTGACTTGGAAACTAATAACAGCTGTTACTCAGGGGTTTAGTTATTTCAGAACTGAAAATATTATGCTGTTAATGCATGGTATGATATATGAACAATATTACTAATTAATGTGACCTTTGATTAAATATATGATGAAGTAACTGAATGTTGTTTTTAAATAAAATGCAAATATTTTTATATCATAAACATAATACTAGTGACAGTAGGTAATCATGTTTATATTGAAAATGTCTTAAAAATTATAAAATGAAAGTGAATGAAAGTACATTGTATATTAAATATATACATAAATGCAGTTTCGTAATTGCATTAAAAGATGATTGTTAGAACATCTTGTAAGGATAAGAAAAATATAATATTGTATTGTGTTGTATGTTCATATCATTATGAGGTTATCACTGGTTAATTTAGCAGGAGAATGAAAAAATGATTTAACGTAATTTATTTAATTGAATTCTGTTGACTTTTCACTATTTATTTATAGATTTAATGGTCTATAAATTGTTGTAAAGAAAATCATTTATATCAAACTGTTTCATCAACTTACCTAAAATATTCTCTAAGTCTCACTTTCAATATTGAACTTTTCTGTCTCATGATGGTGTAAAAGCTGTTCCAGATGTATTGACAGAATATTAAATTGGTGTAATCACTAACTGTTTGACATTTGCAGTATTATATTCATGCAGTTAAATGTCACTGAATAACACCACCAAGTATGGGCAAACTCAATTTAAAAATATCAGATCTTCGATTGAGTCTCACTGAAGATGAGCTTCCATGCACCTGAAAGTGTCAGATGATAATCAGTAAGTGAGAGACTTCCCCTCTAATCATGTGATCATGGAAACATGTGACCTGGTTTACCTTTGTGCCCAACAGAGTGATGTTTGGATCACTCAGCTGCAAGAAGGCTCATTGCTAACATGCTCGTCATAATATTTTATGTGTCCCTTCTTTTACACTCAGGTGGGTTTTTGTGTATTAACTCGTACTAGCTACCCACTTGAAGGATCAGCTTACCATCTAATGTACATCTTTTGAACTCGCTGTTCACAATCAAACATTATCTTTCATTTGCTGCAGGTGTCACTGTTATGATTCTTCAGCCTGGAGATGTAATATCTCACCCAGGAGCCAAAGTGGACTTTCAGTGCAGTATAGGTCCAGGGTTCAGCATGAGCAGCTACACCATGCTCTGGTACCGACAAAACCATTACGGAGCGCCAATGGAGTTCCTCCTTACAGAGTACGACAAAACTGCAGGGCACTTTACGTCGATCATCGACGTATCCAAAGACATCTTCTTACTTCAGATTCCCGAGCTGCACCTGAATGACAGCAGCACCTACTACTGTGCTGCCAGGCACAGTGATGCACACAGACCAGACAGTCATACAAATAACACATCTGTCACAGATGGCACCCAGGCAGGAAGGAGCTGTGGCTTGTTCCTGTTGTGGTTTGATTATAATCACAGTGGAAGTGGAACAGTGATAAGATGTTTTGATGATAGTCAAAACTTCACAGTTTATATTAATGTAACATAGTAACGATAACACTGACATACCATGCCAGTGGTGGGCTTTGGTTTTTAATGTCAGATTGTTAATTAATGCTCATTGAGATGTATTCATGCACAAATGATAAGCAGGTTAAAAGATTGTGCTGTCAAGCTTTTTTTAGTATTTGGATCTGGCCAGCTGATAAACATGAATGTGGGCAAAGACCATGAGCTGAGAGTGTCAAGTCTATTCCTAAAGCCAAATCAATTAATCTAAATATCACTCTCTTCTGCCCTCAAGGTGTATGTAGCTGCTCAGCTATGCATCGAGATAAACACACTAATAAAGATTGAAGACAGCAGATTGGCAAAAAAAATTATTGGAAGCAACTGTGAAAACAGTATCGGACAACAATTGAATGATAGTTATTACAAATCTATTTTAAACAGTTTATTACTAAACACCAGAGTACAGAAGGGTTGAGTTAGAGGGAAAGTCCAGAGCAGTGTTGGAGTGGAGCTTATCCTCCTAAATATTACACACTGGACCTTTAACTCTGGACTTAAAAGTCACTGGCAATTCATTTCATTGTCGATTTTTGACGATTATTTGTTGCACCCCTACTGTGTATGACTCAACAGTCTTGTGGGGACTGGAGGTGAGGCCTGGATTATAAAAGGGGAGCTGATTGGCTTGATCACAGTCAGGCCAGGTGCGTAGACTGCAAATCTCAGGCAGGTGAGGGAAGACTCCAAACCAAGAGAAACATAGGTGATGCCCACAGCTGCCAACTGAGAGGGATAGATGGAGGAAGAGAGAGAGGGGGAGTGAGAGAAAAAGATACTCATGTTATATTTCCCGTCCATAAGAGATAAATCTGACCCCAACAGAGGGACCCAAATGAGCTGTAATCTGGGAAAGTTATTCTGTAGCATTTTAAACAACAGAATATTAAACTTCCTAAATGAACACATAATCTTCAGTAAAAAACTGAATTGGCTTCTTTCCAAATCATCACATTACAGACCACATTTTTACCCTGCACACTCTCATTGAAAAACATGTACATCAAACAAAAAATGGAAAAATATATTTGCCTGTTTTGTTGGTTTTTTTGGTTGTTGGCATTAAAATTGGTGACAAACACACCAATGTTTTTACCCAGAGAAGCGTGTAATTTAGGTCCCACACTGTTTAACATCTCCATAAACCAATTAGCACTGCAGTTGGACCAATGTACAACACCAGGACTCCCACTTCAAAACAGAGTAGCCAAATCTCTGTTTCATGCAGATGACCTGGTGGTGCTGTATCCTTCTTTTCTGGGTGACAGCAGCACCTCCTGGAACAATCCTGCCCTGATGTGGGTCTGTCAGTAAACATCAAAAAAACTGAAAATGAACAAAATGAAAAACAAAATGCAATGAAAACAGACATCATTTCACCTTAGGTAACACCACCCTAGATCATACAATGCACTATACCTTCCTGGTCCTAAACAGAGATTATGAAAAGGCTGGATGTCTCTCTACTGTCAGAGATCTCAAGCAGAGGCAGATTCTCACCAAGTACAGACTCAGTGACCCTTGCAAATGAAAAAGGGAGACATAAAAATGCCTGGTTACCAGAGAATATAGAGTCTGTGAGCGCTGTACAACAGGTGAAGTGGAGACGGAGACACGTTTTCTCCTGAAATGTCATAGATAAAAGCATAAGAGAAAAATTATGATGATAACTGATTAATGCAAAATGTTTGCCAATTCTGACTTTGACTTGGACTGTTTTTTTGCATTTCATGGACTAAATGATTAATTGATAAAATTATTCACAAATAAGTTGCAAATGCAAGAAATCATTGCTGTCCTGAACCAAAGTAAAGGAGAAAATTTATAAAACTTTGACCTTGTGACGGTGCTAAATAAAAGTCGGGGAATTACCATCGTTTTTACAATGCATCCAGTGGGGACATGAAAATCTGGAGCAAATTTCATTGTAATCTATCAAGTAGTTGTTGAGATGTTTCATACAATACTTCCAACAGCATCCATCCAACAGTAGATATTCTGCTAATGTGGTCAGAACAGTGAGATATACATTTTAATTATCTTGCAGCAAATACAACACAGTAAAATCATTTTATTGTGCAGTTTTAATTGCTGATTTCTAAGTCTGATTCAGCAGGAAAAAAATCCCACAAATTAATGTTTCCACATATTAAAGTCTGATATTTGCCAGTGTTGCAGCCGATGTGTTGTAGGAGCAACAATTACTATAAACCCTCCTCTAAATTCTTGAACCATTCACAACCTCTTGAATAAGAACTTTGACCTGCCGTTGCTGCTCAGTGGCCACTAGGAGATTGTAGCTGTAGGAAAAACTCCTTCAGACTGTCTTAGTTCTGAAGTTTTGCCTGTAGCAGAACAGTAACATCCCTCAGCAGATGTTCAGTCTGAAGACAGAGCTGTGATTGTGAATGTAGATGATTTTTATTTACTCTAAACTGTATGATCAGTGTGAAATGAGGCTACTCTTGGCTGCAATTCTAATCTTCACCAGTAAGAACATTTAAATTCAGTTAAAAAGAAATCAAATGTTTTTGTTGCTGTTTTTAAAAAAAAGAAGATTTTCTTGTTAAACTTGTGATTTACTTGTTGTCTTCATTCTTACCTTACAGATTCCACCGCTGGTGTAAAAGTTCTCCAGCTTCCAGCTGTATTCATTCGTAAAGGAAACCCAGATGTAACTTTGCAGTGTAGCCAAGATGATGAACAATATTACTACATGTACTGGTACAGACAAAGCAGCAGTGGGAATATGCAGCTATTAACATATTCTCCTAATAAGGATTTGACCAACACTGAAGCTCCTTTCAACACATCTAAGTACACCATGTCCCGGCCTGAGGTGCTCAGTTCCTCACTGCAGATACACCGTGTTGAAGCGGCAGACTCAGCTGTGTATTACTGTGCTTCTAGTATAGCACAATGTGACAGAAAGCCTCAGCAGCTTTACAACAACCCCAAAAACAATCAGCGAGGAGATGAAAGGTATCAGGATTGAATGAGGAGGCTTATGGTGTTGAACTCTGAGGTGCTCTGAGCTGGTTATTATTGACATGACAACATATTACCTTAATGTGACGTGAAAATATATTTAAAAAGTTGTTAAATAAACCAAAAAGATGAACTATTAATTCATTAAAGGTACAAGAACTGCTTCTCCACAAGTCATGATGTTTCTGCTATAATACCACACAGCTGATCAGTTCAGATAAGTGAGCAGGTGTTAACATGGTAAAGATTACTTGTCACATTCAGTTTTATTGTCCTGTACAGTTTCTCTAATCTATGTCATTTAGTGCTTTAGTCTCTGGTATTTTATTTTTCTGTAATCCGGTGTCCATCCTCACGAGATAAACGAATGTCAAGTTTAACAGGTTATCATACACTGACCTCTACAGGAATCATGTGGGATTACACTTAAATTAAAAAAAGAAATCACTTGTGGTTTTTCTGATTTGTCAATGGAAAGCCAGCCAAATAATTAAAGTGGTGTTAAAAAAGTAATGGTTGTGAAGAATTAGGCTATTAAGGTGCAATATATGTATGCCATATAAGTGACCTGAGCAGAACCACTGTGACAAAACATTTTAGAAGTTTTTATGTCTTAAAAGAACAGAAAAGGTTTAATTTTAAGTATGAGCACAGTGGTTGTACTACAAATCATTTGAAAGCATTTCTCTAATTTACTCTCTTATATTTATATACTATTTATTTATCTACTTTTTTGCTACTATTTCTATGCCTTATGCCTTGGCAAGTGTGCAATTGCGACATAAAATTTTCCCTCAGGGATCAATAGTAAAGTAGTTTTATTCTGATTCTGATTTTAAGAAATGTAGGGTATAACACCAACAATCAGTATGCTATAGTTCTTTCAAATTAATTCAGTATGTTCAATTTAATTTGTTTATTTTGTAGGAATGTAGAATATCTAATAAGCATTAAACATCCATTGAATACACTGATGTCACATGTCTTGGCATGTAGGCTAAGATCATGGAAATGGAAATACTGGATTTACTCCACTACATTTCAGAGGGTGATATTGTACTTTTTATTTCGCTTTATTTATTTGGAAGCTTTATTTCGTTTGCAGATTGTCATTATTATTACAAAATAATCAATAAATAAATTCTGATGTTCTATAGAGTTTGTAAAGTAGTTATGATTAGCCCCACCTTTGCCAGCTGCAAAATTTAAGTGACGTTCTCATATAGATGCATCAATTATTATGAGCCAATGAGATCACATATTTACTTTTGCTCAAGGAAAATCAAATACTTGACTTCTACACCACTTATGCCTAAAACATTTTTAAAAGATTTCTTTACCACTAATAATATGCTCAGGTTGTCCCTGACTGGATTTGTTTTTTGGTGTGTAAAAGTTTAAAAAAACGGTGAAAGAAAGAAATCTTTCTGTAAGAGATTGTTGCAAGGGGATAGAATAAAGATTTTTTTTACAAATGTCTGTGAAAAACCATCATGCCTACAGTGTTCTTATCCTCTGATAATGTTGAGACTGAGAGATCCAGTCATAACTTGTCAAAATGTAATGATAATAGTAGTAATAGTAATAGTAAATATAATAACTCTCATTATGACACATGGTCTTCTTCTTTTCAGTCATGAAAGGAATATTCATTTATTGCATTGTAACTTAAATATATGTTATACCAGTTATGATGTGAAAATAAAATTTGATGTGACAAGGAATAAATTGCTTTTGAGCCATTTTTTTATAAATTAGTGAAGGATCTTTTACAAAGTTTTTAAAATACTTTTTAAGGATCCAACTTCAAGTAAAAAGTGAAAAATTCAAGGATCACCTACACATCAGTCACATCTGCCAGGGAACATGAAGATGAAGTGATGTGTCTCCTCAGTTCACTGACAACTGGGTGGATAAAGAGGTGTGACCAGCAGTGATGTCACTTCCTCTCAGGAGCAACAAACACAAACAAAGACCAGCTTCTCCTTTTCCTCCCCTCTGTTCTTGCTTCTTTTCTTAGCTGTCACAGAAATAGCAGCAGTCAGGTCGGAGCCCTAAAACGAGTCAGGCAGCCCGACCTGTGCAGCTGCTCTCACAGACAGAGAGAGATGGAGGCTGAGATATGGAGAGGCTGGGTGGGGGGAAGGAGAGACGGGTGAACGAAAGAGTGTTCAGGTTTTTGTGTGACGCTTTTTCATCGTGGGGACAGGGGGCCACGGTGATACAATCCTATAGAGCCGCCGTACAAAAACCTCCTCCCATTAAAACACATTGTGTAAACTGCTACATGCTACCTGGGACACTTGAAAGAGCAGAAAAATCAAAAATCTGAAGGTGGATAGGATGGCAGGACATTCTGGCATCAAAAAGTCAATGTATATGCAGAAAATATGCTGGAAAAAAGTTTTAAAAATGACTTTCAATTCATATGTAGAGTTTTTGAATGCTTCTTTAACAAAACCAGAATAACTTTGGACATGGTGAAGCTCATCCTGCAGGTTTAAACCTTCTTCATCCTCTGGATTATTAGACTGTCTCAACACGCTGATTATAAAACATTTTGTGACTTTTTGGTAGAGGAGACATTCAGTGTGACACTGGATCTGAAGCTCACTTTGGAAAGGGAACAAAACTCACTGTTTTGGGTAAGTTGAAGCGTTTTCACCTTCAGTTCACTGCAACAAATGTAAAATAGATGAATTATTGGTGTGAAAGTGAAGGAAAAAACTATTGATAGGAAAAAGCTGAAATATTGAGCTGAAGTTTGAACACTGTGACCAACAATCAGCCTGCTTACTTTGGCCAAGGAACCAAACTGACAGTTTTAGGTAAATATTTCGATTTATTACTGTATTTTGGTGAATGTCACTTTGTGTTAAAGACTTGAAATATACAGAAGTGTTAGTAAAAACATTCCAAAAATAATTATGGTGGAGAAAGACAAGAGTTTCATGTTCAGTATTTCTGCACTGTGACAATGTCAACGAAGCTCACTTTGGAAAAGGAACAAAACTCACTGTTTTAGGTAAGTGAGAGCTTTTGCACCTTCAGTTCACTGCAACAATCTTCAAAAAGTCAAAACGTTGTCATGAAAGTGAAAGAAAGACTTTTAAAAAAGTTGAAGTTTTGAGCTGAAGTGTGAACACTGTGACCTACACTGATCCTGCTTACTTTGGCCAAGGAACCAAACTGACCGTTTTAGGTAAATATTTCAGTTTATTACTGTATTCTAGAAGATGCCATGCAGTGCATTAGAATCTTAGTGTCAACGGAATATTAGTAAATATTCAAAACTTATACAAGGAAAATTTTGGTAGAGAAAGACACAAGAGTTTCATGTTCAGTATTTCTGCACTGTGACAGTAGAAACGAAGCTTACTTTGGAAAAGGAACAAAACTCACTGTTTTAGGTAAGTGAGAGCTTTTGCACCTTCAGTTCACTGCAACAATCTTAAAATAGTCAAAACATTGTAATGAAAGTGAAGAAAAGACTTAAAAAAAGCTGAAGTTTTGAGCTTAAGTGTGAACACTGTGACCACCACTGAGCCTGCTTACTTTGGCCAAGGAACCAAACTGACCGTTTTAGGTAAATATTTCAGTTTATCACTGTATTTTAGAAGATGCCATGTTGCTTTAGAGGTTTAAAATAAACAGAAGTATTGGTAAAAACCTTCTAAAGATAATTCTGGCAGAAAAAGACACAAGAGTTTCATGTTCAGTATTTCTGCACTGTGACAGTGGAAACGAAGCTTACTTTGGAAAAGGAACAAAACTCACCGTTTTAGGTAAGTGAGAGATTTTGCAAATTCACTTAACTGCAAAAAAACTTAAAGTAGTAGAATTGTTAGTATGAAAGTGAAGGAAAACTGTTTTAAAACTACTAGAAGTTTTAAGCTTAAGTACGAACACTGTGACCAACACACAGCCTGCTTACTTTGGCCAAGGAACCAAACTGACAGTTTTAGGTAAATATTTCAGTTTATTACTGTACTTTGATAAATGTCACGTTGCTTTAGAGCCTTATTGGATTCAGAAGTATTAGTAAAAACGTGCAGAAGATAATTCTGGTAGAGAAAAAGTCTTGTGAGTTTTATGCTCAGTATTTCTGCACTGTGACAATGCAAACGAAGCTTACTTTGGAAAAGGAACAAAACTGACTGTTTTAGGTAAGTTAAGGATGATTACAATTGAAAAAATGTAATAAGCTTTGTAATTGGAGCAGTGCATTAAGAATCATAATGTACTTGGGTCTTCATACTTAAGTTTCAGCTAAGTGCTTTTTGATGTCAAGCTTAAGCGCTGTGTCAATAGAGAAGCCTATTTCGGCCAGGGAACTAAACTGACTGTTCTTGGTAAGTAAAGCACTGAACTTTGTCTCGACCGATTCACCCCTTACAAACACAAAAAAATAAAAGCTAAAGACGTTAAAGTAGGTCTGATGTCTGTGGAAAAAGTTTTGTGTTGCTGAAAACCAGACTGCATTGCAGCAAATGTTGTTTTAGATTTAAACAATAGTGAAATTTATTGCAGTAAACACTGAAAAGCAACTAAACATAAAGAAGCAAAGTAAAAGCAGAATCTTAAGATGTTTTGAGCACTGATCAAGTGCACTGTGACACTGGTGCTAATGAAGCTTACTTTGGTGGAGGAACGAAGTTAACTGTTTTAGGTAAGAAACATATATTGTATAAACAGTCCATGATAAAGTCTGTGGTGAGAAATTAGAACAAATGTAATCAGATTTGTAATTGGAGTAGTGCATTCAGAATCACAATGTAGGGTCTTCATAGTTTAAGATCAGCTCAGGGCTTTTTGATGTTAAGCTTAAGCTCTGTGCCAATTACGAAGCCCATTTCGGCCAGGGAACTAAACTGACTGTTCTTGGTAAGTAAAACATCTAACTTTCTTCTGATGAATTCACCTGTAAGAGAAGTAAAACATATACAAACAGGCTGCTTGTTGAGGGAATCAGTTTTGTGTTACATTAAACCTGTAAAACAGACTTTAGTGCAGTAAATGTTGTTTTGGGGATTAAAGAAAACTGACATTTAATTTACTTTAATAAAGTAAATTTAAAAGCAAACAAAATGTAAAGAAGCAAAATAAAAGCAGCGTGTTGGGCTGTTTTGAGCACTGATCAAGAGCACTGTGACTCTGGTACTTCAGAGGCTTACTTCGGTGGAGGAACAAAGTTAACAGTTTTAGGTAAGAAACATATATTGTGTATAAAGTCTATGATAAAGTACTTGGTAAGACATCAGAACAATGTAAAAAGCATTGAAACTGGAGTAGTTGTTTAACAGACTTATGCACTCAAAGTCTATAGTTTAAGTTCAGCTCAGTGCTTTTGCTCTTAAGCTGAAACGCTGTGTCAGTTTGAAGCGTATTTCGGCCAGGGAACTAAACTAACTGTTCTTGGTAAGTAAGACATCAAAATTACTAAAACATATAAAAGCCTAACAGGTTGGTCATTGGAATAAACCATTTTGATTTGCATATTGTATGTAAAACAAACAAAGGGTATAGTGCAGCAACTGTTGGGTTTAAATTAAATTCTTTAAAAAACTAGAAGAAGCAAAGTGAAAGCAGCATCTTAAGATGTTTTGAGCACTGATCAAGAGCACTGTGACTCTGGTAATTCAGAGGCTTACTTCGGTGGAGGAACAAAGTTAACAGTTTTAGGTAAGAAACATATATTTTATATAAAGCCTATGATAAAGTACTTGGTAAGACATCAGAACAATGTAAAAAGCATTGAAACTGGGGTAGTTGTTTAACAGACTTATGCATCTAAAGTTTAAGTTCAGCTCAGTGCTTTTTGCTCTTAAGCTTAAACGCTGTGTCAGTTTGAAGCGTATTTCGGCCAGGGAACTAAACTAACTGTTCTTGGTAAGTAAGACATCAAAATTTCTAAAACTTATAAAAGCCAATGACCAAACAGGTTGGTCATTGGAATAAACCATTTTGATTTGCATATTGTATGTAAAACAAACAAAGGGTATAGTGCAGCTGCTGTTGGTTTTAAATTAAATTAAATTCTTTAAAAAACTAGAAGAAGCAAAGTGAAAGCAGCATCTTAAGATGTTTTGAGCACTGATCATGTGCACTGTGACTCTGGTGGTTATGAAGCTCACTTTGGTGGAGGAACAAAATTAACCGTTTTAGGTAAGACATCAAACAAATGGGAAAAAGCAAGAAAATTGTATGTTTATTTAAGAAACCTTCTGCACTCAAGTCAATATTAAGTTTAGCTGTGAGGTTTTTGTTCTTAAGCTTTAACGCTGTGTCAGTACGAAGCCTATTTCGGCCAGGGAACAAAACTGACTGTTCTTGGTAAGTTAACATGAAGCCTAACAGGGTGGTAACTGAGATGATTGTGCTGAATATGTGTTGTAAAAAGGCAGGCCGTAGTTTTTGGTTTTAAAGAAAATTACAAACATAGAAACTAAAGAAGCAAAGTAAAAGCAGCATGTTTGGCTGTTTTGAGCACAGATCATGTGCACTGTGACTCTGGTGCTGGTGCAGAGGCTCACTTTGGTAAAGGAACAAAGTTAACTGTTTTAGGTAAGAAATTTTCTTTTAGTTCATTAAATATTGTTCAGGTATGATTTTGTTAAGATGTTGTTGAGACTTTAGAAAATACTTGAAGGCTCAGACAACTGACAAACACCAATGGTTTAACGGTTACTGTAGACTTAAAGTGCCCCAGATAAAGAGAGAAAGTAGGAAGAGGTTTTGTTACAGTTGAAAGACTCTGTGCTCCTACAATGAGGCTTTCTTTGGAGCTGGAACTAAACTCACTGTTTTAGGTAAGAAATAACCCTGCAACAAAAAATCTCAGAGCGTGATTCACAGCTATGTTTGCAATATTTGAGTTGAAAAAAAATCTATCTGTAATATATATGTTTAGACCTTTTATTTGAGGCTAGTAAAACTAGTATTTTTCTTTTTAAAAGTGCAAAAGAAGTCATGGTGGAAGTTTGTGCTAAACAAAACAAGCCTCGTCTCTGTTGTGTAGCAATAAAACATTTGGCTCTACGCCCAGATTATTACTCTCAGAGCAAGTTGATATCAGCTCTGTGAAACACTGTGAGTTCACAGTCAGAAGCTTACTTTGGAGCTGGAACTAAACTCACTGTTTTAGGTAAGATGATGACTAAAACTAACATAAATATAGTGTTCCATTGAATATAATGGCAAACCAGCTAATTACCAGGTTAGAGATGAGAGTTGTAAGTTTAATAAGTTTAATGTTGTAAGCAATTCAGACAGCTGACAGCTTTCAGGGCTGAACAGTTTTTCTGTAGCCTTGTGTCAGTGTGAACAACTACGACCCTGCTTACTTTGGCAGTGGCACCAGACTGACAGTGTTGGGTAAGAACATTATGAAAATCCTACACATTAATGTTTGTCTTCTGACAGTTTCTAAACTTCAATCTAAGAATTACTGTTGAGTTTAGGGTTGTAAAAACTGCTGTTTATTGTGTAAATTATGAATTGAGATAAATGTCTCTGTTCTCTGGCTAAAAGACTGCATTTATTTCAACCTTTAAGAAGTGGCTTTCACAGACAGTCATCAAAAACGTATTTGTGATAGCCAACATTTTCTCAGTTGCTTAACAGATGTCTGTTAAAATTACATTGAATCCACAAGTGGTATCCATGTGATATAATGATTGATTCTTTATATATTTGTTTCTAACTCAAAAATGCCATAAAAACACAAGTTAGACAATTAAGTTCAGCAATTGTAGCTCTATGTCAGTTTTTTACATGTGAGTCAGTGGTGTGCTCAGGCAGTTATCCTGCTTATTTTGGAGATGGAACCAGACTAACAGTTCTTGGTAAGATCACTGCAAAACCAAACATTTATCTGAAGAAAATATATTTTATTGGCACTCAGTGTGAGCTCTGCAGCCTGCAATGATCATGTTTTACTTTGGTGTTATGTTCAGTGTGAAAAAGTTCTGTGTCTTTTTGTACCTCGGTGTTCACGTCTAAATTGTGATATTAAGATATGAGATGTACATCACTGTTGGAATTACGCATTGGTTTGCTGAAGATTTACAGACAGCTTTTTAAAAAGTGATTCATGTCCTTTGTCCTTGCAGAAGATGGCCATAATATTACCTCACCAAAAGTGGAAGTGCTTAAACCTTCGAAATACGAGTGTCGGAACAAAAAAGACGAAAACAGGAAGAAGACCATTGTTTGTGTGGCCAGTGGATTCTACCCAGACCATGTCAGTGTGTCCTGGCAGCTTAACAAGGAAAAAGTCACCAAGGGTGTGGCGACAGACAACGCTGCCCTGCGGGATGGAGAGACTTACAAAATCACCAGCAGGTTGAGGGTCTCTGCGGAAGATTGGTTCAAACCCGACAATAAATTCAAGTGCATTGTCAGCTTCTACAATGGCACTAGTGAGGTCAACTATGAACAACTCAGTTAATGGTGAAAAAGGTATGTTTATTTGGAACTCAGAAATGACCTAAACATGATCTTTTTGCTGCTGGAAATTCATGTAAATAATCATCTGTCTCTGTCTAATCCATTTCTTAGCTGAAAACACAGGATCCACCATGACAAAAGGTAAATATCATTTTGTGTTCTCAATTTATCGTCACACTGAAACATTTAGTGTCCTACATATTTGAAACAATATGCTCATGATAATATTCATTAACATATATGTACGAGTAGCTCCATGTAAATATATTTAAATGTCTCCACTGGATATGTTCTCTTTGAGTCATGTCACTTATATAAATATTTGAACTTTCTGCAGAGCAATATTTGAAGGTCACACATGCTGGCAAACTCTCCTATGTTGTTTTCATCATCAAGAGCTGCATCTATGGAGTCTTTGTTGGGTTTCTGGTGTGGAAACTTCAGGTTTGTTCTACACAATGTAGCATGTGACTTGTTTCTGCGGCTTATCATGTTTGATTTACTGCACTTGACATAAAACAGACCTTGTACATTTGAATGTGAAGGATCAAGTATTAAAAGAGCTTATGACATTGTGTCTTTTCTGTCTGTTGCAGGGTTCAGCTGGAAAGGTGAACATCTGAGAGATGACCTGAACAAATAGATTCCAGGAGATCAATAGTGTCGCTTTCTGTAAATACAAGGTTGAAAATATGAAATTATATTTCCATGACTTTAGATGTTGTACTGCATTTGTGTTTGTTAGTCAATAGACAATCAGGTTCTGCTAAAATAGTTCTGTACATATTCTTGTTACAGTGTTAAAGCTACTTTGGCATCATACTTGTACAAATAGTTAATTCTGTGTTCGTGATTCACTTACTTGCTTAATTTTCCTCTCAATAAAAGTGTTTCATAAAATCTTGTTCACCATGTGCTTGCATTTGTTTTGCTTGTTTAGTGAGTAACTGAGTTTCATGATTCTCATGACATCTCCAGGCAGACAAACTTTATTCACATTCAGTGTATTTCTACACCAGAGAGGTGCATCAATTGATCTAATGTTGCTCTAAATTGTTGCAAACAGTGCTGATTACATGTGTGCAGAAGCCATCCTCCCCTCAGTGCTCTCAAATCTCATCCTACACTGAACATCTCTTTTTCCACAGATAGTGCGAGGTATTTTTAGCTGCTCGCTTATCTGCCTAGTTTCTGAGAAACTATTTTTCACCAACATTCTTAACGCTGGAACATTTTAGCTCAGAAAACTTCACAAGCTCTCATTTGGGTTTAACAAGTTTTTCCAATGAGCAAAACTGAGAAGTGACTCAAGTTTCTCCAGAGACATGTGAATGATAAATTAAATTCCACTGACAAATCTGTTTTTCAACATCTATAAGAAATCATTTGACCACATTAAAGTAAGTTCATTTAATTCATATCTAGTTTTTCCACTTTTCCCAAATAAGAGCAATGTTTTACAGTTTACATTCTCTCGATGAATAAAGAAGTCATTCCTTTAGTTCAAACACTGTCAGAAGAAAAGTAAATGTGAGAGAGTGAGTCTACCACAGAACAACAGGAAATCAACATTCTCGTCTGTGTACAGAAGAAGGTCAAAGCTGTTGTTGGTGAGGAAGACAAACTGGAGCTCGAAACCCTGCAGAGGAGTAGAGAGCGACAGCAGAGCAGAGGATGTGGTCACAGAGCAGCTTGCAGAGCGTTCTGTGCTGAGAAATGACAAAGGTGCAACCTTCCACTTTACCACAACCTCCGGCTCGCAGGATGCACCTGCATCTCTGCACCAACCTGCACATCTCCGAGCAAACAGCTGGGAAAACTTTCATGTCTGTGTCAACTGAAGCTACAAAATAAACCTAAATGTGAATTATATTTCATACAACAGCTGTTTACGTTGATCTGGTGCAGAACATTGCATTTAAAACTTTTTTAAGCAGAGAGCGATTTATATTGTTGCAGTTACCAAGATTAAACCATTATTGGCAGACTTTAGAAAACCTTTACAAAAGTCTGAGTGTTTAATAGTTGTCTCATCATTTTAAGTGAACCACTGAGATATTATACTGTATATATGTGAAGTAGTCAAATGTCAGAAGTATAGTTGGTCATTAACTAAATGCTTCTGTCCAAACAGTCTCTCATTAACATTGGAGGAAGAAGAACTCAGATTCTTATTTAATATAGAAATACTCTATTAAAAGTAAAAGCAATAAGCAATAATTTTAATTTTATAAATAAAAGTACAAAATTATAATCATTAAAATATATTTAAAGTACCAGAAGTGAAAGTATACAATATGTAGAATAGCCTAATTTGAGAATCATGTACACAGAATCACATATTATAAATTATTATTAGATTATAATTATTGATGCACTAATGAGTTCATCATTTGCAGCTGGCAAAGGTGCAGTGAATTTGAAATACTTTAAACACGGACTAGTTTATTAAATTGTCAGATATTTTTTGTTGATTTTATTTTGTTGTATTAATCTGAATCTGCAAAGTCAATCAAGTCAACAAATAAATGTTTTGGAGTAAAAAGTACAATATTTTCATCTAAATTGTAGGGGAGTAGACAATAAGGTAACAGCAAATGGAAATACCTAAGTACCTCAAATTGTATTTAAGCACAGTACTTGAGGAAATATACTTACTTACTTTCCACCACTGCTCAATAAATATTTTTTACTAGTAAAGACCCCAGTGGGATTCAAACTGACAAAAAACACTTTCCACATTCTCCATTTGTTGCCTTAAAAACATGTTTGTATTCACTGGTGTCAGATAAACAGGAAACAATGTGGGTGAGACCGCAATAGAAACATGTTCTGACATCTGTGAGCTACACAATTATATCCCCTCTTGCAAAAAGCTGACCTACAATGAATTTACAAGCTGCTGTTTTCATGAATTAAGCTCCTGTGGTTATTTAAACACTCACATACAAAGCAGTATTTGTGTCATGCAATACTGATGGAGATGCAAGTGAGTAGGCTACTTTTTCAGAGTTAGGGTGAGTTAGGGCAAACTTTCTGATTAATTAAAAAACACCAACTACAGAAAAATGCCCTACATTATCAATTTATACTAACAGCATTATGTGCAGTACAAAACAGTACACATTATTTTTACAAACCACATTATGAGACATAAAAACTAGATTATCTGCAGTCTGAGACACAGTAAATGCTCTCTTATAAATCTGAGAAGTTCATATAGGAATTCTGTGTTGCAGCAGGATTAGAACTGTGGTTCTGTGCGTGATCAACAGCTTAACCAGCAGAGTCCAGGACGAAACACCAGACTAGTCTCAATGCTAACCTTATAGATCAGGGTTTTCAACAACTGCACAAAACATCTACAAAGACATGCATGTTTAAATCTCCATTTTCCCCTTAAAATGATGATCCTCACATTTATAACAAACAACAAACAATACACAACAAAATGAAAATATGTATATATAAAGTTTATATGTGACATTTTACTTTATAGAACCTTCTTGATACTTTGCTTGAAACCTTCGCTTATACACTCAGTGACCACTTTATTAGGCCTTGCTAGCGCTGGGTTGGACCCTCTTTTGCCAGTGTGCCAAGAAAATATCCCCCACACCATCACCACCACCACTAGCCTGAACCGTTGATACAAGGCAGGAAGGATTCATGCTTTCATGTGGTTTACGTCAAATTATACCATCTGAATGTCACAGACGTTTTTCAAATATTCTGCAGTCCAGTTTTGGTGAGCCTGTGCGAACTGTAGCGTCAGTTTGCTGTTCTTAGCTGACAGGAATGGCACCCGGTGTGGGCTTTTGCTACTGTAGCCCATCTGCTTCAGGGTTTGACGTGTTGTGCGATGAGAGATGTTATTCTGCACACCTTGGTTGTAACGAGTGGTTATTTGAGTTACTGTTGCCTTTCTGTCATCTCCAACCAGTCTTTCCATTCTTTTCTGACCTTTGACATCAACAATGCACTCACTGGATATTTTCTCTTATTGCACCATTCACTGTAAACACTAGAGATGGTTGTGCATAAAAATCCTAGTAGATCAGCAGTTTCTGAAATACTCAGACCAGCCTCTCTGGCACCAACAACTTGCCACATTCAAAGTCACTTAAATCCCCTTTCTTCCCCATTCTGATGCTCGATTTTAACTTCAGCAAGTTGTCTTGACCACGTCTACATACCTAAATGCATTGAGTTGCTACCATGTGTTTGCTGATTATCTATTTGGGTTAACATGCAATTGAACAGGTGTACCTAATAAAGTGGCCAGTGAGTGTGTAATTATTGGAACATCTATGACATCAGAAGACCAATTTTGCACAGCAAACATGCACAGGTGTTATGGCTCTGTTGGATTCAAGCGTCTCAGTATTCAGCCATCATTGATTTTATTATTTACACCTGTGATTTTCCTTCCTCCTTTCAACGCAAAGGAGCAGCAGCTCTACTTGTAGTTTCTCACAGATTACTTGGCTTCTTAAAAAATATAAAATACCAAAAATATGCTCACTTTTTAACGTAACAGTCATAGTTTATAGTTAAATAGTTATTTATGTTTGATGCATCGTAGAGACTGTTTCTTGTACTGCTGTACACGTAAATTTCCACTTAAAGATTCAGTAAAAAGTTCCCTTCTCTCCTTTTCCATCTAATCAAAGCTATTAGACAATTATCTTTTAAAGAGGTATTTTCCATCAACAGATATAAACCTCTATTTGATAATGGTCTGAAATCTTTGAAAGAAATGATGTTGCTCATATAATAAGTGTAACAAACCAACTGTGTAGATGTGTGACACCAGAAGCCTAATTGATGTTACTGAGAAATCATCTGGTTTTTAAATTAACCTCGACCTCAACACCTCGCCATGTATTAAAATAAAATTGAGCTAAGATGAGCTGTTCAGCAACCTGCAGAGTACAATGAAATACCGGCCTAGTATTGGTTAAATAAAATTTGAAAAAGTAACGTAAATATATTCAGAAGTGTCATGCAATCTAAGACACAGTTCAGCAATCAGATTCAAAGAAAAAGTTTCACCCAGATCAGTGTGACCAGACATTTCATTTGTCATGTTGAACGACCCCTGGTGGTGCAGACTGGAAAACACATGTGTAGGATTCACCTCCAGTAATCCAAACCACCAGGAGCTTTTATCAAAATATTATTTTTATTATCAAATACTTACATAAAAATAAACAATACGAAGAGCAAATACAACATTTTTATCAGTGAAATGCCAAAATACTGATTAAAAAAGAGCAGTGGTCAAAACAGTACAGCAGAGACAGAATCATTTCACATGTGATGGGCTTACTGGGTTTTACATGTAAAATCCATTCAATGACCTTAAAATGAAATCATAACAATTCTCTAGAAAACAGAGAATGTGTGCAGTAAGGTCCAGTGAGTAAATAACTTATTTTAAACAAATGGCAAAGTAAGAAGAGCATTTATCACAGTCAACAGACTTTATAGGTTTACTCTGTACGTTTAATTTTAAGGCCCCTATTTAATGTTTCAGTGTTTATAGATTTAACCTCATCTATAGTAATCAGTCCCTTTTACATTGCATTCTTGAATTGTGATTCTGCAAAACCTGGTCAGATATGAGTGTTTTGAGTCCTTTTGGCAATTGCAGCAGTTCGGTGCTAGAAGGTTTTCAAAATGCAGTCCTCCAAAACTCACCTGTCCCCTGTCACCTCTCCCACCCATCCCAGAGTTTTTAAAACCCTCTGCGGCTTTAGCCTAGCCGACCAAACCTGTCGTTCCTCTGCAAATGCCTGGTACAGCTGGCACAGCAGAAGCTGGAGTAGTATGAGTTGGAGCAAAGTCGGGCGTAAACTATCAGCTCGCAGTTGGCAAGCTCAGGCTGGTCCACACATTCTGGCGGCACATCACCACCTGCAACGGCAGAGTTGACAGACAGTCCCATTTAGACTTGTTTTTGTGACTCATAAAATAAGTTCAACACACCAGAACATTGTGTGGTGTTCTGCAGAAGTAAATTAATCTTGAAGTGACTACATGAAACTAGGTGAATCACAATGCCAGTCTTTCTTTCTGCTTGTTTGTTCACCTGCATGGCACAGGTCTGAGTTGTCTGTGTTGTATTGTCTGAAAAGGATTTTCCAACTTCGCTGAAAACATATGCCTCATTAGGCTGATTCAGATTGATGCCCACATCTCTTTTACAGTGATTTAAATACTTGTAGTCAGAATAACGTCAAGGCAATTGTCATTATCAGGCCTTCTTATTTTTTTAGAACCAATTTTGTTGTCAAAATCATAGTTTAAACCAAAAGAAAACAAATACTTAAATAGATATAAAAGCTGAAGACATTTTTTATCTGATTTTTAAACGATGGCATCTAAGAAAATCTGGTGTATCTGGTTCAAACTATGATTTTCTTCATATTTGCAAATGAGAACATAAAAGCATAAGGGTGGCTGAGTTAGATTATTATTCCTACCTTGCTGTGTTTCTTTAGTGACTCTAACTTCAGCCGTGGCACTCACAGAGTAGATGCCAGTGTATCCGTTACAGGTGTAAGTGCCCTCATCTGAAGGCTTTACATTATTCAGGATCAGACTGCCGTCAGAAGATACCAGGATGTTACGACCGTCCGGACGCACTGGTACACCATTTCTGTAGAGACAGTGAAACGAGAGAAAAGCCAGTTAAGGACCATGAGCTTTGTGAACCTTCTTTTACACCTGTTGTCTATGAAAATCAGTTCACATCTACCTCAACAGAAGAAAAAGACTACTTTACCTTATGAAAGCCATGTTTCTGTATGTAAAAATTAAAGTATAGTGTTTGTTTTTATCTACTGGATAAAATTTAGATATTCTTTTTGAGAAACTACAGGAAAAATATCATTTTTTGCAAGTTTGTTGGTATACTGTCTTATGTTCATGTGGGTTTATGAGTGATAAACTTTGTGATCACGTATATAATGAAATCAAACAAAACATATAAATGTTAATGGAAGCTGGCTTTTAAAGTTAACTTCCCATTCTTTGGCAGACAAATATCACCCGAATATCTTTCATATAAAACCCTTTAAAGTTAACTGTTATTCCTACTAGCAAAGTATTTTTAAAAAATTGTGTCACTTTTATATCTTACTTTGAAACCAAACTCTGTAAGGGCAGTTCCCTGCTGTGCTGATTATTCTTGGGGCCAAAATAAAAGATCAATTCATCATCAGGTCTAACGCAATAAATACTTGACCTTAGAAATGCAAGTTATTACCTGGACCAGCCTATATTGACGTTGTCTCCTGAGACCACACAGGGGAGCAGAGCTGTGCTGCCTTCAGACACCTGGATGTTATTAGGAGCTGTGGTGATCCTCAGGTCCGCTGGACAATAAAATCAGAAAGCAATGGTGATTTATTCCAACCTAAAAACCCTCCCACCCTCACAGGTTTAAACTGAATTATTTTGGATAACCCCCAGAGGAATTGGAGCACAAACACCGCTGTATATCTTAAAGATATCCACATATACTGACCTCTGGTGGTGATTTAGTAAAAAAATACAACATCCATAGATGTCAGGCAGTCACAAGGAATACACAATTCTAGTCAGCATGTTTACAGCAGCATGTTCTGTGTTTGGCTTGAAGACAGACATTAAGACATTAATTTAACTCACCTTGGACTCTGAGCTGCAGCTGTTTCTGCTCCAGCTGCTGCTGAGTGGAGGCTGTACATGTGTAAACACCAGAGTCCTCCGACTTCAGAGAGCCGATGATCAGCGTGCCATCTGAATGTTTGGTATACCTGCAAACATCATTATCCAATAAGAAACTTATGCAAGTGTGATATGGAAAGTTGAAATAGCCAGTGCACATACAGTGAGAACAGACTTTTCAGTGAAGTAGGAGACAACTTATGTCTTTTGTCTAAACTAGTAAACTGTTGAAAGATAAAATACATGCATATTCATAGTTTTTGAAATTCTTAATAAGGAGAGGATGATCCACAAACTTTTTTGTGGAAAAACATCAGACAAATTTTGAATCAAGGCAATTTATTTTAGATTTCTTAAAACATGTCTGCAGAGGATTTTAAAGGATTATAATTGCTATCTAAAAATCTAAAATCTGATATACAGTTGCTGGGATTACTGATTTATTACTGTATATTACAATGAACATTTTGTCATTTAACTGAAGCCCCACCAGAGAAATAATTTTAATGTTTTATATATATATGTTTCATCTTAATCATATTTTTTTGTTACAAGATAATTTCCTTGTCTAATGGAATATCTTGCACATCAAAAATGTAACTTTTGCTTTTCTCCAGACTTTTCTAGACAATCCTTTCACATTCAGATATTCTGTAGATAAAATAGTAGATGATGAAGCAGAATGATAATTACCTTGAGTCACTGAGGGTCTGTCCATTTTTGGTCCACTGAATGTTGACAGACTGAAGTGCTGAAGGAGGGACAATCGTGCAGGGCAGTCTGGCAGTTTGTCCTGCTCGCATTTCCAGCAAAGACGAGCTTGATCGCTCGATACTGAACCTGAGAGAAATTACAGGAACAGCAAGCTGATGTCAGCGACTGTTTTGTCATTTACAGCTTCACACATTTAACGTACATCAGAGAGGACACTGGAAAGACTGCAAAGAATTACTGATCTTCAACTGTGTGGAGAGAAAGATGAATTGTTATTACCGAGAGAAAGGCACATCTCTTGGCAATGAGGTAGGAATCAGCTGAGACGATCCCTCTATGAGACACAAACACACACGATTGGGTGAATGCTCCTGACATAATTCACTCACACATCATGTCACATTAACACATCATGTGTAAAGACATGGTGGTCAGCATGTTCTGACACAATCTATGATATCATCTATGACATCAAGGCTTTGCCTCAGTCTTCTGGATTTTCGTGTGACAATCTAATTGGGGTTAAAGTGGGTCGAATTAAGATTTGACCGAATCTGGCCCCAATTAGACGACTGTACTCCGGGTGAAAGTTTTTGGAAATTTACTGGACAATCTACACTCTGTTTATATCCATGGAGGTTTTTAATTTGTAGATAGAATTCAAATGTATATTTCCTACAATATGATAAAAAAAATGTTGACAAAAATATTCTTTGCCCATATTAAAAAACAAGCATAAGTTTGGAAAGGTCAGGACAAAGAGGCACAGTGATGCTTAAAGTGAAATGCTAATTAGCACTAAACACAAAGTACATCTGAGGCTGATGGGAATGTAATTAGTATTACAGGGATTTTGTCAGAGGCAACAAAACAATCACAGCCTTGACTTGATGGCAGCGCCAGAGGAAAAGTCAGGGGATCAAGTCAATGGATCACCATTATTTATTCACTATTCATTAGTTATACCAGTCCATTCTCTGTGCACTCTGAGTACCATCTTTCATGGCTATCCATCCAGTAGTTGTTGAGATATTTCAATCATAGCTACAAGAATTATTGTATGATGAATGTACGAAATACAACAAACTATTTCATTCAGATTCACTGCGTTACCTGTGACAGACAGGTAAATGTAGCGGTGGTCTCTCTCCTGTTCACGAGTCGCAATGCACAAGAACCAACCAGAGTCTGACTTAGTGAGAGGACCAACTAACAGGGAGCCATTGGGCTGCTGGTGATGCCTAAAGAAATTTCAAGCATAGAGGTAAAGCATAATCACACACAATGACAGAAAGCAACATTAAATGTATATTAAGCCGCAGAGGGTTTTAAACTGACCTGTGCGTGGACAGAGGGATGCCGTCTCTTCTCCACTCGACAATGACAGTAGAGGATGGTGGCGGACTGACTCTGCAGGGCAGCACCACTGTCTGGCCAACTAAAGCTTCCACTGTCGAGGGGTCGGTCTTATCGATGGTCAATCCTCCCAGGGTCAAACTGAGGAAACAGGTACAAGGATAGAAGAAAGGAAAGAAAGAAGGAAAAGGAGGAAGGGCCAGGAGAAAGTTGGGAAACAAAGAAAGAGAAGATTAAAGGGAGGAAGGGAATGAAAGAGTCACTTTATGCTCTACTGTTGGTACTTTCGTTAGTGGTCACCAAAGCAAGCATAAAGATCGCCCACAACCTGGCTTCAGAGGTTCAACAGAGAAAGCTCAGAAAGAAAAGACAGAGAAGAAACCCAGCTATGGCACACAGGTAACTTGAAAATTGACGAGACAAACAATGCAACCTTCACCCAAAACACAGCAAATCAAAAAGTTAAAAATCAAAGGTGATGGTGACACACACAGAGACAAAGGATAATTTCCCTTACACCAGAAAAAACAATAACTAAGCTCCCAGCGAGAAGTTTCCTAGCAATGTCCCTCAAAGAAAGCTAAAATCTATGATGAAGCTAATACACACAACTAGATGACAGGGTTTAGTGATTACACACATACAACGACACATGAAGCATCACAGCAGAACCTTTATTAGTTTGATGACATCAAGGTGACAACACAAAGCCCAGAGGTGGTGGCGACTGACACAGTGAGGTAGCAGGCACAAAAAAGCACAAGACAACAAACATTAACTCTAGACAAAGTGAAAAGTCCCCAAAGCACTAAGCAGAAGAGCTGTCCGTTTAGGGTTGCTGTGAGGTTGTCAACTTCTCCAGGCGTTTTGTTGAGGTTAAAGGAAGAAACAAGTTGCTGCAACTTAGGCAAGGGTGAGAGCAAGACTCTGTGGAGCTGGACGTACAGTAGCATTACTAGGGTGTGTTAAACAAAGCAGGGGTTTTGATTATATTAGCATCACAATCTATATACTGTAGAGCATGTTGCGTAAAATAAAGTACATGTAATACATGAAATATTGTGTTGTACTGATAATAAAAATGGGAATAGCTGTTTAATATAACGTCTTTAAAGAGTATCTTAACACCAGGTTCTCTCTGGTTAAAGGTTTCGAATCTGTTTCTCTGACTACAGCCACCACGTCTAACAATGATGTCATGATGTACTTACACACCCTGATGTCCACTTCTACGTCACAGCAGCAAGGTGAGGAGTTAAACCACCAGGTCAGATATTCACGGGGTGTTAAGTTACTCTTTAAGTTAGATGATTTTGTCCTCAAAAGCTTGGAAAAGAAAGCAAGCTTGGCTATTCATTTAGTCTTTGATTTCTCTTGCTTTTCACAATAAAGTTACTTCATTAGTAATTTTATTTATTACATGACTTTTTGTCATATTATTACTTAATTCTGAATCTGGTTTATATAAATTTAGTCATGTAGGACTTGCAGAATAATGCAGGCTGGGAATATTTGTATACATGACACAATGTTAAACAACATAAACTTCATTATGATACTTTGGGCGTAAGTGAATGATGCACATGATTTGTTTGTGCATGGTGTTTCAATCTCCTTCGACTCGCTCTTTGGCTCTGCACACTCAGAGCAGGGCTCAGTGGATTGGGGCTCCTTCAGCAGGGGTATAAAGGCTGTTAACAGCATTATGAGGCCAGCGGAGGCGGTGCTGGGGCAGGGAGTGAGCTTTTCGCCGTGCTCCCTGGGTCTTCAGGATCTTACCTAGCTGCTGGGCCGGTGTGCTGAGCAGCAGATCCAGGTGAAGGTCGGCGCACACGCATGTGGACTCTAGCTCTGTGGGCATGGGTGGCGGCACTTGTAGCCTGTCTGCCGGTGCCACTGGTCGAGCCTCCCTGGACTGTGAAAATCCTCCCCATGTTGCGTGACCCTCCGCCTGCTGACCCTCCAGATGCAGTGCCTGCTTCAGACACGGTGCCTCCCTCAGACGTGGCCCTTCCAGGGGTAGATTCTCTTCTAGAAGTTGGCTCTCCCACTGGAGCGACTGGCCCCGGATCCTGTTGGCTTGGTGCAGGCCCCTGGCACACCCTTTGGCACTCAGCCCGGGACATGAAGTTGTTGTTGTTACCATGGCAACTTCCATACCAGAAGTGCACACACTTGGAGGTGATGATGTCGTAGAAGTAGCGTGATATCCAGTTGCTGCAGGAGCCGGCAGCACGAGGCAGGGAGCAGATAGAGCGCTCAACTGCAGCAAGAAAACAGAACGGGTTACCAAAATTCAGTGTCCAGGCTATTAAAGGTTAGCTTTTCCTGCACTGTATCACACAGTCTTCATCAACAGATAGTTTGCTCAGTTGATCATCCTCTGATAAAGACCATGGGACGTTTTTACATAGTACTACTTTTAAAATCAAGAATAAACTTTAGACAGACAACAGTTCTTTAGTTCTCAGCATCTTTTATTGTAATCCGCTAAGTTTACTTGTCACAATCAAGACTACAACCCTGAAAACTCAAATTGAAAAAACAGAAAACTGGATTTATATTGCTCAGTAATTTGAATCTTTGGATTGACCACTGCTGTTTGGGGAGGAAACCTGAAAAAATGTATATTTTGCCCAGCTTACACTATGTTTTTAATTGAATTAATGCTAGGTAATGACAAAGAGGTAGAAAACCTTCTATTCACAAGTAGGAGTTAAAGAACACAAAAAACAGAGATTATTGCGTAATAATGTATTTGCAACTTCTTAGTCCCTTACTGTGATTGGGTGGGTTTGGGCAGCCTTCCCCGTTGGGTCCTCCAGCAGGTGTGGTGCGGTCATAACAGCACCCGTAGGTGGTGGTACGGCACTGTGCTGCATTCTCAGTGGGAATAGAAGGAGCAGCCTGAAGAAACATGATATGACACATTAGAGAAAAGGTAGTTTTAAAAATTACATTTAACAGGTTAGAGAAAACATCATATTGATAATGACATAATCAGAGATCTTGCTTTCAAGTTCTTCTACAATTCTACAATTTTTTTTCACATAGTGTATTTTGTTTTTTTCTCACTGATGCCTATTAGCTGGCACTAGCTGGAGTTTTGGAGTTCTGTTCTGCATAAAACTCCATAAAAACAATAATAAAGAAAATCAATGATGAGAAATTGTCTATGCCCACAAAAGATTTACAAATAACATTTTTCTCCTGATTGTTCTGAGATCTGTTTTTCTAAGGTTTCATTCTGGGAGACAATTGATAGTCAGAACATTTCCAGCACTGTCTCCCATATCATATATACAATAGTTTGTCTAACTCAGAAAATGTGAACATTTTTTGCTTACAGTGGGTGCAGGAGCCACATACTCCACGCAGCCCTCCTTGTTGGGGCCCTGAGCAGCCGTCACTCTGTCTCTGCAGCAGCCGTAACTGACACACAGAATAAGAAGGGAACAGTACAAACAATAAAACACTTTGTACAGAAAGTTTATGCCAAAAATAACAAATATGTGCTTCTTTGACATTTCCAGGAAAACCTCAACCTCTGCCTGGTCACTTAGGGGTAGTTAGTGTGGCCAAACAATCTCTGGTTAGAGTGGTCATGAAAGTGACACCCAGACAAAGGCTCTAAAACTGACTTTAAATATAACCTCAACCACAGTGTAATGACAGGTTGGAGCTGGATACCTGGTCCGAATGCATGATGGCCGGACAGGAGTGGAAGCTGGGCCCCGTGGGCAGCCCAGACCCTGGGGGCCTCCGGCTGAAGTGAGTCCATCTGGGCAGCAGCCATAATAGGACTGGCTGCAGTGGAGGGCTGGTGCGGAACTGTGTGGGTCGTGGACCGTGTTTGTCTGGACTGGGTCCGTCTCAGGCCTGCGGACTATGATGAAACCAAGTGGGGGGATTTCACACATTGTACATGCAGACTAGACCCACAGTTCATGACAACACAAAGCAATAGAGAAGTTCACACATCGCTTTAGAAATTTACAAAACAGTCTAAGCTATTGTGCTTTAGGCCATACCGTCTTTACAGGAAGCAAAAACACAAAAGCATGCAAATAAGAAAATAACTGCTACAAAACAAATCTGTATGATTATAAAAAAAAATAGTACTTAACTATTTGTTTATGGAAATATAAAGCAGGAATTAGTGGAGAATGAATTGGGACAAGTGATTCCATCAATGAGAATAAACAATCTCACAGGGAATGAACACACACTAGACCTCAAACTTGAAATTCCTGACCACTGGGACGATGCTACAGAATCCCAGAACATGCCAAAAACACAGCAGCCAGCACTTGCACACTTCAGTGCTTTGGAAATATTTTAAGTAAAGCTGACAGTGCCCGTGGACCCCTGAAAACATGTCAATCAGGCCTGGATAATTAGTGCTGGGACAGGGACAGGACGGGGGAAAAGGGGGGGACTAATGGGCACAAAGTGACAGGAGTTATATCAGCAGAGAGGAGGGGCGCAGGGGAACTGAAGGGTAGCAATTATTAGGCTGCCATCACACCTACTGTTTGTTTTCTTTGGGCCAAACTGTAATGGAAAAGGTTTATTTTTCTAGAAAAATGTTGTTATAAATGTTAACCTAATATATTGTTAACTAATGTTTAGTAGATCTTTCCCAGAGAGTGACTGTAATTGGAGAGTTACCAAAAGTGACAAAGTGAGAGCAGAAAATATGTTTTTGCAAAGAAAAGGACAAAGCCAGATAAGGTGGAGGAGAATACACACCAGCCAAATTTTGCCCCCCTAACTTCACAAACCAAAATGTTCATTATTAATGCTGGTATTAAATCATTGATACATTATTTTAATCATTAGTAAAGCAGTTAACTCCAGGTTATTAAACCCTTTATAAACTATGAACCTTTAGAAAGTGATTCACACATCCGTCACACATCAGTTGATGCATCTTTAGCCACAGTCACAGTTTTTGCTCTGTACCAATTCAATTATTCCTGACTTTTGGAGTAAATAAAAGCGGCTAAAATGGTATCTCTGTGACGTTACACACAAATATTTGGGCTGTGAATGCCTCCTCAGTTTCATAGACAAACCTGTTGCGTGATCTGGCACATAGGGCTGGAAAACAGTCTGTGTGTTGTCGTGTCCTCGTGGGTCCTGAATGCTGGGAACGACTGCACAAAGAGCAGAAAACAACAAGAGCTCAGTACACAATGTAGGTGAGTGGATGAATTATCTTGATGATCCTGTAATATGATTTCCCTTTTATTGATGAATTTTCAGCAGGTGACTGTTCAGTCAGGGTGTCTCCTGACGCGCATGCTAACTAGTTCTTTACTAATTTAGTTACTTATTCTTTACTCCAGAAATCATTAACAGAGAGAAAACTTCAATTTCTATCCACCAGGATTTTTCTAAAGAGAGAGCTGCAGAGATGTTTGCAACATTCAGTCTCATTGTGCAGTATAATGTTATGTGTTCACTCTTGCAATAAAGAATAAGAGACTAAAACAACAATACAACATGACAGTATATGTTGCAGGAGCAAGAGGCCTAATTTAGTAGCTTAACCTGCATGTGCTCACCCTGTGGGCTGTAGCAGGGCTGGTTGTTGCAACGCTCCACTGTGGAAGGCTTGGGATTGGCGTTACATTGGTCCACTGGGTACAGGTTCCTCTCTTGGTCTGAGCAGATCACCTGGCGCTCTCGTGAGCCGCCGCCACAGCTCATTGTGCACTGGAGGATGATGGAGAGAGATTATAACCAATGAAAACTGCCACAATAGCTGTGCATGAATGTGTGTGTTTATGTTCCTGCTCACCAGTCCCCACTCTCCGACGTGCCAGCTGATCTGTTTCAGGCAGGCCGCCATCTCACAGGGTCGGACAGCAATTGGACGGAGCAAAGTCCTGCAAGATGTTTCCTCCAGCCTCATTCCTCCTGAACCAACACAGGTGACTTCCCTGGTCTGTTCACCTGAACCACAGGTCACTGAGCACTGCAAACACAGGAACACAGATTTTATAACACAGATTACACCTACTCTTAAATATTGAGGCCTTACAATTATATTTTTCGATATCATTTCAAGTGCAAGAAAAGAAAAAAAAGTGAGGAAAATGTTATTTAAGCATAAAACATAAATATGTCAAACAAATGAGGTGAAATCTGAAATAAAATCTGCAGCTTGTATTTCTTAAGAGTCTGTAATTCCATCCAATGCACTGCATCTGTCACAAACTTGCATTTAGTGTTGTTATTCAAGGCTTATATGACTTTTCAGCTTTTCTTGGCTTCTCATGTAATCCTGGTTTTACATCTTAGACTTTTGCATTGAGGATTACATTTAAGTCAGAGACCTAAGCATCTGTTCTGCCTCATGGTTAATGCATGGCACACTTTGAAAAGCTCTTAACGTTTAACAACTTACCGCTGTAAAGACATTTTCAAATTCCACAAAGATTTTTATTTCCAGCTGAAGTGAAGTGCATTTTGTCACCTACCTAAACACAATTTTTGATTTGTTTACAATTGTTTACAATCCAAGCCAAAAAAGACAGCACCAATTTGATACAGCCCATTAATCTTATTATTGGTAAATTGTTTAGTCAGTAATCAGTTTCTCCTCTCTGTGGTCACTGACAGTTTGGTTGTCCACTCACCGCGCTCCATCTACTCGCACGATACTCTGCACACTTTTGCATGTTGCAGGTCTGCAGAGTGGGCGGTGCTTCGGCGTAGGCGGCACAAATGGCATCCTCCACCACGCGGGGGCCCGAGGCATCATGGGAGACGCACTCCACTCTGCGCACCTGAGAGCCTCCACCGCAGGTAACTGAGCAGGTGTTCCACTCACCCGTCTCCAGCTGGGAAACCCACCGGGAGCGAGCGTAGACCAGAAACAGAGGTCAGAAGATGTAGTACAGAGAAAATGTAGAGAGTTTCATTCCAAAATTGTAAAGAAAAAGTTATTGTCTGGTAATAGAGAGGGTGAATATTGATTAATTATATCTGAGCAGAATATCAATATGATATAGAAAATGAGATCCACTCCAGGATCCCTTACAGGTGCAATAGACACACTTCTGATCAGTGACCGCAACCAACCACACAGAGCAGAGATGCTCAGAGATTAAACAGACAGGTAGTGAAACAGCTTTTTAGTCTTGTGTTAAGTGTTTTGTCCAAAACGTTTTCAAACAGCGAAAAGCAACATTTAATCTGAGAAGCTGGAATAAGATAATGTTTGGCATGTTTGCTTGATAAACAACTTTCAAAGACAAATTGCTAACCAAAATTCGTGTCCGTTTATTTTATGTTTTTTAACAATTAACTGACAAATGATTTTAGGAATAACTGAAATCAGTATTTCAGTAATACACAGACAGTTTTGGAATGAAACCCTTCAAATAAAATGCTTATAAAAGGATGCATTGTTTTAATAACACAGCTACTGAAAGAAACTACTAGACAGACGTTTATGTTAAAAACAACACATCCTTTTAGAGACTGCAGTGTTAAAAATTCAGAAATTAGTCACTCACAGCTGAAAGACAGAAAGTATTTTTTCACCTCCTGGTTAGTTTAAATAGACACTAAATTACTAGAAAACAGACTGGAAAGCAGATCTAAAAACAAAACTATGACCAGCAATTTCACATTTTATCTCCCAATCTCTATTCCAACTTTAGCACACACATACTGCTTCTGTCCTTCCATGCAGTTTATCTTTCAATTGAGGCATAATGAGGGTGCAGTTAGCGTCACCCGAGCTTTATAAACATCTCAGGTTTCTGAGCAGCAGCAGCATCAAAGAAAAGAAGCAGGAAATACCAGAGAGTCACTGACTGAGGCCCCGGCTCTTTACTACCACACCACTGTGTCCTGTGTCCCATTCAGATGCACCCAACAACCCCTGCATGACGACCTTTCACCCATGAACACCTTACAACCCACCAGTTACATTAATGGACAGAGTGTTTTACAGTTTGCTAAAGCAATCAAGCAGCAGCCCAGCTCAGCTATCGGGTACAGAGGCCACAGGGTGGGAGGTTAAAGAAGGAGGAGGGCTTTGATGGAAATCTGGCTTCAAATCACTGTTCTGTCTCCATGGAGAGAGACATTAAATGTGTCCAGGAAAAATGAGGATCATTAAAAGGCTGAAAGAAGATCTCTGAGCTGGACAGTTGCCCTGCGCCTTTGTTCTCTGCTCATATGGAGGAACAGGCTTTGCGCTAAACACAGATGCTAGAGTCACACACATCTGAAGGGGGAGAGTTTGTGATGGCACTTCAGTAGCTAGTAGCTAAAGGTTTTTCATTTTACAAGTTTTAAAAGTGAAAGACAGGTTGGATATCACTTAAGAGAATCACTAAAATCGATTGTGCATGCTCAGGAAATCAGCGATTAGAGAAAATAATGACAATATGATTTAGATCTACCCCTGTGTTTGCAGTCACCTAAACCTTCACTACGACTACAGACCCTGGGTTACCTTAATACATAGGCTCTGGGTGTTTCTGAGGGTCTCCACAACTGTGGTGGATACTGGTACGCCATCCTTTCAGACAGTCATAACACACCAACAACAGTCAAGAAGCTGCTCTGAAGGTTATTTTTGTCAAAATCACTTACAATGGAGCAAAAATAACCTCTAGATGCTGTTGATCTTAGAAAGTTCTACTGTAAAGTCTACTGAAATGTCACATTTGATCAGTGAAATCTGACTGTAATTTACCTGCGAGTCTGTGGGCATGTATGCGGGTTGCATGTACGGTTGGTTTGTGGCCTTGGCAGAGATGCACAGAGATAATCGGGGTAGGCCTCATTATCAATGGTGCAGAAGACCAAACGAGACTGGTAGCCTAGTGAAGAAATGCAATGAGAACGGACTTGTTTAATTTTCCAGGGAGCAAGATACAAAAATCTTTAAACAAGTTCTGATCTGCATTCATATATGTTTAAGTGTTTTTCTGAGACTCTGACCTGATCCACATTCTCTGCTGCAGGCAGACCAGGATCCAAAACTCCAGTAGTAGCCGTCTCTGGAGCGTCCATTAGGAAGATAAAATTCATACTCCACTCCTTGATTTGGCTCCTGGCTGATCAGCTGGGAGGAAAGGGTTTTACATATAGATTAAACTTACAAAGTTGATTCAATCAAATTGTTGCAGATTTCTTGTCCTTGGAGGATCTGTTATTCTGACCACTCCACATTTCCTCTAACATCAAAAACCCTGTGAACAATTCTCCTTGACCACCACTTTTGTCCATGACAACTTCTTTTAAGAGTTTTCCCTGAAATGTGGATGTGCATGGTCCCTAAAGGTTGAATCCTAATGTTTTGGTGTCTCCCTTACTGCCCTGAAATGAGGTAGTAATGAGGCCCAAATTCCACCTTGTCAATCGCACATCTAATAATTTAAGAAATATATCACAATAAAATAACATAGAGCACATTTATGTGCCAAAAATGATGAATTCCTTAGATTTTAAAGACCCAATGATCTTTTTCCTGTAGCCACCCACAGGACCAATGTAACACAGTAATACCCAGTAAATCAAAGTTATCAGTATGTTGCTTAATCTTTCTATTGTTTTGTATTGTAGGTTGTAACAAACCATCGTAGCCTTTACAGGACATTAACGCTTATTATTAGAATATAGCTGCTTTAAAGAAAGATTTAGAGTTAATAATTGTCAGACAAAGAAAATAAATAAAAGAATGAAAGTCAAAACTGTCTTCAGTCTTACCTCAACAACAAGGGGTTCAGTGGTGGGGCCACGGCCGATGATGGTTTCAGGAACGTTGTCACCCTCAGCTCCTCGCTGGTAGTACAGCATAGTTCCAGCAATCGGTGTCGCCCTGGAAAACTCAATTACCCAGTGGCCATTGAGGTAGTACTCACCACGCAGGTTCTTGATAGCTGGCCATGCATAGAGGTTACAGTCATTGTATGTACAGAATATAATCAAACATACTACTGAATTATGTGCAAGCTGTGAATCATTTATTCTGATGCTCTATACTAGTGATACTAGTTTGTTTTCTAAAACGTCAAACACAAACTTACCAAGGTAGTTGCGTGTGGCCACCGTTTCTCTGATGCTGATGGTGGTGGCTCCAACAGGGATGATGAACATCTGGTTGTAGCCTGAGATGAAAATGAGATATAGCTCTTTTCACACATACAAAATGCTACAAAGTCAAACTAAATAAAAATCTACATCTCTGACATTTCTCTTAAGAGGTTTCTGGTACCTCAGAAATTTGCTGGTGTGACAAATGTGATGACTGAAAACATCTGACAGTGTGTTGCCAAGTTAAAAATAACATGTTCAACGTACCAGATGGCAGGTCGCGTACAGAGAAGCTGTTCTTGACTCTGTAGCAGGACTGTCCGTTACCCCCACACTGCAGGCAGGGGTCTTCCTGCTGAGGAGACTCCAACATATTGTCACAGCCCAGACGCTGAAGAAGGAAAAAGTAAGGAAATATTTCATAAGTAAAAGGTTAATTTTTGCCAGAGTTAAACACTGATATTGACCTTTCATTCATAACAGACGTTGCTCCCTGAACACAGAGACTTTCTGCACAGTTTGCAAAACCTTCAACAAGTGTTACATATGTTGTGTCTCCTAATAATTTAAATCATCTTTCACTCCTCATTAGAGTCTAAGTAGAGTCTAGAGTATTAACCATCAAATGTAGTCTGTTTAGGCAAATGTCTTGGTATTGATATTGGTCTTTAAAAACAACAGCTGAACTCTCATAGGTACTGTACTTTTTTACAGAGAAGTGACCAAGCAAGGACACAAAATGTGCTCAAGTCAACATTGCTACAATCAGACACTCCAAAAGGCAAAAGTCCAATCGCAGAGTAGCAGTTTCAGGGGCCAAACCAATACCAGATTTGCTTTAACAAGGTGTCAGAGACGGGAAAATCTGTGTGAACACAATGTTTCTGTGAAGGTAGCAATCCTGAAACCAAGCAATAAAAAAATCAGCTTTAAAAAAAGTACAGGAACAACAAGGTTCAAAAGTAAGACCTGGGAACAGAGTGGATTTTCGAAAGCTGCTTCCCACAGAGGAGGTGATGAAGACATGATGACAGAGGCTAAATAGAGTAGGTGTTTTATGAGGAAAAGGTTGCTGCGATAATAAGAGTTTGAAATTACTACACAGTGAAACTAATCCTCTGACTGTGTCCACTCTGATTAATGAAGTTATGCTGTCAACCAGGACTTTGTGTGAACTGAACCTCTGATTATGGCATCTTATCCCCTAAAAAGTTGTATTTCTCTTTTAAGGTGGCAAATCTGAATTTCTTGTTTAGCACCTGAGAGGCCAAAATGCTCCTCTAGCTTGCTCAAGTTCCATGCTAATCTGTAATCTTAATGAGCCAGAAACCTAAAACCCTGTGTGATGTAGAGATGAAAAAAAATGGAATTAGAAAAAAAAACTGTATTTCAAGAATCAAACCAAGAAATGATTGCTTTCCAACAGAGCCGATTTGATTTTGGACCTCTTATTATTTTACATTTCATCTAATCTCGTGTGTTAATTTTCTGTGCAACCTACCTTGCAGACTCCATCAACACAAACATCCCTGCGTCCTGGGTGGCAGGGCGTACCATCAACCACAGAGCTGCGGTGACGATAGAAAAAGTTTTCTCCTCTTGGCATGCAGTTCAGCTCACAGGGGTTCTCAGCTGTCAGAGGGACATGTTATATTTTAGAAAGTCGGTTCTCTCTCTTCTCCCCATGTTACATACTTAGAACCTTAGTATATGTATGTGTATCTGTATTGTACTACTTTTGTACTTTTACTTTTATTTTTACTTTTGTACTTTTACATTGGTTCTGACCTCCATAGTATGGGAGCCATTTGTAGCGTTTCCCCTGGAAGTCAGTCCCATCAAACTGGGAGCACTGCTCTTCACGGAAATCCCTGGACCCCTCTGGACAGTCCTGAGTGGAACAATGGGAATCAGCGAAGATGTCAAAGGACAATTAAGCAGAAACACTTTCAGGTTTAAAAAAAAAAGAAGTGACACGTCATGTATACGGAGATAATTTAAAAAATGATATATCTGGCTAATTTAATTATGGCAGAAACATGCTACTTACAGATGATCCTTTAATTAGCTTTAATGTTAGTTGTCATTCCTCCTTTCTGACAGCTAGGTTATGGATTTATCACAGGCATAAGCATGTTTATAGGCCATACACTGATGAAATGTCTAAGGGAAAAGAGTTTAAGATGTGTTAGTTCACCTGGATGTTGCAGGAGCGGTAAGACTTGTCTGGTCCCACACAGTTGTGTCCTCCATCAGCCCTGTATGCAGAAAATGATTCATCAGTGTTAGACAGTGACAGTGTTTTTTCTGGATTAACCCCGGTGCGTGACCTGATGTGGAGACATCTTTTAAACATTATCTTCTTAAGACCCACGGATGAAGTAGTTTCTCAAAGCTGAATTGCGAAGAAGGAATCGGTGATGTGTTATCTGCTATATCTTTGCAGTTGATGGTCTGAGTCAAATAAGCCTTACATGATATATGCTCAGTTTTAAGATGGTAGTGATTTAGTTTTGAACTTCAAAAAGTTGGTGGATCTGTAAGAGACATAAAAAGGATGATCAAAAGTGATCCAGCAGAGGCTGAGATATCCTGACTTTATTATAGGTAAAGCTCCAAAAATGCTGGATCCTGAGTTTCCCATAATGCAAAAGGATAGTATCTTTCATGAGACCTCCACTCTGCCTCCTAAACCCCCCACAGCTAACTGAGATAACCATGATTCATTAGTAGAGTTATTTTTTTCAGTTATTCAATTCTATTTTTAAAAAACTGTTTCCACATGCTGAGTAGAAACTCTTTACTCCAGACAATTAAACTGACATTCATGAGTAAAAACAGGGGAGTGCCCTTTTAAGCCACAAATATGTGTTTACATCAACCTTATTGGTGCTGTAAAAATCCACTGTTGCATAATTTCTAACTAAAGTTTCATTAAAAAACTTCATGGAAACCGTTAATGACTAGGTGAGGCTACAGTGCAAGTATGCAAATACAGACTGTCTGCGAGTGCAGAAATAACAAGTTTCAGCTCTGACATTAAGTGGCAATCGTCTTTAATCTGTGCCTGTAAAAAAAGAGCTCTCAGCAACAGGAGAAGCCTCAACATCATCCTAGCTGAGCCCAAAACTAGTACACCATGCACACGGCAGTGATCCGTGAGACAGGAGATTGCTTTGCCACCCTCCCTTCCAGCCACGATGATAACTCATGATTAAGTCACTTCCAAAAGTACCTGCCCTCGGGCTTAAAAACAAGACACGTTCCTGTCAGCGTGCCAAAACTGAAACTAAAACATGTCCAAACACTCAGTGACAACATCCAGCCTTTAACTTTTCACCTGAGAAAAGGGAAATAAACATTTGGAGAATCAAACATTTTACAGACATTTTATTCATCGCACAAAATGAAAATAGATTATATCCCATGGCAGGCAAAATGACAACCCTTAATGCCACGTGCAACACTTTAAAGTGTGAGTCCTTTGTATGGTGTTCAGGACATTTTATACTAAACTGAATGTTGGCAAAATGGGAGTTCCTGTAAAGCAAACAATGAGTCAATGTCTGTCTAATCATAGTATTTAAAGGTGTGATTCTGGCAAACCTGGCAGACAAGATATGACAGAGTTCATCCAAGTCGGTTGTTCCCTCTTATTCATCATTCCGCTAAAGAGGGGAAATCACTGACAGACTGTCTGACTCACTGACTGACTGCACGGACATGTTGAAAACCATCATCTTATGGAGCGCCGATTGACAGATCAACAGAACTCTTCCAAACATCACTTTTCTATAGTATTTCTATCAGGGGTCACTTTAATCTGCACTGGCTGTTTCTCTTATTGTCAATATTTAATGTGAAAACTACATTTTCTTACAGTTTGCCTTCACATAAATGCAACAAAATATCAAAGAAGGTGAATCAGAAAACTGTTTGAACATGTTAAAAGAAACAGATCATTACAGACATGTTGTGCCTGGTGGTTTCTTTGGAAAAACAACGTTTTCCGATTGATCAAATTCCCTCATTGCTCAATAACTGAGGCCCTCCTACATTCTACCGACAACGAACACAGAAAATGTTATTGACAAATTTCTTTTTTGACCATTGCAGATCACATGCATACAACAGCTTGTTAGGGCCATTGCGTTAAAAATAATAATAAAGGTGTGGAGGTAATAATTTCCAAATTTATAGATGTTACATTTATCAGAAAAACACATATTTTCATAGATTAAAGTGATGAATTTATGAGAAAAACCTCACAAATTTTCAAGAAATAAAATCGAATATTCTCTGAGATTATAAAGCCATAAATTTGCAAGACAAAACTCTCTGAGATTAAAGTGACAAATTAATGAGAAAAAATACTCAAAAGTACAAATTTTCAGTTATTTAAGGCTCTGTACTATTAAAAGCAGGGTATGCAGATGTTGATAACAACAGCTGTCCCATCTAAGCTACTTTCACCAACCAGTATTATGAAATACTTTCTTCTGTTCAAAGACCAAAAGCATAAAAATTGGAGAACTGCAGACATTACACATGCTTTCAACTCCAAATTATTTAACTGTTGTCTTGGATTATTAATGACTGAAAAAAACCTTCAATACGCCGTTTGATGGAAGGTTAAGTGCTCTACTTTTGAGGTATCTTGCTTGAACGTTTCCATTTTATGCTACCTATACAATATAAACCTTTTTGGCTTGTGACGTCTTACTAAACAAAATCTGTCTTGTTGTTGTCCATTGTCACGTTTTAAATGTCTGTGAGTTGCTAGCAGTTCCACTAAAGAGATATTTTTCTTCTAAATTTCTCAGAGGGTTTCATTTAATTTAAATTAATCTATTTTAATGTTAGTTTAATATAAATGTTCAAGGCCCAAAAGGTCAATTCTATGCAATAATTCACAAAAAAGCAAAGCTTCAAGAAAAGTCCAAAAGAAATTATACACATTTATGTTGCAGAACTTTTTTTTTTAGATTTTACTTGTGACTCAGAGGACTAAACTATAAAACTAGCTATAACTCGACCAGCTACAACAGTAATGTGCTCTGTACACAGAGAATCATCAGTATTAATCTAATAATTTCATATATAATAATATATGAGTCACAAGGGCCAGAAGTACTTTTGCTTTTGATACTTGAATCACTTCCCGTCTTGTGAATACAGATTACATGAGGCAACATGCTGGCTAGATTCCAGCAACATGAGTAACCTTTCCATAGAAGCTGGCAACACCAGCAAACATGACTTTAATCACTCCTCACTTTGTCCTGTTGAGTCACATATGAAGATAAGCAGCTTTAAAGCCAACCTAAAAATGGTCAGAAACCCATATATAATGAAATGATACCAAAACACGTGTGCAGCAAAGGAAGAGGATTCCTTGAAACCGCTTCTAAAGTCTTTTCAGCCAAAAAGGGCAGATAGAAATGTTCACTCCCCATCCAATCCCTTCAGCAGCCAACGGGCAACACCCAGCAAAGAGGAGTCCTTTTAATGTTAAAGGGCCCCTCCCTGCAGTGTGTTTTTGGATGTAAGACAAGCCCACGTCCTCGTGACTTCAAGGCATTCTTTTACCATCTAGATATAGTCTGTGCCCATGAACCTCACAATTAGCTTTATTCAAACAGGAGAAAATAACCTGTGTGTGTATTCAGGGCCTCACAATGAGCTGAGATTGTCAAAGAGAGGCTGACTATGAGTTTATGTGCAGTGTGTGTTGATACATGAGTGCAGGCATGTTTATATATACACATGTAGGTGCATTAAAAATAGATAAATATAGGCAGGAGACATACCTGTGGGTGATACAGCGTCTGGTTCTCATGGTCACGCCGCTGCCACAGCTGCGGCTGCATTCTCCATAAGGACCCCACGAGTCCCAGTGATCCACACTGGGCACCTGGACACAAGACAGAACAGTTTATACACAACATCACTATGTAAAAAAAAAATCAACATTAACTCATGTTATTAAGTGTTTTCTTTGCTATCAAACTAATTATCATTGAATTCATCTTTGGCCCCAGAAACAGCAACTGCAAAACTAAAATATTTCATTTCGATTGAAAGCGCCACTGCGGCTATGAAATGGACCTTGAGGCGAGAACTAATCTCTGCTGATCGCGTAGACTGTGTAGAGCAACATGAATATATGTCAGAAGGTTTTGGTAGCATTTCACTTATCTGAAACATCACAGACAAACCACACGTCCAGTATTACAAAGATTAGGATCCAGAAAATAAATATTTTCAGTGAATGAAGTGAGTCTTGATGATTTTGCATTGTCTCTTGTTAAATTTTGTCCAACATGAAACATTTCTTTGGCACCAAATCGCTAGTTGTGACCATCAGATAGAGGCAAAAAACTCATATGTTTCAGACACCAGTTGCCATTATACTTATCATTAAGTTACTATTATGTAATTTTGGATTTAGTTTTGCAGTTATAATTGATTATTCTTCCTTTATCCATACATCCATTAGCTACCTACTTATCCTTTAAGAGTCGCAGGGGGATAGAACCAATATTATTATTTTCTAGATTCATCGATTAATCATTAGGTCTATAAAACATCAGAAAACAATGAAAAATAGCCATGATGATGTAATTTAATGTCTTGTTTCATCAACCCAAGAGTGCAAACCTAAAGATACTCAGTTTATAATAATGTCAAGAAAAATTGAAAAAAGCAAATACTTAATGGATTATCAAAATTTCCTTTGATCACCTATCAGTTATTCTACTAATGACTGCAGCTCTTATTATTACACCTGAAATAGCGTATAAGGTTGCACTGATCCAGGTTTCTAAAAACACACTAATGTCTCAGGTTTCGGTGGCGACTTTGTATTCAGCTTTCATTGTTTACCGTGAGTGCTGGAGCCAAGAGCAGCTGAAGGATTACCAGAGGCAGGAGAATCTTCATTGTTCCCTGACAAAAGAAAAACAAAGCATCCAGATTTAGTCACTGTGACTAACAGAGGCTACTACACATTGAGCAACTTTTTTTGGAAACAAGCCAGCCTAAAACTGTAACTTATGTGAGACACAGGCCAACATATACAATAAGACTGAAAAGAAACCTCTTTTTATCTGATCCAACAAGAGCAAACACAGCCTCTGTTTTGTTTCACATCAGTACACATCAGTTTTGTTGCCTTGCAGCATTTCCAAAAATATTGCCAGGTACATAAATCCGCTATAAATCAGCCTTGTGTAGCAGTGATTATATAACAGATCTTTAAGCAGATCACCAGACTGAACAAACACAGTGAATGATGCAACAGCATGTTCTGTGGTTTTGTTTGGGAGACACCAACCACAGCAGATAATCAACAGCTGGATCTGCATCACATAGAGAGGGAACTATACGTTTTGATGAAATTCTTGCAATCCACAGAGGAGGAAGTAATCTCCAAATGGATGAAAATCCAAATGGAAACGGATAGAAGTCGATCATCTGAAAATAGTCAGCAGCAATTCTGGTCATTTATTAATCTTTTTTCCTTCCTGCCAAAACATTTACTGGCTTCAGTGTCTCAAATTACAGTATATGTTTGTTTTCTTTACTCTTCTGTGATAACAAATTGAATATATTTGATTTTTGGGACATTAATCGCACAAAACAAGACATTTTAAGATGTCATTATTAACTATGGCAAATACTGATTGACATTTATCACAATTTTCTTACAATTTAAGGACTAAATGATTAATAGAGAAAATAATCACCAAATTAAGTTAGTTAACTGCAGCCCTTAGGTAAATTATGTGGAGTTCACATTCCAACAAAGATAACATAAGTATGTATATCAAGACCTAATGATGTGTTTATTAATCCTTTTTAAGGCCACACCTCGATGTAAAGTGACGAACACTTTAAACACCAGCCATATCATTTCCCTTCACAATCTCCTCACTTAATTCCTTAACTGAGCTAAAAATGTACCCTTTGTTGTGGAGAGGCTGTTTGTTGGTTTTTGGTCTAATGCCTGCCTGAGAGGGAGAAAGACAGAGAGAGAAAAAGAGGGGGGGGTTGGTTGAAGCTGCCAAACCACCTCTGACCGTGTCTGCCATGACGACCAAATGCCCCGGCAGTGAGGGAAGTTACCCTGCAGCCATGAACACCCCACAGCGATCAGGCAAGAAGCCAGAGGGATGATTGTGTCAGAGAGGAAAGCAGAAATGTCTGATCTGTTTCTCTCAAACACCCTCACTGCACCAAAAGCCCCAAATTGAGCAACTGAACAGTGTCAGCGCCCCTGGGTGGTGGCAGTCTATCCAAAAGTATACATTTACAGCTCAATAATTGCACAAATAAAGTAAGATAAAGTCCATTTCCAATTAAGTTGACTATTTTTTTTTATCACTTACTCCAAAAAATATCAGAAAACTGTGAAAATGCCATTACAAGTTTTCAAAGCCCACAGTGATGTCTTTAAATTGCTTGTTTTGTCCAACCAATGGTCCAAAACCAAACAATATTCAGTTCATCATGATCTAAAACAAAGAAAAGTAGCTAATCTTTAAGTAGTACTTAAGTAGTACTGATGAATGTTTTACATTTTTGCTTGATAAATTCCTTTGAATGCCAAAATGGCTGTCGACTCATTGATTGTCCATCAACAAATCCATTAATTGACTCACCATTTCATCATTACTGTAGCCTAATTGAATACTGGCCTTAAATGTAAGTGAGTAATAAACATTAGGTAGCCATTTTTAAGTTACATACAATACAAATTTGTATTTTACAATAACATTTTTAAAATCCAGTTACTTTAAGAAGAATGCATGGTTTCAAAACTGCTACTCAGTAACACATCCACTAAACAACTACTAAACACAGACTGTAGACATGTTAAAGTCAACGCATAGGTTACCTTGAATACTGGTGATAAAGAAAGTCATGCTAAGCAATAAAACCCAACAAAGGCACTGGCTCCTCACTTTGAGAGGCTGGAAATAGCAAATGGTTGGCCTTTTTGCTATCTTGAATTAATAATCAGCTACACAAATTCATGTCAGATAACTTTATAATCATTTCATCGACTAATCTGACTGAAAGGATGTCCGGTCACACTGACATCCTCCCAGTGGAAATTATATTCTTCACCTGCATCCCTCACTTCTTATTGTACCGACTCATAACGCCTTCATCCAACCAAATTAACAATTATTCGTCAGGAAGAAAGGGCAAGCAGTGTCTTGTGCTCTGTATACTGTGTGTGGGACTAGTCTGCACAGGGCACCTGGTCAGTCTAGATTCTAGACGTTTTCTAGACTCTAGAAAATCATTTCTGGATCCTGAAGTAAACTATTATATTTATATTTCTATAAAAATGTAATAATAAATAGACTGTATCTCCATATTAGTCCTTATATAAAATATTAATATTATTCCAGTAAGTAAATGTCTGGTGGGTTAGTTTTTGTTTATACAAAGTTACCTTAGTTATACAGTAAAAAGAAGTGCATCTTATTACTATATATATATATATATATATATATATATATATATATATACATATATATATATATATATATATATATACAGTATATAATATAATCATATTAACGTAAATCTATAACAAATGATCTTTTTAAACTCCACTGTAAAATTTAATATAGACCTATATTTACCTATAAGTTATCCAAAATGCAAAATAGTTAAACATAGGGATTTTACTTCTGTCACAAAATCTGTCATTGTAAGGAAAACTGACATAAGAGGAAACCTCCATTGAAATCATTAGGCTTCTCACCCTGTTCAGTGGCTTTAAATGCGGTTTCTTGGAGTCGCAAACCGCCAGTGGATCCTTGCGGAGAACCTTGCTGGACGCACTGGGACTGACAGCTGGTGTCTCTCCCGGAACTTTGACTTGAAGATGTCTGTAAAAACCCGGAGTGTCCTCGATATATGAGGAGGGTTATCTGGCTGGAAACCTTTGTCTCCCACTCTCTCTCCCTCCCTGTCTTTCTCTATGTGTCTCGCGACCAACAGGAAACCGACCAGAAGAAGGAGAGAAAGTCTTGCTGGTTAAACCTCCGTTGCGGCGTCATCAGCGCGCTTTTTAACCAGCAGCTCATCCAACCCAATTACAGCCGTCCTGACAGACTTCAGCATCTTTTTACGCGCACTCTCAGACTGTAAAAATAACACTTAATCAACGTGTGCGTTTGTTATAAGCATATCTTACATGGGGTTTTGAAAAAAGTTTATTCCCACTTTGCTATGACCAACGGCTCATTATACTGCTCTTCCACTGTACATACCATACATGTAATACCAGGGTAATCATACAAAGTCATTTCCCTTGACAGTTTGGGGTCTAATGGAAAGTTATACTTTTTAGCTGAAAATGGATCCCAAATGTTACCTCACTTTGTCAAAATTAAAGTTCACTGGACTGTAAGTTTAGTAGGACTCAATATTATGATTTAACCATGAGTTTCTTGACATTGGCTTTACGTCCTTTGGGGTCCCACAGACCCCACTGCTGCACCCACGTGTAAAAACAAACTACAGCTTTGCGATTTAAAATATTTAGCTTCGCTTTGTCAGACTCACAATTGATAGTTTAATTTAAAATTGATGCTGCAGAGATATCTTTTTATTCTATGCATTCTTGTTCCTTGTCAAAACATGGTGCCTACATTACCCAACATACAATGCAACTGCTGACAGTTCTGTCAGAGATTCTGGTGTAGCAGCTAATTTAGCCTTGAGCCGCTATAGCCTCAGGCAGAGATGAGGAGTGGGCTGCAGAGGTCTGGTAAGCTCACTTCTTTCAACACCCCCAGATTTGTTTTCATTTTCAAACTTCTTCATCGCCTCCACCTGACAGACACGTGTGAGTGACATCACTTGAGGCAATCTACTAGCTCTGGAGCCAGAAACGGTTTTATTTTCGCATATGCAGTAGCTTACTCCCCAACATCTGGTAACAGACTTTGATGTACAGCAAAATGCCAGCATCAGCATGCTAACATGCTAATATTTGTGAATTAGTTCTAAAGTATTGGTGAGGTTGTTAATTTTGCAGGTAGACAAAGACAAAAAGACATTTTTACCTGATGGTGGATGAAAAGTCAGGCATTTGATGAAGGTGACAAAACATATTAATGGCCATTACATTATTACATGCTTTATATGTTATATTGCCTATACATGAATATGTGCCTTTTATTTGCAAAAAGTAATTTAAAGACCCTGTTAAACCTCTTCTGAACAAAGTAACTCCAATAACAGAAATCCAAACACACCCATTTGGGTTCTGGGAAAAAGTGTAAAAAGTACTGTCAACACCAATCCCAGATGTTCCAGCTGGGGTCTCTGAGACAGATTCTTAGCAGTTCAAAATTGTGTTTAGAAGCATTTTTGAGCTGTTAAAGATGGTGCTCAGACAACAAACAAACATACAAACAATTGAAATCAGCCACCTAAGTTGAGTTGAGTCTCGTGTTTTCTATAATTCAAAAGACTGATCTCAAATAAACAACAGCTCAAAGGCTTTCAGAAGAATTTTCAATTTCATATCATCCTGAACATGTTAAAATTGCCTCAAAACAACATGGAATATTTTGGATTTTAAAGAGCAAACCGGCAGGGCTACCACCAAAGTTATGTTTAACATCTGCCAATATATGTTTCCCAAAAATACTGTACCCCTCCCCTCTTCTCCTTCTTTGGTGAGGTTTTTCTAAACACCCCAACTAGCCTCTTAAATAAAACACCCAAAACTGAAATTGGGCAGTTATGTAGTTGTGGGCTCATGCAAAAATACATCGTGGGTGTAATGTGTACTTGTCTTGAGCTACTACTGTTTACATCTTTGATGTTTGTTTTAGTTTTTTGTGTGAGATTCATTCAGAGAGAGTGTGTGAAACATGAGAATAAACCAAAGAAAAACAGTTTTAACTCCCCCAAAATCCACTCAAGCCACATGTTTGTTTTTCTGGTTACACTGAGGGATCATTTTCCATGTTTAGGCAAAACTTAATGACTTTAGCACTTCACAGGTAACAATAAATTTACTAAAGTGATATTCACCAGAGTATATTTTCTGTACAGTGCATAATCATCACCAGTATGTGTTAGAAGATGTACGCTAATACCACGCTGGCTACAAGTCAAAGTCAAGGATTTAAAATGTTGTTTAAGTAAAATTATGTATGTACTGTTTGTATTGTATTTGTATTATTGTATTGTATTGTATTTAAAGTATCAAAAGTACTGGCACCAGTGAGTGACTATCATATAGCATATTATTATATTGTTGATGCATCAATGTGTAAGCAGCATTTTAATGTTGTAATTGGTTAAGGTAAAGCTATTATTCAATATTTTTACACTGTTAATATATAACAATGCATATTATTTTATCAACTGATCATTTGTTTTGCATGTAAAATCTTAATCCTTAAATTAGACAAATGTAGTGGAGAAAAAAGTACCATATTTACCTATAAACTGTGGTGGAGTAAAGTGGCAGCTGGAGTACCTCAAATTTGTACATAATTACAGTATTTGATGCATTTTGTTACTTTGCACCACTAAAATATGGAAAGTACTTTTCACTTAAATGTAAAAGGAATATTTCTTGTGGAACTGAAAAAAGACAGATCTGTGTTAAGAGATAGAACAGCGTAGAGCTGATTTGGTGTGTTTGATGGTTGTACAAGCTTCACCTGCACTTTGTGACTCACTGACTTTCGTGGGTGAGTCGATAACAGCTGATCTTGACGTAAGATTTTTTTTTTTTGTCGAGTGCTGTTTCCAAGGTCAAAAATAAACTTTGGACTGTGAACTTTTCAGCCAAAATGGAAAAGAAGCTCTTCAAGTGCCCAGGGGGAAACAACAAAACAGAAACATGAAAATCTACAATTTCTCTATCGTAACTTTGCAAACAATGCAACTGAATGTGAAATGATCCAGCAGGAAGAAACCTGATAATTTTGGTTACCTAATTAGCTCTCCTTTATCACCATCATCAGGGTAGAGGTTCAGTTTATTGATGAATGGGTATCTTCTGATCACTTACAGTTTTATTACACTTGTATGCCCCCCCCCCAGAAATAAATCTATTGAAGCACAGAATTACTCGTCATCTTCTTCAATAGTTGTTAAGGTTGGAGACTTGGTGTTATAATTTGGTTCCTAAGCTGCAGGACTGAACCACCTGGTTGGTCCCAAGATAATTCATGTGTATTTCTCTGACTTCTCTTCAATTTCTGTTTTTTTTCATGTGGCATACTGGATATTTTTTACCTCTCAGTGTCTCTAAAAGTCCTTAAAATTAAACAGTCATCCCTTGAATGAGTTGCTCATAACTAATCCTCACACATTGGTTGGGAACCACGGGTGTAAGTGTGATATAAAACGCTTCTACAGCTGGTGTGTATAAACGTGTATGTCACACAGTGTGGTGGGCTACAGCAACTTGGACTCTTTTCGAGGTGTCATGGGACAAATTCAGTGACATACCTGTGAAATGGATGTAGGTTAATTCATAATCCAGAGGAGTCCGGCCACAGTTACCTACACAATACTAATCCACAAGCTATTTCTTCATAAATTTTCACACTTAATTGGTATACATCCAGTAAGGCTGTACAGTAGTAAGGCAAATAAAACATCCAACTTTTGCTTTAAGTTTCAGATATTTAAATTAATTCTTTCATTTTTGTCCTTTAAGATATTTATAACTTTTGTTAAAAAAGGTAAACCATCAATCTTGCCATCGTCAACCACTTATCCCGTGTACAGGATATTAATGAAAAGGCAATAAAATTCATTCAGATAACATTTTAATAACTGGGCTCAGTAAAAACCCATGAAACCCCAATTTTAGTCTTAGATTTTGCTCAGGCCATAGAAATCACAATGTTGTACATGATGCAAAAGGCTTTGAACACAAGTGATTGCCAGTTTCAGAAATGTGCTCAGGATTCAAACATACTGAACATTAACACTGATTTATTTGGGTACATAAATAATACACATTAAGCCACATTTGCTTCTTTGTTTTCTGCTTTTCTATGTCCTGTGACCCGGTGTGGAGGGAGGCAACTTCAAGTCTCAAGTCTCACAAGGTTGAAGTCAGGAAGGGATAATCATGTATTTTTAGCACACCAAACAGAGGTGACCACCCACTTCTTCTGGTCTCTGTACATCTTAAAACAATATCCGATGGTTGTTACCAAATAAAAATCTTTACAGGGGCAGTGCAACCTAGCCTCCAGGCATGTTGTTGTAATTATATGAGCACAATACCTTATGCACCATCTTTGCCCACATTTTCCACATCCACATTTCTTACAGACCTCCAGTTGTGATTCCTGGTAATTAAATCTAGCCATGGCTTTAAAAGGAGCTCTAAGCCACAGGAAGTTAACATTAAAATTACTAAGCTTTACATCCATTCCCTCAAGAGCTAAAATGTAGCTACGCATATGCAGACAGAAAAAAACACTCTTTGTATACGTTAAAGAAAACAGCTGTGCCTAATTTAGCTTTCATGCCCAACCAGTATTTAGACATCTTCTCCAACAAGCTGTGTTTTCCCTCCAGCTAGTCCACTCTTCTTTTCCTCCAGGCCTCAGTTTTCAGTACACCCAGGTCGCATCCACCTACAGTCATTTTTCTCGTCCTCCTCGTGGGCCTTCAGAGCTGCCTGCTGAGCTTCTGCGCCTGCCTCTCCTTTGCATTAAAGGCATATTTTGTATCCTGTAGCTGTTCTATAATCTCCTTGGCCTCCTTCATCTCCACAGCAAGCTGGTTGTACTTCTCCACCAGCTCCTGGTTCTCTCTCCGGAGCTCCACCACCAGCTGGCTCAGTTCCTCGCTCTGCTTCCCGCAGTGCAACTTCAGCTGCTCCATCTCTGAGAGTGTGTCCTCCATGTGCTTCACCAGGCTCTCCAGCTTGTCCTTAGACATCTCTGAAATTCTTTTATTCCTTTACAGGGATTTTGTTCTTCGTGTCTGAGCTTTGTCTCCTTTCTCCTGTGTTGTTGAATGTCTGCGCTTCTTTGCAGGTCTTGAGCGATTATTGAAGTCTAATCCTCAATTCCTTACATGTCTCACATGGAGCAGATATCCCTCCCATGATGATAATCCCCTTAGCAGAGCTATCCTGGGAAACAGCTAACGCACATAGGTGTGACACACAGCCACAACGTCTCTTGCTTAACTCCAGTCCATACAGAGGATGAAAGTGATTGACAGATCACCTCAGTTCACTCATTAGTCTCATCCTCTTGTCAGGGAAGAAGCTTAAAGGCACACAAAGAATTGTGACGTCTAATTTAACATCTGCAAGGAGAGAAACAAAACAGAAACAGAACATTCAAATTTCTTTCATTAGGGATTCTTCATCATTGGGGGAAAAAACAAGGCTTTAGAAAGATTTAATCTTTTCTGGGAAAGTAGCCCACTAGCTTCAAGTGCAGGGTGTAACCTAATCTGAGCAGAACAGGTGTCTGGAATGAATGCAAGGGAAGCCTTATGGAATTAACTCTGTAGTTGTTTACCAGCCGAGCCGCAGGATTCAAATGCCAGAATGAGGCCTCACTGAGGGCTTGTTAGGTAAGTCACAGTATGAGGCTAAACATTGTGCCAAACTGTGCCACTGTCCCAGCCTGCAAGGCCAAACGGTCCCCATGGTGACAGCTAACGTGTCCAGCGCCCCAGGCAACGTGCCAAATGTGCATGTCCGCCAATTGGCATCGTGGGACAGCGAGCTCGGGATGCCAGTGTATCAGCACGCCGAGGAATTTCCACAATGTTCCCACCGTCTGCAAAAATGCTTTGCGTCAATTCCCAGAGGGGTTTGCTCACTGGACATCAGGACAGCTGATGCAGGAGAGACAACAGTACTTTGTAGCTGTGGTGAAGTAAAAAGATCCATGGGTTTTTCCCCTGTTATGACCTGGCTCAAAGGCCACAACAAAAGGGAGACACACCACGGTAAACTTTTCACAAAATATATTTATTTAACTCAAAATGAGGCAAATTATACCTATGTAAAGGTGATAAAGTATGGAGCATGAACATCAGAGTTTTTTAACAATAGCATGTCCAGAAACCAAGGCAAAGGTGGAACCTGTGGAGGGAAACCGAGGGTAGTAAGTTAGCAGGGAGGCCCAGCAGTATCATCCCCAAGAATGATAAGGCATTACAAATACTCCAGGACAATTAGCCCAGGTGCCATGAGTTACTGCAGTCAGTCTCAGCTCTTCACCTGCAAGGGATAGAGATTGGCAATGATCACACATAACCCCTCAGGATGTCTTACCCCTGACCTTTAACCTCTGTGCGGATTGGGGCAAATGAAAAGAGAGGTCAGTACAGTTTTATTGAAGTAAAATCTCACAACATACAGATTTAGCTGTTGTTTGGCTATCAACTATGCAGTGGTGGAATGTACCTTAATGTAGCCACTCAAATACTGCACTTAAGTACAGTGTGCAGATGTTACTATTTTTATTGATGTGGATTTCCTGTAGCCTTTACCTACATGTGTTTGTCTGAATATACACATATTATAATTGATAGTTTCACTCTGACTCTGGTAAAGATCAAAAAGAGCAGCACAGTCACGACTTCACATCAAAGATTATGGTGCACACAGGCTGAGAAAAACAGAGACGTTAGAGATTTGAGAATCTGCATGTCAGACTCAATAAACAAAACAGAGTATTTTAAGTTTAATTATTTATTAAAAAACAAAATCTGAATTGAATAACCTTGCATAACACACATATGCCTGTGGAGGACAGAAAAAAGCCAGTCATCCAACATGTTCCCTTAAAACTAAAAGGGAAGGAGAAAAAAAAAAAACAGACTAAGAAACAAATATTACTGTATTGTTCCCTCTTGGGTTTCTTCTCTGCAAGCATGAAACTCGAGTGCAACAACAATAAAAGAGCAATCAGCGCAGCTCTTCCTCATCTATCAATCATTATTCCATATCAGAAGCCACAGGGTTTGGGTTCATGTCTCAATGTTTCATACCAGTCCATTATCTTATTTTTTTTTTACCTTGATTTAAACGTTTTGGTTTGTTGACATGATTAAAATAGCGAGGTAAGTATAAGTAAACCATGCTTGGCAACAGGAGATCATGTTTTCCAAAAGGTGTTCACAAATTCAAGTATCAAATTAAACTAGAGCTGCAACTCCCTCATTCATTTAATCTTTCTTCTTCGGTAAACACAAGCAAAAAGTTTTCACACTTTCCCAGATTGCTCTGATCTGTGCAGGAACCCAGCTAACATTTACCCTCATGTTTCAAAAAGTATAAAGTTTCTCTTCTGCATATTGAAGAACAGTATCTGTGGATAGCCTAAATAATTTTAGTATTTAACGTAGCATAGTTCCAGACAGCACCAGGCGAGCATCATGAGGGCAGCTATAGCCTAAAGGTTCAGAGTTTGTGACCAAATGATCACAGGTTACAATCACAGGACAGGTTGAAAAAACTAAATCAAATATTAGCCAGGGAAGTAAATGAATACACATTTCTGTCCCACAATAACAACAACACCAACTATTACCAAAATGCCCTTGAGCAAGGCACTGAACCTCCGACCGCTCCAGCAGAACTGCTCAGTGGCTGACAGTACATGACTGACATGGCAGGCAAGTCTCAGGTGTGAGTGTGTCAGTGTGCGTGTGAACTTTCCTCCCTCTGCAGGCAGTGAATTCAAATGTCATTTAAGGTCAAACTAAGGGCAGAAAACATGGTGAAATCTCTGATGCGTCAGTGTCACAATTAAACTGATATTTTAATTGTAAAAACAATAAGTTCTTCTACTTTCCCAGTGAGAAAGAGTCACATGCTCAATGCATCCTGTTAAGTGTAAATCGCTCCAGCTTCAGAGCTTTGGTTTTTGTGTGTCTAAAATGGAAAAAAAGGGAAAGAAACACATCTTAACCATTCTTAACAGCGGTGATGAAAGCACATCTGGTGACTGACACAATCAAACTACACATTTACCATCTACTATCAATATCATCATAGAGGGTCCATCAGTTTGATGAAGGCTTTTTTAATCGTGGGTTTAGTTTTGGGGGAGGTGGTAGCTGACAAGCCATAAAAATGAAGATGTTTGATAAAAGTTTAATGGAACTGTCTCCCTCCGCTCAACAGCTACCGCCAAGGTGTCCCTGAGCAAGGCACCTTCTGTAAAGCCCCAGTTGTAGAAGACTGTTGTTGTACAGGGTTGTACCAGGAATGAATGTATGTGGATGTGAAACAGGGCTCTGCTGAAAAGGAGCAGATGAGCTCTTGTGAAGCTTCCTTTGATAAATTAAAAAAAAAAAAAAAATCCGCTAACTTTGATTGAGCCTGAGACCTGTGAACGCCAATATGAAGAAAAGGTCCCAAGTCGAGCGAGAAATGTCACTTCTTTGTTTTAAAAACAGAAATAAAATACTTTGAGAACAGCTGTCATGAGGAATAACCCTCCCTTGGTGCTGGAAAAAATGCAGAGCAAAAACAACTTGTGTCTCGTCATGATGAGTTCTTAGGAGGGGATGTGGGAGCGGGAGGGGCCCCTGCATCGCCCTTTGTTCCCCGGCTGTGAAGGGACCGCTCTCGTGTTGTTGGCCGGAGGGCTATGTGGGTGAGGGTTATCAGGGCAGCATCCTGCTAAATGTAGAACTGGTGTAGCGCCAGCTTGTCCATGAAGGGCTGTACCAAGTTGTCTGTGGCGAAGTAGAAGACCAGGCCGAAAAAAATGGAGATGGGCAGAGCGGGAAGCGCTTTCTTGAAGATGGCGAGGAGGAGTAGGGTCAGACACAGGCCCTGAGGGGGCAGAGGCACACAAAATAAAACACAGAGGAAATGGCACATTGAAAGACTGTGTACCAAACAAAGTCAGTTCTGAAGGGGGAAAAACTGCCTGTTATACAATCAAGTGGTTCACATATAGTGGGTTTAGATATTGTGCTCAGAGACAGAGATGAGGTTGTGGTGACTGGAGCTCGACACCAAAATAAGCAGTTGTGGTCACTCACAATGAGGATGGCTACGAAGCAGGCGAGCGTGGTGTTCCAGTCGCCGCTGGCTGTGGCAGAGGCCTTTCCAACAAGCATGCTGTAGAAGATGAAGTCTCCGAGCCCCAGCTTGACGCCCCCTGAGAACACAGGAGGACACCACATTCAGGGTGGAGTCAATTCAAATACGGTATTCGCTTTAGCCCCACGCCCTCCAACCCCCAAAGAAATCTTTTCTCAACTGTAATTACTGTACAAACAAGAACTCTGAATACTCTGACCCCATATTTACTAAAGCTTTAAGTTAGAAAGAGCTCGAGACCCCAAATAGTACAGAAATGAAACCCAGCAATTTCCATGAATAATCGCTTCCTAATCCGCTCTGACTAAAAACAGTCTGCAGCCAAACATGTAGTTGCATTCACATATGCACTAATTTCACAGAAAAGGGAACACATAAAAACATCCCAAAATGTTTTATGTGTTCGGAAAATAGAGAGCTGAAAAATGATGATTACACACTGAGGAGGTAGTCACACAATCTGGGAATACTTGTTTGAATTCCAGAGCTCGGTCTGTGCCAAGCTATTTAATTAATCATAAAATGGACAGTATGTAGTGTTGGCACAACGGAGCTCATATATATATATTTATATATTCTCCAGCTCAATGTCCTGAATGGTAAATATTCAGCTGTCAGAACTCACTCTCCTCATCGTCGTCTTCAACGGGAGGACGAGCGGAAGGCATCTGCTGGATCTCCCGTCTGGTCTCCTCGGTGGACTGGATCGGACCCAGCTGGTGCTGCTGCTGGTTGACCCAGGAGGATGTGAAGCCTCCGTCGTCCTGTGACAGACTGGAGGGAGCCGGGGACGCCACAGCTGCAGACAAGTGTTATCAGTCAAACTAAACAACACACACACTCTGTCTCAAAGGTAACCATCCAGCAGCAGAACTGAGAACTGTGCTCAGTCACTATGACCAAACTCTGATATCCCGCTCACCTTCTTCTTCTTGTTGAGGTGATGCTGCTTCTGTCGAGTTCCTTTTTGGCCTGTCAGTGTCGGCCATGTTGACGAGCCACACCATTGTAGCTGGGGAAGAAGTCAGAGTCAAAATATTAAGCTGTCAAGATTTGTGTTACAAGCTGAATCCAAGGAAAACTAGAAAAGGCAACATTTTCTGAAAATGTCCGCTCACTTCCACTGAAAATTTGAGGGTGAAACATCTAAAAACAGCTTAACTGTCTTAAAATATTGAGGCTTTTCACATGTATTTGTGTGGCAGAATCAGCTGAAGTTCAACTTAGACCTTAAGCTGAAGTTCTAATGAAGTTTAAAAGTAAGTCAGTAGAAGTGAAAGTGCTTTAAAAAAAGACAGCTGAAGTGAAAGTGCTGAAAACAGTTTAAATTTTAATTGACTTGTGAACACTGCAAGGAGTCTAACCCCTTAGGAGTTGAAGTGTAAGTACTTTTTAGCACTGAAAGAAGTTGGAGCTCTACTTCTGTTTTATTAGAATAGAATTTGATTGAAGTTTTAGGCAAGTGTGCTTTCAAAAATGCACACGTTATGAGATTGTATTTATCAATAAACAAAATGCAAAGTGAATGAATAGAAGAAATATTTACATCAAATCATTATTGCCTTCAAAAGCATCAGCTTCTAGGTACACTTGCACATAGTTTTTGAAGGAACCCGGCAGGTAGATCGGCCCAAACATATTTGAGAACAACCCACAGCCTCAGTTGATTCTCTCTCTTCTTCTAATCCCAGACAGACTCAATGATGTTGCGATCAGGGCTCTGTGGGGGGGCATGCATCACTTCCAGAACTCCTTGTTCTTCAATGAATAGGTATCTGCCTGTACTTCTCAGCATTGAGGAGACTATTAATTCTGACCAAATCCCCAAGTCAGTATGCAGAAATGCAGCCCCAAACTTTTAAGGAACCTCCACCATGCTTCACAGTTGCCTGCAGACATTCTTGTACCGCTCAACAGCCCTTCTGCGAACAAACTGCTTTCTGCTGCAGCCAAACATTTAAAATTTTCACTCATCGCTCCAGAGTACTTGTTGCCATTTTTCTGCACCTCAGTTACACTTTGTACATAGTTGAGTTGCTTGGCCTTGTTTCCATGGAGGAATGGCTTTTTTGGCTGCAAGTCTTCCATGAACATCTGCACCTATGCCCTCAGCGTTGCCCATTTCTTTGTGCTTCTTTAAAAGAGCTCGGACAGCACACCTGGAAACCCATGTCTGTCTTGAAATGTCTGCCTGGGAGAGATGTAGTCTAACTACCTTTTGTCTTTCTTGCTGTGCTCAGCTTTGCCACGGTGTTTGACTTTTGACAGTAACCTGTCTTCAGCAACTTCACCTTGTTAGCTGAGTTTGGTTGTACTCAGTTGTATTCCTCCTTCACAGCTGTTTCTGTTTCAGTTAATTAATTTTTTCAACCTACATTTTTAATTTATGATCATTAGCGCCTGTTTGGTATTATTGTTTAATCATACTGACAATATGCCTACAAAATCCCTGACTTTGTGCAGGTGTTGTCACACCAAAGATTGATTTGATTTAGATTAAATATAATCTATTAACATGTCTATTTTTGAAAGCATTCTTAATTTACAGCATTTTCCCACATGTAAAACTTTTGCACAGCACTGCATCTCTACAAATGATATCTGTCTTACAAGAGTAGATGAGAGCTGGAAAGATGGGTTCGTTCCTCTCCTGAGCTGTCTCTACCAGGATCCTCAGAGGCCCTTTGGGACAGAGCACCGCTAACAGATCTGTGAGAGGAAAGAAGACAGAGACCAGACAAGTGATGTTAGCCACCAAACAGAGGGCTCTGTGAGAGACCAAAAGCAGCACCCTGACATGACATCTGAGATAACAAGACACAAAGACTTTAGTGAAAACAGTTTCTGCCTCTGGCAGAGTAGAGAGGCAGTCTACAAGCTTGATCACTCCAAAAAGAATACTGATCCCATTAACAGTCCTAAATGCGCTCTTTCTTCTTTTTTTCACGTATGATGAAATAGTGGAATTTCCTTGAAGCGTCCGTGTGAAAGCTTCAGGTCTTTGGAAACATCCTTTTTTTAGCACACCAATAATGACAATTTTCAACATGCATTTCATTCATACAGGTGGACAGAAAAACAAATCTTCACAATGAATTAGAATGAGTGCTTGTGTTAAAAGTTTTATGCTGTTGTTTTGCGTGCTTGTAGCTTTGGTTCCAAACCCTTGTTTTTTTATCATTCAAGAACCCAACCCCCTCCCATAGATGTCTTTTCTTCAGTAACAAAAATAATTTATGCATAAAATCAATTTTGAAGTTTCCGTTTTTATTCAAGCGCTAAAAGGAACCAAATGGCCGCAGAAACATCTTCAAACGTTGGGTAAAGGTAAAGAGTTCAGAGCAAAAAAGAGAGGAGGATTTACCGTAGACAGATATGACTGCTAATATGAGCCAGGCGGTCCACTCTGGCAGGTACTTGATGAAAACCAGGGCCATGAGGGCTCTGATCATGATGAGGTAGGCCTGCTGGAGCCGCAGCGGCCCTTTCCAGTGAATACACATCATGCCGACCACTCCGAAGTTCCAAATTATTATTGCCAAGGTAAAGTAGTCCATGGCCACATTGTAGGTCTTGAAAACCTCTCTGTTTGGACAGAGCAGAAACATGAGACATATCTCGAAAGACTCCACTCACCATCACAAAGGATTAGACACCTTGACATTCATGAGAATGTAAGGGAACCTTGGAGAATGAGATAAAATGTTGAGGTGTGTGGCTTACTTGAGGTAGATGTAGGAGAATAAGAACAGCAGGAGGAGGGAGGAGAGGAAGAGCCAGCCTTGGATCACCTGTGGAGGCAAGGATCAGAATCACGAGATTTTACGTACAACAAATAAGTACTTGCAAATATGAGTAACTAGTGTTTGTTTTAAACCACCTGGACAACATCGCAGGGTGGGGTTACAAAAGAGGGCAATAGAATGAGCATCAAAGAGTTTGGACAAAGAGAAAATGCATTGTCCTGTTGATGCTCAGCCCCACCTGTCTAAGGCATTGCCAAGTTTGGGGTTTAATTATTAAACATTCAGAGCCAAACTGCCATTTTAAAAGGCCCTACAGGTGTTTTTTTTTTTTACCCATTTTGCCTGAACTAACATACTGTCAGCACTACTTGCAGACTGTGCCTAATTACCATTATTAAACTAATCTGTTAGTTTGTTACTAACACACCGATAGCTGACAGTTTTACATGACAGGAAAAGTACAGGTGGCACTAATAACTTTAGTGATTGCTTTATTACAATCAAGAGTCCAAGTTAGCCATGACAGTGTGACCGCATGCAGAACTGGCACATCTATATGAAATTAAGCCATTTTATTTGTAGATAAATCTGTGTTTGGCAAGTCAGGTGTCTCCCTGTGAATATCCAGGTGAGTCCACAACTCATCCAAAGGCTATTAAACCTAGTTTTAACTAACAAATACTATTATATTATTCATACCAGGTCTGCAGTGAATTGGACTACAGCATGTGTGATGCAATGTGACAAGTTTTAGCATGTACCTTGTAGCAGCGGTACTTGTATAAAAGCACCAGCACCAAAGTCATGACGATGATCACAGTGATCATGATGGTGGCGTTCAGGATGGAGTTGAGGGCTCTCTGTCCTACTGTGTCAGTGTCTTCAGAGAACGGCGTGTAGATCCTTGGGGTGACATTTCAAGGAACCATTACAAAGACACATCTCAGTCAAACAGCAAAGAAAGGAATATTTAATAAATAAAATAAAGAACATTGTATTTTTTCATATGTTTTTCATGTGCAGTGACTTTCACATCTTCTTCTTATTGCAGCTTGTTGCCCTAAATGTTAGTGAGCTAAGCTTATGTGCTATTTCAGGGTGTTTCAATTTCTTAGGATAAGAGCTAAAGATATAAAATGTTATGTTTACTTGCCCTGAGCCAGATTCAGACTCTGCTTTAATGATCTTATGCAGGGGTTTTCAAAGTGTTAGGTGGCCTCTCTAGGGGGGCTCCAAACAATTTCAGGGGAGGCTCAGTGATTGGAAGTGAAACAATATTACATTACTTAGAATAGCTTACAGGTGTAAGAGTTCATAGATACAGTAGTTTTTGGGAAGTGTTTTCCACCCATGTGAAACAGCAATATTAGGCTATTTTGGCTGAAACACTGAGTCTCTATAAGATCAAATAGTATAATTATGATCCCATAGGCATACAAGAATTGAACAAAACTAACCAAGTAAATAAAGATGAGGTGGAGGGGGGCTTTGTCTAAGGGGAGGCCCACAGTCTCAGACTTTGAAAACAACTGATCTTATGCAATTAGAGTACTGTTTAGGTATTTAAACTATGTAGGTATGACATACATTGCATTAACTCCACCTAGTGGCACTGCGGCAGTATTGCATTTCATTCTTCCTAATGAGCTTCTGGCACAAGTCCCATCTTAGTCCCCTGTCCACAAACCACAATCTGTCTGATAAGAGCTACAACACTCACAGTCTCTGGCCGTCATTCCGCGTGTAGAAGCTGACAGACTTTATGGTTGCAACGACGACCACCATGCAGAGGGTCACGGGAACAAACAGCATGATGACGTGTTTGGCCCCGTATTTCAGGGTCAACTCTTCGTCCTCTTCCTCTTCAGCCTCCACCAAACGTGGAGGCCGAGCGACTGGGGGCTGTCCGTTCTGCTCTGGCCCACTACCATTGCCATTCCCATTACCACCTCCACCATCACCCCCTCCTCCTCCAGTTCCTGAGCCTCTTCTGGACCGTGCTCTGGCCACCGCAGCCTCCTGCGGCTGCTGGGTGGGTTCAGGGGCAACATTGGTCTCCTGTTGGTCCTTTTGGTATGAGAGAAGAAGAATCACTTTATTACCTAAGTATACTCAATAGACAGGGATTTTTACATTACATTTGTCTTGTTTAGACAAGTTTTACTACTCAAAACCAAAGCCACACTTGCAGATTTGTCAAGCAACAATCATTTGTGAAACGTGATGCTTCCATAAATGTACCCGCTTTTGTGAAACGGGCCCCAGACTTAAAACAGAGACACTGTGGTTCACAGTTAATTCCTTAAAACCCATCTCAATCTTGTCTATAAATTCTATGTTTAGAGGCCACAAACTTGAAAAAGCAGATATTTTGAAAAATCTAAACCCAGAATTTTACCACATAAATAGTCTAAATCTTCCTTTCTTTGTCTACCTTTCTGTAAAAGTTGGATCGACACAAGTGTCAACAAGACCATCATATTATCAGATGAAACACTAGTTTGAGCATTTTGTTTGTTTTTACTGTCAAAAATACCAACAAACTGGACAAACACTACAGCAAACTGTTATCAGGCCATAACAACTCTATTCCATCAGGACAAAATAAAAAAGGCAAATCAAGGAGACTGAGTGAACTAGAAGTGTCAGGCTGCCAGGCGAGTCAAGACATGCAGCAGCCCAGGCATGAAGCAATCTCACCAGGTACACAGAAATAAAGACAGGAGGCATCTCTAGAGACTCCTCTGAACAGTGAAAGCTCCCACAGCTCTTAAATGAGCTGCTGTACAAAATGACCTCACTGTGTGATACATCACATTGTTTTTTAGTCCTGAGAATAGGGCCAATGTAGGAAACAAGGACAAAAGAGATACAGACTACTTTGCTGAATGTGTGTTAAATTAACCAGTTACTTTGTAGGGTTGTAATACTGTAGTAGCATATCAAAATATGTGTTAATAAATATTCTCCTGGCTGTACTGGCTTGACTCCGCTGTCTGAACTGGACACAGCTGACTGACCATAATGTGGCGTTAAGACAGGAATGACAAGACCGAGACACATTGTTGTGATGTACATGCACGACTGTTATGGGGTAAACAAAACGTTTGTCAAGGTATAGAGGTGATAAGTGGACTGTGACCGTGAAACAGGACTTTGAGTTCTTGACTGGGCTAAGGAGGCCACACCTTTATTTACAGTAAAAGCCAAATGGAAACAGGAAAGTACCACGCTGGCATTCACGATCCAAATGTTTCTTCCTCAGTGATTTAAAATCTAACATCTTTCCTTATCAGAACATAAACATGCACAATCACCATTTCACTACATGAAAGGCCAAATCAATCAATCACAGTTATCAGACTCAAACTCCCCCCACACTGTGTGGCGTCACACATAGAAGCAGATGACTCTTTCATCATGGACTTGACACTGAAACACTGGGTTACTCACAACTAAAACTGTTAGGTAATCATTACCCAATACATAAACAGGGAAAGAGACACAGATATACTGTGAGAGTAACTGTGACACATTCTTTTATACTGACCATATTGTTTTCTATATCCTCTGCATTGTTCGCCATGGTTGGCTCGGCAGACACTTGTCCTCACATGCAAACCAATTTCTTTTGCGCCCATGAAAGAGAACAGGAGACAATATTCAGTTTGTGGCAAATAAAAGGAGAACAAAGACTGAATCAATCAAGGTCGTAAAGATAGAGCATATCATCTTGTAGAGATTTTTAACGCTAGTAAATTGACTTGACAGTAACTCACAAAAAACGCAAGAGAGCATCTTATTCTGGAACTTTTCTATTGTAAAAGATGTATGTACTTACAAGAAATGACATTGACAAAAAAGAGCCTGGTCAATCACATCGTTATTAATCTGTGTTCATCAGTCACATTAAATAAGATGCGTTCATATTTCAAGTCTGTATAAGAAAGTATCTTCTATGAATACCTGCATGGATACCCATATGCACATTCAAACAGTTACTGGTTGCTGTAATCATGCCTTTTGGCCAAAAAGTTACCTCTTCCTAGTGGGACTCAATCCCTTGTTCTGTGCAAAAAAAATGCATTTTAAAGAACAACCAAAGGAGACATTATCAGGTTTTGACAGTCTTGAATCAAGTGGAGAATCTCCCAAAGGTCGTTAATAAGAAACTCCCTCTTTTACAACAGTGTTTCCTTGCTGAGATGCAGTGGAGGGAGGATAACACAAATAGGAAGTTTTGTACTAAAAAGACAGTAACTTTGGGAGACTAAAACTTTCTTTGGCTGAACTGTAAAATGCATGTTTGTACATAACAAGGACTGTGGGTCTTCTCTACTTGCTCTTACACAAGGAAAGAGACCCCTTGACGGCCATTATGGACAGGAGGAATGATTACAGGGACCACCAACAATTTCTATGAGAATTAACAGCAAACATATATATAAATGCAAGACTTTTATTTAAAAAACTTTTAAACATTAAAGAATATCCAAGCAACTATGCTAATAACGTTCAATATGTGCTTGAATATACCATTAGGGATCATCCTTTGACATAATAATGACATAAATAAGATTTTTTAACCACTTATTATTATTAGTATGAATGTAACGTTCACGTTACCCATTAAACGCCGGTAAAATAAATATCAGTTATTATTTGTTTAACTGCTGAAGGTTAAATGTGATTTCTTTCTATCGTTACTTGGTTAATTACTTAACAGGTAGTGGGCGCGAACATTAATTGTCTAACTGTCTTTATTACAAATAGAGGTATTGTATCATTAGCGACGGGCTAAAATGGCTAGTTAGCCAATAATGTTATAACGGCAGAGCAGCGGGCGCGCTGGGTGGCTACCGCTACGTAACTTCCACAGCACAAACAACAACAGCTCCTTAATAGCGGGCTGAAAATAATCAAACTTACCTACTGCGAGCAATAGTTAATTTCCCTGCTTTAGTGTTCTTACGTGTTCTCAAGTAGATTTAAAACCCGGGTACTTTCTCCTCTTTGTTGTTCCTGTCTTCTCACAGAACATCCGGCCGCTGGAGCTACTTCCTGCTCACACACCTTCAGGGAGCGTTCAGGATCAAAACGTTGTTTGAGATTAGATCAGGTTTGTTTCAGTATTATAATAGTGCTGGTTTAAATAAATCAAACTCGAGCGCGTGTAATCTTGTTGACCCAATGTTGGCGTTTAAACCAACATCAGACTAATGTTAGCCCACCTAACAGAAACCCACCAAAAAGACCCGACAGCCTTCGCATTGGTGAATTCTTCTTCCGGCGCAAAACAGAGGACGAAGAAGAAGATGAGTTCTTCTTCCGGTGATAAAGGCCAAGTCGTCCGAGCTGAAGCAAGGATCCAAGAAAATCTACAGACACCGACTGAAACACTGTTAAACATGGTTAGTATTGTGTGATATAATGTTTAGAGTATATATGTTTATGTTTTCATGTGAGACACAAAGCAATGCTCCGGTTGTAACGTCTATATTTCATTAGGACAGGTGTTTGAAAAGGCTGCAAGCTCCCTGCTAACGTTAGCATGAATGTGGGGGACGTTTGTCATTTGAGCAGCTGCAATGAACCACACTGACTGACTCAAGACAAATGAAGCACCAACGTACTGCTTACCAGATGCTATTGCTACATGTATTAATTATTTAACGCTACTTTCTTATCGCTAAAAGTCAATGTTGGCTAACGCAGCTAACTCGCATACAAACTCAGCTCTAGGCGCAGGTCTGTTTGCTTAGTCTTGAAATCATAAAATTTGAATTTAGAAATATGCAGAAAATAATGTTAGATTTATTTTATTTAATGGCTTTAGACTATTATCTTAAAACTACGAAAGTTGCTACATGTTAAAACAAAATGACTAATTGTCACTTGCAATCAGCTCAGCTGCTAATAAAGAACTTAAATGACAAATAGGAATATATCGTGATACCAAAAATGTAGCAGTCGATACCGATACCAGTAAAATTCCAAAGTACTCAATACTAATGCGATACCATGGTAAAAAACAAACAAAACAAGCAAAAAAAATCCCATGTACTTCAACATACACTCCTTTTTATTAAAACCATTGAACATTAGAAATAACAGCTGTGAAAGTTGTGAGAGGATGTCCAGGACAGATGAGGTGATTTGATGCCAATATATTCATAAATGAGCGAGTAATGCACTGTGCATATTTAATAATAATATGCCAGGAGCTATTGAAGGTAACTGCTGTGAATAACTGGCGGCTCTGCCGCAGCAGCTGCACGTGTTGGATCTCTGGATCAGCAGAGCTCAAAGCAGCCAAAAAACGCAACATATTCAGTTTATATTTATATAGTACCAAGCAAAACTAGCATGTTTGCACATATGTACCGATGAGTGCCTTATTCATTAATTCATCACACTTGCAATAGATCTTTTTGGCTATTCTGGATTATTGTGTGAGGAAGACATAAAAATGATTTCTTAAACCACTGTCTAACAACATGTGTCTGATTTTTCAGTCTCACACCATCCTGCTGGTGCAGCCCACCAAGAGGCCAGAGGGAAGGACCTACGCTGATTATGAATCTGTCAACGAGTGCATGGAAGGTAAACTGATGGTGCTTTAGAAGAACTAGGACACTGACTTGTAATGACATTTCAACTCCTCATTTGCTTACTCATAGATACTCTCCCTCCACCTGTCTGGACTTTTGCTGCGTGTCTTGCAGCACAAAGTCCTTTACAAGCATGCACTTTATGTGAATTAGGGCATAACCATTAATTGAAATTGTATTGAAATCACAATATGGCCTACTACTATTTTCAAATCGCAGGAGGTGCAGTATTTGTGAACTGTGTGTGTATATACCATTTTAAATTAAATATTGTCACTTTGCAGAGATGTCCTGACCTACCCATCCTATTCTACTTAAGAAAACAATTGAATATATAACATGAAAGATGAAAACTAACAAAAACACTGATATATACCCATAATCGTAGATTTTTAAGTTGAGTCTACACATAGTGTTTATTTTGTTATGACCATGATGTAGAAATGAAACAATTTACCTGGACCAGATGGTTTAAGGGGCAGGGTGATCAAATCGTGTAGGTTTCAGCATACAACAGTCGTCACACAATTATTCCAGCTTTTATTAAATTAAAATTCCGTTCCCAAAATATGGAAATTCTCCACTGTTCTTGTTCCTAAGAAGCACAGAGCAACAGAGCTCAATGATTTTAGACCAGTCGCATCGACAAGCATTTTATGTAAATGTATGGAAAGGGTCATAGTCAATCATCTCACAGACAATGGTTTGATCCTCTTCAGTTTGTATATAAGAAGGGCCGTGGTACTGGGGACGCAACATTGACACTGATGAATGTAAGTAAACATCTACAGCAGTCTAAGACATACGCTGGAATTTTATTTATAGATTTTTGCTCATTTTTTTAATTGTATGCAGAAATGTCCTGTTTGACCTGATCAAACCTCAAGCAATGTTTTGATATAAACACCAACAGCCACATTATACAGTGGATTAAAGAGTTCCTTACAGAGCAGCCACAGAGAGTGAAGTGCAGTAGTGGTATTTTCTCTGATAGTTAGCTAGAATTCAGGAGCACCTCAAGGCTGTGTGTATTCACCTGTTTTTTTCTCTTTGTATACAAACAAAATGCAGATTATGAATTCAACATGTCAGTTGTATAAATATGCTGATGACATGGTGGCTGTTGGTATTATGAAGATGGAGGCAGCTATGCCAGGAACATATCTCAAACACATTGAAGAGCTCACTAAGTGGTGTGAGCTCGGTGCCCTCTCTGTTAATGAAAAGAAGACTAAAGAGCTAGCGATCATGAGATCGTGATATCATGAGACACAACAGTGCTTATCCAGATTCTCCTGCTTTGATTAATGATAAGCCTGTGAAGATAGCTGAGGGGTTTAAATACTTCAGAACAATATTTGATTGTAAATTAAGTTTTACAGTCAAGATGGAGTACATTTAAAAAAAAAAAAAAAAAAAAAAAAATAGCAATGCAGCGTCTGTATCTGCTCGACACTGAACTCATACGACATAAGCAAGAATATCCTAGAGAGCGTTTATCAAAGTCTCATCGTGCAAAAACTCTTTCATACCAAATGCAATAATCTTTCTACATTCATAATGTGTCCATACTGGATCCGATCCGTTATGTTCTGCTCTGTGTATATTGTGTTATTTATTGTGATTTTTAATGATGTGGTTTTTCAGCCTGTGAAGCCCAAGACAAATTTCCACATTTGTGGACAATAAAGACATTTAAATGATTTAGGTATGACTATATTTGTACACAGTTTAACAAATTAATTAATCAGAAGCAGTGTCCAGTAGACAAAGTATTTTGTTGTTCTTTTGCATTATATTTCTCTTTTTTCTCTAATTAATGTAGATGATTGGGTTAACATGTTTTATACTGAGGTGTGTAATGCTCTAAATATTCTGTCTCCTGCACAGGTGTCTGTAAGATGTACGAGGAGCATTTAAAGAGAATGAACCCCAACAGTCCATCAATAACATACGACATCAGCCAGCTGTTTGACTTCATCGATGACCTGGCTGACCTCAGCTGTTTGGTGTAAGTTAGACAAAGGGGGGTGAAATAATGAAGACATTATTGATTTTTTTTTTTTTTTTTTTAATAAATATTGAGTTTCAAAAGACAACTCTCAACTTGATGAAATGATAATACAACACTTGTATAGTAACTACAACTGCAGCGTGTTGTAATTTAACTATTGTCCCATAGACCTTTTCAGTGATTGTATTTTGGGAGTGTTATGACCTGGCTCAAAAGGCCACAACAAAAGGGAGACACACCATGGTAGAAGTTTAACTAAAGATATTTTTTTAAAGAGGTGATATTATGCTTATTTTCAGGTTCAAAATCTTATTTAGGGGTTGGATCAGAACAGGTTTACATTGTTAAATTTTCAAAAAAACACCATATTTTTTTCCATAATGCACATTGCTGCAGCTCCTCTTTTCACCCTGTGTTGAAGGCTTCGTTTCAGCTATCAACTTGTCTCTAAATGATCTTTGTTGGGAGTTGCAAATTTTTAGTTAAGGACTACTAGCCAATCAGAAGCAGAGAAGGGCGGGTCAGGGAGAAGTCCGTAAACACGGCTTCATTTCAGCTGTACATGTTGCTGACCTTGCTTGGCAACATAGACTGGAGGAAGAGTTTCAGAGTGGTGAGTTATTAATCTGTCACAAAAGTATCTTTTATCCATAAAGTTGTAACCTGAGCTCTGTCTCTACATCACACTAACAACTTTATGTCCTGGAGGTTAGCTAGGAGGTTAGCGAGGAAGGGAGAGGAGACGTGTGTGCTGCAGCTCAGCGTTTTTCCACTGGAGTTTTTGAGGGCGTGTCAGACTAGCAGCTTAGCATTTTATGAGGCGCATTTAGCTTTGTTCCCTGTGTCACAAGAATGAAAGGGGAGCGGCTGGACTACAAACGAGCTGTTTTCAAGCAGTTCAGAGTAGAGTTTCCTGTGGGAGATGGGAACTCCCTTTAGGGTAGACATTGGGCTTTTTCACTTTTCAAACCTATAATATGCATAAAAAAGGTATATAACTCAATAATGGAGAGGGAAAAAGCCAAAAAGCATAATACAACCTCTTTAAATCAAAATGAACTAAGTTAAGGCTGGTGATATGGCCGGTCATATCAGGGCAGGATGATGGAACCATGGAAAATGTGTTTAAGGGATTTGTAATATGCAAGAAACAATAACTCCAACTGTCCAGAAACCAAGGCAAAAGGTAGAACTTGTGAAGGAAAAAGAGGGTAGAAAGTTAGCAGGGAGGTCTGTGTCCTCAGCCCAGCAGCATCATTCCTAAGAATGAGAATAAAGCGTTACAAATACTCTACAGGGCAGTTAGCGCAGGTGCCTAGAGTTACTGCAATCAGTATCAGCTCTTCACCCACCTGCAAGAAATAGAGATTGGATGCTTTGGCAATATTGTTGTTACACATTCATGCCAATAAAGCTAATTTGAATTGAATTGATTGGCAACACCCACACATGACCCCACACGGCGTCACAGGATAAAGTCATGAAGATTGTCAGATTTCATGATATTGAACACAAAATATAAACTGTTGGCCGCATTGAAACAGAAATTATCGTCCTCCATTATATTAGTCAAAACCTGTCTACAAGACATTATGAAAGCATAATATTTATTGAAATTTCCTTTTTTATAGACAACTAAGTAATAAAAGGGTTCCTATGTGTCCTGGAAAATCTGAAAAACAGTTGACCAAATTTTCAGTCATGGAAAATGAGAGAAAAAGTAAAACGTCATGAAAAATGAATATAACATTATGCTGCAGTTGACCGGTTATGTTGCGGCAGTGTTGTGGACGTCACATGGTAGCACAGTTTGGCTATGGTTGGATGACATTAATTCAAGTGACGGAAACACTCAATAATGCAAGTTGCATTATCCTCCAAAGGTAAATATTCGTCACTGCTGGCTGGTAACTGTGGTAGTTTTATTAGGCTCATAGATTAATGTTTTGTTCTCAACTTGTTTTAAACTGTCTTTAAAATCAGACTTCCATGGAGAGGAACAAATTAGTGTATGACGTGATCCAGGTCTGTCAAACCAACCAGATCATCAATGAAAATGTGCTGGAAAGGTCCTGGAAAACTATTTCTTGAAAAAAAAAATGGGAACCCTGACTAAGCAAAAGTGATGTCTTTTCGATGTGTAAAATCTATTTGCACTTCCATATGGAGGGTTCACCATATTGTGGGCTGTCCCAAACCAGTAGAAGTGCACTTTAAAATCCTCTAACAGCATCACGGTGCTCCTAAAGAGAAGCACACGTGCCGTAAAATGGCAGTAATAAAGTCAAATTAAAGTTCGGTCTCACTACAGCACCTAAGTCCTTGCTCCATTATTCATACACATATTAGAGTTGTTTGCAGGGACGTGGCACATAACGCAATATTATGGTGAGCAGTGTGTCCAAGGTAACTGCTGCTTCCTGCTCATGGGAGAGGTTAGCACGTGTGTCTCGCAGTTTACCTGTTTCTTTACACCCTCCCTCTCCAAAGCTGTGAGTGTGACTTCATGTGGAGTCGGTCCATAGGGAGGCGTTAGTGAGGTGGGAGGCGTTTTGGGAAACTTGAAACCATAAGGGAAATTGCATTTGTCACCAAGAGATACAGGAGCGCTTTATTAATTTAACATGTCATAATTTACAGTTTACAGTATTTACACTGTTGCACACTTCTTATTAACCACTCTCAGGGAAAAAAAATCTCCACATGAGGGAGCACGGTCCAATTTTTAGTCCCTCTGTTGTCTATCATCAAGAGGTGTGCCTGTCTTTATTTTCATATTCCCATCACAAAGTCACTGAAGCATTTGTTCTACTCCTTCATAAAGCACCCTTCAAAGACATCTTCAGCAATCTGAACCTTCACTCATATCAACCGTTGCATTGTTTTTACCAATATTCTTTCTGCTTTATCATATTGTCCAAATATATATGTTGTATTAGGAGGTAATGTACCCTCCCATTTTCAAGGGGATCCCATTGTCTCTGCTGCACAAAATGTTCACAGCTTCACAGAGATGTAGGAAAAGAAAAGGATTTAAACTCACATTGCTGCAAATATTCAGTAAGAGCGGAGGAAACTTGTTTTGCCTGAAGCCTCCACAATGTAGGGCATTTTTGTTAGTTTGGTAGGAGGTTCAAGCCCCTTTGTACTCAAGAAACCACTCTGCTTAAGTGCCCTTGAGCACCATGCTGCTTTTCTCTCTTTCTGTAGCTGAACTTGACTTCTGACTTCAAGGAGAAGACAAGCAAACTGAGAAATTGAGTGAAAGTGTCTCATTGGATTGTTTTTTTTTCCCCAGAGAGAAAAATGTCCTACAATGAATTGCCATGTTGCTTGCGCTGTAGAGAGATTGATGATCCAGGGTAGCCAAGCCAAAAAAAAAAAATTGAAACTGTTATTTTTTTATGCTGCTTCAGGTATCGTGCCGACACACAGACGTACCAGCCGTACAACAAGGACTGGATCAAAGAGAAGATCTACGTGCTGCTTCGCCGTCAGGCCCAGCAGGCAGCAAAGTGAAGCCTCTGAGGGGATGGAGGGTCGGGCGGGTTATTTTTCTTATCTGTAACTTGGTTTGATTAACTTGTTTTAAGATGTTTTTGACAAAATTTTTTGTTTTTCTCATGATGGGGAGGTGTATTTTGTATTTTAAAGTTTGACATTAATTAAAATTTCATTTCATTAACAAAAGTTTCTGAACTGAGTTTTTATCCTATTGTCTTGTTTCTTCTTTTATACCTTTTTCTTTTCCCTTCCTTGCATTTTCTTTCTCTCCTACATCTATATTGTCCTTTCTTTTCTTTTCCCTGCCATAGTCCTTATATCTCTGTATCTAGAAATATTGATTTTATTTTAGTTTTCCTGGACTTGTAAAATTGGACCAAAAATTTCTTCCATAGTTTGCTTTCTACTCTTTATTTTCTCCTTTTGCGCCTTGTTTTTTTTTTCTTTTACAGTCTTACTCCTTATTTCTCCGTCCTTTTTTAAAAACTTATTTTTTCTCTTCCTCCCTCTTGGATAGTGTGCTGTTGACTGTAGATAAGCGCTACTGAGAATATCAATTTGCTTTGCTGTGGAGCTCATTGTAGTTTCCACCCTTTTCACTCAATACAGTGGCAAACAAGCGCATCTCAAAATATTGAATTGTTTTTCTTTTAACTGCCTCAGAAGAATATCTACAATTTCCTGGACTTTCAACAGACCACAACAAACAGATGGGCCTTGTGGGAATAAGATTAAAAAAGAAATGTTCCTCCTTCCTTTGGTTTCTGTCCTGTCTTTTCTCTATTTGCTCTTTTTTTTTTTTTTGTTCCTTTCTGTCATTTTTGTGTTACTTTTACTGTCTTATTCCTCATTTCTCTTTCTTTTAGCCTTTCCTCTCTGACAGCATAGCACTGACTGTGGAAAATTAAGCCTGTTTGCTTTGCATTTTTACTCAATACAGTGGCAAATACTGGTTTCCCAAGCTTTAGATGAGTCTTGTGAGTTCAGATTTTCTTCATTGGTTTCATTCATTCTTCATTGGCAAGATTTTCTCTTTCTCCCTCTTGACCACTTTGATCCTAACTTGAAAAAAGTGCCACTGTGTCAGTTTACATGCATTACAGGGGCATGTGGGAATAAAATTTCAACAGTGAACATGACTTTACTTTAGTTTCCTTTCTTTCTGTTGTGATTTTCTCCTTTTGACCTGTAATTTATTTTTCCCTGATTTCCCTTATTTTTTGTGGGTTTTTTTCAGTTTAGTACCCATGTATGTCTCTTTTGCTACCTTCTCTCTGTCCTTAACAGTACAAAAAAGTGCTACTATGAGAATTTTCTTTGCAGTCTTGCACAATCCTCCTTTTGGCACAACATACGTGGCAAAGTATAACGTTTCGAAATATATAGGCTATAGGACATTAAGAGCACTCACTGGTATTCACAGTTTTCTGGACTTACGGGAATAAGAAAATCCAAAACGTCTGTAACAGGGGAGAAAGAGCTCCACGGTGAACTGCGGGAATATGTGAGGCGGCTGCTGCCTGGCAGAGCGCCGGTCGCGGTCTGTCTCGTATCCTGCTGTCGCGCTGCTGAAGCTGGATCCTCGCCTCCTCTCAGTTGTGTTCTTCGCCACCTTTGTGTTGTGATCGGCTCTCCCAGTCTGTTTCTCACACCCACCCCGGTACACCCCCACCACCCGCACCCCCCTCCACACCCCTCCTCCTACCCACCTCCATCCCACCCTACCCATACCCCATCCACCACCCCCTCCACCACCACCACCACCACCCCCTCTCCTCCTTTTAGCATCTGAAAAGACCACTGAGTGAGAATCGATGGCGCAGAGGCCCGCTTGACAGGACAATAAACCACAAAGAAGGGGTGAGTTTTTTTTTTTCCTCCTCTCGGTTGTTTTTTTGAATTGCGGAATTACACTAATGGCACAACGATAAGAGAATCGCTCGGGGCTGGCTGCGCGGAAATGATATTTAACACAAGGCATCTTTTGTTACCGCGATATGATTTACAGCAGGCGTCAGCTGCCGTGGTCCCACTCAGGGGAAAAAATAAATAAGAAAAAATACCACAAGGAGCAAACGGCTCCGCATCCTACATGGTTTGGGACATTCATTTCACACGAGCACACATTCACCTTATGTAACCTATAAATGCATCACTGGAGCCTGGTCCTGTTATTGCAAGAGAATAGCATGCACTTGCCGCTGCAGGTTTAGATGAGGGTCGTTTGCCTGGATTTCATTGGGCGATGCGGAACCTTGAGGGTGTTAATGCGGTTGTCGTGTTGTAAACAAAAATATGTCAGCGGGACCGGAGAGGGAGGTTTGTCTTGTTTTTTAAGGGACCTCCCCGGGAAATTGAGCGCCAGGCAGAGTAGCCTAATGTTATAATTGGCTTGCGCTGTGCCGAGCTTCTTTTTTTCAGCCATGAGGAGAGGATAAGTCACATCCCAGGCGCAGGGGGAGCCGTCTATTTACAGCTGAGGCGTTCAGATTTGCCCCTCTCGTGTCTGTGATAGCCACAACAATAGCTTCCATTTTCCTCATCAGCCCCAGGCATGATCAATACAATCCAAAAATAAATAAAAAATGATGCTATTATTGGTTTAGATTTGGTCCAGTCTCCACAAATGTCTGCAACAAAATCACACCAGCTCTGCCCACAGCTGAGGGGAAACTGATGAATCATATATTGATCTTATGTCTCACCGCTGAGATGAGAATGTGTTTTGGCTGGAGGTAACCTCAAGTGACCTGACAGCATGTGGTGGTGTGTTTGTGCCCCCCTATTCATCCAGGCTCGACACCGGCTTCCCGCACCGTGAGGACGCAGCGATGCCCCAGCAGAGGGAGGACCCGTCTCCGTCCTGCCGCCCCGGCCTGGCGTCCCTCCGCCTCCAGACTCTGAAGCCCGGCCACGACTTCCCATGAGGCCGCCACTAGAACTCAGCTCGACCGCTCTGTATGGGGTCTCTCATATATGAAGTAGGTTCATGTTGTGGTCTGACTCCTTCTGGAAAGCAGACGCATGAATGACACTGAAGAGTTGAGGTTGTTGAGTTGTGACAGATTTGCTCATTTCATTTCAAATAGGTAGAATGATGAGAAATTGCTTCATCATTTTATCTTTACATTGTTCTATCCAGTGATTGCTGTCCTGTGGGTTGGGGCCCCCACAATTGAGGAATTGTCTCATAATTCTCTTCAACAAAATAATTCAGATTTTTCTGTAATTATTGCAATTCTCTTGTGAAATACTGGATACTTTCATCTTTTCTGGCCTCTAAAATCATTCAAATGAAACAACCAGAGAGCAAATCAGTCTTTGGTTGAACTCATGGTCACACTGTATCACTGCGATAAAGGGTCACAGGTAGACTTTATTTTAAGGGGTCACAAGTCAAACATGCAAATGTGAGGATTTCCACTTTTCCCTGTTTCATAGAGTTGCAAATTGACTGTCTTTAGATTTGGGACTGTTTGTCAAAAACTAAAAGCGTTTCAAGCACGGCGCCTTGTGGTCTGGGAAGTTGTGATTAACATTTTTCACAATTTTTTGACTTTTTATATATAAAACAATTGATTAATTGAAAAACGTCATGCACAATATCATAAAATAATAAAACACCCCCATGTAGAGTGCTGTAGGAGAATGATAAACCAAATAAGGTCTTTAAGTTTCTTTTAAATCAACTCTCGGTGCCGGTCTAGACTGATTCCTTGTGGCTTGAGAGAGATCTGCTGGGTTTGTAATATGAGAGCGTGTCTTTAGGCGCTTTATATACAAAGAGGAGGATCTTAATTTCAGAAGGCAACATGTTGTCGGCGGAGGTTTCTGAGTACCAGAGTCATCAGGTCTGACGTTTTTGTCGTGTGGGAGCTAGGTGTGGTTTTAGCATGAGGACCTCAAAACAGAAAAACTTCAGTATTGTCCAGCCTCCTCATGACAGAGGCGTGCATACGTTTCTCTGAATCAGACTGGGAAAGAAAGTATTTTACAGGTGAAACCCGAAAAATTAGCATATCGTGCAAAAGTTCATTTGTTAAAGTAATTCAACTTAAAAGGTGAAACTAATATACTATATAGACTCATTACATGCAAAGTGAGATATTTCAAGCCTTTGATATAATTTCAATGATTATTGCGTACAGCTTATGAAAACCCTAAATTCAAAATCTCAGAAAATTAGAATATTACATGAAATCAATAAAAAAAAGGGTTTTAAATACAGAAATGTCAGCCCTCTGAAAAGTATAATCATGCATATGTACTCAGTACTTGGTTTGGGCCCCTTTTGCATGAATTACTGCCTCAGTGCGGCGTGGCGTGGATGCTATCAGCCTGTGGTACTGCTGAGGTGTTATGGAAGACCAAGATGCTTCAATAGCGGCCTTCAGCTCTTCTGCATTGTTTGGTCTCATGTCTTTCATCTTTCTCTTGGCAATGCACCATAGATTTTCTATGGGGTTCAGGTCAGGCGAGTTTGCTGGCCAATCAAGCACAGTAATCCCACGGTCATTGAACGACATTTTGGAACTTTTGGCAGTGTGGGCAGGTGCCAAGTCCTGCTGGAAAATGAAGTCAGCATCTCCATAAAGCTCGTCTGCTGAAGGAAGCATCAAGTGCTCTAAAATGTCCTGGTAGATGGCTGAGCTGACTCTGGACTTAATAAAGCACAGTGGATCAACACCAGCAGATGACATGGCACCCCAAACCAAATCAGACTGTGGAAACTTCACACTGGACTTCGAAGCATCTTGGATTGTGTGCCTCTCCATTCTTCCTCCAGACTCTGGGACCTTGGTTTCCAAATGAGATGCAAAATTTGCTCTCATCAGAAAAGAGGACTTGGACCATTGAGAAACAGACCAGTTCTTTTTTTCTTTAGCCCAGGTAAGACGCTTCTGACGTTTGTTGTTCAGGAGCAGCTTGACAAGAGGAATACGACATTTGAAGCCCATGTCCAGGACCCGTCTGTGTGTGGTGGCTCTTGATGCAGTAACTCCAGCCTCAGTCCTTGTGAAGCTCCCCACACATTTGAATGGCCTTTTCCTGACAATCCTCTCCAGGCTACGGTCATCCCTGCTGCTTCTGCACCTTTTTCTTCCACACTTTTCCCTTCCACTTAACTTGTTATTAATGTGCCTTGATACAGCACTTTGAGAACATCCAACTTCTTTTGCAATTACATTTTGAGGCTTTCCCTCCCTGTGGAGGCTGTCAATGATGGTTTTCTGCACAACTGTCAGGTCAGCAGTCTTCCCCATGATTGTGAATTCCACTGAACCAGACTGAGAGACCAATTAAAGGCTCAGGAACCCTTTGCAGGTGTTTTGGATTAAATAGCTGATTAGAGTGTGACACTTTGAGCCTACAATACTGAACCTTTTCACAATATTCTAATTTCTTTTCATAAGCTGTAAGCCATAATCATCGAAATTATATCAACTAAAGGCTTGAAATATCTGACTTTGCATGTAATGAGTCTATATAATATATTAGTTTCACCTTTTAAGTTGAATTACTGAAATAAATGAACTTTTGCAGTTTTCCAGTTTCACCTGTACTTTTTTTAGATATGTCTCAGATGGCATCCTTGGTGATGCTGTTGAAATAATTCTAAAAAATTAAAACTGCCACATGAAATAAAATCATCTGTAGCTGCAGCAATAATTACAGCAAAAATATGTGTAATGCGTTGGTTTTTCCTCGCTGATTGATCCTACACATGATTGCATTTGTCTCCTTCTCAGTTGACATGGAGGATGAAGATGGGACTTGTCTACTTGATGTTTTGTGGTGAGTCTCTCTGATTCTTACGTGGATCCAACAGAATAAAAAACAATATCCTGTAGATGATGAAAAGTAAGTAATCAATAAAATCATTTGGACAGGGCTTTGTTATTGCACACTATATTTAGATTTAATGTGGTCTAATGTTCTCTTAAGCTGGTACTTTGTTGTATGCAAAATCCTTGGTTTGCACCAAATATTCACCAAGATTTAACAGATATTGATTGTGATTTTAATCTCAGTCCTCTCTTCGTCTTCACAGTGACCCCCAAGCCCTGAACGACTTCCTTCATGGGACCAATGAGGTAACAAAAGAGTCTTAAATAGAGAAGGACTCAAATAAAAAAATCAATAGTGCAAATGATAAATTCAAGATGGGAATATTTCTTGGCGCACCGTCGTGTGAGCAGCGTGGAGGAGGGCTGACAGTGTGAAAGAGAGTTGTAATGTAATACCGCATGCATTTCTCACCACAACTTTGCGAGCCCAACCTAAAATTGACTAATTTCATCCCACCAGCTGCAGGCTGAAGACCTGCTCATTAACTCCTCCTCTGGGGAGCCTTCCCTCTTCACAGATGCCCCGGTGAGTATCTGGATCCACAGCCAGCAGCGTCACAACAGCTAGCAATTTCCCCAGGAGAATGATTTTTTTTCTCTCCTTCTGCGCCTGAAACAGCATATATAAACTCCTGCTAATCACGCTTTTCTCCCCCTCCTTTTCACTTTCTGTCCTTTATCCTGTTGTCCGTACCTCTCTTTCTATCTCCCACTGATTCTTCCTCCAGAGCCCCGTCTCTCTGCTGGGAGATGGCAGGGATTCCCCAGACACACCTCCACCTGGGTGTGTGGACCTGTCCTTCCTGGAGGAGGCCCTCCTGTCATCGCCGGAGGGTGGAGAAGACCCACAGGTGGAGCAGGGAGAAACACCTGTGGAGGTTGGATTTGAGGCAAAGAAGGGAGAAGTGGAAGAAATGGAGGAGGCAGAGGTGGCATGTGATATCCTCCAGCGGAGCCTGCAGGAGGCTGAGATCACAGAGCAGACCATGGCTCTGGAGGCAGGTCTAGCCCAAACTGGGGACAGCCTGTCCCTGTACTCACCTGCCCCTCTCCTCTCTCCACCTACCGTACCATTCTTAAACAAGTCTGTGACCTTGCCTGTCACCCCAGCGTTGCCCAGAGACACCCAGGCAGCAGTGGAGCCCCCCCAGCCCTCCCTCCTGGCTGTAGGGCCAGGCTGCCCTTCTTTAAAACCTGCTGCCCCTCCTCAGCTGATGGGTCTCTTGCCTGGAAATGTGTTCCCTGCTGCTTCTCCAGAGACTTCCTTTTCTCTGAGTCCTGCCCAGGGATCCAGTATGATCATTCACAAGGCTGTTCCCAGTGTGACCAGTCGTCCTCTTATCACTCCAACCCTTAGAGCAACAACAGCAGCAGCCCCGGGCATCCTCCTGCAACGTGCCCCTCTTCACATCCAACCCAAGCTGCCTATCAGCATTCAGCCCAGACTTGTTCAAATAAGCCCGAAGCTTTCTGGGCAAAAACACACTCAAAGTCTTACTTTTGTCCCTGGGACTGCCTCACCAAATATTTTACTCTCCCAACCTCCAGGCCAAAAGCCTGCAGCTCCACCACCGCAGCCCACCCAGCAGCTCCACAAACAGGTCAGCCTGCAGCTGGTCAACCAGGGCGGCTCCTTTGTGCTCCACCCTCAGGGACTCTTCCAAGGCCAAAGCCAATTCCTTCTTCCAGGCCAGTCCCCTGTTACGATCTCCCAGCCTGCCAGTGCAGCTCGATCGCTGCTGAACCCCAGTCACCAAGGCCCATCGGTCCACAGCCTGACTCCCTCTGCTGGGCAGCTCGTAGACGGCTCTCAGATCCTAACTGTGCCACAAAGACAGCTGAACTTCAGCCCTGTCTTCACCACCCCTACAGGGCAGCTAGCACTCCGCCAGGCCACTGTGCTTTCAGGACCTCTGCAGCTACAGTCAGCGCCCCCTACTGTCTTCCAGATGCCAGCACACCTGGCTGGAACCTACACTCCAGGAGGGCAGGGGCAGCGCGCCACCTTGGTCCACAGTCCCGCTCTTGGAAATCACATTACCTTGATCAACAGTTCAGGGGTGCTTCCCCCAGATCTCACATCCATTTCGATTGTTAATGGCCCCTCAGTAGTTCAGGGGCTGCCTTTTGCTGCCCAAGCCCCGGCTCCTCAGACAGGAGTGACAGAAGGACAGCTGAGCCTCCAGCAGGCCTCCGTGGTGCTGCTGCCAGAAAGAGCCATTCAAGAGGAGAGGACCAGCTCAGAGGAGACCTTCCACCAACTAGCACAGGTGAGTTGGCACCTCCGTCTCTATCAATGTATATGTTATTTGGCATTGTGAATGCCAACCATGCTGCTGTGTTTTAGTAGTTTGAATGTATTTTGCTTAATGATGCAGACATACATTGGTTTCCATTAATTTACCTGCAGTATGAAAGTCATTTAACAGACTCATGAAACTTGCTTGGATGGTGTAATCTATCAAAGTGAACATTTTTTGTTTGCATTCATTTTTGTCAATAATATATTATTGTAGCAGGTTTACATATTGCAGACTTTTTAAAGAGATGCTCCAATCCTTATCCTCCTTATCACAAGGAGTACTGGTACTAGTATAGTGTCAAATTTGGCTTCAGTGTTTTTAAAGTTTGACACAGACAAGGAACTGAAAGTCAGGATATCTGTAGCTTTGACTTGGACTGTTCTTCAAATCCGGCACTTCCAACTTTGTAGAAGTGCGATACTAAGTTACTGGAGTACCCCTCCAAATCAATCTGCTCACATTGATAATGTAACATAGACAAAAAACTCACGCAGACTCGATTACATAAGTTTCAATTGCATAACTAAATTATTTTTATGCTCAGCGAACATTTATGGAAACAGAGGATGTGTGTAATAGTAGGAAAAAAAACAGCCAAAAAACAACTGTAGAGCAAATGGTGAGAAAAATGTCATATACTATATGTACACTGGTATTGACACCAAATAACATAAGGACAAAAAGGTGCTGTTTTACAACTCTCAAGGGGTGAAATGTTTAAACATGTTGCACACCAAGCCACACCCCAGTCTGTGATGTTGAAACAGGTATTTTGCTGAACACAGATGACAGAAAACACCTGAGTTTACACCACTTGATTGAATTGTGCCCTGAATTTCAACATACTCAACTGTTTCAGCATGTAGATCACTGCAAAACCAGTTTTCTGCGGTGCGTGATTCAGTCTTGAAATAGATTTTAAAAAATGTAAATGAGCCATTTGATTTTTAAAAATCTTATTTACACAGTGGAAACTGCTTATAGTGATCATGCTTACAGTGAGAAGCCTCTTATATGGCTTGGGACAGAATCATTCCTATACAAATGCTGTTTAAATAATTTGCTTAAAGTCAATCAAGGAGTCTGCTTACAGTGTTCACTTTGGATCTTTTACATGACAACGTGGAAAAATAAAAATAAAAAATCTTGTTGTGGCTTAGTAGCCTATTAGCAACACTGACGCTACTGTATTTGTAAACAGCACAATACTGCTTTAGTCTATAGCATAGTTATAATTTGACCAACAGGAAGCTATATTTTATATACAGTACTGTATTTTACTACTGTATAGTGTATTTGAATTATACACTATTTGAATTTGAAGTGCCTGAAACAGCTGCACTGTATTTTGAAACTGTCAGTTAAATTCAGTAAATAATAAAGCTTTCTGTTTCATTACTTTAATAAATATGGAACTTTCAATAAAAGTGTAATCTGCATGTAAATAAAGAAATCAGTTATAATAACCATCCGCTTATAATGATCAATTTATCCTGGTCAGAGATGAACACTATAACAGGTTTCAACTGTATTATGTTGCAATGTGTTTTTTTTTTCAATTAAAACATTTCAAAATACTAGTTACATCAGATTTGAGCCAAGTAGCAAACAACAATTTTCATCACAATCATTGTCAAATACTTATTAACTATACTTTACTAAACTCCTTAGTGTTATTGAGTTGTTTAGGTGACAAACACAATGCTCTGTGCAGATCAACAACAAAAAAGTATTAAATTCAGTTTTAGCCCTGATGTCTATTTCTTCTCTTGATGCAGCCCTACGGACACGTTCTCCAGCATGTCTCCGTGCAGCCAACCTCTGCTGGGCTGCAGTCCTCCTCTCCTCCTGTGGTGACAGTCCTGCAGCCTCCTCCTGAACCACCTATGGTCCCCGATCCAGCTGTGGAGATCCCTAAACTTCTGATGCCCCCAGCAGACATGACCCAAGTAGTGGGGGAGGTGACCCACTCGATGAGTCAGAACGAGGCCTTTATGCAACATCTGCAACAGGTCAGCGCTTTAACAACTTCCTGCAGATTTCCACTAATTTAGTGATGAAATGCTTGTGCTGGTTTACATTTATACGTTGCCTTTTGACAGAGCTTCTCCTCAGTGATGATGTTTGTATTTTCTAATAACATAGTTTAGTATAATATGGCAAGTCCAATGATAGTGATTGAAAATTAGAAAAAGATTAGATGCCATAAATAACAATAAGATATTGTAAATGGAATCCCAGTTATTTGTCATACAAGGAGGAAACAACTTTTACCAGTAAAAGAACATCATGGAAGTACAACACAGTAATTAATGTAGTAAACAAACTGTCCACAAGAGTAAAAGTTAGCACTAAAATACAGAATATTAATAGTTAGCTTAACACTAAACAGTTACATTACAGGTAAAAATACTCAATTATCAAAACATCAAAAAAGTGCTCATTATGCAGAATTTCCCATTTAGTGTGGAGAAGAAATATAAAGTAGCATAAAATGGAAATACTCAAGCACAAGTACCTCAATATTCTACATTACTTGACATTGCAGTCTACCTCTGGGCAAATCAACAATCACAAAACAGATTTGATAAACAGAACCTACAGATAATCCTGTGATAATGGCATTTAGAGGCTGGGTAAAAGACACTTTTCAGTATTTTCTTGGACACAGAGCACAGACAAAATGGCCAACGTAACGATGTCAGTTAAATTGCACCAGTCGCAAAATGTAGCAACAAAATGTTTATCTGAAACCAACTGGGCTGGTAGTTGGTTATGACGGAAATTGTGATTAAAAGTGAGACTTAACAGCAGCAACTGTGGCCACAAGAGGTACTTACAAGATAACATTGGCGCATTGAATTTCCTTTAATTTCTCAGTGTTTATTGATTCAGTTGCTTTAAAGACTTCATCAGTGTGCGTGACTTACACGTTATGTAACAGAACTGCAAATAGACAAGAAACCACAAAGGCAGCCAACTGACATGGAAATGTCTATTACACAGGAATATCCACCAGCATCATCATAAGCTACTGGGCATACCAGACCAAGTAATGCTGTAGCAGCAAACACCTGAGTGTGCTGAACTGGTCAAGGCTGTGTTTTGTTTTGTTTCTGGTCTCAACCTTTCATGTGTAAAAGGAAGATTGTGTTGTCTTCTTTTGAAAGTTACATAGTTTTACTTTAAAACAGATGTTAATTCTGTTAAATGTGTTGTTAATTATTTTACATGTCTGATGCATTATTTTATGAGTGATTTTGTCGTATTTAAATATTGTTACAATGTTTCCATTGAAATAGGGATATTTAAGAAAACTGTTTTTACAGTCTTCTATTAGCAATGAAATGCTTAATTCATATCGGCCCATGTAACGTCTGCCAGCTATTAATGGCTATTGCTACTGTCGATGCTAGTTTATTTGCATAGAAAGAGTCCAAGTGTGGCATAGAAGGCATTCAAACACCATTTTAAAATGCAGTTAAAAGGAAAATAAACTACAGTGCAGTTATAGTGCAATAATGCTGTAAGTAGTCCCAAAACTGATAAAGGAAATAAAAGTGAAGTTGGGGAAATCAATTTAAAGACAACAAAACAATAATGTTTTTCAATTTAGATTTTAAAAGTGCCTAAAGTTGCAAGCTGGTTCTGTGCATCACCATGCAACTATTAGCTGACCGCTTCCAAAAGGATCTATAAAATTCTTCACCTTCTGTCTTCACCATTTCCACCACAGCAAGCACTTAGTTCTCCTATCACATCCGAATTGCTTGTCGGATCGCTGCCTGTGGTGCCGTTGGAGACACTTGCCTCCCCAGTCGGCAACGAGAGAGACACCCAACCACAGAGCCATGCAGTCTCCGGTCAGGACACCCGCACTGTGATGTCTGACCAGTGTGTCGAGGCTTCTCCGCTTCACTCAGACCCAGAGGACACGCCCCTGATCTGCCCCTCGACTCCCATTCAGGACACCGAGAGACTAACTCAGACGAGTTTCTCCCCTCCAGCTGGGCCTCAGATCACTCTGCCTGGATCTGAGAGTTCAGTCCCCCAGATCACAGCTCCCCAGCTTTGCGTCGAGCCCCAAGTCCAGTACCAGGTTACTCATCAGCACCAGGTCTCACAGGCCCTATTTGGTCAGGACCAGGTACAGATCCAGTCGTCCGTTTCCCAGCCTCTGCCCCAGGTCCAGGCCTCAGCTCCCCAGCTCCAGGTCCAGTCGTCTGTTTCCCAGCCTCAGTCCTCGGTCATGAATTCAGTTCACAGCAGTCCTTCCCCTCTGCGCGTCAGTGTTTCGGTGCCTCAGCAGCAGCCTGATCCCACAGCTGCTGGTCTCTCCAAAGGAGGCGACGACTCCGCTGTCCAACAGCACACACAAAACAGTGAGTCTAAATTAAAAATGACACAGAGTGCAAAATGCCAACCGTTATCACTTTTACTACCTCATCATTGCTCTTCACCATCACTTTAATCATTATTATAAATATTAAGATCTGCAATACCATCATCATTACCTCTGTCACTGTGTCCCTTTTCAGAGCCAACAGCTGCCTTGGTCGTGGAGAGTAAAGCGTTTACTCTTGATGCCCATCCACCGTCTCCTGTGGCTCAGGGTGTCCAGGTTCACGGGCCCCCAGCTCCCAGAGAGTGCGTCCCCATCGAGACAAGCCAGCAGACCGGCACCAAGGTGAGGACAAGCTAAGATCCACTTTACTTGAAGTCCAGTTAATTTAAGATATGTTTTCTTATAATGTTGAAACTGTAATTATAAATTAAAACATTTTAATTTGAATGTTGGAGAAAACCTCCTAAATATCCAATATATTACATGTTGGGAATATTTCTTAGGTGTCTTAGTTGATGTAACGGGGAAAGGTAAGACAGGTATAGCTTAGAGTAGTTTAGCGGACTCCTAAGTGTTTATCTGACATTTATGACTTCAGGTATTTCGCTCATGTTCTTGCTATGGTCAAGATGACAACCAGAGACTGATTAGTTAGAGACAGTAGCTCAGACATCATACAACATGTGAACACGTCAAATGCCAACACCAAATCTGAAGGATAACATCTTTTGGTCCTTTTTATATTTCTGTCTTCCCCCTAGTGCCTGTAGGTTTCTCTATTAGGTCACCTTCACCTAGAACAACTAATCTATCTGATGTTTAGATTCCAATGCTTTGCCATATTGGAATCTCTCACTGTCCATTGTACCCTAATCTGTGGAGCCAGTGAGTTCTTGTAAACACTCTTGTATAGCTCGACCTTGAAAGATTCCCAGAGAAGCACTGATGTCTACTAGCCTGATGTCTGAGCTACTGTCTCTAACTAATCAGTCTCTGGTTGTCATCTTGACCATAGCAAGAACATGAGCGAAATACCTGAAGTCATAAATGTCAGATAAACACTTAGGAGTCCGCTAAACTACTCTAAGCTATACCTGTCTTACCTTTCCCCGTTACATCAACTAAGACACCTAAGAAATATTCCCAACATTACATATATACTTATTATATTTCAGGCTGCATCTAAAGATCATTTTCATTATCAATTAAACTGTCAGTTATTTTCTGAATCAACTAATGATTGTTTGGCCCATAAAATGTCAGAAAACTGTGAACATTGCAAATCATAATTTCCCAAAGCCCAAGATGACATGTATAAGTGTCTTTTTATTTTTAAACCATCATAGAAAACTAAGACAACCAGAAACTATTCACAGCTTAGAAGTTGAAACCTGTACATGTTGGAACATTTTATTTAAAAAAAATATACCAATTATCTAAAAGTTATTGATTAATTAGTTAGTGATGAATTTTCTGTTCACCCACTAACTGATTAATAGACAAATCATTTCAGCTGTAATTATATTATACAGTATATATTGTTTATTTAGTTTCATACAGAGAATAAATGGATATTAAAATTTCTGTAATGAGTCAAATAATTTCCTCTGTGGATTAAAATGAATTGGCTCCAGTCTTGAAACAGAGATGGCAGACTTTGAAATGATTATTTGTTAAATGCAGCAAATGAATTATTAATGACTTCAAAATGCACCCCTGTCTCCGTCCTTTGATCTCATCCAAAATATTATCTGGCTGCCAGCTGGCAGGTCCTCTGGAGCAGCAGAGAGACGAGAGGCTCACACCAGCAATGCGCAGGCACAGGTAAGAGGCAGAGAGCAGCAACTCTGACGACGACGATCGATATTGATTTTCTTCATAAGTTTTGAATTGATGTCATGGACATGAAGTAGAAACATAAAGCTAACCAAACAATGAAAATGTCTGGGAAAGTGTTGCAAATATTTTACAAAGTGTGTATTAACCTCTGTACCGCAGCCATGTGAGACCCTAACAGGCTACTTTTAACCAGTTTAAGACCTCTGGTGCTTTACTAAATCTTATCTTCAATTTTATCCTTCACTAAACAAATAAAATATTTCACTTTTAGCAATTAAAGCTGATAAATATAAGCCCATTGTGACCTTCAGTTTCAGTAAGGGACCAATGTCTCTTATCATAATGATTCTTAAGCAACTTGATGGCTTATTCACAAATAAAATGGTGATATTACTGGATATGTTATATATAAAAAGATGCTTTCGTACCTCAGTAATAATCACCCATATAGTTGTATGTATTAACAGTTGGCTGGTTTCACAGACATGGATTTAGTCTGATACTTCAGTAATGTTTTTTAGTCTCAGTCCTCTAGGACTCTTTTCACTGTTTCTACAACTGCTACCATTTCTGCTCCTATTTATTACATCATTCAGTAATATCGGCGGTAAATGAAAATACTACAGTTTTTTATAACGTTACCAGTCTGTAGTCTCCAGGCTTTTGTGTATGGCAGCTCAGGTTAACACAGAGTTTTCTTTTTGGTCGTCAGGTTCCAGCAGCAGATTTGTTTGGACCACGCAGCGGTTCAGACCCCCTTCACCGGCACCGCCTTTTCCACACTGAAAGATGCTGTGAGATGTCTGCTTCCATACCACACCTGCGCTGGTCACCTGCCCACTCAGGATGACTTCAATTTAGGTGAATGAGGCATCCGCTGTATTTAATTATTTTTTAAAACTGACAGCAGCTTAGTTTATCATATAAGAACATATACAGTGCAATATAAATTACTATTAAACTATTATAACTGGAGTGTGACAGCATACAGATAGCTAGCTTTTAAATAATAATTGGTGTCAGTCAGATATACTGTATATGATACCATTACATTATCAAGGTGGACGAGGAGAACTGGAGACTGAATAGCAGACACATATTAATGGGTAATTATGTGGAATTTATTTGACTATTTGCAATATTTACATGTACAAAAAGATGTGGGGGGGAATAGGACAAAGTGGTTGTGCAAACATAAATGAAATAAAACAAACCTAACTAAACTCTTCTTCTAAAATCAACACCCGAGTAACATAACTTAACTAACTTACTTACAAAAGAAAAAGAAACAGTGCCTCTTGACTGGTACATTACAGACATTATGCAGTTTAATAATATTAGTTATTATGTAATTAATCAGCGTTGTCTATGGAAAGATGTTACCCTGAATATACTCTAATGCAACATCTTGCACTGTAAACTGTAAATGATTATGTTTAATATAAATCTGTGTTTCAGGAAAGTGTCCTGTCTTCAATATGTCCAGTCTTAAAATCCTGTCGACTTGTAATGTCTGCAGGAATTAGTCAAATGCAAAGATCATTACCAAAATATCATCAAACTATCACTTTGAAAAGCTGCAAATCCTCACATTTAAGAAGCTGGAGCAAGGGAAATTTGTTTGAAAAATTGCTTTTTGACTTATTATGTTTTTAAATTGTTGCTAAAAACCTATACACACACTACCGCTTGATGGAAAACAACAGCTCTGTAAACTCTTCTGATCCCATTCCTTTCTACTATTATCTAATCTGACTATGATGTTTCTTTTTTCACAGTGGACCAGGAGTTTGACACTGTGTCCGGTTTCCTGCTGAAACGCACCAAGGACATGGTCAACAAATACAGGCAGCTACTGGTTAGAGAAGCCCAGGTAACACACAATACACTGCCTTCTTTCTCTGTACCTGTATGTAAAATATATGTATATTATACGGTACAAATATGGTACATACTTTGTAAATAGTAAGTTAATGATAATGTATCACAAAGGAGGACCACATTACCAGTCCGCAAGTGTGGAGTGAGACAATTAAATGAACCAAATACAAAAATTTAACATCATCTTCTCAGGACTGTTTGCAGCAGACAGATGGAGCTGTGTGTGTGTGTGTGATATAAACTGGTTTCCACAGCAGGAGAGTCCGTCTGCAGAGATGGTGATGCTGGAGCGCCTCTTCCTCCAAGCTGAGCGATGCGCTTTAGCGGAGGACAGACGGAGAGTCCGCAGGGACCCAGGTCAGTGTCCCAGCAGGAAACAAAATCATAATCACCACCGACTTTATTAGACGTGTGTGTGTGTGTGTGTGTGTGTGTGTACATAAATGTGAGTGGCGTCCTGCCTGTTTTGTTGTTTTTTGTCAAGAAAGATGCTGTTTCAAATCCCAAGACTGAGACTGGAAATATGGACGTGAAAAGTCAATTAGTGACACTCATTTTTTTCTTCTTCTCACAAACTAATTTCGCTGTGCCTCAGAGCGCGACACTTAACCTCCATATTTGCTCCAGAGCAGCTCCCAGGTGTGAATGTGTAATTAAGCTGTGTAAATGTGGAGCAGGGTCGTGCTGAGAAAGACTCTGCACGGTGACGAAAAAATTACATGTGAGAGGTTAAGAGCAAATTAAAGCAGGGTTGTTATGTTAATTAAAAAGTTGGAAACGGGGGAAGGAAGCTCTTGAAAACTGTTAAATGTCAGGCTTGGCTGCTGGGACTTCTGAAGGAACAGTGTACTTTAATAGACATGGGTGTCAATGTGTTTTTTATCTATAGTCCCTGAACAGATGTTATGTATTTAGACAAAAATAGTATTTTTGTTGGAAAAATAATAGGATTTGACAGCTAAAAAAACACGACCTGTGAGAATAAGTATAGACGTAAGTTTATCCACAGCAGGATTTAGGTAATACACTTGCAAACATTTAGATTTGAGCCTTTATCTTCTCTGCAATTCAGCCTGGCATATCTAATATCTTTGGAGATTATGACTAGAATCTTCAAAGCAATATTTATTCATATATATTCATAGGGAATATGTCATGGATAGAAAGTAATCCCAATAATATAATATGGTCATGATATATACTGTTGACAGGGATGTGGATTATCCACAGTGATATTATTTACAAATGCTGCACAAATAACATTTATTTTACTGCCATTGTATAATTTTTTTTCTTTGTCATACATGTAAAGATTCTCAGGCTTACAGAACACCACTAATTTAAGTAAACCAGATGCAGAATAGTGCATAGTCTGTACATTTTCAAATCAACTATTTGAATCATTTTCATGTCTACAACACTTTTCATATATCACTGGCATGTGATGAAAGGCTTTTTAGACAAAGTTAAACTTAAACACTTCAAGACTGAACATTCGAAGTTTTGATCATCTGACCAGCAGAATATTTCTGGGTTTTATGGAGCCGAACCTAAATCACACAGCTCAGAATAGCCAGGAGAACAATACCAGTTCTCTACTGTGCAACTAAACATCTTCAGCTTCTACATATGCAAGATGTAACTTATGATTTAGGGCCATACGTCAGTTCAGTATGCATGAATACTCTTATTAACTTACTTCAAACTTCAATAAAAGTTTACTTTAAGAAATAATTCCTGTAGATAGAGAACTGTGTGATTTATACTCATTTATTCAATACTCCAGTCAGACTGAAGTTTCATGGTCAGGGCAGAAGTCTTGACTGATGTTTAAACCAGGGCAACTGAAACTAAATCTGTCTGCATGGCTAGATAAGGTGATTTGATCATTTGGGTGAACTGACTTTGAACTGTCTTGAGCACACAACGTGGGTTTGTAATGATCACGGCTCTGCTGCTTTTAGAAAATCAAAATGAGCAATGCTGTTCAATCTTCTGCTCATTTTTCTTTATTCCAGAGTCATTTATGATGGCCTTGGCTACATCAGCGTCTTCGCCCCATGGCGCCCACTCGTCTGGTCCCTCCCAACAGTATTCCTCTGGCAGCCCCTCCTCTCCACCAGCCTGGACCAGACTGTCCGACCGGCCCCCGGGACTCAAGACGTACCGCTCCAGCTCCCGCGGGGCTCTCAGGCTCACCATCAAGCAGGAGTCTGGCTCCCGTAAAGTGGTTCACAACTCTGCCTGTGACCCGGGACTCAAGAGGGACCACATGGGACAGCTGACCAACGGCGGCGGAGCTGTGAACGAACACCACTCTCAGGCACCCAACGGAGCACCCCGGGGTACTCAGCATGACAAGGAGATCTGCAACGGAGGTCTGCCTTGTAACACTGCAGAGGATGTCCCACAGACAGCACCCGAATCCAAGATAAAAGCCCCAAATCCTTTTTCTATGCCAGAGCAACAGGCTGGTTGCTTCGAGTTGCCTCCCAGAGATGTCAGCGCCCCAAAACTGAAATGCTACAGGTTGGATGCGTCGCCTCTGCCGGAGCAGCGGTTTAGCCCGCCGCCTCCTCCCCTCCCAGAGGACAACATGCTCAGTGAACATCTACAGAGTGCCATCGACAGCATCCTGGAGCTTCAGCGTCTGCAGGGCCCCTCTGCAGCCCAGACCAGGGCCACGTCAGGCCCTTCACTGGACCAGGCTGTCACCAGCATCCTGGAGGGACACTTGTGAGGTAATCTGGTAATCTGCCCTGGCAGACGTCCACACAGATACATCTGTCTGAGGACGGTGAACTTAACTTCTTATCTGTTCCCAGAACTAGAAGAGATTTAATTTCTGGGTTCCAGAGATTACTTTTAAGGAACTGATTGTTTGTTTGAAAGAAGGAAGGGGGGGAAAAAATTAAGAGGCACTATAAAGAGATGCATACCAGACAACAGCACTATCTATAGTCTGATAGATGTTAGATACTTCATTTTGATGTATACGTTTGTGGAAAAAAAATCTATTTGAATAGGAGCTATATTGTTTCAGTGGTAGTTAAGTCATTCAGAGGTTTACGACACTGGTGTAACCTTCATCAGCATATAGTATATAAGTAATAGTGAGGATAACGAACACGTGGCGTAGACTGAGATTATTCAATAGTTTTTTATAAGATTTCTTTCAAATATGTGAAGTTTCTTTTGCATAGTGCCAAGCTTCCAGGGTATTTATTTTGATAATCTGTGCCAATTGTGTTTTGCATTGAGAAAGGCAGTGAGTGTGTGACGAGCGTGTGTGTGTGTGTCTTTATTTGGATTAGCTTGTGTGGATCTAAAAAGAGTGTGTGTGAAAACATTGCATCCTGCGACGGGACGGTACATAGAACCCCCGCAGGCTCCATCATCTCGGCTTATCGAATGAAACCTCCAAAGAATTTGCGACTTGCTACATCCTGAATACACCAGCAAATGTCCATGTTGTGTCTCTTCCCTAAAACTGGAGTCTGTCCTTGTTGAAGAACCCGAAAGGAACACACAAAAAAAAAAATTAGGCAGTCGTGGGTTTTTTTGGGCCCTTGTTGTCATTCATTCTGGAGTCTGATGTGAAATATTTCTAGCTTTCAGAGACAAGAATGGTTTCCCAAACTTTATGTATTAACATGCAAGCAATAATGAGTTAGGGTTGATAGGAGCAGTGGTGGTGCAGTGAGGAGGAGGAGGAAGAGGGAGGTTTTTTGTCTACCGTTGAATGAAAACAAAGATTGTTTTTCAGATGAGAGATTTTGTGAGCCAAGCCCGTGTAGTTTAGGAATTGTGTTTCAAACACGTTTGAAGGGTTTGAGGGTTACTAAACGGCATAAATGATCATGCACTTGTCCAGTGTGGGATAGAAAAACACCAAAACTGCGGTTGTTTGCCACGACACTGTACAGAGCTTGAGCCTCTCTGCATCATCAAACAGCCTTTGACCAAAAACTAGAGGAATCATCCGCTTCACATTTACAATTCTTTTAATTTATTAAATTATTTGTTTGAAGCCCGTTGTGTTAAGCCGGAGATTTTATTTTTACGCAGCCATTGTGGAGCAATATGATTTTTTGCAGCATCTTATGTTAATGTGACAATCTTATCTGTCTGTGTGAAAATGTGACTTCTGTTCATATGAACATACGCGAGGGAGTTGACGTCATTTGCATTGACTGTGATGGCTCTCCCTCATGAAACTTGTGGAAAATATTCTTTGTAGAAGGGTTTTTACCTTGAAGGTCAAAATGTTAACGCTGCAAAATGTCTTTTTGTAATATAAATTGAAAACATGCTTCAAAACCTAGCTTTTGGAGATACTTTTAGGGGGTCATGGTTCGACTTGCGAATTGGAAATGTTTAGAATATGCCTTATTGTCAATTCAGTGTACCTTTTATGGGAAATGGAATCAGCAAAGAAAAGATAATTAATGTGATGTTTTAAATACTGTAATATCTGGTGTTCTGAAATGTGAGAGTAACCTGTCCCTTCCAAAAAAAAAAAAAAAATCTTCCAGATATTTGGGGCTAAATCAAACAGGCCTTCTGATTTCTTGAGTTGCATTGTCATTTTTTTTTAAAAATGTAAAATTGTCTTTTGTTGGAATAAACAAAAGGAGTTAATAATATGCAGTAATTTAATGTTGACATCCTCTGCAGTAGTATGGGTGGACACACACTGGAGGATTCATAAAGGACTAGTTTGATATTCTATTCTTAAATAGACTTTGATACCACTCTTGTGTCTGTATGCTAAATGAAAGTGGCAGCTTTGCTTAGCATACTGGAAACGGAAAAAGCTAGCTTGGCTCTGTCCAAAGGTAACAAAATCCACATACCAGCACCTCTAAAGTTCACATGATACTCTGGTATGGGAAATTGTGTCCTCAATTATTTCTTGGCCAGAAGAAGCAACTTCCTTAAAATGTCTATAATCAATATTTTTTAATGTTTCACATCATTATGTGATAATGAGAAAGGGGTCGTTTTTAGAGTTCAAACTATAGACGCTCATCACCTGAATCTGCAGTTACGCTCCGCTTTATAGCAAATTTCTGCTCATTGTGTCTTTCCAGCTACAATTACCGTTTGGTTCACTCTCACCGCTCTCATAGTGTAGTTTTTCAGCCAGAGCAGGCAGCTGTTTTCAGAGACAAAGCTCTAAAAAAAGTGTGTTCACTTCCCTGCTCAGCACCAAACAGCAGACAGATTCAGCTGGCAAATAGCTGGTGGACATAGTGGAGCATTTAGCAGCTACAGAGCCAGCTATTTCCCTCAGGAGTTGGTAGAAATCTCTAACTGATGGTGAGAACAAGTTCGCATTTCAGCTTTAAAGTTGATATGTTAACGGTTCACAGTTTATTTGTGCTGCCCCCAAGTGGCCTAATAGTTCAGTTATTGCTGTTTCCGATTGCCTGGTAACCGCATAGTGACAACAGGACAGAAATAGTCTGGCACAAACTTAGTTTTTTGTATATACTAATCTAAGTAGATATAACTGTTAATTAGTTGGGCTTAGTTGAGCTGGTAGGTGGATTTTATTACCTTTGGAGGGTCGTGGTAAGGTTATTTCTCTTTTTCTTGTCTGCAAGAAAGAGAATCAGCTTATTTCTCAAATTATTCCTTCAACAGTCTCAAAATAAATGAGTATAAAAATATTAAATCTCCAGGTGTTTCCGCCCTCAGAGGATTCACTGTAATGCAGTAAAGATGTCAGTGTCTTTCATAACACAGGATTGCACTCCATGTCACGCTAAACTTTTTTTTTTTTTTTTAAAAAAGGGGAATTCCACCAAAATGTTTATTTTTAATAAAGTATTTCCCCAATGTTTGCCCGTATAGTTCACCTCTTTAATACTTCAGACGCTCAAGATTAAAGAAAAATAAATTCTCAAGTCAGCTTTGGTGGAATCCCTTTGAATGAAGCAGCCTCATGTGCCACTGTTATTGTTGCATTATGTGTGCAGTGTCAAACACTGACCATTAGATACATGCTTAGTTTTCTCAGCATTTTAAGACACGTCTGCATGTTGAGCCATTTTGGTATTTTTGTATTTATTTTTTTCCTGACTGAACTGTGAAACCAGGGGAGCTCATAACTCTACACTAATTCAACTTCAGATACAAAACATTTGACTGACAGATTGTTCTGATGCCAAAATCAAGAGGCCTTAATTCAGCAAAACTAGATTGTAAAAAAAAAAGTCATTCCTGACAAAAAAAAAAAATCCAACAGAAGACTCCTTTGACCTGAAAGTCATGAGTGATTCATATATGAAATGTTAAGAAAACCGCTTTTGTACTCATTTTTACAGACTATTTATTAAACTGTGATTTTGTAAGAAATAAAAAAACCAAAAAAAACACCTCAATGTGGTTGTGTCTTTTTAAACTGGGGGGCTGTATGTGAATAACTGTGTTTGCCAACAAAACAAGTGACAGAAAATGTATATAAACATGACTTTTATTTTGGGCATCATTCACAATTTAGGAAAACAAAAGCAGCTTTAGGCCTTACATCCAAGAACTTACGAAAAAAGACAAAAGCAGCTGTATTGTAATTAAATTCACGCTCAAAAGATAAATCTGCCTTGCAAAGGGGGTTAGTTTCAAGGTAATTTTCTAAATCACAAGAGTTGGCAGCTTTTCTTGACTGTGTAGGTTGAATTCTGTAAAACGACGTCGTAGTGAAACAGTAAGAAGGTCATGTCCTGATGCTGTGGAAGTCTCCGGGCAGGTTTGGGGATTAAGAGGCACATTAAAACATGAGCCATGAAGTGTCCCAACCGTTGGGAGACTCGGCAGCTGGACCTGGACATGAACATCGAAGTTTAAATGACTGACTAAACCAGCCAACTTCACTGTGGTTAGGATTTGTCTACCCTGCACAAAAAAAAAAAAAAAAAAACTGAGATGGAATACATTCAGGCCCAAAGACACCAGACCAAACTCAACTTTTCAAAGAAAAGTGATTTCAAGATGTTTATGGGAAACTCATACTTCATCTATTGACTTAAAACAGACAACAGACAAAATAAAAAGCAGGGGGGAGTGCCAAATAATTTAAAGGGCATATTAAAATGACCCTCTCTCTGCAAAGCAAGTCATTTGTTCTCAGACTGACTGAGGTAAAAGCTGCTAACCTCCAAGGGGGGAGTGGGGGTGTTAGTTAAATTCAGGGGGAAATTAAGAGCAGGTGCAGCTTTTTCCTACAAATCAGTTCTTAAATGTCAATATTTGAACTTTTTTCATAAATAATTCAATATTTTTTTCCATGATTAAAAAAGTTGCCATATATCCACCGTGGCATTGTGGAGTTAGTGTTTTTCAGATTCAATGCTGGATATCGCCTCTGCTCAAATTCATTCAGGATCCAGGTGACAGCCTAGCAACATCTCACCAGCAATCGTGTCACCAGAAAGAGTGAAACGTCGTTCAATGTCCTTCGCAGATAAAGTGTATTCACTCACACACTCATCATGGCCTTGTGATAACTCAACAGCCGCTACATGCTAGTAACATGGGTCCCGGCTGGTAGAGGAGTTCATTCATCCGCTCACTGAAAAAAAGAAAAGCAATTTGGCTTGTAAAACTGACAGTGGCTGTGGAAGTTTCAAATCCAACGGCACCTTGACCGGCAGATGAGAAAAGTCAGCTTTCTGTCCTGGTCCTGCTTGTGGTCCTTGTGGAGACTGACAGTCAGTTGATTTTGATGGGCAGGTCCTCTCCGTATTTGCGGAGGAACTTGCTGTGGTTGTGGTCGACGGACCAGAGAGGAGGGAGGTGGCTGGGCTGCATGGTGGTGAGGAAGTGCTGTCTCCAGCGACGCTCAAGGTCCATCAGGCCCTGCAGGCCCTGCTCGGCATGGGCTCGCACTACCTTCAGACCGTGAGGCACGTACGCCTCATTGAAAATCCTTCAGGGAGGAGAGAACAGTTAGGAGAGTGTAGATTCTGTACAAACTGAAACAGCTGTATTAAACAAAACAAAAAAACTAACATTTGTTACTATCATAGATGAACATGATAGTAACACAATGAGTTTGACAAATAAACTGGGCCAATATTAGCTTATCATTGAAATACATTTAGGTTAGACATGTGTCAAACAATAATTAATTTAAAAAAGTTAGTCTGGTTCAAGTGAGGAAATGTTTCATACTAATAACCGCACTGATATAATGAAACTCAGTAGAATGATTTTGTTTTGTTGAGTGTAAATCTGTAAATCACACAGCCTGGGCTGAAACTCGCCTTGTCTCCAAACTGGCAGCCTGCTGCAGCGCCTCGTCCGACAGCTCCTGCTCCTCGTTCATGTTGAGGAAGCTCTTGATCAAAGCCTGCAGCTCCTCTCGTCGCTGCTCCGGCAGTCCTTCCCCGGCAGTGAGAAGAGCCCGAGCCGCCGAACGTACTCGCCGTCGGTCTGAGTCCTCCAGAAGGCGAACTCCGTCCTCGCAGCCCTGAGGGGCGACGAACTCTTCGGCCAGCTGCTGCTTTAAGAAGCTGTCGTGCACGTTGGAGGCAGCGTGGCAGCTGGTGCAGAGCAGCAGGATGTCGTGGGAGTTGTGGTCCTTCATCTCACTGGGAAAATGCCGTCTGTACTCATGTGGCACAATGTTTTTCCTGTGGGACCAAAGGAAATTAACCATTAATTAACCAGATCTGTCATTGTAATTAAGTGGCACACCTTTAGGAGGCATTTCTTAGCATTAAGTTCTTTTGTTTAAAAATGTTTTTATAGTGCTGTCTGGAACTGAAATTCTTTGTTAAAGAATATGCAACACCAAATGGGCCTTTCACAATATAATGTCTGATGTAGTCCTGAAACAATTAGTCAAGTGCAGTTAATGTATGGATAACCATTTACATAATACAACCTTAAGTCATTTATCAAGAAAAGAAAAAAAAAGCACTGGTTCATGCTTCTGAAATGTGATGATTTTCTGCTTCTCTTTTTTTTATTTCACTGGCAGAGGTTGGTAGAGTAAACCAACACTGTACTCAAGTACTGTTACTTTTGCAAAAACTAGTTGTCAAGTAGCAGTAAAAGCGGTCATCAAAATACATACTTGAACAAGAGTACAAAAGTATTTACTTAAAAAAATTACTTGAGTATTGAGTAACTTAAGTTAGAGGTAAAGTAGTGAACATACGCCTGTTTTCATTTGTGAAATTACAGTCATCACCTCCTGATTAGATACCGGTCACATTTACACCAGGACAATATTCTTAGCGATTATCCATCAAGCGTGGTTATAATAATATTAACTAAAGATATTTCTCTAATGTTTCATAAGTTATTGTCCATTAAATACAGGTGTGTTCTTAGATCATCTGTAGTTGAAACATTATCAGTCACACCCACATGAAATAATAATAATAATAGTTTGTCTTTATTTGTGTACATAATTTGGTCTGTCTTCATCAGGCTATACTCAAAAAAAGTTACTTGAATACATGTAACTCTACCCACCTCTGACCAATGAAAATCTAAATAACAAAATTGGAACTTTCATCCCTAGTCTAATATAGAAATGTGCAGATTTTCTTAAACAAGACAGCTATCAGAAAAAACACTCAATTTCAGATGAATTCAAATATAAAAACACGTCAGACCTGATGTAGGAATCTGCTTTGCCGCAGACCACACAGAGGTTCTCCTTCGCAGTGAGATAATAGTCCTGCTGGGAGTCGGGACGTCCTGACGGTTCAAACAGCAGCCTCACAACAAAAGGATCTTCACTCTGGAGCACTGGGTCAGAAACGGAGATAATGTAAATCCTAGATTTAGAGATTTAAATGTAGAAAATCTTACTAGTTAGCAAGAGTCGAGTGTAAGATCTTGTCTGTCACCAGACATGTGTGAGACCCTACTTAGATGTTCAGACTTAACAGATAAGTTTATTTATTTTATTAAATGCAAGTGACTTCATGTAGCAACGAAGTGTCCTTTAACACTTCAGGTCTATTTTCTTCCAACTGAACTGCGTAACTACACCAAATCTTTATTGGTATGTGAATACCTTTGTACTTTTAGAGCTCCACAGTACTTTTACTGTGGTGTTAGTTGAACACTGCAGATAACTTTCGTATTTCAGACTGTGACAATAACCTGACAGTAAATTTAAAGCTACAACATACAACTTTTAAATTTTAATCCTGTGTGGACATGCCTTATTGCTCTGTTTATCTGAGGCAGGCATGTCAAGTGTTTGAAACCCTTCATCACGCAAACCAGTTGCTGTGGGCAAAACAACTGAGGGACTTTAAGTGGCCACGGTGAAGGAAGTGATGGACTTGGAAAGCTGCAGGAAGACAAAGAACTGCAAACGTGCACCAGGCAAGCCCATTTGAACACATGATGCGCACTTTCCCACTGAATGAGGAGGTATTTCAAAAGGCAAAAACGTTGCATATTATAGCGTCAACAGGCAAGATTTTCTGACATTGTGTTTTAATGTAAAACACAGGAGTTTTCCAGTGTACCTCCTATTCCTTTATCTAGGTACCATTTGGCTTTCTTCTTGTCACAGGTACACAGAGGCTGGCCATCTGGGGCATGGAGGAAGCAGTTATCATAGAGGGGAGACTTTCTGTAACAGAGGGAAAGAGAGCAAGAGGGGGCTGAATCAAAAGCCTTACATCTCCACAACATAAATGTTTTTTTATACACGTTGATTTTGGATTTGTTTCTGCAACAACTTTAAACATGCATTTATGAAACAAATTGTTCCTCTTCCTCACCTGGCAGAATAGCCCACACCCAGCGGTTTCCTCTTGTTATTCTTTCGAGGGTCTGGGACTTGCTGATCTCCAGACTCCGGACTTTCATAACTGGGGGGTTTCCGCATCCTCCGCCTCCTCTCTCCGTCAGAGGCCCTATCATCTCCCTCTCCTCGGCCCCTGAAGGGCATGTCCACCAGGCCCTGGCAGCGGGCAGCCAACTCGGAGTAAGAACTCCCGCTGGATGCATATTCGGCTTCAGAGCGGAGGCCAAGGAGATGAAGGAAGAGAGCGATGGAAACTTGGGCATCTCTGGCAGCATAAGTCATCTAGAGTGAACAGATGACAAACATTGAGAGGAAAACAGGACCAGTATCAAGAAGCAAAGTGGGTGGAGCCGCTGCTTGCGGGAAGTATTTTCACCAGAAGCAGCAGAAATCCCACCAAAAATCCAATTACAAAGTAGTAAGTGTCCTTGATGTTACTCAACATAAAAACATGGGAGTCTCCTAAATAATGTAATTTTAAGTGTTTCAACTGTTTTTTTCTGTCAGTTGCCCAAGTGCATTTCTGCACCTGGGCAACATTTACTTCTCACCTTACGTGTTTAATGTCCACAAACTAATAACCCTGGACTTTTTTATGACAGGAAACAATAGTGTAGGATGTATTTGTTCATCTTTACTCTTTAATTATAAAGTGTACTGGGATCATGCTGCATGGTGCACTTAATAAATAAAGTAAAATAGATTTTTAATTGAGACCAGGACAGTTTCATGCACATCGAGCCGTAGAAGAACTTTGTCAGCCACCTTCATGGGAGAAAATAATTTAATTTCTAGAACCAGGGGCAACAAAAACAGCACCCCCTACTTCACAGCGCCATACCATCTTGGATTGCCGATTTAGTCACTGAAGTAGATTTTAAAAATGACAAGCGCTGTAATACCTGCTCTAGCGTCAGTTGATCAGCCTCCCAATCACTGCAGCGCAGCTCCAGAGATTTGTCTAACGATATATTCAACAGATCTGCTGCCAGAGACTTCAGACTTAGCCCATTATTCACTGTAGCTATCCTGAAAATGGAGACAGAATTTTATAGGGTAATTTGCAATTTACATCAGTGTGACTGACATAAACAAAAGCAAAAAGTGTTCTACTTTTTAAGAACATCGGCATCAAACGGCAACAACTAGACTGTACCTTTGTCTTAAGGCAAGGTAGCGCAGGTCAACGGTACATGTCAGCGACAGACCGTAGTCACGTGTCAGACGCTTGCCATCTTCATAGCAACTGACACCAACTTTCAAGATGTGTGGGTCTCGGAGGACTTCCATTAAACTGAGAGGGAATGTCTGCTGGCTGCTGCGAAACGCCAACAGTCTCACAAGGACACAAAGACCCGAATACGTGGCCATCTGCAACAGGGAGACCGCAGAGGTTCGGCCTTTCACAGACACCTGCAACAGGAAACGGCAGCCAGGTCAGAAAAAAACTTTTCAGTTTGAAATGTTAATGACCCTTAAAAAGGAAAATTCCACCCTTTTGATAATCTTTCAGTAGTATACATAGTCATATTTGATGTTAAATGAATTTATGAGTTTATAATTTGCTTTCTGGTATAAAAAGGTATCAGTCACTGGAGAAACTGGTATGATTTCCTCTTGAATCTACCCGACCCTCGACCTGATTTTTAATAGGACAGTAACTGACAATAGTTTTTATTATTGATTATTCTATTTATTACTTGACAATTTAGATTATTTGATTAACTGTGTGAAAACTATAAGAAAAAAAAATTCTCAGATTCAAGCTGACATGTAAGGAATCAGGATATTTGCTTTTTCGTAACAAAGACACTGATTAATCAATTGTCAAAGTAGTTAACAATTTGTTAAATGGTTCAATTAATTGCAGCTCTACTTTATTCCTCATTAGCTGAGAATATCTGGATTTTTTTTGTGTGTTTGGTAATCTCTGGTCTTATAGAGCACAAAATCAAACAGAACAATGCTGAAGGTGGATTTTTCCTCTTCATCTAAAAAAACAAAACAAACAAACATGCAAAAGGTATTTCTTACGCCTTTGGTCTTTACCCATTCACAGTCAAGCCCAAGCACAGGGAAGACTGACAGCTCCTTTTGCATCATTGGCCACAGCTGCTGCCATTCCTCTTCAGAGCTCACCATCACTGGTTTCACCCCCAGCAGCTGTTCAGAAGATGGTATCTGTACCGAAGGTGGCAGTTGTGCGGTCTGACACTCTACAGCCTGGACCTCTTTCTCCAGAAGGTGAGGTGGTTGGGTGTATTGATGCTCTACGGCTGTAAACTCCTTTTCCACAGGACATGGAGCTTCTATAGGATCAACCACCTTCTGAGTGGAAGGCAGCCTCTTCCTTTTTGTTCTGTAAACATGCCATATGAGCAGTCCTCCTAAGGTTGCCCCTAATACTGATGTTATAACAGCAGTTAAAGGCCCTCGATGAGACATACTGAATTGTAGTTATCTTCAGCTGACTGAAAAGTGCAAACCTAGAGCCAGAAAACACACAAGCCTAGTTGGTCTTCAGTGTCCAGATTTTCATGTCCTATATATATATACAAAACTTACGGTTGGTTTTACCTTTCCTGTGTCAGTGGGATCCCATGTATACCTGGCTCTGTTTCTGTGATCTAGACAGGCACTGCATCTCTCTGGAACAAAAAGGCAACGCCACAGGTCCCCAATTCATAAATGCGGTAACATTATAGCTTTATCTATGTTTGACACTATACAACTGAAAAAAACATGTCCGTATTGGGGCAGTACGCTAGTTTAAATCCAGAGTTGTGTAATATAACATACATTTTGTATCAAACATCAACAGGTTATCATGGAAAAGAACAGAAACCCTCGTGCGCACTCACTCTTATGACAGCTGTGTTACACAAGACGGAGTTAATTAGCATTTTTTATCGGACTATTCCATAATTAATGTTGTTGGGTTTGGGTGATTAAACATGTTGCTGTGATCTCCATGTACACAAAGCCATGATCAGTCAGATCCTGTAACGCTAACGTTAGAGGATTTACTACATGAAAAAGACTCAAGTATAGAACAGGTGTTAGTGGTCTACAGAGAGAACTATGAAATACATTTTCTGCCATTACATCTATCAAAATATGTGACCCTCTCTGTTTCATGTGGTGAAAATAGATGATCAAAATGTCCACGTAAATACGCACGTTTGGTAACACCTAACGTTAACAAAGTATGTAATAAAGTATGAAAACGTTGGTAGTTGCAGAACAGGCATTCCTTATGAGGTAAACGCATTTAATGGGTCACAGAATTTCGTGTAACACCGGTCGCAGGTCAAGTTGTGTCACGTTAGCTAGCTTGCTAACGGTCGCGTAGCCAACCCCATATGACGTTACATTCAAGGTAAAGGCTTGACAACAACGCTCGTTGAAGTGAATACTTGGTTGGTTTCATGACTACATTGTAGGGTTCGTACGAGTTAAAAAACAACATATACAGCACCAGGATCTTGTGTGTCCCGTTAGTCGACTGCTGAAGCTATCACTTCACAGCTAGCTTTAGCTGTACAACTTTTGCTAGCGTTGACCGTTTGCTGTGGCACAACAGGTTCAAAAAATAAACCTGGTCACCTTCTCCCCTCAAATAAAAATTCAGCGTTTGTGAAGATTTTAAAGGCAAGCTTGACGTACACAAGTTTCTGTTTTATTCTGGCTAGTTTAGTCTCGTTAAGGCAAAGTTAACCTGGTTAGCCGGTTAACTTGCTAGCTTGTTACCTCTGCGGCTTGTGCAGCCTGGCGTCCTTGAGCTGAATTGGACACATTACTGCGTAACAGCAGAGCAGTACTTTTATGTACTAAGATGTGAAGTTTAAGTCTTACCTTCAAGTGTCTAACCAACACAACGCTAGTTTCACACACATGTATTCTTGCTTTTCTTTACTGAACTGACCCATTTCTTCTGCGCTGTATTTATAACGACGCTGCTGCACCAGGGGCCGCTCTCCAGCCAGCGCCCCCTGTTGGAAGGATGGAATAACAACAGAAAAGACGAATGCAACAGAACCACAGCTGCAACCGCACAAGAGACCATTTGGTCCTTCGGAAAGTTGTTGTTTTTGTTTGTTTAATCTAATTTATCTGAAAAAGGTCAAATATATTAGCATCCTACATGCTTTAGCGATGTGTATTATTGTACAAGTATCGAGAAACTGTGATGTCAATAGAAAATAAATCAGCTGAAACATTTCCTTGATGCTGCTATTCATTGTTTTCCTTTATATTCAATATTAACTATACTAAGCATGTGCATGTACTACCGCTGTGTATGATTTTGGATTATTTCACCTAGTATTTTCACAATTACTATTTAGTTATGAAAAACAATAAATAATTTTTTAATCGGGCATGAATGTTTCACAGTCCAAGGGAACATCTTCAAATTGCTTGCTTTTTCTAACAAACAGTCCAAAATGCAAAGATATTAAATTTACTATATATATCCGAGAAACTGAAACCAGTGCATTTTTTAAAATATTTGTTTGATGTTAACCATGTAAAAAAATAGTTGCAGATTTTTTTTAAATGTACAAATTATTTGTGCTCCAGCTTGTACCCAAAGCAATCGTACCTGTTTTCATCATCAATGATTTCAATAAATGTATACATTCAAAACATGATGGTATTCACTAAAGAACACAGAGTACTTTTTTCTCTACCACCTTCAATTTATTCAACCTTTTAGCTTCAACATTTCTCCAAAGGAGTGGAATAAAGTAATGAAATAATTACAAAATGGAAAAATAGATCAGATAATAGATCATATTCACAGGTTTGATTTAAAAAATAAAAACATGACAGAGAGAAATCAGACAGTGAGAGATGAAACAGTTTTATCTCTCTGTTGTTTTCTGCCAACCGTCAGAACCACAACAGGCTAACGGAGGTCAGGGCAGGTCAGCATGCAGCTTCTCAGTTCTGCAGCACCACAACTGACTAACCCATGTTGATCAAGGTCACCTGTGAGCTCAAAATCATCTACTTTAGTGCTTGTGCAAAATAAAAAAATTGAAATCAACTACTTAAAAAAAAAATGGAGAAACGGGAGATGACGTCCTACTATGTTAAATAAAAAACAAGATCGTTACCACACAAAGACAGAAGTAAAATGTTAAGTACTGATGTGTACTAAACTATTAAAACTGAGCACAAGTAAGAGAGGCAACCAGTTGGGCACCACCACCATTGATTGTTGCTGCAATGATACCTTATTTACAGTGAGATCCTTCACATCCAATCACAGGATGTAATAGACGGAAATACAGAGATTCTTCTTCAAAAATAAAACAATAAAAACAAAAAAACAACAACATAAAAGTAAAGCAGCTGTCCCTTCACAAAATCTCTTTACATCACATTAAAAATTAGCACTGCCGTGAGCTGTGTGTACAGTATAGATTCTTTATAGATATATATATATATTTATGTATAATATATACGGTCATTTCTTGTATACACAAACATGAACTTGTCTCATTGTAGCTAGCCTGTGCCTTTGGCACGATTACTTTACAACTCTTCTGTTAGATTCCAAAGCTATTTAAAATATACTTAATGCATAAAAATAAAGATTTTGGCATTATCTGACTTTATTCTTCTGATTGGGAAGTTATTAATGAGAACTTCTCATCTGGAAGCTGTGTTCTCTCAGTGCTGCAGTTCCTCTGCCAGGTGAGGGAGGTCTCGTTCTGTCAACAGGGGGTGCTGGGAGCTGGACCAAGCAAAGGTAGGCAGGGGACAGGTGCCACCACACCTGGGCGGGTGGTACAGGGCTGACAGGGGGCAGGGTGTGTCTCGTCACAGATATTCCACAGGGTAATGAGGACCTTGCGCTCCACAGCACAAACAGAACAATACAGACAATGCTAATGAAATGCTTGGGGAGCTGCACCCTTGTCAACAGCAGCCTGTTTTGTTTTTTCTCCCCTCACTGCTGTGCAGAGTTCTGCTCCCTGCTGATTCACCCGTTGCTCTCCACTGTCTCCCAGTTCTTTCACACTGCTGAGCTTGTCCACTGAAACTGAGATGAGGAGAGACAGGAGGACATTCTTCTCTCTTCTTTAGTCAATCACCCTTCTGCTCCCTAAACTAAAGCAGCCTCCTTAATGACCAGTACTTTCTAATCTCAAACAGTCTTCAGAGCTGGATCTCAAAGGTCTTGTGCAGCTCAGTAGAGAAGGGATTTGTTGGGGAGGGTGTGGTGCGCTGGCGCGAGCGGCCTTCCAGGGCTGCCCACTGGGCCTCAAAGGCATCTTGCTGAGGCTGTGGGGGCGGCTGCGTGGCTGGGGAGGATGGAGTGAGTTGGGATTGAGCAGCCCAGCTGTCTGCCCCGTTAAAGGTCACACTACCGTTGGATGGCTGGAGGGCAGCAGGGTTCATTGTTGTGGACTGTGGGGGTTTGATGAATGGACTGACGTTGCTGACAACCTGGGCATCATGCTGATGTGTTGCGGAGACCGGGACAGGGAACGCCTGGGGTTGCGTGGCTGAGCCAAATACATTAGCAACCATCTGTGAAGGAGTGATGCCGACCACAGGGACGCTGGGCTGAGGAAACGGCAGCCCGTTCGGCATCGGGTAGGAGGCTGGAGCCTGAGGGTGGAAGGCGGGTTGGCGAGGGGGTAACATGGGCACGGTGGAGGGTAGAGAGGACATGAAGGCCACCGAGGGAACAGAGGGAACAGACGCCACAGGCATCGGCACAGGGGTGGTGAACGGCTGGGTGGGAGGCGTGGCAGCTGCCATGATTGGATTAGGCTGTGGGGCTCGGACAGACTTGGTGACTTCGTCTAACCACCGGTCTGCCTCTGATGGAGTGCGTCTGTGGGTAGGCATAACTGGGGAGGATGTAGGGGGGACCACTATCACCGGAGTAGGGGATGACCAGTTACTACCTGTAGGCAGAAAATACACAGGGAGACAAAAAGGGAGTGAATACACATCAAACAAACATTTAATTTGGAGAACAGGCACAGTTTATCAGTGAGACAAAGAAAATAATGATGAAGTTTGGGGATGCAAGTTGCAAATAGAAGTAAAAGATTTATCATCCCAGTTCAAAGCCATTACTGGTTTAAAGGAATAGTTTGACATTTTGGGAAATATGCTTAATTGTTTTCTGGCAGAGAGTTAAAGGAGATCGATACCACTCTCATATCTGTCTGTTAAATATGAAGCTACAGCCAGAAGTCACTCAGCTTAGCTTAACATAAAGACTGAACATGGGGAAACAGCTAGCATGGCTTTGTTCGAGGCTAAAGCACCCACAGGCACATCTAAAGTTCACTAATCAACACATTATATCTCATTTGTTTTATTAATTTTACAGAGGATTGTGTGCCGGATTACTTCTTGCTGATAGACTGATTTTGTTACCTTTGGACAGAGCTGTAGCTTTATATCTAATTCCCTGCCAGAAAGCCAAAAAGCTTAAAGAAATTCAATGCAATAAGGCTACAGGAACTTGTCTTGGTGTCACCAACATCTTATTCATAGTTTTCAAGTGACATCACATTCCAAGTAAAACGCTCCCTTGGAGGGCAAAAAAGACATTATCTTCCACTGCCTGCCAACCAATAAGCAAGTGATACACTGGTTACTTTGAGTTGCTAGAAATGCTGGATGGTTGTTGTGCTTTTGGATGCACTAACTGAGGAGGGGATAAGCCTAGGCTGTGTTAGGTGAGGGGTTCCCCACAAGGTAAACGTAAACATACTAAAGTCGAGCGGCAACAGGGATCTGGTGGTTTTTAACGGTAGAAATACGGCAGCGGATGTTGTAAGCTAATGTTATATGGATCAGAGATGCCCAACACTTGCAATTTGTGATCATATCTTTCTTTTTCTTATGTTGAAAGGTGATCCAAATAAAATTTGACTGCTTTTGCAGCATCTCTATGGGGGAGCCACGGTGTGAGCCGCTATGTTGGTCTGTTGTTTTGACCTCCAGGTCACTGTGCATGTCACGTGACTGAAAACTATGAATTGACATTCAGTTATTGTGTTCTCATCTTCAAAAACATGATGCAATAATAAGATGACCATCAGCTTTACAATAATACATTGTAATGTCCCTCTTTTCATAACAATAGTACACTCTCAGTGCACCTTGTGGCATGCAAACTTAGGAATTTTGCTTCTCTGCAGTGCTGCTTACCTGGTTGTGATGAGGCTGGGGTCCCTGCTGGGGTCTTAGCCCAGGGGTTAGTGTCTCGAGCAGGCAGAGCAGGGGGCAGAACTGGGGGGTTAGCGGTAGCAGCAGCAGCAACAGAGAAGGCAGGAGCTGTGCCATTCACTATATCAGATAAATGTTAGACATGCATAATTTTACCATGCAGTTAATTAACAGTCTTAACAAGTGTTAATCACACATATAAACTAAATGCTTCAAAAGTAGTTATGAGGAAATGCGGGCAGGCACACATTCTAGGCATACAATGATGATAAATGATAAATTTCCTACAAAACTGAATGACCAAATAAATTCAGCAAATACAGTTGGCAATGAATAAGATACAACTTCTGTTGTTCATCTGCAGCACACAACCAATCTATTAGGCCTGGCCCAAATGTCTTTTTTTTTTTTTTTTAACTTTGAAGCTTCGATAGTAATTAAGAGGTAATCAAAGCTTTCTCCTGGAACGCTTCTTTAGTCAGATTAACGAGATAGATGGGAGAACCTCACCACTGTAGTGAAAGCTGTGGTAATATACTGTTTATCGCACCTCTGTCTTATTTGTGTCTCATTAAATCTGTTGTACACACAGTATTGTCCAACGTATATCCGTGGACATGTTGCTACGGTGTTTGTATGTCCACAATACCACAAAATGGGTTGTTATCAACCAATACTGCTTTTTTTAAAAACTTAAATCTGTTGTTGTACTACAACGCAGTCAAACTCGGGTGTGACATCATTCACAGCTATGACCTCTGAGGTAAAACTGAATGTAGAGGAAATCCAGGGGCAGCCAAAATATGTGTTTTGCCTGGTTGTTGTTTAATCAAACCACATATTAAATGCACAGTTACACATGTTAGGGTTTAAGACGAGGTTACCTGGTGCTACAGGAGACTGTGGGGATGATGCTGGCTTGGGCATTGGTGCTGAGGAAAATGGATCCTCTGGGGGTCCACTAAAAGCTGAGGTGATCTGAGTGCACAGTGAACTGATGCTATCACTTTCTCCTTCTACCTCAGGAACTGAAAGGGGAAAAACCAGAGAGCAGTTAATATTAGCAAATATAGAAGAGATTAGTGTCTTAGAAGAAAGTAGAGAATTCATCTCTGGGAATTTGTTCATATAATAGTTCTGCAACAACTTAAATAATGTAAATTAATAAGAAAAAAAACAAGAAGATGATCTCTTTTTGTTGATGATTTTCTTCTCATCTTTAGGATGGATCTTTAAAACTACAGATGCTGCAGTTGTGCTTGAAGGTTAAACTCCCAAACTCACCTGTGTTCTTCATGGGGAAGTCAGACTTGCGCTGCATGGTGGAGGGCAGCTCGTTCATGCGTAGTGACAGCTGTCGTTTGAAGGGAGAAGTCTTCTGACTGAGGGCCGGGAAGCCTCTGAAGGAGCCCTGCCTGGCGATAACATCGGCTGGTGCGTGTCTGCGTGGTATCACCTGAGGTCCCAGGGTGGATACAGGGAGAGGCGGGGAGGAGGAGGGGGATGGTGAGCCTCCCGTCTGATGTGCTGTGGAGTTTGTCACACTTGTGGCTGAATTCCCAGCAACATCTGTCTCTGCTGTTAAAGAAGGACAACGGTTCAAGCAATGAAGCAACAATGAATAAATGAGGCAATAACATTAGCTGAAAGTGGGAGTATAAATGAAAAGACAATCTTTAACTAGTGTGGAGGTCAAACAGGCCGACCCATTTCCGAGGTCAGGGAATAACAGAATTTAGACGGGGCTATATATATGCAGACCTTTTTTAGCATCCTGTAGCTGCCTCATGACTTCCTCCCGCTCTGCCGCCTCTGTTGCCGTGGTAACACGAAAGGAGCCCTCCCGGGTGAAAGTGGTTCTGTTGGCGTCAAAGGTTGCTGTGACCCCACACTCCTTCTCCCGTTTCTGTTTTCGCTCCAGACAGGCGGCGAATGCACAACCCACAGCATGACTGAGACGCTCTCCCTGAAAGAGAACACGCAAACAGTTAAGCTCTCCCTGACCAAAGCATGAAGTTAAATTAATGTATTTTCTGTTATAAACATATGATAAAAAATTCATAAACTTGGGGAAAACACTTATAAACACCTATGTAAACTACATGAGTCAAATGACACATAATACACTGCAGAATGTATAAGATCAGAGGCTTTTGAAAGAGGACAACTAAGATTGTCTATAAAAAGATAATCCGAAGTATGAGCAGCCTTCATACATGTATTTCAACAGGTATTTTGATTTGATAATGGTCAATTTAAATTAAGATTAATATCAATCAATAAAATGGTATTGTAGTACTAGAATGAGTTCTTACTGAGTCTTTAATGGCCATAAAACAATGGCAGATCCAGCGTCGCGTGGTGCCATCCCTGCAGATGTAAGAGAACGCTCTCTCAAAGTTACGGTCCGGAGCACAGAACGACACCTTCTCTATTGTCTGATCCAGAATCAGGTCCTGCAAAAAGCATTTTCACCTCATTATAGTGAGCTTAAAAACTATGGTCAGAGTTAAGTGACACTCACTCGAGTTGAGTCGTGAATGATTGTGTAGTGAACAGTCCTTCAATTTGAAGGCTTGGCTTCAAGAGTGCTCGAATAAGACTACCATCTCCAGAAGCACTAGTCTGCACCCAACATTGCTCTCTGACCAAATCAGACTTTATTCTTTCCTACTTTTAAGAGAATATAAAAAACAAACAAAAAAAGGAAATACAAATAAATATAAAAGAAGTCCATAGCAAACACATTTATCCAGAGAGAGAAAGAGAGGGAGAGGGAGGGAGAGAGAGAATAACAAATGTAAATAGCTAAAACAATTTTAACAACACAATTAATTGTACTTTTGTTCTTTCTCTTTTTGCTGTTCTTTGTATTTCATGCAGTGATTATGAGCGCACATGTGTCTGTAACAATCTCTGAAAACATGAAATATCACCAGCCCTGATGATCACACAGTCAGCACCCACTTCTCTTTAAAGGGATAGTTTGGGATTTGTGAATAGGAGCCGTTTGAGGAACTCATCCAAAGTCAGTGTAGAGAATAATCACCTGCAGAGAATGGCAGTCAGCATGTCCCAAAAATCAGTTCAAGTGTACCCTGTATTTGTAATATTTTCAGCACTTTACCTTGCACCAGACAGCCATTTCCATAAAATACTGTGCAGCTAAGTTGCACTTATGTGTAGAAATATGGAATTTCTAAGGTTGAGAAAATGTAGATCGAAAGGAAATGGCTTTTTGATGCAAAGGTAAAGTCTTTTTTATGTGGCTAAAATATATTTTGCAGATGACCCTATCCACACCACTACATTGTTTAGCCTTTGAACCGGTACAACTGTTTCTACAAACTGGGAACACACCGACCGCCATCTACTGAAGGTGATACAGTGACTATACAGCCCCGAACTATCACTTTAAAAGGTTAAAAAGGTGTGCGGGTGCTCTGAAAAAAAAATTAAATACAGTTCAATGTAGTACCAGTTTATTCCAGCAGGGGTCAATATAACCATTACTGTTTACTCATATCTACACCTGCAGGTGCACTTTGGACACCTTTCCAAAGAGGGAAGTAAAGCAGCACCACTATCATTTCTAATTGCGAGAGCTCAGCAGCTTCCACCTTAACTAAAGCCATGTGTACTTCCTCTGGCAGCTCTCCCCCTCTATGATCAAGGTGTTTCCGAGGCTGTGATAGAGGCTTGAAGGGAAATTACCTTTGTTTTGTCGTCTACGACACGAAGACCATCTGCCGACACCCACAACACAGCTCGTACTGGCTTCTTCCCAGCCTGCAAACAAAACACAACAGGTACAGGTACGAGTAAGAAACAAGGAAACTTTTCCGGTCTCTCCGTGCCCCAATAAAATAAGTTCCTTTTGTACCATTCCTTGGTACCTATTCATAAAAAAAATCAGTCAACACAGACACACAAAGCACACCTGTAAATAAAGAGAGAGCACCAGGTAAGAGAGAAAGAGACACAAGTCGGGAGTTGTTTTTCTGAATGCTGTGTCATTCAGTAGAATGAAAATTTTATGGTATGAGAATTGGTGCACTGATGCAGTCGAGAGTGGAGGTTAGAATAACAACCCGTAAAAATATCTGTGTGTGTGCACAAGAAGGAAACATTCATTCACACAAGCTATTCATTGTTTCCTTCTTGGTGCATGGAAGAAGGGCTGAAGGGAGAGATGGCACTCCTGTTAATACAAAACACACACACACACACACACACACACACAAAAAACACAATGAAGTGCCCCACCCCAGCCTAAACCACCCCACCTGCTCAAAGACACATGCATCATTGTTTGTCTCTCTCCAGACAGATTTACCACCCTGTGTATGTGTGTGTGTGTGTTTCTTCCAGCCTTCAGGGGTGATCAAAGAGTCAAGTGTTATGTGAGAGGAGGAAAAATAATAATGCTCATCATAAAGAGAGACACATTCAGACACATAAAGCAATAACTTACTTTTGCAAAGAATCCTTTGAAGAATTTCCTGTCCTGGAAGTGGAAGTGGTAAAAAAAAAAGGCAGGGTAGGTGAGAGGGGTGGAGGACACGGGGGGAGGAACAAGGCATGAAAATGTTACCTAGGAAGTCTAAAAATTGTCTGGAGTCCACGGGAAGGGATTTGATTTGGGTTTTTTGATGGAGGTGAAGCTGGGTTATGAGTGAGCGAGTGAGGAAATGGATCAGGTAGCTCCACATGATTCCATACTGATGGATGTTTTGATGGGTGATGCTGTGGTTGTTATTGTCTTTATGATGAAAACTGTTAGTACTACCACGCTGGAAACCAGTAAACCTTATTACTGGTCCCACCAAAGCAGGCAGGAAGGGACACCCCTAGGTTCTTCTGTGATTAAAATAAACAACAACAACCCTAGAAGACTACAACAGACCCACAGCTAAGACAGCACACCAAGATGTGTGGATAGAGGAGACAAAGGTGGCAGACCTTCGGGTGTGTCTGTGCGAGTATGTGGAGGGAATAATCCCAAATCTCGTTTTATTTATTTCTCCTCTGATTCCGGGACCACAACATGGTCATTCTATGGTTGTTCAGAAGACAGAAACAGATTCCCACAGATGGAAGTTTGAACTCTGAGTCAAGCCTGTGATGATTCACCAGGCAGAAAGAGTCAGGGGTCAAGTTTAGGCCGCCACATAAAGAAACGACAACCAGACACGGCCTAGTCTTAATCCTCCCTTCTTCCCCCGCTCCCTGACAGTTCCTCTCCTCCCCATAAGCTGTGAAAAGGAGTGCCACACTGCTCCTGTTACACAGCCATGGTGGAGACGGCACCCTGAGCACCATGTTAATGCATGATTTAACATGTTAACCAGAACTGGAGATTCATTTAGAATGAGCTAATCACTTGTTAGCGTGTATGTTTGTGAGAACCAAGCAGACATGCAGATGATGGTAGAGCTGGAACAGCTAGTATTAGTAAGCTATGGTTAGGGGAAAAAATGTTGAAAGGGTTGAGATCACTAGAATGGGAGGGCAATGGGGGAAGGGGGTTTGAAGGCATATCGCTGCAACACCACAATAAAAACCTGCTTAAAAAGACAAAAGAAATGTATAACACAAACAAAAAGGTAATACAATATTCAGGTATTAAATGTGTGAGCTGGGATGAAACTACAGTTGTGAAAAAGCTTTCTGGGCAGAAAGGATAGCAGAGTTTTGAAAGATCAAGGCAAAGACAAACAAGGCTAAAGCGGGAAACTTACTTTGCAGCCGGTAAGCTTTAATTTTGTGTTGATAAAATTATGTTGTGGATACCTTATCTCTTTTTAATAGACAACCTTCAAATCACAGCCAAAACCTTTAGTGGTACTAGGAGCTTGTGGCTTACAGTAATTTCTGTCCCCATCAAAAAACACTAACCGCCAGCAGGATGTGCAACAACGACTCGCGCGTCTTGTGTAACCAGGCCTACTTTTTGCAACAAGGTGCACCTTGCAAAATTTGCTTTAAACGTGAGACAGCTATATCTACTGCAAGAGAGAGTTTTTTCACTGTGCTACTAATGTTTATTTTTTGTGGCAGTTGTTTTGTTCTGTAGTTTCCCACATTTGGTGTTTACTCAGGAAATCTCTCTAGAGGAGGTAAAAAGGAATCTGAAAGTCTTAATTAAAAGTGCCAGCTTATATACACAGTGTCTGATGGACTTGGATACAATGTCAATGATGTACCCTGAGGCTACTGGGTGTAGATGTACCAATACAATCGAAATTCTTTCAGCATGTCAGCATCTCGTGGTGGGGTGCCCCACCCATTCTACACAGAGGAAATGCTCCCGGTCACTATGAGCTCTTAAATAACACGATACATATTCCCACAGAATACAACTCTATCCCCGGGCCACGGGCTAACAGCAGCAGCCGGAAGTGACATCATAATGACAACACAAAAGGGCAGCTTGGAGGTTGATGGTGCCGCAGTGCAGCCGCCGCCTCCTCCTCCTCCTCCTCCTTAACCAGCCTTCATCCACCCCTCTGAGTCATGGGTCGCAGAGCTGTGAGAAAACTCTCATTACAGTCCCAAAGGCTGCTGGGAATACAATGGAGTCGGCTCAGAGCTGTAGCTGTCATATACACAAACACGCTGACTGACAGCTAGACTACCAACACACACCCTTCAGCACAGGGCACATAAACACACACTCATATTTTCATGTTCATCACACAGCATCAGCTTCTTCAACTCTCTTGCCCGCTCCAAGATTATGTTGGTGTTGTGGCTGCTGTTAGCTAATTTACAGGAAACGCCATGCCCATCAGCCCTCACCAGAGAGTCTACAGGTATGAGACCTGGTTCCTGACCAGTTTATTTATTAGTTCCTGGAAATGGAATTTACAGCTGAGCAATATAAACTTGTCATCTCTCCACTGCTAGGAACTGTATTTGTTGCCTGGCAACAGTTAGCTTATTAAAGAGCCAGTGAGGATGAACTGGGATCTATCAGGGCCTCGCTAATTTCATCTGCTTAAAGCGTGGCCTTTGTCAAGTCTGGACCGTCTAGATTTAACACAGATAACTGGCAACAGGGACAGTGACTGTATACCACCACCATATGCCTTGCTGCTCTACTGCTCTGACCTCCAGTGCAGTGTTGGCAAATATTAACACTACTATATTACTCCTTATTAATTTAGCATCTGTAAAGCGTTGTAAAGCCCAGAGCCTAGAAATGCTATTTTACTTGTGTGATGGCCTCTCAATGTAAAGTCTATGGGAAACGCCAGAAGAAACATTACTTATGTGTAGGGGGCTGCACAAAAAGGAAACAAACCTGGAAGAGCATTGTGTAAGTTCATTTCATCAGAATGAATGGGCACCTTCTTGGAACATAGTGTGCAGTTCTCTACCAACAGTGTATTCTGGCATTTCCTGTAAGGTGCATCTCTCAGGCACACAAGTAAACTGCTACATCCAGGCCAGGGGCTCAACTCAAATGAAGGCCACTTTAGCAAGAATGTAACAGCGGCAGTTACATCGCAAAGATCAACTGCCAATGTCCCCATTTTTTCCAGAAAAGGAGCGTGTAGAAGATAACCTTGAAATGATGCCAACCCGGCTGGAAAAAAGTTAATTCCCCCCCGCTTATAAACGTGGATCAAAAAAGCCATGCCTGTGCTGGCTTTCAAATACGGTCTTTGGGTGGCGAGAAAACAAGGGAGTAGAAAGAGGCAGCAGAGGCAGAGGAGAAAATGTCATTAGGGTGAGGAGGGTCAGATAGTCACGGCCCGCAGGAGGACATGAGGCAGAAGCACCCGCCTGTCATTTTGAGTCGGCTCCATTTTGTCCACCTTGTTAAAATGACTGTAACTCAATAAGACCTCACAGCCTCAGGCTCTGTGTACACCATGTGACTTCATCAAGCATCAGTGTAAGTGTGTGTGTGTGTTTATTAGGCTTGTGTGGATGTTCACACTTTGTCTATTCACTACAACAGTATGTATGTATATTTATATGTGTGTGTATTTGTGTGTGTGTGTGCATTATGTCTGTCTGCTGTGCCTCTGGGTGTGCTTCTTCCGGTGTGTGTTTTAGTTGTGTATATGTTGTGCTTCTGCTTCCTACAAATGTGTGGCTGTACACTGCTGTGTGAGGCTGTGAAAGTGTGTGTGAATGTGCGCACACACAGCCTGGGTTGGGTGTCTATAAGTGTGTGTATGCATGTGTGTTGTGTGGCACTGTTTTGTACACACTAGTGCTTTTGTGATTAATATAAATGTGTTTTTTGTGTACAGGTCTTACATGTGCTGAAGTATGAAGAAACATGCTTCTGTGTAAATGAAATACTCTGAGTTCCTGTGTACTGTTCTGTTTTAACTGGTGTGGTGTGTTTTACTGTAAATTGTACTGTGAAGCAATTGTCAAATATGTTCTACAGTATAATCAAACTAACAATAGGTCTCAGTAGCTTAAGCAGTCTTCAGCAGCTCATTGACTTGAACATACATAATGACTAAAACGCCCTTTAAGGAGAAAGAAGACCAGGTATTGATAACAGAAGAAACAGACTGTGCACAAGTGGGAAGCTTCCGGTCTGAGACGTGAATCCAGTGCGAAGTCCCTTAAACCTGCAATCTATTGAATGGCCAGCAGGGGACGACTCTTCTGGTTGCAAAAAGAAGTCTGGTTCCATTTAAAATAATGGTGAAAAGACCCTAATTCTCACCCAAAAAATAACCTCAGCTAACACTTTCCTGATGAGTTTATGGTTTCAATCGCTAGTTTCAAGTCTTCTTCAATACAACTTGATGTTCATTTAGTAAATTATGGTCCCATTTAGAGGAAAGTAGACCATGAAGCAGAGTATGCTTCAGGGCGGGATTATCTGTGGTTGACACAAGTTGTTAACATTGTGACCTGTCAATCAGGCTAGAGTGACTGATATCCGCGGAACTGTGTAAATTTAACCAGCGCTGTTGAAAAAGCTTATTAGGAGTTAGCTGTTCACTTTCTCTGGTGAGTACATTTAGTGTTAAGACTGTTGTTTGTAGAGAAAGTTGTGACATTGACAGTTAACATGAATTACAGATGCACCTAGCTAAACAAGCTAGGCAGCTCCACCGTCTTGTCCAAATATGTTCACGTCTGGTGACGCTGGTTGCAAAAAATTCAACATGGCGTCTCCCTATCGGCCAAACTCGAGGCTTCAAAATGGCAGTCCACAAATCAACGGGTGACGTCACAATGACTACGTCCACTTCATATATACAGTCTATGGCTGTGCATTCTCAATTGTTATGATTCATCTTAAGGTACAAGACAATTCAAGAAGGAGTTTCGTAACCTTTGTTGGCACACAACGGTTTCCCCCTTTCCCTCCCCTGCTACCCAAACTGGAATTTGTTCTTTTAGCGTAACTCAGCAGGAAGTATATGCCCGCCTATCTCCTCTGGCTGAGACAGTGTACGGGGGAGTGTGAGAGAGAGGAATAGACATTCAGATCAGACCCTGACACCCTTGAAGGTTGTCTGAGGGTTAAGATGGGTGGAGACCCTCACTGACAAATGGAAACAATCAGCCACACCCAGGCCTCGATGTACCGAGTAAACTAGGCAGGAATAAACAACAAAACACTAAAAAGAACAAGAGTGACAGATGGAGGAGGGCTGCCATGAAATAAAGGAAATATTAGAGGTAGTCAGTAGGATGTTGGTAGATCAGTGAAGGAAACATGGAGGAAAAGATAAACAGATAAAAAGAAAGTAGGATGTCTGGTATTTAGAAGCCTTGTTCCTGGAAGTATGGAGAGGTTCTCTTGTGAAACCTACCGTCTTCAGCCGCTTCACTGCATCCTCGCAGATGTGCATGCCTCGGGACTCCTCCACCTCCACATGTCCCAAGTACTGCAGGGTAGAGAGACAGAAAGAGAGAGAGTGAGTAATGCTGTGACAAACGTTTCCTTTGGCTATCTCTACTGAAGTTTAAGTAAGGTTAAAATAATAAACTCTGGAATGAGATCAGGAATTTAAATAAAGTCCAGACTGTCTTTTATCCCCTGGTTGTCTTGTGCTGGTAACTTACACCTAATTAATTAAACTTTAAGGTAAATCACAGTTCAATTGCTCCCTTGTTGATACCTAATATTGTCCATGGAGAAAATCCTAAACACTTTCCTGAGAAATATAAATGGGGAGGTAGGTATAGCTAACAACGATTGTGTGGTTCTTTGATGACGCGATTACACGAGAAAAACAAAACCAACACATGAAGGGGTAAAAAGAAGCCGCTCTTCCTTGTACACTTAGCCTCGTCAACATGAAACCACCTGCTTGGTGTTCCAGCACTTTGAGCTGTTGGATATCTTTTTTTTTAACCTTCACAAAATTCCATCTAAGAGTGACTCATCTCATACAATTTGGATCAGGGCAGGTAATGCTGTCAGTCACACAATGACGGTTCTAGTGATTGTGTAATCTTTTTGGCATGAACTGTAAATTACAACATGGGAAGTCCCAACAATATTGCACACCAAGTTCTCTCACAGTATACAATGGCAAGGGCAGACTGCCTCACATGAAATAATTTATGCCACATACTAAATGACTGAGATTGTCATCTAGTAACTAATTAATCAAGAGATGACACACATCAGGATCTGTCAGACTCAGCTCAGGAAATTGCAGTGAATGATCAATCACAACATACATTCGCTCCAATTACCAATTTCCTGGGGGAAACCCTGTGCTCCCACCATGGAACATGAGTGGATTTAACTGCAACTAAATGAAAGGAAAAGGCTGCCTTCTCCAGCTCGAACCTCACTCCCTCCCACCCCCTGAAGGAGCATCACACCCTGCTGTGTGTCGCTCCACAGTCACAACCCTGACCGCCCCAGAAGCCATTGTGCGTGTGGAGCCGGAGAGGAAGTCCTTACCCTTTCCTTATAGATACACAAATACACAAACATACACGTACACACAAACACACGGATGGACGCCTGTCACCCCCACCCCTCAACCCTCTGGTCCATCTATTTTGAGAATGTGACGCCACAGATGTGAGTCATACGCGACATTACAATACACAAGTGTACACAAACGCATGCCATGCGATGCGTCCAAAAAAATGTGTCCTAAGGACAATACTGATATAAAGAGGCAGCTATGAGTAGTGAGGACAATGAAAGCAGCAGCATCGCTAATAGGGATCAGCCCAGAGACGTGGCTGAGGTGAGATGAGTAAATGCAGAGGAGGCTCAAAGTTTCACAACAGATGCTTCACTGCAGCATTATACACCGTCCTGTTAGTAACTAGCTGGCAGCAACAATCTGTGGGCTGAAACATTCCAATTTAACAGACGTGTCAAACCAAAGCAACTTTATAAAATGAAAGGAATATCTCCTGAACAGTGTGTTGTACATGTGTAGGGTGATTTGGTTCTGAAATCCAGGTTTGTTTTTGGGCCCACTCCAGGATTAGTTCCACTTGCCACTAATCCTACAGTGGGCTAGGATTATACACCATTTATATGTCATGATATTTGCATTTGTATTATTGTGCTGTTCCTGTCACTGCACTGTTTGTGTTTGATGATGAAAGACATAAGATGAGATATTGTATTTACATTTCACTGGCTCCTAGGGTTGATTTCCCAGCTGTAAAAGGGCCAGCAGAGATAACACACAGGAAACACCATGAGCAACCCTTTGATGCATTTAAATTCACATTTTCTAAACATTTGAAGCAGCCAATGAGGAGGACAGGGGTCAAGACAACAGTTTTTAAAAAAAAAAAGAACAGTCCTGTATTGTTTGAATATATAGGTTTTATCTTGAAGGAATACATTTTGGGAAGTATGATTTTTCACTTTCTTGCTGAGAGTTAGATGAGAAGATCAGTACTAATCTACCAACCAAGTTTGTACGGTAAATTTCTAGCTGGAGCCAGGAGCCAGTTACCTTTGTTTAGCAATAATGACTGGAAACAGGGGGAAAACAGCTAGTCTGGCCCTGTCCAAAGGTAACAAAACATGTACCTCTAGCTCAGAAGCTCTGAAGGTGGCATTTCAAATACATAAAAGTATCAAACATATCAATATCAATTAACTGAAGTTGGCTTTGTTGGCGTAAATCCTCTGGATGTAATCCAGATGGATTCCAGGATTTAATTCAGGGTACTGGCCATAAATCAGTTTCAGTGAAAAATCATATCAGATTCAGCAGAAATTCCATGCTGTACACAGCCTTACAAACTCCTTCTTTCCAACATGTGAATAACGGCAGAAAACAAGCTTACACAAAAACGCTGACATTCATTTCCACAGAAATAATTCTACATAACTCAAATCTACCAACGACATCTAAACACATTTCCTTTTATTCTGTTTTAGCTGGTAAACATGCAAAAGTTTAATCTAATCTTGCATCCATCTCCAGCCATGTCCATACAAAAAAAGTATGCAAAGTCTTCATTTTCATGCCTTTGACGTTCACCTTGAATCATGAATAACTGTCTGTCACTGCATGCTCACGTTGAAATCAAGCACAAGAATAAATGTACACACAAATAAACACAAACGCTGCTTAACATGATACACCACTAACAGGCAGTCAGTGGTAAAAACGTTAGTACTCTGGCACTGTGGTAATGTAATGTAATTTGGTGGGGGGCAAGCCCCAAGCCACAACACTGAAAACACCACCACCACCCCAGATCCCATTTTTCCCCTCCACCCCCACTCTGAAAATGCCTTTCTTCTTCTCCTTCTCCACTGCATCACGTCTCCTACCCGCTATTGGCTACTCTTCAGTGTAGCAGTCAGTGATAATTTCACTGTAACTATCCAAACCCACACACAACTGGGCTCCTCTGAGGCACCTAGACCGGTAGACAGGGAGCAGGAGGAGGAGGAAGGATACACAGGAGTAGCATGGTAGGTTGCACCGGCACGATGAAAGCCAGTGCAGAGGGAAGAAATGTTGGTGGAGACGTGTGTGTGGCTGCAGAAGTACAAGAAGGAATGACAATGAGAGATAATTGTTTCTTTGCCCACAGTGGCTGATCTGTAATTCATAGGCCACTTTCACTAAATTAACAATGTCCTAGAGCATTTTTAGAGTTGTTACAAGATCTTGCAACAACATTCAGTTACCAGTATTTGGCAAGTTATGCCTACTGGCTGGTTATAGCCTAGTTTTGTTTGATTCTTTTGTATATATAAATAGGCAGCTCATTTTAAGAAAAGGAAAAACAACAACAGCACTTTAATGAAACTTTTTTTACCTAGAAAAAGACAATTTGTAAAAACATCCTTAAAGACAAAGACCAAAGTGTCCACTTGAAGAAAGTGGTATGTAAAAAAGAGGAAGACATAGTTTATCTACACCTTTAAAAGAAGTGTTAAGAAAAAGTAAAGTTTTTTGGTAACTGCTAATCAACAAATCTAGCATTGGGAGGAAATTTATGGGGGAACAGGTGAGGGAGGGAAGGTGTGTGTGTTTTTGTGAATTTGGTGAGAGGACAGCTTAGGAAGCTAGCGAGAAGCTAAGGTGAACAACTTGAAACTAGGGTTGGGCAATAAAACAATATTGATAATTATCACAATATAATTTTCCTCAATAACAATATAATAAATGTTCAATATCTCGTTAATAAATATTTGTTTTGTTCAAGTGTTTGTCATATTCTGACCATAAAGAAAAGTTCAACCACATAAATACCTATCTGGTTTCTTCAATTTTCACTCAGGAGCAAAAATCAGCCAAACTTGAAAGAAATAATGATTTGACATTTATCGTGATAATTATTGATATCGAATGATAATAAACATTTTTATTGTGATAACATTTTTGGTCATATCGACCAGCCCCACTTGAAACCATGACCTGACACACGTGCATACTTGTTCCACATCAAGCCTCTATCTGTGAATTTGCAAAAAGAAACAGGGTAATTAAAACTGCTCAGAAGATCATTGGTACCCATCTCCCGAGCATCAGTGTTATAGGTGAGGTGAGACGCCTACGCAGAGCCCACAAGGATAATAAAGGACAGTACCCACCACAGCCACAGCCTGTTCACCCTGCTGCCATTCGGTAAGAGATAGCGAAGTTACTGCTGCTGCATCAGTAGACTGCAGAAAAGCTTTTTGCTTTTGTATTACTGTATATTGTCAGCTACATAGCAGAATGGAGTTACAAACTAATTTTACTTTACCACCTGTTGTAATGTGACAAACAAACCTACCTCCTCCTTTAAACCTCCTCCATTACAGTATTTTCAATTCCTGTTTCTTGCTCAAAAAAAAAACAGGATTAACCAAACACAGAGGCATCATCAAACCATAGCTTGTACTCTTGGTAATATATAATCCACATCCGCTGACCAGCCACAAAGTTCATATATTCGGAGGAAAACTTTCTCTTTCTTGACTTAAGCGGGTTTCAGTTCCCCTTTATTCTGAGTCGACCCATTCGATGAGAGGAAGCGCACCATTGCACTTCTGTTTGGAAAAGTGAAAGGTTTTGTTGCCAAAATACAGCAAACTCTCCACTCCATCAACTGCAGCACAGCAGGTCCAGTTTAGCCTTTTTTGAAACACTGAAGATAAATACTGTATTCGAAAGTTACTGCATCGCCTACAGACTGTCTTCCACTGCCCCATTGCAGTGCCTCTGAATTGTTATTTGTCAGCTATAATGAAACATTTTCTTTAATTTTGTATACTTTACTTGATTTAAGTGGTTCTCATTACTCTTGGAGGCAAGAAATCAGTTGTACACACAAATCCCACAGGTTTGGAAGGCTACAGCAGATAATGTTGCAACCTAGATGAAAGCTGTGCTCACAGTCTCTGAATGCGTATGATTAATCACAAGCAGCGTCCTTGGGGAGTCAGGCAGCGCGAAAGTTTCTCAGAGGTATGAGTGTGCCACAGTAAGGTCAGCAGTGCACCCTGTGTGTGCAAGGAAGTGTGTGAGGTTTGTATGCAGGCGTGTTTATGTGTGTGCGCGAAGGAGAGTCACCTTGACTGCAAAGCTACATTTTCCACTGCGGACTGCCTCCTCGTCTGTCTGCCACTGGTGCGGACGGCTCGACTCCGGCACGTACACGTCTTTCTTCCGGCGGAAGCTCTGCCGTAGCTTATTCATCGCTGAGCTCCCTGTAAGTGGTTAGAGACACTGTATTAATCCCAGGGTGAAAACTGGACTGTCAGCAGCAGCAAAATAAAAAGGTGAAGCACTGGCCGAAGAGCTGGAGAAATAACACAAACAGGAAACGGTTACTGCGACAGAAAAACATAATGATAATCAACTTTATTGGCCATACAATTTATACAAAATACAATGTATGCGGAATTTGTTCTCTGCATTTAACCCCATCCTAAATAGGAAGGCAGTCATTGTGTAGCAGTGGGGGAAAAACACCAACCCCGACATCCATCTATCCATCTATTATCTATAACCGCTAATCCGTGCAGGATCGTGGGAGGCTGGAGCCAATCCCAGCTGCCACTGGCCGAGAGGCGGGATACACCCTGGACAGGTGGAGTGTTCATCGGATCCTCGCCATGTTTAGTAATAAAGTTTGCAATTCTGGGAAATGTACCAATTCATGTGCATAGGAAGGCAATATTGTATGTCAACACAGAAATTAGTCAATTTCCTGTGTCTGATAACGGATAAGAGACTGCACCACAGCGTCAGACTACAACTTTGACGTGCCCTGTTTACAGTAGTGCCTGTAAATAGGAATGCTTTAAATACTGACATCAGTGCACAACACATCTCTCTGACTCACAAGGAGGAACAAAAGCATTGGCGTTTGAGTCTCTGTAGTGTTAGGAGTCAAGGTGGCCCAAAAAAAAGGGAACTGAGGACAATGAGGATAGTCTGCTGCTTCTACTAAGAGAACGTTTTACCTGTGGATGATACTGGGGCTACAAGATTAAAGTTACATATCAATCCACATAATTTACATGGACAGTTAACGGTTAACTTTTTTTCAAAGAATACCTAATCTAAACACCCACAACAGTTTACAAACCTACTTCCTGGTTCAGTTTTGAACTACCAAATGTGTCAGCGTGTCCTGCACAATTATTAGAAACAATACGGGCACAATTACTTTTGCTTTAACCTCAAAATAGAGTGGTGGCTAATTTGGCAAAACCATTTGCCTGTTCTGCACTTCTATGTTAGTCTCACCACCCATGTTTGTTGCCCTTGATCTAAGCAATTACTTTTAAGAGTACACATTTTCTAGTGTGTTGAGTCAAGGTTTCACTTTAGTGCAGGTTCAAACACTAAAATTCTCTGAAAATCTTAAAACAGCACAATTAATTAGGCTAAAAGCACTACTTTAAACAGTGCATGTATGTCTTCTTGGTTTTGGCAGGAGATTAAGAGGCACAAAAGAGCAGAGACCCAATTAAAAGTTGCTGATCCAAACTAGAACTGAGAGGTGCATCCATCATCGAAGGCCTGGCTCACGTCGTCATTAAGAAACTCATAACTGGAGGACCAGAAGTCATTCAGCCATGCAACTTTAACTTTTAACACGTGAGCAGAACGTTCTCCTTGACTAACAAGTTGTACCCATTAACTTCTGAGCTGATGAGGATCGGGTGGGATTAAAGGTCTTTAATCCAGGAGAACTGACTGTCCGTGCGCACACACACACACACACAGACACACACTCGAACAAGCAGCAACACAGCAGTATTTACTTACACACATGCTCACAGCGACCACACACATATGCACCTACTTAACTACACACACACTTAAAGTACTGAGCTGTCTGTTTACATAGTGAAACCTGTCCTGTGAGCCGCTACCGGCTGGGGGTAGAAACTGTGCTTGAGGTGAAGCTCTCTTATCTGTCTGTGCCAGGCTCCAGCTCTGTGGGCAGCACACAATGAAGCTTTTAGTCCTGACCAGGCCACCGAAACACACAAAACCACATCAAACTTCCTACTGTCACTAAAGAGGGGACCTGGAGCGGACCATGGCCTCTGTCATGAGCAGTAGCATATTTCTGCACTTCAAATAGCTCAAATAGCTCAAGTGCACCTTTAAAAGACATAAAGCAAAGTTAAACCTGCTGCTTAGGCTATTTTACAAGACAATTACATTTTATGAACTAAAAACGACTTCTAAATGAAAGCTAGTCATTTGGCCGAAGGAGAGTTAGTGTAGCCAGCCAAATTCAGATTTTGGCTGTAGTTGGTGGATTTTTGTCTCCCTTCTTCCACAAGTTCTGTAATGGAAACTCTGGTTATTGTGTGGTACAGCCAACACCTCTCTTCTCTATTGTCTGTCGTCTATGGCAGGCAACACTCATAGAAAGACAATCATGACCCCTGTAGAGAGACAAAAAGGGTGAACTGTCTGAAAAGGGGGGAAGAAACCAAGGCTAACAAGGTGCAAACGCAGGTGCTTAGATGTGTGAAAGCACCTGCTTTTGAGTACAGTAAGTGCCAAATACCTCAGCAGGGGTCAAGATATAAAAGCACCCAGTCTGACTTTAGTGTGTATAAAAATGTGTGTGTTATATGCACATACACAAGTTGTAGCCTGCAGCAGAGTGAAGTGTTTGAAAACAAGACGACTGAGTGAGAGGGGAAAAAAAAAACATTGCTTCATCCCTCACTCCCGCTCTCTCCTAACACTCGTTTATTTAGGTCATATCATGTTTGGGCTCACTGCAGTGCCAGTGACAGGCTGCATGCTTCCAGCCTGCAGAGTGAAGAGGAGGAGCAGGAAGAAAACAGATTTGTCTGCTCTTGGGCACCTCGTCATGCAACACACAACAGCATTTGTTTCCAGTATGCTATGCATGCATTTTGACTAATTTTTGTCGCCTTAAATTCACTCGTCATATTGTCACCAGACGTACGACACCACTGCCAGTGCCAGTGTTTTTAATTATATCTTTAAGAAAACTAGTTGTTACTCACTACTGTTTGTGATACTGTAGAATGGTACACAGGGAAGTTGCACTTTTAGGTAGGCAGTGTTTTATAAACCAGGCATCCCTATTTCTTGCAGCATTTCCAGAATTTGCAACTGCCATGTTTTGGTGCTCGCAAACAAGTCTGCCAACTTGACAACCACACATTTTCTGCAAATAACTACCAGATGGAGGTTAGTTTTGGAGCTGCTGATTATTTATCCATTAATCTGTCACCTATTTCTCCAGTTAGTCAATGTATAAAGTCGATAAAATGTCTAGGAAGGAAGCATCTCCGAAAATATACTAATTACAGTTTTCTTTGACTAAGATGACTTTGTTAGAGACTAAAATGTCCAGACTTTCAGTCAACTAAAACTTAACTGACTATATATGATAAAAACTAACAAGGTCATTTGACACAGGACTAAGACTACACAAAAAATAGTTAAAAAAATTAACACTAGTAGCCACCAAGTCAGACTCAAGTGCAGAGAGTCTCTTTGAATAAATCCCAGGGACAGACACCCTATTATGTCTTTTGTTTGTTGCACAGGCCAATGTCGATCCATTAATGCTGCATAGTTATTATGCCTCTTCTCACAGCACCTCGCCAAACTCACTTTCTAAATCATTTAACAGTTATGCTACTGCCAGCTTACAACCCACACAACTTCTCTCCGGTGTACTGCAGTGTCTTAAGAGAGACAAATAAGGAGAGAGCAGGAATATAAGTAAGAGCACATATAACTAGTCATGTGCGTGGGAAAGAAAGCATATGGTTGCTGTATTTGTGTATATATTGTGAGTGTTTGCGTGACAGTACAACCACTTGCATGAATGTGATATGAGTAGTGTTGCAAACATGTAACATGTTTAGAATGAGCACTACTAGAAAATCTGAATCTTCTCTAAAGTGTAAGGTTGTTGTACTTTTGAGAGCTTGTACCCTCTTTCAGACTGACAGAACGACCCAGGAAAGATCCACATTTGCCATTGATTTGAGCCGGCACAGATAATCTGAACCTGACTCCTCCACTGCTCCTGCTCTGCATCTGAGTTTAACCCCTTCCTGTTAAAGTACTGTCTTTGCTTTGATATGACAGCATATATGACAGATTCTCAAGACTTTAACCCTTGTGTTAATTTCAAGTGAAAAAAACTGCCACAAAACATTTGAATAAGTGAAATACTTTAGCAAATATAATAAGCTATTTACCCTATATTTATGTACAATGACAAACAGTAAAATCCACTGAACTACAGTTGCAGAGGGAGTTCTGTGTCAACAGCGACAACCAAGGATTAACCTGTAAAAACAGACTGGTAGGTCAAATGCAGGTTGAACACGTGTTCATTATCCCATATCAAACATGGCATTTGCAGCAGTACCACCCGCATTAGGTAACTATTGTGTGTGTGTGTGTGTGTGTGTGTGTGTGTGTGTTGGCAGGAAGGTGAGCAGTGACCGGGACGGAGGCCAGATAGAGTGGGCCAGAGGGAGCGCAGCACCGAATGAGCAGTGAGCAGAGTGCTGGGGTGGGTGATTGGACGGGTGGGGGTCATGTGAGGTGGGTTTAACCATGAGTTTGGTCATTAGCCAGAAAGAAAAAGGGAAGGAGGGAGGAAAGGGAAGAGACACATGATGGAGCATCAAATTCAGACAGGGAGCGGTGAAAATAAAGTTAAGAAAGGGAAACATCAAGACAAGTGGCACAAAGGACTAATTATAATAATAATAATAATAATAATAATAATAATAATAATAATAATAATAATAATAGGCATTGGCCATTAGCAGAGAAGCTGAGAGGTAGTGTAGAAAAGTTAGAGGTAAATAAATGAATTAGCGCAGTTTGCCTTGGGTTTGTATTTATTTCAGACTCATTAAAAATAAGGATAATGTTCCTCATAGCAATAGCCTTCAAAAGTTAATCTAAATCAATGCTACCTCATGACCTTAAGGGGGTAAAGCAAACCTGCAGTAGAACAGACAGTGAAAGCTTCTGACTCTGGCAAAATCCTACAGATTTTATAATATTTGTAGGCATAAATGGCAATAGTATACAGAATTACAATGGTGTCATAATTTCAAGTAGATAAATACAACTAAACATAAATGGAGTGACTTTTAAATTTTGTTGTTTGTCTCCAAAGCAACAGCAAAAGCCATAAACACATAGAACACTGTTTTCCCACTTAGATAAGTGAGTAGCATTTCTCATGCAACAAGCAGTGTTTAATGTCAGCAGTCCATTTTGCTTTATTGATAGTTACGATCTTTGGTTTTATTTGTCTGTCTCTTCAACTTTTGACTTCTTGCTTTTGTTAAAAGGCAATTTAAGGGCGACTAACAGTTAAACCTGATCTTTAATGTTGTTATTCATAGATAAAATAAAAAATATACCAACATAACATTAGTATTACCTATGTTTGGGCACTAACACAGAAGGAAAGGCCAAACAAAATAAGCCAGAAATGAAGGGTACTTTTTATTTAAAGCCAAAGGTTGCATGAGAGATGTAATCAACACCGATCACAAATAGCAGTGTGATGTTTATCTAAATCACATCAAAAGACAACATATCCAAGGGCATGCTTTTAGAGCATCACAAATCAAACAATACTTAGTAGTTTTTATTTTACTTTTAAAACTACAAAAGGCAGTGAATGGAGGATAGAGAGAGAGGCACAGAGTGTACTTGGGAGATGGGGGAGAACAGGAGGGTGGGGAGGTAAAGGCTTTGGTGTAGGAAAGCAGGATCTGAACCCTGCTGGAGCTGTCATAGCTCCTATAGTCTGCTGCCGTGAGGATCTCTGGCTGTTCCTCTATCAGCACTAATGAGAACAATTACACAAGGACCATTTATACTCTCTCTAAAGACTCTCACATGCAATATCACCAACATACTCAGTGTTCAATCACTGACGTAAGCATGCACACCATCAACAATGGCGGCAAAGTGTGAAAACACAATTACACAGAAGAGGAGACACAAACACATCCAGGACAATCGGAAAACAAAAGTAGAAAGAAAGAGAAAAGATAGAGAGAAAGTCAGTGCTGTGCTGCTGCCCGGGAAGGAGGGAGGGAGGGAGTGCTGCTTCTGGCTGTGGATGTAACAGTATTTGAATAATCTCTCCAGGAATGGAAAACTGATTAATCCTTGCAGAAGGATCCTAGGGATGAGTACAGCAGTTGGGTTTCACAGAAGATATAGGGAGGAAGGGAGGGAGGGAGAAGCTGGAGAGCATAAGAGCTAGAGACAGTGAAAGAATGTGCAGCAACTCAAGACAAAAAGGCCCCACTGTCTCCTTTCATGATATGCCCCACCACTGTGCCAGCCGTTACGTTACTCTTCATCCTACTTTACTGCTCTGTTCAGGAAGTTCTATGTTATCCGTGTTCAGAATTTATAAGAACGAGATAGGACAGCTTCAATCAATAAGGCCGACCAGTCATCCAGTAATGCAAAGCAAGCGCCGGTCCGGCATATCTGCGGAGGCCTGTTATTGGGGAACAAGCTGACTTGAGGTGATAGTGTCTCTGTTCTGCTCCCAAATGGCCATATGAAGACAGAATTTGAAAAATGCTGTTAGCGTGGTAATCCAATTTTCCCGGCCCACGGTTTGTAGCTTGGCATGCTTGTGTAAAAAGAGGGCTAGAAGGAAAAAAATAGAAAGCCATGCTAGGCACACCAGGGAAAGGTTGAGAAAACCCCAATGGCCAGGAAAACCAATGTGGGACAAGGATGAGGGTCAAAGGTCAAACGACTTAGCTGCTAATCTCTTGGCATTTTTATTACCAATAACGACTCAATAAATACAATAAAACTGCCAACAACTGGAGTTAAAAATTCACAACAGACATGTAACGTTATTGCTTTCGGGCAACAATTGATTTAATGGTAGTGTGGTATTGATATTCTAAGTTCAAGTACAAGTGAACAATGTGAGATGGGGCGTCCAGCTGGGTCCCTTCATTAATGCTAATCATTAATGCTAACCCCTAAATGTGATATTCTGGGTCATATGCATCAGTACAAAATTAATTATTGTATCACAGTTTGCTACTCACAGTTTGACCTACATTGAGTCTTTTTAGTGGCATTATATACATTCAGTAGTTGAATGCTGCATACTAAATAATAATCACTGCTGAAAATGTGCAAACATTCCTCCCTCAACAAATTTATTTCTCTAGCACTAACCGATCTGTGCTGAAGACTCCTGATCCTGGTAGTGTAGTGTCAATAAAATTTGTTTTTGTGCTAAAATGTGTAATAATTTGCTAACATTCAACAAGTAAAGCTACACTACCATTTGAATTTGAGTATGGATTTAGATATTTGTTTAGGCTAGTTTAGGTTATGTATAACATCATAGGCTACATTACTCTTTTTAGCAAATGCAATGGCATTTAAAAGGGTTTCACACAATTCACAAAAACAAGTTTTTGAGTTACAATGTTTTTTGCAACCTGACAAAACAGATATTTAATACACTGTGAACCCAAAATTAGGATCACTCCTGCCTTCATTATAGCCAATTACTATAATTGACTTCAAATGGCTGAACACAAAATAACAGCAGTAGTAACGTGTCCAAGCTGGTGGAAAAAGAGACAGTCGGTAAACAAGTGTAACTCATCGCCAGCTGCTCCGCCTCAGCCTGGTGCTCTCTGCTTCGATGATCTGTACACTTTGCACGATCAGTGTCCCCACAATAATCAGAATCCCTTTATCTGCCAGGTACATGTATCTACACAGTGAAACAAAAAACTGACACCCATGATGAAAAGATGAGTACAGACCCAAGGGACAAGTACAAAACAAAGTATGATCAGCAGGACTTATGTTTTCACATGCAATTTAACCAATTCTTTGTTGCAGTGTACAACTGTAAACATCAGCCAAATGTAGAAAGTATAACTATCTTGAGAGCAAGCTGGACAAATAAAAATACACAAAATACTAGCAGGAACATAAGTCAGTTTTTTATTCCTAAAAAGCATCTATTCTTGGAGGTTCATGTTTAAGGGTTAGAACAAGAGCCAGAGAGAGAACGATGAGGTACAAATGGGTGGTACTCCACAGAGGAAGGAAATGGTGGGAATAGAAGTGCTGGCTACTGTTTGCACGGCTCAGTCGTTCTCTGTCTGCCACTGAATCATTTCAGTCCTTCAATCTGTTCCCTGCCCCCAGCAAGGCATGATGACCTCCGTTTCCTGAGTACACATGACTGATCGGGTTAGAGTTGAGACAGAGAAAGAAAATAGGACCCAGACTATTGCACAGGGGATACAGAGCTGTTTTTAACACCCATGCCATTCTGTGTGTGTGGGTACATCAGTATCTGTGTATTTGGCTTATTGTGTGTGGTCATATTTGTGTTTGTGTATTTAGGAGCAGCCAGGCGTGGCATTAAGAGCGCCCAGCCCAACAGCAAGTCCACCAGCCAGCCAAACATTCAACATGGAGAGTCACACATCACTTTGGGCAACAGCTGAGGCCACATTTAAACGACCGGGGTACTATCCTGGCACCAGGGAGTGGCAAATCACTGTCACTGTTTTGTCTCCCCTCATGCATGCCCCGGCACTGATTCCCCGATCGAATCGATAGGCAGGGTCTGGCCTGGTTTCCACCACAAGACCACACAGGGAATCAAGAAGGCATCTTTAAGATTTATGTCTCTTGTATTTGCCCTAAAACAATGAGTGTTTTTCACAAATACTTGCCAGAGGAAATAGTATACAAAATGGAGTGGAGTTTCAATTAAATTAATAGAGATATAACACTCAAGTGATGCTGCAGATAGAGGACTGAAAGCATTAGCCTGCTAGGAGGGGTTTGATGTAGTGGCCTGAGTGCCCCAACTCCATCAGTCCTGGTCCCTCTTTATAGCAGACTCCTGCTGAGAACAAAATAGCTATCCACTAATGTGGCAGCCACAGGAAGATGGGTTTATAAAGTGGCTGTGAGTTTTTACACTGGCTGACCTAAAACTGCCATGTGTTCCCTTCTCTTAAGCTGAGAAGAATCGCTATCTTCCTTCTTTGTTGGGAGCAATTCAGTGTTGTGCAGTGTTGTGGGACAAAAGCTTAACCTCCTCACAGGCGATCACTTTAAGTGAACCACAACCCATTGTCCCAGACTCTAGAAGTGACCTCTGCTGGAAAACGTTGAGTAAACCTCAGAGCAAAAAAGCTACTCATGGAAATCATGTTTACTTTTTCCCTTTGACATCACTGTATCACACATACACACACACAAGCAGAAGTGACACACACTTGCCTAATCCCAAACCTGCCATACACTCACAAAATGTAAACACAACAGGCCCTCATGAAAACACACTCTCTCTCACTCACACACACCCACGTGAGACAGACTATAGCGTCTCAAGGCCCCAGAGCCAAAATGGCTCTATTGTTGGAGTTCTTGAGAGAATTAAAGTGCCAAGAGTTGCAGCAAGGTGGAGAAATCAGGACAAAATACTACACACTTGAAATTATACCCAAGCACTGCACTGACCTGAGGAAATAGACAATGTTACGTAATTATTCACCAGGCCTCAGCAAAGCTTTGTTAATACATGATCTATTAATCCTACTTATGGCTTACTCACAACAAAAAAGCAAGCATTAGCACATTTATCTGTCTGTCTTACTTGGCTCAGGAAGAATGCTGATCTAAGATTGCAGTTTAAATCCCCCGACTGTGCCTATCATATATAAGAGCAAACAGCAAACTAATCCAGCAGAACCCCTGCCGACCAACAACTGATAGCTGACCATTCTTGGATCAGTAATCCTACTGTGAATTTGTGAGCTTGGTGCAACCTGAGCCCAGAGGGTCTATGGGGATTAGTGAGTAGGTAGAGACTGTCATAACCTGAGAACTTTGGTTAAGTCCCATGTGATAACCTTCACTTCACAAGCAACCGCAAAAACCATTATGCTAGAACCCTGTAACGTTAAAGACAAGCAGAGGGCTTATGCAGTCTTCAAGCCAGCTCAGAACTCTGAAATTTCTGACCTTAAACTAAAAAAGTACCTTGGAATGCCTCTTGAAATCGGAGTTCATCCTTGTGAACTTGTGAAAAAAATATGTACCCTGATTTCACGAGAAGCTGCTGAATGACGTCTCAACAATGGCAGCTTCCATGGAAGCACACATTGTAAATAATAAATCATAAACAAAAAGCCAACTTAAAATATGTCTGCCTGTATTTAATTAAAATAACACATACTATAATACTTGTTTATGTAAATCGATGTAGAAAAAAACTAACATTATTATAGTTACACCAAGGGCCCTGCTGACTGTCTGCACATGATAAAGAAACATCAATTTGTCATGATCAGCCATGTTTTTTGTTTACTTTCATGAACCATCATGCACCAACATTTTGAACGCGGAAGTCAGACATTTCAAGTAAAAAGTTCTGAGGTGTCAGGAACGCAGCATTAACCACAAACTGACAGCCCATTTCCCCAAGAAGAATAGCTTAGACTGTGCCACATCATATCCGTCACAGACAGGCAGATTGTTTCTGTCAAGTTAAACTGGTCTGGTTGTCCCAGTGTGAGCCAGTTAGTATGCAGGGCAGAGACATGAAGACAGACAGGCACCAGAGTGCACTTTTTGCAGTGCTGCTGATTCAGAATACAAAAATAAAATATTAAAGATGTTATCCATAAATGGGTAATGTGTTTAAGGCAGTCTGTGGCACATTTCATGCATAGTTGCTGGTTTGGACCTCATCAATCACCAGAGAGCTCACAGTTAACACTCAGCTATTCCGTCTGCACCAGCAACACCGTCATTTCTGATTTAACCACATCAGGGCAAGTGACAGTGTTTAGATGGGTTTCTGAAACACAGTCATTACTGCTGACACACACAGCCTGCCACCACCCCCCAGCTCTGAATTGTAAAATGCTTTCCAATTTCACCACCAATCCATAGTATGGTTTAATTCTCAAGAGAGTGATCAGGACCATAAATAGCACAGAAAACAATCGCTCTATGTAAAGATCTAATAAAGTATCCAAACATGGTTAAGGGAAACCTTTTTTCAGATTATTTTGAGTACAACAGCTTTATTAAATGAACAGACCTGAAAATAAATAACAGTTAAGTTTAAATCCTTTTATTTTTCTTGTGGCCATGACATGTTGGTTCTTTAGCCTATTCTGACAACTTCCAGTGAATATAAACATGCTGCTAAGTTGTTAGGGTTACTTTAAAATTCAAGTGTTTCTTTAGTGGTGAGAAGTCACTGGCCCCTTTTTGCCTATCCTCTTCCCCATAGTCCTCCCATCCTTATCCTTTCTCTTCAGTTAAGGCAACCCAGAGGAGATGTCTGCTCTGCAGCTGCCAAACAATTTTGCCTCTTTTAAAGAAGCTCTGATTATACAGCACAGACTCGTAGCAATGTAACTAGCCTGACAGCTGCAGAGAAACACTCAGTTAATAGCAACATTTATCGATTAAACGTGGCAACTGCTAAGTGATCACAAATGCACAAAGAAATGGAGTCAATTTAGGCATGAAATAAAAACTACAAAAGCTAAAAAACATGGAGTGATAAGAGCTAATTAACTTGCTCCCCAAATAAGCTTCTGAGCCAATCCGGGAGGAATTAAAAAACTTTACATAGGTTAATTTCATTTACAGTCAACCACACCCAAACAATCAACAACAACAACAACAACACACAGTTTGTTTAATTTGGGATCTGTTTATTTGCTATTAACCTTAACTTGTTTATATGAAGTGCACACATAGTGTAGGATTACATTAGCAATTATCCATTATATCAATCATTTGTTTATTTGTCTTTAAATTACCAATAATGTTGGGGGAGGTCATTTCCTGGTGAAGTAAAAGGCATGGCTGAGGGCTGAGGAATCTTAAATCCTGGACCCACCTCATTGGGACAAACCATGTGCTGCTATGTCATGGGAGAATTTAGGTTTCATAAGCTTTGCTTTGTATTTAGTTTCAGTTGCTGTCCATCTTGTTTATCCCCTTAGTTAGGCCAAACCACTATATATGTTCCCACAAGCAGCATTGTGTCAGGTCAGCTTGTTCAGTTAACACATTGTTTAGTTGCTGTTGAGTATAGTTACATTCCGTTGATCTTTTTATTAAGCCTAGTTATTAAATTCTTGGTTTGTATTGTTTTTGCATTTTTTACGTAACTAACAACAACCCAGTTTTCCCTCTACCACACCTGTTTCCTCAATACCTCACTGCTTGTTCCCTAATGGGGATAATTTTTCTATCATATGCATAGTGCTAATGTATCAAAGGAAAGTAAAATCAGGTTGTCTAAGGTTTGCAGAGCCTTTGCAACATGCTTGTATGTCGTGGCTATCCAGGTAACTGTTCAGGTTGACTTAAAGCTATCTGTTTTTCCATTATCATAATTACTATCCCCCTTTCTGGGTAAACAGTAGGTCAACCAGTGTCCCTGCCTATAATGCAAAACTATTTTGTATGCTAATTTAAAAAAAAAAAGTGAAATGAAAGGATGAGGACGTAAGATGCAAATATATTCCCTCCTCTGATAATCAATATTAATAATCAACAGTTGTAGTCTCAATTGAAACATTCACACAAATAATCAATAATGTCTTACAACTAGCAAAAATAAGCACAACCACAGTTTATTTTAGTTTTCTTAATGGGGCCAGAAAGATCATTTAGGCAGGCTATCTTAGTGTATAAGAGGCGAAGACAGCTGCGCAGTGAAGAATGGTGTCAGCATGTGTGTTCACTGTGTTCACTGAGTGATGAAGGCCTGTCACTATTCACTGCTCTCCCAATCATCATCTAGAGATGGCTGCAGGTTAAATGTATTCTGCTGGGGCTTTAAACGCCGCACTGCTGGCTTCTGACATTCACACACACTTCTGACACTTTGATATGCTTCACATACACACTTGACAATGTGTGTCACTTAGATGTGCCCAAACACAGATGTAAGACTGAGAGGACAACACTGACACAGAGAGAGTTAAAGGCAAAGAGGCACAGACAGAGATATAACAAAGAGGTGACAGTGTGAAAATGATTTGAAAGAGGGTGAATGAAATACTGAAAAAGAATAAGAGACAGAGAAAGAAAACAGATTACATGGGAAAGTACTCACTGAAGGATCAATATCACACAGAGAACCGACTCCATGGTTCCAGCCTCTGACTCAATGTGCTGTCAATGATAAAGCTTTTCATCCCAACAACACTATTGGTTAATGGCAGCACAGTACCACTGGTCAGTGGCCCTTACGGTGTGTGTGTGTGTGTGTGTGTGTGTGTGTATCAGTAGCAGTATTTGTCCAGCAGCAGGTGTGATGAGAGGACGGAGTGCAACGGGAACTTCCTGCTGAGTGAACAGACATGAAATCACTACACTGCCCCTCTGACCAGGCCAAGATACACCGAAACACACACTCGCACAAATAATGTATTGTTTACCTCACTCAAACGCCAGGTCAGGTGAGCTGATCTTAAAACAGATTTCTGAAACAACACAGTTTTTTGAATTTAGAAGCTTCTCAGTGATGCACGGTGGATTGTATTGTTGTCAGGAGTCAGCCAACCAAACAGGTCTTGCGAGCACAAACGTAAATGGAGCTGTAGTAATCAGTGCAGCTGTTGAGTTGCACACTCATTTCAGGAATTCTTTCCACGTACCTGAGCTGCACTCTTTGTATCCTGGTTGGGCTATTTGTCAAGCCGAGGATGACTGTAGAATACCAAGTTACGCAACAGATTAAGCAAACCTGCCAGCGCTACCTGGCTATATACCCAGCAGATTTATGGTGCAACTCAGGCAGGGCTGGAACAAGACTTTATTTCTAGAAAATGACATGCAGGAGGTCCACAACTACTTTAAATATGTTTATTATACCTACTGAGACCATGCTATGTTGCCCGGAAATATTGGCTGATGTCTTAATGGCTAGACTTGTGTTAGCTGTGTGGTGAAATTATTTTAGTGAACACAGCCCTGTGTCTGGAAGTACAGGGAACATTTCAGTCTTTGCTAAATAAAAAAAAGTGGTTCTGTAGAGCCTGGAAAGCACCTGTAAGTGTGAGGCTGGACTATGAACTCTAGGAATGTCTGTAAGTATGACATTATATCATGACAAGGTACACTTGAAAACACCATGATATATTACCTCATAGAGAGTAATGTTTATGTAAGCAATGGTCTCTAAATAGCAAGCAACATATTCCATGGGGCACTTTATTTTCAGAGCCAGGAATGATTCAGCAGTCATGGTTTCTCGAAAATGTTGGAAAACTGTTCTGTACAAAGGAATAGAAAGCTGTAATATGAACATGTCCATTCATACAGCCAAGGAGCCAGGCAATCAAGTTCTTTCTTTACAACCAATGGAACTAGAGCAATAAAATCATTTTACTTTTTAGGACTTGGGCAACATTTAATGAGCAAGCATGCAATGCAGTATAGTTAAATTATACTGGATGAGGTTTCATTTCAACCAAGGACTTAACCAAGATGATGTCACTGACCAACCACACCTTCAAGCAGAACAGAAAGGAGCATACTCCTGATTTTTCTGAACATAAACCTGCATGGGACATGACTGAGGTGTAGGTGTCTTGCCAAGTCACATGGCTGTTGGACACATTACGGCTCCAAGGCCTGAACTTGTGAACTTACCATTATCTATTGATTCTGAGAAACTGATTTTGAGCTGTACCAGTATTTCCACATTCGTGAACTTAATCTAATGAGGATTTTTTTTAAAGGGCAAGGAAAGGACAGCCTTGCCCTGTCATATCTTATGAGAAATGCAGTATAATGAAGCAGACAGACATCAACCCTTTCCCTCCTTGGCCAAAGACTGGGTCTGGGCAAGCAGGCAGGCAGGAAGACAGACTAACAGGCAAGGACTGCAGAGCATCAGAGAATGGAAAATTACCAGAGCTCTACAATCAGCTGGGCACCTTTGATCATCCAGAGCTCAGGCACCAATTACTGTGGGATAATCGGCAGCCCCTCAGAGGCCTGACGAGCTACAGGCACTGTGGGCACAACGGGTCAGTGACCAGCAGGCAAAGGCCTGGTCAACACGGCTCGCAGAGCCAAAAGCCGGCTGTGCCCCTCGCTGAAATGCTGCATGAAGGCAGCCAAACAGACAAGCAGCACAGTGAAGCAATTGTTCCCCTCCTGTCGACTCAGCACAGTGGCACTCTCACAAGCCAGACATCCCTCTCCGCAGACCACTTGGTGGTAGAGGAATGGTGCAATGGTGGAGTGTGTGAACCTGCTACGGCACATGCACACATTCCCTCTCTCTACAATGAAACATACGTGGTACAAATGTGCACACACATGCTGCTCGCACACCTGTGCATGTAATTCTGTGGTAAACAAAAAGCTGCAGTGCTCAAGGCAGCATTTACAGCACAGTGATGCAACACTCGGGAAACACATTCCCACTGATAACCCCTTCCTACCCAGGAAAAAGATTTAACATGTTCCTGACTTCCATCACATTATCTGAGAGGAATCTGGACTGACAAAGCAAAGTAAATGTAACTCTGACCTATTCAACACAACATTTTTCTCTCACCAACAGCCTGGTGTGTGACTCAAGGTCTGTCTCTCTACTTGAGGCAGAACATGATATTCAGCTCATTAATAATTGACATCTTTCTTGTGCTGGGGAACATTCATCATCGATTAGGCTAGGCTACACTGTTGGCTGCTGTGCTGCTCCTCCCTCCTTTGTCAACACTACAGTGACCTGAAACAGTTCATAAACCACTACAACAACTTCATTTAGTCCCTGCTGCAATAATAAAAAAACTCAATTACAACATGAAACTTGAGTGTCTTATTTGCCTACTCATACTGTACAGTTATTTAACAGAAACACAGTAGCCAGTGGACTTTGGATCAGTCACACTGCAGTTACACAACAGCCAGCGCCAGTCCAAATAGACCCATATGGACCAGAAAGGGCTTCCCTTTAAACCACTAGTCAGTAAAAGAGTCTGAGCTCATAACAGGGAGGCAAGAGATGTTTCAAGAATGTTTCATTTGACATCTTATTTTCTTTACATTTCTCTACAAAACATTATTTACATTAAACAAATTAAGCCAAACATCTCAAATACACGAGTATAAAGAGCTTTACCTGAATATAATACATCAGTACACTGACAAAATTATGGTTTCAGTCATCTAACCATACAACTCCATACAACTCTATGGGGAAAGCTGATAACGGCAAAGATGGCGGTTAACTCTTTCAGCGATTTTTATCAGATTTTAATGCTGATTCTATTCATGTAGTTTTTATGTTCCGGTGACCAGTATAAGGGCAGTTCTGGCACTCTCCCCATTCATTATATAGGAGCCTGGTCTTGTTAGTTGAAATAGCTGCCCGGAAGTGTTGCCAAGATGGCGGCTGAGTGGCAGGACTTGCCTAAAAGGACTTTGATGTGGATTGACAGTAAATTCTGATCTTTAACCATATGTTGCAAATGCAAAAACATCTTGTATATTAAAACTGTTACATTAACATTGCACAAAACACTGAAGCCACTTTACTTTTAAAACATTTTAGTATCAGTCTTTCCCACAGAATGAAAAATGACCTCATGGGAGGTAACGCTCAGTTCTCAGCAGGCTTCCAGAAGTTGGAAAACAGAAAGGGGGGTCCGATTTGATGCCTCTGAGCCAGGAACAGTGGTTCTGGAAAGTCGCACAGCTATATGAAAGCATACATGGTTGCGGGAGTATCCATGTCGAGGTCCTATACTGCTCTTTTCTTTTCCACCGTGCAAACCAATAAATCACAATTAACAGTCAGATAGCAACACAAGTCTCTCCGATGTCCGCCTGAGATTGTATATCAGCATTAAATGTAGCCAGCGTGCAGCGATGTGTTTACAGCGAACAGATGATGGAGTTAAGCTAAATACTGGGTCTGAAGTTGTTGTTTTAAGTTTTCATTAGTCAGGAAGTTTTTACACAGAGCCAAGTTGGTGTCCTCCTCTCCAAAACAAGCAGAACAGCTGATAATAGCAGGTAATAAAGCTTGTTAAACATCACGTTCCTCCGATGCTCAGGTGGAAACAGACAGTATGCTGCCAGCTGCAGCTCTTGTTGGCTGGAAATGTTTTAATAACCATCCAAACTGTTACAATTTTATTTTTGTGTTGCTTTCTCTGCGCCAGTGTTCTTATAAGAACTTGATGGCTTTATCCAGTTTGTTATTAAATTTGTAATGAACTTTATTGTCTGTCTCTCCATTTTTCTCCCACACAACAAAAAAACTGTTTTTATTGTCAAGCATAGCCTATAGTTTTTCATTATATTCCAATCAAAATCTTATGTTCATTTATAAATTTTCTCACGGATAGTGGTTTTGGTGGAAAATGTGGCTTACGGTGGTTGTTACTAGGGAACTGGTCCCATGTCAACGTTAAGCTAAGGAAGGAAGCTAAGGAAGACCGGGACTACACTACAGATTAGACAGACCTACAGTGGAAGCAACATACAGACTGACTGCTCAGCCAAGTAAATGGACATTGTGCACAATGTGTAAGGGAATGGGATCAGTGTCACCCATGCTATGGACAGGGAGTCATTAGACATAAACACAGACACAGTCACACATGTCACTTAGTTTTGAGACAGGGAGTTATTACATCAACCACACACCGAGATGTTCACTTTAGTGTACACAGAGGAACTGACAGGTGGGATGCCCCTACGTGGTTTTATAAAGCCAATCCCAAAATCTGTGTCACACACATCAACGTTTTTATTCGTGCTACAAATGCAGCTGCAGGTCTCACTTTCCACGCGTGTTCATGTTTAGGTAATTAATGGATTTTTAAAAGGTAACTAACATTTAGTCGTAAAAAATAACAAACCTCTAGAAAAAAAAACACAAAGAAAAACATATCAAAAGTCACAAATTGGTGGTAAAAAATAGTATTGGTTTACCTGAGAAGCCAGAGATCAAGGAAGGTGGGGAAAGTAAAAGTGAACCCACTGCCAGTGGAAGATTATCAAATGAAATGGTTAGCAGAATTGATTCCTTATTTTTATAGTTAAGTTAATGTATTTGTAACATACTGGTGACCTTTTTGGGTCAATCTAATTGTTTTTTCATAAATACTTCCGTATTCGTGAGGTGACAAACACACTTCAGCCAAAAAGCTTAGCCTACACTTCTAGCACAACTGGCACGAGTAACTGGTACAAAGTGAGATACACCACCGATCACTCCGTTCTGGGTCACTCGTAATTAAACCAGAGATCAGAGGGCTGAATAAAGCATGAGCTGTCCAGGAGGATCAGGTATCACTCTGTATAGGGGCCCAGAAAGACAAAAGGAGTCCCTTAGCCCCATACCATACCCAGGGAGGAGTGATACAGACACAAACCTGAAAGGCAACTCCTTGCATACAGTGATGCACCCCCAACCCACCCAGATCTAATCCACAGTTTACACAGCTCAATGCCCCTTGGACCTAATTAAGCTAAAGATATTGTCCCAACCGGGGATCCTCAAAGAACTGCGTACAAAGATGTAAAAAACCATGCAACACCCACCCTCACACTAGTCTTGTTTTTTTCATATCTTCACACCTTCTACAGGGGTAGATGCAGTATATGACAGTATTTGTGCTCTCTCAGGCCAACGTAACCATTCTTCACTGACAGTAGGAGCATGATTTCAAAAACAGAGAAAGAATTCAAAGCCATGCATGCCAAGTAATGAGAGAAGGAAAAATGTTGTGACTGCTAGTTCTGCTAGCTACTTTATGATTTCTTGAAATTGAATCCAAATTTCTTCAAATGCATCTCATATAGTCCATGTAGATAATGACATAATATCTGTTTTGGGGGATATTTGTCTGTCCACATATTATGGAAAATAGAGGTTTAAGTTGTTGTCTGGTTCCCTAACTTAACCTCATTTGTTTGTGTGTGTGTGGGTGTGCATAAACACAGTCAAAGATGCTCTTCAGTCTTCATCTTGTATATGTCTAAGTTTGTTTACAATCTGTTTCTAAAATAGATCTTCCAATGTGTTTGAGGTATGTGAAAAGGCCATGACCAATGACAATAATTTCCCTCCATGGTAAAGGATAACACTGTTTATCAACAAACACATGAAATGCACAAGTTCAAGCCAACTCTGTGGTTCCACACAACCTATTTTAGGCTACTTATGTTGAAATGGGGTCAGCTGCACATTTGAGATCCTGATTCTGAAACCTCCCCTCTGGTTGGATCTTCTCAGAGTGTCTCTGTTGGATCCAATCCCAATCAGCTCAGAACAGGGAGTTCTTATCATCCCAAAAGGTTAGAGCTTTTGGTAAAGGAGAGTGTCAAAATAAATGACACTCCTGTAACTTTAATAATGGCATTGTCAGCATTACTTGACATAATATCTGCCATTGATGCCACCAAAAACACACAAATTTCCATTACTCCTATTGAACAATACCACTTGGACGATAACGGGATTTTCAGGCATCTCTGTGCACCTGAGTTAACATGTCCTTATTCTCACCTTCCCACACAAAGTAAATATTTGAGCATTTTATTGAATCCCTCCAAATATGCTTGGTGTGCCAGGTACCCACATTGCTAGTAAGCAGTGATGTTGACAAAAACCACAGGTTATGGATGATAACATCTGCCAGCACATTCAATAGTCCGCATCAAAACTGCAGCCAAAGGTTAGGTAAGGATTAACATGACAAATAAACAGCACAGGTGAGCAGTCAAGAGATGGTCGCAGAGAAATTCCCCTTATCATGACCATTTATTATAATAAAAGAACAGAAACACAGATGCACAGCCTCCATTCTTGTCATCTTATATTGATTAATTTACCACCGGACCGAAAGCTAAACTGACACGGACGCTCACTCTACTTTCACCATAAGCGGCAAGGAGCTCAACTATCTCGCCGGTATCAAGGGGTAAAAGTGAGGCCCTTTGATTGCGACGTCATCGCACAGCAAGTTTATCTACCCATGTTGCATCACTACTCAGCATTCACATGTACAGCTCACTGCCAAGAAAAAGGGCCTTTCCTTAGAGAGCGGAGCAAACTGCTGATAGCAACGCTGGTTTCTCCCACAGAGTGAATCACAGAGCTCCGGACAGTGACTTGCTCTTACATTCTCCTCCTCTCTCAAACAGCTGACAGACTTGCACAGTGGGTTTGATGGCCGAAAGCCAATCTTGCCTCCCTCATTCTCTGAGATGAGCTACGCCACGAGTTACTGAGTGAAACAATGATTCATCATTTTTCAAGCAAAAATGCCCAACATTTGCTGGGTTGAGGATCTGAAATGTGTAGATTTGATGCTATTCATTATCATATATTGTAAGAAAATGTAATATATTTGGGTTTTGAGCTGTTTGTAGGTTAAAGCAAGTGAACACATCATATTGGGCTCTGGGACAATACAATGGCCATTTTTCACTATTTTCTTAGAGTTACTATCTAAAACAATTATTCGGTTGATTGAGTAAATCAGCTGCAGATAAATCGTTAATTAAAATAATCATTACTTGCAGCCCTATATAACTGTAACATTAGTTTTACAAAGATTGAACTGTCAGTTTCTGCCTTGCAGTTTATCTAATCACAAAGGACAAAAACAGTGGCGTACCATTTGCATACTTAATGCTGACAACTTGATAAACCATTACAGATAACTCAGCTTGTCTTATTCTAGTCACAACCTGCATGACTCATGAAGCATTATGGCTGATGAGAGAATCCAAATGTGGTTACTGTGTTTTAGTGGAAAGGGAGTACCTGCTGTATCTCCCGTGCAGCTATCTTTGTAAAGTCTGCATGTGGAGGAGATCAGGCCACAGATGTTTGTCTTATCACGGATGGCAGCCCAGAATGGAAATCTCTTGCTCCGTGGTTGTTCCGAGGAGCAAACTAAACGTCTAGCAATGATATCATTACCTTATACGATAATCTAGGGCACATTATCACACTTCACAAAAATTCAGGGTGTTGTTGAGACTGAGTCACAGTTTATATCTCCAGGGCGATCAACCTGTCTGAGGGCTGTTTACTGAGCTGTATTTTTAACCATATGTTTCGACTATAACTACGTTGTGACACTTTTTTTACAAACTTGCCATGTCACTAAACTGTATATGAATACATCTCTTGAGCGCCAGCCTACATTAGTAACGATGATATAACACAAGTAATCCGTGTGACAACGTGAGAAATTATATTAGAAGTGATGCTGATAGCTATTCCAATAATTTTAGTCTGGGCAAGGTTCATTAACGTTATTTTGCTGAGTAACGTTCACCTCTGAAGTTAACCAGGTAAGTTGAGTATCGATAGCTTTGGCGTTGGCTAGCTAACTAAATAACTAACTAACCTCTTTCTCATTCGGTAGAGCTGAGGCAGACCTTTTCCAACACCCATGAGAGATGCTAGACAGCCTCTACATTTTCCTCATTCTGTTTCCTAGACAGGCTAGCATGCGAGCTAGTAACCTAAATGCCATGTAATTGGGTTTACAGGGAGCTAAGAGCCGTGGAGCTAACATAGCTGCGTGTGCCGCATCCGAAAAACACCAAGCTAGTGCCGCTTAGCTCCCTGAGCTAACACAAGCATTTACCGGGGCAGGGTGGTTAAAATAAAACGTTACACATCTTTCAACCTACCTATGATCACCGCTGCGACCCAGACGATGCCCCGTTAATGCCGTCACCTATGTATCACGACCCGTGCAGTGCCAAAATAATTCAAATTCCACAGAAAGTGTTGAGGAGGACGCTCGCAGTCCAATCGCTTCAGCCACCGCCGCTGAATGGCTGCTACGCGGAGACTCAACCAAACTTCCTCCTTAGCAACGGACCGCCTCCCCGAGACTTCATTGGCCCGGCGCGTGCAGATTGGAGGTGATCGATAGACGTCGACAGTATATCCTGGATCAAACTGCACTTCCACTGCATTTCTGAGACATGTAAGCGTTAGAACCTGTAGACCACGGATGGAATGTGAGTATTTCTACTCAAATACTGTACTTGTTAGCCTACATGTTTAAGGTGCTTAGATATTAGTTAATATTACTTTACTCGAGCTTATCAATGTTATGCGATTTTTCTTCCATTACTTTTTGGAGGTAGCCTAAATATACCTTTTATTCTGCTAGATCTATCTGGTAGCTTTAGTAGCTTTTTAATAGTTACTTGGCTGATTTAGATAATTACTACAAAATATAAATCAACTACGTTAAACTACTCAACAGTAAGTCTATATAAAGTAATTAAAATGACCTCTACCTTTGCCAGCTGCAAAGGTGGGGATGATTAAATAATTAAAGTGATGTACACATTTATGCATAACTAATTATAAACAAGTAATAAAACATATATGATTATAAAAAAAGGTAAATCTGCAAAATGAGTACTTTTACTTTTATACTTTAAGATTTATGCTTAAGTTTTTTACTTAAGCAAGATTTAATGCATGACATTTTTTAGTAACTGTGTAGTTTTACACTGTATTACTGCTACTGTTACTTACTTTAGAAGATCTGAATACTTCTTCCACCACTGCTTTAGACTTATCACTGCAAGGGAGAGTTCAGCTGCTGGATTGTACAAATTTTTCAAACTAAATCACTCAAATTATTGGACAGTGACCTATTGATAAAGTCCAGACAAAAACAATATGCTCTCTTTGTACATTGGTAATAACATATATTACCATGCAAAGAGTTTATAATGAGTCTCCAGCAGCGGTAGAAGAAGTTATCACATCTATTAGATCAAGTAATACAATGTGAAAATACTCAGTCACAAGTTAAAGTCTTGAATTTTACTTTAAATATTATGACAATGGAAGTATTATCAGCAAAATAAGTACTCATACATAACAATGACCCCCCCACAAGTGTTATATTATTATATTTTATTTACATTCTTTTTACTTATATCATTAATAGTGGATCATTATTACTGCTAGATTAATTTGTACAGTAGCCTAACTAGCCTGTTACTTTTATATTTGTTTGAAGTGAAGCTAATTTTAACTGCATGCTTTATGGTTGTTTTAATCCATGAGAATGCATTAAACTTTACGTTTAAGTTGACATTCAGTTCACAGTAACTGTGAAATGAGGTGGAGTTAAAAAGTACAATATTTTCCTCTGAAATACAATGAAGTAGAGGTATAATTTAGTATACAATGACAATGCTAAAGTAAAGTACAAGTATATAAAAGTTATACTTGTGTGTAAGTACATGTTGGTCACATTTCACCACTCGTGTCAGTCATCTGAGCAATTTTTTATTATATACACTGGCTGATATGCAAACATGGTCCTGGTAGTGAAGGAACTCTCTAAACCACAGTTTAAAGGGTAACACCAGAGACCACATTTTTAATGCCCTTCCTGTTTATTAATTAGTGTTCTCAAATGTATTCTTTGGTTGTCCCAACAACAATTGTCAAGTCTTGATCTGTGGCCATGTCTTCCTTCTTTTAGGAGTTTTTATTCCCCAAATGGCGAACCTGTTTTCATGACTCACTATGCTCCATTTAAAAACTGATTTGACTTTTCATATGTATCTATCATACTGTAGTTTCTCCAACTTCTGCCATGATTGCCTCCACCCAGTCTGTCCCTTATGATGAAACCATGCCCCCTGAAAAGGCCAGAAGTTTATCAGCATTAAGTTGCATTCCTTGCATAGCTACGGAGCCTATTAAGCTGCAGTGTGGCAGGTTTTGTGGCCTGGAATGTTGCAAAACCAACAAAGGAAAAAAAGAACAACGTTGTCAAGCCTGTTATGCTGATTATTATTGTCATGCCAATGTATTTATTGGTACCATGAATTAGCATTGAAAATCTCCCTCTCAGACACACACGTTCACACACATGTTCTCTTCCTTCTTTTTAATGTTACTTCCACTTTGTTCTTGATTATCTTAAACCCATTGTTCTTTATGGCTCTTTTTTTTGCAACAAGTGTTTACCCATCAACCTGTCAAGGACTTTTGAGTCATAAAATGTAGCTGGTGAGCTTCGAACATATGTGTGAGGCTATTCTGTCCCCTTGTGGTCACAGAGTGTAACTTCATTATCATTGGCGCACCACACAGGTGTTTCACTTACTGTCCTTAATTAGACCTCCTCACGTTTTTTAAAAACCTTCTGCGCTGATTTTGTCACTTCATCATACGTTCCTCCTTTGAAATCTGCTTTCATACATGTTTTCAACTTTTCAACTTGCAACTTGCAACTTTTCAGTGGTTTAAGAAGTACATCTGGTCTTCTACTTACTGTAAGTAAAAGTACCAATATAATAATGTAGAGATACTCATTACAAGTGAAAGTCCTGCATTGAAATTATACTTGAGTAGAGTAGAAGAAAAGTTTGAACAAAATTAGTTTTCATTATGCAGAAGAACCCACTTCAGAATAATATGTATTATATAACTGTATGGTGTAAGCATTGTGTTAATATTGCAGCTGGTAAAGGTGGACCTAATTTTAACAACTTTATACACTGCTGTGTAGCTTAATGTATAATGATACAGCAGATTGTATTTGTTTCTTATATTTTGTAGTTATGACCTGAATCTGCAAAGTAACTCGTAACACTATTAAAGCTGTGTAAATGTAGAGGAGTAGAAGTATAAAAAATTTCAAAATTGTCCTTAAGTACATTGTTTGAGTAAATGTACTGTTACATTCCACCACTCGAACTTGTAAAGTAAATGTCTCAAAGCTGATAGCCTTGTAATTATCTAGCTCATGTCTGTGCTAATTCAGAACAAAATGCAACAATAACATATTAACTGTAAACACTTTTGCAATACAAAATGAAGCTATTACACCAAAAGCTTCTTTGCAGTGCACATATGACAGTACAGTGCAAATGTTTTAGCCAAGTGTGGAATATAAATGCTGTAAAGTCAGAATGCTTTCAAAAACAGACATGTAAATATATTATATTTATCAATTAACAAAATGCAAAGTGAATGAACAGAAGCAAAATCTATGAAATTTTTGAAGGAATTCTGCAGGTAGGTTGGCTAGAAACATCTCAGGGGCACCACAGTCCTGTAGATTTAGGCAGACTTAGTTGCTTCTCCCTCAGGACCCTGTGTGGCCGATGCTAGGAGAATTATTTTTTTAAAGCATTTTTCCACACCTTCCTAAAACTTAAAAACAGCATGTGTTTGCAACACAAAATTACAGAAATGTTTAAAGTATCTTGTGTTGTTTAAAATTATATAACTTGTTGTGTTTGAAGCTCTGTTGTTATTGTGTAATGGAAAGGCACTTCTCTTTGCAGCATTATTGGAGATCGAACAAGGCCAAACAGCAAAATATTCTATTGTTTTTTGCAAATAACTAGAGCGATAATTCCTTTGTTACCACATTTTATTTTCCAAACAACATATAGAGTACTTTACACAAAACCAAGCCATTATCTGCTTCCAATATTTACATAAAACTTTGTAAAGAGACAGAAAAAAAAACATTCTTTGGATCTGACCATGCAAAACAATAAATAATGTTCTTGACAGGTGCTTTGCATGGTGCTTTCGAGACTGCTATTCAACAATAAAAAAGCTCAGATTTAAATGGATATACATAAAGCTGCCCTGGTCCTAGGCAACAAGACAAGCAGTGACTTTTACTCAGAGTAGGTCAGGTACACCGCAACACATTTGCTACAGTATAGTATGCACTCAATTGTTCTGAGGCAATCTTCACTACTCCAACTTTGAGCATATTGTTGATTGGGATAGATACAGAAATGAAAAAGTGAGATGTGCAACAGTTTTCAGTGAAAAGCTTAGAATACGTAGAAGAACTGCAGCATCCTCGAAGGATGGAGTACTGTACACAAAAGACCTCAGATGTTTTGCTCAAGGAGGCCTTAAAATGTTTTCAGCAATGCTCTTGTCGCAGAGACGCAATGAGCAGGAGCTTGAAGTTGACATCACAAAAGTACAATTCTCACTCCTTTCATCCCTCAGCAAGACGACAGACAGGGTGCAGATGTGATCCCCGAGTCCTTCTGCAGGCCAGGTCCCGAATCTGCTCCTCTCCTCCTTCTCCCTCTTCCTCTTCCCCTGTTTACAGTGGCTCAGCTGACGATTTGTGGCTCCCAGGACTGGCTGGCCATCTGGGGGCGACACTGTGTGATGACTGGAGGGCCTGTCGGGGTCTGACTGTCCAGGCAGAGGCCACTAACCATGTGCTGCAGAGCTGTGCCTTTTGGCTTCCACTTCTGCAGAGAGAGAGAGAGAGAAAAACATGAATTCATCTCTGTCAGTTAGTTTTATAGAAAGCATGGACGTCCTTGGACATTGTCTGGTTTGAGTTATTCTGCTGCTCATGAGTGATGTGTATCAGCGCAGGAGGTTCATGTTAGCAGTGAGTAATGGACTGAGTTACACCTGGACAACAGTAATCGCATGAATAATTGACTTGCTATACTCTCAGTGGAAAAATCAGAGTACAGCCAGCTGCTGTGCGCAGCAGCCAGCCACCCCACAAGAGAAGAAACAATTTGTTTTATCTGATAAAGTTTCATTGAAAGGAAAATTACCATTTGTTACTTAGTTCAGCAGTGGTGGAATATAACTTTGTAAATTTGCACTGTAGAGTATGTTTTCAAGTACAAATGTGCAGTACTTGTACTTTTTACTTCAGTTTTAGTTATTAGTGACTTTGGAAATTAACATTTTAGATACACAAAATATGAGTTTTAAAAAATATATACACTGTTATAGATTAAACTAACCAACAGTATATAAAATCGCTAAAATTAGCACAACCTCAACCAACGTACACAATAACATCAGTAGTAATTATCAAATAATATTATATATAATAGCATAACACTCAAAGAGGCCACTTTTCTATTGGTACATTCACTTTACTTTTAATTCACATATGTGAGTCTATGAAATGAAAGTGTGCATATGAAATACCAACCGATACTGATGTTGAGTTTAAAAAATCTGTCGGCCAATAGTTAGTTTTAATTTTTTTTTACATAAACAACAAGCTTGTTTTGTGAGAATTTAAAAAAAAGAATTGTGACTATGATACATATTTATAGGGACAATTTACAGTTGAAAAGTCAACTTGCCAATGTCCTGCAATTTCTTGTTACTTCTTGGCCAACATACACATACTGATGCTAATACATCTGTAATAAGCTGCCGATACATCAGCCTGGCCTACGTATCAGTCTACATTCTCTATATATGTATGTGAATATTAGTGTACATATCATATCTTGCAGAATAGTTGTATTTTTAATGTGCAAACAAATAAACTCAGTTGCCAGTTTATCAGATGCAGCTAGGTAAGACTTATGCTGCCTAATACAACAACCATTTTTTTGTTTTGTAGAGGTGTTGATTTTACTCTATCATCATTCTGGCTGTAGATTGTGGTGCTGTTGAATTGTATGGCATGCACATAGGTGTTCCTGTTATTTATTCTACCCTTATTGACATAATGTTCACTTCCAAAGTTGAATCAACACCTGTCTAGAATAAGTACAAACAAAAACAGAACATTACTGCATGTGTATTGCATTTTAACTACTCTTACTTAAGTAAAAGATCTGTATACTTCTTCAACAACAGAAGTTCAGTCACAATCTACACATGTACATATAACTGTAGGCTGAAGCTTAGAGGAGTCATCGTGTCACCAGAAGAACACAGGCTATTATCAGCCTAGCTAGAAATATGGTGCTGTATTAAGATATTTATTGTTGGACTTTCTCCTAATATCTATTCATGGTTTTCATTAAATCACTTATGCTCCTTCACCCTTTCCGAAAATCACTCACAGGATACTATCCATAAATTCAGTATTCTTTTCAATAGAGACTCCTCAGGGTCTATTCACTGATTGTAAAAGTGGCGGAGCAAGTTCGACAAGAAACTTGAGACTGAAGAGTGAGAATGTCTGTTCCCATAAACAGGATGTCTACAAATCACCAGGTGTAAATGGTTCCTTTATTAGCTTGGTGATCAAAGATGGGTAGGCGACTTTGGAGAATCTAGCATGAAACAGCTAGATTTTCCAAGTATTCAAACTGAAAAAGCCAAACCTCTCCATTCAGGCCTCTCTGTAAAGCAACTCACCCAAAACCCATTTTCATGCACAGTGAGTGCACAGGTGGACAGGTAAGCCATGCTTATTACAGCCCTGCAACAGCCACAAATACGGGATTTTTTCCACACTTCAGAGGATTTGATTTATTGATTACTATTAGGATGCAAAGAGAATTGCAACAAATGTTGCTGAAATAAATTGCTTAGGCGAATTTAAGGCAAGCCCAGAGAATGAGAGGGCCAAGTGCAGAGCCATATGGAGGCTCGTCAAAGTCTGGAGGTGAAAGGGGGGTTAATCTTAAAATCCCAGAAGAGGGAGAGTGCGTCTGTGTATATGTGTGTGTGAGTGTGTGTTTGTGTGTGTGTGTGTGTGCACTGTAGTGTGCCTGCACCTTAAAGTGTGTGTAACAAAGACAAGGATGAAAATAGAAAAAATAGATAGAATCTTTAACCGTTTAGTAACAATGAGTTTACATTTACATTTAACACTTTTTAATGCACATGTAGATCCCAATGTACCTCTGATGTGATAAAGTTGATAATAGCCAACATTTTGAGCCCATTTTCTGTGTCTTGAAGTGTGGCTAATTGATACCAAAGCATCTCCCAAGTATTTCATTACATTACATAAAGTACCCTTAAGACCAGTTCATGACATAATCTCACCAGTGAAACCCAAACTAATTAAATTCTTTCAGTAAAAAGTTATAAAATTGTTCCAGACTGTTTTTATTTTATGCAGCAGTAATCAGAGAAAAGCCTCTGTCATATTGATGATGGTTAACAATGCTAAAAAATAGCGAATAATGAAAAACAGCAGACTTGTGTCAAAAAACTCACAACATCATTCTAACCTAAGTTCTGTTTAAGTAACATTGAAAACACACCTACATATTTACACTGTTAAATAAGGTGATGCCATCACTTGTTGCTCTAAGAGTTTATCACTTCAACACTCTTTCATTTAGAGAGGAAAGTATTTTTCCCCTTACTCTGGGATTAAACATGCAGGACAAAGAGCCCAAATGTCTTCCACAGTGAAAACTTTTTGCTTGTTGATGGGCAGGTTCCCAAAAAGAACTCTCAAAGGATTTGTGATGGGCCTGCAGAGAGATGAGAGGATGGCCTGGCAACAGTCCTGCACACTCATACACATGGTTTGAGTTAATAACTCCCTCTTGGATTTCATAAATCAACTGTGCAGCCAATGAGAGTTCACATGGGATGTGAGTGTTCAACGTTCATAAAGAGGAGACCTAGGAAGGAACAGGGTGGGGTCTGAAGTTATGGGAGCGCTTGTTCTACTGCGTCTATAAAATCAGCTGCTGTTCCTTTGGCGTGAGCTGCATCAGTGCATTAAGGCCACTCAGAGTGTCTGAGCCTTCTGGCATCAGCTGCGGGCGGGCTGCTTAGCATCTGTCCTGGAAGCACCTCTTATCTAGAGATCTTTTCATGTCTGAGTTCAACAATGTGAGTGGCACATCAAGGACAAATGATTCCAAAATGAGATTACCAATTGGAAAATCTGAGACGTACTTTTAAAATGACTGATTGTAAGATTTAAGCAAATTCCAGTTTTTTTGTTAACCCTTAGTTAACACAATAACTTGTTTAAAAAATAAAACAAAATACACACAAATGAAAATGTAGTGCACTTCTATTTCTTCTTACCTGTCTGGGCTCTTTTGAATTGCAGGGCTCCATCCTGACCTTTGACCCTGCTGTGAAGGCTGAAATTGCCAGGCAGAAGTCCTGCTGCCGGATCAGTGGCTCTATTAGTTCCCATCTCTGCAAAATACAGGAAAACTGACAACTGACAATATGCTACAAATTCACACACACGCAACACATTCAACCTTATTCGACTATCAATCAGAAACCACCAAGTTTCTGTCAAAGTGATTTAAAGAGATGCAGCCTGAAATCCATGAACTTGGGCTGGGTTTACTTCCTATTACTGTTTTTTTCTCACATCCACTGGTTTGAACCACATTTCCTTGCCAGTACCTTCACCACAGATGGCAGGCTACAAACATAACACAATAACAACTATGATGTCCAGTTGAGTTGGCCTGCATCATGATTGGTTAATGGTAAAATTGTAACAGTGACTAATGTTGACGAACATGACTAAACTTAAATTACGGTTTGGCATGTAGTTCTTCATGAAGTGATTGATAACATGTGTTTATTGGCTCTGTAACCAGGCAACAAAGGGATGTTTTTCTCTACGGAACAGGAAGACTGAAGGATCCTGGCATTTCCATGTTGATAAAAATGTCATGTCTAAGAAACATTTTACAAAATGATGGTAAGGCTTACTTTGGCAATTTATATTACCATACTTACGCAATACATTTTTACTATATTACATAAGTAATGCAGTCAACATTTTGTACACATCCAATCATCCATGTAATTGTTCACATTTGACATTCACTCACTTGATCTTCACTGTTGTGCCTCTTGCACAGAATCTGAGCTCTTACGTAGTCCCTGTGTCTGTACACTGAAACCTGTGCACTGGTTATTAATATGCCCACAACACCCCTGTTATCAGGTCAAATTCCTGCACATTTTCTGGCAGTAATTCAGACTTTAAGAGTACGATCAATAGTCTCCCCCAAGTGGCAGAGTCCTGACCTGCGACTGTGGCCTGTTGGCGCCGATGCCCCTGCACTCTGCCAGGCCAAGGGTATCTGTCCCACGGGTCTCCAGACACAACCCGCCTTGTTTCAGCACACTGGACACCGCTTCCTGCTCAGGGACCCTGGGGGAACCATTGGCAGAGAGGAGAGAGGCCAATGAAAGGTCTTATTACAACTATAAAGAACAGATGGAGCGAATTGACTGGTCGCCTCTCTGAGTAATTGAATCGCACCACAAGCAATGTACCTTATTACACACAACACATAAAGTATACAATTACAATTCAAGAGACATACAGTTATTTGGAAGCATGACATAAAGCAGATACAGTCAGAGAGGCAGGTGCTGAACTTTAACAAACAAGCTGGTGGGATACTCACTGATACTCCACTCAGTGGTTCCCATCCAAATCAGATATATTTAGATCTTGGGTTCTTAACTTCAAGGTCATGACACCCCAAGGAGTTGCAAGATTAAAGTGTTTGGGAAAAAGAAATCCCTTGTGCATGTATTATTCTGTCTTTTCTTTCTCTAAATGTGGCTTTTTCCTGTTGAGATAAACGAAGGCTGAAAATCATTTCTGCCTCATTTCAGCCTCTTGGCTTCCTTTTAAATAATCAATCAAAAGAAACACAGGCAAACACATTTTTCACAAGTGTTTTCCATTTGTTAGCTTTTAACGGTGTCTGGAAGGAAACTTTGGCCCTCTTTGGTGTTACATAACAGACAACAGAAAATAAGCACTAACAGTTTTATAATGGCCACAGGTCAGACATTAAAACCATCCACAAATTCCAGAATAACCTGCATTCAAACCGTATACCTGCACTCAAAAATTTGTTGCTCATTGTTACTTCACTTGAATATTTGACCTCTAGTGTGCAGGGTTATATATAAGGATGTTTCCACATTCATGTATTGAGGGAAAAGTTTCCCTGCTCATCTTTAATCTGAATTTCAGACATGTACATATGAGCATGATTTTCAGACATCACAACTTGGTTCATTATGCAGATTATGTGTGATGTGGAAACTTGAAGCCCCCAGTGAACATACATCTTGAGGGGAAAATGTATGCATATTCACAAATGTTTGGATTTTCAAATAAGATTATTGAGATTTAGATTTAATTTTAATAAGATAATTAAAGAGAAACATGAATTATATATATCCTAAACTATGTCTGGTTTTAATGTAATACCTCCATACAATGGGCTTTGTCAGATAGTATGAACAATCGAGCTGAAGATTAGTGACAGTTTTAGTATTGTACCTCAGCTCAGGATAGACATTCTCCATATACCAGCGGAAAGGTTTGCAGTTCAACTTCCGCCGCAGTGTCAGACGGTCTGCAATGCTACAAAAAGAAAACAAATGAGGATGCAGAAATAGAGCAAGATCAAGTAGAGAGGAGAACATAGGTAGTGGCATAAAGGATGGTAAGATGAGAGTTTACCAAGAGTAAAAATGCCAATCATTCTCTGGTTTCAGCTTCTCAAATATGAGGATTTGCTGCTGTTCTCTCTCTTATATGATAGTAAAGTGAATATCTTTGGGTTTTGGACTGAGGATTAGATAAAACAGGGAATTTAAAGATGCCACCTTGGGTTCTGGAAGTTACAACATGCATTTCTCACAATTTTTTGATATACTATCCACAATGTTAAAACATGATATCTGAGATTTTAAAAATAGGGAAGAGACAAAATCAGTGAATTTCTTACCTGCATGAAACATAACCAAACCTGTATCTGAACTGCTGCCTGCACTGTATGATGAGAGGAAAGGATGACAGTATAATGGACAAACCTGCCAAAGGCCTTTCCCTGGGCTGATGGCCTTGCAGAGTAGTAGTACTGTTTATATTCATCCATCCACACCTCAGCCGCCCCGCCGGGTGTTCCTGCGTGGACACAGACACAACACCTGCTCAGACGCAGTAATGACAGTGCTGGTCGCATTCCCGCAGGCGACGCTAATGACAGTGTCACACACAGGAGCCTTCAGACACCAAAAAAAATGTCTCCATCAGGAAAATCCAGGTGTTTTTGCAAGAGAAGACAAATTGGGACCATTTGGGACCAATACGACTTCTTTAAAGTATTCGACAGCAGCAGTACCTTTTAAACAAGATATTTATACAAAACTATGGCCAGATTCCCAGCCTTAGTTTATATATGTACAGAGTTTATATATGTAGTTTACTGGTGTTAAATCTTGTCAGTGTTCAGGAGGTGATGAAATAAAACACAACATAAAGTTAAGAAACTAACTTTCACTGTGGTTACTCAATAAAAAATACAGATGGACCTGTTCACTAAGAACAGCAATTTTAAGATGAGGATTTAGTCATTCAGCAATTTTATGTTACTTGATGTGTGGGTCAACACTCATCTCTGACTGCCGCCTGAGTCAAGACATGTGAAAGGTTTTGCCTGGTGAAGCACTCAACGTCACACTGAACTGTACTGAATCATGTGACACTTAAGATTTTAAGGTTGACTAAAAGATTAACCTTCTTGGCAGTTGGTAAATTGTTTTGCTGTGTAATAACACTGTACAGCAGACAGGATGTCAGGCTTCTAACAGATCAGCCCACTCACTTAATATAGGTGAGAGCATTGCCTTCTGGGAAGTCGTAGGGGTGTCGTTTCCTGAACACATGACCCACACGGCTGCAGGGAAGAATCTCCAGGCTTCCTCCGCACATCCACACCCGGAAAGAAAGTTCTGTAGTAGGACAGACACAGAGGATGAGGTCAAGTTGTCTGAAGCAGCGTCTGTCTGTCTGTAGATTACACTGTCTGAGCTGCATCATCTCAATATCGGCCTGTTCACCTGCTACATTCTTAATGCAGCAGATGGCTACAAACTGTAAATCAGCAGTATGAAAGCTGTTGTAGCACATAATTTAATGCCCTGCTGCCTTGCAAATTCCAAGGACATAACTGACATTTTGGAGAGCGGGCTGCTGGAGCACCGAAAGCTTCTGCGGTTGTCCAGAGTCAGGCATGCCGCAGAAAAGACACAGCTTGACACAACTTACTTGAATTTGTTATTTATGTGTTTACTGTGTTATTTGTGTGTTTCTTGTTCTTGGAAACAGCAAGGGTTTTCCCCCAAATAAATGTAGAAGTCAATAAGAAAAACTAAAAAAAGTCTTTATTCCTTTTTATTCCAAACTAATGATATTTATTTTGGATATAAGTGAAGACAGGGCTCTATATTTATTTACAGTGAAAGGGAAAAAAGGCAAGGTTCTTAATGTAAAGAACACAAGTGGGGTCTAACCCACCACTAAAATCCTTTATCCCTCATTTGATTTTACACACACACACACACACACACACACACATACAATTAGTATTAATTAGTATTAATTAATAGAATTACAGTTTATGTCTAAGCTTTGTCACCAGATCTTCTGAGAACGATGTCTGTAGAAGATAACTAATAAAAGTCATTATTCAGATTCAAGTAAAAGTTCAATCATCAGTGAGCTCACCAAAGTTCTCCCCTCCCCAGATGTCCATGTGGGTGTCATACTGGCCAAGGTGGTTGAACCAGCTCTTGTCCATGACGAAAATCCCACCAGCGATGACGGGAGTCCTGCAGAGTGGGAAGGGAAGGAGTCATATACATTTTCTACACTTACTGTGACTCACATTCTTATTCAGAGACTCACTAACGGGAGATCTTCAATAGGAAAACTGTCAAACTGTTTTCCTGATTTATTACTGTTTTATTACCTGATCTTGAGGTATTTTAGGGTGTCCGTGTGTCACTTTCAAGTTTAATATTTCAGTTTTGTGCTAAAATATTCTGTTATCTTATATTAAATTTGTGTTTAACCACCCCGCAAAGTGGGAACCAGGTAGTATTTTGGCGTGGAGAAAACAAACATTGCTCCCCTGTGGCTCTATATCTGTCATCATGTTTTTATTCATGTCCTTTGTACTTTGATATGTTAATGCATATCCATAATATGCATACATATACATAATATATGTTTATGATGAATTTTTCAGGATTGGAATTAATATAATGGCGCTATGGATCCCTACACCATGATGACAAGAATAAAAGACAGACCTGATAGCCTGTGTGGGGTCGCTCCTCGCCATTTTCTGCTCGATGGGAATCTGCTCCCATTTGAAGTGGAGACTCCAGTCAAATCCTGGAGGGAATGACAGCAAATATTTAGACTAAAAGTTAGATCCAGCAGTTAAATTTACAACGACTTTGTCTAGACGTCAGTTCTAAAGCCGCCAAGAAAACAGATAAGAGCTCATCTTGGCTGGACTTTCTTTCATGATTTCACCTTCTACATTTTGCCCACACTTCATACCAATCATAGCAACAAGTCCTTGCAGAAAACCTTTTTTAAAACTCATGCCGATTGAATGAAATGGTTCTATCTTTACAAACTTTTCTACCAGATTAACTTTAATTTCTTTCCTTCTCTTTGGGATTTTCTGTCATGGGGTTTTGAATTGGCCTGGCAGGGACTGTGATGTCATATAACATTTGGGAAACATGGGTTTTCCTTGACTGCAGCTGGGAGTTATCAGCTGTTACTGTGCATGACTTATGTTTTGTGTCCTGACCTCCCCTCAAGTCAGCAGAGGCAGCCAAGTAGGCAAAGTTATCCAGGCTGATGACGTCAATGATGGGGCTGACCACTCGCGTATGGTCCTGCACGGGAGGAGAAAGACAGACAGACACATCAGTTGATAAGCTGAGACTGAACATTTTTTTAGTACAGGTTTAGTATCTTTATGTACCGTATAATAATAATAATAATAATACATTTTATTTAAAGTGCCTTTCTGGACACTCAAGGTCGCTGTACAAAGTAAAAACAAAGTAAAAACAACAGATACAGGATTATAAAAAAAAAAAATAGAATATAACACAGATACAAGTAAACAGGACAATGGATGTTTCACAATGAATAAGATATTTTGAACAGGTAGGTCTTGAGTATGGATTTAAATTCTGTGAGCGAGTTAACGTTCCTAATGTGAGATGGAAGAGAGTTCCACAGTTTGGGTGCAGAGCAACAGAAGGCTCTGCTCCCCACAGTACTGAGGCGGACAGAAGGAACAGAGAGATGAATAGAAGATGAAGAACGGAGAGTACGAGGCAGAGTAACAACATGAAGGAGGTCCGAAATGTAAGGAGGAGCAAGGTTATGGATGGCCTTATAAGTAAGCATGAGAATTTTGAACTCAATTCTACGTTGAACTGGCAGCCAATGTAATTGTTGAAGAATTGGAGTAATATGATGAAAAAAAAGAAGAAGGTTTGGTTATAACACGTGCTGTCGAATTCTGGACCAACTGAAGCTTATGTAGGGTTTTGTGAGGGAGACCAAAAAAAGAGAGTTGCAATAGTCAATACGCGAAGTAACCAGACTGTGAACAAGGATGGAAGCAGAGTCAACAGTAAGAGAGGGCGGAGACGGTTAATATTGCGAAGATGGAAGTAAGCTGACCGTGTGATGCTATTTATGTGAGATTGAAACGATAGTGTACTGTCGAGGATGACACCCAGACTCTTGACCCGGGGCGAAGGGGAAACAGCGGTGTCGTCAATAATGAGAGAAAAGCTGTCAAATTTAGAGAGTGTATTTTTAGAGCCAATGACAAGAAGTTCAGTTTTATCTGTGTTCAATTTTAAGAAATTAGAGCTTAGCCAGGATTTTATTTCTTGTATGCAGGAGATGAGAGAAGAGGGGGGAAATATGGAATTTGGTTTACTGGAAAGATAGAGCTGGGTGTCATCCACGAAACAGTGAAATTGAATATTAAATCTACGGAAAATATTGCCAAGTGGTAAAATGTATGTGATGAAAAGGAGAGGCCCCAGGACAGAGCCCTGAGGCACTCCTGAGGTGACTAGAGACGGCTGGGAGCTGAAAGATTTGATAGTGATGAACTGAGTGCGGCCAGATAAGTAAGACTGAAACCAATGTAAAGGGGTGTTAACAATACCAAAGGAGGATAGCCTATGAAGGAGAATGGAATGGGAAATTGTGTCAAAGGCCGCACTCAGATCAAGGAGAACCAAGATGGATAATAAACCAGAATCTGCTGCAACGAGAAGATCATTAGTTATTTTAAGGAGTGCAGTTTCTGTGCTATGTAGTGGGCGGAATCCAGACTGAAAAGGTTCATAAAGAGAGTTATGGGTGAGATGATTATGTAGTTGAGCAGCAACAATTTTTTCTAAAATTTTAGAAATAAAAGGTAAATTAGAAATGGGACGAAAGTTGTTGAAAATGTTTGAGTCTAAACCAGGCTTTTTGAGTATCGGAGTGACAGCCGCAGTTTTAAAGAGTGAAGGAACGATACCAGTAGTAAGAGATGCACGTATAATGATGGAAATAAGGGGAAGGAGGGAGGGAAGGCAGGATTTAACCAAATTAGTGGGAAGGGGATCTAACAAACAGGTAGAAGGCTTTGACTTACAGATTGTTTCAGCAATCTCAGAAGGACTGGGAAGTTGAAAAGTAGATAATAATTGTAATGGTTGAGGAGAATCATATGAGGAAAATGAAAGAATGTTAGAATCAAATTGGCAGTGGATGTTACGAATCTTATCATTAAAAAATGTCAAGAAGTCGTTACAAGTAGCAGTAGAATACATGTGCAAAGGAAGAGAATCAGGTGGCTGGTGAATCTTATTTAATATGGAATACAGTGACTTAGTGTTGTCTCTATTGGAGTTGATCAAAACAGAGTAATGTTGTGATTTAGTTTGTGTAATTGAGTCCTTGTAATGAGATACGATGTTTACTATATTATAATTCATTACGTTTAAATGACAAAGGTGATGTGGTGGTCACATTCATCCATGATAGCAGTTTGAGCCACAGTAATTATCTTTATGTTAACCATATTGTCGCTTAAATAGCTAGCAGATAATTACTGTAGGATTGGAACTTAAAGCTCTTTTTAATAATAGATGAATTGCAGAGCAGGGACTTCTGCCATAACTTTAATTACTACCAAGGTGCATGAGAAGGGAAATAGATCTATCAAGAGGAATGATGGAACTGATCCTGCTGTACGACATTTCAAATAAATTAAGCTTCAAGAAGAGTGATTATGTCACGGTTTTCAGGATGAGTGCAAAGCAGGAATGAGAGCCCAAACACTAGACACCAGAGCAGAGTCTCAGTTCAGGGGAGTTTAATCCAACAAAAGCAGAATATCAGGCTTACAGGTAGTTGACTGGTATCCAAAACAACAGAATACTCTTCCCTATGGCATGAAAGAGCATATTCACACTACAATGACCGGTCAGAGACTGAATAGAAGCACAAGGCATATATACACAGGGACTAACGAGCAGGGCGGGAGCAACACAGGTGAGGCAGGCAGGCAGAGAGACAGCAAGGGGGAAGAGACATAACCTAGGTTACAGGACACTGAACACAGACATAAACTAAGACACAGAACCAAAATGCAGAACTAAACCTTACTCCTGGGCCACTCCTGTTTCTCATTTATATAAATGACCTTCCTTGGATGTCTGAATCTGCATTGCCCATATGATACTACTGTGTTACTACTGTTGTCATATAACATGCAAACTTCAATTCCTTGATAAATGAAGCTAATGATGTTTTACTATATATCGCAAAGTGGTTTCAGATGAACAAACTTTCATTAAATATAGAATAATCTAATTTTATAGTTTTCAGGAATAAAAATAAAAAAGTATTTAAAAGAAGATGCTAAATTATTTATTAATAGTATTGAAATCAACCAAGTTACAGTAAGAACATTTTTAGCGGTATTAGTAGATGAAAAACTTTCCTGGAAAAACCACATTGATTATGTGTGTGTAAAAATCATGAAGTCACTTGGCATCATTAGAAAAGTTTGTTCATTGGTAAATCAATCCTGTCTTTTAACTCTTTATTATCGTCTATTGTATCCATGCATCTCATACTGTAACATTGTTTGGGCCAGTAATTATCCTTCTTCTCTTCAAAAAATCGTTTTGATCCAAAAAAGGTTTGTAAGATTGGCAACTGTATCAAATCGGTGTGAACCATCAGCTCCTCTGTTTATTTAATTTATTTATTTAATAATTAAATATTTTATCTATTTTCAGCATAAATATCTATCAAACATGTATCTTTATGTACAAATATATGGTTCAAAATCATAGCCTTCCAAAAGTGTTTCATAACTGTTTTTTTTATTAACTCTGATGTCCATTCATATCCAACCCGACAAGCAAAGAATATTCATCTTCTGTATTATCATACAACTCTTCAGTTTTCTTTAAAATATAGAGGACCGTCACTTTGGAATACTATTCTCCTTTTTATCAAAACTAGTTCATCATTGTCAGTATTTAAGTCAAGCATGAAAAAACACTTGTGTGATTGTGTGAACAGAAAGGAAATAAGGAAAATACCAAAAGACCACCAAACACCAGCTGAAAGATAATAACTATGAATATTAACCCAGACTAAATATAAGATACCAAACTTTACAGTGAACTAAACTCAACAGAACAGAACTAAAATGTATATGTAAAACCCAAATCTTAGAATCGTGAACACAGAGTGGATAAGGGAGACAAGATGACAGGACAACACAGACAACAGACTAGGATAACAGAACAAAAAAAGGTTAACACAGAACCAAAAAAACGGCAGAGCTCACGATAAACACAGACTGGACACAGGACAACAGACAAGACAGAACCCCAAAACACAACAGACCAAAATAACAGATAATCAACAGATAATCAACTGATCAAAAACTTAAACATGGCTGACAGGCAGATGTGACAGATTAAGCCCAGAAAAAGAGATTGTTATGTCCAATTCTCTCTCTCTCTTTCTTCTTTATTCCCAAGAGGCAGGAAATTGACCTATCAATGTATTTTATTGTCAGATGTAACTACAATATGCTAACAGTTTAACAGTTTACATATATATATATATATATATACAGTACTAACTGACTAAACCTGCCAAACCTGCCCTACAGTTCATAGTGAACACACAAATAAACTCTTAACTGTTAAACTACCTCCTGCTAGATAAGTAACATGAACCATAAAATAAACAACCACCAGAGGAGAAATGTTGATTTTGTGTGTGTTTGTGCCTTGGTGTCGTCTGCATCTGTCTGTGAATGTGTGTCTGTACCAACACTGCTGTTTGCCCATAAGGCATCTGTGTGTGTGTGGTGTGTGTGTGGTGTGTGTGTGTGTGTGTGTAGTTAAACACTTTAGCATCAGGAAAATCCAAATGACTGTTTCCAATTAGAGCCGTCCCCCTCTTTGCTCAGAGATTGAACCCGTTGTGAACCTTGTGTTGATTGCACCGAAAAGTGCGGGGGAAGAGCGAGTGTGAAATACCACTCTGCCAGAGAGCAATTTGGAAAGTGACGCTCTCAACAGCTTTAAGCAATAGACATTTATTGGGCTTTTAATGAACCTCTGTGATTTGGTAATGCATGAAGAGGCTGCACTTCCAAAATGGATGTCACTGATGATCTGTCAATATTTCTGCCCTCTCTTTCTGTCTCTGTGCTCTCTTTCTGTCATTACAGTGTCAGAGTGCTGTTATTTTGTCTCTCACATCTAGCTGCTTTTAATATAGCTGATAAAGGAATTTCAGCTTATTTCTGTGCTACTGTATGTCAATTTGTGGAAAAGTGGATTGATTTACATGATGAAGTGAGAAAGAAGAAAGTGAAAATGGAAAAATTAACTGTAGAATAGAATAGAAATCATTCCCTCTATAAATGGAAATATGCAAACTGAGTTTCCTAATGCCATTTGAAATGTGGAGATCTCTATTCCTTTGCTTCATCGTCCAGTAATGTCACTTCAATCTCTGAATAAGAGACCAACAGAAGACACACTGTCCAGCTTGGGCTAAAGGTCAACAGCCTGACTTACATGTAGATGCTTATTGCTCATACACTGCGTGGAGATATTTAGTTTCATTTTGCGATACAGATTTGACATTTTACTCAAAGGAAACATGGCAGAAGCATTTTTTCTATATATATAAAGTTACTAGTTACTTTAAAGATTGATATTTTACTGTATTTACAGAATGTAACAGCTTTAGTTAAAACTAAAAGAACTGTATACTTAATACTTTACTTTATCTCTACTTAGACCAGACATAACATTAGAATATTGCTTATACTTTGTATGTATCAGTATGTATCATATCATGTATCAGTAATAATATATAATTACATATATTTAACAGCAACAGAGATAATTCTGCCATTATAATGAGCACTTGAGTACTTGAGAAGCATTATTACTTACAGTAAGTATGAGTTTCAACGCAGACATTTTACTCGTAAGAGAACATTTTTACATCATACTTTATCTTAAGTAAATGATCTGAATACTTCTTCCATCACTGGCTGTAGGCCTGTGTGCTTGTAATTGTTACTACTATAGTGGCAATTCAAACAAGACATTATAATTATTTTCCATGGCCTGGAAACGGTAATGATTTTTAAGAGGTGACTTTATTTCTGGAGTTTTATACAGCAAAGTTTAATGAGACTTGGCCAAACAGTGTCAGCATCCAATTTGTGAACACAAGCAATGCCATCACCAAATCTGAAGGATAACATCTTTCGGTCCCTTTTATGTTTCTGTCTTACCCCTAGTGCCTGTAGCTTTTTTTAGGTTAAGGTCATCTTTAGCTGGCCTTAACCTAAAACAACAACTCTATCTGATGTTTAGACTTCAATGCTACATCATATTGGAATCTCCTAAAGTCCATGAACTGTACTCTAATCTGTGGAGGCAGTAAGTTCTTGTAAACATTCTTAGGACTCAACCTTGTATGATAACCAGAGAACCAGAGAATCTGCTAGCCTGATGCATGAACTACTGTCTCTGCCTAATCAGTAGTAGAGAAATACCTAGAGCTAGAAGGTCAGAAAACACTTATGGGGTCAGCTAAATTACTCTAAGCTAGACCTGTCTCTCCTTGTTACATCAACAAAGCCCCTTAAGAAATATTCTCAACACGATTCTTAAATTCAATCTCTCTAATCCCTCAACATTTGTGAGTTGAGAGCTCATTACTGGTACTTCATTACTAATTAAATTCAAGCTGTTTCAATTCATGTTCTAAATTAGCAAATTAAAAGCATAATTATGTTGCATTAAAGGACATACTGGATGGTGATCCTTCATCAGTATTCCAGCTGTCAGAGACCTTCATGAACCCAGGACTGTGGTTTCAGGAAAACTAATGAATCCAGGACCGGGTGCAGTCGGACCGAGGAACTGGTGAATTATCTCTGAGCCTGGCACTCTCATGAATGCCAGACCTAAAGATTGTAATGCAAGCTGGATGAGTCACAGCTGCTCAGAGCCAAGGATGAGTGTATGGAAACACAAACACGATGTGCACACACTCACAATGTGTCGAGTCTTTTGAATAAAACATTAAGGGGTGTTGTACAGGACAGATGTCTGAATATGTGATTTAAATATGAGTTTGGCTGCATGCAGACTTTTTCAATGAATGTGTTTTAGTTTTGTTTTTTGTCTGGTGTACTTTGTACACAAACTGCAGACTTTTGTCCTGCAAAGAACTGCTTACTTTTTATGCAGTAAATCAATACTTATTCTCTGAAGTGGAGCCAGCGGGTGGGGGCATAGTTCTTTAAAGTTTCAAATGAGCCAATCTTGGACCCAATCAGCCTGACTGAACACGCTTTTTTGTTGTTTAGCTGAATATTTTGAATGACTCAAATTGTTTGTGTCTTGAGAGTGGCAAAAAAGAAAAAGTCAGATTCAGACCCCTTCTGTGTCTTCTGCAGAGACAAGCCCCCACCAGTGCCAGGAGGTTCTGGTCACATGCAGCAAACAGCATCAGTATGGACACTGTGGCCTGTTTGTATTGTCATTTCCAGCCCCTTAGCATCCCCTTTACAGGTCCCCTGCCACTCTGAGTTTTTTTTGGGAGTTTTGCTTTCACACATAACATTGTGTCGCCAAAGAACATAAATATACATCAGAAGCATTAAAGTGCTGTATAAATTTCTGTCAGTCCCCAAAATTAGATTTACCCATGTGGGTCTTGATGATGTGCTGATGACAACCATCAAAACTGTCCAATCAACGAGATACCATGTCAGTCTGTATAATTGCATGTTTACTCCTCTTGGTTAATTTGTAAAAAGTCAGCATGTACACGAACAGAAGTAAAAAGCAGCAATGTATAATTATTCCTTGATCTGGATGAAATGAACCTAACTGGTGTGAAATCAGTCTGCTATATTTCCTTTTCCCTTGCTGTATTTCATAACAATAAAAAATGTGAAAAAAAGTGCCCACTGAATAAGAGCCCACTTAAGCAGCTCCGTACCTGATTATTCTTCTTTAAAAAGGAATAGAAATAAACATTTTGGGCTCTACAGGCTTTCTTTGTAAGAGTAAAAACATGGAAGTGATATCAATCTTCTCGTCTAATCCGTGGGAAGAAAGTGAATAAATGTACTTCCCAAATTATCAAACTATTACTTTAAATAAATGTTGTGTCTTGGATGTTCCGTGCATTACAGGAATGGAGAGGCATTTGGAGAAAGAGAGGAGAAAAAGTAGATAATAATGTTTGTGAAGAAAGTTGATTTTTGTAATGGACTCTTAAATCCTTAAAACCAAGGGAGTGGACGAAAAAATTAATCACAGTGGTGGCGGCTCTGTCTGAGGGTCTTACTTTAGTGGGAGCACACATGAGAGGAAAAGTAATTACTGAGAAAAATCTGAAACAAAACAGCTCCTCCAGCAGAGTCTGAATGTTTGCCTGTGATGGGGGATGGCAGAGGATTTGGGGTAGCAGCTGTGTTCGTTAGAGCCCAGTCAGAGGTTAGTAATGTCAGGGGAGGGAGGAGACAGTCAGCAAACAGCCTATTGCTCATTAGTGACTGATGAAGGTCTATTTCCACAGTTACACCTCTTTTTATCAAAACACCAGCTCTCATATCTCAGTAAGTACACACGTTAATCTCATCTCAGACTAATCAGAAATCATGTATTTACATGATGTACGAGCTTTGCTTGTGTGACTTGTGTGAAACTGATACAGAAAAGCAGACTGGGGCAGAAACAGTGAGGGCTCACAGCCAGAATTCCCTTGAAGGTTTACATGGAAATGCCAGTGAAATTAAAAATGACAGAGCAAAAATCCCAGATAATGAAGAGTGGCTGGTTTAGCATTTCATCCTGTTCAAATCTTCATTTTGAATTGCGAAACATTCATGTGTGGATGTAATGGCAGTGTCCCTGGTGGGCTGCATAATTTAATTTGTAGGATGCGGTGAATGGGAAGAATCTTCCCACTGCATTAAAAACGAATGTTTTTGATCACAAAAGAACCCAGCATGCAGCCTGAAGCAAGAGCTAACGCTGTCACCGTGCACAGCATAAACCAGCGCAGCAACATCAGACCAACTAATGCGGTGAAACACTCGAGAATCAAGTGGAAAACGGATTGGTTGGGTAAATAGCACAGTACTCTTTCAAGCAGTGGCAGGGTGGAGTGTGACATCTGGTGTAGTATGATTTAAATCTTAGCTGAACAAATTGAGTTTATTAACAATATGCAATGCCAATGTATTGCATCAGCCAGTAAAATCTGCCCTGAACGGGAGCAAAATCCCCTGAAGCATTACATCACTGGGGCAAAAAAAGGGTTTCACCTACAAAATGCATGTGTGTGTGTGTGAGTGTGGATTTATTATATTGTGGGGACATAAATCTGTTTACACAATCACATTGTGGGGACTTGGCTTCCCTTTGGGGACAAAACACAAGTCCCCAAATTCCATAACGTAAATCATTATGTTTTAGGGTGAAGACTTGGTTGCGGGTTAGGAAGGCAATGGTTAGGGTTAGGGTAAGTCTCCAGGAAAATAATTTAAGTCAATGTAAAGTCCTCAGAAGTGATGGAAACATGACCGTGTGAGTGACGTATATTTGGGTCACATGTATTAAGTGTCTAATTGGGGAGTGTGAATGACGGCAGACTGTGAGTATGTGATTCTGTACCTCCTTCACTCTCTGGATCATCGGCTGCAGCCAATCAGTATTGACCTCGCAGTGGCTGTCCAAGAAGGTCAAGATGGAGGCAGAGGCCGTGTTGGCTCCTCGCACACGTGATCGGATCAGACCTGAGAGAGGCACAGGGAAGAAATGACGCTGAATTCTGAAACTGGTACAAAATCTACACTTTCATTAAATTATATGCCGCTTCATTGCACAGATTTCAACAAGTTTGATGCCTTATGTTGCAAAGGAACAGCTGGCTTGAAACTAATGCACACGGTGTGTCACTATTAGAGATACACTTCACTGATTTAACATGTCGTAGTCAATCTACTTGTCACACTTGACTACTCATCTGCTTGTAAATAGTAGCATAATATTGTCTGTGTAGATTTCTTTACATTGGCTCCTCATCAAATTCAGAATTTAATCTAAGGTTCTTGTGATAATTTATAGAGCTGTGCATGGTGAGGCACCTGCCTGTGTTAATTAAAGATCTACAGCAAGCCTGTTTCAACAGCAGGTCCCTAAAAACATGCCTGCCTTTTTTTTATTCAAAGCACTTTGTGAAACCGGTTCCATTTTGGATCTTTTTCCAAGGTGGTAAAATATCCAGATGTATTAAGCTCTGCTGCAAATGAATCCTTCATCAAATCTCTTATTCCCAATCCCTCTTATAGTCTTTCTGACACTACAGGCATCTGCAAAGACAAACACATGCTAATTAACAAACTAAATGTGGCAAGTGTGGACACACCAAAGTCAACAACTCAACTGCCAGATGCAACATTAGTGGGTTCTCTGCCTTGGCCTACTATGGCTGGTTTTACCACCTGTTGCGGTGCAACAACCATTTCAGGTAAGTTCATTGTGCATTCAGAGAAATGAGCAATTTATTTAGTTGATATTTGTTGAACGATAACGTAGATTTAATATTATTTCCACTGTTTTGTTTTAACTTTAGCTTCTATGGCTTCTGAAGCTGTAGCTCATCCCCCAGTGAGGAGCAGCAAAAAGAAAAGTGAGTCAGGGCTGAATGTCACAGAGCAGTGACAAAATACTGTAGGCTATGCGGTGACACCCTCCACCCTTTCAGCACATTATCACACCTAAACAAAAAACAGCACATATTTCTTTAACAAAGCAATGTCTTCATTCTATACCAAACAGACTACTTCAATAAGATTCAATAAGCCGATTCGAACCTGGATTCAGATTCAATAAAATGCTACCAGATTTTTTGTGATGTTCTGCTATATAAATAAACATCCTGCCCAAATCACGTTGCTTGAAATATCTCTGGAATGGAGGTCTTATATTTTGAACATAAATCCTTAATTACAAATTATGTCCTTTGGTGAGTCTTCTGAAATCAAGAGTCCAATCTAGACATCTTTTAAGGGTTTTATTCTTTGCAATAGATCAGACACACATACAGAGTGCAACCAATCTATAGAATGTAAGACAAAGAGCCAGTGAAGAAACAGGTGACTTTATATTACTCAGCTAATGTTAGGGAGGAAGGGAGTAGGGACCAACTGTCCTGAGATGAAGGCCTATCAAGGACAGTCAGATAAGAAAACTCTCTAATGAGCATCTTTCCCATGGGAAACTTCACTTAGTTGTAACATCATAAAATGATACTAATAATGAAGCATGCAGGATGAAACAGTAAACACAGAAAAATATCAAATATATAGAAAAATATCAAATTTCCATCACAATACCATCCCTTGCAAGTGCCCCAAAAGTATATAAGTATAATACTAAATAACTGGAGACTGTTTTAAAGCAAAAAACACATTTACCAAATGTTAATAAATGCACCCACTCTCCCTGCCTTGCCTTGTCTATTTTATTTTCATTTTTTGTATTGTTATGTAGGCTTTCTAACAAAGTCTTGCAACAGCTAGGTGTGAACAGGTTTGTATTCAGGTATGCATTGCATGAATAGGTGAGAGAATGATGTGAAGAGAGTTTTCCAGATAGCTTTATTGCATTCTGTTCTACTGAGGCAACTGTTGACAGAAAGATTTGTGTCTGCCTCCACAATGGATTTCTCCTTGTTTTATTATTGTACATCATTGCAAAACATTAATAAGCTGCTAATTTTTGATTAAAGGTGACTCAACATTTTGAGTTACGTTTTAAGTGGCGTTTTAAAATGGCTGAAGACTTTTCTACTGTCAAACTCCATTTAAACTGCACCAAAAGGTCTTCACAGGTCACATTGACTCTGTTTTCTGCCTGCAAGAATAAAACCACTGCAGATGCAGTGGTGCATCTCCAGTTTTTATAACCAGTATCAGCTTTCCTTTTAAGTTCTTAACAATACAAGACTTTTGTTCATTTTTTTTCTTTAGGAGGTAATCATCTGTGTTTCTGTAAATTTGCTTTTGGGTGGAAAAGCTTCTGCAGAAAAAAACTGCCTTTTGAAATGAAACCGATTAATTGGATAAGTCTGAAGTAGATAGCAGAATGTGTCTCGCTCTTTGCCCTATCAACATTTTAAATAGCTTTAAAAAAAACAAAAAAGCCCAAAATCTCAAAAGTTTCTCTACAGTCACAGTAATTTGCATTAAGACAGAGAACTGAGGGGAGGTTAATTGTCTGTTTTTTTCGGCAGCATCTACAGTTAATTAAACAGATGCATCTTATCATCTGAAGACTTTTGTTCCAAAATCTAAGATCATTACAGAAACTTTGTTGTTCAGAAAATTGTTTGAAACATGTGCTGTTTATACCTGTTAAGTTTATCTGTATTGAACTTGATGCTTGATGAGGAGGTCATGTTCCTCAGATTCATTAAAATAATCTGTTTTAGCTTTTTTATTTTGGCCCCACTTGAAAATCTTGCAGCAACAGCAGGGATGTAAAAGATAGATTTATTTGTGCTATACACAAAAAATGTTAAGGAAGGAGTGATTATTGTCTAAGCTTTTTTCAACCTAATTTCTCCAAGATGGACTTTGTAACGAGATAGTTCTGTATCAGAGAGCCTCAAAAAGAACATGCAGCTCAAAGCTGCAACAGAAATTAAACAAAAAAACGATTACAATTTAAAGCTGGAGATGGCCATTTATTTAAGAAGCATTCTCTGTTATATTTTTTGAAATTGTCTTTACATCCTGACAGCACTAAATCAAATGCTCTGTAGAAAACATGACAAAATCCAGTATTTGTGGCTGTCTGTAATAAGCATGGGCAATCATTTCATCCGTGCAGTTTGCCTGTGCACTCACTGCGCATTCAAATGTGTTTTAGAGGATTGGCTTTGGTGGGAGGCCTGGAAAAAAGGGATGGGATTTTTTGGTTGTATACTTTCAAAATCTAGCTGTATCTTGCTAGTTTCTCCGACGTTACCTACCCCAGCTTTAACTGGTATGTAGAAGCTTTGCTCATTACAGTTTGGTAGTAAAGCAGTAAATTGTTTATACAAACACAAACAGACTTGGTTACGAGCAGTACAGAACAATGCACATTGTCCTACTAAAACATCTGCCCAAAAGGATGAGGCTTGCAACATCCAATACTTTTGTTACTGTCAACAAATCCAACGATAAGACCAAAACAAATAATGTGTTTGTCTGTCTCTAAATACTTTCTCACTTCCCTGTCGTATCTGTGGCTCTCTGTTAGGATTTGAGTTGTGTGCTGTTGTTTTTCGTGTTTATTTGATATTGCCTTGGTTTTGAGTTTTGTAGTCTGTATTGTTTTGGTTCATTCGCCTTAAGTTTCTTAGTTTCTGGCTTGTCTCACATCTTAGTTCTCGTTCCTGTACTTTAGTTCTTGTTTTGTGGTTTCCTATTCTGTGTACTTTTGATGGTCTGTCTTAGTCCTTAGTCTTTTGTCTCAATGTTAAGTATAGTCTTGTCACCTATTTGGTCCCGTCTCTGTTCATGTCCTTATATTGCTGTCTTTGTGTTTTTACTTTGGTAGATCTGTCCTTGTGCATCCTGTGAACTTTACTTCCTGTTTTATTTTGTTAACTTCCTGTACCTGGTGTCCTTGTCTAGTTTTACTTGATTACCTGATGTGTCTCAACCGTGCTTCTCTCCCCTGTTGTCCCTCTCTCCCTGCCTGGTCTCGTTAGCCTCATGTCTCTCACCTGTGTTGCTCCCGCCCTGCTCGTTACCTCTGTGTATAAATGTTTGGTGTTTTTGTTCAGTCCTTGTCCGGTCATTGTTAATGTTACCCCTGTCAGTTGTGGTTCCTGTCTCCCTGTCTTGTCTGGCTGTTTTCTCTCTGCGTTTTGGATTACCTGAGTTGGATTTTGGTTTCATTTCACATTGGACTTTTTATGGACTCAGCCACTGTTTGTAAGTGTGCTCGCTTTTTGTTTGTCATTAAAACCCTTTTGAACTGTAGCACCTCTGCCTCGAGTCCTGCATTTGGGTCCTCCAACCTGCCACACCACCCACAAACCTTAACACTCTCAGCTCGATACATCTTTAAAAACAGGTCCAAATTACAAAATAATTCATTAGTTTTTAGCAAATGTTACTGATCAGAAGTCACATTTGTGCGACTATTTTCAGCTGTGGATTTGGTTGGCTAGTGACTATTTACAGCAGCAGGACAGTGTATGTGGGACTGAGTCAAAATAAACACTGTGTGTTCATGGTAATGAAGGACGCAAATGGAAGTGGGCCTTTTCAAGTGCATATTACCAAACACTTTATTACTGGATTAGATTGTGAGCATGTGAACAGTCATGTCTTTATGTCATCTTTGATCTATATTTTTTAAATCTTCAATGATATTTTTCACATTCAGTTGATGGCCCCTGTGTTTGGTTCCTGTCAGACTAAATATGAACAAATATATATAAAACCTCATTCAGACTACAGCCTAATAAACAGTCAGATGACAACACTTGATCATCCATTAAGGAAATGTAATTCTGGTAAACTGTGACACATCCACCAGTGTGTCCCTGAGTATATGCAGTAATTGTAAGTCACATAGATTGAAAGCGTCAGCTAAATAAATACCGTTAATGAATACCATAAATGATGAATTAATAGACAACAGAGTGCCATTGATGATGACTATTTTGATTAACGATGCATATGCTTAAAGGGTAAGTTAGGTATTTTTCAACCTGGACTCTACTTTACCAAGTTTTTGGGACAATGCTTTTTTAAATTGGTATTGAGGTATTGAGCACTGAAGAATAGTTCAGTTGTTAATTATGTCAGTGTCTGACAACATGAAGGAAAGGATCCCTACAGGGATAGACCTTTTAAAAGTAATATCCTGTTTGTTTAATCTCTATATCAGTCTTGTCAAAGCCACCAGACTCCTTTGATAAAAGCAGTACTTGCAAGACCTGACCTTCTTACTTATGTGTTTGACCGAAAGACAGTTGCCTGACCTGTTCGGACATTACATCTTGGGGGGAAACCAGATGTCTGGAGCTTTGTTGTCCTGTTGCTTATTTTATACTGAACAAGATGTTTGTCTGTCTGCACCCATGTCTGTCTGCAAACATGGTACACAAGGTTGCCTATCTGTGTCCCAAGAGACCGCATGGGCAGGAGGGGGGAGGTTGAATAAAGACTGAATTACTGAACTAACAGATTTCATTCATATAACATTTGTGAATAACAGTTTTAATGCTTTTAACTGTTTTCCTTTAACTGTTTGATACTGCGGTACGGTACAGATGGATGATCAATAAGAGTTTACACTAAAATCTTAAAGTATGATGAATATATTGAATCTGCTTCAGTGCTAGACTTGACAGCTGCTCACGGTCAGAAATGGAAGGTAAACTGTCTGTGATATGGGACACTGTGTTATTGGACACTGTGAGCTCCAAGGTTAAGACTCATTCAGAAAGGGCGAGACCGGTTTTGAATATGATACTGTCTAGTCAGAGTTATCTCAGAGAGATTGTGGAACAAAACATCTACAGACAAACTCAAAATCTCTTGCTGTAGTTGTCTTGGGAAATGTATATTGCTGGTGAGGGATTAAGCAAATAACTGAGCAACAACACACCATTGTCTCTGAAGAATTTATACATAAAAGAGAATAAAAAGAGAAGCACTATAACACGTCTACAGCTGGTCCAGAGACCTGCCGGCTAGCGCAGCTTCGGGTGTCTGGTCCCACACAAAGGGATGTATAATCATTTACACAGTCTAGTTTTTTATGTTTTAGGGAACGAAGATTCTTTCCCGGCCTTGAATGAAGGAGAGAAGAGGAACAACAAGCGAGAACACTAAACAATCTTACAGCTCCCTAGTAAATGTGGCCAGACTGACATAAGAAGTATAGAAGCAGGAAAGGTTAAGGATAAAAAATACAATAAATATATCAACAACACATAGCAATAATAGTAAAATTAAATAGTATAATACTAAAAGAACATGCATAAAAGATTAAATGTAAGAGGACACAATTTTCTGCCATAACCGTAATAATCTGTTCTGTTCTTCCAAAAGGTCCAGACTCCAGATGTGATCTTATGGTGGATTGAACACCATGAATAAATGTGAATAAATGAAATATTGTCTTGTAATTGTTGGCATGTTAAATAAATATATTGGTTAGAGTTTTCCATACACAGGAGGCCAGGGCATTGGCCAAAAGCCAACTAGCCTAATAACGTCATCTCATCTGTTTTTCTTCCTTGGTGATGGCATCAGCAGCTCACAGAGTGCTGGTGCTGTAAAACGATATGACAAAATGTTCTGGTGAAACAACAAACTTTTTTCCCATATGCGCACGCAACATTGCCTTCACAGCTGCCCTTTGTAGCCACAGCTACTCTCTATGTTGTCAATTTGCCTTACATAGCCTGCACGGAGCGCTCACATGTAGTTTCAAAATTTAAACCTTTCCCACTCTCCGTCGCCTGACAGACTCCGGCCGGGGCCTGGGACAGGATTCTCACACGTGGCTACAATATCAACATGGCCCTCTTAGGAACTTCCATTTCTCCCAGACATGAGAAATGCAATTCTTTTAAACAGCACAGTAGCAAAAGATTCAAACTACGCATTAAAATAACTCCAAGTACCCCAAACCGGATGTGTACCGAGTGGGGTTCCAAATGAAGTAAAGGCTAGAAATCAGATTCCAGCTGAGTTTCAAATGAAGTCTCTGTTGATGTGATTACGATGAACAAGAACGTGGACATGGTGGATACTTTTTTTTACAAGGAGCAGTTAAAACTTGTGACCGTTAAATATCTAGATATTTACATATGATCGTCAGAAAGTAGAATTCAAATAGAATTCATTTTAGAGAGTTAAATTACAAATAAAGACAAACCTCTTTATTATTAATTTCATTTTGGTGACAGGACCACTAGATTGGTGAGTAATGCATACACTTGGAAAAGCTTTTGTCTGATGGCCTTTTTTCGAAACAAAGGTCTCAGACACAAAAGTAGTCCTGCAAAGAAACATTTACACCTATAGCTTTTGTAGATGTCCTGTTTTTTCCCGCAGATAATGTAGGAGATATTATAGATAGCACACCATAAGTCACTTATGAATATGTGATACAGGATGTTTGATAGCCAAGGTTCTCTTCCAGGATGAGTACAAATACAAATATGCTTGATTCCCTGCTTGTTCATTACTCAACAATGTCTATGTTCTACAAAATCAGCTACAGCTAATTTTCTATTGTCAGCTTTCTGTACTTGGATGTCCTTATATGGCCAGAGGAAGGATTGTTGTGGCAGAAAATAGTTTCCTCTTACATTTACATTCCTCTTACTATTATTATTACAATTATTGTTTATATATAGTGTTTTTTTACCTTAACCTTTCCTCTCAATGTTAACCTTTTCTTATTATTATACTCTTTATTAGTCTGTTCACATATGTAGGGTTTAGTTCAGAGCTGTGAGATTGTTCAGTGTTTTCCCCCTCTTGCTGTTCCTCTCCTCTCCTTGAATGTTCATTCAAGACCGAGGAAGGATCTCTATTCCAGACGTTCCAGGTCTCTGGACCAGCTGTATATGTGTTGTGGTACTTCTCTGTTTATTCTCTTTTATTAATAAATTCTTCAAAGATAACAGTTTGTTGAAACTTAATTATTTGCTTAATCCCTTACCATTTTTATTATTATACCTTTATTTTACCAGGCAAGTTAATAAAGAACAGTTTCTTATTTACAATAACGGCCTGGCAGGAGACAAAGGCCTCCTGTGGGAAAGGGTACTGGGATTAAATAAAAACGTAAAACAACAGAAAGATTATACAGGACAACAAGTCGCAACAACCAACCTTAAAACCAGGCACAAGCACACAGAGAGACGACATGAGAAAATAATTAAAAGACAGATAAAACCTGATAACAGACTAGACATAAAATAATCTACATGGAGTAGATGATACAACAAATGGCACAATAGTTGCCATTATAATAAAAACAATCTAGATAGTAGCAGAGCGACATATAACAACAACACGTTAACATCACATGAAGCAATTACAGTTTTCTGGTGATTTTGCCTTTAAAAGTGGCAGTGGTGATTAGAGTAGAGAGTTTTATTGTTTTTTGTAGTTGGTTCCAATCACCAGCAATATACAATTTCAACGACATGAGCATTTGCTGCTTCTTATTAATTGAATAACTTATTTATAAGATACACATATGTTTATAGACCAAAACGACCGATTAATTGCAAAGATAATTAACATATTCATCAGGAAATTAAATATTACTTATAGCCCTAGTATTTTTTCACATCGCTTGTGGTGATAATAATAATAGCCTGTATTTGTAAAGCACTTTTCATACATAAGATACAGCCCAAGGTGCTTCAAACATCACAAAACACCAACAAAAAAAACATCTAAAAGACTTAAAAGACTGTCAACGAACATATTAAAGCTTGTAGCTTTGAAAGCTGTTTCCTAGTGGAGTTTACCGATGTTGCATGTCAGATTTTTATTTGTGGTCTATTCCACAATTCACATCTTCAACAACAAAAGCCTCCTCATGCTTGTTTGTTATAACTGTGGGTACATTTAATGCTCCAGTGCTCGATGACCTCAGGCAGCAGTTTGACACGTTAAAGGAGCGAAAGTCAATGATGCCTGAAGGTGTGAAACCATTAGGAGCTGTGTAAGGTTATTAATATCACAGGGACAAGGGCTCTTAGCTTAACAGTACAGTAGATTTAGATTCAATGATGATGATGACTCAAATAATCTTGTCATATAGTTTGTAGAGTTTGTTTCCAAACTCATGTCTCATGTAGTCATGTCAGGTTTGTGCACCTGTCCACAGGAAGTGACAAGTCCAAATACTACTATATAGCTTCTGTACTTCTACTTTACTTGATAGAAATACATTCAAGTCACTTTTTGGATTATGTGTATTTCGATCTTTGTCTTTTCTCTTACTTTGATGTGGACTGTCCCTCTGTCTTACCACAAGTTTCAATGTTGGGGCCACTATTGTTCATAATTTACCTCCTCCCTCTTGGCAACATTTTCCGGCAGTAGGGGATTTATTTTCAATGTTATGCTAACAATACAGAGCTTTATGTGTCCACTAAGCCCCGTTTTACTCTCCCCTCCAGAGCCCAGAATGCCTTTCTCCATGATATACAGATATGGATGACAAACAACTACCTACAACTCAACAGTAGTGAGACTGAGCTACTGCTCATCGATTTTAAATATACACTCTCAAAAACTAATATCTCTACACTCCCCATTGCTGAAGCCATCACACCTGTCTCCACACAGTTTAAGAGCTGTGGTGTCATCCTGGACAGTACCCTTTCTTTCTCCAGTCACATAAACAGTGTCTCCCGGATTGTCTTTTTCAATCAGTTAACCTTAACCCAACACTCCACGCAAGTGGAAATGATTAACTTTAAAATCTTAGCATTAATATTCAAAGATCTCCCCTATTCTGTCCCCTGTTTATCTCACCAACCTTCAGATGTTCGCTCCCTCTCGCTCCCTGTTGTCTTCATCAGCAAGTCTACTAGCCATCAACCTGCTAGTACTGATAAAATAATAAGGCAACTGATTGACTGATTGACAGAAAAAAAAATCAAAAACTATTTTGCTTATCGATTTTAAGTACTTTATCAAGCAAGAACGTCAAACGGTTCTAGCTTCTCAGCAGTGATGATCTGCTGCATTTCAGGGTTTTGTTCAGACAGAATGTGCAAAATTGAAGATGTCATCTTGGTTTTCTCAGAACTTGTGATGGGAATTTATGACTATTTTTAAACTTAACTGAAAAAGTGATTGTTAGTTGCAGCCCCGGTTGGCGACCTGCACTGTTTCCTTGGTAACTGCACTGTTTCCTGTATTTCTTTGTCAATTTTTGGGGTATATTTTTATTTTACTTTAACTGATCTAATTAATGATTTTCCTCCGCATTATGTTTTTAAATGTAGTTCTAATGCATTATGTATTTACGTAAAGCAAGTTGCCTCTGTGTTTAAAAAGTGCTTTTCTGCCTTAATTATTCTTTATTTAAGATGTTTAACAGTTATGCCTTCATGTTGGATTGCTTAAAAAACATTGCACATATAGCACCTTCAACCCCAGTCTCTTTTCCATTAAGCCAATTTGCATCCTCTCCCGTGTGCCCCTCCCGTCCCTCCGCACTCACCCTCTCTCCTGCCGTTCCTCAGGCACCGCACTTTGGGGATCTGAGCGAGCAGCTGGCAGTCCTCAGCTGGAGGAGGAGAGCAGAGAAGATGGGATGTTATGATGGAAGCAGAACACACACGTTGAAAAACATACCTCCTCATTGCATCATCTCACACTCACTCACACACCCACAAACACACACACACATGGATTTTGTGCACTTAAAGGCAGTCACGCAAGGAGACAGTTACACGTAAAGGCCATTTTCACCACAGTGTAATATGAACTAAACACGTCACATTCAAACACAACATCCATCAGTGCTCTATCACGTTCCTGCAAACCATCAGAAACACATAAACACCAAAAGCACACAGTTCAGAGAGACTGCGTGTTCAAACAAAAGACCTTAATTTCATTGGATAATGAAATTCGAAATCCTTTTTCCATAAACAAATCAGCAGAGCAGTTTGTTCCCAGCATCTACTCCCTTTTTCTACATGAACAGTCTCTGGCACAGACCTTTTGTTGATGCGTAAGGGTGGACATCATTACAAACATAGGTACACACAACCTTGAAAGGATTACCATTAGCAGCAGTGAGTGAGTGTGATCTTGCTGAGGGATTGTGGGTAGATCAAGCAGACCCCTCTCCAGCAGCGACACGGCCTTATGCTGACAGAAACAAGCATGACAACTTGTAATCCCCCTTGATTAAATTTGCTGTGTGTACTAACCTGTTTGTTTGCATTTAAGCTGTCCTATCACTGGGGACGTGTGTGTGACTAAGAATGTATTAGTGCTCATAAGGAGGGGACAGCTGGTGTGTGTGTGTGTGTGTGTGTGTGTGTGTGTGTGTGTGTGTGTGTGTGTGTGTGTGTGTGTGTGTGTGTGTGTGTGTGTGCGTGTGTGTGTGAAGTGAAGAGGAGGGGGGCTTTGACCACTCAGGGAAGAAGAGCAAAAAGTCACAGATCACACCCACTGAGCAGATGTTGTACACTTTTAGCCAGATTAAACGCGTATGCATGTGTATCTGTGTTTGTGTGTGTGTATGTGTGTGCATTTGAATATATTATACAGTTACATGTTCACAACTGCATACTGTGCGCTACTTTTGTCCATGTTTTGAATATGAATCATGTTCGCGCAGGAAAAATAACTAAATTAAGTATAATATAAATGCCAGACTACATGCAAAATTTTACAAATTTAAGTTAGTTGGGAGCTCCTGTCCCATAATGCAGTATACAATGGAAATAAAATAGCTTATTCCAGCTGGTGAAAACTAAAACCAACAAATAAAATAATAAAATTAAAATAATAAAAAATCTCTATGTGACAAGTAGCATTAGTGATCTAAAGTTGGAGTTTTACAGATGTAAACCGTGCCACACCGTGCATGATTTCCTGTCAGAACAACACCGTAAAGGCAATTAATTTCTTGTAAGCTAACGTCCAAAATAGTGCACAGTTAATAACAGCACATAGTGTTTACTGGGGTGTATTTTTGTCGTAAAACTATTGGAGTCACATGCTGTCGTCTGGATCTAAAGATCACTGTCCTTGAATGAGGACAGCATGCTTATGATTAAGGCAAGTCTTAATAGGATTACACTCAGGCAGGACGATCTATCCCCCTGCTGCTGACCGACGTCCCCCACCACCTCCTCCACCTGTCTGCCTGTCGGGTCACATCTACAGACCTTTTAGCTCACACTCTCATTGAACCTGACTTGAAAATATTTATTTATCTAACTATTTTGTCTTGCTAGTCATCTGAAAACATAATAAAATAATGTGACCACCATCACATGACCAGTCATGTGACTTAAAAATCGCTATAATAATGTTTGGTTTGGACTGTATATAAAGGAGCCATAAAAACGTACAATGAAGACCATAATCATTTGGGAAACAAAGCATGGTATGTTGAAGTAAAGCTCGCACCTCACTGTGTGTGTGCGATCTGAAAGGAAAAATAAACCATGTTCATTTAACATCACGTAGTGATTTGGGGTTTTAGGGAGCTTGCAAAACCTCCAGCCTTTAAACCGCACTCTTAAGCAGCAGTTTTATTTTACTTTTCTAAGTAGGGATTACTGAGGCCTTTAATAAAACACAGCATTAGAAAGTGGCAACACATGGAGACCACAGGGAAGAGCTGGAGGAAACAAAACAGTCGCTTAATTGGAGGCTTATTGGTTCACAGTCAGAGTGAGACAAAACTAAAAGCCGCAAACCAGAAACAAAGTGTGTCTGTAATGGTTTCACATGATAATTAATGCTAAAAATGTAAATCAAAGACAGGGAGGAGGTTAAACGTCTTGCTCGAGGACAAGAAAGAGACAGTTTCCGCTCTGACCTCATGATACCGCCAGTTCAATGCGGGTGCATGCAGACTGGCTGTAGCAGAGGGAGAATAAAGAAGGCATTAGTAAGCTAATAGAGCTCCCGTTGCTACCTCTGCTGAGACTCTACTGTTTAGATGTCTGGCCAGCTTTGACACCTCTGAGTGTGTCTCCATGTAAGTGTGTGTGTGCACACAGAGCGCATGTGTGCAGTGCCTGAGTACACAGTGAATGTAGGTCGCTGCGCCCACAGACAGAAGATGCATGTGGTGGTAATTACTGAAAGCGCTGTGGACAGTGAGAGGTCATGTAATTCTTCTGCTTAATGCTGACAAAGTGGAATGATTACTAAAACGTGGTTATCATCTAATTCTACAGTCCTGGTCAGCTACATAAAAACAGAACCTGCACTTTATGGTACGATTAGCTGATTTGTTTCCTAAATGTCAAGGTCAATTAGACTAATGATTCGAATTAACATAAAAACCAACCAGTTTCTCATGCTGATAGCAGCTGTAGCTCATTTCTGCCATAGCTGTGTTGTTAATGTCTTTTTAACTGTCAGTAGTTTCACTGATCAAATACATAACAAGTGAGCAAATCATCACCTCCAATTCTATTTTTCTGTGATATCAGACGCCAGTGTGACACATCTTCAAAGGCACTCCTGTCTCTTGACATTAACACGCTACCTACATTTCACCTACATTGCAGGAATATTCCTTTGACATTTGCATCACACATTTTCAGGCAGAATGTGAAGAGCTTAACACCTGGCACCCACTGCTGCAGCCAGGATTTAAAAAATAGTCTATTTTAGCTTTAAAAAAGTCCAGTAAAATTATAAAATAAGCTATTCTGTGGTATTTTCTGAAAATGCATCTCCTTACTTAAAAGTCTGGCTATAGTTTTCAAAGCCTTCACCAAACAAACAGACAGTCTAAATTTGTTTATTTGATTTGATTCAATATATTGTCTTCTAACTAGAGAAAATTTTAACCTTAAACTTGCAATAACTGACTTTGGGGCCACAATGGCAGCAGAAACAAGCTGCTATATTCTCCACTATGTTCACCAGCTAGTATCAGACTTTGTCTGTTTGCTGTTTGCTGCTGAGCAGGTGGTGTATGGTTGTGTTATCACTAAAAACAGCTGCCTGCTGTGACTGAAAATCACACCAATGAGAGAGGTGAGTAACCTAAACATTAAATTTAAAACCAAAACAAAGAGCTGAAAGACAATAAAACCTTCAGTAAAGCTGATGGGTGCTGTAATATCAGCAATTGATGTTAATATAAAACTATTGATTATACATGCTTTAAAGATGACTCCAACATTACATTTTTGTGATTTTTATAATTATACAATAGAAATTCCTCCTAAATTTCCCAGAAACAACACAGAGGACAAAACCTTTGTGCTGAGAACTTTCACCAGCAATTAAAAAGCAGAAACTCACGGTCAGAGCTGAAGTCATCTATCAAGATTATTTCTTGAATCAGAGACGGAGGACTTCGCATCAGGACACTGGGCGGGAGAAAAAGAGAGAGATGGACAGCTGAAAGCAAAAGCTAAAGTCACCCTTCCTGTCTAATCAGGCCATTTGTGTCCGACCTCATTACCTTTTAATGGTGCGAAGCAGAGTGGAGCGAGCCTCATTGTGGAAAGTGATGACGATACTCGTGGGGGGAAGGTCTGTGTCGTAATTCAGAGACGCACACCTACAGAGACAAGAGTTTATCACTCAGTAAAAGCCGTGTGAACTTGTTTCTCCATAGAAACCACATGCATGTGTTAAATTCTCTCAGACACTTGTGTGAAAGAAATTAACGGTCCATGAACACACACATACTGGGCGGCATTTTGGTTGATTGATTTGTTTGATTAGCAGCGGTGCCCTGTGGAGTCACCTGAATATTGTTGCCGTAGTGATATGGAAATACCTGGTTGCTGGGCAACACCTGCACAAATTGCTAACCCTTTGCTTTAATAAGCTACCTGTAGGGAGCTTTGAGCACAGGTCTGAAGATAACGATGAAACACAATAATTGTTAATGTGTTTCTTGCTTCATAGTAAATAAGAAAAGTTAAGGCTACAAGAAATATACACAGAGGAATCTTTATTGCAAGAATGTAACACAGAGGCGTTTGTGTGATCCCTCCATTTGCTTAACTGCACACTGATATGTGGATTGATCAACACGTGTTGCCATTTTATGTCATATTTATTTTTGCAAACAATGAATAAAATTCCACAGCAGCTTATTAAAAAATGGAAACTGGAATTGGGAATCTTAGCGATGTGGCAAACAAGATGTTGACAAAGTAAAAACCTATGTGTTTATTTATTATGTTACTGGGGAATCTTTTAAATCATTCTGTTGGCATGTTCTTTTTGTTTAGAAAATAATTAGACAATACTGGTGAAATCTGGCCACAAGAGCAAACATTACTATAATAATTTACCTGCCTGTAACTGCTTTGACTGAGCTTGTACCATATTCTATTATTCTGAGTCACTTAAATTTGTTCTTGTCATTTAATTTCTCAGCTATTTACTCTAAAAGAGCATGCACACTCAGACAATGTATAGTGCCTATATAAATACAGGTTAAATGAAAATGAATGATAGGTAGCCTGCCAGTTAGCAACATTCATCAGTAACAGTTTTCTTAAGCAATGTGAGTCCACTGATAGAGATCCAAAGGGGCCAAATATCCCATGTAAAGAGGGACAGTCGGAAAATCATGGCAATATTATGTCAAACACAAACTTCATCAACAAAGAGGAATAAGAAGAAGCTGACCAACAAGGACCTCATAGACAAACTGTATACTGTAAAATAAGTTGTTGAAAGTTTCAAACTAAACACAAACTAATATGATGCTCCACCCAACACCACCCCATGAGTGCTTGCAATACATGTTACTTAAGGCAAACAATAAGAGTCACTGAGGAATAGTAGTTCTTTATCAATAAGGTTTTTTTAAAATTCATTTTTAGGTATTCAATGAACCAAATACAAGGCCAACCAAAACCACACAAAATTTTAAAAAAAATTGAGTTTCAAGGTTCATTCTTGACCTTGGACAAGCAGCTTGACACAAATGATTTGGAGCAACTCCATCCAATATGGAAGGCCACGATGGTTTAAAGCTTCAGAAACAAAGCAATGCGGACCTTGTGTTTAGTTTGATTTTGGTCACAAATAGCTAAAAAGAATTTAAAAAGCACATCGTGTCAAAAGTAGGAATGTCGCAACTTCACATTCATTGTTGGTGACTAAAGTCTGTGTTTTTATCCAAATCACTCCAAATATTTTTAATTTTTCAACACACACTTTTATTATTGCCTTTTCTAAAAGCATGGTGAGGAAGTCATTTCATCATACACTGTTTAAAAACAGGTGGAGAAACCGATTCCACATAACCCTCTTGGTATCTGTACCTTGACATCAAAAGAAGTGCTTATATTAGGGATACGGTCTAGAGTGAACCCAGCAGTCAGGACGGTCACGTCAAGACTTTACAATAAACTCACCCTGTCTGATCCTTAAAGTACCTTTTAGTGTACAAGACACATTTTCCTGAATCCATCCATCCATGTGCAACTCAAGCAAGTTTTTATTTGTGCAGATCAAAGCAGACAGACAGAGCCTGGGCTGGGGCGGTAACCCTGCTCACCTGTAGTGTCGGGTGTCTCTGATGGCTCGTTCGCTGCCCAGCCGGTCGCTTTCCTGCAGGTTGAAGGCGTGGTCTCTGTACGGGTCGTCTCCCGGCTTCAGCTGCTTCCCGGCCAGGTAGGCCTTCTCATCGAGGCCGCCCAGTAGCTGGCTCTGCTGCTCAGCCCGCGGGGGCTGGGTCACCTGCAGAGGATAAAATAAGGCGTGTTTACATGTTTACACATCAGCTAGAAAAACAAGGATAAACTTTATAGCAATGTCTAAGTAGAAATAAATGATTAAAGAAAGAATTACTGATAAATTTAAGTCATAATAACACACTGAGGGACAAACAAAGAAGCATGAGTTCACTCTCAAGTGTCTGTCTTAACAAGTTGTACAGCATTTTATTTTCTAAATTCCACTGATGGTTTTGAATATGTTTCGTAGATCTTTTGATAACATCCCACGTGCTTCCTCAGCACATGGAGTTTTCCTACTTTATGTGGAATTGTAGATGTTCACATTTCCACTTTTCTGAACATTTTAAGGAATTCTCGTCCATGTTGGCTTAAAAATTGAGATTGCGGCTTATACTGTATGTTTTATAAGGAACATTTGTTCTATAAAAAGTCAGAAAATAGTGAGAAATGTCCATCAGCCTTTCCATGAGCCCAAGGTGACGTCTTCAAATTGCTTGTCTTGTTTGACTAACAATCCAAAACCTAAAGATAGATTGAAAGCCCTGAAAAAAGCTAGTTAGTGGACCTTGAATTAAGGTTATTGTTTCAAATGGTTAGAGCTGAAACAATTACTTTATAGTAATAACAGCTCAAATATAACTCTGCAGCTATGTTGATGATTGATTAATCATCATTGTCATTTTAAAATCTAAACACTCTCTGATTCCAGCTTCTCAAACAGGGTAGTTAGTTTCTTACAGGGGTTTTGGTGATTTGATTGGACCAAACAAGCAATGTGAAGATCACCTTCGACTCTGGGAACTTGTTTTTCTGACACAGACTGAAAAAAATATTGACAGAAGAATATATAATGAAAATAAGGTTTTCAAGGTCAAAACTGAGGATTCAATTTATGTTGAGAACCCATAAAACTTATGTAGCTGAAATGTTTGGCTTGATTAATGACTGAAATGATTAATCGACTATGAAAATTGTTGCTGATTAATGTTCTGTTTTAATTAATGGTAAATGGACACACACACACACACACACACACACACACACACACACTATGACAAGGTGCTAGACTTCAGTGTCTTGCTCTGGGACAACATTCGCTCTACCTCCTGCATCAACACAGATTAACCATTAAACTGTTCCACTTATATTCAGGCATATTCTGAAAAGTCTAAAAGCCATGTGCAACAAGTCTACTACTGAATTGCAATGCTGTTGCAACACTGCTTATCTGAGAATTAAACCTTGCTCTTCTATTGCTGAAATCAGCCAAATTATACATAAGTTTAAGATTAAAATGTAAATGCTACTTTCTTATTCAGGTCACTGTGTCAGTGCTAACAAGGCAAAATGGGATGGGCTCTCATCAAATCAGAAAACAGAGTCTATAAATCCTCAAAAATGAATGAGTTTCCTCCCCTGGCAATCCTGGAACGAGTGGAAGGTTTAACAGCCCTCATCAAAGAGAAGCAGCAGAATGATGGACAGATGGAAAAAAGAAAAGGAAAAAGAGAGGAAGAAGCTTTGTCCTGTGCTGGTTTATTAAAGGTCGGTGTAGCTGGGGATTTGGAAAAAGCTACTGACCAGGTTCAGGTGCGAGTGACCTCATTTTCAGTCCCTGCAGAGAGATGCCGCAGAAATTTCAAGGCTTCACACACAAATATGTCTGCAGTGCACAGTTATAAATAAAAATAAATAAATACATACTGTAGAAATAAAAAAAATACTGTAGATGAATTTGTTACCACTGTGTTATCTTCACAGAAAATTAAAATTAAAAACCCACTACCTGCTCAGCTAAAGAGACAGATGCTTCCCTCAGGGGCTGGCAGAGCCAAAAGAGGGTGCATGCTGAACTTAAATTCAGCCACAAAACACACAACCGCAAATGAATGCTAATGTTGCTCTGTGTCTGTCTATGTAAAATGTAGAAATGAGCTAGCCTAACAATAGCAACAAACTTCCCCTAACGCAATACTTTCTTAAAGTGACAGACACCAATCCACCTGTATTATTGACCTTATGCTCCCTGCTGCCTTTCTTTGTTTGTTCTATGTTTTTGTCTCTTAATTAGCTTCTGGTTGCTAATACTACATTTACGTAAATACATGTGATTGATGCAAAAAGACTACCTTCTTTTCTTAAAATTGGGAGCACACAGGTCAAAGAGACTGACAACACCACATACACTACATATTTAAAGATGTTACATTTAGCTTTAACCATGGATGTATTGAGACGTTTTACCATTACATCCATGATGTTAACTAGCTTACAAGTAGCTTGCTGTGTGCTCCAGCATCAGCTTTCTATGGTAAAAAGTATCAAGTGCTCTGATGCTTCATCAGTACGCTAATACAGATAACTATTAAGTCATTATTTGCATTCTTCACAAATGATCACAAAACCAGATTATTGTTACTTTGTTGGTCTGAAAACTGATTTATCAACACGAATTAAAAGACTTTTTTTCTTTTCACCCAACTATAAAACTATAAAACTATAAACTTTTGAATTTTAACACTCTTATTTAAACACATCAAATATCCATACAACATACAATCCCCAACAACATACAACATAAATCCCCTCCCTACCTCCCCCTTCCCCTCCCAAACAAAGAAGATGGCGGCAAAGATAACTAAAACAGGGATTTATTCATCTTGTACTGTGTCTAACTTTTGTGGATCATGACATACTGGGTATGTAATTCATCTGCAGATGCTTCAGTTGATGATGAGAACAAACTTTTCTATGGATGTCAGTTTTTGAGCCACAACAAAGACAAAATTTGGCCTGCAACAGCCTTGTTTTAGGCTTGTCGATTGCCAGAAATGCCTTTTAGTATGTCGTAACGCCTACCGTAAAATAGCGAATACTGCTGAAAGATGAAAGTCTAAGAATTAACATATGCTCAGTCAATAAAATAGGACCACAAGTGAGCTGTACTTGAGCGTACAGTCATAAATGTGGACAAAAAAATTAGGGTGATGGCTCCAGTAGTGTTCGAAAGATTAACTGAGGACAAATAGGTCTACACACACACACACACACACACACACACACAAATAAATGCATGATCCCTCCAGGCTGAACCCTGACGGAGATAAAATAATTAGGTTGTTATACAATAATGATCCCCTGTCATGGAAAACTGGACAGTGTGAGTGAAGCTAAGCAAATGAAAAAGTGTTTTGGATGAAGAAATATTGTATTAAAAGATATTTTGAATGGCCATACACAGAATGTCTGTTATGATATGATATTACATTGTTGCACATAATGAACATATATACACATTCACCCCAGTCACCATGGCTACTGTAACAGTAACATGACCCAGTGCTGCATGGGCGAATTGATCTAATTAGTTCCGCTATGTAAATAACGATCGATGTTTGTCAGACTGCTGTAGAAGAAAGTCTCTTAATTGTTACTGCTGCTCTGACAGTACTTCAGGCTGTATACTATATTATAAAAGGGGTCAGATATTTGCTAAATGCAGGTAAAGAGGATCACAAGCAGCAAATGTCAAACTTCCACTGTAGACAGGAAGGTAAAGGGCAAAATAATGGGATTGGAGTACTTACTTGTTGCTACACACACACACATAAATATATATGTTACATTTTTGAAAGGTGTTAAAGAAATAAAGTTTACTTACTCACTTACTTACATACTGAGCCAACCGGTTTTACAGCAGCTGAATGTTCTAATGCTTAAGGTCTGATATGAATTTGTAATTCAGCACATGAAGAAGAGTTACACTGTCACAACTCAGGGTTTTTGAGATTTTTGTCACTGTCTTTTGTGATGTATATTTCTTGTGTATCCTGAATTTTGAAAGCAATTTGGTCATATAGGATTGTTTTTAAATGTGCTATATTAAGAAATTTGACCTTAAGCTTGAACTTGAACTTCAATGCAATTTTGTAAAATGAGACGTTTTATCTGGGTATTTTATGCTGCATTGTAAAGCACTTTTTAATATTGTTTTGGAAAGTGTAATGAATAAATAAAATTTTATATGTGATTTGTTTATTTTATGTATTTACTTAACTTTATCTAGAGAAATTTAAAAGAAACTGTAACCACAGTTCCTGTACAGCTTTGGTTCAAGTATCTAATCAGCACATGCAGTTTCACATAGTTAGCACAAACATTTTCATGGCATCATTTTAAGTGTCTGTTAGTCTCTGCAGACTGTCAGTTAAACCAGAAGAAAGATGCCTTAACATCATTTTTGTGCATGTAAAGTCTATTTATCTAAGCGTGTTTCCCTGAGTGTATAATTTTAAAAATTGTTGACACTCTTCTCTGTAAAATGATGACCAAGATGTTCGACCTCACTGCTTACTTCAAGAGCATCTCCACTTAATTGTAATTAAAAATAAATCATCCTCTCTACATCTAATTACTAATTAGATGAGAGAGAGAGATGTCTACTTACATCTCTCATCTGCATACAAAAATTGGTTAATTATACTGATTAATTACCAAAAACACAACTCACTTCACAAGCTGTGCACAAGTGAAAAAGTAATGGAGATACTGTCCCACGCAGCACAACTCCATGAAAAGAATAGAGATACAGCTGCGCCAAATCTAACCTGTAAACCAAAAGGATTCAGAGCAGATGTGCAGGTACTCTTCTCACACTCATTTTATGCAACATTATATGACTCATTCAGAAAACCTTACAGGCATCAAGAAACACACAAACATACTAGAATTAAGACTTTGGCTCTGATATATTTTATTCATATTCATATGTGAAGATGAAACATTAAAATCTGTTTACTCACATCAGTATTATTAAATGGCAAAGAGGTTTTAGTGTTAGTCAGACCTCTTTCCAAAATCTTCTCTCTTACATGCCTTGGTAATCCGCAAGTATCGTTGTGACTAAATATTAAAGCATACATAAAATGGTACTCCGAGGATAATGAGACAAAAATAACAGAAGGCACTTCTGTGGCTCGGTCCGCTGAATTAAATATGAAGCTCGTCTGGGAGATGAACACGTCTGCTGTCTCTTTCATGCTGAGTTATACAGCGAGTCACATACAAGTCAAATCTACCTGATTGGCTGGAGATGAAGAACTGAGTGAAAAAAGCTGAAGCTGTGATCTGTTTGCGATGACAGATGATGGTGTCTCACAGAGGACACGGAGCATATATGTAGTAGTGATGAGGTGGCTTAGTTCTTATGATTAATTCACATGCCATCTAGTCTGTTTATATTACTCTGTGCAAGGGGATACCTTCATTAGTGAGGTTTTCAATTTTCTGTTTTTTTGATTTCCATGTTTTGGTAACCTCTTTAACCCTACTGACCAGCCAGTGGGTCACTCACTACAAACTTTGTTTGTCTTTGGTTTGTTCAAACCTGCAAAGCTTTATTTCAAATTGTAGTGGAGAGAGTTTTCAAAGATTCCAAAGATATCGAATATGTCAGACTGAATTCTGAGGGGAATGTGCATTAAAGAGGTACGGAAAATCCAGACATTTTGGTGTAATTTTAAATATTTCACTCACTGTAAACATAAAAAACATAAAGGGGGAAAAATGGATGTTCATGGGGCTTTCGCTGTCTGTTTGTGGTGGAGTAATGTTAGGAAATAAAGTCTTGTTAGCACACCACAGACTCTTCAACTCCAACTCACGTCCTTGAGCGAGACTTCAGTTTCTGGTAAAAAACAAAGGGTGTTGTCTGGCTTTACTCATTGGGATCCTTTCCATGATGTTGTCAGACACCTGGTAACAGTCTGAGCCTGTCGGTGGCAAAAAGAAGCACTTTTTGTGAATGTAATTTTAACGGGCACAATTGCCCCGATGGATTACGTTGCAGCCACTGCATCCTGTTTTCTGCTGGCTCAAGGCACCTACTGCACAGATTTCAAATCTTTTTATACCTACCAGTCATTTCAACACCAAAATATGTGAAAATAGGGACCAGGTTTAACAATACCAAAATCACCCTTCAATTTTAGATATGAGTACATTAAATACATTTTGCTGAGCATTCTACTTTTAATTTTTATTAATTAATTTGGGATTACATATTCATATCTTGCTCTTCACTGTATTTTGTATTCTTCTGTATATGTATTATTAGTGTGTAGTGTATTTGTATATTGCCTCGTGTTTATTTTCTTAATTCATTTTATGTGTTATGTAAAGCACTTTGAAAAGCCTTGAAAGCCATACAAACAAACTTGCCTTTCTGGAGTATGTTTACATCAGGGTGTTGCTACTTTTACTTGTGTTAAAAGGTCACAATAATTCTTCCAGCCTGTTTCTTTTTTCCAAACTAATGGACATAAAGATCTATGGCCAAATAAATATAAGGCTTTAATGATAAAGAGAGATGTGTTTGACCACCAGAAAGTTACCAAAATGTGCAGCATTAACGGAGGTTTAATACCTTCAAGCTTTGTATGTATTACTGTAATGGAAAATGTAGCTAATCCTTGATTGTTAACAGCACATTTAACCCAATTCTGCTGTGAAGTGTTTATACTCACATGTCAAATCAAAACATTGTTGTAGAGTTAGTCAGAAAAAAAGTACCAAGAGGTCTTAAAAGTCTGAGCACTTAAACCAGCAGTTACAGCCTGACAGGACTTAATATCACATGACGGGACTGAATCTCAAATACTAGTTAAGTTGTATAACCTTTATGGTAAGTTGTAATTGTCCTGGAAACCATACATAAGAAAACAAGTGGGGGCGGTGAGATCAAGTAAAAGCTGAGGACAACAACAAACCGACAAACTGATTGGCTGGACTGCTGATGTTGAGAGCCATGACAGCAGATGTGCATGTCAGAGAGATCACTCATTACTGCGAATGTTACAATAAAGAGTTAGACTGACAACAGTGCTGGGAAATTAGACCACTCAATAGAGGAAATGAAAGGACAAAAAGTGGAGCCAACCAAACAGATTTCACAGATGATGTCATCAGTGAATCAAATGCTGCTAATGATTGGGCTTAGGGGGAAAGAAACGGGGAGAGAGAAGTGAAAAGGGGGGGTGAGGGGAGGACATAATGGTAGCAATGAATGAAAAAAGAAAAAGAGAAGAGAGGGAGGGACAACACAATAACAAGAAAGAAAGAGAAGGAAATAATGAAGGAATTCAGGGACAAAGAAGAGAAAGAAATAAGAAGGGAGGACAGAAATAAAAAAGAATTATGAAGGAAAGAAACATGACAAGTAAAGAGAGAAGGATGGACACAATGGAAAAACAGAAAGAAAAGGGGTAAAGAATAGAAACAGAGGATAGGACAGATTAAAAGAAATGAAAAGACAAAGGAGGGAAGGGCGGAAGAATAGAATAAATGGATGATGATAGGAATATAGAGGGAAAAAGAAGGAAATAGGAAAGAAAGGCATGTAGGGCAAAAGGAAGAGAAAGAATAGAGAGAGTAGGGAAATAAAGAAAGAAAAGCAGGCGAATGAATGAAAGAATGGGAAGAAAATCAACAAGGAAGAAGATGAGGATAGAAGGAAACGGGAGACAAGAATAAGGAAGGAGGGCATAAAGAAGGTAAGAAGGAAGATGGAAGGATAGAAGGCTAAAGAAACAAACGAATGACAGGCGGACGGACAGAAGTAAAAAAGAAAAACAAAGGACAGACAGAAGGAAAGATGAATGAATTAAAGGACAAGTCAGAGGGGAAAAATAAATGAAAGAGGGAACGACAGGAGGATTAAAGAACGAGAAGGGAAAGAATGAGGAAAGAACAGAAAGAAAGACCCCTTCAAAGGAGCCCTTCTTTCTGCACCAGCCTCCTCTTGTTGAACTGCTGGACTCTGTGGTGCCTTGCTGGCAGCTTGCAAGCTCCAGGTCAGATTACCAGAACAAACGACAGGAACTGAGGAAATCTCAGTTTGGTGACAAAGGTGAACGACCCTGCTGGGCAAAAGAAAACACTCGACGTGAAACGCTCACATCCAAAGTGTACAGTTCAAAGAACGATCTGATTAGAAATCTGTTTGTGGTTCAGCAGCAGTTCACCGCATCAGCCTCTAAATCGTCCTGAAGAGATGTTATATGTCCCTTTTTACTACAATCAGATATACTCAGATTATTCAAAGTGCTTCCATATTTGTTTGCAGGCATCTTCTGATCATCACCATATTCTTGGCCTGCGTTCACACACTCATGCAAACCACAGTTTCCTCTTTTCTTTTTTTCATACATGAGGAGACTGCTTAAGAAGGCATGCAAGCATAAATGCCACAACAGCTCCACTGTTTGGCATTTGCCCTTGAATTATTTAATCTCGAGAACAGAGTTTTAACGATTCTGCTGCTGCCAGAGTGAAACATCCTGACATGCTGGCACACATCCTCGCCACAGCTGAGACAATTTTATTGGTCTAGTAAATTGTGAAAGAGGCTCCAGTGTGCTGTATTTCCTCAACAGCCCCTGTTTCCTAAAAACACTATTGGATATGTTTAATTGATTGGTCTGTCAGCTTGGCTATGGAGTGAGATTTTGAGTTTCACGTTACACTTTTGCATTAAATGAATCTCTCAATGTTAATTGGGCTGAAAAGCTGGGCACACTGGAAACAAAAACTTTAAAAAGTAGCATTAATTCTAGAGCTGCAATGATTATTTGATTGATCAAGTGGCATAAAATTAAATGGCATTTTATAATACAATAATCGTTTTACTCATTTTTCAAGCAAAATTGCCAAACATATGCTGGATCCAGCTGGTTAAATGTGAGAATTTGATGCTTTAGTCCTTAAATATGACAATAAACTTATCATATATTCAAGTTTTGTACCAACAGTTGACTAAAACAAGCTTTGAGCTTGTTTTTTTTTACTATTTTCAGATATTTCACACAGGTCCAAAGCAATTAATTAATGATTCAAGAATAATCAGAAGATGAATCGAAAATAAAAAACAACCAGCTGCAGCCCCAATTTATACTATTATTTTTTCATTTTAAGTTGTCCTGTTAATGCAGTCAAAAAATAACCAAGATGTCAAAAACATGAAAGCTCAAGTTTCCAAAGAACAAGGTGACATCTTTACATGGCTTGTTTTGTAAGACCAGCTGTCTAAAACTCAAACATATTCAACTGACAATGAGAACCATTACATTTAATTCAATTCAATTCAATCTTTACATTTGGCAAATCATTACATTTGAGCAGCTGGAACCGCACAAAAATGACATTCTTGCTTGATAAATGACTAAAATAACTGATGATCAACTGTTTTCTCTATGGGCAAATCAATTATCCTGCAGCATGATTCTCTTTCAGGACTAAACGCACAAGCTACAGGTCTTGTAATTCTTTACACATAATGCATCAGAAACCCTGCAGCCAAGTAAACCAGATATCTTAATCTGGGCTGGCATGGACCCAGCTACAGTCCCAGCATACACTGCTCAGACTGTGTCTACAGGCTGTGTTGAAACCTGGAGAGGTTATTGCACGCCAAACCTGGCGACGACCACCACACCTTCAGTTACAGTATTTACCAGTGCCTCTGCCTTGGCGCAGACAACAACATGCGCATATAGACCTGACCTGACCTGACTGAAATAATGGGCCTTTAATGACAGACTGAAGTGCAGAGGCGATAAGGCAGGGATCCCTCCTCTAATGCCCTAACCGAGCTGAAAGTCCGCGTTTTCACCTCACATGTGCAACCCAAGAAAAGTCTCAGCATAATGTGGTTTACAAGGTGATTGCGCACGACGCACGGGATTTATGGAAAGCCTCTTACGTGTACCTGAGGTTCTCTCGGGCTCGGGAAGGCACGGAAAACACCGACAAACATAAGCAGCTGCTGATTTTACAGCCTGTAGGATAATGACAATGGTATGGCTGCACGGGAGGAGGTTGAAGGTGGTGCGTGTTAAACCCGCGCAGCCCGTCAAAGCAACATAGTCCTGCTGTGACACCCAGCTGTGCATCATCATCACCACCACCAACACCACCACCATTCTCATCCCCCCAGGTTTCACAAACACACACACACATGCACATCAACATGCAGCACACACTCTCCTGCAGCTCAGTGCTTCCAGCTACAGCGCCGTGCGCAGCGCCACTCTCCTTTAGCCCTTTATCTTTATCACCCACGGCCGCGCTCACTCACTATCAGCGGGATGGTCCTGTCGTCCCGGTGGATCTCCAGCCGACCGGAGACCACCTTCTGCCCATGGCCCCTGCCGCGGGTCTGCGACGCCGACGACGACGTCGACGACTGGGGCTTGTTGTCCTGCCACAGGTAATAAAACGTCCCCAAGATCCACGCAACGGTCAGAATAGCGATGGCGTTGGCCCGTATCCTGCGCATGGTGAGCCCATATGGAGGGCTCCGGAGGCGAGCCCGGCTGGTTCAGGTCCGTCCTCGGCAGAAGGTGCAGCCTCCCAGCCGGTGATGGGTTGAGTCGCAGCGCAGACAGACAGCCTCTATCTCTCCTCGAACAAGCTCTTCGCTGCCTCTCTGCTGGGATTTGCGCACTAACAGAGCCACGGTCCTAGCGCCGAGTCATATCATCCCCCCACACACACACACACACACACACATACGTACACACTCACACATCATCCATCCACTGGCTATAATGTGGAGAGGATGTCCAATCTGCATCCAGCAGCTGACGGCGTAATTCAACCACACACAGCCCACAGTAGGTGCAGACAGATCAGGGGGGGAGGACAGAGAGGAGGAGGTGATGAGAAATACATTTCTCCACTTCAGGTCATTTTAACCTCTGATGCACTTCTGTGTGTCTTTGAAGGCTGTGACTGGTTTTAGTTTCAATAACATCACAATAATATACGAATACGAATAATATAAATGTTTAAAGCAGGCTGCTGTTACGACCCTGGCTCCGGGGAGGCAACACCAACATTTTGCATTAAGCACAATTTTTCAGGTAGGCCTCCTCATCCTCGAGTACCTAAATTGTCTGATATTTTACTACATTACCTTACTTATATGATCTATTTTAAAGATTCACTTTTAACCAGTCATATATGTTGTTTTGGGACAATTGAAAATCGATCTATTTTGTATAAGGATGAGTTGCATTTTACACATATCAGTTTAGAAAGTATGATGCATCACAGATTTAAACTACCCCAAAGTATAAAGCAGTTAAATTAGCTTCACCATGGCCAAGTTTAAACGTCTAATTTTGAAGCATCTCATTCTAGAAACTGTGTCTCCGGTTACCTGATAATCCTCAGGCCTCAGCTCCAGAATTATCTCTTCTATATATATATAATGTAGTTTCAGTGAAAACTGAATACTACTATAGGTAAATGTGTCAATTTCAGTGAACTGAACCTTTACTTTCTTCCATACCGCTCCCCCTCCATCCAGAATCAAAATGAGATCTGCAGTTTTACTGCAACATATTTCTTATCCTCGCTGTATAAACAAGAAGACACATTATTCTGCCTATGCATTTTAAATTATAAATTTAAATTAAGAGCCTGCAGCCCACACAGAGCAAATTAAGCAATGCAGTTGAATTGATCATGAAGAGGCCTTTGCCGTCTTTAAACACCAGCATCATGAATATTCAACTCCTCCTGAGTTAATTCTGGATTGGCACAGATGACCTCTGCAACTATGACTTATTCAGAGTACGAATAAATCAGAGGCGTAAAAAAAAAGTCGGAATACATTAGACTCAGAGGACCCCTCTCCAAAATCCATAACGGCCTTAAAACGGCTGCACAGACCAGCAAAGAAATCAGAGTAGAGCAATAACACCCCAGAGGCATAACAGAGCTGAGGAGGCTGAAATATTTTCGTCTTATTCCTTCGCTGGTAGAAGAAACACTGAAACAGCCCACAGAATGAGCTCATCCAACCCCACCTAACAGCAATATACTGTGTATGTGTGTGTGTGTGTGTGTGTATGTATGTGTGTGTATGTGTGCGAGGCGTCCACACAGCTGGGCCCTCCACCACAACATCAGGATTTAGGAATGCCAAGTTTTCCCTCATCAGAAACACAAGCAAAGAAACCTGATCCAGAGTCAGCGGGGGGAGAGGACGCACTGAGTACAACAAAATCAATAGCTCAAGCGAAAATCCATCTGCAGCTGTACACTGTGTCATTTGTCTGTGAAGCAATCAAGCTTTTATTTTGTGATGAAACCTGTTAACTTTAATTGGTTTCTATATAACTTTTCATTTAAATTTCCTCATGTGCTTTTATATCTCCTATATTTAGGTAATTTAGGTAAAACTCCTACATTTAGTTTTTCTTTTAAGGGAAAGCTGTTACAAACTGGGAGTGTGGGGTTTGAAAGAAGTGAGCATCCAGGATGTTAGGGGTCTCATGAAAGATGCTGTGTATTATGGGAAACGTAGGATCCAGTGTTTTTGGAGCTTGACACACTAGGGACTAAAAGTCAGGATTCTGTCTCTTGTGGGTCCCTCAAGATTAAGGAAGTGCAGTACTAAGTTGATCGAGTTCCACATTTACTATTGTTACACAAACTTTCTTCAAATCGCCTCTTTTATCTGACAAGAGAATGAAACATATCCTTATATATATATATATATATATATAAGATAACTGACTATACAAAGCAAGAGAAATGAAAGGTGCAACACCAATTACAAAGTTAAAATGTTGCAAGTTGGATTTTATATCAAACAAATCAGGCATCTGTTCAAAAAGTGCCTCTTTTCTTCATCAGTTAAATTAATCACAACATGTAAATGCTTTAAAAATCAAAGAGTCTAACAAGCTGCAGCCAGAGGTATATGCACTGTGTCTGCTGTCTCTCTGAAGCCTTGCACTTGGAGGTTAATCTCATTATACATGTAAGCTGCTATTCCCTCTCTTCCATCCTGTCATGGAGAGACCCGGCAGAAAATGAGATCTGCCCCACATCCAGCCTGTGTATATAGAGAGGAAAGGTCACAGGGGTCAGGGACACATCTGGCTCAAGGGTGGGAGATATTTGTCTTCATTCGTACGGACAGGGCTGTGCCTCTCGCGGCGCTGCTGTCACTGTTATCTTTGGGGAAGACAGTGACGCCTCAAAGCAGGGAGGAAAAGTCTCTGCACATTCAGACAAGGGAATGATAAAAGCACACAGCAGACATGGCAAGGTGTTGGTCCTGGCAGCTCTGTGGGGAATACTGCACACTCACAGCCTGTGGACCTGGCCACCCAGCCCTTAACTGGCTTGGTTATGTCAAGAGTACTGAATGAAGAGAGGAAATCAGGGCTACATGCAAACTTTCCAACAGGGTTAGTCAACCACTCGTGTCAACAATCCGTCTCCTGAGACTGATGGAAAGACAAAGCTTCACATTCCCATGTCGGCAGTGAAAAGAGGGAAAAAATAGGAGCCCTTCTGAAGCCAAATATACTGGGTGGGAACTAGAACTAAAAAGTTGCCCTGTTTTTAACCAAAAATCAGCACACTGATCACAGCAAGCTGAAACAGCAGAGTTTTATTTTATTTTGTTGAAGAAATTGACATATTTAGCAAGAACAGAAAAAAGGTTCCCACTTTATAATAAGTCATCCTTTATAAAGATGAATTAATGTTAATAAATCATTAACTTCTTCACAGAACAATTAAAAGTTAAAAGATCAAGAATGAGAACAATGTTTGGGTTGCTAGCTTGCAACAAAAGTTGGGTTATTAAACAGCTGTCACAAAGTTATTGTAAATGTTGTTAAGCCATTAATAAAGAGTAATGAACATAAATTCTGCAGTTACATATCTTAATAAGTCATTAACAATGACTCATGAGTTTCTCACTTTCTAATAAGCAAACAGAAAATGTTAATAAGTCTTCTGTTGATGATAATAACTAATGAATAAAGTTTTTTTAATAAAGTGGTAGCTGTAAATGTAAATAAGCTGTCAATAAATTAATTGTAGTCCCTGCCCAGCAAGATAGCATGCCTTCAATGACAATGCTAACATGCTGTCGGTAGAATTCATCTTCTGGGAACCATCAATGTCTGTGTAAAATTTTGCATTTGATAGTTGTTGAGATATTTCATTCAGGACCAAAGGGGTCTAACATTGCTATTCTTCGAGCTACCTTGCTAGCATAGCTGAAAAAATAGATCCCCCAATCAAAAATATAAAAACTTAAAGAAGCAGAAACCATTAAAATAAAGGTAACAAATCCAGACAGGGAACCAACCACAGAATAATTGTCCCTTTTATTAAGCACAATTTATCAACACATAAAATAGTCAAACACCCCCACAGGAGTTTGTAGAGGCATGTGTGCTGTGTTAAAAAATCTCAACCGTCTTCAGGGTTTCTGTTCTGATCAGGACTTTTGTCCTTTCTGTCTTTGAAGATGTTAAAGGAAAAGAGAAGTCTTCCCGCAGGAATTTACAAATGCGTTGTGTTATGATTGCCACAAGCACAAATCCTGAAGCAGAAAGTAATGTGGTATTTTGGTGTGTGTATGTGTGTGTTTTCTGCAGAAACTCCCACAGACCGTCACCAGCCTTTTAGTTCCGCCGAGAATCACTGCCGGCATTTTAGACAACTATGCCAAAATGGTGAGTTCGAAAAAAACAAGACACACACAGAAATCCCAGTATCCACACACACACACGCACACACACACACAGACACACACAGACACAAAGATGCACTTCTTTGCTACCAAAAGGCCCAAAACAAAGGCACACAGAGGTCTCATTAGGCATGTTTGCACACACATCTTCCAGAAAGATAAGAAGAAAAACACACAGAGTTCTTAGTGTAAATGACACACACACAACACACACAATCCTGTAAGCCTCTATGGAATTCCTCTATGATAATAGTTGAAACTCAGCCAAACGCCTCCCGACTGTAACCAGTGATCACTGAGCTCTGCGATGTACAAGTTCAGTCTTGTGTGTGTGTTGCGTGTGTGCGTGTTGTGCAAACAATGAGTGTCAGAGAGCAGACACACACAGCAAGCAGGAATTTAACTGAGCTTCTGTCCTGATGTGGAGGGAACAGGCGCAGGTTTCCCATGCTGTTTCACTACAACAACAAGCAGCTTTAGTGAGTCAACTCTGGATAAATTAACTCTTTTTACATCAGACCATGTTCCAGATTATAAATAAATAGATAAAGTCTGGCTCCATCCAGAATCTGTCCTCTGAATTTGAAGCACTCCCTGCAGGCTTCAGAGGGGGCTATAAATGTTGCAGTAGATTGTAGACTCAATGATGAAAACTTTTCAGACTTTGCTGGAAAAAAACATCCCAAAGAAACTTTTCACACTACTCTTGTCTGCAGTCCATCTGAATGCTCAGTTTGTTGCACACACAGTATCTTGAAATACATTTTTGGTCATTGATTCTAAGGAATTTGACACCATAATTTGACATATGGCCTATGTTGTAGGTCTTTGATACCAAACAGCGGAGCTTTGTAGGAAACAGAGTGCTGCAGGAATGAGACCCACCTATGGTACACTTCTGGTTCTTTTATCTTGAAGTCAGTGGGGTTTTTGATTTAGTTTTTGGTCAGATGCCTGAAATAAGGTCTGTTGTTTTATGACATAAAATATGTCAGTAAATTAACTTTGAAGCTTTTACGTGTCATGAAAAAAGGTGGTTGCTAACAAATTGCTAAGTGATACTGCAGAGGTTGTTGGGGACGTCATCACGCTGAACAGCACAAAATCAAATTACAAGATGGGTGTTTAGTGGTGGTGACGTTGAAGTCATGGGACTGCGCTACAGTTCATTTGTACCCTTTAGCTTTAGACGTTTGCTTTTTGCTTCTGGTGATTGCATTTACAATTCAAAAATCATAAAATTTGTGTTCATTTATGAAGATTATCTTGCAAAAGCAAATGCATGTAAGGATCATTTTTGATAGCTGCAGAGCATATTTTATGCATGAATCCAAAATTCAATTAAAGAATAACATTTTTGTCGAGGGATCAGACCAATGCTAACTTCCAGGTTCGTCATCCCTGCAGGACTCTATAACCTAACATGACCATTCATATTCTACTGTTACAGTTACCAGCAAGAAACATTTAAACATCACTAAATGGATCCAGAAAACTCAAACCACATCACTACCAGCTGCTTTTCTTACACTGGGTACACACTATGAGTTACTGTAAGACCAACAATCCTTAAATAAGTACAACTGTTTTCTAAATCAGTCATTTTTTCAGAGCAGCTTACAGCTTTTTTCCAAGAAACGTCTGATGGAACAAAGCATCATTTGTGGTTTGTTTTATGCAAGTCATACCAGATGGGTGGAGCAACAGGACACAGACACTTGTGATCATGAAAGTACACTAACCTGCCAAGCAGATATTGTCGAACCCTGCCACTAAACTCTTGTTTCCTGTTTTAAACCTCACCCATCACTCACCAGAGCTGACAGACAAACCTTGAACAAATATTTGCAGATAAAATTAAATCCTCTTGTAAACAATCTTTGCTAGTGTTGTGAGCTCGCAGCTCTCGCTGTGAAGACAAGGAATAGCTCAACGCTCACAACAGGTAGTTTATATTTGCCAAAGGGACAGCACATCCGCTGCCGGACTGCCAGAGGCGAGCCGACAGGGCCGATTGGAAGCCACTGAAGGCCATGTTGTCACAAGGCACATGGGGGATTTGGAGAAAAGAAGAGGCAGACAGTGTTCACACACACAAACCCACCAAACACACATTTCTAAAATAATAAAACATCATAAAATAAATCATATCTTGGTAAGATAAGATGAAAAAAGTGCTTGTGGAGGCATTTTTCTTAATCCAGTGACAAATAGAGAAATAGATTCCCTGCGAAACATACTTTGCTGTATACTTTACTTGCTGTCAAAGCTCTTGCTTTCTATGAAATGGGTATTAATACCCCACTTCTACCCTGCCGTGGCTCAGCAGGCAGCAGCTGTCAAGTGTGTGTGTGTGCTATAGTAAGTCTATGATTGTATAAGCCACAGTCAGCAAAGAATAAGTTCACCAAAAAAGCCTTACTGCAATCCTCAAGCTGTGAAAATTGGTGTAGAGATTGAAGGCCAGCAGGGTTTGGCATTCACAGACAACAGGAGAAAAACAAGACTAAGAGTCTACAGCTATGCTAGCAGGTGTAATGTTTATCAAGTTCATCGTCTTAGTTTAGTCTTCACGTACTAACTTTTCCTAATTACAGCTAAGCACAGTACAGCTGAGGATGTTGGGAATGCCCATTTTGTGTTTGGTGCTAACTTCCCCAAAGTAGAGGACATATAGAGTTTAGAGTTATTTCCAGTGTAGCTGCATCAGGGATGTTCAACATCTAGTGTCAACAAGATTTTTTTCATGAACCAAAGCACTGGACAAACTGAAATTGTGACTTGATCATGGCACTCTATGGAAAATCAAGGGATCAAAAACGTTTTTAAAATTCATCTTGAGGACAGCCTGAATGAATTAATAAAATTTTGTCCCAATCGGTTCAGTAGATGTTGAAATGTTTTCATGAGTCATCGCCTGGGAACCATAAACGTCTGGACCAAACTTTGTGCCAATCCACTCGTAGATGTTGAGATATTTCACTAGAATAGTGCAAACTTTTACCTGCTGGTGACACAAGAGCAAAAGTCAGGGATCCCCACAGTCATTAGGGCTGATCCTCTGGGAACAATGAATGTCTGTACAAAATTCCAAAGTTGTTGAGATGTTTCTGTCTGGACCAGAGTGGTGGACCGACAAACCGACTTTGCCATCCATGGAGCCGGGGCCTCTATAGCATAAAAAACAGATGTTTCAGCATTTTAAAAAAAACACTCATTACATCTTCTTCTTCATGATTTGCTCAGTGTTTACACAATCAAGTACTGAATAAAAACCAAGGAGGTATTTTCTCTCTGCCAGCTTTGCAGAAAATAAAGCTGAGGTGGGCTGGGTTTAACTGGGCAAACTGCTGGCCTCACAGCTTCCAACTGGAACATCTTTTCCATTTGCACATGGGTGCACCATTCCAAGACATTACCGCATCCCAGTAAAACACACACACACACATTCGCACACAGCTACAATAATTTGGAGCGTGATGAATTATTCAGTGTTTGTCTCTGCCTCATGGACACTGCTTTTTCAAAGTCACAGGGGACCTTCGTACAATCACGCTGGAGCTCTCCATATGCTCCAGTGATGCGTCTATCAGTCGAACATATTCTGCTGGTTTAGGCCGTGTTCTCAGGCTGGGCCCTGTCTCCCTGCCCAGACGAGGGAGTCATCAGGATCCATCCGAGGCCCCGATGTAGAAAGCAGTTGGCAGACTTTATCGTGAGGGTGTGTGACAAAATGTGTTGCTGAGCAGTCGGGCTGTTGTGATTCTGTTACTCCAGCTGGCTCGGCTCAGCGTAGGAAGTCCATTAGCAGGACAAGTTCCAGTGTGCCATAGTAAGCAAGCATAATGGGCCTATATGGGGAAAGGACTTCCAGATGAGAGATGGGGGTGCTGACTGTCCATGAGTAGATACGAGGAGCATGAGCACTCATGAGATCAGGAAGAATAAGGGCTTTAACGTAATGTTACACACATTTTAGAAAAAAATTACATTTAACAAAAAAAATTATCATTCACCATCTTTAGTAAGCTTACAGTCTTACTAAAGTCTGCATATGTGCACAGGCTTTAATGATACCTGTGAGTTCAATTTTATTTCTCACAGTGTAAATGTTTTAATTGGCTCCTTTCATGTTAGTTCATTACCAGCAGTAAAATAAAAATTGTTCAAGAAATAGAAAGCATAAAGAGAACAGTCATGGTAAGTCAAAATCCATCCATCCATTGTCAACTGCTTATCCTGCATACATGGTCGCGGGGAGCTGGACAGGTCACCAGTGCAGCACTCACACTCACACCTAAGGCCACCAATCAACCTAATACACATGTCTTTGGACGGTGGGAGGGGAGAACATGCAAACTCCACACAGAAATGCTGGGGAAACCCGCTGACCTTCTTGTTGTGAGGCGACAGCGCTAACCACTGCACCACCGTGCTGCCCGGTGAGTCAAAATGATGATAGTAAATCAGAATTGTTAGTGAGTCAGTGGCAAAATAGTATTAGTAGTAAAAGTAGTAATAAGTAGTTACATTTTCACATAGACAAAATAATGATAAATAAGAGTCTATGCAAAATGTTGCAATTATTAGTAAGTAATGTTTCCAAAATTTAGATATTGTCAATTTTACAATATTGAATTATCATCATTTTGACTTAAACAATCATGACTTAGTTATAGCAGTATACTAAGTCACAGTTGAAAAATATTAAATGAAAAGGTGGATGAAGTCAATATTAAAGCTAGGGGAAGGTAATTATTTCAGAAGCTTTTATTATATTTGTAGAAATAAATCAAATGCTCTGTCGCAAAAATTGTAAAAATCCAGTATATGTGGCTGTCACAGGACTGTAATAAGCACGCACTACGCATGAAAACGTGTTTTGGGGGAGTGACTTTGGGGTCAAGCCTGAAGGTCATTTTCTGGTTGAATACTTATCTAGTTTCTTCAAAGTTGCCTACTCCAGATATTCTAAATCATGGGAATATCTTACATACGTAAACATTTGATTTACCTGACTCATTTTTTTAATAAATAACTTACAAATAATAAACTAACATTTGATAGACTTGAGTTATCATTAAATCATTTTACTTGATGTATCCTAATTTTGACTTTTCATATTTTTGACTGAGAATCTCACAACTCAGCTTTATTTATTCAGTTTCCTCCTGGAGTTAATGGACTTCTGTACATTTTTCTGTAGAATTCTTTTAGAAAGTATGTTTTCACACTGACTCACATTATTATTGGGGCTTTCTGAATGCTCAAAATAAAGACGAATCCTGTTTGCTTCAAGTAAATCTAAATGTAAGCAGAAATCAGATGCTAACACCTAAACAGTAAATACCAGCAGCATCAGTGTGAACATCTGCAACCCAGTGTGCTATCACAAAGACATAAACATGAGTGGAAATCCTCGTTTATTACTGATTAAAGCCAGACAGACAGATGGGTCGCTGCTCAGAATCAAATAACTTCAATTTGAAATTAGTCATTAACACTCTATACAGTATACACACAGTGGTACAAATGCTCCCACTAAAAACAAACATCAGAAACAGTCTTAGCAGAGAATGTGTGCAAACCTTCAAGAGCAGAAGGGGAGAGGGGGTATTTTAAATGGGCTGGAGATGCAGGTAATGCTACAACTTGTCGTAGGAGTTTATTTAAAAATTCAAACCTAGACTTTGTGGTTAAAAAGACAAGTCATTTAAGTCAGCTGAGCAATGACATTGCGGACCCCAACTCATTCAAAAAAACATACATCCATTACTTATATTTAATTTTCAATTAACTGGGGAGTCCTGCTTCTTGAATTACCTCCCAGGTGGACCGCACACAAACACATTTTATAACAATATTGCTATTAAAATGCACAGATCGATCAATCCGTTCAAGTCATTCACATGAGTTCTAGTTCTTATCACGCAGATGTGTGATTTCACAATAAATAAACAGGACATCTATCCACTTTTAAAGTGCTATATTTTTGTGATCTGTCTTAGAGCGAGACTATATAACTTTTGAAAGAAGACCTTACTTGGTGTGGTATGAACAGTTGCTTATGGTGGCTAATGGTAGTTAATGTCAGCAATCCTGCAAAGAATCTTAACTTCTTGCTGTTCAAAAGCTGCAAAGTCTCACTTAAAATGAGTTCCACTTCACTTGAAGAAACATAAAATGAATACAAAGAAGACAGATGACTTCAAAAAATGCATTATAGAGAGAATACTGTCCAGTAGCAATGATTCACAAAGTGTAAAGACAGTAAATAAGGAAAAGAACATAGCAATGAATACTGTTAGCCAAAGAAGCCCTATCAAATGTTTAAATAAAATACGAAAACGTCAAACATACAGCAAGACGAATGCTGTTTAGCTTAGTCAGTACCAGCACATGCTAACAAAAAAATGACAGACATCTGACTATACTGTAAGTACAATCTTCAGAGTCACAAAAGGCATTTAACAGTACTCCTGCAGAGTGTATTGGCATAACAAGCAGTGTTTGAGGCCTACACAGTGTGACAGGAGGGGTGGGAGACAGTGAAAGGCAGGAAGAGAGAGAAAGATAAAATCATAAAGCTTGTAATCATCTCCTGGTGAGAACGAGCACTAGCTTCTGTTGTTACAGCTCCACTTCCTCTGGGCGTCTGTCAATAGCGCCCATTTTCTTCCGAGGCGACATGTAGGGCTGCGAATCCCTTCTAGCGTTACAGTGATACATGCTTTTCAAATGTCAGAGTCTACAACCCTCTTTTCTCTTTATTGCTCCCCCTCCTATTGAGCGACCCCGGACATTCCTCCTGATACTTCATGCACAAAGAGAAAGAAAGTCGCAAGCCTTTGCTTTCAGGAGGATGTCCTGTTCTGCTCAGCGGGTAAAGCAAGACAACAATTGTGCTCAAGGTAACTAAGGTTAAAAAATGTCTGCACTTGTTCTGTAAGGTCCTTTGGATACAAGCATCCAATTCCACAGCCTGATAATTAAGTCAAGCACTTCCAACCTTCTGGTGCATTTCTAGTTCAAGGATGTCCAAGCACTGAAATCCGTGGGGTGGGGTGGGGTTATTTATTAGTAAACAGTCATGTCATTGTCAGGTGGAGCCGTTACTGCTCAGTGGGACACACGTTACGGTCTTTGCAGCAGAAATAATGCACCACCACGCCGTTGGGATACCTGGCAAATGCACTGAAAAAGAAAGATAAACAAATAGACAGTTTATTAGGATTATTACTCACTGCATCGCAGCAGATTAACAAGACTTTAATTAAAACTTAAGAGCAAACTAAAATGAACAGCTGCTCAGGAAATAAACCATGTTCTAGTTAATAAAACCACAACAGCAGACAGAAAAAGCTGATAAAAAGAGAAATAAGATATAAAATGGAGGATGCTGTTACTATACACAGTGTCATTTTTTGATTATGTGCACTGAAATGTGGGAGTGGGATCTCAAGAGGATATTCTAAAAGGCTAATGTGCAATAATAATATTTAGAATGATAGTAAATAAAAAAAGGATTAGAAATGAATGAATGTTATATAGGTTTATAGTTTATAGGTTTATATATTTTCATTATTATGCCAAAAAAAGGGATGTTTTTTGAGAAAATGAAATTCCTACACTGAAAGAGTCTTACCTGTTTCCTATTTTCTTCTTGCAGACTCTGCAGGTCTTCTCCTCTGTAATGACACATTTAACCTGCTGGTGGAAGATGCGCTCCTCCTGCACCTGAAAAATGAGAACATGTCAGGTGAGTAGAAACAGACAGCACAGAAACAATGGAGTTTCAAAATGACTCTAAGGGGTTGAGAGATGACTACAACGAAAATAATAATTAAAAACAACACCATAAATAATAATCTTGCGAAATACTATATACTTTTACCTCCTGAAGTCCAACTGAAACTTTTTAAAGTTTATTGTTGACAGTTTAATAGGAAAGAAAAAAGGCTCTTCAGGGAAATATCAGAAACACTCATGAAATAAACAAACGTGAAGCAAACATGTCATGAGCAAACAGCTTGTTGTTAGTAGTATTGAAGAGTAAGGACCACACCAGCATCTAAAAAGACCAAAGTGATATTTGCAGGTACGCTTACCTGCTGTTTTAAGTTGCTGCAGCTGAGCAGCTTATCTGCTATCTAGCCAATAGTCTGATGTTAGCAGTGCTCTTTTCCCTTGTGACTGTTTGTTTGGTGGCTCAGTCAACAAGCTAAGGGTGCAGGACAAGACATGTTTCATGTTTGTAAGCTACAGTGGGTGGTTGTTCAAAGTCACGCTGCTGTCTTCCTGTGATAGATCACTGACATTACTGCAAATTACATTTGCAAAGGTTTGATTGGCTGTGTGGAAACAAGTTCTCCATCCACTTAGAGAACTAACCGTTTCTGGTTTTCTTTCTCAAATGAGAACAAAGTACATATGACTCACAGAGCAGATATGTATGCTGAGGCAGACAATTTAATTTCACTTGGACTCAAATGAAAACAATCTGAAAAGGAAAATCAATTTTCAATTGAACTGCTCTAAAATAACAGATATGCACCCTGTGACTAGGGGCAAGTACACAATGCTTTGTAATAAGGGGTCACAAGAGGCCGGGAACCTCTGCACATGGCAACCGCAACATCATCTTTGATTTTCTGGTGATGAGTTCATGCGAATGGTTCTCTTTTATGTGTTATGCAAAGGTGGTTGTCACCACAACTGTACAACTCATCAGGTCCTATGACCTAGAGGATTTTATCTCTGTAAAAAAACAACTACTGTATAAGGTTTCATGGGCACACGTAGAACCACTACTGTGCTACTTACCCTGGAAATTATGCGACACACAGACCGTTTTTAATGATTTACAAATTCGATCCAAACTGATCTACTTCAGAAATAGATGCCCAAACTGAATTTATCCATATAGAATATATACTCACCGGCCACTTTGTTAGGTTCACCCTGCTAGTACCGGGTTAGACCCCCTTTTGCTTTCAAGACTGCCTTAATTCTTTGTGGCATATTTTCAACAAGGTGTTGGGAGCATTCCTCAGAGACGTTGGTCTCAGTCTATTATGACTACCAGCTATATACAGCATGCTAACCTTGACGACCCAGCTATATTCTAATCTATCTATTAATATAGCTCTCCTATCAGCTAGGCTCCTTACATGCTTGCTAATAACCTTTTTTAAGGTGAGTCTCCAACATTGACGGTGCTGTGTTGGAGAGATTTGTGTACCAGTGTTTATGAGAGGGAGAGGATTATAAATATGCCTAGTAAAAAATAAAAATAGAAAATCAATATGTGGCGGTCAGTGTTGATCTTGAGGCGGGGCGCCACAAATAAATCAATGTATGGGAAACACTGCTCTTGCCTTTCTGTCATCTTGAACCAGTCAGCCCATTCTCCTCTGACCTCCATTTTCGTTCAGAAAACTGCTGTTCGCTGGATATTTCACACATTTAACACTTCATTTACTGTATTGGACATCATTTGTTTGGGTTGTTCTCATTCATTAAATCCTTGTATAAGAAAAATGATCTGCATGGTGAACAGTCTAATTTGTTAATGCTAAGTACTAACTCGTCCATAATCATTAATGCAGAACAAGAGTTCAACCCTTTAAAAGTTTGCTGTAGCACGTCAGCCTTTTTCTTAAGTCCCGCCCCATCCAGGCTGTGATTGGCTCATAGATGGAATAAAAGAATAAGAAGAATGATGTACTGTCATCTGTCATCCATAGTATTTATTTTTATTATATTTTATTAGCTATATGTGGTATTGTTTTGAGAATATTTTATTTAGTGGAGAACTTATTATGTTTGAAGCGGTATTATATTTCTTATTTTTTATTTTATATAACTTATTTATTTTGTGTAATTTGGAAGTTTGTTTAAAAAATTGTAAACTAATTTGGATGTTTGCAAAAGTTCATAATAAACCAGTAGCAATTTAATGATTGCATTTTTTTCACCAATTTTGCGGAGGACTTGCGCTTCACACATATCACGCGACAGGTTTTGTAGCTGACCCTGCCTATAAACATACTCTCCATCTGTGGGGATCAATATTTATCAGATTATTTTTAAGAGGACAGAGGCCCTGATTGTCACAGCAAAGTAACTCATTATCACTACTTTTTCTTAAGAAAAGGGTTTTCTTTGACTTTCGGTGAACTGACATTTTAATCTAATTGACATGAACCACCATGTAGACAAACTCTCCAGGACTCACCCTGAGGAACTCAGCCTGCAGCAGACTCTTCAGCACCTGGTCGCAGCGTTTCCTCTGTGCCTTTTCCTCCAGGACGCTCTCCAGGAAAACCCGGATCTCTCGGATCTGGGTGTTTGCTGGGAGCAGATTCATGGCCTGGAAAAAACAAAAACGCTGGCTTGATAAACACAGTTTACCTGACATTTTGTTTTTTTAAAAACACTTTCATTATGAGAGAGAGAACTTTGTGGAGTGGATGGAGGAAATGTCTCCTTTCAGAAGCAAATGACACTCATTTGCAAAGTATAATTGATCAAAATGAGCATTTTATCTAGCAGCATGTGGTAATCTTCATGTTGTGGTGCTGAATTCAGAGGGAACACTGATAAGGACTTCTAAGAGTAATTTCCACATTCATTAAACTTATAATTAAAAAAAATGAACACAACTCATTAAAGCTGGGGTAGGCAGCGTTGGAGAAACCAGCAAGAGATATTAATTTAGCACATATAGCCTTGCTAAACTTAGAGGAAGAGTTCAGTTTCTGCTGAAAAACAACTGAGGAATGAAAACATTTAATTCAATAAGACAAGTTTGGAAAAATAATTTTTGCCCATTTCTTGATTTTGCAAAAAAAGCGACACTTAGTGGCTGACTGTCAACAAATTTTGCACAAAGCCTTAGAGGAGTATGGGAAAGTATTGACTCACATTTTGTGTTAATCGGACAGACCTCTGTGGAGCTATGACATCACTTCCTATTTTGACCGTAACCTACAGGAAGTTGTTTCTTTATAACTCGGACATTTATTGAATCGTCTCCTGCAGGCCATTCAATAGATTGCAGGTTTAAGGGAACTCCACACTGGTTTTACGTCATAGACCGGAAACTTCCAACTTGGTGTGGACATAAGGTCCATAAGAGCTACAGGCCAAAAGAAGTTTACCTTGATTATAGCGCCACCTACTAGCTGATGTGTCATTTTTTGCATCTGAGGTGTCTGCAGCAGTTTGTACCAGCCCTGTAAATTTCACTTAATATGGTATCACGTGTTTTTTGATTTTATGACTTTCACTTATGGAAGAATATAAACAGTGGGCTCTAGTGGGTTTGTTACAGCGAGCCACGCATGCAAAGCAGCCCCCTTGGGCTTGGACCCTTAATATGCAAGCCTCTGTGGATGATTAGCAGAACAAAGATAAAAATTCCTCTACATCAACTATTGTGCTAAAGTGCAGTTGAACATGGAGCTGAACAGAAAAAGACTGAGGTAGTGCCGGGCAGCTCCTACTTAGTTGGGAGGTCCCACTTGTCAGAAACTACTTGTAAGCTGACCAACATGAGTTTTGAAATTAAGTTAAAATGATTAGTCAGATTGACAGAGAATTTTTATAATCAAGGAATAATTTCATTTATCAAGCCTAAATGTCCTAATAAATTAGCTGTTTCTAGGTTTTCAATTGTAAAGATAGTCTACTTTCCTCTGTTTGTCATTAAAACATTTCATATCTTTGGGTGTTGCACTGTCAGTAAGACAAACCAGCAATATAAAAACAGGTCCCACCAGGTTCTGGAAACTTGTTTTAAAAGTTTTTCACTATTTTCAGATTTATATTTATATAAAAATATGCTGACAGATTGATATTAACTGACAATGAAAATAATTCTAACATTATATGTCGTGTTTCTAAACAAGAAATCGTTAAAAAAAAAGATTAAAAACAGACTAACAAGCATACAAAACACTGCTTCATGTTGGAAGGTTTTGTACATTCTTGTCGGCCTTATGCTCTCTTGGCGAGGCAGAGTCTTGAAGCGAGGCCAGGGGAAATGGCAAAGGGGGCAACAATGGCACAGAACCAAAGATGGAGAGCTCTTAAATGTGAGAGGAAACCTTAACATTCATATAAACCTGCAGCGTTCCCCTTAAGAGACTCTTACTTTGACATGTCTATGGCTGGACACAGACCAGTAATGCCTCTCACACACAATCACATCCTCTTTAAAGCACAGATACAACATTGTGTGTGTGCATTTTACAATAATACTTAGACTAATGTATGTTATATTACTGGAATATAATTACAGATGCATTAATATGTAAGCATGTTGCAGCTGATCAAGGTGGAGCGACTACTTTATATACGTATATCTACAATACATCATAATTTAGTAGTTGAATGCATATCTTGAAATCTTTAACTATAGCTGTCAGTTAAATGTGTTTGTGTCCCAATTGTAGCAGAGTAGGAGTATAAAGGAGTATATGGATATACTCAAGTAAAGAAAAGGAACCTCCAATTTGGACTTAAGCAAGTTCCACCACTGTTTTTGAGTTAGAAATTTCAGTAACAAAGTGAAGGAGTTTCATAGACTGTGCCTCTGTTCCTTTGTGATAAGATACAGAAAAAAAAGAATGTACAATAGTGATTGTTTTCACCTCGATGTGGAGTGTGTGGGAACATTTTTGCAGCTGGAAGTTGGATTGTATTGAAAAAACGCAGGTTTATAAAGCATTCTTTAAGGGATATCTTCTTTGCTAGACAGCAGTCGGTGGATTGCAAGGTCTGACAAGCAAAATAGGTCATGAGCTACTTTTGAAAAGAACAGCCTTTATTCAATTAACTCTACGCTATTTTGGTTCTGGGTTCAGGTAGTCGAAACAGGTATGTGAAAGGCATTTCATCAAAGATATTCTCATGTCAATGCAGACGCCTCTCGAGGGAGATCAGCGCCCTGCTGGAAATCTTTTTTCGGTTCGCCGGATCTTTTCTATCACAAAAGCAGCAGCTTGATTACCCCCGACAGTGCAAAACCCCTCTCGCCTCATTCTAAAAACAAACTAAATCAAATCTTTAAACGAGCTGTGTTCAGTCGCTGCTTTAATTTCACACCAAGTGTCAAATGACTAATTTTGTGCGAGCGCGTGTCATCGTTAATCATGTTATTCTATCTCAGTTTAACGCAGCCTAAACAAGCCGACTCTTATCAGTTTCACTTTCACTGCCACGTCTTGTGTGTGAATTAGTAATGATTACTAAATCTGTGAGATGGCAAAGAATCAACTTATAATGATAAAGCCTGGGTTGAATTAGAAGCTAATTCTTGCTTTCTGATTTAATGAGCACTTTGTAGTACCAGATGGAGTTCGCAGAGTAAGAAAGAATGAAAGTGCATGAATATTATTCACGTGTCAAGTACTTTTCTGTGACTGACAACTTATTTGGCATTGACAGTCTTGATGCAGTAAACATATGTTGTACTCCAAGGAGATAAAACTAGAGTTGTTTGTGAGTATGTATCACCAGACTGGGGTTTGTTCTTACATCACCCTGGCCAGTGCTGCTCTGTTGTTGTTTACCTTGGTGGTGTTGAGTTTACTGTGGTGCAGCTCCAGGACGTGCAAGGCCGCCTGGAGGTTGGCTTGAGGCTCCGACAGCTCCATCGTGATGGGCCCCAGGCAGTGGACGTCAGGAGGTGACAGGTACATTCGCAGCAGAGAAAGATAAACCTAAAGGGAAGAAATACAGCTGTTAATACTTTGTTTAGTCCACATATTATCGGAGACACACAGGACTGCAAAATGTCATGTAAGACAATACAAGACAGCAAATAACAACTATAACTATAATAACTATAGGGTCCTATACTGAATAAAAACAATTTTAATGAATTAAAGTGAGATAAAACAAGATATCATATTTGCCAAGTTACAAGATAAAAAAAGAGATTAATTAGATAAGAAATTGATTGAAAATTAATTGAAAATATCATAAAAAGTTATTTATAGTTTGACATGGAGGGAAATATGGTTCACAGAAGTGTAAAAAATGACTGCAGATTACAAAAAGGAAATATATAACGTGTATTCATGTTGGTAGGTGGATTTTATTTCTTCGGACAGAGTCGAACTAGTGCTTTATGTTAAGCAAAGCTAAGCGTCTGCTGGCTGTAGCTTCATATTTAACGTGCGGATATGGAAGTGGTATCAATATTCTCCTCTATATCTCAGCAAGAAAGCGATTAAGCTTATTTCCTATATGGTCAAACTATTCCTTTATATCCAGCCTATAATAATGGGTTTTAACAGTAGACTTTACAAACAGGCATCAAATATTCACTGTTCAAACAGGCGTCTTATTTCTTTCTGACCTTAACAGGAACAGCGATAATTTACTGATTTCCCCCACTAACCCAATGCTTATTCATTCATTTTCATTACTTTTATGTTGCTCATGTTTGTTCGTATAGTCAGGCAACATAGCAGACAATGTTATCTGCCATTTTTGAGATATTAGGTTTTTTTGGAGAACTAGCAATGTGTCTGTCATTGGACGCTTAAGCCATAAATAATCCATTATATTTGTAGAGCAATTTCTGCAGGCACAAAAGCACTTAACAGAAGGCAGCAGAGCGTACAAAAAGAAAAAAGTGGTCATAAAAAATTACACACAACAGAGCTATTAAAAAATCCAAGTGGGCACAATAAACACAATAAAATTAAAGAGGCAAAGATCCTGATTATTTTTCAGAAAAATTAATAAAATCAGCAACAAATACACCAAGTACACTGAAAGCTACTTACATCTTTATTCCCTTCAACTAAACTGTTGTAATGCCGGTGACAGTATCTGCAGAGCACACAGAGAAGATCATGAGGAAAAGATAAAACACGAACGCTCTGCTTATTTCTATGATGTTGACTATTTGACCTTATTTGATCAAAATGCTCACATCACTGCAAAAAGATAATCAGGATGTGCGCACAATTAAGTGATTGGTTTCAGTTGTGGCCCTTAGAATTTATTTTGCTGGCAATTTCATATGATGTCAGGTCAGAAACCACCTTGTTGCTTTCCCAAATGTACTGTTTTTGACTCTTTCACAGTCAGAATTGAATTGCTTATCATTAATCAAAACAACAACTGCAACTGTTGGAGTTGGCAAATATTAGGCTGATAGTTGATGTTAATTTCCCACACAGCGATGCAGCACTCTGTGGTGTTTGTAGGGGTACTTACTCTTCAGCCATGCGAGTGTCTTTCAGAATGTGCACATAGATGAAGAGCGCCTGCTCGTGTTTACCCATGCGACCCAGAAGCAGAGCCCGTTCCTCTAGCAGGCCTTGGAGATGGAAAGCAAGGTCAAAAGGAGCAAGTTTCACCCTTCAGCTTAAACATACATAACTTCACAAAAACATTCCTCTATAATTCATCATGGCTCATGAAGTGAAAATGTCTAAAAAACTAACCCAACATCTTTGTTTGTATTTATAAGCAAACAGAAAATATGTCTTGATTGTCCACTGTGTAAACCCACTTCTTACCATCAAAGGGGAAGTCACTGATGAGTTTGGCTGGTTCATAGCTGGTAGAAATATCCAGGAAAGACAGCAGCTTGTTCCTGAACTCTCCCAGATCACCTTCCTCCTTCCCCGCAGGCAACAGCAGGAACTCCTAAAACAGCAAAGAGGTTCTAATTATTGAGTCTATAGCTGCAAAGACTGGTCATTAAAACAATTAGTTGATCAACAGATTATTACTCTACAACTACTTTGATAATCAACTAATATTTCTAGTCATTTTTTAAAGCAAAAATGGCCAACATTCTCTGGCTCCACCTGCTTAAAAGTGAACATTTTCTCAGTTTCTTAGTCTCTGTGATAGCATTCAGCACCTCAATGATACACACAATAAGATTGTGACAATAAGATTAGCCTATTGATGCCAATTCATTTGTTATGACAGCTTCAGATACACACAACAGATAGAAAACACACATATATACAAAAAAAAAAAAAAAATAGAACTGAAAAATATACTATATAGTAAAAACATAAGAAAAAAAATCAGAAAAACAATTTACTATATGCAGTACTATACGATGTGTTTGGGTAAGAAACACTGAATACAAAAAATATCTTTATAATCTAATATGAAAACTCCAGCAGAAAACAGGCCACATTTTAGGTGACTCTGAAAACAGCAATGATAAATATTGTATATAAAACTGTAAACTGTACCGTTCGTGCTCAAAACAGGCTTCAATATTTACACAGCTAGGATTCTGTAATGCTGAACGAAGTCTTCATTTGTTCAGAATCCCAGTAATCTCAGAGAAACAATTACTTAATATAAAAGGCGGTATCCTAAAATATGCCTCATGACACGACATGAAGCAACAAGCTGCCACAGGGACTGATTGGTTTATTTTATTAGTTTTTTTTCTCAGAGTGCACATTAATGAGGTTCATTTCAAAATATGGTCAATGGATAATCATTAAAAAGTACAAACAGAGCGAGACGGATGGATTTCATAATAAGTCCTGACACAAGCTTTATTTGCAAAGCAGTGAGAGATAACTATCTGGATGAGTAACAAATGCAAACTGAACCCATATGTAGTGATTGTGATCACATGCAAATCCTATGATAAATTAGAATTACATTCTTTTGGCATTAAAAAATGAAATGATTTTGTTAAAGAGACATTAAAGTCCAGGGGTCACGTTGCCCTGGAGCAGCCCTTTATTTTCTAGCGTTGCTTCAGGTAGAAATCACTTAATGTATGTTTACATTTTTTAAAACATTAATTTCATCAGTTTCATAGTTTTTAGAGTGGTAAAACTGAGTTACTGTTGAATTGTCACGACTTTTTAAGGCCCGCAGATACTGTAAACTTAAATTAACTTGTTCGTACCTTCTGGCAGTGAGTTGAGGTACTGCTTCATGAGGCCTTGAACCCTCTCCAGGTAGAGCTGGATCAGCACATTGTGAAACTCTGGGCCGTTATCGTCCCACACATAGATAATGTGCTCCAAATATGGGATGGCAAGCTCCTTAAAGCCCTCCTTCAGGAAGTTCAGCACCTTGTCTCTGGGCAAAGTTTCCACTTCTGTCAGGTCCTCTGTGAAAATCTGGACAGGAGGAGAGATTTTTTAAACCTACAAAAGACCTTTCTCTGTGTTGAGTAGACATAAAATAGAATTAGACTTTATAAAGAAAGTTCTATTGTCATATTCTGCTCTTGTGTTGACTGTCATTGTGATCAGTGGAGGTTTTGTGAATTAAAAAAACAAAACAATATGCTTACATCTACAACCAAACAGCAATTATTGCACAAAGGAAAATAATTTACAACATGCATGCGTATATAAAAGAAAACAAATAATTGAACCCTTATTTAACTAAAATCTGTGTCCCACCTTCAGTCCATCCTCAGGACAGATCTTCAACACCCAGGGAGAAAACTCAAAGATAATTCCCAAATTCTCCACTCCTGTGTGTGAGGGATTACAACAGATACATTTAACTTCACCAAGGAAGCTCAGACGAAAACAAGCAAGGACGGAGACACACAGCACACGCTCAAGTCCATAATCAGTTTCAGAAAACGTCCTTTCAAGGTGATACATGAAGTGCTCTATAATCAATAAGTTATTACAACAATGATTTAAAGTTATTGGTACAGCTATTGCTCGGGAATATGGCTGTGGAATATGATTTTTTAAAAATCCATATCTTGGAATTGCAATATTTATGGAAATACATTATATGCTTCCTCTGGTAAAGGCTTATTTTCCCAAATAAAAAGACAGCAATACAGTAAAGCTGCAACAATCAATAAATTATGGCAACTTTATTTATAATATTATATTAATAAGTATTTCTTTAAGCAAAAAAATGACTGTTAGTCAGACAAAAAAAGACATCAAGATGTCACCTTTTGCTGGTTACTTGATCAATTATGAAAATAATCAGCAGATTAATTAACAATGAAAATATGTGTTAGTTGCAGCCCTACAAAGCAGTGAGTAGAGGATAAATATAGTGGAGTGGTTTATTTAAAAAAATATAAATCGAACAAGAACGTGTTGTTATTGACCTTGACCTGAAAAGACCCAGTAATGTTCACATGTTAAAAAATGGTTTGTGGTAGATGCTTGAACATCCACCTTGTGACCAAATACACTTCTTTATAGGAAAAGTTGTTAAACTAAGACAAAACATGGACACTAAAAAAAAACAACTGGTATTTGAAAAAAAATTAAATTACCTAATCATTATATCACAGTTTCACAATTAATATGAAACAGATACATTTAACAAAAACACCCAAAGCACCTTTAACTGCCAAGTACCCATTAAGTACAGGGATTTTCCCTGGCATCACTGGTGCACAGACATAAACGATTCAGAGTTACACAGTAAGTACTGACACATATGGTGCACAAAAAGTCTCATTTAGTAAGTGCCAGACATATGAAAGACTGCAGACCCTGACATGTAACCGAATGCAGACTATAAATTTCATCCAAAATCCACAATCAATCAGAGTGAAGGTATTTTCAGAGGCTTTCCCAAAATCACAGCAACAAATTAAACACATCTAGCAGAGATGACAATTTCTAAGCTAAAACAGACACGAGTTAGCCAGCGATCCTTACCCAGCCTTTGGAGGTACTGCACTGTTCGCTCGTGGCCCTTAAGTGGAGAGTTGGCCTTGGTGGACTGTTCCAGAAGCACCTGCAGAGCTTCAAGAGGGGAAGGAAGGGCAAAGAAAAGTGAAGGGAGACGAGTGGTGGAGAGTAGCATCTACTTGGGTGTGCACTGCATTATATAATTCCTCTATCAACAGAAATGGGATGAAGCGAGTTAATTGGTAGACAAGAGCAGCTGGTTTGAATTGGCAAAGATAAAGAGAGGTAGACTCGAGCAGCATGACATCACAAACACAAATTGCAGCAGGGCCGATTAAAACGAGCCGCGCACACAGCGAGCCCAGAACCTGGCGCAGAATACTGCCAGAAACCAAATGACATTAGGACAGCACTGATCTGCGAAGATGATGAGTCGACCACATGCAGGAAACCTCCTCTGAGATAAACTGTGTCCAGAGTACAGTTTTTGTTACAAACACATAACTGGTCCCTATTGAAATTAAACATAATGGAGCAATTCAGCTTACAATGGCTCTTGTATTGGGAGGTAATGAGAACACCGCTGACAAAGGCCGATGTAGGTCTGGCATCAAGTGATCAGTCATTTAAATACTAAACCCCAAATTCAACATCCAATTTGAACGCGAAATTGGGAACAGATGTTTCATTGTGATTTATTGTTGTGGGTTCAGTTGTCATGCTGACGATGGCAACAGATAAACCACATTCTAACAAATAAAACTGAATGCAGTCATTATTCAGTTGATTGACTTATTTCTTGTCTGCTGCTCGATGATAAATTTCCCACTTCAAAAAAACCCCCATAATATCACATTTGACATTTCATTGTAAAGTGATTCCCAAATGTAAATTTCCTATATCATCACTGTCACATCTGGTCAATTTGGAGCTAATTACCAATTCATAAAAACAAACAAACTAACAAACAAAAAACATATGCCATTTTTCCAGGGGACACATCAACAGCTGAAGGGTGTGCATAAATCCCCACCATTTAAAGATAGTTATTATATCCCAAATCACACATAATCGAGCACAGTTCAGTAAAAATACACAAATATGGACTAATACTTTTTTGAGACAGAGCTGGGTGAAAAGTAAAAATCACTTCGTAAATAAAATGTCCTCTTGAAGTACATAATTTCTTTTGTTTGCATTCAGAAAATGTACAAAATTTGTACCTAATATTTTGATTAGCTTTTAATACAAATAGCATGCCAATTGTTTGCAGGGAAAATACATTTTAGTGCACATAAGTATTTGTCATGGTAAACCCGATATCACTGGAGTACAAATCGAATAAAAATGCTTGATTCAGAAAAGTGTTTAAAATTCCTTTTGACAGCGATAAGTGGGTTTGGAGCTTTGTAAGTGTGGCCTTCCTGCATTTTTTGGAGCCGGTCAAGTAGGCAAGAAGGTAAGAGCTAACGCTTTAATACTACATAAAACACCGTGATCAGATCATCAGGTTTGCAGCACAAATGACTGATCAGCAAGCAGACCCTTACCTTTCTGGTGCAGGCCCTTCTTCTCATAGAGGATGATGAGCTCGCTGTACTTATGGGCCTTTTTCAGGACGTACTCGCTCTCCTCGATGTGGCAGTGGTTGTTTTCCAGACGAAGGAGGGGGGACACCAGGGCCACGTTGGTCTAAACAGGCAGACGATAGCACCATATGACAAAAGACATTTATTAATTAATTCAATCCTGTAAAGAGCCGGCTGTGTTTCTGCAAAAGACTCCAGGTGACTTCACTGATTAGTTTAAGCTTGACAATCAAAAGCTCACATTGTCTTAGAGGAACTCTAGTCAGCTGTAGGTTCACCCTGCCAGTGTGATCTGGGTCTGCACTAGGAGTTCCTCTGATTAAAAAGTGCCTGTTATACCTCCAAAGGGAAGCACCTGGTGGCATTTTTCCTGGATGCCTACATAATGTGGCTCATCTAAATGTGAACGAGCTGCAGAAAGACTTTGAAGTGCAATGAGAGTGTTTTGCTCCCCACACAAAGCTTCTTACTTTAGATGCTTATATCTGTGATCTCATTCCAACAAGTTTTTTTAACCATAAATGAGGTTTGACACACAGATTGCTTGGTAAACGTTTTGCGTCGTTGCCCAGGCATCTGCTTCCCTGAATAAACTCCAGAACCACATAGCTGAAGCTACTACACCTACATGACAGTCAAACTCACACTGCTTGTGTATTTGTAACTGTGGCTCCGCTTTTGTTACTTTGAAGTACCAATGAGCTGCATAGCTAAGAACCCATTTGGCTATGTGTGAGGTAGTGTTTACTGCTTAGTGTTGCTGCCAATTTCTGTGAGTGTTTGGAATTACTTTCTTGTGACATCAATCACACCGTTTTGCTGTAAGTGGATGGTGGAGACTGCCAAGTTCATAAGAGCCGACACAACTTTCATCATGAAATATAACATTTGGAGTAGGTTCACTGACAACTGCGAGGGGTTGGTAATCAGAAAGTATGACATAAGTGGCTTTAAGTTTAGTCTATTCTACATAAGGTCAAAATATGAAGTTCTGTACCTTCACATTTTTTGAATAACTGTTTTAACTGCAGCAGATCCCTGATATCACTTCTTCTATGTGGACTGCCATATAAGCTGAGTCCAAATATTTATATATAAATTCCTTTGTCATACAAGTCTAAAGGTCAATTATGAATATCACGTTTTCTTTTTTTCATTATTTGTGTTTATATTCTGTGTTTATAATATTTTTTGTATTATGAAAACTCTAAACCACACCACAAGTGTATGCTCTTAGTCTGTTAACGACTGTGTTTGTGTAGTATACATGTAAATCAACAAACAAAATGAAAAAAATATTGTGACAAATTATTCATATCAAGTAATGACTATATTGTTAAAAAACTGGCAGATTGGACGGACATTTCTCCATTTGGTAACTCACAACATGCATGAAGAAAGAAAAGGAAGATAGTCTGGGCCTTACATGTAGGTAACATTTCAGCAGGGTGGTATCAATGATCTGCAGGAGTTTTTTGCGGCTTTTAATAGTGGGCGTGCCCTCCATGAGTGGAGATGTTGTAGAAGGGTCAGAGTCATTCAGCTGTTTCACAAGGTGGCTGCGTTTCTGTAAGGACAAGCAAAACATTATTAATATTGTACCTCTTTTGATTTACACTAGTTACATATGCTATTATTATTTTTGTTAATTCTACTCCACCCTTATTCAAAGTTTAAATTGCTCTGACAAAATGAAATCTATGGATTTTTCTTATTATCTTTGTGTTTTGCTGCGATCATATACACACACCTGGGTGAGGTAATCGATGAGAGCAAGATGAGCCTTCTCCAGCTCTGCCCCAGACAGAGTAGGCAGAGGGTTGGGATAGTGCAGCTGTTTGCGGTAGTCTGATGGAAGCAGGTCTGGATACAGCCCAATCACATGGGTGGGATCTGCAGAATGCAGGAAGGGAAATTCGTCGTACTTTATTCCACATATGATACTTGAGTTTCTTTATTAACCTTTTGATTAAAGGAAAACAAAAACCAACCCAGAAGCTTTAGTTGCCCAGACCTGAAATTAAAAGCTCACTAGAGCAAGGAAAAATCTGTCAGCATTTTGGAATACATTCTCCCACAGACACATGATGTCACATCATTACACATGAATTAAAAATATTTCCATTAATATACACAACAAGCAACACATGTGTAATAAGTTCAGGAAAAGAGAACGAAATAAAAAGTAGCCAGAATAAATCTGATAAAATTATGACCAGATTTACCTTAATTAGGCTGCGATACATAAACACAGGCCATGAGAACAAAATGCGTGATGTCACACTGGAACAAATATGATCACCTCATCAAAAGGTCAAAATAATACAAACTATTTTCTTCCAAGATGTCTAAGCTATTGGGCACCTATCTTGGAGTCCTATGTAGTGAATGGTAGCCAATGCTTTACAGGTTAAAACAAATTAATATTGCAACGCATACAATTTGATCCATGTCAGACTCTTTCTTACAAATTTGTGTCCACTGAGAGGAAAGCTTTACCTGTGCCGAGTTTGGCAAACACCTGCATGGAGTCATCAAATCTCTTCTGGCAAAACAGATTGAAGGCATAGAGATTCTGGATGTGATGTATCTGCTGCTTCTTATCACCATCTGAATCATCCTTCATCTTCTGGCAGAAAAAAAAGGAAAAGTAAAAAAAATTCATCACGCTACAGCAAAATGTCGACAGTGTAAAAGCACATGAACGGCCTTTTTTATTCTTGGAAATCCCCCTGGAAAATGAGATTGCTAGATAGGCCGACCATAACGTACAAAGCCGTGAGCATTTTACTGTTTCAACGTACAGCTCCTCATCAAGATAACTGATTTTAATTTCATCCTCTGCGCTGCAGCACTAATTGAATCTTGAGTAATTTAATAACAAGATTTAACAGTGAAGTAAGTACTTCTGCTGCTCACCGCAAGCTGAAGAGCCAGTTCAAACTGCTTGTCCTGAAGAAGCTGTCGGATCTGGCTGGCTATTGACACGGGCACAAGGCGCCACACAAAGTGGTTGCTGGCAACGTACACAATATTTGGCCTGAGAAAGGTATGAGTAAAAAATAAGATAAGAGAGAATGTAAGTGTTTTTTTTGTAAAGGCGATCAGACATCATCATATCAATATCATGACAAATAGAAACCAGGAGAACTGAAAGAGGCAAATGTAGCATTATGTTCTTTTATGGATGTTATTCAAAAGGAACAAGAGTGGTAGCATCAAAAAAAACCTCCCATTTATTATCGAATCTGTAACTTCAGGCTGGGAGTAACTGCAAGCCTAAAAACACTAAAAAACTGCAGTGCTGCATCGTATTGATGCCGCCATACTCGTTGTTACTACATTTTCTTGTTATAACAGCAAATCATCTTATCTTGTTATAATAAGAAACTTTCACTTGACAAAAAATAAAAAAAATTAAAAAATCAACATATCTCATTAAAACAAGTAATCGTTAAAACATGGTAAGTTGTTATAGTGGTATAAGTTGGTATGTTATTACAAGACATCATGAATATTTTAAATTACTATTTTTTGCATTTGATATGTGAAAATGTAAAAAAAATAAAAATTCTGTAACATATTTTTTGAAAAGGTGCCACAGTGGGGCCAGTGTGATGTAAAAGGTCAGACGTGTACATCAAAAGTAAACGTCCACAAAATCTGTTTTTAATATAGTTCAGTCAGAATTAGGTATTCTAACTGCAATTTGTCCAAAAAGTCCGACTGTAAGGATAAAAGTTGCTAGATGACAATTAACTAATTAGACAACAAAAATTCACAGAGGACTGCCTCACCCTGCTGAAGTGATGAAGCGAGGTCTCTGGAGCTCCACACTCTGCACCAGCAGCCTTGGCTCGAAGGTCCGGATCTCCACGTACCGAGGAAGAACAGCTATGATGTATGGAGGCTGGTGCTCTGAGAACATTTGAAAAAAGGGCAAAATTGTGCTCACATCAAACATTTCCCAGAAGCCAACATGATATATTCAAAATGCTTGTTTTGTTTGACAAACAGTATTTATTTTACAATGATCTAAAAACACAGAACAGAAGTAGTGAACCCACTGATGAAGCAGGAACCAGTGAATGGATGGCATATTTAATTTAAAAAATCTTGATGGAAAAGTTGTCGATCCAGTAATCATTTAACAGACTTTGCGTTTGAGAGTTTTGAAGTCCACCCAGCCGAAACTCAGTTTTGAGAACAGGTGCCTCAGCTGTGATTACGGAGTGATCCCCTGAGGCTAATGAAGCAGGAAATCTAGCTGGAGACCGCTCTCTAGACAGGTCTGAGGTTGGGATCTGGGTATGGGACAGACTACAGCCACAGGGCAGAGCCCAGTCCCCCTGCTCCAGCCATAAACATTTAGGATGGTCCGCTAGATACATTTTAAAGTGACCAGCACTCATCTTTAGCTAATGCACGCCAAAGCCACAATGTTGACTATATCAAAACAAGGAAATTGCAAACTGTATAAAAGCACTGCTTGGAGGCTTCATTTCCCCCTTCATATTGTCCCTGTCTGTATCCCATGTGCACAGAAAGGGCAGCCTTTAAAACAATGTGAGAACTCATCTGCATCACTTCTGTCATCTCATTAGTAACCCAGACCTGTGGTGTCTTAGTCACGGGATAACAATGCTGTTCTAAAATTATGTTTCCTCTTTTGACATGTGGAAAACAGCAGCACAGCTCAGAGTGGAAATAAAGACTTTGGACAGGGGAAGGAAAGCTTGTAGAAGAGAAAAGAAAAGACAGACAGCAGCTGGATGACAACAACTGGCGAAACAATGGCAGTATTGACACCAAAAGCTTCATCAGGTATTTGTTTTAATATCCACTTAGTGCTATTTTAAAAAACTGCTCAATCAGTGTACTGAATAGAATAAACTGTACTTTTACAGGCACAGTCAACATACATAACATTTCTTAACCAGTCAGCGTAATTGAATAACAGCATACTGAATACTTTATTCAGATCCATAAAAGCTTACAATTAGCTAGCCAACAGAACATGAACTGAAACTTCACCAAAGAGGAAGAAGATTCATTTCAGATGATGCTCACGCTCGTGCTGAAAGAGTTCCAATTAGATGCTGACTATGTTTTACACATATGCCTACTTAATGCTCTCTGATACCAATACATACTACTGTCCCTTTTTCCCCTAATCTCAATCCTTGTCATTTAATGTTGAGTATCCACCAAAATCCCAATCAGAGTCACGATCAGATATTTCTACTTTCCCAGATGATACAGGCGCACAGGGCACACTTCAAGTACCCAATGTACAACTGAAAGCTCTGCATTGCATCAAGAAAAAATGCCTGTGTTCAAGCTGTTCCTTCTTTTACAGAATAAAATAAATAAAAATAATCCTTTTGGCCTTGTCGCTGTCTCAAGGGATTTTCTATTTCTATTTTAAAAGTGTCTTCCAGTGCTTGATGCTTCGGAGCAGACTTTGCCTGAGTTACCTAAATTAACGGTTTATTTTAGTTGTCAGCACATCTTCTGTGCAGGTTACATTAAAAAAATACTCTTATAGGCTTTTTGCTCACAGGGCTAATGGTGAACTTGCAGTGCTAGTTTCTCCTCGTCTGCAGTGAAACATCATGCACCATTAGATGACAGCAAAACGCAGAAGTCCCTCACATTGAGCTGAAATGAATCGAGTGCACATAAATTTGATAAATAACATACTCATTCAGTCTCATGCTACGTTTTGCTGTAGCTCATGGTGTGTGGTGTTTCCTCGCAGGTGGGGCTCAGCATCTACTCTTACACACTCACAGAGCTCAGCAGAGTGGAGAAGAGACAAACAGTGAAGAGCTAAAGATGGCTGCTCTTGTTGCGTTGCTCTTGATGAACGCTTCACAGGTAAAAACATCTGTGTGACAGGCAGCTGACATAAAACAAAGAATTGGATCGGGCTCAATACAGCCCTGATAATGATCTTTAAAATTGCAGAGGGATCCTCTCCTATTGTATGTGTTTACCCTTTAGTGTATTCATAATACTTGTAATGTACATATCTGAACTATAGTGTTTACACCATATATTCAGCTGTTTATTCTGTATATGTCTACTAATAGCATCACTCTTACTTATACCTGCACTATAGGTTTATTCTTATACCTGCATGTCCGACTGTCACCGCTGCACACGTTGTATATATCCTGCCGTATTCATTAAACTCTGTTCATAGTGAACGTACTGTTAAAACTGTATACATACATACTTACAATACCTAACATACCATACATACCTACATACATATCTACCCCTCGCTGTTATTTATATATTTTTCGATACAAATGTACATTACGCTGAACTTCACTGCTTTTTCCTTTCTGGTTAGATGCTAAACTGCATTTTGTTGTCCAGTACTTGTAGTCTGAGCAATGACAATAAAGTTGAATCTAGTGTAATACTTTAATCAATAAATACTTTTGAGATACTAAAAACTCTAATATTTTGACTTTATTTGAAGATTTTACTGTTTAGAAAGTCTGATAAGAAAGCATAACAAAGAAATTAAGCTGATTGTGTTCCTGATTGAAATCGACTGCCAGGGGTGACACATTTTGGCTGAACACCTTCGGTGTTATCTGGAAGGCTATCCCACATAGAGAGATGGGGTGGATTTTTGGCTCGTTATTCAGCATGTGTGTGTGTCCTTCTGAATTTGCTGTCAGTTCCTACTGATATCCGACACAAGTTACCTCTAGCAAAGACATCAAGAGTCACAAAAGGATATAAACAACAACTTGGACTGGATATGTATTAGCTTGTTTGCATACAAGCAAAAATATAACACCAAATTACAAACTCTTTGCAGAAAATGGACAAAGCTAAAAAAAATACAGTAAGTGTATAATCAGATGAATTTGAAAATGTCTTCAAAGTATTTGTTGTTGTGGCTCTGTCTTACCCATTGCTATAGGGATGTCGGTCCAATTCAGGGCACACTTCTGTGTGCAAACGCCCTCTTCATTCAGCACTACAGTTAGGTCATCCTGACCAACAGCCACCTTCCCATCAGCAAGTGGGGCAACCAGAGGCTCCAACTGTTTCCCAGTGGGGAAGAGCTCCTTGATGGAGCCACGGCCATCCATCTGGTTGACAGGAGAGATAGTACGAGTGAAGATATGAAACTTATTAATAACATCTTACAAACTTCATCTGTAAGGTCAATTATAAAGTGCTTTAGACAAGCAATATAAAACCACATTACAGAGAAGCTGATTAGACAAGCTATAACACTGCCAAATATTTGTTGATAAGAATAACAAGAGAAAGAAATACTAAGAAAGAAGCCCAAACTAAACAAACAAATACATTTAAAGGACCATAAAACAGACTGAAACTAATTATATAAACAGCCTGCTTCTAAATTTTTTAGAAGAGGTATGAAAAGAATTTTAAAGTGATCCTCCTTCCAAAACCTGTCTATGAAACACTTGAAAGGCACCTTCAAAATGTTTGTACTTTGACCTTTCACAAAGAATAAAAGAGTCATGACGAAGTGCAGCCAAGTCCAAAATGTGCACATGAATTGCTGAAGACCAGAGACTTATACAGTGATTTTAGCAACATGACAAGACATGACACAAACTGAGCATGACAGTGGAGAAATAAATTCTGCTGCAGCCGTGGTTTAAATGATTTCTTTGGATGTTTCATACTTGATAAAACTACACTACAACTGTCACTACAGCCTCTCTTCTCCATTAAAAAACACACAACAAACCTTTTACAGCCTTCTTGCATGTCTACAAGGGACAATGTTTTTATGTTAAAATGGTAGATTATGGATGGAGTATCACTTTAAGTTGTAAGTAGCTACATATAAGTAAAGCTGAATGAAGCTTGTGAAAGTGTTATCCTTTTCTGTGGCACATACCCGAATGAGGTAATAGTCTCGTTTGAAACCAACACATATGGAGTTTTCACACCAAGCCATGGACTTTGGAATATCTGGAGCACCAAAGTCCCCCTGACAGACAAAAAGAAAACATTACAATGTGTCAAAGGATTGGAAAAAAAGACTAAACTTGGATCATACTGCAGTGAGTCACATCTCAAATATATATATTTTTTAACCTGCAGTTCATGGAACTCTCTATCCTTCCAGTAATACAGCTGGAGTTTCTTTTTTACTGCAACACACATTCTCAACCTTTCCTCTCCAGAGCTGGTTTGCTGAGGACAAAATAGACAAAATATACAATTCATGACTTCAAATCAGGGAAAATATAAGTATAACACAGAAATGTGGAAACAAAAGAATAATTGTTATGACTGTCTTTGACTGTGCCATAAAACTGTAAGGGAATCACACATTTTTGTATGTTTTAGCCCATTTACTGCAAATTGTGTGTATCTTACATTACTGCGGAACAAAACATATTGTTGTATAGATATCTAAATGTGTTTCCAAACTGAATTTAATCCAGTAAAAAAAAATCAGTTAACAGAAACTTAACACATGCTTGAGCTTGGTAATCCATCACAATGATATCATCACATTTCTTTCTATTCTTGTCAAGGATATGCTAACAAACTCTGAAATAGGGGGCTAATGTAGTGTGTTTACGTGCTGGAGGGAGGCAGCAGCATGTGAGATATTCAGCCTAAGGAAATGAACTTGACATGCATTGCAAATCTGCATGTAGAATTGTAATACTCTTAAGTCTTCTGCTCTTTATTTGCTTTTGTTAACTCAAGCATTACTAAAAATGTAATAAATATTATGGATTACCTGTCTTAATCCTTTAAGTTTTTTTTACTGCACTGAAATTAACTGCAAAAATGAAAAGGCTGCCTGTAACGTAGTAAACACCTCTTCAAAACACAGAAAGACAATGGCGAGTTCCAAGGAAACAATGAGCAGTCATGTAGATGAGTTGCAGCAAATTGTTCTAGACATGTAAAAACACTGTTTATGACCCACCCAAAGCCATTTGATAAAACTGAACCCGTAGTCTTAAAACAGCTTGATTCATCTGCCTTTTCTCTTAATCAGTCCACTAACTTATAGCAGTATAATTACAGCATTGTACATCCTATCTAAGTGAAAATTGTTCTCAGCAGGAAGATTTAGAATGGGAATACAAGGGGATTGTAATCAACCTGCAAGTCACATGCGAAAAGCGTGGCTCCTTTGGCTTTGGACAACACAGTGATCTGCTGGAAGGTCAGGAGGTCATGGACGTGGATGTTGTTTTCTGCAGGAGAAAAAAAAGATTACTCCGTTTCTGAATAAAGATGAATCTATGTTTTGTGTCAATACACAAAAATATTGGCAGTTTCAAGGCTGAGAAGGTTTGACTAACTAGTATGTTCTTTTGAATTATTATTTATTTATTGATTAGGGGGAGAAACTTACCCAGAAGACTGACAAGAATTTTGTACTGTGAGACAACGTAGAGCTGTAGAAAGAGTAAGAAACACAAATAAAAGGTTTGAACAAGAACAACAAGGCTTCCATGTGGATGGTAAAGTGGTCATATTATTCTCATTTTCAGGTTCATAATTTTATTTAGAGATTGTACCAAAACAGGTTAACATGGTTTCATTTTCGAAAAACACCATATTTTTGTCATACTGCACATTGCTGCAGCACCTCTTTTCACCCTGTGTGTTGACCACTCCGTTTGGGTTTTCTCACTTTGCAAACTTATTACATGTACAAAAAACATATGAAACAATAAAGGGAAAAAGCCAATAACCATAATATGACCTCTTTAACAATACATCACACCTGGGATGAGAAAAACTCTAGAGCTCAGCTGTTTAACCCACTTTGCCTGGGGCTCCCTGTAAGCATGAGAAGTTTTAACCACACAATTTGAAATCATCCCAATCACATTATTCATCTTTGGTATTCTAAGTTGGCATGTGGATGGGTCTTCAGATGTGTGGGATTTCCAGATTCATTCCAAGAGAGAGTATGCCATTGGCAATTAAGAGACGAATATAGTCTGAAGTGAGGTTTATGGTTTACTATCATATATATTATAACAGGGCAACACAGAATGTAGTACAACACATTGAAAGTGCTTGAGTTCCCTCACCAGACATCTTCCCCACAGTGTTTTTGATTTGTGCAGAAATTAGTCAGTGGTTATCTTAAATCTAATTCTGCAGTCTTATCTACCTGTTGAATCTTCTTGGAGAAGTTCTTATTGGATTTTTCCAGTGTCACCTCAAAGCGGTTGGTGCCTAAGGGGAAAAGAGAGAGATGTTTTTCAATGACTAACTTTTATTTGATGCAGGCATCAAATATGCAGGCATCAATTGAGGAGGACTGTAAAGGAATCAGTTGCATCCGACATCCCCTTGGCTCTTCCTACCTGCATCCTTCTTTATTCGGTATAGGAGAAGATGCCCTGGCTTTGTTCCCACAAGCAGCCAGTCCTCTGTGGGAAGAAAAACTGAAGAGTAAGGGTCTGACAGTTTAAATGATGCTGTTAAGTGAGACCCCTGAGACTGCAGTTTAATACACACCTAGAGCAACCAACGTCAAAGAATAAAAAAGTAGCATAAACATATCGCACTATACATAAAGTAGTGCCTCTGTCATTGTTTTTACAAATTGTTTGTGCTGGTGTCTTTTATGTGTTATCATATTTGTGCTTGTGTAATTATGTCTCTGCTTATGTGCTATCTTTTTATGTGATTCGTGCTTTTCTTCATTATTTATGCTTCTGAGCCTGTGTATGTTTTACTACCTTAAAACATCAATTCATAGCCCAGGCTTTTATTGGTTTAAATCACTGAACTCACCCTGCCTATATATGGGGCAGGTATCTATAAAGTATAGTCCTTTAAGTCCTATATTATACCAGTAAATCTAAACGAATAATACATTGGTGATCATTGAACTAAGCAATTCAATTGTGGAGTATCTAACCCATCAAATGATGTGTAGCATGTCCATACTGACAAATGTTTAAACATTTGTATTGGTATGCACAATCTAAGCAGCTTAGAACTAGCTCAAGCAGGTGATCTGATGGGCTTTCAGAGGTTGTATACATCCAGAAAACTGTTTATTTATCAATATGTGTAGCCAAACCAGGCCAAGAAAAGGGACAGGCGTCTAATTATGACTATGCGTTTAATTGTTTTAAAGTATTTTCTGTTAAACTATCAACAGGCCAGGGACTGCAGATGAAAATAGGTCTGTTTGGCTACATCTGGTACATTTATTGGACTTCATCTTGATAAATCCGCACTCTCCCTTTTAAATAAACAAACAAACAAAGTGTCAACAACTTACCCCAGGCAGCAAGACAGTCAATTTGAAGGGGAAGCTTTTCCAAAATAGGCAAAGATTCATATGCGTCATGCATCTTGAAGTAATATTGCTGATTAAATTACAGACGGCACTAAATGGATCAATCCCACACGGAGTTGACGCCTGCTAGACAACAGCTGACCGATTGACCGCTGATAAAGCTGTCAGGATGGTACGCCTTTATGTGTCGCCATTAACCGACTGAGCAGTTCCGTGTTTCTACAGGCTATGAGGAAATCTTGTCTGGAACACCTGGTATCACACAGTTCTGTAATGCTAAGCAGTTTGGCTTGTTAGCCACCTAGCTTTCCAACCAAAACAACAGCTGGTCGTTAGCCTGCTAGCTTACAGAAGTTAGCAAGCAACGGCTACTGCTCCCAAACATTGTTCCCTCTCACTCCATGCTGGCTGAAACTCGAACAAAGGCGGTCAGTCACTTTGTCGGTAAAAGACAAACACAACCTTCAGTTAACTTAATACAAACATTAAACACTGCGTTGACCGTAGCGGTTAGTATTCGCTAGTCAAGTTAGCTTCTTTGATACTTCCTCAGTTGTGTTGACGACGGCTGCGCGAGAGAATGTGGTTTGACAGGCACGTGACAGAAGTCAGTGCACTCACGAGGAGCTCATTAAAGGTACAGCTTGACTAAATTTGCAGTTTTAGCCATACAGTTTAGCTTTTATTCATGGAGGTTTAAAAACAATCATTTACCTATCGAAAATAAAGACTGGAAACTGCTGTACAGTCTGTGTGATATTGAAACATTAGAGATTTTTTTACCTCCATTTTTTAGGAAGCACAGGTGCATCAAATCATAAAATTACTTGGTTTCTATTCCTGATTACACTTCCTTCTTTTATATTTGTTGTTTTCGTATATACAGTATGTCTTGTCTTGTTAAACCACTTTAATGTTTCTGCTAATGTTTTTGTAATGGTCAAGTTGTTTTAAGATACATGTATTCATTATCGTTCAAAAGTTTAGTATCACTTATACTTGTTTTTGAATGAAAAACACATTTTGATAAATTGATAACAAATACAGTGTAGACATTGTTAATATTGGAAATGACTATAGTTCCTGCAAACGGCTGATTTGTAATAGATTCTACACAGGAGTACAGATGCCATTATCAGCAACCATCAGCCCTGTGCTCCAGTGGCACATTGTGTTTGCTAATCAAAGTTTTCATTATAAAAGGCTAATTGATCATCAAAAAAACCTTTTGCAATCATGGTGGCACATCTTAAAAAACCTTTGTGCTGATTAAAGAAGCAACAAAACTGGCCTTTTTTAGAGTACTTGAGTATCTGGAGCATCAGCATATGTGGGTTCTATTACAGGCTTAAAACAGTCATAAAGAAAGAAATTTCTTCTGAAACTCATCAGTTTATTCTTGGTCTGAGAAATGAAGGCTATTCCATGCAAGAAATTGTCAAGAAAATAAAGATCTTTTACAATTCTGTGTACTACTCTTCACAAGACAGCACAAACGGGCTATAAACAGAATAGAGTGGGCAAATAGCGGATCTAGTTTGAGAACCAGATGCCTCACAGGTCCTCAACTGGCAGCATCATTAAATAGTGCTAGGGAGAGTTACAAAGAAGAAGCCTATCTCAGATCAGCTAAAAGAAAGAAAAGAATAGGGCTGCTTTTTTAATGCTTTTTTCTTTGCTGCTGGTTTACAACATTAGCAATCTACCCTGTATTTCTTATCAATTTGATGTTATTTTAATAGACAAAAATGAACAATTATGTAAAAAAACAAACACAATATGCTTAATAATAGGAACCTACTTAAATAAACACAAACCTGACATTATAGCCATATTTCAATATAAATTTTATTTGCAGCACATATGCAAAAAGCCATACAATATCATCAGCTTCACATTACAATGCAGACTCACATTCAGAAATGGAGCTTTAGTGTCTCTTTAAAATAAAATATCCTCAACAAGACTTGGATAAATATAAAAAAACCCCATAAATTAAGTAATTTAGAATATCCACACATACTGCAGTAGGTTGCACAAGGACAGGGATATAATTCTGCCAAATAAGGCAAGATTATTTTGCAGTGTGAATGGGATAGGCTCAAAAGAATCTTTTATGTAGTGAAATTAAGATTCATTATATGTTTTAAACTACCCTGTGCTACTGTACTCTGACCTAGTTAGTGGAGCTGTAGTGAGAAATGTTTACATACATACAGTAAATTACATGTATATGTAAATTTAGGCCCAAACCACATCTGTGAGGCAGATCATTGGGTTCTGTGATTCAATAGCTAAAAAAAGTTTACAACACGAAGTGTACCTAAATCACTGCTTTATGTGAAACGCTGCAAAATGTAACTTTTTAGAGAAATCAAAATAAACATCCTTAAGTTTAGACTTATGACTACTTCTGCATGAGAACAGGTCTGGACAATAATTTTTTTTATAAGGGTCATACATTTTCCCCACTCACTAAGGACCAAACAATCATTCACAATTATGTGTAAATAATGACATCTCAAAGAAGTGATCTGCTATAATGCTCATGTGTAGAAAATGAATACTTCTGACGACACTGTGTTTACTATAGCATTAACTTGGCTTTAAAAGAGTTTCATTCTCCCAGCCCAGAAAACAGTGTGTTCCAGTTAACACACAAATCTTCAAAACACAGATGTAGTTATGTTTTACCCTGACAACTGCGATATGCTTCAAGTATCAATATTCACTGATGCAGTATTGTTTACATAGAGTAATCCATATTCAGGATTACTCAGTTAACCAGACAACAAAGTGTTAGTTACGTGTTAACAATAAGATATATATATAATTTGTTGGTGCAGCTACAAGAAATGAGCTCAGGAAATCTTCACTGGTAAGGTAAAAGCATTAAAACATATTTTTTAGTTTTTTCCTTCATCTGGCTAAATGGTTAATCATACCATAAAGTTGCTCGCTCATTTCAATTTTAAATAGACGTCATTATGGGACCTATGAAATATATAGTGCAATAAAACACAAACTGAAAACAGCACTTTATTTAGGGCACTGCACGCCTCTGAAGATAACCTACAGTTCAAGTGTTTGTCATTGTGTTGGCTCAAATATAATCTTATTATGCACAATAACTTGGCGTTTTCAGCATGTGTTTTCCATCATCTGATTTCTTGGCCGAGCCAATTTGTACCTGACCAGATTCGAAATCAGTCCCCACAGTCTGACAAATTTGACCATCAGGTGCTGGGTTCTCCTCTGCAATTTGAAGCAGGTGAGGAAACTTCTCTCAAATGTTTTCATCTTCTACCCCAGTGCTCACAAAAGGTTTTTGATAAATAGTCTATTTTTCACAAAGGCATCATGTAATGCACCCAGTTTCTGCTTGATTTTGGCCAAGTTTGTGTTACTGAAAAAAATTAAAACAAATAAAATATTTATCAAAGTGCGCTGCTTTGTAATTGATTCAGTTTCACCCCCTTCACAGAATGCAAATCTAGACATTAACATCCAACCCATCCAACTACAGGTTGCACAGTCCCGCCTTAATATAAATACACAATTAATGCTTCTGTGAGCTTATTATAGTGTATACTGTACCTGTAAAATAAAATAAAAAAAGGAAAGTCTCTGGAGGGAACAGTAAGCTTTGCCCACATTTTTTGGTAATCAGACCACTCAGAACGCATTCATTGCTGCCTCAGTGAAATTGCTTTCCATTTATTCTCACGTCATCTCGTTTTTACGTCTACTCCATTTTGGATCTCTCCATCTTGGTTTTCAGGATTTCCTGGAAAAAGAGAACATAGAATACATGCACTGTAACAACTGTGGGAATGACAGCACAGTAAAAGGTCATAACCAGGGGCATTTTAAATAGACAAAAATGTCATTGGAAATCATGGCACTGGCAGAGGGAATGTAAAAGGACCCTTTACCTCTTCCTCATCTAGCATTACAGGGAGAGCTCTGTATGAAGAGAAAAAACGCAAAGGAGGAGGCAGTCAGTATAGTCACACATACCAGGACTGGGTCAAACAACACTTTAAGATACTCTCTTTAGCTTGTGTGTGCTCCCAAAGTGTTTTTTAATTCAGTATCATATTATTTGAGTATCCACAGTATATCTTTCTAGCCTGAGCTGTCCTTGATCAGGTATTGTAACCTACATTCATACAATTACATAAACTGAGATAATATGACATTTTAAGAAGGATTACTGCTATAAGCCGATACCTCATTCTCACAAATTCCAGGTTGCATAATGCTGTATGTTTTTGTGAAGCCTTGAGCCTGCAGAGACTGTCCCTAAGAGTGTCAGCTCAAAGTGACTTTACTTACACATCGGCAACAGTTGTAGGAATGTTCTCCTCAACCCATTTCAGGTCTTCATCCTGCAAAAAGCAGAGTTTAGAAATGCAAAATTATTCAATTATATGTGATAAAGCAATAAATGATGTTGACAGCAGACAGTCGACCCACCTCTTTACTCAACAGTTTCTGGGAGCCGTTAGAGTCAGGCTTTGAGCCTCTCATCTTCATTCCCTCTAAAAAACAATAAAAAATAGAGAGGGGAAAAAAGCCCATTGAAATCATATAATTATCTTGTCCAATAATATGATTATAAGATAACTAAGTTATACCATTATCCATTTATACTATTATATGCTTGCAAGATTAACAGTTCTAAAATAATCTGTTCTCCACATATCTGTGTGATGAGATTAAGATCATGGCCTCAGTAGCACCGTGTTATACAACACAATTCCCCAGTTAACACGGTCGTCTTTATAGGATCTGAGGTAAATTGTGAACAGACCTAAATTATTTGCAGATGTGTACATTTCTCACAGTGTACAAAAGTGAATAGAAGCTTCGCAGCTGCAACACAAATCTAATGGAAAACATTGCTGGCACTATGAGGTCTATGAGATAAGGAAATAATCAACAGAAAAAGCTGTGACTTACTGTAAGTGTTTCCACATTTATTGTGTTGATATAACAAACATGAAACTGTCTTGTCTTTATCCCTGCACCCCTTATGGCCATGGGATTTACACTACACTGTTTAAGTTGAAAATAAAAATCACCCATTCAATTCAACGAAACAAACCTGACTTTTGGCCTTCCATCAAATTTAAACAGCTGATATCTATATTTACATACTTTTTAAGCTCCTTTTTTAGCTCTATTAAATCTAGCTTTTACTGGATAAGTTAGCTAGCATGCATATCAAATATGTTTACAAGAAGACAATACTGGTTACCTGACTGGATAGTGTGTTGACTGATAGCAAACACTGACAATATGACATTAAACAAATGCTACATCAATCATAATTATCAAAGACAAAAGGATCAGGGTCACAAACAGCACAGGCACCTGGTAGCAGATTGGTTAAGATACATACATACAACCACATGCATGTTGCAGAGAGTGCAACAATTAACAGTGTATGTTTGAGTTGTATAAAGGAGGCCAAGTCGTACAATGCAATCATCAAAATGTGTTCAAGTGTTGATAGCAACTGATGCCAAAGAGCTAAGGACATAAGATCTAAAAGTCAATTTCTCTGGTTGCCAGAGTATCCCACCCCACGTGTTTCTAGTCTAAACACTGTCTCATGCAGTTGTCATCGAGAGAATAGTCTTACCAAAAGCTTCACTCAGCATGGGCTCCTTAGCTTCTTCCTCTTCATCATCTTCATCAATAAGAGGAGAATGGGAGAACCTAAAATAAAACAGAACCAAAAATGAAATATAACTACTAACAACCTAAAATGACAGAAATGGTTTTTGGACTCCAGAATCAGCTCCAGGTCAAGATTGACTCTGACCTCTGGCTGTTAGCAGAGGGTCGCAGCAGCACCATGATAACCAGAAGAATGGTGGAGAACAGGAGGCGCCAGAAAGCATCGTCTACCCACAAGTCTCTCCAACCCTGTGGTAAAGGGTATAAACAAGAAACAGAAACCTAATGAAGGCATAGGACTGGAATACAATACAATAATTTATCAATCAATAACAGAAAACAAACTGACCGTCTGGCAGTCTACCAGCTTGAAAACTTTGGTGGTCCAGATGATGAATATGATGGAAGCTGTGGACACAAAGTAAACACTGGTGTCACTTTGATGTCTGTAAACCAGATGCAAATGCTCACCAACAGCCAAAAAAACAAATTAGAAAAGGTTATCTCTGCCAAAGATTTGGCAAACATAAAAATGCTTTTACATACTAAAATATATGAAAAGCATCAGTATAGGACATACGTGTTAAAGGAATAGTTCATTTGCTTATTAGCTTTCTTGCTGAATTAAATTAATTAAATTCATTGCTGAGTTTAATAAGGAGATCAATACACTCTTACATCTGTACATAAATATATAGCAGGAGCCAGCAGTAAATTAGTTTAGCTGAGCATAAGGAATGGAAACAGTGGGCAACATACAGCCTGGCTCAGTCCAAGGGTAACCAAATTCAGCACCTTTAAAGCTCACTAATGAATGCATTATATCTCCTTTGTTTCATCTGTACAGAGAAATAGAAACTGAAATACTTAGTTTCAGATGTTGACCTTTCTAAATACTCAAATTAGCATTGCACTCCTAGACTCATGACGGACAGTTGAAAAAAACTAAAATATAAATAACTGTGCAGTAGTCTTTTTAATTCCACACATTTTTCTTCCCTGTCAAAACCTGGTGCCTACATGACCCATAATGCAATTCAAGCGTTTACAGCTCGGTCAGGGTTATGCTCATAGCGCCTAATGTAACCTCAAGCAACTAGCTTAAGTTTGAGATGAGGAATGTGCTACAGAGGTCTGGTAAGCTCACTTTTTTAAAACTCTTCTTCTTGAACCTCCAGATGTTTCCATTTTCAAACAGTCATTACCTCAATATAACCAGCTCCCTCAGAACCCACACGATGCTTTTTACAACTTTTTTTAGTGGTATGCCCCAACACCTGTTAACAGACTTTAATGGGTAAAATCTGTAGAGTTCCCCTTAAACAGATCATAATAACAGCAGCTATTTCTGAACTAAGGTACAGCTCTACAAGGGATAATCCATATTAGAGGAGTTGCTACTCACCGACAACAGAGAAGATTAGAGTGTTGGTGAAGTGCTGATACAACGAGAGTTTCACTACATTTCTGCGGAGCTTCAAGAGACGAGTGGTTTGAGACAAACTGATGAAAATGTAGATGCAAATTAAGGAAAATATACTGTATATACATTTTTTTAACCATAATAAAAAGCTTGCATCTGCAACACTTCTGAAAATACAAATCCTCATTAGCCCTGAGTAGCCGTTTTCGCTGGCTGGGTAAAGGATATCCACCACATCACACAGGAGTCAATAAGCGAGAGGCTGAGATTGGCCACAAGGGCAACTGTCCCATAGAAACCCTGGGAAAAGGAGACAAAAGTCAGATTTTACAAACGAAACAAAACATGAACCTAGAGGACAGCAACTGTGTGTCAATGAAAGAGAGAACAATTACTTCATCATGAGGAAAGTGCTTTTTCAGACATAAGCTGGTGTTAAAATCTGGTTAAGATTTAGGTCTCCCCTCTTTGGAGTGCCCTCCAAACAAGTTGTTTGTATAACTTTGTTTTTATGACTTTTTGAACTTTCTGCAGTGTCTTTGGCAGCTTTTGAAAATCACTCTTAGATCAAATTTGTCATTCTCTGTTATCATCACTTGTCTGCCTCCCAGAGACTGAATCCCTGCACAACCTTCTCTCTCTATTGCCTTCTCTACTCAAATCAAATTTATTTATACAGTCTGCCTTCAAAAGCTGCACCAGGCAAGAGTTTTATGTAAAAATACACCACCACTAACAGCTTCAATCAGCCTGTGGAGGCTGCATCAGATAATGTCCTATCTGTACTAGTTGAACTGCAGAGGGTTCATTATATTTGTCTGTATGAAATTCATCTAGGGCACAGAAAATGATGAATTAAATTAAATAAACAGCCGCAAGAGTGTGCCTCCCAGAGAGAGAGAGGCTCAGTGTTAAATCTTTTCTCTCTCTCATCCATTTAGTATATTTTGGGATACAATATCGTCACTGGGTGGTTTGATTGATATAGATTTGTGTGTCCCATGCAATCTATTTATACCACCTAACAGGATCTACCTGTCGCTGGCATCTGAAGCTAACAAGTTTAAACTGTGCAGAGTGCTGCCTTTATTTTAAAATCATTTCAAACCTTGCAGTTGATCCTAATTATAGTCAGCATTTTTTTCCAGCAATAACCATTTAATGTACTTACATACTTACATTTCATAATAACTGCTCTATATAGCAGTAATTTTTTTGTGGCCGCCACTCACATGTACGATTTGAATTTCATCTACACACACATACACGAGGGATTCATAGGAAACGATGCAGCATGCAAATCCAGCGTCACCGTTTTTAATCTTAGCTCACTGATATCAGCCTTACTGTTCACTCTTTAGTCACTGCTAGTGCAAACCAAACATGTCCTAATTTATTAATAGTCAATACTTACACCGGTCACTCTTAGCACACCTTCCACAGAGGAGAAGAGCAGGTAGAGAAGCCCAACAGCTACCAGCCTGTGCACTGTGGTACCCAACCTGGGCCTACACAAGCGAGGGGAAGAAATGTTCAATTACACTGACAAATGATTAAAATAATGACTAATGACTGATCATTTCACTGGATAAATATTTAAAACTGTGCCTTGAAACTATCTTAAAATGTTAATGAGGTAATGTGAGGCAAAAGGTCAGTTTTAAAAGAGTAAACTTACTTGACTATGCCATAACCAAGACTAACAATGAGGACCAGGATTCTGGCCAGAGATCTTTTGAGTGCAGAGAGCAGCTCAGCAAAAATCACAGCACCTTGAACTGTCAAGACAAAAACACACAAACTAAATGACGATTATTAAAAGGCTAACGTGTAAGAGAAAAGAGTACAAAACTTATTCCACATACAAGTCAATATATTAATTCAACTAACCGTAGTCTCCTTTGTAACGGATGCTCTGGTATTCTGAGTAAAACACAGCTTTTTCCAGCATGCCCAGGATGATGACAGCGCCGATCCAAAACTGGATCCGCAACAGATCCCTCCAATAGCAGGCACACCAGAAGAGCCAGAGAGCCCCGAACAGCACATACACAATGCACATGATCATGAAGAACTGTGATGGGAAGAAGAGAGAGAAAATCATAATATATGCAGTATAAAGAGCTTGAAGATTCATTCTTGGCCTTGGAAACTCAACCGAAGGTATGCATATTTGTTTCCAAAGCTTTCAACCACATACAGTCCACATCTCTGAGAAACTCCATTCGACGAGGAAGGCCACAACATGTGGCTGAAAGCTTCAGAAACAGAAAGACTGTTTTGTTAAATACTCTGTATTTTTTAATACGGTTTTGATTTAGTCGTAACTACAATTTGAGTCTAAGACTTGTTTCTTTTATTTAAAAACCCTCCTTTTATATCATTTTGAGTACATACCATCATCAGGGGCCAGTCTGCTGGAGAAGAGTAGTCATGTGCTCTCTTCATCTCAACTACCACTAGGGAGAAAAAAATAAAAAAGTCACTTCTGACTTCTCACTTATTAGATTTTTAAATCTTTTTTTATATTTATCAATGTATCTACTGAGTAAATATGCTACATTCTAATGTTTCTGAATTGATTTCTCACTTGTGAAGGCAAAGTTGAGGTGCTCTGCATTGTCTTCATCCTCAACTCTGTACAAAGGCTGCACCTTCACTATGAACAGATATGGACTGTCCTCCCAAGCTTTGGCCACTGCACTGATATCCTGCAAAAAGATGTTTGTCACCAGATTATGATCAGGGTTATGCAATTTTATATTTATACTTTTTATGTACACCCACTAAAACCATAAATGAAAAAATGTATTTACAATGACTTCAATTTCTGCAAAGCATCAGACAGAACTGACTGTTTCCATGGTCACGGTTTGATATTGTACTCCCTGAAAAGTCACAGTAGTTTTTTTTTTTTTTTTGGGGGGGGGTTCTGAATTATTTCTCTCGTAATATTTTTGTGTTAGCTTGCAATAAAATTTGCATGACTTTGCATTGAATTTGGGTTACCTCACGACATGAGGCTAGTGATTGCACCATCAACTGAGGCTGATTCTGTCTGTTTCATAGCAGCAAATGTTAAAATAACTAATGGAAGCTTGTTAAACTTGTTCCCTACACTGTGCCATAACCAGCTGCCACAGTGGTTGCGATTCTGACAGGCTGCCAATGTGATGATGACTATAGCCACAGGATGGCTACAGCTTTGGTCGCTGCTGTTACTGTAATTATGGCTGTAGCCATAGCTGCGACTTTTGACTGCTATGATGACGAAAGCTGTGACATATTAGTTTTTTAATGGGTGTAACTACGCAGGGGCTGTGCAGTGAGGTGACATGGCTGTGCTGAGTGGGAGAAGCTATTCCTGAACACTTGTGGTGTATAATATGATAACACATCTGTCATATCGGACAAAAGAACGAGGAAATCTCAACTACAGTGCTTTCTTGGCTAATGTTAGTGGGAGTAGTAAAGAGTAGTCGCAATGCAGCTACCATAGTCATATCCATAGCATCACAGAAACAACTACAACTGCAGCTGTAGCCCTAGTAATAACCATGTCTACAGCCACAGCTCAGTCCACAGCCAAACAGAACAGATACAACCGCATGAATGTCGGACTTTACAAAGGCTGAGCAATAAAGGCCTAAACGTAACATGCTAGATCATGTCTCTATTCTGAAGCATATGCAGAGCGTTACTCTAAACTGTGTATCAAAACCAGACTGGTCACAAACTGTTCCAAGGGGAATGCAAAAGTAGTTCAGAAAAAACTATTCCCACTGTGACCTTCCGGGAGCTCCATGGGACATGAGCTCAGTACACAAGCTCTGATAAAAACTTATATTTAAAGACATTTACATTAAACATGATAACAACATGTACTTACTGGCTTGTCAGGCCAAAAAAGTGTCTGATTTGATGGGTCACTCTAAACAGAACAAAGAACATTGTGTTAAATTGGACAGACAACACAAACAAATTTTTTTAAAAAAAGAAAAAGATTTAGGTATTATGGTCAATTCATCCATGATCAGTGACTCACCTTTGGGCTAGTGAGGGGCTGATATGGGTTGAAGTCTGCATAATACACCTAGGTGAGATGATAGAGTAAAGACATTTTTATGGAGTTACCTAAAATACCCAAACATTAGATAACTGCAGCACTAACAAACACTGAGTTTAAACTTATGTACATAGTGACGATTAATTGTGCAAGCCTTTGTTTATGTACTATTCATTATAAGATAACACCTTTGTCTTGGTCACAAACCTTTGGTAAGAAGAGGGAGGAGCAGTTGTCAAAGTACATATAGCCCTGACTGTAGTAGCCACTCCAGCCATCTTTCAACATGTGGTCCATACCGAACATGTTCATGGCTTTGTTGTCCTACAAAGACAGTAAGGGGAAATAAACATTACATTGTTTGCAGCCAGTTAATTCTATAAAACTATACTGATGTTGCAACATTATACCAAATAATGGTATAATGTAAATTATCAAACAACAGGCGGAATACTAAATTTATGATCCAACATTCAGATGGAGGTTAAGTCGCAAGTGAACAAGCGAATGAGCAAATATCTGATTGTTTCAGTTTTTTCCAATGGATATGTCCTAACATGCATTAGCAAACAGGCTAAGTTATGTGGCACTTATTTGAAAAAACGCTCGCCCTGAGTCTATATTTGTGGCGTTTTGCGCACCTTCAACATGTGAGTCTGTTACAATAATAACAAGATTTGTAATTTTGAGCCTATTTTGACTGGACAGTGGATAGTGAGAGGAAAGAGGGAGAGAGAGAGGGGGCGACATGCAGTAAAGGGCCACAGGCTTGATTCGAACCCAGGCCGCTGCGGCAAGGGCTCAGCCTTTGTACATGGGGCGAGCACTCTACCAACTGAGCTAACTTTGCCCCAGGTGTGCATTTTTATATAAAAAATCCACATGTATTACAAAATATTACAAACTGCATGTGGCAGTAGTTTTTCATATTCTATATCCAGTTTATATTCTATATAGACTGCTGCACCAAACAACTAAGTTATCAAAAAGAACACCAAAACCACACGACACTGCATATTTCAAAACAGAATATGAGAAGCAGTAATGAAATCAGCATCAATGTGCAGTGTTAGTAAGACCAATGTATCTCACAGTGTTCATTTTTGTCCCAACTGATTTCCTTTTGGATGTATGGATTTAATTTTGTGATCACTACAAACAACTCAACTTCACCTATTCCTCCAAACACTTTCAATTCAATCCATCCCGCTACGCTGTTATACTCCTTTAAGGCTCGTGCAGACTACACGACTTTCAGCATCGGCCAATGGCCGTGCTGTTCACACTACACAACTTGTTGTCATGTGACGGGAGTCTGAAGTTGTTTTGGTGTTCACACTACGTGACTGATCGGTGGCAGGGGGTCACACACACAACACGAGCTGACAGCGGCTCTGTCACCTGACGCTGGTCTTTAAACCATGTTTTGTCAAGAAAACACACTTGAAATGTGAAACGGCAAATGAGCAAACCTTCACATAAACCAGCTGTTGTTTGTTATTATAAAGATAGCAATTATAAAGACAAAGAAACTGGGTCAAAGAATGGATTAGCACACGCAGGTAGCATGAATTGCCTGAGCTACAGAGAGAGCTGAAGATGAGTTAAAAGTGTTTTGCAGTGAAAAAGTAGCTGCCTGCTCTCATTGGCTAGATGTGGATGTCGAGTCGGCCGGCTCTTCAAGATATTTGGCATGCTAGGTATCTGGCAGACATCGGTGATGCGGCAGTGATATGTCGAGGAGCCGTTTTGATGTGTCGTTGAGTAGTTCACACATACGACTGGCGACCGCCCATCAACTGCTGATTTACTCCCGATCACAGCCTGACGGTCACCGAGCTCACCAGGCAGCAAATCGGGCTAAAAATTGTGTAGTGTGAACTAGGCTTTACTAGTGGAAACCTATATAAAACTACAAAGATTAAATATCAGTCAATCCATAAGAAACACCATTGCTATTGATTCCTCTTTGGACAGTGGAGAGAAATTTTAATTTATTTTAGGCCTTATAATACCTTAGCCTAAACAACCTACTAAATAAGTAAAATAAATATTGAAAGAATAGTCGCAAAAATCCAAATCACACGTCTTCTTTTGTTTACACAATAGACTGGTGGTAAAGCTGCACATCTGAGGCACACATTAGCTTGACGGCACACTTATGACAATTGGAAATAAATGTGCAGCTGTTTAAATTGAATACTGAGGTCTGATATAGGAACCAAACAGTTAAAGTAGCAGGTAGTTAGACAGCTTGTTGACAACTTACTATTTGGATAATTTTAGACTTTTGATTTTATTAATATATAAAAAATATAAAACATATATAAAATGTATTGCTATATCTTTTCTTATTTGGTGAAAAGTGTTCAGGACTTCTTCACTACTTTTTTGTCTGCCAGTAAGTGAAGAACAAAGGAGAAAAACAATGTCTGCTGCTGTCGTCTTGCTTGAAAATCAGTCTGCTTATTTCTTCTGTTCTAAAAGAATGTTTTGAGCCTGACAGAAGAAGACACTGACATTTCAAAACACATCTGAATAAAATATGTTCTGATCAGGCTACAGGTGACCTCAAAGCCGAAGCAGCAGCTGAGTTTGAGACACTTCTGGACAAAGAGTTGGCGCTGGCACAACAACGGGAGTAGCGCCCAAGGCCATGAAAACACTTTTAGATAAGATACACCAGCTGCTCTGACTGACAGATTTTGATGCAGAATGTGAAGCCAAAAGCCCTGAACTGGTGAGAAGTCCATGAAGTAAACTTTCAGAGTGACAAAATGTGCTTAAAAACTTGAAGATGTAGAAAAACATGTCTTTCTTGCACAAAAAACACAAAGAGAGGATTGATTTGAATTGAGTGCTATTGATTTTCAAAACCCAATTTTTAGCAACCATGTGTACAGTACCTGTGTGTAACATTAATATTCATGCCGCAACAAACAGTTGAGACTCAGAGATCAACAGAAGTCAAAACTTACTGGTGTGTTAAAGACCTCATTGTAGCAGACAGAGGAGCGCAGGTACCAGCTGATGTTGAACGGTAGGTTTCTATCACATGACGCTGTGTCACCCTGGACTGCAGAGATAAAAGATCACCAGTTATTTAAATGGTGGAGCTGTGGATTATTAGACAGTAATAAGGCCTTAGTTTCCATCAGCTATTCCAGATCACCACATGTCACCTTGTGATGAAAGCATTACAGGTTACTCTGTGTGTTGTAATCTACTTTTTTGTGGAAATACTTTTCCCCGGTCTCCCACTTCTGGTTTAATTTCAAAAGGTGACTTTCACTACTCCATGTTGCTGCATTGCATCCTGGTCTATTTTCTGCTACCGTGGGAGAAATCAGTTTTTTACTTTATGAGTGATAAAACTTATCCAAACTGCAATTTATAGAGAGAAGAAATAACCTTTCATTCTGGGGGACTGACAACAAAATCTGACATTTAACATTAAATGTTTTAGATTGTATTTCCTCCTACCAAATTCCATTGCAGATATGCTGAAAATATTGCAATCTGGACTATGCCTAGTACAGTACCTTACACCTGACTGAAATAACTGCTATAACAATAAATAAAATAGTCCCTGAGATAAAAGTTACATTGTGTTGAAGAGTGTTAGGGTAAATTGTATCTTTAAAATATTTAGATTCCTGAAACTGAAATGTTCATTGTATAAAAACACACCAAATTAACATAGGTCATTTCAAGTCACCATGTGGACTAATGGAAAAACAGGACGCATACAGCATTTAATTCTATGAAGAGCACTATACAGAGAAGAGGAGACTTTTCAACCATGATAGTGTGGCTCATCTGCACGGTGCAGATAAAATGCTTTTCAACATTACTTATTATTTCAGACACTGACATTTTGTTTGCAGTGACAAGAGGTTCCCTAAACAGGTTTTCCAGGAAAATCCGTGCTGCAGGTGGCTAGTCATCTGACTTATACGTAATGTTAGTCAATGATACATGAATTTGAGAACAACAATTCCCTGTGACATTTATGTTAACCTCAACAGTTTCGGTATTCTCAAACATAAAGGGTTTTGAGTTTTTGTGATAGAAGAGTTACAGCTTTTTATTTGATAATAAACTAAAACCAACTTGAGGTCTATTGTAACTAGGTCAAAACTAAGAAATATGACGCCAAATCATCCTCCAGGCACTGTATAAAAATTCAGACAAAGGAGAGGCAGAGAACACAAAGGGCCTTTCTGTACATAACTTGTGTTCTCGTTGTACTCTTGTATTGCTGTGGCAAAACACTGACTTGGGTCAAATGCAACAGACACATTGTGATTGTGGTTTGTTCTAGCTTTTGAATTTTTCTTGCCTGATGGGCAGAATTTGTCATTTAGGAAAAGACAACAAGTGCCAGAATAAACACCACTACCAATAAGGATGTACTCTACCTGAGTGTTACTTTCCTGTGACTCACAACTTGCCTGGCAGTACAATAATGAATGTCTTGTTAAAGTAAATATTCCATCTATCAGCCAAATAACCTTTGTACCTTATAGCTTAATATTTATATTAAGGTTATTTCAGATGCAGGGAGAGGCTATCCTGTGTAAATGGTATCAGCATTGTTGGCACATGCCCCATTAGTGTTTTAGGGAAGTAAAAAGACAATGCATGATCAAGAGGTCAGACTACTTACACTTCATGAAGATGGTGGTGTTGGTGTATAGCGTCTTTCGAAACACAGCATCCTGTGTCTGAAAACAAAGAGATGGTTCTTATTTTAACAACAACAACAACAACAACAACAACAACAACAGTTTAGCTCAGTGAGATGACATGTTATCATTACTCCTGTTTGGAACCACTTTAGTCCACATAACATTTTTAGTATTTTTTCATTTGAGGAACCTCAAACTTTTGGCTAAAAGACCATACCATTAACAAAAAACTCTTTGGTGCAGTTTAAGATTGTTGAGAGACTGTGTGAAATGCCAACATCAGTGGATTTTGAGGATACCCTATTAATCCATATTTGAAGGTGGCTACTACTTATAAATATCTAGCTACCGAGAGGTTTAATTACCCTTGTTAACACATCGGTGCAGACAGTGGTACATGCTGATTCTTTTTCATGTTTTTTTTTCATGTAACCTACCCTATTTCCAACCACATATGGATGCAGGAACACATTTGGAAACACTTGCAGTCTATTTCCTGAAATGATATACTACCCTGGTTCCAATTACATCCAAGTAAGGCATACACATTTTTACTTAAAGGTACAAAAGTATTGGCATCAAAATATACTTGAAGTAGCAACTTCTGCAGAATAGCCCATTTCATAAGAATGTATATTATATTATTGAATTGTAGTTATTTATGCATTCATGTGTACATCACTTTAATGTTTAAGCTGGAAAAGGTGGAGCTAATTTTAACTACTTTACACACTTTATCTACTGGGTAGCTTGCAAGGGGAGCAATACAGTTTATCTTAATATAAAATATTACACAAAAATGTATTTGTTAATTATATTTTCTATTTTTAATAGAACATCTAGTAACTAAAAATAACTAAAGTAATAAGTGCAATAATTCTCTGAAATGTCTTGGAGCAGATGTATAAAGTACCTTAAAATCGTACTTGTGTATTGTAGTTGAGTGAATGTACTGTATTTCCACCATTGTTGATTGCTTATTATGATAAATGTTTCCCTTTCTGTCAAGACTATGTACAATACTTTTACCCCCTTCTGTCATGCACTGAGGTAATAACCGGTTGAACTAACTATGGTAGCTCCCTGAAAGACTTTTCTGACAAAATGGCCTTCCTTTCTTTTAATTACACATTTTTTGTAGAAATACATCCCCTTCTCCTTTGTAACACACTGGTAAATTACATTATGTCCTGACAGATGACATGCCTTTACTACATTCTACTGGTAGCATATTAAGATGTGCACTGATATCTAGTAGCAGGAGGTTAAACCATAATTGATATGCAGAGTTATGACTTTAAATTAGGGTACTCTTTGTGTAAGCTAGCTCATTACGAACAAGAGGTTCAATTTGCCAGACTATCTAAATCAGAACTGTCAAAGCATAGTGTGTCTAAAAGGTGGAACATTCAGCGTAATTAAGGTCGGGCTAGTTAGCTACCTTGGCTAACACCTTCAATGGAAGATTTAGCATGCCAGGCTGTGTAATAACCATCTAAATGCATATTGAAGGCGTAACGTTAACACCCACCGAGTTGATGTCCACCTTCCATACGGAGACCTCTGCCGCTGTCCCGAGACGGAAAACTAGTGCAAAAAGCAGCAAACATAACCGATGTGCCTGAGCATCTGGCATCTTCATTTGATCATCTACTAACTTACAGGTCAGACTCGTATCCGCCTCCAGTTCCGGGGTGCTTCTTGTTGTAGTTAACACCGTCACCACAAGATGGCGACCGAACATTCGAAAGGCAGTTAGCCTGGCAAAGCGGCAGTTGGCCCGGAGAAACGGTGATTCCTCACAAATACCAGATTGCAAACAAGTTGAAGGAAGGATCATTTAGAAAGGTTCACAGATATTATCCTCTTAATCTTTACATGGTTACATTTAAAAGAGACATCAATACAAACTGTTCTTTCTGTGAAGACCACCCAGAAACTGGTTTGCACCTTGGCATTGTTTCCTGAACATTTTGTAAACACTTGAGCAGATTCATCATTGACCATATTAATAGAGATTTTGTAGGAGAATGTGGTATTTTGCTAAATAAAGAAAATAAGTAAATGTATTAATTCTAATGGAAAAATTCCATATTCATAAATGTAAATTCAGCAGTAAAAAAAACTAACTTCTGTACTTTTTCCCCATGAGGTTAGTGCATTAATGTTGTGTAAATTTAATTTCCAAATGCAACAACAAAAAGGCTGTGAAAACGTCTACATATGGTCCTCTTTTAATATCTTTATATCATAGGCTTCCCCTGGCAAAGTTTTAGTTTTCATTATTTGTGTCTTATACATTTGTATACTGTTATGTATACCTCTGTTACTGTTATGTAAACTGTTCCCCTATTTATAATAATGATTTAAAAAAGGAAATTGCTAAGATCTCAAGCCAATATCTTAAGAATAGCCTACCCCTTATTATTGTATTAAATATGTATGCCTTACTTCTGTTATCAGAAGCCTATATTACACCAAATGTAGAATCATTAAGGGAATTTGAAAACAAATTATTTTGTTTGTTTTGCTAATCTTTGATGTTAACATGTTAATATTAGATGTTTAGCATTTACTTTCTTCAGACTCCCACCACAAACTATTAGCTAAATAAATGGGAGGAACACAGATTGGAAATAAAAATAGATGCACTAAAGTCCAATAGGAAGAGCTGTGTTTACTAGTTTGTCAGTGTAGTGATCATTTCTGGTATTGATTTGGAGTCACTGGGTCACATTACATGTAAGGTATTGAAAAAAACATACATTTTCTATAAAAATATTTAAGCTCTAAAATCCAGTCTTTCCAGACAAGATTTGACCTGTTTGGCCACTGGATCACATTATGAAAGGTATGCCTATTATGTAAAATAAATAAATTATACATATGCAATCAAAATGAGTATGCATGAGGCCAATGCAGTGATTTTTAATCACAGTGTTCACTAATGTTGACAGGTCAGAATGAAGTTAAAAAACGGCATTGTTTCATTAAAACAGCAATTTATTGATGGTCCCTAAATCAGTTTTCTTATGATCAACTACCAAGTGAATCACAGAAGTGAGCTAACCATTGTCCTACTGCAAAGACTTCGGGACACTGCGTACCATGACACTGCTGGATCCTTCAATGTCAATCTCTGACTGTCGAATATCCAACTTAAAACTAAATTTCATTGTGGTGCCAAAACGTAGCTCTGCCAAATTTGTTTTAGTTTTGTGTGACATTTTTTGTTTTTTTCTGCTTAATAAGTTAACAGGCTAGCATTAGCCTAATGTAAAACACATTTCAAACAACAATTTTGTGGAAAGTTTAGCTATGTGGTGTATACCGGTCAGTCAGTCTTCTGGCCCTGATGAAGTTTGTTTGTCTGTTATTTCTGACATACAGTATATCACTGTTTTTGTAACTTATTTAGTTGTTTAATTGTCCACAAGGAAATTTAAAATGAATAAATCCAGAATTGTTTTAGATGACACCCTAACGTTTCAAGACAGAACAAGTCTGCACGTTTTTGTTTTGTTACTCTAGAACCGTATATAATTGCACTAAAAAGCAACGTGCGCTTTAGTTTGAAAATCCCCACCGGAAGTCTTTCTTCTCCCGTTGTCAAAGTGAACGAGAGCCAACAAGTTTACACCTTTTTATATACAGTGTATTGTTTACACAGAAAAATAATGTTACGTTAGTTAATGCCCTTACCAGACGATCACAACCGACAGTTAACGGCTTTGGTTTTCTGTTTGTCTGCACGAAATGGCGGAAGTGAACCAACCAGTTAGGTATAAACAACAAGCCGTTTTCAGCAGCTCTGCAGCAATGGCCAGTATCATTGACCTTTGACTTTTCACATTGAGTCTGTGTAAAACCACCTGAAGTACTTCGCTCCCCTTTGGGACAGTGTGTTGATAATGTCTAATAATAATGTCTAATGTTAATGCGTGTTTACTGAAGCAGGAAACTCCCTTGTATTTTGTTTAAGTCTATTTAAGTCTATTCAAGGAGTGACTCTAGCAGGTAACTTAAATTATTTGAAGGGTTTATGCTCAAAAAATCTACATGGTTAGAATAAATTTGTATAAGTAAAGTAATTTTTGACAGTCAGGAAAGGGGTTCGTTTCCCACCCCGTTCCTGGTATGTGATGTAACTTATTCGTGTTTCTCTCTGCTTGTTCCTCAGTGTTGTCCCAGAAGATGAAGGGAGAGAAAAGTTCAAGAAAAGTGACCATGTTGCTTTTTATAGGTATGTTGAGCATTTAATCTACATTTTATAATTCACAATGTTTATTCACAAATAACAAAAAAAAATCTCCCACAATTATGTGTACTTTCCAGAACATAACCTTTATGTGTGTTCAATAGGATTAGTCAATACTTTGCTGTACAGGACCATTTTGAAATCCATTATAGTGTTGATGTTTATTGTCACTTTTTATTTTGAGGCGACAGATCCAGGGCCCGAACTTGCAGCACCAAGCCCTTTTGGACACCATGGTGCTCACAGAGAAGGGGGCGCGTTTAGAAGTGTTTGAGCCTGACACACAGGTCTGAACAACAGTATTTCTGTAAATCAGAACCAAGCATGATCTATTTCTCATTTGCCATATCATAAACAAGCTCAAAGCTGATGGAATATTTGTGTTGTTTTAGTGCATATCTGTTTGTCTGGTAAAATTATCGCATCGCATTTGCGTTGAGAGAGAGAAGGAAATCTTTTGTGATTAAGATTAATAATTGCCATGAATGTCTTCAAACAGAAGTAGAGTGTTTCTAATTAGTATTTCTGTTTTAATTTATGTAATACATGAAGATTCAGGTTGCAGGTTACTTAAAAAGTGTTTTTTTTATAGTACATCACATTGGCTTGTTGTAATATCTTAACTACCATTTTAAATTCTACGTCAAAACAACTCTGGCTTTTCTCTTTTCACAGACAAAACTGCTTCTATCTGTGTCACTTTGCAAAAATGACACTGTGAGGATATTAATAGATGAACTCAAGCCTATTAAAGCACGCTACCGAGTTCCAGATGTGATAATGGGGGAACCGCAGTGCCAACAGTAAGAGCTTCAGCATCATCTCTCTATTATTATATCTCGCTACACAAGCAATGCACTTTTATACATTTTACCTTTCTCTAATAAATGCACAGTTTTGTGTCGTTTGTGTTGTACATCTGTGATTCTCATGTGGAATGTCAAAATAAAATAGGATTTAAGTTAAAATTTAAGGGTGTTTCCAACCTCAAATGTTAAAAAACCTTTTCAGATGGTGGTGACATTGTTTTAACTATGTCTTAATTTGAGCGCTGCAGTACTCGGACAGTACTCAAACTTTTACCCTCCTCATCTGGCAGGTTGAGAGTGGAGAGACAGTCTAAGGACTCTGTCACCCTTTCTTGGTCTTCAGGACATCACAAAGTTTGTGTGTGGCGTTTCCCTTTCCGACTGGAGATCCTGTGTGACGCCGAAGTGATGGTTACGTTCAACCCTAGAGGCAAACTGTGGTTCGACACACTGCAGGAACCATCTAGGTAAGGATTCCAGGGAAGGGTTGTGTACTGGAAACAAATCAACACATGAGGAAGTGAAATATTTTCTCTGTGTCTTTCTCCCTCAGGGCAACATCTCATGTAAGTAGGGTAAAAGAATACCACTGCTGTTTAAATTCCAGTGTAATTTTACTCCTACTTGAAGCCTCTGGCTTATTAAAGTCTTCTTTTTCGCTTTCTTCCACTCACAGCTTCAAGAGGACCGCTCGAGTTCTTTATGGAAAGAGACTTTCAGGCAGTTTGTTGATGTCAAAGCTAATGGTTTGTTTCTGCTATTATTATACTATTTTAAAAGGCACTTTTAAAGTGATTCTCCACTGTAGTGCAACGGACTGGAGAGAAATATTGTTTGTGTTTCTCCTTAATAAAATATTCTTCTTTTTTCCGGTAAAAATTATTCTGTCAAAATTTAATTTTTTTTCGTCTTCCTCAATGTCAGCTGGGATTGGCTCCAGCCCCCCTGTGGCCCTCTAAAGCAGGGTGTGAACTTCAGGGGAGCCAGGGGGAGCTTGGTTTCTCTTAATAAGACTTGAGCTCCCTTAAAAACACACGCACATGTAAAATTTTGAATGGTCTTTAAAATATTGACAATATGCTATTTTTGCCATGACGTTTTGTTCGTCTTTATCTTCATCATCATGGATCATGTGTGGGTTTTTCTGCCATTAATGAGACTGACAGCAAGGTCCACAACTGGTTGTGTGAAAACAGCCTCTCAATGCTAATTTTTTTGGATCTTAATAGACCGCCTTTGGTAAGTTTCAGCCCAACGTCCTTTATGACCCCTACACACACACAGCCGGTCAATATCCTCTGTACATTGTGGCTTCATTAAAGCTCAATTAGAAAAACTCTTTATGGTCAACATCAACATACAGAAATACAGAATTAAAAATATGTCTTGTTCATCTCCAGGTCCCAGTAGCATTGGTTCAGACCTGTGTCTCCATGGGTTCAGTCATGTCTACGGTTTACCAGAGCATGCTGACGGCCTCCAGCTCAGAGACACCAGGTACAAACAATGGATATTAACAAAATGCAAGTAGCTGAGAAAGAGGTTTATACAATAAAGACATGTTTATTGGTATTTATTTGCATTCCACCAACTACAGCTTTATTTTTTCAAAGTCAGTTGGTAATCATCTCCTTAATTAATGTCATTTCACAGAGATGGTGAACCCTATCGGCTGTATAACTTGGATGTCTTTGCGTATGCCTTGTACAGCCGCCTCGGCCTGTATGGGTCTGTGCCGCTGTTGGTCGCCCACAAGCCCGACAGGACCTTGGGTGTATTTTGGCTGAATGCATCCGAAACTTTTGTGAACGTTCATTACAGTTCATCTGAGAATCAGGTAACCCTTGTTCCAGTGTTGTTCTAATGGAGCAACTGCTTAGCTGTCTGTTAAAGCTTAGTTTTTCAGGAGCTTCTTGTAGCTTCCCTAAAGTTAGAGAGGGAGCTATTTTGGCTGGGTGAAAGATTTTGGTGGGAAAATTGAAACAGCAAAGCCACCTGGTAACAACTACTGTCTTATCACTTGCTCTATTATTAAGAGATTCCATCCTGCAGACTTGCTTTTGCAAGTCCTGGTTGCAAACAGACAGAACAAAACAACGTTATTTAAAATCATGATGGTTCTTAAAACCATTTCCAAAGTAAATCCTTTCAGAAGACATGTGAAAATGTACATTCTTAAACACATAATAACCCCCTACTTTACCCAGGATGACCAAACACCCCCAGTGAAGCGAAGGCGGATGCAGCCTCAGACTGATGTCCACTGGCTATCAGAAAGTGGTGTGATTGACTGTGCGGTTCTACTCGGGCCTAGTCCACAGCAACTCTTCTCCCAGTACGCTCAGCTGACAGGTGTGTTTGCTGCACTGAATCTAATTAACTTAACTTATCTAACTATTGTGGTTATTTGCACATATAAAGTATGACCTAAAAAACATTTTTAAAAAGGGTTATTATATTTTTTTACCTTACAATGTCAGATTTATTTTTAATTTCTGTGTACAGTTAAACCAAAGTTATTCTTACCAGGTCATTTTATTTGACCCTTTTCCCTATACTATCCATTTATGGTTTCAATACTTTAATTAACTACTATATATTAAAATGGAAAATTGAAGGAAGATTAAGCGAGAAGAGAAATTGTTTTGTTGACTGCTTTTAATTTTATCCTGTGGATGTTAAGTCCCATGTAGTGTTAGCAATATGCCCATACATTATCCATGAGTATGGCTCCAAACTATGCTTCTCAAACCCTCCATCTGTCAGGATATCAAGCCCTACCCCCTTTGTTTGCACTTGGGTACCACCAGTGCCGCTGGAACTACAACGATGAAGCTGACGTGAAGGCCGTAGATGCTGGATTTGACCGACACGACATCCCATACGACGTAATCTGGCTGGATATTGAGCACACGGACGGGAAGCGTTACTTTACATGGGACTCTGCTCTTTTCCCCGAACCAGCCAGCCTGCAGCGGCACCTAGAGAAGAAGAAGAGGAAGGTAAGTGTTAGGATGTGGTGTGTATTTTTTTGGTTGTCCTATGTCACAAATTTAGGTTATTTATTAGGTTTCTTGTCTTTCAGTTGGTTGTAATAAGTGATCCCCACATCAAGCTTGATCCTGATTGGTCCCTGTACTGTGAGGCCAGAGATGGAGGGCATTTTGTCAAAAACAGAGAGGGGCAGATCTATCAGGGCTCATGCTGGCCTGGTAATATTTTTCTATAATAATTTAATTCTAAAATTACATAATGAAATCATAACAAATGGTACACCTACTTTGAAAACGCTCTGCTGACATAAAAATAAACATAATTTCTGAATATTATTGCAGTTAGATATTGGTTATATCGTGTGTTTTTTGCATCAAAGTTAGTTTTTCAGGATGTTATTATGACTATCTTGATTTTTGGAGCTCCTACAAATAAATAAAAATAATTTTCTTGATACCTGGCTTTTTTAAATGGAATTTTTATTTATCACTCATAGGTAAGTCCTCTTACCTTGACTTCAGCAGTCCCCACACTCGAGCGTGGTACTCCAGATGTTTCAGCCTGGATAAGTACAAGGTAAGTGTAAAAATAATCCAAAAGAATCAATAAGGTTTATCTAATCTTGTTTGAAACAGAGGGACTATTCTCCGATTTTTCTGGGGACTCCCAAAAAACCTGGTATTTCACCTGGATGGGCTTGGTTTTGAAGGATGTACTCTATGTGGGCCTATGTCTACCTGAGAAGAGGTCTCGTAGCCCTGGTCATAGAAGTAGAAGATGAATGTAGTCTGTCACCTGAGAGATGATGAAACTAAAATGCGCTTAGCTTTATAGTAGGCTACTGGATATGATAACCTGTTTGCAACTTTTTTAAGAATGGGGAAAACAAATGAGTTATTTTGGTTTTGATGAAAATTAGGCAAACTAGACTTAATAATACATGCATACAATATGAGGTCAGTTTATTTGATGTATGTCAAGTATGAAGACTACATACTATTCATGTATTCATAAAATTTGCATATTTGGTCTCACACCTATGTACACGGATAGTCTGCATTGTAGACTGGCCATCTATTGATGCAAGACACCACATTGATTGTTGTTTTTGGACATAATTTAGTCCATCTAAATGTCAGTATATTTTAACACTATTTTGTTATATATATATTCTAGTATAACATTATGATGGTCAATTTGAGATCAATGTATCATCAGTCAGGTAGAACAAGGAGCAAAAATCTAAGTGTACCTTAGTATATCAATGATCGCAAAATCTCTGTTGAACTTTATTAGGCATAAGGTTTCCCGTAGGTTAATCTTTTAAGGCAAAGATTAGGTTAATAAACAACTTTTTAGGTTACGGTTTTGCTGATTTATCTAAAAAGTGATGAGACAACACAAGGCAAGCCAACAAGATCACGCATCAGGCACACTGTGTGGCGCAGGACGCAAGGCACTGCCCCCTTGGGTGAAATACCAAGTTTTTAGAGTCTTTTTCTGTTCTTTGTGGCTAGGAAAAATGGCTCCTCAATGTCATATAATCATGTTTTTTTATATGGATCTCAGCCAATGTGTAGTTTTACAGCCATAAACTCGCAGAAAGCATTGTTTCTGTTGTTGAAGTGTATATGTCTGATGCAGGGGTCAACGTCATCGTTATTTGTGTGGAATGACATGAATGAACCGTCTGTGTTCGACGGGCCAGAGCAGACAATGCCAAAGGACACAGTGCATTATGGGGGTTGGGAGCACCGGGAATTACACAACCTGTATGGGTTCTACCAGGTGAGCGGGCTCATTTAATGTACTTTGATACAAGTCCGATGCCAATATTATTCAGATTAAAGCTGTAGTATCTTTATTGCACCTGTTTATTTTGAACATTGTCTATGTAGAAACATCTGTGGTTCCCCAGAACGTTAAAAAAAAGTACAAACAAACATTTAGACCATTAGGGACTCGCCAATAAAATGCAGACCAGGGGGAGTACTTAAGCTGGTGCTGCAGGTTTTTACAGAGAACTGTACAATCTCATCTTGAACTCAATCAGATGAGAGGTGTACAGCTTTACTAAATGACAATTTAAGTGTACGAAGTGAATTACTGTTTTACAATTTCTTGTGTTTTCTCACAGCACATGGCCACAGTGGAGGGTCTGATAACTCGCTCAGGCGGCTCAGAGAGACCTTTTGTCCTTTCACGTTCCTTCTTTGCTGGGTCACAGAGACTTGGTACATTCTTGAAAAATAAAAAATCAATCCCCTGTGATGTATTCATGGTTGTATCCTTAACTGCAATGTTTGTTGTGATTGACTTTTGTTTGGGATGCAGGAGCAGTATGGACAGGTGACAACGTTGCCAGTTGGGAATATCTGAAGATCTCGATTCCAATGCTTTTGTCTTTAAGCGTGGCAGGCATAGCATTTTGTGGAGGTGAGTGTAGTACTGTATATGGTGGATTGGTTTCTTTTAATATTAATATCACAACTACAATTGTTATTGACAGGTTTCAGTGATAGAAATACTGGACTTTATTTGATACAACAAGGCACACACTGTTAAAACTATAGTTTCTACCTTAAAAATAGTCTAGACTTACAGGACTGTAATGTGCTGCTTTTCTGCTATTTATTTTCTGAACACTGTTCTGTCTCAACAATGTTTAAGTTGCAGTCTCACATCCTTTTCCCTCTGTTTCAGCCGATGTCGGTGGGTTTGTTCAGGATCCGGAGCCGGAGTTACTGGTGCGCTGGTACCAGGCAGCTGCCTTGCAGCCGTTTTTCCGTGGTCACTCTGCAAACACGACAAAGCGTCGGGAGCCCTGGCTGTTTGGAAATGAAGTCACCGCTACAATCCGCACTGTGATCCAACAGAGGTGCTTTAAATGAGGTGTCAGTCGAATGAGTTTCAAACAGGGAAAGAAATTTGAAATGATCAATTTCAGCTGTTTAATAATTGTGTTTCTTGATTTTTCTAATGCACTTGATAACACAAAATTATGTTTTAATGATCAATGTACACATTGTATGTTTGGTATAGCCTTGTCTGTTTTGTACTCAGGTACTGTTTACTGCCCTACTGGTACACCCTGTTCCACCAGGCTCACGTTTCTGGTCTCCCTCCACTTAGGTTGGTGCTGCCTCCCTCTGTTGCTCAGGGAAAGTACTGCAGGCCCCTCTCTTTTATCATTAAACCCTCTGCAGTTTTATCTTAGAGTTTTTTCAGGCACTAAAGGTCAATGATGCTCATATTTTGATGATGTAATGTTGGCAAGTATGAATCTAACACTAAATGATAGATAGATAGATAGATAGATAGATAGATAGATAGATAGATAGATAGATAGATAGATAGATAGATAGATAGATAGATAGATAGATAGATAGATAGATAGATAGATTGACTTTTAAAGCAAATTAAAACATTCAAATGTTCTTGAAATGCTCATTTTATTTAAAACTGTACAGACCTCTTTGGGTGGAGTTCCAGAGAGAACAGAGCACCTTCACTGTGGACAACCAGTATATGATTGGTGATAAATACCTTTTTATTTTTGCATTATTACATTGTGCACTGGAATCACTGCATTCTTGTTTTTCGTAGTTTAACTTGTCTTTGATTTCGTGCAGGCGGAGCATTGTTGGCGTGTCCTGTGACTGAAGCGGGTGTTCAAGAAGTCAAAGTCTTACTTCCTGGATCTGGTGAGGTAAATCAACCACCAGGTTACATATTTATATATCATGATGTGTTCATGTGTATAATGTAAAAGCTTGTTTCTGTTTTAGGTTTGGTATGATGTCCAATCTGCGAAGGTGTATAAAGGAGGCAGGACTCTGAGTCTTCCCGTCACCCTGGATACAGTTAGTTATACTTCAGATCAGATTAATTAATGGGAAAGTTATCTGGTTTGATAAGGAGGATCCATGCTGAATTATCTCTTACTAATTATATTTATTGGATTCCTGATTTGCTTGTAGTGCAAATGATATCACTGTACTTTTTTAAATGTGTACTTCATACATGAAACATTTTTAAATGATTCTCAACTGAAATAAAGCATTGCTGATTTTGATTTTCTGGTGTTTCCTCTGCACAGGTTCCTGTGTTCCAGCGTGGCGGCTCGGTGGTCTGCAGGTCAGCAGGATGTGGCTCCTGTACAGCCGAACTTCAGAAGCTCCCCCTCTCTATCACTGTGGCCTTAAACTCTCAGGTGAGCACCAAAGGATGTGGGAACCAGACATCTGTTCTGTCCATGATCCTGACTTATATATATTTCTTGTATTAAGAAATATGGTGATACAAAACTGAAATTCCAGACAAATAGCGATACATGTATAATCTAATGCATTGCGTTATTACAGTTCTTCTAATATGTTGCCCACCACTATTTATGTAATTTGTAATATTAGAAACATCCTTGATTGTACAAAGTGGTGTCAAAGTTTTTACTGTCCATTAATTAAACATGATTTTGGTATATAACAGTAGATGCTGGTCACACAGAGGCTATTTAGCTCCAAATATTTAATGTGTTCCAGTACATGCCAAAAACATTATGTCTTATTATAAAACTGAGGCAAAGTTAATTAATATCTTGCACAAATTATGTATTCATGAAACTCTTTATTAGTTTAGACTTGTGACATTTGTATAATTTAATTAGTAAAATCCTCCCTTCTCTCTGCAGGGCATCGCTGATGGTGAGTTGTACCTGGATGATGGCCACTCCTTCAGCTACCGTGACAGAAAGGCCTTCTGCCTGCGCAGGTTCAGCATGCTGTCGGGCCATCTGCTCTGCCGGTGAGTCATAACTCACACCTCCTAATGAGGGATCTACTTTTAGACCACATGTGAAAGTAGCTAAAAATAAACATTTTTATTTTTTGGGTTGTACAAGTGATTAATGTGAAAGCTAAGGGCTGAAGAGAGCCTCAAACTTTTTGAAGTTTTGAAGGAAAACACACACGATGATTAGATATCTGTTGTTGCGTCTCACAGTCCTGCCGATGAAGAAGGAACCTTTGACTGTGATACTGTCATACAGTCAGTCACCATCCTGGGGGTGAAGAGCAAACCGTCCACAGTGGTTGTACATGTGTCAGGTGAGGAACAATTGACATTCACAAGTATAGTAACATCTCATATGCACCAGCGTTGGTTCTAGGACAATGAAAGTCACATCCATCGTAACAAACAAGAAACACAGACCGCTGGTGGGGTTCAACTGGAAAGATGTTTAAAGGAAAAACCCTCCTTAAAACACTTGTGTGTCCTGGTTTATTTCATTCAGACATAATCTCTCAAAATCAAAGATCAGAAACATCTTTCTTGGCTCACCATTTTATACTGTTTGACAATTATTAAAGAAGAAATCCATTATAAAGAGGCAGGAAAAAACAATTTCACCTGTAGGAAATCATCTAATGAAGCAATAACAGGTGAAGGAAAATTAAAGCAAAGTACAACAATTTGTGACGAAGACTCTTAGAAATTGAAAAATCATGTCTTTGCTATTCTTGGTTACAACATCAAAAAAGGAGTCCAAGGCAAAGCATAACATCTTTCTTTTTATCAACAGGCTCTAAAGACTACTTTGCTGCATTTCAGTACATGGAGACCTGCTGCATGCTGACAGTGAGCAACCTGAACCTCAGAGTGGCAATGGACTGGGAGATACAGATAGGTTAACTGTGAATGTGTCAGGCACTGATTTACCTTCGTGGAGAAGAATGTCAGATAAACCTCATCAGAATATTTTTTTATTACCAAAGTACAACACTGAATATATTTGAAATGAAATGAAGACTCGTTTTACTCAACTGTGTGGAGTTTACAGCCCATACTGGCACATATGTAGCCAACAAATAAGTCTAAATCATCTGTTGGTTATCGTGGTTGAGGCAAACAATACCTTAGAAAACAGAGTATAACAGAGTTATAAGTAGACCATTTAAACCATTGATTTCCAATACCATTTGGGAGCACTGTATGGACTATATATCGTATAAAGTTTATAAACTTGATGAAGGGACTATATGCACCACTCTACAATTATATTTAAAGTATTTTACTTGTTTTGAACTTCAAGTTTATTTTTACTGTTGACAAATCCTTCCACTGACTTTTGTTTCGTCAAGTACTGTATTTCTTTTAAGTTAAGGTTCACTAAAACCTGAGTTTGCGGACTGAATCTGGATCTCTTGTCATAAATAACAAGAGAACAAAAGAAACATTTTAATTTGTCAATGATGCTATTATTTATTCTTGAATTATCAAGATAAATGATTGATTATAAATAATATTTAATGGTGAATTACATGTGGTCTTAAAGTTGTGAAGTGAAAGTTTACTGAATAAAGGGTGAACGTGTGCAGCTTTCAGTAACAGACCCTCTTTTATTCTTAACATCTTGTCATGCTAAGCTAATACTTTGTGACAGCATATATTTTGTTCCACAACACTGTGTTGTTGTGATGTGTGACCTGACCTCTTCCTAGCCCCAAATGTTTGCTTACTTAAGAGTGACACAAAATAGCACAATAGGAAATGCTGGAATAAGCCAAATTCCTATATGAGACATTACATAATAGGAGCGTGTAAGTATGTAAGATTCAGAGACAAAACACCTTGACGTTGTAACAGCTATTACACATCAGTGTGGTATAGGGAAGTGCTATGAGAGTTATTATAAAAGAGTCTATTTAATGTTTGGTATAGTTTTATAGTTGTTTATAGGTTTGTCTGCAGCTAAATTATGAAGCTTCCTAGTTTAATAACATATTAGATGATCAAGCAAGAAGACTGTAGTGATGTGGCACTTTTTAAATAAAGGTTACAAACAGTTTTATAGGAATGAAGTCAGATAAAAAAGAAAATATATAAATCAAGTAGAGGGAGGCTGTTTGAGAGTTGAGGAGCAACAACAGTAAAAGGATGAAATAGTGATAACATCAGTCTGCTGTGCATTTTTCCGCCAGAATGTCATTCATATCTGAAAAGAAAAACCACCGCTGAAGCAGCATGTAGACCATCATGTCTAATTTTTTTTTTTTACTCTTTAAGACAGGCTGATCCACTTTATGCACATACCTTGCCAGTCTATTGGCAAGGTATGTGTATATGTACTCAAAGCATTGGATTGAATTTGTACATTTCCGACCAGTGCTAAAAATGGATGATACTCCTCTTGATAGCATTAGCCTGTTGTAGTTATGCTGAGACTGCTCAATGCTGAGCTCCATTGAGAATAGGTTTAAAGGGGTTGAATGCCTTCTGCTGAGGCAGGGCATCTACTGACCACTCTTTACATGCCCTCTGGCCCTGCCCGCTGGCCTTTGTGTCACCCAACAATGATGGCACTAGAGCACTACAGCCAGGGAGAGATCATTGTTCAATTCAGCCAATGGGAAAGCAACAAATAGACGTTTATGTGATGTGTGAGTTTCTGTGCACGTGTGTGTATGTGCATGGTAATGCAAAGGTGAATGCATGTGGATTGAATGTGTCTTTCACACCAACCTTTTGCAACTACTCTGTGACGAAGGGGAGGGGGACGTCACACAAAGACAGAGCCAATCAGACATAAGCTGTTTGGATTTATGCCAGGGTTTTTAGGCTTGTAAGACTTTAGTACAAGTGGCAAAAGCTAGTTTTTTTCCCCAAAAAAAAGTCAGCTGAGACGAGATGCCCTACACACCGTCTGGCTTTTTCTGTGACCGGTTGATCCGGGAACGAGAGAGGAGAGACGGGGAAGGGTCTCTGAACAAGCCCCTCCGCTTCAACGGCCAGGATTACAACACCCTGAGACAGGAATGCCTTCAGAGGAAGACCCTGTTTGAGGATGACACTTTCCCGGCCACTGTGGAGTCTTTGGGCTTCAAGGAGCTCGGACACAAGTCCAACAAGGTCAAGAACATCGTCTGGAAGAGGCCCAAGGTAGGAGGGGGTTAGACTGGGTCACGTTGAGTGCAAAGTTAAATAAAGAGGGGATGGATCACACATGTGGGAGTTTGTACATTATTGTTTAAGACACAACATCAAACCTGAGTGGATAACTAACAGCTGCTGTGGGACTTTTTCCTGGAAATGCAGATGGAATCGAAATACTGCCCACCAATCCTACACAGCTGGATTAGAATGAAGTTATTGTTAACTGCCTAGCAGCAGCTGTGTCATTATGCTTGTTTTCTGTTTTTTGACTAAATTACTATAATATAATGGATGTTTTATTACACTTCATTTCTATTTTTATTTTTAAACTATAATTTAGCTCCAGTTAGTATTTGCCAAAATCACAAAAATATGACACCATCAGGCCTTAGACTAACAAAAGCAGTTGCATACCTGATCTGGGAGTGATTATTGGTCCATTTTGCACCGAAGTTAACTCCTTTTGTTTATTGCTGTCTACAGGAAATCTGTGAGAACCCTCAGTTCATTGTTGGAGGAGCCAGTAGGACAGACATCTGCCAGGGAGATCTTGGTAAATTATGCTTCTTCTAACAGTTAAGGCACAGCTATATTACATCTTGTTGAAAGTCTCGTTGACAATGGTAAGAGGGAATTTGTTTGTTGCAGTTCAGAAGTAAAGATTCAATGATGATTGACTTTACACAACTCCAGCTTAATGTTGATGAGTAAAAATAACACTAACACTGTTCTTAATACTGTCATATTACAGTAACTGTTTCCAGGTATTTTTGAAACTCACTGACTGAGGTAAAAATGCACAAGGCAGGTTGAGAAGAAAGTGGTTACAACACATGCAGTGTGACTGGGCTGCATATATGCTGTGTGGAACCATTCTGGCTGTATTCAACTTTCAGTGGCAGTCTGAATTCAGGCAGCTTGGGGGATGACTGGGTAGCAAACATCCCATCGATCCCCCACGCACGGCCTCTCTGCCTGCAGCGGCCTCCCCATATTGTGCTTATTCTTTTGGAAGGGAATCCAACCAGCAGCACTTCTCATTGTTGTTCAGTACAGACTGCAAATAAAGGGGACCAAATGGACAAAGGTCCTGGCAGACACTGTTAACCATTCCCAAATTTACATTGTTTCCAGCCCTGCAGCTAACACCCTGTCGCACACCTGGACAATCAGAAAATACAAACGTCAGCACTCGGCTGCGATCTTTTCCTCCAGCAAAACAAAATATGTCCAACAGTGAAGGTCCTGTTGGTCTTTGATATTGTTTTGAGTGAAATCACAATTGCCAAGGTACATGTTCTATACCTTGGCAGCTATTTGTTTGTTTAATGAAGAAAAGGCAATACATTTCCAGCTGCATCCATACAACAGCAATTAGGGAAAGGCAGTATTTTTAGATATCACAACAAATGTCAATCAGAATCTGTGTTGAAAAGGTTCAAACAGCTCCCATCCTGATGAAACATTTGTCTTGAATTCCCAAGTGTAGATGAAATCACCCAGTAAAAAATGTCACCTGAATTTAATTAAATTTTTGTGAATAATGCGTGTTCAGGTGATTGCTGGTTGCTGGCTGCCATCGCCTGTCTCACCTTAAATGAGAAGCTTCTCTACCGTGTTGTTCCCCATGAGCAAAGCTACACAGAAGGCTATGGCGGAATCTTCCACTTCCAGGTCAGACAAAAAACATAAAATTTTCATGTATTGCCACAAAGTCTCATCATAATATTCAGTCCTTCCTTTAGCATCTTAAAATAAAGTTTACTGACACAGCACTCAATAGTGGACATGTGGCATTGACTTAAAATGTTATTCACAAACACTTGACCCCCAAATTGTTTCTCCTCTCTCACCTGCTTCTGGCCTTCAGTTCTGGCGTTATGGTGACTGGGTCGATGTCGTCATTGATGACCGCATCCCAACCTTTAACAACCAGCTGGTCTTCACAAAGTCCGCTGAGAGGAACGAGTTCTGGAGCGCCCTGCTTGAGAAGGCCTATGCCAAGTGAGTACTCTGAGGGGTGAATCGACAAAAGGATTGCATGGCTTTTGCAGCTAAACGTGCACAAATTAGACAAGAAGAAACTGTGTAATTCTCACTGCGCACTGACCTGTACTTCCAAGCAAATAGCGTCTCAGTGCTGTGGTGCTATTTGCATGTTTTTAAATTAGGTTATGTGCTCACATTTGGCTCAAAATTGGCCCCTTTCTGTGCCTCATTACACAAAAAAGTACAATTACCAAACATAAGTACCAGTAGCCCCGTAGAGGTAGAGTGAAATCTTCAGGGAAGTTGGTGTCTCACCCAGTCTTTCCAGTGATCATGGCAGTGGTGATTGCAACCAGGCGAATCAAATGGCACATCATATACAGACAGATGCAACTAAATACTGTATATTAGCAGCTCTTACAATTTCTGAGCTGAGTTTGTTGGCTGCAGTTTTGTGTAATTAGTCCATGTCTCATAAAACACGTCCTCGATGGCCTACAAAAACACTACTATTCAGGTTAATGCTAAATAATGCTAAGCAAAAATGAAAATAACTTTATTTAACCTGTGAAAGTGTCTCATTAAGATTAAAAATCAAGGCCAATATAATAGCAGCACTACGACAACAAAATAGACACACACAGAGACATAATACACATAATAAAACTGATACATGTGTCTGAATGAATGAATTGGATATGTAAGTGTAACTTCTGTGATCTTCCCTCTCTAGGCTTCACGGCTCCTACGAGGCCCTCAAGGGTGGAAACACCACCGAGGCCATGGAGGATTTCACTGGTGGAGTCACTGAGTTCTACGAGCTCAAGGAAGCTCCCAAAGAGCTCTATAAGATAATGAAGAAAGCTTTGGAGAGAGGCTCCCTCATGGGCTGCTCCATTGACGTGAGTCGGATATTTTTATGTAACTGCGATAAAGAGGAGGAGCTCTTTATCGCAGGTTAACAACTGGGCTTTTCTGCTATCATCAGAGGTTTATCAGAGGAGTAATTTAAGACCAAACTGACACACATTGTCTCACTGGCTTCACTTTGCATGAAAGCAAGGTGAGAACCTCCACTACTGGATGTCAGCAAAAAAAGATATTCAAATGGTGTTAAATGTGTTATTTGCATATCTTTTTTTGCACCATACGGCATTAGGCATAATATATATTATTTTTATTTGTTCATTTATAGGGTTAATTTAAAGAAAATGCTGGTTGTGTTTACAATATTTCTCTCTTCAAATGTTTTGTCCTTGTTTTTGTTCTAAATGTGAACATGTATTTTGCGTACCTGCAGTCCCTGGTTCCTGCTCGCTTTGAGACTCGTACCGTGACGGGACTTGTGAAAGGTCACGCCTACTCTGTGACGGCGGTGGAGGAGGTAAAGCTGGTCACTGACAAGCAAAACAATATTGTGTATGATGTACTACGATTGTTCCAACTCCGTGATCCTGTAGAAATGCACAGCAAGCGGTCAAGCAGGACAACACAGTAACAATGCTCGTATTAGTTTGGGGTCACTAATGTTGCACTTAATTGTTTAAAAGAAGTGTAAGCAGTGGTGGAAGAACTATTCATATATTTTACATAAGTAAAAGTAGCGATACTGCTCTGGTAAAATACTCTGTTGCAAGTAAAAGCCCTGCATTCAAGATTTCACTGAAGTAAACGTGCAAATGTATAACAGAAAATTTTAGAAAAAGGACTTGTTGTGCAGAATGGTCCCTTTCCAAGAGTATTATTGACATATAAATCATAATATTGTAAAATTATTACAGATTTTTTAACATATACGCAGTATTTTAATGTTACAGCAGGTGGAGCACATTTTAACATTATTTACTTTATATACTGCTGGATAGTTTGATCTATTGAAATTGACATACTTTGTAAAATCTGTAACTAGTAGCTGTCAAATGTTTTTCAAATGTTGTGAACTAGAAATATAAAGTTGCATAAAATTTAAATACTCAAGTAAAGTACCTCACAATTGTACCTAAGTACAGTGCTTGAGTAAATGTTCTTAGTTACTTTCCACCACTGAAATTTAAAACACAGTATTAGTAACGATGAGTTTTAATGTGAGAATCTCAACTTTTGTGTTTTTGTACAGTGTAAACCATCTCAGCACAAGGACTCTAAAGTTCGTCTGGTGCGTCTCAGAAACCCGTGGGGCCAGGTGGAGTGGAACGGTCCCTGGAGTGACAAGTGAGAAGTTTTTAACTTTCTTTACTCTTACTTAAATCTTCTATTTTTTTGCCCTGAATTTCTATCGGGAGCTATAGTTTGATGAAGGTAGAATTTTGATGTCTTAATGTTTATTTTTTATTTATTACAACATTAAGCTCAAATCTTTAGTTAAATCTATCGTAACTTTAGGCAATTTCACTATTTTTCAGCTCTAAGGAGTGGGCCACGCTCTCTAAGGCTGAAAAAGACAAGCTCCAGCACCAGAGTGCGGAGGATGGAGAGTTCTGGTAAGTTTTTACTGCAGCTGTGAAATGTGGATTTAATTAACAGGAAGTCATGTTTATCTGTTAAGTAATGTGATTTATTTAATTGACAAGGAAACAGGCAGAAGTGCAAATTGCATATACAAATAATTCATGTAATGAAAAAGACAGTTTTAAGTTTTGCTAAGCTGGTATCAATATCAATTCTTGTAACAAAATACTAGAGAACATCTCTCTCTGCTCTGCGTTTCTCTGCAAAATGCTAAAACAGGTCGCCTAATGTACTTTGGTGGGCCACCCAAGGAAAGTCTATATGTGGGAAACACTGCTATGAGGAAAGCACTTTCCTTCTCAGCGTAATTGTCGTTGGTATTTAGAGGGAGCCAGGAACTGTACTGTGCTAAACTGTGATGCCACATGTAGAGATATTCGCCAGATGTCCCAATCTCTTGTGTGCACATCTAGGATGGCATTTGAGGACTTCAAGAAGAACTACACTAAGATTGAGATCTGTAACCTTACCCCTGACGCCCTGGAGGACGATAAGATTCACAAGTGGACAGTTTCTGTGAACGAGGGTCGCTGGGTGAGAGGCTGCTCTGCTGGCGGCTGCAGGAACTACCCAGGTACCTCAATATACAGAACAACAAAACAGTATACTTTTTTTAACCCCACACACGCAAGAGCTTGATCACTCAGGGTGATTTTACTTTTTCCTCTTCAGATAATCGATGTATTTTCAGAATCAGAAACGGGTTTATTGCCAAGTAGGTATTTTGCTGCTTAACAATCAACAAAGAACAACACGTACTACAAAAGTCAGAAATCATAAATATCTTTATGTAAGTAAATTTTATGTGTATGTCTTAAATAGAGAATCAAGTCTGAAAAAAAAAGTCACCACTTTATTATCAATGTCTTGAAAAAGCATTTTATCAGATTAAGAATTATGCTTCTTTCAATCTAACAGAAAATAATGAAAAATATAGAATGTGTCTTTTTTAAAATAATGCATATGTTGTTTTGGACATCTACACTTCCTATTAATGCTTATTAATATATATCATCATGTATAGAGGAACAAAACATTTAAGAATAAAGTGGGAAAACTATTTCATAATATAGAAATAAAAACTGATTTAAGAAAACTAACAAATATTCCACCTGTGAAATACTTTCTAAATGTCCTGCAGACACTTTCTGGACCAACCCTCAATACCGCCTTCGTTTGCTGGAGGAGGATGATGATCCCGAGGACAACGAAGTGGGCTGCACCTTCGTGGTGTCTCTGATGCAGAAGAACAGGCGGAAAGAGCGCAAGATGGGAGCCAACCTCTTCACCATCGGATTCGCCATTTATGAGGTGTCCTGTTCTATTTTTTTATACACCTGTCATGTTAATAAGATTTTATAGCACTTGCATATTTCTTTGTGGCATGTTCCATAATTCTGCAATACAAAACTATGATGAAATAAATCATAAAACTTGTTTAAATTGCTGTTTGCTCTGATGCACACATATAAGATTAGTTTTTAATGTTTCCCATTCTTTTAACAGCATTAATAACTTTGACATCATGAGAAAAATTAGCTTTTCAGCATTTCAATTTGCATCTTCAAATGACACAAACACTGATGTTTATTTCTGTCTCTCTACAGGTGCCAAAGGAGGTAAGGAAATGAAACTCTCACAGATGAGCAGCAGTTTGCAAGTTAATTCCATCCTTCACTGTTTGTTTTCATTTCCCTGTTTCCATTTTTTAATTATAATACCAACATAATGTTTATATAATAGTCCCGGACTTGACAAATCTATGAGGGAATTCTGCTCCTTCTTCTTTGTTTTTTTGTTTTGTGTGTTCAAACTGTTACCATTCAACATTTCCTACCCCCCTATCCATGTGACTTTCCCCTTCCAGATGCACGGGAACAAGCAGCACATGCAGAAGGACTTCTTCCTGTTCAACTCCTCCAAAGCTCGCTGCAAGTCCTACATCAACCTGCGCGAGGTGACCCAGCGTTTCCGCCTGAGTCCCGGGGAGTACGTCATCGTTCCCTCCACGTACGAGCCGCACCAGGAGGGAGAGTTCATCCTGCGAGTCTTCTCTGAAAAGAGGAACACCTCAGAGTGAGTGGGTGAGGGGGATCAGGGTGGCCTGCAGAGGGGCGAGCTGGGTAAGAGGAGGGAATGGGTTCGTAGTTCCCTCTGTCAGAATAATGTAGTTACAGTTGGAAATGTTAGTAGATGTTTATTTATTTTTGATGATGATTCTAGGTTTCTTAGTAGAGCTGGGTATTGATATGTAACATATATCAGAATTGCATTGTTTTTAGGTATTAGAGAATATCTAGAGGTTTTAAAAAACATTAAAATTGTGGCTACACATCAAAATCTATAAGTTGTTTGGAAAGTTAGTGCATCTTTGAAAACCATGTTGTGATTTCCACCTCAAAAGGAGTAGCAAGACTGGTTTGGGCTGCTAATGGTTATTTTAATATCTGTTAGTTAGTTAAGTTTTCTTATTAATGAATTAATTTTCATGCACAGTGAGTCCACAGGCAGAATGCGCGCAGGTAGACCAGCAGGTACAAACAGTTTAAAACCTAAATATATTAATTTTACTGTGTGTTTGGACAAAGAAAAGCAGCAGAAGTTTGGTATTTTTGCTTAAAAATAACTGTGGATGAACATATGGATTGACTGACTAGTTGTTTCAGCCCTAACACTGTTAAATACTCCCAATAATTACCAACCCAAATTGGAGGAATCTGAAGGACTAAAGGAGGTTGACCTGAACTCTTTTAAGTCCTCTGCACATGATGAAAAAGAAATTTGGGCTCAAAACACTACTTTTCCTGATAGAAAAAATTAAATCTTAGAAAAAGTGGTCAACAATGTTTGTGAGGCAGAAATCACAACTGAAGTCTGAGCCCCTGGACAAGCAGGATGTCTGTGTGCTTTATACACTGATTTTTGTAGATTATTAAATGCACATAATGTTAAGCTTTCTAAGTTTCAAATATAGCCACTAGATAAATACCCAGCCCTACTTGTTATATTTAAAGTTGCAGCAGCAGGTTTGATTTAGCCTAGAAAATATAAAGTTTAATGGTGATTTACCGACTCTCCATGTGCATTTTACAGTGCAGGTTAATATGTTTGTTGATGAGGGTGGGGTTTTGTCAGGGTGCTTGGTGGGTGGGACACAAACCACCAAGAACAAACAATTTTAACGGCGATTTGATTTATAGAACTGGAAGAAATCGGCCCCAGTTCGAAGCTGTTATGGAATCTTTTTTAGGACAAGCAACTTCGATCCGGTAAACTTTCAAAATATTCAATACTGCATACTCAAGCTTCAACAAACACCCCACCCTCCACCCCCTGCTGCCCTGGAGGACTAGACAGCATGCAGAGCCTGCCTGTACTCTGACGGACTGGGACCTGGTTGTGATTCAGGCCGTGGGATGGATGTGCACAGCAAACAGCTCACTGTGATGTGCTTGAGATTTCACAAATAATATAATATTAATACCAGTAGTTTTAACCTACTTGGACTTTAGAAGGGTGTGTTATCACATAGTAATGAAATAATTGACAAACTTACTTATATCCCATCCAATACAATCTACAATCAAGAAGACGGCACCTTCTACAATCAAAACTGAATCAAAAAATCAAGAGAACATACTCGTAACTGGAAGGAGCTACAGGTGGTACAATACTAACAACATTTTATTCACAGCTTCATAGTGTTTGTGGAATATTTTTGCCCTTTTAGTCCAATGTGAGTATGGGACTATAAGCCTTTAGAAATGGTGTAATGATTCAATTATGTTTAAGTCTTGCTGTCTCATCGGTGAGCTGAGGATTTCAGACTGATTGAACTTTTAATATCTGATGAGAAAAACATGATTGGCTGTAGTAAACAGGTTAGAGTGCACAGGCTTGTGGTCCAGATGAAATGTTGTTGTCACCATCGTGACTGCTGTTTGTTCGTCTTCACCCAGGGAGATAGAGAACAGGATCGAGGCCGATCATCCAGTGGTAAGTGACGTTCTTTTCTTCTTGGACTTTGCAGAATTAGGATATTAGGGGCTCTCCGTGACAGGCTGACATCTTCTTTGTTACTTACTTTACTTTCAGTGCTTGAAAAAGACCTCCAGCATGACAAAGCTTTTTTATTTGTGACTAAGTTATCTAGGACAGTACTGTGCTCTTTTCTGTGGCTTTGAATTGCTTGGATGAAAATGGGGATCTGTGTGCTTAACTTAACAACTAAGCTGCTGAAGAAGAGAGCTTTGACTTGCTGAAGGTCTTTTTCAATACATGAGAGCAGTGAACTGTATGTGATGTCAAGAAGGGAGTTTTTCACAAATTTGATCTCCACATTTTTCCTTTCACATATTTTCCCTCTTGTCTCTTTATCTCCTTCTGCTTTGTGGCTCCATGATGCCTCAGCCGGCGCCGGCCTCAGCGGGGGAAGAGAGTGAGGAGGACCAGCAGTTCAGAACTATTTTTCAGGAGATAGCCGGCGATGTGAGTACAGTTTTTTAATTAACAAAACCCTCCTGTACTCTGTTTTCGGGTATTACAACTATCCGCTGATTTTAATGGTTGTCTCCTCTCTTCTACTGTTTCCTTTGGCCCTCTGGCCTTTCTCTCAGGACATGGAAATCACAGCCAACGAACTGAAAAACGTTCTCAACAGAGTGATCACCAAACGTGAGTCCAGATCAATCAACCGAACTGTTTCACAGTTGGCACAAACTTTACAACTCATCTAATTGGTTGCTAGATGGACAACAGAGCCTTCCGCCTCCATTCCAGATCTGTTTGTTTAATCTTGATCTCCTCTTTCTATCTGGATTACAGTCATTAAAGAGGTGGTATTATGCCTTTTAGCTTTTCCCCCCTCTATTGAGTTATATACCTTTTTTGTGCATGTAATAGGTTTGCAAAGTGAAAAAGCCCAAAGTCCACTCCGAAGGGAGTTCCCATCTCCCACAGAAAACTCTGCTCTGAACTGCCTGAAAACAGCTCATTTGTAGTCCAGTCGTTTCCCTTTCATCCTTGTGACGACACAGGGATGAAAGCTAAATGCGTCTCATATAACGCTCGCCATGCAGTTTCGAAACGCCCTCAAAAATACCGGCAAACCTCTTCTCTCCCTTCCAAAAACTAGCTACCAGGCCGTCAATGGGCATATAGTTGTTACTGTGATGTAGAGACAGAGCTCAGTCAAAACTTTATGGATGAAAGATGCATTTGTTACAGATTAATAACTCACCACTCTGAAACTCTTGCTCCAGTCTATGTTGTCAAGCTGGTTGACAACATGTACAGCTGAACCGAAGCGGTGTTTACCGGCTTGTCATTGGCCCGTCCTTCTCTGCTTCTGATTGGCTAGTAGTCTTAACTAGGAACTGTGCATGTGCAACTCCCAACAACGACACAAGATGTATCACTCCATAGCTAAAACGAAGCCTTCACACACAGGGTGAAAAGAGGAGCTGCAGCAATGTGCAGCATGAAAAAAATATGGTGTTTTTTTGAAAATTAAACCTGTTCTGGTACAACCCCTTAATAGGATTTTGATCCTGAAAATAAGCATAATACCACTTCTTTAAGACTCTCTCATTTTGGAGACATAATCATTTAGCATTTTGAATTAACCATATCCACTTACTTGTACATGAGATTTCATATTGTACATACATATAATGTATGTCACATCTCATACATATGCAGTAAAGCTGCAACAATTAATTATAACTATTAACTTAATTGCCATTATTTTGATAATCGATTCATTCGAGTTTGAGCAATTTTTTAAGAAAATTCTTTTAAATGTGAATATTTTCCGGATTTCTGTGATGAATATCGTTGGCTTCTGGACAAAACAAGATATGTTTAGAATTTCAGAAGAAAAAAAAAATTCTTACTGAAAGAGTCGCTGAAAGTGTGTGGAGAGATTTTCTTCCAAAACATTTGTATAAGTTGGAAAGTGAGTAAAATCTCCCCAGTAAACTCCCTACAGATTTAACATGGTCATTCTGTCTTTTTTTGTTGCCCTCTAAATCTTATCCTGTCCTGCCTCTCCCTCCAGATAAGGACCTGAACACTGAGGGCTTCAGCCTGGAGAGCTGCAGGAGCATGATTGCTCTGATGGACGTATCCTTTGTATCGAGTGCATCGGGCTGGCTGTGTTGTCTGTAGGAAGCACAACCTGCCGAGACCCATGGCGGGGTCTATGATGGACGCTCACAGGGCCTGTGCCTCATTTTTTACTTCAAGCATACAACATTTCCCTTTGTCATTCTCCAGTCTGAGTGTGTATTTAGTCCTGACAAGTTGATGCTCTAGTGATAACTTAGGACATGATGACACGATAGAAAACATGAAAAATTATTACACAATCCATTATAGTATGTTAGTGATGTAATTCCAACACACACACAAAACAAAACTTGCGGGTCACTTTGTGAGAAGGCCGAAGTTTTACTGCTGCAAATGTGACATTGAAATTTAAATGTCAGTTTTAAGCTCATAGAGCAATACTGGAATATGAAGCCAGTTGTTTTGTAAGTGGACACTGATTAATGTGTTGCACAATTTGGGTCTTAACTGCTTCTGTTCAGATGGATGGGACAGGTAGACTTAATCTTCAGGAGTTCAGGCATCTGTGGAATAAGATCAAACAGTGGCAGGTGAGAAAGGAACGTTTCCATCTCTCTCATTTTATATAACAGCAGTTACCCTCCATCTCTCTCTCGATCTGTAAAGATGAACTGAACTCCCAGCAAGGTGATCTACATCAAATTCACATTTTCTCTCTTTCAGGGAATCTTTAAGCACTATAATGCTGACCAGTCCGGTAGCATCAACAGTTACGAGATGAGGAATGCTGTCAATGATGCAGGTAATCGCTTTAACAGACAAATGAAAATTTCTTTCAGTTCATCCACATTACAAAAACTTAGATTTTTGCAGCTACTTAAAATATCCGTGCAGATATTTTGGTGGGGGTTTTTTGCCCGGGTTTTGAGATATTTTGGTTTTAAATTTCTACTGCTGTTCGATTAAAAATTTTACATTATTCTGAGTAACCACGACTTTCGAAGTCAGATGTCTCAAAACAAAACACAAATAAAACCAAAACTATCTGAAAGGCCAGACACTACCAGGGATGTTTGTAATTTTGGTGAACTGATGTTTTAAGCTTGTTGTTTACAATATTCTTATATTTACACTTAATAAGTACTACAGATTTTACAAATTTGATTAATGCTCTATTTACATTGATGTTTTGAAAAACAAACATATCAGTCTGAACCTGATCGCTAAAATATTAATTAATTGTCTCTGAAATTATGGGCTTATGTTACCTTATGACTTTTAAAAGCTCATTTGTCTGATGTTTTGTTATATGCTACATTTTGAAACTATGATTTTATCGACATTGAATCGTATTTTCTGATTTATGATGTAAACATGTCGTTTGTATACTGTAGGATTAATTCAGTCTGTGCTGCAGATGAACATGAACCGCTTGAACTCATCCTCTAAATGTTCTTGTCACTGTACAGCCATGTGTCTTGTGTCCCGCTCAGGCTTCCGTCTCAACAACCAGCTGTATGATATCATCACCATGCGCTACGCAAACGAGAACATGAACATCGACTTCGATAGCTTCATCAGCTGTCTGGTGCGGCTCGAAGCCATGTTCAGTAAGTCAGCGCCTCACCTGAAAGCCACTGTGTGAAACCCCGGGCTGTAATTAGAGCGTGTTGGTAATAAGGAGCAATAGATAATATTTTAAAAACACTCTTTCCAGCATTGTAGTATTTTACTTTGTGTGTGTAACAAACATTTTTTCTATTTTTTTTATCCTTGAGATGTGATTTTTGTGGTTTGGCTCTTTTTATAGTGATTTTATAGTGAAAATGTACTCTCTTATTTCCCTTGTTCACAAAGAGGGGCTGCCACATCCCGTCTAACTGACAGCTTGTAGATTTATTAGTCTATTTACACAAATTCTAGAGTCAGTGTTACGACCCTGGCTTATGGGAGGCAATACAAAGGAATCACAGATTCAAAGAACTCAGCAAATCTAAGTTTATTCCACAACATTTAACAATTAACAAAGAAATGTGGTGGCAAACAACAACGCTGCTGCTACAAAACAGTGGTGAGACTGGATGGATGAGAGCTTACTCTTCTGGGGTGCTCCTTTTATTGCTCCCTATTCATCCTGACTGGCCAACAGGGGGAGACAGAGAGCAGGAGGAAAAAAACCCAAAACAGGCTTGTTTTGGCTTGTAACAGTCAGGTACAGATGTTTCTCTGACCAGAAGCTGGAAAAATATAAACCCAAAGGGGAAAATAAAGCCATCAACAAGTATGTTCATTGGAAGACGTTGCCAAAACCCTTTTACTAGCACATCAGGGTATGTAGGAAGTTGAGAAAGAAGCCTGTATAGCTGCTATCAGAGATGCACTAGAGAGGAAAACAAGGTGTGTCTTGTCTATTTTTTTTAAATTACTGAAATAAATCCTGTTAATTCCCTAGTATTGTTTTGTATAAAAAAAAACCCCACCAGGTTGACAACAATATGTAACTTTAAGTAGTTTGGTGTCCTTAATGGGCTCCTGGATAAAGTGTTGAATCAAAGATGAAGTGTGATGTTTTTTCTCTCTAGGGGCGTTCCAGGCCTTTGATCAGGACGGAGATGGTACAATCAGACTCAGTGTCCTGGAGGTAAGAGCTACGACGACATGTTAGCTGTAAACTCGCTCCACAACCCTCGAATAAGATGTTCTTCCACTGGACAGACAGACCTAAGATATATTACTTTGAGCAGCTGGTTTGTGGTTATTCCCACCAAGTCCATTACTGCTGAAGTGCCTCTAAAGAAGCATCAGCCTGCAGCAAAAGAAAGCTTATGTTAATCTAGTGAGGTAATAGGATATACTTTAATTTAATATGCAAGTGGCTGTAATTCTTTACTCCTTTGCATATAAAATTATTCTGAGAAGAGAGACTACCTCTTTGATTAAACTCCTCACAACTTGTAAACATACACAAATGTGAGCAAAAAGTGTCAGGAACCACTGCTCTAATGAGGACTGCTGATCTTATCTCTATTACTAAAATGTATAGATTATATCACACTCAGAAGAACTAGCATATGTATAAAACTGCTGTTACTTCACGACACAAATTTACTATTTTTGAGATTAAAAATAAAGCTGTTGCTCTCGATGAATCTCTTCAATTCTTACTTTCATTTTAATGGATAATCTACCGTTATAATTGCACACAAAAGTAGAAGCCGAGCTGAATTTGCCTGTCTGTATTGTGTAAATTTAAAATTTGCCAGGTGTATAAACCAGATTTGTTGAAGTTTCCTTCTCTCCGCCTGCAGTGGCTCCAGTTGACCATGTACGCCTAGAAAGGCCCAGATTCTCCCAGGTGAGCTCCACTCCACACGAGGACCAGACCTGCCAGCCTTTACCTCAATATTCAGTGTGCCCGATCGTCGTTAGCTCTCATCCATTTCATCTCCAACCTTCCCTCCCTCAGTCCCAACGGCTCTGCTCTTTCTACTCCGAAATGTTCAGCATGCTTCTTTCAGTTTATCTTTTCAATTTTTCTTCTTCTTCCTGGTTCGCTGTATTTAGGTCTCAGGCCTTTTGCATTTCTTTCTCTGCTCTTGTCCTTCCATTATCATCTAAATATCAGTCTCTCCTTTCAGCCATAAGCATCTTTTATTTTTAAAGACACCCTTATGTAACACTTGTACGGTACTTTTCTCAGGCATCAAACACACACAACCTCTTTTTTTCTGTCACAATACCTCACAGAGCTCCTTCTACCAACCCCCCCGTGTTATCTTCTGTTATCAAACTGAGCAGCAAGGGCATTCTTCCTGTACTCATTCCAGTGAACTGGGCTCTCTGGTGGACAGTGAATAAACTTGTGAATTACTCCTACAACTGTTATATTTCTGATAATACAACCAACACTTTCTATAGGATTTCCAGGCCTCCTGAACAAATATCAATCTGCCCCCCACCCTGTTTTTAATCACGTATTTTTGTGAATAAAACTATCCTGCTGTATTTTTGTGGGCCTTAAGAATCAGTCACATTTCACCCCACCAGCGACTGTGTACCAGCTCCAGTCTTATGGATAACGTTCCCTGGTGGACAAACTCAGGCTTCTTTTGTTCATCTCAGCTCCAGCCAACAGGAATTAAACCCCGGCCCCCAACAACTGTCCAGTCTTTCAGCTCATCATGTGGATGGATGAACAAAACAAGAACAAAACTGTGGAGCTGACGAGTTTTTACTTCAATATTGACGTTCGAGGTTCAAATATGGATTTGAAAGAATATGGCTAATAGGTTGGACTGCAGCTTTTTTTGTGATTTATAAAGGCTTTGATCAAATGAGTGTACTGCATTTTTAACTATTTTAACCAAATAAATGTGTAGTTATTGGTTTGACTGCGTTACCAGTAGATCTGATATGAAATTGTGGTGTTTTTGACCTTAATGTGCTTTTTCATGTTGATATTTGGGTTCTTCTGATCCATAAGATTCACTTAAAATGCATATAAAAGAATATATATCAAAAGCACCATATAGAAGACACCAGTTTTATGATGTTGCAACATTTTTTATTATTATTAACAATTAGATTGCACTTTCTTAAAAAATATCTCTTCACAACTTTGATAACTGAAATACTTGAAGAAACTCAGGAATGCCAGGTAAGAGGTGAACTGCATGCTTTCCTCAGCCATAAATAACGAGCGGATGAGGCAAGTTTGGAAGATGGGGGTTGAGAGATCGTTGGGTTAACTCGGATGACAACAAATCCTCAAAAATAGAGGACACAACCAAGAGCGCTGTAACCACACCAAGTATTCCAAAGAGAGCATCAGCTGGACTTTCACACAGATTAAAACTGGTTGAATATGCCTTTAAAAAATGGCTTCATGTTACAAACTTTGCAGTTTTTAGGTGTGAGGTATGGCATGGGAGATGAATCCTAATATTTCCCTTCATGCTCTACCCTCGAACACCTCCTCGAACCATCCTTCACCTCCACGCTTCATTAGAAAACTATCTTCACTCTGGAAAATACAGCTCCAGCGCCTTCTGCTCGATGCTCCAAATATAAAATAACTTCGCAAAAACAACATCTCCAAGGAGGAAATTGTGTCATAAAAACAGGACTTCACACTCATCCAGGGTTCGCCAAACGGAGTTAAAACACTCGACGTTTAGGGAGAATAAACCCACACAGATAAACACATGTAGGAACACACACTACCACCCTGTCTTGGTTCTGTTATCACTGCAAATGTAAATTCTCAAATGGCAACCTCAGGCCAAGTCACACAACACTGCACCAAAATCCCTCAACACCTTAATATCACTGAGCAACAAAAAAAGGTAATCCTGCTAACAAAACAAAGAGAGATTGTTAGAAACTGGATTTTTCTGAAAACAAAATAACCAAACTGAAAATTTAAAAAAACCATGTCACTTCTTCAAAACAAATACTCAAACCGTTTAATTAAAGCACGGCCTGTGAGACTACACCATGAATTTCTGAAAACTTTAAAATCACTCTTAAACATAAGGTTATTTTGAGTGAATTATGGCAATATAATGAAAGAAAACAAAATAAAAAGAAATGGAAAATAACTCTGTTGCTCGACATGACACATAACTGCACAACAACAATAAAAACATCTCTTAACCCATGCCATATTGTAGCTAACAAATCCGGAAGATGACTATTGGTTTCTGTGTCAGTTTCAACAGAAAAGCATAACAAGTCCCTCTGATACTGGCAACGCTGAAGTTTCTTCAATAAACAAAAAAGTCACGTGTTTCTTTCTCTTAACTTTGGTCAGTGAAAAGAGGAACTGCAGTGGTCAGACAGAGAGAGAGAGAGAGAGGAAGGCGTGTTTTGTAGAACATAAAAAAGACAACAACAGCGCAACCAACCCTCCCCTTTCATGATTGTATTTTGGTTGGATTCCAACACTGAACATAAAGGATGGAGTCGTCAGACGCCACTCATCAGGCTTGAATGAAGCGCTGCTAAGTTAAGTGGGTCCCAAGAATATCCCCCCCAATATGGGAGGTTAAGAGGGTAAAGATAGCGGGTAAGGGTAGAGGAGAAACATGTTCCCCACCACCAGTCCTTAAGGTTCCAATTCATTCTCCTCCTCAGCATGTTTCTGCATGTGCATCAGCATCCCCTGCAACAGACAAAGAAATATACTGCAGATCAAGTTCCAAAACCAAAATGTACTTCACTACACACTAAAAAGATAATAAATAGGTTGATATGGGAGGGAAAAATGTTTTTATACCTTCTTGGAGTTGTTGCGTGCACAGAAAAACTCTTCACAGTTTTTCCAGCGGCACTTAAGCGTTTGGGAGTTGGCACTGGTGTGGTCATTCATCAGGTGCTGCTGCAGATGTTCAATCATCCCGAACACCAGCGAACAGCCGTGCCACTGTCAACACAAGACACCTTTAATAACCAGGCCGTCTGCACATCATCTAAGAGGCTTAAAGTGCAGTCAGATTTCGCTTGGCAAAATGTTCTTGTGTTGCAAAAAGCAGATGAAACAGAAAATAGCTTGAGTAGGGTTGAAAACTGTTGGAAACTGTTAGAGACAGCATGGATAGTGGACTAACAACAGCGACAACAGCAACACTTTACTGTCATTAACCTCCGTCGCTGTCCTTGCACGCACTGCAGCCAAACAGCAGCTCTCCTCTGCTGCTGCTCTTATTTTGACATGCAATTATAAAACGAGAAACGTAAAATCAATTTGAACTTTGCGCAGGTCAAGACATCTTGCCCCGTTTCTCTTAAAATCCTGCCTGACCGTATTTTCAGAGGTAAAAATGGCAGCAATCACTGATAAGAGAGTCAAGGCAAACCAAAATCTAGCAGACTTGCAACCAAGACAACTCTGAGGGGTGGAAAGATAATAAACAGGATAGGAAAGCAGGAAAAAACTAATTTCTGCTGTACAATGTTTTGCTGAGTGTTATGTGTTTGCTTTTCTATGTGAATTAGTAATATTACCTAAGTCACACTCTGGTTGAAATGTGTCCCTAGTTGCATCATTTTAAGGGGCCACAAGCTTAAAAGGTTGGGAACCACTGTACTACAGGGCTGCCTACACTGATAAATTATAAAGCAAGTCCACCTTAATACTCCTTTTATACATGACGGCTGCTGATCCTCTCTTGCTTTCCTGGGTGCATTTTAATTTTTTTTTTTTTTTTGGGATTATTCACTTCATTGCTGGACAACAGATGACATTACTGCACGCAACATTTTTCCAGAACTGTGATAATGTTCAGTGAGTAAAAATGTTTATCAATCGAAAACATCAATATGAACATCAGGATGTCATGTGAAACCTGAAATCAATTCTAAAAGAGGCATGTCTCCTGAATATTCTTGATTTCTTTTATTACAGTAGCCTGAATGCATCAAAATTAAATTAAGTCACATGACATGTTGTGAATGAGTAAACTCATTCACCTCTCCGCTCTGCTTTATATCTGTAACACACTATCTTACCCAGCAGCGGTAGTTCTGCATCAGGTTCAGCTTGTTGCCCTGCACACTGCCATCGTAACAGCCTGTGTAGATCTGAAACAAAAAATTAACACAAATAAAGGGCTGATCTTATCAGGATAATTCCAGTATTTTTAAACCTGGGCATATTTTGGGTTGTAAATGACTTGTACAAAAAGTGAGTGAACATGTATAAATCATACATGATATAAAACACACTGGTGATAGTCTAATCTAAACACATTTTAATGTTACAGAAAACATAATTGTGTTTGATAGTTAATCAAATTAGTTTATTCTTTTGCGAGTTACAGTTAGGATTGACGGGGTTCCCAATATATTTGTTTAATTTAGAATTTTTTTCTAGCATACAGCACTGGAATAAGCAGGTTTCTCACCATGTTCTTGTGGATAGCCATACACATCACCATGTCCTTGTGTCCACCATAAACCTGCAGCTGATCATGAGACTGTGGAGAGAAAAACATGTTGAAATCCTTTCAGATTTTATTGTGCGAAGACGCGTAAACAGCTTTCACACACACATTTAAAAAGTGCTCAGTAGGCAGAGTGGCTGAGAGACTGTTTAAAATTATTTAAAGAGAGATATGGTTTAAAGATGCAGACCTGTAGATCGTAGACGCGGACGAGTTTGTCCAGACAAGCAGTCACCATCACCTTCCCCAGGACGGCCACTACAGTAACAGCATGACTGTGGCCCTTGTAGACCCGCACCAGCTCTCCTGTCTGTACAAATGGCAGTGTCAGAGAGAAATGTGTCATGTACAGATCTATGAAAATGTTTCTAAACATTATAGCGTGGGATTCAACTGAACTGTGCATGACTAGAACAAGAATTATAAACATGTAAAATTGTGACATCAAATTTTTCTTGTGTATAAAGAGACGAACAGGATGACTCACATGGATGTTGTGTGCGTAAACACACTGATCGCTGGATCCACTAAATACAAGGTCATTGACCACCTGAGAGAGAAAGAGAAGGAGAGAGAGGATAATACACTTAGTACATGTTGTTAGAATATAGTGAGCCAGATTTCAGGTGTGAGAAGTTCTCGGCAAATCATAAAGACTTACACAGCATTGTTTGAGCCCGGCCAGGGAGAATAGTAACAGCATACAGCTAACATATACAATACGATATTTATCCCTTATCTACAGAGATTCACTAAGTCTCCAAATGAGGTTATTGTTCACCCTCCTATATATGAGCTAAGACTAACGGATACTAGTTCAAATCAAGACACTATGCTTACCTAAGTTAACCTAAAGTACAATACTTTCTACATCGAGCCAGTCTGTCTGTCTGTAATGAAATATAATAAAGATAATCTCGACCTTGGGTTATCAAGGCAGCTGTGTCAGTGGGTCGACCAAGCAGGCAGAGAGTAGAGGTAGAGAGTCTGACCTACTGTTTTAGAGTGTTACTTCAGCATGATTTTACCAACCACACTATGTGTACAGATAGCTTGATTGAATTTGTTGTCAGTGTTTACTATACATGCTTCAAGAATCCACACAGATTTACATAGAACATAGATTTTTTTCTTGTGCATTCCACTACTTTTTATGTACTACTTTTTAACAGTCTCACAGTCAAGTCTCACCGTTGAAATTCAGATTTCTCGACCTACCTTCATGCAGAGTACAGTTTTGGTGTGCCCCTCCAGTGTGCGCAGCAACAGTCCATTCTTGGCGTCTCTCACGCTGATGGTGCTATCGTAGGAGCCAACCAGCAGGATCCTCCGGGCTCCCTCCTGTGATGAGGCCAGACAGCTCACAGGCCGCGGCCCGTGGCACTCAAAAACATCCATCTGCTTGTTTGTCTAAACAAATATTTGGAAAATAAATACAAAAGCCTTTGGATAGAGACACTTTCCACATTTTCTCCCCAAAGCTAGCCAACTACCACTTGTGGGAAAATGTAATGGTAAAAAAATATGAACTAAAAGAGGGCTTACGACTTCAAGGCAACAAACAATTACTGCTGTATTTTCTCAATTAATCGACTGAACACTTGGTCTTAAAAATGTTATGTGATAGTGTAAAAGTGTCACAATTTACTTAAGCACAAGGTGACATCATAAAACACATCCCAAAGATATTCAGTTTACAATCACAGAATTTAGCGACCATTGAATGCTTGGCATTTTTGTTTGAAAATTACTTAAACTATGGATTGATAATTAAAATATTAGTGGATTCATTTTCTGTCCATCAGTTAATTAATGATTAGCATAGTCACTGCAGTCCTTGTTTATAAAAAAAATACTGAATAAAAGATTGAAATGATCTAACATTGTTGAGTCATACTTTTATTTCAGTGTCTTTAATTTTTCACCTTTTGTCTATGGAAAAGTTTCCATATTTACTACAGAATTCATTCATCAAAATCTACAGCCTGTCACTTAGCAGATTTTGACAACTGACAGGCTGTCACTTGCTACTTGACTGCTTAATGCACACTGCGGTACACTGCATTTCTCACCTTGAGGTTAAAGGTCACCACCGTGCCGTTTGCCAGACCAGCGTATAAAATCTTCCAGCGACTGTGGAGGCAGAGGACTCGGTCTGACAGAGAGAACTGCTGCTCAAGTTCTCGTGTCTGTGGATATGAAAGGCCGTAAGTCCAGAATTGAATTGAGTTCATTTATGCTTTGAGGCACTGAACAAAATCAGTCAAAGAAAAAGATACGCTTTAAGGTGAATACTGTTGAATTTTCAACAAGTTTGGTCCCAATTACACATTTTTCATAAAAGTAAAGCACCTCATGGCATTCATGCTTCGCAAATATGGCAACCATGGGCTCAAACAACAATAAAAGAAATGTTTTCCTTTTTTAAACAATTCAGTTTTTAATTACTCAATTAATGCATTACTCAAAAAATCTTATAATGCGTATCTAATCAGATCAAACAGAGAATTCTGTTGAATTAATTCAATCACTGAGTAGTGCAAAGGCAATCATTTATTAAATCTGAAGCTGTTTAATCAGTAAAAGAAGATATGTGTTTTTACCCTGAGGCTGTAGCAGCGAATGGTCTGGTCACTGGAACCAGAATAAAGGCGATGATGCAGACCAGGAGCCGCGGATACATACAGGCAGCTCACTTTGGAGCTGTGACCCTCAAACACACCCACACACTTATGAGTCTGCAACAAGAACGACAAAACAAGTTTGTGCCATTCACAGGAAAATTGGAATTAACGCAGTTGTGGGTCCAACAAAACCCCTAACATCCAAAAAACAAAAGCAGAAATTCTGTAACACCCACCACCAGGTGGAAGGCTTTGACAGTCCGGTCTCCTGAGCACGTGTACAGCAGCCCGTTGTGGATCTGCATGGCATTCACTGCCTCCTGGTGGCCCTCGAACGCACCCTCAGTGGGCAAATCATCCTCACCGTGGTCAGATGACGCATCTGCAAACATGAAATACACAAAAATACATACTTGAGCACAAAGATTTTGTACCATAGTTGTTGGTCACTACACATAAACAGGTTTATAGTTATCTGACCCTCTTCAGGTTGTAATCTGTTTTAAGCAGAATATTCAGGATCTAGTTCATCAAAATACAATTGTGGGTACAAAAATATCTCCTCTACGAAATATCCTATCAATCAGTGTAGGTTTTGTATGTTTGTCTCTGTCGGATAATGAACATGAGGGGTAGACCTGCAATAAGCCATTAGTACGTTGCAGGTTTAACATACACATTCTCAGAAAGTTGTATCCATTCATCACCACACTCATAGTGCTGCATCACTGAAAGTCAACAGCTCTATGAATATCGTGCCCATAAAAAGTAATTTGGGTACTCCAGAGTCTATTTTAACCCCCTCCTGCCCACACAAGGTCAACTTCAGATTAGGGAGGGGGCAGCCCAACAATTTCTGTAACTTTCCAAAACACACTGACATTCATACCCACTTCACGGATTTGCACTTCTCTCCCCAGCTCTCTTAACAGAATTATTACTGTCACTTTTTATGTGAACAACTGACTGCAACTCCATGAATGTCTTCCAGGCGAAACCTATCCAAATATTTACACAAGTCTCCCTGCTCTCTAAAACAGCCGTTATTTCTCTCCGCACATCATGCAAACTAGATAACTCGACACTTTTATCATGAACACCTCTACAGAGATGAGCATACCTGATGAGGTCTTCATTATCTTGTGAAATGAAGTGAAGGTATACTGCACGTCACTGTGGGGACACAGGGTGGAATAATTAGTTATTTGCTTTTTGGGTGGCAAAGTTTCATTTAAGATGATCTGTGATTAGACTCTATACCAAAGATCATCGCTGGTTTATAGCACAGGCACAAGACAAATAAAAACAGTGTGAGTTTCTGGACGAATATTAGCTATCATGACCTCTGACCTCTCGAAAATGCAGCACTTGCATCTTGGAAAAGTCTGGTTTACATTAAACATATTTTCTTTATGTTTGTTATTAGTGGGTTTGGTGCTTCTACAAACACACCTCCAAGATCTCCTGAGTAATGTAGTTAGTTCTAGAGTGTAATTTCAACATGAATTTATCATATAAGTTAGCTTTAAAATTACATTTATTGTATCCTCTACATATATATTCATACATATATAAACTTTATTTTTTTTACAACTTTAATTTTACTGACATTTTCAAAATAAATTAGGGAGCTGACGTGGGCAAAACAAAACTTAAACAGGTGCAGGGTCGTTCAATGAAATGTGTAAAGAATTATATCGTATTGGCACATGCTCATGTTCATACTGCCATAAGATCAATTTCAATTTCACCACAGAGTTGATTTAATTGGCAGTTGCAATCCAACTGTATTATAATTTTTTAATATTTATTTATTTTAAGCAAAACTGATACATTGATACTACAATGTTTAACTTAACTAAAAAAAACAAAAAAAACTAAAAGTCCACTTATTGGGTTGTTATGGAGCTTTGGACCAGATCACACAGTCCTCCTCAGCACATGGAGTTTGGTCTGTGGCCATGGAACTGTAGATGTAACTCCAGTGTGATATACTTGAAAGCCCCAGAAAAAGAGAATAAGTGGACCTTTAGTTGACATTGTTTTGTCAACGGTTGTCAAGGGTCAAGAAAATGAAGAAAATGTAATGTGAGTGTCAAGTCTCACCTCTCTGAGGATCTACACACATCCATGTCACTGGTGGAGGTGACCTCGTTGCAGGCCAGGCTGTGTGGCTCAGGTCTTGAGGAGTCACAGTACTGGGCTGCAGGGGGAGCTGGAATCGGGGCATCCATGTGGGGCGGCTGACAGGCTGCCGTGACCTCCATACTTTCCTCTGAATCTAGGTTCACTGCAAGTTCAGCGGGGTCCACCTGGAGAGGCTGCTCCATGTGTTTGGGGGACTTGACTTTTATTTTCTCAAGTCTCGACGGTGGGAAAAAGCTGACTAGAGACCTCCTCACTTCTCTCCATGTTTATGTCCCCCTCTCTATCTTCTGAAGGCTGAGTGGAGGTACTGACCTGCGAGCTTCCACTGGGTCTCCTGCGTGGTCGAAGCCACCTCGGCCTTAAGGCCTCTCCATCTATCTCTGTGTCGCTGCTCTCAGCCTGCTCTGTCCCTTGGACCTTGTTCAACACTTTCCTCTTCTTCAGCTTCCTTACACGCTTTCCGCTCCTCAGTTCAGATGGAGAGGCAGGCAGATTGGGGACTGAGGGGGGCTCAAAGGAGTGTGTGGCTGCACAGTCAACAACACTCCCCACCTCAGAGCCTGTTCTGCTGTCTGAGAGAAGCTTTATGGACGCTTTAGAGTCAGGCAAAAAGGAGAGACAGTTCCGGTTGCCTGTATGGCCTTTTCGGTTGTCTCAACCAGTGCTGACAGGCTCTCTTTGCAGTCTGCAGGCTCGGTGAAGTTCTCCCAGTTATGTTCTGTGTTAGATTGGTACAGCTCAGGCTTTCTTTCAGGAGATGGCTGGAAATTAAGGGCGGGATCTGCAAGAGTTTCAGATGAACATGAATCAGTAAACTGCAAATTTAACTACCATAAAACTGAACAGAAATTGAGAGGACACTTCGAGCGTTTTATGGATTTTCCTTCCAGTTTTCTTCTTTAAATGGTTTTCACTGGCGCATTGCTACAACATGTCTTGCCATATAACTGTCACAAACTGTCCAATAGTGGTATTGCATGAAAACATTGGCAGAAATGTACCATATATCCAGTGACCCACTCTAAAAATATTGCTCCATAGAGCTTCATGACCTTGCTATCAAATCACTGTACTTGTATGGCACTGTGAACATTGATACACACCAACTTTGCATTGATTGATGTTATCTGGTGGAGACGATGCAGCAGGAGCAGGAGGCAGCTCTGGAGTGGTGCTGTGAGCATAGTGGGTAATACTGTCCACAGGGTCTGGCTCTGAGCTAACATGGACAGGAGACTGAGGCTCCTGCTTGATAACTACAGGCATAAAGGGAAGGCTGGAAGACGGAGGGGAAGCACGCTCTGCAACAGGACTAGGACTGGGAGCAGCAGCAGCAGTGTCAGAGGAAAGCGTAGTGGAGAAGGGCATGTGTGGCTCAGCTTCTATTGAGTCCATCTTTTCTTCTTTCAGCTTGACCTGTGGTGTTTCCTCCATACTACCTGTATGAAAAATAGCACAATAAAAACTTAATTCAAATGTTTATTCACTTATGTTTACTGCACTCATCATGGGTCGCTCCAGAAAATGTAATACCGTACGTATTAGGGTCAAAGAGTTATGAATTGGTTTCCATAGTCAGTTGAAGTTGTAGTGGAATGTGACGTTTGTCATTAAACCTCAAGTGTAGTCACTCATTTTTTCACTAGCAGGAAAAATTACCCATTAATGCATTTAATAAGACCTAATTTAAGACAGCATCCTTTACCTTGCATCCCTTTTAATAATTCGATGCGCTTGTTTCTCAGTGTGCTCATCTCTCCAGTCATCTAAAAAAGACAAATTCATCAAGAGCCATCAGAAAGTGAAAATTTATGCTTGTTAGTGGGTAATATTATTACTGGCTTGTGAACATGACATGACGCACACACTAAAAGCAAGAAAAATAAGGGGCCTAAATGCGGTGACTAAGAATGGATCCATGTATTTACCAAATACAATCCTTGGCACTAAAGCTGTCAAATCCTTGGCACTCATAAAGTGTCTCACACGCACTAATTAAAGTTTACATACATGGTTCTCTGAGTGAAAAGACACTCTACACCCAGTCATTTTTTGATAAACTTTACTACCTAAAAAATAGAAATAATTTAGTGGTTGGCAAGACGACAAATATTTGCTCGACTAGGTAACTCTCTAACACACTTTTTCACACTGAAACACAAGTGTATTTAAACACATACACACCCATTTTGTATGTGTTGATTTTGTGCAGGCAAAACAAAAAGTAAGAGTAGGTGCCTCAAATTACTTCAAACTCTTTTTACCTGTTGTTTAACCACCATGAGACGCTGCACCTCCATGTAGGCGGCCTCTAGTGTAGCCCGGGCCTGGATCAGGCTGGTGTCCACTGTCTGCAGGGAGCGACTCAGCTCTTCCTCCCGCAAAGACACAGCCAGCAGCTGGTCAATCTGTAAACGCTCTGAACAGAGCCCAAAAGATACTTGTGAACTATCTGGCTTGGCACAAGCTATAACACAACTCAGCGTTTCATGTAGTCTTTGAGATCTTAAACCTAATTTAGCTGCACTACCATATTATTGTGTATTATGTATTGCACTAAGGCCTACATGATCATTGGAGCTGTCAAATCAAGGCAAATAGTGAGTAAAATTAGAAATAGTGTATAAAGAGTGTATAAAAAGTATTATAAAAAGTTATAAAAAGTATAAATAGTGAGTAAAATTATACAGTAGATATACACAACTTCATTAATGTAACAGAACTCATAGATACTAACCTTTTTTGGATTTGACCTTTCTTCTTTTGTTATTATGTTCCAAGCTACAAGTCTCTGCACTTTGAACATCCTACAACGGAGAAAGAAGACAGTCACATCCTGCTTGTAAATAAAATACCTTTTTATAAAAGAGTACTAACAATGCACTGCTATGACACTGTCAGACTCATGTATCAAAATTGATGGTGCACAACCATAGATATTGTCTATTTTATTCTATGCATTCTTCTTCCTGGTCAAAACCTCGCACCTACATTATCCACACTGCATCTCAACCTCCACCAGTTTGATCTGAGATTCAGCTGTAATGCTAGTAGCAGCTAACGTAGCCTCAAGCCGCTAACCTCAAGCAGAGATGACTAACGGGCTACAGATGTCTGGTAAGCTCACTTCTTTGAAACTCCACACTGCCAGCTGTTTTAGTCTTCAAACTTTTAGTCTTAAGCCTTAACCAAGAGGATTATCAGATTTTGTGCAGTGACTCCACATAGTCAGTAGCATTTCCCAACACCTAAAACAGACTTTGACATTGATGATGTTTTAACTTTAAACTTTTTCCTTTACTCACCCCAGCTGCTCTTCGCCTTTTCCCTGCTCCCTGTCCGTCATACTGCTCTGTCCCCGAACTGCTGTCCCCGAGCACTGAATCAGACCGCTGAAGGGCCTTTACTGTTGCAGACGTAAGTGTGTCTGGCTGCTTCTCTTTTTTAGCCTCAAACTGACCAAGTATCTGCTCTACCTCTTGCTGACGCTGACTGTCTTTGCTCTCTTGTGTGAATATGGGACTGGGAGAATTGGAGGATGCCTGCTGCTCCGAGCTAAGGTCTTCTCTTTGTGCCGTCTCCTTTGACATCATGGATGTAAACAGGGAGTGAGCAGTTGCAGGGGCGAGGCTGCTCTCTGACAAGGAGCGTTTTCGGGAGGCGCCAGAGGCGGATATGTCCATTAATGACTCCCACTGGAAACCCTCTAGCAGGGGAATGTCATCTTCCTCCTGTTCACATGGCACCATTTCTATCCCAAACCTGAAGGATGGTAGACAGAGAGGACAAAACTGAAAATAAAAATAACACTGAAAGAACTGCGAACTCTAAATGACAGATCAAAATTTTACCTTGGCATGCCTTTTCCTTTGTCTTGCTTCTTCCTGACCTCCTGATACACCTGCTCCCAGTTCACATTGCGTCGAGACCCAGAGGAGCTGATGAGCTGCCGTACAGTTGGTTTAAGCCCAGAGTCCTTTTCTGTGTCACTTCTCCGCGACTCGCTAAGGTTTCGCACACGTCTGGCAATGTTCAGGTTGGGCTCGTGGCTACCAGTTTTGCTCTTGGAGCTGATGTGTTTGGTCAGGTCACGTTTTAACACAGGAGGCAGGTCAAGTTTAGACAGACCTGATGTGTTTGACCCTGAGACAGTCTGTGCTTCACCACTTCTGGAGTTGTCACTCTCTGAGCTCTGCCCTGCCTCAACAGCCTGCATCGTTTCATCTGGTGCCCCTGGGCATGAATCCTTCTCCACTTTCTTTCTGTTCTCCTCATCTTCCCTGCTTGAGGCTGCTGGCTCTGAGCTCTCCATGGAAGAGGTGCTAACTTGCAATGATTGGAGAAACTGGCTGCTGTCTGAAGACTGCAATGCGGGCTTTTCTGTCCTGACAGGTAAATTTAGTTTAGCTGCATTCTGCTTACAGCTGTTTTCTTTGTTCACTCCAATCTGATTCTGTACATGATCCCTTTGCTGCTCCTCCACAATGTGCAGTGTCATTTCCATACTGTTGTTTCTCAAGCTATCCAGAGAGCCCCTCTTTTCTAACACAATCTGTTTGGCTTTGTTGAATGTTTCTGGAAGCTTTCGTTCTTTCCTTGACTGAAGGGGCCCAACAGGTGGTGGAGCCTGGGAAATGAATCCACTCTGCTTTGTGGTTGATTTTGATAGTGCATGCGCTTGACAAGAGGCCTTGTTGAGTTTAGGTCCATTGTTGAGACCAAAAATTGAGGACATCTTCCGATCTTTATGCTGTAATGGCTTATTTGCCTTCTGATTGGAAGGACCACATGTGGAGTTCTGGTGGCCATCTCCCTGAGCACTGCTGCTTCTACTGCTGCTGCTACTCCTATCTCTGAGTTTAGTTTGGGGATTTGTTTTATGCCTCCCTGTCTCTTCCACACTTTGTCCACTCGAGGTCAGCTGCCCTGATTTCTGTTCAGGTCGTGACTGCCTGCTTAAGGCACTTGTTTCTGGTGCCTTGTCTTGCTTCTGGGGTTTGGGGACTTTGGGACTCTTCTCTGATGAGTTTGGGTTTGTATCCTTGTGCAGTACAGATTCATAACCCTTTGTGACTGGATAGGGTGACCAGCGACAGGCTTTGTCAAGCTTTGGATTGCTACCAAAGGTCTTAGAGCTCTTACTACTGCTGTGGTCAGGTTCTGCTGTTTGTCCCTCTTTATTCTGAAGCCCATCAGCCTGCTGACCTCCCCGCTCGGTGCCGGTATTTTGAACCTGGTTAAGAGCCTGGGCAAAAAAACTGGGTGGAGGTGGATACATAGAAGAAGGCCCGAAAAGGCTCAGGGGCCGGCCCCTTTGCAGGTTCTGGGAAATATTGTTTCGACCATAGACCCCGTTACTACTCCCTCCGTTGCTGAGCCAAGGCAGTCGACTTCGTTGATTACCAAAAAATGGCCCCTGATCAGACTGCCTGTTGCCCAAATTTTCCTGGCTATGCAAGCTTCCACCAGCAAACCCCCCAGATGCCCATTTCTGAAAATTGGGAGGCTCCTGAGCATGCCAGGTGGCACTCTTTCCCTGTTTACTGTGGTGCCAGGGTTGTGCCTCTTCTGCTCTGGCATTATATCGGTTGTTTCTGTACCAAGAATTGTGATGACTGGATCCACTGAATCCCTGTGATGGCTGCTGCCAGCCACATCCCAGCCGGTACTGCTCCTTAGCTTCCTTTAACCTCTGCTGAAACTCCTCCTTTCTCCTTCGATCCTCTTCTTCTTTTGCCAGCTTTGCAGCAGCAGCCTCTTTCTCTTTTCTACAAATAAAAGACAGACATGAAAATATATTTATTTTATCAATGCATTACATTAACTTCCATTCAAAATAGTAACTTGTAAGAAAACTACAAAAGTAAGTCAAAACTCAAACAACAGTTTTATTTTCACAATGGATCACATGACTTGTATATAAAAGGAGTTACACAAAAAATTATGACCTGAATCTAACATGCCCAAATTAGCGCAGTGCGTTTTAGCGTTTAAGCTCTTTATTTTGGTTTTGTGGACCGTAACTTTATTGTTTTTTGTTCACTTTCACCGTCGCTCAACAGCATAATTTCCAGCTGCAGCAGGCAGCTGTTTTCATGAATGAATGGACAGATGTGTAAATGGCTACAAGGGGAAACTGCATAAAAATTATTATCTCAGATACACTGGAATTAACACTGTTTTTTTGGTTGACATTGTGACCTATAGCACTGACAGACTGCAGAGCTAAAAGATCTGGCATGTGATCGGTGACAGCTGAACGCCAGCTTTTGCCTTCAACAGTCAAAAGTTTCCATGTGTTTCCCAAGGTTTCCAGTAAGACAGGGAGGTCAACATTGTGTGTTGCCAAACATGCACACAAAATGTGTATTTGAAGGGGTGGTCCTACAGGACAATAAATTAGAGATTTGTGTTTGTACAATCCTAAAACCACAATTTTATGTCAAAGGAAAATCTACATAATTTATTCCAGAATTCAAACACACAGGGATGGAGTGAATGTTATTAGTTGTGCTTTACCATTTCTATAGGGCAGAAAACCTGAGGCGGCATGTGTCTGAACTTTGTATCTGCAGTCATGCTTTTTTTAGGCTGCAGTCCTGACATTTGACTCCAGCCACAGCTCAACTTGAAACAGCAGCTAAATCAGGCTTGTGAGCACCACTGAGCAAAATGACTATACATGGTGCATGTACACATAAACATGAGCTCTTGAGCAATCGCTTACCTTTACATTTGTGGTTAAATCATAAAAACATTACAAACACAGACATAGTATCGAAAAGTTAATCAAACAAATATTGTAGTGGAAATACTGCCCACTGAAATTAAGTTTTATAAACTGCCAATATTTCTAGTCTAGTGATCAAATGGCATGTTGACTAATATGAAATATGTTTGGTTTTACTACAAAATATCCCAAAAAACTGTAATTTCTCATATTCACAACATAAACTATTGCACTAAAAAGAAAATGTTTTAACAAAATGTACACTTTCCCCATTAAATAAGCATTACACACCTCTTTGTAATTTCCAAAAAATACTTTGTATAAATACTTCATCTTTTTTGTTGTCTATTTGAAGCAACACTACAGATTATTAATCCATCAGCAGCTCAAAAGCTAATACCATCAAAAATATGGGTTCAGTAGCATGATTGTCTTACCTGATATGTTCTTTTCTCTTCTCTATCAGGTCCACCAACGCCTGATCGAAGTAGTACTCATCATGGTCGTTCCCGGCATGCTTTTGTTCTGCAGCCTCCACATTCTGCTTGTGCGTGGGACTGGAAATGTGGCTGGCATAATCAGTGAGGCTCACCACCGTCACCTTGCACACTCTGCACTCGTGTCCACAGTCCCTGGGGAGGGAAGGGGAGAGCGGCCGTTCAATCGTTCCTTCAGGCATTCTTCTGATCTAGCCTGGTTTGGTGTTCTTGCCTGCAGAGCCGACAACAATGTTTTCTGGCTCTACTTTCTGTTACTTCAAAGTCAAAATAAAATCAGGAGAGGAGAATACTCAACAATCCTAAGAAAATAACTTGTCCAAATTATCTAGCTGTCACAGATCAGGAGGTAGCTAACTTATAATTTCATCTTGTTAAAAAAAAGTTCTAATCTTTGTCTTCCTGATCTTGATTTCCTTTAATCAGCAGGCCATAGGTGGCAGGGCGAGGGCAGGAGGAGCAGCCAGGCTGGACCCGGGCAGCATGCTAATCTAGCTGTTGATGTCCAGCCATGCAGCACAGCACCAGGACGCGTGGAGGGGAGAGAGGCACGACGCCCAAAGCCTAGTGCGCTTTCATGATGGTGTCTGCTGCGCTCTGCGCCTCTACAGAAGGCAATGTCTGTATTTGACCTCACACTTCTTTCTGTGAGCCAGGACCCAGCCCCCTTCCAGACCAGCATGTGCTATTAGAACAGGCCTGAGCTTCCTGCTGACCAATCCCAAGCAAAGCCCGTGTAACTGGAGCCTTGGGCAGCTGCTCATAGCCTCCACTTCAAAACCTCTCCCAAGTATGTCATCCCGTGACTTTGATAGGGGCAGTGACTTTGCTGGCTCCTTCTCAATTTCTTTTTCATTTCCGTGTCATGGCATGCTGCCATTTTCTGACCTCTCGTGCAGTTGGCAAACTCTTCTCTATCAATGTGATACGTTATTTCTCAAATGTAGTGGTTTGGAAAATACAAACTGAATTATTGAAGATGAATTCCTTTGCTTGAATTCAATTTGTAAGACAGCATTGACCTCACATAGACCTGTATCAAGTTGTATGAAGTTAAAGATTCAGCCATCCTATTCCTGGACAGACTGTTTTATAAATTATCATGCACTCATGTAAAACTATAACTTTTCTTTCATGAGTCCAAACTTCTTTTTCAGATTTACTTGACCTCCATCACATTTAAATGTGTAAATGCAAATGCTCTGTATTTGTATAGCGCCTTTTTAGTCTTTGCGACCACTCAAAGCGCTTTTACACTATATCGCAATCACCCACTCACACACACTCATACACTGAGCCTAAGTACTCAGACCAGGATGTATTATTCATACACCAAGGAAACAGCCATCAGGGGCGATTTAGGGTTCAGTATCTTGTCCAAGGACATTTCGACATGCAGCCTGGAGATTGAACCTCCAGTCTTCTGATTAACAGGCAACCCCCTCTACCTCCTGAGCCATTCCATATCAGTGTTATATGAAATCCTAGTAACTAGCAACAACTCCGGGCTTTAATCACTATTTGCTCCACTCCAGATTCTTCCATCTCAGCGACAGGCTGCATACTTTCTGTAATCTACATGGGAGTCATAAGATAGCCAGTTGCCTTCCATCAGTCAGGCCTGTTGTTCCGAAGAGATTGTGTCTAAATATATGTGCTACAGTTGAGACAGCTGCCCATATGTCCACTTGCCCGATAACTTTGATAAACACGTGCCCGTGTGCACACGTGCCTCATGACCTAAATACATTTTGGACAAAACTCTTGAAACAAAGTCAAAGCTTTTATGTTAATTTTAGTAATTGATTTTATATTGTGTATTGAAGAAGATGCATTTTCATTCCCACTCCAAATAGTCAAAATCATAATACTAAACATTTTGTTAGATGTGACCCTGATTATTAATCAGGAATTTGTATCCATGGTTATTATGGAAATAAAATGTTTCTCTATTACTAATTTCTACAAAAATCTATTTAACGTCATGATGTATAGTTAAATGATATCTCTGCAACAATGACTCACCGGCCTTTGAGCTTCTCCAGCTCACGGTGGTGCAGCATACTTCTCATGTGCTCATCCATCTCCTGCAGATATACATTTAAAATAAAGTGTTTCTTTGAAGCATCCATAAAATATTCTGCAAGTTTCCTTGTTTAGTAACACTTAGATAACACTGTATTGATCCACAAGCAGGGGGATTCATATGTCCCAGCACCACAGAACACAGGCGTTTGAGACAGTCGCTTTCCAAAGAATCTACAAATTTGGAGATTTTCATTTTTCAGATAAATTGAAGGAAGAAATACTTTTTAAGCTAAACAAACCATTAAACACCCAATTAGCTGAAACTAAAGAATTGTCACAAAGATGACACACAGTGCTGTTCTTTTTAGCTCCTGTAAAGTTGATATCTGGGAGATATAATAATTTTCTATAGACAGTAATTTACAAGACAATGACATTAACAAAATTCCCGTTCTGTATTTCAATATTGATGTATTGATAATTTGTCCAACCCTTAATATTTATTTGTCAAACAACTTGTATTAACTCCAGTGTAGCCTGAGCCCCTGAATGTATCAGATGTAATAATACAGTATTTATACATTTTTATAGTACAAATCATGTTTGAAGGAGAATTACCTGCTTGGAGACATGGACTGTTTCACAGAGGATGCACTTTCTGTCTCTTGCCATCTTGAACACAAGTGAAAATCAGGCCATTACTGTTAATAGAAAGAATGTAAAAAGTGAAGGGACTCACCAATCACAGCTTACAAAAGGCCAAAACAATAAAGTTTTGTAAAGCCACCCTAAGTTATAAATATGTGTGATGTGGTGACTGTGGTTCAACTTAATTTGGATATTGTGACCTTCAAAATGTACTCATCAAACTAACAAAGTAGAGGTAGCTCAAGGCTAATATTCTCTAAACAGCCACACGTAGCTATTCAACAACATGCCTCAGTACCACAGCCCAAATGCCAGCATAGCGCACAGAGTTCAATCTAGACAGTGGTCTAATTCCAGTCTGCTGATTGAGCAACTCTGTGGCCAGGAGGCAGCAGAGCCATGGCAGCATCATGGCTATGTCTGGACTTGTTTAACATTCACAAACAGGGGTGGGAAACTAGCGCCAGCCACAAGTCAAAGGGCGGTGAAGTTACGCCTGTGGCTGTTAGCTCTTTCTAAACTAGCATCACCTTCTCAAGATGCAACTGACCATGTTGGGACCCTGTTCTATTCTAAAACCATACTGGTCTACATTTGAGGGATAAATAAAAGTTCAGAGAAAAGTTTGAATGCTATCTGTTTTCCTTGTAACAGCTTTGGTGCCGTCTAAAACTACACCATATAAACAAAAACTATAAGAAGAAAAAAAATTAGGAATTGAACTGTTGAAGTTAGAAAAAGAAGAATCAAGTTTGTACAACCAGCAAAGTTTTGGTTTAAGTGCAGGATGACTTGAAATCAATTCATAAAGAGGAAAGCTATCTGGCCACTCTGAGGGAAGCTCCAGTAATTGATGGATGTTTTTGCCACACAAGTAACAATCTATATGGCACTTTAGGAGACCATTAATGTCATTTAAGGGGGCTTTTCTCACTCAAATACATAAAATATAGAAAAGCTACTCGAACCTTCCTACAGCCAACAAGGCTCTGATGAAGATATTGTTTGGCAAAGAACAAGAAAGGAACACTTGGTCTTGTAGAAAATTATCAAAATGCTAGTACGATTAAGATTGACACTATGGCAAGACTGGCCATCGCTGGGTTAAAAACCCCACAAAACTCAGGATTCTTGTATATAATTGTGTATGAATATAAACTTGGGTTTGGAGTCTGATTAACCTGATGAAAGCTAACCTAAATGTCTTCACATGGCTTTCTTCTTATAATCTAAGGCAGTGTCTTGTTCTCATCTGCCTATGGACAAACTTTCTTACCTTTTGAGTGACTAAGTCAAAGAGAAAAGTCTAACATATGATAGGTATAATAAGGACTGTTTATACTAATAGTATGATCCATGGTGTCATGTTCCCTTAGCCACTGAATCTCTAGGGGGCAGCAGGATACCAAATCAATCTCTAAGGATCTGAGGATCTCTAAGGATCTGATCTTAACTACCAGGTTCATCCTATGGTAAAAAACATATTTACAATTTAGACAAACCTTATGCATAAAGTAAAAAGGACGATGGTCTGAAGTTAAACAGAGTTGAGAGACTACCACAAAATGTAACGTTAAGTTAATTAGCACTGAGTTGTGCAGAATCAGAAAGAGACAATAAAAGCACTTTAACAACAGCGGCTTGTTAAGTTAGAGTTGCGTAACATTTGAACATCCGTATTACAGTTAAGAACTACAAAGTGACTAACTAACTTAGGTCAGCAAGCAAAGGGTTGGATCCTTGATTGTTGTTAGCCTAGCTGTAGCTAGCTGTGGCTCAATTCTATTAAGAATGCAGATATCCCCGTAATAATGGAGTCGAAAAGCAAACGCCAAGATCTGCAAACTTACGAACCATGACTCCAAACAGAAATAACGTTAACCTGAACTGTTAAGTAAAAGATATAGCCTAGTTAGCTATTAGTAGGTTAGCAGGCTAGCAACAGCTTGCTAACCAGCGACACCAACGCTATAGTTAAACCAGTAACGTAGTTCAATAATTTACTAATTATAACAGCGTGACATAGTACAGCTATGACAGCACAATGACAGTATACGTTTAAAATACTGAGATAGGACTGTCGGCTACCTTTATAACATCCAAATATGTGTGGGGCTACTGCATTTTCCCATCCACCGCTGAAGCTAACAACAACATCCTGCTCCTCGCCCCCAAACGGAACTACAATCCAGGATGCGTTCACGAACATCGCTGTTCAGGAAAACCGCACACCGCGTTCTGTCTTAGCTGAAATGTTTAACGTAGTTAAGATAGGTCTATTTGCCCTATAACGCAAACACTGATATACACACACACACACGTTTCCTGGCTGCATTTTAGTTGTATATTGTTCAACAAGAAGATCATTATAACAATAAAACAATACGGAGTTTGTTAAAGGTCACTTCTATAGTTAACACAGTTAAGTCCATTCTATCAAAGCCGTCAGGGTTGTGTTGAAAAGTGGTGGGAAATCTGGGGGTGATGATACACTATGTTGAAGAAGTACTGAATGCTGAAAAATATGATTGGGGTTTCTGGCTTCAAGCATTAAACTTAATTTCCTGCATTCTGAAGACATCTGCAACATTTCATGGGGGGATTTGTCTTTATTTCTGTAAATGGAAACACAAAGTTCATGTGGCAGGTGACAATTCAAAATATGAAAATATAATAGCTTGTGTATTTACCTTGTATATTTACATTACATGCTTGTTTCGTTATAGGGCAAATAAACCTATCTCAAATAATTTTAATTTGTTTTAAAAACTATTTTTTCAAAATATTCTAACAAATGCTTTCAAAAAGTGACATTTCAAAATTCTTGGGGAAATGTCCACAGCGTCCCCAGTGTAAATTACACTTATGTATCTAGTCTATACATTGTCAAAGTGGGCCTCGGCACCCAAGATCTCCAACACAAACAAGATTCAGGCATGAAAATATATTTTTATTTTCCAAAATCTGTAAAAACATAGTGTATGGGATACAATATTGAATGAAACAGAATTAAGACAATTCAAGTAAATTTTAACAACAATTTGTTACATTAGGTTAAAGTCAAACAAAACCAACAGCAGTAAGAAAATGTTTGGGCAGGACAGATTTAGCTTACAAAATATACAGAAAATCATTCTGACAGAAGAAACGTAGTTCATGGTAATGCCTTTAAAGTTATCAACAAACTTATACTTGAGTTATACTTGAGTATACTTATGTGACATGAATGTTATATTTTCTTTAAAAATGTGCGACACAAAGATAAAATCTTTAAAATATTCCCTTACATAAGAAATAATCCAAAATTCAGCAATATGTTGACCAAAGTTTTCTCAGTTTTACACCTGAAACAGCCACTGTTTCAGTATCCTTTCAAAAGCTCTCAAACCACAACAACATTTTAAGTATCAGCTTTCAGCAACATGTTCTTTTATGTGTGTACAAAACTGCATTTCCAAGAATATTTAAGAAAACATTTATGAAATGCCTCTTATTTTGAAATGCAACGACTAAAAATTCTTGTTAAACTGGCCATTTTTAGGAAATGATTAATCTTGGAAGTATTATTCAGTTAGAGTAAATCTCTGTCTGTTATATTAAGGATAAACATTCCTTAGTATTGATACCTAACCAATGATTACAAAATGGTTCCAGTAGTGACCTCAAAAAACACAACTGTCAAAAATAAAACTCATATCAATTACTTGGATGATTTGAATCTTTTCAGATTGTGTCATCAGTGCTTTTCTGCAAAGCATTTCAGTTTATTTGCTTCAGTTCTTTATTCCTCAGATGCCTCTTACGCATCCTGATTATCCACTGAATGGTGAGTTTGGCAAAATTAGCAGCCTTGAAGAGAGCCATGAAGACGCCACAGAGAATGGCTACAGAGCTCCAGGGATTTGCAGTCACTATCTGTTTGGAAGCAAGCAAAGTTGTATTACAGACTGATACACTGATATGGACAGAACAATTTTAATGAGGACAAAATGTCTGGGTGAACTTGCCAGTCTTATCTCTTGCATAAACGGATCCCGCCATTGAAAGACAGCAAAGAAGAGCTGGTTGTTTTTCTCTGATCCAGGCCTTTTGTCATTGAATTTCACCACTGCGGACTAGAGTATCAAACATAAGTGATAAAATTAATACTTTTTAAATCATTTTGCATCAAGTATGTGAGTGTCACATCCTGCCTCTCTGTCCCTTGAAATGGAAATTAAACCTTAAGTGAGTCTTCTGAACTAAAGAATTCAATCCTTTAAGGGTTTTATTCTTTGCAAAGGGTCAGACAGACATACAGAATGCAACCAGTCTGCAGAGTGTAAGACAAAGAGCCAGTGAAGAAACAGGTGACTTTGTATTACTCGCTATCTTAGGGAGAAGGGAGTAGGGACCAACTGTTCTGAGATGAAGGCCTATCAAGGACAATCAGATAAGAAAACTCTAACGAGCATCTTTCAAACTTTTCAAACAGAATGTTAAAAAAAAAAACACACACAGTGACAAAATGGTCTGTAATAATGAAGCATGCAGGGTGAAACAGTAAACACAGTAAAATATCAAATTTCCATCACACCCTCCATCCAGCTACATTTCTACTTCACCAGACCCCTTCAGTTGTATTAAGATTCAGGATCAATGTTGAGGGAAAGTGTTGTGCAATAACGAAACTGAAACCATTTGACATTTATTGTTTATGATTGTATATGTACCAAATTATTTTGGTTAGATTTAGAATATTTCTTTAAAAAGTTGAGTTGTTCAGCTATAAATTTATGGAAAAAGAGACATTCTTTTATAATATATTTTAAACCTCTATCTTATAAATATGGAATATAATATATTCACAAATAGTCTAAAAAGAAACCAAATACAACATTTAAAAACAGAAATCAAACATTATATTGAAGCATTATATGGTCTGAAGAATAGTAAAGCAATTAAAACAGTTGTTTTAAAATGTTTAAAGGTTTAACCATTTTTCTTAAATGTCTTTGTTGCTTGTTACATGATACCCCTCTGTGTATCTAGTTGTGTCATGTTCCATTATTCTGTCGTTTTATGTTGCCTATTTTTTGTGGCTGAAGATTTTCTTATGAGATGAATAAGATTCAATAATAAAACAGTTGTATTGTCTATCAGAAAAGAGAATTTTTTTCCTATGATGCTAACTTGTGTATGGAGATATAGAAATGTTAGTGAAGTTTCGGGACACGGAACTCACATTTAAAAGAACGGTTCTCCATCGTGTACCAAAGGGATATAACAAGCCAGCATAGATGCTCACTCAGCATTGGAGGGTTTTATAACCCACTAACATGCCGTGCTACTGACATTCGGATGGCAATCAATGTGGCGGACGTTCTGCATAAACTCGCAAAATGGAATGGAAGTACGTAGGGTGAGGCAGAAGCAAGTACTGTCTTAAATGCCCCAAAGTGTCAACTCTCACATCCATCTAACCTGTTTCCACTTTCCCCTCATCAGCCCTGCAGTATTTATACCAGCCCTTCTCCACCTGCTCCTTGCCAGATTGTCAACATTGCTTATGTCTTGCTTTCTAGACTTCTGAACCGCTTTCTGCCTCCTCTGAATCCTGCAACCTGAACTATTTGCTCTCAAACCTGTATCTGTACCTGTCAGCTGGAAACATGCATGTTCATGCTGTTATTAAAATCACTAAACCCTTCTTTTCTGCCCTGGACTGTCTGCACTGTCCTTCCCTGACACTGATATGCCGCTGGCTGACATAATCTCTTGCAAGCGATGGCTTCGTTGCTTTTCCCAAACGTCGTCACTAAAGACATCTTGACCCAGGTTCGGAATCCACCAGAGATGGTCCACGTGGAGTAATTCCTCTCACAATCCCTCATAAACTTGGATTTATTTGCACTAGAGTCAGAAAACACAAGTAAACACTTGACATTGAAAAGCAGACACACGAGCTATTATCAGACTGGGTCAAATCACTTCTTCAAATCACTGTGTTTCATAAAAGGCAAGAAGTAGCAGGATGGAGTTCAGATCAAATGTCAGTCATAACAGTTTACTTAATTGATGTTTAAATAATATAATTATATGGAAGCATTCAAGCTGCCTGTGGACTCAGTGTCCTGAGCCCCTTCCTCACAAATCCTGTACCTGTCCTGAACTACTTGAGCTATCATACCAGTCAGGGGATCAATACTTGTTAGCAGTTACCTGTCAGTCAAGTCACTAAACTTGGCAAAAAGCATGTATGTGATGGCGCTGAAGTCCTCTTGTGTTTCATTATGACTGAACTGGATGAAGATCAACTCTTTGTTTCTGACATCAGATGGGCCACGGACCACCAGTGCTCTTTTCTGTGATAATGAAGTTGAGAATTAGTTTAATCTTTCTTTGAAACAAAAAGTTATAACGCTTTATTCAAACTTAGATGTGTGTTTGAACAATTTGTAATATAGAATTTTAAAAAAACAACTATCATTTATTTTAAAAAAGGTTCTGTGAAATCACCAGATTGATTTTTTTTAACTAACCTCTGTTTCATTTGTAAATGGCCCCAAGTAATTCACTTCCTCAATCAAACAGTCTCCTTCTTCAGGCTTGCCTGGGTCCACTAATGGAGGGATGTAGTCATGGTAGTGATGCCTGCAGCTTAACAGCTGAGCACTCCCAGGGTACAGAGCGATACCTGTACAAAGAAAACAAAACACAATTGGTAATAAGACATTCTGTTTTGAGACTTACATCCAGCTGTCTATTATGTTCCACTGCTACACCCCAAAAACCTTCACTGTATGAATTCATAGCACAGTTCAAGTTCATAACACCATAAGCCTTTATGAGTCCTGTATGTAATGTTGTAGTAGGCAGGAGGAACAACTACAGACAAAACAAGTCAACCTGCATTACATAAAATGTGTCTGTGATGATGCCTGGTTTATAAAGGGTATTTAGCCATATAGGAAGTCCACTGGTACAATTCCATCTTCACAGTATTCAACAAACTGGGAAATGTCATAGTTATCTAATGACTTTAGGTAAGTTAATTTTACATCTAGAAAGTGTTAGCTTGTTAGCTAGCCTAACTAACCATAGTATTTAGCCAGTAAGCATTCGCTTAAATGTAGGCTCATGTGATTTGGACAGTAGGCAGCATTATCTACTGTAATTTTTAGCTCAAGGATTTATGCTAACATCAGACTTACACTATTTAATCAAAGTATTTTAGACATTAAAAGCAATTAGTTGCGGTTGTGTCAATAAACCTGACAGGACAACCATATTTTTCTATTTTGTTTTTTGTCTATTAGCAGCAGTTGTGGAAACAAACACCCACTTACTCAAGTGCTATATTTACATTAAGTACAATTCTGATGTACTTCTTGAGTGTCTCCATTTTCTGCTAGTTCATATGTCATTCACTATAGTTTGCTTCTCAGTCCCTTCTTGCAGCCTTCTGCATTATCCTATCTATCTGTCCATGTCTCTAGCCCCAACTCTCCAGACTTAATACTCTCAAGCTGCCCACCCAATGCCCCCATACCTTCCCCCTTTCTCCATAACCTGACTGCCCCACTCATCTACACACCTGTTTCCACTTCTCTCATCAGCCCTGCACTTACCTGGGCTCCTCCTCACCTGAAAATCATTCCCTCATCAGCTACTCACTAATACCGGTTCACTTCCTTTGTTCTTTGCCAGGTATGTTTCTGTGCAATCATGTTTTGGGTTCCTGTTTGTAACTGGATTTTGATCTTTTTCTGTAGATTAGACTTTGGACTGCTGCCTGCTGCAAACAGCCTGCTACCAACTAGCCTGGTCATGCTCCGAAAATGTCCCACAATTTACCCTCCCAGTAGTATTACTAATACAAACCTGGGGGTGAAAATGAGTCAACCTCTTTGTAGTTAACGGACATGACAGGGTGGTTGAGTTTCTGCAAAAACTCAGAGATGGTCTGGTAGGCCAGGAAAACTGCCACCGCAGTCAGCAGCACGTAGATTAAGATAAGCAACACTGTGAAGAAATTCTTCAGGCATGTTTTACTGAACCTCACCGACGGACTGCTTTCCTTGATGTCATCCTCTGTAATGAAAGAAGGAAAATGTGCAGACACGCTTGAGGCTTTTATGGTTAAGTACTTAATTAAAAATGAAGTAACTATGTTAAGACAGAATTAATCCTGTTCAGCTTCTATAACAGCATATGGACCTTCATGGGACACTAAAACCCAGACCTGTAATGTTGGACAGAGGTTGATGGCTCATTAAAGCGATTGACCAATTAAAAATGTATGAACTCATGAGACTTAGATGTGTTAGATAAGAGTGTCCACCATATTGGGACTTTACTGATTATCACCTCCTGAGCTGCTGTTGTTCGGTTCCTTGTCTGTCAGGTCTTCAGTGGCATCGTCAAAAAAGCCTGGAGACTGTGTGTCACCGTCATCGTCCTCATCATTTAACTGTGAGGTTAAGAAAGGGACTTGGGTAAGAGTGTGGCAACAAGTGTCACAACAAAGAAAGATAATGAATGTTAATCCATTATGGATGTGCAATAGTGGAGACACAAAACACAAAACCTTATCCTGCATTTATTAGAATTTTACATACAAAATTAGAAGCAGTAAAATGTGTTTTACTAAAGGAAGATCTAGCAACATCCTGTAAGCATGTCAAAAGTTTAACTACTCAATCTTCGTTTGTTGATACCTCCATAAATTATGTCCTTAACCCTATTGTGCAGAATCACTACCTGATAAGTATAGCTGAGTAATGTAGTGGAACTAAAGGTATAAAATCTCCTACAAATGGGAAGTGTCAAACCTAAATCATATTTTTACTGTTATTCAGAACCCTCAGTAATGACTTTGTGAGCTCGTCTTTAATGATAAAATTCTAATTATTAGAGACAAAAGTCTTCAACACACATGATCAATCTGTCTTTATTATGTAAAGTACCACAGTCCCTAAGAGTAGCTGTAATTAAATCTTGATTTACTGCTTTTCCTTTTAATCATTTATATTTAATAGTTAAGAATTTTGAACTGTTGGTTGCACATAAAAAGCATCGTGAAGGTGTCACTTTGTTTGGTTTGTAAAGCCAATCGACTAATGGAGAAAATAATCAGCAGATTAATCCATAATGAAAATAGTCATTAGTGGCAGTCTTAAAGAAAAGAGTTAAAATCAGTTCCACCTCACCTACAACAGTGAAATCCTGTTTTTATATTAATGTATGAGTAATGTAATTATATAATATATAAAAGTACACCACAAGGGAACATTTTCTTTTACTTTTGATACTTACTAACATTTTAAATGTAGGACTGTAGGAGTTTAACTTGTAAATGGATTAACTGAATACTTCACCACCACTGATATGTACTGTACTATAACAATCAGGTTGCAAAATAACCTTATTCTAGTGAATGTTTAGATTTCACCACCCATGTGTACATTACTATTGTTTTCTTGTCTGGTGAATGAAGGAAATCTACCAGCCATTTGCATATTTTACCAGCATTTTGCTGGTGCTTGGTGCTAATTTTGTACCCTGATTACAATCAAATATTACACATAGCTGTAGTACAAGCTACAGTACAGCTGTGGGAGGGGGGGGTATAAGGTATCAGTTAAGTAAAAATGAAAACACTCATAAGGTGCAATTAAGCTTACCAGGCAGACTCAAAGAAAGCCTGGAGTCAGCTAATTGCATAGGAAGCTTGTAACAACAGCAGTCAGCTGTACAGTCACATGATATGCGATGTGCGCTGTGCAAGTTTGTCAGTTACTGGACCCTTCATGTCGCGAGGACGTTACACTTAACAGTTTGAGACGAAGACAAAAAGATAGCATAATGGCACACACAGAAGAGACACACACCGCCCTAACTTACCTCTTGGTATGTCCGGGAGTTGTCCTTACCGAGCATTCCTCTGCACTCCTGTCAAACCTATCTCTGCTCTTCAACCGGGAATCCTTGGGCTATTTGTTATAAGTCCGAAAAGTAGTTGTAATAAATAATAAATTCATTTTAAGGAAATATGACCCCCATTGTCCCGGGCTTGGTGTTTTTTTTCTAAAGGGAGTCGCACCCATAGACTGTATACGACGGTGATAAAAGCCGTCCCATGATAATGAACGAGGTGCCTACCGCCCGCGATCCAATAGTAAGCCTTGTGTCGTTGGCGTTTCCTTCCTCCTCCCCTTAGGTTGAACCCTAGTGCTGCCTTTAGGTGCTGCTCGTATAAGGCTACACTCCAAGCTCAAAGGTCAGAGAGCCAAAAACTTAATTGGACGTAAATACCAAGTGGTGGAGGGAGTATTCCTAGGTAGGCTAAAGGTAGCTTACTATCACCCTGTGTTTAAAATGTTATCTAGGCTAATTAATAGTAGCTAGCCCATGTGTAGGCTATAGTATGAAACAGGAAAATGTAGACTGCTTAAAGTATCAAGTAGGCTAAAAGTAATTTCCCAGCTGCCTATTATACTAGCCCATATCATTACATTATTATTATTAATCATGCATTCACGTAAAAGCAGGATTTTACTGTTGTAGTTAGTTGATATGGAGCTGATACGGAGCTTGAACTATTTGGTATAGTACAGCAACTAATGATTATTTTAATTATAGACTATTATTATTATACTATACTATTATAGATTATTTTCTCCATTAATCGATTGTTTAGTTTGTAAAAATTATAAAAATAGTGACAAATGTCACAATTATGTATGGAGCGCAAAGACACTGCTTGTTTTGTCCAACCAATAGTACAAAAATCAAAATTATTAAAAAGAAATGTAATGTCAGCAAATCCCCATGTGTGAAGCTGCAACCATGGCATGATATAAACCATTATAGAGATTAAGTCTACTTGATTAATTAACTTATGGTTTCAGTTATACTTAATTTACACAAAACATATTTTCAATTTAATTTATGTAGCTTTTTTAATTTGTCTGATGCAATTAGGTCTTTTTCACCAATGCTGTCTCTGTGCTATGATGAACTCTAAATCCTGACTTAAAATCCTCAAATAACTATTGTTATGTAGAAAGTCACATGACTGATTTCTCAAGAGAGAAAGGGAAGGTTAAATATAGGTCTGCAGTTGGTTAAAACCCTTTGATCAAGAGTTTTTAAGAGGAGATTTAATTACAGCTACTTGAAAGGACTGTGGTACATTGATCATGTCTAGTAAAGAAGTGCTAACTGAGAGTAAAACATCTTTAAGTAGCCTAGTTGGAAGTCTAAGAGGCTTAGATGAAGAAATAATTGAAATTAGTTGATAAAGATTGATGTGAGAAAAGCAGTCTAAGTATGTTTACAGCTGTTTGTAAGGTTCCTATAGTTGGGCAGAAGGTGATCTTGTAACACCTTCACAATGCTTGTTCTGTCCAACCAAACAGTCAAAACCTCAAAATGATTTTTTCTGCATGAAAGATTATCAAAGAATTATCAAAATAGTTGTCACAACATTTTGAGTCAATGGATCAAGTTATTTTGGGAAAGGTTTTTTCATTAGAACGACTTTCTATATATTGAAATTAACATTGGCACATAAAACCAAAACTATGTTCGGAGAAAGTACAAAGAGACAAACTACCATGTCATTAATTTTTATTTCTGACGTCCTAAAGTTTCAGTATTTTCGTCAAGGGTATCTTTTCATCTAATCCAAGAAAGGGAATAAGCATATTTCCCAAAATAGAAAAACATTCCTTTAAAAATGAAGCAATAAAGTTTATTCTTGACCTGGAAAACACTAATTAGACATAACACTTCCAACTAATGCAGCCACGAACAAGGTCTTCACAGTGAGAAAACGAGCTTTCATGCAGGACAGCTTTTGTTAATATTTTTTTACTCCTCCATAGATAGCGCACATACACATCGCGCTTAAAATATGTGAGAATTGTTGCCCGAGCACAATCTCTCATAAATCCCGACGGCTTTAAACGCAGCCAAAACTCGAAAAAGCAACGACAGGGAAGTGGATGAGAAAGTTTCCGCACCACACACGTCCAAACCACGACCCTGCCATGGTAACAGCACGGATTTGTGTCCTGGTTGTCCTCCTTACTACGACTGTAGCGAAAAACGTTATAGTAAAATATAAACCAGGCGCCAAACCTGTTCGGTTATTTACTGAGGAGGAGCTGAAGAGATACGACGGCAGCGAGGTACTTTATCTGTTCCCATAACTATGTGTGTGTGTTCATCCATGTGATAACAAATTTACCAATATTTCCCGTTGTTTTTACCTCCCTGTTTTAGGAGGGTCAGCCTATTTACATGGCAGTTAAAGGAGTGGTGTTTGATGTCACCAATGGTAAAGGTAGGCCATATAAATCCCACCACTCAACCCCTGGAAATTAGGCTATAATGAATTAAAAGATTAAAACGATTCATTAATTCAAATAAAACCGTGAAGTGAAAGCAAAAATTATGCTTTCTGTCCTCAATCTAAACCCAGACCAGGCATTTATCCACCCAGATCAACTGATCATGCTGTTGGGTTACTATTCTGAATTGATATTGAATTGATATTTTATTTTACATATTGCAGAGTTTTATGGAAAAGATGCACCATACAATGCCTTGGTCGGTAAGGACTCAACTCGAGCTGTGGCTAAGATGTCCCTGGACCCAGCAGACCTGACACCAGATACTGTAAGTTTTAGTGTGAACACCCGCAAGCTATTTTTTTTTACCCTGACACTATTTCACCAATTGTATGGACTGCAGTTTTTCCCACAGGTTGAGAATATATTTGTCATAGTTGACTCCCATGGATGAGGAGTACTGGCATTTTACACCTGTGTGTCAGATGCTACACAATTACACCGAAACTTTAGAGTTTCATATGAATGCACCACACTTGCAGGCTTTCATTCTGCACTTACATAAGTATTTTTACACACTGTATACCTTTGAAAGTAAGAAGTAATAAACACAAAAACAAAATAATCAACAGTATTTTGGTGGAGAGCCTAAACAAAATTCTGCATATGGGAAACACTGGGACTGAACATGTAAAAGCAAATTCCTGCAACACATAGGCCATAAACAGATGTAATTTCCTCTGTGGTCCTCTTCTAACCTATTTATGATTTTTTACATCAAGATGCACCTGATATTTTAATAATGTATAAAGAGTGCTTTGAGTGACTGTCTTGTTGTGTGTTGTGTTGTTTCCCCCCCTTTCTCTCACCATTTCCTCTCTCTCTTTATCTATTATATCCAAAATAAAGGCAAAAGCCCCTAAAATATCATTAAAATAATGTTGAGTGTATTATAGTTCACTTTTATTTACCTTTTTTCATTTCTTTTCAAGAAGTCTTGTTGAGATCAAAATCTCTTTTGCAAAAAAGACCTGAGAGCAAATTACATATATGCAGCAGGGGGCTGCGGGCTGGATTCAAACCCGGGCCGCTGTGATAAGGACTCACTTTTACTCCCTCAAATGGATCCTGAAATTAATACCCAACACAAATATGTGGAGGAAATGGCATACCTTGAAAGCAACCTGCCATTTAAGTTCCTGGTAATGTCCTTTCAAGAAACAATGATTTACTGGTAAAAACTAATATGTTTCAGTACTTGGATTTTTGCTAACAAATTAGTTATAGTGTTGTTTTCACTACTGCAAGTGTTAGATGACTTTATTCTTTTCCAGACACACAGTAAAGTGCAACATTTCGACCTTTGTTGGATTAAATATTAAAATAAAGTTATAATTATTTATATAGCCCAAAATCAGAAATGACAAATTTACCTCAAAGGGTTTTACAATCTGTACAACAACATCTGACACCACAAGTGTTAATAAAAGCTCTTGTTCTCCATCTTTGCATCCACAGACGGGCCTCACTGATGAGCAGCTGAAGTCTCTGGATAGCATATTTGAAGACACGTACAAAAAAAAGTATCCCATTGTGGGTTACACAGCATCACGCATCCTCAACAAGGATGGAAGTCCCAACAAAGACTTCAAACCTGAGGACCAGCCTCATTTTCAAATCAAAGATGAGTTTTAATCTCATTTACCTTTTTGTAAGATGTAGTTGTGAGATAGTCTTGTTATGGGGGACTTTGTTGTTAGCCTTTTGAATTATTTCTCTTTACTTGACCAGAATTAGAGCCTAATTTACTTGAACTAAGGTTCACATGAGATAGCTTTAATGCATTGTACCTTTTTTATGTCATGATTAGAATAAGTCTGCTTTGATAAACTTCAGGGAATACAGAATAAAATGATGCAAATTTTTAACACACTTCTGTCCAAACCCTAACGTATTCAATATACACTGAGTTAAAGTGAAGAAAAGCAGAAAAATGGCACATATGAGAAGCTGGAGCCAAAAAATATCAGGCCTTGAGTCTTTCTAAACAACTTTTTTTATTATCAAAATTGTTGCCAATTAATTTTCTGTTAATTGAATCTTCCATTAATTGTTTAAAATGTAGGCATTAGATGCATTATCCATTAGGGTATGTATGTAATTAACCACTGAATGTTTACATGATTATAATTAGTTTATTTGTTTTGTTTTGTTGTTGTACAATTTTCATTAAAGTCTGTAAATCTCAAGCTTCTTAGAGTTTGTTTCACTTGACTTTTACCACAAGATACATGGATGTTACCATGATGTGGACTCTTTATGATAGCCCATGACTCACTCATGTCACCTCAACAAACAGGCAACATAAATAGTATGTCCGGACCTATATAGCTTCACATGTTCTGATCAAAGGTCACAGCAGTTTAGGTGCTGAGACAGGTGATTGTCTTTGGGTGGAGCTGTGTGTCTCGCCCTACCAGGTGGTCACGGTGGAGGTAAGTCTGTCAGTTTATGTGATAGTAACCAAGTTGAACCTCCTACGTCACTGTGAGTGATCTACAGCCAAGTTCAAAGGACACAAGCCCTGCCCTTGAGTCTGCCTGCGAGAGCGGAGCTGCGTTCTTTATCAGGTGGAGGTTCTGCTGGGAGTCGGTCACTGCAGCCTCGGTCAGCCTCGGGAACACATTCTTCTGCTGGAGCTCACCTACCAACCGGAGCCAAGATGCCCAAAACAGTAAGACTTTTCTAGACAAGATAATTAAATGCGTCACTGACATGTCTCTTCCTGGTCCAACTTTGAAAGAGGGGGAGGGTGGATTTTTAGATTCACCTGTAATGGTTGTTGAAATATATATCCCTATATTTTTGTGGAGAAAGAGCATTAAGAATAAATCAAATTTAAGGGTAAATCATGTATGTTTTATGTATGCTTTGTCACATCTTTTTACTGTGTTCGAGCTTGTGACTTATTTCTAAGAGGCATCTATCCTTCTTGGCATTTACTCATTAACCAAATGTAGAGTTTGACCCATGCTGCACACATTCCTGGCAGAAAGAAATGCCACAAAAATGCTACTTCATGGCTAGAGCTGGGGTGACTGGAGATTTGTAAATGTCAATCGTGATTTATTTTTCCCATTTTGATTTTGTAAGATAGTCAGCTAAAATCAGGTTTCCATCCCAAACAAAGGAAACCCCTATGTTTTATTTGCTGTAAGTCCAAAATGCACTCAGTGGGAGTCACTTAAGTATTCAGCATCAATCTGAAGGAAAACTGATAAGACCAGCCTGTGCATTACGTCTGCAACTCTGTGCTTATATTGACACTCCAAGGAGAAAGCCTTTTATTAAGAGGTCATGTGGACATCTGCCTCCATTTGATTGACAGTCAACTAACTTGACATCAAACAAATTTCTGCTAGCAAGTATTGCTTGTGTTCTGGAAAATGTTGAAAACATGATTTAAGACTGACTGGCTTGGCTTTAAACAGTAAAACAGGAAAGTGAGAGTTCTGTGGATTCCAAAAAACACAATCCAAGTGTAAACAAATAAAAAAACCTCCTAAGTTTAATGCAGCAACACACTGATTGCTGCTGGCATAATAGTGATTTTCACAGTCAATGATTTGAGTAAAGGATGGGCCGATGTATCCAGCAGCAATGCATCAGTCAGGGAGTTACGAAGCTATCTTACACATATCATCATGGAAGTGGAAACAGTTGAGAAACATATTAGAGATCTGATAAATGAATGTTCCAGCTTTCCAGGTTTATCTTTATGACACCTTGGGTGTGCTCTAATGTAACTTCATAAAAATTATTGTGTAACTGCTACAAGCCCAATTTGGCCTGCAGGCCAAAATCATGCAGTATGTTAAGCTGTTTTGGAAAATACTAAGAATAACCCATTTCTTTTCTCTGGGAAAAGCATTCTGGAAAGGCTTGAAAGTCAGATTTATTTCCTCTTGTTATAAAAACCTTCCCAACAATAGCAAGGTCTGACGGCAACTTGGCAAGCAGTGAGTATTTTGATATTTTAATCTACTGTATGTGCAACCTTGTCGCACCTCGCAAGGGTAGTCCAAAGTCTAATGAGATAGTGAGCAATTATAGTTTATGAACAATCCACTTCACAGCTCCACATTAAATACATCCTTTACACAACTGAATATATTATTTATGATTTTATAATTAAAGAAGTTGCGTTTTATAATTTAACTATCAAAATCAAAAATTCCCAAATTAAAATGCAATATTTCTATAAAATAAAAGATGTGAGAAAATGCTCGGGTTGAATGGAAATAGGAGGGTTTATGTGTGCACCAAAAAAACCTCTGTCATGACTAAATTACCTTTTTGCTGCAGGTCAACGTTCACGTCACCACTATGGACGCGGAGCTGGAGTTTTCATTCCACCCCAACACCACAGGGAAGCAGCTCTTTGACCAGGTGTGTTACAGTATGAAAAGCACAAGGAGAGTGTACATGAGGATCATAGCTGTCCTAGCTGGACCTTGGGAACTCCAATCTTTCATCTGATAAAGTTCTGTTTATGTCTAACCATGACCCTATCTGATGCTGTTGTATTCAGCGGCGGAAGAAGTATTCAGATCTTTTACTTAAGTAAATTACTTAAAGTAAAAGCCCTCACACTTAAAGTATCAGCTGTATTTGTTATGTAGACAAATGGCCCCTGTTAATATATTATTGGATTATTGTTACTGCTGAATTAACATGAATGTAGCATTTATTGTTGTAGTTGGTCAAGCTTTAATTTTGTGTAGTTTAATCCATAACAGTGTGTCTTTTATAAGCTGATCATATGTTTTGAATGTAATAGTAATGTTCATCAGCAAAGTAAGTGGAGTAAAAATATAATATTTCCCTCTCAAATATTGTGGAACATGATGACAGTTTATGTACCTCAAAATTGTACAGAACTTGAGTAAATGTACTTGTAAATGTACTTGTATATGTATATAATACTCGTGGTATTATATCAAAGAACTTTCTTGCATTCCCAGCGATTTCCAGACGCTCCCAGTACTTGAATTATTTATTGATTAAATTTTATCTAAATGTATCCTGTTGGTAAAATATTGTATCAGACCATAGTGGGAACAAGTTAAATAAAATGCAATTTATCTGTAGAAAATGCACAGTGCACGCAGATAATTACACATTTCCTTTGTCAAGCCAAAACTGCAAAACTCCAGTTATGCTGACTTTCATACGGTCAATGTCATGTTTTTAAATTACAGGTGGTTTTGTGTCCCTTCTCCTTTAAAACCCTGTTAGAAAATCTCAACCATTTTCCCTGGAACTTGCAGTAGCGTATATAATTACCTAAACCTTTGTACTTGACAGGAAGGCAGCACAGTGATTAAGTATATTCACCGCATCAGATACTGTTAGTTGTTCAAAGTGAGACTCTTTACGTAATCCTGCTTTGTGGTGTAAATGAAAGCTTGTCCAGTGGTTGTTTCTTCATGGGCAGACAATTACAAGTGTGACGAATAAAGAAAATTAAGGAAGACGTGAAGGAGAGGATGTGGAGATCCTCTGTCATCATGTCTTGGTTCCTCTCTCTCTATCTGTCTCAGGTTGCCAGGACCATTGGACTACGTGAGATTTGGTACTTTGGGCTGCAGTTTGTTGACGCCAAAGGATTCATCACATGGCTGAACTTCGAAAAGAAGGTAAATCTGTGCTTTTAGATGAGTGTGATGCTCACTGAAACATTGTTTTGTTCTTGTTCATCAGCTCTGTTAACCTGCTACCTACTCCAATGTAACTTGAAGGATTGGATCTTAAACTGTTTATCATAGTCTACTCTGTCCTTCTCTTCTTATCTGTACCACATACTAATTCATGCTATTTTACTTTAATGTATTCTTTAACTTTATTCCTTTAACTATACTATTTTACATTTACTCAATTCCACTCTGTCCTACTCTTCTGCCTTCTACTCAACTGGAATCTGGAATACATGTATACTTTAGATAAACTTCAATCTTTCCCGGAACACTTCCAAGTTGACCATGGTTGGGAAGATCTTTTTTTCTAACTCAATGTATATTGGCTCCCACTGGACTGAATACTACTCTTATATATTCTAATACAAGTTAAAAAACTTTGTCTTACTCTGTCCTGTCAAAACTTTCCTAATTAAATACTCTATCCTGCTCCTCTCTACCTAACTGTACCGTGTTTTATTATACACTATTAAACCCCTCTGTACTATAATTTAGGCTATATTGTCCTCTCTTTTCTACTGTACTAGGCCATACTACTAATCATAGGTGTCATTTACACTGAAGGCACAGGGGACATGTCCCCACCACTTTTTGAAATTGCTGATTTTGTCTTCTCTTTTCTTTTCACTCCCCAAGCATAATTTGTTAAAAAAAAACGTTCTGATATGTAGCTTGCAGTTAAATAACAAATGAAAATGCTTTGAGAAATGTTTATTTGCACATTAAGAAAACATGCAATGCAATTCAAATATAGAAGAAACAAATGTTCATTTTCCAAAAAAAAGCAACGTAAGCTTAAAAAAAACAGGCTACTGATTATAAAATGACCCAGAGACATGCATGCATCCATCAATAACTTTAACAACTGACACAGTTTCTTTTTGGCCAGGTTTTCCGTTCTCTCCCTTTGAACATGACAAAAGAGGAAGGAAGACTAAATCATGCCTACATACTATGAGAAAAGTTGATCTACAGGAGAACCAGATCTGAAAGCAACACAGAATGACTGAGAGCTGCAATGATTTCAGTTATATTATAATATATTTTGAAATGCACCTGCCACCTGAATTTTGTGTTTCCTTTTACATAAAGAAAAACACCATGAATTGGTGCAGAAACATTCACCAGACTGCAGGAAATTAAGTTTTTCAAGATCAAAAATTCCTGGGGGATGCCTCCTCAGACCCTCGCTCATATATCTCAGCATTGAAACTATCTCTAAAGCTGTAAGGATCTTTTCATCTTGTTCTCGTAAACCTTATATTGCGTATCATGATATCTCGCAAATGAAGTGTCTCATCACACCCCTAATCTGAGCCCCCATGTCCCCACCACTTTTCAACACAAAGTGACACCCTTGCTACTAATACTTAATTTCAATCTACTCTGTCTACCATACCTTCACATCATCTTTTATCATATTTTCTCTGCTCTCTACTGTTCAGGTGATGGCTCAGGATGTGAAGAAGGAGACTCCCCTGCAGTTCAAGCTGAGGGTCAAGTTCTACCCCGAGGACGTGACAGAGGAGCTGATCCAGGATGTCACCCGGAGGCTTTTCTTTCTGCAGGTGAAGGAGGACATTCAGGGAGATGATGTCTACTGCCCTCCAGAGACTGCTGTGCTGCTGGCCTCTTACGCCGTCCAGGCCAAGTATGGAGATTACGACAAGTCAGTGCATCAAACAGGTTACCTGTCCTCCGAGCGCCTGCTGCCCAAGAGGTGAGTGTGAGTCGGAGAATCTATGAGCTCTGTTGCAGGTGGTGGTCATTTCTCTGGTATTTTACTGCAAGAAAGAAATCACACACCTAAAAACAATCAAAGGTTATATGCTCAAAATTAGTAATAAATATATTAATAAAGAGGTGAGAAGATGGATAGACAGATAGGAGTAATAAAAGATCAATAAAATGATTAAGTATACATGAACTTGTACAAAGATAACACAATTTTCTTTAAAGAGAATTAATAATTGTAAATCTTTGTTATCTCTATACCCAAAAAAACTGATTGCACTGTTTTGGAAAAAGACTTAACAGGCCAAGTATTAAACAAAGGGGGAGGCAGATTAACAGGCTATTAAGTCCTCTGTAAAGGTTGCTTGTAAATAAAAGGGCAAAAAGGATGTCTGATATGTTTATTGCTTTTGGGAAGAGTATGGACGTGATAGATGATGAAGATCAGGAAGAATGCATGATCGTTAGTTTTTATCTATTTATTTATTCAAATTATTATTGTTTTATTATTATTGAATTATTTGATAATTTATTTAGATATTCTCGATTAGGGAGTACAAATGTATGAACAGAATGTTAGCCAGAAACATGTAAGAGTGGATCAGTGCCAACTTCAACAGTAGTTCTTAACATTTTTGGCTTGCAACCCCGTAATAATATAAAATAAAGCAATGTCTACTAGTGACCCACGATCAACGCTTGCATATTACTGTGGGTCATGACCAGGTCAGCCAAGGAATGATTTCTTACCCTTTTTTATTTTATAAGATTATTGGATTTATAGAGGCCTAATCTTTTTTTACAGATCTGTATGAAAAAAACAACACAGCTCAGAGGAATATCTTTAAAAACTAGATATTGCTTGGGATGGTAATCATCTCGTGACCCCTCAAAATCATGTATGCCAATGCCAAAACTCTAAAAGTGCTCTTGAGCAAGACACAAAAGCCTAATCCAGTTAAATCCAGCGTTAAAAAGATCAGTGATATTTGGATAAGGAAAAACTAATCAGATTACACTGTCTGTGTGTATCAAGAAAGGATACAATCTGAATCCTGTTAAATTGGCAATCATTCAGTCAAATACCTCCCTCAGTGACTCAATTATGAACCTGTTGAATGTCCTATTATGTTCTCACAAATGGCAACGTAAGACATAACAGATTACGAAAGAAATGACAATGCAGCATGTGTTTGATTTAGATTTGTAGATATACACAGACTGATGACATTTTCAACAGTGGGTTCTTGATAACTCATCTCTCCCTTCAGAGTGCTAGAGCAACACAAGCTGTCCAAGGAGCAGTGGGAAGAGAGAATCCAGGTTTGGCACGGGGAGCACGGATCAATGCTGAAGTAAGAGATAAATACTTTGATGTGTATTACGTTTTATGGAAGAAATAACACAATCTTCTTCTTACAAGTGAAAAGTACAACATGCCCTTACTCAATTCAATGCGCTCAATGGTTTTGCTGCTACAGCCTTGCTCGGTCTGGAATGACCTGTAGCTGTGTTTGCTAACTTTAGATAGATATTGCTGTATTTGGATCAGTTTGCTGACTTTATGACTCTTTTTTTCACAGATAAACATTAATTTGATTTAAAGTAAAGAAAACAAACACAAGTCATTGTGACATTATCCTGTAATTGTCACTGACCACAACATTTTACAGAATCAAAGTGTTTATATAATAAGTGTTTATATACATTTTTTTATTATTTATAATACAATGCATTTATTGCACAGAATATAGCTACGTGTAAATTTTCATTTGCAGTTCCCAGGGGAGGCAAATAATGATGCACAGGCTGAATAAATTTAACAATAACGAACAATTTGGTGAATTATCACATTGCAAGTATTATCAGTATTAACTACTTCTACAGTATCTACTTACTGAATGTGAATCTTTGTGAATCCCTTAATTAATCTATTTAAGGTTGAGCTTTAGACATTTGTAAATATCAAAAGATTAATAATTAACGGGTAAAATTTAAAGAAAGGCATGCAAAGAAATAAAAATCTAAATTTCCCAGGTGTGTTTATTATTTTCTGTTTAACTGAAGCACTACATACAATTCAAGTGTTGTAAATTAAAAGAGATAATAAAAGCTTTAGCAATACATAATTTCTTCTTAACAAGTGTGTATATTTTACCTTTGAACCAGTTCCAGATTGAACTGGCTATGGGAAATTATAATGCAGTTTGCCTTGCTGTGTGTATTCCATGTTTCCATCTGGCAACTGTCTATCCGTCTGTTTAACCTGAACAGGGAAGAGGCCATGATTGAGTACCTGAAGATTGCTCAGGACCTGGAAATGTACGGTATCAACTACTTTGAGATCAAGAACAAGAAGGGCACAGACCTGTGGTTGGGAGTCGACGCTTTGGGACTGAACATCTATGAGAAGCAGGACAGGTAAGTCAGTGCCTTCATTCACTGTTCATGCAGTACACTACTTAGTTATTACTGTCTCTCCTAACATCAGAGTGTGTTTTCTATCAAAGCATGTACTAATCTGATGACATACAGCTGTAGACGGGAGGTCAACACATGAGCAGTCATTGACCTCTGCTACCTTCCCTTCCAGTCGGTGAAGTTTAAAATAACATGTTTGCCCGCATGGCTGCTGTTTTGAAGAGGTCATTGACCGAATTCTTTTGATTCTACCACAACATGAACACACAAGGTCTCGCTGGCTCTGATACCACATGTGCATTGAGTGACTGTCAAAATGTGAATATAATTTTTTAAAAACATGCTGTTGAATTTGTTTGACCACCCCTTTTTCTCTCCATTCTGCAGGCTGACTCCAAAAATTGGATTTCCCTGGAGTGAAATTAGAAACATTTCTTTCAATGATAAGAAATTCATCATCAAGCCCATAGATAAGAAAGCTAATGTAAGTATTTCATGCTCAGTGGCATCTCAAGTGTATGTAAATGTGTAAAGATAAGTTGGATGGGACACAGACTTGTAGCACAAAGCAGCATTAACATGGTATAGTTTTAAAGGAATAATGGGATTACAGTTTATATATGAAAATGCAGATGTGCAAACAAGGTTTAGTTGAATTTGTATGCTCCTTTTTTTTTTGTTTACAGGTGAGTAGCATTTAAACATTTGTGCAAAGATAACAGATAAAAACTATTCATTTGGCTAACTCTGACACACTTAAAGTAAATATTATCTATGTGGATAAATAAAAAATACCTACCATATTTACATAATACTAACAAAAATAACTTTTGTGAATTTCAATGCCTTTCTCTTAAATATGTCCATGAACATAAACTTTGAGGAAGCAAAAAATCAAAAATTTGGATTAAAAAATTGGTCAAACTTTGGATTTGCCTAAGAAGTTCAGTGCTGTTTGGAAATGTATGAAACGAAACCCAACTGGCCCTGTCATGATGTTTTCTTTTTTGTTTTTGTTTCCAAGGATTTCATATTCTACGCCCCCCGACTGCGAGTAAACAAGCGCATCCTGCAGCTCTGCATGGGAAACCATGAGTTGTACATGCGCCGCCGCAAGACTGACACCATTGAGGTTCAGCAGATGAAGGCCCAGGCCAAAGAAGAGAGGCTGCAGAAAAAGATGGAGAGGTAGGGGAAGGGTCATCAAGTTAAAACGGAATACTAATCAAGTTAAAAAGTCCCATGTGTTACTTTAAATATCTAAGACAGACTAAGCATTAGGGTTTAAATTCAAGCTGTGATTAAAATGTATCATCGGTCTTTCGTTGATGTGTTCTGCAGGGATCAGCTGGAGAGTGAGAAGAATAAGAGGGAGGCCATTGAGAAAGAGAAGGAGAACATGGAGAGAGAAAAGCAGGAGCTGATGATGAAGCTCCATCAGTATGAAGAGACAACCAAGAGAGCAGAGAGAGGTGAGACAAACTTTATTTAACTCTGACTGAATATGGTGTTCTCCTTATTACAGACCATGTTGGTGATATTATGCTTCAGAACATAAAACTCTGGAAAACATACAGTAAGTCAACAGTGTAATTTATGTTGTGTTGTATTTTGGATTTCAAACTTTGGAGTTACTGCCCTCTTCTGTTTATTTACTTGAAATACATATAACAAGTGAAAGTTCAGAGAGTTACTTAAGGACGTGTTTTAATTTGCTTGCAAGTACTTAAGCTCGCAATCACAATACTTAGATTTTGCGGCAGTCAGAAATTAACAGTGCTGTCAAGTCTTTTAAAGTTCCCTAGATCTGCATAAAAGTGTTTCTAAACAGAAAATCGTCGCAACATGCAGCCAGCAGACAAAGAAAATGCCCTTTCTGCAAATGGGCTGCAAGATGGGCTTGGGATTGCTGAAATGCCCAAAGTCAGTCGTTCCAAACCTGGGTGTCTCAAAAAGGCGCCCCTTCAATCTTAAAGGGTCTTCAGATGATTTAAGAGGGAAAATATTTTTGTTACTAAAAATTATTTGTTTTTTTCTGACTCTTTGCTCAATTTTGGGGATTCTTTTTGTGAAATACTACACAGTTTATGTCTTCAAAAATTGAATTAAAAAACATTAAAATTTGTCCACCTGAGATGAAATGTTATCATGACACAAGTAGACCCCTGGGTCATTTTTAGGGTCCATAAACCAGAAAGGTATTAACTCATACAAATGTATTATTTCACCGGTTTATAGTTGTTCCAGAAAATCCCCAGCATGCAGCAAAAAAATCAGTGTTTAATTTTTCATCTTGTGCAAAACATCATAGATTTTTACTGTTTCACTGACTTTGTCCTGTAGAGCTTCAGGAGCAGCTGGACAGGGCCATGAGGCTGGAGGAGGAGAGGAGGAGGGTGGAGCAGGAGGCAGCCCGACTGGAAGCTGAGAGGATGGAGGCCATAATAGCCAAAGAGGAGCTGGCCAGGCAAGCTGAGGACCAACTAAAGAGCCAGGAGCAGCTGGTGAGTACATGGTGCAAGAAATACTCAAAGCCTTCAAGTGGGAAAAAAGTCATGATGGAAAAATAGTCAAAGCTCCTAAATTCAGCATACACACATATCAGCTGATTTATCTTGCAGCCTGAGAAAATTATCCACGAATCTTTCTCACTTTAAAATATCAAATATTTATAACTGAGCTGATACAAAGCTATTTTTATGTTTTTATGATAATTTATAAATGTGTCAGAAGTTAAATGTGAAATCTGAATTTGTAAAGTAAGAAGTAACTGCAGTTTTCGGGTAAATTATTACAGTAGAATTACTATAATTACATAAATGGCGAATTCCAGTTGTGGATGTTTGATCCTTCAGTTTTTTTGTCCGTCCATTCATTAAATGACAAGCGTGATGAGCATCCAGATAATTGAGGCTGCCTATTCCTGGGGGGGTTTTGACGACACGGTTTGTGCCTCCTCCCGCAGGCTGCAGAGCTGGCCGAGTACAGTAGCAAGATTGCTGCACTAGAGGAGGCCAAGAGAGTTAAGGAGGAGGAGGCTGAGTCATGGCACACCAAGGTGAGTTTCCAACACACGATCAAAGAATGTCACAGGGATTCCTGGAAAATGTCAGAACACACAATTTCCTACTTGTCACCTTTTCAGTTGGTTGTTTTTTTTAAATCTCAAGACTCTTCATTATGTCACTTTGTTTCACCACCTATAGAGAAAAAAAAAATCATCATCTAATTGGGGTGTATTTAACAGAGCAACTTTATCAACACACTTTGTAGTTGTAATGTAGTAATGTAGTTGTAAGCAGATGTCAATGTTTAATTTATTTGTTAATAACTCTAACTCACTGTGCATAAGTGCATGCTGATGTATTAACATATTGCCTTATAAATGGCAATATAGTAACAACACAGTTGTAATAAAATAAATAAAATAAAAATATGTCTTCATAGGATAAATTACAATTGCAAACAGATACAAATATTAAAACTGTTCTTATTTCTGCACACAACTACATTAGTGTGTTAGAAACCATTCAATCTATCATTAATTAAAAGTCTATATACAGCTCATAAATGCTAAAAAAAAAAAAACGGGACTTAAAGGTTGAGTAGGCGATTCTGGAAAAGTCCAATTCCATGTTTAATAAAGCGAACAACAACACAGCAAGTAATGCAAATAATGAGCTAACATGCAGAGAGACGAGACGGTCCTGGAGCCAGCACACCAGCTCCAGACAACTCTCCTGCTACTATAGCTAACATCACAACAACAACATGTCTTGGCAAACCAGAAAATAAGCTGAACCGTGGGCAGGCAAGTGTGAAGATCAACAGATATTTCCAGGGACTTTGTATTTATTGTGCAGCTTATCATCCAGCTAATTAAAAGATGAATACTAACCAAACCATAAATAAAGGTTTGAGACTCGTCACATTCAGTTTTTTAAATAGAAAGATGCTTTCATGGCTTGTTGTATTGGAAGAAAAAAAATCCATATCAAAATCCTTGGAACACATTTTACTTTTTTTAACATATATTTACTACACATGCTACTAGTTCATGTGACATAAAAGCTTAGAGTTCTTTAATAAATGACCTAATTTGTTTAAAGGCATTACACCAATGTCCATGAGTGGAAAAGGCAAAGATGCATCCAAGTTGTCATAAAACTGTTTCTCAAAAGTGAAATTAAGACCTGAGATCAAAGTCCAGCTCTGCTTGCTAGTTTACTTCGGCCATAAACTGGTCACAGTCATAACGATGCCTAACAAATGCCAATACTTAGTATGTATGTTGATATCAGATGTTGTGTGGTGCTACAGCAAAGTAAATGACCCTGATTACAACATCACAAATTATTCTTCTATTTGGGAACCTTTTTCTGGCCATGGATGGCAGAGGAAAATTGTTTTTTAGGCTAACTCTAGTTCATTTACAGTTTTTTTATTATGGTGACTAAACCTCTTCTCTTCGCCCCAGGCTAGGGAAGTGGAGGAGAGTCTGATAAGGACGAAGGAGGAGCTGCACACTGTGATGAGCTGTAATTCAGTTCCTGCTGCTGCGCCTCCTGCTTCCTCCTCTTCGTCCTCTTCGGACAGCGAAAGCGACCACGAGCACAGTGAAGAGAACAGCACCTACAGCGCCGAGCTGCAGACGCAGGGCATCCACGACCACCACCAGGAGGAGGAGCGACTCACTGAGGCCGATAAGAATGAACGCCTGCAGAAACAGCTGAAGGTGAGTTCAGGAGCTTCAGTAAAGGATTTTGAAAGTATTGCTTTAGTCCTAAAATATGTTCATAGTCAACCACATTTCAGGGAAATTGTCATACATATACCTCAATGCTCTTATTTGAAAACATAGCATTAGCATAGCAATTTATATTACATGTGTTTGTATTGGATTTCATTTGATTTGGGGAATTTTGAAGTACATGGTCAAAGAAAAAAAAATCTATGCAACAGTCCACCCGATTTTTCAATCTCCGTAGGTGAAAGATAAAATAACTGTTTTGGTGCTGGTCAATTCCCAGTTTAGACAAAAGAGTGATGAGAGTAGGTTTTACTAATTATCATGAGATCTACATAAAATATCTCTTACTAAAGTAACTTAAAATGACTAACATTGGCAGTCTTCATGACAGACTTGATGATGATGCTTATTCCACTTCCAAAAACATGCTCCCTTTACTATTCTCTGCTGCTCTCATGCTGTCTCCTCTCCTCTGCTGTCCTCTACATACATTACTCATATTTTAAAAACTTCCAGTTTGGTAACTTCATATTTTTCATTTTTTGAAAGTATGTCATTAAATGTAGGAAAATTTACATGAAAACAATTGTTTAGTAGCTTAATTTTTTTTCAGTTATCTAAAGCCTGATTAAAAACACCAAGACAAAGAGAAGGAGTCTCCATCTGGTCTCAGCATTTGCACTGATACTCAACAATCATACAAAGACAAATTCATTATAGACCACCAGAATGTATTGCAACCACCAGACAGTTTGTGTTTTGATAACACAAGCCTCACTTCTTAAGTGCTAAACCTCACATGTGACCTACAGCTGAGTAAGAGCAGCTGTGCAGGGCTGAGTATAAAGTTACAGAGATTATTCAGAGAGAGCATTTTATGAGAGCATTATTCATTCTGGGCCATTTGAGCAAATCACTAACTGGTGAAGTAGTTTAAGTAAATGACGGCACTCAAGATGTATCATAATGCAGTGAAAATCACATCAAATGGCAGAAATGCACTCATGTGAGACTGTCTAAAAGAAATCTTGCAAAGTGGCTACAGTATAAAAGCTCTGTGAGTGTCCTGGTTTAATAAACGGAGTTTCTTCTCTCCACAGGACTTGAGCTCAGAGCTGGAACAAGCCCGAGACGACAACAAGAAGACCCAGAACGATCTGCTCCACGCTGAGAACGTTCGAGCTGGCCGTGACAAGTACAAGACCCTGCGTCAGATCCGTCAGGGCAACACCAAGCAGAGGGTGGATGAGTTTGAGGCCTTGTAGAAACCTCAGAGACCTGAAGATCTCTCCCAAATACCTCCCTGAAGGCCCTGATCAGCAATGTTTTCAATTTAAGTGTGATGTAATTGCAGCAACACCTTGTTTTAAAGACCCAGGAAAGCATGGAGCTGATCTGTGTAAAAGTATCTCCATGAGTTTTACTTCATCAGTTTAACTTTTGCTTTAAAGCACTGTTGTTTCTATTTTTTTTTTTTTTTGTAGCACTCAAACATCTCCAGTGTGCTGTTTTGTCCCAATAAACATTAAAACATGGCATAAAGCTAGTGGTGTTCCTTATATACTGCATGAACAAAGCTGGTATTTATCAAAAGTTATTGCAATGTGGCTTTACAGTTTTTATGATTATACCAAACTGAAGTGGTAACATTTAAATGTATTTAATGAATGTCCCATATTGCAATAAACAACTAATTTTATTAATGATTAATGTATTCATAACATTTTGGATTACTTATTTTGCCTTTACCGTGCACATGTTCCCAAGAGTACGTCATCTCTTTGTATTGCTTGTTTTCTTCAAACAGTCACCCAAACATATTAAATTAATGATAATATAAAACAAACAGAAAAGTTGTCTCATATTTGAGAGGCTGATGGAACTATAAAGCCATTACCAAAACTTCTTGTTGATCAACTAATGACAATGAATGAAAATAACATTGCAATTATTTAACTAGTATTAATATGCTTTTGATCTCGCATACATTTTTTATTATTGGCTTTATGACTTCACTTGATTAGTCTTTACATTTGTTACATTTAATTGTTTGTTTACATTTAATTAATTTAAATTACTTTTTCTAGTTTTTGGGTGTTGCCATTCTGAATTGAAAGGATATTACCATCCTGTTCATGTAATGTTAAATATTCCAGGTAACTAACATCTTTATAATCTGATTTACTCTTTTCACTACTTAGATTGGCCAAAATTGAAGCCACAGAGCTTGAGCTACCCGGAATTTGCAGTCTCTAGTTTGGGTCAAACTCTTAAAGCACTGGTTCCTGAATTTCCCATGATGCAACACAATAGACCAGATCTCTCCTTTACATGCCCAGGGCTTTCAAACCCCACACCTCCACTTTGTAAAGCAGACTTTCTGCTTTGAATACATTTGTAGTCTGACATCATCGGGTTAATCTTTTGTTCAACCTTTGGAAAGTTCCTCCTGAGCCACATAAAAATATTATCGCTACAACTATATAGCTTTATAATTATGCAGGAGAGCAAATAAAGACAGTGATTACTCTCTGATATTAAACTTTTATTTGCGATATCTCAAGAACAGTATTGTCCTTTTCCATGACATAAAATAATAAAACTATACACTGTCACTATTTTTCTTTTAATAATCATACTCCTTTATTTTTCCATGTGACAGTGTGACAAAAGTTATGTTTGAAGAATCCTGTTGCCTGCTCACCCTGAAAAGGATGTGGGATTTTAAATATTTACTTATGGGGAAGGATGGTTATCATTAGGTTGCTAGACAACTTGTGAAGCCAGTAGAGCTCGTCTGTTTAAATAGCCATTAGGTAAACATTTTATCCGTGGATGAACACGTGAATCCACCAGCTAGTCACTTGAAAACATTAGGGACTACTTGTTGGAGGCTGAACCACCTCTGCTGCAGAAATGTGTCAGAGAAAAGACATACTATTTATGTTGGCCTCAGGGATGAAAGCTGCACGTGCGCGCGCGCGCAAACTCCGGAAAGGTAAGCGCTTGATTTGACTATTCCAAGAAACCGCCTCTGACAGTCTGTGGGATTGCCCTGTGTTTCTTTTATGCAGAATCTAAATATAAATTGGTGACAAATAGTCCAAATACAGTAGCAACCCAACTGTGATGTGGGGGTGGTGCTGAGAGAACAGCTCCATCTCCAAAGTTCTCCCCCTCCCCTCCTCTGTTGGATCCGGGATCCGCCAGGAGAAGGTCGCAGAGAGTCTCAGCTCCCACCTGAATTTGGATGATTTTTTTTCGTCTTTATTATCATGAAGAGACAAAACGCCAGGACTCTCGCCCTCATCATCAGCATCCTCACCTACCTGGTGGTCGGAGCGGCCGTCTTCGAGACCCTGGAGTCCAAACAGGAGAAGAGTCACAAGAGGAAGCTCGACGCAAGGAAGTACGAACTCATGCGCAAATACAACTTGACCAAAGAGAACTTCGAGGAGCTGGAGCACGTCGTGTTACAGCTCAAACCTCACAAAGCAGGGGTCCAGTGGAAATTTGCTGGGTCCTTCTACTTCGCCATCACTGTGATTACGACAATAGGTGAGCGGCAGTTACTTCATTAACACATTAAAAGGATGTATGTGAAACAATTTCATTGAAAGATGCTGTGTTCATGGCGGTAGCCAGGATTTAAGGAGGAACCCTTTGCCCCGGTTTGTGCCTTTCACCCCCCCCCCCCACCCCGCTTAAAAAAGCACCTGGAGTTCTTTGACAGGTTTCTGAAAGTATTTACTTCTAAAGATCTATTATTCTGTTTGCTGAAGGATCTAATTTTTTTAAACCAATTTCTCAAGCTGTGCCGCCATTTTCATTTTTTTTACAATTAAACCATTTGTAAAGAGTTTTACCATCATTTATATTTGTCTACACCGATCAGCCATAACTTTATGACCAATGACAGGTGGATTATCTCGTTATCATGGCACCTGTCAGTGGACAGGTGTTCGACCGCAAGTGAACATTTTGTCCTTAAAGTTGATGAGTGTTAGAAGCAGGAAAATGGACAAGCCGTGTAAGGATTTGAGTGACTTTGACAAGGGCCAAATTGTGATGGCCAGATGACTGGGTCAGAGCATCTCCAAAACGGTCTGCAGTGGTCAGTAGCTATCTGAGGTAATCCAAGGAAGGCAAAGCTGTGACGCGGTGACAGAGTCACGGGCAGCCGAGGCTCATTGATGCATGTGGGGAGTGAAGTCTGGCTTGTGTATTCCGATTTAACAGACGAGCTAGTGTGGGTCAAATTTTTGAAGAAGTTGATGCTGTTTCTGATAGAAGGGTCTCAGAACACACAGTATACATCGGAGTCCATGCCTCAATGGATCAGGGCTGTTTTGGGGACAAGGGAGACCTACATTGTGACCAGCAGGTGGTCATAATGGAATGGCTAATCGGTGTATATTAACATTTACATTTTGTGGTTCAAATGAGAAATTAAATGAATAAAGGCCTTCTTATTAAAAAAATGATGAAAGGTCATTTCCTTTATACCAGTGGTGGAAGAATTACTTAGATATGTAAGTAGAAGTGGCAATGTAACAGTGTAGAATTACTCTCTTAAAGTACAACCCTTATGTTCAAATTTCACTGAAAGAACCAAAAGTAAAAGTAGTCATTATGTGGAATGGCCCATTTCAGAATTTTGTATATTAATGTATTATAATTATTGATGCAGTAATGTGTACCTAACTTTAATTTTGCAGCTGATAAGGGCGTGGCTAATTTTATTTTAATGTATACACTGCTAGCTTGTGAATTTCCCCCCTTATCGTAAATTTATAATATTACATTATATTTTATTTACTGGTTATATTTGTATTATAATCTGAAAGTAACTGAAGTCATCAAATAAATGTAGTGGAGAAAAAAGTACAATACTTGCCTCAAAAATGTAGTAGAGAAGCAGAAAATGGAAATACTCTTTGATGGTTTGTCTTCTCTTTGTATATATTCTATATTAATACTTATACCTTTTATACAAAATATACAATATCTGTTTTATGTTGTTTGTGTGTAACTCGTTGTTTTTTGCTGCCTTTACTTCTCAGGACACCTTTCGAAAAATATTTTACAATGTTTATAACTCACTGAGGCTTTCCAGGTGAAATAAAGGTTGAATAAATTATTGAAGAAAATATAATTTTGGTGGGACAAAAACTAAACTCCTTCATTTCTTTTGGCTTGGAATACTGAGACAACAAATATGTCAGAATCACCACCAGCTGTAATTTGTGTGTAATTATAAATTTGGAACACTCAAGTTGCTAAAACCCACACATTACCGAAACAACATGTTTACACATGTCTTTGGTCCAGGCTCATCTGTCATTATGATTAATTAGGTGTAACTTAGGTGGAGAAAGTGTTACCTTTTTGATTTATTTTCAGTATTTACAGCGTCTCAGCTGACAACCATGTCGGAGTTATAAATAAATAGCTGTTAATTCAAAACATTTTATTCAAGTTGAATGCAGGGTGGTTGGGTTTTCCATTAATGGGAGGATTTGGTGTGTGTGTTTGTTTTCTTTTGATTTAAGTCAGGCAAAAACTTTGAAAAAAAATATTTCATCTGTGAAGCTTCATGTCCAACCTCAACACAAAACCACAGACAACATATAATGCCATGTGTACTAGTAAGAGACCGATTAATCGGCTGATGTCTGACATTTTGAGACAATCTGTATAGGCCAATACTTGCACTCACATGGCAGATATATCATCAAAAATGACAGCAGATCTCATCTAACACCATTACTGGATAGTGTTATTGTGATACTGTAGAGAATAATGCAGTGGAACGATGTCACCTCTGACAAACTCTCCTCCGCTCTCCTTTAAACACCAGTCATGTTCAATGTTTTCTTCTATTTCATTAATTAGTAAAATGTCCATCTAAAACAACATGTTAGTGGCCAAGATACCATGTATATTGGAATGTATTCTGCATGGAGTAATGGAATTATACATGACTTTTCTTTGTTTTGATATCGGCATTATATATCAACCATCAGCCGCCATACTTTCTAAGTATTAGATTCTGCCACTGACAAACCCAAAGCGGTCGACCACTAATGTGCACACTGTCTGAGGTGTAAAACTGTCATGTCTTCTTATTCAGGTTACGGCCATGCAGCGCCCAGCTCTGACTCAGGGAAAGTGTTCTGCATGTTCTACGCCCTCCTGGGGATCCCGCTTACCCTGGTCATGTTCCAGAGCCTGGGTGAGCGGATCAACACGTTCGTCAGGTACCTGCTGCACCAAGCCAAGAAGTGCCTGGGAATGCGTCAGACTGAGGTCTCCATGGCAAACATGGTAACGGTGGGCTTCTTCTCTTGCATGAGCACTCTGTGCGTGGGGGCTTTGGCGTTCTCCCACTGCGAGGGATGGAGCTTCCTCCACGCCTTTTACTACTGTTTCATTACGCTCACCACTATCGGGTTCGGAGACTATGTGGCACTGCAGAGGGACGATGCCCTGCAGAATGACCCACGGTATGTGGCTTTCTGCTTTGTCTACATCCTGATGGGCCTGACCGGTGATCGGAGCGTTCCTAAACCTGGTGGTGCTTCGCTTCTTGACCATGAACACCGAGGATGAGCGGAGGGACGCCAAGCAGAGGGCCTTGATGTCTGTCAGTAAACCCAGAGGAGAGGTGGCTTGCCTAATACCAATCTCAGCCTCAACCTCTTCCACACCTGTAGCAGACGGCACTACAAAGGCTAAAGATTTAAAAGGTGTCTACACTGAGGTGCTGCACTTTCAGACTATATGCTCCTGCTTGTGGTACCGGAGTAAGGAGAAGCTACAGGGCTCCATACCCACTATGATGCCTCAGGAGCTGACGTTCTCGGATCCCTACTTGCAGCAGAACAGTAACTGCCCTCACTACATGGAGCCTGGTTCGACAGGCTGCGTTTGCAGTCCACGTCAGTGTTCAAGCATAAGCTCCATAACAACGGGCCTACACATTCTCTCCCCGTTCAGGGTGTTTAAGAGACGCAGCTCCGTCTAGCCTTTCAATACAGCAGATTTCAGTACAGCACAATGCATCTATGCTGCCACGTGGACGACAGATACTTGGCAGTCCTCACAGCAAAGACATGACTGCAAGTAGATGTTTGTGGTGCTATAATCGCAGTAAGCCGACAGTAGGACACACAAAAGGGAAAAGTACTATAAACAGCAAAGTCTTACTCAAATACGTATTTGAGAAAGCACAGCATGCAGTGTTTTGACTTGAGGTCTTATCCCATGCAGGAAGTCATCTGGGTCCCTACACTTGAACACTTGAACACATGAACACGCTGCAGTACATGTGGTGTACAGTGTACACAGTGCTGGTGCTGCAGAAGGAAAGGAGGTTCAGGTCGAGTCAATTGAGCAATGCCACAATAAAATAACTGAAACCTCTTAGACAACAGCTCTGCAGTAAATTCCAATTTTGTGTTGTTTATAATTTGTGTTTATTAATAATCTCAGAGGTGCTGATTTAGCTCAGGGGGGTATGTCTTAAAGTTGTTGTTTGTAGTGTTGTTTTCCTGTGTTAGGAGTTTATCTTGATGATTTTGTTAGACATTTCTCATCCTATTATTTGCGACTGATGCAGCACCAATTGGGACAACTTTCAGGCCTCATATAGGTTGCCATTTGTTGCCCTAAAAAGGTATCCAAACAAATCGTGATTGTCAGAATTTTATTAAAGCTGGCACACACTGATGACTCGATATGACTCATTCCCTGTGTAGCTGCGTCTGTTGTTGTGATTTTCCGTGCTCTCTGCCCAAATTGCTGGTGCATCAGTCCCAAACCCTGCAAAATTATGTAACGTCGCAAGTGGAGAAGTTCAAAAAATCACGATGACATATCCCAAACACTGTAAAACTGCATTAGGAAAGAAGTACAGTAATCTCAAGTAGATACTCACCAGCACTGACTGAAACACACTTAACTGGATTTGTTTAACAACACTGCGTTAAAAATGACCATGGGGTTAGGGGTCAACAACTCTGACATTCTCATCAATAACTGAACATGATTTGCTTTACCAGCCTGGTATTAACTGCAGGGTTACTGTATTGTAAGGTGTTTCTGTTACTTTGTCCACCCCTGTGGCTGATGTTTGGTTTCATTAGTTTGGCACTGCTGGGTCCAGAGCAGATGCTGGTCTGCCCAGAGAAGGTACACATTAAGGTACTTGTGAAGTACAGTTGTTGCACTATTAAAGGAATAATTTATCATTTTGGGAAATACTTTTCACTGACTTGCAGAGAGTTAGATGAGAAGAGCAATACCACTGCCAAGTCTGAACGCTAAATATGAAGTTGAGACTTAGACGAGAAGATTGACACTACTCTGACATTGTATGATAATTGTAACTTGTTAGCTTGTTACCTGGAGCCAGCTAGCACCTAGCCTGGCTTTAACATGTCATGTCTTGTTTGTTTAATCCATACAAAAACTAAAGTGTAAAAATTAAAATAAGGTTTAACACACCACACGTAGGTTTAAGATGAGATTCAGTTCATTTATGGGCATAAGAGGAGCTGGGAGGCAGAGCATTTTTAACTATGGATGGGGGCAAGCTATGTGTTTCTCCCTGCGTCCAGTCTTTATGCTAAGCTAGGCTAACCTAGTTTCCTGACTCCAGCTCCATAATTAACACAAAGACATGAGAGGCTAATCAATTTTCAATTCTTCTGACCTGAAGGACCATGAGGTTTCACTGAAGTCACTTCAGCTATTCACATATAAAGTGTGCAGAGCTGTCCATATCACGTCTGGATCAATCTGTAGATGCAAACTATTTTTAACAGCAGTTTGAGGTGGCAGATGGGAAGGGGTTTCTGTGTTTGTACAATGGATAATAACCTAGTTGTCAATCACAGACAAGAATGGCCCAAGACACTTAGTCTCTCTGATTGATGGAAAAGGAGAAAAGAAATCCACCCTCATATACTATTCCTTGCATTTCTGGGCCTATTTTAGGATTTAGTGGTGTATTTTTTCTGTAGGAGACATGATGTGACATCACTTTGAGTTATTTCTGGCAGCTGCAAATGAGTTTCGGGGATATGATATATTTTTAAACTACAATTCAACAAACCGTGCTGTGAGAAATCCATCATAGATGATGCAGAAAAACACCAGCAGTAGCCGTTTGTAGATCAGACAAGTCTCACATTTTCTTCACTAGAAAACCTTTCACTATGTTATCACTTTCTCCACCTCTTGTAACCAACAGTTATGAAAAGCAATATTTTTACCTGTTCTCTGGGGTTGGTGAAAGGCATTATGGGAAATGTAGGAAATACTGATCACTCTTGAAATAAATCAAACATCACAGACGGTTGATATTCTGAATATCTCAAGGTGTATTTTTTTACTTTTTACTTTCTGCCATTTATGGTTTTGCCTTGTTGGGTGAAAATACCACCCATGCAACATACAAGGGACGTAAAAATGAGTGCCAAAAATTGCTTGCAAATATTATATTGATCCAGATTGGGTGTCTATTGAGAAACTGATCTTATCTATGTTAGGGAAATGGACTTGTTGTGATGGACTTTAACGTACAGAAATGCATAAGTACTATTTGCACATGATAATGAAAGAAAAGTGATGATTATGACGCTTCCTGCTTTTGACTTGCTTTAACAATAAGTGACACAGAAATCAGCCTTCTGTATATTTCATGCAAGTACTGTATTAGTTTTAAAATAGAACTACATCATGTTGCACTAGCATAAACAGGCATTGCTGTTTTTTGCTTGGAAAATAAAATGTTTTTAAAAAAAGATGACTGGGGGCAAATAATACTTGAACACAAAACAAATACTTGAAATAACTGTAAGAACATTATTTATCTTGCCATGGGATGTGTGTACAGTTGAGACTATTACCAGATAAATCATGCACATCACATCTAGTTCAAAACAATATTGTACAATTTTATCCAAGTATAGAAAAGAACATCCACAGAAAACATTACAAAGCATGGATATTTTATCCAAAAACTCTTTACAATCGTTTTACGATTGTTTTACTGAATGTCCTGATCATTAGAAAACCACCTTCAATGAATAATAATTTACAGAGAAATTTCACAACATTCATTTCTGTATATAGTATACTGCTAAGTACTGCTAAGTAAGTACTAAGATGTAGTCGTGTGATCTCCATCTCCATGCTGTTTCTCAACATGTTATGTGTGAGAAAAGCCTGCTGAATGTATAGAAATGAATGTTTGGTCCAGATGGTTTCCCCCTGGGAATTCTGACTGAAATCCAGTTCCGGACAACCTACAGCATTTTAGTCACGAGCAGAAAGTGTGGTGGTGAATCATTGTGTCATTGTTTGTGGCAGTATGTATATTTGTTATGTCCAACTCATCATCATGTAGTACAGCAAACAGCAGGTAGACAAAATAACAGAAACACTTTGCATTAAAACAGTAAACGCTGTTTTGGGAAATGTGTTAATGTTGCATTTTTAATTAGGCCACCAAAAGCGCCCGGGGGCGTTGATTCACCTAATTTATTTGGTTAAGTCCAAAATATCCAAATCATGTCCTAAACAACTTCAATACCTTTCCTGGAAAGAACTATTTTGTTCTAATTATAGAGTAAATGCAAAGTAGTACCCTTCCACTTATTTAATTCCAATTTATTTTCTAGTGTAACCTAAAGCATTTTAGTCAGTGCACAGATAAACATGCATAAATATTACATTTGTCTACCAGGAAACATACAATTAAAGATAAATTAAGTATAAACATTTACAATATTAAATACATAATGAATGAAGATTTACTTGGGTTTAAATGTGAGCTTTTCTCACAAGATGTTTTTTTTCTCCATAACTTCACCATATTAAAAAGTACTTTCCATGAAACTTTCTATGTACCCATAAAATACTGTATTGTTTGTATATGTATATGTCTTCTGTGCTTTACAATGGAGTTAAATGTTCTTGAATACAAATCAGCAATGTGTGTGAGCTTCAAATGTTTAAATCAGGTCTTAAATCACCGCTGTTTTTATGAGTGAGTTTCAGAGGTACAAAAAGACCACGGCCCATATTTATCAAGCTTGTCAGAATAACTCATGAGAACACTGCTAAGAGTGGACTTCAGAGTAAAAAAAATCTTGGCTCAAAGCTGTAAGTAAGTAAGTTATCAAGCATCTTAAGTGTCAGTCTTGATTCATGACACTTTGCTGTGCCGCAAACAGGATTTTGGATGACGACATAGGCAAGGACCAATCACTGAACAGATTTCCCTATTTAAGAATATTATGAGATAAATTCACATTCAATGGTGAAATTCCTAAGAGGAGTACATTCAACACACATTTGACAATAAAGAATTTTTAAGAGAATCATTATCTCTTGTCTCCTATTAGATGTCGCCCGACGGCACACAGTTCCTTTCAAACAGTTGCTTCAGGCCACTTTCATTCAATATCCGTGCGTCATGGGCAGACCCATGCCAGACTACAACATTTTGGAAGGTACCACATCCAAAATGTTGTAGTCTGCATCAACACAGCTTGTGTGTTGATGCTGTGGTACCTCTTCCTGTTCACATAAACCTTCTACTTTACACTGGAAGCAATCATCTTTATATGAGTGCCATTATTTGCACCGACAACTCCTGGGAAGCTGGCTATTTGCATGAATTGTGTTTGCTTCTGATGGATTATGGGGGGTGTTCTTGGGAAGTCGATAAAACGCTTGACAATGTGTGGAGCTGTAAGCGCCATTATTGTTTCCATGACAATTCAGCTTATTGATGGTTGTAATGGCCTCAAATTATCAGCATTGTGTTGCTGCATTTGTCCTGTGGCAAGGAAACGAAGCGTCATCACCACGCATTGAAAAGACAGTGGTGAAATGGCGTCCCTCACCAACTCGCTGACAAAGATGATGCCTGCTCTGCCTAAACAATATTGTTTGATCAAATGCGAGTCATCAAACAATTCAAAAACATTCTTCCTCTCCTGAAAGATTTTCACACGTCTCAGTCTCCAGTGTCATCACAAGCCCCTACAGGCAACACCTAACCACCTCAGAGACCTCTCAAGCTGTATATAATAAATTTATATGTAAATAACTGTGAGAATAAGAGTGATTCTTAGCTTTAAGATATTTGATAACTTGTTTTTATTCTTAAGTTTTAAAGTAGGAGTAAATTTAATCAATTCTCCCCAGATATTGGTTGCTTGAAATCCCTGCTACCTCATTAACAAACATTGCAAAATGATGAAAAGTCTCAATGGAAAAAGGCATGTGTCAAACCAAACACAGGAACACTAGCCACTGTATTGGTCACAACAAACCATTGAGCTGAATCCACACCATCAAAACTGAACATTACTAATCTTCAACAAATTGGTATTTATTGCAGGATTACTGCATTACATTGTAACAGCGTTTCTGTTATTTTGTCCACCCCTGTATAGCATGCTTGTGCTTCCATTTGTTATTTATACTGGGTATGCTTGGCCATGTTTGCCTCGTAAGGTTGATTTCTGTGCACTTGTGTTTATGCGTCTATGTGTTGCTTTCTGTGGAATAACTTCACCATCTAGTCCAAAAGAATAAAATACTGTATGCAGACGTTATATCAGGGGTTCCCAAGCATTTTGGAACCACTGCTCTATATGACACTGATATGAACGCAATCAATAAAGTCAATGATGAGCCCAAGATCAGGAAATAAAAAAATAACAAAATCTAGTCTTATGAAGCTATAAATGCATAAAAACATACATTAAATTGTTGTGTGTACCAAGAATAGAAAGTCTAAGTTCCTAAGAGAATAGAGCAATTAGCACTGTATCTTGTTATCAAAATGTGCCTGCAACATCAAACCAGCTTGTAAAGGCTGGCCTTGTGCCTGTGAATCTGCCATCAGCCATTAGATGTGCACAGAAAAGCAACAGAAGGAGTACCCATTCGACAAATCCCTGTATTGACCCCCTGTGGCCGGAGCATCTGCTGTTTTCTACTTTGGCCATAGACCTGAGTATCTATGTCAAAGACAAAAATAGTTCCACTGAGAAGGTCAACTATGGCATTACGTCACTTGGTTTCTTCTCTGGTTTTTGAAAAATGGGCAGGTTAAAACTGAAGGTGTCTGTCACATATTTATGCCAATTTGAACTGAGTGTTAGCCTACTTGTGTATTTATTTTGTGTACAGAGAATTTACATGTTTTATCTTTTCAACATCTATATTTGATATAAGTTTTCCATCTAGACAGCTAAAAATAAAGGCCAGTAAGATCAGTAAGATCTTCATTCATCATATCTATATTTAAAGTTTTACAATCTTACATTCTTCAGCCATGATAGGTTTTAGCTTGTAAGCATACACGCATACACGTTAAACTTTTGACCAGATGATGGCACTAAATTTCTTGAAGTGATTTAAATGTAACACAGGCACTTGCAAAGGTTAAAAGTTCAGTGTGTAACTTTTAGTGTCATCTAGTGGTGAGGGTTGCAAATTGCAACCTATGGCTCAGTCACCGCTCACCCCTTTCTTTGCAAGCGTGTAGCAGAAGCTACGGCGGCTGACACGCTCTGTCGGCTCTTGTGCTAAATAATACATTTCGTCTTCCATTTTTCCAAATTTCACTTCTCTCGTGTTCTGTGAAGCAGTTTTGTCCATTTGAGCTACTGTGGCGGTGCAACATGGCGGCTTCCATGTAAGGGGACCTTCGGTGTATGTAGATAGAAATGGCTCATACTAAATGTAAAATGTAAATGCTCCGTACTTGTATAGCGCCTTTCCAGTCTTTTCGACCACTCAAAGCGCTTTTACACTACATCTGCATTTACCTTTCACTCACATCCATACACTGAGCCTAAGTGCTCAAACAGAAACTGACAGTCACACACATTCATACACTGGCGGAACAGCCGCCAGAGGCAATTTGGGGTTCAGTGTCTTGCCCAAGGACACTTCGACATGCAGCCTGGGGGAGCCGGGAATTGAACCGGCAACCTTCCGATTAACGGCCAACCCGCTCTACCTCCTGAGCCACAGCCGCCCTAAGATAATAAAACATAACAATTCATTATGTGAGATCTTTATACATCACTGAAAACATAGAAAGTGTATAGGCCTGTTATATTGCATTGATGTCAATAGATCCTCCTAAATATTACACACTGGACCTTTATTAGTAATGCTTAAATTAAAAATAAAAGTGAGCCCCAAATGGGGCCCTAAAAAAGGCTTGGTCTGGCCCTGGGGTTACTGGGCCATGAACTGGGTCAGCAGGGTCAATCACAGGCGGCCTTTGAGAAAGGTCTGCCTGCCCTCAAAACAGGACAAAATTAAATCAACAGTGGAAACAATATTGGTATAACGCTACAAATGGATGACATCTACACCCATAACAGGCAAACAGGGAATTTAAAGGACAGTATAAAAAGTACATTAGTGTGGTGACAGAGCAGGTGAAGAAAATGGCTGTTGGTTTATGAGAGCTACTGGACTAATTTGACTGTTTTTTTAAAAAGTACATTGAGGAAGCATGGATGTCTTATAATACATGTGATCTTATAAGATAATATATGATGCAAATTCCTCTAAATTATGTCACTTTTGGAATGTACCATTATTTTACAAGGGTTTTTTGGTGACAGTATTGAAATCAGGGGACAGAGATAAATTGATGTATGTGTTTATAATTAGAAGCCCTGTTGAAATATAACAATCACAGTGAGGGAGAGGCCAAAAATCTCACCCTCATCAGCAAAAAAGTAATTTTAATTGTATTTGATGCTATACTGAAGAAAGAAGACATAGTAATGTTATAATTTAAAATATAATATTTATTTGTTGTTATGGTAATTTAATGATTATTTCTTGGGGATACAAAAAAACACAGATTCCACGGAATGACCCTTATAATAGGCTCCATGTAAATAGTATGTATTATACAGTATATATATTACGATGGGGATCCAGAGGGAAACTGCCTTAAATCCTCAAAGTAGCCTAACGTTAGAAGAAGAACAGCTCAATTTGGTTAGTTCGTTTAACATAGTCTGAGTTTAGCTGACCTTTTGTATGGGCTCACAACATTTGTTTCATATTTTGTAAATTGTTTCTTTAATTTTGGGTGGTGAAGAATAATAAAAAACAATCCAGTTTGATAAGCAGTCTATCAAACCATGAAGCCCGGTGCTGAGTTGCTGTTGATCGACCGTCAGTGAACGTTACAAAAGGAGCTTCCTGTCAAGTTCAATGTCCAACAAAGTCGGTTCTGCTCCAAAATGGACCTGTGGCAGCTGGCTGCGAACGCGTTGGCCCAGAATAAGAAAGCTGCTCTTCTGATCGGCGGAGCTGGCGTTGCCGTTTTGGGACTTGGTCTTGGTTATAAATACCTGCGAAAGCCAGAAAAAGTTGTTCGTGTAGGCGTAGTGTCGCAGCTTTTCATTCACCCTCTCAAGTCTGGCAAAGCGTTGTCTTTGGCTCTCGCAGAATGCCAGAAGTTCGGCTTTAAGTTTGGAGAGCTGCAGGATCGGTAAGTGTTGAGCACAAAAGGCTTAAGTTTGCCTTGTTCAGAGCGCGAGTGATCACTTTTAAGATGTTTACTGACTCGTTCAGACAAAAACAATCGATGCAACTAAAGTCAATGGTCACACAATGTTTTACCAACACTTATGATTGAGCACACCTTCCACCTTCTTTCCAGTTTTGTTAGGCTTCTTAACTTGAATATTTTAAATTTGTGCTACTTTATGCTGCTATTGTTGGTACTTTTTACTCCACAACATTTATTTTGCAGGTATTTGATTTTACATACAAACCATATGCTCAAACTGTAAATGATGCAAAATTGTAAATTGAAGGCCCTCCATACCCACACGGGTGTTTGTTGTGGCTTGTTAGACCTGAGAGGTGGTCTATGAGGCAAATAAAGGTTATAACAAAGTCAAAATTATCCTCCAACTTAACTGTTATCTTAAAATGCAAATATAGCTTAAAATATTTGATATGGAGCCCCAGATGATAACACATAATAAAAAAAAATAGCAGAAAGGCTACATAATTTAACACTCTAAAAGTGATCATTCTGCTTAATTTATATTTTTGAATCTTTAAGTTTGCTAATTATTTTTAATAAGCAAAGCCTTTCTGGGAGTCTTGACAAATGCAGGACTACTTAAGTAAAGAATCTGAATAATTTTTCCAGCACTATTGGTTCTGCCAGGAAAAGAAAAACGATGAAATATAAAGAATTACAAAATAAAAATACTCATGTTGGGTTAAAATTGAAACATTAAGTGACAAAATGATGAGATACTGCATCTTTACTTATCTCACAATTTGGACCTAAAGCGTGTATGTTTAAATGGTGATATTGTCTCATAAGTCAGTCATAGTTTTAACTTGTCATGATTTTTATTTTATTTAATACTTTGCACATAGTTGAAAAATAAGCTGACACAAACACCACTGTGTTTGCTTAGAGTGCACATTGTCTAGTGGGTTAAGAGCCATTTTGCCTCTCTCCAAGTGTTCATCTAGTTTAATTCAGTCAGGGACACAAAATTGCACAAATAAAAGCAATTTCCCTTTGCTTTAAACTCACTGGCTTAATCTGTGCTTCTTCACTGTGGCTCACTATTAAGCTTATTCATAAACTTTTGAGGAGGTTTTCATGAAGACTTGAAGCAGGTTTATGATCTTGCATGCTTTTTAGAGAAATTTCCAATTTAATAATTCAATTGTCCAAACACTGATAACACACATATACAGGAGGGGGGAAATGGCAGGACTTCATTTCTAACCAGTGCATAAAAACAAAATGTTATATCTGGGATGATTAATGAGGAGGAGGAGTAGTAGTAGTAGTAGTAGTAGTAGTAGTAGTAGTAGCCATATCAACATGTGACGACATTAATCGTGTCTTTTTCTTTGCTTCAGATCTGTGAGAGCTCAGTGTGCAGGTTTGGTGCCTGGACACTGGAATTAAACCAGGGATGGCAATGGCGCAGATGATGGGAAAAAAACGCTGTTCTGTTTGTTTTGATTGCAGGCACTGGATGGTGGTCACAGAAGACGGTCACATGGTGACGGGCAGACAGCAGCCTCGTCTGGTGTTGGTGTCTCTGACATGCGAGGGAGGTCATGTTTGTCTGAACGGCCCAGACATGGAGGAGCTGCGATTCCCCATCAGACAGTCTGATAACCCCGTCATCGACTGCAGGTTTTACATCAGATTTTAATTTTGGCCGCACAATTTGCACTTTTGCTCTTAAATCTGCAAATTTCGACATTTCGTTTAACATAATTAACAATGTTAATTTGATTTTTGTCTGCATTTTTAGGTTTTGTTTCAATTCTCTTTATGGACTTCTTGATGTTTTTGTGCTGCAGAGTGTTTGGAGCTGACATTCAGGGACGGGACTGTGGCGACGAAGCATCTCGCTGGCTCACTCGTTATTTTGGCGCTGAGAAAACCTTTCGCTTGGTGCACTTTGAACCCCAGATGAAGGCTAGGAGGCCAGCAGAGAGCGAGCCTCTTTTCCCAAAATATGAGGTAAATTGTCCATATTTTATGGCTTCATCTGTATGCCTCCACTTTAGACAAAATATTTTTGTCAGCTTTAATTCTCTCTATTAAATAAAATACCAAAAGGTTTAACAACAACTTTTTGAGGAAACAACAATAAAATCAAAACCAGATTTGTCTTTTTTTGCTATTCATTGTCAAATTACTGCAAGAATCAACTTGTTAGAAAGATATTATTTCCACTAGTGATTGTATTGGTGGTGTTTAATCATTTATCCAGCAGGTGGCCTACCCAGATTACGGACCTGTGATGCTGCTGTCTGAGTCCTCTGTCAAGGATCTCAGCAGCAAGTTAGAGAAGGATGTCACGGCAGAGCGCTTCCGCCCAAACATTGTCATAAGTGACTGTGAAGCATTTGATGAGGTGTGTTGTTCGGCTTTTTCCCTGATTTCTTTTCCCTGCTCATTCCTCTGTTTGGCTACAAGATTAGAAACATAAACAAAGTATATATCAGGCAGCCATGTGAAGATTAGCTTCGGTCAACAAAAGGCCTTAAAAATAAGAGATCCTAGGATGTGTCTCTATTCTACAGCCTGTGAGGTTTTCTTTTTCCCTCCTGTTTGGAAAAATGATCATTTGGTGCTTTTCTTCTGACTAATACCTCGCCCTTTTCAGCGTGAGCAGCGTGGACTAATTTTATCTCCAACTGAAAAAACCAACTGTTTTGGCTTTTCAGGATACATGGGAAGAGATCCAGATTGGCAGCGTGAGACTGCAGCGTGTAATGTCATGTGGACGGTAACACACTTGATGCTTCACACAGATTTTAATCAGAGACAGAATCACTTCATTTATAAACGGTGAATCCAAAGCTGCAATGCTGGGGTTTGGGGGTTGATTCCCTGGATACATAATAAATTTGCCACTGATTGTGCATTTTTGTGTCTATTTGATGTTAAAATGCATCAGTTTGTCTGTCTAAACAGGATAGACGCAAACTCACATGTAACTTTTGTTGTTTCCAGATGCATTTTTTACCACAGTTGACCCTGAAACGGGTATTATCACCCGAAAAGAGCCTCTGGAAACACTGAAAAGGTAAAGTTTTAACTCATTATTAAATGAGGGTAAAAAGAGAAGCTGTCCCTTTGTCCGGTCCGCCACAACTTTAAGAAGACCTAGAACAGATTGACAGGGGACTGAATTCAGAAGGCTCAGCCACTTATCACACAACAGCAGCAGATGCAACCAGAGATTTTTTTTCTCCCTTTATTCTTCTTCCTTATCAGAAACTGGCACCTACATTACCCACAATGCCACTCAACTGCTAACAGTTCTGTCAGAGATTCAGATTTGTCTATGGGTGTGGTGTGTTAGTAGAGGCTAATGTAGCCCCGAGCAGAGATAAGGAGCTGGCTACAGGTCCGGTAACCTCACCTCTTTGTACCTTCACACCTCCAGGTTTTTTTCTTTTTTTTAAGAACTTGTAGTCTTCGGCCCTCACCAACACTGACTCAATTAGAGCTGCATCTGGAGCCACAAAGGGCTTTATACAGCTTTTGTTCACATATGCTGTAGTATTTCAGAAGACCTAAAAACAGACTGTGTAAAATTGGTGGATTTCCTCTTTAATGTAACAGTATCTGAGAAACTTGATGGAGATCATTTTATAAGAAGCGTGATTTTGGGTTTATCTAAATGTATATAGCTTATTGTTATTCTTCTTCACTCTTATTCAGCCAAAGGACCATAGTAACTTGAGTCAACTCTGTGAAAGACACTCAGCAGCCCAACTTCTGCCTAGTAGTGTGTCTACTGTCTTATAGGATATATATAGTCACCAATGTCAGTGCTATAGTACCATGTCCGAACTTCATGCACCTGATAGAAAAAGACTAGCATGCTATTATTTCCTGCATGCAAATGTTGGATAGACAAAAAACCCTCTCCAATTCAAAGCTAAAAATTATGACAATTAGGCAGATTAAATGCTTTTTAATGTCAGTAAAATCTGGCAACCTTGGTGTTTAATATGAGTTAGTGTGATTTTTTTATTTTTTTCACAGATTCACTTGTAGCTTCATTGAGTTATGTATTATATTTGATGTATCTGGTAAATGTTGGTGTGTTTTTCTAATTTATGTAAAACTACTAACAATTTCCCTTTGTTTGTTTTTTTTTTTTTGGTTAATTTAAATGTTATTTCTACCATGTCAATGAGATGAGAAGTCTAATTTTAAGAAATGGAAAAATTGAATGAATCTTTTCACAGCTATCGTCTATGCAAACCATCCGAGAAGCACATCTACAAAGCGTCTCCGTTGTTTGGACAGCTGCACACTGTGAAGAAGCCGGGGATCCTGCAGGTTGGCGATGTAGTGTACAAGATCAGCCGCTGAATGAAGGAGTCAGAAAGGGAAAAACATATGGTATAACATATTTTTTTCTAAAGGAGGAAGAATTCTTTGTTATTAGCAGTGTCACCTTATAATCACTTAACTTAAATAGATGTACTACACATAAATAATAGAGGAATAGAACACTAAAATTGAGTATTATTATTATTATTATTATTATTACTGATTGAAGATAACATGCAAATAAGTAATCAATTGTTGGATTTTACTGGTGGATTGTATTAATTCTATGTCAGATGGGTTGCTGTGTAACACTAATAGTGCTTGTATTTAAAAAAAAAAAAAAAAAAAAAACAACTCCAAACAACTGCACATTGAGTTCACCGGATAAATAAATTAAGAAAAGTACATACCGCTATTAAAGAGAGAAATGAAAACTGCATAATGTCTTTTTTTATATAATATTTTAATTATTCTGGAGGTAACAGCGCAGAGACACTGCTGGTCAACAACAGTCTCTGGTATTAAAACAACATTTGAGATGAATGAACTTTCCTTCTGTCTAATACTTTTAACATTTTAGTTTTATTCATATCAAGGCATGTTATCCTTAATATTTCAAATAAGAGAACTCAAGCATTAAATGACAATCAAAAAGACTAAAGGAAATTTTCATTCATTTAACAACAATGAGAAGTTTGGTATTTTGTAAATGAATGGCTTGTACTTTTTAAAACTGATACTCCGTATCACGGAAAATATCTCCAGTAAATATTTTACTTGACACTTTTTAGTTTGTAAAACCTACAAACTCTTGCCAGCAGAGGGTCAGTGGATCAGTGACACTTGAACAGGACAAACATGCTGAAGCATCTGATAGAAAGTAAGATCAAACCTGTAACCTTTCAGTTAATCTGCTATCTGCACTTCCCTGTCAGCATCTTACCAATAGGTGAGTAAGGATAACTTGACCTGACAGATTTTGTTCCTTTAACGAAACATTTCTTAGAGTGTGATGAGTGTAAACAGCTTAAGGTCCAATTGAGACCCAGTTTTAGTTACATACAGTAGGGGAAGATATTTCTGGATATTCCTATATAAATTTACCCTATATTGCAACTGATGTAAAACATTTTTGTTAATTTCAGCTTTTAAATAATATTTAAACCAGCAATAGATCTGTGCATTGCAGCAGTGACAGTCACTTGAATTGTTAACTAGAAGTGGAAATTGTATAAATTGCTGCCCATGTCCTTGAATTGACAACAATTAACAGTACAAAAACACTCCTGTACGTCTGCTTAAAAACAGTTTGTTAATGTCATTTCAGTATGAACTTGATTGATGATGAACCCTGATAGGATTTATATTTCTTTCAAATGTGACTTCAGTTATTCTTATCTGACCTCATGTATTTCTCATTTCGTTAATATTCTTTCTGGGGGGTTTCCTGTGTGGACAATAATTCCTTTTACTCCTCATTTAAATGAGGACCCAAACAAACTATGTTTTGCTCAGTCACAGATTATCATTTCTTCACTGAGATTAAGGTATGGATTAGAGGTCTTGACTAGTGTGAGTTTAAGGCAAGAGCACTCTAATTTTTTTTCTACGTGGTTTAAAGTTTTTATGTGAGAAGGTTAACGACTTGCTGTATCTGCTCTGCATAAGTAGGCTAATATAAACGTGTTAATGTGCTAATAATAGTGTCAATGGTCATGATAGAATATATTTTTACTATAGAACCAGAGTAAAGACTCTAGGCATGTTAGTTAGCTGCTCTGTGAGCCTGTACTCACAGTGGGGTTTTGAGCTAAATGCTAAAGTTAGCATGCTAACATGCTCACATGACAATTCTAACATACACGTATGAAGTATAATGCTCACCTAACCATCTTAGTTTGGGGTGTTAGCATGCTAATGTTTGCTATAAGTAGGACTAAGCGCAAAGTGTGGTGTGTGTGGATGCCTAGGGGTCCTTGAGAAGGTTCCAGGGGGTCCCCAGCAAAAGGGAATCATTTATTTTCATTATAATTCCATCCATTAGTAACACAATGACAGAATGTATGACTAATTTGGTCATGAGTTTCATATATTTTCTATAATAAAACTAAAAACCCAATATCCTATCAGATGGTTGATTCTAGACCAAAATCCTATCAAACTGGGGTCCGTGGTCTAATTTGTGTCAGTTAAGAGGTTCTTGATGTGAATAAGTTTGCGAACTACTGCTCTAAATGAAAAGTTTAGAGCAGTAGTCGGTTGAAAAGTTAGGATACAGCTGGGCTTATCAAAAACTGTGTTTTGACGATGAAAAAAAAGCTAAATCAAGAAAGCAACACAGTTATTTCTTCTGGTTTTATGAAGGCTTACTTTAGTTATCATAATTCTGCATGCACAGAACTTCATAGGCCACTGGGTCTTTAGGCTGCAATAGAAATACCTAAACAGTGTGCAAACTCCATGTGAATTTGTTTTTGTCACTCGACTATTCTGCCACTATGATGCAAAGTGGATTCAGCAGATTCATCAATTTCCTCAAAGGTGCTGAAGAAGGGTTGGTACCTCTGCTGTGGGCAAAGGCAGCTGGATGCTGTGTTTGGTGTATGATCTCTATCTCAAGCTGAAATGTACCATTGAAATTCAGTGCAAGGAATTCAACAAAAATGACAAAGCACTGAAACGTACAATCATGCCCTTTCAAAGCAGGGAACACCCATCATGTTGTGTTTCATGTGACAGCAAAGTGCCTGGTTTGCTGAAAAGTGCTCCTCCATCAAAAACACCAAGGTAATGACAAATAGAGCTAATAGGAACCGTTGCACAGGAAAAGAGCCACTTAGAAACAATTGTCCACCATCTTCACTGTCCTTAAATGCCCATCTCAGAGGAAACATTTTTTTGGGTAGAAGGTCCAAGAAGCCAAGTCTGTGTTTTCTAAATTGGTGACATTTTAGCACATGTTGTTATGGAGGTCTGTAATTTCTAGGGGTCCTGGGTGCAACGAACCTCAACATACACAACACCATATAGAAAACACATGGTAGACATTAAATCTGAGTGCAGCCTTTCATATTTTCAGACCCATAAATCTAGACCCTCCATTACTTTAAATGACTCTTGTGCTTTTTTTTCCTAATCAGTATGATGTACGTTTCCTACTGTATTTGCTGTAGGTGAGGTGCTAGATGTGAGTGTATAAAAAATTATATAAAATTTCCAGACTAGCACTGCTTTAGTTGTCCAGAGGAGTATAAATAAACAAATAAAATACTTTTATTTCGTACTACTTTGTATTTGAAAACAAGGCTTGACTAAAGTCTTCCAAACGTCTTAACACATAAGTTGTCTAGACAGAGTGAAACAAGCAGGAATAAAATGTGACTGTGAAAGAGACCTAATAATAGTACAAGGATATGAGGATTTGTCAAGTGAACATGTATTGTCTATGCATGAGAGCTGTTGTCCTTTATATTTGTTTATTTTACCAGCAGCATATTCTTTGCATGCTTCATTGAGGGTCTATACTAGTTTGTATACTAGTGGCATGTCATAAAATATGTGGTTAATGTCATCTCCTGTCAAGTCACGGTTTTGTCATGTCATTGCATGATATATGTGTTATACGTGGTATATACATGTGTTATTGTTTGTATTCTATGTTAACTGTGTCATATCTACATAACACCGCTATTATCATGGCAAAAGATGATGTATGTCATTGTAAAGGATGGTATGTTTATGTCATGTCATCTTATGGTATGTTTGTTGTGTCATCTTATGATTTAAAAAGCGTGCTGAATTGTGAGATTCATGTAACCTTTTTTGCACGTCGCAGTCTGGATGGCTTTACATTTACAGCAGTCATTACGCAAGCCACGGACACAGCGGTTCCAGTTGTAATCAGTGATGTGGAGTTTAATTACAGAGAGCGTCTGAGAGACACACACACAGACACGTTCTACTGTTTATTTTTACCGCTTGCATGTGTTATAAAATTAAAGCAATTTAACAACATTTGGCTTTGGCATAGTTAGAAGTTTTTTATCTGCTTGCTGCTTATTTCTACTATCAATACTCTATATATTTGATATGTTTTATATACAGACAGAGTGGTGATTACGTTGGACCAATGATTTTTATGACAGTCAAAAATAAAATATAAAGGAAACAGTGTCATTACATGCATAATAAACAGTTGTGTGTTTTGTACTTTAAAAGAATAGTTCAACATTTTAGGAAATAGGCTTGCTCATTATCTTGCCAGGCATTAGATGAGAAGATTCGTACCGCTCTATATTGTAAATACGAAGGTTTCACCATCAACCAGTTAGGTTAGCTTAGCACAAAGCCTGGAAATATGGCAAACAGCTAGCCTGGCTCTGGATTAAACAAACAAGATATAACTTGTTTTGTTTGCTTTGGACAGTGTCAAACTAGCTTTTTTAACGCTTCCTGTCTTTATGCTTTAAGCTCGACTGGCTGCTGGGGGTAGCTTCATACCTTAACTCATCTAAAATTTCCCAAAATGTCAAATTATTCCTTGAAAACCTGAAAACAAAAACATGCTAAATAATGACAAAGTCAAAAGCAATTGTTTTAAAGTGCTATGCCATCTTTAGCTTTCTTGCTTTTGGCCTGTTTTGCATTGTTCTGTTCATTTTTGCATTCAAGGTTGTCTTAGTTTTATTCATGAAGGCATGATATTCTTTTGCAGATTGTTCCAACTTTATGCTGTTTTTCTCACGTTTGATTTGGTGCTGTATACTTTTCTTTGGGGGAATCTTTTTTGTACGGATTTTGTTATCTTTCAGGATTTTGGGAGGTTGTAGAGCAGTTTGATTTGTCTTTGGTTTTACTTTGTCACCGACAGGCTTTATTTTAGCATTGGTCTTTTTTGATTGTTCCTTGGATTTCTGTGTCAAAGTGTTCTTCTTCATTTGCTCATTAGCTGCCTGTTTGGTTAGCACTTTGTTTTTCTTCCATGGTTTCAGCTTGTTTTCCTTCCTTGCTTTCTTATCAGATTTCCATTTCAGCTGTACAGCAGTCCTCATTGTCGTTGTCCCGCTGGCTGCAGACGCTGTAGGTTTGACCTGGCTTCTCGTCACCGGTGGTTTGGTGGTGAGTTTGAATTTTCTCGGCGGTGGTCTCGTAGGTTTTTCATTTGTGTCCAGCACAGTCACTGAAATGGCACAGATGTTAGTAAGTACCCATTTTTAAAGTTTTACTTGTTTAACTCTACAGCCACATGTGTTTCATTTTATAAGAGTGAAGTTGAATATTTGGCTCCAAAAACAGCCTAGATGTTTGAAATGCTTTCCTCTTTTGTCCTTTTCTTTTTAAAGTAGGTTTGATGTAAAATGGGAGACTGCTTTTTATAGTTTTATATATGACCTCAATGTGTTGCACAATTTGGCAGTCTACATACATGAAATGGGGAGGGGAAAAAAGCAGGTTCTGCTCAGGACAAGCCTACTAAAGAGAAAAACAGTCAATGTAGCAATTTCTTGGCTTTATAGAACAGATGTCTTCTTATCCTGACCTCTTACATTAACTTAATTTACTTGATAATATTTTATCTATATGTTGTTCATATTAAGTTGTAAATGTAAAGTTGTTTAATGTAAAACACCATGCTCAATGTACAATTTCAGAGGCTCCACTGACAAAATATTCCCTTTCAAATTGCTTCTTCAGCAAGTCTGGTATACGCACAACATAAACATGAGACATTTAGTTATAAGGAGAAGTTATTAAAATATAAAGTTATACTTACATTCTCTGGGCACAAAAGGAATCTTTTTCCCCCTCACTTTGACAGGCAGTGGCTTCTGCTTACATTTTCCTGGAGGAGCTCTCCTGCAAAAGTTAGAAGGGAAGACGTTTTTTATGGTTAAATTGGGGATTGTTATGTTTTAAAAAAGCACTTTATGAGTTTCAGGACAAAAATGATATAAGGACTTTTCAACATGCCTTGAATGTCATTGAAAGTTGAAAACAATACAAATTTTCAAATAATATCTATATATTTGTGATGACACAACAGTACTTTTTATTCAGATTCTGGGTGCTGAGTCTGTTGCTTCTCCAAGCTGTTAAGTTCAGTATAATTAACCTAGACGTGCACTGTACATGTACAGACTAATAGCTCAGCAGCCTAATTTTTAGAGTTATCAGTTTAAGATTGTTTCTGTGGCTTTCACAGTCTTTTAACAGGATTTTAATGAGGAAGTAATGTACTGTTAATAGCAATAGCGCTCTTAGTGACCAGTTAGATAAAGATTTGTTTCATACATTTGCTGAACACCTCTGGTGGAAGAGCTGTGCTCGTTGTTGCCCCATGTACAGCCTTTACACTGGTGTTCTCATATTGGCTGCAGGGATTTATTCTAATATTCTCCAATTTCTTGCATGATTTAGGAGAAAGACAACTTGAGAAATGTGTCATTGCTTTTTAATCATTGCTCCAAGCAGGCATGTTTGTCCAGTGCGCATTCGGATAGAAAAAGGGATCACCATTCTTAAATATCTCTATCAGATGTGTTGCACCTTGACTCAGATATTACTCAGATAAGTAGAAAATTACTTGTGTTGATTATTGTTTTCAATACTATTCCAACAGTTACATTACAGTGTGGTATCCTGAAAGTAAGTACAGCACTTCAATATGAATGCACTTGAATTACTCCTCATGTTAGCAGTCATGATGCCATGAAATCAGAGCCTAACAGAAAATTCCAACATATATTTATCAACATGCTTGATAGATATGAATGTTGTTTTCCTAGTCGGCAGCATTTTTTCAGGTAAATTAATTCTATGATGATTATTAAAACGTGTAAGCTGTGTCTGATACCGCACCTGGAGGGGTCCATGAATTTGAAAACAGTTCCAAAAGGAGACATGGCACTGGGGTACGTAGTAGCCAAAAAATATAGTTCCCCTAAAATAACAGAAACAGCTCATGAGTACTGTTAAATTGGTGCATAACTAAACACTGTGAGAGGCTGAATAAATGTTACCTGCTTCATCTTCAGCAAAGGAGATGATAAACTTGTGGTGATGATTGATAAGTCCAGGAAAAGAGCAGGTCTTTGTGTCACCCATACACACATTCCTCTCCTTCCAGTTTCCTGTTGTCTTATCTTCCTCTAACGCCATGATCCGACTGCAAGATTGACAGGAATCAGGTATACTGTTATAACCAAACAACACGGATTTATTAGTGTACTTAAGGCAGAAATTAATAGTTCATCTCTCAACTTTATAGTAGTGAGGATGATGGAAAAACTACTGAAAAAACAAGTATAACTTTTGCCAAAGAGGAAACTCAATCGCTTCAAATTTTAAAGGAATAGTACAACTTTTTAGCAAATATGCTTTTTCACTTTCTTGCTGAGATTTACCACTGTTCTTTCTTTATGCTATGGAGTGAGCTGAGCTTTGCATAAAGACTGGAAGCAGAAGGAAACAGCTACTATTTATCTCATTTTCTTTTAAAACAGAAACATTAAAAAACAATAATTTATGGTTTTAAGGGGGGTTATAACTGTTTCTTGGCGGAGACTGCTGGAAGGCACCTCTCCCAGTTGACAAATAACAACCCCTGTAAAACAGTGTATTGTTGTTTTTGTATATATTAAATAAAAAGATACATATTAATTAGTGAGCTTCAGCTTTTTTACTTTTAAACAGAGCCAGGCTAACTATTCCTCCCTGTTTCTTTATGGTAAGCAAAGCAGTTAGCAGGTAGTTAACCTGCTGGCCACAGCTTGATATTCATTATACAGACATAAGAGTGGTATCAACCTTCTCATCACTCGATGTCATGACACAAAAGCAAATGACACAAAAGCAAAAACTATTCCTTAACATGAAGTAAAGCTAATCAGTGTTTGCCTGATACATCAGGATGATCCTGATCATTAGTTCACGTTTTGTCAAACTGTGGCAATAAGAGACAAGACTTGAATTAATTTTAACCTACTTGCAGAACTGCATGAGTGTACTTTAACTCATGGACAAGTTAGATGAAAGTGAAAGGAGGTACAGGGATGTTCTGGTAGATACTCTTTTCATTGGATTGTCAAACGAAGCTATGCCGGAGTCCTAAATGATTCTCAAGTCATCAATCTCAAGTCAAGGCATGAGTGCATGCATAAAACATGTCAAACCTCAAGTATGAAAGTATGAAAAGTTAATAAATCAAATTTGAGACCCAAAATTTGTGTCGTTTAAATGTCAGTGGCTCGATATTGAAGTCAAATGCCTGTGGACAGATGATGATGTGGCTTGAATTTATTCAAAAATGCATGGGTTTTTCAAAAAAGCACAACAGCTGAGCAAACAAGCTAAGAAAAACTAGTCTGTTTTAATTTACTCCTGAAAATCTGACAGAAAAAGATTTTATTCCACACAACAGTTGGAGGAAACTATTTGGCTCAGATAGACACAATCTTACCCACTCATAAAGTCTCCAAAAATGTACAGGCCGTTCAGATTGGGTGATTCACATCCTCTGTACACATATCCCCCCTGTCACAGACTTCCCAACATGATGGCTGTATGCAAATATAGGGAGGATGTCATCTGTTGTGGCAGAGAAAGATGAACTGAATTTGACTAAAATCTGAAGCATCTAAATTAAATTAAAAAACAGCACATAATGACGGAAATAACAGGTGGTGACAGAAAATAGTTATTTTTTACAATTAGAGAAGTTTAACATGAACAAAAACTACTTACTCAAGGAGGAGTTGTGGCACAGCTTCACATCATAGCACTCAAAGCCCTCTTTGGCTCGCCATCCATAGTTTCCTCCCTTTACAATAATGTCAATTTCCTCATAGCGGTTTTGACCCACATCTCCACAGAATATCCTCCCCCTGCCATAGCGACTGACCAGGTCTCCACGATCCACAGAGCACCGCCACATGTTTCTTACACCATATGCATACACCTCTGGCCGGGCATCTGGGTCGCCAAGGAATGGGTTATCAAGGGGTAACCTGTACTGCTTCCCACTGGAGTCACTTCCATCTACATCAATGCGGAGTACTTTTCCCAACAGAGCACTCCTGGGTAGGAAAAAATGGGATTTAGAGGCCCTGTAGTGCAGTTAATACCAGCCAGGGATACTTTTGCATTTGCCAGACAGTGTGCCACTTGCACTACATGTTGTAATTAAGAGTGCATGAAAATTATAAGTAAGAAGTCTAAACAGTCTAAAAGTAATGGAAAGTGGTTGAAACAGACGGTTGAAACAGTTGAAATACTGAAAATATTGAATGAATACAGATATCTAGAAAAATGGAAATGTTTAAATTAGCTAAACGTAATGGATAAACAGATGAAATATTTAGAAAAAGTAAAAGTATTTGATAAATAGTTGAAATAGATAGTTAACGATAGATGCTTCTGCTACTACAAGTGGTAGTATGAATGCAAACTTGACCAAACTGACCTAAATGCAGGGCTGGGCAAAATGGCCAAAAATGTTCTCACAATAAAAAAATTATAAATGTCAAATCATTATTTCTTTCAAGTTGCATTTTGTTTTAACCAGATAGTTAACTGTGGTTTTAAACTGTTCTTTGTGGTCAGAACATGCCAAACACTTGCCAAACAGTGAATCACATAACAAATCCTAGGTAGAACATTCAAAACAATTATGATAAAATCTTTTTTCAACAAATATGCATAAGTAAAACTGAGTAAAATCTTTTTTCATTCTCTTTTAAATTGTCATTGTTTTATAGGCCGGCCCTATCTAAATATTGACAATTAAATTTTATGATGAAAATACTCTAACAGTAGAGACTTTTATATGATTTATAAATATAAATGACATCTAGTTTAATGATGAAGAGGCACATGAGTTTATCTGATAGGGCTTCAGACAAAGAAGGTTGGGAACCACTGCTTTCTGCTTCGTTCCTCGTCACTCTTCCTCACACTTGAAGAAACCTGAAGCACCTTACTTGTTTTGTGAGTTGCCATACTTCCCAAATGGATCCCCAGCCTTTCCACCATCTCCAGTGAAGATGTACAAATATCCATCGAGACCAAACAGCAGCTGGCCTCCATTGTGGTTTGCAGCCGGCTCCTCGATCTCTAGAATGACCCTGAATGTAAAAAGAATGCAGATCAGTAAAAGCACATCTACATCCAGGTGGTTTGTCAGACATAAATATCTGGCTGCCATTTTTCTTAAGGATGCCTTCAGGTCATTTCTCACTCAGCCTTTACTTCTTTAGCTAAGATGCTTTGGTGTTCATTCCACGTAGCAATTATTTTTCTAACAGGTAAAAAGTAGTGATAACAGAGCAGGCCTCAGGGTAAAGTTGGTTCACGCAAAGTACAGAAACTGATTTTCTCTCCTACCTCTAGCGATATCTTCCAATTCTGAGCTCAGTTTTTGAGATTTCTGGTCAAATCAATGGAGGTGAATGTTTGTATTGATTAAACAAAAGAGATATAAGGTGTTAATTTGTGAACTTTAGAGGTGCTGGTAGAGAGAGCGAGGCTAGCCGTTTCCCCTGCTTCCAGTCCTTATGCTAAGCTAGGCTAATTGACTACTGGCAGTAGCTACATCTTTAATGCATAGACATGAGAGTGGTAGGTAGCTTCTTGAGAAATGTTCATGTGCTATACCACATTTTGGCATTTCGGGGGGACTATAACAAAGTCAGTGACTGTGTCTTAAATTCATTATATCTTAATGGGATTTTAGCTACTTTTCATCTGTGCTTTATTTTTTTTCATTGAGTTATTTTAATTGCTGCACATTGCAACATTGAGTGTATAGATAACTCAGCCTGTTGCATAGGTGACATAGGCCTAGGGTGTAAAATATAATCAAGTGGACCCACCTTACGCTATGAGTCACAGCTAGTGTTTGAAAGAATGGTAGAGCTTTGCAAAATAAAAATTTAAAATATGAGGCACAAACTTGCTCTGTTTGTGTCTGTGAGCTGTACTGTATAGGAGGTGCTGAAGTTAACATTTGTGTGAGATTTATGAAGTGTTTTTCATCAGTTCAGGTTTCCACCTCCTTTTCTGTGTCTGTCAGACAGTCTGTAATAGATACTACCATATCAGCAGAGCAATAACACAGGCTAATGCACAGTAAAGAGTAAAGAGCAGGTAGTAAAATTCAAAATCTAAAATCTCGCCTAGGGCTCCAACACTTTCAGGGCCGTCTGTGCTCTTACCTGAAAAAAACTTTAATCGAGCTAAGGGCCCCAGAAAAGTTTGGGCCAACTGTGAAGTGACTTACTGCATTAAGCTCAGAACATGTTTAAGCACGCTTTGGTGCAGATACACCCGAGGGGGAATTTGACAGTGTAGCCCTATACATTTCTTTCAAAGGGTAACTGTAAGTGCAGACATACACATCAGCCAAACTTTGATGCTATAAAAACAGCAAAAATAAATCTTCCCTGTTTGCATACCTCTCTGAGTCAGGATCAGCCATGTTCATATCGTGGGCAGACACCTTCATCTCACTGACTCTGACTTTCTCCAGCTTACTGTTGACCTGGATAGAGTAGTAGATGAAGAAGCGTCCATTTTCACGGTACTTCGGATGGAAGGCCATGCCCAGGAAGCCCCTTTCATCCCCCAGCCAGGGCGTGGTCATCACTTCCCCACTCATGTCCAAGAAGGGGCTCTCCAGCCGACTGCCGTCACGCAGGTAGACCCACACGAAGCCCACCTGCTCTGCGATGAACATGCGATGTGTGTCATCGCCACTGTGTAGCATCAACACAGGGTTCCTGAGGTTGTTCGCCACCTCTGTTAAGCACACCTGGAGACAACCTCTGGGGTCCTCCACCACCGCTCCAAGGTTGCTGTTGAGGTCGGGGCTCTTCAAAACATTGGGATAGCAGTAGTCCTGGTCAGACAAGTCCACTATGCTGCAGAACGTGGTAACATCTCTCTCAGCAGTGTCCCGCAGCAGCTGGTTCTCAGTAAGATATTTAACCACATGATGACATTTGCCAAGAAACTCAGAGCAGTAGCCAAAGCAAAGGCCAGGTAGTTCTCTGACAGGTGTGTACGGGTCCTCAGCATCATAGAGGTGTGCAGCATATGGAGAGCATTCCTAGATGGGGCAAACACGAGACACTATAGTGTACTAATTATCACAAAGACATTTCAGGTCACTGGTAACACAGGAGATGAAAGTTTGGGGGCACTTTGGCTAAGCAGACAGGCTTGATCGGCCTAATTCTGACATTAGATCAAAGTTGAAGCAAGGATGTGTCCCTTAAAGGACAAAGACATATTCTGGTTGTCAAAAACCTTCCAGACCTCAATAGTGGTTGCAAGAAGTGCTGGTTAATGGGAATTTAAGATTATTCCTCTTTTTTGAATCATTATAAACACTCTGGATTGGAGCTCTTATTAGATTTAACCTAATAAGAGAATCACATGTCACATAAATTGAGTTCTCTCCAACTGTTAATTGAAGTTTGAAGTACTATAGCCTATGTTAATTCAATTATAACAAATTAAAACAAAGATGCATGATACCTAAACTTTAATATTTGTATAAGTTTAAGTCTTATAAGCTTAATGATTGTTTTAATCAGTGTTGGGCAGTAGCGTCGCTACAAGTAGCGCCGTTACTACATTTCTCGGTAGCTTGGTGGTAGCGTCACTATTTTCTGAATCTAATAGCTTTTCAGTAACGAAGCTCTTTTATGGACAGAGTAGCGCGGTAGCTTCCACACACGCTACATTTTCCCAAGCATTTCTGAAGGATCAGTACGTGACACCACCGCCACACACGGACCTGTATTTGCAGCCGGCAGAAGCGCTTCCCTGTGATGGTGACATCACGTACCGATCCTTGGGTTGATGTTTGCGACTTTGCTGCAGGGGAATAAAGACACGTGCGACGGAGTGTCTCTCTCTCTCTCTCTCTCTCTCTCTCTCTCTCTCTCTCGCTCTTTCTCTGCCATGAATGTTTAGGTTGCAATGTTGCCAGAGCACAAAGTCACATATAAACTATAAAAAATCTAGAATTAATTAATAATTAATTAATTAAATTTATTAATGATTTGATAATTAAGTTGCTTTATACAAAAAACAATGGTTCTCCGTTTGTTGCATGAGGAAGTACATTTAGCAGCAATGATATGGCAGTAAGTAGGAGACGTTCTGTGTCTGATTTAGCTCTCTTGCACAAACACACTGTTTGGAGCAGGTTTTTAGTCTTTCTTCTGTTGCTACTGTGGAATGAAGTTGGTTCAATATAAACTAGGCCTATGTTGCGTGTGTGTGTGAGTGTGTGTATATAAATATTTATATATAAATGACCTAACTATAAACTATTAAAAAAAATAAAAGTAGCTTAGATGTAACTAAGCTAAAACTTGAGAGATGGTTGCAATAGACCGTTTAGACTGTGTCCATTAATCACAGGTTTCCTGTAGGCCTATATAGATTGGACAATTTTCTGCAGAGGCAGAGCCTGAACAATGTTTTATTTTGTGAAATAACTTTTATACCAATAGCACTCAGTCCAGCCTTTAGAGAAGAAAATAAATTTACCTGGCACATGATTTCCTTCAGTGTATCTGCACAGAGCTCATAACCCGCCACTTCCAACTGGTCAATAATGTCCCAGTATCTCTCCGCGATCATGTTGTCCATCCTCTGGTCACAGCAGCCAAACTCTTCGTACTGCCTGCAAAACTCCAGGTGCCACGAAGGTATGAAAGGTGGCTCGAAGTCCAGACACTGAGGATGAGCTGATGCTGGCTGGATCGGGATGAGCAACATCACAGATATGATTAGGACAAAGTCAAAAAGGCTCGGGGTGCTTCTGGATGAGATCGAACCTACCACCGCGCGTAAAACCGCGCAACCGGCTCCGCTTGGATGAAGCGCAGCAGCCCGCGTACTTGTCATTTTTGCCGTCTGTCCCAGAAAGGGTTCAACTGCTCGCTCTCATTTATGTATGACCCAGTGTGTACGTGTGCGCGCGTACGTGTCTGCGTAATTATAAGTGCATCCCAGCAGTCAGCCCCTGCCTCATTTGCCCTCCGTGTCTCGCCACCTGCTCAAGCCAAAAACGCACCATGTCGCCCGTTTTGTCTCCATAATTAGTAGCAGTTAAAACAAAACAGATTTGTAATGGCGGTCAAGTTAATTGGATTTAGACCTATACTTTATTCTCCACAACGCACAGTGGTTTTCTACACCACAGCGAAGTTAGCACAAGAATATGCACTCTCTCTCTCTCTCTCTCTCTCTCTCTCTCTCTCTCTCTCTCTCTCTCTCTACTACACACACACACACTACACACACACACACACACACACACACAACCGGGCACAGTGTCGAGGCATGCAAACACCAACATGGTAGGCCTACCACAACACAAACTGTAATTTTGTCTCACATTCATGTAAAGCGCCTCCAGGCAGCGTGCTGTTTTTGCAAAAAGCCAACAGATCTACTGTCCCGGCATGTCAACATTTGAATATACAGTCAAGTCTATCATCACGTTCTAGGGGTGCCAACGGAAGAAACATCTTTACCAAACCCCTGTACTTAATAGCATTCACACATGTAATCAAGTCCAACAAAAGTAACAACAAAAAGCGATAGGCCTACGTTGTTATGGTTTTGTTGGGGATTTGAATATCAAGCGTAGCCGACAGTAAATAAGAACTCTGTAGGAAGTGTTAAAGTTATATAAAAGTTTTGAAAGACTTTTCTTAAAGGCTTTTTGAAACTTAGAATTAGATAAACTTTGTAGTTCAACACAAGCTGAAATATTGGCTTTATAAATGTGGTATTTGCCCAGTGGACACTATAACTTGTATGTAATGTATGGGAACCTTTTGATGGCCTCACCGTGCAGCCACACCGCTGATTGAAATGTCTGTAACTTTCCTTCACTCACAAGCGTTTTCTCTATTGTTTACAATTTATAGTTATTTTTGTCTTGTGGTGTCCGACAATAATGCTGCGGCGATGTGTTGAGAAGAAACCCGCTTGACACTGTTCTTGATCACAAAAATTTATTGAATCAAAAGAGTTCAGCATCTTTTACAAGCTCTGCAGCAGCTTGGAGAGTGACCCAGCCCAATTGCCACTCTGCCTCATTGTTCATTACACACAGCTTATATAGGAAATGTTCAAACGTCTGTTAGATAAAAGGTTTGGGTCTGCACGGTGAGAGGTCAACCCCACAAAAGGGTACAGCACCCCTCAGGTTGCAAAACAAGGGGTTAAAAGTCAAATTTCATAACCATCAATCACTACTCTCGTGGAAGGTCCCTGACCCTTTACCTTGCTGATACAGTTGCCACGTCGTACTGCTGTGAGTGAAATGCACAAACACCAGATGCTGTTGCAGTCAAATGCATGAGTACTAGATACAGTCTTCAGATGGTTTACTTTGGCCTGATGCACATCACATTCACAATGCAAATAGTATATAGGATTGTTTCTAATTGTAGTGCAAACAATTAGTAACTTCTGTATAGCTAGAGTAAGTTTGTACTAATGTATTATTAAGATATTTTGTTTATTAGTTTTGTATAATAGGCCTATATTCGTTTGTTTTTACTTTTGTGTATTTGTGAATAGATTTAATAGTGTTATAGTGTGATCTGCTTTAGGCCTGAACTGTTACTTTAGAATAGTTATTCAAGAGAGAAATATCACTTGCTGGACCCCGCACATTCAGGTACCCCTGCAGGAAAGAAGAAAGTAATGACAGTTTTAGGTTCAACATCAGAGAGGACCTGTAAGGAATCTCACATATCCACCCTGATAAAGAAAGCTCAGAAACGACTGTGTTTCTTAAGGAAACATTGTGGTACATCATTGGTACCAATCTACAGAACATCAGTGATCAGAGAGGTGAAATGCCAGCGCAGAGCCCAAAGATTAAAAAAAAAAAACATAGGCTACCCACCCACAGCCTGTTCACTACCTTTCGCACTATCCCATTCTTACTATAACCAACGTTTTCTATTTGCACATTAAATCATATTACTCACATACACATCTGTATAGCGTCCTTGCAAATATAATTTAGTTTTTCTTTTTCTTCCTTCCAAAAATGGTGCTACAACAATAAATATAGCAGTGCTGTGGCTTATTTTTAATTTTTTTTTTATTGCTAAGCCCTACGACATAGCCTACTAGCACCTGACTATTGTTGCTGTGCAAGGAAAAATTCTGTTTTCATAAAGAATTTAATATTTGTTTTTAGTTGTTTGTGTGTGTTGCATGGAGATACAATTGCATTTCATTGTGCAGTAGACCTACTGTATACTAAACCTTTTTACAAGTCCCCAGTGGCTCCTCCTGCCTTCCACTTCATTCCCTCACAGCCTTGTGGGAATCAACACGAAAAAGTAGTTCACCAATAAGTAGCCTACCATAAGTTTCTCATCTCCGTCGTTTTTAGTTGTCGCCTAAGGTGTTAAACAAAATAACTTGCCGTATTTATGCAGCAGATGGCAGCAACCGAACTGTTAATGGGCCTCAAAGTGGACAAGGAAACGGAACTTCGTCATTTCTTTTCATTTTTCGTTTGTTTTGATGAGTAGGAAATGTGTCAAGCTAGTTAGAATAAAAACATAACACTTCCGTCCGGATACTTCAGCTTAAAATATTTATTTAAGGAAACTTGATTTGTTAGTACGTAATTTAATTAGCAAAACCGATAAAAAAATAAATAATATTGGGCTAAAATGAATAAGAAACATTCTGACGTGTTTTGGTTTTATTAATCGCGCACACATAGTATTCTTTTTGGAAACCGAAGTTGCGCGTTTATTTTGAAGGCTGGATATGAACACTTCCGGTCGCATTTCAGCTAACTGAGTTTGGGCTGACGCGCGGCGATAATAAGGCGCTGCCAAGTCCGACAACAAAATACAATTTGACCAGCGTAACATATGCAGCTAAAATTCACTACCATGGCATTTTAAAGGGGTGGAGGGAGACGCGGTTTCATGCTCGTTAGGTGACCGGAGCCAGTCAACTTTTCGCCGTAGACGAGACGCTGCGCCCCACAGACCGCTGTGTGAACGCTGGAGAAGCTACAATGAGCTCGGAGCACCAGAGCGACAGCGAGGACGCCGACGAGTCGCAAGACAGGCCTAACAGCGGCACCGTCTCCGACAAAGAGGAGGACACTGACATCGACGACTCGGACGTGGAAGATGAAGTCGCTCCGGTGGGCTCTCCTTTGCCCGTGGGGAGCAGCGGGGACCGTCCGGAGCGCAGTGCGAGGTCTCCGGCATCCGAGGAGCGAGAACCCGCCTGCCAACCGGCCGCGGCGCCGGAGACAGGGAGCGGCGGGGACTCAAGCATCGATAGCCGCAGGGGGAATAGCCTGTTTTCCTGGCTGCAGAGCAGGACAATAAGACGAGGGGTGTTTGTGGACCCGGCTAGGGATAACTTCAGGACAATGACCAGTTTATACTGCTCAATGAATCCGGCTGTGGAGTCTATCAACCTGAGCACTCAGACCCACGGAGCGGTCTTCAACCTGGAGTACTCCCCCGACGGGTAAGAACACATTTACGGCCTTTCACCCGGACTCCATGTTCAGTGGGTTCCCACTTGCCTGGAAAGTAATTGCAGGGTTAAATAATGCACTTAAATGGCTTGCAAAATATTGAGTAAATTTCCTGGAAAGTGCTTGAATCATATCATCAAATTCACCCTCGTTATGCTTAACCTCCCTGGACCATCTAAGGCCCACCACACATGGAAAGTAAATCCCACTGGTTGATTTATGTTGAAACATACGTAGTTTAAAATAGCCACATTTTTTTGCTGTAAACATTTAGTTAACAACATGACAATTTTCAACTCAAACATGACGAAGTTCTTGAATTTCTCTAAACAAAACCTGGAAGGTCTTGCAAAAGCTACTCACAGTAAGCTCAACTAAAGAGTACACCCAGGGTTTAAGCCTGGGTGACAGACCGCAGATTTAGGAAGTAAATCCTGCAGCCAAACAAGGTCAAGCTGTGTCCAGTCTGGGTCAAGTTTGTTTGTGGGCTCATGTGACAGCAGAACAAGTCTTTCCTGCACAAGAAGTGCTTTTGTGGGATTGTTTTGTCTTTGTAAAATCACAGGGCAGGGCGTTGTTTTATTAATTAATATCTTCATTTACCTCTGAATCTCTGTTCCCTACAGTGTTGTAAATCTTAGAATGGTGTCCAGGAATTGAAAGAGAAGTAACCTTTTCTCTGTTGTTTCATACTTCACTTTTTGCTCCTTTCCTGATTCCTGATCCTGGTATTCTTCTTACATTTGCGGCCAGGGGATATAAATTGCATGCTATCTAATATTCACTCCTCCTAGATTTTCACAACATATTTATAATTATCTGCTTGAGTAGGCATGTGCTTTATATTGTACATCATATATTATGGATCTCAGAAGGTAAGGTCTTGTGTGTGTGTGTGTGTGTCCCTGATTTGTGTGTCTGCTCTGCTCAGGTCTGTGCTGACTGTCGCCTGTGAGCAGACTGAAGTCCTGCTGTTTGATCCCATCTCATCCAGACACATCAAAACCCTGACGGAGGCCCACGAAGACTGCGTCAACAACATAAGGTGCATTTTTCTAATCTTAAAACATCCAGGGAGGGTTTACAAAGTGAATGTGCAAAACCTGCATCCACACTAGGGAAGGGATGAAGGGAAGCTCAAAGCAGTGAAACATAAAAAGATTCAGGATGGCAACATGATCCCTTAAATCGTCTTTATTGTCCAAAGTACATCAGATTAAGCTCCTTGTCAGGATATGCAGTACAGAGGCCAATAAAAACAACTAAAGGGACCAAATGGCTGCCTAGATTTATGTCTGCAGAGAATATTAAGTTAGAAATCTCCCCCAATTATCTGTGCCCTGCAGGTTTTTGGACAATCGTTTGTTTGCCACCTGCTCAGACGACACCACAATTGCATTATGGGATCTCCGTAAACTGAATTCAAAGGTTTGCTCGTTGCACGGCCACGCCAGCTGGGTGAAGAACATCGAGTACGACACCAACACTCGTCTCCTCGTCACGTCTGGCTTCGACGGCAACGTCATCACGTGGGACACTAACAGGTTTGTGTGTTTAGATGATGTGAGCATCACAGTATGTACTGTGTACATTTTAAAGTAAATATGAAGAACATTATGAATACTTAATGCTGTGGTGATTGTGTCTTTGTGTTCTCTGCACCTTTACTGAGATGATGAGTGATCAGACAGATGCTTTAAAATGTTCATTATGTTGCCTTTTATGATAACACTACCACTATATATCAACTCTGGTCTGTCACATAATGAGATTAAAATAAAGAAAAGATGCACATGCTCAAATTTAACATTGGAATTTTTTTTTCATTAATAAATTACACTAATAATTAATCCATTATCAATCAGCTAGTCAAGTTTTGTTTCTTCACTACCAATACCAGTAAATGCAGAAAAATTATTTTGTCTCTTGCATTTGTGTCATAATCCAGTCACTTTAACCTCCTGTTCTGGTGTTTATGTCATGCTGTAGTAGGAGCACCACATAAAAGTCCAAACAATACATCACTGACTTTTTACCAGTCCCCTTTCTTTCTCCCCGCCATCAAATAAAACCTGCAGCAGCATAACTTTGGAGTAAATTGGGATTTTCAGCTGTGAAGAACTTCCAAAAGTTGATGATTCTAAAGTTTCTCCAACTGTAGACAAGTCTTTTCACTGTGGATTGTTTTTCTGCCTCCCCACCGCGAGCAAACTCTTCTCACCAGAATTACATCGAATTATTTTAGAAAACGCCATCAGGCTGCCTCTTTAAGCATTCTGTCCTTCGTCTGCAGGTTTACAGAGGACGGCTGCCCGCATAAAAAGTTCTTCCACACGCGCTACCTAATGAGGATGCGCCTGACACCCGACTGTTCCAAGATGCTCATCTCCACTTCCTCGGGGTACCTGCTCATCCTGCACGACTTAGACCTCACCCAGTCTCTCGAGGTGGGCAGCTACCGCATGCTGCGAGCCCGACGGACACCCCTCAGCTCAGGTCAGACCACTGTCTTCCTCAACACTTAAAAACACAATTATTTATACAGAAAAAAGCCTGATTTTTTTCTTTATATTCATATTATTATTTATTTCAAATTCCTTTCTGTGAAGCTTACATGTTTTGAATACTAATCAATTTGGTAGATTAGTCAGTTAGTTAATTAAGACATAATTAATGAGCTATAATTTTGATAGTTGAGTAATTTCATGCGGTAGAACAATATTTCAGTACAGATTCATAAATACAAAGAGTTACGTGGTTGTTTCCATTTGATGCTGTTTCAAATGTTACACATTCTTAGCTATTGCACAGTGAATTAAGAAAACTACTTAATTAACTTAGGATGGGCAATTTGTCATTATAACTGACATTTTGTTGACTAAATGGTTAAGTGATTAGAACTTTAAGAAATTAAAGAAAATTATTTTTGACCCTGTTGTAATTCTGTAGATGGAGGCACGTCAGCATCCAGGTCAGCTGGAACTCCTCGCCAGGGAAATGACTCTAGCAAGATCCACCCTCACAGAGAAGGTCAGAAACAATCATGATCAAAGACTGATTATCAGCTGAGGTTCTCTTCTGCCGAAGTAATAGGGATGGACTATAAAGTTCTCACAGACTTTATTCTTGTAGGTCTTTCTCCCAGGAACAGCCTAGAGGTTTTGACTCCAGAGATCCCCGGAGAGAGAGACCGAGGAAACTGCATCACCTCCCTGCAGCTCCATCCTAAAGGCTGGGCCACCCTCATCCGATGCTCCAGTAACATGGACGACCAGGAGGTAAGAAACATTTAGCTGTACAGCAGCTGTTGTCATGTAGAATTCACCACACCAGTGTTTCCCACATATAGACTTTACTTGGATGTGCCGCCCAGGAATATTAACGACTTTATAAAACATACTGCTGATGGAGAAAGTCAGCAGGGCAGAGAGGGAGAGAGAGACATGAAGAGGCGTTGCAAGCCGGTGTGTTTGCAGTAAGAGACCAGAGGTGTACAGTAGGTGTGTGGGGAAAAGATAAATAAAGGGAAAAGCAAGGTGAGCAGATTCAAGTTGTGAGTAAACACGAAGAAGAAGGTGCAGAATGAAGTAGAATTAAAAGGGTGAAATAGTTTAATTCTTCTGAAGAAATAACCTTTGTTGCATTGCCATTCTGTGGGAATAGCAAGTGGTTTCAGAAGAACCTATACAAACCCCTGACCCAGCCTCTACTCCCAACCCTCCTATACTTTTGATCTTGCCCTTGATGTACAGTGGACTGTAAGATAAGATAAGCCTTTTGATCCCAGAGAAGACATTTGGTTTGGTGCTGCAGCACAAGGACAGAAATACGTACAGATAAGTAAGACAAAATTTATAGACATTGAAAGGCAGAAGGAACAGTGATGTGGTGGAATTGGTGTCAGCTAGTCTAGTACATGTAAACAGCCTACAACTGAATAATATCTAGTATTATTAAGTAATAATAGTGTTGGTCGGTTTTAACATTTTAAAGTCGCCACAAACAGGGTGACAGCTGTCACAAACATTCGTAATCAGAAATCATACCAACTGATTGTCTTTTAAAATTATTTACCCAACACAGAACAGTTTTTAAAAATTAGGTTTATTGTTGATGATGATTGTCATTTGAAATGTCAAAGCTATACCCAAATAAAAAAATGACAAATAAAAAAAATACTATTTTAAAACCTTTGGCAACATTTAAAACAGACAAATGGTTGATAAAAGAAAAAGTAGTATAATATTAGGATTTCAGTAGGTTTGAAAAAAAGTATTGAGGTTTGAAATGCATCCCACTCACACGCAGATCAGATACAGAAATTATTAGTGTTTTGCAAGACAAAGCTGCCTTTTCATGGTTACTTCAAGCAGCTCATTCAATCAAAACATCACTTATCTTTAAACTAAATTTACTGCTGTAAATTGTGCCAATAACCACCAGGAACAAATATAAGACAATCTGGCCACATCACCAATAAAAAAACTTTTAAGGGCCTTCAGTGCAGTTCTAATGTTGGATTTTGTGAATTGTCTTGTCTTATCACAAACAAAAAGCCACTAATGGTTGGTTGGTGTCACTATGGCTCCTGGACCAACGTCAATTGTCTTTCCAGTGACGACACCAACATGATTAATAGTTTCAGATATGTGACACTGACTACATCTAACCCTGCATGTCCACCTTTCTTCCCGTCTTTCTCCAGTGGACGTGTGTGTATGAGTTCCAGGAGGGAGCACCCACCCGTCCGTTGGTCTCCCCCCGCTGCTCCCTCCGCCTCACCCACTACATCGAGGAGGCCAACGTCGGCAGGGGCTACATCAAAGAGTTGTGTTTCAGCCCTGACGGACGACTCATCTGCTCCCCGTATGGCTACGGGGTCCGCCTGCTCGCCTTTGACGAGAACTGCGGCGAGCTGGCCGACTGCCTGCCCGTTCAGACCAGCTGCCTCAGGGAGATCCGCTCCATCTACTCGCACAGTGATGTGGTGCTCACCACAAAGTTCTCCCCAACACACTGCCAGCTGGCCTCGGGCTGCCTCAGTGGACGCGTTGCCCTTTACCAGCCCAAATTTTAGCAATCTGATGCTATGAACGAACGATGCACTGCAGACCTGGATAGAGAAGTGCTAATCAGGGTTCCTGCACAGATGTGTAGAAGAAGGCCTCAAAATGTCCCCAGAATACTGTTTGTACAACTACATATTTTCTATGATTTTAAACTCATCTAAAATAGACAGATTTATGTTGTGCAAAGATTAGATTTAATATATAAGAATATGGCTTTCTTGGTATCCTTTTATCCATTATAAATTATGAAAGGAAATTCAACTTTTCAAAAAAATTGTATCTTTAAGAACACCAAATAACATTCCCCTAGCATTTGTTTTAACGTGCTGAAGTGGTACAGATGGGTGGGGTTTATATGCTGATATTTCATATAATCTGACGCACGGTACTACTGGAATATTGGGACTTTTTGAACCCTCTGCCAGACAATCCGTTGGGAAAACTCCACCCATTTGCCACCTAAAAGGGATAAAGCAAACCTTGATTTGAATGATTTTAAGTACTTCTAGACCCAGGTCTGCAGCTGTGAAGCAGACTGAGTTTGTTTGGGTGTGAACTGTAAACTGACAGCTACTGACCTGAATTTAAAAAAAATGAAAAAAGGAGAAGATTTGAGCTGTGGGCCCTTGAACAGGCTGCAGTAGTGGATGAGAACTTTCTGCCTCTCTGACCCTGAACTTCAAGAACTTTAACTAACTCCCATTAAAACTGAGGAGAGGAAGTCCAACCCACTTAAATCAAGAGATGCAGTTCGTCTGTGGCTCTTTTTTCATACTAAAGATTAATTTTGGTCTCTATAGCAGTAGAAAACTTTGACTTATTTTGAGACTCTGCACAACCGGATGTTGCTGTCTCGGGACAAAAACACTAAGGATGCAAACAGACAAACAGTGAGATATTAATTCTAAGGAGACAAACAAGGAACAGGCGCTTGTGTCTGCCGTCTGCATTGTTGTTGATCGTCTCGACATGACATCCTCTGCTGCGGATCGTGTCGCTCTCAGCTGCTCCACTTTGCTCATGCCTTTTCTACAGGTGCTGCTTCTCTGCTCATACAATCTGAACTTTGACCCTCGACTTCAAGGACCTCATCTTCAATGCCTTTCTGCTTTACCTACATTTTTTTGTTTTTCTTCTTCACCCTGTTTCTGCCTTCATGTCTTTACTGGTTTGGTTTTTAGTGGTTTTATTGGTGTGTAATGTCGGCACTACTTGTTCAGGGTGTTTGATTTGTTTGATCCTGCGGTCACTGTTTCCCTTCACAGTTTGTGTGTTTTTATCTTAACGCCTGTGAATGGAAACTTCATGCTGTCTGGAAAATAGTTTCCAAAGTATCCCAACCTGACATTTTCCAGACCCACTTCCTGTACAAACCAGTGTTACAAGGTTTTTATATTTTTGCAAAGAAAATTCTACTTAAACTTACATATTTCTTCCCTAAAAGATAAGGCTGCCATTATTCTGAATCTTCTACATAGAGGACTTTCTGACTTCCCTACCTTGTCTGTGCCACTCAGCCCAAGCCCATGAGCACTTACTGAAGACGTTAATCTTTACTAACAGCTCACAAATACATAGCATCATTTTAAAACACCTGGACTCTGTAGTTTGTAGCAACCATTACTCAAACATGTGAAAATAGTAAAGTTGTTGGGGACTACTTTTAGCCATGGAGTAATGCACAATGTGCACACAAAGTGTTCTAGGTCTAGTGAGTGTTTATGGCAGCATGGGATTAATACAAAAAGTGGCAGAGAGGAATAAGATATATCAGTATTTGGCCACATTAATTAGTAGAATCAATTAAGGCTGCAGCTAACTGACTTCATAGTCGATTAATTTGTCCATTTATTTAATCGATTATTTCTTTAAAATCAGAAAATTGTCGATCAGAGTTTTCCAAAGCCCAAGATGACATCCTCGAAAGTCTTATTTTGTCCAAAACACAAAGCTGGTTACCGTCATAGCTTAGTAAAGAAACCAGAAAATATTCACATTTAAGAAGCTGGAAACATTTTTATTCAAACTAGTTGGTGATTAATGTAATAGTTGACAACTAATCGATTAATTGTTGCAGAATCAGTTCATTGCTATATTTGGTCTTTTCGTGGGATTTGTTCACACTAAGAATATGATAGAGTATTGCCAGCCTCATTCTTTAATCAGCTTGTTGAGCTTGTGGACGGCAGAATTTTGGCAGAATTTCAGCCGCGTTCGTTTAACCTTTAAAGGATGAAATTGTTGCCAAGAAACATTTGAGTTGTTTTTTGACCTTGTACCTCATTTTGTTGGTTTTTGAAGAGAGTGTTGATCCACATCAGTGTTTTTTTCCCCCATGCATGACATCCAGTTCTCATTTTGACAATGTTGTCATAAAAGAGACCTATCAGGTTTTTCCTTTCTATGGACCGAATGGATTGCTTTGACTGTTCTAGTACCGGCAATGCTTTTCTGTTTTCAACCAGTGTAGTATAGGTGTTGTAAGGGCAAGCACATGCTTGTTTGGATGTAACACCTTAATGTAAACTGGTTACAGTACATACTGACTGCAGAATAGATATAACGTAAACAAAAGGTAGACATTAGCGTATACTACTATGCATACCAGCCTTCATGAAGATTCTCCTTTCCTATGTACGCGAGGGTGATGCTCTGTGTGGAGCTGTCAGATGCCAAATTTTGCTTGCACAAGGCAGTGTTTCTCCTCTGAGCTGAGAACTAAAGGTGAACATCTGCTATTATGGATTTTTAAAAAAAAGTTATTTACATGTAGCAAAAGCTTAAATTTTACAGGAACTGATTGACATTTTTGCAGGTATGCTTATTCACTTTCTTGCCAAAAGTTAGATTAGCAGATCCAAACTTGTCTCACGACTTACTTGAATATAAAGCTACAGCTAGCAGTCACTTAGCTTAGCACAAAGACTGGAAACAGGGGTAACAGCTATCCTGGTTCAGCCCAGGGTTCTCAAAATCCGCCTACCAGCAATTCTAAATTAAGATTAGATGTTTAGATGTTTGTTTATTCTGTATAAAAAGGGTAAAACAGAAATTTGGAGTGGTTATGTATGCGGGTTGACCGGCAACCAAACACAGAAACGGCCATGAAAAACCCCTGTAAAATGGAAACTTGTAGTTTTTACATTTCAATTTTTGTACGGACGAAACAAACAATATATATTGTGTTAATATTGATCTTTATCTTTGCTGATAGTGGGGTAAGTCTATTTCCCGCTGTTTTCCACTTTCTGCTAAGCTGAGCTAACCGGCTGCTCATGGTAACTATCAATCTTCTCTTCTAACCCATCACCAGAAAGTGTAATAAGCGCATTTCCCAAAATGTTCAAAAAATTAACTTGAATGAGAAATTTACTTAAAATTTTGAAGAAAAGATGGAAGTTCCCTGAACACAGATGTGATTTCATAATTCACAGCTCACAACATGCTCCCATATGTCAGCTACTGAGGAAGGATGCTTTCAACACTTTGTACCTCAGTTAATTGCTCAAAATGTGCATGTTTCACAAATGGCATCCATTTTACTCTCAGCTCAGTCAATTCAGGAACTTCCCCCTCCTCGGGAATAACTCATTTCCCAAGCTATAGGCATTACGAAATACTCTAGAAAGATTTCACTAATTAACTTACATTATGTATATTTTTAATTGACTGAGCTGAAGGTTAAAGGAAACAACCATTCTGTATATTCAATGCTGCTTTTATTTCACTTATATTCACAAGCTCTTCAGAGAGAAGTGTCTTATCTGCTATTTTCACTTCAGGTATACAAACTAAACAACCGGGTTCATTTTTATGAATTTCTTCTCTTTGTTGTTATTTTTTTCGAAGTATTCTGGGTTTTAACCTGTTTTCTGATGTGGATTAATTGAATGTTCTCAGTAGTTTTGGTGTTACCTGCGTCACCTGAAGTGGTCACAGCTGATGGACGGGTGGACGAGACAAAAACATTTTGAATTGCTCGCACTGTTGTTTCCTGAATTGCTATACACAGCAAGTTACCCCAACAATGATACTAAAATGGTACTTAATATCACTGAAATTAAAAGGTTAGCTTCTTTTGCACTGCTTGTACTGTTTGGTGTTTGAGTCCAGTATTTCTATACGTAAGTATTTCTTTTTAATTAAAACTCCACACATGAAGGGCTGAGAATCAACCACTAGATGGCAGTCAAACACATTGGCAACAAAGCCTGCAAAACATACTCTAAACCAGTGGTTCCCAAACTAGGGGTCCTGCCCACTCAAGGGGGTTGTGAGATGATTAACAAGTTAAGAAGGATGAACTTTGTTTATTAAGACTTTCTTATAATATTTGCTTTTGTCTTGTAAATCACTGAATAATTTCACCTCTTCAGTCAATATGAGACGGAAGAATCACATATTGGTTGAACTGGTTTTAACTTCTAGACATATACAACCTGAGATAAGGGGTCACGAGTAAACATAGCTGTGTTTTAAGGGGTCCCAAGCCAAAGAAGGCTGGGAATGATTGCCCTATCAGCTTTCTAGCAGGTTGTATGCGTCTGTGAGCAGTTTAGGGTAATGTTCCCTGCTTAGTTGTTTTATTTGAACACTTTTAAACTCAGCAACAGATAAAACTCTCCTGTGGTTCACAAGAAAATAACAAAGATAAAAATAACAAAGATAAAAAAGCAATCAGATAAACATTTTGTATAAATGTAATATTTTTAGCCATGCTGGCAGCTCTAGGGGATGGCAATGTCTTTTAGTCAGCTGATCCTCCACTTTAATATATTTAACATTTAAATATGTAAACACCTACTGTAGGCACTGGCACAATATTGTGTACCAACATCCATAATATCCAGACAATGAGCCCTAAAGACTTTGGTGACTCACTGATGTTTCCTGTAACACCACCATGAGGTTCTTATTTGTGGCTTTGTCGCTAAATTTGGCAGAGACACTAATGTCCTCCTCCTGTGTTGTTTTTTTTTGGGTGTAGATTATAGACAACACAAATAAGTAATATTTATTTGAGATTTTATGGTCCTGCTGGACTTTAGTCAAACAAAAAATAAACAGACACAGTGTTAGAAAAACATGTTCCATATCAGACCAGCTGACGGATAAGCAACAAATATTACAGCATCATCATCTATAATGTAGAATAAAACTAGTCCAAAATGAAAAAAATAAGTAAAGTGAATGCCTGTCCATAAATGTGTAGATGTATTATCCTCTAAAATGTTCCTTTTTGTGTAACATTATAGGAGTGATTTGGTTTGTGTCCTTGTTCTTGTAAAAACCCCAGATTTTTAAGTACTCTGTGGCTGTCATGGTTTAATCTGCCATAAAGGGTCAGTACACCCAAATAGGCTACGTCTCTGTTTAATTTTTTTAATTTAATATTTCAAAGCTGTGATCGTTCATCAATCGCTTGGTGGAAGCAGAAATATCAGAGACAAATATTTAAAAATATTCACCACATAAATCTGTCTGCATGTCTTGATATCACTAGGGCTATGTAAAAAAATTGGGTGAACTGACCCTTTAGTAGTGTCCTCTTAGTTATAACTATTCCCAGAGGTTTGAACTGAATTTTTTCAACCTATAATCCAGCTCCTCTCCGAGGCTTCTTCAGCCCCTCGTCCTGTTTGCCCTCATACTCTCCGGGCTCCGGAGGACCGAGCTCTCCTCGCCAGCAGCTGCTCCTGCTGCGCCCGCTGACTCTCCCTGCGGCGGTTTATGGCCTTGGTGCTGGCGCGAAGCTTGCGGAGCCTCAGAGCACGAAGACGCAGCTGAAGGTCCTGGGGGATCTTTCCTCCTTTGGCCCGGATCTCCTTCAGCCTCTGAATGGGTGTTTTGATCAGGGTGAAGTCACAGATGGTGGGATGTGGCTCCATTCCAACATGGCACTGACGGGCGGACGGGAAATAACCCTCAGCCCAGACCACAACCTTGTATTCGCCTGGGTTCAGTAGACGCCAGTAGTCCCCACCAGCAGCTAAGGAAATAAAAATGAGGTGGAGGCAAAAACGAAAATGGCTTTTGTTAAATCTACAGCCAAAAATTTTAATGTTCCTATAATTTTGTCATATAGGCAAATGCAAGTTAATGACTTCTTAGTTAATGACTTCACAGTGGTGAGTTTGTTGGATTTGTGCCTATAGTGCAGCAGTTCACAATGTTTTGATAGCTTAAAACAACCCCTTTTAAAAATTCCTTTTACCTAGAAATGTTTACTATATTTTAACTGTCATTTAATTTACTACTCATTTTAAAATTGCTCAAATCTCCTCACAGCATTGACACAGTAATCAAAAAGGTGACTAACAGATGAATAAAATCGATTGGCGAACCTGATCGGATGTTATGGTCATGGTCCTCCACCTTTATTACAGCATCTGCTATTCCTTGTTTGGTCATCTTGTCCCTGATTACACCTTTGATGCCTCTGTGAACCTGAGTGAAGAGGAAAGGCTGCAGTGTGAGGCCCCAGAAAAAACAATGATGCTGCTCAGTATGTAACAGCTTTGCTGTCCAACTGGTGTCGTTTCTTCATCCATCAGATTGATGCAGCAGACTGACCTGCTCCATGTAAACCAGCAGAGACTCCTTGTTGTTCTCCCACTCGATGGGAAGCTCACTGGCATGAGGGAACTTATCACAGGACAACTCCACCGTCACCTCAAAGCAGTTGGTGTGCAGGTAACTGAAGTCGTTCATGCCTGCAGAAAAGACACACATTTACAAGGTGCAAAAGAAAGTCAGGCAAAAAAAGCTTAATAATGTATACTATTAGCAGATAAATGTTTGAATTTACAGTATTAGTTTTGTTTAGCCAATGCAAAGACTCAAAGGTGAACTCAGTGCACATGAGAAAAAGAATAAAACTACACTATGTTAATAAAATTTGAAGAAAATACAGTTAAATATCTGTCTTGATGACCCATTTTAAAGAAAATACAATTAAATGAACTATTTCATAAAATGTAACATTCACAGACTGCTGTGAACTCAACTGAAACTGAACTTTTGTTAGATAAAATCGTACGTAACAGGGAAAATCCCTCAATTTTAGTTCTTAGTATTCCAATTAAAGATTATAGTAAAATTTTCTTAGAATTTTAAATTTAAAGGGTAAATCAATTCAATTTGATTCCTGATTGAGCAAAGTTACAACCATAAAAGGCTGTTAATCTCATTGGTCAGCACATAAGCCCACATTTCATTTGAGCTTGCAAAGTACAGAAAAATTCTGTTTAATCATCTCTGTCAACTCTGTCTTATCAGGTTTAAATTAAGAATGGTGTGTTTTGAAAGGATGTTTTTTCACCGGTAGTAACATTTTTTCACGTTACAACCTGATGGCTTTCATCATTAGAAGAGCTCACTGAGGTGACTCACTGCCAGGGACGGTGTGCCAGGCTCCGCCGTTGATTATGTTGTTGTGTGACTGGAAGTCCTCGTAGTGGCAGATGCGACGGTCGGGGTTGGCCATCACCAGGTTAGTCGAGGCGTAGACGGTGGCCAGCCAGCGGAAGAAAGCGTTGTCCGCCGTGGGGGTGTCCTCCTGAGGGGCCCAGTCACGAGTGCAGTCGAAGGGATACGTGACCACCAGTTCTCCCCCGTGGAGGTTCTGCACTGAGCACGAAGGGAATGTCCTGCATCCAGCTGATGACAGCACGAGTCTCTGGTGCAACCTGGAGGGATGGAGAAACTGGATTAGACTCTGATTTATGGACACATACAATGACTTTCATTCTACTCCCATGCAGCAAAATAAATATTTGTGTCACCAACAAAGTTATAAGTTTAGTTTAACAGTTTAATAATTTGTACAGGTAATAACACACAGAACATTATTAAATGATTTAAAAAACAGCTGTGCTATTGAGACAAAATGAAAAAATGGACAATTATTAAGACAATTAGAAATAAAACAATACCTTCTAAAATGTTATTTTGTTGATTGATAGGTATAATTGATAGGTATAAATTATTTATTTTATACAGTATTTGACCTCTAACTTTAGTGCCTTGTGGACACTTGTGATGGTTAGGGTTTGGATTTCACAGATTTAATTTGTTTATCAAACAACACAGGCCTTGGCAGCGGCCGAAATTCTTTGTTTGGATTTTCTACTGATTACAGTTTGGTTTCTGTAGGTGGTGCTCTTTTCTTTGTCTCTTCAGTCACTGTAATGAACTCCGCCTGGACTAAATTCTTATATGTATTTCCATCTACAAGCTACAAATGTAGCTGGTATACATGGAAAAGACCAACAAACACATAAAATACCCTTGTGAAATATCAATCAGCAGAAACCTGTATAAAAATTACACTTTTAAAGCGAATACATTCAAATTTCTAAATCTTTTTACTGTATGTCTGGAAGTTTTAACATGTGTTAACCTTTAAGAATTATGCAACACTGAGAGACAGTTCTCAGGCTTCCAGGAAAACCCAAGTTCTCTTGACTCTGAAATAATTTCCTGATCTTAAGTTTGCATGCAACTAAAGTGGAAACAATTTTTCCTCTTCTCAAACTGCCCACACGCTACCCTCAAAAACTGCTATTCAGTGTGACCTACATTTATGTACCAAAGAACTGTTACGTCACCCTTTTTTAAGTAGCAGTTAGGTCAATGAATAGTATATTCATGAATTCATTAACACATCATGGTATTATTATTTTTCAGAAAGGGATGTCTCCAAAGTCGCCTTTTCTTGGTTTTATACAAGAAAGTTAACAGGCGAATTTAGTTTCTTTACTGGCATCTGTTGCTGTTGCTGTCTGCCACAGCGTCATTCTAAATAATACCACCAGATGGAGCTAAAGTAAGAAATTTTTCAAGTCCTACACATAGTGGCTCTAAGTAAAGAACTATAAACATATACAGCAATGCAACACACACGTTAATGCACCAGTTATATTTATCCAGAAACAACACATATAATAGTAAAACGTACTTTTCTTTTTACACTAAGTACATTTAGCTGATAATATCTGCATACTTTAACTAAAGTAAGGTTTTGACTTCAGGACTTTTATTTGTATTTGTTATGGTATTTATACTTTTACTTAAGTAAATGGTCTGAATACTTCTCTATTCATTTTTCTTCTACTGCATTGTTGTTTACAAGAGAGTTACTGTACATGTCCTTACCATCGCATCTTCTTTAGTGTAGTACTCTGGAATGGGGATGTAGTGGTTGGAGACTTTAGATTTATCTGCTGCCGTTTCTTGGGCATCCCACATGATGTTGTTCAGGTCTGGAAAGTTATGATTCAGATCGATTCCTTCATAGCTGTATCGTCCGTCAGCCCAGCCGGCCAGTTCTGAGCCCTGCAGCAGACCAGAACCAGAATTAGAAGGAACAATGGATTAATGGTTAGTGGTGTAACAGATCTTCTGTTCTAAAAAAACTGAAATTTAGACTTTTGTTTTGATTACAGGTGTCTCAAGACTGATGATGAAATGGAGACATCAACTTCCTGGAAAACAGAATGGTAAACAAGAAACTCCGTCAGACTCCTGTACAATTTAACTGCCTTACTGGACATACATGAATTTAAGATGTAAAGAGCTGCTAACATTGTGCAAAAACTGGCAACTCCACCATATTTATCAAAATCAGGCCAGTCATGCCTGAGATATTCCATGTGAATTTAAATTTCTAATCGTTAGAGTAGGAATTCATGTTGTTGAATGTATTTTATGCTGTCTAAATTTTTTACCCTTTATTCCATCATCTCCATCAGGCTAATCTGCGAATTAGGTTGAAATTAGAGCACGACCGAAAAATCGGCGTGCCGACAATATCGGCCGAAATCAGCTAATTGCAGATAAATCTGTGTTTATAACTGGAGAAGACTGACAATTAAAAAAAACAGGAATCCTTCACTTATGTTATCAGTGTTCAAGTTCATTTTTAAATTGCATTATGTCATGTTATCTTGGTCAGGTTTAACAAATAACAAATAATCTTTGTTTATGTTATGAGTTTCTGAAAAGAGGAAAAAAATCAGCTGATATATTGGAATATCGGATATTAAAATTCTCAAATATCAAAATGAGTATCGGTCTAAAAAATCACACATCAGTTGGGCTCTAGTTAAAACGGCTGAAAAATTATACCAATCTTTTTATTCAGCTTCCTTCCAAATTTAAGCAAAATTAATGTTATGTAAAAGTAATGGACAGAAAATAAAAAGGAAGTAGATCTGATCTCTGTTCTTTAACACATCCCGGGGCCAATTACAAGAAAACATATCTATTAATTCTACACAAAGTCACTTTAACTACACCTTCTCATAAGCTGCTTCATATCCATCAGGGTTCATGGAGGGAAAGAGGTGGATTCGCGTCTCAGTCACCAGTCGAACGATACGTTGGTTGCCCTTCTTGTATTCTCTGCACAAGTACTGCATGAGGTATAGGACGAGTTCTCGGCCAAGAGCCTCATTCCCGTGCATCCCCGCCACATAGCGAAACTCCGGCTCACCTGCCAAGAGGACAATTCAGAGTGTAACTTTACTTGCCAAGCATTAAATATGGAGGGATTTGTCTTACCTTATAACAACAGGTCACACTAAACATGAAGAACCCAAAACCTTTTGTTTGATTTTATTCAGTAGGTCAAAGTTAAAGCCCAGAGGCACATCAGGAACACATTTAATCTCTGAAATAAACCTTTCAGCTTGTTTGTATTGTGGATTGGCCAGACTTGATGGCAGACCTAAAGCTAAAACTCCAAATATCCAAAATGTGCAATTGATTTATCAGTACTTCTCATAACTCAAAAATTAAAAAAAAAAAATGCAATGCCTGACCCTCTTCTTCTTGGATTTGGCACCAGTGTTCGCTTAACTATGAAACCACTGAAATTTAAACCAGCTGACACCATTCAGCCTTTGGAGTGAAGCAATTTTAAAATGTGTTTATGGCACTTGTCTGAGAAGTGGGAATGAAAAGCTACACTCTTTATTTAAACTTTTTGACAGATGTCGAGTGGCCTCAAAACCCTGCATCTGAAGACATGATCACAAAGAGATCTGTCTCGTTTGTTGGAAAGAGTGTTGTCTCTGATTTCAAACTGTTATCATTTTGTTTACACAAGAGAGGCCTTCTCTAAGAGACACCCCAGCCTCCCTGTGTGGTGCTGCTGCAATGAATAGCCTGTATAAACACTAAAGGATTTGGACTGGGGCCCTGAGAAACATGATGAACTCTGGTCCAGAAACTACAGACTTCAAGGTTTCATCTCACAACTCACAGAAGTAGAGAAATGCTCTTACCTAGTTCATGTTTGCCGGGGTTATCCGAGATCTCCATGACGTACAGTTTGAGGCCCAAGTAGCTCTTCCCGATGGTGTAGATGTGGGTGATGGTCGGGCACTCCTCTGTCACAGACTTCATGAGCTTCAGGGTTAAGAGGACAAGTTGAACTAAAAGTCTTCAAAGGGTTAAATCTGAACTCTGAGGGAATCTGCAAACTGTTCAGAGTAAAAAGCCCTGCCATTAGCTGTAGGGGAACCAGAGTTACTCATCATGCATGTGTGGCCTTGCAGCTATTCATCATGCACTAACCTTTCTCATCTCTTTGTAGTTGTGGTGCCTGAAGTCCAGAGTGTCCTTTGATCCTGGTTCTCGTTCTGAGGAGTAGATGTCTAATGGATCTATTACGAAAAAGCACATTAACTTCCTTTTGTTGACTGAGTGACAGACCATCTAGCCTTGAAAAACTGAAAACTAAACTAAAAACCTTGATGTATTAGTCACTGAGAAAATCTTGCTCCAAAGGCAAGCTATTCAAATGAGTCATTATTACTATCAGTTACACACTCTGTAGCCCTAAACTGCAGAATCTTTGCCTACCATCAACACGACAGCCGAGGATCTCAGCCCTGAGGCAGATGGTGCCGTTGGTGTACCAGGTCTGTGGGTTGATGCGGATGAAACGGGCGATCGTGGGAACAGGGAGGAGTCCGAGCACAGGAGTCTCTGGATCCTGGTTTCCTTCAAAGATCTGTGCAATTCAATGTAACGTCACATAGAGTTTAAATCACCATTGCTGCACAATCCTCTAAATTTGTTATTTAAATACAATATCAATCATGATGATGATCAGAAATCTTATGTCAGTCGGTTGGTCCACTGCCTCGATCCAGACTGAAATATCTCAACAACTACTGGATGGATTGCCATGAAACTGTGTAGAGATATTCATGATCACCAGATGATGAATCATACTGACTTTGAGGTACAAGGTACAAGGTTGTTTATTAGACATCATACAGCACAAGGCTACATAATGAAATGAAATATGTAGTTCCTTCATGCTACACACACAACATATAATTAAGTCCAGGCCTATCTTAAATTTTGTTGGATCCTCTAACGCCAGCATCAAGTCAAAATTTAAATGTTCTCTGTACTTTGGTTTATCACCAATTCCCTGCAAAGCTATTTACATTCACCTCAGCTGTTCTTCATGTTTAGTGTTAAAAAGCAAATGTTAAACATCATCATGTTAGCATTCTGACGTTACCATTTAACTGTACTCATTTAGCCATTGTGCCAAAGTACAGTCTCATGCAGAAGTGCTTGCATGTCTGTAGACACTTGAAAATGACAAAAATGTAATGAACCTCTTAATTGTGGAGATTTGATTCTTTACTTGATTTTGAAGTCCCATATGGTCTAGCGGTTAGGATTCCTGGTTTTCACCCAGGCGGCCCGGGTTCAACTCCCGGTATGGGAATCAGCATTTAGCACAAGAATTGACTTGATTTCTGCTTCAATTTGCATTAAAACGAGTGGACTGAAGGGCTGTGTTGGGATCAGTTCAATTTAGCATGGCACTGCTAAGGATCCTTTATTTAAGTAATTATTTAAGTAGTTCTTGTGAAACTTCAGTCTAAGTATAATTACATTGTTTTAATAAAATCATCAAATATAATATGAATTGGCTTTGGCACAAATACTTCAAAATCTGCTTTCCATCTGTACAAGATCCATTGGTCACGGGTGGTTCATTCTTTAGAGAATACAAAAACTATTTGTTACCGCTTCTTCTGTCCCGTTCATGCAGGTTTCCCAGTTCACAGAGTCATTACTCAGCTGGACTTTGTAGGTATGGACCCAGTCCCAACTACAATGAAGTCCAGAAAAGACAAGAAACACATTTTTAATAGATTTCAACACAGTAAAAGAACATTGTGCTCTATCTTTATTGCACAAAACACTGAATTTAGACAATTATTAACATAAAAAAAGCTTGTTAGCAGCAGTTTTAAATTTCATTTTGAAACAAAAACTCTTCAGATTGTAATCCTGATACTACCTGACCTCCAGATGGAGTTTCGGCCCTGCAGGATGACTCCAGTGAACAGGGTTAAGTGGATGGCGTCCACTTCAAGCCACTGGTGCTGATCCTTATACTCAGCACACCAGGCTCCATCGTACAGGTCCCCGTCCTCAATGCCAGACTAAAAACACATGTTACATAGGCATTTTTTTTTGTCAACTGCAGAATCCAAAAAACTCTTGGCTCAGCCTCATTGTTAAACATTGCATAAGATTTTAGTGTTGATCCTGATTGCAAAATAATTGCTTTCAGACTGCAGAAGATGAGGGGGATGGATGGGTCGTTGAATAGCACTGATGGTTTTGTATTTTACAGATTATTTTATTTTATTTATAAAAGACTCTGCTCATAGAAAAACTTACAAAAGCACTCAACAAAAACACTTTCTGCCGCCAATACGGTCAGTGGGGTTTTATTATAGTGGTAATTTTACACGCCACTAAAAGCATGTGGGCTTAATTTTATTGTCCATTACTTTAAGAAATATGCAGAAGAAATGATGGACAGAAAACCACATGCTAATGTGGAGTAAATGATTAAGGACATAAACATTCTGCATAAACATTTTCAAAACATAATGTAGGAACCAACTGATTTACAAAGCTTAAGACACAGATATTTGACATTTGTATAAAAACCTTTTAATTAAAGCTATCCCCTTTTTGCCTCTTCAATTAGATCTGAAACTTGCAATCCATCAATTGATTAGTTGATCTACTCTACTACTTTGGTCCAGACTGAAATATCTCAACAAATATTGGATGGATTGACATTCGTGATCCCCAGTGGATGAATCTTGCTGAGATTTCCTCTAGAGCCACCAGCAGACTGAAATTTAGTTTATTTTTAAGTGAAATGTCTAATAATTTGGTATATGACAAAATATTTTACTTTCACATCAGCCATGGTTGTTCCTTGTGTTTAGTGCTAATAAGCAAATGTCCAGGTTAGCATGCTGGCGTTAGTATTTAGCATTTAACTGTATTTGGGGCTAAAGTATAGTCTCACAGAGCTGCTAGCAAGGCTGTGGACTGTAGACAAATATCAGTTAATATTTCCAGCCTCCCAAATATGAAGATTTGCTTCATTGTTGTCTTTGAAGTCCCACATGGTCTAGCGGTCAGAATTCCTGGGTTTTCTCCAGGATTCAACTCCCGGTATGAAAATCAACATTTAGCACAGGAATTGACTTTGTTTCTGCTTCAATTTCCATTGAAATAAGCTGTTTTGCTGTGCTTTTTTGTTTGAAGTGACTTTGATCCAGCTCTAGACCCACCTGGATATTCAGCCTACCCCTGTGAGGACCCAGACCCATCCGCTGGTAGGAAGAAGCTTGGATCTGGCTGTCATCGACCCGCAGAGACTCCAAGCCGAGGGGAGGACAGTCTGGAAGGAAAAGGAAAAGCAGGAGATAAAATCTTTTTTGGGTTTGTGTCTGTGCTTGTCTGGAGACGCTGATCCTTTGCAGACACAACTCTGTAGAAACATGAGGGGTTAAAAACTCTCCTTGTGGTTTCTCTGAGCAAGCAAACACATGGCTGAAGTAATAAGCGGTCCAAGTAGTTCCTGTTATGTGGAGTATCCCTAATCATGCTGGGTCAATTCTGTGGAAGTCTGGAGGCCCTCTCCAAAGAAAAAATGCAGATAAGCAAATCAGTGGAGGGTTTGAATGTAATTTGAGACAAGTTAAGGGCCAAGTGAGAATATAGTCAAACTCCCAGCATAGCAGGGAGACAAGAGCTACAGCTGCAGGGTATTTTACGGCTTTAGGAACAAGCAATAACAGTCCCATTAATCACAAACACTACCAGTACTGGCAGGTCAAAACAGCTTTGCTTGTTCTCTTTAGGTCAAGGGATGTTTTGTAAGTGCTTGGTTTAAGGGAGGTGGACGTTACTGTGTCACACTAAAATTGAATATAAATCTTTAATATGTGATGTGTGTTATTAGTCAATCAATACATCAAAAAAAAATAGTACTGCCAGCCTTTCAAAAGGGTTGGGTTAACATCTTTTGGTTTTGGAGTGTTTTCTGGCATTTTATAGAACAATCAATGAATCATTCTATTAAATAAATAACTTATGACAAATGTATTTTTTTGTAAAGAAGCTCTGGTTTACACTGGAGCATTAGAGTAACAATAAATAAAAAAAATAAGTAAATAGTTATTTACACTAATTTGAAGTCCCCTTTTCTCAATGGACTCTCTACATTTACAAAAAAACATAATGTTTACAATTTATATTTTACAGGTTTACAAGCTGAGCTGAGCTGATGCAACACTGAAGTAATGTACACATTAATACATTAATGTATATGCATTGCGATGGACTGGCTGACCTGTCCAGGGTGTACCCCGCCTTTCGCCCAATGTCAGCTGGGATAGGCTCCAGCCCCCACGCGACCCTATACACAGGATAAGCGGTTGACGATGGATGGATGGATGGATGGATGGATGGATGGATGGATGGATGGATGGATGGATGGATGGTATATGCATTGCAATATACTCAAATGGGACATTCTGCACAATGAGTCCTTTTCCTTTTGGTTCTTAAAGCATATTTTAATACTTTGTACTTGAATTTGAAAACAGGACCTTTACATGTACATTTTACTTATAATTCTACACTGTGGTATTTCAACGTTTACCTAAGTAAAATATCTGCATAGGCCGACTTCTGCCACTAAAGTCAGGAGCTCAGTGGGTCCCTGAAGGCGTCATTCATTAATTGCACTTAACTGCTTTCTTAATTAACATTAATAACTGTGTTTAATCAGCTTGAAGTCTCCCTGGCAGCTCAAAGTATGCTCTACTTATGAAAAGTTTTGTCCTACCCAGTACTGTTTTCTTTTCTTCAGTCTTTCTGTCATCTGTTTCTTCTTTTTTGTGGTTTTCTTCTTTGCTGTCTTGACTGATGCGTTTGGTGTCCAGCAGTTTGTCTCTGACAGTGGTGGTAGGTAATTTTGTCTGTGCCGTTGTTGGTGTCGGTCGGTCCGTACCCTGATTCTGTGGCTCCAGAGTGACAGCCTCAGCTGTAGCTGTGTTGTTTAACAATGAATAACTCTCAGTTTTATTGTCTATCAGTGCTCCGGCTGCGTCTAAAAATCCTCCCAGAAAAATGACTACAGCCAACATGCACAATGACTTTTCCATCTTCGTCTTTGTTTCCTGCTGCAGAGTGGGGGAAAAAAATTCCTCTGCTAGTTTATGTGGATTTAACAGAGCCAGACCTCCATCCACATCCCTCCCCCTCAATCCCACCTCCCCTCCCTCCTGGCATTCCAGCCAAAGTCCCGTAGGGAAAAAAGGAGATTCAAAAACACTTATGCATGATTGCAATTTACAAAATGTGGTTTATGTGTGCACCAGTGACCCAGAATTTCAACTGCCACATAAAATGGAGTGAAAAAGTTTTGCAAAAGTTTTCCTTCATGTGCAGTTTTGCAGCATTTGTTTAATTTTCCACTATCTCTGATGAAAGAAGGACGGCTATAAAATGGCATGATGGAAAGTAACTAAGTACATTTACTCAAGTACTGTAGGACTATTTAAGTACAATTTTGAGGTACTTGGCCATTGGCTCTTCTCTCTAAAACATCTACATCACTCCAGCCAAACTTGCCAGCTCTCATAAAGTTAAGAAACTATGGACCTCAAACCAAAACCCCAGCCCAACTCACCTGCCTGCTTTTTGTTAAATAAACCACTTTATTTTTGCCTGCTTGTCTCCAGCCTGCTTTTGGATTCATCCAGATTCCTGACATATTGCTACTTTTACTTAAGCAAAAGGTCTGAGTACTTCTTCCACCTCTTGGAATTTACAAAAAAAACATGACAGTGAGTGCATTTATTGAGACATTTGAAAACAACACAAAATGACCAAATGACAAAGTGTTGTACAATATAATAGTTAAATGAAGCATAAAGATGTCCAACTAATTATCATGTCTTAAACAAGATGGCACTGTAAACAGACACATGTACAGTACAAGTGTTGTGTCTTAGTTTACGAAAAGGAGGTTTCATTTCACACTCACTGTCTTCTGCTCTGCTCTTTTGTGAATTTATGAATCCGTCAGAGTGTAGCGACCGGTCGGATGACTGCACGCTAGCTCCTCGCTACACAGAGGAAAAACCTTTACTGTCACAGACTAAAAGAGCTAATGTAGGGGATGACACTTTTTAATTTTTTAGATGATAACACCATACAGGAGATGTTTCACCACAAAAACAAATATGGTATCAAAACTGGAAATGCATCTTAGCAACTTAAGACTTTACCATACTTAGAGTAAATTATACCACACAATGCCAACAGTGTCATCCCAAATCAAAAGCATTTCATATAATTCATGAAAAAAGAGACCTCAGAACCACATTAGTACTCCTTCAACATAAATAGTAATAGTTCCTTACTACTTAGATGTTTGTGGGAGATCACACTACATAATGGCAATGATTCTGTCTGGCAGGTGCATCCTGTATCAAACTGTTAGACTGTGTCAGAAAATCAACCTTGATCAGTTTGTACAATGGTTTCATCTGAAATCCACCCACTCAGGAAATTGGTGGGAGAGAGAGTAGGTACTTTTGTGACTTACAGGTACATTGAGTCTCCCCAGTTAAACCACAGGACTTTGACACTTCAGTTTCATACAAGTTGCTTGTAGTTTAACAACTTTCATCTCCTCTGCGCAGAGTTTATTCTTGTCTTCTGCCATGGTCAGCTTCTGTTTCTTCCACATTTTCCTGATCCTGATTCGAAAGAAACAGGCATCATCAAAATACATATAAAGAATCTGTCTTGTTATTTTAGAGCTGCCAGCTAATACCAGTGATTCAGTGATTACTTTGTTATAACTGAAATCTCTTCTGGCTTTAAAAATGTTTTTTTCCCAAACATTCATTGTGTGGGAAGCTACAGTTTCCTCCTTACTTTTGCCATTTCAGTTCACTCCCAAGCTACATATTTTCTCTCTCCACTCTGCATTTGGAAATGATTTTTCAATTTCCCCCTCCCTCTGCTGCACTGACTCTCTGGGAAACTTCTTTTTGAACCCTGTAACTTAGGCTACTTTGTCTCAAATATTTTTTCAGAAGAACTCCTGCCACCTTACACAAAACCGCTGAGACAAGGTTAATGTTACATCTAAACAACATTATAAAACCAGGCAGTCAATATATCCTCAGTGATGGGTGACACAATTATATCAAGATCATCCCTCCATCTTTAGTGTTTTAAATCATTTGCTCTGGATTAACAAACTGAGATTTATTACAGCAACAACTAAAAAGCACAGATTATTTTAAACACTTCCAGAGAACACAAAACCCCCTGTTTGCTGTCAACTTCCATGCAAACCACATATTTTTTAATTTGTCAGCAAACCATCACATCTGTTTTGTATTTATGTTGTACTGTCATGAACTTAATTCACTTGGCTGTCAACATGTGGTAAATTTACTAACATTGTAATGGAAGATGTCGTTAATAAAAACACAGTCACTCTCTGAACAGTGTATGACTCGTCCACAGATGGTCTGCATGTTTACACACACAGTCTATACAGTGAGGCTGACTTTGTTTGTGCTTCCATGTTTGACTCAGCTTCATGCTGTCAGTCTCTCTGGGAGCATTTAATAATCTTCTCTTCTGCACAGACTCTGAATTCATCCACTGCCATAAGGTTTACCAATTTAATGTGAGTAATTTACTTTTAAAAATAACAAAGAGAGAGAAGAGGCCATTTTAACTTCATTTCAGATAGTGTGACAGGATGAGGTAATAAAATATCAGCATTTGTCACAAAATAAACACAGTAAAGATCATATATGACTTCACATATTAAATGTCCATACCACATGTAAACATCACATAGTGTTGCACACTGAAGCTTTTATTTAGTTTGTTACTGACAGTGGTTGTAGCTCTTGTACAAGTATTTGGCAAATAAATTATCTAGAAATACTGTATGCGTCAGCGTCAGAGTTCTTCTTTTACAGAACATCAATTCTAGCCAAAGCCGTTATATCATCTTGATCAACTACAAGAGTAATGGCAACAATTTCAGTTTCATGTCTGAAGAGTTAAATAAGAATAAAATAGTGACTTTTAGGTGATGATGTCTTTGTGTAAGACATAAACTACGTGACATCAGAAAGGTCTTCCTTTCTAAATTCAGATGAAAAGTAAAGAGCCATGCAACATCTCACCCACACAACCAGGAAATGTGCTTTCTTTATATTAGTCATCTTTTAAGAAAGAGCATCTGCACTTTGTAGCCAAATGTCATGATCAGAAAAAGCAAATCATGAAAGAAACTACTGCTTGTTCTGGGAATTATACTTCATTATTTCTTTGAGAGCATTTATTCTATTTAAGAGAGCTTGTGGGGCGACAGCAGCAGTGTAGTGCATTGGTGATTGACAGAAATCAGACACATGGAAAAATGAATGCACAAACAAATAGAACAAACATCCAGATATTTCACACATCAAAAAGAGTCTTAATCAATCCTTCTGAAGTTGGATTTTCTGTGAAACAGTCTGTCTTTCATTACAGCATGGTGTCTTATGCTATAGGTGGTCCTTCCTTTCCTGTTGAATGAACTGATATTCAAGGATACAGCATTTTGGTTGTGCTTCATTACTCCCTCTTCTTTGTACAAAATCTAAACACAAGAATTATAAGAAAATAAACTGTTTATACAAGTATGTTTGTCCAATGTGTGCTATTTGTGGCTCCACTCTCCACAACGATATTAGACAAACGGTTCCCTTCCTTTTTTTAGCTTGTGATCCATTAAAACAAGTCAGTGTCTTTTTGTAAAGTATGTAAAGTATGGCCTTATGTGGACATGAGCTGTGAGCAGTTTGACCTAAAAGTATTGTTTTCTTCACATATTGTTCCCTTTAAAGGATATTTAGAGGACCAAAGATGTAAAAGCACCCAGACTTACAAATATGCCCTAATTAGATTTAGCTTGGGACCCTGACCACTGCAAAATAACAATATGAATAAGAAGATTTATTATTCCTAACTGGGAAACCATGCACAAGGACACTTAGTTTTAGTTTTAGTTAGTTTTTAAACTGGACTGTATTATCTATTTTTGTGCAATATTATCTGTTTAAGACTTAATGTGTAATATTCTCTGCTGCTATTTATTCACTAGTCCTTTTTGGTTCACCATAATAATTCTTAATAATGCATGTATTGTACATACCCACACTCCTTTATATTTTTCTTATATTTTATATTTATACTCTTATATTTATTTACTCTATCTATTTATCTATCTAACTTTTGGTAATGTTATTTTAATTTCTACTTTTAATTTAAATTTCTTGATTTTGTATACAGAATGAAAACAAAGAACGTCTAAATTACACCATATTGTTAAAAAGTGCAGTCTACAAATGCATTTTATTATTATTGAAAGCAGCATACTTAGTGGAACTTTTATTTTGAAATAGAGAATACCTGAATCTGATTGGTGCATTTCCATATGACGTGTTCATAGGAAATGGCCACGCAAGCGAGCGGAATCACAACATTGCATCTGACGTCTCTGTACTCATCCTAATATCGTTTAATTTAAGCTTTTCAAATCCGCTTTAAACATGTCGGTTCTTTGTAACTATCCTTGACAAGCGGAAGTTACAAAAAAAAATAAAACATTTGTCTCGCAGTGCTGTGAAAACATGTTTCTGGTAGCTGTGAAAGCTAACCAGCAGCAACAGCAACTAACGTTAGCTAGCAAATGGCTGTTCGGTTGTGATGTCTGTCACTGTGGAAAGTAAGTGAACCGCCGTCACTTTATACACACGAGCTATTTAAAAGCGTTGTGACTGTGATATCTTAATACATAATCTAACTACTGTACTTCTCTCTTGTTATTTAATGGCTATGATTTGATGCTAAAGCAATAATTCAGAACCAAATAACGGCCTGGTTGCTCGTAAAATAAGTCCTCTGAGGAGCCAATCTCGAGTTTATTTTTGTGTTTTTCAGATGACAAGAAGACGAGCAAAACGGTAATGACGCTGCTAATGAAAGACTTGGCTAACAGCATGTGACACACGAGCTCTCTGCTCACCAAAAAGTTGGTATTAAAAGATGCCCCGACTGGAAGAGTTGGCCAACGTTGCCCTCAGGGTGCCGAGCATACTGGTGCTGGACCTGCTCTATAAATGTGACATTGAAGGTTTAACGGAGCACCTCAAGGCCAAAAATGAAGACATGCTCTTCAAATACAAATATGTCATCTGGAACATGTACTACCTTGGTAAGTGTGTGTGAGAAAATAATGAGCTCAGGGGAAATAGTTTTTAAACAGGCAGCGTTTTGACATGAAGTTCATTCACTTCTGTTTCATTTCTGTTTTCTGTCAGAGGGCAGCTGTTTCATGTTGATGAAACATGAACTTGTTGACATCCACTGTGTTTTGATAGGCTGATTTTTCTATTTTTGTTCATTATATATACATAATGAGAAGCATTCCAAAAAAGTCCTACACTCCTGTGACAGTCTAAATGCTGTTTCAGATAGTTTTCAGGTCTTACCTTAAAAGATGTTACATCCTGAAAGAAAACAAAAAAGTATTTGTATGGGCTCATGAAAGAATAAGCCAAGACTTGGCAAAATATCATTGAATAAAAACTGAGTTTAGTATTGATAATTATGTAGAAATTCAAGTGACTAATATACAACATTTATTGAATATTTATAGAACATTTATTATATCGTTATTGAAAAAAATTATATTCCGATAATTATTATTATTGTTTTATTGTCCGGCTTATTTATTTATTTTTATTGTCACTCTTGGCTTCATCAAACACAAAAAACATAACATTCCCCTTCTCCTTCCAGGTCATCTCATAAACGTGGTGGTGTTGGTTCTGCCATTGAGACACATTGTGACCCTCTACCTCCATATCCTCGCTGCCCTTCTTCTATATATGGGGCATCAGATTTCCAAGTGAGATGTCTTACTACTACTAGGCTTCCTAGATTTATTGTACCGGGATCAGTTTTCTCTCCCGACAAAGCTTGGCTGCACGGTACCCCTCGCTGTGTGTATCCAGTGTCCGTCAGCCTGATATTTAATTTTAGGAGACCGAGTACTGTGTCATGTAACGTGAGAACAACCGATGTTTTTCTTTAAAGGCTTCAGGCTTGTTACTATAAAAAAAAACAAACCTGATGTGTTTGGATTGAAATAAATGAATACACAAAATGGATCAAAATAAGAAATAAACTAATGCATTAATTGATAATTCCCACAAAAACTGATGTGTAAGTTATATATTTTACTGTCACCTTATTATTTTAATTTAGTAGGATAAAGTTTGTGCATCTACTCATTTATTGGTCAATTTATTTATTAGGTTATGTAAGCATTTCATTTATTGTTTAATTTCATTAAACATATTTTATAATTAATCCTTTTTCATCCGAATGGACAGATACTTACTCCAAAAAAGATAAGATAACAACTTGGATCACTGTGTGTTGCTGTGTGTTCTTTTAATGGCATATGTCTGCTAAAACAAGCATACACTGTACATATAAGTGTTATTTTACTGTCAATTTTACAGGGATTATGTTCGTGAGGAGCTGCAGTACGGTTATGAAGGAGCAGTGTACCTTGATTCTCTGGCCTTCAACAGATTTGTCTCTGCAATGACTAGTGAGTCCTGAAACCAAACTTACATGTAAATATACAGCATTTAGGCACTTTTAGGTTCATATTCATAGACTATTTGTGTTTGACATTTTCTAAAAACCTATGAGTGTGGTGCAATTCTATCCCCTTGTCTGTTTTGGTCTGCTTTTGCTTGAGGTAATCATCTTATTTCCTGCTATCTGATAGTAATATATTTTCTGTAATAGTCTGTTCTACAATATTATTGTCTTTGCAAACCTTTGCTTCTCCAGAATTTTGAAATCATGATCTATGGTTTGAATAATGTTTGGCTGACCAGCAGGTTGACAGTCCCACCCGTGGGTCAGTGAGGTTAATAATCCAAATAAGTTAGCCAACTTTTTATATCATTTGGGCAGTTTCCATCAACAAATAGCTATATTCCTATAAATCAGATCAGCCTTTTCTTTGAGTAGTATAACTAAACTGACTGGGCATTTAGTTCAGCAAGCTCAGCTCAACACACGATGACTAATGCTGATAACTGATGACTTTTATATCCAAATGTTTAATTTCATTACAACTAAACTGACACTGTTTTCCTACTCCAGACATTATTCTGTCATAACTTGGTGATAAACGACTTACCAAAACATCTTTTTGTATAAAACCTTTATCGTTTAATACAACATTATCTAAAATATTTTATTACTTATATTATACATATACACCTAGAACATATTGGTCTTCAGCTCTAATAAACACAATGACGACTGTAATCTCAGTATGTAGTAACAGAGTAGCCTAAGCTTTAATTGTCATAATGTTATTTTCTGTTCAGGTCAGATTATTCTCAGCACGCTGTGTGCCTTCCTGATGAAGACCAAAAAGGTGTGGTTGTTCTCCACTCACATGCTCCCTCTGCTGGCCAGACTCTGCGCTGCTCCTCACGCCACGCTGTTGACTGTCAACACTTTCTCCATGGGACTGACAGGAGCAGGAATCGCCATGTTCCTCCTCTCACATCTCTTTCTGCCATATCGCCTCGCAAAGGCTGCCTATTCAGAGCTGCTTCAGCTAGAGGTACTCTTATACTGTAATCCTTTTTTCCTTACATTTAAACATGTTCACAACGCATCCTGTTTGTCTGAAGAGGTTATGATGTCCTAAAAATAAAGATGGCTTGATTTAGATTTCATGCAAGCAGTAAAACCACCTCAGTTGACAAAGTTCAGGTATTTTGACTGATTTACTGTTGTGTTACTCAGGTTTGTTCATACATTTTTACATTTCAACGGTACCCTTTACTTCTATAGAAATTTTCCTCTTCATCTTATTACAGTTTTGGAAAAATATGCAGGTGTGTTCAATAATAAATTAATCAAAACTCAATTCATCTTTAATTTGGTGACTTTTCAAAGTCAGTTTTCAATGATTTTATGCTAATTTATCACTCTATTCATTACTAATGCATTTTTGTCACAATTTGACAAGACATCTTATCTTCAATTCAATCAATCAATCAAACTTTATTTATATTGCACTTTTCATACAAATAACATGTAACACAAAGTGCTTCACACTATAGAACAATTTAAAAAATAAAAAAAAATATATATATAAAAAACATTTATTATATTACATTGTATTTGTAATGGAATGTGACCCATAATTTCTCTGTCCCACATATTGAAAAATACGCTGTGCGCTCACACTTCTCTACTTCTAACTTTTTGTTATTAGTAATGGGTTTTTAATGTTTACTGTGTTTTTTTTACATTCCTCATCACATCACTGGGTTCCTGTCCCTCAGGTGATCGAGCTGTACAGACTTCTGGCTGTGGGAATCTCTCTGTGGAACCAGTTTGCCGTCCCAGTGCTCTTCAGTGTCTTTTGGTTAGTTCTGTTTATCGTCCAGCTGTGCTCAGACACCATGTCTGGCAACGCCTCGGCAGGCCATCAGGGAATCATGTTCTTCCTGCTCACAAGGTGTGATGTGACATGGATTATGATTTATTTGTGTATGTTTGTACCTGATGTTATAAACACAGTAATATATTTATCATTTGGTGTTTTTTAATTAATATATTACAGTGTGTCTGAATGTTGTGCCACCCCGTACTCTCTCCTGGGTCTGACCTTCGTGGTGTCCTATCTCGCTCTTGGACTGCTCAACTTGTGCAAGTTTTACCTTGGAGGTTATGTAGCTGTTCAGAATGAGAACGTCATGCACAGGTGAGATCTTGTCGCCTATCAACTCCTTTTGATCCACCCAGTCCAGAGAAACATGATCTTCCTTTGTTTTTATGTACACCTGATTAATGTAAATCCAGTTCTCACTCTTGTTAAAGCTTTGTTTTTGGTGTCCACTATGTTCACCAGTTAGTTGCTAACTGTGTCTGTCTGCTGTTTAGTGCTGAGCAGGTAGTGTACAATGGGTTGGTTTTTAGAGCTTTTTCACTGTACACAGCAACCTGCTGCTGCCACTGAAAACAACACTATGAGAGTGAACCAGAACAGGAAAGATAAACAAGGAGCTGAAACTCACTATAAATCTCTGTAAAGCTGAGAGGCGCTGCAGATTCAGGTTATAATACTCTGTATGTTCATAACTACAACCCTTTCATAAAGTCAAACAGTGATATCATCATTTGATTATCATTGTTATAATAAATAAATATATATATATATATATATATATATATATATATATTATATATACTTTAAGTATCTTTACATCTGTTTTATTGTCTTTGTTTAGAGACCGTGAATGTTGAATGTTTTTGTGATTATATTGTCTATCGATGATGTTAGTTACCACTGGGGGGCGCAGAAGTCACACATTGGAAGCTTTGCTGGTGATTTCCATGAATTAATCACTTGAAACTGGGATAGGTTACTTGGAAAGTTCCCTCCCTTTATGCACTTCACAAACACTCTTGGCAGCATTACTGTCATTGTAATCGTTAGGAAAGCAACTAAAAATTATTCTCCATCATTTCTAATTATTTTATGGATCACATTGATTAATGTTGTCTAAATAGTTGATGATTATCTGTCAATTTATAATATATGATATCATAAGAGATTAGGTCAAACAGAATTGAGTGGCAAATGTTGAAAAAAAGTATGAGCACACAGATTTTCAAGAAAGAAAAGTACAAAAGTAACGGTTTAAAAATTGTAATGTTGGTTTAAAATATGTCATGGCTGTCAAAAAAGGACAGTGTAATGTTTAAGGGGCTATATTCCTCTATGCATCCTCTCTTTGCAATGCAAAATACTATTTTTAAAATGCTGTGTTTGCTGGAGCTTTTATTGTTTTTGTTCATTTACTCATATGAAGAGAGTTATGTTTTAGTGGTGTCTGATGTCAAAATTACTTCTGCTCAATTCTTTACCCTCCTGGTCCTCAGAGGTGTGACAGAGGGCGTCACGCTGCTCCTGCTGGCTCTTCAGACGGGCCTGTTAGATATGCAGGCGCTGCAGCGCACCTTCCTCCTCAGCATCATCCTCTTCATCGTGGTGACTTCAACCCTGCAGTCCATGATTGAAATAACCGATCCAGTTATTCTGGCTCTGGGGGCATCACGCAACAGGTAAAAGCAACAACAGTGAATTTATTTTATTATTGGTCAGATGTAAGTGAAGCTTGGTGAGTTTAAAAAGTTATATTCTGCAGTGCAAAAGCTTTTAAAGTCCCTGATTGTTCCCTTCATTTCTGTTTCTTCTGCGCTTCTTAGGAGTCTGTGGAAACACTTTCGTGGCCTCAGCATGTGTATGCTTCTGCTGGTTTTCCCTGTGTTTATGGCTTATAAAATCTCCCAGTTCTTCCACATGGACTTCTGGCTCCTCATACTGGTGTCTAGCTGCATGCTGACCTCCCTTCAGGTAGGAAGGGTGACTTATTATATGTCTCTACATTAAGTAAAATAACTAATGAACACATTAAATACATTATATTATTCACAGGATTAGTGTTTTGACTTGATTACATTTTTCAGCCTTAACTTTCATGTGCAACAACTTTTATAAGTAAAGGAGAAATTGATTATAAACTGAGTAATGGGTCCCATTTGTGAAACATGTTTCATCACCTTCTCTTGCCAATGGTCTTGCCGTCTGCTCAGCTTGAATGTGAGCAGTTCGATCAACACACTGAAAATACTAAATCACTGGTATTACATTCAGTTAATAATTTAGTGTTTAATTTCTTTTTATTTACACCCTATATACCCTTATATTCTTCATTTGGACATGTGCACCTCGGTGAATAACCCTAACACTACTATAGTTATGCTCTATATGTAATTCACGATAGGCAACAATGTGTGCTGTCCCCTACATCCATACATAGAATTTGAAAATTCTTGACTTTGGTCGTATCATAAAAAAACTGGCAGACACAGTGAACCCCTATAAAACAAAAGCAACATTCTATTAGAATATTATGAAAGATGTTATAATCGCTTAGATATAGCACCTGTAAAGTAAAAAATAAATAATTTAAACATTGCATGTCACATCATTTCCTCTATACATTAGATTGCTTGTAATATTCTAAGTGAAGATGTGTACTGTGTGTCCAGGTTACAGGCACCATGCTGATCTACTCCCTCTTCATGGTGGAGCTGTTTCGCAGTTGCCCGATCGAGAGCCTGGACGAAGTGATCTACTGGGTGAACGCCGTCAGCAGGGTGCTGGAGTTTGTGGTGGCGCTCTGCGTGGTGACGTACGGCACCTGGGAGTCACTGTTTGGGGAGTGGAGCTGGATGGACGCCTCCGTCATCATCATCCACTCTTATTTCAACGTGTGGCTCAGAGCTCAGTCTGGCTGGAGGAGCTTCCTGCTCAGACAGGAAGCAGCTAAGAAGATCAACTCCCTTCCCAGAGCCACAGTTCAACAGCTGCAGCAATACAACGACGTCTGCTCCATCTGCTTCCAGGTTAGTCACACTGTCATGGTCAGGTCATTGGAGTGCTTATGTAAGGCTGGGAGCAAACTGCACACATACTGTAAAATCCAAAGCTCCATTTTAACCCTAATTTTGACATGACAACTGAAGGCTGTACAAAAGTCCTATCCAACTGTATTTCTAAAGCATATTTAAAAACAACCAAGATGGCCAAAGTGCTCTACATTGACATTTATCACTAAATAGACAAAATACAACACCAAACAAAACTACAACATACAGGTCTCATCCTGGATTAAAAGCCAAGGAGTAAAAATTAGTTTTAAGTTGTAATTTAAAAACCGGAAGGCTGGGGACCAGTCTGACATGAAATGCGACTGAGAAAGCTTGATCCCATCTGTTCTTGAGCTTTGTTTTAGGGACAACAAGAAGTGACTGGTTAGCCGACCTTAATGATCTTGAAGGAGCACGCAGCTTCAATAGATCAGTGATATAGGCTGGACCTAGTCCATAAAGCGTTTTAAAAACAAACAATATAATCCTAAAATCAATCCTAAAATTAACAGGGAGCCAGTGAAGAGAGGCAAAAAGTACGAGTTCCAGTAAGGAGACGAGCAGCAGCATTTTGAACCAGTTATAGACAAGCGAGGGAGGCCTGGCTAACACCTACATGAAAAGCATTACAATAATTACGCATGTTGTGATAAATGCATGTATAACCTTCTCGAAGTCTATGAAGGATAAAAAGGACTTTGGCTTAGTAAGAAGCCTAAGTTGAAAGAGGTTTCACAACAGAATTGTATTTGTACGAATCATCTGTGGAAAAGAAGCTGATCTTATGCTTTTTTAAGATTGATCCAAGAGGAAGCAAATAGAGTAAAAAAAAGAATTGAAAAAAAAAGTGGAGAGGTTTATGGGTTCAGGACTTATTGCTTATGGGCTTAGCTTCAGACCAGTTGTAGTCTTATAATAATATCATCCATGTTTTCTTTTATTTGTCACCTCAGTTAATACGTGTCTTCACAGTTTCAGTCATCTAGTTGTTCTTCCAACTTTTACTTACTCTGTTACTTACAAAGTTATTGATTATATCAAAATTAAATGTCTTTATGCTGACTTTGTCTTACCAAAATATCAAACTTTAATATTTTTCATTGACATTTTCATTGTCATTGACTCTTACTCCTACTGTGATGTAGGACTTAGACTGGGGTGAGTTCCAAAAAGACAGTCACTAATCCCTGTTGTTGTTGTTGTTGTTGTTGTTGTTTGAGATTTGGCTAAATGGGCCCACAGTTCACCTCCATATCATATGCGTATACATATATCAGTATAATATTGATCAATATGAGATTAAATATCACTACTACTAAATGCGTTTTTACATAAAAATTCATATCAAAAAATATATTAATAACCAAAATATTGTCACAATATCAACATTAGTATATAGAGTTATACAACTCTACCTGTAGTCAGGAGACTATAACATACACTACTCTGTATACAGAATATAATACTCAACATTGTCTGTACTTTTAAGGCATGTTGTTCCTGTTTTTCCAGTTTAGCACCGCCTCTTTTTACGCTGTTAGGGCATGATTCTTTGGCCTTCAGCCATGTTTTTTTGTTAAAAACCGGTTCATATGTTTTTTCCCGGTCTTTGACAATGATGTGGAGTTTGTTGTCAAGGAAGCAGCAACAGAAAATCTTGATAGTATTACAGAGAACAGTTGCAGCAATGATGTAAGTAGCTCTGCTATTTGCTGGTTTGAGAGCTTTTCAAGTTGCTTTAGCCTAATGGGGAAATTCACATGTTACAGCAGGACAGAGACACCAAGGTAAGAAAACAGATAAAGAACTGTTTTAGTGAAATAAAATAAAAATGTGAAAATAAAATTAGACATTAAGGGAGAGAGGTGACATTTAAAAAACAATAAATATATTGTAATATATATATATTACAATACATTTAAGTGAATTGTGCAAATATTTGTGCAAAAGAAGTCCAGTGGTACAACTCTGGCAGCCATGGTTTGTGAATAGGTATGAGTGCAATATACATAATATAATAAAGTTTGTTATAGATAATATATGTGCAGTATATATAATGTACACACACTATTCAGTACAATGATGTATACGATAAACACTGTAATAGAAATTGGAAATAATACATTGAAATGGCATTTAATTTATTTAATATAACCTAAAAGTATAATAATATCCATAGTAGTAATACAGTGTTGTTGTGTATGATGAAATATAGACACACACATATAGTAATGTGTAACAGTATTAAAGATATGTTACTACATTAAGCCAATTAGTGGTCTAGAGGTATTTTTGTCAAGTCAAATATGTCTCTCTTCCACAGGAAATGAACTCTGCAGTGATCACATACTGCGGACATTTCTTCCACGGCAACTGCCTCAGAAAATGGCTCTACGTGCAGGAAACCTGCCCTATGTGCCACCAAACGGTCCGACCCACCCCGCCAGGTGAGAACCAGGCTTCAGGCGACGCTCCGGCAGCTCCAACTCAGAGAGACACGGGGCCAGATCTGGCTGCACAAGAGGGAGATCAGAACCAGGACAACAGCACGTCCCAGGAGACACAGAGCGCGCTGCTGTAACTCCTGATCCCACCGAGCAGCAGGAGGAGGCGGAAAGCTTTGAGGATGGACATTGTGGGACAGAAGTTAAAGAGCAACAAGCTGAACCTCACAGGGAAGCTGTCCAAGGTCTGCGTTTCAGCTCCAATGGAGACTTTGTTGGATTTGTCAGCCCACTGTCAAGCTGCTCTTCGGGGGGCATTTCTAGTTCCCATGTGATGCTGAGTAAAACTTCTCCTCCTAACATGCACAACCAAGGTGAGGAGGGTGACAAGGACTCCCCGCTACCATTGACTCATAATGCTGTAAATGAGAACATGGTGGAGGGCCAATCTGACTCTAGAGGAGTAGAAGTGGAAGTTACTTCCTGTCCTAGAGTGCCACAAAATGGTGATGACAGCTGTGATGGAATACCTAAATCATGTAACAGCCTTGATTCACCTGAATCATCAAAAAATGCTGATAAAATTCTTGTGGCATCTGCTACGAGCCTTGATGACAGCCAAACTATGTCAAATCATGTGACTGAGAATTCTCTCTGAGACTGCATTGACGATCCTCACAGTAATAAAGGTAACGGCAAATATTCAGACATGGATCTGGACACACTCAGAGAGGCTGAAACTGTCCCACAGAGCCCCTGGCTACCCTCCTCAGATTCCACCTTCTCTGCCCTGCATCAGTGCCTTGAAGTGTGAAAAGGGGCGATTCTCAATAATGGGGAATTAAACACATTTGCCTTCTCTCTGTGAACCAATAGGGAGGAAATTGTTTATTTTACCAGACAGTGTACTGAATGTGCTTCAATTGAGAAATTAACATGCATATAGATTGAATATAGAGACGAAATTGTGTTGGGTTAAAAATAATACTTATTGTACAACTGTGAAGAAGTTGTTTGAAGAAATCTAATTCATAGAAATGAAAAGCAAGTATCTTACATCAATATTTACTGAATTCTAGCAGGTTACAAGTAAAGATGTTTACTTAGAGAAATTAATTGGGATTTGATTTATTTGTATTTGTATTTAATTTTTTCCAATGTCCTTGTAGTTCTCATGTATAGCATTTTTGTGAAAGCAATGTGGCAAAAGGAAAAGCTTCAGCAGTCAGCCTTTGTTAATAATGAATCAGCCTTTTGTACTGCAAAGGTTCTCTGTATCCCAGTATTAAATACTGCTGTGAACATTATTTCTATAATAATAAAATCATGACAGATGCACAATCATTTTGATAGTATCACATCATAGACAAGAAAAATGCTCATCACAAGTTCCTGGAGACGACTGTAACATTTTAAAAATGAATGAATTGTTGTGTCAGCACAAGGAAACCCAAAGATATTCAGTTTACGATGATACTAGACACAGAAATGCAGAACATCTCCACGTTTTAGAAGCTAGAATTAGCAAATATTTGGCATTTGAACTTGAGAAATTAATATCCACTAATCATTGCAGCTCTAACTTACTTGATGATGGTTCTGTTGCCTTTTGTTGTCCCTGTTAGTTAATTATTCCATTATTCGTCAACTATTAAATTCATCGCCAACCTTTTCGATAATTGATTTATTGGTTTGAGTCATATTTTAAAGGGGGAAAAAAGTTACACTTTTCTCATTCTAGTTTCATAAATCTCAATATTTTCTGGTTTATTTATTACTCTATGACAATAAACTGAATATCTTTAGTTTCTGGACAAAACAAGACAAGATTTCCTCTTGGGCTTTTGGAAACACAAACATGTTCTGACATTTTATAGACCAAATAAGTAATCAATTAATTCAGAAAATAATGCTTAAATGGGATACAGACATCATTAAAGTTATTAATTACATCTGTGCTTGTCCTGCTTTTACATGTTAAAGGTAATGCTCTGAAAAAATTCCACAAACCAACCTTAGGCTTTTTGGGAGGTCCATGGTGTTTTTACCGACTGGTAAACCCTCCTTGTTGTGATTTAATGAAATGGTTTTAATGTCAAGTCAAGTCAGGTTTATTTAAAGTGTAAAATCACCAATGACTTTACAAAATAAATAAATAAAAACAAATAAATAAATTTAATAAAAACAAAGTAGGACTGGGCTATATGGCCAAAAATGCTATCACGATAAAAATGTCTTAATATGATGTCATAATCATGAAAAAAAATCATGATAAATGTTTAAAGGCTGATTTTTGCTTGTGAGTAAAAGTTGAAGAAACCATTGTGGATTTAAACTATTCATTATGGTTAGTACATGACAAACAGTGGATCACTTAACAAATGAGAGGTAGAACATTCAAAAAAATTATAATGAAATCTTTTTTCCACAAATATGCATGAGTAAAATTAAGTAAAATATTTTATCAGTCCCTTTACCTCAACCAAATAAATATCTTAAAAGAAAGTATGAAATTATTTGTGATTCAGATGAATTAAATCAATTATTATATTGTTATTGAGGAAAATTAAATTGTGATAATGATCATCATTGTTTCATTGCCGGGCCCTACAACAAAGTAGAATAAAATACATGATGATTAAACAAGAAGATAATAAATAATTATAAAATTTATGATAAAAAATACCCTAGCCCTAATTATAAGCTTTATCACAGAGAAAAGAAACCATCCCAACCAACTATAAGCTTTATTAAAAAGAAAAATGGGAATACAATTTGATATAACTAATATAAAAAATGATAATATTTATTTATAGAGCACTTTTCAAAACCAGTGTTTTCAGAAGAGCAAAGACAATAAAACACATTTAAAACAGATAACATACGCGGTACAAGCAAGAAGACACTTAAGAAATTAAAATACAGTTAAAAGAAGAATACGTAAAATCAACTAAAATCAGTGAAAGGGTCTTCTATAAAAGTATGTTTTAAGAAGGGACTTTTAGGGAAGAGTTTACTGACTCAGCTGACCTGCTTTCCTGGGGCAGGCTGTTCCAGGGCCTTATGGTCCTGACAGTAAACTGTCCCCTTTAGTTTTCAGTCCAGACTCTGGCACAGACCCTTTTATACAATCTGTGGAACAGACAAAAGACCTCTGCCCCAGGATCTCAAGGTACAGTGCTGGTGCGTATGGGACCAAAAGGTCAGAGGTATAACCGAGAGAGAGGCCACAAAGAGCTTCGAAGTAATCAATAAAATCCCAAACTATAACCTTTACTAAAAAGAAAAATGGCAATTTGACAAAACTATATATTTTTAAGTTGATACAAGTCGTGATACGGCTATAGTTTTTAAGTTGTGACTATGTGGCTAAATGTTCATTTATACATGACACAACAAACATCCCTATCTAATTTAGGGACCTCAATAATTAAACGCTGACACGTCCTGACTTGTAACCAATCTGCCGCCACATCCGGCCCGTCACTCAGCAGCCGACCGGACCGCCTTCTCATCATAAAGCTTCAAATACGTGTAGCCGCTGGTAGACACCCGCTAGTTGGCTAACGGCGTCGACCGAAACCGAAAGAGGAGTAGCGTCTTTGTGGTCCGGGTTACTTCACCTGGCGCACGCACTTATTCAGCCTTAACTGGGGATATACATAATAAAATATAAGACGTTGAGACTACGCCGGAAAGTGAGGGTTTATCGAGGGAGAGTAGTAACGTCCGTTTAAGCTGGATAAGATCGAGAGCTAACTTAGCTTTGTTAGCAACTCTGCGCATACGTAGTTTTAGCTCGCCAGCCAGCTAACTACGCTAGGTCGAGAAGAAAGGCCGTCGAGTTGACCCAGCGTCAAATCGTTTAAAACGGATAGCGAATCATCCTGGCATATCACGGTTGCCCCTCATTGCTTGGATCGGAAAACCTTCAAATTAAAAAGAACAGCATCGAGAGAGGATGGCTCTGAAAAGAATCAACAAGGTAAGACAGCCGTAAGTTAGCTTAGCTGCGCTAGCCTCCCACAATGTAGCGCTGTTCTGCTTACTGTGTCCTGTAAGAAAAACATGGCGGTGAAACTTGTTCACGGAAGTGTTACGTTTGCGTGTGTACAGGCATTTTGGTGTGTTTGGGGTTAAGTAAATTAACGATAGTTTTTCACTGTTTGCACCGGCTAGCACTCAAACGGACACGCTTAGCTAGCTGCCTAACATTAGCAGTTTCAGTTATAGGTTCCGTGTGTGCGTCGAAGTGGATTGACGGCAAAGAGGCCGCATGAATTGCCCAACACTTTAACATAAACTCACATTAGTTTGAATGCTTACTGACTATAGTAATGCTACGCCTTTACTGGGGCCTCACACTGATGTTTTGTGTCTTGGTGACTAGCTAACAGTTTAAACATGTCACAATATCGGCGTTACCAGAACCCATGATTCATGTCACACTGAATCTGTGTTAACAGGCAGAACTTTGTGTTCATGATACATTTCCTTGGTATGTGAACGCATTTGTTCTCTGCCTGTACACATCATAGGGTGGAGTTTTGGCAATTAACTATAGGAAATTGGCAATGGTAAGTGTAGACTGACAATAAGCGTTCACACCGTGGCTTCATTTCTTCACTCTGCTGTTGGACTTGTTAGTCTCTTCAAGGAAATCCATAAACTAACTTGTGAAATGGTGTGTGTCTGAAGGCCGGGGTGGGGCGGTGGTCTCCACCTAGTTCTAAAGTAGCTGTGAACCTAAAAATAACATTAGGGGCTAGTGTGTGTGTATAGCTGCGGTCTCATCTTGCTGTTAAGTGTGGAGTCGATAACAAGGTGGCCCCCTGACCCTGAGCTGGTGGAGTCGAACTTGGAGTTGTAAATAGATGTAAAAATAAAATAAAAACTACCACAGGCTGGAGTATGTTGTGAAATGAATGAAGCGCACAACCTCTTATGTAGCATAAGAGTCTTACCCGGTCCCCATGTTGGTATTTATACCCAGGATGTTAGAACTGCTGAAACTTTACTCAGTCTGGTACACTGATTTCAAAACGTGTCTCCCCTTAGTTTTGTCTCTGAAGATTACTGTGGTCTAATTGGTTATTGTTCTAAACCTCTTTTCATTACAGGAGCTTAATGACCTGGCCCGTGACCCTCCAGCACAGTGCTCAGCTGGCCCAGTGGGCGATGACAGTAAGTGTCCAATGGGGGAAAAAAAATCACTTTGTCTCTAAACTGGAAGAAAATAGTGAAAAATTCCCATTTTTAATTTCCCACAGACTAAGATTACGTCTTCAGATGTCCTTTTTTTTGTCTGACCAACAGTCCAAAATCCAAATATTTGAGTTTATTATGTGTTAAAAACATTAAATCGTACATTTGAAAAGCTAAAGAAACTAGGGCTGTACATTTTATTCTACATACTCAAGACATCTTTGTGTGGTACATATCCTTGCAAAAATCACACTATAATCATTTAAATATGATTTTCTATATAAAGGAGAGTAATGTAAAGATCATTCCCTTCAACTTTGCAAATCGTTATTGCAATATCGGTTGTAGTAATAATAATAATAATAATAATAATAATAATAATCATTGGAAGTGGATGTTTTTTGTTTTTTAAAATTGTTCAGCCCTACTAGAAACAGCAAAAGAACATAATTTTAAATACAAAACTAAAATGGAATATGCTTTATTTTGGTTTTCACTCTAATCTTCAAATTTTAGAGAAATCATCACATGTCTAAATTAACTCTAAAAGCATAGATATAGGTCCATGGCTTCAAAACAATATGGTGTATGAAATGAAAAGATGGCGTTTCTTCAAAACTGCAAAGAACATTTAGGAGTCTAGTATCTGCCAAATCACATACCTGTGACCTTTCTGTTTCCTAACTTTTCTTTTATGTTCTCTGCAGTGTTTCACTGGCAAGCCACAATCATGGGACCTGTAAGTAGTTACTTTATGACATAAGTGTTGCTCTCTTTGTACTTTAAAGCAGCACAGTGTTGAAATTTGTCACTAAGGTTGTGTTCCTAGCTGCTTTAAATGCATTCATGAGATAAAGGTTAAAATTTGACTTGATAATGGGAAGCTGCGGACAGAAGGTTGTAGGTTACTCTTCACTGAAATATGTAAATGTCATTCCTGCTTACAGAACGACAGTCCATATCAGGGAGGTGTTTTCTTCTTGACAATTCATTTTCCAACAGACTACCCATTCAAACCACCCAAGGTAAGCTGAATATACCTCAAACAAGGCTTTTTTTTACTTTGATACGTTGTGAGTAACTAAAGATGTTTTCATTTGGTTGTCAAGTCAGCAACCTTCAGTATTTGTCTTAGGACAAATCTTGTTTGCGACATTTTAAAATAACGGCCAATACATTCACTCAGTAACTCAATTTTATACATGATTCTTTTTTTTCTTTTTGTTTAAAGTTCTAGAGAAACAACAAAACATTACTTGTAAACGGAAAGCAAATCCACCAGTTTGGCATCATGAACACATTTTTATCTGTGAGCACGCATGAAGTAATACCCGCCATTCCAGAAGTTGATAGTCATAAGCATCAAACGTCACTGCCTGGTGTCAAGGAATTTGAATTACGTAACATTGAAATGGTGTGTGACTCAACCTTATTTTACTTGTCTTCACTGTTGTTTTTGTCTTTCTTGTCAGGTTGCATTTACAACAAGAATTTACCACCCAAATATTAACAGTAATGGCAGTATCTGTCTGGATATTCTCAGATCACAGTGGTCTCCTGCACTTACTATTTCTAAAGGTATGGACAATCCTTTCTAGACTAATCAAGGAGAATACAGACTAGTGACTAGTTTTACTGAAATTTTAGTTTCAAATTTATATATAAACTTCCTTATTCAATGTACATAAAAAATTGAAATGATTAAGGTGAGAACATTTAAATGTGTGGTTTTGGCAGGTATATTCTTTAATATAAAATGATTTATTTTGGACACTGCAAATGGTAGTGTGACTGGATTTAAGTCTATTAGATAATTAGTCTTCTATTGTCAAATGTTTGCACATTTAACAACGTGCACAGTTTGGGATTAGTTATTCATAGACACCTTTTATATTTGAGATATTACAAGATAACTTAAGCATGGAATCTAATCCAGAATGAAGTTAAAGTGTACAAAGGGGAAAAGGCTTATTGGAATATTGTTTAGAACAATTGGTTTACTCTTTTTCTTGCAGTTCTTCTCTCCATTTGCTCACTCCTATGTGACCCAAACCCCGATGACCCACTAGTGCCAGAGATCGCACGAATCTACAAAACAGATAGTCAGAAGTAAGTAGGCTATATAATCCATACATGTGATAAACTATTCTCTATACATGTGAAATGCCTTCTTTTTGCCAAAAGGAAGAACCACCCTGTACTACATTTTGTATTGATATATTATCCACAATAGGCCCTTTACCCACCTTCAAAGGAATAATTAATTCTAATGATTCACCTGTACAAGTATCACATGAGTTTAGTATGTAACCTAGTTTCACTCTGTCAGGTACAATAAACTAGCTCAGGAGTGGACAACAAAGTATGCAATGCTTTAGGGTAAGGCCAAGAGGCAGTGCTGCATCTTGGCTAGTGCTGTGGAATTGGTTGGTTGTGGTGCTCTGGTCTCACTGGCTTAACCAGAAGCTTGGCTCTCTGCTATAAAAGTATATGACTGCAGTGTGGGATTTGAGTGTTAAACTAATCTCTGGCTGCCTGTACATAATAGAGTGCTGTATTGGCCATACTCAGCTGCAGATGGAGTCTGTTGCAGTAAATAAGTAAAATTTCTGCCAAACAACAGTTGTGGGTTAGAACATCTTCTGTTGCATGAAAAATATACAAGTAAGCTATCGGATACGGCAGCTACAGAGATTAAGGTCTTTTCACACCCAACATCTAGAGACCACAGATAACATTTTAACATTATGGCTGACAACTTTCAAACGCAAACCATATATATGTTTTATATTTCATTCCTTTCAGTATGATTTTAAAAAATCAACTTGTTGAATCACTTTGAGATTGGTGATCCTTTTTCAAATTTAAAATGGGTTGCCTTTATTTTCACTTTTTTTTTATTTGTTATTGTTGCCTGTTAAAGCAGCTGTCAGAAGGGACCATTCTGAAAAAATGTTCTCAGTGATGCACTTGAGGACACGCCAACATTTGGCTGCCAGAAAGAACCGCATTCATGAGCTATGATGTCTGAAACTGAAGCCTAGCAGACAAATGATAAGGATAACATGAGTTAGGCTTCTTGTATGAAAAGGTTGCTATTCTAGCAGATTGTAAATATGCAGGTGTTGACACACTAAACGTGGTGTTTCCAACATCCTGTGCAGGCAGCTGCATCACAGTGCATTGATGTAACATTTAAAAATGTCAACAAATCATTTACTGTGACATATTTTTGTTACAACACAGTAAATGGACACCAGTGGCTTCCTATAAAGAAATCGGTCTAAACATGTATAGAAAAAATAACCAGTATATACTCCTTGTTTTTGGGCATTAATTTGGTGCCTAAAAGTTGGTACAAGGAAGCAGCTTGACCTTGACAACATTTCGGTGTCAGAAGACTGGACATAACAATAACACATCAAGTAGGAAATTTAAAAGTGAATAAAAGCAAATATGAACATGAACATCAGTTTCTTGGCTTTTATTCTAATCTCAACATAGTTTAGGTTTTTTAAATGTCTTTTTATATAAGTCTCATCTTCAATTTACCAATACAATTAATTCTAGACTCATAGGATGCTATTGCTACCATTTAGCCAAACCCTCAAATCTGGAGCTTTAGCTAGTTTCCAATGCTTTTAATATAATTGGGGCTGAAGCTATCGAGTATTTTCATTAACAATTGACCTGTAGGCCATTTTCTTAATCGTTTGGTCTATAAATTCAGACAGTGAGAAATGCCCATCCTGTTCCTAGAGTCGCTGTTGAATGTTAAATGTGTTTTTGACTCAACACTCAAAAAATAATTTTTATATTAACGTACAACCGAGAAAACCAGCAAATTGGAGAAGCTGGAACCAGGAAATCCTTGGCAATTTTGCTTAAGTTGGTTAAATGATTATCAAAATAACTACTGATTAACTTTCTGTTGATAAGCCAATTAATCAACTAATATTTGCAGTTCTACCAACCATATTAATTGAAAATACATATTTTGATAGGATTGGTATTTAACATTAATCAGGAGTAAAATCAATATAGTATTTGCTATTGAAATGCAAAACATTTTAACATCGTTTTTCTAATTATTTTCATAATTGCTTATTGTAACAGTGATTATAAGTGCTGTCGGCTGACCCAAATTTACATCACGTTAGAAGCAGAATTTTCTGTGCATGTAAACACAGTCACTAACTCCAGCATGAAAAGGTTTGGTTTTTTGTTTTGTTTTTTGAAAAGGGGAAAAAGTTGCCTCACTTGTCAACTTTGTTTGCAATCTGCTGAAGTGCATGTACTTAAATCCTGAATAAAAGGCACATCTGCAACTTGTAGTAGTAAAATATACGTTATCATGAGTTGTTTTTTTTTATGCCAAAATGTGACTTGTTTGATCAGTGATCAAACTATGAAGTGTTATATAGTATATAACTAAAGTAAGTTATCTTCTGTCTCTTTGCAGATACACCAAAACGGCGAAAGAATGGACAAACAAATACGCAATGTGATGGCATCATTTGGAAAACTGGTGGAAAATGTCATTGCTGGTTCAAAAAAATCCGGGATTCTTTTTTTTTTTTTTTCCTTTTTTCTTGTCTTTTTTTTTTTTTTTGGTTAATCATAGCATTTTTACCCCCCTTTCCACCTCTGCGCTCATAAGAAGATAGTGTTTTCTTCCTAGGACATGTGCCAGTTTCTGTGAAGTTTCTACTCCCATTTTGTTTCGAGTTTAAAAAAAAAACAAAACAAAAAAAAGATTCTGAACACACTGCTTGAGCATGCACCAGTTAAGAGTTTCTTAACCCCAAATTGGTGAAGTTACTCTGCACACACTTAGTAGAATCTGATGCGACTGGTGTCCTGATACTGAACACTATCAACCCCATGATTATCCAGTTGGTCCAACTGGATGGATCCTGTGTGGTTGATATTAACTGGATTTCTCAGAGCACTTGTAGAGGAGCCTGTCTTTTGCCAAACATGTAAATTCTGAATTTTAAAGTCTAAAATTGGGGGGGGTATCTGAAAGATTTGGGAAACTGGTTAGTGGCTCCTGTATCTCTTGGACTGGTGTGATGTCTTCTGATCATTAGTATAGTAATCTATTACCTGAGGAAAGACTTGTGTCTTATTCCACTATCAAAGTGTGTGTACAGAGAAGCACAGCAGTATATATCAACGTTAAGGAAACAAAATATAAGAACTTCAATGTTGTATTTTATGCATGTTAATAAAGGTAGGCTATTATATCTGGTATGTTTCTACAAATTAAGTGGATTGTAAGGCTGGAAGTTGGAAGGAAAAAAAAAATTGGATCCCCTCAAAGGCTTTCTACTTTTTTTTTTTTTTTTCTCTCGTTATTTAGAAGCCAGTAGATGAGCTGTTAGTTTTATGCCCACTCAAACACTGTCTTCTTGTAGCCCTAAAATATTGATGCAAAGCTAATGGTTGATAATCAACTTGTGGCTCTGTTTCTTTTTACTTTTCCCTTCAATAAAGTTACTTAAACCATAAAACGAATCAGGGTGGTGCTTTTTTGTTTTTCATTTAATGTGAATGTGTAAACATTTTGTTGAATACAAGAGATGCATTGTTGCAGTGTAAGGCTGATTTGTGTGTTTTTAAATGTCTTGAAGTCACAACAAAATCTTGTATAGAGTTTACATGCCTGTTTTCACCCTTTCATAAACTTCCTGTGCCTTTAAAACAAAGGGGAAGTCTTATTTAGCGAAGCCTTGAATGTTTTGGGGGAAATGTTTAAACTGTTTAAATGTAAAATTTGCTTGGATGTCAAGGCCAGTTTGAATATCTTTATTTGCACTTATGGATAACTAAATCGATTTTTGACAAATAAAATGTATAGTTTCAGTCTTCATGCTAAAAATGACATGTCTCTCTCTGTGAATCTCATTTGAGTGGTTAAAAATTGACCGGTAAATGAGCCAAAGATACATCTGGATGTTAAGAGTCAGTTCATCAATTGAAATCAAAAGGTATATTGTCCCCACATTGGAATTATCCCTAATAGGATATTTCCTAATGTGATGGCATATAAGTTTGTGTTTTATGATAAGCGGTACTGATAGTTCAAAACACCAGTGGTGGGAAAAGTATTCAGATAGCAATACACCAGTGTAGAAATACTCTTGTTGCAAGTCAAGATTCTTGTATTTTAAACTGAAGTACCAAACGCACAAATACTCATTATGCAGAATGGCCCATTGGTATTAATACTATCATGTAAATAAAGAATATGAATACGCCTTCCACTACTGATTGTGTGATAATTTTTTTTATAAAGTGCACGACTAATGTATCAAAAGTACCATTAATGTTGGAGCTAATTAATTATATGCATTATGCTACCAGGGAGCTTAAAGCATTAAAATAAATGCTAATGTATTAGTTAATGTATTTTGTAGTAATTCATTCATTCTGCAAAGTAAATAAAGTTGATGAATACACGTAATGGAATTAAAAAGTACAATATTTGCACACAAAAATGTGTAATAGGCTAAAGCTGCATAAAAGGAAAATAATCAAGTACATAAAAATTGTACTGAAGTATAGTTTTTGAATAAATGTGGGCTACTTTGTTACACAAAATCATATATAATAATGAAACACTGACATGGACAATTTTTCTGCATAATTAGTAGCCTGTTTTAAGTTCTTTTACTGAAACAAATGATAAGAATACTTCTTCCACTACTCGGTCTGACATGATTTTCTTTTAAAGTTTTAAAGTTGAGACAAATCCCCCCAAAAAATGTACTTAGAATTTGAAAACTTTTTGCGCCAAGTCTTGTCGCTCTGGCAGCAACTCCGATCAGCTGACTGCAACGTTGTCTGTCACATGACAAACAAGGAAGTGCTCGTTTAGTAAACACAACAAAACACAGATAGTACGCGTTTAAAGAGTATTCCCGTTACCTACCATGCCTGCAACAAACCAAAAACTATGATTCCGTGTGGAAACTCTCTTATGTGTGTTTTGGGTGTTTTGTTCAGTTTGTATTTGGGAGATTTATCTGGATTTTCTTCAGTAACGGAGCAGCAACAAACTCTGAGTCTGGTTGGCAAATGGAGCCTTTCCAACTCCAATGGTTCACTGTCTCTGCCTGCAGAGGTGCCTGGATGTGTTCACTCAGCTCTGCAGCAACAGGGATACATCCAGGTGGGTAAATTAATGACTCAATACATGAATATACAGTAAGTGCATCAATGTGTATTCCCTTTATTTTACTATGTTGAAGGTACAGCAGTCATATCTTTATGCCAGTGGTGGTAAGAAGTACAAGTACAATTTTGGAGTACTTGTACTTTGCTTGAATGAAATATTTTATTTACATTATCTACATTTAATAGGGCAAAATTGTACTTTTTCTTCTTTACTACATTTACAACTATAGTAACTAGCTACTTTTCAGATTAAGATTTACATAAAAACAACGCCATGTGATTGGTTTATAAAACACAACGTATTGTTTAAATTGATCTAGTAGTTTCCCTTTGGTTTGTGACCATGTGTTGTTAGCACTTCCACTAAACGGACATTTCCCCTCAAATGTTCTCTTTTTAAATGACTGTTCGATTATCAAAAGGTTAAATCATCCAAACTTTGTGATTAGAGTAAAGTTCAAAAACTGACAACCAATTTGTGAAGCAGTGCTGTGTTTTTTTTCTTTCCCATTAGTCATCTCATGCCCCCTCAGATTGATCTAGTGACCCTTTGGAGGGGTCCAATTGCTAGGTTGGGAACCACTTACCTAAACTAGTTAACTGTATAAAGTAGTTGAAACTACTAAAAATATAGTAAAATATCAGTCACAGCCAGGTGACATTTTTACTGTGAAACGACTACTTTTGTTTTTGATACTTTAAGTATATTTAGCAAATAATACTCCTGTACTTTTACTTAAGTAGGATTTTGAATGCAGGACTTAAACCTGCAATGGAGTATTTTTTACATTGTTGTATCTGTACTTTTTAATAAGTAAACCATCTTTATACATATTCCAGAACTAGCAATAAGTATTTTGACTTAATAAAGTAAAATCTTAGCCTCCTGCTAGAGCAAATTTAGAGACCTGATGCTGGTTTTCAAGTACTATTTTGATTACTTTACTTGTAAGGAACATATCTCAATACTTCTTGCACCACTTTGACTTTGATTAAAGTTAAATATTGACTAGGTGGCTCTGGTAGTTTTTTAAAAATCGGTTTGTTCAGTAATGCTGTAGTTGCCTGTGGAAAAGTCCTTATCCAAACTCTGCTTTGTCTGCAAAATTTTGTTTTGGTTAATTGTCCTCTTGCCTGTGATATAATGTCTTAATTTATGAAGCTAATACAGTAGAGAGAAAAGAAAGAACCCCGACATGTAACTGGCCTCACTGGCTTGAAATGTCCACATATAACATACATGAGAACATCTATCCAAGACTTTCTTGCAAGGATTTTTGTGTCTGGTGACAATAAGGAACTTCTATCAGTATGAGGTTATCAGACTTCAGATCGTACAAAGAAAACTTTTATTTTTATTTCACAGGTATTTGTTGGATATTTTATCATTCATTAAACTTATGACTTCGGTATTTCCTAAATCCTGACTATGACCCTTTTATTTGAAAATGTGAGCATGTGGATTAGCAGCAGGATTTTACACCCATTAACGTAAAGAGGAAGGAAATAACATTTAAACAAGAAGTCATTCCTGCCAGTTGAATCCTTTACTTTTCTTTCAGGATCCATATTTCAGGTTCAATGATGTGTCTTATCGGTGGATCGCCTTTGACAACTGGACTTACACCACCACGTTTACTGTGCCTGCCCAGCTCAGGTCAGTTTAATGATTTCTATCTTCTTTTTATAGCATTGAATTCTTTTCCTGACTTATCTCCTCTGCATTAACAGGGCCAAACGGAAGTTGCTGCTTGTCTTTGATGGTGTTGACACTGTAGCATCGATCTGGTTGAATGGAATCGTTATTGGAAAGACAGACAACATGTTTCGTAGATATGTGTGTCCACTAGAACATGAGCAGTTCACATTTTCTTCTTCTACAGTAATGCATCACTTGTTTGAAGTAATATCTGTTTGTTCTTGGTGTGTAGGACTTCCCAGTCAGAGACTTGCTGAAGGACGGGGATAATGTGCTGAAAGTTAGCTTGTTGTCTCCAGTTCTTTATGCGTCGGAGCGTAGAAAAGCTCACTCGGCCTACAGAGTACCTCCCGAATGTCCTCCAGATGTCCAGAAGGGTGAATGTCATGTCAATTTCATCAGAAAAGTAAGTATGTCATACCATGTTTTACCGCACCTCTGGAAATCTTAAAGCAAAAGAGTCTGAGTCAGAACAGAAACATTTTTATACACCAGATCCCAGTCTTTTCTGGCAACATTAGTAATGCTGGATTAATTTGAAATGTGACTTTATGGGAAATTTAGAGACAAAGAGATTTATGTTTGAGAGATAAATGTTGCCGCAACTGGTTAGGATGTTGGAATAATACAGTAAGTGAGTCATCATACTGAATGGATGGATCTTGATATATAAATTACATTTTAACAATTTAAAGTTTAACAGTTTAGTCAGAGCATGAAAAAATATTGTAGGTGAAATGTGTCTTATTTTTTGGGACTCAGCCTTTCACTTTAATAATGATTTCATTTTCATACAACAGTTTCTTGATGAAATTCAGATTCTTTCATCATGCAGAATTTTTATTCTTGTACCTTCGCTAAGCACTGACCTTAATCTCACCCCAACTAACACTTCCTTCCTTATTTTCTGATGTTTACACATTTTAAATAATGAAGTAATCATGCAGAACAAAGTCTTTCACTCTTAAGAGCACTTACAATATTCATGTCACTCTACAGCTAAAATTCAATCTCTCTGTTTTGGTGAAGGAACAAAGCTCTTTCAGTTGGGATTGGGGGCCTTCGTTCCCAACGATGGGACTGTGGAAGGGAGTTCAACTAGAGGCGTTTGATGCCCTGCAGCTCATCCAGGTCTCCACAGTGCCTCTGTACAGTACGTCCCCTCTCATCTTTATTACCAGCCATTTGTTGGCTAAAACTGTAAAAAAAAAAAATGAAATACTGTTAAACATAAACAGAATGTTAAGCAGCTGATCATCTGATAGAAAGTGTTAAAAAGTTGAATTTATTATCTGCCTATAGTGTAGTAGTAGCTAAACAAATATAGGAAATAAAGGAAGTTTGATTTTATGGAAGTGAGAGTTGTGTTGAAATGATATGAAATGTAAAAAACAAAAGTACTGCATTATTACCTCATTGATATACATATGTGGAATAATGAAATGTTTTTTTCAGCCTTTTTATTTAAAGCATATAATATGTTTGTGTAGATTTCAGCCTCTTTCAGTGGAGAGTCGAGGTTGAACTTCTTGTTGATGCGGTTCAGAAAACAAATGGCCAAATTACAATCTCCATACCCGAGCTGGACTCAGAGCTGACCTTCCAGACACAGTTTCTCCCAGGAAAGACAAAACACAACTTCACCTTACACGTCAAAACGGTATTTGAGACAGTCTGGTCAAACTGTTGTGTAAAAATTAGATTTTTATATTGCGTGTGTTTATATGTTTATACTTGCGACAGCAATGACTCTCCCCAGTATTTCTGAACTATGTTGATTTGTAAAATATTAAAATCAGTTTCTAACCACTTGTGAGGAAGATTTGAGATCTTTTTCTTATTCTTCCAGAGTAACCGTGTGAAATTGTGGTGGCCCAACGGACACGGTGACCAACCCTTCTACCATCTCACTGTCAGAGGCTTTCAAAATGGATTTTTAATCCTGAATACAGAATCTAAGGTTAGAGTTGGCTGCCTGTTAACACTTACATCCTTCTCATATTTTATTTAGCTGTATATATTTATTCATGAAACTGTACTTGAGGTTACATTCTTAGTTTGCTGACATAAAAAGCTCAACAAATCTCCAAGTTGACAGCCAATAGAAAATTAGATTATAGTCATGATACATAGAAAGTAATTCATTTATAAATGTCTTACGAATGGAGATCACAAGGTGGGGCTACAAGAGTGAAACAGAGAAGAGTGTCATTCATGTTCCAGCAACTGTATTTAAAAATGCTGGTGTTGTTTTGTACACTTCTCCACCGACATGACGTATTTGTTTGGTAAATCACCAGGTTTCACATGACAAAACACACAAAAAGTTAAAAACATCCGAGTTCACTTTTGATCGGCTTGTCCAAGATGATTTCTAGACCAGTTTAACACTCAAAGTACAAGTCACACTGCGAATACAGTCTAAATAAATACAGTCTAAATTATAATGCACAGATACCTTAGCAAACACCTTATGTATAAAGAGCCAAGTAAAGAAGCAGATTTGTTTTAATAAATTGGAAGTTATCCATTTAAGGATTCAAACTTGGGAGTCTATGCAGTTTAATAACATGTTTGTAGATGTTGATCTCTTGGAGTATAAATTTTCATGCCCATTGCCCTTTATTGAAATTGCCTATCACTGTTGAGTGTCGTCACATGTGCCACAGAGATGGAACTGAATTCATAGATGTCTTTTTTTTGTGTATTTCACTGTTTGATGAAAATGTCTCCTGCAGGTGTATTTTCGCACAGTAGAACTTGTCCAAGAGCCAGTTGTCGGGTCTCCAGGCTTAAGCTTTTATTTCCGCATCAATGGGAAACCAATTTTCCTCAAAGGCTCCAACTGGATCCCAGCCCACTCCTTCCAGGACCAAGTCTCCCCTGCTGTGTGAGTGTAGTTTGAAAAGCTGCTTTTGAAATTGTTGCACTCGAGTCCTGCCTGGTGAGTGGAATACTGATCACTAATTATGATATCTCTCAGAATATAAGAGAAACCAGTTCTTCTCTTTTTTTTGCCTAGATTTTTTTCTGATTTGAAATCACAGGACAGTTCTTTGTTTCAACTACTGAGTTTGCTTAAGTTATAAATACATTAATTCTGAAGCCACCTGGTTTCTCTTTGTGTTGCAGGTTAAGGAACTTGTTGCAGTCAGCTGTGGATGTGAGCATGAACGCCCTCAGGGTCTGGGGAGGAGGAGTGTATGAACAGGATCTTTTCTACAGCATGTGTGATGAGATGGGAATCATGGTAACGACTGTCATCCTCTAGTGTTATCAATATTAGTTATCAATATAATTCTACCACCACAAATGTAAAGAATTAAAAAACAATATCATAATGTAGCCAGATATCTCAATGAGACAAATCACATTGCTCTGTGCTGGTAGTTCCAGATTCCAAATAAACCCTCAAATCATTCAGTCACATTTACTTTTTTTTAGTTATAAATAGGAGACCATCATCAGTATATAAAGAAATCATGAAAGAAAGCATGTGAAGGGTGGTAGGCCTGAAACAACATCCTTTTTTGCATAAGGAAGCAATGGAGTTTATGAAAAGTGTGGTCTTAACGCCAACAGTCAACTAAAAAGGTTATATCGGGAAGGGGGGATTATCAGAATTTTTATACAGAATAGGTCAGCTAAAAAAAGGAAAGCTCTGAAGAATGTGTGCTGCCTGCAGTTGATCCATGTTTACTATGTGTATTGTGTAAAGGGCTTATAGGCTTTGTACTATTGGAAGTCCTTGTGTTCTTGTACAGTACTTGTTTGTACTTAGGTGACTTAGGTGTGACAGATATTTAAACTGGAATAGCCATAAATCATTACAAAGTAAATTCCCCCCTTAATATCCTCACTGAAGAAATGTGGGACAGGTTACCTGATAATTCTGTATGATTTTGATTATGTTACACCGCTATGACTCATGAACATATTGTAGAACAGATGGATGCTCAAAGTGTTTAGATACAGTACTTGTCTTTACTAGGTTTGGCAGGACTTCATGTTTGCCTGTGCCATGTATCCCACTGAGGATGACTTCATACAGACTGTAAGAGAAGAGGTCATCCAACAGGTAAGCAATGATTTTATTTTAATTTATTTTAGAAGATGTTATCTCTGGAAACCAGTGAAAAGGTTAAGAAAAATGGTACGTCACACTTAGTGTTTCTGTCCAAAATATTGTCACAAACTGGCTCTGGGATTGTGACAAAGAGGGAGTCCACATAAGGTACTTAGTTGGTTTTATAATGTTTTTAGTTTTAAAATGTCAACAAAAAAAATAAGAGTTGCAGCATTTCATGTAAATTTCAGTTTCCCCAGAATTGTTGTTGCACACATGTACTGACAGTAAATGTATTCATTTGATCATCAGGTTCAGCGCCTCAAGTCTCATCCTTCCATAATTATTTGGAGTGGGAACAATGAAAACGAAGCTGCTCTGGCGACAGACTGGTTCGGCATTCCAGGTTCCCAGAGGCCCAAATACCTGAAAGACTATGTGACGCTGTATGTGAACAACATAAGGGCGATAGTTCAAGAGGTGAGAGTTAAATCATGTGTAATGAAAAGTTGTCAGGATTTATGTTTTAAGTGGTTACAGAATACATGGTTGAAAGTGTGAAGAATGATGATTTATTGTTTTATAAATGGCATTAAAAGCCTGTAGAAAGAAAATGCTTAACAAGCACATGTCTCCTATCTTCTTTAGGAGGACCAGAGTCGCCCGTTTCTCGTCTCCAGTCCGACAAACGGGGCTGAATCTGAGCAGGAAGGATGGGTGGCAACGAACCCCTATGACCCTCACTATGGGGACACACATTTCTACAGCTACATCCTGGACTGCTGGGACTGGCGGACTTTCCCTCGAACGCGGTTTGCCTCTGAATATGGCTTCCAGTCCTGGCCTTCCTTCTCCACTCTCCAGCCGGTTACTGACTACACCTTCCTTTGTGCTTTGTTTGTCTTTAAAATTTAAGTTATCCTCTTAAATATTACCTTGAGAGAATTCCAGACATGTTAAGATCCAGGTCTGTTTTTTGCTAATTCTTCATTTTCTTTTTAACTAATTAGAAATAAAGATGCCACCATAGTCAAATTTGTTTGACTGCCTTGTTTTGAAAAACACCTAATGGAGTTCTTAAATCCATTTTTTCCAAGAGGGAAGGCTGCTCCTGATATTAATGATAATAATCATTGGTGATAGTCTCATCCCACAATGTGACATAGATTCCTGATAAAGAATTAAAGAAAACAATGAATAATGAACCGTTATAAAAGGGAATAACAAAACAGGAAGAGCCGAAATAAAAATCAAAGCAAGCTAGATCAGATAAAACTGATGGAAGAATTTACATGTTATTAAAGAAGGATGGTGAAATAATTACAAAAACATTGACTTTGGGAAAAAATATATTGAAACACTAGTTAAAAGGTAGATGCTGAATTTTTCCATCACACTTACAGAACCCAGTAGAGGCCTGTAGTTTTGTTGTTTATTTAGGTGGCGTAAAGTGTACATGTGTTTTGTGATGTTTCAGGTTTCCATAAAAGAAGACTGGAGCTATAACAGTAATTTCACTTCCCATCGTCAACACCATGAGAGTGGCAATGAGCAGATGTTACTGCAGGCTGCTTTACACTTCAACCTGCCCAACTCTACAGACCCCTTGAAAAGATTTACAGATACTCTCTACATCACTCAGGTAAACTGCCCTCACCTCATGTCTGATAGTTTTAAAGCGGCATGGTGCAGGTTTGTGCACAGGTACAGTAGCTTCAGATGGTATTTAGAGTTAAGTGAAGTTACATAAGTATGTAGCCCATTTATGTTTACCAACCTGTGACTGAAGGAAATGGTGAGTTTTCAGTTCCCTCTGTATGGCATGTCACTCACTCCTGTTAAGCAGAGGTTTTTGCATTTTGGTATTAAATTATTCAAAACACCTTTTTTTAGTATCAACCACTACCCCCTGTGGGTTTTATATCCGGCTGTTGAAAAGTTGTCATTTCCTCTGTATGCTCCAACATGCCTTTTTCACAGAAGACATATTGTCATAGGAAAAGTACAAGTGTTTGATTATCAAATTAATGATAACTGAATTCCATTTAGCTGTCATGTTTTACTGGGACACTTGAATAGAAAAGAGCCATTGTTAATGTCATTAGTAACACCTGTGATTTTCCAATGTGACGAGTCAAAATATCTTCTGCTGCTAAACAGGCATCAAAATGACCATAGACCACTCCTGCAGCAGCAGCCACTTCTGCCCAGTATAATTCAGTCATATTTTTGATCAAATATATCTCAGTACAGCTAAATTACCAACTTTTAGAAGCCAACTTTCAAGCTTGTAGAAATAAGTATTTGATACTAGAATCATATATTTTCATATTATTACTTAAATTGTCCGCTGTGTAAAACATGTTGGGAACCCTTCTTGTAAACCATCCAACTGATTATTTAAACACTATAGAAATGATGATATATCTCCAGGTCATGCAGGCTCAGTGTGTGAAGACTCAGACAGAGTTTTATCGGCGAAGTCAGAGTGAGATCATTGAGGGCAAAGGTCTCACTATGGGCGCGCTCTCTACTGGCAGCTCAATGATATTTGGCAGGCGCCTTCCTGGTCGTCGATCGGTGAGTGAACGCCCACTCAGCAGCTGGCACATTTTTAGGTTGTACTCTATTTATATTTTTGTCTCCTGTATTTAACACTTTGTAGAGATTTGGCATTGAGGAAAGTATGGATGGAAAATAGATTCATGATCAAAATAAATGATGTATTGTGTAATGAATGTACGTATCATTACTTGGGATTAGAGATCACTGTTTGAAAAGTAAGGTAATTTTCTTGTTTGTTGGTGTGTACAGAGTTTGGTGGGAAGTGGAAAATGCTGCATTATTTTGCACAGAATTTCTTTGCCGCCGTCTTGCCTATCGGCTTTGAGGATGACGAGACACTGTTCATCTATGCCGTCTCAGACCTGAGTCACGACATGACACTCAGGGCTGTGGTATGTTTTCAATGGTAAAATGTATCTTTACATTACATTCATTTTGCAGACATTTCTGTCCAAATGTTTAAAAATAAGTCTATTCAAATTTAAAAGGAGCTAGATGTCATAAAAAAAGTGTATCCCTACAAACAAATATAAGCTTGTTCAGGGAAATCCGTACAAATGCTTACATTTCGTATATAATGCTGTGCAGACAATAAAAGCAGTATGTCTTGGTAAAAACAGGATGAAAAAACAAGCATTCAAGTAATTGCTTGCCTGAAAAGCTTGCAGTATACCTTCTTTATTCTGTTTCATATATTAATTTATAGTTTCCACCTTGTGTATTTCTTACTAACCTCACTTTTGAAATTGTCAGTGCAGAATTACAAAATAATACAAATAAACTTTCAAAATGTTCTGGAGTTTGAAGAATATGGGTTTTTGAAGTCTAGTACTGTGTATATTTGGATTTAAGCTGCTTATAAGTGATAGGTTTGCTTTAGGTTTTAATGGTTACGTGTTGACATTTCAAGGGTCAATTTTGGCAATAGAGGCTAAATACATATCACAAAACATTAAATCTAAGCTCTTACTTATTATATACACATTGTCCACTAATTGCTAAATAATAACACTTAATCAAAATGATCTGAGGTGTTGCACTGAATGGAAAATTAAAATAGAGATGGAGTACAACTGACTCAAATTTCTTACCAAGTTCATTTCAATTATGTTTAATTAAGTGTCTCACAATAGCACAATGTCACTTTATCTATATGGTCACAGTAGACTTCTAATACAAAGAAATTTTGCTCAGTTCTACATTGATTTTTTAAAATCCTCAACCTGAAAATGTACTTGTGTCTAAAACTGTGTTTAGATAATCTCAACTCTACATTAAAAACTGATTCTTGCAACAGTTTTGTGCGTAAAGGTCTGTTGTTTTGTTGATCAGGTGACCGTGTATTCCTGGACTGATGTGGATCCAGTGTGCACACTGAAGTCGGACCTGCTCCTGGTCTCTGGAGGCAGCGCTGCAGTCATTTTTAAACAGCCAGTCACCGACCTGCTGGCAGGATGTGAACGCTGCACCCGCCTCACCTGCCTGCTCACCTTTCACCTGGAGGACAGCAGCGGCCAGCAGGGTCCCACTAACCACCACTTCCTCTGTTCACCCAAAGACGCTCAGGGACTCCAGAGACCCAACATCACAGTAAGACACCTTGTTCCAAAGGCGTTTGATCATCGTTTTATTTATTTATACATAGATGTGAAATAATGCATGGAAGCAGTGATGGAATAGTCACTTAATCTGTAGTGTGCGGGGGAGGGGCAACACATCGACAATGATAAAAGAAACGATTTGAGTGAGGGCACTTACAGCAGAGTATGGTAGTGTATGACTTTAAACAGGATTTCATATGTTTTATAATAAATGTATAGCTAATAGGGGCCTTTGTAGTTGGGCTCTCTTGAAAACTTCAGACCACACTTTATGGACTAAATTGGGAACTTAAAAATTGTCTCACATTCTTTGTCTCTATGTTCACCCGTTACAAACACAATGTGTCCTTCCCTGCAGGCGAAGGTGCAGGAGGATGAGACGGGATACTCTGTTACCCTCCACTCTGCCTCTGTGGCTCCTTTTGTCTGGCTCGATGTGGGAAACGTCCCCGGACGTTTCAGCTCCAACGGCTTCCTGATGGTTTCTAGAAACAGGACGGTCAGTTTCAACGCGTGGCGGCCCACCAGCATCGCAGAACTCTCCAGATCCCTCACCATCACATCTTTAGGGGACATATACTGACCTGAGACCAGCCAGCCTCCATGTTGAGGTGTAACGTGCAAGGGCCACAGACGGACGAGGTTCATGGCTTCGAAGTATCTCTTTAAAGGTGTCTAAAAGTGTTTCAAGAGCTGTGCTTTGGTCCTTGTGGCGTTTTGAAGGCCAGACTTTGTTGTTTTTGCACTTTAACTGGTGAAGCTGGTAGTTTTCAAATAAAAGAGAAAGTTTGTTTCCCCAGACGTTTTTGGCTTTTCCTTATCAGAGCAGAAAAGACCATTGTGGGACAATGAAAATTTCCAAACAAAGTAAATTATTTTAGCTTTCACAGAACTTATTTTGGGTGCAAAACATTGACTGGCCAATTCCTAATATGTTTTTGTTTTGATTATTTTTTTTGGCAGTGTGCCTTTATTTGACATGCAACAAATGTTGAAATTGAACCAAGCACAGTTATAATAAATCTATCGACTAGAAACACCACCAATTTTTAGAGAATTGTAAAAGATCGGAAGTTTGCTGTTGCAGAGACAACATGTAATCAGACTTGGTTTGACATATTGTGCACTGAAACTTTTCCTTTTACATGTATTATTATTTGCACATCAAGAATAAGACTTGAACTTTTGACATCTTGGAAGAATCGTATTACATACATTGCTTTGCCAATTATTATTATCTTTCATTTGCACTTAATTTAGATTAAATTGTAAATTTTTCTTATGTAGTTTACTGTTAATCAGTGTTCGTGCAGCAGTTGTGGGGTTGAATACTTTTTACAAACACTGTAAATTAATGATATAAAATAATTTTAGTAATAAACACTGCTCAAACAAACAGCTCTAATCAGACATTTCTAGAGTGGTCAAAGTGGTCTACGGCATGCATATACAGTATACTGCATTAGGTCTGCAACTAACAAATTTTCTTTAGTCTTTGTTTTTTTGGTTTACAAAACATTACTGAAAAATGCTCATCAGAAGTACCCAGAGTAACGTGACGTCTTCACATCTTGTTTTGTCCGATCAACAGTCCAAAACCCAAATATATTCAGTTTACGTTAATATAAAACAATATAATAATATAATATAGAAAAGCAGAAAATCATTAAATGATCGAAGCTGGAACCAGAGATTGTTTTTTTTTTCTTTTTGACAGACTAGTTTATTAACCGTTTTGCATTTATGTTTGATCCTAATGTTAATTTGATTTGTACTACTTGTCTCAAGTAGTTTTACTTTTAAGTACTTCACTTGAGTATTTACAAACTATGTTTAACCTTCTGGTGGTGCGGTGGTTAGCACTGTTGCCCCACAGCAAGAAGGTCATTGATTCAAACCCTGGCTGCCCCGGCCTTTTATGTGGATTTTGCACGTTCTCCCCGTGTCTGTGTGAGTTTTCTACCACTGTCCAAAGACATGCAGCCTAGGTTGATTGATGAGTCTAAATTGTGAGTGTAATTGAAAGTGAGTGTGACTGGTTGTTTGTCTATGTGTGGCCCTGCAATGGATTGGCGACCTGTCCAGGGTGTACCCAGCCTTTAGCCCAATGTCAGCTGGGATTGGCTCCAGCCCCCCGCAAACCTTTACGCAGGGTAAGCGGTTGATGATGGATGGATGGCTTAATAAAAAAAAAATACTGTACTTTTACTGCACTAATTTAACAGGTAGTTAGTTTGCAAATTTTAGTATTAAGATTTAGTTTAGTATAATCAGTCAAATGTTCTGTAATAGTACAAACCTGGCAGGGTCCAATCTGTAGAATGAGTATTCTATTCATTTACTTTAACACAAGTACATTGTGTTGCTAATACTTTTGTAAAATGTTGTATACAGGACTTCTACTTGATCTGGAATATTGTTATAGTTTAATATTGATATTTTTAGTTGAGCAAATTATCTCAATACTTCTTCCACCACAGGAAACAAACAGCTCATAAGAAACAGCTTTGATTTGGTGGTTTAGAGTGGATTTATACAGTAAATTATTCAGTGGTGGAATGTAACTAAGCTAAACTGGAAGGATTTCATTTTCCTTTATGAGATCTTAAGCTAAATGAACTATTTCACCCCCTGCGGATTTACTGGAAAATGCATCATTACAAAGCTGAAAACAGGGCTGTTGGTCAGAGCACATGAAAAGTTGCTGTAGATTAAACTACCCAACAGGATATAAAGTAGTTAAAATGAGCTCAGCAGTAAACATCTACAGCAGTAAAATGCAAAACAGCAGTAATATTAATCCAGAAACATCAGATATAATAGTAAAACACTGACAGGGAACAATTAACTGGAGAATAACTACTTTTGAAAATACTTTTAATAAAGTCAGGTTTTGAATGCAGGACTTTCCTTAGTACTTTTACTTAAGTAAAGGATCTGAATGCTTCTTCCACCAGTGCTCTTGATACATCTTAACCCTCTGTGATGCAACCCCTTTGCTTTGGGCCCTGCATTAGTCCTGCATTGATAATCAGCTGCCACCAGGGAGCAACATAGACTTTTAAAACTAACCGTCTTCTCACCTGCACTGATGTTTATGTTTTTGTTCTGCTTTTCAGCTGTTTCATAATTGAACTAACGAGAGGCACAGCTGGAAACTGAGCTACACAGCCTTATACATCCTGCATGCATGCTTTTCCCACTTACGTTGTTACCCTTTGCACACACACACGCGCGGGGAAGTTGGTGTGTGTGTGTCTGTGTGTGTGTGTGTGTGAGAGAGAGAGCACGTTGCATGCCAAAAGAAAGTCAGTGACAAAAGAAAGCATTGAAACAGTGCACGCGGTCGGTCACCTCCATTTTTTCCCTTCATGCCTCTGCAGACTGATCTTTGAACCTCATGAACCTCAGATCGATCTGATAGGTCTTCCTGAACACATCAGAAGGGGGCTGCTACTCCCAAAAGTTAATCAAGCCGGACAATCACTGCAAAACGTTCAAGGACCAACACGATTTTTTCTGCTCCGACTCTGCCATGGATCTGATTCGGGACCGCGTACAAACTCCACGGATATCTTGATTTTTGTGTTTTGCGTGCAGATTTCTTTGCTGAAGGAAATACCACTTAAAACCTAGATATGTTTAACTTAAGATGTTTTATTACGTGCGTTGTTGTTTTCATTTCAAAGTCCGAGAGTATAAATGTGATTGACCGGGATGCAGAAGGATTTCTAGAGAACATTTTACGATATTATGGTGAAAATAAATCCATCTCAACGGAGAATCTGGATAATTTACTGCTGTTAATCTCAGCCAGAAGATCCGAGTTAATAACTGATGAAAATCCACTGGCAAACCAAGAGGTGAGCACGTGAACTATTTAGATTTATTACTATTTTAATAGGCCACTGTTTACACTGATTAATGATCATTTACAGAACTGGCAAAGAGGTGAGCACGTGAACTATTTAGATTTATTAGGCTACTATTATAGGCTGCTGTTTACACTGATTGTGATCATTTCCCGAACTGCACTACATTGAATTAGTTTGAAGTGATTTCTTACAATGTAACATGCAGCTAAACCCAGTTTATAAAGCGTATGAATGAAAAAACTTAGTCGTAGTTTTTCTTATTAAACTGTTGTTGACATTATTTAGTAATGCATACTGTCATAAACGCCTGAAACACTGTCTAATATACCTGACTTACTTTTTCTCAGTAGGTATTTGTAGTTTTTTTCTATTATTCCTATTCCTTTTCTATTTATTTATATTATTCCTTAATTGTGTCACTAATAGTTTTTTTTGTTTTTTTGTGTAATTTAGATATTTAAAGATGCAACAATGCACTCAATATGTTGAAAGGCCTTTCTATATTGAATTCAGGTATATAATAACATCAAATTTAATGTAACTGTCTGAGTCTAAGTGTCTAAGTGTAGTCTTACCTTTCCTCTCTTTTCTACTTTACAATATGACAGGCTAACTTTATAATAAATGTCATTAATAGATCCTGTTTAATTCCCAGTCAATAATAATAACTAAACTTTACTTATAGCACACACAGAAAAGATGAAAAATACATTTAAAAGAACACAAGATGCATTGCATCATGCATTGGAAGGAGAATTTTAAAACCTAAAAAATGTCTAAAAACATCTTTCTGCCCCTCAGTGTCCCTCAGTAGAGCAGATCTTGTCCCACTTTGGGTTCAGTAATGTCACTCAGCTGACTGTGGGACATCTGGAGAGGATCTGTCCCGCTGTGTTGACCCAGGTGCTGCTGCCCTCCTGCCCCTTCACCGCCCCCAACCCTCTGCCGTCTCTTGACTACACTGGTGAGTTGCTTTATCACAATGTTGGTCTATTTGTTAAGAAACCCACAACTGAAATATGTCACAGTTCATGGGAGTTTGGTTTACTGACCAGTGAAGGACAGAGATTATTACACAGTCACTTTGGATGGAGGACGCTGTCCATGAAAACAGTAATTGCCTTAAACCCTAAAAAACGATGTGGGCTGAGAGTTCAAATCCAACATCTGAGGTCTTCACTTCTCTGTCTCTCTTATCTCTCCCCAAAAAACAAACAAGTGAAACCTGTGACACTGAAAATTTTCTTTTTAACCTCTTTTATTTGGTTAATCCCTACAAGAATACATAAAGTCAATACACTAACTATGAATAAGAAGTCTGGTATTTTCCAGGTCTTGTAAAGTTTAAAACCTTCACAAATGGTTTGAAAAACTATGGAGATTTGTTTTATTTTAATTTATATATGGTTTCCACCCATATTTTGTTATCCCTAATAACATAACTTCTTAAAATAAATTCCATCCACTGATCAGCCGTCAAAATCAAACTGAAGACTATGATCAAAAGCTTGTGGTGAGATTGTTTTGCTGTTTCCAAGGTCAAGAATGAACTTTGAGTCTGAGATGACTTTAGTCTCTTTTTTTCACCACCAATAAGCAAAACTAGAAGCCCTTGAAGGTTATTGGATGACATTTGTCAGTATGTGGACAGTTTACAGAAATTTAAAGCAGAAACACACAATATTAGCCAGAAAAGGACGTCGCTCACTTGTTGAACTCTTTATTCAACAAGAGGAGATACTAATGAGTAGATTTTTACTATGGCTAGTTACTGGTAATCAGTGAGAGCAGGGATTTTTATTCCTTACTTTGTTCTTAACTTGTCTAGTGTATGGGTGCCCTGGTGGATCCTCACATTTGAATCTGGACCTTGTCTGTGGTCGGCACCATCTGTCTTGCCGGTCTTACTTGTCTGTCTTGACTCAAGTAAAGTCAGAAACACCATCAGCTCCTGTGGAGGAGCCGTCATTGCCCTGGAATGACTCACACAGCCACTGACCTCTCAGATTTACCATCAAACACTCCTCCTCGGGGCTGTTGACATAGTTACAGCCAACTGTGACTGTTGTTCAGTGTGTTGTTCATGATGCATGCTGTTTCTTCACCGGCCTTGTGAACAGAATTTCTCCTCTGCAAATAAATAGCAGGTTTTCAAGTTACCCATCTTCCAGCAGAAATGTCACCATCATAGAGTTGCTTTTCAAGAACTGGTTCTGCCCAGATAATGGCAAATTATATAAGATAAGCTTTTTTTTTTTATCTTCAAATGGGAAATTCAGTTGTTATTGCAGCAGCACAAGGACATAAATAAGTACAGATAAATAGATGAAGTAAAAAAAGGTATATTAAGAAGTAAAAATAGAAAGTTTACAAGAGCAATTAAAGTCAAAATTACAAGGCAAGATTGACATAGTGGTGCAATTTGTAGCAGCAAGTCTAGTATATGTAATATATAACATGAAGTAATGATACTTGTGTTTGTACATCTTGCATATTAAGTGATGGTTTTACTGAAATATTATTGTTGAACCAATATTAATTTTGTTCATATAGGCCTACCAGTCATTAGGCCAACAATAAATGAAACTAGCAACTAACAGGTGACGGCTTTTCCATATGTTTTTTGACAGAGTGAGCAGCTCAGTGGGTCATGTTTTAATTAACCCAGATACAAATAAAAAAATTCTTCTTTAGATAGTCAAGAACTAGATATTTTCATTTTTATAAGAAATCTATGAAACCTTGTAGATGTGTTTAAAGCCCCTGAAAATGTGGTTTCAAATCTAATATTTGTGACATCAGCTGAGTCAACAGAGCTCAGAACCAAAACTACTTTATGTGTAACTCTGGCAGATAATTGTGTGTTTTGAAGTAGGGTTCTGTCACTGATGGTGAGATGGTGAGAAGCTTGAGAAAATACATTTTCAGGGCCTAACCCTAACCCACAGCTATTAGTCAGCTAGCTGTTACCTAAACACAAAATCTATGTGGTTAATCTGTGGAAAAGGGGAAAGGGGAAAAACCATGAAATTTACCAAGTGAGATTTTTCACAATGATAAAGTTGTTCAACACACATAGAAACATTTTCTGCTTTCAATCACTGTTATTTAAGAGTTGGAACTTTCTGACCCTCAGTTTAACCTCATAGACAGCAATTACAATGCCCCTGGTCCTCTTTTGTTTAGAACAGGTGCATGGCTGGGGTTAGGGTCTACTTATATGGCCATGAAAGCTGCCTGAGGGGAGTTACTGCCTCATAGACAGTAACTCGCCTCAGGGCAAAAGAAGTCCCAGCAGATCAAACCTCCAATATGGCCACCAGTAGAAGTCCTGCATGACCTTAAATCCTCTATGAACTTTTGCCCAGTTTGTTTACTTTTGTTGTTTTAAACACATTCCTGATTAAAAAATTACATGTTTTACAGTTCAAACAGCGACAAAAGTTTTAAATAATTCATAGTAGAACAATTGGTTGAGAAGATAAGCAATTCCAGAAAATTCAAATTAGATCATGTCACACCCAAAAGGGATGCTTTCCAACATTATGATGTTGTGTTAGTAACTGTTTATCCTTAATTTCTGCCCTGACAGTGTGGGGTTATGGGTTTCTGGCAGTCACTGTGATCAACCTGTCGTCTCTGCTTGGTCTCCTACTGGTCCCCTTCACCAAGAAGTCTTATTTCCCCAAAGTGCTAACTTATTTCATTGGCCTGGCCATTGGTACACTGTTCTCCAACGCTGTACTTCAACTCATACCAGAGGTTTGTAAGAGGTTGAGTGGGTAAAATGGAGCGACTCACCAGCTCAACAAATGTTGTGAATATATTTTAGGACTTCATAAATGGATGTGTTGTATACTAACATGTCTGTAACATTCTCCTGTACAGGCCCTGGGTTTTGATCCCAAATTGGATAACTATGTGGCGAATGCAGTTGGAATATTTGGAGGGTTTTATATCCTATTCTTCGTGGAGAAGATACTTAAACTGGCTCTCGGGATAGAGCATGAGGTAAGATAACAGTGCAGTACTTGAGTTCATTGGGTGCAAAACACTTTTCTGTTACTGCAGAGGGATATTGTTTATTCCAGTTGTGTACCTGTCAGTAAATAACCCTGGTTTATTGGCTGGTTTATTCCCAGGAAGCAATTACACTTTATCTCACCTACAGTATTTGTTATTATCATTATCATTGTGCACAAAGGGTCAGGGACACAAGGATCACAGACTGTTAAGATTCATATGAGAGCGAACAATCCTAGTATTAACTTAAAATGAATGTACTGATATCAGGTAACAGTACAGAAAACTAAAAAACAATTTGATGAAGCTGAAAAAGATGGTGAAAGTCAAAATAGTATGATGAAGCTCTACAGGATTAAAGTCAACATTTTGTACCAATACTTTTTTAGGAAATACGCTTACTTTTTATGCTAAAATAGCTTTCCTGTAGCTTTGAATAACCCCTCATAAAACTGCAACTTATATTTTTATACTATGGGTTTTGTAAAGATTTAATAAGTGAAATATAATTTGTGAGCTTTAAAGGTGCTTGCACATGGATTTTGTTACTTTTGGACAGAGCCAGCCTGGGCAAGAAAGCAAATAAACGTATTTCCCAATGTGTTAAACTTCAGGGTAAAAGAAATGTATGCAGTGATGTAAAATGTTACAAAGACTCTGCTGGCACATGATGTTTCCAAAGTTGTGCCACCATATTGATCAGAGCTCTTTTTTTTGCCTTCATTTCCTAATGGTAGATTTACTGGACAGAATGCTAAGTATTACCAAATTATTAAACCTACGTGGTGCCTCTCTTGTCCTTAGCATGGTCACAGCCACTTCACGCCTGCAGAGCCGCATCAAGAAAATTCCCTCCACAACGGAAACATACTGGAAAAAAAAGGACTCTATCATTTTGACAAGCATCAACACCATTGCAGCAGATATCAGCAACCCAAACCCAGAACCTCCACATACAATTGTGACACCTTCTCAGGTATCAGTTCCGTCTCACATCATCTGTAACAGTAAGAAAATATAGAGGCTGAATTAAATGTTCATTCTTGGGATTGATCAACTCTCTCTGCACATGTCACATGAACCTACAGAGCAATCAACCTTGTACTCAGTAACCTTTTATCTAAGGAGTAGCTTAAGATAACCTTCTATGAAGTTGTATCTTTAAATAATTGCATGCTTCATAGAGACTGCAATCCACTATCACAGACACACCTGACAGGAATTCATCATGGACTAAAACCAAATGACTGTATTTTAAATATCTTATCAGTCGTATGTGTGTGAGTTACAGTATCTGTCATGCAAAGGGTTGAATTATGCAATCGGGAACAGTATTTTGAAACATATCCATAGAAAATGAAGCAACCAGAAAGCAGTGATATCTTAATTTGATTTGGACACACTTTCTGTTTTTCTAGGAACTCAGATATTTTTGCTTAAGAGTAATTTATTGGGCTGTTATCAGTGACACAAAGTGATTAGAGCTACTGTTAATATTTAACAGTAAAATCTCTTTTGTCCTATGGAGGAGTCTGAAAGGATCAAAATATTAAACAAACAGACGAGCCAGTGTCACAGAGGGATCAAACAGTGAAACCAAGCCGTAGGCCTCACTTCCTTACCCTCATGGTAAATGCTAGAATTGTCTGACTTGAGCACAAAGACTCTTTGTTTGGCTAATAAAAGGGACATTTTGTCACAGCATAGTATCACCCAGTCTGTTAGTGTCCGCCTGTTCCCAGGTTTCCCATCAAAAACACTTGTGCCATTATATTTTTAAGTGAAGAGTTGTGTTGCAAATGCTGCACATCCATTTAGGAAAATATTTAAGCAGTATTCGTTGCACTTTGTGGATCCAAGATGGACACACTTTGTTGACTTTGCTGGTTAAAGCCTTTAGTTTATGGGATTTCTTCAAAGTCTTTATCTTTAGCTATGATAGTGACATGGCTCTTTGGTCTGTCACCACTTTGATCTAACTTCCAACATTCAAGGCCTCCAGAGGATGAATTCCCTTGGTGATATCCTGACATACCTTTAGCACAGACATTACGTCCCCTCAGGATGAATTGAAATAACTTTGGTGAACGCTGAACTAAATCTAGCACCATCAACAATCTAGGTTAAAATATGTCCAATAATTTGGTTTATGACTACATACCTGAATAACTTATGACATTTCCATCTCCCTCAGAGGAACTACACCAATAAATTGGTAATGTCAGTGTCACCATTACACAGTTTCTCCTCCAGAGACCACTGAGAAGTTTTTTAACTGCAAAATGGTCCCCTAAGTAAGGTCACAATTTCAATTTAAACTCCCAAATATCAACAATAGCCTCAAAAATCCAGTATTTGTTGTCCTATAATTCTCAGCCTTCTGTTTTGAGAGAGTTAGCAAATGTTGTGATGCTAATATGCTAGAATAAGATGGTGACTAAGATTGTGAATAAGATGGTGACAATGGTGAACATTACATCAGTATAACATCATTATCATTTGTAAACATTCTGATGTTTGCATTTTTGAATGCAGCTGTGCAAGTATAAAAATAAGCTTAGGTCACCCCAGTGATGTCCTAATTAAACATGTAGGGTTTTGTAGAGATCACATCCAGTCTTAACTTAAAATCTGAACATTTGTTGCACTCTAATTTTATTATTGATGAGAAAATGTGTTCGCAAGGTATTGATCAGATGCCAAAAGCAAAATGTTTAACTTTGTCCCTTATTTTTATGGATTATTTGAACTTTTGGTTTTAAACAAAAACATCATTGTGTGTTATCTTTGTGGCTCCCTAAATCCATAGATGTTATTGTTTGCATATGACTCTTTAATATAATCAATCAGTAGCATGAGTTGAATGCCTTTAACCTGTCTCCTCTCCAGGATGCACAGGTCTCTGGTGTGATGTGCCACTGGCTGCGTGGGCAACGCATCTCCAACATCAAGACAGTTGCGTGGATGATAACTCTGAGCGACGCGCTGCACAACTTCATTGATGGTCTAGCTATCGGTGCCTCGTTCACTGTGTCGGTACTGGCGGGGTTCAGCACGTCCACCGCCATTGTATGTGAGGAGTTTCCCCACGAGCTAGGTGAGTGAGTCTTTTATCTTGTTTATCCCCAGCATTGTGGCCAGAAAAAAAAAACGTCTCAGGTTTGAATGTTTAAATCAGTATAAATGGATAAAAAAGTGAAGAGCTAGAAAAGGCTTATAAAGAAAATATAATTCTGCGAGACAGGGTGGAATAAAATGACATTAATTGTATAAACACTTAAAGCCTTTTAAGTGGAAATAAATGAGAACACTAGATTATAAGGCAAGGCAAGTTAATTGTATAGCAAGTTTTAACAGCAAGGTAATTAAGTGTTTTACATAAACAGCAAAACAACATGGGGCAATATAAAATTATTTTATACAATTAAAAAAGGACATAAACAGATGATAAAACAGGTAAAAGTAAAATTTGCAGTGCGATGTAAGATATTATTCAAACACTTTGCATTTTATTTAATCAAAGGCAGCAGCAAAACGAGGGATTAAAAAGGATTAAAAGCAGGGTATATCTTTTCCCTCAAACTGGAAGGGCCATTAAGAATCGGTGATCTTTATCTACCTCTACTGAGATAGTGCAGAATTGCACCTCAACTTTTGTTTGTTGCGTTTGAGGCTGCTGATATTTATGCTCTTATGTATATGAAGATGATGTGGAGCGATATTAAGTCCAATACAACGTGTTTTGTATTGCATTACATGTCATTATGAAGGTGTTTCTATTCTTTTGGTCACTTGAAGAAAGAAAAGAACATGCTTTGTACTAATCTTGATAGAATACCAAGTGACATAATTAAGTTAGATCATTTTTGGGCATTTTAGCTGATACTATAGAGTAGACAGAGAGGAAAATGACATTAAGCAAAGATCTGTTGCTGTAATCAAACTGGGGACATTATGGTTATATGATACTCATCTTAAGGTGGAAGAAGAGTTCAAGGCCCGTATTCATAAAGAATCTTAAGGCAAAGAGTAGCTCCTAGTGACGAAATTCTAAGAAAATTCTTAGAAATGTGAGTGTTTACTCTTAAAATTAAAGAAATAATCCTAGTAAAGAAAAAAGTAATTCATAAAGCATCTTAACCCTTAAAAGAGCTCTTAAGGTCTGAATTGTTAGGAGCAGAGACGAGGACTTTTAAGAGGCTTAAGAGTTTCTTTAGTAGAGGAGAAAATGGCAGAAAGACGAAGAGGGAACTCCAGTGGGTAATTCATTTTTGTGCCAAAACTGAATAAAGGTCAGTAGAGTCTACTAATTGCACTTTTAAACTCAAACATTGCATTTGCAAGAATGCTCTACAGAATATTTCAGTTACCCACATTTAATCTTTGCTTGCTGGATGCTTTGCTACACAAATATCAGTATCTTTGTTTCAGGTGAAGTCAAAACCTCTTTTAATCAAACTTCAAACTAACTTACTGAGTGTTCAAACTAATTTATAGAGCAAATTATATTCAAACTGCCCTGTTAACTTAGCAGTTTTAACCATTGCTTTATCAACCTTGTGTTGTGTGCTCTCTGCAGGTGACTTTGTTATCCTGTTGAATGCTGGTATGAGCGTACCACAAGCCATTTTCTTCAACCTGCTGTCAGCAGTATCATGTTACATCGGTCTTGTGTTTGGCATCCTGCTCGGTAGCAATTTTGCCCCCAACGCAATCTTTGCCATCGCAGGAGGAATGTTCCTGTACATTGCACTGGCAGACATGGTGAGTTAGGTTACACCACCTGAGGAGACTACATGTACAGATTTCTGTTCATTTTTACCTTTTTATTTTTCAGTCTTTTATTGTTATTTGGTGTTATTTTATGTTTGTCAATGTCAACAGACACCATAAAATGACCAAAATCAGTCTGTCTCTCAACACTTTCTGACTTCCCGACCCTGTCTGTGGCACTCTCAGTCTCAAAATGAATGTTGAACTGTTCTGTAAAATAACTTTGTAATATCATAATATGTAGATATTTTTATTTACAGCTTGTTGTGTTGCCCCCAAGTGATACAAAAAAATCACAGCCCCTGGATACTGTAGTTTTCAGTAAACATTTCTCAAACAGAAGTAAAATTCTACAAAGTCAGCTCATCATACTGTATTTCTGGCCCTTGAAGCAAGAAAAGAGCAATTTTCTTTACCTTCTCAGTTACGTTAACTTGAATGACATAAGAGGCCTAACGAGGTAAAACTATCCAGTGTACTTTCCAGTATTGTAAAGATAAATATCCTGAAAAATATTTTTGTTCCTAACTTGTTAAGCAACTTGTGACCCTTAGACTTATTTTGTGAGTAAAGGCTTTGGGTGCAAAGGGAATTATCATTAGTAGGATCAGTTCTTTGTTGGTTTTGTTTTTTTCTTGGGATTTGTTGACAATAAGACCAGAACAAAAATGCCAACATCAGCAATAAGACGCTCAAAACCCTGACTTGTCTTTTCTCCAGTTTCATTGCAAGGGAACAACATAATAACTGTCGCTCACAAACCAGCCAATTCACACTTCTTCTTCTTCTTACTTTCCATTTTGTATTATACTGTGGAGCAATAAGCCCATTGTAATTTGTCTGTTAGAGGATTCTTAGGAGGAAGAGACGCATATCTGATTGTCTTTCTTCATCTCAGTTTCCAGAGATGGACAGCATAGCACGGGAACAGAAGCGGACTTCTACCAAGATCATCTTCTTCCTGATCCAGAACGCAGGGCTGCTCACCGGGTTCACTATCATACTGCTGATCACCATGTTTGCAGGGGAGATCAACCTGGGCTAGAGGGGAGAGGGAGACAGAGGAACACAAACTAGATAGAAAAAAAAAAAAATAAATGAGCTACTTTTGTTTCTGCCCACTCATCTGGGCAGGAAAGTGAATGTGAAGTGAATGTTTTGTACAAACAAAACCAAATGTTTAAAGGAAGAAAAAAAAGCTTTTATATCTTTTGACTATCAGTTTAGTGGAATGTTTACTCCATATAAAAAGGGAAAATCTTAACAATCATTTGATGTATGAACTCTAGTCAAATTTTTTTGAGGAGACAATAAATTATTTTTTCAGTCTTCATGTAGTGTGAAATATCTTACATTTATTGTACCTCATTGATGCTGAAGTATAATCTAATAAGCTGTATTATTGTGACAACACTTATTGTTTTGCTTTTAATTGCAGCAATATTTGACCTCAGAGTTTTGTGACCTCTATGACCTACACTGGCTTCACTTTTTTTATTTTACCTTTCAGAGTCATTGTCTTTTTTTAAAATAGTATGTATTTTGATTTCTGTCAAATTTTTGGCACTTGTTAAGATTTTATTTAAACCTATGGGACAGATTGTGCTCCATATAGCAAAATATAACTAAAATCTTCACCAAATGACATGAACTTTGGTGAGCTTTGTTGCCAGGTTCAAAGTACACAATGAACCTGGTAGTACTTGCTGTGCATTAGAAGGAGCCATACATCCATTCTTGTTTTTCCTATCAGGGTTTCATTACATTGACAGCTTCTGTCAGCAGATACATGATTAGTACAATAAACAATTTGGGACACTATAAATGCCAAAGACGAATTAAAGAAATTCAATAATGCAAATGGACCTATTATGTACAATATGTGCATTTTTCAGTCATATCCTGAACCTTTGACCACTTTATTCCATGTACTTTGTTCAATTCTCTCAAAATAATGCTCTCTTTCTAATCAAACCACTTTATTTGTTAAAGGTTTTAAGCTAAAGTTTTTAATTTTAAATGGTAAAATACGCATTTTTTATGGAATACATATTATTGTGTGGATATCTTATTCTATAAAATGATTAATTCTAAATTGCCAACTATGTACTGTAGGTCAGTGATTCCAGTTTGTAAATATTGTCTATTTCTTTATGCCAACAACAAAATATCAATTGTTAATCTAGAAATATTTGTGCAGTACCAGTGTTATTCAATGATGTAACGTTTAACAATAATAGACTTGGTAATTCATCTCACTAACAACAAAATTATGTAAACAGTTGGTCAGCAAGTGGCAGCCAAACCGCATCAAACAGGAAGTGGATTACGCTGCGTTCAAGTCCATTGTACCGTTATGAGCGGCACAATGGAAAAACGCTTTACGTCAGTAAGCTAGTTGTTATGTGTCGAATATATCGGTGGTGTTTAACAGTGACAATTTCAACAACCCTACGGCACAGTTAATGAAGTTCAATCTGAGGGAAATCCCATACTGGAATGACAGGAAGAATGATTTCCTATTCTGAGGACAATACCTGAATGCAACATAGTCGAGGCAGAGTAGTAGACAAATGAAAAGAGACCATTTGGATTAATTTGGACTTCTGGCAACTTTTCAGCGGCGCTGAGCAAATTCAGATCTGCTGCCAAACGTTAAAACATAAGTAAGTCACGTTTCTTCACCTCAGTTTGTTCCTCCAGAGAATGCCGGAACAAATCTAATCAAATCCTTGGCAGTTTTGTGAGGCTAGCACAGATGCTAGCTGCTCTTAACTTAGCTAAGTGAATCAGTGGAATTAAATCCTTGTCGTCTTTCAACATTTTCTTAGAAGAAGAAGCCATACAGCAATACGTTTAAGCTCTGAATATTATTCAACTATATGGTTTAACTTGAACCTGATTGTAACGTGGCGGCGTTTTAGGATCATTGTGATCTCAGATGAAATAAATAACTTAGCTGCTTTATTGTCTAACTCAGGTGATCATTCTTGGCGTGTTCACTGAAAGTTATTGGTTCCCCGACGATCTTTAGAGTGTTTCTCTTGGCTGTTTTGACAGACTATTGAGTTTATATAAAGAAAACAAAGAACATATAATCATAAGTCATTAGGGGTAAAAGTCTTCTCATAGATTCCTTTCCAGTGTACCACATACTCTATTAAGAGCAAAAGCCCTGCATTCATAAAGTGATAAAGGGTATATAGAAGAATTTATTTAATAAAGAGTTTTTTAAAAAGATCTTACATCATTCTGTAAATCATTCTCTGGGCCAGATGATCTGTATTCTGACATTTCTGACAGCAGTGTTAGAACCAGGTTAGAACAAAAGGGTATGCAGGTTTAACGCTGGGCTGTGGGTGAATGAAGATGGTAACTAGGTTACAAATAAATCCTTAATAATAAAAAATAAATGAAATGAAGAACAGTAAATACATCGGTAACCTGGATTTAAAACAGTTAACAAAGACACAAACCGGACATTCATGTAATTACTGCCACCTGCTGGTAGAAAGGCGAAACAGATATGAAACCCACATTAAATATGAATTTAATATTAAAACTATAGGGCTAACAGTAACAGCTCTGCATACACAATAATTACCTAGGTTAAACTACCAACTGTATTTCAATGCGTAGGCTACATTAAACGTGACTCTTGCTGTTTACATGAAGAAATGCACAATATTATATATTACATAATAAACTACTGTTGCTAACATATTTCTCTCGGTTCAGGGGTTTATTTATTGATTGATTGAATCAGCGGCAGATGCCGTGGCATCTCACGGTAGATCAGTGGCGACCTAACGTATACAATCAGCGGCAGGTGGCATCGTAATGTTAGATTGCAACCAGAAATCCCACACAAACAGCGGCAGGTGCCTGGGTGAATCTGTGGGATTTCAGGGTCACCAGAAATCTCACATAAAGCGCGAAAGGTGCCGTGGCACCTCAGGGAAAACCTGTGGCATTTTTAGATTACCCCCCGGAAATGCCACATAAACCAGCGGCGGGTGCCGCCTGCCACCGGAAATACACGTAAAAGGCGAAAGGTGCCGTGGCATAAAAATCTGTGGCATCTCAAGCTGCCACCGGAAATACCACTGGTAGCTGCCGATGCCACTATTTGAGCTAGCCCCTGCTGTTTCTGGTTAATTAATGGCTCTAATCGCAATGCTTTGTAGCACATGAGCTAATTACGAGTATAGAATAGTGGCAAAGTTATTAGGAACAGCTTTCAGGTGTATCGATCAAAATGTACAGTATTTTCCTATGAAATAATATAGTTTCAAAAACTGGATTATGGAAGTGCCAGTACTTCTGCTCAACTTGGAAGTGCCAGTACTTCTGCTCAACTTCAGTTCCGTATATGACAATGAGTACTTAACACCTCTGATACCTACATTATTATTTACCAGAACCTGAAGTAGTTTAATTTATCCTAATTTAAATGGAGAATATGACAGCTAATGGTTCATATTTTTACTTGAAAAATGCCTCTATTTTATACTTTATTCACTATAGGTTAGAGATATAACGACTGGCTGTGATGCTAAACGGAAACCAGGCCAGACAAAAGAGTTAATATGTGATTGCAAACTAGTCATTTGTAGTATTTTGTCACCTCTCACATTTTAAACTCCTGTTGTCGTTTTAAAAAGCAGGGCTGAGCCATGGCCAGCATTCAGATTCGGAAGTATCGGGATGATGACGCCGAAGCAGTGAAGGAGGTTTTCACCCTGGGGATGAGCGAGCACGTACCTTCATCCTTCATGCACCTCCTGAAGCAGCCGCCGACCCAAATGGTGCTCATGTGCGTGTTCTGCGCTCTCCTGACTAGCTCCAAGTCCTTCCTGCTACCAATCCTGGCCATAACCCTCCTCCTGGCTGGGGCCCGGCAGTTTGTTGCCTACATGTTCAACAGATACATTGACACCTCCCTCAAAAAGGACCTCACCAACATCAGTGAGACCTACATGAAGCAGAAGGACTCATGTTTTTGGGTGGCAGAAAGTGACGGTCGAGTGGTTGGCACCGTGGCTTGTCTCCCTAATGAGAATGCGCCTGAGTGCTTGGAGCTGAAACGCATGTCTGTACTCTACAGTCACCGCGGGATGGGCATCGCTAAAGCTCTGTGTCGGACAGTAGCTGAATTTACTCGTGACAGGGGTTACACAGCAGTCATCCTGTACACCTCTGTGGTGCAGACAGACGCTCAGAAGCTGTATGAGCACATGGGCTACGAGAAGATAAGAGAGTTTGTCATTCCTGAGTTTGTTGCCAAAATCACAAACTTCACTGTGTTTGAGTACAAACTCAATCTACATAGGGATGGGAACCAGGACTGAGAGGTCTAAGACTGAAACACAAAGACTGTGTCACATGTCAGGGTGACAGAACCGTCCGCTCACCCAGTTTCTATCCTCATGTTTACCCAGCGTGCTCTGCAGTTGAGGCAACCAAACATTCGGGACATGTCAGGTGACCGTATCCACCTGAGGAACTGTTTTCTCAACACATTTACAGGAAAAAGGTTAGGCATGTTATATATGATAGATTGATCATTTATTATTGTTTTTTAAAACAAAGTTGTTTTTTAATAGGTGAAATAGAAGAAAGGGTTTGTTTCGATTTAGCTTATTTAAGGTAATTTAATTATTTGATTTTGTGAAAGATTTAATTTCTACATGATACTGAGAAAAACTGATACACCTGAACATTACTCCTACAAATTTGTAGCATTACAGTTTTTTGTAGTGCTATTAGGGATGCATTAATCTGACACACTGGATTAATATCCGCCCTGATACTGATCTTATTAATCCCTCATATTACCTTGGATAGGCACAAGGTGTTTGCATTGATAAATAACAGGAGAGAAAAAGTTGGATTGGTGCATCCTATGTGCTGTTTTTTGTCATGTGGTCAGTTTACCAAAGTCATGTTATGATATTATGTTGCACTAAAAGAAATTAGGGGTGGTTGTGACTCTGTGATCACTGAGGTGCTTGATATAAACGTTGTAGGTCCAATTTTAGTAGCCTAATTTAATATTATACTCGTTTCACATTCTTTTCATATCAACCAAAAAGGTGACCTGCGAGAATTGTACTGTTGTTACACTTCATGCACTTACATATTTAACAGTATTACCCTCGGACATTTTGGTGGTGAAACACACTAAGACTTCAACCTTGAAAATAATAAAATACATAAAACATTACAAAATATGTAAAACAATACCTAAAACCCCCCACACAAACACTTTATAGTATAATTCCCTTGCCTATTTTCCCTGCAGCCTTCTTCAACACTCTGTTTTCTTACCCCATCTATTTGCATAATAATGAAAAATAATTCAGAAGCTCTAGTACTTACCTTGGCTAAGTAAAGTTTAAAAAGTGCTTCAGTGGCAAAAGAGAAACAGCTTCTCAGGAAAAGAAGACATTTTTCAGAGGAACTGCCATTAATGTACTAAATTATCTTCTAATAAAAATTATATTTAACAAAACATTGTCTGTGTGTGTTTAAACCTTCCATCCACAGTGGAATTAAGAGCAGCCTAGTGGGGAGAAAACCCTTCACATCAGCAGCCAAGTTGTTATTTTGCGCTTTTTTTTTTTCAACAATCCTGTGGCAAAATAGATCAAGTTCAATCTAACAGAAATTATATTCCAGAATGAATGAGACGTTTGTAACACCAAAATCTGTGACCTATCAGATTCTGTGACCAAAACCCAAACGACCATGTTTTCCTAACCATAACCAAGTACTTTTAGTATCTAAACCCAACCAGACACTTTTAGTACCTAAACCTAACCAAGTAGCCTACTTTTAGTACCTAAACCCAACCAAGTACTTTTAGTACCTAAACCCAACCAAGTAGCCTACTTTTAGTACCTAAACCCAACCAGACACTTTTGGTACCTAAACCCAACCAAGTAGCCTACTTTTAGTACCTAAACCCAACCAGACACTTTTGGTACCTAAACCCAACCAACCCGCAGCTGCTTCATATTGTCAACAAAGCCTCAAGGCTTAACTTCCCGTTTGGGTCACAGAATCCGATTGGTCCCAGACTTTGGTGTCACAACAGCGCTGATGTTAGCTTCCGATTCAGCAGTTGAGGAAAAGTTAAAGGAATCTTAGCTTACATCGTAGATATAACATTGCATAGATTGTCACAGAGAGGCAAAAGTTTATTAAATATACTGTTTCAGATTTGTGAAACATTTATTGTATTTGTGAAAATAAAAAGGGCGATTTATATGAAGGTTTTTTGCATGTAGACCTCTTTGGACAAGGTCCAGATGAAAACCAATATTCCTGGAGCTGTCAAATCTGGACTTGATTATCCCAGAGAAAAAAGTTTCTTTAAAACTGATGAGAAAGTGAGAGGTGCAGGGAACAGGATCTGTTGCTCAACAAGTTAAGTTTCCCCTTAACTGCCTATTTGAAAGCTGTGTCTGTGTTCTAACATGCCGTTTGAGAGGGTCATTGTGAACACAGATGAAACAAACAACATAATGATTAGTATTTGTTTTGACTGACTGTTGAGTTTATAAATTTACAAAAGTACAGGTGTCATAATTGGGAAAAGTCTAAAAACAGATTCCTTTGAATTAACACATTACACATTAACAGTTACAGTAAAAGAATATTCTGTTATGGGTCCCTTTCAGACTCTTTAAATATTAAAGTGCCACAATATAGGCACTACATTATCTATATTTTGTGGTCTACTGACTCCACTTACTTTACTTCAGCAATAAGATAAGCCAGAATGATACTACTGATATTTGAGGTACTGATCAACTGGTGGAATTATTTTGTTAACATAACACATGACCTAACCAGCCTTTTTTGAAGAGGATCAAATGTAAGTACAGTATTAAACTATTAAATAACAATTATATGTACAGAGTCATTTTGCAGTTAATACTTATACTTGAGGGCAAACAATATAATATAGACACTGTTCAGTTACCTCAGCTTATTTTTGGCATTTCACCACCACAATTTCTTGTTACTTATCAGCTCTAATCGCAATGCTTCCTACTATTTGAGCTAATTTTGAGTTTAGCTATCATCAAAGTAACTAGGAACCACGGCTGTCAGATGCATTGATCAAAATGTACAGCATTTTACTATGAAATGTAGTGAAGTGAGAGTACTCCAAAGTTTCATAAATTGAATTATGAAAGTGCCAGTACTTCTCAGCTTCAGCTCAGTATATTACACTGAATACTTCCCACCTCTATATACATATCATTTACCAGACAAATGATGTCTGTATTTCAATCAATCAATAATTCAATCAAGTCAATCAAGTATTCAAACCAGTAAATGATTATTTATCCTTAAGAACTACAGTTTAAATAGGGACAGACTGAAATGAAACAAGGCAAAACTAAAGGACAAAAGAATGAATATATGGTTGCAAACTAGTTATTTGTAGTTTTTTTTGTCATTTCGACCTCCTGTTGTTGTTTTAAAAATCAGGACTGAAGGATTCAGATCCGGTATCTATCTGGATGACGACGCTTAGGCAGTTAAGGAGGTCTTCACCTTAGAGTGGCCCGGCACTTTGCCATATCCAAGATCAACAGATACGTTGACACTTCCCTCAAGGGGGACCTTAGCAACAGTGAGAATTACCTACCCTACTTGTCTTCCTAATGAGAATGCGCCTGAGTGCATGAAGCTGAAATATAGGTCTGTACTCCACAGCCGGATGGACATCACTAAGGCTCTGTCAAACAGTAGCTGATTTTCTCGTGACAGGGGTTATGCAGCAGTCATCCTGTACACCTCTGTGGTGCAGACAGATGCTCAGAAGCTTTGTAAGCACATGGGCTACCAGAAGACAAGAGAGTCCTAAGCTTGGTGCCAAAATCATAAATCTCACTGAGTTTGAGTACAAACTCAATCTACATAGGGATGGGAAACAGGACTGAGTGGTCTAAGACTGAAACACAAAGACTGTGTCACGTTTCAGAGCGACAGAGCCGTCCATTCACCAAGTTTCTATCCTTATGTTTACCCAGCATGTGTTACAGTTAGGATATTCAGGATGTCAGGTGACCATATCCACCTGAGGAACTGTTTATTCAACACACTTACAGTTAAGTGCCTAACAAGTTAGGCATGTTAGGCTTGATACAAAACACAGGCAGGACAGATTGATAATTCATTATTGGTTTTTAAACAAATTTATTTGTAAACAGGTTAAATAAAAGACAGTGTTATTGTTGACTAAGCTTCTTAGAAGTCATTAAATTTAGTTAAAGTATTATTATTTATTTTTAGTTAATTTCTACATCACAGTGACAATAAACTGATACACCTGAAGATGCTCTTTTAGTGCCACATTAACACCTCATGGCCTGATTTATTCTTGGATTGCAGTTGGTGTCGGCATCAGTAGATAACGGGACAAAATAGTTGGACTGGTGCACAAAACAGTGCAAAAACATGTAAAACATTGCTAAAAACTCACACACAACACAAATATAGCTGCATTTGTTGGTTTGTTTTATTTTCCATGGGGGGGAAACCATATCCAAATATTAATCACACACACAGCGGCACTTGCCTTGGCTTAGTTAAGTTTAAAAAGCGAAAAAAATAGCTACTCGGGAAAAAAGGACCTTTTTCAGAGGAATTGCCATTAAAGTACTGAATTATCTTCTAATAAAAATATTATACATATACAGCATAACATTGTCTGTCTGTGTTTAAACAGTGAATATTGTAATATACGTGACATATTGAAAGTCTTATACACTCAAAAATTATCACCGGGCTCCTCGGTCCCTGTGAGGCGGGCTCAGTCAGGCAGCAGCTCGGACACCTCAGGACGGATGTGTCCGGTCAGAACTCCATGGATGGATGTAGCCTGTCAGGGACGAAGCTGAGCGGTTAGCCTGATATTGGGACACAAAGAGGTACGATTTAGCACATATATGTCATCTGGACAGTGAGGGATGAATTCAAAATACATATACACCACTGTTTGGATATGTATATATACATTTGTACGTCTTGAGCGAAATCTGAAAAAAAGGTTTTATTGAGAAAGCCAACCGAGGCTAACAGCTACTTCTGCTAGCAGCTGGTCAGGGAGTGTCCCACTGACAGCTGACAGCACCAAACATCAGCGTTAAACGTGAAGGTTTTAATACCAGTCACAGCTGTTAAAAGTGCAATATTTGCACATTAAAACGACTAATTAGGGAATCGAGACCCTTACAAATATTTAATTAGCTTTGGTTGGTGATTAATGGAGACGGTGTTTATCCGGATATGCAGACCTAATGAGATGAATGGGCTTTATTCTGGTTTAAATTAATTAATCTCCTATCCAGATTGTTTTTCCGAATTTCTCATCCAATTTGGTTAATCTGTTGGGGAGAAAATGTCTTGTCAGGCTGCAGCCACACCCATGCTGTGATTTATTAGTATTCCCACTAGACATAACAGGCAAAATATTAGTGTTATTTCACTTTTTTTGGATTAATAGTTGCTAATTATGTTAAATAAATTAAAACAGAAACAGCATTATTGTGGACTGTGAAGCAGTATGATATCTTTGGAGGAGTGGTCTCTCGGCTTTGAACTCACTAGATGGCACCAAATTACAACTTTAGCTCTCACATGTCACATTAGCCATAGAGTTTTTATTATTATATCTTATATTTTGTAAGGATTTTTTATCGACCACTCACTTAAATTGGGTTAATTTATGCTAATTTGATACACTTTGGAGTAAAGCACTGGAACGAACAGGCTCAGCCCCTGTTTTCTATGGATGACCTATTTTTCCTGTATGCATGTTACAGTGTTGAGATCAGGCTGTAACTCATTAGCATGCATGTAATGAAAAGGAGGCCCAGCATATTGTTTGTTTGTTTATTTATTTATTTATTGCCCAGCTAATGTTTATCAACTATTTTAAGCAGAGCCATTTTCATTATCAATTTAACTGCTGATATACATACATATGTTAATTTATTAATCTAATAAAGCCCCAATGATTGCTTGTTTGTCTGATAAACAATTCAAACCCCAAAGATATTTAATTTACAGTTATATAAAAATATACTCAGTTAATCATCACATTTGAGACACTGCAGACAGTGAATGTTTAGTGACCATAAGATTTGCTGCAGAATAATTTTCTGTTGATTGTCTCAGCAATTTATTGATAAATCACTTCATATAGGCCTTACAATGAAATGTCAGATTTATGTGGGCTACGTGGTTATATAGCATACTGTATTATAGAGGTAAAATAATTAACATAATTGGTTAATCAGTCACCCCAGGACCCTGTATGCAGGATAAGCAGTTGACGATGGATGGATAGATGGATGGATGGTTAATCAGCCACTTTTGGTGTTCTAATATAGATTAAATGAACTTAAGTTGCCTATGAGTTACTAAATTATCCTCATGAAACTAGTGTGGGAGCCATCAGTCAGTTAGTGAGTCAAGCAATTAAAGAAAAAATTGTTTCCAATTTTAGTCAATAGTTCAAACCAATTATCAGGTAAAAATAAATATTGCTCCTTAACAATGGCGAACAGTTACTTGATCTGTTTCATATCTTTATGCAGTGAATCATTTGGTTTTCTGGCTGTAGGTCATTAAATGGCCAGCCTGAGGGCATCACTTTGGGATCTGGAAATTGAGCATTTATCATTATTTGCATTATTATAAAATAAACAATTACTAACCACTGACTTTATTAAAAGAAGAATCATGTTAAACAGATTAATTTCTAATAAAATTAGTTATTTACAGCCCTAAATGAAACTTTCTTTTTTTTGTTGCGTACCGAAGAAATCTTTACCTTGATGACATAATGATACCTTGATGACTCCTGACACAGCAGTTTGCTTTTCAGTCCATGATTCAACTATCTATGTAGGCACAATTTCTTTCACACATGCCACACTTCAATCATATTTCCCCTAAATAGTCTTAAATCAATGCCATCTTGTAGGTCGTAGACATGGTCGCCTTTACCTTGTTTCGTGATGTCGATTTCTTCCTCCTGGACTGAGCCTTAGAGGTGCAGTGTGGTCGAAATGTTCCTCTTAAAATCCCTGTGTTTCACCTCTGTTCCTGCGACCTTCCTGTACCACCGGGTCTGAAAGACTCGCAGCAGCAGGCGCCGTTTGGCTGAGCTGGTGACGCCTCTTTATCTGCCATTGTCTTCATCTTCTGTAAGGAGCCAGTTCTCTTTTTTTTGGCTGTCTGCTGGTCATCTCCTTATTATTTCTTCAGTGAGACATAAGGACTGCCCCTCTCCCCTTCCTCCCACAAAACCCCAACACCCCTTCATTTGGTTCTGCCTTTGTCATTTGCATAAAAGGGTGCAAAGAGACTGCAGAGGTTTACTTGTGTTCCTAAACATCCCCAACTGTGCTTAACTCGGCTAAAATCTTGGGCTATTTTCTAGAGTTTTATCTAGTCCCTGAAGCCACAAACATAAATACTGCCTCAATCATAATGTCCTTGCTGTATGTGAGGTGATAATACCTACAAAGAAGTACATTTTGTCATCCTGGTCCACGCTTGGTTGCTAAAGCTTTATGAGCTATGCATTATTTGGGAGGGGAAATCTCTCCCCCTCCTGAAGGCTGAGTTTCTTTTGTTCTGATGCTGAAATGCTTACAACATCTCTCATCAGCCTCTAAGCAGAAAGCTTTTACACAGAACCCTGCAGCGTTTGCTTCCATTGCAGAAAGATGACAACACAGAAATAGAGGACCAAGAGTTAAAAAAGCCCCGGCTAGGCAATTAGTTCATAAAAGCTGATAAAGGAGAGTTAATCCTCGCTCTGTGACAGACCACAGCATCAGACAGGGCCCTAATGCAATCTGCTGGCGTGTGTTTACAGTGTGCTGCGCATTACAGAGCATCACCTGGGCCTTTTGTGTTCCCCCACAATGAAACAGCATCAGATTGAGTTGAACTGGTTCACTTCCCCCATGCTGGGAAAAAGGCTTACTTCTACTGTGTTTCGCATTTTTAATTTCTAGGCTAGATGTATTTTTTTTTCTTCCCATCATTCACGCTTTTAGTAGAAGGAAGATAGCGAATATGAAAGTAATCCGACATCAACTGCAGTGCAAAAAGAGTGGAGTTTTAGGATACATCTAAGCTGTTTTACAATATTTCTTTGCTGTATTGATGGCCTTAAAAGAGTTGCTTTTGTTGACTCATTGATCATTTAAAACTGTAGTGATTGTTAAAGGATTTTGTGCTTACTTGAATTGTCTTACCAGGACTGAAAATGATCTTTGATCAGCCACAGAGAAGTCCTGAAGAAGTCATAAAAGCTCTAAACCTTTACGTCATGCCAAATTAGGAGGACATGCATGGGAATAATGACTGTCAAGTTTATTTTCAGAAGCTTTTGAGAGGCATATTTGCAGGCTTTAGGACCCAGCACCTCTCTTTGGGCCTAAACTACCCTCCCTTATGCAGAAGCCAAGGCAGACACTAGCGCAGGGCAGTGCTGCCGCTCAGCTGATGCACTCACAGCAGCTTGGCTCTTTTCCCCCCTTCTTTGCTCCGCTGTTTTCTTCTGGTTCATTCATCAGAGGGGTGGATCGACACCATCCGCCCTTCAGAAACTTTCTGACAGACCTAAAAGCTCCCGCCGGCTTTCCTCTTTATGGAGCAGGAGAGAGGAGGGACTGGGAGTTTTGAGAGCTCAGCCTGTGCTGTGTGGATCAGGAGAGGGATGGTGTGATTCTGTAAAGAGACAGAGAAACAGAGAGAGGAAGAGGGAGAGACGCTCCAGCAGCATCACCGAACCCCCCCCCCCCCACCCCTTACCGCTCTCCCAGACCCCTTCTGTCTGGCCGACGCTCTCCCCAATAACACACTCCTTCAATCAAGACAGGCGATTTAGGGGCGGCTCAGCAACCAGCAAACATGTCACAGACTAGGAGGAACACGTACACCCGGGTGAGTGTGTACAAGGCATTTGTACATTCACATTGAGGTGAATGGGCCAGACTGTGGTGTTTAAGTTAGTCCTGATCGGTGCGCCATTGTTCCGGTTATGCCTGTTCAATTTGTTTCACTCTGTGATCTGCTCCACGTCGATTTCTACTTTGAATAGAAGGGTTTCTAATCCATTTCAGCCCTGCATTCCTCTGTCTGAATTGTCGCCTCTTTGTTCAGCTTAGTTGCCCCTCTGGGTTCAACGTTGCTGCTGTGCTGCTGTGATCTTAGGGTTCAGACCTCTGTGATGACTCTGAAAAGTAGGAGATGACACATGACAGGTTCATACGGCTTTTTGTTATCAGCAGACACTGGAGACCCAATCCATGAGCCCCACAAGATGTTTGTTCATGTTTGTCATCTGTCTATGAGTCAAGCAGCTTCTCTGTCACTGGGAGGGATGACATCAGTGCTCGCTCTTAGATTTTCGCTTCATACAGTACCTTTCAGCCACTCTTTTCTTTCCTTTAGATAGTACTTAGATTGTATACTTTGTTATTTAGCCTGCGTAACATGTTGACAATCTATTAACACCATGTGTATGACAGCATTTTGGTAGCTTACTTGTTTTGAGAAAACAAGGCAATACCGTCTGCAGGCTGACAAGTTTCATCGGCGCCTTCATCAGATTATCATGTGTGTTACAGAGCAGCAAATGACGGTGTATCAATGTATTTATCTTCTTTTAGCATTATATTCAGTGTGAGCTTGCGTGTGGTTTAAGAGTAGAGTGGCACTAAATAATTCAACACGTCCTCGTCGGGTCCTCTCTGCCTCCAGCACATGGCAAACAGGTCGAAGCAATGACTGAACAACACTGAAAGCTTCATTACAGACTGTTAGCTGGAGCAAGGCGGCCAATCCACACCACTTGACTTATTTTATGACTTTAAAGAAGGCATGAATTATAAACCAAGTAGATGTTTGATTGCAGATTGTTGACAGGTGCATTTGAGCTATGTAGTCTCCCTGAAGCACTGTAAAACCAGGATGCCTGCTTCTGTTATAAGCCTGAAGTGATTTGATGGTTTTAAATAGATGTTAAAGCTTGAATAAAACATCCTGAAGGACTTGGCTGTGACGTAGAATATGCTTGACAAAGAGACAAAGCCTCAAGGACACATTTACTGGATATGATGAGTTAAAATGTTTCTTTCCATGTTGGTCATGAATTATAAGATGAGGTAATTGTACTTTAAGCAACCATAGGGATTCAGGGTTTGCATAACTACTGCTACAAAGCTGAACATCTTGTGTCTGGTTTAATATATGATGACTGGTTTTATATGTAAATAGTGAGAAAGTGGAGATAAATGGCTGCCAGAAAAAGAGTTGATCATTTCTCTTCTTACTGATAATATTTCCTGTACTTGCCAATAAAATGTTTGGATATTAATAGAGATATAAACTGAAATCCTAACTCTAACGTTGCCTAACAAATTAGTATCTGCTAATACTAAGCTGAGAATAGAAGTGACACCCCCTTCCCTGCTACTCAAAATACCTCTTAAGAAGTGACACCATCTTTGAGCTTAGGTTTAACAAATCAGTCATTACCACATTCTTATACTTGCTTAGATGTAATGCCTCCACCATCTGCATAATGGATTAAATAAGATAATAACAATAATAACAAATCAACCTATGGAGGCAATGGTAGACCAGACAGGTACAAGTACTGTTTTTGTCAAGGGACTCTGGTGGTGTTGAACAGAGCGATATAGTGGCTGTTTCTGGTTAAACAAAAAGGATCTTACTGTTTAACAGTAGGTTTATCTCTGTAGGGATCCTTTCCATAATGTTGACTTATAATACAATCTGAGCCTGTCGCCAGCAAAAACAAGCAGATTAGTGGATGTAATGTTGCGGTGCGAAATTGCGCGCAAGGATTATATTACAGCCCTGTTTCATAGCTACCAACTGTAGCACAGTTGCTCAATTCTGGACAAATTAAAAAACAAATTGTCTCAGCTGTCTTGGACACAAAACATGATCCAGGTTTAAACCTACTAACGTTACACTTTAAGGCCTGTAGTTATGCGGTTAAAACATTTCATTTTGGTGGGGTTTTTTTACCTTTTCTCCTTTTTGGAATTTAAAATAGCCAGTTCTTTTGTATTGCTTTCCATGTCACTGCTGTCTCCACTGTTGTCCTGGAAAGGGAGAAGACAGCGGGTCAAGGTGGACAAATATATGATCCTTCACTGGCTTCCCCCCAAAGTGTGAATAGTGTCAGCTGATTTCATTAGAACATACGACCAAGCTGAAATAACCAGGGGTGGAATCTGCAAGTGTTTAATCCCTGTGTTGGGCTGGGCGATAATAAATTATTATTGTTTATCAACTTTCAGTGGAAGTTTAATTGTGATGATATGGTCATTAGAGCTGGACTGAAAAATGTGACGGATATTAGCTTATTGTTAAGCTTTATTAGTGTTTGTGGCGGCCAGTAACGAACAAGAAATTGCAGCGGAGAAATTTAAAAGATATTTCTTATGTTGTTTAGAAACAGTGTCACACTAGTGACATATTTCATATTTCGTCTACCAGAGAACACTTACATGTTAATTTTTTCAACTGTAAATTGTTCACAATTGTTTATAAAACAAATTTAAGGGGTTCTTATAAGTGTTTTTTTATGCATTTATGGAAAACAAAAACAAAAAAATAATGGCCGATATGTTGTTATGACAGTGTTAAAACTCTCAGTATCATTATCAGCCTCAAATATCTGATGAATTCCAAGAAAATTGTTATTACTACAAAGAAAATTAGTTGATATTTATTGAAAGTTTCAGGAGTTAGTAAAATGTATATTTTTAAGTTGTCAACAGGTTTAGCAATAAAGATCTGTTAAAAGTAATGTCAGACTGAAAATTGTTTGACTCATACAACAAGAACTGTCTTAACACAACCACAGAAACCTGCAGTGGATGGGACAGATTAGCGTGTAATACTTAATATATTAAAATACCTTTATGTTGCTGCTGTCTGTTTTGGTTCACTGTCCTGCGGAGGTTGTTGAAGTTAAACAGTAGCACATAGACACTGTGTATTTACAGTAAGCTCAAGAGGAGGACGTTCTCTCTCAGTGTAATAATATCTGCTCCTCTCTCTGCTCTTCTGCTGAGTCACCATCGGTTCTAGGACATCATGCTGTAAATTGGGTTATGCAGGATTATTTGAATACAAAATATTGCAGCTCCAGTAAATTCACCTCTGTTGCTTTACTGTGCAATTTGTTCTCCACACATAATAACTGCTCTATTAAATCCCAGTTGATTGATGCCATAAAATGATCACAAACAATCGGCTTCTCAGCTGGAAAGCTGCTGTTTTAGCGTTGACATTTAGAGAGTGCAGGACAAGGCTTTGACTTTTTGTGTGTTGTCCTGCACAGCTTTGTGGGTCAGAATGACACTAAAACTACTTTTTGTTCTATCGGTTCCCACAGCAGCTAGCCTCTCTGTGCTGACATGGTCCTGTAAAAGAGTCCTTTTAATACAGATGTCCACTGAACATCATCAATATGTGATGCTTTGCAGAGAAATGTGTGTTTTGCTACTCCATGTCAAGGATTTGTCTAATTAAGCAGTGATTGAACCTGTAGCAAGCTTGTGAAAGCTTCAAGTTAGTCTTTGTTTTGAAAATTTTAATAACAACTGATGGAAGGCAGGTCCACTAAACCAAGGCCATGTTTCAAGCACAGCATATGTAAATCTATACATGCACTTAGGACAAGTTATAATCTGATTGCCCCAAACAATTTTGGGCGAGTAATGTGATGCACTTGGAGACAGTAGGTGTAAATGCAGAGTGTCTCAATAGAAGTTTTGTAAATGCAAATTAACTTTTTAGCTCACAGATCCAACCACAAAAGCAACCAGAACACACGGACCAGACAGCTTGGATCACAACAGTAGCATCAAACTAAAATAGACTGTTAAGAATTGGCTGGTTGAGAAGGACCACTGATAGGATGGTTCTCTAGTTTTTAAAATTTAATCCTCATAACTATCAAGCATTCTTTGGAGGCCATCTTAAATCCCATTTTAAATGTTCAGGGTCAAAAATACCCTCCTGAAGGGTTGCTACAGCCATTTAGTATTGCGCTTATTTAAAGTTGGGGAACTTGTGACACACAGATAAAAAAAAAAAGACTGGTTAAATTTGGTGCTGCTACTTTTAATCCCTTGTGTTCGTCAAGCCTCAAAATCACTAGATCTACAAAGACAGCTTGCAAGTGTCTTTTGTTAAAGCTACCCTGTCTGGTAAACACCCTCACCTTTTAAACTCCACTTCTCTAGCTTGTAAAACAGACTTTCTATAAATTTGTTGTCACTATGTCCAAGGTGAGACAACACATCAAGGTTATTTTCTCAAACTCTCACATTTAACTCCTCCAGATCCACAGACGACTGTTTTCACAGGCTGAGAAGTAAACCCACACTGCTGTATATTTAGTGCCCCCTTTAAATGTACAAATAAAATGTTCTTCAACAGTGTTGAGGTGAACGTGAATTTCTGTTTTAATAGCCAAGTCCTCTGTGTGTGTGTTTGCTTCCCTGTCCCACCCAGACCTACAGCAGCGGCAGCAGCAGGATGAGCTCGGATGGGGGCGGGCGGCCCGTCAAAGTGGGCTCCCTGGTGGAGGTGATTGGGAAGGGGCAGCGTGGCACGGTGGCCTACATCGGCAACACGCTCTTTGCCTCTGGAAAATGGGTAGGAGTCATCCTGGATGAGGCCAAGGGCAAGAACGACGGCACTGTGCAGGGCAAGCGCTACTTCACCTGTGAGGAGAATCATGGGATATTTGTGAGGCAATCACAGGTAACTTGAGAGCTATTTAGTAAATAAAGATATTCTTTGATATACTCTGATGTCCAGTGGTAAAAACCTAAAGAGAATGATCTGATTGTCTTACCCTCTTGTATCCTACCAGCACACCCCTCATCTATTGTTCATTTACTTATTTTGAAAAAAGTTTTTCTTTTTTATTTACCGCAGTGTGGGGGCTGATATTTTCCCTTTGCTGTCAATGGTGCCAGCATTTTCCTACCGCTTCAGGCTGCATGCTTTGTTGTTTTCTGATCTAAAACAGCTCCATTTTTTCTTTCAGAAAAATACTGCAAAGCCTCCTTTCTAGCAGGGATCATAGATTACCTATGGTGGCCTGGAGGGGACAGTCAAATACACCCCAAGGGGGAAAAAAAGGAACATTTGTGAAATAGCAGAGTTGCTTTGTTGTCACGGCTTAAATTTTGTGGGTATTTAATGGACTCCTATTACTTTCTCATTGCGGTGGGTTTTGAAATGGAAGAAAACTCATTTTGGTGTAATGCAAACTGTAAACACACATATCGAGCACAGAGTTAGAGGTCCCTTGTGGAGTTTTATTGTAAACAAACAAAAGTTATGTTTACATTCATGAAGCTTGCATGAAGCAAAATGTGTAACAAACAAATAACAATGCCGACTGCAACCCGTTCCCCATAAAACATCTGCAAAGCTGTTTTTTTTAAATGCTGCATTGTTTATATCGATGTTTACTAGCTAGCGCTTCTTTTTCTTCCCCGTCTTTGCTGGCACATTGCAGCGTTTCTTGGTGCATTACAGCCAACTGTCAATCAGTAGAATTGTGTGAAACCATTGGCCGCAAATGGGTTTCAGGTCACCCATGTGCACATGAGCATGCACGCGTGTCCTCGTGTGTGTGCACGAGACAAACAGCACGGAGAGAAACTCTCCACTAGGCGCCTTTTAAACTTCTTAGACACATTGTGCCTCATGCAAGAACATTTCTTAATCCTAAACCTCTTGTGCTTTTTTTTCTGTGAGGTCTTTTCCCGTTTCCTCTTGATAAATGCCACTTGTTGTTAAGCAGGTATGTGTTTGTGAGATTTGACCACTAGCATAACCGACACAGGCAAATCGCTGTATAAGGCTGTCTGTTCAGTTCCATTTGTGGGCAAGTTTCATTTGCAAAAATGTCTGAGTAAAACAGAAGGAGAAAATTTTAATGAAGGAGCTCTCAAGCTTTTTGTATCAGATGTATCACCCTAAAACATTCAAAAAAAAAAGCCTTGACGATACTCTTAACCCAACAGGAAGTTGTGCTAGCTGTGAGTTTTCATTGAGCATGAAATTTCACATGTTTGATAAGAGTCCCTCCTTGAAAACATCTACCAGCCAATATTCAGTCATAGTAAAACACTTGCTTGAGAGTTTATCACCATAAAACAGGACGTTGCTGTAACTTATACACTGTCTTTGATAACAGCCTCAGCCTGAAGACATCTATGTGTTAATTAGCAGTCATAGTTGTTGCGTCACCTATTGGCCAAAAGCAATAAGCCTCACGAGGCAATCATTATTTGATGACATTTTCAGTGTGATCAACACTTGATGTACTGGGACATAATAAAGGGGACACAGGAAGTTAAGTTTAACTTCTTCGCGTCCTAAATTCATGAAAATTCAGAGCTTCCTCGACTGCTCTGTTGGACGCCCCGAAGTGAGGGATGTACGAGGGCCGTTCATCGCTGCTTGCAGCTTTAATTTTGATTTTGATTCCTGTATCTGATAGATATGACAGGTGTGGGCAACTTTCGTCTGTACCAATGACACATTTTTGTACGTGAGAAAGTGCGATAGGTTATCTTAAATCATCTTCACTTGACACTAAAGCAGTTCTTGCATGAAGCCCACTTTGTTGAGTTAGCCTTGGGATTAAATACTTTAACAAAATTGTGTTGATGCTACCTGTGACCCAGCTGCACAGGTAGAGACATACAATATCAGAATCAAATCATTATGTCTCACTCTTGGCTTAAAAGTCTGTCTGACCTGACTATCCCTGCACTGCTGTTGTAAAATTTGCTATGGAGATGGAACAATTACGAATCACTTAGCCGAGTGCTATATTTGAATGTCCATCAATAAACAAGCCAATTTTGTTTTTGCGACTGTCCTTTAACATCTGTCGCTTCCCTCTCTGCCAGCTCTGCCGATAAATAAGGCAGGAAAGTCGAAGATATGACTAACTGCCTTTCTTTCTGTCTCTGTGTCTCTGTCTCAGATCCAGCTGGTTGATGATGGGGCAGACACGACCTCTCCTGAGACGCCTGAGCCCGGCACCGGCAAGGTTCCCAAACGAGGTAAAGAGACACACATAAGGACAGTTACGGTTTGTCCTTGGTCATCATTCATCTGTGGTTTTCAGTATTCTGCAGGTGTCTTGCCTGCACAAAAAAAGGGCAATCGTGTCGATCCTGACCTTTTTGAAATGGAAGTTGTCTAGGGGACATGCATGCTCAGAACATTAAACATGCAGTGATATTTGAATATAAAAGGAAATAAATCTAAATATAAAAAGTTCTGCAATGTGAGAGCATGCATGTCAATTCACCTAGGGCACTTTGGTAGTGCAGACACCTAGTTTTGTGTAAATGACATGTCACGGGTTCACCACAGCTCTTGAATCCAGGCTTTTCAAGAAATAGTGTGAGGTGCTTTAAGCCAAAATCCACAGTCTCATCTGTTAGCTGGTGATGCAAAACTCCTTCTACATCTTGCCTCTTTTCTGCTGATTGGTAATTTCTGTTTGCTGAATAGCATATTCAAGTCTTTAGAATTACACAGCCTGCAAGTTGTGCTGACAGTGGTCCTTTGAATGATGTGAAGATGTCATTTTGCACCACTTACATTTAAATTTACTCATTTAACTGATGCTTTTATCCAAAGCGAATAACAATTGTAATCAGTAAATATCTAATTACAAGGACACTGTCTGGTTTCATTTTGATCGTGAGTCACTGATCAAGCAGAGTGTAGCCTATCACCAACACTGTTGTGGATGTGGGTTTGAATCCCTCTGTGTGCACTCCTGGTCCAGTGTGTCAGCCGATTTTCTGTAAATGTCAAACTAAATTTAACAACAATGCTTCATCTGGTTTCCTGTTGACAGCAAACATCTTCTTTTTACTCATGTCAGAGTAAACACAAGTTGTTTAGTGTCTCTTTTTAGAAGAAGAGATATGAGACCAAGTAATGTAGAAATCAAGCATAATAATAATAAGCTGTTTAGGGTACAGTTACCAGCTAACATCATAATTCACCTTCAACAAGGGCAGCACGACAAAGTCATAGTAATCATGAGAAATTAATTAACCAGTTGACAAAACAATATCACCAAAAGGGTAGTTAAAATCATCATCATCTCATCTGCTGAGGATCATTCTGTGATACAGCTGAAAGCTCCAGAACAGCTACTCATGGACCTCCTCTTTCCGAGGTCAAGAATGAACTTACAATCTCAACAAGCTGTTATATTGATTTATAAAATTTTGTAAAACTTAAATTAAACTCTTTACTGTATATAAAATCCCTTATTGTCTTAAGGGAGATTTAAATTTACCATCACTTTAGAATAAATTTTGATGAATAGTCACACAGAATTGTTGTCCTCTTTCTAATTTCAACATGAGAAAATAAATCTTTTTCACATCTGGTCACCAAAATATATTTTTTCTCCTCTAGATGACGGAGCTGCTCTCCGTTTCCATGGCTACACCTCAGTGTGCTAAATCAAATAGGTGGTGGTGCATTGTATTTAGTTTTGTAACGTCCACTTCCTGGTGCAGTGAGAGAGAAAGAGAGAGGGAGTTAAAGTGGTGACACACCAGGCACTTTATTGGGCAATGCTGATGTTTCAGGAACAGGTAACCAAAGTGAGACGTGTTGATTCAGATGTGTTACATGGCAGTGTAGAGTAAACCTTAATGAGATGTTTCTTCAGATTAAAGCAACATCAGATTTCAGTTTAATGTTTACACTTAAAGAAATGCTATTAATGCTCGTCTCCAGATCAATTTAGGACGGCATAGTAAGCTGAAGCCCTCTTCAGCCATGTAAAGATGCTGGCTTCATCGGTCAGTTAAAATGATGGCTTTTTGTTCAGACATAGATGTCTTCTTCTGTTAATGATCCTTGCAGCTTCAGTCGGGCATGACAGGACATTTATGGAAAGAGCCACAATGCTCACAGAATATTTGGCACCTGGTGAAGGAGAGACAGCAGAGAGAGATGAAGTTTTATAATAGTGAGGATGAACACTGTTTTCTCTTTTCACACCAATGGTTTATAAAACTTATTCTGCTTTATGTTCATATGTTAGGGTTAAGATATAAATGCCATGTGAAGAAGTAAGAGGACATATATAGACATATATAGGTAGTATATTTGTATGGAGCTATGTGTAGGTATGCTTGTGGTTATATATGTAAACAGGTATATATACCTTAATTAATGACCATCATGAGCACGAGTGATGCTTTCCACTGCTTGTACAACTAATTCTCTGATACATTTAGCATCTGTGTCATCGTTTTAAGTTATTAGAGAGCAAATCAAATCCTGCAGCCTGTGCTATAGAGTCATGCACAAGCACTGAATGAGAGGACTTTAATTTGCAACTCTCTGACTCTCTAGTAGCTTACATGCTGTGTGTAAAATGTTATGCTGTATATTCATTTTTTCATCTGTAGTTGGCATGAATGAAAATTGAAAGTAGAGAGGGGGGAGAGCTAGACTGAGGGTTTTTAAAACAACATCTTATGGATCTGTTGCTCTACAAGGAGAAATACACTCACATGACAAGAATCTCCACAACAACTTAAAATCATATCGTTCACAGTGTTTCCTGGTTTATTAAGCATATTTTATTTTATATATGAATAAGAGAGGAAGATTGTGATAATACATTTATTGCAGTGATCTCAGAAATCTATACGATTCGGATTCAAATTTTCTCTTTGCATGCTTAACCTTGTGCTGCTGAAGTCTTTATGTTAATCTGACGGCATTCAATTCAGACTTATTTAAAGTAGTACAGAAAGTCTGACTTAGTAAGATTGTTTTTGTGAGTTTTATGTAAAAGTGACTTATTCAGACATGAGAATAACATGTTAAATTGCCATCAGATTAATGTAAAGGGGTGAATGTATGAAAGGTGGCTGTAAATTCTAAAATAAATGATTCCTTTCCTTTCGGATCATCTGCAGAAAACAGCCAGACAGATTCATTTAGGGGAGGTGTTTCAGCCGGACGCTTCATGCAGTTTTGTATCAGTGTTGACCATCCGGTTAAAAGACAATAAATGATGTTGACTTGCACCCGGATCTTTGTCGGACTTTATACCTTGTAAAAGATGATAAACACTTATGATAATGTGAAACTTTGCCTCTCACTTTCTTTCTCTTTTATTTATTTTCTTATCTCCTCAGAGATCCTGGAGACGCCCAAGTCCGCTAAACTGGTGAGTCAGATAACGCTGCACTGTGCAGGAAATCAGACATGACAAGACAAACACACACACACACACACACACACACACACACACACACAAACTCTTGTTATCTAAAGTAAACCGTGTGTGTTACTGTTAGGGTTAACAATGACCCGCGCTGCTGTTTAACACTGACAGTTCTTCCGCTTCTGACTGCCTTTGTCAAAGGTTTGTTGGTAGTAACTACTTCATGTGGGAAGATGCTTGAGATGCTTGGTAGCTTTTCAATAAGTATACGGACTTTTAAAAAACATATTTATGATTAAGTGCATTTCTTTTGCTCAATAACATTTTATAATTCAGCCTAAAAGATATTTAGCAAAAGATCTCTCTCTGCATTAAATGTACATGAGTTTTTCTCTGTGACACTGACAGGGGGACACAGGGACATGCAACTAAGAAGTAGTAATTTACAGTGCAAAGCAGTTACATACATGTTCATAAATATTACAAACTGTGCAATTGACTCTTGTCAGCCTCCAAAACTAAAAAAATTGGTTTAAAAGTACTGGAAACAGCTTATAAAAATGTATATATTTTATTTTAAATCATTTCTAAATAATTCCTGAAATTGTGCATTTACCAAGGTAAAGAAACTGTGCTAAACCAAATCAGATCTTCTTAATCCAGAGTTGAAAGTTCTGTTTTCATAAATGACCAGCAGGGGACGATGTTTACTCATAAATACACAAGGTGTGTACTGCGATGCATCCACAGTGAAACAAATAGAAAAGCTCCCCTCTGATCAGTTTTACATTAAAATTATAGGATACCTGTATTATTGACTATGGATTTGATTCTATAGCTACAAATTATTTCCTTTTTGGGCCAAAATTTCAAATAAATAATTCACAATTATTAGATTTAGCAGTTTTCTGTCGTGCACACAGGTAGTATAGAGTCAAAGCGTGAAACCAATCCTTCATGTTCAACCTTCACAGCTGAAAAAATTCTCAACTCTTAAAAATTAAAAGCTACATTTTAAGTTTTTTAATTAATTTTACATTTTATACTCAGGAGATTCAGCAGTTGAATATATTTTAAACTGAAATTAAAAAAGTGCCATCACTTTTTTAATTTCAGTTTAAAGTATAGTCAACAGTGAAATATGCTGTGAGATTAACAGCATTGCATGTAGACTCAGACCCACAATGTCTTAAGAATAGATGACAGATGAGTGTGACAGTGGTAAATAACACTGAAATCCCTTACACCTGTCATCAACATTCATGGCTGTGAAAATAACTTAATTGTTTTTAAGATTGATGTCACTATTAGAAGAAAATTTTATGCTGAGTCACAGCACTGAGCCATGAATTTTCTCAGTAGGTAATAATATCTCTTATTCCGAGACTTAAAATATCCTGGTGAGCTTGATTTGATTCACACCTGAACGGCACCATGTTTAACAAAAGATGTGCATAATAATTATCTCATCACATATGCAGCATAGTTAATTTTTAAAGGATAGAGGACCAAATGTAAACATGAAAGATGCTTCTTTGGATTTTACATGCTGATTAAATACTCATCTACAACAGACAATAGATATTTTACAAATTTCTGACCTCGTTTTTAAGCATCAGAAATACAAAATGTGGAGTTTAACAGCCAAACTTAAATCCAAAATGGTTGATAATTTGCAAGTGTCAATTTTACATTTTTAACCCAGAGGTAGTGACGTGCAGCATTATGTTCTTTCATTTTCCATTATTTAAGTCTCATATATCTGGAGAAAGAGAAAGAGTCCCGGCTAAAAGGTCATGTTTAACCAGAGATATTAGAAAAGGTTTTATTTGCCAAATCTGACCTGTGCTGTTACATATGTTAGATGATAGAAATAAAACTAAATTGTTTTAGAACTGCAACAATTAGTCGATTAATAGATTAGTTGTCAATTATTAAATAAATCGCCAACTATTTCCAATCATCGTTCTGAGTAATTTTTTAAGAAGAAATGTCCAAATTCTCTAAATCCACCTTCTCAGATGTGAATATTTTCTGCTTTCTTTCCTCCTCTATGACAGTAAACTGAATATCTTTGGATTGTGGACAAAACAAGACATTTGATGATGTCGCTCTGGGAAACACTGATCGATATTTTTTGACATTTTCTGGACCAAACAGCTAATCAATTAATCGAGAAAGTGATCGACAGGTTAATTGATAATGAAAATAATCATTAGTTGCAGTTGTAATTGTTACATGAACACCTTTGTTGTGTTCTCTCCCCACCAATTGTGTCATTGTACAGAAGTGCTTTATATCTTTTTTTCATGAGCTTCACATTTTTTATTGTCTGAAAAAACACACTAGTAGTCGCTGTGTGAAAAACAAATTGGAAAGATTCTCTGAGCTAAACACATTAAATGTGTTGGGGCACGTAAATATATGCAGTAAGTGCATATGAGTCAATGTTTGACACACTTGTAATGGGATTATGTATCTGCAGTTTGTGTGAAAATGACATTAAATAAGAGACGAATTGCCATCACATGTGTAAGTGAAAGTGAAGATGTGTTTTTGAAAATAATGTGTCCTCTAAATTATATATACCCAGTGTATATATATATATATATATATATGCACCAGTGAAGAGCACAGACTCACTACAGTCCCCGTCACCTCCAGCATGCCTCTGACAAACTCTTGACCTCTAACCTCCACCCGCCCTCCCCTCCCTCCTCACTTCCTTCCCTTCTTTCCTTTCGACCACGCAGCGAGGAGTGAAGCCCAAAAAGGTGCCGCATGTTTCTCTAACCTCGGTAGAGTTGTAATGTTATGATGATCACCGTAGTGACCGTGGCTCTGAATGGCCTCGCTGCTGCATGGCATCAGGGTCTCATCCCTCATTTACCCATGACTCCTCTCAGCTCATCATACCGCCATCCATGAATCTTGTTACCAAACTGCCCTGTGTTTATGCGAGATTGAATGGGAGCTAGTGAAAAGAGAATGAGTATAGTGCCATGTCCACTTCCTGTCATCTGACCTCTGTCACCTCACTATGCTCTCCGCTCTGGTACGTGTGCGTCGGTTCAGCTCTGTGGCAGATCGTGCATGTGGTTCGTTGCCTCTGTGTTTGTCTGCTTTCTGTGCATTTCAAAGCAAGTTGAAGTCACAGTGAAATTATCTGACACATGCTGACACACGTTAAATAAACATTCCCAGTGTTTTTTTCGGCAAAACCAAGAACCTTTAGGAAAACTTGTTTTAGTGGTTATTTCTTGGTGTATCTGTAGGAAAACACACTTATCCCATCTGGAGAGAATCTGCCTTTCAGGTCCTCCCATAATATTCAATGCTTGGCCCAATCCCAATGTCCCCCCTAAGCCCTGAACCCTCACAGACTTTACTGATGTCACTTAGAAAGTGACTGAGTTTAAGAAGCTGGAAGGTCTCAAAATGCTGTAAACAGGAACTTGACAGCACTTTGCCAATTTGTCGTGTTACCTTGATGATGCGGAAACACGTTGCACACTTTTTATTTTATGTTTTTGGCTTATTTTTAAGTCCTGCAGGCTCTCGCCCTAAAGAGTGGAGGAGAGGTAGCCTAGATGTCAATATATAATTGTCAATAATCAATACACTAAACTAAGTGAGTAATAAAGTTATTGCATTCCTCTAACTTCATGTGTTCTATGCAGCATCTTAAGTTAAGAAGACTTTTAACAATTCTGACATCAGCGTAGGTGTTGATGCTTGTCTGTTTACTGTTTTCTTCTTCTCTTATAACGCGGATTTGCCGTGATATTTCTCTCGTTTCCGGGCTTTCCCCTGGTAACTCCCATGTTTCACGTCATACCGCTGTGAACTGTGGGCTATTCCCTCAGCCAAAGTCTGCAGGGCTCAAAATGTCCATGAGAGCCCTCACGCACTTGACGATTTGACAGTGCGACAGCCCTCATGGACTTCCCAGGAATGCGTCTCAAAGTCTGTGAGTCTGTGAGGGTGGACATTGGGATTGGGCCCACGATAACCAAAGCTCACGTTAACAGACTTTTACTGTTTGTAAAGGCTCAATGGATTTCTAAAGGGACATTCAGAGGTTTTACAATATTGTATCAAAAGACCAGAAACTGTAGTTTAATTTTTAGCATATGCTTAGCATATATATATACACACACAATAGTAAATTAAATATATTTTAGTTTTGGACTGTAGGAGAGACAATGCAAGTCACCATGTCACAGCTTTTCAGACTAAGAGATTAATCAATTAATGGCAAAAATCAGATTAATTGATTAGCTAATCTATGATTAAAAAAATAGTTAGATAAAGCCCAAGTTTGGGCCCTTTGTCCCATCATATCCCTTTTTTTTTTCTCTGCTTTCATCTGTCATAATCATCATCATCAAAATGGATTAAAACAGTTTAAACCTTTCTACTCCATCTTGGTACATGAATTTTGGTAAAAGATGAGAGATTTTAACTCAGAGAAGGCTGTATTTTTGTCACTAGGAGATAATTACATTTAAAAAAAAACATATTTCTGACAGCCTATTGGTCCAGAATATGAGCCGATTTTACCTTTTGAATTATGTTTCTTATTTGTTGGGGTTTACCTGGCTCAATGACGATCAGCCTCCCACCAGTCACAATATTTAGTTTTAGCTGAACACACATAATAAGACGCCATAAAGATATAATGACACAATATGACATAATATATTGTGACTTTAACCTTATATGTGATTCATCACAATCGTCCGTGCTGACTGTCTGGAGCTCTTTAACAATCATCCTCGACTGAGTCATACATGCAGCCGTTCCTCTGCTGCGCTGTCTTGAAAATGTCAGACTGTGACTGAGGTGAAATCAGCCCCCCCCCTCCCCTCTGACTGCAGAGAACAGACCTGCAGAGTATAGATTTCCTGTCAGCTCGGTTCTACTTTATTGTGTCCTGTTCTGCATCAGGAGCTCAGTTTAGTCGAGATCTAACTGAGGGATGTCTGGTTGTAAATGTCACATTTACAGGAGTTTCAGAACATGCAGGGGAAATAAAAATAGATGATGCAAAATGTACCTGTGGAAATTTATTAAAGAAGTAGTTCACCCCAAAGTGAAAGCAAAGTCTTTACCTGCTTGTCCTCCAGCTGAAGGTCATAGGACCCAAAATAATAACCTGCAAATCAGTTTCAGGTCTTTAATGTTAGTCTCTAAAGAAGAGGGACATGCTGTCTTCTTCTTTGAAGCCACAAAGTGTGCAAAAATAAATAAGAATAAATAGAATAAAATTTGTAAAAGAACCAGTACATTGTGAAATAATGTGTTGAATTAAAAAAGGCTCAACTCATTATTATGAAGGGTTATCGATCAATTTTACATCAATGAGGAGAATCACAATGTAACTTTTAATGACAGTGGAGATATAATAATGACATAGGGGCCAACAAACAATGCCCTTCATACCTAAAAAAAAAATGAATCATTATCACTTATATTTTCATTTGTTCCCTAAAGATTTCATTAATAATATGTTCCTGTAAGAAGATAATGGCTCTGTTACCACATAACCATACTTATAATCATATTTAGGTTTTTTTTATACAAAGGGCAGAGAACTTTACTATTTTATCTTAAATGTTCAATTTTAGTGTTTTTTTAGGAGAATTTTAAAGGAATATTCCGATATTTTGGGAAACATGCTAATTTGCTTTCTTACAGAGAGTTTAATGGGAAAATGGAATCCTCTCTCAGGTCTGCATTAAATATTATGGTGGCGACACTTAGCTTAGCTTAGCTTAGCTTAGCACAACGACTATAAAGACTGGGAACAGGGGGAAACAGATTGCCTTGTAGGTAAAAAAAAGTTTGTTGAGCCAAGAAATAGTCCAGCACATTACCTAAATTGAAGGTGACTCAACTGCGGATACAATATCAACCTTTTTGTAAACTCACAACATCTCTCATCTGGATTGTGGTGGATGGACAGTAAGAGGAAGCTGTAAATCAATAATTTCAAAAATGGAACATGCAGACAGAGAGGATGATGGGAGTTACATTATCTGGTGAAATAATTGACAAAATTGGTGGTAATGGCTTAGATGAGCCCCCCACCCCCCCTTCACTCTACAAAGTGCTGAGTATCTGAGATGAAGGACAATCCATTATTATCATTAGTATAAAACATCCTACAGTGTATTTATTGCTTTTTGTGCCCCAAAATTTTAAGTTAGCTATAAATATGATGGCATTTTATGCTTTCTTGACAGCAAGAAGATTTTAAGAGACACATCCTCATCCTCTGCACATGCAGAAAAACAAAAAAATAGTTTGATTTTGTGCTTGTACTGCTGTCCTGAGATAAACATCTTCAGACTGACACAGAACTTTTGAATATCATGTCTTTCTCAAGGTTCCTCAAGTCACCATTTTGCACAGACAGTACAATCCAAATGTGTTGTGTTCTGCTGTGTTGATGCTTCCAGGGCAGTAATTTTATACCCTTTTGTCTTGCTGGAGGCTGCTCTGCTCCAGCAGTGACCTCAGAGGCAGCGATCCTCCCTCTGTGTGCTGGGAAAGCAGGAATTTGATACATCTCCACCCATCCCATCATCCTCTCTGTCTGTCAGTCTGGATGTCCTCTCAGAGCAGCACTTAGTCTGCGCAGAGGAGAGAAAGTGAGGGGATTACAGAGAAAGATGTTTAATATTTCAACAGGACAGATTTCCCTCAGCTGCTCTGTAATGGATACACATAAACAGTTTTTCTTTCTACTTCAGAAGTCCGGACTCTGAAGCTCTGCTTCTGTGTGCCTCTTAAAAAAACTCTTTTGTAATCAGTTCATTAATACTCACTATCATATGATCTTACATAGAAACAATAAACGGCCTGTATTTACTACCTAAGCCTCATTAAGTTTCCTCACAGCCATCTTAAATTACTTTTGCCCATTCTCATGTCCACAATGTGAAAGTATTTTGGGTTTAAAGCTCACAGCTAATCAGAGTATCCCTGTTGAATTAATCCTCTTATATCCTTCTCTCTTCCTGCTGAGCTGTTGGTGCAGAGGAGATTAGTGGAGCTGAGGAAGATACTACGATAGTTAATGTAACGGCTCTGGGCTGTTTAGGAGGAAATTGACCTATTAAAATCTCGGGGTTTTTTTACACTAAAAACTCCTTTTACTGAAATCAGTTTTACCTCTAAAGCTCAAGACCTGCCATTTTGTTTGAGCCTTAATTCTGGCTGCTATGATAGTGGTGGTTTTAACCCATTTTGCAAGGACTGATGTACTCCGTTTTAGAACAAGCCAAAGGGATAGAACAAATAAGACTGTTAGGAATCTGTTATTTATCTTGAGACAAGACGTTTTTCAACCATAAGAGATTTTTCTGTACAATAGTAGTATAATAAAATATAATATAGTAGTAGTATAATATATGAATAATAAAGTGAAGTGCAAGTGTGATTATCAGTCTAATAACAACGTAGCGGTGCCATAAATATCTGGTTTTATTCGGCCATTGTGGCCAGTGTTGCAAATCCACGAGGTCTGCTGCATGCCAATATTGGATTTAATGGGGTACTCCACTGATTCACTTGTACTAAGCTCTCTGTCTTCTTCTGAGATTATATGTGATAATAAGTCAGCTTGGGCTTTAAGACATTATGAGGTTGAAAGAAGTGTGCATTAACGAGGCATGTGAGGGTCTAATGAAAGATGCAATTGAGTTGCATTTTCAGAAATTTAGTGTTCAGATTTTTGAGGGCTTGACCTTTATTTGAGACTAAAGTCAGGAAATTTCAGCCTCTGCTGCTTTGATTTGGACCATTAAAAAAATGCAATTAAAATGCAGTCAGTGTGGTGGAGGCAGTGCAATAAAAAATAAATGACTTAATGTGAATAAATAAATAAAATTAAAAATGAAAAGAATGTTAATATTTGTTAAGAAAGAAAGTTACAACAATAAATACAAACAACATTAAGGTGCTATCTATGACTGTCACATGCTACAATAGGCTAAAGACAATATCCACATAAGATGCATTAATAGGTATGACTTTGAAAGCTTAAGTAAAACAATAAATTCAGAAGAAAACACACTTTAAAATGGGCCTCTGCCAATTTAAGTCCCTTTGCAGATTGTTCCAGGAGGAAGTATTTGTAAATGCATGTCAAATGTAAAAAGGTAAATGTTATACAGCTTATATGCCTCTAATTTACAATGCAGCTCAGGTGTAGGTTTCCACAGTGTTTTTGTCTCATTTTAATGAGCCCATAGGAGGGCTCGCCGAGTGTTGCTAGGAGACAAGAGAGGCTTGCATCAGCGTTGCTGCTCATTTTCCCCTCTCACCTCCGTTTACAGCCCCGCCCTCCTCTGTCTCACATCCTCTCCTCTCTCTGTCCACAGTCACTGCTTCGCACACACACACATATAGTCTCACCCATCCCTCCCTCCCTGTCTGTGGTAGAGTTGGTGATGAGTGGGTGAGCAGCAGCAGCAGCGAGCATGGAGAGGGAGGGGGAGAGGGAGGGAGGGAAGGGGGAGGGTGCACAGTGCACAGTGATGTAATGCAGGAGCAGGACATCGGCTGGGCTGACAAATCACAATAAGCCCAGCGAGAAAGGGGGGATATGAGACAGAGGGGAGGGAGGAGGGAGGAGAGAAAGGTTAGGGGAGGCGAGGCGTCTCCTGTGAACAAGTAGCAGGTCGGAGGCTCGTGGCAGAAAGATGTCAGAACCATAATCGGAGCAGAAAGCAAAGGGAGGCACCGACCGAGGGCTCCGGGAAATGGATTATGAGAGAAGCTGAGAAGGAGGACAAAAAGGAGGACGATAGCAGGAGGAAGGGACGGACGGAGGCAGGGAGGGGGAGCCTGGGAAAACATTGCTGCGGCCATTTGCACCACTGCAGCTTCCCGACCTGAGTGGCTACCTGTCTGACTGTTTGGCTTCAGCTGTCTGTCTGTCCTAAACCTGGTCTCCGTGGATCGAGAATCTTTGCGTGCTTTACCACCTTCCTGTGTGTGTGTGTGTGTGTGTGTGTGTGTGTATTTCTTGGTGACTGTGTTGCGTGTCTTCTTCTCTTGCAAATATGATGAGACAGACCCCGGCACCTCGGAAGGTACAGAACCCCAAATGATCGTCCTTTTCTGTTGGGATGTTGCTGTTGTCGTTGTCACCATGCATTCATTTTGTTGTTGTTGGCAGAGCTGCTGTAAAAGGTCATGCTTGAAAGTTTCAGTTATTCTTCGTTTTGTTTTGGTGGGAATTGCCTTTTTTCTTAATAGTAATTGATATTCCTAGTGTGGAAGTACAGTAGAAGTTTATCTCCAGCTTCTTTGTGCTCTTTTTAGATCTTTTTCTCAGCTTTTCCCCCTCCGTATTGATTTTTGCTAAATCACAGTGCCTTTCTTTCAGAATTAGTTCATGCCCATATGTGTGTGTGCATCCTTTTCTAAATTTCAATGAAGTTTGGTTTTATTTCTTTGTGTACAGTGCAAGCTTTTATGTTTTATTTGGCTTCAACATGCAGAAGTCATGCCTTCCACAGCGTTTTACAAGGTCAATGAGTTTTGTCTATCATGGGAGAGTCAAACTATTTTCCTCTTGGTTGCAGATGTAGCAAACAGGCAGATGTGATTTCAGTACAGCCTGTTTTTGTGTCTACAGCATGCCACTATGGCTTAAGAGGGCTGTCAGCTCTTATTTTGTACAGTTGTTAGCTCTGCTAATTTCTGCTGAATAGTCCAGCTCTAATCCAATAAAGGACGTTAACTAGCCAAACCGATGGCCGTGCCCGAGCTGAAACAAGGAGAGAGAGCGTCAATGTGCAAGGACAGGCGGAGGTAAAATGAAAGGTAGAAGAGAAGAGAAGGACCTCAGATCATTTTGCAGGAATGTAGTATAAAGTGTATGCAGAGCTGGGTTAAATTGTGTTTCCATAACCAAGACAACAGACTTTGTAGACTCACCTCAATATTAAAGTATAACAACATTTACTCACTCTCACCTCACTGTCCAAATGGTAGCTATGATAGTGATTTGCAGATGAAGTATACTCAAAAAAATATTTGATTATTGATAATATTAAAATATTGAACGCTGTATTTTACGGGTCCATATAACGCTATCCTATAACTAATTTTCCCGGATTGAACAATGTAATTTTGCACTAATCATAAGTAAAAGAGACAGAGCGTTCAATTGGTTCACTTACTATAAATAATTACAATTAACTGCTAAACTATCATAATGTAAAGTATTCTATTGAAGATGCAAAATGTGCAATTTGTCTGGAGGAAAGCAAACAATTTAACGTATATGAAGAACAAAATTTCCAATAAATGATCATGATGATCAATAATTAAATTAATAAATATCAATCAAAAAAAAATTTTACTTGGGTTTAATTGCAATGCTTATTTCAAGCCACAGTAGTTATTTCCAGGAAACCTTCTAGGAAGTAATTAAGACATTGTTAGAATATGAAGTAAAATAAAGTAAAATAAAATAAATATTACCAATATTTGATAACAATCAAACACAGTTGTGATCATTTGAAGATCTACAGTACAAATACATGAAAACTGGGTTAACTCCATTTATATAGCTGCAACAGTTGTACAATCAATTAGTTGATTGAAAGGAAGAAAATTAATCTGCAACGATTTTGATTTGTGGAATCCTTTCAGTAATTTTTCAAACAAAGATTTTTAGTTTCCAGTTTCTCAGATGTGAAGAGTAAATTGAATAACTTTGGGTTTTTGGCTGTTGGTCAGACAACAACAAACAACAACAGAGACATATAACAACATTTGAAGAAGTTATCTTGGACTGGTAAACTGGGGTTTCATAGTTGACAAGACAATAAATTGAGATAGAAATAACAGGCAGACACATTAATAAAGAATCATTAGTTGCAGCCCTAATATCATTGAAAGTTTCAGAACAGTTACTATAAATGGATTGTGAGGTGAGATCCTTCTGTCATCTGCATTTTCCATGGTCAAAAATGAACACAACATAAGATGATTTTCATCATTTAAAAATACACTAAACAAAATATTTTTGCCACCACTTTTACCTCGTGCTAAAATGTATTTCTGCTCTGTATAGAAAATATAGAGAAATGATAGATAGGATGATTGGAAAGATTTCACAAGTCTAAAGGTTGATCTAGAATCTAGTATCTTGAAATGCAAGTTAAACTCTTAAAAAATCCACCAAAATTGTAAATCTAGATTATTTTACTTCAGTTTACTTCAAAGTAGTTTAATTCAAAGTTAAAATAATATAACCCAGGTCTGCTGGCCAGACCTGAAAACAAAGTGTGAATATCTCTTAGAACACGTCACTGAAAATCCACCCATCCAGCCGACTGTGTAGCATGTCTGAAACACGCGATGTAGCAGGATAACAAGCTATTATCCCAGCGCTGTCTACAGTATCAAAGCAGTACAACAGAATTGGGTTCCATCTCCCATCCCCTGAGACACAATGCACCCATTCTGGTCACATCGGCCGTACCAGTCACAGTATCCATGTTACTGAGGTTTTTGGTCACATGATTAGAAGAGATGAGGCCCTGGAGACCAGTTAGGAAAAGAAAGATCCGAGAGGAAAACAACTAAGTAGAGATCTATAGTGATATTATGTGATAATGGATTAATTATGGTACTTTTTAAAGCAACAAAAGAAAGATTTCCATAGGTTATTGTCCGTAAAGTTACAGGCCGTTTTACCGTCATAACAGTTCATCCCATTTTGTCCTTTTGTCTCTGATTTCCAGTTTAATATGAAATTTGCCTTGAATCACTAACCCTGGCTGTTTGTTTCCTTCCCTTCCCTCCTCCCTTGCTGCTCTTTGACCTTTTCCACTTCCTCTCCTCCTCTTTTTCTTCTCCGTCTGCTCCTCAGACCACGGCCAGAAGGCCCAAGGTGAGCCCAGTCTCCAAAGTCTTCAGGGCTTTTCATTTCTGTCACAATTATTTATGCTTGATTGTTGTTTTACTTCGTGAAGCCGTTTGTGTTTGTTTGTGTAAGTGATAATCCATTTTATTTTCATTAGAGGAATGACAGATTTGGTTAATGGCAGCAATATGTTTCACTGGTTTTTTTGTGTCTATTCAGACTTCTTCCCATTAATATTACAGCACAAATACTGTCTCCTTTCTCCACCGAGTATTTATGTGTTTGTTTTTTTGCTAGTGCAGAAGTAGTTACTCTTTTGGGTTTATCTTATTCTTTAATTTTGAGCATTTTTTTGTTGCAGTTTGTAATTGTGTCCTAAAATCAGGTCTGTGGCCATCATGGTGGTCCCCTACAGAATTGTCAGTTTGCAAATACGAAATTAGACATACCAAAAAATGTTTGTGATGTTAGGTCAGTTTAGTAATTATATAAAGACGAAAGTCAATCGTTTTACAGTAAAAATTGTTAAAGTTTAAATTTGTGAAAAAGTTTTTTTATAATATAAATTCATTGATACAGACACCAGGTTTCTTTATGTAAATTGTAAACACGTATACTGAACTGTGTCAAAACCAGAATAAGATTTAACACCACTATTATATGTGCATGTAAACCTGCTGGCCAGACTCTACAGAAATGAGATAAGAACAAAGTGTGAATATCTCTTAGCACACGTCACTGAAAATCCACCCATCCAGCCGACTGTGTAGCATGTCTGAAACACGCGATGTAGCAGGTCAGTGAGGGACCTCCATTACAGCTGATTACATCACCAGGCAGCTATTTATACTTAGACTTCCTAAGAAATATCCCACTATTTCTAGATTTCTTATAGTTTTTTCCCCCTTGGTTACTTTAGCAGCCCAGCCGACCTGCAGGTACTGGTGGCAAGGGGGCTGCGTCCGGTTCGGCCTCGGCCTCTGCTGGGGAGATGAGCAGCAGCGAGCCCAGCACACCAGCCCAAACCCCTCTGGCTGCTCCAGTCATCCCTACTCTCCACTCCCCGGGAAACCCTCCGGCCCCGTGCCCAGCAAGGTCAGTACCAGCTTAAAACATCACACTGGTGTAATGGCGTGAAAAGGAAAAGGCTGCTTTCCAGTGAATTAAGAACAAGTTGCATCCACCAGATTGTACATAGTGGCAATAGTGGAAGTATTTATGCAGTGCTTGTTACATAGAGATTTTATTGATTTTATATATAGAAAACAGGTGACTAATGCCAGCTATGAGGATACATTTTGCTCTATAAAAAACAGTAATTGCACGTCTGTAATCAGGAATAAGATAGGGGACACGGTGACACTGTGGTTTTGTAACACAATGTCACGTGCTAACAAGATCAAAGACGTCTATAAGCCATAGTAGCAGAAGTGTGGGAGTTAAATCACATGTGACATTTCTTTCCTATAGCTCCTCTAAATTTATAGCTTTTTTCGACACAGCTGTCAGTTTGTATTGGTGTCATAAAAAGAAGAAATGAGCTGGAGGCCTTAACTGTGATCTTAAACCACATGAAGCAACCTAAAAAAACCATAGGACATTTCAGTGTAATAAAATGGAAAAACACTAAATATTTGGTTGTAATTCATAATGTGCCACTTAACTTTTAGTCATATAATCCATCCCCAAGCCAACTTGCTTGCACTAACTAGTGGGAAATACATGCTCTTTCCACACACTGTGTCCAGCAGGGAGTGGTCAGTATAAGCACACACCTGATGTTCAACAAGTCTTAGCAGAGATTTAGACTTAAAACAGCTGTGTGTTAAAACAAAGCACGGCTGTGTTGGTGGGGGTGGTTTGCACAAATGAAACTGTTGCTGTGTCCCAAATCCATTCTACACTAAAGCAGACACAATGTGATATGACTTTATTGTCCCCGTGGGGAAAATAGTTTTGCTTTAGTGAAGCTGTATACATTACAAACAATAAATAAATAATTTACAGTCAACAGACATTTAAAAACTACTAAAGACAATATGCATATGATATACGCTCCATTTTTAAGTATGGATACTTTATATATGAAATGAAGTAGCTGCTCACAGCTGGGAAAAATAAATGTGGGTGTTGGTGAAACAGCTCTAAAAAAGTATTTTTTATTAAATCTTGGCATAAAACATTTAGATGCGTCTTTGTGAGGTAGAGACATAAGAGGTAATTGCAGATAAATCGGTATGGTACAGTTGTTGAAGTCTCATAACTACATATAACAAATGTTATATCTATCAAATCTGTTATATAATCTTTCTTTGTGTTATGGGTTTGTGCAAAAAGAAAAAAAAAGAATATTGGTCAATATATTGGAATAATCAATAACGATCAAAATCTTTCTTAAAAATCTCATATCAGTCGGGCTCTGTTTAAGAAGTTGATTGGCAGCAGCATTCCAATGTTGCAGTTTACTTGACATCCGATGCCACATGTATTGTATAATTTCCTGATGGTATAAAATATTAAAGTTTATTGATATTTTGTATACTAACTTCTTAAATTATATACTGTGATAATTAGTACAATATATACTACATACTGTACAGAATCAATAGTATTTATTTGGGTCAAAGCTATAGAGTTGAGCTGGAAGTGGTCAGAAGTACAACAGACCGCACCTGAGGTCCTTATACCTGTCAATCTTCATAGATTAGTTATTTAGAAGTTAGTGCTTATTTTCCATTTAAAGGTTGAGTGTGGAGCTTCTTCTTAATCAAATAATAACTAGTAAAATGCCAAAAAGCACCTAAAGCTGAAAGCAATCTTGATGTGGTTCTGTATGTCTTAAGTTTTTTTCCAAAAGAGTCCCTTAGAGCCTTTGAACTGTACAAGGTTTTGAGTCCATATTATGGATGAATTTAACCACGGTGTTAATAGATGTAAATGATTCTGGAGATTCAGGGATATACAGCGGGGTGTCATCTGCATAGGGATAAATATTTATTTGTACAATTGCCGAATGATAAAACATACTAATGAAAGGAAACTATATACAGTATATTTCACATCTAATACCAGTATATAATTGTCTCCTACTTCTGAATGTTATGTGCAGCTGATTTTAAAAAAAAATGTCATCAACTGGGGATAAAGAGGAAGTGTCTGCACTTCAGCTTCAACTTTTGCACTTCAACTTTTAGTTTGCTGCTTCTCAGAAATGAGACAAAGCTATCACTGATGTGATTAGGTCTGAAGCACACAGGCAATTAAGCATTATTAAGTCCAGATGTTGGTTGATTTGAACCAGTAAAGTTTCTTAATTGTCTGAGAGGCCTTCGTTAATCATGAACTGGATAAAGGTTGAATCCCCTGCATGTTATTTGAGCTATGACAGAGAGAAGCGACATGTACGTTAATTTGTAGCTAAATGTCAGGTATTATCACTTTAACATTTTGTAAAAGTCAACTGCCATCTAGTGTTTCATTTTAAACGCAGACATAATCAATCTGATTCATATTTTATGCCCTCAGGAGGACATCACTATGGAGACACAGGTGCAGTCATGTGGTGTGATGTTTTTGAGCTTGATACTGCAGTGTTGTTTTCTCTCACTAACATTTTAACAAGTTGTCAAAAGTGTGACTTCTGGTCTTTAATTGGTGTGTGAGGTGGCTCCGTGCTCTGTTCACAGGCTGGATTTCTTTAAAAAGGAACAAACATTTAGTGCAGGATTGAATTAAAATCTCCAGCTGTTAAGTGGTGTGTGATTAAGTGAAGTGTCATTCCTGACAAGGCATGTGTGTAACTTCCTTCTCTCCACAGAGTTAGTGCATGGCAAGTGAAATTTAGAGCTTTCTAACATAAAAAAGATGAAGGTGCTGTTACCTTTGAATGAACACTTTATACCTGTTCTTGCATTATTCACTGAGAAAAAAACAGGGGAATCATGGAAGTGAAACATAATTAAAACTGAGCGTTTGTTTGTTGCACAAGCAACATGTGTTGAATCCTACATTTTTAAACATCTGCCTCTCCATCCTTTACCCTTGTCTGTCTCCCCCATATGTACTATATCTAGGAGGAGGAGGCACTGCGTGCTCAGGTGAAGGACCTGGAGGAGAAGCTGGAGACGCTGAAGATGAAGCGGACGGATGATAAGGCCAAGCTGAAGGAGCTGGAGAAGCACAAGATCCAGCTGGAGCAGCTGCAGGAGTGGAAGACCAAAATGCAGGAGCAGCAGGCCGAGCTGCAGAAACAACTGAAAGAGGCCAAGAGGGTAAGCAGCAGCAGATGAATGAGTAGATGGTGGAGAGGCTGCCTGATGAATATGGGTGGGTGGATGACTAGATTGGAAGTACACGTTATCAGTGTGTCCACAAAATGGCTGCAGACACAGGAGAGTTATTTGTTTATGTTGCCATGGTACTGCTAATCAAATGCTGATCAAACCACACCCATGCAGTCTTTATAAAGCAGATTAGCTTAGGTTTTGACTGTTTTATGTGGTTTTCCCCTCAGACTTTAACTTTAAATCCTTCTTCAAGTGAAAACTATGAATAGTGAACAAAAATACTGAATTTAACATGGATCTTACAGTAACTTCTCTTAAATATGTATTAGATACTGATGCTTGTTGTTGCCTTTAAATTTGACCATTTGTACATAACTACATGACAAGTATTCACATTTTTCATCCAAGAACAATACTGCTGTCAGGGTAGAGGAGATAGTGTTTCCACTAACATAAGTTGATTAGATGTTATCAGAATTGCCAACCGTGCCCATTCAGCAGGAGAAAGAAAACATAATACTGCCTTTAAATCAATTTATTTAATGAACTTAACACCAGGGAGTTAAGATATTAAAATATCCAAATGTCCTAGGAGGTTTTAAATACAGTATTATGACTATATAGACAACTGTACATAACAGAGTTCTGTGTTTAGGAGGCAAAAGAAGCCCTGGAGGCAAAGGAGCATTACATGGAGGAGATGTCAGACACAGCGGATGCGATCGAGATGGCCACGCTGGATAAGGAGATGGCTGAGGAGAGGGCAGAGTCTCTGCAGCTGGAGGTCGACTCCCTCAAGGAGAAAGTGGACGAGCTCACCATGGACCTGGAGATCCTCAAGCACGAGATTGAGGAGAAAGGTACCGTTGAGACGTAAAGATGAGAACACGTTTTATTATTAACATATTTTTCATAATTGGCAAAGCACATTTGCTTTGTGAGTTTTGCTTGTATTGATTTTATTTTATTTTAATTTAAAAGTTCACAATAGAGCAATGCAACAACTCACTTCTTTATTAACACATTATTTAACCCTGCATGTAGAAACTAACATGATTTTTTATCCAAAAATAATTATTATTACATGTTGATGTTGCGTCAGTCACCATTTGCTGCAGGTAGCAACTGAAAAACATTTTCTTAAGGCAACATAGGCTTCCTGCTTTAATACATAATTGTTTCAGTCTTTTAGGCCTAAATCCTTAACACAATATCAATAAACCTGTGAGCTGTTAAAAAATAGCCAAATGTTCTCATAGTGGTAGGCTTAAAATGCTCTGTACAGAAGGGAGCAAAATTAAATAATGAAATTTCAGTCTGAGCTGCACTCATAGAAATTCTGAAATGTAAAACATCAAGGTTGCATAAATTAGGGATGAGTTATTCTGTGTTACTATCAAGTGGCACAGGAACAGAAATAACAAAGGTTGGCCTACAGTGTGATGAGACTGTTGAAATGGTGTAGAGACAGTTATCAGTGACCTCTGAGTGCAGCATGTTGGTGGCTGATTTATCGACACGTGCCACTTCATCATTCTGGAAAGGTTTTTTTATAACTGCAGGAAGTGGAGCAAACAGTGATCAGAGCCAACTCAAAACAACAGTCCCATTTGTTTAAATTAAACTTGCCATCGTCTCTCTTGGCAATAATATGCAGCAACGTTAATTCTCTTGAAGTGTTATATGGTGACATAAATTAAAAGTTAAAGTTTTTTTTAACCCGCTGCAGAAAAAAACAAGTATATTTCACCCACTGGATCCTGTAGAGCTCAGTTGTGTTTATGGGTTTACCACAGGTTCAGATGGTGCTGCCTCCAGTTACCATGTGAAACAGCTAGAAGAGCAGAATGGCCGACTTAAGGAAGCACTGGTCAGGTAGGTGTGTTGACACTTCCTTTAATGGTCTCTTCGCCCCGTAGGAAAGACAGGAAAAGTGTCATTTTGCTTCATTGAAGTTGACAATAAATAGCCATCAGTAAGAGAGACTGGAAAGAAATTCAACAAAGTTCTTGATCCAGATCTTAGTGATCTATTTTCTATCTATCCTGTGTGTCAGAATGCGTGACCTGTCGGCATCAGAGAAGCAGGAACATGTGAAGTTGCAGAAGCAGATGGAGAAGAAGAATGTGGAGCTGGACGCACTGAGAAGCCAGAAAGAAAAACAGCAGGAAGAGATGAAGGTGGCAGAAAAGACCATTGACGAGCTGAAAGAACAGGTAAGTGTTTTATTACATGGGCTGAACTTCTGACAGGCTGAGCTGCTGCAGCTATGCAGTGACATAAATCAGCCTGCAGGCCACCAGCATCAGCCTCACTACTCATTAGTGGTGTGGGGGGTTTAAACATTGGGATTAGATATTTGGAGTTTTCCTGAGAAACTTATTGCAATGGAAATTTTTTAAAGCTGACATTGGCAAGGTGATTGATAAATAATGATTAGTGATGTGCCTTGTTTCAGGTGGATGCAGCCTTGGGGGCGGAGGAGATGGTAGAGATGCTGACAGAGAGGAACCTGGACCTGGAGGAAAAAGTCCGGGAGCTGAGGGAGACTGTCACTGACCTGGTGAGTGGAACTCATCAGTCTCAGTAAGTTTCTATTTTTGCATCTGTTGACAGCAGCAACAAACAAAAATGCAAACACAGACGTCTAAAGTTAACAAAAAACACAACGTTTACTAATTTTGCTCTTTAAAATAATCTACGACTAATGACTGGGACTCATTGTTCCAGCTCAGACCCTCTGTGTGTATTTATAGGACTGAGGTTAGAGAAAATTAAAGTGCCACACTTTGCTGACTCATTTCATTATTGAAATGGGCCACGGTCTTGAATATGTATGTGCTGCCCTCTGGTGTTTGTTATTGCATTGTCCGAATACCTTTTGACTTAGGGTGAAGTCCACTTCTATCATCCAATGCCCTCGATAAGAGTGAACAACCTTGTAAAAGAAATCCGACTGGTCTGTCATTGTGCCTGACATTGTAATCATTTACAGTGTGTGCAGAATTTGTATGGTATTTTTCAAAAACATCACGCCAGCAAAAGCTTTGTGGTGGGCGGGACAAATTATACATGTAGGTTTGAATTTTTAAGTAAAAGTTTTAAAATTTTAGGGCAGTTTACCCTATCAGTGTGATTTGCTCTATAGTAAAAACCAGAAAACAGTTTCACGTAAATTTCAGTTGACAGGAGACGACACATGATTGTCAAATTATAGAAAACAAAAAAAATTCAATCCAGAGAAGCTTTTCCTAAAAAGTAAATAAATAAAAGAAATGCAGGATAGTTTGCATTTCTGGCAAAGATAGCGATTTGTTTGCAATAAAAGGGTCGTTACAGTAGCGTAACGAGAAAATCTGAGAAAGAAGAAATGTAATCAGAAATTTCAATAGTGGTTACCACAGTATTCTAGTAAAGGGCTGACCCTGCTTGTTGGTCGTTGCCTCCACCCTTCAGGAAGCTATAAATGAGATGAACGACGAGCTGCAGGAGAACGCCAGAGAGACGGAGTTGGAGCTGAGGGAGATGTTGGATCTGGGCACCGCGAGAGTCCGAGAGGCTGAGAAACATGTTGAGGCAGCACAGGAGACGGTAGCTGATTACCAGCAGACCATCAAGAAATACCGCGAGCTCACAGCACACCTGCAGGTACAGACAGTCAACATGAGTGAGACCCACGTCTTTTGATCAGACATGTTTCTGTCTTATGATCTGTCCTGATTGTTCCCTTATGTTTGCTGCAGGAGGTGAACAGAGAGCTGACCAGCCAGCAGGAAGCCTCAGCAGAGCTGCTGCAGCAGCCACCAGCTGAGATGTTTGATTTCAAGATTAAGTTTGCAGAGACAAAGGCCTACGCCAAGGTCAGAGACAATAAGAGCTCTTTGGTCTGGGTAATGTGATAACATATAAAATGATTCATCTACCGGCTAAATGTCCTTTTAGTTAACTTTTTGCACCTCAGCTTGGATCTGTGTTTTATTTTTGATATCGGTAAATGTTTATTACAGATTAGCTTTAAGGCAGAGACTGCAAATGTTGTTCTTTGTGTCATGTGTGTTTTCAGGCAATTGAGATGGAGCTGAGGAAGATGGAGGTGGGTCAGGCCAACAGACACGTTTCTCTTCTGACCTCCTTCATGCCCGAGTCCTTCCTTCGGCATGGCGGAGACCACGACTGCATCCTGGTGCTCCTGCTCATCCCCCGGCTCATCTGCAAGGTAAACAGCTTTTTTTATGCACATTTATCCACAGAGCTGTGGTTTTCAGATTAAAAACAATTCCGTAGTTAGCAGTTAGTCATCAGAAAGACATTAGAAAGATATCCCAGCAATTGTGGGAGTTCAGAATTTCAAGGAGTCATTTGATCCGTTACTGAAGATGCAAATTTTTCACATCAAAGAACTATCTTTTCATACTAAGACTACTTTGAGATGTGGATTATTCAAAAAGGGGCTGCAAATCAATACCTTTTTAAATGTTTGAATTTAGTGTATTTCTGAATTATGTTAAACCATCTGTGTGTGTCTGCAGGCTGAGCTGATCAGCAAACAGGCCCAGGAGAAGTTTGACCTGAATGAGAACTGTGTGGAGCGAGCAGGGCTAAAGGGAGCCGTCGGAGAGCAGCTGAGCTTTGCCGGCGGTTTGGTCTATTCACTCCACCTGCTGCAGGCAACGCTACATAAATATGAGCAGTATGTTTCACCGCGGTCTCTAAATCAAAGACATACAGCAGGAGACAGTTTGAGCACTGAGAGATGACTGACACGCTTATCTCCGCTCAATTTACCATTTTATCTAAACATATAAACTCAATTGCATCTCAGTCTTTGTGAGAAACCCCTTTCCTTCTGTGCAGTTTGTTTGATTGTGTGCTTTGCTATGATAACAAAATGTGCAACATGTTGTGATATGATGTGGTTTTACTTTAATTATAAGGAAAAATTTGTACTTCTACTCTACTACATTCATAAGACTAGTTAAATTACAGATTAAGATTTTAACAAAAAAACATATGTATACAATATATGATACTGTGCTATAGGTAAAACCATCCAATAGAATTTAAAGTATTTTAAATGTGCTCCACCTGCAGCGTTAAAGTGATGTACACATTAATATATTAATTAAATAAAATGCTGCTCACGTGTTAAAGCATCAGTAAAAATACTGAAATAATATAATATAAATAATTTAATATATTTTCTGCAAGGGTCCATTCAACCCAACAAGTACTTTTACTTTAATATTTAACATTTTGCTGTTAATACTTTTGTACTTTTATTTTTGACAGAGTGATCCCATCTTAACACTCAGTTGAATTTAATCATGTTGTCTTTTGTGTGACTCTATACAATAAAAGGTAAAAACACTCTAACTAAATCTCTGTTTGTGTGTGTGCCAGGGCTCTGGCTCAGTGCAGTGTGGAGGTCTACAAGAAGATCGGCTCTCTGTACCCGGAGATGAGCGTTCACGAACGTTCTCTGGATTTCCTCATTGACCTGCTGCACAAAGACCAGCTGGACGAGACAGTCAACGTGGAGCCGCTCACCAAGGCTATTAAATACTATCAGGTGCACACATATATAACACTAACACATACACACACTGTTATAGGTCATTATGTCAGCTAATCTAATCTATTGACAATTTTGACATGAGAAGAGGATATATCTATATGGTATTTAACTTCTCCATGTATTTATTTATTATTTTTGTTTGTACCTAAATTGCGTGTGGACATCTACACTTTGAGCTGAAGCACAGTTAGTCAATCCATTTGTCAACTGACAGAAAATATATATCCCTGTTAGGTTTTTGACCTCAGGAAGCACTATGAAGTAGTTTTTTTATGAGTGGGTCTCTGTTTTGCTTGGCTTGTGCTTGAGGACGCACATGCATGCACCAACTCGTACGGGTGACGTGAGACATTGTCCTGCCAATAGTTTCACACTATTCCTCAGATCTATAGATGGTTCTAAGTGCCAAGATTTGCTGCAGTGCACTAGCAAAGACAGTAAAGAAGAAGACTGTCAGATAGTAAACATAGATGTACACAATTCAAATCAATTCAGCTTTACAAATGTTTCATGAAGAAAGAAATACATTCAACGTTGTTTGTTTGACCTCAAGGATGCACACAATGAGTTTTGGTGAGAAACACTGACTGTAAACATAATGTTTGTTTGCTTACGAGAAAACTTAAAGAGTTGAATTGCCTTGATTTTCTGTTAATCAGTAAAAATTGTTTATGTAATGTTGGACCTAATTTTCTTTAACAATTGCAAATGTATTTCAAAATACAATTGCACATATGTACATTACAATGATAGCTATGGACACAAACCATGATTCTGCATGTGAATTTATACTTATTTACAAAATGACTCCTTTCTCAGCACCTGTACAGTATCCACCTGGCAGATCAGAATGAGGACTGCACCATGCAGCTAGCTGATCACATCAGAGTGAGTACCAGCATCGCCATCAGGCTGTGAGGAGTTTGTACAAACAATAGAACCACATTCCACTTCATCCTTTAAAATAAAAGAAGTCGTCCACTCTTAAACCATCTCACACTTTTTGATATGTTGTTGTAAATGTGCTCCTTCTGTTTCCTGGACATTTTACATTTAAGTCACATTTCTTAGCTGTAGCTTAACACTTTGGATGTTGCGTCTTCTTTCAAGTTCAAACAGCTTTTGTGTTGAAAGCACTATGAACATATTGGCTGTGTATCTAGCTGCTTAAACAGTTGATCACCTGTTGTGTCCATGTGTAGTTTACCCAGAGTGCCTTGGACTGCATGGCGGTGGAGGTCGGTCGCTTGCGGGCGTTCCTGCACGCGGGCCAGGAGAAAGCAGACCTTGCTGTGCTGCTGAAGGACCTGGAGACGTCCTGCAGCGACATCCGACAGTTCTGCAAGAAGATTCGCCGCAGGATGCCAGGAACCGACGCACCGGGCATCCCAGCGGCGCTCAACTTTGGACAACAGGTAACCATTTCAACAAAACTTCTGGCTGCTGCTTTTTGTTTCATCTCAAAGTTTACATTATAGTTTAATTTCAATTATACTTTTTCATTTAGTTACGTTTATTTTAGTATTATTATTAGTAGTAGTATTCGTTATCTACTATTTCTCTTCACCTGGTCGTGATAACTTCAGTCATGTTGACCTTTGGCCCGCAGGTGTCAGACACCCTCTCAGACTGTAGGAAACACCTGACCTGGGTGGTGGCGGTGCTGCAGGAAGTGGCAGCGGCTGGAGCTCAGATGATGTCGCCTCTGGGTGAGCAGGAGGGGCTGTCAGCTGTCAAACTGGAGGATGTTGCATTCAAGGCAGGAGAGCAGGTAAACACAATAATACGTTACAGTTGATCAACCAAAACACACCCAAAACTAAAAAAACTATTTATAAATTCATTTAAAGTCCATGCTCTGCAAGAAGTTCAGTACCATCGGGAACTCTAACAACTGCATATTTTGTTCAGGCCCACAATATATGTGTTGTAATCTAATTTTTATTATCATATTTTATTTTAATAATTAAAGCAACATTTCTTTAATAATCTCAATAACAAAAGATTTACTTTCTTTAAAGAAATTCTGCTACTGCTGAAGAACAGCTCTGACGTGTAGAAAAGGTATTCAAGTGTCTCAATTTAAACTAACTGGTATTTACCTGCAAATCAAGACCAGGATGTGGTGGTTTGCATAAAATATCATCTTACAAATGAGTGGTAGTTATGTGTAACAATGAATAAGTGAATGAATAAATAAATGGTTTATTTCAGTTTACATTATAATGTACATAGAATGACAATTTTTGTGACTATGCAATTTATAAGCCCAAGGCTTATATCTGCCTGTCCTATACACTGGAATGCAGAAAACCAGCAATACGAAAGGAACAAAAGAAGACAAGAAAAAAAACAACAAAAAAATCTAACTTTCAAGAGTTAAAAATAACTTTCAATCTAAATTGTAAACCTTAATTATTTTGCATTTTAAAGCTTTTTTGAAACTCCACAGAGAGCTACACCGTTTCCACTCATCACTATAAAAATAAAATGCAACTTTGTCAGACGCCCTGTGACATAAGAACAACAGAAATTATCTGACCGTGCTAGTTATTGACAAGCATATTATCATTTTCAGATTTATGGATCCCAGGGTGCCAACCCTTACGAGTATCTGCGGCAATCCTGTAGCATCGTCATAGCAACCATGAACAAGATGGCCACCGCCATGCAGGAGGGAGAATATGACTCAGACAAGCCTCAAAACAAGGTAATTGTCTTGAAAAGCATTTTGGGTTCTCACCTTGACATGATTTATTGTGGTGCCGGTTTTGGTTATGACATATTAGATTTTTCACTTTTGAAGATATGACTTTCTTTTTTCATCTATCAGAACCCTCCACCTGTGGATTTGCGGGCGGCGGCTCTTCGAGCTGAAATCACAGATGCAGAGGGTCTCGGCATGAAGCTGGAGGACAGAGAGACGGTCATCAAAGAGCTGAAGAAGTCTCTCAAGATCAAGGTAGGTAAACACGCCTACATGAGGATAAAAACACATTGAACATAAAACTGCATAATCATTGTTGCTATCTGTGTCATCAAAATGGAAAATCTGTTAGGTGAGATTTACCTGCAATAGCAAGTCAGATGTTGGCAGATAAGTTATCAGTTGTTTCACAATAAAGTTCAATGTTTATTGCACCAAATCTGTGTTTGTTTCCAGGGAGAGGAGCTCAGCGAGGCGAACGTCCGTCTCAGTCTGCTGGAGAAGAAGCTGGACAGTTCATCCAAAGACGCAGACGAACGTGTTGAAAAGATTCAGACTCGACTGGACGAAGCCCAGACTCTGCTGAAGAAGAAAGAGAAGTAAGAGCAACCCGTGACTGTAGATTTCAGACATGTTGTGTCACAGATGTCTAACAGCTGCGCGATGTTGTCTTCCTCTCTACAGGGAGTTCGAGGAGACGATGGACGCTCTGCAGGCCGACATTGACCAGCTGGAGGCAGAGAAGGCCGAGCTGAAGCAACGAATCAACAGCCAATCAAAGATGACTGTCGACGGGCTGAGAGGAACCGGCCCATCAGGAATCGCTTCCATCGTCACAGGAATTGCAGGAGGTGAGCGTCAGGAAAACTACATGACCATACATTCACCAGCAACATGCAGAATACTAAAGAAGCCACATTATTACATGTGCTTGTGGCTGGAACAGATTTATCACCCTGTTAAAATTACTCAACAACTGTATTTAATTTCTCCTTTTAACCTCCTCTTTGTCTTTACTCTTTTTAATCTCTTACTTTACCTTCTGCAGAGGAACAGAAAGGTATATACCTGCTTGTATTGACATCTGTCGCTGATCCTGCATGCAAATATGTGTTTCAAAAAGAACTAACCTTAAGCATGGTTTGACAGCGGTTGATACTACATGCATGCTTCATTCAGAGTTTCTGCAGGTCTTGAAAAGTCCTTAAAAAGCACTGAATTCAGTTTCTTTAAAAAAAAACAGCTCAGAATGGGATATTAGCAAAAGTTAATTACTGAATAATATTTCTGCTGCTTATCCGGGTCCATTATATCATAAGGAATTACTTTCATATACTGCTGGAAAGTACAAGAAGGAAAGAGGTAATAAATCAATCTAGGCCATGTCGTCCCTACTGGTTTTACATCATACTTTCATACTGAACAATATAATCACAAAAAGGTATTGAATTGCTTTTTTTGTGGTGTTATGTCTTGAATTTAACTTAAGCCCTGCAGAAGCCTGTGGTTTAACCATTAAGACTGAGAATGATGTATCCATATATATATCTATTAATGTGATATTCAGCTCATAAATCTACATTTTCTGGCATCATCTTCTTGCATGGCTCAGTACGTATGTCACACCAATTTCAAGTTGTTTTTCTTTGTTTTTGACATGTTGGCTGTAATAATTAAAAATTACACCAGAGAAGAAAAACTGAATGATGATGTTTTGACCTCTTCTGAACTATAAAAAACAATGGTGGAAGATTCTTATTAAGATTCTTAAAAAAGAAAAAAGTAGGAGTACTATAGTGTAAAAATACAAAGGCTAGATCTTATTGTATTATTATTTAGAAATAATTTAAAAAAGCTAAAAAAAAAAAAGTAAGAGTGGCTCCTGTCAATGTCAAATTTTACAATATTTCAATGAGTAGTTTAATCTGTAACAATTCTTTGTGTTTCACAAGCTCAAATGCGGCGGCTGTAATCAAATTGTTTTGTTTGTTTAGACATGACGAGTTGGATAATGAAGAGTTGGATAAAAAAAAAAGAAAAATTATTGCAGATGGCTGGAGTGTTTATCTTTAGCAAACACTCCATATCTAAATGAGATTTGGGTCCAGTCAGGTGTTCATAATGTGTACCTGCTCTCGCTCCTGCAGCGAACATGATGTCCAGTGTCGGCTCAGGGTCGGGCGTCCAGGTGATCGACTCTCCTCTACTGACTCAGCAGATTGAAGCTCAGAGACTCTGCATCAAACACCTGAAGAACGACAACAACAGACTGAAGGTGCAAATCATCTCTCCACAATCACAACATCTTACTTGTTGCAAATGTTACCCTTTTCTTTATTTAATGATGATCCTTTAAAGTTATAGAGGAAGAAAGACATGTTACAAAAAAGCCCACAAAAGTAAAGTTAAGTAGCTGATATTAGTTTAACAAACTTAGCAAGATAGTTACTCAGAACTCGGAGATGTAGCTTGCTTTAGCACAAAGATTATTAGAGAGGAACGCTTTGTTTTTAAACATAATTTTAAAACATTTTAACCAAGCCCTTTTCTAGTACCATTTCTTAAGATGTGCATGGTTTAGATGGAGTCCCATGTGTTTAGAAATGGCCTTTTATGCTTTTAAATCTCCTTCTTTTGAGCTGTCAGATCACTTATTTTCCCTTGAATGCTAAGCACTTAATCTTTAGCTGCTTTCTTTTCAATTTATTTATTCCATTTTAAATGTAAAGCACTTTGAGCTGCATGTTTTGTATGAAAGGTACTAAATAAATAAAGTGTATTATTATGGTATTATTTAGTCCTCACTCACTGATTTGATCCATTTTGCGGTTGTATGGATTTATTGTGCGTATGAAGCTGCAGTAACATATTTTCCCTCGCAGGCTGAGAAGATGCGCGCTCAGCTTGCCTCTCTGCCTCCTCTTCATGTGACTAAACTTCCCTCCAGAGCGGGAGGTCGTCCTGAAGTGCTCTCTAGCGCCCTCTACCGGAAGACCGACCAGCTCCTGGAGACTCTGCTGCAAATGAGTGCCAACGTCAAGGTGGTGGACATCACCGGGAAATCTCCAGGTATGTCTTCAAAATCTTATGTTTGTTCCCCCAGGTTTACAGTTTCAGTTTGCTTACTTTACATCTATGAGAGAAGAGCTTTTATCTTACTGCTTGCAAATAGGTTGCCTTAAATGTTACAGAGCACTCAAATAATATACTTTGCGAGCAGCAGCGAATGTGCCGGACTTTTTTGGTCGTGAGTTTTGCCTCTCAAGCCCCAAAGAGACTACTGGAGCTTTTTAGGGCTGTACAAAGCATGACAATACTAAATGTTTGGGGGGGAAAAAATCATTCAATTTATAGTTTCATTTACACATTGAGAGAGACTGTTCATGATTAGACGTGTAAACACTGTGTTGTCTCATTCTGTTTTTTATAAATTAATCTAAATAATATTTACAGGGTTGGTACATTTAAAATACAGAAATTTAGACCACTATTCTGATTATTTTGTTTGACTTGTGAGCGGCATGACAGCCATTTTTATTATGTGTTCTTTGCTCGGTCAACATAAATGTCTATAAATAAACTGCATTTGTAGTTTTCTTTCTCCATCTGGATGAAGAACCCGAGACTTCGTCGCATCTTTTCCACATTTGGACGCAGCAGACTGGCTGTTTTGTGAAAATGTTACACGCTGAATAACAGATGTTTTTGTTTGTCCTGCAGTGACACCTAGTGCTCAACTCCTGGAACAGACAGCTAGATTACAGTCCTTGAGTGACACTCTGGGCAGACTGAAGGTACGCACACACAACCCTACACATCTTCATGACTGCATGCAACAAGGCTTTAAAATACAAGGGTCTAAACAAAACACACACCTAAAACATTAAGTACAAAAAAACTGCCCACTCACCTTTCCTCCTCCATGTTTCTTCTCTTATCTACCCAATCTGTCAGGATGAAGTAGCGGAGCACGTCGTCAACCAGCAACCTGGAGCTCGAGTCTCGTCCGACTTTGCGACATTTCCTTCGACCTCGTTTGTTAAGGTAAGAGAGCCGCTACAGACGCACTGCCAGTCACAGCATCTCCTACTTGACCCTTATTTAGGGATTCATAGAAGGTGAATGAAAGTGTCAGTCATAGTCTTGTTGCTGTTTGATAATAATTTGTAACAATGACATTTTTAATTAATCAAATTGTTGTTGTAGATGTGAAACAGACTTTTTTTATGTTAGACTGAGTAAACTAGACATTTAATCATAACCAGAGTTTATAAAGGTTATTCTAAATACTTTACACACAACAAACCAATCCAAGAACGAACCACAGGCGAACAATCAAATGAATCAGTTCAATTTTGATTTTTTCCCCAAAGATTTAATGCAACGTTATCTCCTGTTAAATTTGATTCAATTACATTTTTCCAAAAAGTATATAATAATAATAATAATAATAAACCATGCTTACTTACTATAAGGCTGTAGTTCAAACAACAGTTTCCAAATATCTTAAGTAATTTATTTTCTTCTATGATAAACACTTGCCCAGTTTATTCTGCTGAACAGAGATCACACGAAACTTTTCCATCTTTCAAATGGCTGGTTTTCTCTGCAACACTAAGCACTTTATCTTTACCTACTTTGTATTGAGTCAAAGTTGTTTCCTGTTTTTATTCCTTTTATAATGCAAATCACTTAAAGCTGCATATTTTTGTATGACAGGTACTATGTGAATAAAGTGTATTGTTATATTATTTAGTCCTCATTCACTGATGTTATTTGATCCATTTGGCTGCTGCTGACTGGATTTATTGTACAGGTGGCTGCAGTCTTTTCCCTCGCAGGCTGATGAAATGCAGAGATCAGACAAACCTTTACTTACTTGTGTAAACACTATCCAGTAGGTAGCACATCAATTACCTACCTACCTCTAGCAACTCTCTTTTGTTTTTTAAAAAGCGGTAGCTACTCCAACAAAGTAGTTAGACATCTCGAAGGCCAGAGTAGGAGAGGCAGAAGTGAAAAGGATCTGGCAGGATTCTGTCTTAAGCCACTAGATGTGGATATGGGGACTTACCCATTACCGCAATCATCTCTCTGCAGATCTAATATTGAACCCTTTTCTGTCTTTAGGCGAAGGAGGAGAAGCAGGGCGACACAGTGCTGGTGGGTCGGGTCATGGTGCCGTGTCCCCGGGGTCAGGAGCAGGTCCACCGCCTCGTCTTGTCGCAGTTTCAGCTGCAGAGAGTTCACAGTCTGCTGCGGACCTAAACTTCACCTGCCCTGCGATCCTGCCTGCTGCACCAACACAACAACACGCCCCCCATCATCAGCTTGGTAGCCTGGTTTCCACTCCAGGGCCAAACAAGTGAAACCAGGAGGCATTTCAGATCACTAGTGGAGAGATTACAACCTGGGGGAAATCATTAAGTTTATCTGTGACAGTCAGGGCTGTTTGAGACCAGTCTAATCTCCAGGTCATTTTGGATAACCTGTTTTGATGCTGCCTTGTTTTGGTCTCATGCAACTTTACAATTAGATTTGAAATTGTTAGTCAATTAATTGATTATTCAATCTATAGAAAATGATTTGGATAACTGATTATTTATTTCAGTAATTTTTCAAACAAAAATGCAAATCTGTCACTGGTTTGCTGCTTTACTTTGTCATATATGACAGTCAACTGAATGTCTTTTGGCTTTTGGAGTGTTTGTCAAAAAAGACATTTCAAAATGTCACTTAGGGGCAGATAACGAATTTAAATCACTGCAACTGTTAATTTCTTAACATGTTAACGCAAAATCCACACCAGGTAAGCAGCATATGCATTTAGTGATGTACTAAAAATGAAATATCTCCTTTTCCTTCCTGTAAACCTGCAACTTCACAGTGACAAAAGCCGCAACTTTCAGGGGTTCAGCTCTTGACTTGCCCTTTCATTGATCTCAAATCAAATTCGACTCAACTCAAGTTTTTGAAGTGACTTGGATGATACAGCCCTGCATACAGTAACTTACATACTGCGTGAGGTGATCATGACTCCATGCTAATAACTTACATTAAATTTAGTTTTATTGCCAGATACAGACGTAGTGAGACTTGCAACTGCGCTGCTGCATGCTGCCCAGATTCACTGATTTTTTTTGTTGCGTAGGGTATTTATGAAACTCCTCTTTGGCCCTGGTGTGGACCTGCAGTTTGGTTTACCTTAGACCAGAACATTGGATGTTGCTCCACGTTTCTATGCTACTGTTAATGCTACACAGAATAAGAAAGATCATGACTGTGTTGTAAATTTTAATCAGGTGTTACTGTTGTGTGCTTCATTTTTATAACTTAACTGTCTAAAGGGAAAGAAGGATTACGTGATTTCAAAAATATAATTTTACAGTGGTTTCATCAGAGACTTTTGCACATATAACAAGTCCTGACTGACAGGAGAAACCATAGAAGAGAACAAAATCCTGAACATTTGCTTTACTTGGATGTAACTTTATTGTTGCAAAGACGTTTCACTGGTGGTCTAATGATAAATAGTTTTAGCAATGAAGCTACATGCATGCAACCTATAGTGAGTTGAGGATTTTGTATTTTGCTGTGGTTGATTAAAACCCTGTGGACTGCACAGAACAAGAAAAGCTGTTTAACCTCAAGGGATTTACTGTGGAAAATGCAGATTTGTCATGTTTATCTGAAAACAGAGATGATGAAGCATTATATGGTTTAAATTATTTAGTATTTATTACACTCGTGGTGTAAATTTCAGTATATTGTTGCCGTCTACTTTTACATGCTTGGTATAAATGACAAACCAGTTGTATTGGTAAAGTTACTGATTTACAAAAATCCAGAGACAACTGTATTACTTTGTTCCACTGAGATTCCTGTTGCTGTTTCAGACTTTAACTTTGTCCGAGCCTTAAACCTGCAGAGAGCCTTGTGGTTAAGAGCGGTCACCTGCCTTATTTTTGATTTATTTAAAACCTCGTTTGAAGCAAAACTACATCTTTGCCAAAGAATCTGTTTCTCTTCACCAACGTTTGCCATGGCTGATTTTAAAGGCTTTTAGTTTATTAATCCTTGATAAATTATTTTATTTAAATATTTGTTAGAGTATTTATGTTTACCCAGTACTGTCATAACTTGAAGTGTTATTTTATAACAAATGGGCATAGTGCATCTACAGAACTGTAGTAGAGAAAATGCAGACATTTCTTATTTATTCATTATGTAATTACCTGTTCTTTCTGTGAGCAGCTGATGTGCTGAATCTGCAGCTTGTCTAACTTGTCTTACCTTTTCCTCGTGTGGCTTCCTTCTCTTGCACAGCCAATAACTGATCAATAAAGACATTAAAGCCAATGTACTTTTGTCAGCCTTCACTGCAAAATGTGTTAAAGAATCTGCAAAATGTGGTTTATTTATTTTTTTTTTTTACATTAAAACAAGTCTTAACCAATTAAAACATTCCACTGGTCTTTAAGTAGGAAAAAGTAAAAAGTGAGTATTTATCTAAGTAGAATTCTACTTTTCCACATAATCTTTCAAATAGCAACTACAAAAAATGGTCACACATACATTAAAGCTAATTTTTAGTTAAGTTAGATAGTTTTTTTCGTAATGTTATTCAAATTGTAAATATGTTGTCACATCATTGATTTCATCTACAGTAAAAAGTTTCACTGGTCTGCTTGATCACTGCCACGCTGTTTGCCTGCCCAGGACTCGGCTGGTGATTCTCTGAAAGAAAGGAAACACTTTATTAAATTAAGACTAAATTAAAGATTAAATACAGACTGTTACATAAAGTCTTTGACACATGTTCAGGAGAACAGTTCAGGAAATTCGCTGTAGTCAAATATTTTCACTTCTGCTGGTTAAAATATCTTCCTGCCACTTTGATATAAAACCAGCTCTCTAAATTTGACTTGTAACACAGATTACAGACTTTGTGAATGAAGCTGCTTGTGTTGTACCTTGTTGTAGAGTTGAGCATTCAGCCGGTAAGATTGATACTCTGCTTTTCTTCTTTCCTCTTCCTTCCTCCTCTGCACCTCTGGCAGATTCTCATAAATCCTGGAGAAGAGACAACATTAAGACACAAAATCCTAATTTGATATTGTTGTGTAGTCGACACCTTTCTGAAACATCTGTGCTAACTGCATACCACAATACTCAAATTACCTAAATATTTAATGAAACTGAACTGTTGAAAATGATCTTACATTATACATGACTTGCTTTTAACCATTACCATAACACTAAGATCAATATTAAATTCAGTCTTAAGTTTAATTAAACAGTCTTGGTCAAATGGTACTATTAAGACCCCGTTTTTCTTACCTGTTCTGATATTTTATTTATAGTTGTGAAGCAAATTGGAAAATCTGACAAAACCAGTTTTCGACCTAATCCAATCACCCTAGAGCAGAAGTTTGCAAAGTGGGGCTCAAAGTGGAGACTCAGTGAATGGAAGTGAAAAATATTACTACATTATTATTAGTGATCAAATGGAATACACACAGAATAGCCTAAATCTGTGAGATTTGGAGATTCAGAAATACAGTAGTTTAAGGAAATTCTACTGTTCTAACTAATTCTAACTAATTAATTTCTTAGAACAGACCTTTATTAAATATTTAATGTAGTCTGTAGTTAACAGTAAACAGCAGTATTAAGCCATGTTGGCTCAATTGTTGAAGTCTATGCATGGGAGCAAACATGATCATAATCATGATAGGCATTCAGAAATTAAGCAAAACTAAGGGGATGTGGGCTTTGCCTGAGTGGATCGACCACTGTCTCAGAAAAAAAACTGCCCTAACTAGTATTGTAGAGTATCTTTTCTTTATAATAATGAATCCTGAATTAAAATTATATCCAAAACATAAACACTTACTGTTTGGACCTCTGTATCATCTCCTTCCTGGGAACAGCTCTCCTCAGCAGAGCGGTGCCTAAACAGGGAGACCAAAGAAAAAGTAATTCCAGTTTTTAAAGTAATACTACTTAAAATGGCTAATTTCTATAAAAAAACAAACATTATTCCTCTTTACAGTGGTGGCTGTGTATGTAGTCAGAACATTAGCAACATCTCAGTTAAGGGGCACCATACACAAAAAATAGAGATACTGTGATTCTGTGAGTCGCCATGAGCTAAAGAATCCAGCAGATTCAATGGGTTTGTTGTTGAGTACCTGCAGGCCTCGGCAGCCTCTCTGGTCCTCCAGGCCGGCTGAAGAGTTCGTCTCTCTCTCTGCTGAGGACTTCCTGCAGCTTTCTCTCCTCCACCTGCAGAGCCAGGCGCCTCACCCTCTGCCTGGAGTGAGAGATGAAATCCGGACGACGCATCTCCAGAGCTTCCTGCAAGAATGAAGAGGGGCATAAATGTTTTTACGGTGCAAATAGGGACAATAGTAAGAGCTTTTTAAAAAGGGCACCATTGGGGTGCGATTTACTCATTTGGTAGAGTCCAACCCAGCATGCATCCCTTTACTGCATGTTGTCCCCTCTTTCTCTCACTCCCTCATTTCCTATCCTCTCTCAACTCTCGTATCTGAAATAAAAACGAAAAAAAGTGCACCACTTCCTGTTGTTTCTGAAAGGTGTCATAAAGGTAAAATTTAAATTTTAGATCAGAATAGACACCCAACTTTTTATCTTAAAAGGCCCTTAATAGTCATATCAATCTGCTTATTTCTATAAGCGATGTTATTCTACATGAGCTCACCATCTTCTACAGTTTTGGTTGTTTCACATAAAAAAATATCAGTATTTCTCTTTTTCTCTGTGCTCTTCCCACTGGTTTGAAGTAGACAGGGCTCAGTTAGGAAAAGACGATTAACAGGATCTGATCAAATCACACCCACAAAGTTGATTAGCTGTTTTTGACTGTTAAACACTTAATAATATTTAAGGGTGTTTCTTTTTACTTTGACTGTTGCTCATTTAGTCATGCATTTTAACGTAATAGGGACATTTTGAGGGGCTTTAATCTTCCTAATGTGAAAAAGTATAAAACTTGAACAGGAAACGTTTTAATTAGTCTGTACTTTTAATAACCAGCCAGGCCTGTGGAGCAACCTGAAACACTTCATCAAATAGCCAATTTGTAGACGAGTTTCTCATTTCTTAAATCTACAAAGGAACAATTCTCCTAATCAGGAGCCTGTCAAGTGATGCTTTGTAAAGACAAATAGAAACCAACCTGGAGAGAGATACGTGCCAGACCAGAGGACTTTGTTTTGCTTCTTGAATCTAAATCAGGTTCAGCATGAGGTATAAAACTGGTCTGTTTGTTTCTGTCTTCGTGGACTTGTCTCTGTATGAGTGGTTCTCTCCATGGATTGATTCTGCTATATGGTTCAAACCAGGCAGTGTTTGGCCTCCATGCTGACTCCTCTTCCTCTGGACGGTTTTCCTTCCTCGCCTCTGACCTCAGGTCGTCAGCAGAGATGAACCATGAAACACCTTGAAAGGACCATGGAAAGTCACACCAGCCAGATCAATACAATGATTCTTTTTTACTCTAGAATAAAATATTCTGTATACACACGTGTAAAATATAATACCTAAGAACTCAGACACCTCATTTGCAGTCTGACGTACCTTTAGTTTGGATCTTTGAAGGGCTTTTCTTGCTCTTTCTCTGTTTCTGTAACCCCTGTGTCTTAGAGGGGCTCCTCTGCCCTCCTCTTCCTCTCTCTAAGCTGGATGAGGAAGATGAGATCTGCCTGGATGTTCTAGCTTCACCAGGTGAAGGGAATGTGGTCCCAACATCTCTGGTGTGGCGTCGAGTCCCATTACTAACAAGCTCCAGGTCACCTGTGTCACCACAGTGTGAAAAATTTTATAGCATTATTTTCATTGTAACTTTACTATGTATATATTTTTTTAAATCCATTTGTCAATTTTTAATTGTGATGGGATTTTGAACACAGAGTAGCTGTCATACTTACATTGATGTTATTAAAATGTAATTGTTAATTAATGTGCACTGCCCCTATAAATACAAATACAAACAAATAAGCTGCCTTACTGTTCAATCTTAGCTAGAAGTGACTAGTTACTCTAGATTTAAAACTATTGTTTTTTGTTTTTTGCAAATAAAAACTCAGTTTATTTGTAGCAAATGTAAAACAAATTAACTCCATAATTCAAGTACATTATTGTGTAAGATTTTATTTTCTGCTGGAAATGATTTTTAGAAGCAGATTCTACAGAGAGTTGTATTATGGGTTGTTCGCAGCCTTGATGTTGTTAGGCTAATGAGTTTCTTCAAGTCCGTTTATTGTGTGTCTTTTAGTGTAAATTTATTTAGCTTAGTTTAACATAAGGGAGTTTCTTATGGTGTGTCAATGTGTATCAAAGTAAATAAAAATTCCAAAGAGCAAAAACAGGAGGAAATCTTGACTAGTCTGAAAGTCTTTTGTATCTTCAAATACTCTTTTTCCAAAATCGGGTGTTGGAAAAGTGGGGTTGACTTATATTTGGGCCAGTACAATAATCTGACAATTTCACATAAATTTATTTCCTGCATTGCTACTATCTATTGTTGACTAAGGAAACACAATAGTAACTCAGTTATTCATCATTTAGACAGGAATATTTTGCTTTCTTGGTTTGTTTTCCAACACCAAATACATTAAACAAAACCTAAGAAATGTACCAAATAACTTTAGCAAATACTTCAATCAATCTGAGTGAGCTCTTTTAGTGAACTGACCTGCCTGGATGCCTTTGCTGACAAGTTTAACAGCCTTCTTAGCTGTCAGAGTCCTGGAGGGGCCGTGGTGTGATGGGATGTAAGTGCTGGTTGATGATGCAGAATCAGCAGCAACCTGAAGACCAATGTAATGACATCAAAAAGTTAGAATTTGTGTGTTAGTTTCATGTTTTTTCACTGAGGACAGTTTGACACAGTAGAAAAAGCACAGTGTAAATAATAAATGAATAAAAGCAGAATTCTATTTAGCTGCTTCAGTTTCAGGGTGCTTTTATTGTCCTTGTATTGGTTCACCATCAAATTGCCACTGTTTAGTGGGACATCTGAATATAACAGAGCCACTTCTCCTATTATATAAGAAAAAATGTCTGCTGTTAAAAGGACCTTTTGGGTACACCTCTGGGCAACCTAGATTTGCAACCTAGATTTTTGTGGATTTATTAATTCATTCCAGTCAGACATGCAATTCAAAACTGTTGAAAGATCTTCAAGTTCCTCTTTTGTGAAATGTAGTGGTTCAAAACTGGCACCTTTTATCAAGATATCTTAGGTAAAAAGGATGTCCAATGCTCCAATGAACTATAAAGCCTAATTTTATTTTTGTCAAGTCCTCAAGCTTTGATGGGTGGTGAAGGCCAGAAAGAGCTACGTTTTTTGCACTGGTACATAATCAATATATTTGGCAAGTGTATTTTTCTGTATATTTAAAAGGAAATGGGATGTTTGAAAAGGTTTGGAGCACTGTTTTTGATGAAGTATACGGAGGAAGCTGTTTCTTGATGTAAACCTTGCATAATGTTTTGTGTGAGCTCTCGTAAGACTGTATCTGTGTGACATTAATTAAACACATATTTGACAATTTTATTTTAAATTAGGAATGTTTTCTTATGGGTTGTATGTAAATTTGTCTGTGAAGTGACTTAGTATTCTGTGTTGTTTGCATGGTTTTTCTGTATGTTTGTTTGTGCATACAAGACATTGAATAATAAATACATTGTTTAGAAAAAGTCTGTCCTTATACATCAGTAATAGTAGCTTTAGTTCAGAATGAGAAGGAGGGCATTATTTCACTCACTGTGGATTCATCAGTGCCGGTGGTCTCTGACAGTGTGATGATGTGAGGCGGGGCTTTGTGTCTTCCTCGTCTCTGTTCCCTTCCTTCTTTCTGCTTATTGATGTTGCTGTACAGTTTACTGAGGCTGGACCCCGTCTTCAGGTGCTGGACTCTGTGGGCTCCAAAGGCTCGGATCAGCCGTGCCGTGTCCACGGTGGACATAGAACTGGACATTGTGGACAAGGTCTCTGACTCGTCTCTGTCTGCAGGACAGAGGTGTTGGCGCTGGGAGTCGTGCGTGTGACGCTGGAGGTGAAGGAGTCACAGCTGTCCTTGTCTGCAGGTGGAGAAGTTTCGTCTACCTGAAGCCTCTGTGTCCAGGCCTGATGAGGGATGGGAGGTTTACCTTCAACTGTTCTCCTTCCTCTGACTTGCCACTCCATTTCTCTGACCTCACCACCTACACTCCTGTTCACCTCTACAATTTGACTCTTTCTTTCTTTCCCTGTAACATCTTCTCCCTTCCTTCCTGGCTTTCCTTCTTGATGAAAGTGTGCCTTCTCTTGTAGCTCGGACGTGTTAGCAGCCCTTGTGCTGTGAATAAGACGGGACAGACGCTCTAGTCGCTCCAGCAGCGATGCCTCTCTGTCAGTAGTCGGTCGGGACTCCTCCAGGCTCCACCGATCACAGAACTTCTGCCACAGCTGGTCCAGAGTGCTGCTGCTCTGCTGGGCAGCAGGGTGAGGGAGGTCAGCGTCCCTCCGCTCCTGGTCTCGCTCCCCTCTTGTCTGAGGGACACAGCTTTGGTCAAGGTGATGGCTCACCTTGTTGTAGTCCATGTCCACATTAACTGGCCAAAGGCTTGGCTTTGGTTGATAACTAGGGACCTGCACTGCACTGGTCCCCTGGTCTCTCTTGGAGGCATCTTGGTTGCTCGATAAAGGCACTCTGGTAAAGGCAACTGATACATGAGAAGACGGCTTTGGAGCTCGAGTGATGTTTGTTTGTGAGGTTTCGTCTGCTGATAAAGAGACACCTATTAAATAGAGACAATAGGTGTCAAGATTGAATTTGGATAAGACTTATTCTAAACAATATATTTATTATTCATTGCCTCATGTTCACAAATATACAGAAAAACCATGCAAACAACACAGAACACTAAGTCACTTCACAGACACTTACATACAACCCCTAAGAAAACATTCCTAATTTGAAATAAAATTCTCAAATATTTCTTTAATTAACGTCACACAGTTACAGTATTGAGAGCTTACACAAAACATGCTGCAAGGTTTACATCAAGAAACATCCTCCTCCACATAGTATATCAAAAACAGTCTCCGAACATTTTCAAACATACTATTTTCCTTTTAAATATACATAAATAACCATTTGCCAAATACACTGATTAATACCTGGTCATTTAGGCCTAGTCTTTTTCAAATCTTCTGGCATGCAGAATAAAATCTATGATTAAATTGTATTCATTGTGGATACAACTATTGGAAAGCTGTTAGAAATGATCTTCTCCTGCTTTATTTATTTTCCCAAAGTAGTTTTTTGATGTCACAACAAAGAAAGTGAGGAAATAACTACAGTGAGTATGCACACAGATCATGTGTATGTTCAGCTCACCTCTGTGTCCAGGCTGGTGCATTTTGAAGGTAGCCGTTTTCAACCTCTTGCTGTAGATGCCCTCTGTGTGTTTGATGGTGACTCCACGGTCCAGCCCCGGGTCTCGTTTCCCGAGGACCTCACTGCTGAAGCGTGGGGGCACAGCGTCGTCTGATCCTAGTCAGAATTCAAAAGTTGCTTGTTACTTTATGATGATTTATGAGACAACAGATGAACCATACAGCTGGAAAAGTGACCAAAATCCAGTAATGAACAGAAGATGTTCAAAGACGCAGCCCCCTCTCTCTCTCTGTCTCTCTGCTGGGGCCCTAGCTCTCTCTTTGTCTCACTCAGCCCCTGAACATGTATAATTAATGCACTGCCTGGTGTATGTTACAATAGACCAGCTGTTACTCACACAGGCACAGGGGAAATGAGAACAGAGCCTGCTCAATTATTGCAGATTCAACTGACAACGCAATTCTCTTTTTAAATTTGATTAACTTTTATATTATTTGATATATTTGAATATGTCTTTTCCAAGATCAATTTGTCTTAATTGGTTCATCCTTTTTCTTATGTGTAGATGTTTTTTTCACAAATTTCTTATCATTTAACAATCAACAGTATTACTGATTTCTTCAATGCACCTTACCAACTATGAGAAATATATTATTTACTGCCCTGCCCCAGCCGTCCCACTCCTATCGGTATCCGAGTCTACATTAGTCTCATGTTTTTTTACCTGTGAGACCCACATTGTAATGCCTTACCATCTGTGATTTGAAAGCATTAGATTTCCACAGGGTCACAGAAGTAGAAAAGTAAAAAATACTGACAAAATGCATGTTGACTCAGGAGCTTCTCACTCAGGCAGCCATAGAAATTGTAGTGGACTGGAAATCGTGGAGTGCAACCAGTGTTGAATGTGATCTGTTTTTTAAACTGTGACGTGCTAGGTCTCCCTTCAGTCAAAGCTTGGAAAAAAGCACCCACTTTACTTGCTCATATGGGATCATGATTGTGTTATTTGATCCCATAGACACTCAACAGTTTAGCTATGATATCCTAAAATTGCTGTTTGAGATAACTTCAGACTATACCAAATACATGAAAAAGGTCTGTCCTAAGGCATGTTTTAGTTTCTGACTCTGTGAAAACAAGCAAACATTTCCCAATGTATGTCTAAACTCTCTTTAACCAAATCACACACATTTAGGCTATTCTATGTGATCTTCTTCTGATAACTAATGTAATAACTACTATAATATTTACTTCACTCTCATTCACTGAGCTTCCCTAAAACAGTCTGGCCGCCTCCCACTTTGAAAACCTCAGATCTAAGTTATTATAGCATTATATTTGAGACAGATGTACCTGTGTGGGAGCTCTCCATGGTGGTGTCAGAAGGGTTGGTAGAGGAGAAGTCAGCTTCTGTTTGAGGGACGTAGAAGAGCTCCTCACTGCCACGGGGTTTATAAGGCAACAGAACGGGCACTGCTGTAAGAGAAAAGGTGAGAAGGAACATACAATTATCTTTACCTACCACGGATCATTTAGAATAAACCCATGGGGACATTAATTTCTTACGATCTAATTTTGCCAAGAATGGAGCATCAGAATATGTAGCCTGAGTCAAAAAGGTGTTTCACGGTGGAACAGCAAACTCCTGTTTTTGCTGTCACACCATAAGCTCTTATTGTTTTTAAATCACTGCCATACTAATCTCACCATCTCCTGGAAGCAAAAGTTATAAAACACAAATAAACTGTATGTTCTCATCCATCCTCTAGAACAGAATGTCCTCATTTATAGTGTGATAAAAAGTATAGTGAAGTTAAACTGTATTATAAAACTATAAACCTCTACTTTTACAGAAATAAAAACAACATGAGTAGAGTCTTTATTATATACTGTTATAATTATTTGACATACGTACATTTGATGACAAGCCTACCTGCTGTTTCAGTGGTTAAGGGCCTTGGTGACACTACACCTCTTTGACACGGTGTAAAGGATTGTGGGGATAGGGAGGTCATTGTTCTTTGAGGCACGGCGGTTTGGAACAGGCTGGAGGTGTCAGCTCTTTCAGGTCTCCGCTGTCTTATTGGCTCTGTGGTGTCATACCACTCTGGTGGACTGGACAAACCAACACCTTCGTCCAGACTGCTGGCAGCAGAAGAGGAATGCCTAAGGGGAACAAATTCTTTCTGAGGCAGCCCAGTGATAGCATCAGCATGATCGGAGTGAACAACAGTGGCCAAGCTGTGATCAGTGGCTTTGTGGGACAGAGTGAGATGGACATGTGAGACGTGACCTGTTCTGGCAGGAGACTCAGAGGTGGATGAACCTGTGGCCTGTTCTGCTTCATGACCAACACCAGAAACAGAGCTGTCCTGGACAGATAACTCGTCATCTCGCCTGAAAGACTGTGTGTTGTCATGTTGTGTATTTACATCCACCCTAACTAAACCCTGAGATGGTGGGGGAGGTTCTTTAAACTGGCCTCCTACAGCATCTTGCCTCTTCTGATTCCCTGGTGCTGACTGAGATGTCAGGTTTTGGTTTCTGGTGTAGAGACTACTGCTTGGCTCAAACATTAATGCTGACTCCCTGGTTGTCTTATCTTCTTCATCCTTGGCAGGGGGTACCTGCTTGTTACTTTTAGGGTGTTGCACTGCTCCTGTGGAGAGCTCAGTCAGGTGGAGTGGCTCTGATCCTGGACTGATGGAAGGCGCGCTCGATGTGGAGGGAGAGGGGGAAGTGGAGCGCCTGCGGGTGGCGATGGTAATAGATGTGAGGGCCAGAGGGTTTGTCCTAGGGAGGGTTACCCCTTCTCTGGCAGCGATCTCACGTACTTGAGTCTCTAGATCTGGGCAAAGAGGGTTTTGAAGCTTCATGCTGGAGTTGGAGAGATCCTGCAGCGACTGGGATGGCTGGTTGTTAGCATCACAGAGGGAAGAGAATGTCTCTGTTTGCTGAGGCAGGTCCTGCCGCCTTGGCACTCTGACACTGGATGCTGCACTGCTTTCTGTATCTGTGCTTCCCTGACTCTGAAAGGTGACCCAAAAAACAAAGTGTGAGACCAGGAAAGAGACTTTATATTATGTTATCCTGTGAATTAATTCATCCACAACAAAGATCCAAAGAAAAGCTTTTTTTCACTGCAGATTGATTCACTGGAAAAAGTTGAAATTCCACTTCTCCTAAAGTGTAGCATGCACCTGTTGACACACCATGCCTGCAACACACCAGTTACCTTAAGCATGAGACCTGGACTATCTATAGATTGGAGGTAGACATCAAAATCACAAAAAAACAAGTTTAAAATATAAATGTGTTACTGTTTAATTTACTACAAGCTTTTATAATTATGACTGATTGCTACATGATTGCTCTGTATCAGCAGTTTACCTTTAGAGGGTTTTTTAACAGCAGCTCTCTCTTGATCTCTTCAATCCGCCTTCTGTCTTCTTTGTCCAACTCCAGGGGCTCACACTGCTGTCCTGATAGCTTCAGCTTAATCCACTCTGCAACACAGAAACTTTTATTCTCATGCAGATGATAGTTTATCGTGCAAGATAGTTTATTAACAGTGTGTTGAGATTAGGTTGTATCGTTTTAACATGTGAATCCTCTTACCTCTGGCTTTGCTCTCCTCTTGGTCAGTGATGCTGGGTGTACTGGACACCATGGTGGCCGGAGATTCACTCTGCAGTAACTTGGCCACTCTGACTGCAAGCGAGCTGTCACTGCTCCCGTCACTCAACACTCCCTGATCGGTGTCCTCGAGGATGGGTGAGGAGGAGCTACTCTGTACAGGACCTTCCTGAGCAGTCTGTTTCTCCTCCTCTGTGACACCCGCTCTGTCTGTAGGAGTAGAGGCTAAGCTGTTGTGTACTCAAAGCTGGTGAAGGCTTGATGACTGGTGGCTGTGGTGGGACAGCATTGTCAGGGGGAGCAGCACTGCAGCCCTCAGGCTCTGTCCGCCGGGCTGACTGGGAAAGGACTAGTGACGACCCTGCACCTCTATTAACAGTGCTATCTTGTGGCCTTCTGTGTGCACCTGAGGCCGGTGCAGTAACAAGAGCCTGCATGGATGGATAATTCCGTTGCCCTGATGAAGTCATACTCTCTCGATCAATAGAGTGTTCTCTCCGTTTCTCCGAGGTCAACATGGAGTCGGAAGAGGACCTGGCCCACAGCAGAGAGGATTGAGTTCTGGGATCTCCAGTAGCGGAGGAGGAGTCCTGGAGTCTGCTGGATTTCCTCCTCAGTGAGAGGAATATGTCATCATCAGAAAGAATACGGGGCGCTGCAGGCTCAGCTGAGGAAGTCGATGAAGACCCAGCAGATACCATGTTTTCTGCCTGAGAGAGTAGTTTACGTATCTCCAATAAGACCTTGGAGCTTACAAAAGAAGCTTCTGCACTATCCTCCATACTATGACTTGTTTGCAAGGGTGACTCCTTGTCTCTATCCCCAGACCTAGCCTTGGTAGCTAACGAGAGGCCAGAGTCAAACTTGTCTCCTAGCTGCTTGGTATTCTGGCTGCTGGTTAAGCTGCTGAGCCTCTGCTGCTGGTTGATCTGCAGTGTGGAGGGGTAAGCATCTTCATCAGGCTGGGAGGAGGGTGCCAGTTTGCATTCACTCTGTATAGCTTCTGTATCTGATAAAGGAGAAGCCCGCCTGGTCCTCTCTGGGATACATGCAGCTGGACCAAGACTATCTAGGCTGAACGGTATGGATATACTGGAGTCCACTGACAGAATGCTGGACCTGGAAAACTCTCCTTTATGGGGACTGCCACCTGAAAATACATTCATTACCAATTAGCAGTTGATAAAAACTATCCATTCATCTTTTAAGTGGAGAAGTAAGTAAACTTTATTTATAAAGCAGCCTTCACAGAGAAGAGGGGTCACAAAGTGCTTTAAAGTAAAAAAACAGTACATATACCATAAAATATCATAGAAATCTGAAGAATGCAAATTCCTTCAAATGACTCTAAAATACCCCCAAAATTGGGGAAAGCAAAACTGTATTGCTAACTAAAAGCTTGTCTAAAAAGATGTGTCTTTAAGACAAACCACTGTCTGGTGAGACATTTAGCTTTTACACCTTTACATACTCTCCTTGTTTTATGATATGTTGGTTTAAATTGGTCCAGATTTTTTTAGCCTAATGAAAATTCTACTCTTCAGGTATCCGCTATATTTTCTGTTTAGAACATCAGTTTTAAATTACCTTCAGAGGGCTGGGTGCTCTTGGTTGGGGTTCCTATAGATCCTTTAATTGTACAGAGGTCAGTGGGAGAGAATTCAGGCTCTCTGATCGGCCCTCTCGGTGCAAATGGAGTTAAGATTTTTGAGGGGGACTGGTCAATACCCAAGTTATGGAGATACAACTGCAAAAAAACAAATCAGAATCAGGAATACAAGTCTAAACGTATACTTTAGTGTTCTTTTCTAATACATTGTGCATGGTAAATAAAATTAACTGCTAAATCTTTGTTATTTGCTGAAATTGAATCTGCAGTAACAATTATACATACTCTTCAGTCCTAAACATACTTCCAATAATATTCTAAAGAAATGTTTTGCTTGTTTATATATGAATTTCAGTTTTTCAATTACCGGAATTCGTTCTTCAATGTTGAGTTCTCTAGGCCTGGGCAGTGGTGGCGGTGTTGATTGTTTTGAAGTCCAGTGTGGGACATAGTTATCCACCTCTAGGCTGACAACAGAAGAAGCTCCAATTGAAGTTCCTAATTTAATTCCACTGTTAGAACTATCTTGGGAACTTGAGAGTGTCAAATCTTGATCAAGTGACACATCGCTGAACTGACCAAGGCTCACGAGAGGCGAGGGTTGAACTGTAGCGCTTGGCTGATGGTGGCCATTGTTCTGAGTCTGACTACTTTCCTTTTCTGCATGTCTCTCTGTGTGCTGATCTTTCTGGGCCGACATGACAACCGTGATAAGAGATGAGTGAGACTGCGACCTGCCAAATGGTGAGGCAGATGGTCTTGATGCAGACCCAATGTTATCTTTGTCACAGAGAGCACTGCCCACCGCCTCCCCTCTTCTTGAAGAAGAAGAGGAAGAGGGAACCGTGGAGGAGTTTTGTGAGACATTCTGAACAGCAGCACTTGAAACAGGAGGATGTTGTAAACTTCTCGCCTGCTGACTCAGTATGCGATTCAGGGAGTCAGATACGGCATCGTAAGCTTTCTTTTTAGGAGAGATGCCAGAAAATCCTTGCAGTGCCAAGCTATCAAATAGTGACGTCTTGCTTGAACTCTGGTTTGCCCTCCAAGCATCTACTTTCTGCATATAGTTGAGACTTGGGAGAGACTGGACTTTTGCAGAGGTAGCTTCCTCTTGGCACTGATTAGCTGTGTCTGAGGACATCAGAACATCAGCCGCAGGAACAGCTGGCTGTGGAGAGACCCCTGTATTTGACTGATACGAATTCTCTTTATTGGATTCTATGGCAGAAAGTTGCCCTAATTTAGCCTTGATGCTGGATTTGGGTTGGGCCTTAAAAACCCCTGGAGTGGACTGAGACTGTGGAAGGAAACCTAGGTAGGACCCATCAATCCCTGTTTGGTTCCCTGAGGACCAGAGGTCTTGCTCTCTGTGACCCCGTTCAACACCTGCTGAAAATGGCCCTGTCCATGGCACAAGATTTGCTCTATTGACACTTGGCTTGCCTTCAGACGTCTCTGTGGGATACAATGTTAAAGATTGAACAGGTGGTGTAGGACTTTTCCGCTGTTGGCTTTTAGATTCAGCTTCACAGCTGCTGCACCTCTCTACCTCAGACAGCAGCTCTCTATGCAACACTTCACTACTGTCATCTGGTTTAGTGCTGCGGGACCCCATGGTGATGTTACAGACTTCAGATGACAATGTTCGTGATTTGTCAGGGTATAAATCTCTTTCAGGTTGTTGTGTCTGCTGTTGGGGAAGAGAGGCTTCACCTGGAGGACCTTCTCTTCTAACCATTCTTTGGTCAATGACTGGTTTGCAAACTTCAGTGCGTTTAGACTCTTCTGCAAAAGATGCAGTGTTCTTCACAGAGATCTCCGAGGCAGAGGAAACAGCACTGCTGCTGCTGCTTAGCATGCCAATATCTTTCTGAAGGCGCTCCAGAAGATGCTGGGCAGGAACATCCTTACTCAGAAAGAATGTCTCATCTTCAGCAGCCTCTCCTACTGGCTTGCCTGGAGGGTCACTAAGTGTCTCTGAGTCCATCTCTCTGCTGTTTATACCATCTCTGGATGGTACTCCCTGTCTGTCTGTGGTAGCGTTTACAGGGGAGGGAACAGTTTCCTTTCGTTTGCCTTCATTCCCTGGTGACAAACTGTGCTGGGACAGAGAACAGCAGCTGCTCGCTGGTTCTTCTGACAGGATCGTTGCCTGGGCCAAAGGGTGCTGGGACAGTGAACCACCCTCTGAAACCTGAGTGGTGCCATCCTGGTGTAGAAAGTGAAACCTCTCTGATGCCATGGAAATGTCAGCGTACGCCCTTTAAAAAAGTAAATAAACAAAATTACCCAAAGACAGAGATTTAAATGACTAATTGTAGAAAAGTAATCCCATAGAACCAATAATTGACTTTGATTGATTTGGTTTTTACCTTAAAGGTGCAAATTCACTGTCACTTTGATGAAATAAAGAATATTCAGGGAAGATGTGTTCCACTTCAGAGTGGACAGGCAACAGGGGAAGGGATGGAGACAGGTTACTGTCCTGAAATTCTGGTGATACAGAAAATGTTAAATGTTAACAACAGTTATCATAAATAGGTTTACAACTGATGCATAAATCCTACAAATTTAATCTATGCAAACCATCACTACCTTCAACTTCCCATTATCATGAGATCCAGTGTGATATTTATCATTTTCTTATCATTTAATAAACACCATTACAGTTTATTTTTTGACACAAAACCTCAGATTTCTAATAACACATTTTGTTCTGAATTGTATAATCTTGTTCAACATAAAAAGTAGCAGAGTGAAATTTATTGTTTTATTCAATATACATGCCTGGCTGCAAAGAGTGTCCCCACGGCTGCTGGAGCTCCCAGCTCTCCGTTTCCAATCTGGGCAGCCTCTGCTCCAGACTTGCTTGGATATGACCTTCAGCTCGCATTTGGTTAACTGAAGTTTGTCCGACAGACTGAGTCATATCTTCATCTGCTGACACCTGAGGAGATGCCACCACCCTCTGTGAACCGAATCACAAAACAAAGGGACTCACTGTAACTGTCCTCTTGTGCCATTTTAACAGACACATAAAAACGGCGATTTATATGATCTAATGTGATTTGACAGCTCTAGGCATAGTGTGTTTTTTTAATCTGGACCTGAGTTTCCCTGCACTTTACCCATAACTGCCGAATCGGAAGGTTCCTGTTTGCCATGCTGTTAGCTAGCTTGGTGAGACACATAACTTCGCTCTGTACAATCTGCAAACAAACTGCTAACGTTAACGTTATCTGTAACTGAATAGCCATCAGTCATCCATGCTACCATCGATACTACCGGAAATGCAGTATTTTGTCTGACAATGACATTTCTTTTATGAGTAACGGTCATCCGTCGATTAGTAAGCTAACAACATAGCGAAGCAGTTAGCAATAAGCTAATTACTAACAACGGCCAACGCTGGTTAAACTTTAGCCATATTTTCCCGGTGAGAATTACGTGATATTATATTTTTCCACAGCAGGAGTTAAGTTAAAGTTATAGAAATTACCTCTTGTGGCTCCATGTTGTTGTTGACGGAGAGCGCGCTTCCTCCAGCTCGTATCCAAGGACCGTTGCTAGGAAATGTAGGACAAACTCGCGCAGGCGCGAAAGAGATTTGATTTGAACTGAAGAACCAACAGATCGTCCAAAACTTCAAACTCACCGGGTCCGTTCAGATCGACCAGTAGTTACCTGTGAAGGGGGATGCACAGTGTATTCAGACATGTTAATTAGTCCAAACTGTGGCGAGCAACCGAGAGCAATCAGGGAGCAACTGAAACGGAAGTTGACAAGAAAGATTACCCATCAGTCATTGCGCCACGCTGAAGCGCAAAACACAAAAACAGTGGAGCTCACAAAGGAGTAAACACGAGTCTGTCAAATACATAGGCCTACCATAATGTATAGTTTATTTTTTTTAATTCAGTAGGGATCCAAGCAGCGAAGCTGCTGGTGCCCTATTGTTTTTGTTCTCATTCTTCTTCTTACTCTTCTTCCTTCTTTTTCTCCGCTAAAAGTGTTTGGGCCGCAAAAACTGCTGCACGAAAACTCACTAAAATTCGCAAGTATCGTTAGGCTCCAAATTCCACCCACTACTCTGGCAAAAAATGGCACTCATAGACATCATAGTGGCGCTTTAACAATCAATTTTACGTTTTTGCAGTTATCTCGAAAATGTCTTCGTTTAGAGTCAAACTTCTTTCATCATGTTAATTTCTGGATCCATCTGCATATTTGCTTCCAAGGTCTTCTGCTCTAAAAAATGTCAAATTAAGTGTCTTTTTATCACTTTTCAAAGGCCCATAAATCAAAATTGGCTTAAGCTATTGTAACCATACTTGACGCGTCTGTTCAGATTATCAGTCCGAGCTTCGCTGAGCAGTCCTAGGATATTCTTCCACTAGGGGACACTTCAATTGAAAAATTTACCTGGATTCGTACAAAATTCTGTTTGTACAATCTACGGTCACTGCTCAGTTGACACATAAAATTTGGTAATGATTGCTCATATGAGCATACAGTGAGGAAAATAAGTATTTGAACACCCTGCTATTTTGCAAGTTCTTAGAACTTATTTGCAGCTGTATCATACAAATAAATAGTTAAAAAATCATATATTGTGATTTCTGGATTTTTTTTTAGATTATGTCTCTCACAGTGGACATGCACCTACGATGACAATTTCAGACCCCTCCATGATTTCTAAGTGGGAGAACTTGCAAAATAGCAGGGTGTTCAAATACTTATTTTCCTCACTGTAGCTTATTACAAGAAATGTAAATTTCTCATTTCAAACAAATTTTAAAATTTGTGATGCGATTTTTTTTTCAGAATTTTCTTACCAGCATCTTGACTGTTGTAAGCATTTTAAGTTCAAACTTATATGGGTGTGGCACATGTGACATCACTGTTTCAATTTGTGAGAAGGTGTGTGGGAACAATCTCACCAGTAGCTCACTCAGAAAGTCACCTACTCTGGAGATTTTTCTCCTCTAAAAAGTGTTTGTGCAGCTTAGGCCCCATCGACACTACTGCTTTTTAGAATTAACATGGAGACCTTTTGCTACGTTTGCACCTCCCATCCAGACTAAAATGACGAAAACGAAGACTTAAGGCGGAGAAGTTTGGCCCCATTTTGTGTTTCAAAACTCTGGAGGGTATTTTAGTGAAAACAGGCCAAAGTGCAGGACTTTACAAACGATGACGCATCCACTCACGCTCGGCTCTCTGATTGGGTCTTGCAAAGCAGAAACACGATGCTGCTGACCGGGTTTTTAACATCATTTTTTAAATTAAAATATTATGTACCATGCAAATAACACTTGATCTACCCCCATGGGTCCAGATGATACAGTATGACAGGACCTCCACAATAACAACACACACACACACACACACAAAAAATACTTCCCCCCTCCCACATCCACCCCACATAAGTATGTCATATATGACATATAGTGGGTAATTAACATATGCCATCACAAGATGCAATAAAGCTCTGCATGATTTGCTTTCAGTCTTGGGACCCCCTGTCATGCTTGTTCATGCAGGCAGGATGAGTATTTTGCGTGTGCATATACATGCTTTGCAAACATGTATACTACCGTAGTTGTGTAAGTTATTATTTAAGTGTAGAAATTCAGTAGGAGAAATAATCATTTAACTTCATTTGACAACATTTGAATGACTTTTTATTAATTATTGTACCATCATATTAATATTTTCCATGTCTATGTAACACAGATGTTTTCATTTAGTTTAAGTTTGGGACAAGAATACATAAATATTCAGTGTTTTTCTTCTGTCACAAGATATGGTAATTTCTCACAAAATGCCTGCTTAACAGAAGCTGTAACGGGAAGCTATACACAGATCTGGTCCCCCATGGGTAGGTTGATATTGTGCTGCAGCGATGCATAATTCCCAAAATAATTAGCATTTAAACAGATTACCATGAACCAACTACATAATGAATATTGGGTCCCCCTAAGGATCTGGGGCCCTGGGGCAGTTGCCTGCTTCACTCTATTGGAAATCAAGCCATAGTTTTATCATAATAAGGTCTAAATTAAATACAACTGATATGAATATAATATTATTGCAGTTTTACTGATTGATAGATAGATGGATAGATAGATTTAATACATAATTAAATCTACAAATGTACAAATATAATTTTATACAAACATAAATACAGTAAAAAGGACTTTAACATATGTCTTAAATATCTTTGCAAATGAGTGTAGAATGTGTATTGTACGGAAGCCCTAAGCAGCCTTCGATTCAAACATTTTTTTACTTAATTTTTCCCATGATAACGGGATAATTATTTTGTGGTTTTGAGACGACAAAACAGTAGTTTAACACAGTGGTTTAATGGTAATTTCACTCCATAAACCAGTATCACTGGTTAGCTCAGCTGGTAGAGCAGAGGACTTTTTTTTGGGATCCTCACGGATCACCAATTTTATTTTCTTTTTTATCTTTTTAATAATGCTCTTCAATCAAGTTCTTATGAAGAGACTGGTGATTGTTTCACATCCACCAACCTAGTGATGTTTAATTTCCCATCATTCCCAGGCAGAGGAATTTCCTGTGCTTGTCATTCAGGGGAATCCATTTAATGTTATACATTTCCCAACGGCTATTTCGGAACCTTTGAAATAGCCATCGGGAAATATGTGGTCGGATTCCACTAAATCTCTAAATAAAGAAACACACAGGCCAACTCCTGTATTAAGCTGTGGTTTGTTATCTCAAGATCACGAGATGGTTATCTCGTTATTACAGGAAAACGGAGTAAAATAAATATTTGAATCGATGGCCGCTTAGGGCTTATGTAGTACTGTGCATTGTCATTCAAAAAACTGGGTGTGAATCGTTGGTCCTAATGACAGGAGGTGTGAGGAGCCAGGAAGGCCCTGGGGTCTGTGTGGCTAAAGGAGGGGAAGGGAGGAGCTGATGGCCTTTTAAACCCATTGAAAAACACATTCAACATATGACTGTGAAGGTTCTCAGTCATCCAGGTCATAGTTATCCAAAGACTTCAACATTCAACTCGTTACCTATGTCTAGACATCCCTCAGCCAGATTCCCCTTCACCTCGAATCCAGTGATGGTCTTCATTCCTCACAACACATCTCTCAGTTGTTTAGCTGAAGCTTGTTATTCCTCACTCTCACTTTGCTGTTTAGTACCTTCCTCAGTTCACAGGTGATCCGGGCTTATTAATCGGGAGGTATCGCACTGACCTGGTGCTTATGTTAACTACAAATAAGTATTTTATGAAGTGATGTTGATGTTGTCTTCACCAGGCTCACACAGTATGTCCTTGTCTGTGGCCTCAAAACACCCCTTCAGAGTCTCTGTTTACTGTGTCCAACTCTTTACAATCCCAGCAGACATACTTTGCACCTGAACTATGAGTTAGTTGGTTTGGGTAGGGCTGGGCAATAAAACAATAATGTTAATTGTAGCAATATAATATTCCTAAATAACAATATAACAAATATAATTGCTCTATTAAGATTAATTAAGATTTATTTTGTTGAGGAAAGGGGACTATGAAATGATTTTACTTAATTTTACTCATGCATATTTGTTGAAAAAATTATTTAACAATTGTTTTGAATGTTCCACTGTTCACTGGCATCAAGTATTTGTTCTGACCATAATGAAAGTTTTATAACCACATTTAACTGTCTGGTAATGATTTGGCATTTATCAATTTTTAAATTGTGATAACATTTTTGGCCATATCGCCCAGCCCTTGGTGTGGATATGAAACACAACATTGTTATCTGATCTGCCAAGAGGGGCAGTTGAGCTGTGTATATTTGCATACAGTAAATCCAGCATTTTCTTGTCTGTGGTGGGGCATCTGACAAACTGATGAAAATAATATAAGTGAGGCAGAGAGATAAAGTCTCCAGAGATCACCATGAAAGTTGCATGCTTGTAAATTGATAATCTTGCAGTGGTGCACAGAGAACAACCTGTGCTACTGCTCAACGTCAGTAAAACCAAGGAGCTGATCATTGATTTTAGAAAAAGACACACACTGACTCCTCTCTACATCAGTGGAGCTGAGGTGGAGCAGGTGAACAGTTTCAGGTCCCTGGGAATCAGCATCACAGAGAACCTGACATGGTTATCACACATCTCCACGCTGGTAAAGAAAGTTCACATGCTGTTGTAATGTGACAAATAAACCTACCCTTGTACCTTGTACCCTGATGGCTTCAGCTGATGTGAACGGATCTAAACAGCAATGGCACTTATGAACTCCCTTGGTGGATAATATGGGCGCAAACTCATGGCTTGAAGTAGCATTCCTTGAGATTCAGTACAAATATGCGGTGACAACCCCATTTGATCAATGGGCACAGGAAAAGGACCTTAAAAGATGAATGTATTATTTGGTAGAACAGATGTTGTTGGATACCTGCTGACATCTGCACCCAACTCTTTCCCAGCATATAGGCTAGCCTATGAGGTTTACCCCCTACCAGGTGCATGCAATTCTCTGCAGGCATGCAGAACTCTGCCATATACCTGTTTATGTTCCTGCAGCCAAGTCTCAGTCAAACACATAACGCTGAAATCCCTATATTCTTTTCTCATATTATAAATTATAAGTTAAACCATGTTGCCAAAGCAGTTTGTAACAAAATCAAAAAGTTTGAATTTGAATATGACATGACAAGAATAAATGTTATCAAGACGATTAAATTTAGCAGTTTTAAGAAACAAGCTCAACCATGCTTTTGCACCAGGGACAGCATATTTCCAAATACAATCGATGGGAGAAAATGTTTATATTTCCTCCTTTTTGCTCTCCATGTTACACCCTGAATCCCTGGTGTCTCTTCTTCAACTGATCTGATCGGGATTTGGAGTCTCACTCTAGGTAGTAATGTGGGTTTGGAGAGCGCAATCAGCTGGTGGAGTAGTTAAACAATTAACCCCACATCAGTTGGCATATTTTATTTTTTATTTAAATATACTGGATTTCACACTTCACTGTCTGTTGTATAAATATATTTATTAATGACATTATTTTAAACATAGCCAAAAGGCTTCACAACAAACCGGAATATTTGGCCTCTTTTTGCCCTCAATCACCCATTCAGGCAGCACGCAGGATTGGAGTCCCGCCTACTTTACGTGAATTGGCGGGCGCGATATCCAATCACAGCCCTGAGCCACAACAAAATAATATTTGATTGGTTGAGCTTCTTGGAGGCGGGTAAAAGCCTGAAAGGTTAAAACCAGGGTAACAAAAGCTCTCTACAGTTGAAAGACGGAAACCCTCGTCGCAGTGGGAACAGTCCCTTTCGACAAGATAAACAGATAACTTTATCACAGCCGCAGGACACCAGCACAGATAAGTAAGCTAACGCTATGCCAAGAAAGAAAGACATTGTTAAAGGTAAGAATAAGTCAGTCATTGTTATGTGTTTTTGTGAGATCTTTTTCGTTCCTGAGTTTCATTTACCGAGAACTTGCCAGTGTGTAATATTAGCTTGTTAGCTTCCAACCTAGCTTGCTAACGTTGTGGTGTTAACGTGCGAATGCAATTGTGTCCCCCTGACTACTGACCGTAGCTTAACGTTAAATGTCACATATGTAACGTTACTAAAACCGTGCGTGTTATGTGATTAAACGTTACCCGTTTTCTGCCTTTTTAGGTGGTGCTCCAGTAGCTAGACTTCGAGAAAGCTCCAGACTTATGCGCACACACGTGAGTATGATTCAAGAAAAAAACTTTTGTCTTGCTGTAACTGGTGTTTCGAGTTTGTGTGATGCTGGTTAACACGCTCCCATGTCAACATTGATAACATAATTAGTCATTTGAATATGACTTGTATTCACAACAATGGTAAAAGTAAAAATGAAATGTCCTGCAATGCAGCCTTCAAGACAAAACATTATAATTACTGTGTATTGCATCTTGCAAAAAATTAGTCATGCAGAAATTATTAGAAAATACTGGTAAATGTCCATCATTATTTCCTATAGCTCAAAGTGGACATCTTCAAATTGCTTTGCTTTTTGCCAAACCTAGACCATAACAGTCCAGAATCCCCAAAAGATAGGCCTAGTCCATTTATAATGATGTAAATTAGAGAAAAGCAACACATTTGAGATGCTGTAAACAGAAAATAAATAGCACTTTTTTTTGCTTGAAAAATGACACAAACTATTATTATTATCAAAAAACTTAATTTTCTTGTCTTTAGTTGATTGTTTCAGCTCTTATTACAAAATAATAAGATCCTAGTGGATATTAGAACTGCAAATAACAATTAGTGCCATTGTCAATTATCGATAATTATTTTGTGGATTAGTTGTTTGGTCCAGAAAATTGAGAATAATATCAATTGGTGTTTCCCAAAGCCCAAGGTTATGTCCTCAAATATCATCTTTTGTCCACAACCCAAATATAATCAATTTTTGGTCATAGATGAGTAAAGAAACCAAAAAATAATCACATTTAAGAAGCTGAAATCAGATAATTTTGACATTTTCTTTCAAAAAAGGACTCAGTGATTCATCAATTATCAAAATAGGTGCAGATTAATATTTGACAACTAATCGAGTAATGGTTGTAGCTCTAGTAGATGTTGTGGTGACTGCTGCCGATAACTTTACAGCAAATTAATGACATGTTTCTCGGCATATAGCAGGAAGTAGTTAATACAGAATACAAGCCTTATTTCCATGCCGTACGGCATGGAAATATGGATGGATGTACTTATGTCGCTGATCTTTCTCCTTAGGAATCTATGGTTGATTACATAAATGGACGTCATTCTGCGGGCTCTTTCCTGGATGTTTTTGCCTCAGGCATATTTGGTAAGGCATTTTCTGAACTGGCTGTTGCAGATTAAATATTATATAAGTAACGGTGGGGACGAGAACTGAAAACACCACACAGTATTATGGAATTTAAAATCAGTGAAACAAAACAGAGTTTGCTGGTACTCATTTAAACTGTATGAGAACAAAGTTTGTTTGCATTAGATGTCGGACAGGCTGATAGCAGGCAACACAAATTTACTGCCATTTTAGTTGGTTCTTGAATCATCCTGTGAATCCCAGTTTCTATTTTATTTGGGTGTGTCAGTTGTTGCTGTACAAAGAAGGTCAGGGCGTATCAGCTTTATTTCTTGTTCTCTATTGCAGTGCAAGGCTTCCTCCAAATAGCTCATGACAGATGAGAACGTAACAGTTTAGGTAACATTAGATGCATATACTGGTTAGTGACTAGGCTTTCTCCCCCCTGAAAGGTGGGGGTATGCACTTCTGGAGAAATCCAATATCATGTCACATACCATGATATACAGTAAACGACAACACAGCTAATAATGTAATTAATCTAAGCTAGGTTGTGGGTTAGGAAACTGATGCTACAGTTGCCTCTTAAAATGCAGAGGAGATGAGACAGTTTCTCTGAGCTAGCACACCAGCTCCAGACAGCCATAATCACAACTCTAGGCAATGCCACAACATCATATCAGAATCAGTTTTAATGGCAGGTATATGTACACATAAGAGGGATTTGACTCTGGTCTTGCGTTGCTCTTGATGTACATTAAAGAATAAGCATAAACAACAAATAAGCTCAACAGACACAGACTACAGCATATCATACACTCATACACCATAAACAAAACAACATTTGTAGACACCAAGAAAGTAATGTAATGGAGCAGAGGGAAAAGGATGCTGGAGTAAATGTTTGTGCAGGTGTTATGTACATGACATAGATGGATATACGTCTATATACAGTATGAACAGCTACTGAGTTACAAAAACGACAAATAATAGTACAGAATGTAGGTAGATGTTAGTTAACTAGAAATTCAAAAAAGATGTGCACTGGATTACGATCACACTCTCCACCTTTTAACCCTGCTCTTCTTCTGTTTTGCGTTTGGTTTAGTGCTACAAGGGGTGTTGCAAGAATATATTCCTTTTGGTTTAGACATAATTACTGATTTCTACATAGTTAGTCAACGGCAGAACATGAGTCATGCATAGAGACCAAGTATGAGGGTGTGGAAGGCTATTTCTGCCATCTTGTGTTGGTAAACCATAGATTGCATCCCTATAGGAGAAACCAGCAAGACTTGTTGCCTCTCTGAACCAATTCTGATGCCATTATTCACCATGCTGTTGGACTGAGAAGAGTGATTATACATACAGCTAGTAATATTATCTACTGAATTACATATACTTGTTGTCAGTTAATGTTGGAGAGATGTTTTAGCTCCATCAAGACTTCTGACTTTTTGGGAATCGCTCAGGAAGATAAAGAATGAAAGAGATTATGTACCTTGTTCTTTTAATATTATACTTAAAATGGCTCTGGGGGTTCATATGATAACTTAAAATTCAAGTACTAGTGTAAATGAAGAGCTTGTTTTTTGTTATACCTCCCAGGTTTAGATTTTTTAAGGACCTTTGATGGAGACTTGGACGATGATCTCTTATATACTGATGATGATGATTATGATGACGACGACGATGATCACTTCTGTTCACACAATGCTGCTTACAGGCCTTTACAACCACATCCTCGAATAAGACAACTCACTGACGAGGTAATGCACTTCTGTTTCACTGTTTTGAAAGTGAAACCTAAAACTTCCTTTTTTATTATTTATCTCTGGTTGTATGCTTAACAGACTCATCTGCTTTGTGGAGAATAAATTTAAGAAGTTCAGAGACTTTGCAACTTTAAATATTTATTCTTAAAACAGAAATGATACCCTTTTAGCTTTATTCTCAAAGTGTAGTTGTTTTATACTCAGTGGTTTTGTTTTGGTTTTTTTACTTAATGCCAGTGTTTGGAATAACGGCGTTTAAAAGAACAGCATTACGTAACGGCGTTATTTTTTTCAGTAACTCGGTAATCTAACTAATTACTTTTCCCGTCATTACAACGCCGTTAATGTTACTGGTCGTTAAATGCGGTGTGTTACTATGTAATAAACTGTGTAATCCGAACGCACCAGCTGGCTCACACAGCTGGTCAGGAGGTGGGTTAATAACGAGGTAAGCAGTGCTTGAAGTGGACCGGTACACTGCGCTCTCCATATCAGGTTCTCTGGGCTCAACGTGGTGCTCACCTGTTCCTATCTTCCCGTTCTCGCCTGCCTGCTAAACTCTGTCGGCGGGTAGAGACGAGGGACAAGAGAAGCTCGGGTGCCTTTCAACCAGCGATTATGTTGGCTAAGGCAGAGTCATGTTTCTTGGTAGCCAATCAGAGCCAGTGTTTTTACACACGCGCCACACACACACACACACAGAGCAGCTAAACAGAGATTCGATGAAGCAGCAGAGATTTTTTTTAACAGTAACGCAAATAGATACTTTCCCTGGTAACGAGTTACTTTTATTACAGAGTAATTCAGTTACTAACTCAGTTACTTTTTGGAACAAGTAGTGAGTAACTATAACTAATTACTTTTTTCAAGTAACATTCCCAACACTGCTTAATGCATAGGTTGTTTTTTTCTTTTAGGAGGCCGATAAACATGCAAAGGAATTGATAGAAGAAGAGGAACGGCGTAAGGAGAAAACGGAGAAGAACAAGCGTAAGAAATTGGTCAGTGTTGGTATAATTCTTAGTATTTAATGTCAGTTTGAATGTTGGTGCTGCCAGCAGCTCACAACACATTACTTTCTGTTACAGCGTAAAAAAGAAAAGAAACGACTAGAAAAGGAGAATGCAGTTAAAGACATTTTACCTGTAAGTATTGTTTTACTCACATTGCTGTTTACAATTAGTACACCTGTATGCTTTAGTCTTAAATAAGTCCAGACTGTAAGACCTTTTCAAAGCTATGCTCATTACTTGTAAGGTAATTTTACTTTAATTTCAGGAGGAAGAAAAAGGGAAGTCGGACTTCTCAGACAATCATAAGGAAAATCCTGTTGTTGAAAGTAGCCCAGAAGGAAATGAATCTCATGAATCCGGTAAAGCAGAAAATGGAACTGGGGCAGCTGGATGTAATGAGAGCAGTGGAAACAAAGAAGAAAGTCTTGTGGAGATTAATAAGAAAGAAAATGAGGAGGACAAGGTTTGTGGATATTTCTACACATTGTGCAGCAAAATTTGTTTCTGCTGTTTTTACAATGTTATGGTGTGCCCGACAGGAAATCGCGGCTCGACGCGTCTTTGCATTGACTTTGTATGTAAACTCACCGCCCCGAACGCTCGCTTCGCTTTTGGTCTATATAGTAGTAATAGTGCCACCTAAAGGCCGATTGACGCCAAATTTCACACAGCCCCTCAGGAGGGCGTGCCAGATCAGGTCCCCGAGTTTTGTGTAGATCGGACATTGCAAATGTAAGATCTGACATGACATCCTGTTTTTAGCGTTTAGCTTGTAATCAAGATTCCCTCTACAAACTTTTATTTATCATCCGTGCCAAGTTTCGTGGCAATCGGACTTGCGGCTTCGGAGGAGTTAGTTAAAATTGGTTTTCCAGTTTTCACAATTTAGCGAAATGAAAACCCCATTGCGCAGAGGCGTGTCCTACACCAAAGGAGTCCCCAAAACACAGACATAAGGTTTATGAATGTGCGATATAGTGGGCCATAGTTGTGAGGCAAAACGTCCTTTGGTTGAAAATCCCATTGAAATAAATGGGATTGACTGACCGTATTTGAGCTTCGATTATAGCGCCACCTTTAGTCAGAATTGCACAAAATTTTTCAGGTGTCATCAGAGCCCCATGGGGAACAGTTGACCCCCAAAGTTGGTATTATCGGACTTGTAGTTATGGAGATACAAAATGCATGTAAGTCAATAGGATTTTTTTAAAATAGCGCCAACTAGGTGCTAACTGTACCAAATTTTGTACAGCCCCTCAGGGGGGCATGCCACACAAGGTCCTCAAGTTTGGTGTCGATCGGCCTTTCCAAGCCAGAGATATGTTATAGTTCCACAATTTGCGTTTTCGCAAATATTTGTTAGCTTGTAATTGGGACATTTTTTGTCTGATCAAAATTCCCTCTACAAACTATCGTCATCTTGGTCCAGAGATGGTCTATGCCAAGTTTTGTGCTGATTGGACTAGCTGCTTTGGAGGAGTTAATTTAAATAGGTTTTTCAGTTTTTGCGACTTAGCAAAATAAAAACGTCATCGCACAGAGGCGTGTCCTATACCATCGGAATCATCAGCATCCTGCAAACACTGAGACATAAGGTTTATGACTGTGCGATGTAGTGGGCCGTAGTTAAAAGGCATAATGTCCCTTGGTTCTAAATCCCATTGAAATGAATGGGGTATTTGAGCTTTGATTGTAGCGCCACCTTTAAGCCAAATTGCACCAAATTTTTGGTGTGTGTAGTAAGGTGAGCATGCTGAACAATTTGGCTCTGGTTTCATGTCAATGTGACTTGTGGTTATAGAGGAACAATTATTTTAGATTAAATAGCGCCACCTAGGGGCTAGTTACCCCAAATTTAGCACAGGGGCGCGTCCCATATTACTGGTCCAAATTTGTTGTCGATCGGCCATTCCAAAGTGAAGATATGACATCATTTCCTGTTTTTATAGTGTTTTTCGCAAATGTTTGTTAGCATATAATTGCGACATTTTTTTAGTCGGATCAAAATTTCCTCCACAAACTTTCATCAGCTTGGTTCAAATATTATCCGTGCCAAGTTTGGTGTCAATCGGACTTGCGGCTTCGGAGGAGTTAATTAAAATAGGTTTTTCAGTTTTCGTGATGTAGCAAAAAAAAAAGTCTAGGCAGAAATGGGCGTGGCCTATACCACGAGATTCAGCTCGATCTCCAAACGCACGTGGATATAAGGTTTTTGATATCCGCCTTTGTGAGCGGGAGTTCCAAGCCCGAATGCGTTGACTGTGCTTATAGTGCCCGCCCTAGAGGTAGAAGTGTGTGTGTGTGTGTGTATGTGAATTTTTTTTTTTGCCTGCTGTCGTCTCATGGGTCTGAACCTACTCTGTGAGTTTCGCGTCTGTAGTACTTACCGTCTAGGCCGCAGTATCGGAATTGTGCAAAAACGTACGAAATAATAATAAAAATCCTGAAGATTCCAATAGGGTTCCCAGCTCTGCTGGTACTGGGAACCGCGATGCCTTGCATTCGTGGGTTCCCAGCCCACTCGGGCTTGGACCACTAATATAAGTTCTTCGCTAAAAGTAAAAGACTTTCTGCTGGAATGAAGGGAGCTGAGATTTTTCACTCTGTTGCTCAATTAGCCAGTGTATGTGTTTGTGTTTTGTTGTCTTATTTTACCCAGAATTCAAAGCAAATAAATCCTACTAGAGGTGCTCAAGACTTTTTTGTGCAAAGGATGAATTTATACATCTATTAGTTAGACATCATAAGTCTATTTGTTAAACTGGACCCAGATTTTAAATATTAGTTCAGTGCTATCAGCATCTGTTCTAACCTCCAGTATGTTTGCTGTGTTAGGTGCATGCATCCAGACTAAATTAACCACATTGTATTTCGCTATCCTCGACAGGATTTGGATATAAATAATTCATATGCTCCTACGGTCAAATCGGTGTCCGAGGAGGTGTGTAACCAGAGGCCTGCGAGAGAGAAAAAAAAGGGAAAAACTAAATTTCTGGGAGATCAGCAGTCTGAAGAAAAACCAAAAGTTATGGAGACACCTGAAGTTCAAAAGAAGGAAGAAAAACATGATCCCAATAAAGAGGTAGGAACACTGAAAACAACATGGTATTTGTATTTCTTTTCGTAATAATCTTCCAAATAACTAAAATTCAGAAAACTGCCGTCACTTCCAAACTGACAGATATTTCAACATATTTCAAACCAGAAGACTACTAAATCTTTAAAAGTTAGGTAAAACCCTAATGTTCAGTAACATTAATAATGGATTAATAATGAACATTAGGGAAAACCCTAATGTTCATTATAAAGTCTGTCTCATCAATTATATTTGTGAATTTATCTTTTTATTTTGTGGTCAAACGGGACTTTAAAATTATTATTAACTTAGTGTGTGAGAGAAAGCTACATGCAAATTTAGTTTCCTGCAGTGGTTGACATGCTTCAGAGACTAATGTGCTAACTGTAATTTTTAACAGAACACGATGGATCCCAGTGCAGAAGAGTTTGCAAAAAGAAGCAGAGAGCTTGCTGGTAAGTTCTATTTTTCATTGAGAATTTGACAAGACAAACTTGTAGAAGTACTGAAGCAGGGAAGCTGTCCTTGCTCTTCCTTCCAGGTATCGGAAATCGTTTGGCTGCCTCTGCACAGTATGAGATGGCAGTGAAATACTTTACTGATGCCATAAAATATAACCCAAAGGAATTTAAGTAAGAACATTGACTTGAATTTACTTCAGCCTTCATTAAAGCCCCCAGAAGTGTTGACCTTTTTAATGACCATGAATTATGTTTTTCAGGTTATTTGGAAATCGGTCCCTCTGTTATGAAAGAATGCAGCAGTATGAAAACGCTCTCAGGGATGCTGACGTAGCACTCTCCATGGAGCCAAATTGGATAAAAGGTTTATTTAGGAAAGGAAAAGCTCTCTGTGGGCTCAAGGTAACTTGCAGTTCCTGCATCAAGTTACTTTGCTTACACTTTGCAGCTACTTTTTTTTGTTTGTTTTTTTTGGTGGTGCTTCAAGATACTTTTAATGTTTTCTTTTCATGTTTCTGTTTATATTGCAACTACCTTGATATTTTGCAACTACCTTGATATGCTGAGTCCGGTGGTCACAGTTGCTCTTTCTCCAGCTGCACAAAGTTGGATCCACACTGTAGCCTGGTCTTGCAGCATTTGCAAAGAAAAATGCCACAAGATCAGTCATTGATTCAACTTCACAGTGAGTTGGTGCAGGTAGAATGTGTCTGACTTGACTGCGCCGTTATTATTCTCCGCCCTGCAGTCACCTGCAGCTCACATTAGACCATCAAGTCGGCAAAAGTCTGCCACAGCTGCCGTCATCTGGACGCACCTACAGAAACTCCACCGCCAACTAACATTTTGCAGTGTAATTGCAACGTAATTCAGACACCAATACTGTAGAAATGCTCATGATGGCATGTAAGCATACGCTGTTGGCTACTCAACCCAAATGTGTTAATTGGCCTTAAAAGTTAATGTGCTTTTATTAGTTAATTTAAGATGTCTGAATCCTTATTGAGTTTCCTCCTTCACTTCTCCAGAGATACTATGAGGCATCGCTGATCTATAAGGAGGTGTTGAAGCTGGAAAGTTCGAGTGTTGAAGCCACACAAGAGCTGAAACGAGCACAGACATTGCATCTAATGGTAGGAGAAGCTTAGGTAAAACACTTTACAAGGCAAATAAATCCCAAATGGTAAAATGCAAAGTTGCTGGTTGTAACTTTACATGTTGTTGGCTCCAAATGGTAAACAATTGAATAACTACCCAAAAATCACAATGTGATGTCAGAAAAAAATACATTGGGGGTGTTTCGATCTTTTAATAGATGGAATGCTCACTTGCTTCTGGAGCAGTTTGATTTTATGTTTCGTCTGCCTGGTTTATATTTTACTCTGCAGTTTTAGTTCATGTTTCTGACAGACAGTTGTGTTGGACACAAGTTTAATTTGTTCATATCTTTCTGTGGATGGAGATGTGCACGCTGTAATTGCAGTTAGGGTGAATCTACAGAGTCTCAGCTATCCTCTGCTATTTTTAAACTATATATAATAAACTAAGTCAGTTTATTAGTCATTCGTCGCTTTAATGTGTGTATGCCAGTATCATGTCAGCTAAAGTGGTTGTTTTTGGACTTTCGTTTTAGGAAATGGGATTCACCTGGACGCAGAGCTCTGAGGCCTTGAAAACACACGCCACGTTGGAGGAAGCTGTCGAAGCTCTCTTTGGTGTTGACCGTGATCTGGGTCCTGGAGGTAAATGTCACAAAATGTTTCTCAAAGTAGGAAAGATGAAATGGTCCTGGTGTTTGAACTCTCCTGTTGTTTGTTTGCCCTCTTCAGATGCCAGTGCTAATATAGACCAACCACCAGTGGTGCAGGAATATGATGACGATGAGGGAGAGTGGATTGTCCTACAACCAAGCCGCCCTAGAACGCAGCAGGTCAAAGAGTCTGATGCGTTTGGCCAAAGCAGATCGAAATCTCAGTCACCAACCCCTCAATCACGGACATCTGTGAAACCGTAAGCTCACTGCATATCATTGATGTGTACGCCAAATGCGGGTAGATTTTCCGTTTGGCAGCTAAATGTTGGGAAAACATTTAGCGTGTCTTGTTAGTTTAGAAAACAACTTACTGTTATATCTTATATGTTATAAGTACATTTAACAGCAATATTATAATTTTGCTTCAAATTTTACTCTGGCCTTTTCTTTTAAGTTTTTATTAATACCTTATCTCAAATAAATGGGCTGAAACAAATGTTTGTTACACAAAAGGCATTTTTATTATTATTTACTTTAATTTATTATTTTGGCTGGTGGATCCCCCCCCCCCCCCATCTACCAGTCCCATTGGCAGCTGAGCCAAAAAGTCTATTTCCACCCCTGACTGTGATTATAGTCTGTTAATTGCTCCTCTTGCATGATGATGGCAATCTGTTTTCAATCTCTTGTTTTAATTACTTTTTTTATGTGTCGCACTGACATGGAACATGTTGAAATATGAACAGACATACAACAACTGTTTGCTTGTTCGTCCATTAACTATATTACTAAGTGAAGTGTGAACAGGAAGTGTGGTGCATAATTTCAACATCAAATTATAATTAGTGATTTTGACATGTACAAAGTGAATTTTAAGTGACTGTCCTTTGCATTATAGAGCAAAGGCAAATATCTTAGATGACACAAAATAGATGTTGATGTGGAGTGTTGACAGATTTGGGTGTGAGTTTTCAGAATAATTTGCTGAATTGTGTCTAGTGCAACATTTTTAATTGTTCTTTTTATCTGTTCTTATAAAGGAAGCTTTTCCCCATCTGGGTTGGATCCTTGGCCCCAGCTGTCACCTACACAACACTCCATGAGCTCTTCAGCAGGTGAAGGACTGCAGTCTGAAGATGTCACTCAGTACTTTGTCAGAATCAGATGTTTGAGTTCAGTTTCACAGTAGATGCAGAAGATTTCAGCAACAAGACTACAAAGAATAGAACGACAGCTTTGAGTTTGTAGAATAAAGTGGCATGAACAATGACTGAAAATATTTGACAGGTCCAGCTTGAGTTTCTGGATTGTTCTCACACATTTGATTTGGAGTCCATAAAATACTTTGGATAAAGAATTGGCACTATACATACGCTGACATATTGATTATGTTCTTGGAATTTGACCACCAGAAGGCTCAGGTGTGTCAACTCTGAGCTTGTAATTGCTGCTGAAATGAGGTGTTAGATTATTGACTCCCAAGCTGCAAAGCGAGTTGTCCTGCAGTGATATTAAACATTTCAGGCCATGTGCTCTATCTGATATATATACTGTTTTCTCTCTCCCTCTCAGAGCTGGGACCGTCTACAGCATCAAGATGCTGTTGGAACACCAGTGCGCCTTTGTGAACTACATCAGAAAGGAAGACTGTGACAGAGCCATAGAGTGTATTAATGTATGTATCTGTAGCATTTGACTGATATTTAACTATTATATGTCCTCTACTAGCAGCAAAGCATTAATACATTCAACATTGACCAAGATCTTGAGCTGTAGCCACAAAATGAAGGCTTTGAATGAGTTTGAAATTGTTGAAACTTAAATGTGTATATTACAGACTACATAAGCACAGCAATTTATTTCAGGCAAAATATTCCTGTAAGAAGTAAATCAGAAAATATAATATTCACACAGTGGCAAGTAGAGCAGAAAGAGTCAAGATTTTGTGTGTGGATTGTGTTTATAAAAGCAGTGACTGACCCTGGAGCTCTGTCAAGTCTGTCTGCTTCTCTAAATCTGTTGCATTATTTTCCTATTATACAAATCACCTGTGCCATAAATGTTGATGATCTTTCATCATTTTCTAAAATAGTAGTGGTGATATAATATATTAATCGATAATGAAAATAATTGTTTGTTGCAGCCCTAGATAAAATGCTAAATAATAGGATCCATTGGCCTTAAAACAAGTCACACTAAAAATTGTTAAATTGGGAAGCAGATGTTCAGAATCTGTGTGATGGAAACTTAAGTCCAGGTCTGGCCAGGAGTTTTACTTTACAGAACATTGATTACTATGATTTACATTTTAACTGCTGTTTATTTGAGCGTGTATGTGTGTCAGATGTTAAATGTCTGTTTCCTCCTCAGGGATTGGTGGTAGAGGGGGGCCCCACTGTCAGTGCGCTATCCCAATAAGATCCACACTGGACTGGGTGCGTCCAAATTTGCAGCCACTGACTCGTTTTCACGACCCGGGTAAGAACATGCTCTTTTCCCTCGTATTGATCAAGGCACTGTTTCACTTTGGTTATGAGTCCTAAGTAAAATTATGTTTTAAAGTATTTAACCTCCTCTTAACTTAGACAGACATGAATCTCTAGGATTGAATCGTGAAGTGAGAAATTGTTTCCCTGTTGTTTTAGCCCGTTTTTCAAGAAGGAGTGCTTTTTCTGGGAGGACCACGGGCTGCACAAGGCAGGACTGCACCTTCAAACATGTCCCAGAGCACAAGAACATTGACAAGGACAAATTTACCAGTAGACTGGGAAATCTAGGAATTCAGAAATGACAAGCATGCATTGTTTCCCATGACATTTAACAGTGAAGTTGACAAACTGGATTGCTTTCAGTCATTTGTTTTGGTTTAAAAAAAATCATTGTTTTGATTTGTTCTGCTGCTGCTACATCATACTACTGTGTCATAGTAAACATTTGTGTGCATCAAGCTTTGAGCATTCCTTTATACTGTTGTCAGGGATTATTTAATCTGTTTAAAGATTGTTAATTACACTTGATTTTTACTCTTGTAGTATTGTTTTAAAATTGATTTAACAGATATTTTGTTTCAGTCACCACTAGGTGGCACTGTTACCTTTTATCCCTTAACTTTGGGGCTGTTAACTGTTCTGCTTTCATTTTTAAAGCTGTAATTGATGAATAGTAGGTCACATTGAATGTGCCATGTTTAACTGTAAAACTATGCCCTGTATCTACATCACTGGCGCTTTGGGTTTGTTTAATGTGCAGAATGACTCATGGTTCAGTTCATTATGTGTAACGTGTGTAATGCCATGTCTGTTGGAGAATATATTTAAGTGTGGCGATGTTTGTGTTCAGTCATACAAGAAGTGCCTTTTAGTAGCACTGTGGCTGCAGTTTATCATGGGTCAGTCCAGAGGGAAATAAAACCTCAACTTTGAGGGCGTTAATGTCGGGCCATGCACATTAATGTATGCGGTACAAGACCGAAGACCTGGCGTAGGTGGAACAGTATAGATGGACCTGGATGTGACTCACTACAAAGAATAAAAGTCAGCCTGATGAGAAACTGCATAAGGCTAAAGCACGATTTTGTGAGCATGATTAGTCAAGCCTCGACGTGTAACTAGCAAGTAATTTGGGATGTCACTATGAGGTCAGAGGAAGCTGTGATTTGAGGATGAGAGGCCTAGTGTGTTTTGTTTTTTTTCGCTGTCCCATTACCAGATTAATCCTGGCAGCAGCTGTGTATCCTGTTGCAGTGTCCTTGAGTGAGAAAGTCCTCTGCGGTTGTCTTAGGTCAGCCTAAGTTAAGAGTAAAGAGCCAGTTAAATGCCTGAGAAGTAACTGTCGCCCCCAAGATTTTTATCTAAAGCGAGGTTCCTTTTAAGCTGAAAATACCTCACTTCAGTTTGCCTGACTGTGTCTCCTTACCGTTAATGTGGGTGGGATTTGTGTAGATCCCCCTTCGCTAAAGCCCAGCAGGTTTGTTATTTGACTCAAGCAGTTCAAGGTCACTTCTGTGACTCCGGTTATGCAATATGTGGGGTGTGAATTACAAAACCTTTCTAAAGAGCTGAATAATTACCTAAAAATGAGGTTGGTTTTGTGAAGGAAAAAAAAAAAGCTGAGGTATTTAGCTGTGAAAAGTGCTTAGTCTTGGCCTTACCATCAGAGCAGCTGTACTCGTGGGCATTAATTGGCTGATGGTGGCATACCTCACAAAGCCCTTTTGATCTGTGTGAGATTTGAGAGCATGAAAGGCCTGTAATACTAACAACATGAACTCTGGTTGAACCCATATGCAGCACTGGGACGTGCAGGTGATGCATTCACTAACTTGCAAAATGGGTCTATATTTAATCTTATTGGTCCGCTTAGCTTTGCCTTGCTTTGAAACCTGTGCAAATGCAGATAAAGACTCCATAAGAGGTTAGGGTTCACACACCGGCTGGAATCTACATGCAGCCACTCCGGGCCCGCACAGAGCCAATCCCTTACTTAACTAAAGCAAACACCAGGAAGATTAAGTGCATCTTGTTAAAAGGCTGCTTGGTTTGCAGAGCTTTTAACAGATTTCTCTCTTTCCCTCCCTCCCAATAGGAGGAAAAGGGAACAAAAAATCACGGTAACAGAAATTAACCAGCAGACGTGACATGTTGCTCTCCCACTCTTTGCTTTGTGATATATGGCTATGCAGCAAAAATCCTACTCACTCCCCCTCAAGAGAAGTTCTGAGTTGAAGTAATTGAATGCATTGCTTTCAGCACAGGGATACATAAACTAATTTTTATTCTAATTCTGTGGTTTCTCTCTGCTGGTAAATAAACTATTGATGTGACGTGAGGGAGTAGCTGACTCAAGCTGTACATCAACAGTCTGATTTGTTTCTCAGGAAGCCAAAATAAATGCTCCACTGCAGCTTTACAGCCGCTCAGCTTTTGGGGCCTCTGCTGAAACTTCATAAACTTCCCAGCAGGGCTGCTGTTGTTTGCTTGTCCTCTTTAAAGTATTGACACTTCAAACATATCTTTGCGTGTTTTGGAGCAACACACTAAAGTCATCTTTTGAACATAGTCTTCGCAGTTTAAAGGCCCAGAAAATGTGATTTGATGTGGTCCTACATGAGCATGCACTTTAGTGCCAAAGTTAGAACAGTTTATTTCACAGTAGAAATGTCGCCTGTGCTCTTCTCACTGGTTTAAAGCGGCTAGGGTATTTCTGTGCAACAGTCAAGATTTGGCAATATTCAAATAAATTAATGAAGATTAGAAAGGTTTTTCAGTGAATCTTAGAAAATAAAACTTTAATTTAATAAGAAATATTTACACTTAAGAGAGATATTTGAAACAATGTTTTTACAGGCTTAAAGACTGAAGTCTGTGTTAATATCAAGCTAATCTTCTGAGGTCAGATCAAGTTTGTTTTTTTAACATTTGAAAAGACACATTTGCCCTTTTCTTCATCAGTTGTTTCCCTCCCTAAGATTTAATAAAACATTTGAATAATTTCATTCATTCATCAAGATTTTGGTTTGTTGCTGCTGGAAGTTCCGTCAAATCTCTTATAAAAATGCACTTCCACTGTAAAGTAATTTAAAAAGTGACCTAGGGTGATCTTTATTTTGAAATGTAGATGTATAATTTTGTGTCTGCAGAATGTAATGAGTGTGACAATCGAGCTCAAAAAGCTGTTGTGACGGTAGACTCACAATGGGGAGGCATCTGGTTCACTGCAGTCTCTTGTTCCAACCCTTGCTGGACTCCTTTGTTGCACTGTGAAATGAATACAGTAACTGTCACAATGAGAAATTGACCTTCTCTTTAATCTAGACAGAGGCCCCCTTAACAAGTTAAAATAGCGCAAACCCAATTAGGGAATTGATTGCTTGCTTTCATTTTCCTCATTTGCATCAGGGTCATATAAGGAAGATAAATTAATGTCTAGTCTTTTGTCCACACTGTCATTCCTGGTTGTGGAGTATCTATTGCTAAGAAATAAGCAGTAGAAAAAGTCTTTTGTCTACGGATGACAAACTCATCCCTGATACCCCTGATACTCTGCTGTTAAACACCTACAGAAAGAAAGACCTACAGAAGATTAAAAAGTCCTCACTCTCTCTGCTGTACAAATACAAACGCTTTCATGGTAATTGGATAATCTGACATATCTTTCAAAGGGCAGTATCAGTGTCGATGCATGTTTTAGTTCGTTCACAATCATTCAGTATAGGTCTACTTTATTGCCAGATATATGTAAAGGCATATTTCAGGTTTTGAGCATGATTATCATGTTCAGTGGTTTCTATTCAACGATTAAAAAAAACTCCACTTGTTGAGACTGCAAGGAGACATTGTTTTCATTGTCAAATATGAAAAGGCCATAACCAAGAATGTGTTGCTTCATCTCTCAACACTTTCCTACTTCCTACTCCTTCCCTTTCCTGTCTGTGGCACTGAGCCCCATGCATACGGGTTCCTACAAAATGTGTAAATCTTCATATTATACTTTCGTTTAAAAAAGGCTCAGTAATTTCCTCAAACAGCTGGGAACTGTAGCAAACGCTTATCAAAAAGAAGTAAACCGTGCATATGTTGGGGACTGTTTCTATTTTCAGCCGTGGATTAATACACATTTGGTGCACTGGGAGTATTTACAGCAGCAGGTTGGTGAATGTGGGACTGAGTCAAAATAAACGGTGCTCATGTTCATCTTAAAGGGGAACTCCACTGATTTTTTTTTTACATATCAAAGTCTATTTACGGGTCTTGGGGAGTACTGCTGCATGTGGAGGGGAAAAGTCGTATAAATCCTTTTGTTGAAAATACAAATCTGGGGCTGAGGAGTTGGAAAGAAGTGAGTTTACCAGACCCCTGTAGCCTGCTCCTCATCTCTGCTTGAGGCTACATGCCGCCACTAGCTTAACATCTGAATTTCCAACTGAACTGTTTGCGTTTTGAGTTGCATTGTGGGTAATCTGGTGCCAGGTTTTGACAAGGAAGAAAAATGTGGAATAAAAAAAATACAATATCTCTGGTTTTGATCCTTTCATGGGATTTGTTTACAAAAAGAAAAATCTAGAAAATCACCAGACTGCAAAGAAGGAAGAAGCATTCAAAACAGTTAATATAGTGATTACAGTAGTTTTAGTTGAGGTTAACATAAAAACACCGGTATGGCCCTTTATAACATATCCATGTTTTCACTTTTCTGTACATACAGTATGTTCACTTAAACTGTAAATGCGTCCATAATGTAAAGTCCTGTTTCTTTACATGTGAATAAATGACTGAAGTGTGCAGGGTTTCATGTGTATATGTGCATGTTTATTTTGAGTCGCACACACAGACTGTAGGGCGACAGGGAGCATAATGGCATTGACTCCCTTTGTTGTCTTCCCTGATAAATGGCAGTTTAAAGGTTGAATCTCGCATCTCTTTCATCTCCGTCAGTCGTGCATGGGCACAAATTCCACGCGTTGTCACTTTAGTTTGGTCTTTGTCTTTGTTATCGATTGAGAAATGGCCTGCATGGGAGAAAAGTGTCATTAACATGATTAGAAGCTTGTAAACAAAAAGGGCCTTTGGATTTTCAAGGCACCACTGCAGACACTGTGATGCAAAGCGGGGCATGGCTCAACTTGTGTTTCGTTCAAGTATTTACGTCACTTAATGGGGCAAGAAATATGTGACCTGTGTGGGTTGTAATCATTAAAACCTCCCGTTAGGTTGTATTTCATCTTGCTATCGACCTACATATCTGGAGGTAACATGTTCAAGGGCATGAAAAATGTTACTGCTTGTAAATCCTCTCATTGTTGCCTCAAGGAGTTTAACCTCAAATAATTGATGCCCATTTCCATACATCACCTTCATTACTGCAGAACTGTTAATGCTAAATCTTATACGAGCCTCTTTCACACATTGTCCAGTGGCTGTTTTCTGTTTTGTGTCACTCATTTTTCAAAAACCATAGTTTAACCTCTACAGCGCCGAACAAAATAATGTCACCATTAATCTGCAGGTTACTCCTTGGATGGTGATTTATAACAGGAGACACTTGTAATAAAACTTAACCCTCGAGCCTTTACTAAACTGCATGCTTCCTGTACAAATGAAACCTGCTTCCTTTAATACAGATAATAATGAGTGGCATGTCAGTTCAGCTGAAGCCTTCTCTTAAAAATGACAGGTGTTTATGAATGGGTAAGGACATATAACTCACTGCAGTTTTCCGTCACTCCTCACAGACATCAATCTACTTTATCTTCATTACTTAACCAGTTTGCATTAACGCTAACCTTTATTGTTAAAACACCCTGTGTACAAGAAGGACAATGCAAACAAGGTAGTTTGCTGTGTAATGTTTACCACCCACTAAAGAAGCACTGAGGAGTCTGTTTATCTCCCTTCTGGTTATAGTGGCTGTGTAGCAACCAGGATGTCTGGGACAATTTAAGACTTCCTCCTGCTCGCCATTCTTGCTTTCTCTGTTTGAAAATGCTGCAGAGGATCTATCTGTTCCTCCCGTTGTAATGAACCTCCCTGGGGGCCCAGGCGCACCATGTGAAGACGCCTTAGTACCAGAGCGATTCATTACCTTGGAAATGTGAGCTTTTGTTCCGTTTTGAGCAGAGCCCCATTAATCTTGGGCTGCCTCCTGGCATGCAGGCCAGGTACTGCTTTGGTAATTACAGTTAATCATCATACAGACGTGCACATGGACCGCGGGCTGCTCAGTGGCTGCCATGCAGGGACAATTCTACTCCCTTACACTGTTGTTTACCCTCCTCCAACTGTACGTCTGCGTCACATTTGCACCATAAATAAGCCTCATTTCTTTCTTTGTTTTCTTTTTTGTCCTGGTAACCGAACCGCAAGAGTTTTGGTAATTGTGTCCAGTAAGATTTGGCTCCTGTTGTGCAGCAGCCTCCCTAGAACCAACAAGTAAACATCCCAGCGCTGCCTCCCCGGCCCCCTCCAAACATTTACACTATCCAGCTGTCAATGTTGCACAGTTACTGGAGCCTACTGTTCACCTGCCGTTTATGATTGTGATTAATGGACAGATTACAAGATGGATAATTTTCAGGAGCAACAAGCAGAAAGACACCATCTGTATCTCGGCGTCTCGTGGCACATGGATGACTTCATCACCCAGGGTTTCCTACTGTCATTGAAAACATGGAGGGCTATGATAGTTAAAATGTTTATATTTAGAGCTAAATGAATAAGTGAAAATGAATCATTTTACTGATCAGCAAATATTTAATCAGCAGAAATATTGATATTTGATAAACTGTATTTTTAGACATGCTAGCAGCATAGCTCTTTGGTCCAGTCGGAAATATCTCTATACTGTTATTTGATGGATTGCCAATAAATCTGGAAGACATTATTAACTGTTGTTATCCTCTGACTTTCCAACTACCACCATCATCTAGTCCGAAGTTTTATTTGTCCAGCATGACCAAATTAATGATGTTCCCATCAGACTCTGCTCTGTTTTATATTTAAGTGCTATATAGCAAATGTAAGCAATCTAAATTAAGATGGTGAACATGTTAAACATTATAAAAGTTATACATCAGCATGTTAGCATTCTGACTTTGGTATTTAGCTCAAAGTAATGCTGTGAACAGCCTCACAGAGCCGCTGGCACAGCTGTGGATTTGCCAACAATATAATGGTTCCAGCTTCTGAAATAAGAATATTTGCATATCTTACACTAATATACCTGCCACTTTATTAGGTACACGTGTTCAATTGCTTGTTAACACAAATAGCTAATCAGCCAATCACATGGCAGCAACTCTACGGATTAAGGCATGTAGACGTGGTCCAGACAACTTGCTTCAATAATGCACCATGTCTCAAAGCTCAAACCATTTCAAAGTAGTTTTTGAACATGACAATGACTTCACTGTACTCCAATGGCCTCCACGGTCACCAGATCTAAATCCAATAGGGTACCTTTAGGGTGTGGTGGAACAGGAGATTCACATCATCAAATCTGCAGCAACTGTGTGATGCTATGGACCAAATCCCTGAAGAATGTTTCCAAAACCTTGTTGAAAATGGTTACCATGAAGAATTCATGAAATCCTGAAGGCAAACAGGGGTCCAACCCGGTACTAGCAAGGTGTACCTAATAAAGTGCTTTTAATATAGAGCAAGAGGGCAAATCCATTGTAAAAAAGATAAAGACAAAGACCAAAATGTGTGCCCACAGTTGGAAGAAATATACCAGAATGTGTGTTAAGTGTCACAACTCTCATTTTCTTCTTCTATTTCTTTCTTCTTTAGGGTGGATTTTTCCTTTTGAAAGAAACCTTATCTTCGAAATACATCCAACGGTGTTCCTTTTTGTTTCTGCTATGAGTCATCTTGTAAGAGTAGGTGTCACTTTTTAGAAATGTTTTTTTTAACAAAACCCTTCAGCTGTGTAGTTTCCCAAAAGACCATGTAGTCAGCCATCCATTCAGCAGATTAAAAAACACTAGCATCTGGGGAAACTGTGAAGACTCTTGATCAGCTTGCTGCTGCACATTCCTCTAAAGACCAGCCACATGCTCTCGGGGTATTGATTAACATTTTAGATTTAAGCAAAGAAGAGAATCAATGTGTGCTGTTCTATTAGCAAAACGTGCCCTTAGCAGTTTGTTGTTTGTAATTTGAATGAAGATAAACCCAGAGCTTACAGGCTGCAGCAACAAAGGAGATTTAAGTGTGGTTGACCTCCTTCAAGGAAAACAAAGGCAAACTCAAACAAGACGGTGCTGTGGTTTGCTTTGCTTGATAAAAAAAACAAACAAAAAAAACAACAGAGATCGTAATGATTACAAAGTATGCTGAAGACATTTGGGTCCTGTCTGTCGGAAATGAAAAATGAGTGAGGGCATTGGCCTGTTATCTGATGTCAGAGAAGGGAAGAAAGCTTTTCTCAGGTTTGTTTCACACCTGTTATGTTGTGTAATGTATACAAAGGAGGAAGAAGCTGGAAGATGTCCTGACTATGTCGTCATCCAGTGTTGCAGATTCACTCATGCATTCACAGAAAAAAATCCAAAGGGTACAGTCTCCTTTTACCCTTAAGAAATTCCTGGGAGCCAGGAACCTAGTCTGGTTTGGGTCAATTAGACGGCAGAGAATGACTGCGTGTTGGCAGACAAGATCATTAAAGGATAAGTCCAGAGATATTCAATATTTGTCCTAATGTCAACAAATCAGTGTGCTGAACACTCGTGTCTTTCTTGTCTAGATGCAGAATCCTAAAAAACTGAATTATATCTGCCAACGCTGTTCAATGCTCCCTTTAAAACTTATATTTTATAACATTAGCAAAGAGTAAATTTTGAGCCCAAATTGGCTCTTTGAGATAATTTTATAAAAATAGAGGGAGCATTCAACAGTGTTGTGAGTCTGCAGGACATAAATAATTGTCAACAGATCCCATGAAAACAGCAAAACCAAACATGAAACTGCTCCGGAGATTAAACCCTTTAAACTTCCATTTATCAGGGAAGACAACAAAGAGAGCCACCGCTTATTCTCCCTGTCACCCTACCGTCTCAGGGTGTGAACATAAACATGCACATGTACTCATAAAAATGTGCACACTTGAATAATTCAGTCAAATGAAGAGAAACACGTACATTATGGATGCAATCAAGACAGTTTTACTGTCTAAAATGCAGGTGTTATAAGAACCACAGCAGTGTTTCGGCAATTTTAAACTACAATACTGCCAACTATTGTCTTTAGTACTTTTTTTTTTAGATAGATTTTTTTTAATGCATTTTTTTTCTTTCCATACAACCAAGGGGAAAAACTGTTTTAAAAGATAAGTCTGCCAATATTCATTTTTTTCTTATTGTCAACAAATTCCATGAAAAGATCAAAACCAACAATGTTTTTATTTCTGAAGCATTTTTTGACATTTTTTTTAATTTACTCTTCACATCCTGATAGCAATCAACAAATCAAATTCTCTAATATATCAATGAAAAAATCTGTGTATCTGTGGCTGTCGCAGGACTGTAATAAAGCACGGCCAATCATTTAATTCTGTCCAAATGAAATGACTGGCTGGCCTACCTGCACACACTCTGCCCATGCACTTATTGGGCATTAAATGTATTTTAGGGGAGTGGCTTTGGAGGGAGGCCTGAAGGGTGGGGGGCTGGAATGTTTTTGTTTGGATAATTTAAAAATCTAGCTGTGTCTTGCTAGTTTTTGCCAACGTTACCTACCCAAGCTTTAACCTACAAACAAGTATTATGTGTGTATCAAAACCTGATATATCTTATTCCTCTTTTCCATTGAGCTCAGTGTTGCCCAAAAACACATTAAAAACACATCAGTGAGCCACACTGGGTCACATGTTCCTTTATCACCATGAACACACACACTGTAGTTTATTTTGACACACTGTCCTGCCGTCATAAATACACAGTGGAGATCCAAATGTGTGTTAATCCGCAGATGAAAATAGTCCCTAAAAAATACACTATTTACTTCTATTTGAGTAGAATTTGTTAAAAGTAACAGTGCCCAGCTGCTTTATTTTTATGTGACTGTATTTTGCCTTTTAAAAAATTTAACTATACATTTGTGACCTGTTTTTAAACATTTATATCTTCAGGAAGAAACAGTGGTCTTGGTGTATTGTGCCACAGGCAGTGAAGGGAAGTCAGAAAGTATGGAGAAAAGGTTTTGTTTTTGGTATTTTCATAGGTTTAGTTGACACAAAGAATAATAAAAGACTAACACCAGCCGTATCCTTTAAACTTTTAGGTATATTGGTAAAGGTATAATAGTATTTGTATTGTGATTAGATCATGCAGGTACCCTAGCCCTCGATTCTTCCACTGATTTCAGGCTTGAACATTAGAGCAGGAATAGGTTAAGGAGTGCATCTTTCTCAATGAGGCCTCACCAATCGTTTGCTTTTACCTTTATGTCCTCACTGCTGCCACCTTAAACCGCAAGACACCTGTCTCTTTGTTTGACACTTTACACACACACACACGTACGCACAAACCCATTGAAAACCTCTGGGGGTTTCTGCCCAGTCATTTGGCACATTTTTGATGTTGAATCAAAAAAAAGACAAAATGAGAGAGCGAGGAGGGAGTGGGGAGGGAGAGGGAGCAATCTAGGCTTTCCATTCCAGTGAAAGGCACTCTTTGTTGAGCACTCCCCTGCAACCCCCCACCTCCCAACCCAACCCTCCCTCCATATCCACCCTTCATCCCCCTCCCTCCCCTCCTCTCCCCCTCCAAAGCCCGGGTGGATTTTTCATTAAATGCTATCAGAAATGTGACTGGTCCTATTCATGGGCTGATGGAGGGCTGGTTGTGTGGCTGGAGACCAATACCTTCATTGGAGAATGACAGGAATCTGGGCTGTAGGTGAAAGTCCGGGTGGACAGAGCGGGCAGACTTTAGAGGACCTGACAGAGATGGAAAAATTTGCTTTTTCCAAGTTTTTCTTTTCCCATTTCTGATTATATTTGATATATTCCAATGGACCAATGCGTTCTTGCTGTAATTTTCTCCGGTTAGACCTCCTTTGTTTGCAGAGAGCAAACAACCTCACTTTTGTTACATTCAGTGGCAGCTCAGTGTTTTCTCTCTCTGTTCTGAGGCTCCTCCAAGTAAGACCTCCTTGTCCTCATTTTTTAAAAAGCTACTTAAAGAGTTAAGAGCACTCTGCTTAAACAAAACATATTGAGCCACTGTTTCCCGGACAAACAAGGTGACCAGATCCATCCGCTGTTCATTTCTCACCAAAGGAAAGAGATGAACCTCTCATATTGTTAGAGAGCGGTCGATTATGTCATGGGACAATGGAAGGCAGCGGGTTGGAAGAAAATACAAACAATGATTTCCGCAACAGCAATTTAATCCTCTGGCGTTAAAACCTGACACAAAGTGGACAAAGGCGAGGAGGCTGGCACGAATAAACCCCTGAATCTGAAGATTAAGCAAAAAAAAAGCAACCCCCCCCCCCCAAAAATGAGGATCCTTTGTATAAAAAAGGTCCTTTATCTGCTTTTGAAGTCTATGAGACCTGCCAGCCGTCCTCAGCCTCTCTTTGTAACCGGCCCCCATGTCCCACAGCAAACCACCACCTCACTTTCATCTGCCGTCATCTTAGGGGGCAATTAATGCCATTCAGGTCTACCCACTACACAGAGAGAGAGTGAGAGAGAGAGGGAGAAAGATGGTGGGAAGGCTCATCTACTTGTTGAAGCAGGGACTTGACAACAGTTTAGTGTAGCCTCATTTGGTGCATATAAGGCAAGTGCCATTTCTTATCAGATAAAATTCAGCGCGACTTTCCTCTCCTGTTGTTATTTATATTTGATTGGGCTTCTGTTTACAGGCAGGCAGTGTGGAAACCAACCAGGCTGTTGCTTAATGAATATTTCACTGCCTCCACACAATAAGCCTCCCATGATAGCCCTGTGAATAACGTCCCGCTCTGCTCTGCAATTCTGCTGTGCAGTGTGCAATAACTCCAACTCATACTTGATAAAGCTGCATGTGAGGAGAAGCCCTGGGTTTTATCGTTGACCTTTTCGCTCTCTGCTGTAGTTCCTTTACTCTGGGGACTCCCACTGTTTCTGCTTTGCTGTTCTAATACAGTGGCCCCGGCCCCGGCGTCTGCGAGAGGCAGGGGAAATAAAGCCTCCATTTGCATTACGTAATTTCATGCATTATTCAGAGCTTCAGAGAATCATTTCACCTAGACAACTCCTCAGAGGGCAGCGAGGAGATAACTGTTAGTGACAGGACTGGCTCATGAAATGCAGAGCGACTTAACCACCCAATCTGCAGATATTATCCCGGCCTGAATTGGAAATAGACACCAGCACACTCACACAGACGCTCTCTTATAAAAGCACACACTCGCTGTTCTTTTCACTTTTTCTTTTTTATCACTGAGGGGGAACAAGCAATATCAGATGCACATTTTTACGGTGTATCTGTTTTTATGATGCTCTTGATATTTCAAAGGATTTCAGAAACAGGGGAAAACTACAGCACAGATGAATAGTGCTGTATGGGTAGGAGTTGATGTGGCTTTTTATTCCTTACACACAGAGCCACAAAAGACCACAAAGATTTTGAATGCAGATACTGTTAGATAATGATGTTCTATTTCTGCTTATGCTTGCTTTTCTCAATGCGGCTCCTCAGCAGCCTGTTATGTTGTAGTCTTGTCAAAATGGCGAATATGTAAAGATTTTATAGTCCTAATCTCTCTTTTTTAAATGAGCTGCATTAGTTTGGATGCAGAACTCGACAGCAGCAGGGAGTCCATCACAGCGCGAAGAGGGTGCAGACAGGACAATTAGAGCAATCAAACAGCCACTGTAGCACATAAGCTGCATAGCTGGGCTGCTCACAGCAACTGGACATTGTTTCTTTATTGTCCAACAGAAAAGAGCCTGAAAGAGTCCACAGCTCCAATGGTGATGCAGTTGTTATCGCAGCCAGGGAACACTGCAACACAAGACTACAGAGAAATAAAGCTTTCCCCCTCTAATCATAGACAATGGAGTGTATTTCATTAAGCCAGATAATGGTGTGTGCATTTCATTACCATAGATAACTAGGAATATTTAGATGAGGGATGAGGTGCTCATAAAGCGCCAGTTGGTAGCTATGGTAACCTGGATCTTGGCAAACAAAAGAGTCGGGGAGAAATGTTTGCTAGGGGATGGAAAGAAAAGGGGGAAACAGAGAAAAGAAGGAAGGCGGTAGACTGAGAGGAACCGCAGAGCTAAACACAGTCCCAGGCCAAAGCAACCAGGCCAAACGCTTCCATGTTGTTTTTCTTCCTGCATCCAGGAAAAGACTCAGGTGACCACCGTGATCCTCCTTTGTTCTCAAAAGTTAAATATGCTCCCCTCCACAGGATACCCAAGATAATCACATGCTAATGCAGCCGCGGGGCAAATAATAAACTTAATCACCCAAATGTGGAAATCAATGTGCAGTACGAAAACCTATCCATCCGTCTTGCTCCGCTCCTGTGAATATTACAACCCCCACGTGTCCTCCCCATGCTGCCAGTCAAACCTGACTTTATGTTGTGTGAATTTCAAATGAAGACGCTTTCTGACAATAAGAAGGGCCTCTGAGCCTAAATCAGCCCAAACTATGACCTTGACCTTGAGAGGGTTCTTATTCATCCTGTTTCAGAGCTGTCAGTTTGAGGACAAAAACCAGGACAGGTTATATTACAGTGGATGACACCGAGGCAACGGAAATCCATTTCTTTTTGGCAGCATGCAACATTAAGCCCTGCTCCTCATGTATACGTCTGTTATTAAAGTAGAAACATTATTTGTGGCTGGAAAATTAAGGGTTGGAGTGAATGACAACTCAATACAGCTGATTTGGCATTTGCAAAATATAATATTCATTATGGCTGCTCACTTTTTTTAATCCTAAATTGGCCAGTCAAACTTCCGCACCATGTCATTATAAGTTAAGTCACAACTGCAGCATTTAAGTTTAAATGATTAAAACATGTTTTATGCTGTCATGCCACCAAAATTAATATTTTTCTTCAGATGACAACTAAAAAGTCCTTTTCTTTTCTTTGCCATTTTTTGTTAATGCACTTCTTTGTTCAATGTAATTTATACGTCTTGAACTTCTGTTTTAAAACACCCCCCTTTTTATGATTGTGTATAAATTCTGAACAAGACTAAGTGTCTAAAGTCATGCTAGCGACTCTGTGAGGCTGTATTTAACTAATGTTAGCATAGCAACATGCTCACAATCATAATGTTAATATTATGATACTAAGCAAGTATAATGTTACCATGTTCAGCACCTTAGTGTGTAGTGTGTTAGCATACTAAGATTAGCGAATTAGCCCTAACAACACAAAGTACAGCTTAGCCTGTACTTGTACTTTGTACAATACTGCCTAGTATTAAAAGCAATTAAAATTTTAACCTGATGATGGTGCTAATCATCAAAGTGAATAAAATTTATCTTGAGGAGTGTGTGTATAAAATTTCAAAGCAATCCATCCACTAGTTGTGATGATATTTCGCTCAAACCGCAAACCTCATGCTTCTTTGTGCTGGTGGTGAGTAGGATTCATCCTCAGATGACCATGAATTTCTGTACAAATTTCTGGGCAATACATTCAACAGTTGTTGAAATATTTATGTCTGGACCAAAATGGTAGACCAACCAACTGACTGGCTGACATTGCTATCCCTAGAGCCATGCGGCTGAATCCTAAAGCTGATAATAGCATTGCCAAAATGCTTTTGTTCTGTTCACTTTGCCCTTTCGGTTTCTGTACTTAATTCAGTTATTGTATTAATTTATTCTTTTTATGCATCACAAACTTCAGTTTTAACATTCTCCTCTTTTCTTGATAGTGTTTAAAATTTGAAAACCTTGACAGCAAATGACACACAGAATATAACTACACATGACCTGCACATGGAGTTCAGCTATTAGGTGAAAGCAGATAGGACTCCATATGGACAACCTCATTCATTACCCGTCATACTCCCTTTAACAGGAATGTAACACTGCTGTCAGAACATTGATCTAAAAGAAATTCAGCTTTTTTAAACTTTTATTTATCCTGGGAACAGTTTTACAGAGCATACTGAGTATGTTCTCACTAACAACCTGCCTCACATTCAGCAACACTCATCCATATATGGAAATCTCAGATTCTCAGACTGCAGCCGCAATATGAGAAACTCCAGGAGCTTTAGTCATTAACATTTTAGGTTCTAATAAAAAAAAGGTTGATATTCTCATTATACGTGGCAGCATAGTGCTTTTTGAATAGATGTAAAAGAAGAAAGTGGGAATGAGGGATATAGATTTATGTATGAGTTTCCAGATACAATATTTTGATATTTATGAGATATTAAATATTAGCCAGTGAAGATCCATAGCTAACAAGATTCAGGTTCCTCACTGAAAACATACTGGGGGGAAGCAGTGTATATACAGCAGTAAACATGGGCCATCACAAGTTGCAGTAGTAAAATCTGTGTTGACCTTCAAAGAAAAATCAACTGCATTACTATGTAGTTGGCTGTTGCAGCTGAGTAACCTGAGAAGGTACCATTTTCCTGGAATGAGAATTCAGATTTTTGTTACCTAAACATGGAAAACCCACATGGAACCTAATTTTTCCGTTTTCAACAGCGATGAAAACATCTGACAAGCCACACACAGGTGAAAAAACACACACACACACACACCAGGGTGAATCCAGCCTGCGACAGTCAGGCATGATAATGTGGATTCCCTTGATGATGTGTGTGTGTGTGTGTGAACCAGACTCCAGTTTTGGCCCACAGTAATAAGATCAGCCTGTTTGGGTCTGACAGGCTGAGCCTCTCTCAGGGTGGCCCATCTGGCCAGCGCCCAGGCCACGGCGCCAGCCACCGGCTCCACTGTGAGGGGACCCATCTGTGGTCCTGTGTGGTATCAACCATTACACTGCCAGGCCTTTCCCGGTCTGCACATGGGTCCACTGGTCTGTGTGTGTGTGTTCTGCAGATGGGATAGTGGGTCAACTAATAGCAGCAAATCACTCTTAGTGATTATTTTAACCTCCCTGAGGTGTTGAGATGGATGGGATTTACATCAGCAAGATGTTTCAGTTGGATAGTGTCAGGTAAGCTGTCTGATGCAAAAACACAAACTGGCTTAAATCATTTTAAGCTGGTTCACTTTAAAAATGTCATTTCCTCTGCTGCCTTGAAAAAGTGAGTTAACTGAACTTAATTTAATAATTAGGTTAAAGTTACATACAAAAATTGTGTAAACTAGATAATTGGATTCATAGAAATAAAACTATTTGACATGGTGCAGTTCTGAAGATGAATTAAGGAGTCTCACAGCCTGAGGAAAGATGCTGCTCTGAAGTCTGTTGATATGACAGTGGATACTTCTGCATCTCTTATCAGACAGCAGCAGGGTCAACAGGCTGTGGCTGGGGCAGCTACTGTCTTTTAGTCAGTCGCACTGACAAACGTTATGATTTGCTTAACATTTACATTTTCTTATTTTAAAGAGTTAATTCATTTGACATGAAGATTTTATAGCTGACGCATCTCTAGAATAGTTAAAGACTACAAGCAAGGCAAACCTACATTGTTAAATTGTTTAAAGACGCAGTGTGTAGGACTTAGTGGCATCTAGCGGTGTGATAGCAGATTGTAACCAAGTATTCCAAGCGTGTAGGAAAAACTATGGCAGTTATTAAACTCAGAACACACATAGTCACTCACAAATAATGTTGATGTGTCCGCTCTAAACATGGGTTCAACATAGCAGACTCATCAAAGTAATGACAACAACGTATCTCAGGTGATTTTCAGTAAATCGAAACTGGTATTATGCCATGCTAAAGGCCCCTAAGTGCAGTTAGCCCAGTCCCGCTACTCCTAAGCTGTCACCTACACCGTAGCCTGATGTGCACCTCCTCAAAAATGTAACTACACATCGAGGTGATGCAGACCGTAAGAACTGTGATTGGTTAGGATAACCTCGCAATGCCTCCGAGCCGGCAGGAAGTTCCCCACGCTTTGAAGTAAATTTTACTAATGGCCAAACCAGCGGCTGGATCAATATATTTGACTGTCATAACCCCAACGAAATGACTCGTTTCACCATCAGTGAACGTGATCCATTCGGCCGATAACTTTTGAAAAGTCTACAAGAGCCACACATTTATAATTTTATCCCCATTCATGTTAGCCAAGGGCTAAACTTGAAGTTAGCCTGCCAACTAGTGTTTGGCAATGTAATTGCAGAACGACGGAGACACTGACGCCTGACTATGTGCGTATAAATCAAGCTTAAATCTTACACACTGTACCTTTAAAGGGTTACACACCCAAAAGCCTGTGGCACTTGTGCTATGTAGCTGCTGTCTGGCTCAGTGTGACCTGCTGAGTTAGTGCTATAATATTTGATTGGCTGTACGTAGATGGATACCAAAACAGTTTCTGTCAAATGAATGGAATCAGTTTATTTTTCCCTTTTGGTTTCTGATTTTTTTCTCAAAGGAGAACACAGGACAGGTTGTTTACAGAGCAGATATGTGCTGTAGCAGACACATACTACAATTGCTGTATTGTAATTGCTCCATCTGATCTGAATTCTGATCAATGAAAACAACACTTGGCAGCTTGTGATATGCTTGTGATTGCTTATTAATTTATCACAAAACAGACATGTTTGGGTTTTCATTAATACACAGTAATATTAGTCCAAAAGACAACTACCTCCTTTTTTATCCTCAAACAAAAAACACCCTCCCCTTCACTGTCAACTCTCTCAGGTCCTCTACCTCAACACTCTCACACCAAACACAAACAGCTTGTACAAATATAATATTAGATCTCAATGTGAATATATTGCGGAAACATGTAAGAACTGAGTATGGGATTGCCATCCAGCCATGTAAGCACATTACCCAGGCATGCGTTCTATTTATTGCCCATAAGTGTATAGTTTCTTTGTAATTCAGTTTCAGGAAACTGAATGCGAGATGAGAGAATGCAGACATGACAGCAGCTGCATAGCTGAAAGATCACAAGAGACAGCCGAGCATGAGCTAATATGAGACAAGACACATCTGCCTCTGAGATCTAATGGTCCATGAGGTACAAGTGCATAGAGTTTACTGCACAAACAGGACTGTACTCAGCGAGGAAAGGATTTTAATACGGAGCAAATATTTACAGTACAGATCAGTTTAATCAAAAAATACTGTGGCAAGGTAGGATCATCACACAGCAAACTTCAACTTAAACTGTGGCTCTAGGGATGGCAGACATTCATGGGGACCAGTGGATAAACCATAATTACTACTGTAATACCTGACTTAATCTCCAGAATTTCACTTTTCTAGTAAAAAATTTACACATTTACTTGGATAGTCTCAAAACCATGAGGTATAGATTTGTTGTTTTGAGTGAAATGTCTCAAAAAACATTGGATGGATTAACATAATATGTATTACAGACATTCTTTGGTGATCCCCTGAGCTTGCATCTACTCTGTTTGTCCAATACTTTGGTTTATGACCAAAAAGCCTACTACTGACGTACCCATCAGCCTCAACTGTACTTTGTGTTTAGTTCTATTAACAAATGTTAAGCAAACATGCTTAACTAAGACAGTGAACATGGTAATCATTGTTAGCATGTTGACATGAGCATTAAGTTTCAAGCACCGCTGTGCCTAACTACAGCCTCATTTGATTCTTTGTTGAATAATGGAAAAATTCTACTACCATACAGCTAGTGAGCTAATAGCAGCTGTAGTTGGCATTTGTTTTTCATATTTCTGAGCAGTTAAATCTTTTTATCTTTTACTTGAGGATTGCTAGATAGCTAGATATTCCTTGGCTCTGTGTATTAAAGTTTTGGTCAACCATTAAGACTATTTCTCTGCAGATCAGCTTTGCAGCTCGAAGTGTTTCACTAATTATTCAATCTGCGAGCGTACATATTGTTATAGGACAATGGGACCTGACAACAGGATGGTGTAAGATCATTCGGCTGGTTACTATCAAACCTTTTACCTTTCATATGCACATTCACCACTTTATAGTGCTATGTTACAATCCATTAAGCTCTGTACTATTGCATATATTTTAGACATGGGTAGTCACAGTGGCAATTAAAACCATTGCAATGCTAGTGTTAGCATTATTCTCCAACCATAAAGTAGATGCACATATCAGCATTGTTTTAATAAAGGTTATTTCTTCTGAGCGAGAAAAACTTCAAGTAGACTTCAAACGCCTCGCAGTCCACTCGCCTGGCTGCACAGTTTAAAAGCTCGACATGGTGTGTGGGACAATGGAGGCTCTCGAAAGCATTGTGGTAATCGGGGCCAATGGAATTTTCCCTGCATCATTAAAAAGGGATTGGTCTGTCCACTGTGTTCATGGGAAGTGCCGTTAGTTAACCCAACAAAGGTGCTCTGGCTGTGGACCCCCCAGAGATGAAGGGCATCACAGGGGCTCAGTGAATCCACCTCTAATCCTCTCTGCCCCATTGTACCGATACACTCTAAACCCTTTGACCACTTCCCGCTCTAATCTCTGCAGATTTGGGTTGAGTTAAACAAGTTTGCGATCCGTAGGGCCCACAACTTCCCTCCTCTCCTCCCCTTCTTCTGCTCTCTTTGCTGTGGTGACAAGTTTAGTTACAGCAACTGATCTCAGCTGAGAGTTTTTAGTGCCTTATTTGACAGTAATAAATAGATGTAAATTATAAAGAACTTTTAAATACCAGTATTACACTAGTATACAAATTGAGAATGATTTCAGCTTGTGCTGAAGCAAGCTGGTTGATCAGTTAGTGAATTTGTTGGTTGTAACTTCTCCAGTGTGAAGATTTGATGCTTTGATGCTTGATGCTTTTCTTTATCTAATGTAATAGAAAACTGAATATTTATGGGGCTTTGCACTGTTGGTCAGACAAAACCAGCAAATGGAAGGCATTCCATTGGGCTTCATGAAAATATGAGATTAAATTTGTCTCTACGTCCTGACATTTTATATACAGACAATAGACAAACAATGAATCAAACAATTAATTGATTAATTGTTAGTTGCTACCTTAGTTTCAACAGAATAAACAGTTAAAATTAATTTGGTCAAGAACTAAATATACTTTGAATTGAAGTGAATTATAAAATACACTTTTGCAGAGGATGACAGGGTACTCTTGGTTGTTTAAACATTAAAATGTGATCTGGTGACTTAAATACTAGAATGAAACAGGAGTCTGTCTTTTGTTAAAGTCTTGAGATTATTTGTTTTGTCTGACCAAAGACATCCAGTTTACAATAATATAAAACCAGGAAAAGCAGCAAATCCTCATATTGGAGAAGATGCAATAGTTCCTATTCTTCGAATAATCTACTAATTGTTTCAGCTCTAATGTGCACAGACTTGAAGTGTCTAACATGGAATTAAGACTTAAAAATGTAAAATATTCAACATTATTCCTTTTACTCGAAACATTAATATTAACGTACATAATTAGGTTTTCTGGGGTCTCTAGCTCTGTGGACAGTGATCCACTTTCTTTTCAGTCCCACCACTTCCACCATGTCAAGAGGACATTGTGTATATGTGTGTGAACACATGAATGCCTAGCTGCTGGGAGGAGGGGGTGGAGATTTTGGGTTAGTAATAGCAGGCTGCATTCAGAGACCTGGTGGTCGTGACAAAGCACTTGACAGGCCAAAGACACCCCCTAATTTCACGTTGACCCTGGCTTGTTTAGCATTCCCTATTGCTGCTGGTGACAGTGACACGTGTCTGGGGTTGGGTTGACTCTAGGAGCTGGGGGCGGCAGAAGGTGTGTGAGTGTGTGTGTGCAGATGGACGGACCGTTAGGGTTGCAGTCCTATATTCCCAAGAGAGGAGGCAGAGGTCAGGGATCAAAGCCCCAACTGACTCGCTTCCCAGCTCTGTGTCTGGGGACGTTCAGAGATTCAGAATGAAGCGCTGCTCTGGCCGGCCGCATTATGCAGTTTGTGCAATTAATGCAGTGACAGGAATGGCAGGGGTCTATAGGAGTGGTGGGCTGTTTGGGTCTTTGAGGGTGTGTGTTTGCATGGAAAAGAGTGTTGTGTGTGTCTCTTGTGCTGGGCCGTCGTAGCTTGCACAATGTAGCAGTGCATCTGGCACGTGCCACACATACACACACATGCACACACACACACACACACACACACACACACAGAGCGGAGTCTAGAGAGGTATTTTAATTAAGGGATTTGTTAATTTTCTATTCAACTTGACAGTGATGAATGGGGGCGCAGCGCCTGCCCATCTCATTCTCGGCTGTTCGGCAGACAGAGCTGCCTAGGAGGCCTCTGGGTGCGATCATCACAATCTGAAACCGTATTCACGCATGAAGATTTTTAACCCTTTGGAAGCCAGAGTCACTACATTTACTGGAGCTGAAAAAAAATGTGGCTGACACTCTGTCACAGCCTGTGTGGAGGCCAGATAGGACTGGGAAGTAAACAAAGCTGAACAATGGCCACACATTGTGTGAACAAAGCAAGATTTGTTGCTGCTATTTGGCTACAACGGAAGGAACTCTTAGACTCTTTATTGTTATCTTGGCCAGTTACCACTTTAAATTTATCATGCACTCTTTTTAAGTGCCTTTAAAGGCTTAAAATGTACATTAAGCCATTTATTGCTTCTTGCTTCCTATCGACTTTGAGACAAAAGAAGCATAACGTTCTTAAAAAACTGATTATTTTCTTCTCAAGTACATAACTATTTGAAATAAACTGTTAATGTTACTTAAAAATTCAATAAAAATCAATATGTTTTCATTTGTATGTATTAAAAAGACCATGCAGCAACTGCAGCACATTCATAATTGTGCTGCCACAGTTCTAATAAGATTGAGGAGAAGTGAGCACATTATTCACATCATTACAGCAGTTTCCAGTTAGTTAGAGTACGCTTTAAATGATAAGTCGGGTGTTATTCTATATGTTTCTTATTTTCTAAGTCCATGAAAAATCAAAACCAAAAATGATGTAAATCTGAAGATGTAAATCTTAACTTTCATAAAACATCTGGGCACAGGAGTAAATAGTACATTTGTTAGTATTAGTATTTTCAACTGCAGATTAGTACCCATATGGTGTACTAGTTGGTATTTATTTACAGCAGCAGGACAGTGTATGTGGGACTGACTCAAAAATAAACTACAGTGCCCATAATGAAGGAGCATGTCAGTGTGGCTCGCTGATGTGTTCTTCATCGATTTTGGACAACAATGGAGCTTTATGGCACAGAGGAATAAGTTATGTCAGGCTTTGGATAAATAGACAATACATGTCTGTAGGATCATTTCATTAATGGTTTTGGTCTTTTCATGGAATCTCAAGACAAATTTCAAGAAAAATATAGAACATCACCAGACTTACCCTTGAATGTGCTGCTTCTCTCAGTGTCCTCAGGGGGAAAGTACATTTTGAAGGCTGCAGCTTTTGGTGCTGTTGAGTTGTATGACATTAAACTGACAGGTGTTTTGAATATTTTATCCAATAAATACATTGACACAATGAAATTCAACTACAACAACTACATCAAAAATGACCATGAAGTTCTACATCTCTCTAAAACGGTTTCAACAAAAACTTAACATTAAGGTAAGATTTATTGCAGGACTGATTTATTAGACTGCAGTTGTAGAACCAAGCACAATGAAGCGGTGTTCAGATGTAATCCTGCCCACACATGTAACCAACTTCCAAATGATCATAAATGTGCCCCAACTTTGGCCTTTTTAAATATAAATTAAAAACTGTCTTCCTGCGTCTTTGACTGATTCATTTTCTCTACTGCACTTTAGTTTCCTTTATTAAATTTGGGGTGATTTATTACAGCAGTGTAAGAAAGCTGAAACTATACTCCTTTTTGAGTGGCCTCCTGTGTTTTTAAGGTGCCATAGAAATAAACTTGCCTTGATCTGTGTGTAAGATAAGCTGTTGCCGTCTTTCAATATGATGGGACTGAAACTGTTCAAATGTCAAACTGTATGTATTTCATAATATCAACACTTTCCTTGTTGCTGCCAAACACGTTTTGCATTAAGAGCAATATAGGCGCCCCAAAGCAGCAGAGCCACATGTCATATTGGCCCCCATGCAATTTATCTATTGTGATTTGGCAGCCATTCATCTTTTAAATGCTCTCTCATGATTTCCTTTGTGCACGCAGAGCCGGAGGTGACCTTGAAATGGACCATGTGGTGTATTCTGATGATAATTTATTCTCACATACATAAAGAACTGTCTCACTAACATGGTTTTCTGCATGCTTTGTAACATTTAATCTTGCTGGAAACTTTTAAAGCAGCAACCAATGTATTCTTAAAGAATCCATTTCAGGATTTATAGGGCCATGCAAATTTTGGACGCATTTTTTTTATGATTTTAGCACCATTTCACGCCAAATTCATACCATGTGAAGCACCAAATCCAGGTCTCTACCTTCTGCATTTTTATTAAATGCCAACTGTACACTAGAACAAAACACTAGAAACAAGCTTAAAAACATGCTTATAAAGTTGTGATACACTGGTGTATAAAAACACTGGGAGAAAAATATAGATTTAAGTTTTTATACAAATTCCTCTAACACTGATTCATAGGATCATTTCATTCAAGACGCACTTTAAGTCGGTTGATTTATTTCATGAATTAAAACCCCCACAATGGTGGCAAACTGGATCTTTGCTCACATTTTAAATATAAGACGTGCAAATGACTTTTGTCTCAACTTTTGACTGTCCTTAATATTTCACTTGCGTGTCTGACAAAAATAGTAACATAGTCATTGTCCCCAGCAGTCAAGTCATCAAGCTCTTTTTTTACTTACTGTGCTTTGACTGACACACACACACACACACACACACACACACACACACACACACAGACAGGCACACTCCGTTTTAATGCATATTAATGAAGTTAAACGGCCCACTGTAGAGAGGAGACAATGGAGTAGAGGAGGGCTGGTTGCGAGCATAAAGCTGTGGACTCAAGGGAAGCAGAACAGGTGCAGGGAGGCCACGGCAGCTTCACGTGGAACGATTCATAGGTCCTGCACTATAGGTTTATCAGTGCAGGAAGGGATCTGTTAATGTGGCAAGTGCATCATCCTGATTCTGATCCTGAGCCATTGTTATGGTGTTACTGCACTTTTTGTCCCAGAAATATCCTGTAAATCAAACACAGAGGCCTGTATAAGACTATTTCCTTACATTTTCTTTATTTAGCAACTAAATTGCTTCTTATTTTAACTCACAAAGTCTTTTATTTAAAGTTGTATGCGATGTTTTATCCTAAAGTGCCAACTTTTTGGACATAAAGAAAAAACATTCAGCATAAAGGATGGATTCACATATTTTCAAGTCTGTCTTAAAACAATACTCACATATCCAAAACAGTCTTTGATCACTATAACTGGTTCCTCCACCAAACACTGGCCATAAACTGATCCCTTTCTAACGTACAGTAAGAGGCATGGTATGAAACTACAGTCCTCATACAGATTTGTTTTAACAGACAGACTTAAAATATGAACCTATCCTTTATCCTTTAAGACACTTTTTAATCAAAAACTCTTTGATATGCTTGTGACACCTTGTGCGATTGTCTATACGATGTGATATGTGACTCTTCATCCTCAGATTATTTTATCTGACTCATTTCCTGAAGTGGTAAAATTATCCAGAAAATCACAAGAAAAATAACAAATATTAAAAGAAATGTGTGGCAAAAAATGTCTGTAAGTGTTGATGGCGCAGCAGATAAGAACAATGCCTGCCTTTGGTGACTCCGAATGCAACATATCCACCATGTGTCCCTGAGAAAGACACTTAGACCTTGTTGATCCCGAGGCCTGAGACCTCTATATCTAGCAATTAAGAAAGTCGCTTTAGATAAAAGTGTCAGCTAAATGAATGTAGCCTAATACTGATGCTATAAAAAAGAGAAAAGTAATGATACCAACAATGTTAGCTACAGACACCAGTCAGTGCATCCTTGTTTATTGTCATCAAAAGTGAAATAGACTCCAGGAGCAAAACAAGAACCCTGATTATGTAATCAAGGCTATCTGAGCTTAGCTTAGACAAATAATATCTGACCCGACAACCATATGTGTTTATGGAGGATGTGAATAATGTAGGATCCAGTATTTTGGGGAGCTTGAGCCAAACTAGGGACAAAAAGTCATGTTTTTTTGGCTTCGACTGCATTTGTTTTGACTATAATTTTAAAAATCTGTCTCTTGTAGGTCCCCTAACTTCATGGCAGTGTAATACAAAACCAGAGTAGGGCTCCTTTAAATAAACTGTTGTTGCAGCTGCTGAAAACAAACAAAACATCAGTCTACTTCTGTAAATTAAAAACCTTTGATCACCTGGCTGTAAACTGAATAACAGTTGCTTTCAGCTAACTCTAAAAATCACTGAGTCAAAATTTACCCAAATATAGCACCAAACAAATACACCTTTTGGCCCATTTCTATCCAAGCCTTGTCCTTAGATTTGCCAAAACAACAAAACACAAGGACAAAACAACCTAATAAATAATTATGAGAATGAAAAATATATCAGTCTGTCAACCAACTGGGTAAATAATTCTGTTGAAACACAAACAGAGACTCTCTCCGTGATAATAGTCCCATTCTGGGAGGGAACCCGATTTTCCCAGCTAAGTAACTCCCTGTTCTGCTCTGTAGACCCTCCTATGGGGCCAGAGAGATTATCAACTTGAACCAAACCACGCCCCCCTGTTTTATTCTGGGGAATTTATCAGCGCCTACATGTTGACTGCTCTGCACACTAGACCCAGCAAGAGAAGAGAGTAGATCACCTCCAGAAACTACCCATGCTGACAGACACACCATCCGAAACGCCTATTCACTTCTGTGGACACTAAACTCTGACAGGATGGATTTTTTAGACCGCGGGTACCTGGAAGCGCGGTCTCCATATGATTACACCTTTAATTTTTGGAACGACTACCTCGGCCTGTCGACACTCGTCGCCAAAAATAAGATCAACAGCCCAACCTGCAACCCCAACTCTATAACTGAGTCTCTTAAGGCGACTCTGGGCTTGGAAGACGATTCCCCGGTTTGCTCCTGCGTAATTGGGCACGGCAGGGACAGCGACGGACACTTGGACTGCTGCTGCGCGGCTCCTGGCTCCCCGCCGATCTCCATCTATGATCTCAAGGAGCGCATCTCGCTTCTCAGGCCGTACGAACACCTTGTAGGTGACTCGCCGCTGGGAGACAGAGATTCACCCTCCTACAGGGGAAGCTTCGCCGGCCTCGACCTGCTCTCCATGGACAGAAGGCGCAAACAAACTCAGAGGGGCAAGCCGGAGCCGAAGGTGTGCGTCTTCTGTCGGAACAACGGCGCACCGGAGGAAGTTTACGGCACCCATATCCTGAAGACAGCGGACGGCAGAGTCCTGTGTCCCATCCTCCGGGCATACACCTGTCCCCTCTGCAGTGCCAACGGTGACAATGCGCACACTATCAAGTACTGCCCGCTATCTAAAGATCAGGCGAGCCAGAGAGTGGCGAAGGGAGGCAGAGCGATTGGCAAAAGGCTGAAAATCTTCTAAGTGAAGAGATGAATGAAGTTTGAGTTGCACTGTAAATTAATAGTGTGTATGGCAGTATGTAATTTTGCCCCATTTCATGCACAAGACAAGTCTGGAGAGGAAGATTTTAAGAAAATAAGATTTGTATTGATTTTTTTTCTATGTGTCACTGCTTCATTTGCAATGTTTTCGTCTATCTTTGTTGTAACTCTATGGGCACATAGTTTACACTTGGACGCAAAGCGCGCAATATGCCCCCCCCCCTCCCCCGCAGCACTCTAAAGACTTGGTGATCAAAAATGAACCAAAGTACTGTATAGATCGACCTGTGAATGACCACCTTCATGCTGTAATCATAAGTTGCTTCAAGAAGCACAGTGCCAGTGAAAACTGCCCTGCGCATGTCAGCGGAGTCTGGGTTTATGAGATGCCAACATAAATAAATATGCAGCACTCCTGATATGAAATGAATGTTTAGTGACACAGTTCATGGGCCCATAGATGTAAGACGTCTGACAGGCCATGCAAAATGCAACATATAGCCTACTTGTTTATATCGAGCACATTTTTTTCCTGAGATAAATGTTTTCTACCAAAGGAATACACTTTTGTATTGAAACTTAGCCTAAAGGTAATTTCTGTATTGTTTATATGTTGTCTTATATTCTTTATGTGATTTTATGTGGATAGTATTTTGCAGATTTCAACTGAATGTAAAACATTGGAACATAGATCTGACATGCAGTTCACCTGCATGCTCTTCATGTAGCTCCAAGCTCTTATCATTTCAGTTTACTGTCATATACTGTAAGTTCAAAAACACAGATGCTGAATTGATTTTTTTTCACGTGGAAAAATATTCCTGCAATTCTTGTAAATGTATTAAAGGGGTGAACAATTTTAGCAATGAAAAGCCTGACATTCCAAAGTCTTTATCTGTCAATAGAAATGTTTTATGTACTTATTTTTACTTTATGTAACACTGGGAAATATATTCACTGTAAATTATCTCTGAATAAACATGTAATTTGCAGTTTTCTTTGACTATATTTTGAGTTGAGATTATTTGGTCAAACACAACAGAACAAGCATTTTCAAAACAAAAAAATGTATGCAATAGTCACTGACATGCAATGCAAATGCGCCACCTAGTGTTCAGAACCTTAAACAAAAGATTATCTATTTTAATCGAGCCAAAACTTTTCATGTTTTATGATGAATTGGTCTTTGCCTTTGAAAGACAAGATGAGGACGGTGCTCTGATTAGAAACACACTTATAACATTTATACTAGTTCTGAAATGAGTAACCTCACGTATCAAGGACTGAGAACTTGTGAAAAACCTCACATTAAAAACAGATGCCTTGTACCTCAAAGTCCCAGCATGTTTGCATGTTGATAAGTTTGTAATGTGGTTGTAAGCTTTCTTTTTAAATCATGTTTACATCAACACTATCTCAGCTATCAAACACCAAATCTTAGTATCGAAGGATGGTCAACTAAGAAACACAATGAAAAATTAAAGCTGCAAGCAGCGATGGGCGGGCCCTCGCACCCGTAGCGCGTTGGGGTGTGATGCTGCCGCGTTGCATATTCTAGAGCTCTGCCAGTGCGGCTGTGCATTTGCTATGCGATTCGGACGTTGCATGAAGGTTTTGTAACTCACTTCCTGTTGCCAGCAGGTGGAGCTATGAGTGTGGGTGAATGTCGGCATGTACATGTGTTCAGGGCTCGACTCTCAGCCTACATATAAAGTTTGGTGGAGAAGTGAGCATGTATATTGAAGTTACAACCACTTCCTGTGTCATGGCGAAGAGTCGATGTTTGACGCCATGCCACGGACACGCCCATTGACGAAAACTCACAGATAGCACAACTTTTCATCGTCAATGCCTTTAGAAGGCACAGCAGAAATCTGAAATCGATCGGACAAAATCCCTAGGAGGAGTTAGTTAAAATACGGAGTGTGTAAATCATCTAAAAATGGACGCACAATTCAAAATGGCCGACTTCCTGTTGAGATTAGAGGAGTGATCCAAGAGGCTTTTTTGTGCGTCTGGACATGATAGATATACCACAGAAATTCCGTAACTGTAGGTTAAACGTGGCGCGGGGGCTGCTTCGTTAAAGGTCACTTCCTGTTGCCAGCAGGTGGCGCAATGACTGTGGGCCAAATTCGGAATGTACATGTGTTCAGGGCGGGACTCTTATCAAAGCGTGCAAAATTGCGTGCAGATCTGAGCATGTACAGTTAAGTTACAACGACTTCCTGTTTCATGGCTGAATCATCGACGCCACGGACACGCCCATTGACTAAACAGCGCAGATAGCACAACTTTTCATCGTCAATGCCTTTAGAAGGCACAGCAGAAATTTGAAGTTGATCGGACTAAATCCCTGGGAGGAGTTCGTTAAAGTACGGAGTGTGTGAATCGTCCCAAAATGGCCGCCATATTCAAAATGGCGGACTTCCTGTTGAGATTAGAGGAGTGGTCCAAGAGGCTTTTTTGTGCGTCTTGACATGATAGATGTACCACAGAAATTTCGTACAAGTAGGTCAAACATGCTTCGGGGCTGCTTCCTTAAATGTCACTTCCTGTTCCCAGCAGGTGGCGCTATGACTGGGGGGGGATGTGGGAATGTAGATTTATTCAGGGCGGGACTCTTGTGAAGTGTGTAAAATTTCATACCAATCTGAGCATGTACAGGCAATTTACTACAACTTCCTGTTTCATGGCGAATGGTCGACGCCACGGACACGCCCATGGACGAAAACGCGCAGATAGCACAACTTTACATGTTCAATGCCTTGAGAAGGCACAGCAGAAATTTGAAGTCGATCCGACTAAATCCCTAGGAGGAGTTAGTTAAAGTACGAAGTGTGCAAATCGTCCCAAAATGGCCACCAAATTCAAAATGGCGGACTTCCTGTCGAGTTTAGGGTATGGGTTCTTGAGGCTTTTTTGTGCGTCTTGATATGATACACGTCCCCACCAAATTTCGTGCATGTAGGTCGAACGGGGACGAGGGGCTAATTTTTTCTAATTTTCTAGGTGGCGCTAGCGAGCCATTTTGCCACGCCCGTCCGCTGAAACCAACAAAATACGAAATTTTTCACCAGTCCTGACACGCGTGCCAAATTTGGTGAGTTTTCGAGCATGTTAGCGCCGCTAAAAGTGAGCTTACTTTGCAGAAAATAAAGAAAGAAAGAAAGAAAGAAAAAAAAAATTAAAGCTGCAAGCAGCGATGGATGGCCCTCGCACATGTAGCATGTCGGGTGTGATGCGTCGGCGTTGCATATTCTGGAGCTCTGCCGGTGCGGCTGTGCATTTGCTACTGCGATTCGGACGCTGCATGAAGGTGTTGTACCTCACTTCCTGTTACCAGCAGGTGGCGCTATGACTGTGGGTAAATATTGGCATGTACATGTGTTCAGGGCGGGACTCTTATTAAACATGTAGAATTTCGATGCGGATCTGAGCATCTACAATGAAGTTACAACCACTTCCTGTGTCATGGCTGAAGAGTTGATCTTTGACGCCACGCCACGGACACGTCCATTGACTGAAAACGTCGCAGATAGCACAACTTTTCATCGTCAATGCCTTAAGAAGGCACAGCAGAAATTTGAAGTCGATCCGACTAAATCCCTAGGAGGAGTTAGTTAAAGTACGGAGTGTGTAAATCACCAAAACGTTGCCATAAAATTCAAAATGGCCGACTTCCTGTTTGGTTTAGGGCATCGCTCCAAGAGGCTTTTGTACGCTCTGGACATGATACATGTGCCACAGAAATTTCGTTCATGTAGGTCAAACGCAGCGGCGGGGCTGCTTCGTTAAAGATCACTTCCTGTTGCCAGCAGGTGGCGCTATGACTGTGGTTGAATGTTGGCATGTACATGTGTTCAGGGCGGGACTCTTATTGAACATGTCAAAATTTCGTGCAGATCTGAGCATGTACAGCCAAGTTACTACAACTTCCTGTTTCATGGCGTAATCATCGACGCCACGGACACGCCCATTGGCGAAAACGCGCAGATAGCACAACTTTGCATCGTCAATGCCTTGAGAAGGCACAGCAGAAATTTGAAGTCGATCCGACTCAATCCCTAGGAGGAGTTAGTTAAAGTACGGAGTGTGTAAATCATCCAAAACTTGGCCATAAAATTCAAAATGGCGGACTTCCTGTTGAGTTTAGGGCATCGCTCCAAGAGGCTTTTTTGTGCGTCTGGACATGATAGATGTACCACAGAATTTTCGTACATGTAGGTCAAACGCGCGGCGGGGCTGCTTCGTTCAAGGTCACTTCCTGTTGCCAGCAGGTGGCGCTATGACTATGGTTGAATGTTGGCATGTGCACGTGTTCAGGGCTGGACTCTTGACAAACGTGCAAAATTTCGTGCAGATCTGAGCTTATACAGCCAAGTTGCAACAACTTCCTGTTTCAGTGGCGTAATCATCAACGCCACGGACACGCTCATTGACGAAAACGCGCAGATAGCACAACTTTACATCGTCAATGCCTTTAGAAGGCACAGCAGAAATTTGAAGTCGATCCGACGGAACCCCTAGGAGGAGTTAGTTAAAGTACGGAGTGTGCGAATCGTCCCAAAATGGCCGCACAATTCAAAATGGCCGACTTCCTGTCAGGTTTAGGGCATTGCTCCAAGAGGCTTTTTTGTGCGTCTGGACATGATCCATGTGCCACAGAAATTTCGTATATGTAGGTCAAACGTGCGGCGGGGGCTGCTTCGTTAAAGTTCACTTCCTGTTGCCAGCAGGTGGCGCTATGACTGTGGGTGAATGTCAGCATGTAGATTTGTTGAGGGCGGGACTGTTGTCAATACGTGTAAAATTTCATGCAGATCTGAGAATCTACAGTAAAGTTACAACCACTTCCTGTGTCATGGCGAAGAGTTAATCTTTGACGCCACGCCACAGACACGCCCATTGACATAATATGCGCAGATAGCACAACTTTACATCGTCAATGCCTTTAGAAGGCACAGCAGAAATTTGAAGTCGATCCGACTAAATCCCTAGGAGGAGTTAGTTAAAATACGGAGTGTATAAATCACCAAAATTTTGCCATAAAATTCAAAATGGCCGACTTCCTGTGGAGTTTAGGGCATCACTCCAAGAGGCTTTTTGTACCTCTTGACATGATAGATGTCCCCAAAAATTTCGCTGCGTGTAGATAAACGCGTGCGGCGGGGCTGCTTCGTTAAAGGTCACTTCCTGTCGCCAGCAGGTGGCGCTATGACTGCGGGTAAATGTCGGCATGTAGATTTGTTCAGGGCGGGACTCTTGTCAATAGTGTCAAATTTCGTGCAGATCTGAGCATGTACAGCCAAGTTACAACAACTTCCTGTTTCATGGCGTAATCATCGACGCCATCGGACACGTCCATAGACGCAAAACGCGCAGATAGCACAACTTTACATCGCCAATGCCTTTAGAAGGCACAGCAGAAATTTGAAGTCGATCCGACTAAATCCCTAGGAGGAGTTCGTTAAAGTACGGAGTGTGCAAATCGTCCCAAAATGGCCGCCAAATTGAAAATGGCGGACTTCCTGTCGAGTTTAGGGTATGGGTTCTTGAGGCTTTTTTGTGCGCCTTGATATGACACACGTCCCCACCAAATTTCGTCCATGTAGGTCGAACGTGGACGAGGGGCTAATTTTTTCTAATTTTCTAGGTGGCGCTAGCGAGCCATTTTGCCACGCTCGTCCGCTGAAACCCACAAAATACTGAAATTTTTCACCAGTCCTGACATGCGTGCCAAATTTGGTGAGTTTTCGAGCATGTTGCGCCGCGAAAAATGAGCTTACTTTGCAGAAAAAAAGAAAGAAAGAAAGAAAGAAAAAAAAAAAAATAATCCTTACAATTTCAATAGGGTCCTCGCGACCGTTAGTGCTCGGCCCTAAAATTAAAGCTGCAAGCAGCGATGGCGGCCCTCGCGACCTGTAGCACGTCGGGTGTGAGCCGGTCCTGTTTCTATTGTGGACCCTGCCAGTGCGGCTGTGAATTTTCTATGCGCTTCAGACGCTGCATGAAGGTTTTGTAACTCACTTCCAGTTGCCAGCAGGTGGCGCTTATGACTTTGGGTGAATGTTGGCATGTACATGTGTTCCGGGTGGGCCTGTTATTAAACGTGTAAAATTTCGTGCAGATCTGAGCATGTACAGCCAAGTTACAACAACTTCCTGTGTCACGGCGAAGAGTTGATCTTTGATGCCACGCCACGGACACGCCCATCGACGAATACGCGCAGATAGCACAACTTTTAATCGTCAATGCCTTTAGAAGGCACAGCAGAAATTTGAAGTCGATCTGATTACATCCCTAGGAGGAGTTAGTTAAAGTACGGAGTCTGTAAATCATCCAAAAATGGACGCACAATTCAAAATGGCCGACTTCCTGTTGAGATTAGAGGCAGTGGTCCAAGAGGCTTTTTTGTACGCCTGGACATGATAGATATACCACAGAAATTCCGTAACTGTAGGTCAAGCGTGTGGCGGGGCTGCTTCGTTAAAGGTCACTTCCTGTCGCCAGCAGGTGGCGCTATGACTGTGGTTGAATGTCGGCATCTACTTGTGTTCAGGGCGGACTCTTGTCAAACGTGATAAATTTCGTGCAGATGTGAGCATGTACACCGAAGTTACAACAACTTCCTGTGTCATGGCTGAATAATCGATGCCACGGACACGCCCATCGATCGAAAACGCCGCAGATAGCACAACTTTACATCGCCGATGCCTTTAGAAGGCACAGCAGAAATTTGAAGTTGATCTGATTACATCCCTAGGAGGAGTTAGTTAAAGTACGGAGTGTGTAAATCATCCAAAAATGGACGCACAATTCAAAATGGCCGACTTCCTGTTGAGATTAGAGGAGTGGTCCAAGAGGCTTTTTTGTACGTCTGGACATGATAGATATACCACAGAAATTCCGTAACTGTAGGTTAAGCGTGGGGCGTGGGCTGCTTCGTTAAAGGTCACTTCCTGTTGCCAGCAGGTGGCGCTATGACTGTGGGTTAATGTCGGCATGTACATGTGTTCAGGGCGGGACTCTTGTCAAACGTGCAAAATTTCGTGCAGATCTGAGCATGTACAGCCGAAGTTACAACAACTTCCTGTTTCATGGCTGAATCGTCAATGCCACGGACACGCCCATCGACGAAAAACGCGCAGATAGCACAACTTTACATCGTCAATGCCTTTAGAAGGCACAGCAGAAATTTGAAGTCAATCCGACTAAATCCCTAGGAGGAGTTCGTTAAAGTACGGAGGTGTAAATCGTCCCAAAATGGCCGCCAAAATCAAAATGGCGGACTTCCTGTCGAGTTTACGGTATGGGTTCTTGAGGCTTTTTTGTGCGCCTTGATATGATACACGTCCCCACCAAATTTCGTGGCATGTAGGTCGAACGTGGACGAGGGGCTAATTTTTCCTAATTTTCTAGGTGGCGCTTAGCGAGCCATTTTGCCCCGCCCATCCGCTGAAACCCACAAAATACTGAAATTTTTCACCAGTCCTGACATGCGTGCCAAATTTGGTGAGTTTTCGAGCATGTTGCGGCCGCTAAAAGTGAGCTTACTTTGCAGAAAAAGAAAGAAAAAAGAAAAAGAAAATTAAAGCTGCAAGCAGCGATATGGCCCTCGCATTACGTGGCTGCCGGGCATGTGGCATGTGGTGTTTCATATTCTGGAGCTCTGCCAGTGTGGCTGTGCATTTGCTACGCCGATTCGGACGCTGCATGAAGGTTTTGTAACTCACTTCCTGTTGCCAGCAGGTGGCGCAATGACTGGGGTGAATGTCGACATGTAGATTTGTTCAGTGCGGACTCTTATCAAGCATGTAAAATTTCATGCAGATCTGAGCATGTACACTGGAGTTACAAGCACTTCCTGTGTCATGGCTGAAGAATTGATGTTTGACGCCATCGCCATCGGACACGCCGATTGACGAAAAGCACGCAGATAGCACAACTTTTCATCGCCAATGCCTTTAGAAGGCACAGCAGAAATTTGAAGTCGGTCCGACTAAATCCCTAGGACGAAGTTCGTCAAAGTATGGAGTGTGTAACTCGTCCCAAAATGGTCGCTTAAATCAAAATGGCCGACTTCCTGTTAAGATTAGGGAGTGGTCCAAGAGGCTTTTTTGTGCGCCTGGAAATGATACATGTGCCACAGAAATTACGCACATGTAGGTCAAACGCGCGGTGGGTGCTGCTTCGCTAAAGGTCACTTCCTGTTGCCAGCAGGTGGCGCTATGACTGTGAGCCGAATGTCGGCATGTAGATTTGTTGAGGGCGGACTCTTGTCAAACGTGTAAAATTAAGAGCAGATCTGAGCATGTACAGCAAAGTTACTACAACTTCGTGTTTCATGGCGTAATCGTCGACGCCATCGGACACGCCTCTTGACGTAAAATGCGCAGATAGCACAACTTTACATCGCCAATGCCTTTAGAAGGCACAGCAGAAATCTGAAATCGATCGGACTAAATCCCTAGGAGGAGTTAGTTAAAATACAGAGTGTGTAAATCATCTAAAAATGGGCTGCTAATTCAAAATGGCGGACTTCCTGTTGAGATTAGAGGAGTGATCCAAGAGGCTTTTTTATGCGCCTGGACATGATAGATATACCACAGAAATTCTATAACTGTAGGTTAAACGTAGCGCAGGGCTGCTAAGTTAAACGTCACTTCCTGTTGCCAGCAGGTGGCGCTATGACTGGGGTGAATGTCGGCATGTACATGTGTTCAGGGCGGACTCTTGTCAAGCTGCAAAATTTCGCGTGGATCTGAGCTTGTGCAGCCAAGTTACTACAACTTCCTGTTTCATGGCTTAATCATCAACGCCACGGACACGCCTATTGACGAAAATACGCAGATAGCAACAACTTTTCATCATCAATGCCTTTAGAAGGCACAGCAGAAATTTGATGTCGATCCGCGTGAACTCCCTAGGAGGAGTTAGTTAAAGTAAGGAGTGTGTAAATCATGCAAAAATGGCGGCAAAATTCAAAATGGGCGACTTCCTGTTGGGTTTAGGGCATTGCTCCAAGAGGCATTTTGTACCTGTTGACATGATACATGTCCCCCAAAAATTTCGTGGCGTAGATAAAACGCGCGGCGGGGCTGCTTCGCTAAAGGTCACTTCCTGTCGCCAGCAGGTGGCGCTTATGACTGCGGTAAATGTCCGCATGTAGATTGGTTCAGGGCGGGACTCTTGTCAATAGTGTCAAATTTCGGCAGATCTGAGCATGTACAGCCAAGTTACAACAACTTCCTGTTTCATGGCTAATCATCGACGCCACGGACACGCCCATTGACGTAAAACGCCGCAGAGAGCACAACTTTTCATCGCCAATGCCTTTAGAAGGCACAGCAGAAATTTGAAGTCGATCCGACTAAATCCCTAGGAGGAGTTCGCTAAAGTACAAAGTGTGCAAATTGTCCCAAAATGGCCACCAAATTCAAAATGGCGGACTTCCTGTGGAGTTTAGGGTATGGGTTCTTGAGGCTTTTTTGTGCGCCTTGATATGATACACGCCCCCACCAAATTTCGCGGCATGTAGGTCGAACGTGGACGAGGGGCTAATTTTTTCTAATTTTGTAGGTGGCGCTTAGCGAGCCATTTTTCGACGCCCGTCCGCTAAACCCACAAAATACTGAAATTTTTCACCAGTCCTGACACGCTGTGCCAAATTTGGTGAGTTTTCGAGCATGTTGCGCCGCTAAAAAATGAGCTTACTTTGCAGAAAAAAGAAAGAAAAAAAAAAATAATCCTAATAGTTTTCAATAGGGTCCTTCGCGACGCTTCGTGCTCGGGCCCTAATAATCCTAACAGTTTCATTAGGGTCCTCGCACGGTTCGTGCTCGGCCCTAAAAAAATAATCCTTACAATTTCAATAGGGTCCTTCGCACGTTTCGTGCTCGGGCCCTAAAAATATATTTAAAATGTTATATTTTATGATCATTAACAGGCTTTTAAGTATAGAGTTTTTATTCATGTGAAGAGGGACAACTGTTTGACTGTCTTGTAACAATAATTCTAAATGAAACTCTAAATGAGATCTGTGATTTCCTGTGAGCAACTATGCCATATTTATAATCACTTTGGGTATCTCTTGTATAAAAAGTGCTATACAAATAAAGTTTATTATTTTTATAATAATTGAAATAAGGCACTGCCATTGGGAGCTTTCAGTTATTAGTGCTGTGAGCACAAAAATTGTTCACTCACTGTTTTGAATGAGCTACAACTAACAGCTCAAATAATCAGGCGGTCGCACCAAAACGCTGATCACACTCCAGCTAAAAGAGGGAAATTAAGATTATGTTGTGTTTTGGGGTGGTATATTCCTTTAAATGTTAAACAAGCTTTCAGTTTCATTGACCTCTATTGGCAACTGCTAAGAACTACATCAACATCTATAGAACGTATCCTCCTCTGTGGCAGTTATAAATACACAGTGCCAATAGTTGGGGGAGCATTTCAGGATCTCATATATGAAATAACTATTATAATTAGCAATGCATTCATGTGTACATCACTTTAATGTTGTAGCTGGTAAAGGTGGGGCTAATTTTAATTACTTGATATGCTGGCTAATAATATATCATAATATATTAGTTAATTTATATTTTGTATTAATTATCAAAATCTCCAAAGTAACTAGTAACTAAGTTACTTAGAAGTAGCAAAAACATGGATATACTCAAGTAAAGTACAAATACCTCAAGACTGTACTTAAGTACAGAAATTGTGTAAGTGTACTTATTGTTACATTCTACCCTCACCGGTAGGTCATGACAGTGAGCCAGCAAGAGAAAAAAGGTTATTGAGCATCAACTTCAGATGCCTTTTTCCCTCTTACATTTCCTGTGTATATTTCGATTAGGATTATTCACAGGCCTTGTAATGGAAAGCTTCTTAGAAAGTCCTTCTAAATAAAACATCTTTGAGTAACTGTGAGTAATAATACCATATTTGCAAAAAGACAATGTTGTCCACAAATCAAATGCCTTTAGGTATTGAGTGAACTAGAGTAAAGCTTGAATAACCAAGCAGCATCACTGAAACTACTTCAGATACCCCAGATGCCCTGTACACGTACATACATACATCTGTTGGATTGTTTCTCCCTGTGTAACAATGTTTATAATGCTTGAATTAATTAATCAAATACAGCTATAAGTGAAGAGAAAACCTCTGTCTTTTTATGTTAACTGTCCCTTTAAATGTTAAGGAATCAATGAGCATTATTGACCTCTTTTGGCAACTGCTAAGACTTGCAACAACATAAATAGACCTCCCTCTACAAAAGCCTTTGGAACTTTGAAACTGACATAACAATGTCACCTTTTTGCAATACACAGGAGTAATCTAGCTAACCGGACGAGAAACATCTCATCTTTTAGTTTCACATTTATTAAGACTACAGTTTTGGGAAATCTGTTGGAGGACATTTCCTGGCTAAATGGTGTCACCTACTGGCATAATAACACTGCTTTATCAATTGCTTTTTTTTTCTTGAAAACAACACTTTTTAGCCTTTGTAGCTTAAGGATGATGTTGACAATACAGGTAGCGGTGGTAGGACTCTGGGGGATGCAGTGACGCTTTATTCCCCAAAAATGAATAAAGCAATTTTTTAAAAGGCTATCTCGCAGAATCTTTTTCAGTGGCTGGTAGGACTTTAATTGAATCATCCATTATGATCAAGAGCTAAATCAACACTGTTGATAAATCATACTAATTTTATACTAGAAATCTTAATTATTTTGTTTGATTTTTAACGTGTTCCACTTGGCTGGCTCTCTACAGAGACAGGTGAGTGTCAGAGGTCAAAGAGTGAGAGCCCGCAGGATCCTGACACCTTCTAGGAGTATTATGTTGGCTTTAATGAGACGGTTTTGTCACCAGTCTGAAAATTTCTGTCACCAAAAACGTGTCCTTCAGCAGAAATCTGAATCACTTCCTGTATAAGAACATCAGCTTGATGCTTCTTTTTCAACAGACACTATGGATGATTTATAGGTACCCTCTGGCTCATCTGTGGACGTTAAACAGCAATGAAACAGATTGTTTCTCTGTGTAAGCAGATACAGACAGCACAGCACGGTGTCTCCCACACCCACACTGTCAGAGTCAGGACGGCTTGAGAACATCAGTGACTCATCAATTTGCAATCTAAATTGATCAAATAGATACGTCTAAAGATACTCTGGGAACAACAGCAGTATACAGGGCACAGGACATTCATAGCAATAAAGACAACAAGTAAGAGAAGAGATGATCAAAAAGAAAAGTACAAAAGAAGAAAATATTAAGAGAAAAGCTATCTGTCTATTGTTCACTTTGCAGCATATCATCATTCATATTATTCAGAAAAAGCAGTGAGGATGTATCAGATCTAAATCTAGATCTTAAATCTATTTAAGTACAGAGCAATCTCTCTTGTGTTTAATTCATTGTTTTCTATGGTATTAAAAGCTTAAAGTGCCTGGCTATTAAGGTTTACCCCCACACTCAATCTTTACGGACTATGTATTGATTCTCTCTGGAAAAGGCTGTTTCAAAGTCATTTTCGTCAGGTTTGCTCCAGTGTTTTTCCACTTTTTTTGTTCATAGCTTGAGCGATGAATCTGAGCCTGCACTGAAGGTGTAAAATATGTCTCCAGAAATTCAGAAAGTAAGGAGAGTCTTTGCAATGCCATTTTTAGGGCAGAGGAAAAAAACCCTGCTCTACCACATCAACTCTGCCTGCCGTAGCTGAGAGTGATTCTGAAAACCAACCTCCCCTCTGCTCACTGCAGCAGTCTGCTATTGGCCTGGTGGATGCTGACAGCAGTGATGTTACTCTGTGGTGGAGGGGCTGGGGGCAGACTCACTCTATAAAAGCCAGGGATCTGCAGCATCACTGAGCTGGTGCAGTGCAAAAACGCCCGCTCATCCTCACCGATGGTGTGCAGAACAAGGGGGACATAAAAAAAAAATCTTCTGAAACTAAAAACATTCATATCCTTTTCTTAAACAAACAAAAAAATCCACAACAAAAAATTCATCATGAGCTACGATTCCCACTTCTCCTACCGCGGCCCTTGGGACAGCTACAGAGGGTCCCAATCCACCACCAAATCCTCCATGTCGTCCTCCCTCTTCTCTTCTTCTCGAGCGCCTCCGTCTGGGAAGAGGATCCTGAGGCTGGCCTCCTCTTCACTGCCAGATGGGTCTGAGCGGATGGACCTGGCTCAGGCCAGCTCCCTCAACACAGAGCTACTGGGCCTGCGCTCCCAAGAGAGGGAGCAACTAGTGGACCTGAACGACCGCTTTGCCACCTACATCGAGAAGGTGAGACACCTGGAGCTGCAGAACCGAGCCCTGCTAGCCGAGCTGGAGGCGCTGAGGCGGCGGCAGAACGATCCGTCCCGTCTGCAGACGCTCTATGAGGGGCAGGCGAGGAGTTTGAGGGCCATGATCGACTCTGAGAATGGGGAGAAGATGCGGATGGAGGCGGAGAGAGACTACCTGCGTGATGTGTATGAGCAGATGAAGGAGCGCTATGAGGAGGAGTCAAGGCGGCGTATGGATGCTGAGGAGGCCTTGCAGAGGGCCAGGGAGGAGGCCAGCAGGGCCGTGCTCTCCAACTGTGATGCCGAGGCCACGGTGGTCTCTCTGTGTGATGAGATGGTGTTCCTGAAGAAAGTCTTTGCAGAGGAGCAAGCAGAGTTGCAGGCCCAACTGCAGGTGGCTAACATCAGCGTAGACGTGGAGGTGTCCCGGCCTGACCTTTCCACCGCCCTGCGAGACATCCGAGCACAGTACGAGCGGCTGGCAAACAAGAACATGCAGGCCGCTGAGGACTGGTACAAGAACAAGTTCGCGAGTGTGGCGGAGATGGCCAGCAAAAACAACGAGGCTGTGCACGCCATCCGGGAGGAGACCATGGAGTACCGGAGGCTGCTTCAGTCCCGCTCCTCGGAGATTGAAGCTCTCCGGAATGTCATCGACTCCCTTAATAAGCAGATGGAGGATCTGGAGGAGATGCAGGCCAAAGAGGTGGCAAAGTACCAGGTGAATGAGGGATACCTTGATCCTGATCTGCATGAATATTCATCCAATAGGGTAATGTGAACTAATAGTGGTGTCTATTCTGGTTATCTGCTCATTTGTGCTCCAATATGACTTGAGAGGTATTCTGCTCTCAGGTCAGGAGCAATCTTCTTATGCTGCTCCAACATGTTCACAGGGAAAAGGGACAGGAAAGATGATGTGTATAGCAGCTTGGCCTCAAGGTTGGACACAGAGATAAGATGGAATAATATTAATAGACACCACTGACAATAAAAGAAAACATACGAGCAGAAAGTAGAGAAACAGCAGGAAGAGGCAATGCTTCTTTTTGCTACAAGATGTAAATATATTCTCTGCAGCAGCTACACCCTCCCCATACTGTAGTGCTCAGCAGGAAATAATGGCAGACTCACAGCAGAGGTGAAAATCTGCGAGGTCTGAATAAACTGAGAAAAGACACTAGACACACAAACGAGAGGACAAGGATGTCCACAAACTATAACTTAATTTACAACTTTCTAGAAACAAAATAAAATATAAAATATGTATCATAAAGTTCTATATGTGCTACATGTTTCAGTTTTTATGAATCTGTGTCTAGCATCACTAAGTGTGACATTTGATAATGAATGACTGTGTTTTTAAAAAATTCATAGATGAGGATAAGTGAGCTGGAGCGGGACATCACTGACGCCAAGCAGGAGATGGCGCGCTACCTGAGAGAGTACCAAGACCTTCTCAATGTGAAGATGGCCCTTGACATTGAAATAGCAGCATACAGGTGAGATCTGGCCTTTGTTTGCTGATCTCCACTAATATTGGACATTCTAGTTTAGATTCTGTGACAAAATGTTTTCAAAGAACTTCTGATTATTTTTATTTTAATCTCACTTATTTTACACTTCTGTAAATATATTTTACACTTCTGTAAATATTCAAACAAATGCACAGTAAGCTCAGTTATATTCTGTTTTCTTTATCTTTTCAGAAAACTTCTGGAGGGGGAAGAGATTCGTCTGGCTTACCCTTCCCTTCCCTTCCCATCCTAAACTAAAACCTAAAGGCCACCAGGCTGGCATAAACCTGAATTCTTCATATCCTTTCTTCTTTCCTGTCCTGACCAGAACATCACCCCTCTCCCTCCCTTGTTTCTTTTACGATAATCTTTCCCCCCAAAATACTCCTTCCTTTACTCCCCCACTAAAACCAAACCGCAAACCAAAACTCATCGTTCTCAAGACAGATGCGCCCTTGTGCTAAACAAGAGGTCCACCAGAAGTCCCCCTTCTTCTACACACGTTCTGACACCACACATCAAGAAGATGGCAAAATGCTGTAAAATGCAGAGTGGCTGCACTGCATTAGTTACATAGCAATGTCGGACAGCAATATTGTTTTGGCTGAGTTCCTCTCTAGTATGTTAAAGTCCAAGCACCAGAGGTACTATTTGAATCTTCTGAACCCTCATTGTGCAAACATTTGACCAATTGTTTGTGACGGAGGACAAAACTTCCTTTTATCTCTCAATGCTTGGACTTTATGTGTTTAAATTGATGCAAGAAACCTGCAGCATTATTGACTGGGAACTCTACCAATCGATTATGCATTGTCCTGCACCCCTGGTTCTCTATTAGTAGTCACTGAACCAGTAACCTTAAGCATTTATTTTCACTATATTAAAGACCCATTTTTGTCCTTTTTAGTTATTCTTCCTCTGCATTTACAGCTAAGCAACTGCTACAAGTTTTGGTTGGTTTACAAACCAAAGTGAATTTGGGTCTTCCTATTTGGCTGGTTGTTTAAATTTCTAATTTCTAATAAAATTGGGTATTTTCTTGCATAACCTTTGGGACATGTAAATGCTGTGGAAGACTAATTGTTACTGGTTTCGCCGTATATTCATGCAGTGTGTCTCACAGCTTATCTGCATTAGATATTTTTTTCTGTTCTGTGAGTTCATTCGAAGCTAAACAATGAAACTGAAAGATAACTGCAGGAGCTCCTTGTTGTTTGTCTGCTGATGTTAGATCTAAGTGGTGCTTTACATCTGTGAAACTAATACAAAGTCGGCACCCTGCACCGTTTACGCTTGGTGTATCTGTAACAGCCGGCAACAAGCTGAATAAACATATAACTGACCTGCAAATCAGTTCACTTACTGTGTTTTCCTTTGACACTTATAAGGATATTTAGGACAGGACAAGAGGCTAAAAGCCTTTCAATGTTATGTCTCCACTGCAGTTCTCATAATTATCTGATTATGTGTTGCCTGTGTGTTCAAAGCAGGTCAGCTGCTGGATGAGATCTTCTATCATCAAAAGTACATTTTAAATAAGCAATTCAGGCAAAACCAGACATAGTTTCAGATTGGTAATCATAGGGTTTGGTTAATAATCTTTGTGTTTTGAAAGAATCTCAATGTAAAATCGGTTCTAATTAATTAAATGAATGATTATCCAGTCATAATGACCCAAATTCCAGTTATATGGCTTTTCTTACCACATCAGATATGATGAACACCGTCAAAATATCACGTTTTTTACAATATGAAAAGATTTTGAAGTATGAGGAAACTTTAAATAACAAATGTGCAATGCATATATAGAAATTGTTATAGTAATAGATAAATGTGAAAAGCCAAAGGAATATTACACCTGCAACTTGTCAGGCTGAATCTGCGACTGCTGAGCATGGTGAATATCATCTGGGAGTTTCAAGGCTTCTATACATTTTCACACTGAATTACTGCAAAACAGGCTTCTCTTCATTTCACATCCTGCTTACATGTCTCCTTACTTACAGCTCTCAATGTCACAGAAACGGCACACAGCGGCACTGCACCATTTCCCATCATTCCTTGTTCCTGGCAAGCTAACTGTAGCTTTAATGTGTTGGTGCCTTGCCTCAGCAGGATCATCAGTCACCAGGCTGACACCAAGCATCCCACTGAACTCTGAAGAAACACAAAAAATGCAGGAGTTCACATGAATGCAAATAGTGAGTGTAAAACAACAGTTCAGCATACATAACATTAAGTGTCGTAATATGTCACTGTCTCGTTTTAAGAGCCAGCTGGTTTTAAGTAATTAAAAGTCCTTTCATTTCTCAAATTCAATGTCTTTTTTGTGAACTTGTGCTTTTTAGGGCATCTTGCCTCATACATTTTCCACAATATGGCGCTATATATATTTATATCAAATAGCCTATATTGTGTGATGTATAACATTGTATTCATATTGCTCACCCTTAGTTTAATAATTTGTTTAGCGAGCTCTTGAAAAAACTCTTACATTTCAAATATCATTGCCACTGGATTATGTCGTCTGGCCTATTTCTTAAAATACTGCAAACAAAAATACCCAATTGTCCTATTTGTTTAACTCTCCTACATACTCTATTTGGGCTACCACCCCCCTTCTGCAAAATACCCTTAAACTAACTGATCATAAAGTAAAAAAAAAAACAAAACTTAATGGCAGTACAGCCTCCATATATTATGATTAACCATTTATTACATTAATGATGATACATGAGAGGCACAAACTGGGGCTCAAGCCAGGATGATGCACTATACAGTGTATGTTTGTTGCTAAATGAATCAGTTGCTCACATCTATAAGTAAAAATGTACCTGGCTGAAGGGTTGGGCAATTTGGCCAAATACACTGAACAAAATTATAAATGCAACACTTTTGTTTGTGGCCCCATTCATCATGAGTGGACCTCAAAGATCTAAGACTTTTAGCATCTTGATATGCCCCACGTGTGAGGTGGATGGATTATCTCAGCAAAGGAGAAGTGCTCACTAACACAGATTCTGCCAGATTGTGAACAATATTTGGGAGAAATAGGCCTTTTGTGTACAGAGAGAAAGTCTTAGATCTTTGAGTCATCACAATAAAAAATCATATTCAATATCAATTATTATCAAGATAAACGTCAAATCTTTATTTAATTCAAGTTTAAAGGCAGTTTTTTGCTCCTGAGTGAAAGTTGAAGAAACCAGATGGTTCATAAAGGTTCTATTCTTTATGGTCATAACATGACAAACACTTGATGCCAAACAGTTGATCTTTTTTCAACAAATATGCATGAGTAAAATTAAATAAAATCTTTTTTGTCCCTTTCCTTCAACAAAATAAATATCTTAATAGAAAAATTAGGTACAAATTCGTTCGTGATTAGAATGAATATCAGACATTTATAGAACATTTCTTATTTTGTTATTGAGGAAATTATCATTATTGTTGCCCACCTGGCTGCTGAACAACTGCTAAGCTAACGTAGCTATTTAGCTTGCTATCTATTTAGCAAACTAGCTACCTAGCTTAGTAGCTAACTATCTGCTACTATAGTTCGTAGCAAATAGATATTACTCATGGACTGTATTTAAAAAAGATTGTACTACAACACAAGTGAAGGATGGAAACTCACTTTTAATCACCCCTAAAGTCCTTTCTGTATCCTACAGATGGCGGTAGAGTCTAAACAGCCTCTCAGCTGCTTTGCTAATTACTTCCTCCGGTCAGAGGAAACCAACATGGCTGCTGCCTTGTGTCGGTAACATTTCGGTCTCAATGTTAACTTACAGAGCAAGTTTCAAACCTAAATGCTTTGATCAGCTTTTACATTGGGCGACTAAAAAGCTGCACCTGTTACCACATTTTTGACGCCGACATGTTCCAGGTTATCGGCGGGAGGAGCGTCCAGGCGGCCCGGCTTCTCGCGCCCAGGAGCTCCGTGCTCGTGGAGGCAGTCCGGGGCAGAAAGTCCCGCACCGACCCGGTCGCCAAGTCCAAAGAGGGGCGTATAAAAGTGCCTCCCCCCGTCGATCCGGTGGAGATGGTGGTCCTTAAGGAGAGATTCACAGAGTACCAGATGATCATGAGAGCGCTTCGGTATGTTAACGTTAAATCATTACTAGACATCAGGTCATCGCAAAGTCTGTGACCCCCTAACAAATAGCCTAACTGTCAAACTTCTCAACATTTATTCCCAAACTTAACATTTGTTTTGCCCTCAACCCCCATCCAATAAATGTTCTGTTCCACTTGTTATCTTCAGTCGACTCGACCACTGTAACGGTGTCTTTACAGGGCTCCCCAAGAAATCCATCAGACAGCTGCAGCTAATTCAGAACGCTGATGCTCCCTCACTAAGACCAAAAACTGGGTCACATCACTCTAGTTCTGAGGTCTTTACATTGGCTTCCTGTATGTCAAAGAATTGATTTCAATATCCTGCTGTTAGTCTATAAAGCACTAAATGGTTTAGGGCCAAAATACATCTCTGATCTTCTGCTTCCTTTTGAACCATCCAGACCTCTCAGGTCCAGGACCTCTCATCTGGGACAGGTCTGCTTTCTGCCCTCAGAGTCAAAACTAAACATGGAGAAGCAGCGTTCCTTTTTTTATGCTCCGTATATCTGGAACAAACTCCCAGATAACTGCAGGTCTGCTGAAACTGTCAGTTCTTTTAAATTAAGACTGAAGACTTTTCCACATGGACCCCAATCTGTGTGTCTGTAACGGGTTTACAATAAATTTAATAATTACAGCAATACTATTGCTTGTTAATGTTAAAGTAATATTCCTTAGAATCATTCAAACTTCATGTCGTCATAGTTGTGAATTATTGTGTGCATTATACTATTAGAACATCACTGTTGATCATATTATAATACCACTGAAATGCAGTTTTAATTTATTTTCCTATTTGAAAGTTTCAAACTGTTTTTCTTTTTAAATGATGTGAATCGTAGTCATGCCCTTTTGTAAACTGAAAAGATGTCGTTTTACATGTCTGTTTATATTTTGAGTTGACTAAAGTTAAATAGTTTAAATGAGTGAATTTAACCTGGTTCTTTTTACCCGTGTTTGTCAGTCTGGAGTTCAAGGAGGAGGTGCTTCGAAGAAAGTACGAGGAGGAGACAGGCTCCCTGGCGGAGGAGAGGGCGAAGCAGGAGGCTGAGGAGCATCACGCCCTCATGGCCTTGAACAACCAGGAGAACCTGCGCATGCTCAAACTCAGGTAAGAAAAAACTGAAAATGACAATGTGAAGAATAAAAACCTAATTTAAAGGCATGCAATACTCTGAGTACTCTTGTCTTCTTCTGTGTGATTTAAAAAAAAAAAGGATTTTGTCTCCTCTATATCTTTTAGGATGGTGAGGGTCCAGAAGGAAAAAGAGGAAGCTGAGCGCAAGCAAGTTGAAGCTGCCATTAAACGTGAACAAGAACGGGAGAAACTCATTAAAGAAAAAGAGAGTGAAATTTTGAAGTTGCAGGTATGAATTTCTCAATCTTTGTTTATCTTCCTTCTGTTTTCTCCCTCCAAACTGAATAAGAAATTTTATGTTAAAATCTACAGGCTGCGTTTGCATGTTTATGTAGTCTACAGAATATAGTTTTCTGGAAGTGAAAATTAAAATTCTGCATTAAGATAGATACAAATTAGATCTCTGGCTTACTTTCAATTTCTTACAGGAGGATGCAAAGAACTTCATCACCTTGGAGAACTTGGATCAGCGTATAGACGAGGCTCTGGACAATCCAAAGAATTACAACTTTGCCATCGACAAAGAAGGGAGAGTTGTTAAACAGACAACGCTGCAGTGAAACTCCAGACTGAGCTGTTTGTTTCTCTTCATGAGGATAAACAAAATCAGACCAACATCATTCTGTTAGTCAGGACTGTGAGACGAGTTCAGTCTGATCCACCCTGGTGGCGGATTTTCCTCAAACTTAAACACTTGGTGTGAGAATGTTATCGTAGCTCTCAAAGAAAGAAATATCAGAGACGTTTTCATTGGAGATTCTTAATCCATTTCAAAACATGTCATGTTTGATGCTCCTACTTTGATGGGAAAACAAAATTCTCGTGTCATCAGAAAAGAGGTGATCATGTTTTGGTCACAAGGCCAGCTGCCTTTTTTATTTTTCATGTTTCTGCTTCATTTTCTTCCTTATTTGAGTGCTCTACATGTCAACATGTTCTTTTGATCATCACTGTCTTCTCATGATATGTAATGTATGTAAAGTAAATTAATGTTTCCACTAAATTAGTCTGAATCTTTTTCAAAATCATAGGATTAAATCCAAAACTTAATCAGAGCTACTTGGAAACAATCTTTTAACTTAGTTCTTGCATTTACAATTTGTTTTTACAGCACTGAGTCAGACTGTGAGAACTGGGTCTTAAAACCAGGACAAGATGATTGATCACTGATATGTGCATTCAAAAGATGTTCCACAGTGACAGTGTCCTGGATGTGTAACAGAAATTAGACAACATACCTTCAGAGTTTCAGATTCTGTCCTAAGGAAAGCTAGATTACCACCTGAACAAAGTATTCACCATGTGTCAGCTTGTTTGTTGTCATTTACTTGACTGCAACTAAAGCACAATATTAACTGTTACGGGCTTTGAAGTGGGTCTTGTTTTTATTATATAATGTCAAGGCCCTGTCCAAATCTAGTTACATCTTGCATATTACTTCAAATCAATACAAATGGATTGACCCAGTAAACACGTTTCTATTCTTAAATATATTTCTGCATAGGTGTGGTTTCTTTCTGGATATCCATAAAAAGTATCATTAAGCTCCTATGCATCATCTACTTAATTGGTACTTTTAAGTGACAGAATGCATAGACAATGCACAAAAAGTGACTAATAGGGCTACCTCAATGGATTTACACCATAATGGTCTTCAGAGTCCCATTATATGAAGATGTTTGTATACAACTTATTGTTTAGTGTATAATTTACCTGTGTGTGTGTGTGGAGGTAGGGCATTTTCATCTTTAGTGAACGAAATGAGGCTGAAAGCTCAGAGCCCTTCATTCCTGCAATTGATGCTGCTGCCCTCTAGATGGCACCCTGCACATCTCTCCACATTAGGTGCGTTTGACTTCATGCGGCGCTGCGCAGCGGTGATTTAACGTGATGCATGCTGCTGTCCCGAATTTCGCCCGAGCTGCAAAACGTCACCATGTCATGACAATAGGTGCGTTCGAGATGATGTGTCCAACTTGACGGCGCCGTTTTTACACCCCGCCCCTGCAGTCACCTGCAGCTCACTGTAGACTATCAAGTCGGCAAAAGTCAGCCGCCCTCATCGCACCTATCGTTGTCAGTGTTTACTGTGAACCAGTAATCCTCTTCTGTCATGCAAGGCCTGGAGATTGATGGAATGATGATGAGGAGAGGTGAAGACTTAAAAAGAAACTCATTCAAAGTGCAGCAGCTTCAGTGTAAGAGGGATAAACAAAGCAATTCAACTCGGGCATTAGGCTATTTCTGGGAAATTGACTTTGTCTTTAATGCAAATTTCAAATCCTTCATCTGGATCAACTCAAAAATAAATCAGTTACAGGTGTGTGGATTTGTACATATAATATTTTGGGGGGGTTTATTTTGGTGTTGGGTAAAGCAAGATATTAGAAGATGATCAATTAATCCAAAAAATAACTGGCACATTAGTCGTTAGTTGCAGCCCTGGGTTGGACAGTAAATCTAAAAGAAGTATGGCTAAACAAAGTAGGGTGATAAAGAAAAAACAAATTAATAAAGTGTTTGAAAGCAAATGAGGGATTAGAGGTTTTGTTCTCTTAATGCTTAATCACTGGATGCAACTGGAGTTGTTGTGATGCAGTTCACACAGTTAATGTCATTGTTACTGGGGGTTAATGATTGGTCAACTAGGACAGCAAAGCTTGGGATTAGAGGTAACACCACAGATTGGATTCAGATGAGCTGGGCAGTTTTTCTCGCAGCTCACCAAGTGTCACAGTCAGAATATCAGATTATTAGTCAATGGTCAGGATTGGTTAGGACTCAGTTTAAAGCTCTTTAGATCTGTAGATTATTTTATACACAAGTTAAAAGAATTTGCCCATACATGAAAATCCAGTCAGTATCTATTCATCCTGGTGTCAATGCTTTTCCACTTCAGTGTTATTTAAAAGGACCTATTTTTACAGCTTCAAAAACACTATATATTACCTTCAATACCATCATTCATCATAGTCCAAGTCAAATGACTGCACCGTGAGTATGTGAAGCAAATGTACACAATAATAATGGTCAATATTGGATTTGTGACAGTTTCAGAAATGAGGACAACAAAGAATAATGCTTTGTTTTTGTTCAGTTATTAACACCTGAAAAAAGTTAAATAAAGGGTTAGAGAGATTGTAATCATTGTAGGAAAGCAGAAAAGACAATATTGTTACACAAAAATATGCACATTTTTCAGACTTTCCATTACTCTTTTTTTTTTCTTGTGAAGTACTGGATGATATTTCAGGCCTTTTAAAATGTAATAAACAAACAAAAACAAGGCCACAAGTGGTGGAAAAATGTAACTTAAGTAGACTTAGTTTTAAGGGGTCACAAGCCATAACGGTTGAGAAACACTTGCCTAGGTGTTTCAAGAATGTGGCTTAGTCCAGTTTCTAATTAGCTCTCATAGATACAGCACAATTATTATTCCTTTCCTTTTTATTTAGTGCAGCGGGTGAGATTACATCAGCATAGATACAGGAATTCTTCAGGGTAATTGTAGTTTTTATCTTTGCCCAGTAACATCCATGTTTTTGACCCTAAATGACTATTAATAATACATACAGACTAAAGCTACAGATGGTTTCAAACTGGTTGTAAAGCACTTCAAACTGACAATAATGCTAATGAACAAGTGTTGTTCTTGAGCACCTTGATATTAGCAATAAATACAGTACATTCACAAAATATTGTAACTGTGGAGGCAGACGTGTTATTACTCAAAACCATTTCTGAACATGAAGATGACATAAAACTGTAAAGTAATTGATGTGATAACCTTTTGAAGCTTTTCTCCTGAGCAACATGCTCATGTACATTTAGCTTTCAAGATAACACTCTAATGCAGAGCGAATTATCCAGGTAATATTTTATGTTTTGCTCTGAGAAAAGAGACAGCCTATCGAATCTGTCCATAGCACCCAATATGAAGTTGCAGTCAAGACCAGTGAGACTTTCACAAAGCTGCATTTGTTCCTGTTCATGCCTAAGTTGATACATTTTAAATGTGTTATAGCTAATGGTAACACCTCAGGTAGTCCTGAACCTGTTTGCTCCAAGTAAAACAAAAAATGGAATCATTCATAACTCGGGAAAAACAATCAATAGAAAGCTGTACATTTGTCACAGACAGACACAGACTGTATAAATCCTATTTTGTGATAGAAAATATAGCATTAGCTCACATTAGACTGAGAAACGAAAATCCAAAACAACATTTGCACTTGAATATTCAAGTATAATAACTCAGACATACAACACATTCAACCAGGAGCATACTGTTGGCTTCTTCCATGACTCCAAATAATCTCAGATATGTGGGGGAATCCATTTTGGTAACTGAAAACAGTTTGTGTTTTGCTTTTTGAGCTATTGAGGTGTGTTTTTATTCATTCAACGCCCACTTTGGGTCTCATATTGTTGTTAAAAATATTGTTGATTAAGAAACCTGGTTATTAAGTTGTCCGGGGTATTTCTCAAACCTCCTCTCTGCCTCCTCACTGAACGCATCACCTGTAAAGAGAAAGAGACAATGAATGAAGCAGTCAAAAAGGTTAAACAAGAGCCAAATTATACATTAACATTTGGTCATTTTTGTGTTTCTGACTGCTTACCAATGTGGCAGTTATGGAGCCAGATTCGATGTCCGTCATATTTGCAGTTGCATTTCATGGCGTTGTTGGTGAAGTCGCTCTCAGCCACTTCGTGATTTGGATTTATCACAATCTGAGGGGAGAAATACAAAAGAACATTTATATAAAAGGCCAGATATTCCCAGACATTAAAAACACAATATCAACTTTTTCACTTGACAGTAAACCCGTTTGTAAAGTCTGGTTAAAAGCTGGTGTCCAGGAATGAATTGCCCAATCTAGCTTTCTTCTGTGTATACAGCAGTTTAAATCCTAGATGAGAATAAGCTGTTTTTAATGCTTATTAATGTACAACAGGCTTTGTGGACAGTTTTCCAACATAAATGAGTTAATTTAGTCGATTTTACATTTACTGTAATGTGTGGCCTTTTATTTTTTTTGTTAGGTTTGATTGATGGTGTCCTTCGAGTCTCGTGGTGAGAGGTAGGTCTGAGTTCATGTAAACAGGGCTCCTTAAGTACTTCCTGTAGTCTTCTCAATAGTGTTTTTTGGTTCCACCGAGAGAGGAGAGTGGATGTGGAAGTGATTATGCCAAAATGTTGCAGATATCCATCTAAATATTTGTATCTAAACTGTATAGTTATCCAAAAAATCTGAAACGTAGTGAGACAGGCAGAGGAGAGGAATAAGAAAAGAGAGGCGGGGGAACTTTATAACTGCAGAGGTCAAACATGCAGCATTGCTTGTTCATAATAGCTTGATATGCAGTTATAAATACTGGAGTATATGTTAGCCTACAAAGTTATTGTTTGAGAGCTGCCTGACTTCATCAGTTGCTGGAACTAGCTGGTGTTGTCATTTATTTACAAATCCAGACCCATATGCTCTTTCAGCACTATTTCATCATATGTAATGGATTTTGTGAAGATTGTCTGGAACTGTCTAAGTGTGTCGCCAGTTTAACTATTGGACACACTATAAATAGGTAAATAGTTTGACATCCATACAGTTTTTTTTACAAATGCTCTACAAATTGAGCCAAACATGCACACCTGCAAAATGTAGTTTCCAGGTTTAACATCTGAGATGTCGATCCACTGGCAGTCAATGTCGTGACGGTACAAATCCCAGCAGCCCACAGTGATGCCCTGATCACCAAAGTTGGCACACTCATACCGCTTAGAAACGCCTGGGTGTCAGAACGATTTATTAATTTTAAGATGCATGGGACTTAATAAACATGTTTAGATTGTTGAAATGTGATGTTCTGGTTGTCCAAACAAATGAAAACAGACCCTGTGGTCTGACTCACCCTCTTGACAATCTGTATCCTCCAGACAGAAACTGGCTTTGTGTCCTTCTGCCACTTTGCTACCGTTGGAGTTCAGCAGATCATAGTGGGTGAAAATATCCATGCTGTGGTAGTGGCTGTATAATATAGATAAAAAGGCTGCTGTGAAGATTAAAAACTCCAGTATTTTATAGTCAAAGCGGCCTCTCCTTTGATAACTGACAACACAAAACTAATATTTTCATTTTTATTTAACACCATTCAAAAAAGTGACAAAACTGTGTTTATGCTTAAAAACAATTTGTAGCAAAAAAGATAACTGACATTGAAATGGATGTGAAATTATGATTTTCTTTCTTTTACAATTGTCGGATGTATTTCTGGTTGAAACATGATGTTGGGTATAGACTTTTCCTGAAATATCTGATTAATTTTTTTCATCTAAAATGTTCTAAATGCTATAGAGGGCAATATGTTTAAGTGAAAATAAGATGAATCAGAGATAATCTCTTTCAGATATACTAGTATATGTGGCATACAATGATAGAATATGATAGATATTAGACTAAATTTATACTGCAGGTGTTTTAATCTCACAAACTCTGTAAACAGGGCATTTCATTTCATGTCAGCAAAGCTGTTGTACAAACAGTTTCCTGTGTTGCCTGACTACAGAATAATTTAGGAGGAGGATACATATGGTATTTTTATCAGCTGACTCAGAGGGAAAAATGGACAACTACAACACAAAAAATGTAGAAGGAACTTATAAATTAAATTTACATACATTATAAAAATATATGCTCTTACTCTGGGCTGCAAATATTTCATCAGGATTTATTCTGTATTTTCATCTGCATCTACCTTTTCTGCTGCAATGTCTCAATCTCTTTAACTTATTCTTAAACTCAATTTGGTGCATGAAATAGAAACACATACGACAGGAAATGAACTGTTACACCAGAATGTGTGCATCATCTAATAAAATAATGTAATTGCATTGATATAAACTTTAAACTTTTCCTGTCAGATCCTGTCCAAAACATAGATCACAGCATCATTAAGATTCTGGTCTGGTATTAATAGGATGAAGCAACTCATCTAAAAAGAGCCAGACAGAAAGATGTAAATGAAGACCACATTACCCATGGCAGGCGTGCCAGACCCATGAATGCCGCCCGGCCTTTGGTTTGAAGTCAGCCCGACCGATGTTGTGGATCTGGGAGGAAAAGCGGAGCAGGCGGCGGTGTCCATAGGGCCAGTTGGCCTTGGCCGCAGATTTTGACAGGCAGTCCTCCTCTGCAGCACAGTAGAGCATGTGCAGGGGGCGATCCTCAATGTAGACTGTCTGCTGGACCAGAGGGGCGTTCAGGACGAGGTCAGACGCCGCTGGGCAGAGGGGGAGTAGCAGGATTTAACATTTTTAATTGATGATTTGATGACAATGTTTACTAATAAAATTATAATTTGACTTATTACATTCATTGTTCTACATTATCAAGAAAAGTTCATGTCAATGTTCTGCTGTTTGTTAACTATTAGTGGTTTTAATAAGGTGACATCATTACACAACCCAGCAATGTAGACAAACATTTCGTGTTACATAACACACATAAAATGTCTCATTGAGCTTTACAGACCCACATTAGCAATAGCTACAAAAAAGCATAATCAGAAAGCTCAGGAGATGAAATACAAAGAGCTGTAGGAGAAAGTTGAAACATGGACTACAGTATGTTAAAATCAATGATTTCCCTCATATATGTTAATAAAATGAATTCATCATGTTGGATCTTGTTTGTTTCTGTTTTGGTCTCTCTTCAGGCCCTTGGAGTTTCAACAGGTCAATAAAATATGTCTATGATTGTCAGTCAACAAAGTAGTTTCTTCAAAAATTCCCATTTGTTTCTGTTTTTTCACTCACTGTCAGAACAGATGACTCCCGCTGCAAACTTTGCTGCTGACTTCTGACAGCTGACAGTTTTGTGATGCTGACAGTGACTCAGAGACATCTCATTGCCCATGCACTTCACACCGCTCATCACCATCTCCGTCACATTGCTGCTGTCCCAGTACCAGGTTTCCTTAGAAGGGGGTTAGACAACAGTAGACAAACATGCAAACAAAAACAAACACAGTGCATCGATCAGGAAATAATAATTCACAAATGGAGTTGCAGAGAGTTCAGTGGGATGTTGCTGCTCTGAAAAACAGATGTTCATGACTCATTTTTGGCTGCTCACTGAGGACAAAGTGTAATGTGAGTTTACTTTGTAGTAATCGATTTAGTACGTTACTGGACTGCTTCTTAATCCCACACCACTATAAATTTCATTAAACACAGATTATTTCAGTTAAAACTATATTTAAATATTTTGTATCTATATAAGTATGTAGTTTACATTTTGGATTCAGATTTTTGCAATACTGTATAACTACTTTTTAACTAAAAATATTTAAGGAGTTTAAGAGCTCTTACTACCCTTTAAAGGAAATCCACTCTCATATATCATCACTTTCTGATGTTCACTGAGTTTGAGCTGTAATATTGTCATCAATGCCATCAATTGTAAGTAGTTGTTAAGTAAGAGTTGTAATTATAAGTTTGTGTGTCCCAGCTTTCCCTCCGCCTGCCTCGTTTACTTCTACTTCAGTCAATGATTTGGAAGAAGCCACAGAATGACAAGCTAAGTCTCTAAGTGGTATATTTTTTTCTGTGGGTGTAGAAATTGGTCTCTGTGCCTCCTTAATGATGGATTTTTAAAATTTTTGGTCAACAGACACCAAAAGCTGACATTTATTGGTGCTGTTTAAATATACCTATTTTGTTTTAGTTTTGTTTTAATTTCCTCTCAGGTTACTGCTAGGAAATTAAACACAGTTTAAAAGTTTCAAAGCTTCAGCAATTCAACAGCGATTATACCGCTGAGAGGTGGTATTGGGTGCAATGCTAAAATCAGCAAGTATCTAGCATTTTCTATTTACTGTATATCAAACTGCATTTGGTTATGCAAATAATCTGGTTATGAAATACCTCATATTGATCTACTAAAACAATCAGAATGAGCCCATAATTAAATGCACATTTTTATGTGGATTTTTACTCATGATAAAAATCATGATTGCTTAATGTAAGATGGAACTATAAATCATTTTAATATTTTAAGGCACAGTTTGATAAACCATTGGTTTCGAATATCAAAATTTGAGACGGAGTCCTGTTTCTTTACCTTTATATGTCACTAACAATGTCTACTTTTGTAATTATTATATAATATCATGACAGTGATTTTGTTATGCTGTTTTTTGTGATGCATCTCAAGAAGCTTGGAAACAGTACATTTGTTCATTATAAAATATCTCATAGTGGTAGCATTTAAGTCTTCAGTCCTACTTACAGTAATGGCATGCATGGAGTAGCCGAGCCCTAGCTGCCTGCAAACCACCATGGCTTCCTTTGTGGTCCAGCCTGTGCTGCACACTGTGCCCCACTTGGACCCAACCTGAACCTCCACCCGGCCCTCATAATTGGACCGGCCGCCTACTATCCGGATCTGTAGAAATGCCCTGCTGGGAGTCAGTGAGGGGACACACTTCCTGTTCTGTCTCTGAACTTTCTGGGCTGAAACTAACATTGTTCATATACAGTCATCAGGCACTGGAGAATGTGTTGCTGAAGCAGCAGCTTGGTTAGACTTTCTTGGCGTGGAGAACGTCAACGTGGTTTCCAGATGAGGTCACCACTTTCAATTAGTGGTGAATGGCTTTTGAGATTGATTAGAAATGTCATGTGTGTTTGTTTTGGTCTGCCTAAAGAGAAAAGACCAAAAGAGGTTTTTCTAAATGCAGGAATATGATTAAAAAAAATCATGTTCCTGCATTTAGAAAAAGAGACATGTACTCCATATGGAACTTATAATGTACTGTCAGACATTAATATATGCATGCATGTTCAATTATATTCCAAAAATATACACCAGAATTTAGCATGATAGTTATATTTTAGCAATATGTTTCAATGTTTTACCAGAGCATATGTCAGTGAACAGAAGTACTGAATATATTTGAACATGTACGTGTAGAGTTAACTGTAATGAAATATTAAGAATGAGATTTTCTTTTGTTGTGTTAAATTTGCCAGTGAGTTTCCATGACAGTATATTATATTTGCATATGTCAAATAGATGAAAAGAAAACCCGCTGGTCAAAGCAGCTCTGCTCTGCTGCAGACAGTTGGCTTCAGAGGTGTTAATAACCTACTTGCAGGCCCTGGTTAGCGTAGCCCAAGCCCAGTTGCCTGCAGGCCACCATGGCCTCCCTGGTGCTCCAGGTCTCTCCACAGATCAGACCCCAAATCTGCGTTCCGTTAGAGTCTGAGCTCAGCACTTCCACACGGCCCTCGTAACGGGTCCGTCCTCCTGTGATTCGGATCTGTGTGGGGCCAATGTGTTAGGAACAGGAGAGCAGAGCATAGATACACAAGGGCCAGGCTGGATAAAAAGTCTGCTGGTGTCAGTCGTGGTCTAAAATTTTAAAAGTTAACATCATAACTTTTTCTCAACTGGTGGTTCACATGTATGCAACTCAAATTTAATACTATCGCTATGATTAAAGTATTCCCTTGCAGAGGTTTTATCCCACTTGGTCCGGCCTCTACGTGTATCTACAGGAAACACGGAAGAGTATGATCTGGTATAATGCAAACTGCACAACCATACATACTCTGTGTTAACATGGAATCACTGTTGTCACAAAAAAGTATCTGCATAAATGCTGAGCACTTGAACTAATTCAGTACATACAAATATGAAAATGCCAAATGACTTTTTGTGTGACAGCAGTGGAGAAGTATTGGTTTAGAAACTGAGATTTCTGTAAGCATCAGCTCTAAATCTCACATGTTAGGGCAAATCGTAGTTAGAGCAAAGGAATAAATAAATGGATAATACAATTAACACAGTATGAAATTCGCTATTTGCCTTTCCAGTGCTACATTTATCAAATCTGATGCAGTTAGTGTTTTTAAAGTAATCAACACAGTTTCATGTCCTGGTTAATGTAATGAATAGTATAGTATTAGTGTAAAAAATTGAATCAGCTTTCTAACTTTTTTAAGTTAACAGCACAATTTAAAAATGAAACATTTTTGTAAGGAGGTTCAGCTCTGACCGAGTTCTCGAGTCCCATGTAGGGCACGTTGCAGCGGACAGCGGCGTCCTCCATGTGTTGACAGTCCTCCGATGTGATGTTTTTAAAGGGGCAGTTCCAGATGGACTTCTCCTGACCAAGGCACTTCACCTCATTCATGTAGATTGGACCCATTCCTGGACAAGAGAGACAAACAGAGGCTTAAAGGGTTCTGCTTTGATTGTCAGCCAGAATGTGATGGGAGCCAAGACAAAGTGGCAAAGGTCTCAAACCTTTCTTTTCCGGCTCTTTATATACACACTTCAGTATTTAATGAGTCCTAGCCCATTTAGTAAGGTGCTCAGATCATATTAAAACAATTCAGGTAAATTTATGCCTGCCTTGTGGACTCTGGTTTCAAGACTCAGACTGACTGAGCAAATCTGGATCCCCTCTTCTTTGTTGTGTGTTATTATTAGCCATGGTAGCCATTACTAGTCATGCTGTCTGCCCTGTTCTATTTAATTTCATTCATACTACTGCTACCAGAATCTTAAAACAAACGTATCACCTTTTTTTCATGTTGCTGAGCATTTTGTCCTGAAAATGATGTAAATGTACAAGCTTTAACTGGATGCTGGTGGAATCACTGTGGCATTAAACCACAGAAATTAGAAACAAAAAGAGCAAAACACTGATTCAAATTATCTTACTTTTTATTTACATTTATCTTACTTTATCTTACTTTTAATCATAAAAGCAAATAGGACCATACAACGGTACATTTAGAAGCCTTGGATGTACAGTATATTTTTGTTTTGATGTGTATAATTTCTTTTGCTCTGATGTTAAATTTTGACATGTTTCCATACAACCCTTGTATTTATGGAGTCCAGACTTGTATGCCTTTCAAACTACTACATAATACAGTACCTCTTGAAACTAATCCACAACTTGCTTTTAACCTGAGGCATGTTTGCTGAGCATGCATGCTCTCTGTCAGCGGCACCCGGGTTGACGTTCACCCTCTAAACTCACACTCCATCACTACGAGTCATAGCACCATGAGGTGATTGTATCATGACATTTCTGTGAAAGGAATTCCTTCAGCGGTGCTCGTTTCTGACTTCTGTGACGTTTAGGAATGTTTCCCGGACTAATTCAGCCAGGTGGCGGTCTGACATCCATCTGAGCACAGAGCAGGTTTGCTGCTGCCTCAAAAGGATTTTGTGATGTGTCTCCGCGACCGACTTCCTCTGTGGTAGAAATCATAATGTACACACACGAGAGCAGACACCCAGAGTTTCTTCAAAAGACTGCTTGTTTCTTCTTTGGTGGAAAATCAGGACCAGTTAACCTAAAAATTTCACACATGTCTATGTTGTTGAAAAGAATAACTAATGAGGAACACACACACACTTACATAAATACTTTAATATTTAGCCGGCACCTTTATTCTGAGTGAAATGGTGGCAACACTTAATAGCTTTGTTTGTTTAGAGCTTATTCACAGCAACGTTTCACTTCACAGCGACTTTCCTCATGCTTCATGATGAAGTGATATATTTCACTAATGGTGCATTCACGTCATGTGGGGTGGATGGTTGGGATAGGAATGATCTTGGCCATGTGAGGGTTAAAAATCCCACAAATTCACAATTTTAAAAACAATTTAGTGTGGTGTGTCTTTAGAGCTGTGACAGAAATCAAATAAGGTACTTATAATGAGCCTTTACAAACAGCTGTCCAAAACCTAAAAACCAACTTCTAATATGGGCGTAATTCATTCACAAGGAGATATGCTCACTTACTCACACACAGGCACAGACAGAAGGTGGATTTATGAAATCTACTGCCTCATTGTCACATGAAATGGTCCATAGCCTAGCAGGAATAACACAGATGGTAGTCTGTTCTAAAAAATGCCTGACAAACACTTAGAATATGAACAGCATATTTGTTTACTGTGATGGAGTTCTTTCTTTTATGTCTTTTGGCCTTTGTTTCTTTTCTTTCTTCATGCACAGCATTCCTTTACTTATTAAAATAAGCTCCAAATGAGGAATCCGTGTAAGAATGTGGACTTGTTGATGGCAAATTATCTGTTCTCTGGGGTGACAAGCAGGCTGCAGACAGACGACTGATGACTGAAGTCTCATCTAAAGACAGTTATAAACAGATCCTGCCTCAGGTGATGGGTTCAGTGCGAAGCACAGAATCTGTGATTCTCATAATCTGGATTCATATGAAATAGGGATTTTGGGTGTAGAGGATCTACATTATTATCCAAGTAAACAAAATATGGCAATTTTTAAACACAGATTACTTTTGCCATTTTCAATCGTGTCTTTTTTAAGTTGTATTAAGGTGTATATCCCCTCATTGGTGCTCATGGACTTCAAATACAAAATGTCTAGGGATGTGGAAATACCCTCTGTGAAGGGTGAACCCTTATACAGGATGGAGCGCTGCCTCTGCAGTCGGACATAAGGAAAGTTTTTTGACCTTCTCTCAAACAGGGCATTGACGACTATCTTTCACATGTTTTCAGTGGACTTCTGTCTGAAGTTAGATTTTGAATAAGAAGTCAGCCAGCGAATGAGGCATGCTGGATTCGTTAGCTTCCTGCCTTAAAGCACAGAAATGAAAACCCTTGTTACAGACTTCTTAGATGAGCATTGTCCACAAAGACTGAAAAATGCTGGCTGGATCAGCATTTAAATTTGGTCCTTATTTACACAGACTGACTTGTGTTTGTATGACCTAATGACCATGACTACATGTTTTTTTGTCATCTCTTATTGTCTTTTAATGTCAACGTCTGTTTGAGCTGGCACAAACCAACACATTTTTGCCACTGTACATGTTTTTCCTAACCTTGTCCCATGCGGGCTCCAGTGAGAGCCTCCTTGGCGCTGCCGAAGCCAAGCTCCCTGCAGACAACGCTGGCTGACTGCAGGTTCCAGCGATCATCACACACCGTTCCCCACTCATTGTCTTTCAGCACCTCCACCCGACCCTCGCCCAGCCTGGCACCTCCCTTCAGTCTTACTGTGCTCTAAAGAGAAAGCAGACACATAAAACAAGATTGTAATTTATGTTTGGCAGATTAGTCTTCTGAGCATCCTGGCAGGCATCTACAGTAATATGACCAGTTTTAACAACTGTGTAAAGCAGCTATGTATGTGGGAAATTTAGTATCTTTAACTTAGACTACTTCATTTCCTACAAAATATTATATATTATAATAATTTAACCTACTTCATTTGACAAAAAACTCAGTGTCCACTAACTGGCTTTTTTTGGAGCTCTTAACTGCAGTCTTAATTAATGAGTATAACATGACTTAGGTTCCAATGCTTAACATAAGAATGAATGTAAAGGATAAATGACAGCTGAATTCCATTTAGCTGCGTGTGCACGCTGGCTCAGTGTCACACAATAAAATGTCTGCTGTGTACAAGGCCTACTGAGATGATCTTAAGTTAAAGACTACATTACCGAAATTTTAAGTTTCTTTTTCAAGCCACTGTTTTGCATGAACAGCGGCCCCGGCATGCAGCTGACCACAGCCGCCATGCCGCCCTCGCAGGACGATGTCGTGTTTGGCTTGCTGAACTCCAGGGGGCAGGCTGCCAGGTGCACCTCTGTGCCCGTACACGCCACAGAGTGAATGTGGAAGTAGTTCTTCTGACGCTCCAAATACAACCTGAAAGGAAGCAGAAACAGGGGCTGTGATGACAGAAACACTATCTGTGTCCCAAATCTATACTAATTCTAAGTATGTATTTTATACTTATTGTCACAGTACACTGATTACGCAGTTAGTATACAAAAATATCAATAAACCATTTTATACTATTATATAACAGGAAATACAATAAGGCAGATGTAAAACAAACTACAACTTTGAAAAGTTACTGCCAATTAAACTTCACAAAATGACATCCAAATGTTGAGAAATCAAATGTCAATGACTACACAAATTAATGCATGACTGAAAATGAGGCTACATAACCTTGATGTATAAAGGAAAAGTGATCAGAGACTCTTATCTGTTGTTGGTTTTTCTATTATTCAGGCTCACACCAACTATCACAGACATCTTAACTTATACTGTCAAATTATAAAAACATGTTTGACAAAAGTAAAAATTCAAAGCTGTGAGGGCCTAAGTTTGATCCTGGGTAAAAAACAGTATGTATGTCCAGTTAAGCCAAATATTAAATTCAATTAAATAATTATTCATTAGAAACATTTGACATTTTAGTAAAATGCTAAATCATGAGTTAGAGGAGAAGATTGATACTCCAAGTGTGTACAGTAAATACGCAGTTGTAGCCAGTAGCCGTTTAGCTTAGCTCAGCATAAAGACTGGAAACAGCTGGTCCAGTTCTGTCCAAAGTTTAAAAAAAGTCTCCCAGCAACTCAAAATTGTGCTAATTAACATGTATATATTTGTTTAATCCGTAAATAAATGTAAAACTAAATGTAAAGCTGCGGTTTTATGGGCTACGACAAGCTATGACACAGCTAGCCTGGCTCTGTCCAAAGTTGAGAATTCCGCCTACACCTCATTAGTTTACTACATACTGGTATTAAACTATTGTTAGTAATAAAATATTGATAGAATTTTGTTGCCTTACAGAATTTTGATGCCTTTGTTTCCCCGTTTCCAGTCTTAACGCTAACTGGACACTGGTGTAAATGGCTCTTTGGAACATACATCAGATCAGACTATTCTGCTTGTCCATTATGTACTTCGACTAAACAACTATTATTGGAATTAGCTACCAGCTTTTGATATGAAAATCATGGGCGTTCTCATTAAACAGCCACATTTGTCAGGCAGGTGCTTGGAGGGGATGGATGTGGCTTAGAGGATTAGTTTTTTATTTTCTTGGGAAGATCCAACATCTTATTATCACTTTAAATGGCATTTGTTTGTGAGGTTTGTGGAAGCAGCATGTGTGTGGGTCTTTTCAGACAGCTTGAATTTACCCACAGAATTGTTTATCCTCAGATTACCTTTTGCCAGGGCTGCTCTGTTTAGACTTAGAGCTAGCTTTAGCTTTGGATGTCTGCCTGCAAGGTAAACACGGGTTAGATGGAACAGTTAGGGGAAGAAAATGAGGTGACAAAGTGAAAATACCATAGTAACAACTGTTACATGATGCACAATTATGTTAAAAACTGTAGTTACACTGTTCAAAAGGATGTGTCTCCTTCAACATAGTTGTTAAATACACATAATATGTAACTCCCATTATATTGTATGCACACAGATTTGTTGAAAGTGAGACATCCTTTTTAAATGCAAGTAAACACAAATGTGACAAAGATTTAAATCAGTCAAAATGTGGATTTTCATCACTTATTTTGACATGATTCATCAGCACAGGCTTTTATACACTGCAAAGCCAAAGGTATGTTGATACACCCAACTCCACATACAAATATTCTGGTCTGGGGATATTTTTCAAAGTTTGGGCATCTTAGTTCCAATTAAGGGAAATCTTAACGCTATGTCATTCAACTTTGTGTAAATATACTGAACAAAATTATGAACGCAACAGTTTGGTTTTTGCCCCCATTCATCATGAGCTGAGCTCAAAGCTCTAAGACTTTCTCTATGTGCACGAAATAGGCTTTTCGTGTAGAGAAAGTCTTAGATCTTTGACTTCATCTCATGATGAATGGGGGCAAAAACAAATTGCTGTTCAGTGTAGTTTGGAGAAGACTCTTTCCTGTTTCAACATGACAATATGTACAAATATGTACATATATGCACAGAGCCCTGACCTCGATCCCATCCGACATCTTTGGGATGAAGTGGTTCAAATGGGTGTAGTGCTTGGGTGTCCATCTACCTTTGGCGAAAGAGTATATGAAATGTAAAGCGTGATCATTAAAGTGTTTGTTATTGTGATTGTAGGTTTTCTCTTGTGTCAATGTGAACCTCAAGTTACCACATTGATTTTTCTTGACATATGGCATTGCTTTTAAGTTTTGGAGGTAGGCGTAAAAATTAAAGCATTATCTATCTTTATGGGTTCTTCAACTTTTTTCAGTACAGGACAGAACCCCCCCCCCCAGATATTTTGATACTCTGGTATGGACCTGATTCATTTAGAGTCTACAAATGATTATTATCTTTTTTGATCTTTACATTTTTGACAATAAGAAAAATACACAAAGCCAGCTGTATGTATGTATTTCTTTTCAGTGTCTTCACACAACAATCTTTCAATAAGCTTAATAACATAAAAAAATATAAATTGTTTCCACTGTAATTACTTGTTTTCATGTCCTTAAAGCGTGTACTTGGTGTAATTTTCCAACCTCATGACACTAAATAAAGGGTGTCACATAATAACTGTAAAAATATGATGGACTAACTTCCTCGCTCATCATCCAACGTGGCAGACTCCACCCATCTGGCACTTTAGCAGACTAAAACAAACGGTGTGAATTATTTGCAGATTCTAGCAGACACAGATTGGTTCTTGTCATGTGGACTCTTGCGAGGCCTGTGACCTTTTTAGTTGAAGAACCCAGGATGAAAAAATGACTGACCTCCTCCAAAAAGCATGCCATATTGGGGAATGGGAATTCCAGCTGTTGCATCAGATTAAAAAGTACTAATCTGTGGAAAACATTATGCCCCGTCACTGACACAACACAGATTGTCCCATAAAAAGGGGCCTAAAAAAGGTCTAAATGATACAACACCCAATTAATTTTGTGTTTTTTTGGGAGCAAAGACAAATAACTCTTGTACATTGACTTTTCTTAGTTACAATGATTAGAAATTATTTGTGTACTAGATGTAGAAGATCCCTTGATTAGGTCCACCTTTACAATCTGTGACATGTTAGTGAAAATGTCAAAGACAAAAAGCAATAATGAAAAGGAAACCAAACCTCCGCACACACAAGGCAGCCGTGAGTTTTAGCAGGATAAAATAAAAACCTACAACCCATTCACATACTGCACATCATAATAATATGACATTAGAGAGAGGGGAAGTGGTGAACTAGCTAGAAACAGGAGCCAAATGGTTATTATCTACTCCAACAGGAAACCCACTGTCAAAAACTACAGTAAACATAGTGCAGACAGAGGTGGACGGTGGGGTTTCCCAGTGACAGTGTACCTTCCACCAGCTGAAACATTAACCTTTGTCCTGGAGACCTTCTCAGCCGCTCGCTTTTTCAGACGTCTGCAACAGTGAGACATCCAAATTCCATCACATACAGGGGAGAGACCACATGCAAACACGCACACATATGCGTCGTCTCCTGACTGCACACATAATACATTTCTTTAAGGTAAAGCACTCAAGGGTCGGCTGTGAGTAACATTTTTGTCATTCCACAGGTCTCGCGTATATTATGTTACAGACTTCAGGTCACCCACGTAGGATCACAATTACAGAGCTATTCAAACTATTTAGAATTCAGCACTGTGGTGACCTTTTGAGGCCTGTTCAGCAGTCAGCAATAGGTGTTACCTAAAGTCCAGTCATTGATGATGCTGTGGTGTAGTAACTGAGACAGACTTGCTATTTTAACCAGTTAGAGTTAGATTTCTCTTTAATACTGGAAACACTGATTACTAATCAATTAATTGAGAAATTAATCAACAGATAATCAACAGAGAAAATAATGATTAGCTGCAGCTCTAGAAAATGTTCAGAACCAACCGAAAATCATGTCATTCTTCATTTTAGTCATATACATGAAAGTCAGCAAGACGTTTTTCAGTCAACTATAATGTTGAGTTTTTCTTTATCCTAAATATAGTATTTCCCAAATATATCATTTTAAATAGTATTGCTTGTGTTCAGATAGGGAGGAAAAAATAATTTAGTTTATAATCTTCACTCATTTGGATTGTTTTGTCAATTAGAAAAATCTGTTATAATAATATATCACACACCTCAATCATATTTCAACATACACAATAATGACATAAAGGCCTTTTGGGTTCAGCAAACTTGAAAACAAAGTCACCAATCTTATCTTAATCGTCTTATCACGTTGTTAGCAGTTCTGATGACTGTTGAGACTCCCAGAGCTCCTGAATTAAAGGGAAACTACACAGAGCAGAAGTTTGGAATGAAAAAAATCTGGGGGTGTGGAGTCAGAAAGAAGTGAGCTTATCTCTGCTTGAGGCTACATTACCCGCATTAACGCTCCTGAAACTTAGACCAAACTGTTGGTGGTTGGGTTGTATTGTGGGTAATGTATAGGCACCAGGTTTTGACAAGAAAAAAGAAAGGGTGGAATAAAAAAGATGATATCTCTGGTTCTGCTGCAGCGTCTTTGAAAGTTGTTTTTTTTAAACTGAAATAGTGTAATGCTAACTTGGATGAATATATACGGTCTGACAACAAAACCCTGCCTGAAACAACAACTGGTGACAAATGATTTAACATTTAATTGGCTTGGGTTTTAGTTGGTTAAAGTGTTGGGTAATCGTTTTAAATGCTGTTCCACCCTGAAAACTATCCATACTTTAGGCATGAAAACATTCTCCTTGAGGATAATGACTATTGTCACAAAATCAGTTATTGGCCAAAAAGTGCCTGCTTGCATGTTTCTGCTTTCAAAAAACCTTTATGACCAAACTCTATGACGAAACTTATGATTGTCCATCTTCACCTTCTCCTGCACTCATGCAACTGAAGACTAAAAAAAGGACAGAGGGACTGACAGCACAGAAGAATCTGACTGTTGCTGAAAGCAGGTTGGCTTTACTCCAGTCGTTGTTGTCTGTGCATTATGTGACCAACCAAACCCCCCCCCCCAATCTTGGATCATTCCCGTGAGCCTCAGCCTTCACACATGCTTGAGAGAAAACACACATTTCCCCTCAGACTACTGTGAACCATCTGCAAGGGATGAATAAAAGGCCTTCCACTGGAGCGCAGCCAGGAATGCGTGCAGTCATACTGGAAGAACAAACTGGGCAAAGAAACGGAGGCCTGAGAGTCCACTTAAGTAATCACTGTCCTCACATACCACGCAGACCTGTCAGACATTTTTCACATTAAATGATAAATCGATGATCAAATTTGTTGCCAATCATTTTTCTATCACTAATTGTGTCAACTTTAACTGTTCTTTTCATAACTAAATACTGAGACTTGAATGCAGATATCTCACTTTTGTTCCCTTAACTTTCACACTATGCCACACAGAGAGATGTGAGAATACATGGGACAAAACACACACTGGTTCGTTCTTCTTTCATACAGTCTATGGTTCATACTCTTCCATCTCTGCAGGCAATTATAATCGCTCTTCAAACTTCCTTTGCAAAATAACGAACAGAGTCTGAGAACATCAACTATGTGACCCGACCAGGACATAAAAAAAACGTTGGCTTTTCTGTCTATCCAAAGGAAAAACAAAAACATCCTCGGAAAGAATAAAGAACAAAATAGAACAGAACAATCAGAGACTCATGCGCTTTGTTGTAGAGCTGTAGTTGTGGCAGATGGTAGAGAAAGTCAACACACACTCCCTCTCATATCCACAATAAACAGCAGTTCCAATAATGTCCACTCTTTACAAAACAATGACTAAGATCCTGCTTGCGGTTTGTTTAAAGCGTTGCCACTTTGCTTTACAGACTAAAGCCACTGAATGTCAAACAGGCTGCAGCAAACATCCCATCCTGAGTGAATGGGAAAGTTACAGCCACTTTGACAGGTAGCCTAATTCCCATTGCTGGTACTAGGACCCAAAGTTTAAAAAGAGAGATCCTGCACTGCAATGGAACAATAATTTAATGTCCTCCAGTTTAGAGACTTCCCTTTTGTTCCACAATTTTATCATCTTAAAAAAATAGTTTGACATCTTGGGGAATACACTTATTGGCTTTCTTGCTAAGAGTTAGCACAGTGTGGTTTTCAGGGGGTTGTGTGCCATGTTAGCTGCTTCCCCTTGCTTTCAGTCTTTATACTTATAATAATCTAACCAGTGGAGCAGCTGGCTGTAGCTTCATATTGAGACATGAGAGTGGTATCAATCTTCCCCAAAATGTCAAACTACCTCTTTAAGGGGCCATGAGTGCTGTTTTGGTGTCAGGTATGCAGACTTCTTCCACATGAAGTGATTAATCAAAACTTAACCTCCAAGCTGTCCCTGAAACAGCAGAGGACTGCTTCTCTTACTACAGACCATTGCAGACTGGCTGATTTGATTAACCATGAGCGACCCATTCTCTGATTACAACTTTTATAATTATCTGGGTTCTAGAGTACAGATTTCTTTTCACCACCTTTGCAAAACGTTGTCAGTTGCAGCTTTAACCTCATGAGCCCACACCAGAATCAGGTTTTAATCATTAAAGTTGAGCAATTCACTTACTTGTAGAAGTTCTTGTTGACTTTTCTCTCATGTGGGAATCCTAGCATGCCGCAGACCACACGTGTGTTTTTGATCGTCCATCCCAGGTCACAGATCTGTGCCCAGCCGTCTTTGTATTTCACCTCTACCACACCCTCCGCGATGGGCAGCTTCTTTTTGGCCATGGCGACCACGGGTCGGAGTCGCACCTCCTCTATCTTGTTCTCGTCGACGTAAGCCTGTCGTGAGAAAATCAGGGCCATCAGTTTGTTGTCAAAGTCTAGATTTAAATTTGCACCAAATTCAAAGTCTGTGTCTGTTCATTAATGAAGAATTAATTCATTGTGTGTATGTAATTTATCATGATTGTAAATCTTCATTCCATTAACCTTTCTTCCTTTAAAATCCTTCTACAGATCATTATAAAGAGTTAGTACACACTGATGCTAATGATAGTTACATGAGGAATGGAGGCTTTAGTTTGCAGACAATCATAGGGGTTATTTTCCTTATAATGATTATTACTGACATATCCATGCATGCAGACATCTGCTTATTGCTCACATATGCACATTTCTTTAAGACTCTTAAATCAGAGCAAAGGCTAAACAGTGAGTCATAGCTTTTGTGGAGAGTAATTTTAGGTCTAATCCACTTGCTAACAGTTCATAAGTGGTAAATGTGACTATCTCTGATTGCTAGCTTTGCGGTGAGTCACTTCCGCTGTGGTTTATTTGGAAAAAAACAGGCTGCGGTCACAGATTGTCAGAAGTCTGGACGCCACATTGAACTGGGCCTGACTTGTAGCAACAGGCAGAGTAGTAATGCATCTGAAAGTCCACCCACTTACTGTTATGAAACTTTTTTTTCATAAGATCCTTCTATGTAACAGAGCCACCTCATCCAGTCATTCAAGCTGTTTTCAGTGACGAGTCCCCGGTCTAACCTTGTTCACCTCGGACCAGTCAATTGTACAAATGGACATCAAAGAGAGCAAATGGAAAATGATGACCAGCCTGAAACAGCTAAGCAGGCATCCCACCCAACAGGTCCCTCAGTTAATCCTTTAAGATTTGGCCATATCACTACACCCTAACTGATGGCTGCCACTGAAGGGGGAGACAACATCACCACAGCAGAATTTCACATCTGAACAAGTGACCCTGAGGTCAGGTCTTCTACACAACCTCACAAACAATCACTCATAGGAACCAATGCTGTTGTGGAATGTGAGGTTTACAGAGAAAGCTCTGCACACATAGCATCACCTCAGGACAATTTACTTGGAGAAGTCTCTGCTTTTAACAGGTTCAGACACACTGTATAGAGCAGAGCTAAACAACACCATGTGTGTGTCAGCTGAATGGAGGGGATGGGATTTTTTTTGTTGTATACTTTCAAGATGTAGCTGTCTCTTACTGGTTTCTTAAATGTTACCTACCTTAGCTTTACTGAACTCTCAGCATAATTTTTAATGCATCAAAAATAGAAATTGTCTTTAAATGTATTTCAGCGACTTACATCAATAACATTTGAGTCCACAAAGCCAGGAATCCTTTCGTCTTGGCACACAACTCCAGCATCCTCGTCGTGAGTGCAGTCACTGTTGCCCCAACCGCGGGACTTGCAGAATTCAATGCTCTTCTCACCTCCGTTACACAGCACGTTGTCCAGCCAGATTTTCCCTGGACAGGCAGCAGACTGTCAGTGTGGCTCCAGCACACTCCCAGGCCTGCGGAAAGTAATCAGTCCCGGCCTGGAAGTGACACTTGGTTGCTTGTGAACCTAGTGCTCTGGGAACTTATGGCAAAAAGCGCTCCACAGTTGCACCTATTCTAGACAAGAGGCTGAATAAGAGAATCAGCTAAATACCTAAAATGTAAATCTAATATGTTTTAAATGATTCTCAGTAAACATGAGGGTTTCTCATTTAAAAAAAGTTAAAGTGTGGCTGAGGTGGCTTGGAAGACAAACCAAACTGTTCTTTGGTTGGTCAAACACTGTGAAAACAAATTTCATATTTTTATAAAGATTTGTAAAGAATAGTCATGATATAAATTGTAACAACAAGAACAACAACAACAGTGTACAGAGTCTACAGCCACACTGGCAGCCCTGGGAGGCTGTGCTAAATGCGAACAGCATGCCAATATGGTCGCAGTTACACAGTTTGGTTAAAAGCCTGATGTTTAGCCGGTATAATGTTCACCATGTTCTTCATCTTAGTTTAGCCTGTTAGCATGCTAACAGGAAATGGACAATCAAATTTTAGACCTGAAGGTGAGTTATTACAGGTCACTTATGGTGGAACTACAGCAAAGTCAGAGGATCAGGATTAATTGTTCGAGAATCATGAATGACTGCCAGTCCATACAGTAGATGTTGCCATATTTCAGTTTGGACCAAAGTGACAAACCAGCTGACATTGTCATCCCTAGAGCCACACTGCTAGCACGTTTAGACTATCTTAAATTGACACCCACTCACACTACATGTGTAAATGGCGTCTTATTTCAGAATATCTGAATATCTCTTATTTGTGTATATGTCATTTTGAACCCATAAAGCAGAGCACATATATAGCATATAGCAGAGCACATAGTCCATTAAGCCACAAACGGAATCTCAGGAAGTGGCTGAGGTCACTCTTACCTTGGCCCTTGCCATATTTGGCACTGTGGGTCCATCCTGTGGCTGAGACAAAGCCCAGTTGGCGACAGAGCACGTTTGCGTTAGTTATTGAGAAGTCGTCATCACAGATGGTTCCCCACTCTCCCTTGTAGAAAAGCTCTATCCGACCCTCGTTATGTTTTCGGGGGTATCCAGCCAGTCTGACCTTTAGCCGTTCAGTCCGGGGGCTGGGGGACGGGGATGGTGTGGGTGCGTGGGGTGGGTGCATTTGATGGTGTGGTTTGGGCCAAACAGGAAGGTAACCACAACCCGAGTAAAAGGCTGAAGGCTAACTGTTGCCTGCATCTTGACTTCTCCATTATTTCAGCTGCACATGAAGAAAAGAAAAAGACAAGGTCAAGTCAAATCTAAGCATACGGGTTTAGCTGACAAGACTCTTTCAGGTTTTCTACAAATCAAAAAACTGAATATTGGGCCCATTCATTTAGATTTAATGAGATCTCATTACCAGTTTAAGAGGTGAACAACAACCAGCCAAGTCATCCCTGCTGTTTACTGAGTAAACAGCAGGGATGCTTGAGCACCACTTGAATTAAGGAGAAACCAGCTTCTATAGTCAAGATGGTACAGAGCCCCTAAAGGGAAACATTTTTAGTTTTGTATGGGCATGAGAAACTATTTCCATCTTTATCTATACATTTTCCTCTGCTTATCCAGGGTTGGGTCATGGTGGCCAAAGGCTAAGGTTATACCAGACGTCCCTCTCCCCAGAAAAAAAATGAAATGAATATGCGCGCATATGTATTAAAGGAATTCAGTTGCTGGCACAGTCCGGTACATAACTTTCCATGAAATGTAATTTTTACTCTTCAGTGTTTGTATGGAACCAACAAACAATGTATATAAAGTTAGTGGGCTTTTGTGGTACGGTAAGTTAATAAGTAGAATTCATCTTCAGACAAAGACAGGCTAGCTGTTTTTAATCTTTCTGGAAAGAAAGAGAATAACTTTTCTAACTTTTGTTGTAATTTTAACTTTTCTTGTTTCATTGTGCTGTATCACCAAGTCAAATTCCTCTGTACATGGTAGATTTGGCAAAGTGTATTTCCCAAATGTATTTCTCAAACTATTCCTTTACAGTGATTGAGACATGGATCACGTCTGAACAGGTGGCCTCTTTTGTTCTTTGTTTCTAAATGCCCCGTTTTGAAATGTATGTACAACCAGGAGAGGTTTGTTTAATTTTGAGTACCATGTTGTGCTATTATCATACTGGTAGTCATCTAGTAGCCCCCCAAAATGTATTTTCTAAATGTATTTAGCTGTGGCTAAAACCAAGAGGGCTCACACAAAGGAGCTGAAAATATGTACCAGCATATGGAAGAGTGTAGAGTTGCTCCGGCAGTTTGATTCAAACCATCTGGTCAGTGTTTACTTGACTCTGATGTGGGGAAGAATAACAGGGAACATTTAAAATGCAAAGGCCTTAGTGGCATGGATGTTTATAATTGTGAAATTAACAGCTGTGCTTTCACAGTATGATTATGCCTTTCATAGCTTTCCTGTCCAGTTTTTTTCAATGTTGGTATGCCAAGAGTGAGTTTTTATTGAGCAGACATCACTACTATTAAAGACATTTTCATCTGGGTTAATCTTCATTCATATTTCTTGATACAACAAGCCAACTATTTCCAACAACATGTTCACCCTGCCTTCTTAAACCTTCCTGTACAGCTCTGGTAGGTACTGAATGCTAACATAGGCCTGCTATTGATAACTTGACAGCTACTCTCCTTCTGAGCTTTTAGCAAGTGGGGGGTTGTTCCTTCAGAGACACAAATACAGTAGTGTGATGTGTTTGTACAGAAACCACAAGCATAAGGTGCCCTTTCCAAAACATGTCTGAGACTGACTGCGCCGTCTGAGTCCAATTTCACAGCGTAAGGAAGGACACACACAGGTTCACACTAAGTTTTAGTCAGCAGGGGCTTTTAAAGGCATAACTATGTCTGAACTGAAGCCATGTGATGTGACATTTTTGTGCAGAAATTCTGTATCTTAAAGTTTTTTTAAAAGATGATTTTTCTGCCTTTATCGAAGTGTTGATAGTGGAGACAGGAACTAACACAGACGTGCATAATATAGAAACAAATCCAGAAAGAATTCAACTGTGCTTGCCACAGTTAAACATTATGAATCTTACACCTAGGACACACCAACTCAAACCAAACTCACCTTAAAAGAATACTGTAACATTTTGGGAAATATGCTTGGTTGCTTACTAACTGGGAGTTAGAGAATGTAGCACTCGAAGCAGTTCAGCATATTTGGTGAAGTTTATGTACTTACACAATTGTTGCAATGTAAGGAGATGCAAAGAATATAACCTGCTACCAGTGCTTGTACTAAGCTAGGCTAAACACATCCTGTACCATGTCTCTACTAAACACAGAAATAAAACTGATATAAAGTAGACCTTCTCATCTAACTCCTGATGTTTGCTTACTCCTCTACATAACTGGCCAAAAGTAGTATTTCCAGGTGCTACAAGAGATTTTGTTTTGTTGTTGTACCTCAAAAAGAAGCGGCTGAATTAACAAAATGTTCAGCTTTTCCGTAATATAGGCAGCAATTTCTCCACCAACTGTAGCAGCAAATAGAAGGGGATGCAAAATACTACAACTACATGATATTTTAAAGACTGAGTGAGGAGAATATAAGCAATCGTAGACTTTTTTTATCCCAATTTTGATTGGAGGCAACTTGTTCATGTCGCTCCTCTGTGAATGAATAAATGATATTCTGGGAAACGTGCAAAATTACTAAGTGAAGGTTTAGCCAAACTATGTGGAACTATGCTGATATTTTCACCATAAATATCTGCTGTAAACATCCATTCCAGTTTACAGACTGACTTCCTGCTTCTACTGTAATTACCGCACTTTTGCAAACACGCAGTTTTTCTGAGGGATGCAGTGAGGGATTATTACATTAACATTTTGGATATGCAACTTTCTGTTGTACCTTCAAATAAGGTGGTTTAGATAATCTAGTTAAACAACCTGTCTGACCGTCTGACCCCACATATGTCATACCTTGTTGGACTCAATTTCAGGAAAGTCACCATGTTTTCGGGCCGTACCAATCACTTTGTTAAGTAAAATTACTATTATCATAACTGTTAAATGACCTGGAATTAACCTGTATGGGAGACTGACCCACTGCAACCATTCAGTGGAAAAGAACTAATTAACATAAATAATGAGCGGGACTTAAATATGTAGTTAAATGAATTAAATATATTATGCACAAAATATAAAAGATTATTTCACGTTTAACAAATTTGTGACATTAGAACTCCAATCACATCAGGCGACTGACAGGTATCTGATTTTTAAAAAAAAAGGCAATTGCTTGTGTGTCAGTCCAGCCATAATACAAACCACCCCACACACACGCATATTGAACTGTTTCTCTTCCTTGCTTGCCCCCCACTGAAGTCTCCATACCAATGTGCTCATGGATCAGGTCTTGTGAAAGGCTTAAATCAACCACGCAGCAGTTCTCCGGATGAGCACGGCACTTTGCTTCAACATACTGAACGCATTGGTCATTACAAAGTCTAACCGTGAGACGTACACACATTCCCACCAAAACACACTGAATCTGTTTGCTGTCACTACCAGAAGTCTGTACTTTGTTGAACTTTTGGACAGCAGAAAAGGTTTTCCTGCCGTGCTGCAGCATGTTGTTGACCTCAGAGGAACTTTATGAAACTTAAAACCACATGAACCACATCACGGGGAGCAGATCGATGATGGAAGAAACTGCATCTTAGAGGAACACTGAGGGTTTCAGATATAGCTATAGAAGAAAACAAAAAACTAAAGTTGCTCAAAGTGAGAAATTCTGAGAAAGTCCAATTAGGGTTTGTTGGTTTTCTGATCCACATAACTGTTTTGTAAAAAAGAGTCCAGATGCAAACCATAACACAGAGATGCAATCTTTTCCAAACACACAAGAGGAATTTGACACTTTCTATTAAGGGAACACTTAAAAGCTATTAATAAAAGCAACTTTTGGGTCGCCATGTAGGCTCCTCTTATCCAGCATGACACTCTCTTTGTCTTTTTAGCTTATTAAGAAATCAGAAAATCCAGACAAATGCATCATTTCACCACTTATTTTCTGAAAAAAGCTGCAGAGAATCTGGACCTTCAATCAATTTAACAATAATTTATAAACCTGCAGGTTTGATGGCTTATCAGAAAGGGAGAAACCCATAATTATTAATGCATAACGAATGTTGTTCTACAGCATATAACTGATCTGCAAAGTAAACAATTCATTATCCATTAATAATTATAGCTACAGCTTATTTACCAGAAATGAGAATGTGTACCAATTTAACAAATTCCAGTACAGAGACCACACATTTGGCAGCAGGGATTCCTGCCAATGTACTTCCTTCAGACAACTTTTCCAAGTCAGTATTTGGCTTTGGGAACATACTTTGCTTCCTGTTGCAGCATTCCTCACATTTTTCACCTCCAATATTCAGCATCCTAAACGTTAAAGTGTTTTCACTAGTGAACATATATACTGCTGCAGATGGGGTTTATTTTGTAAGACTTTATGGAACAATGCTGCCTCACAGTTATCAGTGTATTTTGAATACCCAGACTCTTACATATTAGAGTGTTTGATTGTCTGTTTTGCAGCTAAATCACGATTCCAGCTTGCATTTATCTAAATTTCCATATTTAAAAACTCAAACTATTGACAAATTCTGCCTTACCTTATGTTTCCAGTATGAGCAGGTTATAACGGTTGCAGTGGAGAGTAGGGAGCTGGGTCTTAAATTGTGGTGATCCAGAGGTTTATAAACGGAACCCCCTAAAGACAAAATATGAATAAATAACCCAGTACTTGTGCTAATTCATCTTCTTCATCAAACACGGGTCCAGCTTGCGGGGCACTGGTCCACTTAGCAGCCAATTACTCCTTGAAGCCTAGCTGTCTGTAAATCGCCAGCTGTGCAGCCCTCACTGGAGAGGAGGAGGAGCGTGAGGAAGGCTGCAAGACTGAAGTGGGCTGGATTTATTCCCTGGAAAGACACTAACTCTTTCATGCATGGTTCTGTAACAGGCTGTCCTCTCAAAAAAACCACACGTGCATTTCACTTATTTCGCACGCAGTCTACGTGCCTGGGGGGGACGCACCGTGTCCGCAGATTTACAATCGGAAAATAGCTGCAAAAAAGTTTCTTGTAAAAATATCTTTACACTGACCTGCAGAAATACTCTGCTTGATATAGCGTTAAGATGACTTTACACTCAATGTGTATATTCGATATTCTAATATAGAGTGGGGGGAGAGGGGGCAGCAGAAATATAGAAATATAGTCTACAACCTGTGTAAGTTACTGCAAATTCTGTCCTTTCAATTAACCTTTGACTTAAAGGAATAGTGTAACTTTTTGGGGAAATAACATTATGCTGTATTGATACATGGAAGCAACACATTAAGCAATATCGTCTGCAACATCTGTTGTGTGGCCAAGCTAGCGCCTACAAATTAGCACTGTGTAAATAAATGTAGAAATTAAATTAATCAGGGACTGCATTCAAGGTGTACCTCTGTCTCCAGGTAGATTTCCTTTGGGCTTCACTTTATGGAGAAATTAATTGGCAAAAAACTTGGCTAACTGGAGACAAATTTTGTCTTAACAATAAAGTAAGAAGTTTCCTTTAAAATATTGCATTATCCTATAAAAAATAAGAGGTTACTGAGATTTACAATTAATATTGAGTATTCTTCCACTTTCTGTCAACTACAAGAAAAATTTGTCGTTTGTTTTATCATGGTATATACAGTATAATATTTTGGTTGGATGTTGAATTTTATGTAAGAAGGAAAGCTGGGCAAACAATTCACTGTTAGGAAAGAGACATTCTTAAATGTTTTGAAAGAAATTAGATTTTTTTTATTGGGGAAATTCTGCAACCACAAGAAAAAAAAAAGGGCAGACTCCAAGCCTCACTTTGGAGACTTTTACCAAGAACTGCATCAATATAGCCCCAAGATTTAAGACTAAGAATAAGAAGGCAATCAAGACTAACTGTTGGACAAATTTTTTTATGGACCCATGTTATTTTCATTATTACATGTCATTATTTTCAATCTACTTTACTCTTAACTTAACTAAAAAGTTAAAATAAAAATGCCACAAGTACTCAAAGATATGAAAGGTTTGTATTTAATTATTTTGGACAATGCAATAAGAAATGTGTGATCACTGTTCAAAAACATAAAAAAAAAAAGTATGTTTGGTTCTACATTGCAAAGAAAACTGAGGGCAAACCTTGAGAATTACAAATTTTAAATCACAAATGCTGAACACATTATTGTATTCTATACAAAAACATGACAGGCACTTAACTTAAAATCCGCTGACTGTATATTCAACTTGAAGGTGTAATATAACTGACAGCTGAAGGTGAATTTTCAACTGTTTTGGGCGTCAACTCTTAATTAGGAAGCTGAAGATTCTTTAAGGTCCTTGTAATCCATCAATGGACTGAATACTTACTAGATTACATTAAAACGGGACGGATAAGCACTAAAGCGAAATGATAGGACAAATAACTGGTAAAAAAAGTCATTAGAAGTGCTAGCTTGCTCAATTCCTCCTAAAAAATAATAATAATCAAAACAAAAGCCTGTACATCAAATTCAAAACAAGTACATACTGGACATGCTCAATAAGTGGTTTGGGGTAACAGGACCTAAAACCTCCATTGGAGGGATGCATCATGTTTCTGCATTAAAATAACTATCTTAAATATGGGGAAAATTCACAAATGCCCTAATTTTGTATTTTCACATGTATCGGTATCTATCGTTTCACTTGCTCTGATTTCTCTCTGCAAGGAAATGAATGGAGTGGTTCAAGGGCACTTCAGCAGGGCAAATGTTTGAGGTGAGAAAGGGACTTAAATGTGCCGCTCATACAGTCTCACTAACCCCCGACGCTGATTGTCCAGATTTCCTGAAACCAGCACTGTTGCAAAAACAAACAGAAAATAAAAACTTGGAGTAAACAACTAGGTTGATAAACGTTGGAGATTAGTTGGGCAAAGTACTGTAACAGGATAAAATGTATGTTTTTAGGGACCGAATTCATCTACAAATTCTACATATTCTGTAACAATAACAGGTTATGTCTTCATTAAATAATAAGTCTGATTAAATGTTGACCTCTTGTGCATTTTTAATCATTGGTGGTGTCAAGAAAGACGGTTAAGATTCAGTGAGGAAAACCTGCTTCTTTTTCACACACAGATATTTTACACCCTCATTTCAAGTCCAAGTGGTGACAATGAGTAAATGCTCACAGATAATAAAACCCTAATAAGTGGTCGTAAATGATTCTCAGTGTTTTGTTTCAGCTTACTATGAGTACCAGATGGAAGGGAAGTGCTATCACAACAATTATCTTGCCTGATAAAACGATCAGTCATGTTACAGTACACGAATATCAGCAGTTGAATCAGTTAGTGAGAATTACATTTAAGAGTTAAATCATCTCAACTCTCAAGAGACCAGCCAAGACTTGTATGTGTGTTGTGTTTGTTTTCTTTTAGAACTACAGGTATGTAGAGCTGAAAGGATTAGCCAATTAGCTCACAAATGTCCTTGTTACAGCTTCCCAAATATGAAGATCTCCTGCATGTCTTTGTCAAATATGATGGTAAACTTAATATATTTAAGTTTAGAATTGTTGTTTGGCCAAAACAAGCATTTTAAAGAAGTTCTCTTTGACTGTGGAAATCTAATTTAATTTTTAGACCCAACAATGAGTCACCAACATATATGGCAAATAAACAATGAAGAATGATGCTTTTCTAGTAAAATCTTCCCTGTGTTTGTGTTAAAGTTCTTATAAAATATACTCACACACTATAGTCCAATAAAAAAAAACACTTCACTCCCATCCACCTGGTACCTAAGAAGAGTAAAATAAACCATAAAAAGAACTTGCAAATATCTGGTCCAGGGCCTGATACCCATAATGTAGTCCACAAACCAAGACTACATGATGATGAAAACTTTTTAACAGACAGTATTTCAGGCAACCGTGGTGAATTTCCTTGAGATGCTTCAGACCAAACCTGGTTTCTGCAACAAAGACTTTATCAACTTTGCTGCAGACAACTTAGGTCAGTGCAGGACACAGACTTGTATGCACTGACAACAGCAGCAGATGTGTATCAACATTGAGAAGCAACTTTCACCATTTTACAAACTAGCTTGATGTCTAAGAACATAATTGGTCCTCCAAATGTTTAGGTTTGCCAGCCGCAACCAAAGGTTACCAGTTACCGGGCTGGTGGCTGGCATAACATCCCACTGTGGAATTAATTCTGAACAGTCTAAAGTGCTAATGGTCTTTGCAGCAGATTGACAAGTTCTTCTCTGGATGTAGTTTGGACGGATTAGGATGGATGCAGAAGCTCTAACAGGGCTCCAACCGCTCCAAAGTAACCCTAAAAAAATAAAAAATAAAAAAAGCATTGAGCCCATCAAAGCAACAAAACTACTTTTTTGGCTTCGGAGGTCAATATGGGGTTGATTTATTTACCTCGTGCTGTAGGAAGAGTGCCTTCAGCTGTCCTTTAGACCAGTAGTCCATGGCGTAGGCCAACAACTTCATGGAGAGGGTGTTCACTCTTAGGAAGTTGCCCACAAACACCACTCTCTCTATGTTCTTAGTAATGAACGAGAATAGGAATAAAATTATCTCAAAACAATATACACACAACTGACAAATATTATCTATATGTAAACCTGTGAAACCTGTTAGGTATGCTGATACTACTTATTTGTAATGTTTATTTATTTGACCATGATATTACTTCATACCATTTCTATAAAAATCAACGAATAAACCATACAGACATGAAACTGTGCCTATTTTATTAAATTTATTTCTTTCAAACATACTTACATTTTTACTTTTTATACTATAAATAAATAAATAAATAAATACAAAAAATAAAATTGACTTGACTACTGTTTAAGGTGGTGTATTTAAGAGATACTACTTTGTCTGCTAAATTAAAAAACACATTAGATTTTTTTCTTGCGTCTTTATTGGTTATTGAGCTGGACACCCCCTGCCTTGGGCTGTGAAAGACACGAGGACAGGTGAAGCTTACCTCCTCTACGCCTTCATAGCCCTGTACAATGCTGCTTGATCAAGATGCCACAAGGCAGCACCGTAAAGAGGCTGAACGCAAAGAGGAAACGACCACGAGGGACGCAAGAGGGGAGACAATCTAATTTAAGACTTAAATTGTCTTTTATAACAGTGTTGTCTCCATACCTAAATTCGGTCTATGATACAAACAAGAAATAATTTGTATGTCACCACATTTTTGAGATTGATTTCTGATGGATATGCCATCCTCGTCCTGTCTAGTGTCTCTGACTCAGTTTAAGACTCTGACGACTGTTTCGATGCGTGTGCTGTAATCCACTGTTCATTGGTAAATACATAAACAAAATTCATAAATAGTTCATTCATCCATCCACCTTGGGCTCTTTTTGCCAGTGGAAAACAGATGCCAATAAAGTACTCTTTGGCAAGTACAGTTAATTTTGCCCCACCCCTTTAACTAACCTCATTAAGAGCACACATCCTGGTGATGGAGCCGATGTTGTTGGTGATGGTGACCAGTGTTGCCCTGGCCAGGTCCTCTTTGGACACAGACTCCCTCTTCTCTTTGGACATCATGTTGCCGAAACTATCAAATCAAACACAAGTCATATCAGATGAAACAAGTACTTCAGAAGTCTGTTAAAATTCAGCAATGCAATGAATCAAACAGCCAATCCCAAAGGCATGATTCAGACTAAATTAAAAAAAAAATAATGGTGCAGATAGATATTTGTTTTCTCTCTATATTCTCCATCTGTGGATACAAAAGGTCTTGCTCATAGTGCATGAAATGAAGGCCTCTTGTCAGAGTTCCCCGTTTCATTAAAGCTGTGACTGTGTTTATGCTGGAATCCACCAAAAACAGGCTTGAGACCGACAGTAAAAAACAAAAAAGCAGCTGTAAACCGCACCTTGAGGCTACAGCCCAGCCTGGCAGCCCAAACCTCTCATAGTCTCCTCCATAGATGTCCCGAACTAGCTTGTCCACTCGGGTGCTCTCCCCTTGAGAAGCCATTTCTATAGCTTCCTCGAAAGTAGAGCAGCCAGTCAGCAGGCAACACAGGCCCAGGAAGGTCCCACCACCGAGGCTGTGAACACACATAGATTAACAGAGGTCATATATAAACCATTAATATTCTAGAAATGTAAAATACCTGTCTGGAATTTGAGATGCCTGCTTGAGTAGGGATTGCCCCCTCCCAACTGGAGTCTAAAGTTAAGGGCAAAGAGTACGGTCTCTGGCAAAAGTAAGATTGGCCAATTATGTCAAGAGAGGACCAAGTATTCATGAGTCCCTGTCAAGGTCTCCACACGTGTAAAAAAAAAAAAAAAACAGTGGAGAGAGTAGGAGAATTTCAAACTAAGCCCAAATAAAACTAACAAAGAACTATTTTGTGTCAATACACATGCATTGGTAAAGGAAGTGCTTTTGTAGCCATCTAAAAAACAAAACACGCGGCTGGCGACACAAAGGGCAGATGTCCCCAAACAGGCCACCCACTTGACTAGAGTACAATCTCCTGCAAATCCCTGCGTCACTTTAACCTTAATATCAGCCTGTGTATGGTTCGCCAGGGTCACGTTGACATTTGGAGCCAGTGACACACAAAGCAAATCCATGTTTAAACGTTCTTTTTGCGCCAACTTGCTTTAAGAGTGTAGATTATCTGACCTCTAAACAGCAGTGCCAGGTGGCGGCCTGACTCATAATAAATTAAGAACTAAGCTAAAGCTACATTTAAGTATCAAGAAAGTAATATATTCAGTTCAGTGTGCAGACAACCTCTCCTTTTCTTATGCATGTTGTATTTGTCCTGCACCTGTACCCAACTGGAGTTAGATGCGCATTGGTTTTATGCCTTGACATCTATCACTTACATTTCAAATTCTTCTTAAAAAACATCAGCTACACGATATCAAGTGTGATATAACCATAATGTATCACACTAAGGCAATATGGTTAAATTTAAATCTTCTTTCGGCTGGTCACCGCACCAGGTCCTCTTTTTCCATCTTGCTGGCAAACTGGGCTCCGCCCAACCCAGCATGGAGATCTGATTATAAGATATTTGATTTGGGAAAGGCTATTTATCCTGGATGCCCTTGCTGAGGCAACCTTCCCCATTTATCCGGGCTTAAGAATGGCAATTTGGAACGCACAGGTTTGTGCAACTCATAGTTCAGTGTCTTGCACAAGGACGCTTTTACATGTGGACAGAAGGAGGTGGGGCTCGAACCATTGGCATTAAAATCTGCACTTAATGGACAATAGTTTATCACAAATAAGTTGAAAGCCCTATTTACTTTCAAAACAAGAACTAATCCAACTATCCACAAGTCTTTCACAGTATGGGCATCTTTGACATTTACCTGGTCCCTGTAACTCGTTTGTAGTTGCTCTCAGAGTAGACGGCCAGGATGCTGACCCCAGATCCTATGTTGACCAGCAGCAGAGGATAGGGGTTCTCCAATGTGTAGGGTCGCTGTATGCAGCGATCTGGGTCCGTGGGGTTTTCAAAGTAGTAGCACTCTGAGGGGCCGCTGGACACCACTGAGTCTATGTACAACACCCCACGAATCAAACAGTCCAGCTCGTCCAGCTTGTGAAGCTGCAGGTCTGCCATCTTTTTTTTTTTTTTTTTTAAGGAAGGGAGGGGTTAGAGAAAACAGAACATAGATTACGTGACTAAGGGGACGTAGTCAGGAGAAGGAATAGGCATAAACCTGAGAGAGGACGGAAATCAGGGGGAAAGAAAAAAGGGAACCTTCATAACAATTCAATGTATTTTACCAAAAAGAAGAAGAAGAAGAAGAAGATAAATCTCTTGTGATTTATGTCTAAAACAACTACCACAAAAAACTGTCTGAAGTGTGTAACTGTGCAATTATAAATCAAACATTTTGATTTTAAAAAATAAAATAAAGCACTTTAAGGGACACTTACTGTAATAATGATTTATCTCACTGTAGTCACTGTTAAATTTGTCCAAATTCAGCCTTTTTGTGGTCCAGAAGGACCAAAGGTTATTACAATGTGTAATAAATTTGCTTTGATTTCTGTGCTTACTTAGGATTAAACATCTAATAAAATGCAAATTTTCTCCTGGTATATATCATCAGTTTTGCCACATCTTTAAACATGAATTTCAGGTGCACTCATCTCACTGCTATGATTACATGAATACCCATCATATGCTATAAATATGCTAGAACTTCACAATTCTCTCTTTTCTTTCCTTCCTGTCCATCTTCATGGTCCTGCCTGTAAAAGCAAACAAAAGGGGAGAAACACCTGACCCACCGTTCGGGAAATCAGACTCAAACTTGTACGCCCCCCCTCCTGTGGCACAGAGGGTGGTGTGGAGGCTGGAGAAGTGCTTGTTGCGGCCCATCTGCAGGAAGGCCGGCAGGTCATGCGTAGGGAAACGGATGAAGTGCAGGTTGCCTGTCCTGCCGCACAGCGTCAAGTCATGCAGCTCAAGGTGCACATCCCTGATGCCTGTTTTGCCATAGGCGGTGTTGGAGGTTAGGTAGCGCCGGATGCTCTTCAGGTTCTCCACCTCTTCCTGCTCCTCCTCTGCTGTGATGTCTTTGGGCTCAAAGTACACCAGCTTCACCAGAGTGCCTCCAATGTCCATCCCAAACCAGGGAAATGCTGTATTATTTGAGATAAAAAAAAAATATGTTCACTTACCAACATTTTGTCAAAAAAACAATCTTATATTAAAACATATATTTAATATTGAAATTCTCAGAAGTAATGGGGACAAATAATGCAGATGTGTCAATGTGGGCCGACATAACACCAAGCAGCTTCATCCACAGAGGCAGCAGTACAGTATGTACCGCGAACGCCATCTTGTTGCAAAATAGATCCTGGCTATTTACTGCCACTAACGTTAAAGCTCACCGATATTACATTGTAATACAATAAGGATTTTGTCAATTTCTGCAACATCCCGGCACATTATACAGCAATTTAAAATATATTTTGCGGAATTTATGCGGCCAATTAAAAGGATTTTCTTTCCAAAATTGTATTTCCACTGACTGTCTTTTGTGGGCTGTAACCTTACGCCTTTGATTCATCTGTATCACTGCAACGGTACCTTTCCCAGTAAATACACTAAGCCCGTGTTAGCAACATTAACACCTACGCGGCCTTGTTTTCTTCACAGAGTCGTGCCGTTGCCTCGCCGTAGAGTTGGAGGTCCGCCGGTCGGGTGTTGCTCCTCCTGCGGACGCGGACGCCTCATTGTTCGGCTCGTTGCTGAAACAATCGGGCATCTCCTTGTTGGACCTCGGCTGCTTCGTGGGCGTTTCGTCTTCGTCGATTCTTTCATCGTCGCGTTGGTGGCCATTGAACGACACTGACATGACTAATCAGCTATATGCTGTCGTTTATGATAAATTAAACCATTGCTCGTCAACGATTTACGCGGACAAATAAGTCCAACAGTGTATATGCTAGCTAATTAGCTAGCTAAGTAGCTGTGTCCCCACGGCCGCCGTGCATGTCCTTTTTATGTTCGCTGTCAAGAATGAGGGGGCGGAGTCAGTAGGTGATTGAAGGACCCAAGAACCTATCAGAATGCGAATCCGCCTGTAAGAATGTTTTTTTATGAAAATGCTTTATGAAAACAATACAATAAATTGTAAACATATTTTATACAAACAATTTTGTTTGGTAAAATAAGTCCAAGCTTCCTGAATCGTATCTTTAGAATAATTCATTATTCAATTTATAAATTACAATGAATCTGTGAAGGATATAATAGTAATGTAGAGTAATTAAAATGCAAAATTGTTAATTTCTTATTTTTTATTTTACATAATAATAATAATAATAATCATAATAATCATAATAATAATGCAATGAATTCCTATTAAGGATGTTCTGTCATATTTGTTCTGTGTGATGTAAGTCCAATGAAGCTGGAAAAAATAGCACAGTTTTAGCCGACATAAACTTGTGAATTCGCCGAAGAGAATTTAACATGCATGGATTTTATATATATATATTCCTTCAGGTTTATTAATGTGCCAAGTACATAGCTAAAGACATTGCATAAAAACGTAGATAAAGCTCAAATTAAGCTTACATTTTTTGTATTGACAATGCTATTTGCATCTCACAGGACATTGTCAAACATCTATTTCAGGAGAAGAAAACCTAGGGGAGAATAAAATAAGTTAAAGTGGGTGCCTTAAGGACCTCCGGATGCAGCAAGATTGGCTAAATTCTAAAGTTTTATTGTACATTTTAACATTATCTCATTGCATAAAAACGATCCGTTTACAATAACTACATTTTATCATACATTTAGAAACATCAAAACGGAAGAAATAAGCAATAAGCACAAAAAACGCCATTTTAAACCCCAGTTAAATATGCCAGTCATGATAATATAGCTCACGGTTGCCACTTGTCATTCTGGCTCACAAAGCAACTGGACAGCGCCATGAAAAAAAAATCACCCATGCTTTTAAAAAGTTAGATAGAACTTGTCTAGAATATGAACCAGATCCATTTGCAAAGCTGACGGAGTCTGTGAGTGCTGTATACCTGAACCATTTTGGGTGCTTGGGAGTGTTTTTAACACATTAGCCTCCCTTAAAATACATATTAGATATGTATATATCGTATATACGTATATGTACAAATAAATACAGTGCACTAGAAATCTTTTACAGCACCATTTCCCACTATCAACATGAAAAGATAATTTACAGAGGGTGATGCTGTACTTTCTTTCACAGTCCACATTAGGGCTGAACGATATGCAAAACAATCACATTGATATTTCTGACAGATAACGTGATTGCAGAAAGTCATAATTTTAGTGGAAGTGGTAATTTTTGCAGTTCTTTTTCAGTGAAAAAAAATTAAACATGATGATGAGATTTTTGCTGGGGTATGTACCAAACAAGCATGTTCCCTCATGTCGGGGGAATTCAATTCAGTTTTATTTATATAGCTCCATATAATAATAAATATATATAACATACATAATAGAGCAGGTCCAGACTGTATTCTTAATAATATTATTTACCAAGACACAACTTTTATAATGGTATGTTGTGAACTTGTGACACATTTGACCTTCCTGTGATTTGAATCATGCACTTGGCCATATTCGATAATATTTCGATTATTTGTTCAGCCCTATGACACATCCAATAAAACTCAAGTCTTTGGTAGACTAATCCTCACTGGATGACAGCCAGTCTTATCTTGAACTTATCTTATCATCAGACAAGTGAGTATACAAATATTTCATATCATATTAATACACAACATTGGCGTGCCTTTACAAACTGCATATTTGCAGCAAGTGCTTAAATAACCTGAGATCTCAACCCACTTACCTAACTAGAATAAGAAGGGTAGATTGTTTTTTGCTCACTAGGGCCAACTTCATTTAAAACTTAAAAATTAACTCGTAATTAATGACATGAACAAAGGTGTGACAAGTCAACTGTTATTACCACAGGTAATTATTGAACAGCTGCTTCACACCATCTCTGGCTAGTGACTACAATAAGGTCCTATACCCCTCAGATCCTCTCTCCAAAGCCTTAAAGCCTAATCCCCTCTTCCTTTAAAAAGCTATCAAATCCCCTCATTTCCTAAACTTCCACGCCAGAAGTGCAATGGCGACTACTCCTGCAGCGGTGAGAAAGTACTTTGTATTCGCTGGCAGGGTGTGAGAGGTGGTCGTCTCCTCCTGCAGTGTCTTCAGCTCTGGTGAAATATCAGCAGGTGCAGGCTCAGAGGGGTGGTGGTTCTCACTGGAGGAGGCGTTTACACTCGATATAGTATCAGCAGCGCTGCTGGATAGTGGTGGTGCAGAGGTGATCTCTATGGCTGCTTCCCCGTTGATGATTTGAGCTTGTTGGGCTGAGCTCTGGCCGTCTAGGTTAAGGATAGATGGCTCCTCAGATATATGCACCACATTCTCCAGCACCTCCTGCATTTCCAAACTCTGACAAGGAGAGTCGTAGTGGTTTTCCTCCGGTTCATTTTGGCTAATAGAAATGCCATTTTCCTGGCATGGCAGTGCAGTGACTGTATTCACGGTGGTGGAGCTGATAGCAGAGCATGCAGGAACATCGGTAGAGGGAGCATTGCTAAATTCCAGACGCTCACTATTACCCGAGTAGGACGCCACTGGTGAGCTGGGTGCAGGGATAGCAGGGTTATGATTTAGTGGACAGTAGCTGATGAGTGGGTCAGGTTTGCTCAGACACAGAGTGTTGTCATCAGAGAGAGAGGCGTCCATCCCAGCAGCACCAAGCGGCGGGGATGTTGTAGCTGCAGCTTCTGTCTGTGGGCTGCTTTCAACAACCTGAAGGTGAAAATGAAAAGTCATGTCAAGTTTTTCCTTTCCTTTTTTCTTAAAGGAATCTAGTTTAGTTTTTTTTAAATATCCTTTTTAATTCTCATGTATGTGAATGTAGCTTGACAAGATGTGAAGAACATCTGTTGCTGTAATGCAGTCAAGCAAAAACACTACCACTGACTACTGCCTCAAAATTTAGTTGAATTGATCTCACAAACATTATAAACTTCGCAGACAAGGGCTATCAAGAGTACTAGTGAGTTTTCCTGGTAGGCCACGGGACAACTGGGCAGATAAACCACAGTGCTAATATAAAGACAAAAAACTTAAGTTGAAAATCGATGCCTTCATCGACTGGCCCATTGTGTATGGTTACTTGCCCAGATGGGGGTGGGACGGGGCTATGCCAGTCAATCATATACTCCACATCAGAACATATTGAAACAGCTGAAAGGCTGACCTAACCCTTAGCCTAAATGTGGATGGCCAAAAGCAGAGATCTTTTTTGCAAAGACAGCACTGCTAGAAAATAGCTGTCCTACAATGAAGAGAGACAAATCTTATTGCATTTTAATGGACAGCCACTAGGCTTGTATGTACATTTTTTTATTATATTCAAGGGCTTAGCTAAAACATATTTTAATGGCTCATTTCGGGATGTACTGTACTTGCATAAAATTCTCAAGAAAGCAAGCATAAAAGGTCTCAAGAGACCCAGAGCCCCGACAAATACTTTGGCGAGTGGGTTGACCAGGGACAAATTCCTAGGCCCTTTTTTTGCCCCGTCTGCCCCTGTTCATAGAGTTAGGCAAGAGTAAATATAATTTTGTTCACAGGACATCTGAACAGTGTAACTTTGCCAGCACCTATACTTAAACAAGAGAATAATCCACCCTAAAATGCTTCAGTACTAAAACTAACATTTTTTTAATTTGCCTTGGTGGTGTATTTTTGTTAGTCCACAGATGACTTTAACTCAATATACACATGATGTCACCTGAGATTAGGTGTGTGCTATAGCAGACTGTTAATGATATATCAGTATAATTTTTAATATAAAAATTTATATAGTGATAATTGCGATATTCAACTTGTTGATGTTAACGTCATTACGTTACACACAGCAACAACAAGCATGGCCTCCACTGTGGAGCAAAAAGAGGAGTGACTTCAGTAGTGTGGAAGATGGTTGGCAACAAAAGATCAGATGTACAACAAACCACGGTAATGTGTGAAGTGAAAGACTGTAACAACAAAAGAAGGCAATAAACAAATGTATTTCATTACCTAAAGCAGAAGCAACCTACTGTGTACGAGCAGACCCAAAAATTACCACAAGGAGAGCTCAGCTCAACTGCTTTTTTGAGTTCAAACCCAAAAATATTTTTCAGTATTTCATCATATTGTCAAGAATTTCATTATTGTAGAAATACTCAGAAATATTGTGATACTATTTTATACGACTGCCCGACTTCAGATAGTTCTTGTTAAGATAAATGGAGGTTTATGACAGAAAAGTAAATCTCAGAGGAAAAAGAAAACTATGGCGCCCAAAGGAGCCAAAAACCGATCGATCCAAAAAGAATGAGTAAAACAGACTGACACAGTGTGTGATTTTCTGTTTCTTTGTTAGTAAATCTTAAAATTACCATATTTTGGTTTTCACCTGTGTAGCAGGAGGTTCAGAAGTCTCTTCAGGCTGCAGGACAGCAGCAGATTTTTTGTCCATAGGAGGGGTGGTGTCCTGGACTGGAGGCTTCTCTGGGGTCATCATGGGGAAAGAGGATCCATTGGTCACATCTGAGTTTATCTGAGTTGGAGAGGGACTCTGCGGTGGCCTGACCTCTGTGGTGGTTGTAGGGTCACGGCGCGATGGAGTTTCTGTTTGATACCGTTCAACAGGATGGGGCGGTTGAGGATCAGCCACAGAGTTGATCAACGCCTCGTTGTTTCCTGCACTCACCTGATTCTGTATCACAGCATTATCACCAGAGATATCCAGGTCAGATTCTGAGTTTTCCACTGGCTCCTGGTGAAAGGTAATCTCCTTGTGAGGCGGTGGGGTTGTAGTTTCCCGAGTGTGTGGGCTTTCAGGGGAAGGTGGAGGTGTGGATGGAAGAGGGGCCACTTCAACCTGAGTTGACTGTGGGGGCTCAGGGACAGGCTCAGGTAAGGACACAGCCACAGGAACTTGGGCTGGTGAGCTCTGGGGGGCTTGTGCTGTCACAGGGATTTCCATAGGGGGTGGGGCCTGGGAAGCTGGCTGTGGAGGAGCTGATGCTTCAACTGGTGGAGCAACAGCAGCCTGACTGGCAGATGGTGCTGGATGGACGTGTGCCCTGATGACAGTTGTTGGAGGGGAGCTGGGGTTGGAATCTAGGGCACAGCAAACAATTTTGTCAGTTACATTTATTTTGAATGCATATGACTGAAGTGCCTGAGGGACTAGCTAACAAGAAAAGATACAGTAACTAATTTCATCATTTACTGGAGTCTCTAATGTCAGACAAATCAGCATGGAAGCCCAGCAAACATACAGCAGATTATTCCCTGCAGCATCTTGTGGAAAAATAACACAAAACCTCATGTTTGATATAATATAATTCTGAAGTTTTATAATCATACTCATGTCACATATTCGTGAATAAAAAATGAATGACATGGATACATGAAAACTTCAGAGAACAGTCTAAGACACAACCAACTGAGAAATACTAAGTAAATATAAAGATAAAAGCTTCCTAGAATATACGCAATCCTTCTCACATTTTGCACCTGCGTGGAGATTTTATAGACAAGTAGGAGCCATCCAAATGTGTCAACAGCAACAGATTTTATATGCTAAATGCAGTTATAAAGCTAAATGCAACTTCCTTATGATGTTATAAACACCCAGCACTTCAGACTCAACAACTTGCAATCTTGAGACGGGAGTCTTGAAGTCGTTGTGGCGTTCACATTACTTGAATGATACCAGCTGCCTGCTCTCATTGGTTGGATATGGATGTTGAGTCGGCCGACTCCTCTAGATAACAGATAACGACTTCCTTTACTGTATTAAAGAGCTTACAAAGCTGTCTGTGCAACGTCACTATTTCCCAAATGTTAATTTATTTGTGGTGGCCCGCCACAATATCAGCACTGACAGCCACAGATTGATTTTCAATTTTTTTACTAAGGCTATTTAAAATCGTATTTGATTGTAAAGCACTGTAACATATTCGTGCAGCACTTCCTCTTGCTTGTCCCTCTCTCTCTCTCTCTCATCCATACCTCTCTCGCTCGCTCTCCCTCATGGAAAACCGCTGCACAAATCTGTCCAACACAACGCTGTCAATGTTGAAGACCCAACTTAAAAAAAGTAGAATATCAACTTCAATAAGGGTAACATATTACTACAATATCTATTATTCTACTTAGGTTAAAAGGAAGCTGAAATTATTTTTAGAGAATTAATTTGAGGTAGTGATCTGTTTAGTCTTTGCATAGACACAAAAGGAAATTATTACGTTAAATTCTACACTATAATACAATAGGTACTTGTTGACTTACTGTTGATGCCTCTCAGAGCATTGTATTCTGCTCTAATCTCAGCTGCTAAAGTTGAATGATCACACGCCTCCAGTGCTTCGATGAATTGTTCTGGCCAGTTTTCTCTCCTCTTCAGACAGTCCAGAAGAAGCACCATGGCGTCAAAGTTCCCTCAAACCTCTCTTTTTGCCTCTATGTTTTCCTAAAATTAAAGAAAAAAATGCTTTTGTTTAAACAACATTTAACATTTGTGAGCTTTGATTTAAAGGAGCAGTGTGTAGGATTTAGTGGCATCTAGTGGTAAGGTTACAGAGTGCAAACGACAGAATAACCCGCACCTCACCCTTTCTTCCACAGCACGTAGGGGAAGCTATAGTGGCTGCAAAACTCATAAAAGGCCCTCTCTAAGGAGAGACATTGCTTGGTTTGTCTGTTATGGGCTACAGTAGAAACATGGCGGACTTGAAGAGGACTCGCTCACTCTGTAGATACAAAGCAGGTCTCCAGACTGTGACCATTTTTTAACAGTGTGCGAGTTAAAATTTCACGTGGTCTCATTTGTGCGAGTGCATCATCAGCAGCTCTACAATGCGACCATTTCACTTTGCAAAATGCCCTAAAGTATGAGCACACCGTGCGAGTAAAGACTGCAACCCCCCTACCCATCGCTAATCATTCAAAACATCTGACCAGCCGACGTGAGCACCGACAGAAATCCCAGCGGGTGGGTCACTCTGTAGCCGCTTGGGCAGCTCTTTTTACAAAAACAGCAAGAGAGATGCGTCAACAGGTGAAGCGGTGAGACAGAAGGCAGCAGGCAGAAGACAAGGACAGTTTGTTTGGCTAGTTGTCTTTTGTTGCAATGTTCAACTTTCATAAAGTCAATGAGCTCGTCAGTGTCACTTTTCTTCGACTGACCAATCACAGCCTGGTTGAGGCGGGACAATAAAAAAATTTAGACCTGATGAACTGATTTTTCTGCATGAATGAATGTTGTGATTATTGAGGAGTTATCACTTAGCATTAACAAATTAGAGTGTAACTCAACCACCATGTAGACAAGAGCATTTTTCTAGCATTTAATGAATGAAAACAACCCACAAAAAAGAAACTGCTGTAACTGGAATTAATGTTATACTAGTGGTAATATACTGTATACTAATATATGAAATTATAATCAATAAAGTGACTTTTTATAATTAATATCAGCATATTATTAAATGGACATTATACTTATTATATTATTTACTATATTTCATGTTATAAAATACGAATACACGCATTTTTACTAGTTCCTCCTCCAGGTTGTGGCTAGAGCCTCTGCAGTGGACAGAGCCATGTGGTTGCAGTATGAGGAGTATGATCTGCAGTCATTATTTTGTAGGCAATGGTTGCAGGCAACTCTAACCTTGTTACCGGATCGACACAGTTTTACCTTGAAACTTTGAAGTTGCACAACAACACTAAGGAACACAAAACTTGGAGGGGCTGATGCATCACTCGAAACACTGAGCCCCTCCACACTTCTTATTACCAGTCATTGATTAATACCTGTACCAGGAAAAATAAAATGGTGCGACCAACTGAGAAAGCAGTGCAAGTTGGTTGCACCTATACTACCAGTAGACAAGTCTGGAGTCCTGTAAAAAGCTCATTCTAAGGTACACCAATACACCAATGAATACATACTTATGAATATGATATTTCATATCTGACAACAGATCCCCAATAAATCTTACACACTGGTCCTTTAAGGTAAGGTGAGTAGGGGAAGACAGTCTTTTCTTGGTAACTGTACTAAAACTCAGGAATTGTATTGGAACTACTGTAGAAAAATGTGGATACTAGTACAGATAGATTATATTATTCCAATATTATTGATAAACAATCCCCAGCCCTAGTTCAAGTTCCAAATACCTAATGAAACCTACCCTGTCGTGATCAGTCAAGCAAGGCAGATAGGCCACTATTTCTCTCACTTTCACCGTGGACACAATGGTCGACATTTTCTGCCGCAGGTATCCTCTGTACAGTTGATCTCTGGCAAACGACATCTGTGAAATAAGAGAGTGGACAAAAACACAGAGATAGTAAATAATTTGCAATGGGGTACTTTAATATTTAATACGCTCTCGTACATTTCAGTAACTTTCGCAGTTGGCAAGGCACCCTGGCCACATTCTCTCTTTCTGTCCTTTTACTACATGAAAGATCTTATCACCATAGACTGTATAAAAGGAAAGTACCCAAAATGCACACAGATGAAACTGGATCTTTGATGTCTGCAGCGATCACAGACACAGTTTGGGGATTTTTACTAAATGAAACCGAAAGTAAAAGTGAAGATCAGCCCGCCTGCAGCTGTGTGTGTGTGTGTGTGGAGGGGGAGAAAATTAACATTTCCTTTCATTTAGGAGAAACTTTTCTTTTTTTAAAATTATGTGCTAATCCTTTTGTCTTTTTGAAGGGGAAGACAACACTCCCACATTTCAAGGTTGAGCAAGAAGAAGGAGAACAGGCCCTGACTAGTAACTGATTAATCAACTCCAAACTGCAGTTTAATATCTGAACTGCAAATGTGCAGCATAAAAAAATCTCAAACGCTGTGCTTCAAACACACCCACACATTCCTATGGCTTTTCAGGGTCAAATTAGAAACCTTGGGAGTATTTTCTGTATATTATACACCTTTAAATCTTAATTTTGTTTGTACCTAAATAGTCAGATGGAGTAATCTGTTGTCAGGTACAATCAGGGAGGAATGTTTTCATAGGATAATCTGTCATCCTTGGCCACATCAAACAGAGCAATACGTTTAAGTTTAGTGTAAACGTAGCAGCTTTGCCTTATAATGGAGTAAATGTAAAAGGCAGCAACCAAAGGGCAAAGTCTTCCTCATTGTATCATTAGCCCTTTAGAGGCCATGGTTTATCTGACACACACAGCATGTCAGGTACACATACTGAGTTGTGTTAGGAGGAATGTGGGAAGTTTGAGGGCATATTATTTTCAAGCATGCATCTAAGTGTAAAGTGATGAGAGATCGCAGATTAACAAGAAAAGGAAGGTGGTGTGACGAGAAAAAAGGACCTTGAAACAAGGGCGAAGTATGCAGACCAGAGCCAAACAAATGACCTCTAAACTGGTGGGTTATGCCTGTCCTGTTCTTCCCAGTCTCCTTGGCTTTCCAAGACTTTGTGTCACATATCATGCTTAACAGATCTGGTTACATAAAATCTGGGAACAGCTGCTTCTTAAGTTGTACTTATATTTTGGTCTCAGGAAGCTTGCAAGAGTTGACAAGAAGTGAGAGTACAGATATACGGTTTATGGTAGCATGAGGAAATAAATTGTCAAGCCCGTTTTGGAGTATAAAAACTGACTAAGAAGGCTGGGAATAATTTAAATAGGCCGCACACAAACAACAAGGACGTCAGAGACTCATACCTGTCTGTAAAGTATTTAAATGTATCGTGAAATATACATTTCAAGAGTATTTTAGGTTTAGTCAAGTGACAAAGAAGGTTGGGAATAATTTAAAAAGGTCGCACACAAACAACAAGGACGTCAGAGACTCATACCAGTCTATAAAGTAATAAATGTAATGTAAAGTATACCTTTCAAGAGAATTTTAGGTTAGGTCAAGTGACAAAGAAGGTTGAGAATAACTTAAAAGGCCCACACATAAACAACATGGACGATACCTGTCTGTAAAGTATTCAAATGTATTGTGAAATATACTTTTCAGGCCTATTTTCGGGTAAAACTACAGATTAAGAAGGTTTTAAGAATCTACAAAAGCTGCATAGAAGCAACGAGGACCACAGAGAGCGATACCTGCCTGTAAAGTATTGAAATGTATAGTGAAAAACACTTTACAATAGCATTTTTGGTTAAAACAAGTGACAAAACACAAACGTGCACACAAACAACAAGGAAGACCGATACTGGTACGTGACTGCTATAAAATGAAATATCCCCAATTAAAGCTGTGGAAGAGGAATTAAGAAATCAGTTTAAAGTTTAATAAAAGCTAAGGTTAACGTTACATTAAAATGGAAAACACGACACAACCTAACTTGGCTAACGTTTAGGTCACCGCCGTTTCCTGAGTTGACACTGCTGGTACCGACTAAAATATACAATGAAACATCAATTCTATGTAACTGCACACTTTATTTAAGTTAGTTTATCGTAATGTCACATAATCTAATGCTCACCTTTCGTGTTTTGGTGCTTCAGCAGTTCGTGACTCCCTCTCTAATGCTGCTCTGTTCTCACTGCATAAAACCTGCGCTGTCTTCATCACACATCTGCGCAGCGATCCCCCCCCCAAGGTCCCAGTTCTCAACTCCGATTGGACAATGGGGCCGTCAATCAAAGAGTGGCCCAATAGAAGCGCGCCCAGGCTGTAAAAGAAGGCGGAGTGTTCTTAATCTTGACTCCAACCGTGACCTTTCGTGTGCTGTGATGGCATGGCCGGAGAATTAGGTTGGATCTCGATTTTTGGTTTACATCTGTCTCTAATCCCTGATCCTAATCCGTCCACATGGACACGGAGAGAAGAAGAGAGAGAGAGGGGAGGGTAAAACTATGTTATTAATGCATTAGATAGAAAGTATATGACTAAGACATGACTATTACAATCTAATTTGTAATGAAAATAAAGATGGTATTTTCCAGGAGATTAAAGGAGACAGTGGTGAAATAGTATTTACCTCAGCTTTTTTAGTAAGTATTTAAAAAGTATTTAGTAAGTACTTCATGCCACTTCATACTCTACTACAATTCAGAAGGACAATACTGTACTTTCTGCTCCATTATATTTATTTAACAGCTGCAGTTCCGAGTTACTTTATAGATTAAGATTTTACATACAAAATGTTTGATGATCTTCTAAAATATGAAGTAAAAATGAGCTCCAGCAGTAAAATAGTAGTTACATATCACCAAGTTATAATCTAATCAAAGGGTTTTTTTAAAATTAAAGTATTAACGGCAGAGTAACTAACTGCAGAAATGTAGTTGAGTAGTACAATAAAGTATTTGTGCTAAGCATTTGTGCTATTATTATAATTATGTTTACATAGATGTGTTTTAGTATGTAGCACAGATTTCAAATGTAATCCACATTTAATCATGACTAATCGGTGTGCAACAACTATAAGCAACTGCAGTGGAAACATTTGTTTATTTATTATTATCATTACGTACCCTCATCCTTAATACATAATTCCTCCTGCGTATATCCCACCACTGTGTTTGTTTGTTTGTTTATTTTCACCATATATTCTTGAAGCTTGATACTTATCTTTCCAATGGAAACAAGATAAGATTTTTTGATTCCATGCTGGGAAATTAAAGTATAAAAAACTGTAAAATAGTAGGTGAGGCACCAGATAGGTCTGGAGAATAATAAAAAACTGCACAATAATTGTTGACTTTAAATTATGAATAAAACACAAGTTTATAGCAGCAGAGCAGGAACACTCAAGTGAAATCTTAGCCTATGCTCATTCAAAACCAGAAGGTGGCGTCATTTACTTACTCACTGGAAAGAGAAGTCCACTGTATGATTGTGCATTAACATACAGTATGAATTAAAAAACACATTTCCTTTCACCCTCCTGAATGAAATGAGCATGCCTCCAATGATCTGTATTAACAGGAGATCCGTCTTTGCGTGAAATAATCTTATTTAATTTAACATCTCTCTAAGTTAACATGAACAGGATGCCATTAATCTGAATTACTGGAGAATTATGGGAAAGAAAATGGCATCCGAGATGATGTTTGTTCATTAAACTGCAGCTCTATTAAAAAGAGATTAAGATATTTGATTGCACTGCTTGAATGTAAATGTTTTTACATGATTTGGCTTACATGCTCTTCATACTAAATGTGGATACTAGGCTGTGAATGTGTCTGTAAACACTTCAGATTTTATTGCGTTATAGACGTTGAATGCTCTGCCTTAAGTGAAACCACATCTCTCAAAGATTTATGATGCAAAGAGGGGAAAATCATGTTTGCTGCTAAACCATTAGGTTGACGGTAGACACTAATTTTAGCAGTTGAGTTGCTGCTGAAACAAGGAGCAAGGTTGAAAAATGACAGAATATATTTGTTGATTCATTGTTCATTTTTGGGACAGAAGTCATGTGAATCTAACTCAGTTTATGCTCCAATATATAATTTGAGTTGTGGCATTATGGGTGATCACAGCAGCTGCGTTTAAATCCATGCACTATTACACCAACGGCCATCAGGAGATCCAGTCATTTTGTATGAATTGTGCAGAAGTTTAGATGTATATACAATTTTGCTCTCAGTCCACTTCCTTATTAAATTACAAGTACAGAAGTTAAAATAATTACAGCTCCATTGTGCATTTACCCCACTAGTTAACTTGCAGTGATTCACCTAATTTCTAATTTGAAGCCACAGAAGAGTGTTTCTGATTTTAAAGTAAAACTTTACATATTGTACATATGAAGATCAGTTTACTCTTCATGGAAAGCACTACTCCTCTTTAAAGCGATCTGGATGCCCGCATCTTTGGAAGGCAAAAACAACTGCCCTACCATGCATACATTGAATTAATTTATTATCAACAATCACAAATAAAATGTGCAATTGATGAATGCAAGTTGAACCAAGTTTTTAGACACAAAAGACAGGTGAGGTAAATATGCTTTATTGTTACATACACATAGCAAAATTCATTCTCTGCATTTTACCCACCCCACAAGGGAGCAATGGCAGCCACTTTACAGCGCCCGAGGACCAACACTAAATCTTTGCCAGTGCCCTGGTCAGTAGCGCTGACTTCAGAACCTACATGTTTTCTGATGGTGGGGGAAACCTGAGTATCTACAGGAAACCCATGCAGACATGGGATGCAACCTCCACACAACCTGAGTTTGAACCCGGGAGCTTCATTCTGTGAGGCCACAGTGCTATATCACTGGGCGTATTCTCTCTGACTAAATCTTAACAACCTGAATCTTAATTAATTGCCTTACTTGTTTGTTATTGTTCCTACGTGAATGAACTTGACCATACTGGAGATTAAAAATTAGGATGTCTTTGCTTTTGATGTTTTAGTTTTGACCTTTTAACCAGCCTTTTGCACATTCATCACAACTTTATGGAGGTACATTACTAAAGTGCTGGAGTACCTGTTTATGTTTTCAGCTTCAAAACTCTAGATAAATTCATCTTCTTAAAGTGAATTGTTGTATATTCTTGGCCTCTTTGGTGCTCAGAGCTCATTACTGTGGTCGTTCTGCACTGCACTTCCCAGAGATCACCTGTCAGTCAAACAGTGTGGGTGGCGCTGCTGTCACATCTCCATTTCTTTTTGTTGTTTCTACATGTAGGTGGCGCCCATGTCTTTGTCTATTCAGCCATGGGGGCTATTACTGTTCACCATCTTGTGTTTGTTTTGGAACAACTGAACTGTAAATGTACAGCATGTCACTCACTGCCACAGGATTTTTCCCAGGAGAGTCAGTGGGTGTTTAGAAAAGCATATGCGAGCTGAATGACGGTTGAATCATGGCTGTAGGCTATAGAGCAGCAAAGACGTGTTTTATGAAAATGAGACAATCATGAGGAGGACTCCTTTTATGCAGTCTAGACATCAGAGCGGACAGTTAATTATCAGGGTTATATACATTTTTTTGTCTGTCAGTAATTAAAAGCATCCAAAAATGTAACTGAATCACCTGGTTGACTCTGAGACAATCATCCAGAAAAAGAGTAGAAATCATAAATGACTGGATTTAACCTGACAAACGACAGATGGAGAAGGGCTTATGAAATGCTGCAAATGTCAAAGGGAATGTGAAAATATATTTAGACAACAAACCTGACATTAAACAACACTAAACCATCTTTATATGGTAAAATCCCTCCCCCCTGTAGCTCTGCATGCAGCTCAGAACAAATGCTAAAACTATTAGTGAGTCCTCAAGTCTGCTTCAAACATTTCATATCTTGCAGGGAAAACCATCCTTAGCAGAAATGAGGATACAGATAAAGGCGCAGCAAGAGCCTGAGGGAGCAGCCACAATCCATCACGGTTGAGTGGGGAAGAAAAAACTCCATAGCCTACATATATTTCAATAAAAGAGCAGGACTGTACTCTTTTCAGAGGCCGTTAGCTTTAAAACCACAGCACTCTGGAAAGAAAATCTGACATGCAAGATTCTGATGTAGCAACACACAAATGTTTCAGTTCTGGTTTTAGCTGTGATTCAGTTTGGCAGTGATGGAGGAAGTATTCGGGTCCTTTATACTTAAAAGTATAAAGTACAAGTTGCAAATAAAGGTCCTGCATTGGAAAGGCTACTTAAGCGAAAGTATGTAAGTATAATCAAGAAAATGTACTTAAATTATTTAAATTAAAAGTACTCAATGCAGAAAAATGTCCCTTGTGACTGTTTTACTATTATAAATTAGATTATAAGATAATTATTATCAATGCATTTATGTAATACTTTTTACTGCATTTTGAACAATTTTGTATCGGACTGCAACTAATGAACATTTTCATTAAGGACTAATCTACTGACTATTGACTGAGCGTTTGGTTTGTCAAAATGTATGTTTTACCAAGAGCCCAAAGTGACATGTTCACACAATGCTTGTTTTGTCCAACCAACAGTCCAAACCTAAACATTTTTAACAATAATCACTGTCAAAAAGACTTAACAAAAGTACAAGTACTTCGAATGTGTATAAAAGTACTTGAGTAGATGTATTTCACCACTGCAATTTTTGCGTGGTTCAGAACATGTTATATCTCTGACAACCCAACCCTGTTCATGATCCTATGTGTACAAAAACATGAGCTTTTGGGATCAAAACCAGTGATTTCTTACAGTTTGTGGAGCAGCCATCAGATCACACCTTGCTTTTTTCTTTTGCCTTCTGCTAATCGAACCTTACTGCTTTTTCTTTTTGTGTGTGCGCAGTGAGAGCTGTCAGAGTTCAGAGCTTGTCTAAAGTTCATCAGTTCAGTCCTTAGCAGAGACAGCCAACCCCTAACAGACAAAGGAAGGAGCTCACGGCTACACGAATGATGATGTTTTTTATTGGAATATTTAACTATGTGCATGCTCCTCTGTAAAGCATACATGTAAAGTGGGAATAGGACCTTATGGACTATATCTCCCTAAGGCAGTTTAATTTCTTTCATGCCAGCATTATTTTGAAATGGCCTAGTGAACCAATCATTGTGGCTGCATTACACAACATTACATAACATAATTTATTAGTCCTTCAGAGACATTGGGATATGGTGAACAATAAACATCTAATAAAACTATTAGAGTTGGCTTTCATGAGATAGAGGGGGGATGTTTAGTGGCTAGTTTCTTTTCACTCAAAGTCAGCTGTATCTTTCAGTGTGTGGAATGAGGGATCACCAAGGAGACAGTTGACTTATCACAGACCCCTCTGGGTTGAGAGGAAGTGTCCTGCTCTCGACTTGATCCTCTGCTGAGTGCAAAAAAGATTGCGTCTGCCTGTGCTGTAAGTGCCTGTAATCTGGGTCCTGGATGGCTCACACACGCACTAACACCCTAAGGGTTAAAGGTCAGATGTCTATTGGGGTTAAGGGCAGAAATGGCAACATACATTTCAGTCAGACACACACACACACACACACACACGTATAAAAAATATATATTTAAATATACAGTATATAGCATATTTACAGAAAATAATCCGTTTATAAATATACATAACATCTTAAGTTAAATAAACAATTCCAAAAATGTGGGCAACAAGGAGGAGGTGAAGGTGGGCGCGCTGGAGGGTGTGTAATGTTTTAAGCCAACATGAATATGTCTGCATGTTACCACAATGATTTGTAATACTAATATAATTGCAAATCTAGTTTGTTTGAGGTGAATGTTTGTTTTTATAGTAACAACAATGATATAGAGGTGAACAAGAGAAACCTGAATTTACAGAAACAAACATTTAACAACAGATTTAGAATCATTTAAATCAATCTTAAAGGTTCAGATATCCTCTTGAGAATCTCAATTTTTGTCTCTTCAGCCCAGTAGTTTGATAATATCCCCAGCAGAGTAGATCATTTGAATCCAAACAAGCTTTATGGACCTGAAATTTCCTCAAATTTAAATTTCAAGTAAATGAAACAGCCATTCAAAAATATAACAGCGTTTCTTCTGTCTGGTGATCTTTATAATGAACTTTACTGTCCTACTGCTTAGCTACAAAGCTATAAATGGCCTGGTTACTAAAAGCCAGAGTATGTCAGGTCTTCTTCTGGCCCTGTCCTTTAAGTTTTTTTTCAAGGATTAAATCAAAAGCTGGCGAAGCCGCTTTTACCCACTGAGTTTTTGCCATCGCTTGCCAGACAACAAAAGATATTCTCAACACTAGCCTCTGTTAAAAGCAGGCTATAACCTTCTCTCTAAAGCCTCTGATTAGGTTTTATCCTGTTCATAAGTGTGTGTTTGTCTGTAGGGGAGAGATTTTTTCAATAAAACAATGTTTGCTGTGTATAAATGTTTTAAGCAGACATTGAAAACAGAGCTGCAGTCAGGCTTCTAGAAATATGAAGGTCAGCAAGTCCTCTCAGTTCTGTACCAAAATGTTTATATAATGTTTTCCAAATCTATTAAACAATAATGTTAATTAATCCTTTCTGTCAATTTCATCCCTCAACACAAACATTCAAAAGGGGTATTTTCTGATTTAAGTCAGGAAACTTTTATAAACGTTAAGCACATTTTATCAAGACAAAGTTATTTATTTTTTAACGCTAATGCATTAAGCAGTTTGTTAAATTAGAACAACAGGACATGGCTGCAGGGTCCTCAACTGAAAGTTTATGTATGCTGTTACATACTGTTGAGGTTTTATTACTGATCTGTTGCTTTGTTCAACCTCTCAGTCATTTTACTTTTGAGATTACAGTACATTTTACATTTACTACTTTATATTGTAAATATACTGTACCTTAGATCTCAAGTTGTATCAGTTATCAGCCAGCGGAGTTTTGTTCCTTCTTCTATGGCAGCATTAAGAAAAATAAGATATAGATGTGTGTACATGTAAATTATGTATACATACACATGTACACACTCAGACAGTGTGTGAATGTGTAATGTGTTGTGAGCACAGTATATGTACTGTAAGGGCATGCATGTTTACGTGTACATCTGACCATATACCAACTGTATGACCTTAAGAATAAAGTGATAACTGTGAAAACCTCACGTGTATCTCATCTAATCTTATCAAACTGTAAATAATAGGTTCCTGCTCTAAATGTTTTGTTGCATTTAGTGTGTCAATTTATTTAGCAGTTTTTAAGTCAGTCAGCGTTTTTACATTTTACCTTTCTTACAATGTAATTGATTTTGTGAAAGGTAATGAGTACACTGTCATCAGCAACACAGCGTCTCTATCTTTAATTAACGAAGGAGAATAATACAGGACAGAAATGTGGGTGAATTCATTCTGCAGTCTTGTCTATTAAAAACGATGCCTGTTATTCAGTGTAGTAGCCTCCTATGTTGGAGAACTCCGGAAATACAGCAAATCATAAAATGAAAAACCAAGTGACCCAAGGGCAGACACTGGGAGACATGGTCTATTGTCAATGAATATATTATGTGCAGGAGCACAATCATGCTGAAGAGCTTTAGAGGCTTGTTTTTTTCTCTTCAACCTGTAACCTTTCTTTTCACTCAGGAAGACTAAAATGTCAAATCTGCTGGGGCGTTAGAGCCACAGGCGGTCGCTGCTTTACTGGTAAACACACAGATGACTAAAAGCAGTATTCTTTTCACGACCACTGAAAGGTTCAACTGTTAACGCAGGTCATGTGTGGTGGTGGTGGTGGTTGTGATAGGCATCTGGCCATCTGGCCATCAACTATTCATCACACCAAAACAATTTCCTGTAACTACACCGGAAATCAGAATGAACTCATACTTCAAACTCATGTTGTCTAATAACGGCTTTAGTAATGACTCAGAGACATTTATATCATCTTGTGCTTTTATTTACTTTATCTGCCTTTATTATGTTGTGAGTAACTAAATACTTGAATATATATGATGTGACAAAACAGAAAATTCACTTTAACCATGCCCATTTGTCATCTGTAAGCAGTATGCAAATGTTTTATTAAAACCCATATCATGTAGTTATAAGCAGATATGAGGACCATTTAAGTCATATTTCCAACCCTGACAGTCAGTAATTCACTTCAGTATATAGCATTAATGAGCTATACATAACATTTGATGTATTTTTAAGCATATGTACATGTTTATTAAGGTATATCTGCTTGCAACTACATTTAAGACTCTATTGTGTTATAAACCCTTCAGATTTTTATATACAATGTTGTTAAAAGCACAGAAATTAGTACTGTACTTGAGTACAGTTTTGAGGTACTGCTTTGCACTTACTCCACAACATCTCACGACTTGACTATTTTCTAACTTTAGATTAAAGATTAAAATCAACAAAACAATATAGGTTAATAAAATAAAGTGTTACCAGACGTTGTGTAAACAGTTAAATCAAAACTTCCTGAAGGTTCTGTTGGTGTGACTGAGACTCTGCAGTCATTCATGCTGAGGAAAAATAAAGACATGGATTCTGACCTGCTTTTACACTAGTACTCTCTAAAACCGCCAAACTGCTGCTTTCACTGAAACATGATGATTAACTTGACCTGAAACATGCAGCTGGATTAGTTGTGAATTTAATATGGAGAAATGATCTCTGACTGCACAGTGCATTTCATCCCATAACCTTCTGAATTAAATGGAGAGATTTGATGGTAGAATTATATTTCATCCGTGATTAAGGTAGACTGAGTGTGTTTATAGCATTTGAAAAAAACAGAGCAGTCCATATTTGACAATGTTTTAATATCCATGTTATGCATCACACTTACACAATCACAATAAACCCTCTGATGCTTGAGTTTCCTGGATATTTTAAATATTGGCTTCATATTTGTACAAACCTCCGCTATTAAAGGTGCTCTACTTGACAGTGCAGCAACACTGCAGGCAAGAAAAAATATTCAAAATAGATAGTAGAAACATGTGTAACATCAAAACATGATAGTGTATAAGTTTAGTTTACATCTAATCAAGCTCACGACATCAAACAGGCCGCTACAGCCGTTCAACAGGGTCTGCACGGTGGGTCAACACACTAGAAACCAGTTGAGAACAAGTTGAAATCTTCTGCTAAAAAAGACACATCTGAATCACTACAACATTTTCTCCTCTCTCTCCCACGGAACCGGATCCTGCTCCTCCTCGACGTGCGTATTCCTGCGCCCTGTCCAAAAGTGCTCCACATCTGGGAAGGTCTTCTCCTTCTCCTGTGACACCGCGTTGGCGACGGCGTTGGCTCCGAGTTCTGCTCCGTTCCCTTCCGTTTTCGGACACTTGATCCTGGGGAAGTTCTTTGGGCTTCTGCAGGTCCCGATGAACCAGATGGTGATCAGTCCTTGGCGCACGTCGTCGTACATGGTCATTAAGATCACCGGAGAGAGGGAGCTGCATGCGTAAAGGAGAACTTGCGCAAAGATGATCAAACCCACGGGAGGTTTGTTATACCCGAGCCTGATCCAGGTGAATGTTCCCCACTCTGGCAGCAGCATGAGCCCGAGGGCGCCACTCAGACACAGTAAAACCAGGATAACCTTGCTCTGATGCTGCGGGCTGGGTGCGTGATTCACTGCAGTGTGCAGCGTTTTTGTGTAGTAGGCAATTGTAAAGATGACCGGCACCACATAGGTCGCAGTTGGATAAATCTTGTAGAACAAACTCATGAAATCAGACGCGCACACTGGCATTTCAGAGACGCAAATAGTGTCGCGGCCATGCTGCACCATAGAGGCGAAAAGCATCTGGGGAATCGGAAACATCATCGACACAATCCAAATGAACGCGAGGGCTCCGTGAATCCACGTTGGGTTGTAAAGTGGACCCGTGGCTGTTCTGGGAACAATAGTGTGTTTGGCTCTGGTGGTGACTGCAAGGATTAAAGTTTTTGCAACCACACAAGAGTGCTGGAACCAGTCCGTGGTGCTGCAGACAAAGCTCCCCAGGGTCCAGGTCTGCTTGTAGTAGGTGACGGCGCGCACGGGGGCGCACAGAACCAGGATCACCAAGTCCGTGGAGGCAAGAGAGGCGAGGAGCGCTTTCACCTCTGAGCCCTTTCCGTTTCTGAAGTCACGGATGAAAATTAGCAATACAAGCAAATTCCCAACCGCTCCGGACACGCAGATCCCGATGAGGATGACAGGCAAGGCTGTCCTGGTGTCCTCTCCCTGGAGAAGTTGAACTCCTCCAATGAAATCAAAAAATGACACATTTGCAGGTCGATCAATATCCATCTCTTCTTTAAAGTTCGAGATCCTTAAAGTGAAAAAAATGCAGCCAACAAAAGAAATGAGAAACGTTGTTTCTTTGCGTTGAGTTCCACTTTTCTCCGCAGATTTATCGTCCTGGAGGACAAAAAGGCGGAGGAGCTGTCCTGCGCGCCGCGGTGCTGAAACGCTGTGAACGTGGTCGTGATCGCATCAGCAAGTGGGTGAGCAGGCTGGCAGGTAGGCTATTTCAAGTGCTGTCATTTAGCATCGTCAACCACTCACGTCATTTGATCAGTGTGGCTGCAGGCTGCAGCCAGACCAAATGTGAGCGCAGCGGGATGGGATTTATATTTGAAACCTCAAAGGGGTTCCCGGCTGGTGTGGGGTGTCACAAATATGTCAAAGTAACACATTATCTGACTCTCCTGGATATGTGTCCGTTATCTCTTTAAATCAAGAATACAAATGTAACATGAAAACAGGCAACAGATATGTGACTTTCACTGGAATCACTGACAAATAAATGGAATTAGTGCAAGCACGTGAAATGTTTAAGTAATAATGATATCATTCTGCAAAAAGTCAAAGCTAATTATAAATCCCCCTACCGTTTAATTTCAGGGCAAACTTAGGTGACTTCACAACATTTAGCTTTAAACTCAATATTTTTGTGACCCTCTAAGGCAGTTGTTCTCAAACTTTATCACATCAAGGACCCCTAAACTGACACAAATTAGACCACAGACCCCCATTTGCTAAGATTTTTTTCCAGGGTTTTGCTTTTAGATGTTTAGTTACAGTAAGTGTATGAAACCCATGACCAAAATAGTCATATGTTCTGTCATTGTTACTTCTAGATCAAATTATAATGAAAATAAACGATTCCTCTTTTTGTTGGGGACCCCTTAGTGCCCCCATCCAGGACATCATGGTACTTCTTCTGTCCATGTATAAAACATTTAAAGGTGCATTATTTCTCTTCTAAATGAAATGTTGTTGTCATATTTAATAAAACACACATTTTCTCAGCAGTTTTGCTGTTTCAGCCAAACTTTGTCTAGTATGATCACTTCTGTTATGGTAGCTAATGTTAGCTATTTACATTTGTTCATTTCGCTCACTCTTTTATTCAAAACAGCTTCCAATTGCTATATATGTCAGAGGTTGCACGCCTCTGGAGCAACGAGGGGTTAAGTGTCTTGCTCAGGGACACATTGGTGGATGTGTCACAGTGGGAATTGTACCCGTGTTTCTCACACCAAAGGCATGTGTCTTAAGAATTGTATCACTGTTGGTGTTGTCACTTTCCATTAGGCACCCTTTATGTAATTAATCATTGGTAGTAAGTCAGTTACAACTGTATTATGGATCAGCTATAATCAGCTAAGACAGTTGTAGCTTGGGGATTAGCACTAGATCAATATATAAGCCTGGCCAGTACATCAGCTGTTATTGGCTTCCTGCAGTTATGTCAGTATTGGCATGTTGGCTGATGAGTAGTGTAAGATATGTGACAGGAGAAAAACAGCGTTAGTAGAGAGCACTGACAAGTTTATTTTTCAAATCCACCATGTGTTGGAGTTACAGTGGATATGTTGTTGTCAATTTTTTTATTACTCTCAAATATCAATATCAGTATCTGCCTCAAAAATCAAGTACTGATTAGTCTGACCACTTAACCTTCTGGAAAACAGCTACAGAGAATCCAGTTAAAAATCCATTTAACAATTTTGTAAAAATTACTGCAGACTAACTTGAAGGCTTATTAGAAATTGAGAAACCAATGAGAAAAGTAATTGATAACATCCCCATGACTACATGACTCCTTGCAGTTCTGCAGTTTTTATCTTGAAAACCTCATAATCAGGGCCATAACTATGAAAATGAATGAGATTACTGGTACACCAGGCAAAACCAGTCACTTGATCAGCATTATGGTAGCCACTATGTTATATTGTTGAAATGATTTAATGAACAAATTGAATATACAAAAAGGCTTACAGTGTAGTCAGGCAGGAACAGGTCCAAACCAGATAAACAGTCCAAAATGCAAACAAATACAAACGGGGCAGGCAGGAAATCCAGCGTCCAAAAAAGTAAGACGCAACGTTCAAAAACAAAGTCTAAAACACTGGAACACTGGGAATAGGGTTGGACCACTTGAGATGAAGACGAGGTCACAAAGGAATATACAGCTTATATGTGCAAGTGAGAGGAAGATAGTTAGATACAGGTGAAACTAATCAGGTGGCAGACCATCAAAACTGGCGGGGAAACAAACAAAGGCAGGAAATAAAGTAACCAGAACACATGAGGAAAGACTCAGGAAAAAAAGTGTAAATATCAAAGCTAAAACCCAAAACTATGACTACAGAATTCTATCTTTCTATTTAATTTAATCTTTCTTTCTTTTTTTTTGTCTCGTGAAAACTCTAACAAACACCACACAAGTGTATGCTATGTTAATCATAGTGTTTGTGTATGCTTGTGTAAAAGAAATATTGGATTCACTATTGTCAAGTTCCATGCTAAACTATGTCTCAGTTTTTTTACCACGTCTGAAATTATTGATACACACAAATTGTGCATACTACCAGAGAATGCCACTCTTCAAGCCCCTGGAGGTTATTTTTTTAGGCAGTTCTCCTCCACATTCCCTTGCAATTTATATAATGTTTTATATGTGTAAATAGATAAACATTATGCATTATCAAACTATACTGATTCTGAAACCTCAGTTCATAGTTTCTGCTCAAACAGATCTGATACCTGTTCTCTCTTTTCCCCAAATTCGCCTGGCTGTATGCACCTCATTTAAATAACGTTTATGTAAGGTAACTTAATGCCCGGGATTGCTGTGGTACAAAAAACTGAGTTAGAGTCCCGCTATGACCTAATGGATGTATCTGATAGCGGAAACACTGAATGTTTCTAATGACACTGACAAGGAAACTGTATTTAATGTGGATCAGTTTTGTTAAAGAAGACACCTGATCTGAATAATAAGTTCAGTATAATGGTCACAAATAATATGAATGAACCATATTGTGTTCTGTTTTACTAGCGGTATTCACATAGTGATTCATTGATTAAAATCTGAATGAACGAAGTAAAACAAACAAACAAAAAAAAGACAATCCAGGCTCATTATCAGTCTCATACAGTGAGATTAATGCATAAGTGCATGAAGCATGTGGCACCACAGAGTGAGGTGTGTTTACTTGAATTGAAGAGCATCCGGATGATGAAGGGGAGGGAGGGTGAGGTGGTATGGTGGTGGGGTTGTGTGTAGAGAGGTGAGGGTGCCCACTCAAATGCTGTCACCTCCTCTAAGAGGGCTGGTTGCTAAGAGACAGGAGCCACTATCACAGTATGGGGTTAGGAAGATGTGAGCCATCATGAAGTAGTGTGAGATATGGAGGGAAAGGGAGGCTATAAAGCTTCAGATCTAATGAATGAATAGTTACATAGTGTGATTGCAGAAGAGGGAAACGCTCTTGTAATATTTAGAGGGATGATATAATAGCACAAGCAGGAGTGCTGCCCTCGCGGCGCACAGTAATCAGAGATAATTGATATGTTATGGACTGTGCAAGGCAAGAATACGAGTAGGTTTCAGCTCCCACTGATTTAGCTTCTGGAAAACCTTCAGTGGAGCACAAAATGCAACACTCAAATCTGCATTTCTTTACACAGAAATGCTCTACTTATAGTCTCTCCACATTACAGGACCTGCACATTTTCATGAGTCTAGGATTAAAACCCATATAAATAATTAATAACCCTAATTTGAACACTTCCCTTGCAGAGTTGCAGCATCATTCACTGCATGCTGGTGAAAGATTCTGCACCAGTTTATTGTGGAAATGTTTTTATTTATATAAATGGAAACCGAAAATCCAGGTAGCATTTGACATTTCAAAATATATAAATATGATAGAATATAATGCAGTGCAGCTCTCAGGCATTTTGTGTTGGATTCAGATCTGTTTCTCCTGTGGGCATGTAGGCATGATTTAGTCTTCCCTTCTCTTTTGTCATGTTCAAGAGGAGAGAACGGCAAACTTGGCAAAAAGAAACTTTGTCAAGAAGTTATTAAAGTTAGGCTACTGATTGGTGCATGCACATTTTTGGGTAATTTTATAATCAGTAGCTTGTTTTGTTTTTCAGCTTAAGTTTGTTGGTGTTCTGGTGAACAGAGGTTAGGACCCAAATGCAGACACAGAGCAGGTATTGTTGAGTTGAGGATTATTCACAAAAAGGCAAAGCTTACAGGTGGTTAGGAGTGAGCAGTCCACAAAAACACACAAGGCACAAAAATCCAAAGTCCAACGAAAGTAACTAAATCTACAAGAAACACTGGAAAAGCTCACAGCAACATCCAAAGGAACATCTAAAACAAACTGGCTATGAGTGAAAGTCAGACAACCACTAAAATACACAGGGGAGTGAGAAACTAATTACAATTAAAGACAATAAGACAATCAAGGACAGGCAGGAAGTAAAATAAAACAAGAAGCACTAGGGCAGACTAACAGCAAACTAAAACAGGAAGTAAAGCCAACTGAAACACACAAGGAACTATGTCACAAAATTAAACATAACACAGATGTCAAAAGTAACTAGCTAACAAAAAACCTACAGAACATAGAGACAGTAAAACAAGACTAGGAAACACTAATGAACTCATAAGTAAACCTAACTAATAAAGAAATGAAGAAATAAAGAAATAAAGTAACACATAGGCTACTACATAGAAAACCAAACACAAGGGCAGGGAATGAACACAGAAACAAACACAAAACACATCCAACCAACCAAAACCCGTAGCCACAAGTTACTTTTATTGGATAATGCACATTTGTTTTGTCTATATTTTAATTGCATTGCATGTTTTCTTAATATGCAAATAAACCTTTTGAAAGGCATTTTCATTTGTTATTTAACGGTAAGTTACATGTCAGATCAACAAATTATGCTTTTAAGAAGTGATAAGGACACAATCAGCCAAGTCAAAAAGTGGTGGGGACATGTCCCAAAGTCCTTTGGATTCATTCTGTGAGGATAATGAATGTCTGTGCTAAAGTTAATGACAAAGCATAGGCTATTACACTCCTAGAAAAATCAGTTGGTCAACATTAATAATTGCTATTTTTGGCTTTATAAACAAGTACATATACTTTAAAATTAATTCTTTAATACTATACTAAACTGAAATCTGGTACAAACATCCATGTTCCTCTCAGGCTGCACTGAAACTTTGGTGGGCTCCTGTCTTCTCATCTAGCACCATCATCAGGTCAAAAATTGAGTTTGTCCAATACTTTGGTTTATGACCTAACTGATGACAGTCCAATCAGCACCAGTTGTACAAATGTTAGCATGCCAATTTGCTAAAGTGAGATGGTGAACATGGAAAATATCATACCTGCTTAAAAATCAGCATGTTAGCATTGTCATTGTCATCATGTTAGCATCACATGGCTGTAGACTCTGGCTGTACACTCTTACTTCTTCCTCTAGGTACTGTATTTATCCCACTAAATATGCAGCATGCACTAATAGCTCTCATTAGTATTTATTGCTGCTCTTACTAGTATCTATTGTCACTTGTAGGCATTTAACTTTACTGATGCCTCTATGGTGTTCCCCAAATGTAAGTCGCTTTGGATAAAAGCGTCTGCCAAATGAACTAATGCAAATGTATGAAGACTCTCAGTCTTATTCTAATATATTGTGGGTTAATAGAATGAAACTAATCACCATCCATTCAAAAACCCTTTAAATCCATTTGAGGGGGACATTACTTGAAGAAGATCTTGTCCTTATGAGGTGTTATTATTTTTTCAATCACCTTTGCTATTATCATTTAAAAGGGGCATTAATGTCCTGTACTGTGCGTCATTCGAGACAATAAGTCAGTTATAAATGGAGGCAGTCTCATCTTGGAACAAAACTGTTTCTCAGCGGGGCCTTGCAAGGATGAAAGAGTTCTTTATGAATTGTACGTGCGCCTACGTGTAGTGTCTGGTACTCAGACTGTAATTGTGGGCTTTTTTCATGGGAAACAACCCAGACCAACTAAAATACAACAGCAAATGCCCAAGAGTTTTTTTTTCCTTTTTCATCCCACCACTCCAGCCTAGACTGAATCAGTATTGTGTGAGAGTTGGATCCCTCACATCCCCCCCAAGGCTTTTACAGAGCCAGAGAAAGACAAAATAACAGTAAAAGAAAATGATAAAGAGACGAGGGGCAGAACATGAACAAAAACCCAGAGCTGGGTAGGAGTCTAAATGAACTCCAATAACGTTCCCTTTGGAGATATTCCAGAGTAGAAACAAAGATGAAGTACTTTTTTGACCACAGGGATGTCTACCCTAAAAAGCAGACCTTGCCATTATACATTTCTATCCCGGATCCCTTGATGCAGAAAAGCTTTTACAGTATCAAAGCAAACAAATGCAGGGTTTTGTCATTAGCTTTATTCAAAGGAGATCAAAGATAAAAAGGTCTCCCCTGGTGACTGCAGACATAAACCGTGTTGTTATCAGAGCCTCTCCTTATTGATGTTATTGCTCAGAAGTGGAGAAGCGATTAGCAATTTGTTGTGGACCCTGTCGGACATGAAAACTGACTGCTTTCAAGTTTCCCCGGCATTAAACAGAAGCTCAAGATAGCGAGAGAGCAATAGCTGCTGACATCAAGTTGCCCCTAAAGGTGGCAAGACCGACAGTTAACACCACACGACCACTTGACTTGCAGAGCTGCCTGTTACAGCCTCCATGCGTCAGACAGCAGATGCATTTCACCTCTTGAACAGTTTTAATTTCCCTACTTGTGCTAATAAATCTGTATTAGATTTGTGAAACATCATTACCTTCATGGTTGTTTTTGTTCATTTGTTTCAGGCGTCATGCAAAGGGATAAATGACTCCCTTTAGCAAAAGGGCAGACTCCCGCCTGCAAAACAGCAAATAATTAATGTTGGGTTTTTTTTTATAGTGTGTATGGGAGGGGGAGCGGATGGAGATGTAGGCCTTTCTTTTTTTCTCTCCTTTAATCATGAATACATAACAAGCCTAGACATATGCAACTGGATACATGGTATGAGCATTAAACTGTTTAGATTATGGGTTTAGTAATTATTACTAAACCCATAATCTGGCTGCTTGGTCCCTCACCAAATGTGAGGGACCAAGCAGCCAAGCACGAGGAGACACAAGGGGAACTCAAAATTAAAGTTGTTTATTTACAAAAAGAAATAATACTACCAAAATAAAGATAAAGTTTTGGGCCCATAAAAGAGGTCAAATAAACAAACAATAACTAACGTTCTGAACACAACCAACTCAAAATACAACTGACCTAAAATACAACAAACAAAGGGGACTTATATATTGGCTGATCAGACCAATTTACACACAAGGGGAAGACTGAACACCACACTACTACATAAAGTAAACACAACAACAAAATCTACCTAAACATATATTCCCAAAAGAAATTAAACCTAATTAAAAAATTCCGCAAAAAAACCCCTCTTTTTTTTGGAATGTTTCCACTATGCTGCTTTCTGCTGCTGACTGATCATGACTTGGACACTGATCTGTCTGAGCTTATCATCTGTCACATTTATGGTATTTAGGTATTTACTGTTTAAAGTACATTTACTCGAGGACAATCATGTGGTACTTTACTTGATGCTTTACTTTGATGTGCATTCACTTTTGGGAAATACTGTACATTTTACTTCACATTTATTTTATATCTTTAGTTATTTAAGATTTTACATATAAAACCTGATTAGTTTATAAACTACAAAGTGTTGTCATTTCATGTCAAAATGATCTTCTCCACAAAGGTTTATTTGTCACAAGTTCAAACAATATGTGTGTGCAGTGAAATGAAATGCAGGGTGGCATTATGGCTGCATTGAACAATCTATACTGTAGTGTAGTGTATCATACTATATGCTATAGTGAACAATAAGAATTAGTAAAATGATTAAAGTCAAAGATCTCAGTATAAATAATTACAATGCAATGATGTAGATTGGCCCGGTGTGTTTTAGTATAAAAATGGAAAATGTAAATATGTCACAGTTGTAAGACAAGCCATACAATAACATTTTGTACGACACTGAAATAAAATAACATATAAAAATATAACACAATGAGTACTTTTGATATTTATAGTACTGTTTTTGAAAGTACTTTTACCAGAGTTGGTCATCATTGAATGTGTAACAGCATTTATACAGTGCAAAGTGTAAGTTATAGAAATGATAATATAACACTGTGAAAGTAACAGTTCAGTTTAAATACCACTTGAGGCAGAATCTGATTTTCAAAATAAAAGCTAGTGCAGCAGATCAGAGAGTTTTAGGGTGTCAATAAATTACTACATTTTAGTATCAAGGGGTTTCAAGGTAGTGAAACCACCAGTCTGCAGAATACTGTCAGTGTGTTTTCTGGGATTCATGCCAACAATGATAAGTGTGTGACCTGCAGAAATACTTTGGAAATACTGGAAATAAATAATAGAAGAGCGCCACCATGTGACAGAGGAAGGAGAAGCAAAATTTATAGTTCAACAGGTAAAACATTTTTCACTCTGCATATTTGACAAATATTAATATTTGTTATTTTGAAACAATTACTTGCTAATTTACAGCAGGATATGAATGTAAAAATAAAGAGCATTTACAGATTATTTCTAAATATTTATGTAACATCATAGTTACAATAATATTTGATCACATAAAATGAAGCTATTTTCATTTCCTCACTTCAGATTGACTAAGCTGTTTGAATCCCTTCATCTCTGTATGTGTAACATAATTTATAATTTACTAAACAGCATGTTTTTTCCTCATGAAAATACCAGTACAGTGAACAGCAGATGGCAGCAGATGATAGTTTGTGTAAATAAATCCAAAGCCATTTGGTCTCACAGCACAACCACTAGATGGAGACTTTAACACATGAGTTGTTAAAACGGCTGATGGATGGAGTGAATGAATCAGTACAAATACTTTGTTGGGTCTTTGAGATTAAATAGCTCCAGTGATGGAAATTGAAACCAGCAACTTGTTAAACCCACATATGGATCCCTTTTATGGTGATGTGTAATTTATTTATGTTAGAGAACTGCGTGTAAGACTGGCAATTAACTAATCATTGAATGGTGAAAGTAACTACAGCCACTTTCTTAAGGACGTGCAAAGTTGAAATGTAAAAGATGATGGACTAGTTTGCTCTAAAATACCTTTATTCATACTGCTTTATTTAATTACTGATATATCTAAAGAGAAAACACCTTTTCCCATATCATGTACAGAGGTAGCCTTCACAGTTTTTCATTAACCTATTCACACACACCCTGATGGCAGCAAGCTACCAAGGTGCCAAACTGATAATTAGGAGCAACTTAGCGTTCAGTGTGTTGGGACACTTCAACATGTGGACAGAAGATGCAGGCAAACCTGGAATTAGTAGATGACCTACTCTACCTGGTTCAGGAGGTTATCCAGGTTAAACCACTTTGTTCTTTTCAGTAAAAGATCCACCGTCATTTTTGGGGCTGAGGGTGTGGTCACTACCACAAACACTTGTGGTTTATTTTTTTATTTTTTACCTTTACTTTTACCTTCACTTGACCTTTTTCATCATACAATATGGGAAGGTGCGTAGATTTGGTGATTTAAAAAAAATACATACACACATGCACAATTGTGTTTTCATCACTTCAAAGGACATTACACAGACCTACATCAATATCCTCGACAAAAACCTGAATCTAAACCAGCGTTACGTTATGGGGACTTAAGGGAAGGTGAGTCCCCACAATGTGACTATGTACACAGATTAATGGTAGGTAGGTAGATTTATTTTGTCAGGTAGGTAGGTAGGTAGATTTATTTTGTCACTATGTATATGTATACCTTCTTCTACATAGCAGTTATAAAAATGGTAAACAGAAATAAAATAAAATCAATGGAGCAGTACTGAGGATAAATTAGAGTTTAAGAGTCTGATGGCTTGGGGGGAAAGCTGTACTGCAGTCTGGTGGTGCAGCAGCTGAAACTTCTATATCTCTTCCCATTAGGCAACAGGGTGAACAGGCTGTGGCTGTGGCAGGTATTTTCTTTAGTATTCTTTGGCCTCTGCGTAGGCACCTCACCTCAACGATATCACTGATGCTTGGGAGATGGGTACCAATGATCTTGTGAGCAGTTTTAATCACCCGCTGCAGAGCCCTCCAGTCCTCGGTCTATAATGGCCCCTTCAATACAAACCCACACACATGATGACAGTAATACAGTAATGTTACTTATAACACAGTTGTATTTTCAAGGAGCAAGTTTACACAAACAAAGACTAAATTGTCTGGCTTTACGGAAGCTAAACAGAATGCTGAAAGAAAACAGACGACCACACCCTGGACGACCACTGCTGAGCTGTTCTCAGTCCTCTGTAGTATTGTTCATATGTAAAAAAAAAAATTTAAAAAAAGAAAGAAAAAAGAAAACAAAAGTTAGTTATTCATCTGCATCTCCAAAAATCAGTTTGCACACTTGTGAGTTTACTTGTGCAAAGTACTACGTGATGATAATACAACTCTCCAAGTTGATTTCCATACTGTAGTCAAATACATGGAAATCAACGGCTCTCTGAAATAAGGAAATACACTTTCAGAAAAACACTGCAGCATGATGGATCCTACTAACAAGTATTGTGTTTGTATCAAAGCCTGTTATAATTTGTTTTCTGAGCCATAGAGCTTAATCGTTGTTGCTGTTTTACTAAGTTACATGTTCTGTCTTTTAGTTTGAGTCCATCACGCATGTCCACTGTGCTGCTGCTGTAAATACTCAATAGTTAAAAAAAAGTATATTATTCTTCAGCTAATAGTCTACAGTATTTGCACTATTTACTCTTGTTTGACTAATGTCTGCTAAAAACTACAGTTACCAACTGTTTTAGGAATTTACATTCATATTTTTTCATTATTTACATTAACATCGGGTCTTCTTAGGAGTCTCTGTATAACTTCAGTCACTTGTTTGTGCAGTGAGTGTGAAATAACAACCAAATTACACTTCATTTTCACACAAAGGAACCCTATGAAACCCCTCCAAGACCTGAAAGGGCTTATATTCAATCTGTTCCGCATGTAGGCGGATTCATAATTAGTGTCTTTTATGGTGTTTTATAAAACTGGTGAAAGAGAAGAAAAGCCTGCAGCAGTAGCAGTCTGTGAGTCTTTTTTGAACGTATGTCAGAAAGACTATAATATATGAATATACGCACACACACACACACACACACACACACACACACACACAAACACGGTCAAACAGATTTAAGTTAAAAGTTTTAATACACACAATAAGAAACCAAATGTGTTTTGTTTATGGACTTATGCTGTGGGAAAAAAGGCATTTTTTATTTAATCTAGATGACTTGTATGTTCCCGCCACACAAGGCCCCGCTTATCTTGTTCTCCATCGGCCCCTGTGCATAATGAAAAGGGGCTTATCATGATGCTGGCCTCAGGGTGACGTCGACTTTCTCCATTTCTGCCGAGAATAAGGTGAATGCCACTTAAAACACGTGACCGGCAGAAATCTCCCAGGACCTATAGGTGCCATCGCTGGCTGGAATGAGAACAATAACTCAGAGAGAATAAAATGAAGAGTTCAATTGGGAAGCGATTAAAATGAATAGAAGCTTTGACTAGATAAGACACATACCATTTCCTCATCTATTTAACATTCATTGAATTGAATAATCCGGTCTTATTATCGTAAATAGTCTGCATATTTACCCTGAATATGCTAATTTATGTTTGCTGCAAGCCCTCTGCGACTTAATAATTTTTCCATCAATATATGCATGTCTCTGGCTTTCTCCTATAGCTATATCTAAAGAGGAGTGGAAAGAGAGGGAGGGCAAGAGACCTAGAGAAAGAGATGAACACAGTTATATAGAGCTCATTGTTTCTGTAACTTTTGTATTCTTTTTTTTTTTTTTTTTGCACTTTGCCCACGGCCAACTGAGTTACATTTCAATCAAAAGATTCATTGTAAAGTCATTATCCCAAACTAGGCCCCGATAATTGGCTGTTATTTTGCATAGTGGTGGCACTCTGGCTTCAGGGCAAATGACTGTGGTCTTATCTTTCACTTTTAAGGAAAAATAATGGACAATTTATCATTAATCTTCTCTGGGAAATAATAACAAGTTAAATGTCATTCCCCGTGTCACGCCTTACAAATAAAATTGTGTTGCTCTGGGCCTCGGCAGATCACTGACTGACCTATCCTCTTCACTGTGAAGGTAGAGGAGAAATTTAACACAAGCAGCAGGGTGAAGGCAGGTTGGACCAGAAAACATTAAGAGAAGTCCTTCTGCAGCACGTAAATATACATGTAAGATGAGTTATAACAACATTTTTTGTATTTTATTACTTCTCATGCAGCTGGGCAGCTGAATGTTTTTCTATCTTTAAGACAGCCTTTGGTTTCGTGAATTTCTATATATGACTTGATCAAAAGCTCAATAATTACTAATGTATAAAGTCTTCCTGAAATTACTACTAGCGAGATTCGGAGAATCGGATTGCACCATAGAAATTTCAGGAGTAATTATTAGTAATTATACATTTTTTGCCAGAAAGCGCTATCCACTCAGGAGCAATCAACAGTATATATATATATATAAACAGCCCTGACCCGTTGAGGCATGGACTCCCATGTGTATGAACTGTGTGTTCTGAGACCTTTCTGTCAGAACAAGCATTGGCCACCCATAACCCTGTCGTTGGTTCACCACTTGTCCTTTCTGGTCCCAGAAAGGACACTGCAGACCGCTTTGGAGATGTTCTGACCCAGTTGTCTGGTCATCGCAATTTAGCTCTTGTCAAACTCTCTAAAAAATTCCTTATGCTTAATAAAGTGTCACATCAGATGTGTAGATGGTTCCATTATCCTCAGTCCTGGTTGTGCTGATGTTAGTTTTGTCAGTCGGTTCAGTTACACCTTTTATTTACTGGATGTAAATATTTATTAACACAACTCATTTATGCATATGTGCGATACAAGCCGTCTTAATTTAATGAGGCGTTAATCTCCACTTCATTAACACTTACATCATAACTAATTTTTAATTTACAAACAGCTGATGCAACCAAATCTGGTGAAAATGGCTCTTTCTGTTTCCACAGTTACATTACTATGTGGACAGACTACAGAGGGATCAAAAGCTCCAGAAAAGCTACTCAATGCACCTTGTTTTTAGACTGAATTTCCACACAGCGTTAAAGACTTGCTTAAAATCCATCACAGTGAGCTGCTCTGTGAGGCTGTACTTAGACACAGCGTTGCTTTTAGCTAAATGTTAACAGCAACTTGCTAAAATGTTCAAAATGACAACATGCTGATGTTTGGCAGGTAATGTTTATCATGTCTGTCATCTTAGCTTTTTGTCATGGTAACATTTACTGGTAAGCACTAAACACAAAGTACAGCGGTGCCTAATGGGAATATAATTAGTTTTGCAGGTCATAAACCATAGTATTGATCCAGAGGGAGCTATTAAACATTTGTTGAAATACTTCACTATAATCCATAAAAGTCATGGTGGTGCAAGGAGGTAAGTCAGGGGCTCACTAGTCAGTAGGATTCATCCTGAGGATCATGAATGTCTGTACCACAGTATGTTTTCATGGTTGTTGACAGACCGACATCGCCATCAAAACATAAAATACTTGCATTTTTGTCAGTATTGTTCATGAATCACTAATTAATGTGAAACAGTAAATTTATTACCAGCTGCAGCTGTCATTGCGTATTAGTTTAGTTTTCATCTAAGACTTGAGGTTTTTCTTCTTTTGACAGAAGCAGCAGGCGTCAGTGAGTCACCCTGTCCATTTCGAGGGCCTCATCAGTAAACAATATGAGATAAATGGGAGAGTGAAAGGTTGACATCAGCAGAGGACGACACTCATTCCCATTCGTTTATCGGATTAGGCTGCTGTGAGAGGACGAGGCAGAATGACTCGTTTGGCATTCAAAAGCAACTGTGGCCCAAAGAGAGCCTGTTTGAACAGGGATCAATTATCAATCAGTCTATAGGCGAGGAGAGGAGATTACCAAAGCTATACAAGTCGTGTTGACAAATAACCTCTGAGATCTTGTCAATGAATGCACACGGACAAACGCCTTTGGCTTTGACACTGGTCATTGCTGAAATTCAGATTAGAGACCATCTCATCACCAGATTAGTGCTGTTTATGTCTGCTCAGTCATCGCACATCATTTCTGTTGTCATTTCAGCTGCATTAAGCTGCTGACTGGCTCCTGCACGGCCAATTACGGCCTTGTAAGCTGACAAGTTACTTTATCAACAAATCACATTTTTGAAAATATGTTTCCACACAAACCCACTTTATACATTTGGACATTTTCTATGTTATAATAACATCAGCAAAATGAAAACAATCTCAAATTTTAAAAAAAACCCATTTAAGTGTTCAGGAAAAACTTCAGTACAAAGAAAATGAACTTGTACTGTAAGACAGGGATTATAAATCAGTTTAAAAGAATCAGATAACATAGTGAACAATAGTGAACAAGCTTTTAATGAATGACTAAACTACTGAAAGATTAATTTTAGGTGCTGTATTTAATCCAAGACTGGTTGAAAATAATTTGATTTAAATTAGTACATAGACACTCATAAATAATAAAATACATATCTATGAACTATAAGGACTTTGAAAAATGAGGTTTATGTGTTATTGTTTCATCAGGTGGATGTACAGAAGTTTCATCAGCCCACTACAATATTAATGTGACAAAAACTGAGAAGGCAGCGTTTCAAGAGGAAGTTATAAAACATACAATGATTCAGACTATGGGAAATAATCTCATTCAGACACCAGAAGTCTCACCTCTGGTTTTGTATCATGGATGAGAAGTGAGAAATGTTCTTTTACCCAACTTTCTCACCAGGAGAGAAATCTTGATATCAGTTTCAGTAGGTTTCCCAACACACTTGTTTTGTCCCGTTCACACTAATGTTTAGACCAGAACAGGAATATATTTTTCATAGGCTGAATCTGCAACTCTCTTCTCTCTCTCTTTTTTAATCATCATTTTTATCATATCATCCTGACATGTGTACTGCATATTTTACAGAACAGGCTGCGTTTACATATACAGCGTAATTGTACTGGTACTGTTTGTCTATATGAATGTCTGAGGGACAAAATGTTGGAAATAAATGGATTAAAAGTGATCAACAGTGTGCAGAATTTCTTGGTTCTTTTGGGGGAAACAAAATATGTATATACTTTATATACTCACTTCTCTTTTAAATTAAACTCTACTGAAAACAAATTCATTAAACCACATAAACCATCAAATCATAAGATAAGAAAACACTTTAATTAAAGGACAGAGCATAAAAACTAGCTGGTGTCACCCTGAATGATAATTATAACACTCAATACTGCGTCATCTCATGAATACATAAACCTCACAAACCTCACAACTGCTGCTGGTTAATGTAAACAGATGGGCAGTGGCCGGGATTCATTTCTTAGTTCATAATGCTGAAAAGGTTTAGAGACAACACTTTGTTGTGAGAAAGTGTAATAGAGCAGGATTAATTTGACCAAATGCTGTTGTTTGCTGATGCTAATGTTACAAACAAATGTCTCCCTTTTAAAGCGATGAAAGAATGAGATCATATTCTCACAAAAGTTATAATGGGTGGGTCGGGGGGTTGACATTGTTCTGAGTGCTGTTGTGCTCATGACTGTCAATAGCAGCGGTCAGTGTGTCAGTTTAGAGGGCAGGTTGAAGGTTACAGGGGGCCCCAGAGAGCAAACAGTCCCTCGTAATCCTGACCTTCTCTTTCTCCTCCAGTCGGGAGTTGACCGTGACAGTTAAGAACCGCAGTGAATCCTCGGGCACGTCTGGACATCCTCAAAGTCGAGGGAACGGGACGGAGGTAGGTTGGACTGAGACTGACGGGCCTGCCGTGAAGCATCATGGGAAAAGTGCAGAGTAGCATGATGGAGTTTATCAATAGGAAGCAACCTAGATGTGGGGTTGTGGGGTTGATACTGTTTACTGGTTTTTGTTATAACTAGCAAAAAGATATAACAGTTAAACTCCAGGAACACTGAATGAATGAGGAAGGTGTGAATGACTCAGGGGTCCCAGACATGATCTATATATCTAGATATACTGTTTTAGACCCCTACTAAACTAAAGTATCAGAAATATCTCTGGGTGTGTTTCAAGAATCTCAGCAACTTCGCTTTTGTTTAAAGCAACATTTTGTAATTATTTGACCTCACATTAACAATAAATACACAAAAGATACTACAGTGTATCATGCTTTGAATATACTGTAGTTAGTAATATGATTCTGCTCAGATGGTCCAGGGTCTGTGGTTTTTCTCTATGCAACTTGGAAAAGAAACTCTCATCAGCTGGGTAAGAAAATTACTGCAACTTGAAACACTTGTCCCATTGGCGACGACAAACAACATGTTCCCCATATTGGTTCTATCTGGGAACCTTTGCAACATGTCATACTCTCCTCTCCTTTGTCATGTGTTATGGCGTCTCCTTGATGCATTTTCTAGGTCTTTAGAAGCCTTTTGGAGGAGGATTGTGACTCGTTTGTGAGAAAAAGCATTCACAGAGATCCTTATATTTCGTTCAAAATAAACAAGATGCCATTGTTTGTAGTAGCCTACACAGACAAAGAAGAAGAAACTTAATATAGAACATGGTGGTGTAATCTGCAGAGCGACGCAGACACTAATGTACAAGACTCGACACAGAAGTACTGTATAATTTTTTTAATTTTTTTATTTAACCTCTATTTAACCAGGTCGAGAACAATTTGTCATATACAAGGGCGACCTGGTCAAGATAAGCAAAGTAGTGCAGTATAACTTGTAGTATCACATAAAGGACAAATACAAGTACAATGTGGTATAAAGAGGTCAGTAGTAAACTGGCCTAAATGGTCCAGCTCTTACATTGCTGTAAAGTAAAGCAAACAAAACAAGATTGGTGGGAAATATGAACCAAACAAAGGCTTTAATGCACATTGATGGCTTCAAGTTAAGTTTCTTTTGCGTTTTATTGATCGAGTGATAAAAAAGAGACTTTTACTTATATGAAAATTACACATTAATTCTTTAAATTGCTCTTACACCAAGAAAAGCGTTGTTCCCTGTATGTGAAGTGATTCCAACAGTCTGTGTCTTCCTTTCAGGCATTTATCTCACACACACACACGTACTCAGTCCTGCGGAGGGTCACTCTGCCCCTCTGCCCTCATGATCTGCAGGGGGTCAACGAGAGCAGCTTTACAAATCCTGACTTTATAAAAACACGGGGAGAAGGTCCTCGTGGGAATTAACCCTACCCAGGCAACCCCAAACAGTAATTTACAGGGGGCTTACATGATTTCTGCGTTCCCCGGGGACATCAAACAGTCAGGCGGGCTCCATTAAACTTGCCCTGCTCGCTCCACTTTAGATCTGCTTCTCTCTTTTGTTCCACTGTATTAGTTCAATCCCTTAAATACTGCAGGGAGACTGCTTGGTCTCTACAAGCTTTCTTTCTTGTTCTGTTTATAAAGTCGCTTTAAAAGTGACATCTTCTTGCCTGGTCTTGTTGGTGATCATGTACTCATCTGATGAACTGACTTTTATTTTAAGGGGAAACAAGGCCTTGGTTGGTTGGTGCTTATGTGGGTCAAAAAACATATTTTAAGCACAGAATATATATTTTTACATGTTTTGAAAGGATACTTTCGCATGAAATGGTCACATATAGCAACATATTTCTCACAAACTACATCTTCAGACATTTTTCTAATTACGCACACACATCTTGAGGGTTGTGACCAGTTTCAAGTTAGTTTGTTGTCATCTTTCCTGCATGCTTGAGTACATATGTGTTATTTGATTTATACAACAAAAGAAATGAAGGTGCAGTACTTTTAAAACAATGCCAAACTAGGACAAAATATCAGCACAAGATGTGTTCATATGGTGAAAAATGTGGCTCTCTGCTGACGTAAAAGGATGACTAACCTGTATTCACTCTGAGACAATAGCTCGTATGTGTTTTTTCTCAGGTCTTCATTGGAAGGAGCCCCCGCTGTGTGCAGATTAGCCTCTCCATGGGGGATGTGACGCCCAGAGAGGAAGTATCAGAAGAGGACAAACACAAGGACAAATCATCCGGCCGTCACTTAATATTCACCACAGACAAGCAGACGGCAGGAGAGGGCTTCCTCTGAGCTGGAGACAGAGATCCCCTTTTCTTCTCTTCTTTGTTTTCCCCCCATTTGATCTCTATTAGCTGCTACTGAGATGATTGTTGGTCGTCTATGGGGGCAGAAATGTTCTAACAATAAAAGAAGAGGAGGGAATGAAAAGAGGGTTTAATTTATAAAAAATCATGCACTATTATAACGCTCTGTTTTATATTTTACACATTTAATAAAGGGTTTGAATGAACGTAGACACTATTACATATATATAGTATCCATATTCAGGGTATCAGGATGTGTTGATGTTTTTGCATGGTCACAATAAACAGAGTAAGATATAAAAATATATGTAAAATATATGTCTTAAAATAAACTCTTAAAAAAAGAGTTATATAGTGTTTAAAAAAAAGATGCAATGTGCAAAATATTGATTAAAGATTGTGCTATCGTTCAAAATTGGAAGAATGTGTGCAATATAAATAAGTATAATAAATAAGTACAATTAAGTAGCACAGACAGCAGTGCATACATTTTTAATTCAAACAGGCACTTTCATCAGCTTATGTAAATTATGCCTATGTCAGAAAACATGTTGCTTCAACCATCATATTAACCCAGGCTTTCAAATGTGGAGCTGTAATTATTTTTCACTGCCTCAAAACATACATGAGTGTCAGGACTCAGGAAATGCAGGATTGGACCCTATAGTGCAGACAGAGCAGGCAGCAGGATGACTGCAGTGATTTATTGATATTAATAGCTTGCAGGTACAGGTACACAAGGAGGCAGGCAGACAGATTCAGGTGAGAAAAGGTCGAACACAAAAACACAGGAAAAGATAGGACAACCTGGCACAAGAGCAAAGGAAGTGGACCGATATATGTACTGAGAGGCTGCTGAGGGAATGAGATGTAGGGGAATGATTGAAGTGGGAATAGGTGTGTAGATGGGTGGGTAGTCAGGTGTTTGGGAAATGAGGGAATATCTGCAGGCTCCTGGTGGTTGGACTGAAAGTGGAAATGAACGGGCCTGGGGAGGACGTAATGTGGCTGGAGAGGAGGGACAGAAAACAGAGGCTCTAATCATATCCACCATGACAACAGAGAAGGTTGTTGAATTCAAATGTTTGAATTTCAGATTTGCAGTGATGAGGAACATTTTCTCAAGTTCTGTATGTAGTATTTCCATTTTGTACTTTGTACTTCTACCTTACCACATTTCAGGAGAAATATTGCACTTTACTTCATTATTTTTACAGCTCTAACTTACAGCTCTAGTTATCTTTCAGATTAAAATTAGACGTATTATAAAATAAACTGTTCAAGTTAGACAAGTGGATCCTCATAAAAAAGCAGCTACAAGCAGTAAAATCGTTTTTTACACATAGATGCATCATTATTATTAATCTAATAACGTCAGATAGAAGCATGTAGGCCATCAGTCATAGGGGAAGTATTTTACTTCTAATAGAGTATTTTACGTTGTGTTATTGGTACATTTACTTAGTTAAAGGATCTGAATACTTCTTCCGCTGAAGATTTATCCAAAAATAATAATATATGAATATAATATATGCCCAACGGAAATGCTTTAAGATTACCAAAGGGAAACGAGGATATTTGTATATTTATTTGTTTTTTTAAGATCAGTCACATTCTCACATTTAGGTACATTTAGATAAGAAAAAAAGCAAAAGAAAAAAGTAATTAGGCCTACTATATAACCAAATTTATATTACTTACTGAAAATGTATTCTTTGAGTCTTTTTCTGCAGCAATGGGTTTTATGACCAACAGATGGCGTCACATACAAAGTTATTTTGACCAATCTGATCATATTAGTGCACCATTTGATGTCAGGTATTTGAAAACTAAAAACTATTTTAAACTCCGTATTATCGTAGGAAATTAGACTCCCGTTAGAGGTTTGTTTACAGTTTACCTGCAAATAACATAATAAAACCCTACAAGACCTGATATAACAGGCCTAATGTATTTAATGTTTGTGTTCGTGTGTGTGCCAGTAAGACATATTCTATAAACAACATATGAATATGTTTTAAGTCCTCCTCCTTTCTGTGTGATGGACAGCTGCTGAGGTCAGTTCTCGGCTCTTCCTCATGGCCCTCAGCCGCAGTTTAGCAGATAATTAAAATATAAATCGGACAAAGACCACTAAGTCTCTTGTTAAGCGTCACAAAGGGAGGGCCCACATCCCCAGAGCTGGTAAACCAACACCGTATTATTGAGACCGCAAAGAAAAACACGCCGCTCCCCGCCAGCTGTTCACCGCAAGTGTTGTGGTGTGTTGGGCCGTCGAAACCGTCCACAGACCGCAGGAGGCACGCTGCGTTCAGAGGCTGTAGCACATATCAAAATCAGGATCATTGTCACGTAGACCTCCATTGTCGTAAATTGCCTTGGTATATTGATGCTTAAGTGTACACATATAGCCTAAATAACTACATAATAGCCTACATAAAGATAGAAATATATTAACAGTAAAGACATCAAATATGTACCTATACAAGTAGCTTACACATAGGGCCTACAAAAAATGCAAAAATGTAGGCTTTAGGATCATACAGCAAATTATTTTGTTTAAGTTTATTGCACTGTAATTATCATTGGTGATTATGTAGCCTATAATCTACACTATTTAGCCTACACTACTTCATGAAAGATGAATCCCTCAGTATGGCAAGATTTGCTAGTCTGTTTTATTTGATTAATTTAGCCTTGAAATGTTATTTTGACCCAATTCTTCAGTCATAAATCAAATATACAATCATATACTTGGCCAGCTTTGTTGGCCAAGTAGCCCATGTGTCGGCTTACACGTACAAGATATTTGTAAAGGATAACACCCTCTGAATGTAACAGAGGCATATCAGACAATAAGACAGAGAAATAGATAAATACAATACAAGGTTTGTTATGTTTTTTATATTAACAATTTGTGTGTTCCTGCATTCACTTTGTGCACAAACACTGCAGGGGGCAGATTTGATGGTGGCCTAAAACAGCAACCATACAGGCTAAGCAAAAATGCCAATACAGGAATATATGTAGAACAATATGCCATTGTCAGTAACAGAAACTTTATAGATTAAGTGCATATTTTCAAATGAAACTGTCATATTTCATTGATGGAAGAATGTTTCATTTGAGAGTTTGCACTAGGGTCACAAAGTCCACATATTTCACAGACCTGCCAGGTTGGTATCATGACTGTGCTGTGAAAAGCTATCCTCATGAATGAGCTAAACACCATAATCTTTCTCTACCTTCAGGTACTTTTAGGTGCCTAAATATGACAGTACACACTTTACAGACACTGTATTAACATTTCAAATCATTTGCATACAGTATGCTCAGAATGAAGGGAACATTTGGCATTTACGTTGCTCGGAGTTACGTTTAATGTGATTTTTTGATGGTATGTTGATCAACATGTCTGTAAAGTAGCTGTAACATAATAGGGGCAGCTTACTAATGATTTGCTGTGTCTTGTTACAGGGTTTCCTGGTGGGGATGTTAGCCACTAATATGCACAAGCCACTATAGTATCCATTTAAAGACTACCCTTTAGTCATTATGCAATAAAATAGTATTTGGAAAACCATCCTGCAACTCCTGCACATTTATTCTCCTTGCTGCTGTGCTTTAACATCTGCTAAAATAAGTAACTAAAAACCTTTCTTTTAAGGTTTCCTCACTGCATCCAATCTTACAGCTTCAAAATTGACTCACTGCACGTGAACACAGCATGCAGGGCAGCCTGAGGAGTCTGCTGCTCTGTGGGCTACATGGCTCTTGGCGCTAAAATTAATCTCCTGTGCTGTTTAGGAAGGATAACACTCATCTGCCTTCACAGAGCTGAATTTCACAGATGATCTGTTCACAGTTTAAATAAACTCCACAAGCCTTCTTTTCTGACTTTGAATAAAAGCATCATGGTTGTCAAGAACAAATATTGGAATACCTGTATATGCTTTAATTACCACAGGTGTTGCAGAAAATGTTGCCTCCATAAAATGATCTGAAAAGATGGAGAAGAAGGCTACTGCTACATGAACATGCACCAACACACTTCCTGGGAGAAAAAATAATACTGTGGATGTTTGCAGCAGTGATATTTGTTTTTTTGGCAGCTAAAGTGTACCTTGTTGATCAAATTGTCCTTAAATTGCTCATATAAAAGTAGGTTGACCAGCATTATCACAGAGGTCAAACAAATAACTTATATTACCAAATAATTTCCAAATGTTTGGGTTATTGGTTTGAGAGGTCTGTAAAATATGAGTATGTTTTTCACTACTGTTTTTACAGATATTGATACCGTCCAGCTACAAAACATCACAGTGAAAAAGATAAAAGCTAAACACCTGATATACATATAAGTCTACCTTATCTGCCAGATTTAGCTACTGATATTTTGCTGCTGATATATTGAAATGATCTCGCTTGACCTGAAAAGAAGCTTTGGGAACTCGTTGCTGGATCCATGATCTCCTATTCAGTCAAGATAAAAACTCATTATGGAGCTTCAGGTCCAGCAGATACCTGATCTCCTCCACACAGTCTAAATATTTGGATTTACATAAAGCCCAGTAACACCAGTATCACTAGTGGTCACGGCCCAGTAACAGCTGCTGCTCACCAGCGGGGCAATGTGACAGACAGGTGATGCAATCACATTGCGTTATACCGATAGGGGTTTCTGTTCGTCAGTGTGGGAATCATGAAGGTAGGATTTATTACAGAACTATTTATTACAGAACTATTACTGTACATAATAAACTTTTAAAAAAATTGGTTTAGTTGGTAACACCTTACTTTAAATCTCCCTATTTGGAGTGTGGAAGCAGACAGTATAAAAATTTAAAACATTATTTTATATTATTACAACAAATATAATAATGTCAAATATTATCTGTTTTGGTGCCCACAAGAGGAGTTATAATTGTTGACAAATGCATTAATACTTAATTAATTAAGTAAATTAATTAATTAATTAAGTAAATTAATCCAGAATCCGTGTCAATCCTTTTGTATTTGTTTGTCTAGTTGTTTTAACCTGCATTTAAAACTAGGGATGTTAGCTTCAGGTAGATGTTATACACATATTACATCTTCATATGTAACACTGTTTATCTGTCTTGCTCATGTTAAACAAACAAACAAATTAGTAGTATAATAGCTGTGTACCATCAGGGCAAGAAACAAAGCCTTAAGCATCCTGAATGACCGTATTCATCCTTTATTTCCTCAGTTTGAGACATTGAACTCCATAAGGTGGCAACCAAAATATTTTTAGGATTTTTTTTATTTTAAGAGCAATCAGCATTTAAAGACAAATTGAGCCATAAATCTTGCTTTTATGTTATGTTTGTTGCTTTATTTTAGGATGTCTTATGTATATGCTTTACTTGTGTTCAGTAATGTAATGTCCCATCTCAGTGGTCTCTTGATTTTTTCTATGTAAATTTTTTTGTATGTCATGTGTGTTCCAACAACAGTTGGAAGTCCTATTCTGTCCTATTCTCTTCAAATTTTATTTTATTAGTAGTATAAATTGGTTTCAATGTTGATACATATGTTACTGATAATAAAAAATGTGATGCATTAAAGACGGTCGTATTTAAGTGTAAAACTGGTTGAGTTCTAGCTGAATTATGTTTGAATCACATCTGCTGACAAATCGTGATCTGAGGTGTGTTTACAGGCAGTCACAGCTGAATTTGGGCCCAGTGAAGCTGTGTTGGTGTGAGCGTCACGTACGAGGACAGGAGCATTTCATTACATTCATCAGGGGTGAGAAAGTGAGCCCTGATTAGGTTTCTAATTACCCAGTTTAAACTCTAAGTAGGCCATTTGCACTTTGGTACTTGAACTGGATCCATCTCAGGCCTTCGTATATCTGTTTCTCTTGGCTCCACAGAGAGTGTGGCAGCTGCTGGCCCTTATTCTACCAGAGAGTGTGTGTTTATATGTGTGTGCGTATATCCAACTTAAATATGGATTAGCTGTGGTTTTGTAACAGCTGTTGGTGTCAGGATCTGATATGAATCTGTGAGCCTGATGAGGGGATGATTGACAGCTCGCCTCCCAGAATAGATGAGGAATCTTTCTTTGATGAGGCCCTAAACTCTGAGTTGATCTCGTCAAGTGGCTTTCTGTAGAAATCTCTCTGTCGTCTTCATGAGTGACACAGATAATATCTTAATTAAACAGATTAGTCTGTAAGAAAATATTGCTAAACATTTCAGCCCCTCATTTAGAGCCTGTTAGATTCCTTTATGGCTCTAAAATAGGTCTTTGTCTCTTGTTTGGCAGCCCTAAAACCTCATATTGGTACGTGGAGCAATAGGAAATAATAGGCAATCATGGAAAAGTATACAGTCTTTTCACAAGGTCTGTTAGTAGCTGTTCTGCATCACATGCTCTTCTTAAGCAGGGGAATTGTAGCTGTTGAAGCACTTTAGGACTTCATGTCTACATCGGCTTAAAAATTAAGACTGAAAAAATCAGTTTAATCTGTGGTGCTGAAACAATTAGTCAATCAAGAGAAAAAGAAGCATTATAAGCTGACTATCTTTTTGGATGGTTTTGGAGTGCTGGTCAGACAAAACAAACAATTTGAACAATTTCAGGTTTGGGGAACTTGTAATGGGCTTATTGTTACTTATTTGGATGTTTGATGCTCACTGTACAAAATGGTGTACGTGCAGTGTCTGGATAGTTTCTCTGTGCTCACCTTAAATCTGAATTTAAGACAAATGGGGGATAGTAACAAAGTACATTTGCTCAGATACCACACCAATTTGTACTTTAATTGAGACTTTTCTTTCCATGCTGTTTCAAACTTTCACTCACTGGGTAAATATTATACTTTTTACTTCAGTACAATTATTTGAATACAAAATGCAAAGACCTTATAAAATATGTTTTAAATTAAAGGTCCCCACAGTACAAGTGCAGCTGAAACGATTAGTTAATTAATTAATTAGCCAACTGACAGGCAATTACTATTAATACTATTAATACTTTATGTACATTTGACTGATTATACTTTTACATACTTTTACTCAAGTAACATTGAAACATTACTGCAGTAATTCTGCAATACTTTTAACTTCAGTAAAGGATCTAAACACTTCCTTTACCACATTTTAAGAGGTGTGTGTACGAGATGATTTTGTGACACTAGTTTGGAAGACATTCATGATCCAATATGCAATGTCTATGATGTGGAAACTTGAAACCTGCAGCGCACATACACACTGAGAAGTAGTGCAGTAGTTTTAGTTAAGTAGGAGACATCTTGTGTCCAGCAGTGAAACTTTTGAAATGAAAAAGATTTTCAGCCTCAGTTTTTCAAAAAGGGAGAATGAGTAGATGTAGTTTTAGTACATTTAATCTTGTTAATTGACCTTTTATACGTCTTAAAACATGTCTGAGGGATCTTTAATTAACTGATTATGACAACTGCTCAATCAACAATGGAAAAACGGCTGTTTGCAGTCCTGAAGAGATGCTTCTCAAATAATGTAGCAACATGTGAGATGTTGCCTGTGATACCCAAAAGAGGGCGCTGCCTCAGCTGGTATCTGTGCAACTAATGCTGTTTCTGACAGGACATCTTATGTAAACAGAAATGCAGCATGGAAAGAATGATGAAGAAGAATAAAAGCCAAAGATAAAAACCTGCAAGTAATTTTGGCGTTATCAGACTTCCAAGTGTCCATCAAAACTCCTGGCTGTGTGGGTAAAATCTGAGCGGGCCCTCATAATTCATGCAAACCGTGTCGGCCAATCCTGCACATTGACTACGTTTTGATTTGCATGGATACAGCACAAGGATTTATATGCTGCAGTTGAGGTCACACTGAGGTCAAACGCTTTTGCATGTCAGGTTATTTGGTTTAGACACAGAAAATGTATGCGCTAAATTCAGTAAAACTTTAAATGATACCATATTTTCCTTGGCAGCAAACTCCCACCCAGGTGGCAGTCCAAGTAAGGTAAAACCACAACATCGAGATTTATTTGCTAATGCTGTTTGATGCAAGTCTGGACGTAACAACCATTACGCCTGCCTGCCCTCACTGCCTGTAGGACACACTAACAGATATCTGGACATCTACCAGCCAAACCTGCTTCATCGCTCTGCCAAAATCACATCTTACCACAGCCAAAAACTCCAACTTGGCAATGCTAAAATATTTCTGTAGCACCTTCCAACACACAGAAATTCCATAAAACTCAGATTGGACCATTTATCAGAGCCACTTTCCATCCACATTTGTTTTGTTTGAAGTGAAAAAGATCAATTCAGAGAAATTACAACCTCCACTTTGACCCCTGCCTTCCTAGTTTCCTCAAAACTAATTTACTCTCAACCCTCATTACTGCCTCCACTAAAATTAACATCCTATGAAACATTGTGTACAGATTTCTACATCTATTATAAAATAACCACAGTGGACAAATGACATTTTGAGCGAGGCGACAAACTGAATGTGTGGGAGTCAGAACAATCTTAATAATACAATCCAAATCCATCTTTCATCATTAGAAAAACTTTTTCATGATTTTATTTCGCAACCTCTTTGTGCTGCAGATATTAAATAGGTTGTTGGAGGTGGAAATAAGCCAATGAGAGGACAGAAACGATGAAGTCAGTATTTGTGGAGGTTTGGTGTTGAAAGAAATGAGTGGGAAGGAGGAGTATTAGTCAAAAATACTTTAATTAATCACCCACATTTTCAGCCTTCTTGTTGACGAAAAACTCTCCCTGCACTTCAGATTTCATGGATACAAAGATTTGTCAAGTGGCCCACGTTGCCTCCCTCTCCTTGGTTGCCACTTCAGAGCCGTCTGTTGACTCAGTCTTTACCTGAGTGGAAAATCTCAAGTGCTTCTGTCAAAATACCCTCAAAGAAACCCCCTTTAAGAAACAGAAGCCTCCTCCTGTCACCACAAATTGGCCCATAAAGTAATATTGCATAGGTGGGTGGCAGTAGATAAAAGGTTATGGTAAAGCTGAAATCTGATTAGAAGGAAGTAACTTTGAAATTAGGTCACACGTCTCAGACATAACATATTCACTGACTAAAACCTTCACAAATATTAATATCAGTAAGTTGAACAGTCCCAGGAATGTATGTCAGTTTGGGTTTTGCACATAATTTCAGTAGTAAGGTGCATTGTCCTGGAATCCAGTTTGTCCCAGTATATAAAACGTTTTTAAAAAGCAAGACATTTGAGAAATAGATCACACTTTTTTGCCTGTTAAATATAAAGTTAACTATTAAAACCATGGATCAAACGGTGAATTTTCATTTTTAACACGTCAGTTTTTGTGTGGACTAAATAAATAAGATAGTAGGCTATGTGTTCAGCAGTTAGCTGCTGGTAGATGGATTCAAACTGAGCCAGGCTAGCTGTTTCCCCGTTTTCAGACTTTATGCTAAGTCAAGCTAACCGACTGCAGGCTGAAACATAACTTAATGGTACCACCGGTATCACCTGGAAGAGAGTTAAAGGGTGAACACATGTATTCACCAAATTGTCATACTATTCCTTTAGGTATAAAAAGCTAACCACCTGTTTCAGTGATGTGCCCTCTCATGTTGTCCCTGTTCTGACCTCTCTTTACTAGTTACCACTGAATTGATTTTAAAATAACTGTTACTGATTAACGTTACAGCGTGCAGCCTCAGATACACAGGGTCCTGTGGTTGTTGTTGAATCCTCCCTCAAGATTAATTTGATGAGGCTTTTGCAATCAGGACCCCTCATCTCTGGGACTCCCTTCCTGAGGATCTGGATTGGGTTGTACTTGCTATCCATTACCAGGTTTGTTAAGTCCTTCCTAATTTCTTAGTAAGTAACCCTATTAGCTATAGCTTGTTTTGTATCTGGATAACTTACTTACATAGAGAAATATGTGTTTAAAAATGAATGGTATTCACACAACCCAAGAGACATTATTTGGGTAGTTAACATTAGGCTAATGTTAGCACTTTTTAAATATAAATGTAATAGGAGATATATTATGGTATTTTAGTGATATCAAATGTAACGTTAATATTCCCACTTTACGATAGATATGCTGACAATATTACTGTTACCTCTTTTACTCTTCAGTTAAATGGTTTGTACCTGAACAAGCTAACGTTACTTTTGTCAGTTAAGCTAGCTTGTTCAGTTAGCTACATAATGCAACTATAACTGTAACTTAGTGGGAGTAAATATTTAGTAGTATACAATACTGTGATTTTATTTTTTGTGCTGAAATGTTTAAATCTTAACTTCCCATGTCAAGCACATTAACTCTTCTTTAAAATGTGCTGTAAAAATAAAGATTAGCATAAAATAAAGTGTACTATTGTTATTATTATTGTCAGAAAATGGTTTACACATAGGCCTATACAGTATCAGAATAAATATAGTAAAACACTTGGTCATATTTGTCCTTACATAAGCATAATTTCAATATGCTACCCCTAATAATCTATTATAGACTACTCTATAATATAATACTAAAATCATTTTACAGTTGGGGTTTTTTTTGTTGTTGTTTTACAGTTTCTTACAGGTAAAGTGTTGGCCAGTGTATGTCCTTGAGCAAGGTGATAAACCTTAAACTGCTCCTGAGCTGCTGCTTTGCCTCTACACCTGCACTCTGGTCAGCCTGTGGGTTGATTCAAATCTATAGGAAGGATACAATGCCATTACTGTGTGTAAATTATCTACCTCTAACTTAAATTAATGATCCCTTTAACTTGTTTGTCAATAAAGAGACTGGGATATGACATATAATGAAGGCCATCTGCCTTCCTCAGGACATGCAGCATCAAATTCGTCACTATTTATTGATTTTCTCACATGTGAGCTCTGCACAGTTCAGCACTACATCACCAACACCAGCAGCAACATTAACTGGCCTCGCATAAGTCACTCTAGGGCAGCCATAACCTCACACGCCCCAGGTCGTACGAGGCATGGCAGCAGGTCAAGTAAGTTCAGACAAGACTGAAGCAGGCAAGTCAACTGGGAACAAATTCTTCTTCACAATGACAGCTGGTATATATGGGTAAGTAAAAAAGGGTCCCGATGGTGAAGGAGGGAAATAAACAAAACAAAAGGGAAGGATAACAAGACTGTGAAAGTATGTAAAAGATAAAAGAAACCTAAAATTAAAACGACTTAACAGACATAAGTGCCAAGTCAAAGACAGCAAACAGTTTGACAAATGACATGAAAACACAAGGACACACCTTCAAGCAATTAAAGGTCCAGTGTGTAATATTTAGGAGGATCTATTGACAGAAATGCAATATAATATCCATAAATATCTTTTCAGTGGTGTACAAAGACCTTACATAATAAATTGTTATGTTTTTATTACCTTAGAATGAGACATTTCTTTTTATGAACACCGCGGCTCCTCTTACATGGAACTCGCAATGTTGCGATGTCATGTTTCTACAGTAGCCCAAAGGGACAAACTGCTCTACAGGGCTCGTTTCGTCACTACATTGAATACATACGAAGAAGAAAGAAGAAGAAGAAGAAGAAGTAATAGTAGTAGTAGTCGTTGGGTTTGTAGAAGTTGGAAGAGAACAAATAGAGGAGAACACGTATTATTTAACACAAGAGCCGACTATCACTTCTTGAGGTACAAAGTGATTACAAGAGAGACAGGCCGGGTCTAACTTGTTAGCGTTCTAACTTCAGTCCATATCTCTGCAACACAATACATTTATGTCTTTGACGTAGTCATAACACTTACTTCTTGACATTGTGTTGATAATGTTAGTTCATTTTTTAAAATATTTTAACTAAAATTCTGGCCATATCTTACACATTGTAACCATTTTTAAAATGGCAACAGTGCTCAGTAGGCTACATGTTTATTAGTTAAATGTATTGTAAAGATATGCAGCATTTAACCTCTGAGTTGATGTATCAAGATCATGAAATATTAAAATAGTATGTTACTATGTAAAGCTGTATTGCTGGACTTATGATTATATATGAACGTCCATTACATTCAAGGTCTTGCCAGATGAGTTAACACAGTGCTGATCAACACCACGTATATCTCTGTACTCGCAGTATACCAGAGTTTTAACTCAGGCGTCTGTGCTAGTACACCGGTAGTGATATGTTTTTTGCCAGCCAGCCATGATTGATTTGCCAGAGCTGAAAGAGCAACGGTGGCTAACTCAGCATTGCAGAGCCTGTGAGGACATAAGCTTATAAGCACGTGTTGACAGTGTTGTGTAATTACTCTCACTGTCAGAAGTGGGAGACAAACGTTCTGCACTGCAGATTTAAAATATCCAGATAAAGACAACTTTTATTTGGATTGATCCGCCATTTGTAAGATAGCAGCTACCTTCTGCTAGCATAAGAGGCAATTAACCTAAACCTGAAGATCATGTGATACAGTTAAAAGTGTGTAAGTGGACCTTGAGATGTGGTTGTTGTTTTCCTGCTTAACTCTGAGCCAACATGGAAAAGAAGTCCTTAAAGTGTTGAGCGAGTATGGATGAAATCATAATATGTCATAATCATAGCATGTCAACAGACCCTCCTCCATTAAAACTGAGCAAACGCCATCGACCTGTGAAGATCATGTGGTATGGATAGAAGCTCTGGGAAAAGCTAGAAGGTTGACCTTTAAGTTGGGTTTGTTTTATCTAGTGAAACCATCAACAAAGCCAGTTTTCAAGTTTCCTTTCAAAATACAAATGTAGTCATGTTTTATAAAAATGCCTACAGTAAACATGTCTGCTTTGATGTACCATCATGTAAATTATGTGCACAAATTATGACTCAGGTTTCACACCTTATCAGATTAGAGATGCAACATTTAGTTGATTAATTCATTTGTAAGTCAACTATTTTCGATAAATCATTGAAGTCAGTTTTCAAGCAAAAATGCCAACTATTCTCTGGTTCCAGCTTCCTTTACTTGTCTTAATGCCTGTTATGTTGGTTAGACAAAACATGGAAATGGTCAGTTTACGCAGTTTTCTTATGTTATAGCACATAACGGCAAAAATAATAGGCCTACTTATCAATATCAATTCCTTGCAGCCCTTTCTCAGATGTTATATGACATTTTAAGTGTTTTGTGAGTCTGTGGGAGTTACTTAAAGTGTTACTGTAAGGCCAGAAAGGACTAGAAGCTACATCATCTGGCTTTCTTGTATGTAGCCTAAATAATGTTTTATAGCTTGTAGAACAGAGGCCTCCATTAGGTTTGACCAATCTGCAGTGTGAACAGGCATCACAGCCAAACAGAGACCAGTTTTATACTGTTTCAGCGCGGTGGCGTTTACTTTGTGGGATAACACAACAAGCAGATTAATCACACCCTACATTCCAGCACAGGCTTGTTTAATAGTGTCTGCATGCAGCCCATGTGTTGTGGCGGAGCTCAACTTCCTCGTCCTGCAGAAGAAGGAGGATAGAGGCGTGACGTCGCTGCCCGCAGAGAGGCCCGTACAGCAGGAGGAGAGAGGCAGGGACGAGCCGTGCGGGGACGGACGCTGCTGGTGCTGCAGAGCAGACTGCTGCGAAACACGGGAGCAGTCAGGGCAAGAAACAACCGGCAACCACGGAAACTTTGCAGAGACTACAGACAGCCATAATGCGGCACCGCCCGCCGACCCAGGAGCTGATGTGACTGTGCACACTCAGAGCTGGGAGGAAGCGGCGGACACCACCACAACCTCTCCCCGGTTTGCCTCGCCTCGTCACGGTGTGCGCGGCAGGACGGTCGGTCGGTCTGTCTGTCTGGAGGGGGACATGTCCTCGCTAACCGTCGAGGAGGACCAGAAATGGACACCGACACACGTTCAGGTGACGGTGCTGAAAGGCAGGAGCTTACGGGGCAAGGGCAAGCAAGGCACCAGCGACGCGTACACCATCATCCAGCTGGGGAAGGAGAAATACTCGACCTGCGTGGTGGAGAAGACCACCGAGCCGGAGTGGAGGGAGGAGTGCTCGTTTGAGCTGCAGCCCGGGGTTCTGGAGAGCGGCTGCCCGGCCGGGAGCAACGAGCTGGTCCTCACCGTCATGCACCGGGCGCTCGCGATGGACGTGTTCCTCGGCCAGGCGGTGATCCAGCTGGATAAGGTCTTTCATGAGACTAGATACGTGAAAAACGAGTAAGTTCAGCTGTGTATACATGTAATAGTTGTGTGTTTGTGTGTGGCGTCAGCATGCAGACGAGGGTAGTATGTGACCAAAAGCTGCATACATGCTTAATCTGTCATTACTTGATTGGGTTTCCCGTGTTCATTGAACTCAATAAGGTGTTTCTTTTCTTTTGGGACTGTTTTTGTCCTGTTTTAGTTGCTACACAGTTGTGCTCAGATATAAACACAGCTGTCAAGTCTCTAGTGCTGCATCAGGGCCCTGCAGACACACCCTCCCTCCTCCCACAGCCACCAAACTAACTGAGCATGTCCTGCCACTAAACACCTCCCTGAGGCTGAAGGCTTCCCCAAAAACCTGACCTTCTAGAAACCTCACTTTTACATCCTTTGTTGTATCCACATTTGGTTTGGTTTGTGTTTGTTTTGTTGCGAGTTCTTGAAATGTTGTTCCCAATAGCTGGGACATGACATGGAGCAGGGGATTAATGCTTGTCCCAATTCCAGGGATTATCTAACAGATTCATGATCCTAAATCTCCAAGGTATTTTTAGCACAACATGTTGTTTTACAAAAGCCAAACCATGTGTAGAAGTGATACAAAGTTTGATGTTCCTTACATTAAACATCGTAAACATTTGCCAAAAGGTATAGGGCATTTCCAACCTCAGATCACTCTTATTTATGATCAATATGTCGTTTTAGTGGAGTTATTTAGTAGTGAAGGACAACTATGTTTTGGTCCAACAATGTTACCTTATCCTTAATGTTACATATTTCAATTTGTGATGTCCTACACTCCCCATAAGGCCTTTCAGCACCTCCATGAGAACAAGTATTCAGCTGTAAGTTTGATGTTGTTGAATAGAAATGAGAAAGAAAAAACGTGAGATTTGCAGTTAAATTTCTCTTGCCAACAATGCATTATGTTCAGTTGAGTCATGGTTTGTATGTAGCACATGCAAAACAGTTTTTGATTGAGAGAGACTGACAGCAAAACCTGACAATTACTGTTGATGCTTTTGGATAACTAAATAATTTCCTGCCATCAAACCTTGATGAGATGTGATGGCACTTTGTTTACATTCTCCCAGACAGCTCTAAATTACTTTTTCTGACTTGAAAAAGACCAACTGTACTCACTTTGTGTGTCCCCCCCCCCATAGGGTTGAAACATCTGTGATAAATAAAACCGTTGGTGCTTAGTCTGCAGCCACCCCCTTTTCAAATTTGTAATTGTCGCAACCAGGATCTAATTTATTATAATTAACTAGAATATGATTATAAAAAATAAAATAATTCTAATTAATATGTAATTTATTTTTTAATTAACATAAGTTCAGTATTAAACAGAGCCACTACATGCTAGGACATCCGCCCTCATCCCAACTCCCTGTTGACTAAGCACAGATTAAATATTTTGTCTTGACGATGAACAAAAACCTTTTGCCCTCTTTAGTCTCTTTCCTTTATGGCAGTTTGATAAAAAACGACTACCAGCTGATCTGACTGTGCTTTCGCTCAGATAAACCTGTGAATGTGAGATGAAAGGGGAAACAGTCTTCTTGTCGGCTCTGTTTAAGGTGGTCACTTGAAGGTTATAGTGAGCCTGTGATGTTGAAGTGTCAGCAGTTTGGTGTCTTGGTACATTCAATGTCTCCATGTGGTATTCAGTGAATCTGGGCTGGTCAATAGCAACACATCCAACAGTCAACACTGCTCACTAATGTCAACCCTGAGGAAAGGCCGGGGTTGGACAGAAATCATCCAGCAAAAAATTAGCCACGTTTCAGGATAAACTGTTGTTTTTGTGCTACTTAATGCTAATGCTGCAGTAAAGATTGTAAAACACAAAAGCTCCTTCAAACTCAGCATTGAAACCTGTTTTGAGGAAGATTGATAGACCTCTAAAGCTCTAAACAGAAGCATTTTGCATTCCTGTCATATTGTCAACATTTTTAAGACAGTCTGAATCTGGTTGGATTCATGATGGACAAAAAAGGGACCAGATATGATGCAGCTGAACAAGCGATATTGTGTTGTTTTATTCCATGGATTTTTAAACAGTTTGGTTAAAGTTTTGGGTATGTTATGCTAGTTGTAGCTGCTAGCCTCAAGCAGTGATGAGGGGCTGCAGAGGTCTGGGAAGCTCACTTCTTTCAAACTCCAGATTTTTTCCATTTCCGAACATAGTCTTCAGCTCCAACCGACCCTGACTTTAGTAAAATAGTTTGAGGCAATTCATCAGATTTCACGCAGCTACCTCTAAAGACACCAAAGGCTTTATTTAACATATGTAAAATTGTTGTTAAAAAAGTTCATCATTTTAAGAGGGTTGTTTTATATCACTGTCTGTGAACTGACACACCTCAGTCAGCGGTGACTTTTGCTGCATGGATGTTGTCCTGATCGTTTGGATACAAGTGTCAATGATGCCTGAGTGTGGGTACCAAAAACAAACCTATAACCTTGGAATAGTTCTTAAACTTTTGCTAAACAGTGGCTGCATGCATCATGTAAAGAGGAATCATAATGTTTGGGGATGGGGATGGTGATGGCGCAATGGAAAAGCCACATGATTTTGGTGTGAGAGATCCGGGTTCAATCTCCCGCTGTGACTCTGCCAATGTGTCCCTGAGCAAGACACTTCACCCCTAGTTGCTCCAGAGGCGTGCAACCATTGACATGTATAGCAATTGTAAGTCGCTTTGGATGAAAGCGTCAGCTAAATTGAGTAAATGTAAATGTTTGTGTACTGACTCAGTAATGTTTCTTATACTGTAATATTCAGTTTTCCAATGCTACTGGTCGTATCAGACCAAGTGAGGCTGAAGCAACAATATAATGTGTATTATAAGGAGCAACAGTAGTGTAAGTTTTCATTTTGTAAGAGAATTAAAGTGTTTTTTAAGAGACTTGTCAAATTCAAACTTCTCAAATGCCTTAGTGTTTAAATGTGTCTTAATACAAACAGTTGTACACAAACTTTCCGTAAATGAAATACAGTAGAAGATTTTGAATAATAATTGATTTTATAGAAATAATTATAGAAATAATTCTATATTATTGTATCACTTTTGGTATCTTTTTGTGACCATATCGTGACTGTATCATGTTATTGGGTTAAAATAAAAGTTCAATTCAAACTCTAATTAAAAACTACTGAAAGTTATTATTAAGATTGTTTGTTTATTTTTTTACACTGGAGAGTGAAACACCATTGATCTTTGACAAAACAGTCTCAACTCCAGAACTGGCGAATAATTGGAACTTGAGTGGAGATTGTTTTGTTATCAGTTTGGTTATTTTATGTCATTTTGCATACTTTTTCCATAAGCGTATGTATATCAATATTGGGATGAGATAGTTAACCATTAATTAATTCATATTGATTCATATTGAGCCATATTATCCAGCCCTACACAAAGTATTGACATTCTAAACCCAGCCATAGTGGTGATACAGCAGTAACTTTCTTCAAGGTTGTCATTTTGTTTAAGGCAAGCTTTATTTACATGGTGATAAAATCTAGAGATGAATGGTGGCAGTAAAATATGATTATAAAAAAATACAGAAAGAATAAGTGCAATCAATAAGCTGCTTATGTGGGGTGGAGGAAACCAGGTGCTTTTAAAACCAGCTCAACTCCACACAAATGAAGCAATGATAAAAGTCACTTTACATACACATGGCATTTCATTTCAAAACACAACAAAATGCCCTTAGAGAGGTTTTCGGTGTTACATTTAGTATTGCAGAGGTTGAAGACTTGAATGTATGCTAGGACTCCTTTACTTTACAGTTTCTAATATTTATATTAGAAACTGTTAAAGGAGGTGGGGGCTTCAAAGTGATTTAGTATTTTGGGTGACCGTATATTTCAGCAAATGGAGATAGGGCAGGTTGAAATAGCTGTTTTCTTCTGAACCTCTGACTTGTTTTATTCTCTCTAGGGTTCATCAGTCTCTATACAGTGTGCTTCTGAATCAGCATGTTCCAGTCAGTCAGTGGAAATGAAGAATGAGGTTTAAATTTAGTTGTGGTTATGCTGGGAGAAGAGGAGTTTATTCTTCTTATGAGATGATCAAGAAACCAAAGGTGGATTTGAAATTCTGGTGACTTTAGACTTGACAAAATCAAAAAAGACTTGAACTCAACTTTGTTTAAACATGACTCATGACTTCACTTGCCTTTCCAAAAACAAAAATTCTAGAGCAAAAATATCAGGAAAAGATAAAACTGTGTGTTTATCTGCTCTAACATAAGCTGCAAATGTTAATGCACAGCTAACTAGCTAGTGTAACTTTAAAGGAGGACATCATTAACTAATGACATTGATTTGTGGGGTTACAGGTTATGTTAATTAAATAGCATATCCGCTATATAATATTTACCCACTGTGTCTTCTACATGATCAAATTCATCTAGTGAGAATGCTGACTTTTTTGCCTGAGACATGTTAGCTTTAGTCTCAGGCTTTTAGCACATTGACATGTATGTAGCCATTAAGTGCATATTTAGGACTCCTGTTACAAGATTCTTGTTTTTAAACGAGTCAGCTTGAAAGATTAAAAAAGTCAGTTGCATACAGTGTGTTCAACCAAATCATGGACCTAACGTTAGCTTACGGAGCTAGCTAGCTAAAGTCAGTAAAATCTGCTACGACCAACTGGCAACCTCCGGGCTTAACCAATGTATAAGTACTTAAAACTGCGGTTCCTTGAATGGCCACTGAAGTCATGCTCCAAAGTGAGTCAATCCTCATGTTAAAATGTCTAACTTTACAAAAAAAGATTTTGTACTCTATTACTAATTCCCTGGTTCATGACCATTGTTCTGGGTGTGAATATTTATAGAACCCACCCTTTTTAATTAAGGCTTAAAATTATGCATAATTCAATGGCCGCTTTGAATGACAGAGATGGGTGCCGACCTAGCCTGTTCCTTGTAACTGGTAGTCTGAACTGAACACATCATTAAGGAGTGCCTCGGTCTGGTCCACTGGCTACAAAAAAAACAAGATGTTGACGGCCAAAATGCCAAACTCCTTGCTTCAAAACGGTAGTCCACAAACCTCTGGGGGACGTCAAGGTTGGCTACGTCCACATCTTTTATACAGTCTGTGCTAACCATAGTTGTCAAAAGGGTTGCTTAGTACCTTTTACTTAATAACTTTTTGTTATAGTGTGTGTGTGTGTGTATTAGGGCACAGTTTAACTTCACAATTCAAAAGTGACAGTCGAGCAAAACAAACACATTGATGCTATATTTGTTTGTCATGTTCAATCTTTATTCTGCAATTTATGTAGAACAGCTGCCTTAAAGTCGTTGGCAAGGGAGGATGCTGTGGCCGTGATATGGTGTATTTGCATATTGAGCTATCAGTATAGAGCAGATTCCCAGAAAGGTGGGTGTTGGGTGAATTCCCCGACAGGGTCTGTCCGGAGGAAACTACAAAAACACTGCTAGATCAACACACTGTGGACAAAAACTAGCAAGCAACCCACGTTATTAACAAAAAATTGAATTTATAATCCTTTTGCTGAATATCAAACTTGTCATACACATTTTTCCCTTAATAATCAAGTTTCCTCCCAGGAGGTTATTTAAAATTGCAGCTCTTTCTTTCTGCACGTCAGACATTCTTCACGGTAATGGTTGGGTGGTTCTTGCAGCACTTATACTGTGATTTGAATCTTAGATTTGGTATTTTACAAACACTCCTTATTTTATGCCATTGCTGTCTCATTTTCAACCCCCCCCCCATAATTTTGTGTATCTGTAGGAGGCAAAGCTTTGACGTTGTTTCAGACCTGAGTGTTACTTGAACTGATACTGAACCTCCATCTGCTGATTGAGGCAGAAAGACTGTGTGGTTGTGTGTGTCAGTGTGTGTGGGTGTGTGAGTGTGTCTCCTTATGTGTGTTTGATGTACATCCAGAAAAATCCACTGCTGAGAGCCGACAGACTTTCAGTAGCTACTGTCGAGAGAGACTATAGTCTATAGTCTAATGGACATTAGAAGTTGCATAACAGTGTGATCACATATCCTACATAATACAAATCTACCTCAGCCTTTTAGAAACATTTGTGTGGAGTGTTATCAGATTAACTTAAATAAAAAACATTCTATAGGCAGCAGGATATACAGCAGCCAGCATTTTACACAAATTGCTGTCTTATATTGCTGAAGAGGCTGTGTAGTTGCATCACAAATCTCCCAACAGCATCTGGCATCAGCATGGAGATACAGTGAAGCAAATACTAAAAATGACTGGATTGGTTTAGGTAAAGGACATTTTACACGAGTTATTAGCAGACGAGAAGAGACAGAATTGTTTCCAAATCTAGGTCACTGTGACTCATCGGCCTAAATTGTCTTGTCTTTAGTTCCTGTCTGTAAAACTTTCAGTTCAAGTAAGAGCACTCTTAGCTTGGTAATTAGCATCCAATGCTAAGGCTAACTCTAAAAAGTGAACATTACTGGAGAACTGACAGAAATTCAACAGACTTGCAGTTAGTAAAACAGATATACGTCACACATTGTGCAAGTAGAGAACTGTGTTGTATACAAAGTTGAACATTAAGAAAATGCCACATCTCCAATAGCTGAAGTCCACCAATATGATTGCCAGTATATTGCCACATAGTTACAGTTTTGCTAAATATGGACACAAGGTTAACTGGAATCTGGTGGCCTTGGAAATGTGAACTTCACATAAGATGGCCTTGTACAATAACTGCACAGTCCAATAGAAATCATGTTACTATTGCTTAACACTGATAAACAACACCCACCTAATGAAATGAAATGCTCAGCCCTGCTTCAGTGGCTTTTCATCAGTATATGATTAATTAATTACTTATTAATTGAGCAAGATTTTTTCACATGTGAACAGTTAGGTATTTTGGAGAAGATATGCGGGTATATATATATTTTTAAGGTGTTTTCATGTAATTTATTTATTTTATGATTGCGGCATTAGAAGCTTAGTTGTCCAGGTGAAAATTTGTAATCATGACAAATAATTCTGTCACTTTACTGAACTGACAGAAATCATTATCTTGTGATCATGTTATGTTAAGATCACAAACCTTTCTTAGATGATATAATTTTTTCATGAAAAGAAATTTAAACAATCTTTTAACATTTTTTTAAATACAACTATGACTAGGGGGTGGGACGGCGCAATGGTTAAGACGCCCGCCTTTGGTGTGAAAGACCTGGGTTCAATCCCCACTGTGTCCCTGAGCAAGACACTTAACCCCTACTTGCTCCAGAGGCGTGTGACCTCTGACATGTATAGCAATTGTAAGTGGCTTTGGATAAAAGCGTCAGGAAAATGAAATGAAAATGAAATGACTTACTATTAGCAAAAAATAACAATTTCCTTGGTTTTCTATCACTGATCCCTATATGGGCCTGAGAAGGTATAATTTGAAGATACAGTGCTCTGTTGTTTAAAAGTATTGAGAGGGAGGTTGGTGGTGAGGTTAGAGCTCATCGCGTCCAGATGTGGAATGTGGTCTGGGTCTTGTGGCCTGCCTGCTACTTTAGCTGATGAGGCAGTGACTTCAGGCCACATTACCCACAATGCTCCTGGAGGGTTTGTTGAAAGACATGTAATGGGAGGTGTTCACTTGATAATTCAAATGAAGTAGAAGCACTTAACTACCTTGCATCCTCTCTAAGTGGCTTGACACACCAAGGTGATAATCTGCCACGGCTGGGCCGTTCTTGGGCCGTCGTTCAGCGCCTTTAGTTAACCATGGAATTGTAGTTTTTGAAGTGTCCAAAAACCAGTGACATTCACATCAGCCTCAGCTGTTCTTTGTGTGCTTATTAGCAAATGTTAGGATGCTAAAATGTCAAACTAAGATGGTGAACATCGCAAACATTATACCTGCTAAACTTAAGTGCATGTTAGCATGATGACGTTAACATTTAGCTAAGAGTGGTGAAGATGTTTTCTTTATTTGCTTGTGTTTTAGTTGTAGTGCATCTAGCCCTCTCGGACTCTGCTGAGTACATTGAGCTTTCTCAACCCCTCCGACTCCTCTGGTAGTAAAAAATAAGCATCTCAGAGTGATTTAACCTTAAATAACCAATATGTTTGTTCAATTAAGTACACTGCTAAATTCCACAGTTGACGCAGATCATGTGCCCTTGGCACCAGTTTTATTTCAGAGAGTCTCTTCTGTCTGGCTCTGATGCCACCCAGGCTCACAGAGCCCCACAGAGACTGAGGACATGCTGTATAAAATAGGTTGATAGCCTACTTGTCTTGTAATTTCAGCCCTGTTCTGCCTTGAAGGTTGGTGTCCAGGGACTGACTTGTTCCATGGAAGCTGAAGCCTAGAATAAGACAGCAGCTTCTGGAAGAGAACATTTTCAAATCTACTCAGTGGATGAGGGAGGGAGGGGAGATAGTGGAGATGGTGTCATGCTGGGATGGGGTGGAGTGTTTTGATTTCCTGTTTTTGCAAGATTGGGAAGCAGATATGCAGTTATGCTTTGCAGCTCTGGAATGGGACTGTTTATGAAAATAAAATCTGTGTAGACTCCCACAAATTCCAAAAACAGGCAGAGCATTTGGTTATGAAGGTTGCTGTGGTGCTGGGATGCTCATAAGCTTTTCAACAGCTATTTAGAACCAAAAATGCTTTAGCACAGTGGCCTTGTTGAACTATACAGTTGTCTGTGTGGGATGATACTTTTGGGACACTGGATCCTCTTCTGTAACAGACTGCACTCTGCCTGAGGACGTGGGCTTCAAAATGTAGGCTGCTGTTTTTGTCTATATTGCAGTTTCTGTATTTAGTCCTCATGTCTGTTTACTTGCATTTACATTTGTTGTTGTCAGGCCTTTTCCTGAGCCACATGACCCTTGAGCACAGGTGCAGGTATGTAAATAGGCCTGTAACTTTTTTGCATCGTCTTAAAAAAGAAAAGACTTTTTGCATATCACAAAAATTGCTTTTTGTTGTAAGTCAGCAGAAGCAACATTTTTCTCTCAGTTTGTCTAAGTTTTTTAAAAAAGTTTTTCCATGATCTTCTAAAAAAACACAAGTTGAGGTTAGAAGGAAAATGACTGGTGCCCTAAATTACAATCCCTGCATAGTCGGTGGTATGATGATGGTGGCAGTAGTAGTTGTAGGTTTGCAAAAGGAAACCCTTACATAACTCCCTAGTCCAGTGTTTGGAATGTGAACCCCACCTTGGCTACAGGGAGTTGGCTGCCGAATCAGGAAGACGGCTGCTACTATTGTTGGAGCATCGATGTGAAACTCGAATCCGCACCTCACAGGCATTTAACGTAGCAGCAGTGATATGCAATTTTAGACACTTTAGCAATAGCGTACTCAAGAATCGTCATGTTTTTTGGACAAAAACAGAGTTTCAGAACTCAGAAATGTTCATTGTTTACATGTAGCTTGATAAACCGGTAACAGGATTTGAATGAAATGCTGCAAAGTAAATACCTTATCTGGATTAGAATCATTCCACCTCTGTCAAATTGATTTTTATGCAAATACAAAAACCCAGCACCACAGCTGCTTCATGGGAGTGTCAACATATTCTACATATTTTTAAAGTCTGTGAATGATTTAGATTAGTTCATGAAAGCTTCTTACATTTCCTATGTCTGCACACATGGCACATTTCTATTGTTACCCATTTATGTGAGATGTAATGTTTGTTTTTCTTTTGGAGCTATAAAAAGCATCAGCTCTTTCCCTGTCCTGGGCTCCACCTGCTTGTTATTTGTGATTCACAGAGTTGTAGTGGAAAGGAGTTTGTTTGCTAATTGTTTTCACTGACATTCTTCTTGGGTGTTACTGTGTTTTCAGGGCTGAACTTGAGGTCGGCAGCCGGATGATGATGATTACATAACAGCCTGTGCTGTGAATTATATGACTTGTATTTTTTTCTCCTGCAGTCTACAATTACGCCAGTGTTTTTGCTAGAGCAAGAAATGTTCCTGTCTCTTTTCCTATGTAGCTTCATGTTCGAACCAAACGGAACCTGGAAATAAGACCTCTGGCTGTAAGGCCTTTGGCTTTTTTAGGCTAAATATCTTTTCTCAGACCATGTTTTGGTTCCTTGTGGGTTTATTCCAAGTACTGTTTAAACACGATATAATATTCTTTGTGTGGTTAATCAGTGGTGATAAATGATCCGAACATCCCGCAAAGTTCACGTCCTAGTTCACATCACCCGTGTTGCTCGTGCTCCATCTCTCTTTTTTTTCTACCACAGACACATGCGCACTGATGCCCCCTACCTTAAAGGTTAGCGTGACAATTTTGGATTTATTCACGCACTTTAAAAATATTTATTAAAAGCTTCTTTCTTTTCATATTTTTATTTAAAGCAGTATATGTTGGTATTTATATCATAATAAGCTGTATATTAACTTATTGGGAGGAAAAAAGTAGTTCTATGTAAAATCAGACATTAAGCACCCCTATATAGCCAAAATGGTATGATCTTCGTTTCATAACAAGTCTGCGAAGATTGGACTGTGCGATTGTGAGTGGAATCAGGCTCCTCCTATTGAATCATCAAATCTTTGGCTATTCAGGGTCAGCCCTACTAGCATGTTAACATGCTAACTTTAATCATGATAACATCCTGGCCATATCTTGCTAACAAGCTACAATGCTAAATGTGTCTAACTGTTAAAAACACATGTTGGCTGAACCAAAATATTCAAACTAACTACTCAGTTCAATGAGCATATTAGCATCATCCTTTATTTAGAAAGTGTTTTGGGTGTGACTTGTGTAAATGTTCTGCCTCGCTGAGTTTCTGCATTGTCACACTGTAGGTTTGGTTTGTCTGGTTTCTAAGCTGAGCAGTAAATGTGTGAGGTACCTTTCCTTTCTCAGGTCATTCATGCATCAGTGGGTTTGCTTTAGTCTCTGTTTTCTTTCATGCAGCAGCTTTCATGTTTCGTCTTTGATGTTTAAACTTCCGTTCTTGTAACTTTTCTTCAGTTGCACATTTGATTTCCAGAGCATGACATTTAGATTTTCTTGTTGACTCTATCCATCTGACATCCTGTTTATGTGTGCAAGACTGGCCTCTTTTGCAGAATTTTACATAAAGTGAATACAAAATTAGATACATGTCATTGTCTTCGCCAGGCCTAAGTATGATAGCTAAGTCAAATAATTACGTTTTGCTGTAATTAAGTAAAATACATACCAGAACTTGCATAGGTAAATTAAAATGATTCAATGGTAACTTTTGGTTTGACATGGGACACAAACAGTGATTTCCTGGGTAGAAAACCCATCCATTAACCACATCCTCAAGTCCTTACGCGGACTTTGTCGCTCTTTATACTACGTCACCTGACATTTTTGTTTTGACATGCTGTCTCAGTGCAGTATAAATTAGTAGAGACTAAATGGAAATGACATAAGAAAAGCAAAAAACTGTTGTGAAAATGTGAAATTACTTATTATTCATACTTCTGGTTATTTTTATGTAGTGGATGATTTATAAATTGTTTTTTACTAATACAATTACATACTATTTCTGTAAAACTATTGTATATGGAGTCGACTAATCCCTGAATTTGTAGCCAGTTTAACCTATACATGGAATTATGTAAAATTCAGGAAATTATTGTAAAATCTGGGCTGTTATGTGTCACTTAGCCTCATAGTGCTTTTAGCTTATATGAACAATAGAAAAAGACAATGTGGTCTAGGTGTGAGGTGAAAATAGCCCAGCAGCACAGGAAGTGAAAAAATAAAAGCAGGTCTTGGTTTCAGACCTAGTTTCAGTCATCCTCCCTATGTTGATAACTTCCCTTTGGCAACATCAATTGTCAGAAACACATGTTAACTTGGGGGATTTTTCTCAGTCATATAATATTTTTAAACCGATCACAACAGATCAACTGAGACTTTCCCATGAGTCACGGTGTGGTGAACTTGTTGGCGCTGTAACACCCACCTGTACACAGAGTTTCTAAGAACTGCTCCTCTTTGCTTGTCCAGTAAAGGAATCTATAGTTGGGGCAATCTGTTTTTCAGTCAGGGTCTGTTATATGTATGTGGGGCACTCACTATTAAATCAGAAATAAGCATTGTTTTACTTACTTCAGTGTTCTTGGTTACCAGACTTAGTGACAAAAACAAGACTGTCCCAAGGTATTGTGGGATGTAGTATTAGTAGGACACATACACTTACACACACTCTACCTTGTGTGAGGACAGATTAACCCCATTCACAATAACAATATGGTCATTCACATTATTTCATGACCCCACTCAATGCTGAACCTTTTAATGACTCTGTGAAGTGTTAAGGACGTGATTTCAGTACACCTTAAAATTATTTTGTACTAATTTTGCACTCGGAATCCTAAACTCAACAAAGCATGCTGCCATGTTTTCAAAATCAGACTTTTCACACTTCCTCAGTTATTATTAAACAAATGTTACACTGTGTCAGTCCATTTTATCATGATGGAGTAATGAAGTGAGAGAGTGCTGGTTCTGTGTTTTTCCCCCCATTCTGTATTCTATTCCCATGCATGTTTTACTTTTAATTGTTAGACTTGGAATATTTCTTTAAGATATTGACTGGTTCAACTATTATTTTGCAGAAAAGAGACATTATATTTTTTTATGATAAGAATGATATTGACTGTAAAAGAAGATACATTTTGAACCTCTTTATTTTGTATGGAAAGTTTTACATTCACAAGTGTAAATGGTCGAAGAAGAAACCACAATTAACTCCTTTTAAGATAGAAATTAAACATTACATTAATACTCTATTTGGTTTAAAGAATGAAAAAGCAGTCAGAACAGTTAAAATATGTAAAGACTTAAATATTTTTGTATAATGCCTTGTTGCTTGTCACGATACCCCTCTGTTCTTCTGTTCTTTTGTTCCTTTATTCTATAGTTATAGTCAAGTCATGTCATATTTTGTTAATTAATACACTTGCCCTGTATTGAAAGATGCAATAAAGATTTCTTTAAAAAAAAAAAAAAAAAATGTTTTACTTTTAATTATATCCTCAGTGTTACTGGACATAACCACCAGACTCCCTGGATAATGTAACCATCCTGTAGGTTTTTTTCACCTTTTTTAACAATTTGAGCTTAGTTTCTGAGAAATCGTGTTTTTTCTGCCATTTTGCAGGGCATGCAAGTGCAAATACCACAATACCCATGAGCCTCGGCCACATTTGCCATGTAGATGAAGCCACTAAGAAGCTCGATTTAGGGTGGTAGTGAATTTAAAACACTTTGTTGGTGAAGTTGAGAACAAAACATGCGCATACAAAGATGCTGAATTGACGATTGATTGAAATTGACAGAGAAATTTAAACTGAATTGCTGCTGATTTGTGTTTTCTCAACCTTTGACTTTCTATGAAATAATGATATGATATTTTATATTTTCTAAAGCAGTCGTTATTATTTTGTACTTATGATTCAGCCTGTAGAGTTTTATGCCGGCCCAAGCCATGGAAGTGCTCCAACTGTGACTCTGTCAATGGGAAATTGTCTATGGGACTTTTGCTTCTGAAGCAAGGGCCACCCAAAATAGCTCCTCCCACTCCATAACTCTCTTCAGGGCAAGCACTTGTACAGAAGCCCAGTTCAAATATCAAAAGAATTTGTCAATTAAAATGATCAATTTAAGCTATTATATTGCATTTTGTTGCAACATATATTGTAGTTCTGTGACTCTGGTATGGCAGCTTTGCATGATTAAAAGTTCAAAAAATCGTTTTCTATCTTAGACTGGCTCTTCATGTAGGTCTTCGTGTCAGCATCTGTCTGAAACAAGCTGTAGATGCTCCTGTCACTTTAAGAGCTCCCCTCTCAAAGGCCATTGTGTTCTGATTGGCCAAGCAAGTGTACCAGGCTGTTGTTGCCACTAAGTGTGCAGTGCAAATGACCATATATGGAAAACCGTCTCTGTCTAGCTCTGTGTGTTGTAGAACGGAGCTGTTGGTAGAAAAAAAGATGTGCAAAACACCAGATTTACTTTTCCGTCATTATTTGAAGCATTCGCCATGTTTAATATGAAAATCCAACATTGTAACATTGTAGATAAGTCATAAAATATGGAAAGGCTTAATAGGTCTCCTTTTAATAAATGAAATAAAATAGAGAAACGCAAATGTAATAGTGATTGACTAGTGCGTCGTGTGTGCCCTCAGTTCAACAAAAGGACGAAGAAGGGTGAAGAGGAGGGTCGGAGGAGGTAAAATGCTGCCCCCAAATTGTTTGGAGGATATGGCCAGGAATTACACATGTACATTTAAGGAGCTGGATCCATTTTCTACATTTTTGTTTGTTTAATGACTTTAAAAATGAATTCCTTATCAGAACTGTTACTGATTCATTTTCTGTTGATCCACTAATAGATTAAATGGTTACTTGTTTCACTTCTAAACAATATACAAGTATGCAGAGTGTGTCTATTAATCTCATGTGAATGTTTTTTTGTCTGTTGCAGGTGGTACAGACTCAACTCTAAGACGGGGAAGAAAGAGAAGGAACGAGGAGACATTCAAGTCAGCGTCCAGTTCACCCGAAACAACCTGACAGCCAGCATGTATGATCTTGTCATGAAGGACAAGGGCGCCTCCACCTTTGGAAAGCTGAAAGAGCGGATAAGGGGGAAGAAGAGATCCAACGAGGAGGACTCGTCATCTGCTGTCTTACCAAGTGGTTATGGGTCCCTTGTCCGGATGCGGCAACGGCTGCCGAGTGATGGGGGCGGGGAGGAGGATTACGAGGATGACGAGGGGGGCGAGGCCCGGCGGAGCAAGATGAGGACATTCTTCCTGAGAGGGAAGCTGAGGAAGTCATCAGACACTCGTTCCAGCACATCTCTAGGCTCGGAGAGCAGCGAGTCATCATCACGGGGTGGGAGCCTGAGCCCCACGGCCGGCATCAGCGTGGTGGTCTCTGACCTCTCCAACTCACCTAGTAACAGCAGCAACCTGACAGTCGATAATAGCCCAGGTGAGAGGCCAAGTTATCACTTACTGAAGATTATTTGACTATTACAGTCACTGCACATTCAGTCACCCATCCTTTTCTTCCTAGTTGACACGTGCAGGTTCAGGTTTCCCTCTTGTGGGACAACTCTGCAATCTTTTACAACAATAACAAAAATAACCTAGGGCTACAACTAACGTTTGGATTACTCCAAACAATGTCAAATAATAGTGCCCATTGCAACTTTCTTGAGTTTAAGCTGATGTTTGAAAATATCTTGTTTTGTCTGACCAGTAGTCTAAAATCCTAAGAAATTCAGTTTATGACGATATATGATGAAGAAAAGCAGCAAGTTGTCTCATTTGAGAGTGTGCAGCCAGAGCATGTTGGGCATTTTTTCAATGTTCTTGCTTGAAAAATTATTAAAATCATTAATGCATTATCAAAATTACTGCTACTGTTTATGCCAAAATTGCTACTACTACTATAAATGTCTATTGCAGAACTTGCAGGAGCGTGAAGTCAGGGTGATTTATGTAAAACTTATGTAAAATATTTCTAAATAAACCACTTCCTCAAAATTCTTTAAGGAACAGCTGCCAGCTCACTCAGTTTTTTTAGAACAGCAGCAAGTACTTTGTGGCTTGTGTGTGCTACAGGAGTGTTGAATATAAAAACTGAAGATGCCACAAATACTAAGTATATAAATAATAATAAATAAGTATTTTTCTTTTAATTAATGAAAGTTCATTGGTTCATTACTTATGGTTTCACCAAACCTCTTTCTGTTTGTTTGTTAGCAGATTGTCTCAAAGTTAGAAATGTATTTGCAAACTTGAAAGAATAGTGGGCAAGGGAGCTGTCTGAATCTCTGTATTTGCAGTGTAAGTTTATGTTATGCTATTGTTGTTTGTGTTTGTTGTATTTTGTATTTGTGCCTTGTGCTGTCCTGATGCCGGCCGTGGGGTTAAAAAAAATTCAATGGTTTTATCACCCAATAAGCTAAATGTAAATTTTATTTAGTAAAGTCATTGATTAACTGCATCCATTTTCTCACTTTCTCTTTTTGTCTGTCTCCTTTACACCTTTGTTTTTGCAGAGCACACGGCAAACACGTCGCCCAGGTCGTCCTCTCTCAAATGTGAGTTTGGTGATGAGGTCGGTGAGATCACCATCGCAGTGCCTCAGCCCACTGTGTGCGTTAATGGAAGCCATGCTTACAACGTCCAGCCCCAGGACCCAGGCTCAGGAAAACCCGCAAATTCTTTAGGCCTGGGAGTGTTGCAGAAGTCTATGCCCCTGTCCATGTCTCTACAGAACGTTAGTCTGCGGCCATCCACAGACCTCCTTAAAAGTCCTGTTGGTGATGGCGGCCGCTGGTCTTTTGACAAGCCTGATGAGGAGGAGAAGGCAGCCATAGTGGCGGCCCTGGAGCAAAGCGGCCCGATTCTGTGTCAAGAAGAGGAGTGGTTGGGACAGGTTGCTTTGCCCAAAGCTGGCTCCTCCTCCACAGCAGAGTCGGAAAGCTGGGGGAAAAAGCAGAGGAGGAACTTGTTCTCCCATGGGAGGAGTGAGTCTGCGGGGAAAGGGCAGAATCAGTCCAAGGATGAGTCTGAACAAGCCTCCGCTGCCACTGAGGAGAAACACAAGGGGTGGTTTGGATCAAAGGACTCGCACAGCAAACCCAGGTGAGATACACACTGTGATCACAGAGAAGACTAATCATGCACTGACAGGTTCATTTGTTACAACATCATACAGCTGACGAATTATCATTTCAATATGAATATGGATTGAATCAAGGTCAAAAACCTCTCAGGAGCCCGCTGAGAGTTTGTACCTGTACTGTATAGTTTGCCCTGCGTCATAAGTCACAGACCGAGGTGTCTTATTGCATACGACCTGTATACTTTAGTTTCATTTGGCAAAATAGGGGCATGAAAAACCGTATTTAATGTAGGTTGCTATTTTAGATTCAATTTAAAAAAATCTAAAAAATAATTGTTTTGTTTGTGTTCTAAAACTTTAATACTCATAATTAAAAAGTTCCAGAAATTTGCATTTGACTAAGCCTAATAAAATTATAAATTGCTTATGCTATAATGCGGTCCAATGCGTCAACTTTGCAAACTACATAGAGCCTCATAACTTGCTTACTGACACCTCAAAAATCACAGTTTCATAATTGAACCTAATAAACTTTGAAGAAATAGTTTTGGAAATATGCTTATTTACTTTATTTTTGAGAGTCAGATGAAAAGATCAATACCACTACCATGGCTATACATTATGTACAGTACAGAGCTGGAGTCAGTAGGTGATTATCTTAGCTTAGCATAGTATAAAGACTAGACATGGAGGAAAATAGGCAGCCTGGCTTTGTCAAAAGTTGAAAACAACAGGTCTAGATCTCAGTAACTAGCATGTATTTTGTTAGTTTAAAAAAACGGATTAAACAAACGAGATACAACATGTACTTGAGTCAGCAATTGGTAGGCATATTTTTGAACTTTGGACAAAAGCAGGCTAGTTGTTAATCTAGTAAATTAATCACCTCCTACCTCTAGTTCCACCTTCAAACAATCGATCTTCTCATATCTACACTCTCGTGTAGCGTGTTGAAATATTCCTTCAAAGTGTAGGATTTACATTATTGGGTACATGATATCTCACTGTTTGATACACAACACATATTCTTTACATAAACCCTCCAGAGTTCAACAGTAAACCTTACAAAGCTTAAATTGGAGTAAATGCATAAAATGTACCCATTATTTGGGGGTTACGTTTCAGAATCTATATTGAAGCAGCATTATGTTGTACACTTCCTGTGTACCAGCATGGCTGCTTGAAGTTCCTTCCAGCTCTGTACACATCCCTCCTCAGCTCCTGGTCTCAGTCTCTGGTTACAGCAGGTATCTGCAATGCAGATGGAGGAGGGGAGCTGCTGTTGTGAAATTAACTCTATCAAGCTGAACCATATAATATGGTCCAGTAATAATCATCATTGGAAAGATGATGATGTGAGCTGGAACAGTCTTGTTCTTTTACAGGTTTTGTGTATATATGAATGTGTGTTTGTAGGTGTGGGATTTGTCTGCATTTGTAATGTGTGTATGTGGGCAGGGAGATGGGAGGCAAGAAACCCCATCTAATTCTATTTCCACTTCTAACACAAGCACATTCTTAAGTGGGTAATTTATTTAGGGGGTGTCACCTGATGCACTGTGCTTTCTCTTGTACTGCCGCTCCCTGTTATATTGAGTGCATTGCTCCTGCAGTTTGTATTGGAATCTTTATATAAAATTGATCTTTAACGCAGGTCTACAAGAACCCTTAAACAGTTACTTTTAATGTTCATTTTTATCAATTTACTTGGCCAAGACTATAAAACAAGTGCGATATAGGAATATTTCTATACACTGACGTAAACAAAATATTAGACTGATAAGCACCTGCTGGTTGAAGTGAGGTCAGCTATTCTGGAGTGTAGTACACTCAATACCTTTCTGCCAACTCTGTAACTATACGTTTTCACGGCCTACACACCCACATGATTTTAGTTCCTTGGGGAAAAGTGCCAAGTTGGCACCAGTAGCACTAAGTAATCACTACACCCAGCTGTATCACCTTTGTGTGATGTGGATAGTTGCCAGTTTTTGAACATATGAAAACATGTATGATTGATTTCAACAATTTTAATTGTTACCTTTTGCATAGCAGTTACCGTTAAAGCACCTATGTGATTTTTCCAATTATTCTGACAGAAAAACTTAGGTATGTAGAAAATCCTTGTGAAAATGTATGCAATTTAAGTGTGTATTAGTGTATCTCAGTAACTCCATGTTGAATCTGTGTGGGGTATTAGCCCCTACCCCTAGGCCTTGCCTTTTGCCAGGCTGCCACTATAAATAAGGATGTGTTCTTAATGACTTGCCTGGCTAAATAAATGTTAAATAAATACAATTTAAAAATCAATAATTTTCTAATTATATTTATAGGGACTTTAAAGCTGCACTAATAGTGAATATTAACAATGGATTAATTGACTACCCTGTATTGTGAAAGGAGTCTGTAGTAGTGATGAGCCCACAGCGTGTTATTACCAGACTCAGCAGTTCCCCTCTGCTCTACGGAGCACTTAAACATCTTTTAGCTCCTTGTTTTGGTTCAGGCTCCCTGCTCTCATCAAAGCACAACAAAAAAAAGCCCAGCACCAAACAGCCGAATACCGAAAACCGAATAGCTGGGGAATACAGTGGAACATTTAGCAGTTAAAGAGACAGATATTTCCCTGGTGAATTGGTAGAGAAAATAAAGCTATAAGAAAGGTGCATATTGGTGAATATGGTGAATATAGTGAATATATCAGGCCAAAGAAACACCAACACTGTTGCGACCACAAACTTCAGTTACAGCAAATTTAAATGTGTTTTCCATCCAATGAAGCAACAATAAAGAAAACTAAAGAAGGCCTAAAACTAAACAGGATTTAAGAAATTAAAACATTTCTTAAATCCTAAAATTTCTTAAACTCTAAAAATTCTGTAAAAATGTATGCTTAAGATGTGATTCTGACAGAAAACTTACTGCTAGGCCTGTAGTTCAGCTGTGTGAACAATCCTCACTAATCAAGAGGACTGTGTGCCCTTCCTTTCACAGCCTGGTGGTGTCACCTAAACTAGAGCCCAGCACTAACCACCACCCACCATCCCTCCCAACTAGTCACCCCCTCTCAGATCCCACTGTAGATCCTGGCTCTCTGGTGTCTCCACTGCATTACACTAACCCCTTCTGCCACTCACAGACCACATCACCTTCCATATCCCCATGCAACCCTTTCTTCTCTCTCCTCCAGCACAACCCTTTCTATGAAGACATGCTAACCGCTCAGCCCCTAAAACCTTCACTGCCTCCTTTGCCCTATCTCTCCAGTTCCCGGCCCCCCATAGCTCAACTCTTTCCGCAGGCAAGTACCCCTAACCCCAATCTGGCTCATAACAATCCATCCACAGAGGACTCCATTATTGGTACAGACCCAAAGAGCGAATTGATGGCAAAAGTTAAGAAACAACGTCTTTCTCCAGCTTCCACGGAGGGGGATAAACCTTTAAGTGAGAAGTTGTCCAACCCTTTTATGTCAGCTGGGGAGCTGGAACCGGATTCCGAGTGGGATGAATCCTTTGAAGCATTTGCAGCTGGCAGGCTGCAGTCTCCTGAGGATCTGACCACAGATTGCAAAACACAGCAAAACACACCCTCTGACCATCCACTGAAACGCTGCATTAATAAAGGAACATTACTACCCGTAACAGATGGTGATCAAAACACAAATGTGAATGACGCACTACATCATCAGCTTTGCACAGAATTTGTATTCGAAGCACATAAAGCCATCATCCAGGTGACCAACACTAATACATATCACTTTGACACACAACTCCTTGAGACAATACCAGAGCACACAAGCTTTGAGGGTGACAACATAACTTTAAATACTCCCAGTATCTCTCCAAAACTGGCTGCTTGCACTGAAACTAATCAAGCTAACAGTACTGCTAACACAAAAGATTTGATCGACACTAATATGCATCAAGCCCCCTGTCACACCTCGTTTGTAAAGCTCAACAGCAGCTCCCCTGATCCTGGTTCTTCGGGTCTCGGGAGTTCAGCAGAAGAGGATTTCCTCTCCTGTCTCTCTTCTTATTCGGACAAATTCTCTGCATCCTCCTCTGAGGAAGCTGAAGCACAGAACTTTGAAAGCAACATCCTTGGCTTTGAGAAGTCCTCTGACTCAGTTGTGGTAACACAGCCCTCAGAATCTGAATATGACAGTACCAACACGCCAAATGATCTGTCTTTAGTTGATGAAACCCAGCACACTGTTATTCAGCACAGGGATGAAAAGGTAGATTTAAATGGTTTGAATGGGTCATTGGCACCACAGTCCCCAGTGATTGCACATCAGCAGCCTGGAATTGCTGCAAGAGAGACAGGACCTGAGGATACAGTTACTCAGGCACCAAAACTTTCAGAGCTAAAGCCAAAATCCAACGTTTGTTTACAGTCTGAAAATGAAAATGGAAAGAAAATCATAGAGAATTTTTCAAAAGTCTTAAATGATTTCTCTACATCTGGAAGTAACACTACAGATGTGATGACTGCTATGACTCCAGATGATGAACTCTGCTCCACACACCCATCATTATACATCACAACTTCCTCCCCTGAGGTGAGGCAGAGTTCGTCAGACTCGCCCATTGAGAGCGATAGTTCAAGAGGGCAGGATGTGAGGCAGTGTTCGCCTATACCATTCAGGCCTTTTGGTGATTTCCTCAACACCAGTCACATTGCAAGCAGTCTTAGCCAAGACTTTGATGACAAACTGTTGCACACTCAGGTGTCTGATCAGAGCAACAGCAGCTTTCTCCAAAGCCTTTATGTCAGCACCGACTCGCAGGACTACAAAACCTGTGAGTCTCACCAATCCTCCAAATGTAACGGCTCAGAGCCAAATGAGACGCTACACACTGCAAACTCACAGCGCTGTAGTGAGCTGAGTGGGATTCAGGCAACTGCTGATCCTGTGTTGGGCCAAGAAGATTCCACCAATGCATGCAAGACATACCACAAAGGAAACAACCAAACAGACCAATTTAAAGAGTCTCTGTGTGGAGCAACTCTGGAGCCAAGTTTCATGATAGGGGTTGACTTCGGTTTACTCCCTACGGTATCCTCAGACTCTTATGTGAGTTGTAATCCAAGGAAGGTCACTGAAGGAGATGTGGAAAGTCAGCATGTCATCTTAGGGGACGTGTTCTCAAAATGCACTCAGGCACCAAGCGCTACATTACACCGCTCCCAGTCTGAAGGCACACTGACACCTGCTGTTGAGGAACTCCTCCTGTCCTCTTTTGGGAGTGACCCTGGTGCGATACAGGAGTCCGCTTCAGCTCAGCCTGGCCCTGACCTTCCCTCTCTGACCTCCTTTGCTCCCTCTCTAACTCCTGACAGTAGTAGCTCCCCTGTAGCGCTCTGTTCCCTCCCTCCCCTTGCCAATGCTATGCCGAGGTCACCACCCAACAAGGCACGAGCTGCGGCGCCAAAGCAAATTCTTCAGGAGCCCCAGCAGCAGCAGGCAGCCAATCGGCAGAACAGGTGAGGTTGCATATGCTCTATGCTCGGTGAAAAGGTGGAGAGGAAACTCTTTTTCCCACTTCCAGAAATTTCTACCCTGTCATCTCTTCGGTCTCCCTCTGCCACTCTGCTTCCGCCAGCTTTTCTTCTGTGCCGCCGACTCTCAAGGGGTTTCTTCTTTGTGGTGTGACCTTCACGTTTTCATCACATTGTTACGACACACACACACACACACACACACACACACACACACACACACACACACACACACACACACTGGTGTTAACAGGACTCCTCTGCAGGTGTCTTGTGTGTGTCCTGGCTCTGTGGTAACAGGAGGGGAAACAGAGCCTCAGGCCAATTAGCAGTTATTATTTTGCCCTCATTCCTACTGCAACCCCCCCCCCGTCCCAACATAAAACCTATACACACACACACATACACCATCACCCCACCCCACACGACTAGCTACAATCATCTCACCCAGCCACAATCATTTGCCAAAATGTCAACCAGAAACCAGCCTTCATACCAGGCACAAAAGGTGTTGTTGTGTCTCTGATAGCATTTCCTTTCCTCCTTGGGGTATTAACACATTAACGCAATTCTACATGTTTGATTGCACCAATGCATGCAATTAAGTCTTTCAGTTTTGAGCTCATTTAATTTCAATTTGCACCAGTATTTTCTTTAATGAGTCTTAGACATGTCTAACATCCTTTACTCTTGATCACTAAAATGAGGAGTTTCTGAAAAAGGTTGATCTTTAGCACCCACGTCTGGCTTCATCCTGGAGGTCATGAGGACAATCTGTTGTGCTCAAATAATGGATAAACCTATATTACTTGTGCTGAAGAAAGATTGTGACAAATATTGAGGTTATGTGAATGGAAGGATCTACAATAAGTAAGCGAGTGGTCTGATAAGATCGATTTCCTTGTAAATGTAGGTCACTGACACAGGAAACCGTCTTTCCTCTGTTATTGTAGAATTGTGCTTTAAGAAGATAACCAAATAAACAAACAGAATTGCCTAAAGAGATAATTTTTGAATGTTGTGATTTCTTTTGTCTGCCTTCAAATCAAAATTTCCCAGAGGAAACATTCATTCCCTTTAATCATCTTGAGACTGCTCAGATTTATCTTGGTGTCCTTTGAAGGTTGCACAGTTTGACGGTTAACTGTACATGACAATCTTGACAAAAACATTTAAATGCTGAAAACAAAAAAGTATTAAGTATTAAAATGTTATATACTGCATTCATTAAAATAAGCCTTGAGTATCACCCGCAGCCACAAGCAAGTGGCCAAGAATTCAAGGATTTTACTCTGAAAATAACACGCACACCCATCCCCCGACTCCCCCTCGAGTACTCAAGTTCTAAAAACAGTGGAGTAAAAAATGTAGATCCTTTTTAGTCAAATTAATTTTATATGATCATTTCAGACACATACTTTCAGACCTCCAGTATGGCAGCCAGATGGATTCTTTACATCACCTGAAGGTTTTCTAAATAAAACTAAAAAGCCACTGGGATGTTGTTGTATGAAGTGGGATACCTGACTGCATGTGTGTGCTGCTTGTTGTCAACCTGTCCAGCCCACACCCAGTGAAGCCCCTGACCACTGCCATGCTGGCTGAAGAGAAGCGGACTGAGGGCCGGTCAGTGCTGGCCACCGGCCTGGAGAAGCTCAAGTCCACCATCCACCCGGGGAGAAGCAGCCAGCTCAGTGAGCAGGAGACAGACAGGAAGAAGGTACAGTAACTATCTGTCTGTAGTTTGAGGTTTAATGATCATGAATTGTATTTTACATAATATTTGAACCCGTACATGTGAATGTAAATTATCGTTCTGGTAATCAACGTAACTGGTTCACTTAAAAAAATAAATTGTTTTTCTCAGTTTCTTTACCTACACAGCTCCTGCTTTTTGGCTTTGAAAAGCACAACAATAATGATAATAAAAGTTAAATTAAGCTGCATAAGTGTAACAAATGTTGCAAACTGGCAACAGTCAGGGAGTAAAAACAAAAAAGGAAACATGTAATGGCTTACAAACCATTTTTTATAATTAAAAAATCTGTCTTCATAATTACTTGAAGTTATTGATATCGCCATTTTTTTCTTTCAGTGATGATGTTAGAGATTTTGTTCATTATTGTGGATTTTTTAAGAACCCAGCGGCTGACTATAAGTGACTTTGAAAACCTATTAAAATTCTGTATCATGGGTATTATTTTTTTACATAATTCAATTGCATGATCTAAATACTGTACCGTTGTTGGCAATAATAGATGACACTGTTCTCTTTTAAAGTAATAAACAGGAGCAGCGATGCATGAGATAACATGAGCATCTGGATGGCTAAACAAAACATTTTAATCAACAGGGTCCAGTGAAAAGACATCAAACTGTTTTTGTCTTTGTTACAATTTCCTCTTCCTCTGTCTTCAGTCTCTGACAGAAGGAGCGGGCTCGTACTATCATCTGACCCACAGTGAACTGGTCGCCCTGTTGGTGCAGCGGGAGGCGGACCTGGAAAGGCAGAAAGCAGAGTTTGAGCGTCAGAAATGTTTGCTGGCCAAGCGGGAGGTGGAGCTGAAGAAGTTGAAGCCACAGGTCAAAGATCTGGAGGACTACATTGACACGCTGCTGGTGCGCATCATGGAGCAGAAGCCCACTCTCCTGCAAGTGCGCTCCAAGTTAAAGTGACAAAGGGGGGAAAAGGGTTTGCAGTTCAGTCCGCATCTGTTCACTCTAACCTCCACAACAGCTCTTTAGTCTTTTCACTGCTATGCTGTCCTTTTTGATACAAATATCTAGGCACTGAGAGATGTTGAGGCGATATTTTCCAGACAGCATGCTTTACTGTGCTGAAACGCGTCCTTGTCGTTGGGTTTGGTTTAGGCGGTTCTGAATGTAGAGAGTCCTCAGGTTGTTTTCAGGTTCACACAGCCAGTTGGGTTTAAGTTCACAGGGGGAGCCCAACAACAAGATGCCCAGATGCCTCCATTTTGGGATCTTGATTGTAGAAACATTGATTCCTTGTTTTTCACCTCACCTGTCACTTTTGTCACCTTATCACAAAAGAGAAATTGTAGAGTTTCAGTCCATAACACTGTATTTCCAACTATCTACTCACGTTTTCAATGATATACAAGGTTCTGGAGAGAGAGGGGAGCTAACAAAGTGAAGGGCCACTCTGGTGTTTTTGCACGTTTTGGCCCATTGACTACAAATAGTGTATACTTTAAATCAGCGCTGACCATCAGGATTATATTGATTTTTATTTTATACCTTCAAGGCAGCTTGTTCATTAACAGCATGAGAATCTACTTGAAACCTGCTGAAGACAAAGACAACATTTTGACGCCTTTGTTTTTATTTCATAGTTGCAGTTGAGAGCAGGGACCCTTCTCAAAACAAAAATGCTCTGTTATACAAGATGAAAGATTCAGTTGCCAGAAAGCATTGCACTCACAAGGTGTGAGAGAGGTGTCAATTTTCTCATCTAACTCTTGGCAAGAAGACAAAAAAGCATATTTCCCTAAATGTGGAACTATTCCTTTAACTGTAATGAACTAAAACTAGGGCTGCTTGGAAGAAAATAAATCCATAATATTCAAGTATGCTATGGAAAATAGTCTGCATAAGTTTAAAGTATACACTATATTTGGCTAATGAGGTAAACTGGTGCAAAACCGCCTGGATGTTTCTAATACAGCAATGTACTTCTGTAATGACTTACATCTCTTATTGGCATCACTTTTTTTCATATAGTGTATAGCTTGTTTTGGATTGACACTCTACAAATCTTCCCTTAGAAATATCGAGTGCTCTGACTAGTTTTTGAAAATACAAACCAAACAAGCGGAGTGAGAGTTCAGCCATGTCACATGCACATTACTGGAACTGATTGTAGCTTACGAATGTTCAAAAGTGTTCTTAGCCAGCAAGTGAATGGTTTTATTTTCTACACATGGCAAGTGCTGTTTATCTTTTGCTTGTTCCTTCTGTCCCCTGCACTTTTTCTTCTTTCTGCTCAATGGGCATGTCTAGGAAGTGTACCCATAATGCTCAGCCTAATAAGCTAACTGATTCTTGTATGGGTCACAGTGTTATCAGGTGAAGACAGTATCACTCAGTATCCAGTCAGTATCAAGATCAGCCATCTCAGCTTCTCTGCCTTCCCACGAGTGTGTTATCAACACGCCTCCACTGTTGAGAAAATGCCTGCGACATGCTGGTACTTGACTCCCCTCCCTCAGTGTCTGCGTGTCACATCTGCTTACGCTCCAGCACGCATAACGCTACTGCTTTCAGGTGTTACAAAGGGATATATACAGCATTTTACAGCATATATGCCGTATTGAAATGCCAAATGCTGCCTTATTTTTGTTTTGTTTTGACATTAAGAATTTAGCACCTCATTTTACTTGTCCAGGCAGGTTTAAAAAATAGAAAAGCCATCTGTTCACTGACCTTTTTTAAAAACTTCATGCTTTGTTGTGATATTGTTTAGATCACTGCACAAAAATAAAAACTGTATGCATACCAATAGAAAATGAGCAGTGATTTCCTGTGAAATGCCAAATAAAAAAAGCCTTTAAACTTAATCTATGGAGCAGATTGATACACCATAAAGTATTCTGATATGATGCCACTTTTAACAGCATTTGTGGATGTCCTTGCACTACTTAATCATCAGAACATAACTCTGCTGTACCTGTCTGTTGATATCGGTATAGTTCGATCTACTTTACACCGTACTGCACTTTCTAATTGCTCTGTGATTTAAGCACTTGGCCTACTTTGACACCACAAAGTTGATTTTTCTAGTGAGCTTGAAGCATACAAAAACATCCCAAACTGTCATGTCATCTCAGTTCTGCTGTGCGATCGCATTATCAAATGCATAGATGACTGTAGAGACATATTAAATGTGACTCTGCACTTGCGAAGAATAAACGTCCTCTTCCATGTCTTCCATTTTAAAAGTTTTTATTTAAGTTTAGATTGATTTATATTTTGTCCTTGATTGTGTAGCTGGTGGAATGTGCTTAAGGTAGTGTGTAAGATTGGAAAGTTTACAATTCGTGATGCAATTCTGTTTCACAAATTTTGTATATTTAATAAAGAATATTTTGTGTTTCTTGCTCACCGTATGTTTGGTTGTAAATCTTTCTTTGGGGTGTGTTTGTGTTTTTTCACAGGGTTGATTTTGGTAATTCTTTGTTTACAGTGGGTTTTTATTTTTGCATTTAGGGTTTTCCGTTTTTATTGGGTCCTAAGTTGCTAAAATACCAGGATTTGTTCATTTTTAATAGCAAGGAGAGATGCACGAAACATTTTAATGATAATACAACAAAAGGAGCTGCTAGCTTTTATTCCTTTTGTCGGTCTTCAGGTTTTAGGTCTTAAATGTTATTCATGTCGTTTTTTACATCTTAACAGAAATTAATTTAATTCACTGTAAACTTCAACCCTTACAGAAATTAATAGCTGGTTTTCTTTCAGATAATATCACTCATGAAGACATTAACACAAAAGCAACTCAGAGAATCTGATGCTGTCACAGGCAGAAGTGTCACAATACTGAGTGATTAGTGATGAGATCCAATCAAAATCAATTAAAATTTACTAATGCTTAATGTTAGCATTGTCTTCTTTAACTCCTTGGTATAGATAAAGTTAAAATCTTATTATAGGACACAAACAATATCGCAAGCAGGTCTGAAGCCAGGATTTTAGAAACACTGAGGTCATCAGTCCATGTCCCCCTAATACAACCTGGCTGCAACTCCTACATTTTTTAGATTCAGATTCTATACTGCTGTTTCAAAGCCCTCACCACACTGCCATGAAACATATTCTGCTGGTGAAATGCAGCACTGAATGCTTCATTGACTGACATTGTTTGACATGTGAAATGTCTTTTAACCACATATATCACCTGTGGAATGCTGTTTCACATTTCAAAAAACATATTGCCAAAAATGTATAATACGTTTAAATATTTTGTACATGGTGCAACTGTAATATTTAATGTGAAATTTATGTTTTTACATTTGCTATCTTACATTTCACATGTGAAAATCTGTCAATATGTGAATTGGTGTGTAAGGGTTGTGTAACTGATGTGATCCACATGTGATAAATCTGAAATATATTACACATGACAGGATTAAATATGCAATGTTGAGTTTAAGTTTCCCACCATGTGCACTGTAAGGTTCAGCTACATTGGATGATCCTAAATTCCCAGAAGAACCAGTGTCCTTGATCAGCAGTTCACCATACTATTAATGTAATATCACTGTCTACCTTAAGGGGATGGGCAGAATAACACAGACACCTGCCATCAATGTACATTAAATCAGAAATCATTAAAATCTAAAACAGCTGTTCAACTCTGTCAGTATATTTCAGACTGTAGTTTGTGGTGTAATATGCGGGAGGGGTTCATATTATTTTGTCCAAACTTTGAACGTGTACTTTTTAAATTAAAAACCACCACTAGGGGGCTATATCATACACTTTAAACGCAAACACCTTCCTTCCATCAACTGTCACTCAAAATGTCTCGACTTCCACATTATACTCAAAAATCATGCACAAAACACTGACCCCCGTTAACTTCCCTTTTAAAACAAAGCCAGTGCTCCTGGGAAGTGTAGTCTGTGTTTCAAAGGTTCACCCGAGCAAAGCACCCCGGAAAAACTACATTACCCTTAATGCAAAATGGCCACTGAACAGCTGAAAGTTGACCGCTCAGCCCTGCAGCTTCCAGTATTTACAAAATGTTGTTGGACGCAGTTTTTTAAATCAACATAGAGAAGGAAAACGCTTTGTGTGCTTTCACAGCAGCAGGATGGCTGAATATCCGTCATTCCAGCATGGCAAGTCTCGTTTCGACCAGGTACTTTTATTTTTCAATCGAATAAAAAGCTCTAATGTTAACTGCATGTGCACTTCAAGCACCAGACAGCTGTATACATGTTACTGTCTGTAATATCTCTTAATTAACAGACCTTTCAATATTTGAGTGTAAAGCCCAGCTGAGGTAACTTAATTTTAATGATAGTTTGCCTCTGCTGTATCCTGTAACTCTCACTTACTATTTCACCATGTCATCGTAGTAAAGGTGTTTACCAGTGCCGTATCGTGACCGAGCGGGGGGGGGGTTGTGATATTTAATTTGTGATATTTAACAGAAAAATATTACATTTTTAGAATTAAACTATTAGAACTCTAGAAACTTGCACTTCGTCCACGTTAAAGTTTCTTGTTCAATTGTAATTTGAAACTGGGTTAAAGGTCACTAATGACCACATAAGTTTGACCTTACTCAAATAAAAAAACAAAAACTAATTGGTTGACCAAGTTGAAAGGTGTTTTACAAATATAGGTCAACTGGACTGGTGGCTACCGCAGTTTTGCTTGCTAGCAATTTTTGGACCTAAACACTCGGGGTTCACCCTCTATGTGCCCAAGTGCTAATGGCTGTCAAAATGTAGCATGTCTTTTTGTAACTGAATTTATTCAACAAACATAGAGTATAATTTGAGGCAGAATCTTATTTAGTGGCCTATTATGTTTAGGCCTTAAAGGAATGTGACTCAAATTTCCAGTGGCTTTCATTGTAAATAACATTACACATCTTCAATCTGTCCTGGAATTACCTAAGTACATTTAATAGCTACAAGTAAGAGGTAGCTATTTTACTACCAATTCAAGTATTTCCATTTGAAGCAACTTTTACTTCTACTCCACTACATCTCAGGAAAATTACTACACAACATTTGTTGGCAGCTTTACTTACAGTCTACTTTTTAAAATTTAAGATATTTTTAAAAAACTTGGATTAGGTGGAAAATGTGTTACAAAGCTGAAAACAGGGCTGTTTTTTTGGAGCCAAAATACACAATTAATTAAAATATAAGAAAATAGGAATATATAAAAAATACTTAGCAACTTTTTTTCTGTTTTCTGATTAAGTTAAACTTATTGTGTACAATTATATTATTATATGTACAATGTAGAGTGAATCTTTTAACTTCTTATGTAACTCTGAAGGTAGGATTCTAAAGTCCAAACAAAAATAATCCCAGCTTCAGCCTTAATTTTTTAACACTAACCCTGCATTACAAAATAGAGGTGTGGAGTATGCATTTGGACATTTAGACACTCTAATGCTACTTAAAATGATTTGCATTATGGTAACTGTATGATCCAGTGTTTTAGGAGTTTAACCTATGTTTGGGATTAAAAATTAGAATAACTAGGCCTCTGCTGCTTTTGACCAATCTTCTTTTAATCTGTCTATTGTGAGTCCCCCAACTTTATGAAAGTGCAGTAGTAAATCCCTGGAGTGCCTGGTTAGTAAAAATAACAAATTATAGGTGACATTACATAAAAGAAATGTTTTTGCTACATACCTTTTCAGATGTTACAGCTTTTGCATAGTGAAAGTAAGAATTTTTGCATAAATATCTGAACTTTTTTTAAAAATGTGAAAGCATGGCTTAACTGTGGTAAATACACTTGAATGTGCAAATTAGCCTAGATAATTATCATCTTAAATACTGTTCACAGAATGCAGTGTAACACAGATGACACTGCTGTTAGCCTTGGAGTACAGCTCAAACGAGTCCCCTCTCTTCCACTATTCACCAGTGTCATCTCAAACTGGTCAAACTGGAGTTGCACTGGTATATAATTGAATTTAAAAAACTATTCCCCCATGCCGTGTTTTTACCAGCCATCCATATGTTCAGGAAGTTACAAGGCGCAGCAGTGAGTCAGATACCAGATTTTCATCCAAATTAGCAGTTAGTGTAATTAAACCCAAGTTAGGGAGGGATGGGTGGCTCTCAAGGCTGCATGGTGTGCTGCTGTATCTCTGATATGATTCCTTATGCTCAGTTATGAATAAATGATGAAAAGGTCATTATAGAAAGTAATTGCAAATGGTGTGAGTGGAATCGGGTCCCTAAAAGATGGAGATAGGAAACAGTTTGTCAGCGGCATTAATGCAGATACTCCACCTGGTGTGTTAAAACAGCTGGCACGCTATAATATCACTGTTTACTGAGTGACAGCTGGAATCTCACAGCCTCCCTCTGCTTAAAGAAACAATCCAGAGTCTAATTTAGCTGCTTATATTTGAGCAAAAATCTAATTTATTTTGCCTGTATGATGGATGAAAAGATTTTCTGAACTTTCTCATCCCGATTCAGGTATTCCAGTGAAAACTCAAACTTTAAAATAACACAAGTTGCATATTATATTTTAGGTATCACTGGTAATTAAGTTTAGATGAAAATAATTGTTGAGTGCTATAAATGGCCAAGTAAACAAAACGAATTCTTTACCCTGTTAATGTAGCATTTAAGATAATGTTTGTTTTCTGTGTTTTGTTCTTCTCTTAGAGCACATTTTTGGGTCGGTTCAGGCACTTCCTGGATGTGATTGACCCCAGCACACTCTTTGTGACGGAGGTACAGAAACATAATCATTTATTACACGGTTGTGGTCTCATAAAAGCTAAACCAAACCATCTTTTAATCTGTTTTTAGCTAGTTTAGCAGTTCCTATTGAGCTGACAGGGACTATGTACTTGGCTATCAACCTTTTTCTGTCACACACCACCTTTAGAAGCTGAAAAGTTCAAGAATGCCACCTCAGTATTACTTTTTATGGAAGGGACAGACTTGCTCATTTACCAATGCTGCCCAGGTTATCTTTGCTGGTCTGAGGATTTGAACTTTATTGGAGTATTGCTTTATTGCCATTTCGGTTCTTTTGTGATCTTTTTTTGCATGTGAGTACATGATTACTGTAATATTGTCATGGTAATTTTTACATACTAAATTCTCACTGTCTGAACACCCTAAAAAGATAATCAAGATAAGAAATGGGCTAAATCTCAGTTAGAGCAGCAGATGACAGACATTTTTTGGCGTACCAGATGGTGATAGAAGAGATGAGGATGGATTCAGTGATGCTGGTGTAGAAGTGCACCATCATTGTCTTTGGCAGGCTAAACTTCTTCAGCTGCAGCAGTAAGTATATCCTCTGCTGGGCCTTCTTGGTGAGGGAGGTGATGTTCAGCTCCCACTTGAGGTCCTGCAAGATGATGGTGCCCAGGAAGCGGAAGGAGTCCACTGGAGGTGTCAACTGCAGAATCACCCAGGATGATAGGGGAGGGTGGGGCTGTGCTTTTTCTAAAATCTACGGTCATCTCCACTGTCTTCAGAGTGTTGAGCTCCAGACTGTTCTGGCTGTACCAGGTCATCAGATGGTCGATCACCCACATGTAGGCAGACTCATTTCCCCCAGAGATGAACACAATGAGGGTGGTGTCATCTGCACACTTCAGGAGCTTAACGGACTGGTGACTGGAGGTGCAGCTGTTGGTGTACAGGGAGAAGAGCAGAGGGGAAAGAACGCAGCCCTGAGGTGATCCGGTGCTGATGGTCCTGGAGTTAGAAACATGTTTTCCCAGCTTAACATGCTGCTTCCTGTCTGTCAGGAAGTCTGTGATCCACCTGCAGGTGGAGTCAGGCACACTCAGCTGGGAAAGCTTGTCCTGCTGCAGGGTTGAAATGATAGTGTTAAAAGCTGAGCTGAAATACACAAGTTTAGTCCTGTGGTCCTTGTGTTTTTTGGGGGACAGGGATGAAGGTGGAGGCTTTGAAGCAGGCTGGCACATGGGATGTCTCCAGTGAGGTGTTAAAATGTCTGTGAACACCGGAGACAGCTGATTGGCGCAGTTCTTCAGGGTGGATGGAGATGGGTATAAAATCAAGAATTTGCATCAAAGAAGACATAGGGTGACTTCAACAATGGCATGATGAAGACCCAGAGTAAAGACAGGTGGACAGTACTGTGAAAGATCAGAAATTTCTGCGTGCAAACTGAGCTGCTTGCTTTCACTGTGGTACTGTTTTTTTTGTTTAGAAATAACACTTATGTTGTTATGGCCATTTTGGTTCATTTGGATTCCTTAGTACTAAGATCATATAAGAGGACATACTCTTAGTGGGAGAGGCAGCAACTGCCCCTGAGTGAAACTGTGATGTTTTGAACTGGTAAATTGTGAATTTTTCACTTAAGCATTACCATCAACCACAGTGATATTTGTGGCTGTTTTGAATGTAGTGTTTTTCAAGACAAGGAGAGAACAGGCTGTCTGTAGTGTTCATGAAATGACACCCCATTGGTTGGAAAGGGAGGAGAAGCGGCTGATGACTGTGAGAATGTCAGCTGAGGTCTGGTTTGGCATCAAGCTTGTTTGCGTCCACACACTGATAGAGTTATAGTGAGCTAACGGGCAGGTATTCTGTCTTGTTTTTCAAATTTTATTTGAGTTTAACCAAGCCTCTTATCTTATCAGTTCTTAAAATGTCTTGTTTTAGTCGTTGAGCATAACTGACTTATTAACATATATAGGGATTCTCTTTTATATGGAACAAATCTCTGACCTTTTGGGTTACAGACCGTTCTCTCTAAATCCTGGGCTTGTCTGCTCGTTGTAACATATCCCCAGGTCCTGCTTGTGTTGTGGTAATTTTGTTCATGGAGTCATCAGTGCTCTGGTGCTCTGGGTAATGAAGCTGTTAGCGGGCTCTTTGGTGACAGTAATAGCGGCAGTAGCTCGTGGGATGTGATGAGGTGTGGACATGTGGGGCAGCTGTGAGAGGTGGGGAGTGTGTATGCTCACACACACACACCTTGCATCCTGCTGGGCCAGGCGTAGCCTCAACTTGCCCCTAATGACAAGAGTGGAAGAGGGACTGCCGGGATTTTGCATGCAGTCACGCACACACAACCTCATGTTCGCGCAGGCTTAAGTGCACACCTAACACTATCTCACAGAAATGCAGAGAAAGGAACAAGCGCACACACAGATGGCAAGTTCATTAGAACAAATTGGGCCACATGACCTTGTATTTTGCTCAGCATTAGAAAATGATCACACCACAGAAAGCTGCTCATTACCTTTTAGGAAACTCATTTGTCAACTGAAAATCAGCATGAAAGCGTGAAGCATGAAAGAGTGAAACACAATTATCTCACATTGAGCCGTGTGGCTTACATAGTGAAAGGGGAAAAAAACACCCTAAGCTGACTACGACTCTCCAGGGAAGACTGTCCTGACTTAACTGTACATTTTCCTGTACATTACATTTACTATTATCTGTTTTGTCAAATCAGAAACGGCTGCAGGAGTGCGTGGAGCTGCTCGACCATTTCAAACGTGGAAGTCTGCCTCCAGGAGTGACCGATGCTCAGGTAAAGACACACAAACCTGAGTTGACAAAAACCTGTTCAGGATCAGATAAGTGAGTCTCTCTGCTGATAGACAACAATGTTTTCCTTTGATGAGCTTTGTAAATCCTCAAACTCTTGGATTCTTTCTTGTCGTGTCGGTTTTGAAAAGGGACACTATTCAGGGTGTGTTCGTTGGTCCACAGAAGAGTTAAAGATCCATGTTGTTTGTGAGGCATTTACAAGAAAGGATAACCATGGAGATCTTAAGTTATATGTATTTAACTGAAAAAACGTACTGTAAAAAGCAGTTTATAAGTCCTTACATAGACCAATATCACATAATTCCCTCAATGGGCTTCACAGTCTAAGCAGCATTCACCACCCTCTGTCCCTGTTAAATAAATAAAGGCTAATGATTCTAAATTAAATATGTGAAAAACACACATCCACTGATCTGTAGAAATACTTGTGACTATTCAGTACTTACAAATGAAAGGTTTTTCTTTTTTAAGGTATTTGTTATTTATCATTGCAGCTTTGGCAAGCTCAAAAAATAAAGCAGGTAAGACATTTCTCTTTTTCATTCACTTTTTTCCTGTCTCTCAGTCACTAACACACAAACATACTATGATCACTATCTTTTGCCATCTCTGCTTGTTATGTTATGGTGTCAGTGAATTGGCACATCCACCAGAACACTTACACTGTCTTTACACTTTAGCTCAACATTTACCTGTAACAAAAATTTAACAAAACTTTACCTTTAACAAAAATATAGCAGAGTTGACAAGGACGGTGAAACACAACCTTAAAAAAGGCTTAATGGTGAAAACTACATGATGATTATGATGACGACGATGATGACGACAATGAAAATACTTTCTTGTCAGATCAAGTCTGACATTTTTCTTGCATCACAGCGGCTTCATTTGCATCACCGAGAAGACACAAACCAAGACAAGAGACAAAGACACACACAATTAACACATCATACACAGAAGACAATATTCAAGGCTGTTCAGCGTACATTTGATATGGGATTATGCTCCATATATAATTTTAGGATTGGCTGGTGCACAGAAGAGTGCTTCAGTCTAACCTTATTAAATCATGGAATCCTGTATGTCCAGTTTGGTATTAACAATTCTAATTCACTGAGAACAAAGCTGGGTGGTCAGAGACAATGTTGTCGGCCATTCTCAATATGTAATTATGGTTGGCTGATTCATAGAGTTTCTCAACCGGTTTGTTACAATGTTTGAGCAGATTTTGTGAAGCAGTTTTGACTGAAAGTACAGGACAAACACTTGTACGTACAACACTCAGTATCACAGATTTACAAACAAAAGAAGAATTTGTCTACTCACCTCAAAAGAAAAAAATTTCTTTTGTTTAATTAAATGTTCATTAAAATTACAAAAACAGCGAACAAGGCAGGTGGCATTAAGTGCTAATTAGCAGTCTGTGCCAGCTTCGAAGGATGTTTGACAATCAGTGAACTGCTGGTACAGTTGGTCATTTGTCTAAATAAAATTTTTTAATGAACATATTGTATTACCTAGTGTAGATGTTATGAAGTGAAACGTCTATTATCACTGTATGAAATGGAGTTCTGTAACTTTTCTTAAATTAATCAACGACTTGTTCACGTAATGCGTTGCCCCTCACCCTTTTATAAAAAATACTGAACTCTACGCACTAAAAAGTGATCTTATTACCAGCTGTAAATATAGACGTGAATATACCAGCGTCTCACCAAGGATGCACTAGGATTTAAAGATGATCATTCAAACCACATCCAGGACTGGTTGGGAATTGTTGAACCATATATTAAATTATATAAACATGTCCCTGTCTACAAGGATGTGCCGCTGGGTCACATTTGTTGTGTGCATACAGGACGAGAAATCCAACAGGCGCAGCTGGGTACAATTTAATTTGGAGTCCAGACGTGAGGCAACGTGAGAAAAGGGCATGACAATCATTTTTTCTAACTATATGGTTAAGTACAAATGTGAATGTTTTTTCAGCGGTACTCGTTTACCCTCAGATAAAATCAAATGTGAGCAGGACAGTGAAATCTGATCACAAGTGGTCACTCAATGCCTTTGAGAGTCATTTTGATACCAGGTGTGAACTGTCCTAAATAGATTTACACACAATCTAGATATACTGCATCTGGATACAAGAGGTTTAAATAGAACAAATGCCAGCTACCTACTATTAAACATGCTAGCTAGCCTTTAGTGTTATGGGCAGCACGGCCGTACTGTACAGGCCAGTTAATATAAGGCCGTTTTACAGGACTAGGTACACCTTGTGCTGCAAACCTACCGTAGTGTGACATGATTATACCCTCATATACGGTACTTCACAAATCCGAGATTGGCTCCATGAGTATCAGTAAGAAGCTAGATGCCTTCCGTTCTCTCCAATCAGCAGATGTCATCACCAGTGAAGCAGTAGGGGAAAGAGATTTCCATCTGCCTTATCGTATGGCAGAGAGCATACTGTACTAAGACAACGTCGCTGTTTGTCTTTGGTGTCTACGTATAAGAGAAGATCTGAAAAGCACAGAGAAAAGTAAGATCAAAGCTTTTACAACTTGAATGCATTATGCAAAAATACTCTGCTGTACAAAAGTAAAGGTTATATATCAATACCTAAAGCTTCAGACCTTAATCAGTGCTTATACAGTTGATTTAGTGTATCTGCGTTTAATTATAGTAGACACAGGTGCAAACAATTAGACATTTGGTTCAGTTAATTAGAATAAACTGTAATTGTACTAATTGTATGTTGCCCATCACACTTAAGAAAAAGTAAGTTCACAGAGACACATGCTGCCTTCAAATGGAACTCGGGAGGGCGTATTTTTTACTACTAGAAGTTGAGTACAGTCTGATGGGATTTTGCCATGGCCTTGTTTACTTTTCAAAATGATTTGTGTTTTCTGCATTTTAGTGTCAAGCTAGAAAAGTGTAGTACGCTAGAGGTATGGCTCTATAAATGGCAATGTTGTTTAATCAGTCCACCACTTCAGACTGAAATATCTCTTAACTGTTGGATTGTCTTGAAATCTTGTACAGACATTCATGTTTTCCAGCAGATAAAATTTACTCACTTTGGTTATCCCCTGCTGCAAGCCACTTCATCTCCGTTCAATCAGTGTCTATCTGACACCTTGTTTTTGGTAGTTCCACTATTTTGTATTTTGTTTTTTAACCACACAGAAAAACTTCCTAATTAATTTGAACTAAACTAATCCAAATCATTCAGTACTCATTATCGTCTGATTCAAATCATCATGCTCTTATTACAGGCCATCATCCACCCTGACACAGGGGAGAAGATCTTTATGCCCTTTCGGATGTCAGGTACAGTAGCTTGGTGTGGAAGCCTTGGGGGATGTGGGATCTAGGGGCTTGTTATGTGGTCCAACATGTAGGCGTCATTCAGCCTGGGAACTCTTGTGGCTCAATGGGGTTCTTCGGGTTATCTGGAAAAGGTCACACTCAGTTGGGTGCTGATTAAAATCTCTCTCCTACAGTGACGGAGAACTTCTTGAGAACTCTGAAGAAGCAAACAGAAGTATTTTGGTCAAGCCTCAAAGCACCTTTTTTGTAAGGCGACTTTGATGTGTCGGAGAGAGTGGGAGACAGGAGAACGAGACAATAGCAGCTAAAATGGACTAATACTCTGCATATGTATTTTTAAAAAACTTTAAATCTGGCAGCAGGGTAACCTATAAGCAAACAGTTATGAGTGTGAGATAGTAACAGTGATAATACTGACCACGTCAGGCCACAAATCTGCAACAAAATGTTCAAAGTATATTTATAAGAATTTTTAAAAGTTTATTTTTAAACTGCATCATGTCATGTTATCTTAGTGAGGTCTCATAACTACACATACCAAATGTTAGGGACAGTCTTTGTTTATGTTGTGTGTGTCTAAAATAATGACCAAAAAGAATTTTGGCTCTAGTATATTAGATTTTAAAATCCTCAAAAAGCAAAATTGATGTCGTTCTCAAAAGTCACATATCAGTCGTGCTCTAATACTGACTCTGTCTTTCAACAGGTTTTATCCCATTTGGCACACCAGTGGTAAGACTTTGTTACAAACATTTCAGTAATAGAAAGCCAGTTATCAGATTTTTTGTAAGTTGTTCAAAATGTAGATCGAGGCTAAAAAGAAGTATTTACCCCATATCATACGATAATCTGTAATCATTTTGTAAATGGTTTTATCTTTTTGTAGGTCGTTGGCCTCCTTCTCCCAAATCAAACATTGGTTTCAACTATCTTCTGGCAGGTAAATACTTACTTGAGCTGTGAAACTCAGACTGACATAATGTAATCAAGATGTATTTTCAATTTAATTTAATTTAATCATTTATTAATAAAGACAACATTAATGAACATTTATGTAGACGTTCCAGTATTCGCCAGCCAATTTTAAACTGCAGTCCTGGCAAGAGGCTTAATCCATTGAAAAAACAAAAGGAAAAAAAAACAGAAATTCAAACCCTGGACAGTAAGATGCCAAAGTAACCACAAAGTCAACAAAAGTATCATTCTGAAGATTGTGCCACAAGAAAAATCAATTGATTAACATTGATGCAATGATGATAATAGAATCCACTTTTCATCCACTTGACAATGTTTGATGTTTAACACATTTATTAAAAAATGCTTGCTATATTAGCAACTTCTTCTTTCTTTGAAAGTAATCAGTTTTCATGCAGTGGGGTTCATGTAAAATCTGGTTTTAATTTAAATAAATAAATACCGCTGGTGTTCGATAAAGACTGCCATTGTCTAAATCATCACCTCATTTCTGCAATAAAATGAAAATGCTGAAATCAAGGATCAGCTTTTTCCAGAACTTGACTGCTCCAATTGCTTTAATACAGCCTTCAGATACACGTGAAAGCTCAGGGGAAAGCTTATAATTGACGTTTGAGCAATACCTAAGGGTTTTAGGGCATCGATGATGAGCCAGGTAGTGGGCTTCTTGTTGGAGGGAAGGGGAAATCATATAGTATCTAATACTTTATTGCTCTACTGCTGCATGCGCATTTCTATGTTTTACATCTGTGTATGTTTGTAGATGCTGTAATAGACAAAAACATATTTTATGTCAGATAAATTTTTTCCACAGTCAAGGACCTCCATAGTCCCATTTGTTTGCACTAATTATTCAGACAGGGACAACAATGTTGGAAATGCTAAATGTAGCACCTGTAATCAGAGCGTAATAAATCAGGTATATTTACTAACAAGTTCCTCTCATTGCACAGTGGTTAAACCAAAGTCACAATGCCTGTGTTAACTACTGCAACCGCAACGCCTCCAAGGTACTGTATCAGCAGTATAGAGTGTCTCAGTTAGGCAGATACCTTATGTACCTTTATATAAACATATGGTTCATATTCTAATCTCTTACTTTTCACTTTAGCCAGCTCCAGTTTCCAAATTCATCCAGGGATACCTCGGAGCGGTGACCAGCGCAGTCTCCATTGCTGTGAGTTCCCATAATGCCTTTGTTCTGACTGAACAGGTGTTGGAGGTTTCTTTCTACATAACAAGTCTGTAAAATCGGCTATCAAATTGTGTTTTCTTTGGATATGTGTTTGTCTAGTTGTGATATATGTTATATAAGGTTACCCTAAGTCACTGTGCTGCTATCCTAATAAAAATGTGATTAATCTGGGCTTCAGTTCAGAGTTTAAGAGGTTAACTGTCGTTTCACATGCTTATACCCCGTAACAGGATTACATAATTTGGTGAAACGCCTAATATTTTAATTGTTTTGACAGGAAAATGGCCAAATTCAAAGAAGTTGAACATCAGCATAAACATTTCAATACAAGCCTTCATAACACCCTTATCAGTTGAACCTTTATGTCATGATAGACTTAAATGTCAAAAGAGTATAATACATGTTCACACACCTGCCTGACACAGCCCTTCTTGTGGACACAGGGCTCAAACTGAGCCAATTACTGGTCCCGCTGGGCACTCATCCGGCTGCTGCACTAAGACTTGACAACGGCAACAAGCACAGAAAAAAATCGCAGGGTGTCTGGAGGGCGGAACGGCGGGCGTGGAGGGGGTCAGGAGCTCTCCAATTAAATGTCTGCTCTGGTGATGACCCCCTGCAGGGCTGGGGAGAGCCGCAGGCTGAAGTGGCATGGTTGTGTGTTATCTGAGAGCACATATCCTTTTGACTACAGTCCTCCAGTATGTGTTAAAATAGTATTTAACTCTATGTGCAGAGAGCCAGGGATTTTTGTCATTTTTCACTCTATCGTACCATTTCTGACACTTAAAATTTTGCTTTTTTGTCAGTGTTTTTTTGCACTGACACCATGTTTCATGGGACCCTCAAAAGAACAAAAACTTATTTAGTCAAATATTCAGTGTGTGTATAATTGGCTTTTTAATACAGAGTCAGTGGCTAATTGTCTGTATCATGTGTGTCTGGTTTTTCTTCAGGTTGGATTGAATGTGTTAATCCAGAAAGCCAGCCACTTCAGCCCAACTACCAGGCTTTTGGTGCAGAGGTTCATCCCCTTCCCAGCAGTGGGTAAATTCAAAAAGCTCAGAGAAACACTTAAGACAGAAGGGGATTAAGCCCAGTTCTCTACTAAAAGGGCCTTTTAAACTAATTTAAATGAAAGCTCAGTGGTTTTGGTCTAGTGTTGAACTAAATGACCAGAAGTAGGGTGACCAGATGAGAATGGGTGAAATTTGGGTGGGGGGGGGCTACAGGTGTTGTGCCGAGTTTTGTCTGCCTGCTTGAATTGCACCTCCAAATAATGCTTTAAAACGCTTTAATATTCTTTGTGGGCTTCATCAATGGTAATAAATGATTCGATGTATATATTTTATGAACGTTTATTTTAATACACTTATTTTAATACACTACGTCAGCAAATATATGTGGTGATTAAGCTGTTTGATCAGTGAGCACAGCAAAGTGTCTGAGAAGGACCTAAAGAGGTGGATGCATAATTCGGCAGATCAAATTTTGTAGGCTACCTACTGAGATTTGCATCCACCTCTTTTCTCTGCATAAATGACCATTAGCACCCGCAAGGTGCATGCAATTCTCGGCAGGCAGGCAGAATTCGGCACAACACCGGTACATTGTGTATAACAACGCTCTTGACACAATGTACAGATAATTCCTGCAACCCCTGCTGGAGGCAGAGAACTACATAAGGATCAGTATTTAATGATTAATAATCAAAACTCATGTTAGGTCTAATTTTCAGGACAAACAGGGAAGAGGTCAGGACAACTGCTCGTAATTCGAGACTGTCACGGATTTTTGGGGACGTCTGGTCACAAGCCAGAAAAGAATGACTAAACCTTTAAGGTGACAGGATTGCCAATGTCAAATCATTGTGACTTTATCCAGTTATTTACATTTTTGATTAATTTATTTCTTAAAGTTTTTATGTTCATTAAAAAATTATATGGAAATAATTTCACTGCTAAAGTGCTATCTACATTAGCATGCTAATGTAGGAACTTTGCCCTGTTAATGTGCTTACAGTTAGCGCGTGAAGTATTGGATGTTAAAGTGTTAATTAGCTTGGCAATATTGGCAGTGCAATTACAGTGCTGACATGCAAAAATGACATTGTAATATAGTGTCATAATGTGCATAGTTTGAGAATGATGGCAGAATGTGATATTCAGGTCTGAAATTTACTTAAATACTTAACTTTAACAGTAGTGAGCACGTAAGGTGTTGGAGATGTGACCTGTCGGTGGGTCTACATGAAGTGTCAGGGCATCACCAACATTTTTAAGGGTTATCCTCTGGGGACCATTAAAAACCATCCCAAATGTCATGGGTATGCATCCAATTTGTCAACATACTGGAACAACTAAACAAGTAGTAGTAGCAGTATAAACACTTAGATTTTCATGCCTTTGCTGCTTTTTCTTCTTTCATGTTATACAATTAAAGACAATACTGAAAAACTAACCAGGAGACCTAATATAAATCATCAGATAAGGTATCAACTCATTCTTATCCCTAGTGTTGATGAAAATAGTGTCTGCCTTTTTAGATATGCTCCGTGATCATTAGAATTGTCTGTATGAGAGCCAAGCACAGCTGAGCTAGTTTCGTTCTGTTACTCACAGTCCGTTTTTCCACTGCAGACTGAAAGACGTGTCGCAAGCTCGCTTTGACAGACGTGTGTGAAACCGCGATTTTCATGCCACTCTCCCGCAAACACACAGTCACACCCAGGGGTATAGACCCGTCTTCCAGAATGCCCCGGGCTGCTGGCTCACGATTTAATTATTTGCCTGCCCCCACCCCCACCCCCCTTTCTTACCATGGTGGTTCTTTCAATTAAATCAACAGGTTTCTGAAGCGCAGCCTTTGCCTGGTAATTGGCTTCTTGTTAGAACTCTGCTGCCGCAAACAAATTGGATAATTACCCCCAAAGTGGCGTCTATGTCAAGGCCTCATTTACTTGATTTCTGTTTGTTCATTGTTGTTGCTGTTGTTGTTTTGGTAGGCCATATAAAAGGTAATTTAAATGTCTAATTGAACTGAGCGAAAGCAAAGTGCTGTTTGAATTTTCACCCGCTTGATTTTGTTTGCTTACTTAAGGCTAGATTTATTTGTAATAACCTAATCAAGCAATGGCCTGTCAGTCAATTAGATTATGAAGACCTTAACTGGAGGGAAAGCCATGCCGCCAGAAATGTATGGAGATAATTAATTGTTGTCTTTTGAAAATATTTGTCATTATTTGTGATATTTAGGATGTAATTACTTGAAAAGTTCTTGGATGCATTTCCATGAGTGTACCACTAGTTATTAGATGACAATTAAAATGTACATAAATGTAATTACGGTATTTCAAATAATTACATATTAAAGCCACACATTTTAGCATTTAGCTGTGCATTTCAATTTTATAATTACTTCAATATATTTATTCATTTAATTGCAAACACTTTTGAAAATTTGATCTTTTTGCTGTAGTTTTTGTTATTCCATGGCAAAATACTGTGTGTTTCTCTATTAATGGGTCTGGATAAAAATAATCCCTCGTAGGTAAAAAGAGCTATTTGCTCAGTCAATTGAATTCCCCTCACAAAGCGACCTGCCAGCCCTGCAGCCCTTAGTAAAGATAACTCTGAACGCTGTTGTCTTAAATTAAAAAGGCTCGCGGCTCCACCACTAAACTCTCTAAAATGAGTTTTTCTTATTCCTATTAGAGTCAAGGAGAAAGGTCCAGCTATATTAACATACATTTGTGTTCATTTTGGCTTTCGTGAATAAATCACAGGGTAGTAACACTGTTGTTTGTCGACCTATCATTCACCTTGGTTACGGTCTGTTTGTCGCTGACACAGAGTGGCGTTAAGTTTTGTCGATTATGACACAAATGACTTGGCAGTGATGTACTATATTTGGGTGGATGGAGGTTCAGCATCTTTCAGAAGGACTCTAAATGGCAGTTATTTAAATGATATTTTCATAATAGTATAAATTATTTTAATCATTTTATATTATTAATAATACTATTATATCTTAGTTCCCTTGAAATATATAATTTCTTAAATGTTGCTTACTCTTGATCTAAACATACAGTATATGCCAATATGTCAAAAAGACTCAGACAACCAGTCACTGTAGGCTGTACTTATGCACAGTAGTGTTTGACAGCATCATGCTAACATGCTCAAAATGTTAATAGTAACAATCATCAAGATTTAAGTGAGTAGACTGTCTTGATCAGTCTTAAACCTTTCACTTTTCCCTGCTGATGAACTTCTTGGTTTCATTGGCAGTATCTTTATCCTGCTGCGGGGTGAAGTGCGTACCTGAGTTTTGATGCATTTCTTTGAGCCAGTTCCAGAAGCAGCCACGCAATCCCAAGCGAGGACATAACTTCCACAATGCTTCAAGGATGAGCTTAGTGTGCTTTGGATCATGCGTGGATCCTTCATTTCTCCACACTTTGGCCTTTGGCTCATCTCTGAACTGCAGAGTCTAGTCTGGCCTTCGGATTTTTGCTGCTGATTAGAGGTTTATATCTTCTGGTGTAGCCTCTGTAATTCTGCTTTCTAAGTCTTCTGGAAATGGTAGATTGTGATACTTTCACTCCTGCCTTCTGAAGGTTGTTGATTATGTCACTGACAGTAAAGTGTTTTTGTCATTAACTGCAATTGTTTTCCTTGACCAACCTGTCCATTTTCTGTTGATGAGTGCACCAGTGGTTTCTTTCTTTTTCAAGACTTAGTAGTGTAGGACCCATAGTGTTTACCGTGTTCTCCAGCATATCAGCATTCTAACATTTGCTAATAAGCACTAAGCCCATTAGTTTAGCAGATATTTGGTATTTAAAAAAACGAACGTATTGGGCAAGAAATAATTGGAACTGAAGAATGTGCTATATGAAAACATTAATGTTCCTGAGAACATTAATGTGTATAGAAAGTTTGAGAATGACTGACTAATTTAAGATTCATTAACAGAATAATTATTTCATCAATTCAAAATATTGCCAGAACATTTTGTCATGATCTTTAAATAATAATATCATTAATACAATACAAAACTTGTGATATTAAGATCATGAAATTAAAAAATTATTCTCTGTGAAAATATTGCCTGTGAATGCTCTTCAGTAAAATTCCAGTTCAATCAGTCTGGCGATGACACCACCATTAGGCGAGGACACCGCTATTCAAGGTGTTTTCCCTTTTTCTTAAACTACCCACCACAGTACCCTTGAGCAAGGAACTGACCCCCTTCCTATTACAGGGCTGCCTGATCTTAAATCCCAGCCACAGGGTGAAACGACAGTTTGCTTAATTGTGTATTAATAGAACCCGTCATAAAGGTGAGAGACTTCACTGTAATTTCTAAAAGCATTTTCACCTCTTTACAGCGAGTGCAAACGTCTGCAACGTGGTACTGATGAGACATTCTGAGCTGTCGGAGGGCATCAGTGTGCTCGACTGCAACGGGAACGTGGTAGGAACATCAAAAGTGGCGGCCAGGCATGTATGTTGCTCATCCCCTACAACTTTTTATCTGATGTGAATTTTTCAGGTGCAGCTTTGTTGATTTATTATTATTGACTGATGTAAAGTTTTTGAATGCAATATGATGTAATAATTTAAATAATTGATTAAAACAGCTGGTTTTTCTTCCTTAAGTAAAAAGCAAAAAACTGTCTGTTAAATGTGTTTGTGTGTGTTCTTTTTATTTTTATGACAGGCACTTTTAGAAACTGCTCTGACCAGAGTGGTCCTGCCTATGCCAATTCTGGTGCTGCCCCCCATGATCATGGCTGTGCTGGAAAAGTAAGAGACCCCATTATTTTTTTAACTTTCATGAATTCTTTCTTTGAGTTTTTTTTTTCAAACTTAAAGAGCTAGTTTGTCTACTACTAGGCAGTACAGAGATGGTGTGTGTGTAGCAAACCTTTAGTGATAGGAGGCAACCACATTATAATCAACTTAAAAAAATAACTGTGTTGCTGAGTTGGCTGGGTTATTTTGCCTAAGTCCAACAGTGTTGCTCACTTATGTGTTTTTGACAACAATGGACAGAAATGGAGCTCTATGACATAGAAAAATAAATTATATTAGGCTTTAGCTACATAGACGGTAGTTGTATTTTTGGTCTTTCTATGAGATTTGTTGACTATAAGAGAAATATAGAATCACCGGACATATAATTTAATATAATCATTAAGAAAGATTGTTTTTTTCTTGTGTTGGTGACCCCCTCTATTGTAACACAGACAGTTTAGACTGTAGCTAAAAAACAACTGACAAATATAGCAAAAGCAGAGCCACATCTGCTTCAATTCAAAATGGATTTTCATCTTGAAATGGCAACACAGGAAATCTTTCTTGGCACGGCGAGTTGTCTTTCTTAACCTATTTATTTTCCCCTCGATTTTCTGCTGATTGACTTTTTGTAAGCAGCACCCTTTTTTGTCCATTCAGCCATTCTGACTTTCTTCTCAGGCTAACTTCTTTTCTCCCTGTTTCAAATACTGATGTTGCTGCTGTTACACATAAAATGCATCAGTTGATGTGGGCAAAATCATTTTTCACAGGACAAAGAGACCAACCTACATGTTGATTATTGAATGTATCAATCTGTGTTAGAGAGGACCGTTTTCTTAATTAAAAAAGTTAATTAATGCTGTAATGAAAGTGGTGAGAGTTTTATGTTCAAGTATAATAGAGTTAGATTAATTGAAATAGCAAATTAAATCTAATTAAATGACAATTTAAATGAATAATAAAATTGTAAAATTCTTTAATATTTTGAATATTTCAGAGTCTCAGATTCTTTCAGCATCAGAACTGCATTTGTAGTCAATGAACCCTTTCCACCACTGAGATTCAGTGTTGTGTGATATGACTGTAATGATGTCTTAATGATGCAATGTGTTTATGCGGATGTCCTGTGATCGATAGCCTGACTGTGCCTGCGGTGTGCCGAGGAATGCAGCCATCTTTGTAAATCCTTGACAGCACTTGTCCCGACTGCTCCAAGCAGGCGGGCTCAGACAGTGGGGCTGGCTGCCCAGGTGTGTTTGGGATTCCTGGCAGCTGAATGACTGGTGAGAGAGAGAGAGGGAGGGAGGGAGTGAGTTTATGTGAACGTAAGCAGGGGGCTGTGAGGTTGACTGTGGTTGCAGGTGAGTAGTGCTCAGCTATCTTCTCTGTCAGCTTGCCTTCACTGGCTCTCAATGGAGCGAGAATAAGGGGACAGAAATGGGTCCCTAGATGGCCCCTCAATGATGGATTACACTGCTGAGAGCAGATTTAGGGCAGTGACAGCAGGTTGTGCGCTTCAGTAGCTGCAAGAGGCCACAGACCCGTAAGTGTATTCAGAACATTATTATATAAGCATTTGTTTATGTGTGTCTTCGGCTACCTGCATCGAGAATCTCCATTTCTGCCCAAATACCCAGGTAACCTGTTTTGGGCCACGCTGATATTGTGATGTAACAGCTACCCATAGAGTGCAATGGCTCTGAAAATGCAAGAAACAGTTTCTCCAAAAATATGGGTGGGCAATGGATAAAATATTTGTGTCATAGTGTTGTTATATAGTATATGTTCTGTAATGGAACGACATAGGAAAGCCACTCACTTGATCACTTTCATACAAAGATCCTGCAAAAGCAATACTGTATAACCAAATAGTAGACTTCCTTGATTTGCAACATTGCCCAAAATAAACTAATACACCAGATATTAAGGGAATAACTACCACAGTAAAAACAGCATGGCAAAATGTCTGATGGTGAACAAATTAATATGATCTCACAGGTTTATAGTGTTATTTCAATAACATTAGCTATTGACTAATCTCTAGAGCACCTACGGTATTTAAACAATAGCATCGTCAACTGCTGACAAAGAAACGCCTTTTGGCTTTTATTGAATTCTTTGGCATTTTTATGTTCATCATCACCCCCGCCTCCTTCGTGAGGTGTTCACATACCTCTGTATATACAACACAAGTTCTGCAAGACTAGAAAAAAACTAGAAAAGTTCAAATAACTAAAAGTTGGAAAAAGCACCATATTTTATGACAGCTCTATTTCACTAGTATCACTTTTTTCATGCAAACATAGACTCACTCATATTTAACATATATATATAATATAGCCACTCTCTCATATGACTTCAGTTGCTCTTGGAATTTTGAAATGTGGTGCTTTGTCAGAGTCATTCAATGGCATAGTGTTGTATGTTTGACACAACACAAGTCAGCAGGGATATTCTCTTAATTGGTCTTCTCATGACGACAGGGAGGCTCAGTCACGGTGCCAGTGGTTCATGTAAACAATTAAACCTGGGTAAGACCTCCACCAGAATATGGCCACTAGCCAGGTTATTCAGTGTATGTAAACGCCAGTATTGCATGAAATTGTGTCATTAATTTTGCATAATATCAGAATTTTCACCTGATTTGAAGGTTTTCAAACTTAACGTGTGGCCAAACCTTCCATCATCTCACATACCTCTCAACTTTTATCCTGTTGACTTTTATCTTTGCAATTCATTTCTAAGATGTGTGTGTGTGTGGGTGTGTGTAGCCTAATTAAACCATGGCAGCCATATGTGTTAATGAGCTCCCTCATTAGGCACTAGCTTTCCTCGTTAGGGGGAGAGGCGTCACTGGCAGAGTAGAGATGGAGCGGCTCTTTCTCAAGCTCCTGCTGAGTTCGCTGTCCCACACACTGAAGAGGGGATTATCCTACTAAGGGCAACGAGGAGGGAGGAGAGATATGGGCTGAAATGAGAAAATATATTTCTGGATGGATCTTTAAAACATCCTTTAAAAAAAATTAGTTTCGTTTAGATAGAAAAAATACAGCTTTTTCAATGGATGGCCATACATCTTTGAAACGGATACAATACATTTTGTAAGTGATTACGCACATAAGAGTTATTTAAGTTCACACAACAAACAGGAGACCATGCACAATTCTAAACAAATGACTAAAAAAGCAAAGATTAAACTGTAAACTGAATGGATTTTAATAGTTTTGAATGGTTACCAAAGTCTTTACAGTGGATTCATGTATCAAACCTTGCTGTCAAACAGCAAGGAGTTTCGTTGGTTCTTAGATCTAAGAAGAATTGTCTTTCTCAAAAAGAAGTTTTCAAATGAATTTCTAATAAAAACTTTGATCTCTTAACCCACTTCATAATTAAGCACCTTTGTGACGTCATTCTGATCATTGGCTGATGACAGTTGAAGACATTAGGTTGTGTACACCTACAAGTCTGACATCCATTATGTCATGTTTACTGTGACATCAAGTCTGATAATCAGAAAAATACCTGATACCTAAAATTGGTTTTGGCAAATAGGACAAAGTTAAGTTATTAAAATGTTTGCCTTAATTCCAGAAAGCTTTACCTCTTAAAGATGTCTACATTGATGATTGGTCCAGAAAATTTGAATCTCCTGAATGCATGTATTGATTGAATAGTGAATCGATATATGTTGACTGTATGTGCAGACCACTGTATATTGAATTGTGTTTGGTGTGAGTTTCTGCTGTCTAGAGCTAGACCGATCTATCACCTGGGCCGATGTATCTGTGATAAGCTCATTTAAGCTGATATATCTGTATTGGCATATACTGTATGTTAACAAGAAATGTCACTACAGACATGCCATTACATTGTTTGTCAACCAGAGTTTATTTTTCAACTGTAAAATGTTAAAACAATCATGACCAAATTTTAGGTATTCAAAATGTGTTTGTGTAATGAGACAAAGAATATTAGCTGATATCACATTTTTTTTTAAGTATTGGTATTTACTTTCAGTGTAAGTTTGTGGAAGATACATCCCTAGTGGCACCACCGCCACACCTAGCTGTATATTAATTTGAGGTGAATAAATTGACAGTGTTTCTATCTCTTCTATGCCCCACCAGGCTCCCTCTCCTGCAGAGACAGCGGAGGCTCGTCCTGCCCGTCCACAGTCTGGTGTGCCTTGCTGCCTTCAGCCTGGCTCTGCCTCTCGCCATCAGTCTCTTCCCACAGATGTCCCAGGTACATCGGAATATGTCTTTCCTGTTAGATACAATTTGTTTTTTAATTTTGTCTCTATCTTTGGTCTTAAGAGATCTTTGCTTTGGCGTTTCAGTGCCGCGGTAATCAACTGTCAGTCAAACTAAATGGTGGTAACTACTGTGGCAAAGCTTTCTTAGGATTTCCTGCTGTTGAAGTTTCTGTAGGTGGCAGTTTGTTTCTTCTTCTGTCCAGCCATACTGTCTGTCACTCCTCATGTTACCTTTGGACGCCTTTGATTCATTATAAATAAATGAATCAAAAAGCTTTGGAAAAAGCTGCCTGTAAATTTACAAACTTTCATTATCTGTAAACATGGCACAGATGAATCATGTGGTGACATTTTACAAATTGATAGTGATACCAAGAGCTACTTTTTTTTTTCTTTTTTTTTACTTCTGTACATCCTTAGGCTCAGGTCAGCCATTGGTTTCAATGAGTGATGATGATGACCAAAGTCTCCTGACCTCTTTAACGTTCCCCATTGAGCTTTACACCGGCTCTCTCCTAATGAGGTGTATCCCTCTGAGACTTAACCTGCTCTGTTATGATCTGCCCTGAGCCTCTATTGCCTTTATTCGTTGATGCCATCCAGGCTAGCAGGCTGAGATCTAGCTTTAGCCTTATTACCTCAGTATGTGTCATTCTACTCATTAAATAGCTACGGCATGATTTTATTTTTCACTCTATCTCTCTCTTTGTCTTCTCTCTGCCAAATGACTTACTGACACAAGCCAACCAGCTCTGGCTTTAAAATGTTTAGGATTTAATTACCACTGGAAATAGCTCAGACAGCCATATGGCAAAAAACTTCAGACATATGTGCCGCCAACAGTCCTGTGAAAAGCTGCCTCCCGTTCCATGAAGGGCCTGTTTTTCTCTCACAAGTCCTTTTTGCACTTTCGCAAGAATGGCAGATGAAAAAAAAAAACTCCCCAAAAAAGCAACATGAATGGCCTGTTCCCCAGGACCCCCTGCCTACTCAATTTGTCCCACTTCCCCATTTCACACCTACCAAGATGTCTGATTAGGATTCTGCCTCCAACTCCAACAGCCATCTGTCTCTAGTTCAAATATTAGGAGACGCCAACCTCATATTAAACTTAAATCTGCCAAATTGGCTCTTTTTGCACATTAGCAGTAAATACAGCATATTTAAAGCTTTTAAGAATTATTTAGTTAAAAATTAAACTGTTTTAAATCTTTACGTAGCTGCTCATGTAGATGAATATGGTCCCCAGCATACACATATATTATGTCAACACGTTATATCTAACAGTTTGTGCCAAGTATTTCCATTATTCAGTATTGACCTTTTGGTTCTGCTTTGATTCCCACAGATCAGTGTGAATCAGCTAGAGCCCGAGATCGCCATGGCGACAGTTTGTAAGATTGTGACATACAATAAAGGCTTGTGAGTGATCTCTACTGCCCGACACATGAAGGACCCACTGCTCATCATGGTTCAAACCCCCTGAAGCTGCCAGAGAATGAATTATGGTAAATTTGGCTGCGTTATCCAGTGAGCAGTTAGCATACGTTTACAGATGAAGGGGAGTTGATATTGAAAATACATGTTGTTTACGCCAAGACAATGGTTGTTAAATAAGCAATAACACATGATGATATGTGATACAGGAAAATATACACCAGGTTTCTTGTGTTTTCTGACTCGCTCCCTTCCTTGGAGCATGACATGCCAAATGATTTTAGTTGTGGTCTTGATTGTATATGTAAAGACTGTTAATGAAATCACGATAAATGACTAAAATGTATTTTTGTGAACTTTTTTTTTGACTTGTTCATAATTGAATACAAGGATTTGCAATATTCTCATGCTACCCCTTAAAGATCAAGCAACATCTCCCTGCAACCCACAGTCATAGGTGGCATGTCTACAAGTTGTGAGCGATTCAATCAAAGCATGATTTTCTCCTCTCAGATTGTTTAACCAAAACGCTTTTTAGACACCTGAAAGGGTAAAACTATAGTATTACACCTGGGCAATCCCATGGCAACCATTCCAATCCCATCCCAACCATTTTTTAAAAGGATTGAAAGTTCTTGCCAAATGGAAAGAGTTGTTTTGTAATAGTTTTAGTGAGATATAAGGTCCATCCATTCATCCATCCATCGTCAACCGCATATCCTGCGTACAGGGTCGCGGGGGGCTGGAGCCTATCCCAGCTGACATTGGGCGAAAGGCGGGGTACACCCTGGAGATATAAGGTGACAGAAGATAATTTAGCAAACCATTACTTCATTTTCAGAAATTTAATTTACACTTTTGGTAAATCTGTCCCCATTGGAAATGCAATTTTGTACACTGTCCTTAAATCCAAAAAATTCCTTTTAACCTCGACTGAAGTCAGAACAGATAAGTATATCCTTTGGAATCATCTAATGACACTGTTTTTTTTGTTGTTGTTTTTTTCCACAACAGCAAGTATCGAAAACATCATTATTAATAAATGATTTTAAATGTCAACATTTCAGTGATTCAAGGTGAAAGCACTCATCCCTTTATATTGACTAATTCATGTTTTGTAATCAAACAAAAGTGGAAAGTGAGTACTGTATACATACAAAAATAATAATCACAGTAAGGATTCTTTTAAGTCTTAACCTAAAATATTCTGAATCCCCTATTGTTAAAATGCTGCTCTGTCTTTGTGTATGTATTTGCATTTGGTTTATATAAACTTTCTGTTTTCAAGTATCCATCTAGTTATCTTTTGTCATGATCTGTGAGATTAGTATGTTTGCACTGTTGCCGAGGGAAACGCAGCACGATGACAAGAAGCCACATGTATCAGTAGAGGATGCTGGGTGGAAGTTGTGGCACACAAACCGGGTGAGACAAATAAATTCATTAAACATTTTGTATTTCAAAATGCTTTATTCATGCTTTATTTATTACTTACAATCAAACATTTGCTAGATTTATTACATGGGTATGCACCTTTGTGAAGTCTTCAGAAGTCCAATACCACTACACCAGCCTGTCGTGCATCAACAGGAGGGCCATCCTCTACCTACAAAAAAGAAGATGAAATCTCTTGACATGACTACTAACGGGAACATTGGCTTAACTGTCCACAGATTGAGCAAACCACTCAATGACTGGGCGCTAATTGTTTTTTCGTGACGATTTCTTCGGCATAGAAATCCAGGACTTGCCAAACAGTATCATCAAGCACCTTAGCCCAGCTATCTACCTCATGAGCATTAGTTAAGCCTGCTTTCACGTAGTTTTAGTGACTGGCTTGTTATCTTCATCTGTGGAAACTCCTCAGATTTTTGACAGAGGGGATTCCAATGGGACCCGACTGCCACCTAACAGGGCAGGACTGTGAACGGGGTGTTCTCATGGGGCTCCCCACCTTCATTTCTCCCACATAAACTCCCTCAAACTCCTAGCAGTATCCTGGGTTCTGGGACACTTTCTTCCCTTCATAAGTGGTCATCACGTGCTCATAAGATCAGACAATATGATATGTGGCGGTTTACATCAACAGACAAGGTGCACTGCGATCCACTCGTTTTCACACAGTGGCTCACAGGCTGATTTATTGGAGCAGTGTGCGACTCCTGTTATGGAAACCCACCATGTCCTGAGAGTGGAGTACTGTGGGGCAGATTTAATTTCCAGAAGCAATCCTCTTTATGGGGAAGATAATCTCCATTCAGAAGTGACCAGTCACATTTGGGCTCGCTGGATCTGGACGCCTCGAGGGAAGAACACTTAGTACCCTATGTTCTATTCCCTGAGAGACCAGGATGGTGCCGCTGGGGTTAGATGTGTTACAGGCCACAGGTTCTGCTCTATGCGTTTCCTCTGGCTGAGATCTCGCCCATGCTGGCCAGTGTGTGAGAGGTGGTTTATCATTCACCCTGATAGCCCCTCATTAACCAGGGAAGCGATGGTTGCCATCATCCAGCTCCTTTTCTGCAGAGACCTGCTGTCATGGATGCAAGGGGAGATATTTCTTCCTCAGTGCTCTGGGCTTGGCCATGAGAGGAAACACCTGGATGAGGTTGGACTTCACGAGAATTTCATTACAAGCGTTGAGAATGCTAGAGCGTCGTCTACCAGGTCACTATATGATGCCAAATGGCATGTGTTTGAGGACTGGTGTTTCAGGTGTGTTGGGATGTCTTTCCAGTGCTCTGTGCCCGTAATTCTCAGCTTTCTGCAAGACTTGCTGGATAAGGGCAAAGCCTTTTCTACAGTTAAGGTTTGCTTTGCTGCTATTGCAGTGTGCTGTCTAGGTTTTGATGGTAAGGCTGTGGGACAACATCCCCTTGTCAGCCGTTTTATGAGTACTCACCATCTGCGACTGGTCAACTTGTCCCATCGTGGGATTTGTCAGCTGTTCTGATATGTTGTCTCACTCACCCTTTGAGCCTTTGAACCAAGAAGATCTAAATGTGCTGTCACTTATGATGGCTCTGGTATCTGCTAAGCGGGTCAGCAATATTAATGCATTTACAGTGCACCCTGACTGCCCTTCAGTTTGCCACAGGAGTTGCGTGTGTGGTGCTAGGGCCCGGTCTGGTCTTTATACCGAAGAACCATAAGTTAGTGTGTGCCCCCTCCCCCCCCTCAGAACAGGAGCAGCTATATACATGGCCAAAACACAGGTGGTTAGGATACTGCTAAGCCTATCAAAAAACAATGGGTTTCTCAGTGGATAGTTTGGGCCATTGCTTTAGCAGTAAGGGGCTTCAGGCCCAGTTGGTCTACATGCTGACTCTTCTCGAGACCTATTTAGAGGTACGTCTATCCAAGATATTTGCTTGGCAGCAAGTTGGTCTTCACCTCATACCTTTGCAAGGTTCTATGCGTTGAATGTTCCTTTGCCGCATACAAGTGTGGGCTCCTGTGAGGGTCGTGATTTGTCAGCCTAATGGTTGGCAGTCGGTCTTCAAGATAAGCTTGTCTGGGAATATGGGCACATCCCTATAGTGAGATACCGAGCAAATGTTTGAAAGAGAACTTATAGAGGTAACCCAGGTGTTCTCATAACATGAGTGAGGTGTCTCACTGAAGAAGAGGTCTGCTTGTTTTAAAAGGGCTGATGACGCTGCATCATTCCTTTTTGTAGGGAGAGGATGTCCCCCCTCTTGATGCAGTAAGATATTACCACATTCCTCACATTTAGTTCTGCCTGACGAATTTCACTCTGTAAGGCTAAGCGTTTTACCTAAATGTTACCTGACTACCTGCCATTTCCTAGGACTATATTTTAACAATTTAACTTATAACGTAAATAAAAATCCACAGTGAGTTCAGTTTTAATACCAACAAAAAACAATTTAGCAAAGATGTTTTTTGCATATTTAGATTTACAGATATCTTGTTTAATTTTATCTTTTGAACAAAATGCCTCAGACATTCAAATATAACTAATATCTATATCTGATCTCTAGCACACTGTAGTTGAATTGCTAGTGTCAGAATTGTATGCAAATATCTCAAATTAGATCATTTCATTTCACTGTTGTCAGTCATTTTGAAAATTATTCAGTTATGATTTGTAATTCAGTGTGCTCACTGCTGCTTAACCGAATGCAATGTGACAACTGTGACTACACTGCATAATTTATCACTCATCATGAAATTTTATAACCAATAATAAAACACATGTAATTTGTGATGTTAGTTGAGAAAATAAGGAGGCTTCAGTCATCACAAAGAAAACAAGTAATCAAACAATAAAGATTAAACCAGTTGTTGTGTTTCAGTTCAGTTTTCCAACACCTTTGCTGCTGCATCAGCAACAGGGATCTCGCAGCACTCTACTCCTCTGGAGAGACTTTTGTTGTTCACGGTGGTGAACTCTCCTCTCTGCTGACTCAGGCAACAGGAGACGCAGCGTTTATGGAGATGGGTGTGATTTTCTCCTTCATTGTTTTCCTAACAGACAACTGAGAGGTGCACTTCCATTTAGTCGAGCTGACCTTTTACCTGACCAAGATGTGATTGGTCCTAAACCTAGGCGGTTATAGTGCTTTGAGTGTCAGAGTGAGCTGTTGTACTGGTTAAATAGTCCTTTGATAATGTTTATTTGGACAATAAGGAATGCTGAATCTTTTTTGACATGAATTTGCACCTGCAGTGAGTATAGGATATCCTGGAAACTCAAAACAAGGCATATGGCCCCTTTTGCAACTACAGATGGCTGACTTGTTGTGCACCTTTGTAAAAAGGTGATACTGCTGCAGTGTATTTTACTTCCCCACCTCCCCCTGTTCCTCGCTGCCTCTCTGTTTCTTAGCTTACAAAACAAGACATCAGGGTCAGATGTCAGGGCTCATCTCTAAAGCCCTCGGGGGCATTAGGAGGAGATTCCTTCCGTTTCTTTTGACAGGTGATTACTGAGGCAGTGTGGTGAAAGGGCTGCCGCACAATAGTAACTACTTTCCCTCTTTTTTTTCTAGAGGTTCCACACAATTATTTCTGTGTCCCCTTTCTGCTGGAATTCAGAGAAAATACCGACCGATAGGTAACACACCTGACACCTGTGCTGCAACATTCCTGACACCTCAGTCTCCATCAGTGGTTCCCAACATAAGAAAACCCTGTAAAGGTGTTTTTGAGCAATCATGAAACATATTTATACAATTAAAATGATTCCTAATTCTTTAATTTTCTCTTTTGTTTTAAAGCATAAAACCACCTGAAAACTGAAGATCCTCTTTGGTTCATGTTCTCAGTCAAACACTGTAGCAGCTATACAAAGATTTGCATATGCACCTTCAGCTGTAGAGGAGGGTTTAATGAGTGCTGTAATAATTGGTATAAAGGAAAATCTGCAGACTCTGCAGCCTGGTTGACAAGATGATGAAGTGAGCACCTGAACTACACAAAAACATTACATTTCTCATCAGAGAAATAGCTTTTTGTTTTTATTTCTAAAACATCTTTTTGTAATTACACGTTCTGCTTCAAAAGTAAGTTCTCATATATGTTTTATACTACACACAGCACTTAATGTAATCTGCAGACATTCAACAAATGGAGATGTCATCCATCACCCCTCACCCAGAAATGTTGCATGGCAGAAGTAGCACAAAGCTGTGGACTTGCTTTTATTATGTGGCACAACTCGCCCCTAACACCAGAGGTCTCTGCAGCTTCTCAGCTGTCCCAGAGTCATGCACAGCTGGTCATGAATCGTCTCTCTGGAGAATCTTCATTGGGAAGTGTAACGGAGCGCTGGTATGGTTCTCAAGTTGCCAGGAAAAATAAAATCATGCAGCGAGTGACAAAAGTGGATCTTCTTTGACACATGGTTAATTTCCTGCTTTGTTCTTTTGGCCAGTCACCAGCCTGTTGTCCGGATTACTGGGTGGATTAAAAGTGTGCGACAACATGTTCTCGTCATTGAGGAGAAATTTAAATTAACATGGTACACAGGTGGCAGAGTGGGTGGGGTGAGCAATGAGGTGTTAATGATCTAAGCAGGTGGTAAAAACAGCTTTAATGAAACAAATAGCTTTCTTTCAAAAGCAACCCTTTATAAGTGGCCTATGTACAATTTGAAATAAAAAACAAACACTATGATAGAGGTTGACGTTGTTTCTCTTCATCTTTGGTTGTCACACACCAAAGATCATTAAATAATGGTCACTGAGTATAGCACCTCGATGACGAGATGTGTGGTGATCACATATTTAGTCCTTTTGTCTTCCTCTAATGTGTCTAATTATACATAATAATTTTACATAATAAATAGTGTTGGTCCTCTGATGCGTCAGAAGGGGACGCAGGGTTTGGCGCAGCAATGTCGGAGGTTTGGACGGTGGTTTTAGTCCTCTGAGGTCACGTCTATGTCCTCAGAGCTGGCCTGCTTGGTGGCAATGCGCCATCTGTTGATGTGGTGATTTCCTTTCTTCTTCTGCTGGTTGTCTGGTCCCTCCTCCTCCAGCTTCTGTCGCTTGTACTTGGTTCGCCTGTTCTGAAACCACACCTTCACCTGGATAGAAGAATAAAAAACTTAGAAGATGATGATGCACATTGTTAAGCAGCCTGTAGTGTGATTTCTGAGTGACTCAGGAGGTCAAAGTGATCTTACAGATTTAACAATATGTAACAAACCTTTGTCAAGGTTTTGGGTTGTCAGACGTGAGTGTAACTAATAACATAAATGTATTTTAGTTCTAGGGCCCTGGGGTTTTGCATACTACCACAACTAAATGTTTTGGTGCCATTGTTAATGTTTTCAATAATAGAACTAACAGTTATTTTCATTATCTGTTAATCTGCTAAGCATTTTCTCACTTCATTGATGAATTTCTTAGTCTATAAGATTGCAAAAAATTCACAATTACCTAAAATCCTAAGTGACCTCTTCAAATGGCTGTCCAAAAACCCAAATAAATTCAGTTTACAGTTTTATAAATCGGAGAAAAACAGCAAACTGTCACATTTGAAAAGCTGGAACAAGAAAATATTTGGCATTTTTTGCTTGACATACGATCAATTATCAAAATAGTTGTCAATTTTCTGTTGTTTCTGTCGTCGTGATTAATCAATTAATATGCTGTTTGTTTCGGCTCTGTGATTTTCCTACTATGACAAGTTTGTCAGCTTGTTGGTATGGCGAACCCTTTGTCAAAATAAAATTTTAGTTGATGACTCCCATGCCACAGTTTCTATTATGATTAAAAATGGAAAAACACGGATACATTTGCTTCCTGGAAAGCAGTGTAGGCTTTGGTGGTTCTCTTCACTTTGTACCATTACATTAAAACTCCAGTTAATTAAGCAACTTCATTATTTGTCTCAATCCATCAATGACAAAAAACAGATTTTCCCACCCCATCATCCCCTTTTACAAAATGCTCTCAGAATTCGAATTTAAAAGGATTTTGGTTTAAGAAACAAGAACAACTTCTCTTTGCGCTCGTAACTGAGCTTGGTATTAATGAAGGGGAGAGGTCAGCAGGAGAAATAGCTTCCTGACTGACTAGTGTCACTAGAATGACTTTGGAACATGAGCTTGGTGGACTAACATGGCCAGGATGCATTTTTTTTAAATAGCAACACTCGCACTCATAAAGTTTTCTTCTCTCTCAGTACTTGCAGCTTAATGCTGCATTTTACTTTCATCTATGATTTTTCTCACACCTTGACTGTTCCTTTACCTGCTGAGTATGATTCTGCATTATAATACCCATTGTATAACCACAGTGAGCTGATCAGTCTATGCTGACTTAGCGAAAGGTTTTTACAGGTGTCTATAAGTGCTCACTCTAACATAAAACAGAAAGCATCAGATTTGTGAGATCAATCATGTTATCATTCAGTTGCATGACACAAGTTACTGTCATTATCTTCTGTGCTGCTCATTGCTTTTGCTTTTATATTATCACTATACATACTTTAACCCAATTCCACATACATTTTTAAGTGAGTTAATTAATATTCAGTTGACTGTCATTATAACATGCATAATTCATTTCTTGCTTAATTGTAAGACTCCTATTGACTGACACAAAATCTAAACTTGCATTTATCCATATCGCTGACTCAGGAAACCTCTCTTTATATTGGCCATTAGGCCTAATTGATACCCAGATAATGTGGACTCATTAAACATAACCATCAATATTATTTACTCCTTTAGCCTATGTCATGCATCAATTGAACACCGTTAAGAGATGCTTCAGCTAACTGTGCTGGGGGAAGGGATTTATTCCAGTTGGAATAAGGGAATTAGAAACAGCCTGTCTTCTCCCTGCATGTAGAAGCAGTTCTCAGAACTGTGTTGCAAACTACGGGTCTAATAAATGTTATATGATATTTTTAAAAGTTTCATCATATCCACAATGCGGAATAATTTCCCACTTTTAATTTATAATTTCTTCTGTATTTTTATTTTTTTGCGTCATAGTGATTTCTTATTTATAAATAACAACTAACCTATATTTCAATCTATAGTAGCAAAATACATTAAATAAATTATTTAAAACATACCTTATAGTTATTAACAATATATATTTGCTTTAAATAGAAGATTGTCATTACTGTTATTATTAGTAGTATTAACACTAGTATTAGTATTAGTATTTATTAGTATCAGAATAATAATAGAAATCAGGAATAATTTAAGGGTTTGTGGACAATGCGGCCTTATAGTCCTAACTAAGCTAAATAAGGGCTTTCTAAAAAAAAGTGTATCCCCCTTTTTAACACACTCCCCCATTTTTATTTAACCAGATGCTTTAATCATTCTCTTATCCTGAAGAAAAGGCAGAACGTTTAGGGCAAGTTTCTGATTCTGCAAATATTCCCTCAGTTTTGGTTTCCGGATACCAATAATTACGTCTTTGTTTGAGTTATCGCGATATTTGACAACATAATTCATACTGGAATGTAACAGATGAAATTTTGGAACCATAGAAATGCCATTATGAGTAAACTAAATTAAAGTAGCCTATAATTAAAGCAGACACGGTCGACAATGAGACTGTTTAAGTACTTGATTTTTAACATTTCATTGTTGAACTAGGTGAGAAAGCCATACAGTATAGAGCATAACCATTAGATTACCTGTGTTTCAGATAAACTCAAGCTGTTTGCCAGCTGTTTCCTCTCGGCTCCTACGACGTAGTGGTTCTTCTCAAAGGCTCTTTCCAGACGCAGGAGCTGGGAGGGCGAGAAAGCGGTCCGGATGCGTTTGGGTTTCCTGGCAAAAGGACCGTGGAGGAGCAGGCTGTCCTGGGACACATCGTTACCTGGCACCGGATGTAAAGAAACGACGGGGCCGTCAGTTTCGGCTGGCAAAGGTACGTTTGTTATAATTAGTAGGTGTGTTGAACCTGTGGACTATTATAGGCTGCCTAATCAATAACAGTGTGAACAGTGTCAATAGGCCTACTATGCTGCAAAGTGTGACCAGATGATAGTATATTATCATGATAGGCCTAATGTGAAGCAAAAGTCAAGCAAAACAATTTATGAACATTTCATTAATACTATTAGGGCCTATAAATGTTATTAGTCCTAGATAGAATAATAATGCCATAACAACACCATTTACCAGAAATGTATTATTTAGTACTGGTAGGTAGTTAGTCGAAATATTTTTTTGTCAGATCAGACTTCCTACCAGCCGTTTTAATAGCGACCAGCCTGTTTCCATCAAAGGTTTTTTTTTTCCTTTTTGTATTAGCACACTGCAAAATGTATTTTAAGGCAAATGGTTTTTAACGCAAATAAGGCCTAAACACATATTCCTATGGAGATAGGGAACCTTTGCAAATAGTTTTTTTTGTGACAAAAATGGTGCACAAGCCTGAATTAAAACAGTATTAACTTGACCGATTACTTTAAAACTAATTCAACAGACTTTAATCAAATAAAGCAGGCCTAATAATAACCAAACAAAAATGACCTCCGTCCTCAACACTGTTTTAGTTTTGGGGGAACTGCACAGATAACGTCCTCACATGACCAATTGCCTTTAATATAAATAGATTCGGGTAAACCGTTATAATTCACAAGTTGAATTTAATGTTGAATTCATGGGAAAATATAGCAATTAAGAGAAAGCGTTTTATTGTGCAAGCGACATTTTTTTTTAGTTTTATTTCTTTATTTATTTACAGTGAATAGGCTAGTTGTTAATTAACTGACAACTCAATTAGCTGTCACCCTGATACACGTCCCAATATTTTGTCAGGAGGGTGTAAAACTGAAAATATTCTGAGAAGATGAGATTTTCTATTTTGTGGTTAAAAAACAACAACACAAATCCCTCTCTCTCTAAAACTACAAGTGTCAAAATAATAGTGTATTGTAATAATAACTGATAGGGGTGTTATGGATCTGCATAATTCTGTCTTTATTGTAAAATACGTCTAATCTGTCCAGGCGTTTAGAAATGCAATAAAAGCTAGGCTATGAAAATAAAAATGTAATTTGTCTCATACAGTATTAAGGTGCCATAGTCCGTGCACACTTGCGCTGAGGTTTGTCTGGTAAATAAATCACTGCAGGCTGTGTTCAAATCATTTGCTGCTAATACCTGAGCTGGATTTTCTTCTGATTTTCTGAATTATTATCCTGGATTTGTATCAGTTTTGTCTCCACAGCCTGGCTTTTGTGACAGATTTTCAGAATGAAAGGAAAAACACTCGCCTAACCTAGGGCGTGTTGTCTTGTATGGGGGGGGGCAGTGCTTATCTTCTCCTGGCTGTGGCTTTCTGAGAGTAGCTGCAGGGAGATTGAGAGTGGAAATATGGGAGCAGCCCGACAGCAGGCTGAAAAACTCTCTGGCCTTGTCGTTTATGCTATCTGTGGCTGTGTTGTTCAGTTAAGATTATTTTTCAATAACCTACTAGCAGTTATATATCGTGTTCAAAAGTCATGTGCAAGCCATCTCATTCAATTGTGGAAAACTTTCAAAGGCAAAGATTGAATTGGTCTCGAATACTGTTTATTTTGAATTATGCAAACCTTGTGTTATTTTTCATTTAGTAAAGCCATGCACTAAATGTCCAGAATAGACCATTGTTTAATGTGTAGGTTGATCATTCACATTGGCATAAATGCAGGCGTAAAAATAAGTTTGAGCCTATGTAAGAGCGATGTTTTAAGTGAAATAAAAATCAGTTGCATCAGATTTTAATGGCCGTATTTTGGCACCACGGCCACTTCACTTACCTTGAAATCTGTGTCCGAAAAACCTGTTCCGTAGGACCCAGGGGTAGAAGTTGAGCGGGTCTCGGTGTTGCGGCCCGAAGAAGTGCGGATGCTGTAGGTGGGAAGCTCCGAGCTGGTGAGGAGCCACGGTGAGGGAGGGATGGTTAACCGTCTCTGGGAACATCAGGTCCGGGCTCTGATAAAGAGACCTGGCCGCCGGAGCCGGGTAACTGTTCATTAAGGCATCTGTCGTCGGGTTGGAGTAACTCAAAGCCGTCGGACGGATGGGATCCTCAGCAGTTAGAGGACTCTCTTTGGCAACTAGGGACTCTATCGTAAAGCACCGCTTGCCTGCAGACGAAAACATCATCTCTTGACAGAAATAGAAACCAGTACCAAAAGAAAGTGATCCGTCTCTTTCCTTCCTCTTTCTGGAAAAGATAACCTCCCTCTCAGAGATGCGTCATGACCAAAGATGGAGGGCTGTTGGGGGGGTTTTGCCTACACAACCTCGTGCAGGGGAGATGCTTCTACAAAACTCAACAGTGCTGCAAATTACCCTGATCCATGGAGTCCGTGCGCGCTCAGAGGGATTCTGTGCACAAGTGCGCACCAAGTAGAGCGCCTCCAACCTTCAATGTGGCTTGACGCTGCGCAGAGAGAGAGAGCTGATTGGACCAGAACACCTGCCAATAGGTCTCCTCAAGTACCTGCTTCATAGATCATACAACACCGGGGAGCTTAGTTACAGAGGCACGCTGAGAGAACATGTGCTCCAATTAATGGGTTATTGTGTGTCCCTTTCATCCTTAATATCTCGTTTTTCTGAAGGGAAACAATCTGCCAGTGCGGGTGAAAAACTTGCTTGGGTGAAAAACTCATTGCGGGTTCAGTCCTCCAGGAAATTCTCTTGTCTGTATTCTGAAAACACATTTGTTCTGAACATGGCCTTTAGCTACACCTATGTACAATAACCGTTGAAATATACAAGAAAATATAGGCAGTAGTTTGATTATCCTATACGAACTAGCGGTAGAAGTGTGCGAATTTTGTGCCTGCGGTCGGTGCGGTGAACTTGACCAACCCTGTGAGTTCGCGTCCCTGGCATTTACAGGGTATGCTGCAGTAGTGGAACTAGCGCGAAGAATAAAAGAATAATAATAATAATAAAATCCTAACGAAACAATAGTTCCATGCCACTTGGTATGGCCCCACGATCTGCAATCGCGGGTTCCATGCCCACTCGGCTTGACCCTAATAATAATAATAATAATAATAACTTTATTGTCTCCATGGGTAAAAATCGTGACCGATCGGTTGTTCTTGACTCTGTACTTCAGTTATAGCAATATTATATCAGTTATTAGCAATTTGTAATATACATTGACGATGGTCGAAAACATGCAATGATATTTAGAATTTTCTTCTCTCCGTGGAATCACATTTACGTTCAGATAAACGGAAATATCATTGTTATGTTTTTTTCATCTACAGTTACTCCTTCCAGAAAGCATAATTGTGTTTAATTTCTTAGCATGGGTGGTTTATGTTGTGTTTAGAACAGTAACGAAAAACAGATTTTTCTGTAACTATAGCCTGTCTAATAAATGAAATGTAGCCTATAAATAACAACATAAATATGTTTTTGATATAATAATAATAATAATAATAATAATAATAATAATAATAATATAGGCTACCTCTGCAATAATCATGGACACACAATAAACTTCCCTTTAGGCTTTCCAAATGCATCAGTTAAAATAAAAATATTGATAGTGGGTGATATAAGGCTACTTTTGGAGTTTCATGGTTTAAACAAGCATGAACATCTTGGACAAAATAAGAAATAAGGCACCTCACTCCTCCGTTATGGAGAGAATGACTAGCTCACTTTTCAGAAAATGGCGCTCAGCTTGTCCTCTATGAGAACAATTTAGCAGCCTGAAGTCCTGCAGGAGAAAACGACAGTTAAGAGGCAGCTTGTAATTCTCATCGGAGCTCGACGGCTGCTTTATCCCTCGGCGCCCGGCTTCTATCGCGCACTAACCAAGTTAATAATTATCCCCTTATTACGCTCTTTTGCGTGGAGGTTGCATTAGAAAATCATTACCGATGGAAATTATGAGGTAAAACAAGTTGTTGATTAGGTGTTTAGGGCTAAAGGCTCCTAAAGAAGGCACTAGGTTCTGTGAATGGGTCGGTGTCCTAAAAGCCCCCTATTTTTCTTCCCCGGTGTAATTTTAACTAATCATTGTACAGATTGTGTGGTCAGATTGCAATCTGCATTTGTGTCCTTGGAACTATATTTCCTCTGTTGCAACACTCATTGGAGCCACTGTTGAATATGATGTGAATCATTTCAGTCCTGTTATTAAATATGCCTATTTATGTCGATTATGATTGCCAAACTTGATAACTGAATTATTGTGCCTCAGGTTACAGATCTTTTCATTTAATCTCCTACGTGTTCTGTTTAAAATAAAAATGTTTTGTCACAAGGTCACGTTATAGCTATATTTTGCTGTGACAATATGAGGGACTGAGAATGTGACAAGATGTTGAAGATATCACAGGAAATCATGAAAAACAACTCACATGTAATTAATAACGAAAGATGGTCTTTGTGGGAAAAGTAAAGAGCGGTCAACCTATTTCAGAACTCAGTCATGTAACTCCTTATTGTATGATTTGATATTTAATCCGTCTTTTTACACACAGGGCGGCAGCAGGAACTTCAGGGCTGACCGAGCCAGTTGAAAACCCTGTTGAGTTTAATGATGAAACCCTGTGGGCCTTTACGCATTGACCCTGATCGCTGCTGGTTAATAAATGGCCACATCGCTCTGCATTAACAAAAACAAAGCAGAGCAGTCTACCGTTGTTCCGTACCTGCTGTTGATCTCCCCCCGAGGCTCCGGGGGGAGAGTTACTGAGAGTCCGACCAAAGTGATCTTCAACTAAGAAACCGAGCAGGGTTAGTGTTTTTTTGGCTTTATAGTGAAATTCCTATTGTAGTCTAATATTCCCGAGTTATGGAGCTTTTAGTGCGCGTGAGAATGGTTGTGACATTACAGTGAGGGGAGTTTGCATATGTCCTATGTGGTTCACACTGGGAATCACAATGCCTTCAGATTATATATTAATAGTAGGAGTGGACTATTTAGTTTTAGTTACACATTGGTCAATTAAGTAAACTAAAAAAGAGTTGACACAAAAGATGATAGAGTTGGGGATTTAATTGGACACATTCCTTTTAAGGTGCTCCACAGTCCAACATACTGCAACTATATTTCTATGTGATAGACAAATAAAACAGCTTTTTATTAACTTTTTCTAAAGTCTTAATTTATCCAAACTGTTGCATGTTTTCTAATAAAGATAGTATTATGATTCTGGGAGAAAGGCACACTTTTTTATGCAGTAAACAATGTTTTTACCCAACAAGCATCCTTGCACAGCTTGATGTAAAACATGACTGAGAATATCGGCATTTACATGAGTTGAGTTGAATCCTGGCAAACGGTGACATTTTACATTTTGTAGTTTGTAGGCTCTCTTTGTATACTGTACAAAAGAATTATAGCTGTAAATTATAATAATGTAATTAAATTCACTTTGTAGCATAATAGGATAATCAACACATGTATGCCTTACTTGTACTAAACAGGGAGTCCTGGGTACATATGTAAAAACAAGTAAAACAGTATGATAGTTAAAATACATCAGTCTGTTGTTCAAGTGATAATAAAATATGAAATTTCTGCTGATTTTGTCATTTAACAAGTTGTTGAAATATATAAAATGTCAAAAATGACTTTTGAAAAAGCTCACCAACACTTATTGTTAATATGTGATAACCAGATATTATAACAACATCATTAAAGTTTCCTCTAATCATTTGAAATTTTCAGTCACACAGCTGTGTCACACTACTATTCAAAGATATTCTAATAGTTTATCATCAGTTTCAAATATTCACAATGGTATTTTCTGGGGCCAAAAGAAAAGAGGGACAAAAAGCCAGAGACATCTCTGAGGACAGTTCAATTTAATATAAGTGCTGCTCTCTAGTGGCCTCTGTCTAAACAAGATGCCATTCACTGATAATTAATATGATTTTTGTATATGCTGGCCTTAATGATAAAAATGATAAAAAGTGTAATTATTGTATGCTTGCACTTTGACTGTTTGACCTATCTCCTAAATCTAAATAATATTATACAGTATATAATAAATAATATAGTGGGAGTGAGTGTTACTTTGTTTTCTTAACACTATTGCTCCATCATGACATGCTGTATAAGTTCTATTTATAATACTGGTGTTTAGAAATGAGTCTCAGTTCATGGTATAGAAAAGATGCGATAATCCTTCAGTTCTTCACACAAATGTCACCAGTGAGCTTAAAAAGTTACAGTGCAAGAACGCTTGACTCGATATTTCCAATGTTAGAGGCCTGCAGCTTGAGGTTTGGTGGGGGAAAACTTGCATTCAGAAAAAGATTTTGAGAAAAAATTACATATATTTCGCAGCTGTCTGTTTTTATGATGCTATATGTCATTACATGGACCAAGGGAAATAGCTCAACAGTCCACTGAACCCCAATCATGTTGTTCATGAAAGACCAATGCTGCCACCCTGTGGTTGAACTTAGGCAAAACAGGTTTAAACGATTTAAACTTGGAGAAGTTATTTGGAGTCTTTGAACTCAGTGGGTTTCAGTTTAGTTCCCAGTGCAGGAGGACACACTCCCAGTTGTTTCAGTGGAAAAGTACAAAACATTTGAGGTTAAAATAAGACGTATTAATGAACGTCATGTTATTTGTCTTACGTATAAAATAAAAGGACTGGGCCCATGTGAACCCAACGCCCTAAACCTTTACAACACTATCACAAACATAACTTTGTTATGTTACAGAAATGTGCAGTCACATGAAATGATACAACAATTTGAAGTTTTCCCATATAATGGTCAGTTAATTACCAACAAAGTAACTATGTTTGCAATTCTTCCTTGGACAGCAGATGATCAGCTGCGAACCTCTGGTCAACCTCATCATCATGTCAATCTGAAATTTAAAAGTCAGAAACAGACACATATTGAGCTGAAATAGGATACCACTAACTGCTGTTGATGAAAATATGGCCACTATAAACCAAATAATCCAGACTATTTTTGATTGATATAAATAATCACAGCCTCTTTATATTTTGTAATTTAAATGATTCCACACCAGCACTGCTTTATAAAGAGATAGCTAGGCCGACTTTGAATTTTATATACGGCTGGTATGATAAGATAAAGTCATAAACGTTTGGACTAGTCTTACATGCAGATACAATAGATTCCACTCTGATCTTTTCTTCTGATCTTTCTCCATGATGTTAATTAAAACCACCACATTAAACCAGACTCAAAGAGGCCAGCTGAAGCTCAGGGTTTCCACTCTCACCTCCTGCCTTCATTAATAAACTAATTGGCCATTTTGTTTCGCATTAGCGTTGTGTGCTCAGCTAATCTATTCCACTTAAATACTTGGAAAATTTCACCCCATTATAACGAGATGGGGAAAGTAGCACGTTGCTGCGTTTGTGCCACCTTGTTGAGAAGTGCGGTCGTTTAGCCACCTGTACTAGACTCCGCTCCTCCACCGGTTCCCCTCCTCAGCATAAACAAACATCCCACTTTTTACACGACCTGGAGAAAAAAAGACGTGTTCGTATTAAGAATCTTTATCTCTGTCTTGTTAGCTTACCTGCAATGCAAGTCCATTTAAAACCATTTTATGACAATGGTGCAAACCTGACACCACATAAAAAGCATATAATACACATTTTAAAAAAACACAAAAGCCAGTGACGTCCACAGTTTTCCTTATGAGTGAGTATGGTAACATTTTAGCGATGCTATATGAGATAAAATCTTAAAATACCACCGTGCTTGAAGACAGCTATGGAACGTACAGGGAATTATTTATGCAGTGATTTATTAGGTGATAGTCACTAAAAAACAGGATTAAGTGTAGCCTATCTACTGCTGAATATCATAGACCAACTTAAGTCCTAGAATATGATCCAAAATAGTTCGATTATTTCATTTTAATTTTGGGTGGTGGTGTGCGTAAAACACGCACGTTGGATAAATCATTTGGGAGATATTATCTGGTGATATACTTTATTCATGGTGTTTTCTTTTCGCTGAACACGACGTGAACAAGAACCGCTATTTCCTGGGAGAAAGTGTCTCCAAACAGAATAACCGCAGCCGCTCTTGCTAGTGCCCGTGTCAGAAGCCATTGTGCATCTCAAATGCGGCCCTTTCACGACGAGACAAAAGGCAGCTTCTACTTCAAACGCTTGTAATGAAAGCTAATGACTATTAGATGGAGTACAGGGGCCCTCGCCTTTGCAAATAAAATGCAAAGGAGGATTTTTTTTTTTTTTTTTTTTACAATCGCCTACACTAAAAACGCGCGATGGTAAAATGAAGCGCACTTGGAGGTGGAGGTTATTGCTGTCCATGAGAACTTTCACACCTTCTCAGAGCTGCATTACATCTAAACTGAGTCATGTGACCAATGGCATTTAAATTTAGGGAGGAGAACAAACAGACGCTTACAGCTAAGGAAATCTTTGAGGTATGTTTATAGGCATTTCAGCAGAGTAATGCAGACACACTGAAAAGACATCCAATAGTAATAACAGCAACACTAATATTAACAATATGAAGACTATGTTGTGAGTATTATCAGCATCTAGCAATCATTTGATGTAAATTTGCTTGATACTTGCATCTCTAAGGAGTGAGGACAAGAGATTTAAACACAGCCTTCAGGCTAGTAAAGAAAGAAGAATGAACATTTTACCATGAAGTACACATTATAGCGCCGAAAAGATTCACATTCTCTGGTTTCTGCTTCTCAGATATGAGGATTTGTTGCTTTCTTTTGTCTTATGATTTTAAACTAAGCATATTTGAGGTTTTACACTGTTGGTACAAAACAAGACGTTTGAATATCTTACTTAAGGTTTTGTGAAATTATAATGGGCATGTTTCACAATGAATCCATTAATTGAGAAAACTGTTCATTATTAGTGCAATTTATATTTAAGAAATTATTTATCTTAGTGTTACAGTCTGTGAGCAGCATGTTATTTTTATTCTGACCAAAATAATGCTAAATATCTCCATTAAGGCTGTTTATAGTCTGCTTTCTTGTTTTATTTTGTTTGTTGTTGTTTTTTTTAACATTTTCTGTGACCATAATGTATGCCATGTGTGTCAGGGTGTATTAGGATAGTTTTAGTGTTACTACACATCAGCATCAGGTGAATGTCAGTTTCTAGCAGGCAGCTGGCTGCTTGTTTTCATTGAAAGCTTGACGGTGTCAGTACAGTATATTTTGCTTGTATGTGATTTATCTTAGCAGATTTGTCTTATTTTATCTACCTGACCTTTAGTTTTACCGGTATATTCTCTTGAGAGCAGAGTATTTCTTTTTCAAGAGCATCTTTAACTAAATTTCAGCACAATATAGAGACAAAAAGAATCTACATAATGGAAAAAAGGAGGGCAAGGTACAGTGTTTTATGTTCAATCAATGGTTCTAATCCCAATTACATTTAAATCACTTAAGACAAAAAAAACTGGGAAACTGAAGATTTGAGAGCCTGACACCAGGAGTGTTTGTCTTTTAGATAAAAGAACTTGAACGATTAATCAGTTTTTTGTTGATGACTATTTCTCCACTTATCTAATTTTGTTTTGGATCTACAAAATACCTTACAACTAGAAAATGTGGATAAACAAAAAAATACCCATTGTCTTTGCCACCAACACAAATTGTGGGACGTTTTGAACTGCAAAAGGAATAAGAGCTGATAAGAGCAGCAAGTCACGAGACAAATGAAGATGTAACTGTTGCCTTTCATAAGAAGCTTCAGTTCAGACCCTGTAGAGAGTCTTAAGAAACCCAGCCGGCCCTGGCATGTTTCCAGCCGTTAAGGTGCCCTGTGCTAATTGGGACGATGAGCCCAGTGACCCCCACCCTTCCCCTCCCCAGGACTCTCCAGGTTTTCCCAGGCCTCTCACTGCTTCTTTCTTTCCCTCAATGGGATTACGTTGGGCTGTGGAGGAGAGAAGAGGAGGGGGAGCTCTGATTCCCGGCTGATCACATCAGAAACGGCTCTCTGGGGTTTTTACACAAATTCTGCTCCTTCAGCCTTAATCAGACCAAGCAGGGACACCAGGAGAGAGCAGGCAGGGGGTGGCGGACAAGAGCCCGAGAAAGAGATCAACTCTGTTACTGTTTATTAAACTTCTCTCTTTGATACTGTTAGCCATCTTCTCCCTCCTACAGCACCTCTGCTGCCCTACAGTTTTGTTGTGTGCAGGTGCTTTTTCACAGATGGAGGAGTTCATTTTGTCAGCAATGGAGGAAGAAAGTGAAATCGTATGTCTTTGTTGCATGTACATGCAAAAATTATACAGGCCTACAAATGTCCCATAATACAATAATATTACAAACAGTTATGAGTTACAAATGTAAAAGTCAAAGTTAATATGATCTGACTGAAAAAAAAATGTCTTGCTGTCAAGTTTGCATTTCATCTTTTCTGATTAGTTTCTGCTCAGATTTTGTTTGTTTTTTGGTAGAGTGGATTTGATGAGTTAAGTTCCCACTTGGTCAAGCAACCATTTCACAGACACGTTGCACTTTAGAATGAGACCCTTATTCTAAAATACATTTTGGACAGGAAATAATTACCTTAAAAAAGCAATAGAGCAAAACAACAGAGATTGAGCAACAATAGTACATTTGGCTACTCTAAGTAATCAACATTCTAAACTCATGTTATGTACAGTGAACAGCCTTATAAGGATAGAGAGTAATAACTATGGGAACTGTGAATCTAAGAAAGAAGGTAGTTTGAAGGCTCTTAGAAAAACTGTGTAACAGATACAAGGCCTTTTTGTGCTTATTAATAGAGCTGGACATCAGCACTGATCTCTCAGTTCGACCCTACCTTGATTCACAAAGTCCATAATTGATATGTTTCTATTCTGTTCTTGCGAATTGTTCATTTTTTTTCACCCCAAAGTTACACATTTTTATATCATAATAATTTCCACAGGTACAATATGTCAAAAGGTTCCAAAGATAAATATGAGGGGGAAAGTGTTCTGACTTTTCCTCTAGTTGTTTTTTTTTAATTTATTTATTATGAAATGAATTCCTTCAAACAAACCTCATAGAAGGGGAAAAGACTTTTTGGTTGAACTGCTCACAACTCATATCGACACTGAAGGCCGTCACCTTAGGTGTCACAACTACATATTGCTTCACTTTAAGGGTTTTAGTAGATATTGTTGCATGCAAGGCCTGTGTTGAGATTTAGAAGTGATCACCACTGGATCTGCATTTCTAATTAGGCCAACATATTGTTTTCCCTGTGCCCACAGTGTTTTAGGGACCTCCTGTAGTATGCTGACTGACACAGACAGCTCACATTCACTGCAGGCTATGCAGCAGTTTTCTGCCTTAGATGACAAAAATGCATGGCAGGAAACTGACTGTAAAATCAAGGATGGCATGTGGCTTGGTCCTAATCACAAACCCTGTTTGCCAAGACATTTTTTTCCACATTATGCTAAACTGACACATGAATTTGATCATGTGTCAAAAGGAGGGATGCTTGAAGAGAACAACATTGGCTTATTGAACGATTCACAAGTACACGCTTATACTTATATAGATGGGTACTAAATTTTTATTAGCATGACAGCACTGAAATTACATGATTTATTCAAAGAACAAGCTAGGAACTGGTTTCATGGATGTCTGGGGTATCTGGAGTGTTGTCCTCTAGATGAAATTTGATTGGTCTTGTGTTTCTGAGAGTCACTTATAAAGGTAGCTTATTAGTTTATTTGATTGCTAAACAGATTCAAAATTGACCTGTCATTGTGGCAGTACACACAGACATCAGGAGTTTATATATGTTATAGGTTTTTCTAAGTTGATTTACATTGGCCATATATTGTCAAAGGAAAATGGACATGAGATGTAGACATAAATCTACACACAGTATAAGAAGCTTATATGACAACACAAAATGTTTAGTGTTAGTAATGTTATGTAATAACCTATTGCATAAAAACGTGAGGATTAAAAAAAGATGGAAACCGCTGCTTTGTGTTCCCATCAGCTTTCTTTGTTTAACATAACCAAGTTATCCACAGGACAGGACTTTCAGGTTGACCACCCCAATTAGCTGCTCTGATGGACTCATTTGCTACATCCCAATCCTTTCTACACGCTGTCTTCTCTGTTTTATCCCTTATGTCTGCCAGGCAGGCTTCAGCGGACAGCATGACTCCCTTTCCACCTGGAAGGAAAGACGTGGAGTTTGAATAGAGCAGAGACAGGACACCTGCTGGTGGTGGGTGGGCATGTGGGAGCCCTGTCCATTGAGAAGCAGTGAGAACAGGCGTATTGACCGTTTAAACAGATTAAAGAGTGAGACCCAGCTCTCTAGCCCCGAGACAGACTGACCCCTACCACCCCGGGTTACAGATATCCCAGCTAATCCCTCAGCTGGTTATTTATTTGCTTAGCTTAAATCAGAGGGGAACCCGAGTCCATCCCAGACTTCAAGCATAAACTGACTTAAATCAAACCCGGGAGAGAATGTCTTGCCATGTCGCCATCATCCTCAGAATGGGCACAGAGTACGATTAAGGAGAGGTCAAAGGGTATGATGATTTGATTGGGATACATTAGAGAGCACACAGATTTTCTCTCTTTCTCTCTGATACTAATGTCCAGATTAACAACACTCATATTTATAAACAGGCAAGCATTCAGTTATTATAATTTAAATCAGGATTGGAGAAAGTCATATCCAATTGTTTGGTGAGGACATTTTGTGCTTTCGACAATTACTGTATTTATATAATAACCGTTCCTCTAATAAAATAGTTGCTCAAATTTAGAACAGTCAAATAGTCTGCCAAAATGAGTCTGAAATCTTTTACTGGTGGAGTTTCTGTGCCATGTATTTAAGGTAAAACCATGCTTTGTCTGTTTTATTTTCAAGCCCCTGAAAATGATACTTCAAATTGTATATATTTCTCTTAAACATTAAACTAAACAACTAAGACTGACAATGAATAAGCCACGATGAAATACACATTTTAGGTATAATTTATCAGAGTTTAACACTGATCTAACTTGCTTCATCAGGACTGTATGGGTGTGATTATAGTCAGATTTACTTTGACAGTACCAAAACAAACCCAGGACTGTCATCAGATATTGATTTAAATGCAACTAATTCCTGATTGGTGGACAAAAGTTCTAGTTTTATCACTTAAACTGTGTCACATGTGCAAATAATTAATGCAGATTTTTTCCCCCCTTGTAACACAAAATGACACCTTTAACTTCCACTTAATAAAAATGAATGAACAGGACAAGGTCGCTGGTAATGTCATAAAATATATTTCATTCAAATATGCAAAAACTGAACACATGAAGTGGACTCATCAAGAGCAATAAATGTAGTAAATTAAATATATAACTATACATCTATTAAATATTCATAGTTGGAGACACGTGCCTCCTTTCTCAGCAGTATATGTACAAAGGGAATTTCAGTCCAGTGGTGATAGGTCAACAGTGGTCAGTGGAGTCATCAGACACGTCAATATCCACGTCCAAGTCGGAGAACTCCTCATCCTCCTCATCTACTTCGTCTCCGTGGCCTTGAGATCCGGGACTTTTCGGCGGAGCGGCCAGGCCCAGTTTGGCCAGCTTAGCCTGCTGCTGCTCCAGACTCTGTTTGCGCCACTTGATGCGTCGGTTCTGGAACCATACTTTGACCTGGAGACAAAAAAACAAGATGCATATTAGAAATACTGTAGTGCCAAATGTAGATATGTCTCCGATGCTACACTTTGAATGTTTAATGAATTCTTCTCATTAAATTTGTGTTCTTACCTGAGCTTCTGTGAGCTGCAGAGCCGAGGCCAGGAGGAACCTCTCTGATCCGACCATGTACTGCTGCCGTGCAAACTCCTTCTCCAGCCGGGAGAGCTGCTCGCTGGTGAAGCTGGTGCGCATCCGTTTCGACTTCCCACCTTTAGTTTTAAACGCATGCAGCCCTGCGTTGACTTTGGACATTTGAGCTGCAAAGAAGGGAGGACACATTTATTCACACTGCCACATGAATACGGTGTGACTTTTAGACATATCTTGCTCTGATACGTCCAGTAAGTAATGAAAAGCACTCAATTTACCTTGTGCGTAAAATGGTCCTCGACACGAGGACTGGTAGGTGAATGGCGGGTAGCAGTAGACTGAATATCCAGGTTGTGTGTGGACCGCTGAGTGCAACATGTTTGGTGAGTAGAGGTAAGGTGTTGTTGCCATCGGTAAGCCTACGTGTCCAGGGACAGACAGAACTGGGGCTGCTGGTTGATATTTCTCTCCGCACTGAGGTGGACTTGTCCGGCAGCTGGCTGTGTCCTCTGGCTTGGCAAGCAAAGCATCAATAGTGAAAGATTTTCCGCTGGGAGGCTTTGTTGACAACCCGCACTGTGTCCCCTGGTACTGCGGGTACAGCGATGCTGGTGCGTAATTACGCACTGAGTATCCATAAGCTCCGATTTGTCTGTTCGGCAACTGCATTCTGCCAGGTATTTAAATGAAAGTGGAAAAAAAGATCTCGAAGGTCTTTGCAAAATATAAGTTGTTGCTCCAAGTGAAGCAGGAAGATGAATGCTGCTCCGCTGTGGAGAGACCTCATTTATACTCCGGCCGGACACAGAGGTGTCAACAGCCCCCCATCGATCCTTTGTCTTTCTAAGTAGCAGATGAGAGAAACGAACATCCCGACAACGTATCCAATTAATTGGTGGAGTAGTACAAGCTGGGATTGTCAAACATCCTAACCCTTTGAATGACAAGGCTTTTGAAGAGTCGTGGGGGCAGGGAACTCAAGAGATTTACTGGGCTACAAATTCTTGCATGGATCTTAAGTCCAAATGTAATCATTACCGCTGGGAAAGCCTTGATGTTACCAAATCATCTTATTTGGAGCCTTTTAAGTCCTGGTTGGCCGATAGATGCTTTAAGCAGCGTAACAAGTCATGTCACAATTGGAGGCCGACTTCAAGCTGTACAATTTACAGATAATCTACTGTGTTTATTCTTATTTTTATCTTCTTTGATTGCAAACTTTTTTTTCAACCTTCCAATTTAAGACCACTTAAGGCTTTAATTTATTTATTTTTTCTCAACCCGCTGTAAACCAGGAATCACTCCTGTATGTAAACAGTCCATAATCTTTTTCCTGTATAAAATGAATGCGCTCTATTTCCAAAGTGTGCTTTTTAACAGCACCGGTGTGGCTCTTAAAATTGTATGAGTGTCCTGCGTAATTGAGGCGTCAAATTCAGCGGGTCGGGTGTGGTGACAGAGTAGTGCTGCTAGTTTAACCAAACTGCAACTCCACTAATCTCAGCAACTGCGTTAATCCACAGGTTGATCCACCCCATCCTTAGGATGTCGCTGCTCAGACTGGGAAAGGCATCTGGTTGATTCTTAAAACAAACCAAGTTGGTCTAAAGCCTCACATTTGATGGTGGATTTATTTATTGTGTGCAAAATGTCTTGTTAATTAAAACAAAACCAGTCTCATTAGGTCAGTAATATTCTGCCGTTGCACACGTGTGCTGTACTTGAAAAGGACAGCCTTTATTCTGAAATACACCATGCGCAGGAAATAATATCCTTAAACTGCTTTGTTTTATAGGTTTCTCATTAAAGGTTGGACGATGAAGCGCTCCGCGGCTTCTTTAAAGGAAGTGATTTACTTTCTTACACTACCCGAGGACAAAGACATCCTCTCTTTCAACTTGGATTATTGCCAGCTCTGCAAACTTTCCAGGCTCATTTCCATCATTTGGAGGTGGCAGAGAGTTTCTCCAGAGCCTTAAGTAACTGTTAAAACACATTTAAACACCGAAGCGAACCGCTCTTTCTCTTTGACCTCGGTGCGTTTTATTTATTCTCTTTCACTGACACTAGAATGTCTAATGAAGAGGGCAAACACAGACTTTCTCGACTTGCCCTGAGCAATGAGAATGCTCTCTCTGATGCCTCTCCGACCAGACCACCCACCCCATAACCAGTGTTTGCTGACATGCACTGCAGAAAATCTCTGTCCTGACAAATCTTTAATTCACTTTGTGTTGAAAGTCGAATGACAAGATTTCATATGTTTTTAGTAGGTGTTGAAATAAGTACAAATCAATGAAAACAAGTGGAATTAACTCAACATGACAGACATTTCAAGCCTGTCAGACTGAGTGTGATAGCCTTCTCCAGTTGTGGATACATTAGATTGCAGTGTTAAAGATTAGTCACTAGTTGATATTTTTGATTCACAGAAATGAACCAACAACTATTTTAAAGGCCAATTAGTCTTTCAAATTAGTCCTTTTTAAAATTACTGACTCAAATGTGAACATTTTCTATTTAAGTATTCTGAATATATTTGGGCTGACATTGTACTGGCAAAATACTAAAGTGATAATGCAAATCACCTTCCTTGCAACCATAATTGCCACACCAAGTGGGGTAGACGGATGAGGGAAATCTTATTTCAGCCATTTTCAGTCAAGTGCTCCTCCAGTATTCCGCCTGTACATCTGAATTTCACTGACATGTCTTGGCTTACAAAACAGACACATTTTCTCATGATATTAGGAGTGAAACCTCTGTCTAATGACAGGGCTGCTGTGTTGCTGCAGAGAAGGCCCTTCTTGTGTATTGGAGCCAGACAAGGAATACACGGACCATTGTCACAGAGAGTCCTCTTTTCATAGTCATGGCCTGAGAGGAGAAAGAAGCTGAAGGGCTGCTCTCTAATGGCTCTATGGGCTATCCTTCCCAAATGAGGCTCTCACCAAAAGCTTGAAATGCCTCATCAGCACTCATTCATTCAGTATCTGTGGTTGGTTACATGTAAATGTGTTTTAACTCTGGGATATAATGCATAACTCCAAAAAAACATTATAGATTTTACATAGAGATTTTTCCAAAATATCCCACTGTGATTTTTCCTGAAGCAAACATGGAGTTTATTGCTTTGCTGCAATTTGCACACTTGTATGCATATGCTTAAAAGGAACACTTTTTTACTTTTCTTTTAGTGCTTGTGCTTGACGTTAGTTTTGATATCTGTCTTATTAACTTTATAAAGAAGATTTAACTAGATACTATAACTGTCACGGAAATGTAGTTGAGTCGAAAAAAGTACCATAAACTGGAAATACTCAAAGTTCTTTAAAAATGTTACAGCTCTTCAGTAAATGTATTTAATTATATTCCACCTCTGGATGTAGTTTTAACCACAACTTAAGTATGACTTTCAGCTAGTGGTAATCATCTATAGCAAAAGTTTCCCAGGGAATACATGAGATCAATGTTTCAGTAGGGTAGTGAAAGGGTCTAAAGTATTTTCTGCATTTAAAACACAAGGGTTTTACCTTGTCAATATTCTTCTGCTCTGATCTAGAGCAAACTGCAAATGCAAAAGCTGTGAGCTTTAGTTCCTCTGTAAAAATAAACTTATTGAGTTAATTTAAAGATCAAAAGCATGATCTCCCAACAATGGTTAGTTCAGACATTATTAGTATAGGAGTTATGGTATACTTATTGTAAGTTGCTTTGGATAGAGCATCAGCTAATTAAATTTAATGTAAAAAATATAATATATTCCAGAGAAATAAGAGCGACAGAGAAAAGAAATGTTTATACTCTGTTCTGTCTCACCTTCCAGCTCAATTCACACATGATTGAATGAAACAAAAGCATTGGAGAAACACTGTCATCATTATGATTATTGAGGTGAAAGGGGAGAGTTTTCTCACCTGCCCGACACATTTAACGGGCACTGTAACCTCGGCCTTTCCTTTCCATGCACATCCATGGCTAATGAGTTTATGAAGCCATTTACAAAACGATCCAGAACGACCTGCCTCTGCCACGTTGCTGCTGGGACTGAGGGTCATTAATGGGCCTTGGCCCTCACCTTGACTATGAATGGGAGTCTAGGTAAAGGGCAGGTACGCTCTGTCTGGCTCAAATACACATTCAAGCTCCACTGTGGGCTGATATGTGCAGCAGCATGAGATGCCTGATTTGATGTAAAGTTACAACTGAAACACCTGTTCTTTTAGTTTTCCATTTGATGCAAGCTGCAGGTGAAAACTATGTGGCAGAAGAAGAAAAGTGACTAATTATTTATTTAAATGAATTAATAATATGATTAGTTTAAATAACACAGTTGTATATTCTTCCTTAAATAAAATTTTAATAAAAAGACATTGTCTTACAGTTTTTCCAATTAAAAAGAAATAAATGTATTTAATTTCCACGTAATTTACCTTAATAACTCACTAATGATCTTCCTGTCTGGGTAGCCCTTGATAGTAAGCCAATTTGAGACAAAGAAAATGATCCACAAACATGTCTGAACATGCACACCTGTTTGCAAAAGTCCAACTTTAAACTTCAGTTGAGGCTTGACATAAATGTGTATGAAGTATTTCTGTTCAAATGGAAGCGTTTGTGACATTTCTTAGATTACAAATACCAAATACTCTCTGTCATTTGTTAATATATTTAATAATACATTATATTAAATGGGAGTTCAAATCTTTGAGTCTTGTGGGGAAAGTTCAAGTCAGGTCTTATCAAAGCAAGTCAGCCTAAATAAAAGCTGACCATTGCTCTTATGCTTTTAAGCTGTGGTACATGTATATCTCTGACACAAAAATAGTTTAAAGTTTAACAATTAAAAATGTCACGATGTGATACAAGCGCAATGCCTGCCTGGCACAGTCTTACAATTGACATTATTCTGGGATTTTAGCGAGCCAAAACTTGTGACTTTCTGATGATATGTTTACTTTCAAGTCTCCTATCATATAGCAGTGAAGTCATATAGTTCTCATTTTTAACTCAAATCCAAGTCGAATCTGCAACTCTTTTTAAAGCAGCCTACATGTGAATAAGTCACACCTCATTAACACTAAGCAGTTTATGTGAGTGTCATGTACTGTTGCTGCATGTCAGTATAAAAATACCAGCCAGCGAGGAACAGAAATAGCGATAAAAGTGAAAGAGAATTTGAACCCCTCTATCAGTCTCACATCCTGCCAAAGTGGCCTCAGCCAAAACCTTTCAGTCCAGATCTCTCTCTCTGTAAGATGAGATAAATTAACACACAATCAGCTAAATGGTTAAAATGTGAAGTGAACTGACTAATTCCAGCATTGATACCTCTTTTGCATGTCACTATGCAGATTCTGTGTTTTTCATTAACATGTGTGGCAGAAGGGAGGAACTCCAGGCAATGCAGCTCGGTTCTCCAGCTAAGCAAACCATTAGCATCGACACCAGTGCTGTGAAGAGCTACCCGTACGAGCTGCTCTCCTCTGGGCTAATAATGGCCATTTAGGCCAGAGAGTCTTCCATCCACTCACAGAAATGACCGTCCGTGTCAATACCAACTTAATGAGGAATTAACCTTCTCCCTGAATGGTATCTGTTGACTGACATGATGGTCCCATCCTGGGAATGGAGGACGTGTGTATTTGACCTGTCTGACACTGCATACAGGCCGCTACACCACTGAGCTGAGGAGAAAGGGATGCATGCATGTTTGGCATCAGAACAGCTTTTATTGGGCACATACAGTTCATAAAGGACATTTGAAACATTAAAGGAAAGTTTTATTTTAGTGCAGATAGGGAGACAGAACACTGAACAATAACATCCATCCATCCATCCATCCATCGTCAACCGCTTATCCTGCATACAGGGTCGCGGGGGCCTTTTTTAGGGATGACAATGTTGGTTGGTTGGTCGGTCCAAAGCTTTGGTCTAGACTGAAGTATTTGATGGATGTCCAAATGTTGTACAGAAATGTATGGTTTCTAGATGATAAATCCTAATGATCTGCTGCCTTTAAGCAGCAGCACAAGGTTCACATTCCTGGTTTGTAGTGTTTTTTAAAACAACTATTGGATTGGTGTGAAATTTGGTTGAGACATTCTCAGGATGAATTGTAATGATTTTGGTGATCTCCTAAACCTTTTATTTAGCACCATCACCAAGTCTAAAATTCCTTTTGTCTAATATTTTTGTTCATGACCAAATAATAATAATAATAATAATCTTTCTTTATAGAGCACTTTTCAAAATCCATGTTACAAAGTGCTTCACAAAGGCAGCAAAAGAAAACACAAAAGGTAAAAGAAAACAGATAAAGTAAGAAAGTAAAAGACAGTTCAAAGAAAATTAAAATTCAAGTAAATTCAGGAAAGTTTGTTTTAAGAAGGGACTTCAAGTAGATCACTGACTCAGCCGACCTGATATCCTCTGGCAGGCTGTTCCATAGCCTTGGGGCCCTGACTGCAAACCCTAAATACCTGCTGAACTAATGACATTCCCTCCTGCCTCAGCTGTACTTTGTGTTTTGTGCTAATTGGAAAATGTTAGCATGCTAACATGCGAAACTAAGATGTGAACACAGTACAAATTATACCAGCTAAACAACAGCCTGTCAGCATGTTGACATTTAAGCTCAAAGCACAGCTGTGTGTGAGTACATCCTCACATAGATGCCTTCATAGACTCTAAGATTATTGGATGTTTAGCTGCTGAAGGGCTGAACAGCAAATCTGAAAGTAAATACAGTTAAAAAATCGAAAAGAGGTTTGCGTTTCTGAGAAGAGATGAGAAGAACGATACCACTCGCATATATGTATGATAAAAATACATGATATACTGTATGATACAAATAGCTCCATCTAAATCTTTTTATTTTCTTTGTTGTGTTCCATCATGCTGCCCTGATCAACCAGATAATAATATGATTTCCTGGGGAAGCCAATTCTTCTTCTCTAAAGCTTATTTGTTAACCTGTTATTATCATGCAACGCTGTGATTGGCTCAGCTGTTTCAGAGTGATGAGAACAATCCACCTCACTCAGCTCTACGGTACACGAGCCAAAATAGCCAACACGTCCTCATACCTAAATGACAAAATAGGTTAATTGTTGATTGTTTCAAAACTACATTACATGACCATTGAAAGTATCAGTCCAGCGATGACGTTGCATAAGTCAAGTGACATATGTCACATGATTTAGTTTGGTTAGGTTCAAGCAACAAAACTACTTGGTTAGGTTTAGAAAAAGTACATTAAGTAACTCACCTCACTTAAGTAACGTAAGTCATGTGACTTAATTCACATGACATAAGCCACTTACATAACAATTTTTAACTTAAGTCAGCCATGACTTTTGCTTTTGCTACCCTCACATGGTCACTAGAGGTCATGGTCTAACAATAAACGTAAATATGGGTCATAATAAGCTGCTGCATAATCAACCTATACGCCGTTATTCTGGTGAGGAAGGGCTGAAAATAGCAGGTGCACTTGGAGACACCCACACAGTCCCAGGACCAAGACCTACTGCTTTACACTTGGCATTGGCTAAATGAGGCCATTTAAAGCTCTTTTTGCCAACTTATCCGCTTCATCACTTGTACATCAGTTCATAGTTGCTGGAGGTTTAGCAGACTCATACATTTGGGTTAAGAGGTCTGCTCTGCTTGGCTTAACCTCCTCTACTAAGCTACTGCAAGTGGCTGCTGGCTGTAGCTTCGTAGTATCTAGGAAAAGTCAATAAGCACATTTTGACAAACTGTTCCTTAACTCTAATAAAGTATAATCCAGTGTCTTGTTTTTTCCAGTTAGTGTAACCTTACTTTACATTTTTTTCTTACAGACTTACAGACAGGTTTGCTTTCTTTTTGTTCTATAGTCTTTTTCACCATTTTAGTCGAGGTAATATGGCCATCAGATTCTTGATAAATACATGAATTGTAAATCTCCTGTAGACATTTCACATCTTTGCTGATTTGTAAAGCTACTTTATGAAACCAGTCATTGCAGTGTTTTAAAGGGGCCCCTTCCCAGGTGCATTGAGGGCTCTGTGGAGACCCCCCCCCCCAACCACCTTTTAATGGAGGTGAGAATTGGCGGGTTGGACTTTAACACTTGACCTCTGTTTACACTTCCTGTGGGTGTCAGGGCTTGTCCATAAAGCGCTGCTTGCAGGGCTCTGCTGCACTGAAAGGAGACAGAGAGCGACCGAGTACCCCGGCGCTGCAAGCTGAATGCACTGCTGCTCCTGGGCTGTGATTATTAGGACAGGTCATTTCCTCTCTTCACATTCTCTGTTTGCTTATATTGCTGCCACACTTCCTCGACCCCCCACACACCTCCTCAGACCTTTTATAGGAAAATGATGACACACCTGCATATTCAACCAGACTGTTGTTCTCAGCTTCAGTCTGGTTTGTAACAAGGATTTAATGGATGTTTTCAGTCAGAAATGGAGAATGTAGCTTTGGATGACTATTGATCACTCATTTTCTTGATTAATCCAATAATCGGGTGGTCTATCTATCTATCTTGTGAAAAATAACCATCACAGTTTCTGAGAGCACAATACAACATCTTCAAATTGTTTGTTTTGTCTGACCAACAATCCAAAACCAAAGATATTCAATTTAAGACAAGAAAAAGACGTAATCTTACATTTGAGAATCTTGAAACATCAAATGTTCAAATAGCTTAGATTGTCTAAATAGTTCACTTTTCATTTTCTGGTAATTGACTGAAGGGTTTAGCTCTCAAAAACACAAAGTTACTTGTTTTTAGTAAATGTGCAGACCTGCTTTAGTATGTGTTGAACACTTGCAGTTTGAATAGACACTGAGGTTGGACCCCATCCAATTTAACTTTTTAGTTTTTTGTCTCTTCAACCCAGATAACAACATGACTCTTTCTTAGTCAAGACTTAGCTGAACATTGCTCAGGTACAAATACAGACAAAATGTAAGTTGAAGGGCTGTAAATGCTTTAAATATCACAACTTAACAAGGAAAAATTCAACATTCATTATAGCTTATATAGAGCCATTATGTTATAGTTGTTATTTATTTATTATGAAATATGAATTATTTTAGATCTCAGCTTTCAACATAGAATCATATCTGAAGTGCATATCATTGTGGATGGTATGAGTTATTGTGACTGCCCATGCCTTAGAGTCTGACTTCTCTTTAAGGATACCTGCAGGGCTCTCAGCTGCAGGTGGTGGAAGAATATTCAGTCATCAACAGTGAAAGTGAATTTGGAATTTCAGACATGTAAGAGGAACAGAAATGTAATAATGTGCTTACACAACTTTAGGCTGTAATGTCATTCCTCAGGGTTAAATGTTTGTATTCAAGGACCTACATGCACTGATAGTTCTTTATATCATGCAAATCATTTAAATTCTTCTGTCTGATCACTTGACTTGACAATAGAGGTTTGAGGACGTTTTTACTTGTTGGAACATGTTACTAGAAAGTGTCTGAGTTCGTTGCCTGTTGTGTTTTTGGTTGTCTTTTGAAAGTGACCTCAGTTTAGGGAGTAAACAAACCCCTGTCTGCAATAAGCTTTACTTGATTATATAAAACAAACTTCCTTCAAAGTCCCAACGAGTAGTAATGTAGAACATAATTCCTAAAGTTTCTCAGAATAAGAGACTTTTTCTGGGGGTTTAAAAAGATAAGTCTTCTAAATGTTTCTTTATTTTTTTTATTGTCAACAAATCCCATGAAAACACTCTCAATACTGACTTCCCTTCCCTGTCTGTGACAATTCCCCCCGAGCTCATTGGTTCTTACTGAGGCTTTTAATCTTAAAAGACTGGTAAATAGTATAGTTACATTTTCGAAAATAAGAAAATAACTGTAGTTTTTAGTGGCGGATTAATCCAAATTTGGTGCTCCGGTGAAGATTTACAGCAACAGCATTGTGTATGTGTATTATTGAGTCAAAATAATCTGCAATGTGTGTTCATGCTAATGAAGAAACATGTCACCCAGTGCCACAATGAGGCTCACTGACGTGTTTGTAATAGTTTTTGGACAAAGTAAGCTCTATGGCATGGAGGAATAAGATATATCAGGTTTTGATACACACACAATATTTGTTAGAAGGATTGAGTGATTCAGTGCTGGTTTTTGTTTGACGATGATCAGTAAAATACATAATATACACATACAGAGTATTATTACGTGTTTTAGTGGTGGTCTGACACATTTGATTTAAATTTGGATTGTACCTGTGTGCGTGTTAGAATGTAGTTTTCTTGAATGTACAGTACTATTTAATGTTCTTCTACTTTTCTTTAAGTGTGATATCAGTTTTATTTGCATAGACTCTAAAAGGAGAGGTCTGTATTTTTAGCATTTGCTCCTCTCTGTGGTGATGTAGCTTTAGTTCCAGGGGTTTACAGTCCTCCCACCTTATAGTCTATTGTGTCTGTCCATGTAACTTTGAGCTGAACAGGCGACAATCAGAGCCTCCAGCAGCAGATCAAAGCAGCGGTCTCCCTGGAGAAACACCAAACAAAGACAGAGATGCTGACTATAAGGACTGTGATGTGGAGGCTGAGTGTAGGGAGCAATAATAAGTGCGGACAGCCCACCTAAAGGCGCGTTACACCTCACTTCCCTGTCTTTTAACTTATGCAAAGAGTGAGGGACTTGTAGCTAATTTAGTGTTTTTACAAGAGCTGACTGAGAACTTCAAACAAGACCACACAGGCTGGCAGGTATCGTAAGGTCTGATGAACATCTGGTGACATCTGGTGGACTAAAGAGGTACAAGTGAGGAAAGGCCTGAATGAGCAACTGTTCATACTGTAAATAATAGACTGTATATCCTGTGGCAGTGGAAGAAGTGCTACATTCAAGTATTAACATTAAAAAATAGTATAAAATAAAGTAAATGAATTCATTATGCACACCATAACCATTTCTGAATAACATATAATGAATCACTGAATTATAATGACTGATGCATTCATGTGTGAGCACCACTATGTTGCAGTTGGTAAAGGTGGGGCTAATTTCAACAACTTTATGTTGTGCTTAATTCCTAATAATACATCATCAACAATAAGTAATAATAATATTAATAATCTGTATAAATTACATTTTAAATGTGTTCATTTTTCATTCATTTATTTGACAATCATATTTACTACTTTTTAGATTAAAAAAACATATGATATGCAGCACTAATCTACCTAGTAGTATACAAAGTATAATAATAATATAATATTCTATTATAAGGTAAAACTGAAAAGAATGCATAATGAGTACTTCTACTTTTGATACTTTGAGTACATTTTGTTGATTATGTACTTTTACTTAAATAACATTTCAATTTCAGGCTTCATACTTTTACTTGTAATGGAGTATTTTTAGACAATGGTATTTCTACTTTTACTTAAGTAAAGGATCCCAGTACTTCTTCCGCTAATGGTTACTGGTCAATTTGTATGGCTTTCAAGGGGGAGGATGACAGAAAACGTTGTGAATCATTCTCCAGACGTGAGAGTCAAAGACAGCTGGACTTTAGATTCTTGGTTACTAATCCAAAAACTTCTTCAGAAATGAACTTATGAATCTAAAAGAAATCAAGTTGCCTTTGCCTTAGCGCTGATATACCATGATCTGGATGACTGAGAATATTCACAGACTCTGTGAACCGAGAACCTCCTCTCTCTGTTTATTTCTCTTAGGAACTCTAATGACTCTCGTTTTTTATATTTATATTTTATCATAATAGCTTTCAAATTATTCTGATGGCACAGCCATGAAAACTGAAACAATCCCTAAGACAACTGGTGCAGTCTGCAGTTCACACATCCAATGACAGGTCCTTGCGGTCTGCCATAGTGTCATTCTTTTTCTGACCACTAGAAGGCACCAAAGAAAACGTTGTTCAAATTCTCCTTTTTTTCAATGAGATTTTTCCTTAGTTTTTTTATTTTAAGGTTATAATTTTTAAGGTTATAATTTTAGCCTCAAAATAAGAGAATAAAAATAGGTCGCTTAATACAATTTTGCAAGCTAATCTTAAAGCTGGGGTAAGCAGTTTATTTCTGAACCATTTTTCTTATATTTGTTTAAATTCTCTTTACATTCTACCAGAGGGCTGTTTCACAAAAGTAGAATTTAGAAATCCAGGATAAGAGATAAAGCTAGGCTTGACCTAGTGTGATCAGTGCATCCTGGCTTTATCAGTTTCACAAAGGCCAAACCAGGCTCAGAAGGTGCAACTAGGTCAAGCCAGGTGTAAGTAATTCAGATAAATGGGCGTCAACAACTTTTTTCAAGAGACCACGCTGTCGATCACAGATTCATTGATGCTGAAATGGAAAAGACGTGTGCAGCATACTCTTATTTGCTGTTCCTCAATGAGTGTAAAAAGGTTTTTGATGAAAAAATGCACATAATATAAAAAAAGAAAGAAAGAAAAGTATTAAAACATCGAGAAAAGTGTGGCAGACAATACTTATATACAATACTTAATTAGTAAGTTGCTAAAAGAATCACTGCTCCCAGCTGAAACTGTTAATTATAACGTTACCATGAATAGTAACGTTATGTCACACCTACAAGTAAGCACCGGACCTTAATATGTCACTCAGCAAATGTATTAATTACAACCACTAATCAACATACTGTCTATTCAATTCAATTTTATTTATATAGTGACAGTTCACAACAAAAGTATTTCTTTTCTGGCAGCATTACTACTAGTACTTGTACTAGTATTACCCATTTAACCCTATTTTGAAATAATATGTAATGCTGAGATATCTGAGTGAGGAGTCTGGGGCTCCTCCCCAGATGTTTTTGAGCATTAAACACTTAATTTTCTGATGTCTGAAGAAATATTCTACACCAATTTATGGTGGAAATTATTTTATATAAATTTTATTTATATAAAAAGGAAACAAAATTCAGCTGGCAGGTGACAATTCAAAATATAAAAATATAATGCAGTATCAGCAGCTTGTTCAATTAGCTTAAGTTTCATTTTTGGACAATGCACATACCTTTCTTCTATGTTTGCACTGCATGTTTTCTTATTAACCTTTCTTAAAGCCTTTTCAGTTATTTACCATTTTTAGTGCAAGCAACATATTTGACAAATACTTTTAAAAAGTGTGTGTATATATATATATATATATATAGTAGGCTTGGCAGAGAGGCTGGAGGTCTGTCAATTTTGTGTGAAAATGGTGTACTTGTTTAGTCAATATGGATAATAGATAAAAGTCAGTGTTGTGGTGCTCATAGAAAATACTGTATGATATCTGTAACTTGACCCTGAGGCTGTAGTCCTACAGCACATCCATAGGTGAAGACTTCCTGCTGTGCTGACTGTTATGTGTTTTACTGTCATATGTCTGAACTGCACACACTTGAAAAAATTAACAAAATAAAAAACAGACTTAGATATGGAGATAAAAAGAAGCACTTAAGATATTAGAAAACCAGCAACTGCAAAGAGAAGTGATTTAGTGATTTAGTGAACTAGAAGTACACTGTAAGCCAAGCTGTAACACAGTGTATTGCGGTAATCATTGTTTTCTCTCCCAAACACGCAGTTGTTTCATGAATAAACTGCACAATATATCCTCCTTATTGAAGTAGGACTATAATTTGAGAGTATTATAAAATGACATAGGAATCCTACATAGTGTTTGTGAGTTTCTTGAGTGACATATAATGTCCGGTGCTCACTTTTAAGGCACAATATAACATAATTATGACAGTTTCAGTTAAGAGCTGTGATATTTTTAGCTTCTCACACATTCAGTCGGTCAACAATTGGCTGCCACTTTCTTCCGCTGGTTTATTGCTGTACCCGTGTTACTTTTTCTTTTATTGATCCTTTTTTATTATTTTTATTTTTTACAAGTGCTTTCATTCCACATAAACCTAACTTACTCGCTAATGCCATTGTGTGCAAAGTATGGTGCACGCATCTTCTCTAGTTATGAAACCTAATACCCACGACCTACTATTTTAATACAGGCTACTGAAAAATATGCAGAACACACAGACCTACATAAGAACATGGAATGACTGAAAAAAACACTTTGGTTTCTGATCGGCGTGACTGCTGACTGAACAGATAAGGCACCAGGATTAACTAAGCCTGGCTGTTAGCCTGGTCTGGGGCAGGCTAGCTGCACAGAATAAATCGCCATGGTAACTTATGTGCTTCTACTTTCGTGAAACCGAGTCCAGGCTTAATTCAGCCAGGATATCTGGAAAATCCCGGCTTAATCCCTTATCTTGGTTTTGTGAAACAGCCCTCAGGAATCAATAAATCAAATGCTCTGACCCAAATCAAATCCTGTATCTGTGTCTGTTGCAGGAATTTAATAAGCAAGATGATCAATCATGTCATTCGGTCCAGTTGACATAATTGACTGGCCTACCTGCCTACCTGCTGCTCTCTGCCCTTTTTGTGCATGAAAATGAATATTCATAGCTTATTTTAATGTAATAGTTACTAATAATTCGTTTTACCTTTCCTAAGGTAAACTGAGTGAGTTATATCAAAATATGTATAAATATCAAAAATATTTTTTTAAATATAGTTATTTTGACTCAGTGGAGGGATGGACAAAGTACTTAAAATTGTCATTGAAAAGTAATACGTATGTAGGTAGAATCAGGAAAAGGTACTTAAAGAATCCAAAGTAAAAGTAATAGATGCAAAAAAAGCAAGGGCGTCACTTTGGGTTGAAAAGTGGTGGCGACAGAAGGGCTTGAATTAGGGGTGTGAAGAGGCACTGATGATCGATCCCAATACATGTGATATATATTAAAATCTGAGGGAGACAAAAGGAGATCTAAAGCGTAACTCGGTAGAATTAGTTGAGAACAAAATGATGTAACAACGGTCGGTGAAAATACCTACCTACTGTCAGGGTTGGCTAGCATGTGGAGGTCTGTGCAACACTCCATTGCCTCCTCAGACCATTGACCAACCGCAAAACCAGTCATGTTGGATGATGTTGCAGGCAGCATAGTGTAACACCCCCGAATCAAGCTCCCAATTGACCAACCAGTGAATAAAAATGAGTAGGCAACAATGGACACACTGTACCAAAAATAACCTCTGATTTTATTTATATAAAATAGGAATATAAAGGTTTAAAATCAGGCGGAAACTAAGATCATTAAAAGCGAAGTTCAAATGGGGAAACTGTCAGTCAAATGGAAGTGCAGTTTGTCAGGGCTGGGTGTGCTCGACTTTGTCGTCCTGCGTGGGCAAAGCCAAACACCACAGGAACGATCTGCTGCTGGTCACCGGCTGGTCGGGTGTAACCACACTGCTTGGGCCTCTGGTAACTCTACTGGGTAGCAGTGGCTCCACACTGGCAGTTCCCCAAACCTCGACACAGCCGTGTACCACACTCTGGTAACGAATCAGCAGCCTCAGCACACCGGCACACTGCACACAGGAGACAGACAAAGGACTGTGGAGCATAGTGTGTGGCTGGTTAAATAGATTGCAGGTGAGGTCACACCAGAGCACACCTGTCTACCATTAAGCCATGCAATTTACCAAGTGCAAAACCACACCCACCAAATGCACACTCCCTCTAAGTGCTCCCCCTCACACTACCACTGCACTCAAACTTTTGACACAGGTCAACCCTGTTACAATAGCATTCACCACGGGGTCTCCAGACTCTTTCACATCTGTCACAGGTGCTCAGTCTGAACCTGATATCATCTGTGAAGAGAACAGGATGCCAATGGCAGAACTGTCTATTCTGGGCTGTGAGCACGAATCCCACTAGAAGACATAAGCCCTCATGCCACCCTCATGGAGTCTATTTCTGACTGTTTGGACAGACACATGCAAACCTGTAGCCCGCTGGAGGTCATTTTGTAGAGATCTGGCATTGCTCCTCCTGGCTAAAGGAGTAGACAGCGGTCTTGGAGCTGGGCTGATGCTCTTCTACAGCCCGTTCAGCTCTCCCTGTGTAGCAACCCGTTTACTGGTATCTCCTCCATGCTCTTGAGATGTGCTTTAGACTCAGCAAACCTTCTTGCGACGGCACATATGGATGTGCTATCCTGGAGGAGCTGGACAACCTATGCCACCTGATAATATTTTTAGCTTATTCAAAACCTTTCTTGTGTAAAGTATGTAATCAGCAACATTTACTCAAAATATCTGTATCAAAAGTATATCAACATACTATTATTTAAAAGTATCATAACTTTCGCTTCATCTTTCAGTTTATCAAAAAAAAATTGCATTCAAAACCACCAAATTTAGAGATACATGGTTTCACTGCAGGATGGGCATGCAACATTTTAAAGTAAGCTTGATTGAAAGCTGTCTGAGAAATGTAGTGGAGTAAAAAATACATTATTTGCCTCTGAGATGAAGTAGAGCAGAAGTATAGTTACATAGAGTAGCTATACTTGTCAAATTTATACTTGTACTAAGTACAGTAGACTACTAATTTATTCTACCACATGCTGTTCTTATCTTTGTCATTGTGCTTTTAACTATTTCTCAAATAACACCACATGATTACATATACCTATGTAGGTCTTCTCTTCCACCAGAAATCCCTCCAGTTCAGACGGACGCAAACTAACAGCACATTTTGGCTAAACTAGGTTGTAGTAAGCAACATGTGTGTCTCTTTTCATATATTTCTCCTTGTTTAACTTATGGATCAGTTTGTTGTTGTCAATATAATGCGGTTATGTTATTATTAAATAATTTAATGTCTAATCATCAGTGAATGTCTGAATAATTCTTCAAGACTCCTCTGTATTAAAGGTTCTTGTCTCCTTTAGCAAAAAAAAAATTAAAGTGGCAGAGCTGCTGCCATTTATGTAGTCCTGAATTTGTAGTCCTATTTTTGATCGTACCCATCTTGCCATGCAACGACTTACCAGCAAGTGGCGCTATACTACAAATAAACACTTCATCAAGGTTCTGCAGCTGCTCTCACATGTGTAGATTGTATAAAGGAAATATGCAAAATGTTTTTAATTGGTGTGTTCCTTTAGGATTTAAAAAGTGTTTGAGGATTCTTTTGATTTTGAGTTTATTTATTATGCAGGGCACACACGCATGTGTTAACATACAGAAAAAACACAAAGCATTAACATCTAATGGCTTCACACTTACATAGCTATAGTCTAAAGATGTTAAAAGCACAATGAGGTGGTTCAGTAAGTTATTTGAGGCAAATGTTGTACTGTGGTCTTGTTGTGAAATATATAACGATGAGGTCATATTTTAATGATAATTAACTTGTAGCCTCAATACCCAGAGGAAATGTCCTCTGACCTCAAATGCTCTGCTGTGGGACTCTTTTACAAATTGTGCTGTGAAGTATAAATTTATACCTGAATGTCTTCTTCCCTGCAGGGAAGAATGACATCACTCCCAATTAATCCAGCATTAATAAAGAATCAATCAGTTGGGACATTATAGTCAAGTGCTGCTAATTGTTGAGTTTATGAACATTTAATAACGTTACCTTTGATACTTGTTGAACTTATTAACTTTTAATCTCCGACCTCATTCATGATTAATAACTCTCTGTCTGATCCTTTTAAAATGAGGCCCCAGCTCTGCCTCTGACAGATGGGCAGCCCAACTGCTGCCAACTGCTTTCCATGCAATATTCAAGATGTATGTAACACACAAGCATACACACACACACACACACACGCGCGTGCCCATCACTCTGTTTAGGAGTGAAGTCACAACAGTGGAGTCACCCTACCACAAGAGATCATTTATGGACAGGATGTCTCTCTTCAAAAATAATTTACATAATAAAAGCATGAGGGTATATTAGAGTGAGAACCATTAAAATTCAGTATATAAAACATTAAACTATATCACTGGAGAACATGAAATTAGATTAAAAGTGTGCCTAATTACTTTCCAACAAACAGACAAAAGGCTCAATTTTCTTGAAAAGTTTGAGGTTTCTCACAATTAAAACTTCTCCAATTTTTTAGTGATTAGTCACCAATCATTAGAAAGATGTTATATAAAATTCAAGTGCTTCTTTTTGCTGCTATGTGACAAAAAAACTGTTCTCTTAAAGTAAGTGAAATCATGACCAAAGGTTTAATTAAACACTTATCATGCATTGTCACTAACCAAAACATTCTTTAATTTAACCCCCTTCAACGTTGTCATTGCACACAAGTGCAAGTAAAACAAAATACAGTTTAAAAATCTAGTACGCACAGTACAAAATGCATATCAACATATTAAACTAAGAACTATTAATAGATCAACTGGGTATAAAGAAATGTCATTGAACTTGTCATATGTACACTATAAAAGAGATAATATGTACAGCTGAATATGATCAGGATATATATATGATCATATATATGTATATATATATATATATCTTTCCACTACAACAGAGCAAACTCCAACAACTGCAATGAGATGTGGCTGAAAGCGCTGGAAGAAATCTAGTCAGTCATTAATTAACTATTTATATTAACTATTTATACTCCACTTAGTGATGCTTGATAGGAGGAATGATAACTGTTGACAAATACATTAACACTAGAAAATGTCCTTATATTTGCTGACAATTACCTTATCATGAGTATAAATACTAAATTAGAGGTGTTACAGTAAAGTGTTACCAGTACTGGGAGTTTGCACATTTATTGTAGTATAAGAAATGTACATATCACAGTTATTTTCCTTAAAAATCAACTGAAAACTGTAGTGATCTTATATAAAGTTCCTTCGCTCTTCAGCGTTTGGGCCCCCAGCACACAGGCTGCATAGATTAAGATCAGCTAATTAAAGGCTCTAACAGTCGAGTGTATTCACCCACAAATCCTCACATTGAGGCTGTGTTGTTTTTCAGTTTGGAGCAGGAATCAACAGACAGACACTTAACAAGCTGCTTAACACAAATGCACCAAACCCCGTCTCACATTTGTACAACACATTTCACATTTCCAACAGAGTGAGGAGGGTGAAGATTCTTTTACACATGTACAGTTAAAGTGAGATGAGCTGCATTAACAACTCAACCACTGAAGCAAACTTGTCTATTATATAATATAATGTATTGTGATATGAGTGTATACAAGGATATTGTTGACCCTAAATGGATCAAGTGTGTTTTAAAAAGTAGAAATCTCCTTGAATTAGCAAAAAAAGTCAAGTAAAATCCCAAATTTGCCTCAAAAGACACAAGGCTTAAAGGAGAGATAGTTGTAAAAATGTCTATATTTCTATAAAAGTGCTCATAGCATACAGTTAAGACATCATATTTGTTTATATTCATTTATACAGTGTACACCCTTTTGTTTCTCCTATATAATATAGAAACAGAGCAAATGGGTTGGGTTACTTCAAATATGGCTATGTTTACTCAGCGTAGTGTTGGAAGAAGTACTCAGACTTTTACTTTGGAATTGTGACACACTGTAAAAAATACTTCATTTACAAAGGTCCTACACAAGTAAAAGTATGTAAGTATAATCAGGAAACGGTACTAAATGAGGTAAAATGTCCCCTGTGTTAAAGTATATCATTAGATTATTATTACTCATGCATTGACGTAAAAGCAGCATTTTATTGTTGTAGTTGGTTGAAGTTGAGCAAATATTTTAATATTTTTATAAGGCTAATAATTATTTTCATTATGGAATAGTCTGCCGTTTATTTTCTTGAGTTAATCAATATATTGTTTGTTTTGTAAACAGTGAGAAATACCATTACAGTCAGACCCCAAAGTGACGCCTGCACAATACTTGTTTAATGAGATTATTAAAAATCATTATAAGGATAAAGCAGCAGCCCTCACACCTGAGAAACTGGAATCCGAATGTGAAGCATGGTATTTGGGTAAGGTTAAACCCATTATTGGAATGGTGCTATATTAGCATACTGTTTAAACCAGTTCAGACAAAAAATCTCCACAGGAACCAACAAAGTTTTATCTTGTTTGCCTTCCTCTACAGTGCTTATATTTTTTTTTTGCTATGATCCCTGTGATGATGTGTGATTGCTTATTAATAATCTGCACCAATCTAGTCTAAGTAATAAATTTATATGATAGTAATTTTATTGCTAGTCCCAATACAATATTTTATCTTCAGTACCAAAGGTACTAAAGTGTAGATACTTTTTTGATACCATACTTTAAAACATATTAATATTTTTAATTTATTAAAAGAAGCCACATTTTTCTAATTTTGTCAAAATGTAAGAACTTTGTCTAAGTATAAGATTGGCAAAATTATGATTTAGTTCAGATTGTCTCATTTGGTGATATATGTAAAGAAGAAGAAGCATTTAATAGCAGCTTTTTTTATTTGACAGTTTTCAATCCATGGTGCTATAGACACATCTTGGTTGGTACCAAGAAAGCTACTTTTTGACACCTCGGTATCATATCATATGAAAATATACTTGTCAGGGTATACATCTGCAGTCTATTAACCTCCTCCTCCTTCCTTCCTTTCTTTAACCCCTACATACAGCCACCACAGCCTCCTGTCTTCGTCCCCTCCTCATCTTTTGTCTGTCTTTCCCTCCAGAATTCCTGGCCAGAGGCTCAAGCCTTCTCCCTCTGTGTTGTTGTCCATCTGTCGGCCTCCTCCACCAGCAAATGTGTACTTCTTCTTCCTTGAGCCTTGAGGTGTGTGGGGGTGGTTGACCAGTGGAGGGGTGACCTATACCACGGAAGAGTCTGCATTGACACTAATGGAGACAATAAGAGGGAACAATGGTATGGATGAAAACCAGGGAGGTGGTGGGGGGAAGCAGTGGCTGACTGACCGTCTCCATGCATACATACCCTTCAGTCCTCTGTAAAAAGTGTGTGGAGACACATAAGAAAAGCCTGTGTGGTTACATATTAATCTTCATGAGGCAGCTTTATCACACCAGTACTCATTTTTTGGATAGAAATGGTGGTCATCATCGTTTGTGTTTTCAAAGTAAATATTTCCTATTGTTCCTCAAATGTCATTAAAAAAGGTTAGTTAAGTAATATGTTTCCCATTAACCACTAATAATCCTCACTATCAATTGTATACCTACATACTTATCCTATGTATATGTCTTTCACTCACATCTATGATCAAAACCAGGATAAATATTTTATATTATTTATAAAAGATAACTAAATCCACATTAACTTCTGCCAACTTCGCACTGGTGACCCATATCCTCCTCTGGTTTACTATAAGAAGACAAGAAACACTGTGTTTTGGCAACATATCTGCATCAGCTCAATTTGGACATGGTTATCTTGAAAAACCTCTTATCTGAAAAGTCTGCTGGCGGGAAACCAGTATTCCTGTGATAAGGCGTTTCTGCTAACACTGAGCACAACACTGGGGTAGTTTTTACATTGTAGTTGGAGAAATTGTTTGGTAAACCAACAAGTACTGGTTTTTCTAGAGTGCCAGAAAAATATTCCAGCACATGATTCCCTGTATAACTACAAGTGGCCAATTTTACATTTGTATTTGTGGACCAATTAAACAAACAATATATGACTGGTAGTCGTATTATTTTAAACTTTCAAATGAGCTACACTAAATGTTTTTTTAGCTTCATTTCTAGTGACATGAGAGTTGTATTGCTCTTATCATCAGACTCTGTAAATCAATGTACATATAATGTGTATTTCCTAAAATGACAAAATATTCCTAAACTACAATGAAAAAATTATGGGATTTCTGGTTTCCCTCCAGCAGACTATTAAGATAAAAGATTTTTCAAGACAAGCGTTTGCAAAGTGAGTCGACGCAGATTTGTCACCAAAACAGTGTAGTCTTGGAGCGTTTTCTTAACTATGGAAAGAGCGAAGCTAGCTGTTTCCCCTCACCCCTAGCTGTAGCTTCATTTTTACCGTAGGCCTACACACAAGAAAGCACCGATTATCTCAACTAACAAAGAGAAGCGAAATCAAGGCAATTTAAAACAGACAGCAAACATTTGTAAATTGGTTGTTCAAACTGTACCACTAACTAGTTTTTAACTGTATTTTTATTTTGACTCTCTATTTATGCTTGAGTACTTTTGATATCATTGCTGGTCTTCTTTATCCTGAAACTTTTATCTAGGGTGAAAGGTGCTTTCTAGATGAATATCTATTTACTCATTTATTATCACATGAAGCCGGTTATAGGGCTTAAATTATTGCTGCACTTATGGGCTGAACTTTGATTGTTGTGTGACACAGCAGCAGGTTTGTTTTGGCTTTCATTTTGTGAATACTCATGATGGGTTACACAGTGCTGGTTCTTCAGTGGGAATGTAAAGATTAGCTCCCTGCGTGAACTGGCAGGGTGTCTGAAAAATGTTATTACAATACTTGTTAAATTGACGATATATTTGGAATTCAGTCAGCACTAGTGTCAGCCACTGTTTGGCCGGGATATAATGGTCACAATAACTTGCTTTTGTGGAAGAAAGAAGGTCATAACTAGCTGTGATCACCCCACAGAGAAAACACATCATTACACACTTCTGAGGAATGAAGTCTTGTGAGCCGCCTGTGATTTTAATGAGCCCGAGTTTGGTATCATCAGTTTGTGGTGGTAAACTGTCTCGATGTTTCCTCTTGACAGCCCAGTTGCTCGGTAAATGTAGGTGTGTCTGTGTTAATGCCCTGTTTTAACTAGTGTCAGTGTTAATGTGTCAATGTTAATGCTGCTCCAACAAAACCTTTTAAGATAAGACAAATGCAAATAAGCAAGTAAGTGTCCAGTCAACAGCTCATGGACCATTCTCCAATCAGTACCCTGTACTCTCATTTAGGTTGTCTGTCAAATGTCCAGTGTTGATAAAAGATCCCTCCCTAACCTAGAGGTGGAAGGTACATTTAACTTTACTTCACTTACTTACTTACTTACTTTACTTGAGTATTTCTATTTTATGATAGTTTATGACTCATACTCCACTACATTTCAGGGTAGATTTGTGTAACTGAAATGTATGATCACTTTATAAAATATGTGCATTGTTATAGAGATTAAACTGCCCAACAGTACATAGAGTAGTTAAATTGTCTCCCTCCCAACCAGCAACAACATAAAAAGCTGCTTCATGTTAATTTATCACTTCACTTTCACTGCGTCACTTTCACTTCAGTAATTAATTTCACTTCAGTAATTAATTACTTCTTCATACACAAACAGAGATGCAAAAACTCCATCCGATTTTCTTTTCTTAATGTCTATAATAGGGCTCTATCTTAAAATAACACGACTTATGTGAAAAGATTTTTATTAGTCTTGGTTTCAGTGGAGAGTTGAAGTCACTAGAGTTGGGTCTAATGCAGCTTCAGAGATTTTCTATATTGACAATAAGAATGTAACTGGAGAAAGACACTGAGTACTAGTTACTTCTGGCAAGCAGGTTACCAAATTCAGTTTCACTGTTCGCAAAACATCTGCAGCTTCTGTAGGTAAATTCCATTTGTCATTCACAAATGTAATCTTGAGAGTGGTTCTCCACACCTACAAAACTCTACTGGCTAACTAGGGTGTTTGTTTGTGTGTGTTTGTACGTGTGTGTAAAACCTTCCCTCCCTTGTTGCTAGACTGTCTACCCACAGCTGTAAATGAAGGGTTTGAAAACAGCACAGCATTTTAATTGTAGAGGCCATTGGTGGGGAAGAATCAATTATGAGTGTCAATCCAGCACAAAACAGCCTACAGATGGTCACACGCTGTTTGTTTAAGTGAGTTACAATGTACGAAAAAAAGAGATAAGATTGGGCCTAACAATAATACACTACACTAATAAGCTTGCATGTACTAAAGTTTAAAAGGTTATATTTATATTTATTTACATTTATTTCTGTACAACAACTAAAAAAAAAGTGTGTATGTAATCCATCACAGTGCAAATCAAGTCTGCATTAATTTTTCTCAGGGTTGCAACATCAAAGCATAACAAGGCACTTTAAAGGCAGCTTGATTTAAAAAAGTAACACTGCATTCAGTTTCACTTTTACCGAAACTCAATGTAGACGTGAGGCTCACAGTGATTGCAAAGAAATGAATGGAAACCAATTGGCGGAATATATTTGAATTACGTGCATGGTATTTTAAATGGTTAGATGTTATATAAAGAATGCGTCTTATATATCTAGTAGATGGGATGAAATATATCAATGCATTCAGTTTACTATTCCCACAGTGGAGAAACTGGAGCCAGAGATTTTTTAAAATATTTCCTTTACAAAATGAGTTTAATGAGTAATCGATCATCAAAATTGTTACTGATTGATTTTCTGTCGATCAACTAATTGATAATATTCATTGCAGCTCTAACACTACTGAATTCAGCCAAGGGGATCAAGTTCCTCACTTTTATTTCCTTTAGCAGACTAGTCCATGTGGCTGGAGTATAAAACATCTTTATAGTCTCTGTCCTTAGATGAGGTCATGATTGCAACATGAACTCTGTGAAGCTTTTTGCAGAGATTCAACAAAGTTTGCCTGGAATGGCTTAATAAATAATATACCAATGACTCAGCTGACTTACAGAGATGGTCAGAGATGGTCAATATACGAAGCACAATGATGAAAGAGTGGATGAAGAGACAAAAAGAAGTAAGACCTGGTGTAATGTACTGTAACTCCTCAAAATAATGAAAAAGAGTTAAAGTAATCGAAAAATGAGTAGACAACACAGACACTTGTTTTGAATTTTATGTTAGCATCATTAGCTTTGGTTCATCTACAGATTGTGACTCTTGTCCCGTTGTAAAATGTGTGTTTGTCTCTGTTGGTGTGAGCTTGTGTAAAGAGGAAATTGGTTTACAGTGGGGAGTCAAGTTTGGAGGGACAGTGGGAACAGAAGGTGTTGGGGGGTTTGAGGAGGTTTTATTCGGGGTGACTCACTGTCTCTCTCCCCCTCTTTTGTCTCTTCTTTTGATATGTGGGGTGGGGAGAACGGAGTCACGGGCCTGTGCTCGGACCTCTCCAGGGAAGTTCATTAAACGTCATTTACATTTGTGATGCCAATCATTCAGATACTATAGCCGAACAACGCATGTTTTTTTCTCAAGCCAAAGTTCAGTACACCCCCATGATTACAAATTCAGGTCTGCTAAAAGACCTCATTGGAATACTAAAGTGCTGTTGTTAAAATGGGTGCTGCCTACATGATAAGATATCATGCTAAATTACACATCATACATTATGCTCATTCAGCATTGTAAACAGTCAACAGTGTGCATGAGAAACCTGGACTTCTGGTGGACTTGAGGAAAAGTTGCAGAACAACAAGCACAAACCTCACATGAACCTTAGGGAGAATACTGAGGTATTTATACTGGTAACATTTGTCTGGTTTTGTCAGTTGGACTGCCTCAGCAGTCTGGTTGAGCTAGTTACAGGAAAGTGTGTGTCTGTTGGTCAGCAATGTTGTATTTGTCTTTACAAAGTTTTGGTCCCTGTTTGCAGTGTAAGTAGTGCTTTAAACTTTCAAAATGGAGTCCTGAAAAAGAAACCTGTAGGTGACACAGCATGGCATTGAGGCCCACTCCAAAAGACATCACATGTGTGCCTGTGTTGGACCAGCAGAAACCAACACTTGTTGAACTTTATGATTTATTTCACAAATACACTAACGCTGAACACTCAATTTATAGATTGATTGATGCACTGCTTTAAATGAAAGGATACCAGAAGAAGCAGTGTAGCTGGTTTTGTTTCCTTCTTTAAAGAAAAACATATTTGTGACTATATTTAAGCTCTATTTTAACTGGTTTCTGTGACTCAGATTGTTCATTTTCAGAGCACTAGAGACAGGAAGTGGCGTTTGATGTAGGAAAAAATAATTACATACATGCAAACCACACACATACACATATCCTACACACTTTCAGAAACAGCAAGAAGCATTCATCACAGCTGATCTTTAAGTCTAAGAAGTTGGACCATCTACTCTCTGTGTCCATACTGTGTTTCACAGTTATGAATATTCATGAATTTAATGTGATTTTAGGAAGGGGAAGAATGTGTGCACTGGTGCATCTGGTTTCTGAGTCACTTTGTGTGGGAGGCAAATATTACCGGTGTGCAAGCACAGTCAGGTTGCAAAGTGCTTTACCAAAATGCAAAGATGCAGAGACTGTGAGAGAACAAAGCTGTGTATCTATCTATCTATCTATCTATCTATCTATCTATCTATCTATCTATCTATCTATCTATCTATCTATCTATCTATCTATCTATCTATCTATCTATCTATCTATCTTTTATGCATCTTAATTTGTGAAATTATAAAGATGTTTGTGATGCTTGCCACTGTTTTTATTTGTGGAAATATTTGCAAGGCAGCCAAACCTCCTATTCTACCAAGTGAATCCAAATCCATAAAATGTTTTAAAAATAGTGTTTATCAGTTATTTAAAAAGGCTTTTTTTCGCGCATTTATTGATAAAACTGAGAGCCCACAGTTGAGAGTCTGAGAACAAAAGATATCTGAGAATAAAGATCAACATTGTGAAGGATTGTGTCACATCCTTCTTCTTCTCCCTTTTCCGGTGAGAGGACAACAGCGGAGAGTCGTTCCGAGCTCTGATTGGTCAAGTCGTTCTAACAACAGCGCTGATTGGCTCAAATATTGCCGCTCCTGAGCTTCTATTTTGAACATAAATACGAGCAGCTCCAGTCTCATTTCTCAGAAACCAGGGGCTGTCAGAGAGGGGGTACGCTGTACTGCAGCTCTCTGACAGGAACAACAACTATGCTGCTTTAGTAATTTAGCAGGACTGGATCAAAGTTTTACTCCACGCGGAAGTCTCTTCCCGGTGTTTCGGATCGTATGTTTGGAAATGTTTTCATAAATTGTTGCTAGTTAGCTTCCGGGTTAGCTCGAAGTTTGGACCGTCTTGCTGATTCTCAATTTTTGACCCGAAATTTAAACTAAATACACCACAGAGCAATACCGTCTGCAGGATTTATACAAATTGGACCGCTAAAATGGAGTCTGTCAATTTTTTGGGCAGCACCAGTCCTGTTAACACCGTTTTGAAAAGAAGGCCCGACGGGATCCCCGGATTTTCCTCGCTCACTCTGCCCGAGCTGAGCACAAAAAACACGCACTGCAGGGACCTGTTCTCCCCTGGACCCGCGACCGTGTTGTCTCCTGTCACAAATTTGGCTCTGGACATGAACAATTTAGTCGTCCTCGGAAGGTATTATTATTATTATTATTATTATTGAAGTTTTGTTATTTTATTCTTGTAGTACTCATAAACTGACTCCAGCTGCTTTTTGTTTTTTGCAATCCATGGAAAACACCATTCATGTATCCTAATCCTGAGTCTGGTTTACTGATTTCCCTGTTCATCTTTGCCCACACAGCCAATGTGATACACCAAAAAGGAGAAAGCATGCACCCCTCGAGAAGATTCCCTCCTTTGCTTCTGACGTCTCATCTGATGCTGGTGAGACCCCCCCCTAAAAAGGCTATTGTCTTTGCTAATTGAAACTATTATAATTGATGCCGCTGTGCCTAGTGTTAATCTATCTGTATCTTATTTCATTCATTCCATGATGGTTTCTAGATGAGGCAAGAGATTAGACTTATAAATAATTAAAACCATTATGCTTTATTTCCATGCAAAGTTTCACTTGCACATCACTACTTTTTACAAATTGAATTGTTCTGATAGTGTACAATATTATTCAAATATTTGGTTAAGTTCCTGTTAAACTGGCTGAATATGCAAAGTTCACCAGCCACACTTCTCATTCATTGTTATTCAGCTAGTTCTTGGTGCCACTTTCCCATCCTGTGCTGCACCACCTGATGCTTATCTCAATCTGTGGCAAACATTTTCTTCAGGTCTAGGCATGGATCCCCCGAGTCCCATGGATTCTGTTGAAATGGAGGACACGTAAGTTGCAATGTCCTCATCATGTCTGTTCTAATCAATCAGCCTGTGAGCTCTGTCCCTCTGCTTAACCCACTGACACCCCCACCCCTCACCTCCATGCTGCGCTTAGGCTCAGCTGAGCCAAGCACTATTTCTCATCTAGGATTATTGTTTCTTCCGTTGGCTTTAAGATGATGGCCTCACTAATTTTTTACTAAGAAGATTAGGGGATATGGACACGTGAGCTTAACTTTCTTTAAGTTTAGTATTAAGATTGTTTTTAACAAATCCTATCAGCACAAAGACATATTTTATGTTTGCTGGAAACCTTAACTCAGGTCCTCTTTGTTATCTTGACCGGTTTGTCAGCATATCCTTGGACTGCTAATCTTGGGTGGCCCTTTTTTCTTAATTCTCAATTGGGCGAGTCTTTGCAGACATCTGCCACCGAATGTGCGAGTTCCTTTACAGCAGCATTTGGTGCTCATTCACCTCCCTTACAGCTGCCCGGTTGCTAGGAGTTTTCCAGGTTGGGGGAGGATGTAGGTTTAATGATAGCCCGACCCCTCTGGGTTTTGGCACACTCTTCCTATGCACTGTTATTTCAATAGGAATGGGGGGGCTTGAGCTCTTTCTGCATCAGGACTCTTGAAATGAGGACACCCCCAGAAAACAACTGCCCTCCCTCCTCCCAGTCTGCATTGAATGGGACACGCTCTCTCTCCTCAACAAACAAAGGGCTGTTGCAGAAAGGGGGCTGGCGGCGTTTGCTCCAGCAGGCATATGGTAGATTAGCTGATCTCTGCATCCCTTCTCCTGCCCTCCCTTCCCCCCTGAGCTGCACACTGAGCTGTCCTCTCATTTAGCATACAGGTGGGCATAACTCAAATGCAAAGATCACTTCTTGCCCCTATGCATTCAGCCAACTTCCTCTAGTCCAACTGTTCCCCTCGCTTTCTCAATACAGCTCTAGATTCTATGTCTTTGTAGTTTAGGGACACAAGGTGTTTTTTGACTGGCAGCAGAGTCCTCCCAGCCTCTTTCCATAGCCGGTTTAATTATAAAGACATGTTACTTTTTGTTAGGGCTGAAATAATCAATGCGTTGCAGCTCTACTCTTTCTTGCACAGTACTTTTTTGAATCTGTTAGATTTCAAATTTTGGACAACTTCTCATGTTTTGTTACAGATTTGAAAAGGCCATTCAACAGTCAAGCAGAATTGTCAACGAGTAAGTTGCTTCTAGTCAATAACTGCTGTCTGGTTTTCATGTCCTCATTATTTAAACAATATTGCTCTCCCAGGAGTATTTTACTCCTGAAAGTAAAACTGCCTGTTTTGATTTGTAATGACTTTAATTTCTCCTACTCTCTTTTGTCAAATATAGAAAGATGCCAATTCGAAGAATCAACTCATTGCCAGTAAGCAGATTTGTCATGTCTTTGTTTTACAACCCTGAATGTCTTATTTAGTCAGAAATTTGGCTGATGCCCAGAGCTGACAGATGCTTTGAGAAATTGGCCTGTTGTAGACTTAACTTGGCTGTCAAGCACATTATAAAGCACTAATAATCCCATTTCAAAATATTCCTCCAGAAGAGTTTAAAGTAAAGATTATAAAACACACAAGGGACAGGAGAATGGGAGGGAAATCAAAGGGGAGTTTTTAAAAGCATCTGGCTTTTAAGTCTCACAATAAGAAATGTCAAACTCTCAGCTGGGGTTGGGTAACAAGATTTTCTCAAAGTTAAAAACATCATCCATTGTACAACTACCACAGGATCACTTGTTTACAGTTGTCAGGACCTCTGCTAACCACTTCCCTCTTATATCGCCCTCAGCTCCATCTCCAGAGTTTCAGCCCATCACTAAAGGGACAGGAAACAGATTCTCACCGCTACGGAATATTCGGCCAACAACCCTGCCATATGACCGCCTCCTCAACCTCTCAACGCGACAACAAGGAGAACATGCCAGAGGTCAGTGATTCAGTTTGTGTCTTTGCTAGAACACAAACCTTCAAGAGAACATGCATAGTTCAGTGGACTGCTGGCTGGTTTGATACAGTACATCCTAGAACTTTAATGCTTAGAAAGCTGATTTGTTGCCATGACGAAGCATTGTATTATTTGGCTTCAAATTTTGGCCAATCTTGGGATTTTGGCACCCATTCATTACAGTAATATTGGTTCCAATATCAGGTGTTTCAAGGAAGATTTTAATTTATACTTTATATAGATTATGCCGGCAGAATAGCTCAGGAACAGATTTATAACTATAGCCACTGAGTTAGTACAGTTGGGAAAGGGTATACTTTTTCTTGAGTATTAACGTTATCTGTCAATTCTAAACAGTTAATGTCTGTGAAATGCTCCTTTTTTTTGAAAGGGGTATTGGTTCAGCCTTTAAACTTTTTTTTTTAATTCAGGAGAGCTTTGAATTCAAGAAACCCACCAAACCAGCATCACGGTGTCGTGTGCGCTCCTTCACCAGCGGACAGTCAAAGGACGGCTTTGCCCGCCGTCCCAGCTCGGCACCAGCCCTCATGGTATGTGAACATGTGTAGAATCAGTACCCTATTTTCAATTCAATATGGCTTTACTGGGATGGAAAATGGACATGTTACATTGACAAATCATGTGTAAAGCGTTCAAAAATCAGTCATTGTGCACAGTGTGTTGACCTGGTTCTAGAAAGGGGCTAACACTACTTTTTCCCTCTTCCAGTTTTCTTCACCTCCTCCAGTCCAGCAGCTTGAGTTTTTTGACTCCAGCCCCATGTTCCTGAGACGTTCCTCCCTCACTTCCTCTCTAAACGACGATGAAGATGATGGCTTCCTGGACATACTGGATGACAACATGGAGGTGAGGGCCTTTCAATTACACTGAGATCTATGGAAATTATGTATTGGTTGAATGGATGCCTTTTACAGATTGTCTGCCGGTAAGATATCTCAAAACCCTTTTGAGAAAAACCAGAAATGACACTTTTAGATCCACATGGTTTCACTGTTGGTATCTGTCCTTTGTCACTGTATTTGTCTGACAGACCACCCTTTTGTCACCTACAGAACGACTCTGGGATGCCGATGGGAATGGCCAGCTTGCTCACTGCCCCACTGGTGGCTGACAGCACAGTGGAAGACTCTGTAAGTTTATCTATTAGTGAATGTAAGCTTTGTGGTAAATTGAAATACCGTAGCAAAGCGGTGATACTTCAGCAGCAATAACAATGTGCAGTGAAAATCGAGGATAGGATTTTCTTTCAAACAGTTAAATAGCGTCCTGAAACAAAATTCCTGCTTTGCTGATATAAATATTAATCATACTGTATTCATTAGGCAGCTTATAATGAGCTCACAAAATGTAAGATGTAAAAGTGTTTTGAGTTTAATCATTTTTGTCTCCTTCAGCCTGTCATTCGTTGCCGGCCGCGGAGTCTGTTCCGCTCCCCTTCCATGCCCAGTCCAGTGTCCCGTCCCTCTGCCAAGCGTCCAGACTGCCCCGGAGACGACAACACGCCTGTCAGGGTGAAGAGGCGACGCAGCCTGGCAGGAACACAGGTCACCACCCTGGAACAAAACCCTGAATCACCAAGAACCGTGAGTCCTCATTGTCTGATACACTGATCAGTATTAGTCAACGTCATTGTTGTACCTGATGTAATTGGCTTCTGAAACCTCTGAGGCGGACTTTCTATTGTCACTGGCTTTACAGACCTCTCAAATTACCATATTTTCTCCTCGACTGCCCGCTTAAGTCTCCTCTCCTTCCAGAGCTGTTCACTGCTCCAGAGGTCCAAGTCCTTCTGCCACACTGAGATTGAGAAGCTGCTCGATGCTGAGAACGGTTCCAGTGAGCTTATAGGAGATTTCACCAAGGTAAGGAAGACTGCTTTATTTCTTACACTAATAACTGAAATTGTGTGAAATTACTCTTCTAATCCAGTTTCTTTTTGTTTTTTAGCCTTTTATACTGCCCACAGTGGATGGCAAACATCAAGACCTCAAGTACATTACCTCAGAAACGGTGAGCAGAGACACTTGCTCCATTTTTGATGCATACACAGCAGGAGAAAGCAACAAACTTAGAGTTTTGCTAGCATAAGTATCACTGTAGTTTCAAAATTGCATATTTAACTGTGTTCTGTGTGGTCCTCAGATGGTGGCAGCTGTGTCCGGCCAGTTTAATCAGCTAGTCGATAAAGTAATTGTCCTCGACTGCCGCTACCCCTACGAGTTTGAGGGAGGACACATCAAGGTGAGCAAGAATCCCCAAACATGTTTACTTTTTATTTTTATTAACTATTGCCAATTTCCATGATGGAGGATTTACATGTGTTCTTTAAACCAGTTCCTGTCATTTAGTCTGTATGTTGGGCATCATTTTAGAGTTTTGTCACAAGTAAAAAGCATTCTGCATTAATACCTCTGGGGCAGTTCCTGTACATTTTTTTTTTTGTTTTTTTAAATTTTAGTATTTTGTGTTCTCCTTTGTCATCTCAGGGAGCTCTGAACCTGCACCAGGAGGACCAGGTGGAGGATTTCCTCCTCAAAATGCCAATCATCCCGTCCTGCCCGGACAAACGCGTCGTCATCATCTTCCACTGCGAGTTCTCGTCGGAGCTCGGCCCTCGAATGTGCCGCTTCGTCAGGGAGCGGGACCGCGCCATGAACGAGTATCCCGCACTCCACTACCCAGAACTCTACATCCTCAAGGGCGGATACAAAGACTTCTTCCCTCATTACCAGGTTCGCTTTGCTTTAGATTTCCCTTAAGATTATACTTTGTCAAGATTTAACAAAAGACATTAAATTTGACAAATCGGTCTCTAGATTTCATTTGTTTATTGAATTGAGCTTGTTTGATTTGTTGGGGTCTACACTTATTCACAATTAAAGTACTGGGGATTTTGTACTGGTTGAGTTGGTAGCTCTGGTTGAGTTGGTAGCTCTTTTGGTAAAATCATGTAGATATTCCTGATCCTGCCAAAGTGCATTTTACACACAAAACACATAATGACACATAATGAGAGCGCTGGGTTGAAGGACTGCAAAACATTATACAAACAACCACATGTTTCTGGTGGTGTTTTTTTTTTTTTTTAATTTTTTTTTTTTTTTTTAAATGATTACATTATACAAAATAACCTCATGTGAAGTTCCACTTACTAGCTTTTTCTTAGCACAACTTCATGATCTGAAAGCTCAAAAGTGGGCTGTGAGGATTTTTGTTACACAGTTTATTTTCTCATGGTCTCAAGCTGCCTTTAATGATTGAACATTTAGTGAGCAATTCTTCCATATAGTAATGGTCGAATGAATCCCTTGATGGCTTTTCCGTACTTTGAACTCGTCTTGTCTCTTCCTGCGCAGTCGCAATGTGAGCCTCAGTCCTACCGGCCCATGCACCACGAGGACTTCAAGGAGGACCTGAGGAAGTTTCGCCTCAAAAGTCGTACCTGGGCCGGGGAGCGCAGCAAGAGAGACATGTACAGCCGACTGAAGAAGCTGTGAGCGCCGCCTCATCCCCTTAAACTGCCTCTAAAACACACCACCTCCCCCCTGAATGGACTCCTCTCAGAGGCCTCACCCGACCAACAGTGAAAAATCTTTTGGGAATGTGCCAACAGAAGGGGATTTTATAAAGTTTCTAAAAGTTTCATTTGACTATAGTAAAGTTATTTATGCAAATTCAAAGAGGGAAAGATGTGAAATAATGAACGCTTGACCTGAAAGGAGTTGCTGAGGTGCAGGGAGCAGATTTCATAAAGGTGATGTTGAGCAATGTGATCATTTTTAAAAACCACTTGGACCTACTGCCTCTTTTACCGTTTTATTTTTTATTATGCTGGCATTTGCAGCACAAATCACTGCCAGATTGCAATAATATAAACAAACCACACTGCCAAGTCCGACGTTTGTCTTTCAGTCTCTACGAATACATTTGTCTTTATTTTGCATTTGTCCCACCTTATTTAAGCACTTAATTTAAATACCTTGAAATGGTGAGGTGCTTTTTTTAATATTGCTTTTTGTAGAATATTTTTTGTTTTTAATGAATTGTTTTACCCCATTTACATTTCATTTTGGTTTGTTGAAAGTATGCCTTTCTTTAGGCATCCCAAAATGCTAATTGGATATTTTAATAAGTGAATATAACATTAATGCAGAGCTTTTTATTTTATATTTTTTTTATTTTTTACCCCTCCTTCCTGATCAGTTGCAATACTTTGTAACTTTTATTTCTCTGTCAGAAGATACCAAAGCAAACCAACCTACCTGTTATCTTTGCAGTGACATTAGATTCTAATGCTGCAGGTCAGCAAGTGTGAGGTGCGGATTTTTGATCTAAAAGAAACATTTTTGTTGTTTTGCTTTGATTCCTTTTTATTTTGAGAGAGAAAATGTCTTCCACTCTGCAGTGCTAATGATGTCTGTTTATAATGAATGAGGTGATTTGAGTATTTTGGTACAGGCTTGTTGGGGAGCTGCGGAAATAAAGAGCCAGTGTGTTCTAATGTGATATACAGTTGTTTTTGTACTGTGATTTTTTTTTTTTTTTGATCCTGTCTCAGGGGCAAGAAACATATTTAGTAAATTGCTTACAGATTGAAACTCCATTAACCATATATTACAGTTACTTTGTCATTTTAAGTCCGTATTTGCTGTGGAAAACTTGATCACTACATAGCACACCCTCAAATCCCACAATGGAACAATGTCCTAGCGTCCGCATTTTGTTTAACATTCTGTAATGCAGTTCTTAACATTTGCTGTATGTGTAAAGTAAGATTATGCAACACTCAACCTGTCAGTGATGGCGTTTATAAATCCTTTATAAATAACTGAAATCACTATGTACTCCTCACTTGAAACTAGTAAGTGTTTATGTTGACAATTGTAGTCACGGCCACAGCCCTATAGTGAATAAGTTGTTTGACAAAGTTAATCCCCAACAATTTTTATTGGATTTATTCAGCAACAATAGCAAACCTTTGGTTCCAGCTTCTTTAAAAACACTTTGTCACTGTAAATGCAGGATCTTTGGGTTTTGGTTTGTTCTAAGACGAACCGTATGAACCTTGGGCAAGCAGTTTTGTTGCTTGGGGACCTCTGATGAGCCCTTTTCACTGTTTTTCTGACGTTTTTGTTCAAACAATTTAGTGAAATTGATTATTAGATGCAGCCCAACTTTACATATCAGTCCATGTTCCTGATTTAAGGCCCCCCTCTCGGTTTGATTTAAAGTTAACCCGGGCGCTAACAGGAGTAAATCCTACACACCCAGACCCCTTGGTGTGTAGGATTCAGTCAAAGCAAACTGCTGTAGACTTTCCACATTTGAGCTCTAAGAATAGCACATCTGCCGTTTTGTTTGGTCTTCTCTTCTGCATGTGGCGGGGACACAAGTTTTCCTGCACACAGGGCAGTTCCTGTTTTTCAAATTCTCCCTCTCTAGCCGGTCTTGGGAGTGGCCCCTCTGCTGCAACACGTGCTCACACACACATTCCTGTATGCAGAGGGGAGTGTCTTCGGAGGGGGCAGCGCCGGGCAGCCAGCCATTCCCCTGACGTGTCCTGACAGGAGGTTAACAGTTGAAAAAAATCAGCCACCACGTGCTGTAAACACGTGACGATCTGATGGAGAGGTTATAATAGCACAGCTCCCTCCCTTCTGGCGCTTTTACAAAGTTTGAAATCAGGCAGTTTCCCAGCGGCCATGTGGGTATGGGAAAGGGAGGGCAAGCCTTTGTTTGCATTCCCTCGATTGGAGTCTGAAGTCTAATTTACAGCCAACAGTTTCTAGCTGAAACTAGTGTCTGTTATTTGTCTTGTGCAACTCTTAACTGAACTGAAGATGTTTTAATTCTTTCCTAAACGCTGGAAATAAGTGTTGGCAGGATAGTGAAATGTAGATTGGAAGAAACTCAGCAAAACACTTTTGTTTCAGTGATTTACGTGATTGTCAATTGGTCTGTTCCATTCATATCACGCTGCCTCCTTGTCTGAGCAAGGGATTAATTGGCCAGTTGCTGAGGTTTAAGGGGCCTCGCACCCTTACATGTGGCATACATAATGCAACACTTGCAAGGACCTTTCAAGACGTGCTTCATTTTCCACTTCAGTTGTTGGTTTTAAAAATGTAGATGAGTCCTTGGCATGTCGCCAAAGCAAGCCCAATTTTACAACTGGACCCATCCAATTAGGAGCTGGAGGCAACTACAAAAGGGAACTTAACATTTAGCAGAACCTGGAACATCTTTTTTCTACGCTTAACAATGTGTGCTTTTGGAGTTTTCTTGTTATGTTATGCAGTTAGATAATGTAGCCTTCAAAAGACTTAAATCACTACAGAACACTTCCAAATGATAACATACATGCATTCGGTTTAATTTGACCTCCTTGGCTTTATAAACATTCATATAAACCAAATAAAGTAGTAAGTCAGGTCAGTGTGCGGTAGTTTGTTTTTGATTATTCATATAAACCAGTTTAAAAAGGAAAAATCATTTTCTGTTCATACCTGCTAGACAACCTGTGATAAAGGCTCACTAGCCAAAAACAGTATTAATGGTTTAGATGACTGTTAGCGGTGGGGACAGTTCTCTCTGTAAACATGGAAATACACAATGAAAAACAAATACATCTGTCTTCCTGTCAGAATCATTATGGCATTAACAGTGAGAACTGACTTCTCAGGCAACTCGCCAACACCCTGCAGAGAATTACCCCACCCTTCCTATCACCATCTCTCCTTTGTGAATCCACCTCTTTACCCCAGCCTGTCCTTTTTTCATACCCCACCCCGGGATCCTGCAGGCAGCTGCAGGGCCGATCAAAAGTGCCCTCACACAAACCTCCAGCCTGGGTGTCACCTTTAAAGCCCTGTTTGCTCTGCCCTGTTGACACTGACAGTAAACTGGCAAACAAGCCTCCAAAACAAGGTACTAACAACCTGTCAAAGGGCAGTGAAACATGAAGCATAACACTGTGGTTTCAAAGGATGGGTTGGGAGGTGAGGGAGGGTTGTGGTTTTGTGAGGTGAACTTCCTTTTTTAATGTTATTGAGGATTAGAAACTTTCAGTGAAGTTCTGTCTGCTTTCTGACCATCCTCTGTAGGCTGAGATGATTTCAACATAAGTTGAGGATGTTTTCATTTCCCCCTGCTGAGATTGCAGAGTAGACAAAAATATATTTTAGTCGCCTATTGTATGTTGTCTTTAGCGTGCTTTTTTTCAAACATGTAGGCCTCACTGTTATTGGTCCATACAACTCTGAGACATCCTGTTGTTGCTCTTCTCTTCTGGTTAGCTGGTTTGTTTCATCAGAGAGGAAGTTTGACTCATAGATCAAAAAACCCTGAAACCTGCTAAGACTTTTTTTGTGGTATTCGTGAGTCATATCTTCATATAACAAGGCTGAACATTAAGTGTTGGTGTCTTGGTCCGAGTATAAATCAAACCAAGACTTGATCACAAAATATGCATAAAAACTTAATTTTTATGCTTTGTTTAGGATAACAACAAGATATAACATGTCTATTAATAAGCTATAGAGGTGCTGTTAGCCGGATTTTGTGCCAGGTTAGCTGTTTTCCCCCTGTTTCCCGTCTTCATGTTATGCTCAATGTTAAGCTGGCTTTAGTTACATTAACGAGGATATGTGCACACAGCATAATCTCAAACGAGCTCGAACAGATCACAAAAGGCACATGTTTCTGTGGAGTCTGAGAAGTATAAAAGGACCTCACCATGATTGGATAAAAGGGGAAAAACAGCCATTTTTGTTACATATTTGATACTCACACAAATCTGGGTTCCAACAGTGAGCTTTATATTTTCACAGGCAAAAATTGTCCCGCAAACTGGATTTGATGAAACTTAATTTAGCGTCTAACAGTACTTGTCTTTCTGGTGGTGGTTGTTTGTTGTCACTAAAATTGTCCAAACAAGACAGACAACATTAAACACAAGTTAAATTAAATTTAATCCTTCCTTAATACTGAAAAAAAGTCTAATCTTCCTTTGGGGTGCCAGTTAATTAAAGACAAGGCTAAATCTATGACTACTTTTATAGATTTTGACCTGAAGATGCAACTAGGTAAAAAGTCAGTGGATCGCCAAAGTCAGTAAGATTCACTCTCTGGGGAACATGAATGTACCAAACTGTCATGACAATCCATCCAATAGATGTCAATACATTCTACACAAAATTTAAAATGTCAACCTCACTGTGGTGCTAGAAGAAAAGTCAGGAACCCAGAGGGAACTGTGTATTTATACCAAATTTTATGCCAAGCCATCTATCAGATGTTGAGGTGCAGTTTTTCCCTGGATTATTTGAAAACTTTGAACAAGACAGGCAGTATTAATTTCAAGTTAAGCCTGGTGTCTTTTGAGGTTTATTTTAAGCTTTCATTAGTCCTGGAGAAACTAATTGCCCTCCAGGAAATTAGACGTTTTGGAGGTTTGGATCTGATAACCAAAGTAGTTAAGATTCATCCTCTAAGAACTACAAACGTCTGTACAACATTTTGTACCAATCCATCCAGTAGATGTTTTCATAGGACCAGTAGGTATTTTTCTGGATAAGTGAAGACTTTGACATGCTGGTGATGCTATATGAAATCAGTGGATCAACAAAGTCATATGGATACATCCGCCGGGTACCGTGAATGCCTATCCAGTAGTTGCTGTGTGAACCATTAATCCAGTAGTTGCGGAGGTATTTTAGTCTGGCATAAAGTGGTGTACTGACCAACATTACCATCCTTAAAAACACACGACACATCAAACCTTTATCTTATCCAGCTTTTACAGTTAGGTTGGTAGCGTTGTCTTGTCATTCGGGCATGTGAGTAATAAGTGGCTACACTTTCTTCTTGTATATCCTCTTTAATTTAACACCAAGATGGCCTGAAATAACACACACACTTATAATAATAATAAGCTTTATTTATATAGCACTTATCAAACAAAGTACAAAGTGCTTCACAAGAAATCATACATAAAATACAACAATGCATAACAACAAGGATCACAATAGTGAAGTAACAAATAGTATCAGATAAAGAAGTAAGGAAGTAAGACATTAAAACAAAGTGATAAGAACGGTGAGGCAAGAATAATAGGCAAATGGCAACTCATATGAAATCTAGATATGCTTTCCGATAAAAGTACGTTTTTAAAAGAGATTTAAAAGAAGAAGCCGACCTAGCCAGCCGAATTTCCTCAGGCAAGCCATTCCAGAGCCTCGGGGCCCTGACAGCAAAAGCTCGATCACCTTTTGTTCTTAGTCTGGCTGCAGGGACAGACAAGAGGCCCTTGCTGGAAGATCTTAGACCACGGGAGGGCTTATAAGGAGTTAAAATATCTAAAATATAATCAGGAGCCATGCCATGAATAGCCTTAAAAGTAATAAGTAAAATCTTAAAATCAATCCTAAAACAAACAGGGAGCCAGTGCAATGATGCTAAAATAGGGGTGATATGATCATATTTTCTTGTCCTAGGTAGGAGCCGAGCAGCTGAGTTCTGTACAGTCTGCAATCTATTCAGGGTTTTTTGATTAACGCAAGTGAAGAGGCTGTTACAATAATCAATGCGCGAAGAGATAAAAGCATGTATAACAGTTTCTGCGTCTGTAGTACTTAGAATAGGCCTTATTTTTGCAATATTTCTCAGGTGATACTTGCACTTGCACTTCGTTGTTGCATGTAACTCTCTCTGTCTGTAACACACTTCCCTGTCCCCCAGAAACAACAGCATGTAGGAATCACAATAAGCTCTGAACCAAGAGAAAATAAAATAGTAACACTTAAGTATTAATAATAATGTCAAATTTACTCCTACTGGAACATAACTCTTTCCACAGTGTTTTAAGTATGACATTGAAGTAACAGAGTAATATAATGAGTACAGTAACTAAGGTTACAGCTATAACAATGCCAGAGAAGAAAGGTTTTTATCCTCAAAAAAGATGAAATCCCACAAACACCCTCAGGTCTTGTTATAGTGTGTTTCAGCCGGTCTGTGCTGGGTGGAGGGTGAGGAGGTTAATAGAACAGTGGAGTGAATGTTAACAAAGCTGGGTGAATGTTTTCTTTCTTTCTTTTCCCTCCACTACTTCTTCACTCACTCACACACACTGAGCCCACTGAGCAGGGCCTCTCAAAGTAAAGAAGCGTGACCAGCAGCAGCTGTTGGATTAACAGCTGCCTCTGTTTGTCTGCTGAGACCCCGACATACTCGCACTGATCTCTGATCTCATTCAACCTCTCTCTGCAGCCTCCTTCAGTCTCTCAGTCCTGTTTTCATCCACATCTACTACACTAATCAACACTGTCTAACATTTTTGCCTGTGGTATTTCAGTTCTATCCAATTCAATTTAGCTCAAATGATAAAACAAATCACAGGGTCCAGCTTCTCAAAAAGCAGGTGTTTCTAGTGCTCTAAATATTCCATGACAATAAATTGAATATATTAGTGCTTTAGGTAGTTGTACTTCCAAAACAAGCAATTTGAGGACTCCTGGAAAGGCTGGACATTTGGCACTTTGATATTTTATTGACCAAACAAACAATCGATTAATCGACTAGGTTGTTACAGCCCTATATCAAATCCTCACCTTCCTAAATATCTTACTTTTAAAGGTCAATTTTCAGTAAGGTTAAGAGATTCAAAATTCTGAAACTAATTTTTTCTTATTTGGTTAAAATCACATTATCCTTTATATTACATGAGATTAAGAAGCAATAAGTTTGCTTGCTTCTCCCTGAATTCCTTTGTTTATGTTTCAAAATGTGTAATATAATATAATATGATATAAAATTATATAATACATTACCATGCAATACAACATAATACAATATAACAAAAGAAAATACAACATCATATGGAGCTTAGACTGCGACGCCATCTGGTGGTTCAAATAACGCAAAGCAACGGTAGCGGTCAGGTGACCAACGCGGAAGTGAGTAATTGACATAAACATTACAATGTAAAAGAAATGCTGTTTGTGAGAAAGAAGTAGCTCTTCGGTGATTTTCGTCCCCACATCACAGTATGGTTCGATGTTTCCTGATCCACACCGTCTGTTCGGTCAGTGCCCTCGGTGCCGGGGAGAGTCGGGTGCTTTACTCCCGGGTCTTCGGTCCAGATGAAGGCGTCTTGGCCGCCCAGCACCAAGAGCTCACTCCGGAGGAGAGGCGACTTCTACAGAAGGAGAAGGTAGCTGTGGTAGCGAGGTGAGTCTGTTTTTAAAAAGTCTGTGACATGACTTACACATCAAGGCCTGGCTTGAGAAAAAAATAAACAGTGTTAAATAAAGTGGACACCGTGGCTAGTGCATGGAAATGTCACAAATATAATTTGTTTTCAGGTTATCATTCAACATGTGTGATTAAATTATCATTTGTGACAACTTGCTGCAGCTTCTGAATAATGTGAAATTGAACGTTGGTGAATGTGCAATAACCACAGTCACACTTAAGTACTTGCACTTAAATCCGTGGCACCGTGCGGTCAACAGCGTGCTTTTTCTTCTGTTTTTTATGTGTTATGTGATGTTTTTATGAAACAACAATGCAGCCTGCCCAAGACAAATTTCCCTTCTTGGACTATAAATTTTAGTTGCAAAGTTTCCCTGTGAGATCTGATAATAAAGGAAATACATCACAACGTTGATTTAACTACTAGTGTGGTTATTTGGACAGGCCCTTTTCTGGTGCTTCTCCAGTTTAAGGCCACAGTTTGCATTTCCCATGTCAAAGGGATGCTGCTCTCTTCCTTTGTGATTATGTTGTAAATGTATTTGATATATTTTTGGCTTTGTGAATGACTGTAAACACCTTTTTACCACTTGTCATTTTTAGATACATTGCCTTTTTATTCAAGAAGAGCAGCACCCTGTTCCTGTTTTCTGCTATAATACATCCACTCTTTTTTTCTGCATCCTGCTGATTTCCTGGTGGCACACGATGTAAAAAGGCATTGTAGAGTCACTGAAAGCTGTCAATCTTATCTGCATTGGTCTCATTTGTTTTCGGTAAATGAGGAGTGTATGTGTTTTTCTCTTCCATCTATTTATATTGCAACCTGTAACTACTGATTGTCAACTTCAAAATAAAATGTGAAAAAGTGAAAAGAATGACATTACTGTTGTAATACCAGGCTGGCTGTTTTGACTTACATTAAATAAAGCAAAGCAAATAAATAAATTCAGAAACAAACTGTAATCTGCAGGTGATGACAGGTTACCTGCTTATTTTTATGTTCCTCAATATACCACCGATCCTCTGTGACTCAGGCAGGTCCGGAGCGCCGTCTCTCTGTCCCGGGAGGTTTCAGGTCGGCAGCTGGTGGAGACGGTGCCCGGCGAGGAGGTGCTGGCCCTGCAGGAGGCCGACAGTGGAGTGGTGCGTCTGAGAGCTGGAGACCCCTTCTCTGAGGAGATGAGCGCTCTGTGGCTGGGAGTCCAGAGTTTGGGCTTCACACTGGTTTGTGAGCCCCACGAGAACCTCCTGCTCGCTGAGGGAACCCTGCGCAACCTGACCCGACACTGCCTGGAGCACCTGCACATGCTGGGGCAGGGCAGCGAGGTGAGCACCGACCCCACACCGACATGTTTTCATTTTCAAGAAAGGGCTTCAGGATAGTGTTGTACATTTAGGAATCCTGTTAGACTTTGCACCAAAGTGTTAAAGCAGCATACAGCAACTTTATGCAATGGCAGCGCCAAATGGCTGTAAGGGTTAAATATATGCATAATTTTTGATACCTCAAAAACATGTTATGAGGCTGAGGTGAGACAGTACTCATGTAGGACTTTGTTAAATCAGGACTATGTTAATATTGATCTACACCTGGTCTGATGGGATCTAGGTGGAGGAAAATCAGTGAAATTGTCCCTTTTTTCTTTTCACAAATTCAGTTAACGTGTCACAAATCTGACAGGGGGTCTAAACAGTCTCTGGGGTCTTCATGTCTATATAGGCCTGGTTTTACAAGTTTAAGTGCAGTTTTAATGTAAACTTGGTCTGATGCGGTCTAAATGATGAAAAGGCTGTGAAATCACCCTTTTTCTTTTTTTCCCAAATGGAGTAAAGGCTTCTCAGATTTGATAACCTTCAGGAGACAAAATCATCCGGAATTGGTGTATGCCTTCAACATCACAGGGTGTGTGTAGGAAAAAAAGGCCAAAATCATTGGGCGAAGGAAAAATAGTATATTCATGTCTATTCATTCCTATGGAGCTTTGGGGGAAAAATCTGTAAAAAAATGTATTAAAAATTCTGGATGGTGAGACCTTTGAACATCTTCAGGCAGCTGTGTCATTAGCTGATACATCACCATAAGGAATCATGCTTGTTGTTGGCTACAAACAAGTTATTTGTGGCTCAACTGTATTTGCTGAAAAATAAGTTCAATCTGCTGCCTTTCAACCTTTTTTATAACCAGTGTTTGTACTTGAATTTAACAGGATGGAGTGGCTGGCTGTGTTTGACTTACTGTTGGCCAGTTTGTGAAGCAGGGATTAGAGGAGAGGAAGATTTATAATTGGAGAGTTTAGCCCTGTCACTGTTATTTGGGAGACAGTTTTTATTTTGGTCTTAAAGGATAAATCTGGTGATATTCAACAAATCCCATGAAAAGACCAAAAGCAACAATGATTGATCCTACAAACAAGTATTGTCTATGTAGTCAAAGCCTGATAGATCCTCTTCCTCTGTACCATCAAGCTGCTTTGCTGTCAAGAAACATTAAAAACACATCGAGTCACATTGTTGCACTGGGTGACATGTTTCCTTATTACCGTGAGCACATCCTGTAGTTTATTTTGAATCAATCCCACAAACAAACTGTCCTGCTTCTGTCCTGTTAGACCACCAAAATGTATATTCATCTGCTGCTGAAAATAGTCCCCAACAAATAGACAATTTAATCCTGAGTAAAGTTTGCAGGACTGGAAAATGGTTCTATCTTGCAGTGCCTCGTGTTGGTTAAGCCTGATTAAAAAGGGTATTTTTTTTTACAAAACAAAGTTGCCTGGTGCAGCTTTAATGATATTGTATTCAAATAAAACCTTTTATTGCAGAGTGTGTTTAAAGGCCTCATTAGACTGAAATAATTTCAGTGAAACAGTTTACCTCCACAAAGTTGTTGCTGTATGGGATATTGAAAACCAAATGCTCAACAACAGCAGCAACAACTCGTTACACCTTATGGAAACGGCAATAACAAAAAGGGAACAGTAATGAGATTGCCGCCATACAGATTTTATTACAATCAGTAACTAACTGCGGTTGTTAAAAGTCTGCACGGGGTCGTCACTAACAACACTTTGCCTTTCAGGTTCTGCTGAGGAGCCACCGCATTGACGCTCTGCTCAGCCGCCTGCTTCCTCACGGCCAGCTCCTCTTCCTCAACCACCGCTTCGCCCAGAGTCTGGAGAAGGAAGTGGCAGCCTACATGGCCAAGTGACCCAGAGCGGCCCAGTGCACGGCCGCGGTGTACGACCAACTCACTCCGGGCTGACTTCTGGTTTGAGCTCAATCACTGCTGGCTCTAAAACAAACAGGCTGACTGTTGTTTACCTTTGGTGACATTTCTGTGGCGGTAGAAGACGAACGGCTACTGGCAGCTGCTGTTTCATGATTGCATGAGGTGGTAAACACATAGAGTGGGAAATATCTCCCTCTGCCACTTGCAGCTCACTGTTGACTGTTTACTGTGTGGGAGGCTTCAGTTCAAATCCTGTTTGTCAAATTGAAGAGTGGAAAGGAAAATGTGGCAGATTAAAGAGTGCAGTTGAAGAGGCCAGTTAAAACATACTCGTCAACGTCAAAGACAGCTATTTATCTGATTCACCATACTTGAAAATGTTATCGTTTGACCTTGAAGGATCTGACTTGACCTTGTTTTTGCTAATTCTGAGAATATAAATGAATGTCGCAGTGCTTTATCGTGACTTCTAACGCACCTTTCGTTCTGAAGAGTAGGAGGACACCAGAATGGGATTTTTGAATGTTTTCATGCAGTACAAAGTATGATTCATCTCATATTAACAAACAGCTGAAATGGAGCAAAGAAAGATCAATGTCAGACCGGTTTAATGTCATTTTGAATCAAACATGTCCTGATTCTTGAGGCACTGAAGACAATGAAAAAGGAAACATTATAAAACCACTGTGAAAGATATGCAGAGATCTTGGCACGCAGAATACACAACAAAACAGGAAATGATGACAGAAACAACAATAGAAACATCCAGACACCGCATATTACAAATGTATTCCTGTGTCTTGTGAACATCTGCTGTACCTCTGACTGCGAACCCCCATGAAGCCAGATTCTCCTGCTCCTCCTCCTAACCTCTTAATTGCCTCTTAAACCCCAGTAGTTATTCTGGCAACCAAATCTAAAACTAGAGCTGTGACTGAGCTGTGTGTTTTATGGGGGGGAAATCTGTCTAGATGCCAACATCACTTGCTTTGATCTTGTCTTTTTTCTGTATTAAAAAATAAAAAGTAATTTTTTTGCATTACCCAAGGCGTATTCTTTGAAGCTTGTGTACAATCAAGGACGCACAGTGCACTTTCCAAAACTGAGGCTCCGGGGATAGCACATAAAAAATGATAACACACACAAGAGAAGGATTTAGAGGTTGTGTACATCTCAGGAAGAGTAAAAAGCAGAAAGTCAACGGTGGCTGGTCAAACACACCTGTAAACTGAAAAACACAACTGGATCAGGTGACCAGTGAGTTTCACTGTACGACCAGCAGAGGGTGATGTTCCTGTGAGTCTGAATGTGCAATGAAGGACATTGTGGAGGAAACCACATTACAACTTGAATTTTAGAGTATTTCAAGTACATTTAAAACAACTTTTTAAAAGATAAACCTGAGTTTATTAAATTCTGTGCCGACAAACCTGTGGAAACACCCCAGCTTCCTTGTTTTTAGGTGTTTCTTTTTTAATTCTCTCTTTTTGGGGGATATACCAAGTCATCAACAAAAAATGTAATCATTATTTCCATGCCTTTTAAAAAACACTTCTAAATAATAACAAAATAACAGGCAGATAATAAAATAACAAAAAAGATGACAGATGTTGATAGGTTCAAATATTTGTCCTTTTGCAACGATGCTTTCTATCATACAGATGTCATAATGTCCATCCAATCATCAGTTTAAGATATATTTGGTTACAGCCGTTCTGCAAACTATTCGACTCTAGAGGTCACATTTCCTGAAGGCAGGTTGTCCAAATAGAGGGTCTCCAATTTAAGTGCGATATTGACCCACTCGTAAAGCAAAATGAACCCCCTCCAGAAACAATCTAATAATGTGCAAGACCAGAATACCTGACAATGATTTAATCAAGGGAAATCTTAATGCTACAGCACAAAATGATATTTTAGACAAGTTCCTTTGTGGCAACGGTGTGATGAAGACCCTTTCCTGTTTCAGCATGACAGTAGCTCCGTGCTCAAAGCCAGGTCCATAATTTTCCCAGACTAGTGTGGAAGAACATGACTGGCCTGCACAGAGGCCCGACCTCAGCCCCATCCAACACCTTTGGGATGAACTGAAAGCTTGACTGCGAGCTAGGCCTTACCGCCCATATCAGCTTATGAATAAATCAAAGCCTGTGAGCTAGTTCCAGCTACTACACTTGCATGGCATACTTTTCTCACTGCAAGATATATCCAGTGCACCCTTTTCATTAGAGTGGTGTACTTAAGCTGTCAGTGCTCTGAGGCTCTGTTCATACAGCACCGCCACCCCAGCATCTGCCTGTAGACTGAGTCTACCTTTTAGTTAGTTTAGTTGAGTTATTTTATAAAGTTCTAAGTTTTATATATGATTATATATTTTAACGATTCCCAGTTTTGACATTGACATTTGGAGTGTAAAAATCAGCACCACAGCATTTTTCTCATGACTGACTTCAACTCAAACTTACTCCTGGAGAGATAAACAACTATGCAGTCAAGACTCCAAGTAGTTCATGTGTTTGCATAAATACCATCATTTCTTATTAACTCTTGGAAACATTTTAAATCTAGAAAAATAACATGAAAAACAACATTTGTTTTTATTAAGTTGCTGCTTTAGCTCAGCACATCCAGTTACTTGGCTTCGTTAACATCACTGTATTAAACTTTGAGAACAATTTGCAATGTCAGGACCGACAAACCAGGCTTCTCCTCTAGGGGGCAGTATGTAGTCAGTCATGATGAGAGAAGGAGTCTGTGCTGCTGATAACAAGAGACAAATAGTGACACCAGAGCAGAAATCCACCAGGCAACAAAATCAGGAATGCTGCTGCTGCTTTGAAAGAATTTAAAATGAGCTGGTAGACATCAAACAAACAGCTCTGAGATTGTTTTCATGTGTGTGAAACCAGTTTGTAATTACAACTAATTAGAGATGCACAGGCATAGGAAGTTGATCTATGCCTTCAAACAGCTGTTTGATAAAATGCACCAGTTAATGTCAAGTGCAAATTAAAATTACAGTATCTGCTGCAGATTTTGTGTATGTTTGTGTGTATGTTTCGCTTTTATCCACTGTGATTGTAAGGTCTACCCATATTTCATTGCAGTGCATCCTGGTAGGCAAGTTTATCAATGGGATGTTATACATCACAGTTTCCAAACAAACATGAGTGGATGAGTCGGAAAGGTGAAAAAGTTGCTTAATATAATTGCACAAAGAAATCACAGGGCTGGAAAATACAGCAAGATTTGCATATTGATTTGTCTTCATTTTGAATAGGGGTAACTCTGGGGTCAAAGTTAAAAGATTAAATGGATTAAGGTTGTGAAGAGGTCCTCAACTAAGTGCTACAGAAGCCCAAAAATCTGCAAGTTTTTATTCCAGCCAAACACTGCAGGTGATTAGTCCCCTGATTAGCACAAGGCAAAGCTTGTCTGTGAAATCAGCTGCTTTAATGTGTAGTTGAAATGAAAACCTGAACACACTTGGGCTTCAGTAGCACTTACAGAGGGAATAAATTGAAGGCCATTAACTGAAGTACATAAAATTCTCATAGCAAAAACAATCTTGTACCAATAACCAACTTTACAAAGTGTTTTTTAGCAGCCAACATTGAAAAAACCAACCAGATGGAGAGTTGGGCGAGTTTCTCGAGGGGACCCAGAGGTCAAACTGCATGAAGCAGCAGTGCCAGTAGATCAAAGGCAAAATCTGGGTAGCTGCTTTGTACATGAGCTGCAGTGCACTGCTGACTCACCGAGTCAAGAGGGAAGAGCTTGCAGAGCACCTGATTCTTAAATGGTAGGAGCGGAGAGGATTCGCTCCACTGATTTTCCAGATCAAGATGTGAACTAGCAACCTTTGGGGCAGTAAACTGTCTTCTCCAAACACTTGGCAACCACCTCTTGTTTTTGTTCTGTGCTTCAACCATCCCCTCCCGCCTTTTTTATTCCAGCTGCATCATATTCACTCATCATCTGTGCAGGCTGACCAGACCAAAGCTGACATTGTCACAGCCCATCTTAGTCACTCGCTCAATCTTTTCTTCTTTCTGAGTTTTGTTCTCTCCCTCCCACCAGCCTGAAGCTCCAACAAAAGATTTTCTCATTGAATTTAGAGACTGGTCATTGAATATGCCAACTCCTGAGTTTAAGGATTTTCCTCTTAATATTTTTTTCTCCTGCCTCATTAGATGTCTCCCTGACTATTGTATGGCTCATGGTGAGAGCACAGTGGAGAAAATGGGCTCAGCTCCAGCCAGTCATACAATATGAATTTCAATGCAAGTTGACGACTTATTCACTTTAGCCTCTGTCAGGGCACGCGGTGTGAAATACCTGAACGGCACGGCTCCCATTCATATACATTAGGCATCATTTCTAATCCGTTTCATGTGTACATCTCTAGAATTTCAAATATTCCTGTCACAGGCAAAAGCCAAGTGGTGTTTCTATTGGAGTGGAGGTTGAGGAATGCGTAGTGATAACAGCTAAACGCCACTCATATTAGGTGTCACAACAGATCTTTATGATCTGTAAATTTCTGCATTCTTTGTTGCCTGTGTAGGAGGGAGATTATATGTTTTAAGCACAGTATGTAGGCGTAGACATGCTAAGCTTGTATTAAAGGCTTGAATGTAACAATCATCATTTCTCCATTTTGGTTCTTTGCCATAATTCTGCAAATTATACCTGGAATTCTCTTAAATAACACTCCTTGTGTGCACAAATACAAATACACACATGCACAGAGAGAATTGCCTTTTCCCTTCAGTCTATCAAGCATCAGAAGAGAGATGTTCTCTCTTAGCATCTCAAATCGCGTTAGATTTCCAATTTCAAGCCATTTATTTCATGTTATTTCCACAGCCCCTGAAAAATGTCTTTTTCGCATTCAACCAATCTGCACGAGGCGGCTGCTGTCTAAAGGTATAACTTGTCTGTGTGAGACTATCACAGCACTTCAAACAACTCAATTATTTGAAAATATAAGTCAATTATTTCTTAATTAAGCTCCCTCTGCAGTGTGATTCCTCTCTAGGTTTGCTGTTGTTGCTCATTATGAATGAAAAGGCAGCGCTGTCTGTAGGGAAACAGTAGACTTCACTGAAGGAGAAAACAACAAATTCATATCTTCGATTTTCTGCTTTCTTTTTGGTTCTTTTTGTTTTTCCACTCAAATTGATTTGTTGATCTGTAAATAAGCTAAGTGATAAAGCAGTCTACTGAAAAAGGCCACATGCTTCTGATGCTCTGATAGCAACTCAGAGGGGATTATAAGGCAAACAGGATCCCATCTGCCTCTGCATGGAAGGCAGTCTTATTATTTTTCAACATTATTTAAATCAAAGATTGACAGACAGATACTTCCACACGTTCACTCTCAAAAATACTGCGACTGGCTACTTCTAAGCAAAGTACCATCTTTAACTACAAGCTCATTAGTAAAACACACTTATAGCATGCAGGAAACCTTCTGCTTCTCTATTGCTTGCAATTTGTAATTAATTGCAATTTTTAACAGTAATTAAAGTAAATGTACAAAGGTTATGGCTTGTTTGCTGTAAAACACATTATCTGGGATCATAATCTTAACAGCTCTGAGCAAATGTGATCATATCCAGTACAGACTACCAGCTATAAAATGTTACGACCCCCTCAATAAATTTACATCTGAGAATGGCTGATTCTTTTATGGTAAAATTACAGTGTAACTGTGTGTCGCTGTATTTTACTCAGGCCTGGAGGGTTTAATGGGTCATACCCCTGTATCACAGGAACACTCCCTTACTTCTCTTCCTTACTCCTCACACTACTCTTTGCATCATGCATAACTGTGCAGGAGTATGGGGCAAATTTAAACTGGGTGGTGGTGGCTTCAAACTATTGCATTCAAGCTATTTGTAGTATGTTCAGGTTTTGCAAATAAAGTGTAATACAGTTCATCTTGACTCTTTTGTGTAATTATACTAAATATATCAGAATGTAGAGAATGAGGGTGGTCAAAAGTTTCACACAGTTGTTTTGCCAATACTGCATAATAAATGGTGGGTGGAGGCCAAACTAGTTTGGTCTCCAGCCACTCCTGGGAAAAATATCAGGGTCTTAGATGCTAAACGTTTTTGAGCTTGTTAACAGACCAAAGGTAGGTGGTGTACAGTCAATTTATTAAAGCTTTTTTTGCTGAAAATTCTGTTAATGAGAGCGATGAGACTGAACTATATGCAAATGTGCTGTTAAATCAAAGCTAAAAAATCTCCAAAGAGCTGCAGAGTTGGTGATAAATCTCTGTGAGTTTGTTACGATGAGACACTGTGTGTTAATATAAAAATGAATAATGGAACTTTAAAATATTATCCATAGTACTTTTATTAAACGTCAGAATGGTAAGACTGGTTCATGTATTGCAGTGGGCTGGAAGTGCCAAGCAAGTTGTGCTAGTAGCACCACATATCAGAAGGTTTTGAGCACTGAGTTGAATAATATTCCGTCGCAAACATTTCTCTGCCGTTTCTTGGATTCAAGCCTGCAGTCACAAGATCGCTTTTCTGATCTTCAGGCTGTTGAGTTAATTTGTCTAAATAAATCAGTGAGTCTGCCCCTCAAAATATGAATATTATGTGTCTAACTTTTTGCCCTTACGGCGGTTTACCACAGTCCATTAACAGCTTCAAATTCAACCACACAGTGCTTATGGCACGTGAGAGCCCAGAGTGGGGAAATACTGTGCAAAAGGGCCTCATTACGGCTGCTTTCCAAATTAAATGGAGACGATGTATTATTCATTTGTGGAGAATCCCTTGTGAGTGTGGCTCAGCAGGAAAACAGGAAGTGTCTGAGGTTTTCTCTCTGCCAGCAACTTTGCAATTGGTTGATACACCCACTTCTGCAGTTGGGACCCAGGAGATAGCATGCATCATTCACTCACATGAATTATAGGACATCCAGGACAACCTTTAAAATTAGATGCTGTCTCTTTATACCTAATAATAGCATCTTTCCTGTGGCCACACACAAATGTTTTCTTGTCATTTCCAGTAGCATGTCATGAACAACATGCTGTAGTCCAATTCAGGTTCTGGATCCTTCAGTAGACTGGAATGCGTCATAACATGTCAACATCCAATTTCAAAGAAATGCAGTCTTCTTTTGCCTGTTTGTATCTTTTGCAGTCACTGTCATCCCACAATACACTGTGCACTAATAACTTGTTTAATAGAGCATTCTGGAGATCCCATTCAAATTGTAAAGTTGAGCCAACCAGTGACAGATGTTGTGATCTGTCACTGTTTAATATATATCTGAACAAAGCAATCAAAAGGCCACAGCAGGTTGTAAGTAATGAAAATCTAGGCAGAAAATTCATGGTTTGTTCTTTGAACAGCCTCGTGATAACAGTATCCTTACATACATATTGTATTATTATTGTGTTGTAAGTAAGCACATCATGAGCAATGCACAATCCTGAGTCAAATTCCTGGTTTGTGTACACATACCTGGCAAATAAAGCTGAATCTGATTCTGATGTATATTCAGTATTTACCATTAATATCATACACTGTTAATTAAATGCCACAGTAATTTACATATATACTGTAAACCTGTGTGTTAAGGAACTTGTCCCATGATACCGCTTTTTTTTACACTTTGTTGTCTATTTGAGGGCAACTTTCTGGTAATAGTGTGGAAATTGCCTCAGTGCATCATTAGTTTTGGTGTCAGGATCAGATGGTCTCATTTATGGAGGAGGAGCAGATCTGACTTTGTCTTCAGGTTCCCTTGTAGGCAACTTTATTCAGAGTTTCTGTACCTATAATTTGTTTACAGCTACACATTTAGGAGCAAAAGACTGTGTGGCATTGAATAACATTGTACGTATGTATTTGTTTGTGTTTTGCATAATAAACAATCTTCTTTGACAATAAGTCCCCTTGCATTGCGTGTGAGCCACTGCAGACTGTAGCTGCACATCAATCCTCCTTTGTGCATAGTAATATAGTTTTAAAGAGAGAAATGCAATTAGAGGGGGGAAGTGGGTCACTTATGACACTAGGGATGTGCAGCAGAAAGCACTATGTGCTTGTCATGTCATCTCTGACTAAGCTGCAGTCACTCAGGAGAGGCCCCCGGTGTCATTCGCGTCAGTTTGGGCAGGTTGAATCTACTCTAAAAGCAAGCCTGTCGAATTTTCTCCTTACTGGCCATTACCTTTCACAGTGAGAGCCTCCAATATGTTGGCTGACAGCTGTCGTGTTTTATGCAGCCCAACGACTGCATACATTTAAGGAGATTAGAGCTCTGTCCAAGCTCTACATGTGATAAGAATTCTCATCAGAGCAATGTGTAACATGTCTTGAATGTGATGTCTGGTTATTTGAGGATACACAGCAGAAGCCCCATTCATTTGTAATGGCAGCTTAATGTGTGTGTGTGTGTGTGTGTGTGTGTGTGTGTGTGTGTGTGGTTGCTGTATTTTTGTCACCCGTGTGATAATAATTGCTTTGAAAATATTTTTGAAAATAGCTGCAACCTTATTTGAACACATCACAGGTTACACTTTTGACTGATGCCTTTTTCATGGCACGTCAGAGCTGACTGGAGTCCAGGCCTTTATGATTCAGATACGGTTTATATCAAATCAACAAGGTGAATGGATGCAGGAGTGTATCTAGGAGTTATGGTTCCCATGCTTTCTGCTAGGGAGAATCTCTGGAGACCCTTCCACATTTCCTTTCACTCTATACCACTATTAATCAACAAATAAGAAACATCTGGGCACAGAATGTGAATGACTACCTTCCAAAACTTAAACAAATGTCTTCATGTTATTTACTGAGGAATCATTTGTCACATTTTTAGTAGAATAGGTAAAAATTGGACAGTTTGATCCTGTTAATAATCTCACACTTGCCTGTTTAACATTTGTCAACATCCTTGCCAAATTTTATTCCTGTTCCACTTTTAGTCTCATACAATACAACAGCAGCTGCAGTTTTTTTGTGTTTGATACCATAAATGGTACCTAAGGGGTTTTAGGCCTGTGAGAAAAAAGTTTTTCCCCTCCTGCACAGCATTTATTTTTTCCCCACTCCACCTCAGTTCAATTGCTTTTGTGCCAGACAGTCCCGATCCATCATTTTACTCCTATTTCAGGTGTTACTCCTCTCTCCTCCTCTTTCTCTCCCTCTGTATGCAACCTCATCCCATTAATACATGTTACATGACCAGGCTCAAAGGCCATGACAAAAAGTGGCAGAGGACACAGCGATTCCATTAACACGGTTTATTGTAACATAAGATGATCAAACTTAAATTATGGGATGGGTTAGTCAGCAACATCAGTCTTGTAAGTGTGGATGAGTGATCGTGGTGTAGAGTGTTGAGGTGTTAAAATAAAGCAAACATGCAACAAAAACCAAAAAGTGTAGCTGCTGGCAGGGAGGACGAGAGAGAGACATGATTTTGGAGGTGGAGCTTTTATCTCCTGTGGAGCACTGGGACCAGGTGTTTCCGATTGGGGAGGGACCACTCCAATCAAACAGAAAACCACATCCCCATTGCAGTACTGACAAACATACACAGTCAAGCCACAGAGCGTCACACCGTTCCCGTAGTCTTGTGCTTTCTCGCCCCTCTCCTCTCTCCTCCTATCACTTTCTGCAGGTGTTTCTGGCTCTGGAGCTGTGGAGTTGGATCTGTGGTTGAGAGTCACCTGCTACCCCCATGGTCCTGCTCGACACCCTCTGCTACAATTATTGTGACTAGCCCTATTATTATTATTATTGTATCATTCAGTGTATAACAACATTACCTTTACTGTCTGTATCTCTGTGTCTAGATTGTGTAGGCTGCCTCCCTCCTTCTCTCTCTAGGTCTGGGTCTGTAGTGACTTCAGGGTGACTCAGGGGACCTTTGTCCCTGTCTTGGCCTGATTCTACTCCCGATCCTGTTTCAAGTATTACAGTGCTACTTCCTCTCTGCATTGTATCTCTCTAACTTGCTAAAACAGGCCTATGTATAACTGATTTTACTTTTGTTGAGAGAATAATTAAACATCCTTACCCTATGCTAAAATGCTTTCCTGTTTTATCCCAATCAGGAAGAGATAATGTCATAGTGCTCCCTAAGGTGTCCTGCACCACCCATAGGACCCTCAGGACTGCTGGGGAATGAGACTGATATATTTACCTATAACCAAAATGACATCCCTGTAATGATGGCCAGAGAAGCGTTTGTTTTTACTCACTTAATGCTTCAAAACAGTGGGGATGGATTTATAATGTGTGCTAACAATGGGGCAGCATACATCAACCTTAAATTACCTCTTCCTGGCTAGTGTAGACAGCGATGTTTAATAGCTCATTGCTCTTTACTCTCAGTCCTAATGAGAAAAATTTCTGTCCATAGCTTTCCAACTGTCACAGCTCATTATAGCAGGTTTCAAAGCTTTTCCTGCTTGAAGTTTGATGTCTTTTCAAACTGAAACTTTCTGTTTGCTGACTCTCTCTCTCAAAGAGGAAAAGTAGTCGAGTGATTGCCACACTAAATATGATTTCCTATGAGTTCCTACTGCTTCAACTCAAAAGTACATTCAATGAAACTGGTGACTAGTTTTAAAGTCTCCAATCACTGACAGTAACATGCAAATTCCCATTAAAAATGCTTTCACTTATGTTGTTTCTTCTGGTTTCTTCTTACGTTGTTGTTGCTCTTTTTCAACTTTGGGTCCAGTTGGCTCACATGCAACTTCATAATTTGAATGCATTTCAACATTTTAATTTCAAAGTACCGTTTTTTTAGAAAAGAGATGGTTCCTGGTGTATCTTGTTAAATCTCAGCATTTCAATAATATAAGCTGTTTAAAGCTCTAATTATCTTCAAACACATTTTTGAAGATAATAAGAGCTTTGATTAATATTTCACACCAAGTTTTTGTCTGTGTATTTTTTTATTATATAGATTAAAAGTCAAACTTTGCTTTGGTGAGCTCTAATTTGGTCTTGGATAGCTCTATTGGTAGAGTGGAACATTAACTAAAGAGAGGGTTTACAACAACCATACATTTCATCCTAACCTCCCTCATGTGATGCCACAGACCTGCCCTGGAGGAAATCCCAGATAGTGATACAAGAAATTGTTGACCAGCTAACCCCATACAACATCCTCTGGTATGGGTCTGTTAGTAATTCCAGAGGAAGCTGGACCTTTGGTGTCAGGGCCCCTCGACTCTAGAACAACCTGATCAGGCAGGTCAGCTCTGTTTTGTTTAAATATCTCTTAAAAACGCATTATTTTAAAATTGTTTTCTCTTGTATAGTTTTTTAAATTGTTTTTATGTTTTATTCTGTGCATTTCTGTCAAGTTATGTTTTAACTTCATTTGTTACCACATTCTTATCTTAATCTTATTTAATTTTTTATTCCACTTTTATTTGATATTTCTTGGGACACAAAAGACGTGACAAAGGCATTTATTAGTGATTAAATGGTTATTGATGTGTGGGCATAGACTTTGGATGTTGAGGATGAATGGCTGCAGTCATGAAGAGGTGGTTGGAACTTTTTTGCCAGACAACCCTTTGTGTCAGTCTGAATACAACTATAAAGCCTGGAGACATTAATATTGACAGTCATTCCAAAAATGTGCTTTTTTAAAATTTAATTTTCTAATGCCTTTCAAACAGGCATCTTCTAACATAAATGTGATGGCAATTTTAAATATTGGTTTTTTTTGCTCTGATACAAATACAATCTAATTAGGTCAAATCTAGGAACATACTTATATATATATTTGCTGTAGTCCATGACAAGCGACAAGCAACATCAAGAAGAAGGAACACGAAAAGCTTGAGAAATACCAAGGGCTGAAAGAGGAGCTACAAAAGATGTGGAATGGAAGAGCAACAGTGGTGCCATTGGTGATCGGAGCACTGGGGGCTGTGACCCCAGTGAGAGGGAGAGTGGCTACAGCAGATTCCAGATGAAACATCAGAGGTCTCTGTCCAGAAGAGTGCAGTCCTAGGAACAGCTAAGATACTGTGCAGAGCCCTCAAACTCCCAGGCCTCTAGTAGAGGACCAAGCTTGAGGATGACAAATACCACCCGCACAATCACAATTCTTCTGTTGTTTTTCTGTTAAACGTCTGTTTCCTATGCCAATGAAGCCCAATTGAATTGATTAAATGCACGTCCTGCTTGCCTTTAAGAGCAGCTGTAATATATGTATCGCTTAATTCATCTCCTACACACAAAGGAATCAAAGTCAATTTACTAAAACATCGAACAGTGAGTGTGAATGAGCCAATTTTTAAGTTGCCGAGGAGACTCTTCTCATGACAAATGAGTTTCTTATTCTGTCACCATCACTTGGTTTCACTTGAACATGCTGTTCTATAGCAACCCCTAAAATTCCCATAGCAGTTTAACTGACATTGTCCCATTCATGGTTTTGTCAGATCTGTGACCAAGTAAATGCTTGCAGGCAGGTTTTACCCACTTTTTAAATTAATAATTCATTATCTGTATGTCCTCCATTTCTTATAGCTATAATGTGACTGTTGTTTGTGATTTGAGATATTAAAAGAGGTAGTTTAACTCTAGTCTGGTTGTGTATATTCAAGGTTTAAGGTACATTAATAAGTTGTTCTGCAACGCAAGGCTGCACAATGAAAGTAATGTTGTAGCTCCCTCAACACCACACACACAGAACATACAGTATATGGATGTATTTAAAAGTAGAGTAGAATAAAAAAACATATATACAGTTACTTATATACATATATCATACAAGATAGTGGCATGGTAATGTTCAAACCAGTGCAACAGAAAGTTCCATGTCATTTATTTATTGTGGAGTTGAGGAGTCTCATGATCTAAGAGAAGAAGCTGCTCTGTGTCTGGTGGTACAGCAGATAATACTGTATGTGTTGTATGTATTTGTCGTTCTGCACTCAGGTCTATTTTGCAAAAGAAATTCTTGACTCTGTTTACTTGATTTACTATCTTGTACTCCCTTTCCCTGTTCTTTCATTGGTGATACTTTTTTATTCCTGGCATGAGGGACAATGTAACTATAACACAGTAGGCATGTCTATACTTGTCTATACAAATCCAGTTTTCTTATTATTGTTACTACTATTTCATTTTTACATAACCTTTGGTCCAATTCCTGTGTATGGAATCACATCTTTTTCTGATTTCTACTTTTCAATTCACTATTACTGACTGTGTGTTTTATCCAATATGTATTCACAGCTTTACAATTTCTTCCAGGAAAAACACCTTGTTTGGAAGTGCACTTATCTTGCTATATAGCCATGCACCTACACGCAGATGAGTTCATAAAGGGCAGATGAGTTCAGAATTTTTTTTTCGCCACTGCGGTCGTTGCAGTACAACCACAAAAAAGAAATAGACCAGCACTCAACACTTTAAATTTTTCATTAATCCCAACTGCATTGACTTTGCAGGCTTATGTGAACACTATTCTATATGAAATGTATGGACATTATGACCATACAGTATATTTACTAATGGGTCCAGAAACCCTGCTAATGGTTAAACAAGTTTTATCATGTTATGTTCCAGAGTTGAAAGTTCAGTTGAAGATGTCAAGAGAAAGGACTGTAACCAGTGCAATTCTGATATGCTCAAGACTCAAGTGCAGCCCTGGCTAGTCTCAGACATACTTCTTTAAGATGTAGACAGGATATTCTTTATGAAATATTAATATATATTTATATTTAGATACAAATATACATATTTCCTAAACTAAGAATTGATGTATAGTTTTTGGTACCAGCTCATGGAGGTGTTCAAGGGAATGAAGCAGTAGATCAACTTAACAAAAATGGATTAAAATCAAATCAAGTAGAGTTGGCAACACCAACAAGTCAGGCAGAAACCAAATCTTCCATTTGGAACAAAATGAAGCCTCAGTGGATATGGGATGAAGATATTAAAACATTTGTATCTGATCTGATCTTATCTCCAAGGAGTCGAGTGTGGAGTGGGAAGGTAACTTGGGTAAAGTAGGAAAGAAGAGATTCTGATTAGCAGGATTAGACTGGGACCTAAATTCATCTCTACACCTCCCCATAAGGAGCCTCCAAGCGGAAACTGTGATGTTTGCAATGGAGACTGTGGATCATGAATGTTCTAAATATGCCTAAATATGTCCTAAATGTGCAAACCAAATATAGTTATAAGAGAACAAAGTGGAATTTAAAGGGATTTAACTTAATTTACACTTAAACAATCTTTGCACACAGTTCTAGAAATTCGGTTGATGTATGTCTTCACCTATTTACAATACACAGGAGCGACTGCAAAGATATAAGAATGCTTTGTTCCTTTGCACCCTACCAATATATAAATATATATATATATATATATATATATATATATATATATATATATATATATATATATATATATATATATATATATATATATATATATGTATGTATGTATATTATATGTATATATATTTATTTTTATTCTATTTTAATAACTTTTATTTCATTGTGAAACCCTTTATTGTGAGAAATTAATTTTAATAAAAGAACTTGAAGAACCTTGAAGAACTGCATTAACTTGGCCCCCACTAGAGGGCGCTGATGATTGGTTGCGGCCCTGGAACAGGTGTGTTCGCGATAACGTCACAACGTCACTGTTACGTCGTTGGCTCAGTCGAGCGCACGACGCTCGTTTGTTTCCATGGCTGCTGCACCCACAGGTGAAGAAAAATTTGATTAAAGCACAGTAAAATTGAAGTGTCTTTATGATGGTGCGACTGAAGTAAATTACTTTCTCTAATTATCTTGTCTTACATGCGGGGTAGCACACTAATTGTGGATATGAAGGATGTCGACGGAGCAGGAGAGTAGTAGCAGGTAGCAGGAGAGCGGCCTTCCTGGGTTTTGAATCTGGAGTCATCAGCTGCTGGGTCAAGAAAACTGACTTTTTAATGGGGGGTAACTAAACCACAGGGGGTCCTGCAGCGGAACCGGACTGTGACGCAGAATTCTGTGGCTGTAACTGTAACTGCTGTTAAAGGAATCATTGCCCAAACTGGATGGATTAATCTGCTCTTCAGCATCCATAAGGTAAGTTGATTCGTGCACCTGTTAGATCTTGTAAAGTAATGCAAATGAGCCGTAAGTGTGGTGTGTCTGCTGCTGGGGCGCTGGTTGTGTAAATTAATATCTTGCAAGATTATTATGCAGCATATTAACCCATGACCTGCATTTTGCTAATTGGCTTCACATTGAATGTGTTCCAACTGGCTAACATCTTAACAAATTTAACAAATTGGGATGGTCACAATTTCTGCATCCTGCAAAAATGCATGACTCCCCCCCCCTAGTTACATGTTTTAAAATCTTCTAGTTTAGATCTTTATTATTCCACAAGAGTAGCTTCTTTTTAGACAGTAAAGCAATGACAAACACAACAAAACAATAAGATGGTAAAAGACAATTCAATAGCGTACACAATATCCAAAACAAACAGTAAAGTAAATGATAAAAACAGCCACAAAAACTGCAGCTATACACAAAGTGATTGGGGAATGAGAGGCAGTTTGTGGTACATTTTAATTAGATATGTTTATTGTACAAACCATACAGTATTTGTACATAATAGTAAACCTAAAACTGTTTTGGGGGGATTTTAAACAGGAGCTTGAAGTAGTGCCACCTGGTATCGCCTAAATACATTTTTTGGAGGGAACTCAACACCTATTTCTTTTCTCTGTGGGCCCTCCAAAAATCTGAGGCCCCTGGCTTGAGCTTCTGTAAGCATGTGTGTAAAGTAGCCACTAGTCTTGTGAGAAAGTTAAGTTAAAGGCTAACTAGAAATAAGTATGCTTGAAAGGTGAAAGTAAGTGTGAATGTGCTGTTAGTAGCCCTTGTGCCAAGCCTAAATTGGGCTATGAGGTCATATGGTGTGCGGTTTTCCAGTGCAACTTCAGGTGCAGGTCAGCTGCCATATTCCACACCAGTTGCAAGTACTCACTGCTTAACCTCTTTAACATCAATCCCAGTGAATGATAGCAGCACACATGCTATCAGTCGACCCTCCTTCACCCAACTGAGGGCCACAATTAACCAACAAAATTTCAATTTCACCTTTGTAGGAATGATTGAGAACACAAGGGGTTAATTGTCCCTCTGCAGTATTGACTGGAGTTTCTGGCTGGCCTGTTAATTAGGGTGACTGATTTGGCATCAGGGTTGGAGTGAGAGATAAATGATAAGGGGGACCCGAGAGGACACTGGAGTAATTCCTTGCAGCTACTCAACAATTTCAAGCCTCCTCTGTTGCCTTTTCTCTTTCTCTCCTCCTTTCCCCCCTCCTAGTTATGTTTGATGAGTATGGCTTGATGGAGGCATTTTGTGTCACTCAGAGACCCGAGACTTTGCATATCACATGCTTTTTTCCAATGACAGGAAGATGTGCTGCAAAAAATAGTTTGTTTCTTATGTATTTTTCATGATGTGCCGCTTGCAGAAGATGGCATAAAATGTTATTTTCTTTTCACTGAAAGAAGATACCTCTTCAAGCTGTCTTATTGTCATGTCTTGTTGATGGGTGCGTGATATGGAATGAATAAAACCCAGCCGTAGACACATGTGTATCCTTTGTGGACGCTTTCCATGAGTACTGGGCTGCCTGCCGCTTGGCTATGCTTGGCTACACGGGTGACAGTATGGCTTAGCTGTGAAAGTCAGGCAGGCAGAGCTGCAAGGCAAGCCTAATTGAAATCCCCTCCTATGTGAGACAGAGGAGATGGAGCTGTAAAAGGGCCTGTAATTACTGAGGCCACTAATGAGAGATAATTAGGTCATATGGCAATGTCTCTACCGGGGCTCTGCTATGAGAGTGGCTTGGAATAAAAAGGTGGGCAAACGATGAACTCCTGTTGCTCATCACCATTATACACCACAATTACAAATGATCAGTTAATTAGGAGTAATAAGTTATCTTTTTGAAAAGGCATTTTTTTTAACACAAGTGGATTACTGTCTACAACAATGCCAAACACAAGGAATGAGGCATAAGTGCTCTTTGGCACTGAAAAGCTACCCCAAAGTCCTTGTCTCTTTTAGTCATAATATTTTCAGGTACTTTTTAAAATAATATATGTTTGTACAATTTTTTTTAATATTTGCACTTTACTAGCATGGTAGCTGTGCTTTTTTTTCTTCCCCTGAGTAATTTTACATGTAACTGTAGTTGTTCTTCTCTACTTTGCACATTACACTTTGACTTCATTTTCAAACAATTAATCAGCTATTTGGGGACGGGGGGAAAAACGGTGTGCTGGTTTGCAGGGGTGGAAGAAATATTCAGATCCTTCAGTGAAAGTAGCAGTACCACTGTGTAAAAATACTCCATTAAAGGTAAAAATCAAATCTAAATTCAAAACTTTAAGTACAGAGGCAATATCTGCAAAATGTACCTGAGTATCAAAATGTTCAGTCATCATACCAGAAACTGGTGTGAGTGTTATGTGATTATATATTGTTAGGGCTGCAACCTATGATTAACAGTCAATTGCAGATTATTTTCTACATTAATGATTTAGTCTAAAAAAATGTCAGAAATAAGTGAAACATATCCATCCAAGGTCACATCTTCAAATGTGTTCTGTTTTGTCCAACCAACAGCCAACAGTCAAGAACTCAAAGTTATTACATTTACAATGATATTAAACAATGAAAAGCAAAAAAATCTTTAGATTTGACAGGCTGAAAACAGCATTTTGTGTCAGTTTTGCTTGTAAAATTATTTATTGACTAAATGTCGCAGCTCTGTAATTATCAATGCATTTATTATTACTTGATCATTGATGTGTTAGCAGAATTTCACTCTTGTTGTTTGACATTGGTTGGTTTTAGTTGTTCAATTTGTAACAATGCAATATATTTTACAAGAGCATTATAGATTTGTATCTTAATCTGCAATAAGTCACATGTCGTAGAGTAGAAGGAATATTTGCCACTGAATTGTTACCAAGTAGAAGAATAAAATACATAAAATAAAAATACTCAAGTGAACTAATTTGGCACAGTATTTGAGTACTTAGTCTTTGTTACATTCCACAGCTGCTGGTTTGTAGTATTGCCTATCAAGTCAAGTAACCCATTCCAAAGGCCTCAAGTGCAACATGCATGCTTTAATTTTGGGCTGTAATTGCCAGCCTAGACAGCTGAAAGTATATTTCACATAAAACACTGTTACTATAAAAGAAGTGTAGGTGATTTTAGTCTCCACTGTCTCTGAAAATCCCAGTGAATATGAGCCATCCTGCATAAGCGGAGCAACAAATTAGTAGTAGCCTACTCTTACATTAACTGACACACATTTGAAAGTGTTTGATGTACTTTTTATTTACATTAATACTCCTTATTGCTCATGAAACCACTCTTAATTGGCAGTATTTTTTAAAATAAACAAATAAATTCAGATTAAACTGAGATGTTTGTGAAGTTATTATGAGGATTTGGGGGAGACAGACTGCTTCTTGTTGAGCGTGATGGTGGGATGGCATGGCTAATACAGGAGATGCTGCTATGATGTTCACGGTCAGACAAGCATGATTATGTAGAGCTGCTGTGCATGAATGAGTGATTCCCACACACCGTGTATGTGGAATCACATTGAAAAATATTTATACCGGCCCTTTTACAGCTGTATATATTGATGTTGCAATTCGTGTTTCTCTGGGCGCTCAGGGAAACATTTGTACATTGTTTGGTTTACCATGTCCTTTTGCAGGGCTAACGTGAAAGTCAATATTTCTTGGATTTGTTTTGTGTGCAGTGCTCAGTTTGTGGAAAACATTGATTTGTTCTTTGGCATTTTTCTTTTGGCTTAGCTAAGTGTTAAAGGATAAAGTTTCTCCATAGCTTATACCATGTGCCGTAGCGTAGCGAGTAGTGAATGTATGATAGTGTGCATGGGTGATTGAACTCACAGACACATGGATGGCTGCACATGTTTCCCTGATTCAATGGAGGTAAATTTACAAACAGGCCAGCAGCCTCCATGGAGCAGAATCAGCCATGTGTCTTTTTATTGGAGAAACAGAAAACCAAAGTAGAGGAGTCATGGGTCCAGCTTTGGAAAGCCCTAATGGGCTTCTTCAGAGCTCTTCAGGATAATGACCTCTTCAGCTTGCCAACCATTTAAGTGATCTCCAGTTAATTGGGCTGGAAACTCAATCATGTCGACATTTCCCCCCCTTCTGACCCCACTCTACTTTTATCCATTAGCAGTATTTCTACTCCACACGGTTCTGGGAACCTTCACAAAAAACTCATCTGCAGTGTTGAAGGAGAGTCTCTTCTCAAATTGTTTACAATTTGCACCACTGTTGAAGGAAAAGCTTTTTACCAACCATGGTCTTTGTTTTGTTTTTTTTTTGTTTTTTTTTGTCCACCAAGGCAAGAAGCAAGCCGGTAAACCTTCACACAGCTTTTATTTAAATAACAATTAAATAACAATTTAAATTTACAATTATATAAAACAGCCAACATTGCATTTAAGAACCTTGAACCAGACAATTTTGGGCATTTTTGTTTGGTTGCTGATGGGAATGTCAGTCATTTTGCAGATATTTGCAAAGTTATTAAGAGTTCATCCTGTGGCCGACATAACTGTCTGGACCAAACTTATTTAAATATTTGTCAAGACATTTCACTCAGAAACAAATGTGAAACTTGTGCTCGTGCTAGAGGAAGTCAGTGGATCACTAAAGTCTGTAAGTTGGGGATCACTAGTGTCTGTAAAACATTATGGCAATCCATCCAATAGTTATTGAGATATTTCAGTTTAGACCAAAGTGGCCTGACATCCCTACAGCCACACTGCCAGTCTGTCTAAAAAACATATCGTAAGTCAAAGTTGAATCAGGAGGTTGATCTGCAAACTCTAATGAATGTTTGAGTAATCATTTCGCTTTCCTTGATTTCTTTTGAAAAGTGTTGAACTGTCACAAATATTGGCACAAAATCTGCTTAAAAATTAAGTCTTTGTCAGGCGAAGCTCTATGAAATGATTAACCTATAGTCGTGTTTCCATAAACATTTTTTAATGAGCATTTTGAAGTATCGCATTTGAAAAGGTTGATGGAAACGGCAAAATTCTAAAAAAAAAAAAAAAAATCCTTAATTTCGCAAAAAAGTTTTTATGCTCGCTTGAGGTGGTTTTTGCCTTTGTCGAAAAAGAGTTAATGCACTAAATGGGAGATGAAAACACTTTTTCCGAATAAGTTATGACGTAGCGAACTTGTAACTCACATCTGATCAGCTGTGTCTGCTGACGGCGTCTTGCCCGGTGTCTCAAAGCTGTGGATGCCGGCCAAGAATTTCACGCACCTCGCGGCTGGTAACGCTCATTTGTGCTGAGAAAAGAGGTGGACGCAAATCTCGGCAAACCTTCATCTGTTTTGCCGAATTATGCATTCACCCCTAAAAGATCCTTTTCAGATCCTTTGCTCTGCGGACTGATCAAATGCGGTTATCACTGCATATTTTTGCTGAATTTCAATGAATGCTACTGAGTGTAGTAAAATATTAACGACTGAACATTCCTAGAATAGGCTATATACATGATCATCACCATCGATTAACCCCACAAAGGATTTTATAGTGTTTAAAGGCATTATTTGGAGGTGCATGCAAAACTCGCATAACACCGGATATTCCCATTATGTGGCTATTAAGAGTCTTGTTTATTACAGCCATGTGTAACATCAACTACTGACATAATGACGCTTGCCGTATCCTCGTTTATTCGCTTCAAACCAACTGATGGAAACGCACATATTTTGCTATTTATTTCTTTTTTGAGAAATTTCAAGTATGTACGCTTAAAATTTGCATGACAATTGGATGGAAACATGGCTTATGAAACAATTTGAACATTTACACATTAGATTTAATACTTTCAACTGAGGGTTTGTTTACAACCTATTTGATTGACTTACAACTTGTGTTCCTTTCCTGTCACTTAGCCACAAGATCACAGGAATGAAGTTCCTGTACAGTGTTGTCACAACTGATCAGATTGATGGCCAAAACAATGAAAATATGACCGAACTTGTTGGGGCTGGCCCTTTTCAAACCAGACATTTATCCAATGTTTTGCCAATTATCTGCTCCTTGAGTTGCACTCATATCTGTGATGGGCAGCAGGGAAAACAGCCAAGGACAGTGTCGTCACTGTCTCGGTGTCTTAACGCTTGTTTGTCGTGGCTTAGATGAATAAGTTTGGTTCAGACTAACCCGGGGGGGGGGGGGGGCTCACTCTGTTTTCCCCTCCTCAGCCTTGGCACAAGAAACCTTCCTGTGGGACCCGTCTCATCTGTGACAAATAAATGGTGGCATCTGTAAGCTGGAGGCCTCTACGACACGGTGACTGGGGACAGAGGCTGGCGGGACTGGATGAATATTCATCACAGGGCGCGCTATTTCACCCCATCAGCTCCATGCCGGCTGTTCCCTGTCCTCCGATGGAGACAGAAAGGCAGAACATAGCTGAGAAAATCTGATGATGATGTGTGATGAGAGTCAGGGCCGAGAAGGAAGCAAAGCAGATTGAGGGAAGGAGAAGGCTTGGCTTTGAAAGATGCTTTGACCAGATGAGAGAGACAACTTGGGAGGGTAGATGGTGAGAAAAGGGAGAGTGGGGAAAAAAGAGAGAGACTGAGGTAGGGGAAAGGATTGCTTTGGAAAGATAACTAGACAGCGGCAGAGAGAGGAAAAGGTGTAGGAGGTCTGTGAGAGAAAAATGGCAAACGGTGTGACAAAGTGGGGGCTTGGAGAGAGAATGAGGAGGGGAGGTGAAAGGGATTGCTTTGGAAAGATGAGTAAATTAAACCAGAGTGAGAAAGAGGCAAAGGAAAGTGGAGAGGAGAAAAGGATGACTTCAGAGCGACGATTAGACGGCATGAGAGGAGCGAAAGGTGAGGAAGTTTGCTGTCGGTGTAAAGAATGATTTATCCCCGGATAAAGAAAGAAACCGATCACCCCCCCTTCTCCTCCTCCTGCTCCTCCCAGCTTGTCCTGAGTGCTGGGTGCTTGCTTACCTGTGGACAGGCTGCCGCTGCTCTCTGGTCGAGGGATAAGTAAACAAGGCTGTTGCTCGCAGATGGGACTGTCTGAGATGGATGGCCTTGCCTCAGACACAAGCATGCAAACACACACACAATCCGCACACACTGTAAGACAGCATGGAAGGGGAAAACAAATACTCGCAATTGGACAAACCCATTGGAAAAATCACTTTAGGCAAAACAAGTAGTCTTTTTTGTTGGGAGTCAATGCCACTGAGGAGGAGATTGTGCAATATTTGATTCAGCGTTTGCAGAGGTGAAGCTGGGACAAAAGTGGAGAGCACACCTGTGTTGTTTGACTTTGTTTGTGGTTGTGTGTGAAAGAGGAAAGGAACAACTTAGATGGCAAACTCTGTTCATGACGGTGTGCTTCCGTGTGTGTGGCTGAGCACTGAAGGTTTTCTTTTGTTATACCGTGACCCATTGCTTTAACACTAGCATTCTGCATGCCTGTCTGGTGTAGCGTTGTCTTTGTATGCATGAGGAACCTGTAATCTTCCAGAAACGTGGGAAGCAATAATAATGAGCAGGTACCAAATGGTGTCCTAGGGATAGACATCTGTAGATCACAGGAGGAAACGCGGAGAAACAAATAGAAAAGTAGTCATCAACCTTATATTTTTCATTTGTCAGCGAGGCAAAAGCGTGACAGCGTCGCTCCCCACATGAAAAGGAAAAATATGAATGCAGAGAACTGCAAGCCTTGCCACTCTGCCATCTCATGCGTTGACTAGCCCTGCTCAACGGGGAAAAATAGGATAGGGGAATTCATTATGTCTGTAATGTATTCAAATGCACCCAAGTGCCAGGTTTCATCACAGCTGAAAAGTATAATACTGCAGTCTTGTTAGCATTAGTATGTATGAAAGTTTCTATACAGTATGAGCTCATCTACTGTAAATGTACAGCTGCTAAAATGTTTCTGTAATGTATGGAGCATCTTCCTGTCTGTGATTTTTCGTGTTTATACAGTTGATGAATGCAAGTTGATGTCTTTTTAAAAAAAAAAAAAAATTTAGCTTCAACAAGCATGCTATATAAGTTTAAGTTCAACGGTTAAGTCTTTTGAAAAAAAATGACTGGACATGTGCCACTTTAACACAGAACATGTGAACTGTATGAAACTGACTACAGCATCACTTCATGTAGTGTTCACTTTGGGTAGCATGTGCAATGAATGAAAGATGGTAAATGTAATATTCAACCAGCTGTCACAGCTGTGTTCAGGCTCTGTGTTAAAAGGATAATAATAGCATTATTTAAACAAGTAAATTAATTGCTGAGATCTGGAAATGCAGCAACATTGCTGAAAAGAAGTCAGACAGGACATGAAACACAAGCTGATCATACATGTGAACAAATCTCCAGGTTAGCCAAAGTTATTTAGTAGAGGAAACAAAAGCAAACTGTAAAAGGGCTGTTAAAAGGGTTTTGTTAAAATGTTCACAGTTTACAGACTAACTTCCTTTATACATTTTTACCCACTGCACACAGTTTCACCTCCAAATGAAGTGCTTTAGATAATCGGGCTGAACTGTTGGCTTGTTCATAACGATTGTCTGTCTGCTCATGTCTCTTACCTCGTTAGTCTTCATTGTAGAGTTGTTACTCTGCTCCCAGATGTCTGATATTTTGAGTACAATTTTATTATAACCGCTTGAAATGATGGCCACAGACAAGGGTTGCAACTTAACTAACTTTTAATTATCGATTAATCAGACTGCTTTTCTTAATTAAAGGAAATGGTACAAAAATGATTTCCTAAAGCCCTAGTTAATATAGTTTATATATTTAATATGGGTAGTTGTAAAATTTTAAAAAAAGGAATCAAATGGTTTGTGTGAATGTTGGCTTGTCATTTAGTTTGTTTTTACTGGTGGTAAACGTTCAAGTTGAAATTTTCAGCAGATTTATTTTCTAGTGATTGACTTGGCTCTAGCCCTAAACTATGAAAATGCACAAGTTGTAATAAACCAGAATTATCCTTCAAACCAGTGCAATGTCACTTTAGTGTAAGCATTTAATGCTGAATGATGTTTTATACACACAGGTCAAGTTTCACTAAGTATTCAGTCAGAACCTCTCAAATGAGTAGACCTTTCTGAATATTGACCTGTCATTGTGGGAGAAGCACAAGTGTAATTATACTTCTGTTCCATTTAAATGTGCCATCACTTATTAATTTGGACCTCTTTCAGCCTCCCGGCAGTCTATATTAAAATATATATATAAAAATACTACTTTGCATGCACTCATAGTAACATACACAGTATATGCACATATTTCATATACACAAAACATCTGTATGGCATAGTGCACAGGGCTCTGACAATGGGGCATTCATGTTATTAGTTACACCTGTTTTGTTTTTTTTAAATGCCAAAAATATCAGCCGTTTTTTCAGAGTTTAGGACACTCTGCCATTATTTCTGACTTCTGTTTGGGCAAAATTATGGTAATTCCAATGTGTTTACCAGAGAGCAGCCAGCATGGACATATTCAGACAAAAGACTTGACAAAATGTTTTTTTTTTTATTGGAGACAGACGTGCATTGTACATCCTGTTACAAAGTAGTAGCTTCTGTTTGCACATGTTAGTAAGTCCTCTTCTACTAATCATCAGATTATAATGAAAACAAATATTTCTATGCTTGGTTCTACATGCCACTGCTCTGGGTTTTCACAATTAGTTTTCAGACCAAACAGGAGCCAACATTTCTCTGAGTCTGTAGCAAAATGTAAAAACTGCAGGATATATGTTCAGTGTTTGAACATTTTCACACAAATGGCACCTCTTATTTTCGTTCTGAATCGCTCCCTTTAACAGTCACGATAAGGTTTTCACCACCCTTTTCCCAACCCATTTAAAATGGGAGTTATGTCGGGGGAGATTTGTATGATTTGTGCAGGTATAAGGCATGATAGAAATCCCTTCCTCTAACCCAGAGTCAATTTAGCACCAAACCTGTCACATTTTATCACAGTTTTTCTAGCATGTTACCCAGGTATCTTTCGGTATTACATCACGTAACTGGCTGTGTAGGCCCCAGTGAGATGAACACTGTGAGGCAAGATCCCAGTAACAACTGTCACTTTCACATTATCCCAAAAGACTCTGACTCACTGAGTTTGATAATGAATTACTATACAATTTAAGTTCACGCACTGTAAAGTTGGCCAGTAAATCGATATAGAAGCCCTTGCCCCCCTTTACTACATTCACATCACAGAAAGGACAGGCAGAATATCTTTGAAAAGCGGTTTTATATATTATATATTGCTGATCACTGCAGATTTCATCATCACAGCTGGGGATTTCATTTTTCATCAGTTTCTTCTCCCCTCCATCTCCATTTTCCTCTTGATCTAACTAGGAGAGACAGACAAACACACAATATTCATCTGGCACCAAATGTGTACTCATTTAAACTTTTCCTCCTTATGTGATACTAACCACTAGCACTGGTGCTTTTAAAGGAGTAGTTCAACATTTTTTGGAAATATGCTTACGCACGTCTCTTTACAGATAGTGCTGCATATATGAATAGGGTCTGATAAATTGTCTCATTTGAGTCAGCGTCGGTTGGGGATGAAGGCTTCAAATCTGAAAATGAAAAAAATCTGGGGTGTGGAATTAAATGCAAGTGACTAGACTTCTGCAGCCTGCTCCTTGTTTCTGCTCAAAGTTTGAGGGTTGTGACTCATGGCTGCAGTAGTTACTGTTACTGCGCTACGGTACACCACGTAATTCCCACCAAATCGACAACCTAAGCTTTATTGACATTGCACACAGCAAGTACCAGTGCAACAAAATGGAGTAGTGGGTCATATTTAAAGACAACCGTTGCAGTTTCTCTGTGACGCTTCATGGTGCTCGAACAAAAAGACTACCATGTCTGAACATTTTCTTTAGGAAGGTTATATAGTAGATAGGTGTGACATTCAAAAGGGTCCCCAGCCTGGGCTCCAGACTAACTTTTGCAATTCAATTCGCTTTATTGGCATGACTGTGACACAATATTGCCAAAGCATCATACATATCACATAACAACAATCAACCCCATACATTTCATTAAAGAATTAAAGCGTAAAGTAATCAAAGCATATGTGTTTGTGTTAAAAAAAACAAACTAAAAATAAAATAAACAAAACAGTAAGTGTACGTGTGTTAAGTATTGAAAATAAAATAAAATAAATAAAACTGTGTGTGTGCTAAAAGAAGTAAAAATATACTAAAAATTAAGCTCATACTAAAAAGTATTAAAAGTATTAAAAAAGTTAAAACATAATAAATAAATAAAATGGTGTGTGTGTGTGTGTGTTGTGTGTTAAAAATAAAAATATCTAAAAAAGAATTAAATTAAAATAAAATAAATAAATGAAACAGTAGAATGTGTGTATGTGTATATATAACATATATAGTTATATTAATAGACAAAAAACAACAGTATAACAGTATAAATGGTATAAACAGTATAAAATGTAAAACAAAAGAATAACTGAAATATCAAATGATCAAAATAATAATAATTTTAAAATCTGTACAATTATTTATCAGTCTGAGGTTCCACTGGTTGTCCTCACTGCATGGCATGTGGAGACATATTTTGCAGCAATTATTCACATTTGGGCATTTCACCCAGTAAATAGGGGAGTTTCTGTGCGTCTGATAGGAATTCGAATTTGGGGTATATTTGGGAAATGTTTGCAAAGTGTTTTTGTCTTAGTGTTTCATATTTGGGGCATGAGGTTAGAAAGTGCAGCTCTGTCTCTATCTGTCCTGTGTCACACTGGGAGCAGAGTCTGTCCTCCTGTGGTAGCCAGCTCTGTCTGTGGTGACCCTTTTCTATGGCCAGGTTGTGTTCACTCAGTCTGTATATTGTCAACATTTTTCTTAGTTTAGGACATTTTATTGTACTCAGGTAATTTGCCAGTGTGAATTCTCTTTTTAGGGTCAGATAACATTGTGATTTACTTTGTGTTTTGGTTGTTTCTTTCCAGTATTCAATATATTTTTGTTTCTGCTTGTTGATAATTTGGTTTGGTCTGTTTGAGTTGGTGTTGCTGTCCTGAGGCTGTTGGGGACTTGTTACTGTAGAGAGTCTCAGGACCAGCTGGCTGAGGGGACTCTTCTCTGGTTTCAGCTCCTGGTATGTTAGGGCTTTGTGATGGTATGTCTGGGGGTTAACTGATTTTAAGTGGTTGTAAAATTTAAAGCCCCTCCAGTGTATTTTGACATTTCTATGATATTTCATATTTTTCTGAGTCACTTCCTTACAATGTTGATTACCCACATAGTTCGCAAAATATTTTTTTGACAAATAGCTTAATTTTGTGCTCAAAGTTGCAAAAGTTGCTTAGTTGTTAAAACGGGGTGGTTACGATATGATTATAGTAAATTCCATAAGTCATACGTCATTATTCAAGCTTAGCGAGGCGCACTGTCACGCCTCCGTAAAAACTGTCACGCCATCACACCTCGTTAAGTCAGAGCATCAAACCATAAACATCGTTGTGAGCTAGCTAACCAAGTTATCATGTAATTTACTTAACTTACAGCAGGTATGTTCATTATGGTATTTGTGCATGTGGTGTTGGAGGACAGTTGACAGAAAACGCATCGCACTTTCACCTGCCACCGTCTTATATACAGTCTGCAACATGCATTTTACTGCCGTTTTACCAATGCATCGTGCGAGGCACCCCTACACCCACGCGGTAAAGTAAGCGCAATATAAAACATAGTGGGAGTTATCGTGTGCAGTGCGTGACAGGACCATCGACTGTGTGATTGATCACAGCTGATACGCGTACATAATAGCTACTCTTGCCAGACAGTAAAGTGTGATGTTAACAGCATGTCGTTAGTGAACACTCCAGCCGGTCAGTTTTTGGTTGTCATGGTAATGTTACATCTGACTATTGACCATACCCCCATTCTCTGTTTGAGAAAGAACGTTCGCCAAAAACGGCAGTTAAAACTGGCTGGAGGGGGGCTTTAAGTGATCTTTTCTGTATTTTTAGTAAGAGGGGGTATTGGCCGAGCTCTGCTCTGCATAGGTTATTTGGTGTTTTTCTCTGCACCTGCAGGATGCTCTTACAGAACTCAGTATAGCAAGATTCTATGATTGTTTTGTCCCATTTGTCAAATTCATTATTAAGTTTTGGCCCCCAGACTTCGCTACCATATAGAATTATTGGTTCTAGTACAAATTGGAAAATTTTAAGCCAGATTTCAATAGGAATATATATTTTAATGTTTCTTTTTATTGCGTAGAAAGCTCTCCTTGCTTTGTCCCTCAGATCTTTCATAGCCATGTTGAAGTTCCCTGTGTATGTAATGTTGAGGCCAAGGTAAAGTTTTTTGTATGTTGTAATTTAGTGGTGTCTAAATAGAAATTGTGTGAAACCTGATTTCTGTGTTGTTTCTGAAAGATCATTATCTTAGTCTTTGCTGTGTTTACTGTCAGGGCCCAGGTCTGACAGAATCTCTGCAGGAGGTTAAGGTGCTGCTGCAAACCTTCTTTAGTAGGTGAGAGCAACACTAAGTCATCTGCATATAGTAGACCTCTGATCTCTGTGTCATTCAGGAGGAGTCCAGGTGCCGTGGAACTCTCGAATTGGTTTGCTAATTCATTGATATATAGATTGAAGAGAATTGGACTTAGATTGCATCGCTGCCTCACTCCCCGGCCCCGGGAGAAGAATGCTGTTTGTTTGTTTCCAATCTTTATGGCACATTCACTTTTTGTATACATGTTTTTAATCAAGTCATATGTTTTTCCTCCAATGCCACTTTCAAGTAGCCTATAGAAAAGGCCCTCGTGCCAGATGGAATCAAAGGCTTTTTGCATTGGTGCACCTAAATTTTCACAGCACCTTTAGCGCCATAACAGTATATTCTTATCTCATTTCCGTGCACATTTAGGCTTTGTAAATGATTGTGAACAGGAACACCAACACGTAAATGTTTGTCTTTATTTGAAAGTGCATGACAATCTGAAAATTCAAAAAACTCAAATGACTCAAAAGTGTGTGCCATCCATCAAAGGTGTCATCCATTCAGTTGACCAAGAAAAGATTTAAGCTGGTTGCTGGCACCTCACCGATTACCTATGAACATCATGCAAGTCATGAAAGACTGCATATTGGTTGTGGTCCAGTATGTACTTTGCTTCGTACAAAGCAGTCTTGCTTTTTCCCTGTCTCCAGTCTTTGTGCTAAGAAAGGTTAACTATGTCCAGACTCCAGCTCTATACTTGATGCATACACAGGAGATGGATATGTGTCTTCTCATCTAACTTTTAGGGAAAACAGCAAATAGGCAAAAATGTCAAACTAGTCCTTTTAAACTCCGATCTGAACCACATGAATGTCCATTATTATCTGCAATCAGCACTGCCTTGATAACAATAGGCTGATCACCAAACTCCATTCCCATAATTTCGGCTCTGGTGGCAGTTTGAATGAGTCACCTTTAACATTGAGTACCACAACTGCCAACTTGACTGGCATTTATGGAAATGCCTCAATTCAGTGAGCACTGAACATATTCTGTAAGTAAAGTATGCGTGAAAGAATTAAAGTGAAATAGATGGGTGTGTAGTAGTGCTGTTACCGATTAGAAACAGATATAATTTTGTTTGTAGTCAAGTGGGAAGCTTCCAGTCTGAGATGCGAAGCTAATGTGGAAGTCCCTTAAACCTGCAATCTAGTGAACGACCAACAGGGGGCAACTCTTTTGGGTGCAAAAAGAAGGCTGGTTCCATTAGAAATAATGTTAAAATGACCCTATATATATATATATATATATATATATATATATATATATATATATATATATATTAGTATTAGTTTTTAGTTTCAAGCCTGTTGTTCTCTAGAAAAATTGTCAAGCCTTGTTAAAATGATAGTTAACGTGAATTACAGATGCACCTAGCTAACTAGCTCCGCACACAGCCGGCTACAGTAGGCTACAGCACCCAAGCAGCTTACTGCTTACCATAGCTTCGGGTCACCAAAAAAAACTCATTGCAAAATTGAGGAATAAGATTTATACACTCATACTTGAATTTCCGATTTTCCATCTATAAACACATCAAAGAAAATCGGATAACAAGATTTCTTTTTGTTTTCAATTTTTTAATGTCAAAACGATAAACGGTTTCTTTCCCGTTTTTCGTTTCCCTCTTTACTAATGGTAATTGGGAAAACGGCCGTTTTTCGTTTTTGTTTTTTTTTTCATTTCAAAACAAAAATCCGTTGGCTGCAAAGTACACGGACCTGTTAACTCCACCATCTTGTCCAATTATGGTCACGTCCGGTGCTGTTGGTTGCAAAAACTCAACATGGCAGCACCCTATCGGCCAAACTCGAGGCTTCAAGACTGCAGGCCACAAACCAACGGCTGACGTCACAATGACTATGTCCACTCCTTATTTACAGTCTATGTTATTAGAACAGGCTTGTGTTTAACCACACTGTCAGTTAATATGTTAGCAGATATGGGTGACATACCTGAAGATATATGAAGAAAAATCTTACAAATCAGGGTTCTTTAGCAGCAGTGATTTAAAATGGAAGGCCGGCAGAGTAAACTCACCCAACCAAGCTCAAATATCACAGTCATTTATCTGAAACAAATGGCAGTGAGGGTAGAAGATGAGACTTCCTTTGAGACAGCTTGTTGTCACAGGAGGGCATCACATTGCGTGCTCAGACTTGCCTGTTGTTACTTTTTAATTTAAGGAGCAAGGTGACGCCCAATGGGTGACGGGAAAATTGCAAGCTGTGAAGTAACAGTTGGCCTAAATCTGTTCACTCTGTGACAATGAGGAGAAGAAGGCAGTCTGTTATTGAACGTGGATAATTTATGTGTGCCCTCTGAAATCCATTTAAAGTTTTTACCAGATTCTGTGTTTTCTGTAAGCACATTTTATCATCAGAAACAATGTTTTCAACAGTTCAATGAGAAAATATTAAATTTTTTACCAATGTCAATTAATTTAATGTATCATGCAGATATGAATATAGAATTATTCAAATGTATTAGCAATTATTCATGGAGACAATTCACAGTATATGTATTGCAACAGTAGAATATTAAAATACTATAATACTATTTCATTGGGGCATTGTTAAATACATGTACTGTGAATTGTTGTCTGTTAAATAGGTTATTGCCATAGTTATAGTTGATTACTGGAAATTTCTTCCCATGGGTATTCTACAGGACAGGCTTCATATGCTACTCAAACACATGGTAATTAGTGGTTCTAATGGGCTCAAAACTACTCTCAGAGCTTGACCGGGTGTAGCTTTTTCATTTTTCACAGAATATCACAGCCATGCAAGCATGTACAGAAGGCGCTTATCCCCTGTGAAACACCGGTGAAAGAGAGAGGGAGCACAAGACAGAAGCAGCACCCGTAAATGACATGAAAACACAGCAGAATATTTTTTTTCTGTCCGTTTGGCTTAAGCACTGTGAAAAAAATGCTGACAATGTTAGGGAAAACACTGATTTTTATAAATAGGTTGCATATTTTGGCAGATTTCACAAAATACTGCGTCTTACAGTTTTTCATTCCAATCAGATTCCATTTTTATTGTAGTGGAAATCATAGGGCCCTACATAGGCTACGTCCACAAGGCGGCAAGATCTACACATTTTTCTTCTCCATTTTTAAGGTGGTGCATTTCAAACCCACAAGGGATGCTTTTTTAAACCAAGACTTAGATCTGTAGGTCTAACATGCGAAATCATTTTGAAAACAGCTGGATACTTAGACAGCAGAGTGAAAGACGGCATTACAGTAATCCCTCCCTGTTTTGCAATGGCAGCTGAGAAAAATGCCACATGGTGCATGGGCAAGGATGTAATTCATTAGAAGAACCTAAATGCCATCATACAATGTGTGGGAAATTAAATTCCATATGTACCACTGCTGATGCATTTATGTAGTTTTGTCAACTTCTCTTATAACAATAGCTTAAGGAAATACACTGATTTACATTTTATTAGCAAACATTTTGGATTAGCTTTTCTTAAAATACTAAATTGAGAGCAAGTAATGGATCAAAAAAACAGTTTGTGTGGCCAGACTTATGTTGGTATGAAAAGACAGGGTCCTTTTAACGAACACACCTCTGTCAATGTTTAGTGGCAGCGTCTATGTAACTGAAGTGGGCATCACCAACGCTGCTTCCCCAGACACAACACACTCATTTGTGAAAAGCATAATGATGGAGAGTAGTGTCAGTCTCTGGCATCTCTCCTGTTATTAGAGTTTGAGGAGCCATTTACACTTTTTGCTCATATGAAACTCCAGTGCTGGATGAGAACATTTTCCTTGCAGTAAGTAATGGATCAGAACTTGAATGAAATTGAAACCACCTGCTGAACAGCACTTAGGTAAAACTTTTTCTAGTTTGACTAATATCAGATCCTTTTCTCTCATGTCTTGTTAGGTTAATCATAGTCTAGCTGGTTTAATAAATGTGAGCCCATCATATGGTTTTAATGATTTAATTTAATTAATTCATTAATTTTGTTATATTAGTGGTGCACACACAGAGAATTATCACGCAACTCTGTGGTTCACTTTAGCTCGATGGCAGATTTTAGCATCTTTTAACTCATTTTAGTTTTCCTGCCCACAACTTGTTGTATTGGTTCACTCTTGCTGCTCTTACAGCGTAGTTTTCTGCCCCAACAGGCAGCTGTTTTCAACCAAAAAACTCTAAAAAGCTGCTGTACACTATCAAAGTGAATATTCGACTCACTTGCTCAGGTGGACACACACACAACTCCAAATGAATGCTAACGTTAGGTCTGTGCCTGCTTGCTTGTAAATAACATTTTGCTGTAACTTTATCAATATGTTAATGTTGTTGTTGTTGTTGTTTTTTTTGTTTTGTTTTTTTTTTACATACACACGAGTGGCCAATCAATTAAAGAAACTTTAAAATAAGCGTGGAAGCAATGGTTTATTTATTGATATTTTTTAATGATTTAATTTTATTTATTTTTAAGATATTTGATTTACAATGCCATAATATAGAGACAAAAAGCTACAATCCTCACTTTTGAGATGCTGTAACCAGCTAATGTTGTTATTTCTGCTTGATAAATTGCTTTAAGTGAAGATTATCAAACTTGTTGCCGATTAATTTTTTGTCCAGCGACTTACTGTTAATCAATAGTCAATTATTTGCAGGAAAGCCCTTAAGAATTATTGCACCCGAGCCTGTCGTGAGCAAACTGTACCAGACCTAGAACACCATTACACTTCAGGCTTTTCCTTTTAACTTACAGCTTACCACAGTGAATCCATCTGAAATGAAATGCCCTCCTGTCTGAAAACATGAAACATGGCCACATTTTACTTCTCGTGGGGCAGGCTTTTGATCCCGATCCATCCTTTTACTGTGGCTTCCAGGCAGCACAGGCAGCGGCTGGTATTTACTGTATGTGTTGGTGTTTCTCTAGTGTACTCTGATCCGTCTGTGTGAGCAGCATCTTGACTGTTCTTTGCTTCTGCTGTACAAACAGGGCTGTTTTGGTGGTAAAGGAATGTCTCTTTGTGGGAACAATAAGTTGGCATCATCAGTGTCTTATTTATATGCATTTTGACTTTATACATATTTAGTGTACTGCCTTCACACTGTCTTTGTGCTGTAAATTCATATACAAGTCATTCATATCGTTTCATTTGTAATAATAATGATATCTTAACCAAATCTGTTACTACTGCCAAAGCCATTTTTGTCACTATGGATCCAACTGCCCCTATTAAGCTTCCCTCTCCAGTTGCTAGTGTTGCCACTGTACCCTGAATAAAGGTTCTCAATCTTTTTTGGAATTTTTAATTTAATTGCACTCACGATTTTATCCTGTGCGATTACATAAAAAAGGATTTATTTTACAAAATTGTGCGCGCTGCATGTGTGAGACTCTGGTCTCTAGGGCTGGGTATCGAGTTCAATACTTTTTAGGCACCGACCGAATTGCTTCAATACCACCGAGTATCAAAAAATGTCTTGTCTTTCGTTACCAAAGTTTGATACCTAAGGGTTCTTGTCAACACCAATGAGCCAATAAGCATGCAGCATGCTTGATGTGCCCACATCTAAAAGTGATTGTAATTGGCTGTGGTGATATAAACACTAGCTCACGCCGGTTACGCACAGAGATGTGGCTTGTGGATGTAAAAGACGTGGAGAAAATCAAGTGTGGCTTGATGCAACAGCGCGCGATGCAATATTTGGGACGTAAGATAATTGCTGCCAAGAGCAGCGACACAACAAACCTGGTGAAGCCTTTGACTGTGCGTGAAATAAACTTAAGAGCAGAAAGTCGCTCCGTCTTTGCTGCAACAAGACAGAGCCTGTGCATCATCATCTCAGCGCCCTGCTGCCACCGAGCCTGCTTCAACATACCCACCGTACGAGTAGCGTTGGGCAGCAGCGTCGCTACAAGTAGCACCGTTAATAGTTTAACGACATTTCTCAGTAGCTTGGTGGCAGCCGCTGTTTTCTGAATCAAATCAAAGCTTTTTTGTTGACAGAGTAGCGCGGTAGCTTCCACACACGCTACATTTTTCCAAGTGTTTCTGAAGAATCAGTAAGTGACGCCACCGCCGCACACGGACCTGTATGTTCAGCCAGCGGAAGCGCTTCCGTGTGATACTGACATCACGTACCGATATTTGGGCTGATGTCTGCGACTTTGCTGCAGTGGATTAAAGACACGCGCGGCTGAGTTTACTTTCTGTTGTGATAGTTGTTGCCTGGCCACCTCTTCCTCTAGTGAGGAGGAAACTTTGATATTGGCAGATACTTGTTTCCATGAGATGAGATGATGAGATTTCTCTCTCTTTCTCTCAGGCCTGTTGCCATGAATGTTTAGGTCGCAATGGGGCCAGAGCACAAATTCACATATAAACAGTAAAAAATGTATAATTAATAAACAATGAAATTACGTTATAAAAACTAAAGAAAGAGGAATAAAAACAACAAAAACACAATATAGGCCGATGTTACCTTGAAAATATGTCTTGGTTTTGACAAGCAGTAGCATTTTTCAAAGGAACAATTATTAAAATAAACTATTAATGATAATGATTAAGTTACTTTATACAAACAACAATGGTTGTCCGTTTGTTGAGAAAATATACATCACATGGTATTGAAAAAAGTGTCGTTCAGGAACCGGTATCGATATCGGTATCGATATCGAAAATCTTTGAACGATACCCAGCCCTACTGGTCTCTGTGTGCACTGCAGTCTGCTCACTATCCTGCCCACACCGGGATCTCAAATATGCCCCTATAAACCAAACGTGCGAACCATAGACTGTATATTTTGAATCAGAAAATGATTTATGTGCAGTGTGTGACAACAACTTACCTTAAACCCCCTCTACGCCCCCCTTCTTATCGTGCAAAACACACTCGGACTAGCCAACGGAGTACCGGGAGAAATGGCGGTGGGCCTGTACCTCTGTGACAGAGACAAGGATGTGTCGTCTGCAGCGGAAGCGAGAGCTGAGACAGAAGAAAACAGAGAGAAGATAAGGAAGGTTTGGACTTAGTTAACTAGCCATCTAACTTTAACCGTAAGCATGTTCAACTTCTCATAAAGCCGATGGGCTTGTCAGTCACTTTTCGTCAACTGACCAATCATAGCCTGGGTGGGGTGGAACATTAAAAAAAGTTTGACATCCAACAGAAAATCTTTTAATTATTATCTATTAATTTAATTATTGACAACTTAATACTTAGTATTTAAAAAAAGAGAGACCAATGTAGAGCATTTTTCTTGCACAAGGATTTAATGAATAAAAACAACCCACAGAAATGAAACAGCTGTAACTGGATTTAATATTCAACTGGTTGTAAAATAGTTATAGTTATAGCTATTATGTGAAACTTCAATGAATAGAGTAATCAATATATTAACACTAACATTACTGTTAACTGAACATTATACTTTTTATGTAATGTTATGATATTATACTACATACTAGATCCTCCACTATTTACAATGTGGCATTTTTCAGTATTTTTAGGATTAATAAGACCAATACCAGTTTTGAAATTTGAGGATTTTAAAATCCATTATTCTTGAGACCTCACCAAAATAAAATAACATAATGCAATTTAAAACTAAAAAGCTTTAAAGAAAAGTATGGATGACCACTGTATTTTGTGTTGGTTTTGTGACAAATACCTGTATTGCCAACAGTGGAGTTGCAGAGTTCCCTCTGGTGGACAACACTGATAACGATTGAAGGTTCCATCGCTTTTGCATCATAATTTGAGTTTCTGTGACAGTAACATATCAAAATAAAATGTCATGAAAACCTTCTTACTGTTAAATATATTGTGTGCAGAAACAAACACCTCAAAATACGGAATCTGTTATGCAGGAACATAACTCTCATATGATTAGAGGATTGCTATGATTAAGCCTTATTAATCCAACATTTTGGGATTGCCTCCAGATTGCAGCCCTCTTGGAATCACTGACATCTGGCCATTGGCAATATAACAATCTGGCGATGAGCATCAGCAGTCGTAAAATGCTTACTACTGCCACAGGGTTTACAGATAAAAATACTTGCAGAAACCCCAACCAAAACTTGTTTTTTAAGAGCCTCATAAAGCTGATTTTTTCTTGATAATGTGCCCTGAAATCATAATCAATCAAATCATGTTTTTTTTTTAGAAGTAGACGCTGTTATGGAAAGCAGTGGTCCATTAGAGCATTCACTTTTAGTCTGACAACATATAATTTTACTTCAATCAAGAAATGGGAATTTACAACATGCTGTACAATTTATACACATCATAATTATGAAGTAAAGTATGATGCTGTTTCCCTTAACTTTCCAAGGAAATTAAACCCCCACCCAAGTTGTTTTATCTAATGCTTTTTATTTTGCTTTTCTGTTCCTTGTTCTTTGTTTCTTTACAGTTTTTATCATTAGAGCAAATTATTTTCCCTTATTTTATTTCCTTTATTTAATGGTAAAAACCTGAATCTATAATGAACATATTTTTGAGCCACGCTTTTATTATTATTATTGTTATTGTTAACATTATTATTATCATCATAGTTATTATTTTCCATGTTTTGTTCACCCACATTACAGGCCGCTGCCGCTAATGAGAGCTCAACAGTCCGTTATAGCGGGTGTGTCGCTGGTTCTGTCCTTTTATTAACTGCAGCATGAGACCGTGGACTTCTGTGTCGCGGTTTTGGTCTGTTTCAGAACCGTTACAGCCTTACTGTTGAACTAAATGCTGAATAAATGCCAAAAACATTGAAACATTGATAAACCAACCTGATGGTGAAACATTGTTCATAATAACAATGAGTTCGGCAGAGAGTTTGTAGCAGCTTTCCTTTTCTTTACAGTTTTTTTCCTGCGCACCTGTCATTGTGTCCTCAGGTGTGCTAAAGCTCTGCTGCTTAGTGGACAAAATGCCAAAACTGCAGCGTGTTATATATTCCATTGAGTCTTCCCAACTGTTTTATAATTATCTTCATTACACACAGATGGACTATGAGACAATGGGCCCTTTGGCAAACACATGTAAAAAATTGTTTTGTGGTCATTTTGCATTTCTTTGCGTCTCATTGTGGTCATTTTGAATCTCTGGGTAGTCGTTTTGCTTCATAGTTGTTTTACCATATCTTTGTTGTCATTTTGTGTCTCTTAGTAGTTTTTCCTGTCTTAATCGTTTAACCTGTTTAACAGTCATTTCAAACAGGGAGACTACACCAGGTGACCTGCTAACGCCTTGGGCCACTGAACCTGTGCCAAGTCGGACCACTCAATAATCCTTCCTAGATGACATAGGAAGACATAAGCAAATCAATGCTCATTCAGTGTGAAAATTTGTCTATTTGTCGATTCCGTTCACAGCAGCAGCTTTGGTGCATGCTGAGGAGGTGTGTTGACAACGTAGCCTATCAAAACAAACGCGGTATCTAATGAATGACATCTGACTGGTGTGATCACTGTCGCTTTCCCTGATCCGCTCTTAAAATATAATATCCACCGTGTCGCAACATGTAACGTAATAACTCTGTGTTTCTCTGAAAAATGTTACAGTGTGTTGCTAAAGTTAACTGGGCAGTCGTTAATATACCTGGGCAGCCCTCTGAAGTTAATTGTATGTGGGGAAACAATGACTAAACCGTTGTTTTTCTTTTTACAAGTCAGGTCTTCAGCAGTGTGTTTCACTCCATGTTGTAGAGAGTTTGTGAGCTAGAGGGCTGCACGCAGATGCAGAGGAGAGGAGCAAACGCTGGCAGGACTTTACGGAAACATATTAATCAACTCAACATCAAACTATATTGGTCTAAACGGTATTGTCTAATTTTATATCTCTTTTGAAATTATATCGGTATACCTCATTATACTGATATGCCCTATAAAGAATTAACAACAAGTAATGGCATGCATGTCAGTGATTTGGCCTTTGAGGATTCAAATACTTATTCCATGTACATCATTTAAATGCAGCTCATATAGTTGTTGTAACAGAGCCATTAGCTCCCAGCCTCCTCAATTATACACAGTTATCATTATTAAAAGATTCTTCCAGACATCTTTTGTGGCTTCTAATGGATAAAAGTAGCCCTAATGCATTGCAGCACACCTCTCAATCTGCTGCTAATTTTCTTTTAAAACTAGATGGCCCTCATTCTCTATCTGGCCTAATGTTATGTCATACAGTTCTTTTTACCCTGCTAGAAGTTTGGACCTAAAGGATGGCAAATCAGTGGTTTAGTAGATTAGTGTTTGCTTTGACGCTAAGATACTGTGTCATTTTACTGTATTTATTTACAGCAGCAGTAGCCTTTAGTTGCTTAATTCAGAATGCAGGGGGCATTTGAATAACTGAAACGGGAGGTTAGAAGCACAACACACTCGGATGCAAGTGGTAAGCTAGTTTCCTTCACAGGTCAGCTGGACTCACCCTTAAGGGCCAAAATGAATGTGGTCATAGAAATCGTACTTGCACTCAGTTGTGATTATACTATACTGGTTGTGTACATATATGGATGCATTAACATGATTTTCTTCATGTATGGTGGGCCCTGTCCAACGGTCTGCATGCGACTGGTCCTCTCAGACCCTTGTGGACATGGGCAGATAATGATATGCATGTCACACAAACCCCTGCAGACTCTCACAACCACCCAGATGTGGAAAGTATAATTTGAGACATCTGGAAAGAGCTCTGAGAGTAACTGCACTTCCTTCATATCGAATGAAGCCAGTTCTTGGACTTTCTCTGCCCCAATGTTGATCCCTCAATCTTCTCCAGAGACCCAGAACATGCTGGAGGGATTATATATTTGTAGTTGTTCCCATCCCAAGGAACACCTTGTGATCCCCCGGGAGGAGCTAGAGGATGTGGATGGGGATGTCTGGGCTATCTTGTTTTGCCTGCTGCTTCTGCAACTTATATAAGATCTGGAAAAAACGCATAGATGGAATGGATGATATGCAAATACTTTTGACAATTTTTGAGCACATTCATTCTCTTCGGAGGGTAAACTCTTTATTTTAGTGATCCCATGGCCCTTCTTCTAGTTTACCCTCACAAAAACCTTACATATATATACCATTAGGGCTACACGATTAATCTAATCGCTATGTCGTCATGTGCGGATACATTACCTCAAAAAGTGTGCGATTTAATAAAACAGAAAAGGTGTGTGTGACGCTCTCTTCTCTGTGTGTACTGCAGTTTGCTCACTATATCCACCCACACCATGCTCTGGCATGTGCCTCTAAAAACAGATTTTGTGCATTTTCCTTGATAATTAAGCAAGTAGACTCAGCGTATCATTTGTTCCATTATAATCGAACTGCAATATTGTCCACAATAATTGCAAAATGACTTTTTCTCCAAATCATGCAACATTATATACGATCACCACTGTTAAGGCTTTGCTAATGGCAATATCATTAGTATGTTTTTAATTTGTCCAACACTTTTGTATTGTAGGGTGTAATGATTAGTACTGCAACTAATGATTATTTTCATAGTCGATTTAATCTGTCGATTATTTTCTTAATTAATTGATTAGTTGTCTATAAAATTTCCTCAGATGGTGAAAAATGTTGATCAGTGTTTCCCAAAGCCCAAGATGACGTCCTCAAATGCCTTGTTTTGTCTACAACCCAAAGATATTCCTTTTACTGTCATAGCAGAGTAAACCAGAAAATACTGACATTTAAGAATCTGAAATCAGACAATTCTTTTGTTTTAGCAAATTACTCAGACTGATTAATCATTTATCAAAATAGTTGAAGATTAATTAAATAGTTGACAACTAATCAATTAAGTGATTAATCATTGCAGCTTCAGTAATGATATTACTATTAATGATAATTACTATTGCAGCCTCTCAAGGTAGCTAGTGGACCTTTTTAGACCTTTAATCTTATTTCAACTTTACTCATCTGAGCGAAATTTAATCTATTAAATAAAATTTTAAAAAATCTCACCCATGCCAAAAAATTGTGTATCTTTCTAACGTATATGTCTAAAACAAGCCTAGTTTTCCCAAGTATTCAAAAGGTCTTCCTGAGAATTAATCAAAAGTGCAGTGGTAGTTCACTGAGCATACAGTAAAGAATTTGGACTTCTCCAAGTTAGTGAGGAGATCAGTATCAATGTTACTTGAGCGTTTGTATCCTGTATTTGCTCCAAATTGAAATAGTTGGTTTGCTTTGTGTTTTCTCTTTCTGTGGGACTTTTGACCTTTTAATGACTTCAGCATGCCCCTAGCTCTGTACGTGATTACTGAGAGCTACTTATCCTTGAATCTTGGGTGTTAAATCTCTTTTCTCCAGTGCACTGTGTTGTGGTGTTTTTTCCATTGAAGGATTTTATTGAAGGAGAGCAGGATGATGGATAAGTTCTATTCCCAGGATCCCCTGCCCAGGGAACGTATCATCAGTGTCAGACTTTGATAGCAGCTCAAGGTGATGGGTGTCGAGGGCAGCAGTAGGAGGAAGGTGGTGTGGGATCAGAGCAATAATGGTATCCTCATCATGACTGTGTTTGCCTGTGGCTCATCAGGCCTCTCTTTGGCCAGACATCCCTTAGTTGTGGACTCACTGTTAAAGAGGAGGTGTCACTTTTAATACTCCTTTGTGCCTGCTACAATTAAACCAAGAATTTGACACTTTCATCCAGACTGACCTACAATCAGGGACTTTCTTGCCCATGGACACTTTGGCAGGGCCCATAGCTCTTGATGGGTACAAACTGGCTGAAACAGATATAAACTGAACCCAGGACCTGCTGAATATAAGTCGTCTGAAATCTGCACCACCTGCTTTGTTTTATTGTACAATGCCAACAATATATTGTTTCAGAATCGGTATATGTCCCACACTATTAAAACACAAGCTTGCTAATAACAAACTGCACTCAGCATTGTTTTGATGACATCAGCACTATGACAAAAAAAATCATTGACTACATATTTTCCTCCCACAATGAAAACAGGCAAGTCCTGTTACTTGGTAGCGATCTTTGCAACGCCTCCGGACAGTTATTTCGGACTAACAAGACCAGGCCCCTATCTGAATGAATAGGGAGAGAGCCAGAACAGCACTTTCGGTTTAAAAAGCATTTTTCCCCACTGGTTATACTTTTTACATTTACTGCGCATGCGTGGTAGTAGTGATGCATGCGTAGTAGTAGACCCGTAAGTCAGTGGAACCACACAATCTGCTGAAATATTTTTCCTGATTTGGCTGTTGTGTTGATTAGATGATTGATTCTAGAGGGAGGGGCAGGATAACCACCATCTTTGCCGTTACAGGCTTTCCCTATAGAGTTTTATTGAGGATTCTTACCCCTAAAATCCACTGAATCCGCCTGCGGCTGCACTGCAGTTGCCGGAGCTTATTGCGGTCAGTGCTCATAAGTCCACCAGATGCGGCCGTAGCGCGTCCCAGAAGCAGCTCTCCACTCCGCTCCACAGAGAATAGGTAGCAGGTCTATTTTTTGCCACTAGCTGCGTCAAGCAGGACAGAGCACACTGAACCAGGCAGGAACTCAGACACAGTAGGGCATAGAGAATTCGGTCAATTTTAAAAATAAAACACCCTGTGGAGACTCCCCGATCATAAACAACAATAAACACTGTTAAAACGGACACAAAAAGAAATCATTTAACTATGTAGCCTACTTAATCATAGTAGAAGCACAAAATGCAAACACTGATTACCAAATCATAAAAATCTAAACATGTCAGCAGAATCAGGCAGGCAAATTGTTCTGATTCTGAAATGCTCCTTGTGGGTAATGCAGCCTGATGGCACGAAGCGGGGTCACATAGAGCTGTGAAGAAAATAGTAGAAGCACTAAAATCACAAATTAATAAGTAAATAATGTTAGGCTGCTGAAACACTTCTGAGACGCTTCCAGTAGACTTTGATGCCGGGCTATGGACGGATCAAAACAATGGCGCAACCATAACACGCTGTAGCCAGAGTCAGTGGATTCTCGGCATTAAAGTAGCGTGTCACTTCTAAAAAAAACATCTCAGCCTGTATACTCTAACCTCTACCCATGATAACTGTCCACAAGGAAGATGGCAACAGCTGTGTACAAAAATAGTTACTCATATTTTACTAAATTGTATACCCATTTTGTTGAGACAAAATCAAAATCTGGTGCCAAATTTCACCCTTTGCTAAGTAATGTTAGTTAGCTGACACTACTTTACTAACTCTAACCCTACTGTTTTTGCTTTTTAATGATTGTAATAGTGAATGAAGACTTACCCAGCTGTACAGGAACAGTGTTGATCATTAATATTGTTGTCCTTTATCTCAGTCGTCAGGTGATGCTGTGGTTAACTTTTACTCTGTGATTGTTAGCTTCTATCTTTATTTTTTTTCATGTCAGTTTGACAGCCTGAAAACAATCTTCAAATGTATAATGCAGCCCTTTCTGTCTGCTTCTTTCTGAGATTAGGTTTTGTTTTTCCAAAATGAGACTATATTTCTCCAGGGAGAGCAGTTATAGACAGTGGCAGCGTTGTGCTAAGTCCGACAGGTACGACAGTTTGTTGGACTTTGCAGCACTAACTAAGAGCGGGCTTTGCATGAGGGGCAATTTACACTGCCTTTAAAACAATACTCACAAGCACAAGTCCAGTTGTTGGTCAGTGTAATCGGTCTTCCTGCCCAACCTGGCTGTAAAGAAAATTGTTCCTAATGTGATTCCAATGTAATTGATGATGGACAAAATCGACTCATCTGTGCAAAAATACATGCCAGCAGCAGTCTGAGTCAGACAAATCTTGGCATCTTCAAAAGTTACTTTTCTTTGGAATGAATTCCCTCTGTATGACAATCCCTCCCTCAGAAGGGAAACACTGTCTGTGCAAATTTTATTCTAAAACTTTGTAAGACACCCACTTGATTTGAATGATTCAGGCTGCTGAAGCCTCACGCTAACTCCAGATTTACTTAAGAATGTATTTTGCATAAAGCCGAGGCCTGTGGATTTTTTTCTTCCATCAGTTAAATTGAAATTGCTCTAAAAAGGGATATGTTGGCAGCCAGTATGGACATGAAGAATTATTACAGCCACTGATAATTGCTTCTATGTACAAATATGTTGCTTTAGCACTAGGCTTATTGTGATTGGTGATTTGATCAGCTATCGATGATTGAAAGGATGATCAGTGATCAGTGTTTTTCATGCGCTGATATTAAGGTGATTTAACCAACTTACTTTCAGAACTAAAATGACAAAAAACAGTTGCTAGACTCTGCACCTCACTGCAGTGTTTCCCATTCATTGATTTATTTTTTGCTGACACAACACAATATCAATGCTGACCGCCATATACTATATAATAAAATCATAATTCATTGTGGAGCCACGTACAGCGCATTTACTCCAAAAGCTGAGGTTTGACGAAGCTCGGTTCCAGGATAGTAACCGTTGCTACGGTGTGGTATTTGTCCCGCCCTCCTCAATTTTGATTGGACAGCTAAGTAAAAGTGACAGTGACTAAGCGCAGTGTTTTTCCCAGTGTTGAACATTTTTCAACTCTCAGTTGGACTGGAAAAAAAACGCTCAGCGTGGAAAAAAACGCTCAGTGCCTCGTCCACGCTTCTGCCGTTTTACCAGCTCATAAAACGCCGATGCTTCCATTGCAATGAATTGAAAAAATACACTGGCTTTAAAAAAACACTTTGGTGGACATGGGCACTCAGTTCATTTATCTATGTTCTTGAAGAGGTGGTATTATGCTCATTTTCAGGTTAAAATTTTTATTAAGGG